>CM065807.1:6918333-9599166 GCA_033398695.1 Orobanche coerulescens | reverse complement strand
CAATTTTTGGTCGTTCATAGTCCATTTAAATGTTTGGTTGTGTTCGACATTTTGTGATTAATCGTTCATACGCCCGAGGGGTATGTTCGACAGTCGAAGTTATTTCTTTGAGATCCATTATTGTTGATCATTTGGAGTTTACCTTGTTGATGGTATTCTCGGTTATTGTTGGTCCTTTGTTGATCATTTGGAGTTTACCTTGTTGAGGGTCTCGGTTATTATTGATCTTTGTTGATCGTGTTGGGAGTTTACCTTGTTGAGGGTATTCTCGGTTATCGTTGATCCTTTGTTGGTCGTATTGGAGTTATCATGTCGATGATATTCTCAGTGAAGTATTGGTTGATCATTGTTATTGATCGTATGAGCATTCGGACTGTACGTCGATGTTTCAGGACTTGTTATCATTGTTTTGTGGTGGTTGATCTACATATATATTGTGTATTATTGGTTTATCCAGGTTGAGATTTGATTGTGTAATCCGACGGACAGGATTTGGCACAGATTGGATTACTCCGCACTTATGGATTATGATGATGTTTTGAGGATTATTGGTATTTTTGGAATACAATACAGATAATTGTTGTTGAGTTCATTTCGTCATTTTAAGAATGCGAAATATGGATTATGGTAAGGATTGATTTGTTATGAATTGCCATGGATTGGTAAGGTTATAACGGCAAGAGTACATTGGTAGTATTCTTACTTCGTTATTACATTGGTATGTAATTATTTATGGTGATGTGATCGATATCATTGTTGAGTATTGTGGTTGACCCCGTCGTGGGCTTTATTTTTAGGTACTCGGAGATCGAGCTTGTAGCGGTCGTGAAGGGGTGAGCTTCCCGGGTGATACTGGCTGTGGCATTTATTTGAGTATTGAGTATTCTCTTCTGGTTGTTTTATTCCGCTGCAAATGTGTATTTTGAATTGTGTTTATCTCCGCTGCGTGTGTATATTTCAAAATGGCTTTTTGGTATCTTTATCCGCTGCGTGTGTGTATTTTAAAAGGGCCTTTTTGGCATTTTGCGAACTTGGGTTATTTCGTTAAACTCTTTTTCCTGAACTATTTTATCGGTACGTATAAGTGGTAGCTTAACGTACACTTTGAACTGTCGAGATTTGGCATTTCGCCTTGTATTTTCAAATGGTATTTTATGACGGTATTTGAGAACTATGTTTTTGAAGATATTTGAGTATTTAAAATATACCGTCATTGGCCTTTTGGCATTTTTAAATATTTTGTAAATGGTTTTTAGCCTGGTGGGTTCCGGCGCGGGACCCATGGCGCTGTAATATCCCGAATGGTTTTGGGGGTGTTACAATCTCAATCCCTGAGAATCAGACACGTTCCAAACTTTCACATTTTCTCTCCCCTCTCTCTACCTTTTTTCTCTTTTTCTTTTTCCTTTGTCGTTCCTCCTCTTTTCTTTTTTCTTCTCTGCAGGCATGCCCCCCTCTTCCACAAATAAGTTCCCACAGTTTATAAATTATTTCCAGAACTTCTTTTCCTCTCAAAATTTAGGAACATGGATATCATTTATTTTTTCTTTTATTCTATTCGTTTTCTTTTTTTACGGTGACTATGGCCAAATAGCATCACGGAGGTGGATTCAAGTACTAGCGGCCTGGTAGGCGCTGGAAATTTGCGCCAGTTCCCTTCTCATGAATTGGCGTTTTCAAAATCTTTGAGGGGCAATGGAATAATCTTGATGTTTTTGGTTGAGGTAACTGGGCTAGGTTCAAGTGATAGATTTCATGTTGGCTTAGGTAATGGGTTGATACTTGATGTTTGTTTGGATGAGACTATTTTTGGGATTAAGGATTTGGTGTGGATACTTTTCGAATGAAGATTGTGTACTGAAATACATATAGGTGGATACTTCCTGTTACTACATTAGTTGTTTATGATATACGATAAATCTTGAACATAAATTTAAATGCTTGTGGTATAGATTATTTATTTATAGCAACATTTTGGCTACTGCTCGTTATTTGTAGTATTAGAAATGAAGATGATTTTCATATTAGGATATCTCCAATATTTATCAACTAAAAATTCTAAAGGCCTGAGGATACTTGCAAGTAGTATTTTGGTTACCTGCATATTGCATTTGAAAGCCGATTATTTATGTTTGTTAATTTTATATTAAATAATAAAAATAGAGGTACAGAATTGTGGATAATATCAAATGTAGTATTGTACTAAATATAAGTATTTGGATACCATTTATTGTTGAATATTGAGTTGTATAGATTTCCTACACCAACAACAATATATGGATACTCGCAAATGTTGTTTGGTTACCTAAATATTGCATTTGAATACCAGTTATTTGAGTTCGTTAACTTATCTATAATAAATAATAAAAGTAGTGTACAAAATTGTGAATAACATCAAACGTAGTTTAGTTACTTAAATAATCACTTTTTGATATCGTTTATTGTTGAATATTGGGTTGTTCAATTTTACAATGCTCACTATAGGGTCTGGGGAAATGTGCATGTAGTATTTTGTTTACATATCGTACGAGAAAGCTAGAAGAATAGAAAATAAAAATTGAAAAAAATACATCATGATAAGGTGATGGAACAACTGCAGTATTGAAAATACAGTAACTTTTTATATATGAACAAGTAATCAAAAAAGTGTTAAAGATATCCCTAAATCCGAGATCTAATTTTTTAAAAACAAAGACAAAATAGAGAAACATTAAATCTGCAATTTATTTTTTCTAAAAAAAAATAAGGCGATTAGTATTCAATTGCAATACCATACGGAAAATTGAAATATTTTCAATAATTAAAAAAATGAGTCATTCGAGTACCCATCATCTTCTAACAGTAACCAATCATATATCATTTAGCACCCGACTACATAATGACATACATTTACAACACAGAACAACCTAATTTCAAGTAAAAAGTAAAGAGTACATTACATAGCATACATTTCGAACACAGAACAACCCAATTCTCAGATCTGAAATTAGGGTTTTTAATTTTCATCCCAACCCAGTCATCCTGCTGCTGACAGCGAGTCGTCGCTTTCACATGACAACTTTATACTCCGCAACCAAATATACCAGAATAAATAGAAATCAATAAAATCGTGTATATATTCAGACTCATTTCAAAAAGCTAATCTGACTGGATATCATACATAAATAAAAAATATTATGGAAGTAACTAAAACTTCATTTGCAAATCACAAATAACAAAAACTACCCAAAATCACCATGTCAACTAAAAATAAGGTGACACCAGCTCCAGTCACTTGAAGAACATCGAACCAGACTGCCGGAACCATAACTCCCTTAAAATACATTCATGAAAACCATATTAGCATAAGCTACCATCATGCTATATATTGATTACCGTAATATACATGATTGGTTACCTCTAAAACATAAAAAATAAGATTTCGCTTCTGAATTTTAAAAAAAAATCAAAAAGTTAAAAACCCTAATTCAGCATCCACACCGCAGCTGACATCGAGACACCCACATACTACTATTGGCATGCAATACGAATTGCAATACCAATATTCACTAGAAATTGATTAATCATAATCCATATTCAAATCATCTTCCCAATCAGAATCCGCTGCCAATGTAATACCCGGATTTTCAGTATAAATTTTTTTTGCGTTATTTTATCTGAGGTAAATTGTATAGCTTGGTGTCTATACAGTATGGATAAAATAAATTGAAGACTGAGACACCTGTATTTGTATAATTGTCGTACTTGGTCGATAATTGTATATGAGGATATCGTGTATCAGAGGTATCGTATGAGAATATATTCGGAAGGAGTATGTGTATTCAGTATGCCGTATGTTTGTATCCAGTATGTCGAGACGGACAAGAATAGTTGGATTTTGGCTAAGTGCAGAAGTCCATTATGTAGGCTAAGCTTAAGGACTAACGTACGCTTGTAACACCCCCAATCCACTCAGGGATATTACACGCCGTAGACCCTGTCCTCGAGGATCTACCAGGCTGATAACTAAAATCAAACATCTAAACATCGCCTTTAAGGCTAAAATGACTCAGTAGACCGACTTGGTCTTTCAATAATAACATACAACTCAATTCCAAACACATACCCACGCAGGGGTCAAAATACAATAAACTCCCGTACAACGGGAAAAGATCTTGCGGCGAAAAGAAAATACAACTAGACCAATACGACATCAACGGATCCTCGTGTGATTAGTATCGTTCATCTTTCATCATCCTTCGTGCCGACCACATGCTATGCTCCAAAACGAATGAAAAATAGACATCCACCCCGAATACTCGGGGGTTAGCAAAACTCCACTGTTTTGCTAGTGCAAGTATAAAATACGAAAACGAGCCATACATATCATACTCCACGGGACATGTTAATCATAAACATACTTCCCGAGGTAAATCACTTAATCAAAACGGTTAAATCGAAAGATAGGGGTAAACCCGATATACATCTTGTGAAAACATTTTACGATCTCGGGAGTTTTGAAAACATTTGGGATTTTAAGAATTCTCAAACCTTTCAAAAACATTTAGGGACACACCAAAAGTCATTTTCCCAAAACATAAATTCGATAACAACAAATGGGGTCCACGACCCGATCATACCATAACAACTGTTTCCACAGTTATTCGCGTCCGTGCTAGCAAGCCACGGACCTCGGATGCTCGTAGAACAAACCCGAGTGAATAACCCACAGGAAACTATATCAAATCACATGTCACCGTAACCGATCACGTGACTACAAGCACATACACGTACATAATCAAACCACAACCATAAGTTATCCGGCATCGCGCTAACAAGCCACGAACCTCGGAGTCCCCGCAAGACATACCCGATGATAACCCCACAAGTTATCTCGGCATCGGGCTAACAAGCCACGAACCTCGGAGTCCATAAGACATACCCGGATTGGATAACCCTACGGTCACGCCCGACCCATACTAGCAAGTATGGATCCCGGAGATTCAACAATCCTACCCGGAGGCACATCACATACATCAAGCACACAACAATAATCACTTATCAAGCCAAACAACATTAAGCATCACAACCTCCTTTCAAGGAGTAACAACTAATATCACACACATTACGTTCTTACCGAACAAGTACATAATAACAATACGTAATCCCCGGCAAAGGATTACGGTCTATCAAACTCACTCGAAGTGATCATATTATCTTTCAACATACAAAACCAACACACATATTCCGAGAACACATATTCACGAAGTATACGAATTATCGTTGAAAGACAACATTTATCGAGAACATACCGATCCCTTTTTACGTTCATTAAACATTTGGATTTCGTATAAAAATCATTTATCGAAAATTATGCCTATGAAACATGAAACGTATGGGCAAGAAACTTGCCTCGATACCACGAGCACGGAACCACGAACGGACACGGCTCAACCGGGAAGCCCTCAAATTCCCGAACACTATCTAGAACGTGATAGCACCGAAATTACTATGGGAAAACACCACATGAATCATCAATCACCAACGGAATTCAACATCGGAGTCATCGAGCACCTATAATCCTCCGTAAGGAATAATAAAACATGATTACGACGAGAATCAAGGCCAAAAACAACGGAAATCCCAACAAACTATCAAAGGGAACTCATTCGAACATTTAATCGAACATTAAATGTTCAAGACCCTTCAAGAACAAAGAAATCACCCCTCGGGTCGAACGAACCAAAGATACGAGTATCCAATCCGTAGAACAAGTTCAAAACAACGTTTATACAACAATTAATTGATTAAAAACGGATTGGAATCGAAATCAACAAGGAAAATCCCCAAATCTATAAAAACAAGGGTTCAAGCCAAAATACCTTGATTTGGATGAATGATTCAAGTAGAGGTCGAAAATCTACAACAAGACTTGAGGTGGATGATCTCTACAAGTTTGGGAGCACTCAAATCGCCCAAAAATCGCCTACAAATCGCCCTAGATGGAAGGAGGAAGAAGAGAGGAGAAAAATGAAGTTTTCTCCTCGAAAATCTGCTAAAAAACGCAGAAAAAGCCCATGTGCCGCGGCACAGGATGAGTGTGCCGCGGCCCAGGGCCAAAAAAAACGCCCAGGAATCAGCTTAGTGCCGCGGCACAGCTGAAGTGTGCCGCGGCACACGGTACAGTCCACTCCAACACGAAAAAGGCACATCGTGTAGTCTTAGCTATTTCGACCATAACTCCTTCGTCTGGACTCCGATTGACTCACCGTTTGAACCATTGGAAAGCTAACTTGATGCTCTATAATGTTGCAAAGATTCAGAATTCTTGGAGTTTCCAAGAATTAATGGTGATTTTACAAAGTCGAACTCCCACGTGAAAAAGTCGATTAAGGACACAGAACTCAACAAAACGACACCGAAACGAACTCGGATGACAAAAAGTGCAGAATTAATCATTCTCGGAATGACGAAACAGTAATGATAGAGTTGTCAAAACAAACTTCCTCCGAAAAAAGAAAATTACCGAAATTCGAAATTGCGGATATTACATTCTACCCTCCTTAAAAGAAGTTTCGTCCCGAAACTTAAAACAAGTAGGGGGAGCAATATACCCGCCAGGAAAACTCGACGAGATACACAAAAATAGAAAACTCGCGCCCAACGGCGAAACGCTGCAAGAAACGCAAAGAGACATACGGCGTGAAAACACGCTCCACGACGACCAACACAACGTCGCCGTTAGGGATACAATAAAACCAACAAATGACAAGCGTCATCAAACGGATGATATAGCCAAGTCAATTATCCGACAATCACAAAACACAACGAACGAAAGTCAGTATGATTGACCAACCCAACGGTACATCAATCGAAACGCGAGCCAATCGCTGAACTAATACGGAATTCCACTGCCCAAGGGTTGGAAGATCGAAAATGAGACTAATTTCCCGAACTTAAGGGAATTACGAAGGAGTCTGAACGTTCAACAATCACAAAACGAGAACAAAAACCGAACAAACAAACGATCGAGACAACAAAAATCGAACAATCATGTCCGAAACACGAAGGATAATAAAACTCAAACAACAACTCCCAGGATGATCTGGTGAGAACTACAAGGAATGCATTCCCATAAGATCCACAAGATAGGGAATAGCGATTGAAAAGTCACAACGACAAACGAATTATTTTGAAACACCACACTCGTTCGATCAACAAAAACAAGGGACAGGACAAGCTCGGAAAATGTCAACGAATATAAACGAGTCGACAGAGTCGAAAATACAAAAGTTCAAGATCCAGTCCACTTCGAATAAAAGAACTAGTAGAACCAAAAGATGTTACTTCCGAACAAGATTCACAAGAATCGAACCGAACTCGGAAAAGCCACAGCGAAAACCAGATTGACCCAAAACAAGATCACACCTCGTCCGATCAATGAAACCGAAATACAGAACAAGCTCAGACAGTATCAACGAACACGGGCGAATCGATAGACTGGAGAAAGAGAAAATATAGAAGCCAAAATAATACGGGTATTATATTCGACCTCTTCTAAAAGAAGGTCGTCCCCGCTACTCACAATAACGAAATCAAGTAGACGACACACAGTGATCGACGAAACATCCTTCAAAGGCCTCTCAAAGCCGATTCGATATCTGTCTTTGAAGCGAACTCCGAAAGTCTCGGTAGCCAATTCGCAAAACTGAATTCGGTGTCCCTCGAGCCCACACTCGAAATGTGTTACTGACGAGAAGGACAATTTGCACGTACATTCCCCCGGCACATCACGGTTGAAATGCCTCGGCTCGGCATACCGAAAATACAAATGCTAGATACAATGGAACATAACACCGCAAAACAACATACCGGAGATGCCAACTCAAAGACACCAGAATCATAACACATATCATATATAACGATTACCATCGTAAGGTAATACACACACAAACACTACAACAACGACGGTATCGTTCGGCGACCTCAACGGCCCGAACGATAACCAGCACATAATTACAAACATCATGAAACAATCACACATGTGCATAAACGCACAAAAATCCAAGCTTTAACAACCCACACTCGTGCGACAACACGTAAATCACCACGAGGTGATAAACAGTAAACACCAGTTCACACCTCTCACAGAGGGCTAGTACAACAAATGCGTGGCAACGCCTCGACATTCATGCCACCAATTCGATCATACTCGGGAGTAACATCATAACGACAAAGCAAACATCATACATACATATCCAGCCCTCAAACGAGAATGGATAGGTTTTTAAAAAAAATGAAAACCACCCTTTTGAAAATAATTTTAGGAAAAACACCGGTTGATCTTGAGTATCACCTTTCAAAAAAAGTAAAAACGTGAAACATCGTTATCGAGACTTTGGAAAACCATTTCGCATTTGATAAAAATGAGGACACTTTCACTTAGTGGAAACTTTCAGAATATTCGACCCTCGGGTCTAAGTAAAAGTGTTTATAAAACATTGAAAATATCTCAAAACATTTTGGTCCTCGAGGTAGCAGAATTTTGAAACATATTGTGGCACCTTAGAAGTACCGCGAGAAAACAATTCATTTGAATCGTACGTCTCGAAATTTATTTCTAAGATACTCAAGTTTTCGAAAATAATTCAATGCCAAAAAGGACGATGCCAAAAAGGCTAGAATGCCCAAAAATTTCAGGTAATCACACGGAACATCATAACGTTGTGGGTCCCGCGTCGGAACCCCAGGCTAAAAACCATTTACAAAAATGCCAAAAAGGCTGATGACGGTAATATTTCGAAAACTCACAGAAGCCATTTACAAAATGCTAAATACCGTCATAAGAATTTCGCCAAAATGATCAAGGCCATAATGCCAAAAACTCGGTTAAGGGAATCGGTTTTCGAAATAAAACTCGGTCGGTAAAATACCGAAAGTCATTACAAAAGAACTCACGCAGCGGATAAAAGAAATACAGTTCAACATGCACAATCCAAAGAACACTACTCCTCATAAGAACAAAATATTAGAGTCAAATAACCACATTCAAAACAAAACCATGGCCCCATTCGAGGCCTCTAAAGACCCTACCGCGGCTAGTGAACAAGTCGAACGTGTATAAGCACAAAGCTTCCACAAGAGAACTTGTAAAGCGTGCAAATCGATTCAAAATCATCGAACGGACAAAAACAACAATAAAAAGACATCACAAGCGACGACACTTCTCGTATAAATCAAATACGAGAGTCGATTAAATACATATCGTGAAATCAAAATCCACATAAGGATTCCATCACTTAACAAATAATCATAAAAATAGCCCGTGTCACACGAGGCACAACACAAAGAAGGGAGACTTACTTCCACAGGTCGCACGAAGATGATGATCGCCCCACGATACTAATCACGACCAACAAACTCAAACGACGCGTCGCGACACGACTCAGTCAGACAAAATCCGACGAGACAAAACTCAATAGACACCACTGACCCGACAACCTAGGTTTCCACAACCTAAGCTCCGATACCATTTATGTAACACCCCCAATCCACTCAGGGATATTACACGCCGTAGACCCTCTCCTCGAGGATCTACCAGGCTGATAACTAAAATCAAACATCTAAACATCGCCTTTAAGGCTAAAATGACTCAGTAGACCGACTTGGTCTTTCAATAATAACATACAACTCAATTCCAAACACATACCCACGCAGGGGTCAAAATACAATAAACTCCCGTACAATGGGAAAGATCTTTGCGGCGGAAAAGAAAATACAACTAGACCAATACGACATCAACGGATCCTCGTGTGATTAGTATCGTTCATCTTTCATCATCCTTCGTGCCGACCCTGTGCTATGCTCCAAAACCTGAATGCAAAAATAGACATCCACCCCCCGAATACTCGGGGGTTAGCAAAACTCCACTGTTTTGCTAGTGCAAGTATAAAATACGAAAACGAGCCATACATATCATACTCCACGGGACATGTTAATCATAAACATACTTCCCGAGGTAAATCACTTAATCAAAATGGTTAAATCGAAAGATAGGGGTAAACCTGATATACATCTTGTGAAAACATTTTACGATCTCGGGAGTTTTGAAAACATTTGGGATTTTAAGAATTCTCAAACCTTTCAAAAACATTTAGGGACACAGCCCAAAAGTCATTTTCCCAAAACATAAATTCGATAACAACAAATGGGGTCCACGACCCGATCATACCATAACAACCTGTTTCCACAGATTATTCGCGTCCCGTGCTAGCAAGCCACGGACCTCAGATGCTCCCGTAGAACAAACCCGAGTGAATAACCCACAGGGAAACTATATCAAATCACATGTCACCGTAACCGCAGTCACGTGACTACAAGCACATACACGTACATAATCAAACCACAACCATAAGTTATCCCGGCATCGCGCTAACAAGCCACGAACCTCGGAGTCCCCGCAAGACATACCCGATGATAACCCCACAAGTTATCTCGGCATCGGGCTAACAAGCCACGAACCTCGGAGTCCCCGCAAGACATACCCGGATTGGATAACCCTACGGTCACGCCCGACCCATACTAGCAAGTATGGATCCCGGAGATTCAACAATCCTACCCGGAGGCACATCACATACATCAAGCACACAACAATAATCACTTATCAAGCCAAACAACATTAAGCATCACAACCTCCTTTCAAGGAGTAACAACTAATATCACACACATTACGTTCTTACCGAACAAGTACATAATAACAATACGTAATCCCCGGCAAAGGATTACGGTCTATCAAACTCACTCGAAGTGATCATATTATCTTTCAACATACAAAACCAACACACATATTCCGAGAACACATATTCACGAAGTATACGAATTATCGTTGAAAGACAACATTTATCGAGAACATACCGATCCCTTTTTACGTTCATTAAACATTTGGATTTCGTATAAAAATCATTTATCGACAATTATGCCTATTAAACATGAAACGTATGGGCAAGAT
The DNA here is from genome assembly GCA_033398695.1 of Orobanche coerulescens. Lineage (NCBI taxonomy): Eukaryota > Viridiplantae > Streptophyta > Magnoliopsida > Lamiales > Orobanchaceae > Orobanche > Orobanche coerulescens. The sequence goes on along the minus strand of CM065807.1, from coordinate 9,588,179 downwards.
ACTTGCCTCGGTACCACGAGCACGGAACCACGAACGGACACGGCTCAACCGGGAAGCCCTCAAATTCCCGAACACTATCTAGAACGCGATAGCACCGAAATTACTACGGGAAAACACCACATGAATCATCAATCACCAACGGAATTCAACATCGGAGTCATCGAGCACCTATAATCCTCCGTAAGGAATAATAAAACATGATTACGACGAGAATCAAGGCCAAAAACAACGGAAATCCCAACAAACTATCAAAGGGAACTCATTCGAACATTTAATCGAACATTAAATATTCAAGACCCTTCAAGAACAAAGAAATCACCCCTCGGGTCGAACGAACCAAAGATACGAGTATCCAATCCCTAGAACAAGTTCAAAACAACGTTTATGTTAGGAATACTTGTTAGATTTTGATGATGTCATTAATATAAAATCAAATGTTTATTACTTGGCAAAATGTAAGGAAGAACCAAATGAGTATCTTCCATAGGCCAAATATGTTAAGTATAAAACTTGGCAAAATGTAAAGAAGAACCAAATGAGTATCTTCTGTAGGCCAAAATTAGTTAGGCTGAAAAACGGCTAAGTACTAAGTACAGCTTAGTCCATCAGAGAGGAACAGCCGAGTCCAGTCAGAGTAGCTCTGGTCAAACAAAATTTATCAGAGAAGTTTGACGGTGCATCACAAATGAGGTACCTCGGGAAGTCACCCGACTGATAAGTCACAAACAAGGAATGTACCGAGAGGACCTATCTGCAGAGATGTTAGCTGCATATCAGCCTACTCGAAGGCAGCCAAGTACTCCAAGTCCACGTCAGCATGCGTTGAAAAGTCAAGTATTACGGAAAGCTCACATGCAACGTGAAGAGACAAATTGGAGTGATTCCCGCAAGAGATATGATTTAAATAAATCATCCTGACCCACCTTGAAGACTTTAATCCTTTTATATTCAAAAGATTCGGCGCTCACATGCAGAAGTCTTCACAACGGTCGGAAGATAAAATAAAATAATGGGAATCCAAATTGCAACGCTCGAAGAATAAACAATGAAGTCTCCCTCCAACGGACGGATTTGTTCAAAAGATTTGCAACGGCTACAAGGAAAAAGCTCAGAGATCGTGACCTATATATATCCAGAGATTTGAAACTGAGCAACTACCGGTGCGAACATACATTCTAGCGATCAAAGCAATCAAGCAATCTAAAGCAATCAATAGCATCGTGAAAAGAGCAGATCTAAAAGTTCATACTTAAGGAAGCTCTTAAGTTGGAGAAGACAAAAACTCTTGTCTATAATCTTGAGTACGGGTACTTTCTTGGTTGAAGTAAGAGACGTAAAGGCATCCGAGGATCGAGGATCAAGAGGTGCAAGGCGATCAAGTGTGTACAACGGCACGGATTTCCACTGGTTGGAAGCTGTTGTAGTGTGGTTTGAATCACTGTAATATTTATCACTGGTTGAAAATTATAGTGAATTCATCTCCAACTGGTTTGGAGAAAAGTGGATTAGTAGAGGATTACCCCACCTCTGAGACCACTATAATTGCCTGTGTTATTTACTGTTTTACTGCATCATACTTTAACTGCTGCATACATTGTTAAGTGTTTCATTAAGTTGATTTCTATTCGTCATCAGCTGACTTCCGCACATATCCAAGAACAAACGACTCCAAGTCATTTGTCTAACTATCAGCTGGAGAAACTCACTCTTCGTGAAAAAGAGTTCAAGAGTTTCAACAAGTCTATTCACCCCCCCCTCTAGACTTGTTCCTGGACGACTTGTGACCTACAAGTGGTATCGGAGCGGTTGGTTCATTTTTTTTCATGAACCAGATCTATATTAGATATATCTTAACTCTCACTTTATAATGGAACACATGCACTCTAGACTCCCTGTCTTTTCAGTTGACGAGTATGATCTGTGGAAGATAAGGATGCAGGCACACTTATCTTCAATTCATGACGACATGTGGTGCATCATTAAAGACGGTCCATTCATCTTTGAGAAGGACAACACAGCAGAGGAGATTGCAGCAGGGAGGCCAGAAAAGATTCCTAAGAAGAGAACGGAGCTGACTTCCGAAGAAAGAAAGCTGGCCAATCTTGATAACCGGGCCAGAGATGTGTTATATCAAACTCTTGACAAATCCACCATGGTCAAGATCAAGAACTGTAAGAATGCCAAAGAAATTTGGGACACATTAGCTCTAATGTGTGAAGGAACGGAGTTGATCAAGGAAAACAAGCTGTCAATTGCTATCCAAAAATTTGACAACTTTAAAATGAAGAATGGTGAATCCATAGATCAAGTGGACACAAGGTTCACTGAAATTATCAATGAGATCAACTCCCTGGCAAAACCTATGGCAACAGGGAAATGGCACTAAAGGTCCTCAGATCTCTCAACCCCGAATGGAGCATGAAGGCCGTAGCCATGAGAGAGTCCAAGGACCTGAATAAGATAAAGATTCAGAGTCGTTCTCTCGATCTCAAGGCTTATGAGTTCGAGCTTCCAAGTTCATCCTCAATCGAGCCTCGCAGAGAAGGGAATCGCATTTGCACTCGAGTCCCCTGCCAAGAGCCTATCGATGTAAAACCTCCAAATCCACTAGATTTTGAGGAAGAAATGGCTTTCATAATGCAAAGGTTCAGCAATTTGAAAGAACTACTCCAAGTATAAGAAAAACTACAAGGAGAATCCAAGAAGGAACCGAAGGTGGAAGCTGGAAAGTAGAATGCTACAACTGTCACAAAATAGGACACATCCAAATGGATTGTCCCGAGCTCAAGAAGGACGAAACCAAGAAGGAGGTGGGCGTAAAGGAAGATAGAAGAAAGGCTCTCATCGGAGAAGACCAGAGCATGTCGAATCAAGCAGCGGTTTCTTTTCCGATGAAGACGAGGAGTATGATTGCACGATGGAAAACCTAGGTGATGAAGAGGTAACTTCTAAACCCACCGGTTCAAATAATAGCTCAGCCATGTCACAAGATATGGACCTACATGAATCGGTAAATCAGTTATTTAAAGATTTTGAAACACTCAAATCGCACACCAAGTCAGACAAGAGAAGACTCAAATGCAAGATGAGAATAGGCGGTGAAAAATGATTTCAAAACTCACCTAGATTTAAATAAGGTTGAGACAACTACAGTGACTTTAAAAACCAGGCAAATGTCAATACAAATTTGAGATAGATCGGCTAACCATTTTACTTAAAGAAAAATCACCGCACTTGCTCATGCCAAAGCCGAGTTTACTAAGCCTGCACGTATAAATAAAACTCAAAGCAGGAAATAACCTCCCCGAAGGCGTCTTCAACTCGGGAGAATTGTGTACTTATAAAAGGTCACTATATACCAAATCAGCCTGGATATGATTCTCACACTCCCTCTAGTTCAAACCAAGTTTATCAAGGAGAAACAATAGTCTCGATCACGAGCCCGTATATAAACCAATATTCAAAAACAGCAACAATTAAGTCAAACGTCTAGGTTGCGATCAGTTACACTGCATGTACCACCTAGACAGTGACTAGGCAAGTGCCTGTGCAAAAGCAAGAAATTCTGCATAACATGCCCACTATTACCAACAACTCCCCAAAAATAGATTTCATAATGGGAGGGGCGATGGAAACCTCAAGGTTATCCTAATTACCAAAATGAACAAGTGTGGAGACCACAAAGGTTTAATAAATGGTCTCACTTAGATTTAGAAATGGCCCACACTATCAAAATTTTGAGGAATATCCGGTATACAATCCAACCAGAGATTCAGACCTCGACCACGTACACATTACAAGGGTTATAATAATAATAATAACAATTTCCATAATCCAAGGAGAAATCAATTCTCCAGAAACCAACTAACCCCAAAGGACCCACACAAATTTGGGTACCTAAATCTCTGCTTATTTAATTGCAGAAAGGTGGAAGGACTACAACCACATCTCCTCAAGCTCAAATTTTGGAGGTGAAGAATGGTTTGTAGACTCTGGATGCTCGAGGCATATGACCGGGAACAAGAAGATGCCGACCAAATACATCAAAGAAAGAGGTCCCGATGTAACCTTTGGAGATAGCTCTAGAGGACAGACAAAAGGCTTTGGAGAGCCGCACCGAGGAAACATTGTCATATCCAAAGTTCATTATGTCAAAGGGCTCAAGTACAACCTCCCGAGCATAAGCCGCTACGTGACGAGAAGAATCTAGTAGTCTTCACCATCTTGAAGTGTATGGTGATAGACATCTTATCTGGAGAAATAAAGCTACAAGGTTTCAAGAAGAGATGTCTACATGATTGATTGGAACACAGGAACGCCTAACTCCTGTTTTCTATCCAAGACAGTAGCTGAGAATGGATGGCTGTGGCACAAAAGACTATGTCACCTAAACTTCAAAGCCATCAACAAGATTAGCTCTCAGAAGCTGGTCAGAGGACTTCCAAATGAAGCATTCAAAAAGGAATCACTGTGATGCATGTCGAAGGGAAAGCGTACCAAGGCATCGTTCAAGCCGATTCACCTACAACGCTCACATCAAGGGTCTTAGATCTACTCCACATGGATCTATTTGGTCCTATCAAACCAAGGACTTTGAGCGGCCGAAAACATGCCCTTGTAATAGTAGATGATTATTCAAGGTACACTTAGATCATTTTTCTATACAAGAAAAGTGAAACCCTGACCAAGTTACTCGAGCCGAGAAGGATCCAGAATGATAAATCCCTCTCCATAATCAAGATCGGATCGGATAGAGGAGGAGAGTTTCTCAACAAGGCGATAACGATTACAGCGATCGAATGGGATCCAAGATGAGCTATCTGCACTGTGACGCCCCGTGAGAATGGTGTTGCCGAAAGAAGGAACAGAACCACGAAGGAAGCAAAGAAGGTCCATGATTGCGGCAAGAGACCTACCCAAAAGGTTCTCGCTGAAATCAAATGTGCACTGTCACACCTGCACAGAGTATGATAGTAGGGAGACATGGCAAAACTCCCTATGAGGTTTGGAATAATAGAACTCCTACCATTGCTTACTTTCATGTTTTTGGTTGTAAGTGTTTCATCCACAACAACGGTAAAACACACTAAATGCCTTTGATGCTAAAAGCGATGACGGTCTCTTTATGGGATATTCCCAAAGAAGCAAGGCATATAGAGTTTTTAATAAAAGAACCTTAGTTGTGGAGGAAACACCCCATGTTGTTTTTGATGAATCTACCGTTGAGTACAGAAACAACTTGAGCTAATTGAGAACAAGCTCAAGTCAAGAACCCTTGAAGAAGTCATTATACATGACACCGGAATGGTGGACTCACCGCAGACTCACTGATGACCCAACCGCAATGATGAAGACCCAATCACAGACGACAGATCACCAAACCTATCTTGTCCATTCTCATGAAGAAGACCAATGAGTCGACAAAGACTCATCTCGCAGATCGTAACCAAGCCGCGGTGACAAGGCGTAGCCGATCCAACTGCGCACTTAACCCACCGATGCGAGATAACCACCAGTGGCAATCCAACAGGGGAACAAACCCGAAGAGGACGATATCCCCAAATGGCTCAAGGATCACCCAATTCAGCAAATTATCGGAAAGTTGACTGATGGAGTTAAGACGAGACAGTCAACCCTACCAGCAGGAATGGCGATGTTCTCATGTTTCATGTCACAAATTGAACCCAAGACTACAGAACAAGCCTTGGAAGATTATTCATGGATTAATGCCATGCAAGAGGAATTGGAGCAGATGGAAAGAAACAAAGTTTGGAAACTAACAGACAGACCTGATCACAAGAAAGTTATTGGCACTAAATGGGTGTATAAAAACAAGAGTGATGAAGACGGAGCTGCTGTTATGAATAAAGCCAGACTCGTAGCAAAAGGATATGCACAGTGTGAGGGAATAGATTTTGATGAAACCTATGCACCTGTTGCAAGACTAGAGGCCATCAGACTATTCCTCGCATATGTTGCATTCAAGGACTTTGAAGTCTACCAGATGGATGTGAAAAGTGCTTTTCTGAACGGAATCCTAGAAGAAGAAGTCTATGTAGAGCAACCCCCAGGTTTTGTCAAAGGAGACAAAGTCTATAAGCTGTTGAAGGCTCTGTATGGACTCAAGCAAGCACCGAGAGCATGGTATGAAACACTGTCTGTGTTTCTTGAGAAAAATGGTTTTTGCAAAGGGAAAGTGGACAAGACCCTATTCAGAGTGGAGCACGAAGGCCACATATTAATAGTCCAGATTTATGTGGATGACATCATATTCGGGTCAACCAATCCAGAACTATGCGAGAAATTCTACAACCTTATGCAAGGAGAATTTGAGATGAGTATGATGGGAAAGCTTAACTTCTTTCTCGGATTACAAGTTAAGCAGATGGAAAAAGGAATTTTTATCAACCAAGCAAAGTATACCAAAGATCTTATCAAGAGATATGGAATGGAATCGGCCAAACCCGCAAGAATTCCAATGAGCACAAGTACTCACCTGGATGCAGACGAGGCAGGCATATCAGTGGACTCAACCCACTACAGAGGACTCATCGGATCTCTTCTGTACCTCACTGCAAGCAGGCCAGACATATCATATGCCGTTGGAGTTTGTGCAAGATTCCACCCAAGTCAAGCAATCACAACTAGATGCAGCCAAGAGAATAATTAAGTACCTAAAGTCTACAATTAATGTTGGACTATGGTATCCCAAGGATGACAACTTCGAGCTATCAGGATACTCAGATGCGGATTTCGCAGGATGCAAAATCAACAGGAAGAGCACTAGTGGAACGTGTCAATTCCTAGGAACCAGACTGATATCTTGGTTTAGCAAGAAGCAGGTTTCTAACTCTATCTCCACTACGAGTCGAATACCTAGTCTGCAGTAGTCATTGTGCCTGATTCTATGGATCAGACAACAGTTAAGGGACTATAATATAATTGCCAACGAAGTTCCTATTTGGTGTGACAACAATAGTGCTATTGCAATAACCAACAATCCGGTTTTGCATTCAAGGACGAAGCACATTGACGTTAAGCACAATTTCATTAGAGACCATGTGCTTAACAAAAGGGTTAGAGTTGAAAGAGTCAGCACAGACTACCAAATAGATGACATCTTCACTAAACCCTTGCCAGAAGAAAGGTTCCTAGAGCTGAGCAGAGACCTTGGATTACTAGATTGGGAATCTAGTACTGAAGCAAGTTAAAGGAAGGACGGACCCTCAGAATCGGCTAGCCGATGCAAAGTAGAAGACGAAGGCCGAGACGAAGCAACTTAGTCATTGAGAATACCGGTAGAAGTCAACTCACCTGTTGCAGAGTGGTCAACAGTCAACGAATCAGACCAGCTAAGTTTTCTAAACTGACCTCTAAATTTTTAATTATTATCTGCCACATTTATAATATTATTTTGCCTAACGAAATGGCATTTAAATATACATCTTTATAAGCCAAGTGGCAATTTTAATACACGCGTCAATCGCCCATTAAATCAACCTCTACGGTGGCCAATCAGAATCAACCGTCGAATTTTAAATAGGGCCACCGATTCAAATTTGAAATTCAAAAGAATATCAAAAGGCGTACCACCGTTCAAATATATAATAAACTAATACAAACGTCTTTTCATCTTCTTTATAAGGAAAAAAGACCTTTCACTTTACTTTTTACGCTTACAGAAACCCTAGATTTTACAGAGCAAAAATATACACTAAAAATCCTCTATTTGCAGAAATGGCATCTTTCGAAGGAGTGAATTTGAAGGCGGTGAAGGACCAGGTCATTTTCTCCATGGTTGTCGACTTTGAAGGTTTACTAGAAGCAAATCTGGAGGACTACGACATGTTCAATTTGATCCGGGCAATGAAGCTTAATGGGATCTACCCATTTCTCGACATCAACCCGCAACATCTGTTCAAAGAAGATGTCGTTGAGTTCTATCGCAATGCTTATCTGATTCAAGACGGGATTCACAGCAAAGTCGGCGGAGTACCTGTCAGCATAGATCGAGAGACGATTCGTTCGGTATTCGGGATGAAGCACCGTGGTTTGGCGGTCGAAGCTCTCAAGCAATCCGCCGCCGAAACCTGGAAAAAGATCAAAGTCGAAAATATCCCAGAAAAATTGAAATTTACAGCCAAGAGGAATGAATTAAAAAGGATTTACCGTGTTGCGTTGGATATTACCAACAAGATAGTCATGGGGATGGCGGGCAGTTATGACCAACTGTCATCGTCGAAATTTATGGTGTTGGGTGCGTTGATTCAGGAGGAAGAAGTCGATTGGGCAGACTATATTTTCAGGCAACTCGTGCGCGAGGTGAACAAGGTCGAGTGGCTTGACGATGAGAAGAAGTTCATGACAAAGCTGGCGTTCGGAACGCATCTCAGTTGGTTTTTGGAAAAGACCGGAGTGGCTAAGGGAAACACTGACCCCTTCCACCCAAATAAACGGCTTGGTCATATGGACCATGAAAAGAAGAAAGTCGGAGGCACTGGGAAAGCAGCTCAGTTGTTGAAGGAGCTGCCGGACTCAAGAACATACCCAAGATACTACTCATCGGGAGAATCGGACAGACCTGCAGCTGACATCCCAACTGCAGTCGGGTCCGACACAGAGTCCGACGATACACCCATTGCTATCAGATTCAAGAGACGGCGACCAGCCCCAGAAGGACCATCTACCCTGCAGTCATCACCAGAACCCTCTCCTAAGAGGCCAAGGAAACTGCAGTTTAGCGAGGGAGAGAAGTCTGAACACCTCGCCAGCCCCTCAGTTCGATCACCAGTTCATTCTAAGACTCCGCCCGCACTGCACACCACTGAAACTCGGATTGTACCTATTCTCACCCCCCCAGTCTACATATCCGAAGAAGAAGAAGCAGGTCTAATAATCTCTATTCCTGAAGCTGACTATACTTTTAACCTGTTAGAAAATAATACCTTCAATCTTTCTATTGAACAACTCCAGCTTGTTAAACCACAAGCAGTAAAACACTCTTTTGTACATATTTTTGAAGAGTGGAAATCTTTCAAAACTATGCCTTTTACAAATCTTCAAACCTACGTTGCAACTAGTGGTTGGGAATATCCCCAAGCCACTGAGAAGGTTCTGATTGAATTTTGCAAAGAATCAGACTTGGCTTTAATCCTCCAGGATAAATGGTTCATGTCACATTTTAAAACAAACATGGACCACTTTATCCATTCTATCATGCTCAGCATTTTTGATGGTATTTTTGGAGAGGAGGAGGAGGAGGTAGTTGAAAAGATTAGGATTGAAGAAGTAGATGGAGACAATGAAATTATTGATTTGTTGGGTGAAGAAGACGAAGAAGAGAGAAAAACAGAAGAAAATATTCCAGTTGAAAAACAGCCAGAAGAAATTGAGAAGACAGAGGAAGTGGCTGATGAAGGAGATGAAGAAGAAGGAGAGGAGGTAGATCAAGAAAAAGATGAAGAAGAAAAGGAGGATGAGGATGATGAAGGAGAAAAGAAGGAGAAGGATGATGATAAGAATGATGATGATGATGATGATAATGATGGAGGAGAAGCAGGAGCAGAAAAAGAAAATGAAAAAGAAAAAGATGAGGAAGAAGAAAAAGAAAACTCTGGAGAAAAGGAAGAAGAAGGGAAAGAGGGAGAGAGAGAAGGAGACAAGGAGCCAGAACAAGAGCCGGAGCCAGAGCCTTCTCACGAAGTCAGATAGATCGTGGTACTGCCTGACACCAGCCTAGACGCAGAGCTGGCTGAAGAATCCAGGTCAGGGACCCCAGAGAAAACCCACTCTGACCTACCAGCTGCAGACAGGAGCCTGCAGTCTAGTGGTTTCTTTGCAGAAGGATCAGGAGAGCACTCTCCATCAGCTTAGATATCCCCTGAGCTGATCAGGCAAATCGTCAGAGATACTATTGGAGAGCTGCTATCAACTCAGGTCACTCCTGACCTTCAGTCAATAAATGCCAAGATAGACACCCTTCTACAGAGAGAGATTCCTCAGCCCCCTCCCCCTACCAACAACAGAATGCCATTTGGCATGTCTGATTGGATGAGCAGAATGGAACAGCAGTTAACTACCCTTGTTGATGCTGGCAAAAAGGGGGAAGAAAGAGTTCAGGGGGAAGAGAGAGAAATAAGAAGCAAGAAGAAGCAGGATGTCCTTCAAATTGAAGGACCCTCCAGTCTGAAGAGAAGGGAAGCCGTAGATCCAGATGATCAGGCTGACCAGCCTGAAGGAAAAAGAAGAAGAACTAGAGGTGGCTTTGGACCTACTCTAGAATGGGATGGGAAGGAGCTATGGTTTGTTGAGGATTTCATTCCATTTGAAGCTCTTGAGATGTGGGGATCTGCTAAGAAGAGATTCATCAAAGACTATTACATCTGGGAACTACTCCAGGATAATAAACTCTCCCCACAAGAAATTTTCATGAACTTCATGGAAGAAATCCATCCGAAGCTTTGGGCTGTTCTGAAGAAGCACGCTAAAAATCAAAATGCTTATCCTATGATTCCCTCATTCAGGGCAGAGGAAGCACCAACCCGTCTGGACGGTGAACTTGATGAGTTAGCGCTTCAAAGAGAAATCAGGCATTTGTGTCTGGAGAACAGATTCAGATCCCAGCAAGAACAAGACTTCGCAGCACTTGTTGTGAAGAGAAAATATGGTCTTGCTCCAGTCAAGATAAGACCAATTGGAGCTAAACCATTCAAGCCTGCCAAGCAGCCTATTCGAAGAGGCAGAGGAAGAGGCAGATGACTTTTAGTTATTTCTTTTACTTGTAATGTTTTTATGTACTTAAAACTTTCTTGTAAAATTTCAATAATAAACAAGTCAGAAAATTTTATAAACATTCTGTTGAATGACAATTTCCAGTTGTCTCAATATTAGACTGACTTCAGTTTGTCTCGCACTTAAGTGCAGACTTGGTCATTTGATTTCTTACTTAGTTTTGCCATCATCAAAATAGGGGGAATTTGTTAGGAATACTTGTTAGATTTTGATGATGTCATTAATATAAAATCAAATGTTTATTACTTGGCAAAATGTAAGGAAGAACCAAATGAGTATCTTCCATAGGCCAAATATGTTAAGTATAAAACTTGGCAAAATGTAAAGAAGAACCAAATGAGTATCTTCTGTAGGCCAAAATTAGTTAGGCTGAAAAACGGCTAAGTACTAAGTACAGCTTAGTCCATCGTGAGAGGAACAGTAGTCCAAGAGTAGGTCCAGTCAAACAAAATTTATCGAGAAGTTTGACATCGGGCTGAGGTACTGAGGGAAGTCACGACCGGATAAGTCACAACAAGTGAACAGCCGAGAGGACCTATCTGCAGAGATGTTAGCCGCATATCGGCTACTCGAAGGCAGCCAAGTACTCCAAGTCCACGTCAGCATGCGTTGAAAAGTCAAGTATTACGGAAAGCTCACATGCAACGTGAAGAGACAAATTGGAGTGATTCCCGCAAGAGATATGATTTAAATAAATCATCCTGACCCACCTTGAAGACTTTAATCCTTTTATATTCAAAAGATTCGGCGCTCACATGCAGAAGTCTTCACAACGGTCGGAAGATAAAATAAAATAATGGGAATCCAGCCTTGCAACGTTCAGAAAGAATAAACAATGAAGTCTCCCTCCAACGGACGGATTTGTTCAAAAGATTTGCAACGACTACAAGAAAAAAGCTCAGAGATCGTGACCTATATATATCCAGAGATTTGAAACTGAGCAACTACCGGTGCGAACATACATTCTAGCGATCAAAGCAATCAAGCAATCAATAGCATCGTGAAAAGAGCAGATCTAAAAGTTCATACTTAAGGAAGCTCTTAAGTTGGAGAAGACAAAAACTCTTGTCTATAATCTTGAGTACGGGGTACTTCACTGGTTGAAGTAAGAGACTGTAAAGGCATCCGAGGATCGAGGATCAAGAGGTGCAAGGCAGTCAAGTGTGTACAACGGCACGGATTTCCACTGGTTGGAAGCTGTTGTAGTGTGGTTTGAATCACTGTAATATTTATCACTGGTTGAAAATTATAGTGAATTCATCTCCAACTGGTTTGGAGAAAAGTGGATTAGTAGAGGATTACCCCACCTCTGAGACCACTATAATTGCCTGTGATATTTACTGTTTTACTGCATCATACTTTAACTGCTGCATACATTGTTAAGTGTTTCATTAAGTTGATTTCTATTCGTCATCAGCTGACTTCCGCACATATCCAAGAACAAACGACTCCAAGTCATTTGTATAACTATCAGCTGAAGAAACTCACTCTTCGTGAAAAAGAGTTCAAGAGTTTCAACAAGTCTATTCACCCCCCCCCCCTCTAGACTTGTTCCTGGACGACTTGTTCATGATAGAGTTGTCAAAACAAACTTCCTCCGAAAAAAGAAAATTACCGAAATTCGAAATTGCGGATATTACAACGCTAAGTTGCTACGTGTTACGTACATTATGCATAAGGCATTACGTATGTAATACCCGTAATTTTGATTTCCGGTAATTTCTTTTTTTCTCGGCGGAAGTCCGTTTTGACGACTCGCTCATGACCGTTTCGTCATTATGGGAATGATTAATTCTACACTTTTTGACATCCGAGTTCGTTTCGGTGTCGTTTTGTTGAGTTCCGTGCTTTTTGGCGACTTTTCCGCACTTGAGTTCGATTCTTGCGAATCTCGTTCGAAACTGCTGTTTCGAGTTTCCTGTAAGTCCGTTTAACTTTGTTAGACGTGTTGTGAACTTCGGTTTGGGTATTCGATCACGTATCGTGATTTTCGGACGTTTTGGGCCCTTTTCGTAATTTCCCAAAGTTTGGGGTAATTACTTTCCGTTGTCGAATTTCGAGCCTTCGGGTGGTCGGAATCGTGTGTTCTCTTAGTGCTCGAATTCGTCTTTGCGAGTACTTCGTAACCGTATCTTCGATTCATATTCAGGTTTGGGTTTCGGGGTCGTTCGGGCCGTCGGAGTTGGCCCCGGCCGAGTCATGGCCGGCGATGCAGGCCTGTGCCAAGATCCGCCGAGTTACGACGGTAGCGCTGCGATTCGTGCATTAATGCCGATTCGTCGTAACCCTTGGCCGGTTATGTACGTAAGGATGCCGTCATTTTTGGGCAGCGTCTCAGCCATGGCCGGTTACGTACGTAAGCCCTTGGCCGGTTACGTACGTAACTCGGCCGGCAGACAGCCTATATAAGGCTCTGCAGACGGGTTTTTGGCCATTTTTCCCCTTCTCTTCCGTGGCATGAGGTGTTAGAATCATGGAGAGATGTTGTTGGACAATCAATCCATGAAGTCTTGGAGTTCATATCATCAATCATCCATCCTATAACATCCTTTGATCGAGCGAATCAAGGTTAGATTTCTAGAAATCTAGTTTTGGGAAAATTGGGTATTTTGGTTGATTTCGTCCGTTTAATCCATTTTAACTTAGGATTATGATGGATTGATGATAATTTAGATGTATTATATCATTTCCCTTGTTATTCCATGGTTGGATCGTATCGATTCGTTGTTTTGGGTCGAGTTCTTGATCGGCGCCTTGAAGGTGTCCGGTAGAATGTCATAGAGGGGTTTTCGGGCATTCTACGATTATTATTCATCATATGATCATTGATTTATTAATTGTATGATGTTAGGGTCGTGTTTCTTGCGAAGAAACCGTGTTGAACCCTTCCGTTCGTCGTCGTCTTCCTTTTCGATAGCATCGGGCGTTTCGTAGCTTCCCGGTTGAGCCGTGTTCGTCGGACTACTTGCGTGACGATTTTGAGGCAAGTACCTTGTCCATATAATTCTTGTTTTATGGATACAATAATTAGTGATCGTCTAAATATGGTTGTTTGGTCGTTGGAATTGAACTTTCAAAAGATTCGGCTTAGCCTTGTTAAAGGTTTGCTTTCAAAACGCGTGTGTTTTGTGAATGGTGTGGTTTGTGAATGACTATGTGAATTATATGGATATGTTTGGTGTTGATGTTGCACTTGGTATTGCATGTGGACGTATATTATTTCATTTCGGTGCGTTGTGGTTTGACGTGGTGTTTTACTAAGTGTTGATGCCTCTGGATGAATTGTTTGGATATATTTGTTGTATGGTGCTATATATGTGATTGTGTGGATGTGGGCGGGGCCTACGGTGGCACATGGCATGTGATCATGTGGCCAGGATGCAACAAGTGATTGATCCAACCGTGAGAGCCTAAGAAAAACTACGGTGGCACATGGCATGTGATCATGCGGCCAGGATGCAACAAGTGATTGATCCAACCGTGAGCGCCAAAGTTAATCTACGGTGGCACATGGCATGCGATCATGTGGCCAGGATGCAACAAGTGATTGATCCAATCGTGAGATGTTGTGATTGTTTGCTAGCCAGCTCGGGAGGGTCCTTCGAGGCCTCGGGTGGGATTCATGGTGGCATCCTGGTCCTAGGCGATGCGTGTGTGTGATTTGTTTCGCTAGCCAGCTCAGGAGGGTCCTTCGAGGCCTCGGGTTGGATGTCTGTGGTGGCGTCCCGGTCCTAGGCGATGCACGTGCGTGATTATGTTTCGTTGATTTTATGTCCGTTGAGGACACGTGATGTTGGGCTCTGACCCTGTAAATTGTTGGTGGTTTCCTAATTGCGAAAACAAAACCTTTGGGCTGTGACCCTGTTGATTTTGGAAAGACAAGGGTTTGATAATCCTAAATTGTTTTCTATTAAAACTCCCGAGGGTATTTTAAACCATTTTGCAAACCATTCTCATTGTTGGGAAAAACAAACACCCTGTATCGAATCAGCCGGGATACCCGATCCCTGTATCGATTGTTATTTGTTATTGAGAAGGTTTTGACATATATGCCAATTATATAGTAAGGAAACTGTATCGAGGTTTCAAGGCTTTATCCTATATCGAAAACCTGCCTCGAATCAGCATCAGTGAAGCTCGTCAGTACAGCAAGAAGACTTGTAAAAGATCAAGTATGGAAACTGTCTCGATGCTCTAAATACAGTCATCTTCCATACAGTTCACAAAAGGACAAGAAAGAACACAAGTCAAGTCCCGTTGAACAAAGAAGTATTTAAATACTCAAGGATAAAGTATCTAAATACTGTCAGTCTTCAGATCTTCAGAATCCCGCGAAATCCGGATCATGTCATATTCCCGTTGAAGGAAATCTTATTCAAACGGACATCTCAACGGATACTTTCTTCAGAGGCTATATATATCCTTGAAGACATTGAAGATCAGTTACCAACGAACCAACCAGACAACTGAACGAACCCAAGTAACCTAATACTCAAGCTATCAAAGTTATCATCTGAGCAAACATATCTCCAAAGCATACTGCTAGTTAGAACGAAAGAGATATACAAAGGCTCAACATCAAGAACACTATCATCACTCAAGATCTTGATATTCAAAGTCACTGTTCTTACCGGTTACCTACATTTTACCTCTGTAAAACCGAGCTGTGTGAACTCAACAAGTTATTCGACTGTGGGACGAATAAGGATGAAGCTTTGGAACTGTGTGTGAAGAAGCTAGTCAAGAAGGAAGCTTTAACCAATCTGTGTGAACGGTTGAAAGCGACATTCTTTGTATCAATCTGTGTGAACGATACAAGGATAGGTTTGTTTATAATTACGTAGTTGTGTACGAAGTAATTATATAATAAACTTTTTACTCCTGTGTGGAGGACCAGTGTACGTAGAGGGGTTTACCTCGAACCACTTAAATTACTGTGTTATTTACCTTCCGCTTTTACTGTTTGAAATAACTGTGATATATTAAGTATACACCTAATACGTCGTTGCTGTATCCACGGCAACTAACTGTATCCAAGACTTCCGCTACGCACTCAAATTTAGATTCCATACAGTTTGTCGTTTAAACGATTTTCCAAACTGTATCCAGTATACTTTAGTGGCCAACAAGTGGTATCGGAGCGGTTGATTCTAAAAAGAATCAGTCGTATTTCTTTTTAACCGAATCAGATTCAAATCACTTATCTTCAAAACAGTTTCTTTCATTCCTATATTATCAGTATGGATACTTCTATGATTAACAAAGTCCCTATGTTCTCTATTAACGAATTTGACGACTGGAGAATTAGAATGGAAGCTCATCTTGCAGCAATGCACGAAGAGATGATTTTTGTTATACAGGATGGTCCGATCAAGATCATGAAGGTCAATCCAGCCGCAAGGATTGAGGGCCAAGCCCATGCTGAAATGCTCGAGAAAGAACGCGAGCAATGGACAACCGATGAAAGGAAGCGAGCCAATATCGACAACGTGGCTAAGAATGCGTTATTTGTCACTCTTGACGAAGGCACGTTCTCAAAGGTAAAGAGCTGCAAAACAGCCAAAGAAATCTGGGATAAACTCAAGTTAATTTGTGAGGGAACTGAGCTCTCAAAAGAAAACAAGATTTCAAAACTTACTCAGCAATTTGAATCTTTTGAAATGAAACCAACGGAAACACTTGAGGAACTTGACCTCAGATTTACTGGTATTGTTGGTGAACTTGAAGCTTTGGGCAAGATTTACACCCAAAAGGAGAAGAACTTAAAAATTTTCAGATCTCTCCCAGCCCGATGGGACATTAAGACCACAGCTATGCGTGTATCCTGTAATCTTAATGAAATATCCACTTTTGATCTCTTCTCTGACCTTAAAGCGTTTGAGTATGACATTAATGTAAGAGAGAAAGCGAAGAATCTCCTTCAAAAGTCACGCTCTCGCCAGACGAACTGGCCGACACAAAGATGCCTAGCTCGTCGAAGCCCGGTCACAAGAGCGCTGACAGCGGCGACGACATCCTGTCACAAGATGAAATGGCGCTTCTAATGCATAAATTCAAAAGTTCATCAAACGATCTGGAAAGACTCCTACGTGCCCAAACCTGTCAACAAGGTAAGTACCAAACATCATCCGGTGATGCTAACTCGTGCTATAATCGCAGAAACCGTGCCATTATGCAAACAAATGTCCTCATCCCAAAGTCCAAAGATTGCACGAGGCCGAGCAACAAGAGAGAGATGAAAGAAGACGTGCTTGGAAAGACAAGCTCAAGGCCCCGATTGGAGAATCGAAGCCTCCCCCACACCATCCAAATCAGCAGAATGTCTTGGTGGTCATCGAAAGTGATTCATCCGACGATGAGTTCGATGATAAAGCATACATGTGCTTTATGGCCAAAGATGTTCCGTAAGGTGAAGACAATGACGATGAGGTAAGCTCAAACTCGGTTATTCCACCTA
This sequence comes from Orobanche coerulescens, assembly GCA_033398695.1. Classification (NCBI taxonomy): domain Eukaryota; kingdom Viridiplantae; phylum Streptophyta; class Magnoliopsida; order Lamiales; family Orobanchaceae; genus Orobanche; species Orobanche coerulescens. The sequence continues at coordinate 9,570,931 of CM065807.1, read as the reverse complement.
ATGCATCTCATACTTTCAAAATATGATGAATGAATTCAAAAACATTCAAAAGGCCCATGAGACTTTAAAATCGAGAATATACTGCTTCAATTAACAAATCTAGAGTGAAAGATGAAAATGACTTCTTTAAAATAAACTATGAAAATATGTCTCTTGATTGTGAAACCAAAGAAGGTCGATTTTGAAAAACTCATGGAGAGCAATCATCAACTTGCTCATGAACTAAATGCAGTTAAAACCCATAATGAGAGCAAGACAAATGATTTGGCTCTACTACAAACCAAAATTACAACTCTCGAGAAGCGAGAAACTGAACTTGAGACCATTCTGAAGTCTTTTGAAAAATCGTCCAAAAGAATGGAAGAAATTCTGAGCACTGGGCAACATGCTCATGATAAAAGTGGCTTAGGATACAGCTCATGTTCGAATAAAGGTAAAACTAGTACTGTGTTCGTCAAGAGTGTGGAACACATTACTATTCGAGACAGTGGAACCATCAACCACTCAGAAGGCGTAATCTACAGCATGCTCCACAAGCATATCATCAAAGCCGACAGTCATTCAGAAAGAATACGGTATCCAACCGCCAAAGGCCCGCACAACAGTACACTCAATACAGTGCGCCTAGGTATTGGATACAGGAGCCCCGTTATCCCTCAAGACAAAGAGATGCCGTTCGGTATCAACAACAAGATTGGGAATCCAACCGGAGACCCGTAAGACAAGCTGTTAGGCCTAAGAAAATGGCTCCACCTCCTAGACGGCACTCAGATCGAATCATAATAATAACCCCGAATTTTACATGCATAATAATTATCGTGATTATAACAACTACGGATATGCCCCCGTAGATACCGCAATCTTGTCGAGTACATCCTACAAGAAACCAATTGCCGTCAGGAAAATCAGGTACCTAAAGGAACTAACATATATGGACCCAAAATCAAAGGGGACCTAAATCTACCTAATTTCTTTGTTACAGGACATTCTAGAGGATGATACCGGTACTTCGATAGTGGATGCTCGTCACATGACCGGAGACAGAGCAAGCTATCCGATTTTGTAGAAGGTCGCGGTCCGAAAGTTCGCCTTGATAAGTCTAAAGGAAGAACAAGAGGGAAAGGAAACCTACTTGTCGGGAAATTCAAGGTCACCGATGTTGCATATGTTGAAGGCTTACAAGATAATCTACTTAGTATTAGCCGATTCGTGATAAACAGCTTCTAGGTGAAGTTCTATATAGACCGTGAGAGTCAAGAACACCCAAACCAAGGAAGTTGTGCTTACAGAAGCGATCGTGTAATATGTACATTCTTGATCGGAAGCCTATGAGCTCCTCAATTCCATGTTTTGTTGCCAAAGGCACTGCAGATCTTAGCTGGCTATGGCACAAGAGGATGTCTCACATCAACTTCAAGACGATCAACAAGCTTTCAAGACAGGGTATGGTTAGAGGTTTGCCAGATGTGTCATTTAAAAAGGACAGCGTCTGCGGACCATGCCAGAAAGGCAAGCAAATCAAGTCAACCCTGAAAAGCAAATCCTACCTTTCAACCCAAAGAGTGTTGGAAATGCTACACATGGATCTCTACGGTCCTGTAGACCCAGTAAGTTTGGGAGGTAAGAAATATTGCATGGTTGTTGTTGATGATTATTCCAGGTATGCTTGGACGATCTTTCTTAGCAAGAAGAAGGAAACAACATCTAGGCTGCCCGAGCTCCTGAGAAAGTTGCAGAATGAAAAAGCATTGAGTATCGTGTGCATTCGTTCCGACAGAGGTACTGAATTTACTAACCGCTTTATAGAGCAATACTGTTTGGAGAATGGAATACAGCACGAATACTCAGCTGCCCGTACACCTCAACAAAATGGTGTTGCCGAGCGAAAGAATAGGACGTTGAAAGAAGCAACAAGGACAATGATTGCCGCAAGCAAATTGCCACAGCTTAAGGTGAAGCAACCAATACAGTGCTACACTCGAAACCATTTGTATCGTCAACAAGCACCACAACAAAACGACTTACGAGGTATGGAATAACAAAACTCCATTAGTTTCGTATTTTCACATTTTGGATGCGGGTGTTATGTTTTGAACAATGGGAAGGACCAACTTAGAACCTTTGATGAAAAATCGATGAAGGAATATTCGTAGGATACTCCTCCGTCAAGAAAGCTTTAATCTTTAATAAAAGGAGGTCGACGATCGAGGAATCGGGCTTCATGTAGTGTTCGACGAACCACACCATGACCCTACAGGAGTAGATGATATCACTCAGACATTCACCATCTATCTATCTTAGATCCACCTACACCCATAGAACCTATAGTTGATTTAGAAATCAACCCCGCACTGTAAGAATCGATGTGGATGAAGTCGACGTGCATGTCAAGCCGTACCCACGTAAACTTTCGATACAAGACGGGATCCTGAACTAGAACCCGACCGAAGATGGTTGAGAGATCACCCGCAAGAGCTGATCATTGGAAACATTAATGCAGTGTTTCTACTCGTAGGAGAATACAGTACACAAGGAAATGTACTTTGTGCACAAGAAGAATCTAATGTCAAGTCTCACAGTTTCTGAATGGAAATCTCAATCCGAACTTAGGAGACTCAATATGTGCACTATCGCCGTATTCTTAGCCCAAATCCGAACTGTTTCGACCATAGACGCTCTTAACAACTCTCATTGGATAACATCTATGGAAGAAGAGCTTAACGGTTTGAAAGAAACAATGTATGGTATCTTGTACCCAGACCGACACACCAATCGGTTATAGGAACCAAATGGGTATTTCAAACAAAAAGGATGGAAATGGACTTATCATAAGGAACAAATCCAGACTAGTAGCACAAGTCTATTGTCGAAGAAGGAATCGACTATGATGAAACCTTCGCCCGTAGCGAGACTAGAAGCCATTAGGATATTTTTAGCCTTTTCCGCCCATAAGAGTTTTATCGTATACCAAATGGACGTCAAGAGTGCTTTCTGAATGGAGAGCTTACGAAGAAGTTTATGTTGAACAACCACCGGGGTTTGCCAACACAGACGGTATCGATCTAGTTTACGTGCTAAGGAAAGCCCCATGACGGACTTAAACAAGCCCTAGAGCACAGTACGAAACCCTGTCCCAGATCTAATCAACAACGGATTTGAGAAAGGGTCAGTAGACAAAACCTTGTTCAAGATACAGAAGGTGATGACCTTCTAATGGTACAAATCTATGTCGATGATATTATTTTTGGTTCAACTAACCTTGCTCTATGTCAAAGGTTCTCACATCTCATGCAAAGCAAATTTGAAATGAGTATGATGGGGAACTTAGTTATTTCCTAGGTTTGCAGTGTAAAGCATTTGCCTACAGTATATTCATCAACCAGAGAAATACGGAAGGAGCTTCTCAACAAATTTGGAATGAACAATTCCAAATCTTCGCCAACCCCATGAGCACTTCCGTGCAAATTAGTGCTGATGAAGCCGGAAAGCCGTTTGACCAATCACTCTACAGAAGCTCATCGGATCGCTCCCGTACCACCCGGCTAGCGTGCCCGATATCCAGCTTTGTTGGAGTGTGTGCGAGATACCAAGTTGCACCTAAGGAATCACACTTCAATACACTAAACGAATCCTGAAATACGTTAAAGGAACAATGATGCAGACGTGGTATCCTAAGGAAGGCGGATTCGATTTAGTTGGATACAATGACTCGGATCTCGGAGGTCGCAAGCTAGATAGGAAGAGTACAAGCGGAACTTGTCACTTTCTGACCTAGACTCGTATCTTGGTTCAAGAAGAAGCAATTGGCAAATTCTCTTTCCACTACCGAATCGAGTACTATGTCAGTAGTCTTTGTATGCAGATCCTTGGATGCGGCAACAAGCTGTCGATTGTGGAATCGATGCTAGAGAGACTCCAATCATGTGTGATAGCACGAGTGCAATTGCAATCACGCACAATCCTGTTTTGCACTCGCGCACTAAGCATATCAACATGAAGCATCATTTTATCAGAAATCATGTCGAGAACAAGGATGTTCGCCTGGAAAAGGTTCATACAGACATCCAGCTGGCCGACATTTTCACCAAGCCTCTCGACAGCAAGATTCAACATGCTAAGAACAGAGTGGGGATACTACAAATGACTCCTGTAAGTAAATTTCTGCTTTTACTCAACAATTGAGGGGGAATGTCAGAAGACCCGTGAATACAGTATCCAACATTAATTATCTGTACACTCAGAAACATCAATACAGTACTGTAGCGAACGAAGGCATATGAATCCTACAGCTGATGTGTGCAATAATTAAGGGGGAATACTGTAGGACCCATGAATACAGCATTAATCCAAATATTGCTGTATGGAATTCAAAACCTATTAGTACCTTTTTAAGGGGAACGTCAGACGACGGAGAACAAAGACATACTATAGGATTTCGATTCAAGATGTAATATAATATTATTTCCTTTTAAAATAATTTTTGTCCACATGCCTGTTTTTATGTCAAACGTCATGTTCATTAAATGTCTTACACGACATCTGACAATCGAATCTCAAAAGCCGTGATGTTTTTAAATTGTTTATTATTTTTAAACCGCCGTTTTAGGCATTTAGGTAATCAACCTATGTCAAGTGGGACCCACGTATTTTAAAACCTTTTAATGGATTAGCGTACTTACACTAAATCCATCTTGACCGTCGATTTCAAAACCGGTTTCCATCCCTTAAAATCGACCATTCGTACTGCAAAACCCTATTTCGCCGCCAAGTATAAAAGGATCAGATTACGCCATTAGAGACTCTTTACGCTTTCGCAATTACAAGAGATCTCAAGCAAACAAATTTACATATTTTCTGCATAATCACTGCAAATTTCTACTGTTTTCTTCCTCCTTCGTATTAAGAAAACATCCATGGCTAGTCAATCCTCTTCCCCTGTTCTGAAGAAAACCTCCAACATCATTGATGGCCGGATCTTCTCGAAACCTGTCATCATCGAGCGTATCATATCTGAAATCAACGACACCGAACCAATGGAGTATATTATTACTCGTCTTGAGCAACAAGGTCTTTATCGCTTCGGGAGCAAAACTGCCGACAAATACGACGCCCATCTGGTTGAGGAATTCTACCTCAACGCCGCCGTTCGTTTTCTCATCACTAGCCGGGAGGACATGTTGCGACATCACCGCAATACCCAAGGAGTGCAAATCGCATCAATAGCGACCTACCTGAAAATCTACAGGCTGCCCGCCGACGGCCTGACCATGGACCAGCTCGAGACGTTCGGGTCTCAAGAGCTGATTACTAAGTTTTATGGACTTTTTACAGGGTCCAAAGTGGTTGACATGGTGACAACCACTTGTCACAAGAAAAATTTTCTTCTTTATTTCGTTTATCGCATGACTTGTTCCAGAATCATTGAAAATCGAACCGGTGCGTTCGAGATGTGCACGAATCTAAGGTTCAGAATGATGGTAGCTATTTTGACCTGTGAAAAGGTCAATTGGTGCCAAATCATTTTGAAACGACTTCAAGAAGAGGTGTGCAAGCCTGCCACCCAAAAGAAATCATTTGGTTTAATGCTGAACTACATCCTGACGAAGTGCGGAGTGATGCAATCCGCCGACGCCAAGAAAAATAGCTCACGGATATATTTAGGAGGCGTCAAGCCCACTGCTTATAACCAGAGCACCATGCATGCCAACCATCCGCAAACCAGGCACATGCCTATTTCTGACAACCCCAGAGATGTAACCGTGAAGGTCCCAGAAATGGAATCCTCAAAGAAGAAGCGCAAGAGTTCTCACAGCAAGAAGCACTCTGCTGGTGAGAAGTCCAAGAAGAGACTCCGGAGGCTCTCAAAAATCAAAACCAAGCACTCCGAGGATGTCTCGCCCGTGGCGCAACCCATCAAGAACCCTGTGGCCCAACCCCTGTGGAAGAAGTGTCTCCTACTGCATCGACAGTAGATCCCGAGCCTTTGGCGGCTACGACGGATATAGAGACATCTGCCAACATTCAAGACGTTAGCATGTCGGCTGCCCATTCGGAGCCAAAAGCTACCTCTCCTCTACGGGATCCCACACCCGTGCAGGATCCAATTTCCTTCGGGGTACCATCGCCTGCAAGGAGTCCATCTTCCGTGCAGGATCCCATACCTGTACCGGAATCCCTCGAAACAGCGTCTCCAGACGTGATTCGAAGTCCCTCCCCTGACTCAATCATAAATCAAACACTTCTTTCGGTTCAAATTGAACAAGCGTACGAAAGATTCCTGCAATGGAAAGGCTATAGGCTAGCTCCGTACGACACACTGTACAATTGGAGCGAATGGAGCCACGAAGAGCGATTCGTCTCCGAAGTAACAGACTCAACTGAAATTGAGGCCCTGCTACGATGGGACAACGCCTCTTGCAAAGATCTCATTGAAAGCCACCTGCTGCACAAATCTGACGCCAGAAGAAAAGGAAAGAAGAAGTCAGAGGACTCTCCCATTAATCCAAAAACTGACGACGATGCCGACTCAGACGATGAAGACGATGCTCTTCAAGCAGGTCTGAGAATGAGCCGTGAAGAGGCTGAAGCCCGAGACGCCTCTCCACCCAGAAAAGACGAAGGACCTTCTAACCAAGCCAATCCACCTTCGCCACAGCCGGAGAACATTCCCGACCAGGAGGAATCAGTCCCTCCAATGAGGAAGATCAAGAAATTTTGGAACAGCACCCGAGCACATTGCGACCGAAGAAGCCATTCCCGCAAGCCAACAGAGGATTCGGTCCCTCCCGCATCCATATCTCGAAGAACCTTCGCCACGGACGCTTCAACCAACCGTCGCCGTACCACAAGAAGCCGCCCGCCCCGCAACCTTGGAATCCGAGGACGGAACGAACCCGAGGATGTCCAACTTACTTCACGTCCATCCGTGAACGTAAGGAGGTTGAATCTGTCAAGACTTCGCCCGGCTGACTCTCCTATCTCTGCTGCACGTAAAGAGCGCTGCGAGCTCTTGGCCTTGATCGTATTTATCCAAGATGCGATTAACGCTTTATCTTCTGTTGAAAAGGCACCGAATGGATGCACACCTGCCGTAGAAGAAATGACAACTCTTCAACACGAAGTATCTCGAGTTGTCGACGCATTCATCCTTCTGCCAGAAGTTTTCAAGCAAGCCTTGAAGATCATGGAAGATAAACAAGAGAAACTGCTGAAGGAGGAAGCTTCAAAGACAAGAATTGTTGAAGCCAAGACCGCCTGTGCAATGATTGAGAACAGCTCTCAACTGCGTGCGCACGACAAAAGCATTCAAGAAATGTCGCAGACTCTTTCCTCCCTTGTTGAAAGAATAAACAGCATCGAGACCAAACAGGACGCCGCTCTTGAAATCCTGCAAAGTCTTGATGAAGCCAAAAAGGGGGAAGAGGCACGAGAAGCTTCAAGGAGAATAAGACTGCAATAGGAAAGGGAATTTGAGGCTGCTCAGAGCAGTATCGCTGCCGAATTGAACAAGCTAGCACCTCAATCCCAAAGCTTTAGAATTTCAGGCTCCAGACCGGAATTCCATGACCCAAATGTCCCTTGGCAAAATCTTATCCAAAGACCTTCGGAAATACGTCTGCCGACCAACCGCAACCCAACTGCTGAAGAAGTGAAGCACTGGAGGAAGAATGAACTGATGAGATATTTTGTCAGACTCATCAGGGAATCCGCCATCTTCAAAAATTTTAAAACGTTAGCGGAAGCGGCAGATAAGTTTTCAAAGATGCTAGAAGAAGGTAAGCTCCCTCTCCAAGTCGAAATGAAATCGAAACATAGAAGAGGAGATCGGGTCACCCATCCAGAAGATTGGATACTTGCCTTTGATCATTCATATGAAGGAAGAGCGATTTACCAGGAACGAGGCAATGATTCACTTCAAAACTGGTGGCGCGGCACCGAGAATGAGCCAGGAAAGAGACCATGGAGGCATGCGGACTATAGATGAGGAGATAAAATTTATGTATATTATTTTTGTTTTTGTAATTTCTATTCGAAACAGCAAACTTTGTACTCAATCATTTTGAATATCAATAAAATAGTTTGTTTGTCTTGAAAGATTACAACTCGTAATCTACTGTGTTTATGTATGATTACTTAAAATTGTTTGATAGGAATCTCAAGTTAGACAAACTTGATTGAAAAATAAGTTGTACGAACTAGTCTACGAACAGTTCATAGTCTCAGTTGTAAACTTAGAATACATTGTAAGATTGTGCCTGCGCGCCAATCATAAGCTTAAGTTGTAATAAATCTCAAATCAGATCGAACATGCTCATGAAAGCGATTCATTTTTGTAGACGAAGTCACTAAGTCAGACCTATTGACAAAAGACCAAGAAATTTGCCAGAAGTCATCGAAGAAGAATGCTTCATGAAGAAGGTTTTGGCATCATCAAGAAGACTCGAAGAGTTGAAGTAAGTTAGTCTTGGCAAATTGTCAAAAAGGGGGAAATTGTTGGGAAAAACAAACACCCTGTATCGAATCAGCCGGGATACCCGATCCCTGTATCGATTGTTATTTGTTATTGAGAAGGTTTTGACATATATGCCAATTATACAGTAAGGAAACTGTATCGAGGTTTCAAGGCTTTATCCTATATCGAAACTCCGCCTCGAATCGAGATCGGTGAAGCTCACAAGACAAAGAAGAAGACTTGTAAAAGATCAAGTATGGAAGCTGTCTCGATGCTCTAAATACGCCATCTTCCATACAGATTCACAAAAGGACAAGAAAGAACACAAGTCAAGTCCCGTTGAACAAAGAAGTATTTAAATACTCAAGGATAAAGTATTTAAATACCGCGCCTTCGATCTTCGTAATCCCGCGAAATCGGATCATGTCATATTCCCGTTGAAGGAAATCTTATTCAAACGGACATCTCAATCGGATACTTTCTTCGAGGCTATATATATCCTTGAAGACATTGAAGATCGCACCAACGAACCAACCGCATAACCGAACGAACCCAAGTAACCTAATACTCAAGCTATCAAAGTTATCATCCGAGCAAACATATCTCCAAAGCATACCGCTAGTTAGAACGAAAGAGATATACAAAGGCTCAACATCAAGAACACTATCATCACTCAAGATCTTGATATTCAAAGTCATTGTTCTTACCGGTTACCTACCTTTTACCTCGTGTAAAACCGAGCTCGTGTGAACTCAACAAGTTATTCCGACTGTGTGGGACGAATAAGGACGAAGCTTTGAACTGTGTGTGAAGAAGCTAGTCAAGAAGGAAGCTTTAACCAATCAGGTGAACGGTTGAAAGCGACATTCTTTGTATCAATCTGTGTGAACGATACAAGGATAGGTTTGTTTATAATTACGTAGTTGTGTACGCAGTAATTATATAATAAACTTTTTACTCCTGTGTGGAGGACCAGTGGACGTAGAGGGGTTTACCTCGAACCACTTAAATTACTGTGTTATTTACCTTCCGCTTTTACTGTTTGAAATAACTGTGATATATTAAGTATACACCTAATACGTCGTTGCTGTATCCACGGCAACTAACTGTATCCAAGACTTCCGCTACGCACTCAGATTTAGATTCCATACAGTTTGTCGTTTAAACGATTTTCCAAACTGTATCCAGTATACTTTAGTGGCCAACACTCGTTATTTGTGATCTTCCGGTTTTGGAATGTTTTACCAAACTCATGCCTCGGGAAGTGCTTTTCGTTACGTTTGGAACTTTGAGGATTCCTGGTTATTGTTATTCTTGGAATTTGAATTATATAGCTCGTATTTGCACTTTGTATTTGCACTAGCAAAACAGTGGAGTTTTGCTAACCCCCGAGTATTCGGGGGGTGGATGTCTATTTTTTCATTCAGGTTTTGGAGCATAGCACAGGGCCGGCACGAAGGATGATGAAAGATGAACGATACTAATCACACGAGGATCCGTTATTGTCGTATTGGTCTAGTTGTATTTTCTTTTCCGCTGCAATATATTTTTTTCGTTATACGGGTGTGGTTGTATTCTGACCCCTGCGTGGGCATGAGTTGTATTTGAGTTGTATGTATTTATTGAAAGACCAAATCGGTCTACTGAGTCATTTTAGCCTTAAAGGCATGGTTGAATTGTTTCATGTTGTTACTAGCCTGGTAGATCCTTGAGGAAAGGTTCTACGGCGTGTAATATCCCTGAGCGGATTGGGGCTGTTACATAAATGGTATCAGAGCTTAGGTTGTGGAAACCTAGGCTGTCGGGTCAGTGGTGTCTGTTGAGTTTTGTCTCGTCGGATTTTATCTGACTGAGTCGTGTCGCGACGCGTCGTCTGAGTTTGTTAGTCGTGATTAGTATGGTGGGGCGATCATCATCTTCGTGCGACCTGTGGATGTAAGTCTCCCTTCTTTGTGTTGTGCCTCGTGTGACACGAGCTATTTTTATGATTATTTGTTAACTGATGGAATCCTCTTATGGATTTTGATTTCGTGATATGTGGTTATTTGACTCTCATATTTCGTTCGTATGAGGAGTATTGTTGCTGGACTGTGCATGTCGAACTGTATTTCTTTTATCCACTGCGTGAGTCCTTTTGTAATGGCTTTCGGTATTTTACCGATTGAGTTTTATTTCGAAAACCGATTCCCTTAACCGAGTTTGTGGCATTATGGCCTTGATCGTTTTGGCGAAATTCTTATGATGGTATTTAGTATTTTCTAAATGGCTTTTGTAAGTTTTTGAAATATTACTGTCATCAGCCTTTTTGGCGTTTTTGTAAATGGTTTTTAGCCTGGTGGGTTCTGGCGTGGGGCCCACGGCGTTATAACATTCCATGTAATTACCTGAAATATTTGGTCATTCTAGCCCATTGAATTATCTTTGAAAACCTTGAGTATCTTAGAAAATAAAATTCGAGATGTACTTTTAAATGGATTGTATTTTCAAGGCGCCTGCTAGTGCAACAATATGTTTCAAAATTCTTCTACCCCGAGGACCAAAATGTTTTGAGATATTTCCAATGTTTTAGAAACACTTTTACTTAGACCCGAGGGTCGAATATTTCTGAAAGTTCTTCACTAAGAGAAAGTGTCCTCATTTTTATCAAATGCGAAATGGTTTTCAAAAGTCTCGATAACGATGTTTCACGTTTGTACTTTTTTTTTAAAAGGTGATACTCAAGATCAACCGGCGTTTTTCTAAATTATTTTCGAAAGGATTTTTTCATTTTTTAAAACCTATCTATTCCCGTTTGAGGGCTGGGTATGTATGTATGATGTTTGCTTTGTCATTATGATGTTGCTCCCGAGTATGGTCGAATTGGTGGCATGAACGTCGAGGCGTTGCCACACATTTGTTGCACTAGCCCTCTGTGAGAGGTGTGCACTGGTGTTTACTGTTTATCGCCTCGTGGTGATTTGCGTGTTGTCGCATGAGTGTGAGTTGTTAAAGCTTGGATTTTTGTGCATTTATGCACATGTGTGATTGTTTCATGATGTTTGTAATTATGTGCTGGTTATTGTTTGGGCCGTTGAGGTCGCCGAACGATACCGTCGTTGCTGTAGTGTTTGTGTGTGTATTACTTTACGATGGTAATCGTTGTATATGATATGTGTTATGATTCTTTGTTATTCCAAGTTGGCATCTCCGGTTTGTTGTTTTGTGATGTTATGTTCCATTGTATCTAGCATCTGTATTTTCGATATGCCGAGCCGAGGCATTTCGAACGTATTGTGCCGGGGGCATGTACGTGCAAATTGTCCTTCTCGTCAGTAACGCTTTTCAAGTTTGGACCCAAGAGACACAGGATCCAGTTTTGCGAGTTGGGTTCCGAGTCTTTCGGGGCGCGAACTTCAATACAGATATCAGGATCGGCTCTGAGAGGCCCATGGGAGATTTTTCTGTCGGTTGCTTTTTGTGTTGTCACCTTGTTTCCGTTGTTGTGAGTTGCGGGGACGACATTTCTTTTATATGAGGTCGAATGTGATACCCGTATTGTTTTTGGGCTTCTGCATTTCCTCTTTCTCAGGTCTATCGACTCGCTCGTGTTCGTTGATATTTTCTGAACTTGTTCTGTATTTCGGTTTCATCGTTCGAACGAGCTGTGATCTTGTTTTGGGTCGATCTGGTTATCGCTGTGACTTTACAGAGTTCGGTTCGACTCTTGTGAACCTTGTTCGGAAGTAACATCTTTTGGTTCTATTAACTCTTCTATTCGAAGTGGATCGGATTTTGAACTTTATTTTCGACTCTGTCGACTCGTTTATTCTCGTTAATGTTTTCTGAGCTTGCCTTGTCCCTTGTTTTTGTTGATCGAACTAGTGTGGTATTGTTTCGGGATGACTCGTTTGTCGTTGTGACTTTTCAATTGCTATTCCCTTTCCGGTGGATCTTATGTGAATGCACGTCCTGTTGTTTTCACCGGATCATATATTGTCTCGAGTCGAGATGTGAACCTTGGAGTTGTTGTTTGAATTTTATTGTTCTTCGTGATTCGAACATGATTGTTCGATTCTTGTTGTCTCGATCGTTGTGGTTCGATCGTTTGATTGTTCGGTTTTTGTTGAACCCGTTTCGTGATTGTTGAGCATTCAGACTCCTTCCTAATTCCCTTAAGTTTGGGAAATTAGTCTCGTTTTCGATCTTCCAACCCTTGGGCGGTGGAATTCCGTATTTGTTCAGCGATTGGCTCGTGCTTTGATTGATGTACCGTTGGGTTGGTCAATCGTATTGATTTTCGTTCGTCGTGTTTTGTGATTGTTCGGATAATTGACTTGATTGTATTATCCGGTTTGATGACGCTTGTCACTTGTTGGTTTTATTATGTTTCTACCGGTGGCGTTGTGTTGGTCGTCGTGGAGCGTGTTTTCACGCCGTATGTCTCTTTGCGTTTCTTGCAGTGTTTCACCGTAGGGCGCGAGTTTTCGGTTTTTGTGTATCTCGTCGAGTTTTCCTGGCAGGGGATATTGCTTCTCCCTACTTATTTTAAGTTTCGGGACGAAACTTCTTTTAAGGAGGGTAGAATGTAATACCCGTAATTTTGATTTCCGGTAATTTCTTTTTCCTCGGCGGAAGTCCGTTTTGACGACTCGCTCATGACCGTTTCGTCATTCTGGGAATGATTAATTCTACACTTTTTGACATCCGAGTTCGTTTCGGTGTCGTTTTGTTGAGTTCCGTGCTTTTTGGCGACTTTTCCGCACTTGAGTTCGATTCTTTCGAATCTCGTTCAAAACTGCTGTTTCGAGTTTCCCGTAAGTCCGTTGAACTTTGTTAGACGTGTTATGAACTTCGATTTGGGTATTCGATCACGTATCATTATTTTCGGACGTTTTGGGCCATTTTCGTAATTTCCCAAAGTTTGGGGTAATTACTTTCCGCTGTCGAATTTCGAGCCTTCGGGTGGTCGGAATCGTGTGTTCTCTTAGTGCTCGAATTCGTCTTTGCGAGTACTTCGTAACCGTATCTTTGATTCGTATTCAGGTTCGGGTTTCGTGATCGTTCGGGCCGTCGGAGTTGGCCCCGGCCGAGTCATGGCCGGGCGATGGGCCTGTGCCAAGATCGCCGAGTTACGCACGTGAGCGCCGCGATTCGCACGTAATGCGGTTACGTCGTAACCCTTGGCCGGTTACGTATGTAAGGATGCCGGCATTTTGGGCAGCGTCTCACCATGGCGATTCGTCGTAAGCCCTTAGCCTTACGTACGTAACTCGCCGGCAGATACTTATATAAGGCCCCCGCAGATGTGTTTTGGCCATTTTTCCCCTTCTCTTCCTTCTCTTCCGCGGCTTGAGGTGTGAGAATCATGGAGAGATGTTGTTGGAAAATCAATCCATGAAGTCTTGGAGTTCATATCATCAATCATCCATCCTATAACATCCTTTGATCCAGCGAATCAAGGTTAGATTTCTAGAAATCTAGTTTTGGGAAAATTGGGTATTTTGGTTGATTTCATCCGTTTAATCCGTTTTAACTTAGGATTATGATGGATTGATGATTATTTAGATGTATTGTATCATTTCCCTTGTTATTCCATGGTTGGATCGTATTGATTCGTTGTTTTGGTCGAGTTCTTGATCGACGCCTTGAAGTTGTCCAGTAGAATGTCATAGAGGGGTTTTCGGGCGTTCTACGATTATTATTCATCGTATGATCGTTGATTTATTAATTGTATGATGTTAGGGTCGTGTTTCTTGCGAAGAAACCGTGTTGAACCCTTCCGTTCGTCGTCGCCTTCCTTTTCTTTAGCATCGAACGTTTCGTAGCTTCCCGGTTGAGCCGTGTTTGTCGGACTACTTGCGTGTCGATTTCGAGGCAAGTACCTTGTCCATATAATTCTTTTTTTATGGATACAATAATTAGTGATCGTCTAAATGTGGTTGTTTGGTCGTTTGAATTGAACTTTCAAAAGATTCGGCTTAGCCTTGTTAAAGGTTTGCTTTCAAAACGCGTGTGTCTTGTGAATGGTGTGGTTTGTGAATGACTATGTGAATTCTATGGATATGTTTGGTGTTGATGTTGCACTTGGTATTGCGTGTGGACGTATATTATTTCATTTCGGTGCGTTGTGGTTTGACGTGGTGTTTTACTAAGTGTTGATGCCTCTTGATGAATTGTTTGTATATCTTTGTTGTATGGTGCTATATATGTGATTGCGTGGATATGGGTGGGGCCTATGGTGGCACATGGCATGTGATCATGTGGCCAGGATGCAACAAGCGATTGATCCAACCGTGAGAGACTAAGAAAAACTACGGTGGCACACGGCATGTGATCATGTGGCCAGGATGTAACAAGTGATTGATCCAACCGTGAGCGCCAAAGTTAATCTACGGTGGCACATGGCATGCGATCATGTGGCCAGGATGCAACAAGTGATTGATCCAACCGTGAGATGTTGTGATTGTTTCGCTAGCCAGCTCGGGAGGGTCCTTCGAGGCCTCGGATGGGATTCATGGTGGCATCCTGGTCCTAGGCGATGCGTGTGTGTGATTTGTTTCGCTAGCCAGCTCGGGAGGGTCCTTCGAGGCCTCGGGTGGGATGTTTGTGGTGGCGTTCCGGTCCTAGGCGATGCGCGTGCTTGATTATGTTTCGTTGATTTTTTGTCTGTTGAGGACACGTGATGTTGGGCGCTGACCCTGTAAATTGTTGGTGGTTTCCTAATTGCGAAAACAAAACCTTTGGGTTGTGACCTTGTTGATTTTGGAAAGACAAGGGTTTGATAATCCTAAATTTTTTTCTATTAAAACTCCCGAGGGTATTTTAAACCATTTTACAAACCGTTCTCGTTATTTGTGATCTTCCGGTTTTGGAATGTTTTACCAAACTCATGCCTCGGGAAGTGCTTTTCGTTACGTTTGGAACTTTGAGGATTCCTGGTTATTGTTATTCTTGGAATTTGAATTATATAGCTCGTATTTGCACTTTGTATTTGCACTAGCAAAACAGTAGAGTTTTGCTAACCCCCGAGTATTCGGGGGGTGGATGTCTATTTTTGCATTCAGGTTTTGGAGCATAGCACAGGGCCGGCACGAAGGATGATGAAAGATGAACGATACTAATCACACGAGGATCCGTTGATGTCGTATTGGTCTAGTTGTATTTTCTTTTCCGCTGCAATATATTTTTTTCGTTATACGGGTGTGGTTGTATTCTGACCCCTGCGTGGGCATGAGTTGTATTTGAGTTGTATGTATTTATTGAAAGACCAAATCGGTCTACTGAGTCATTTTAGCCTTAAAGGCATGGTTGATCTATTTCATGTTGTTACTAGCCTGGTAGATCCTTGAGGAAAGGTTCTACGGCGTGTAATATCCCTGAGCGGATTGGGGGTGTTACAACGTACGTAATGAGATGAATCAGGCAGGATCCGAGAGATGGCCGACAGGTGGGTCCCGTAGTCGGCAGCTTTCGGCGGAGAACGTGTATGGGCAAGTCAACCCTTGGTTAATGTACGTTATGACTGGTAAATTACGTACGTTAACTGTGTATTTTACTGTAGCAAGTCAACATACGTATTACGTACGCTATGTAGCAGGGTTATGTACATAAGGCATTGAACGAGATGAGTCAGTAACCTCTGGGTTGTCGTTACATACACTACCAAGTTTAGATAGCGTATGTAAAGGGTGTTTACGTACGTAAAGGGTGTTTACGTACGTAAATGGTTGCATGTTACGTATGTAACAGTTAGAAGTTTATATAAGTGGGATTTCAGTCACTTCGTTTTTTTCAGAACTTCATTTCATTTTTTCGCCCTTCAACCCTCAGAGATGGATTCTTGGTTCTTCTAAGTCTACTTTGAGCTTAAGGGCTTGGATTTGGAGCTTGAGAGGAGAAGCTATTGATGATTCTTGAGGTGGTTACTTGTGTATTTCATCTTCTAAGAGGTATGTTGGATAATCCTCTCTTTAGTTTCGGATTTTGATGTTGTTGTTGATGATTAGTTCGTAAGATGATAGTTTATGGAGTTGTTGTGATGATTCTTGGTATTTACGGGAATTTTGTTAAGGAGGATGATACATGTCTTTGATTATGTTGGTTATGATTATGGAATCATAATGTTCTTGATGTTCTTGGTAGTATTGTTGCGATTCTTGATGTTATAGGAGATTTAATAGAATTGTGATAAGAGATTTTGGATGTTAATTAAGATTCTTCCTGTTGTAAGGATTGTTATTCGTTTAAACCGATGAAGAGATGGAATTCTGGATTATGATGATTTCGTATGAATCATGATATGAGGATAATTCCATATTAAGTATGATACAATCCTTGTTGGTTTGATTATTGATGTTTTTCTTCGTATGATGATGGTTATAGTGGTGTTATTATTATTCTTGAGGTTACGTGAATTGTATATTGGAGAATATGATAATATATATCTTGAATTATGAATCAGAAATTGTTTAAGATGTTAGAACACATCGGATTATGTCGTCTTATGGATTATGAATGTAGTTTCGGGATAATTCGTGTTCTTAAGGAACTCTTGGATTATATGATTTGATGAATATGTTTAAGAAGTGTTGGTGTTTTGGATATGAATATGGAATATTCATATCTAGAACTAAGTTATGTGTTTTGGTACAATATTCGTATAGGAATACGAATATAATTCCGAGTTTGATGTGATTATTATTCATCTTTAAGTTGGGAAGTTCATACGTATTGAACAAGTATTCAAATCGAATGATTGAGTTATTTGAAACCCTTGAAATATGATTATCTATAATGTTGAATTAATCGGATTGTCCGGATTGATGACGATAATCGGTAATTGGATTTGATTATGAATTTACAAGGAGAAAACTTGTATTCGTATTTAAGATTGAATTTAGAATCGGTTAAGTTTAGACCCTTGTTATTGGTTTAATTTGATTATTGATATGATTTTCGGATTGTAGAATCGTGTTATGGTTATGAGCTCATGATTGATTGATTTGGGTTGTTGGATTTGTATTTAATCGGGATATAGTGGAACCGTTAGGTTTGTTGATCGATTATATTGATTGTTATTTATGGGTTGTCGAGTTGCGGTTTGTATTGTGGATATGAGTTCGTAATTGTTTGAGTTGTATTGTTCGGTTTTGTATATGATCGAGGTATCGTTGAACCATTGAGTTTGATTGGTTGGTTATGTCGATTGTTGATTTTTACCGAATGTGTGTTAATCGATTATTGCAATAGGTTGTGATAATTGATCGTTGATTATGACTGTTGTGTTGCGGTTGAGGTTGAAGAGTTCGTAGATTGCTTTTGGTCGGGGATGAGGAGCTCGTAGACGGAGGCAATGGAATTGGTAACGGCTTCGTGGTATCGGTATCAAGGCAAGTTATACTTGTTCAGTTTATAATATTTAGTGAATGATTTTGATTTCGTTTCATTTCTAATTCATATATCAATGATATTATAAATATAAATTGTCGGGATGATGGTTTGTACACTACACCATATATGGCTTTCAACAACAGTTTTTTTGATGTTACAAGCAAAAGTGTAGCCTTAGATGCCTTAAAATTGGTCAAATTTTGATTTAAGGCTAGACATTTTTCTAACGTTATTGTTGATAAAAATTAGTGTTACCATAGACTAAATGGAATATCTACGCCAACACAAAATTTGGTGTTGCCGTTGCTATTTTAAAATAGTGTAACTAAACACTAAAAAAAATAAGAGGGGTTGCTAAAATATTTTAGGCGGTCCAAATAAATTATTTTCAATTTTAGCGGGTCAATACACTCACAGTAGTCAATACTCACTCAACACAGTTTCTCTAAAAACGCAAACTCACTCATCACACATTCTCTCTAAAACACAATTTCCACTAGGGGTGTTAAAAAATATCTGATACGCGATATTCGATCCGAAAATTCAAAAATACGATCCGAAATTAACCGATGAAATTATCTTTCGGTTACTAGCGACGACTTCAAATTGTGTTACTCGATTGTCTAATCAGTGTTATCCGATTGTCAACCTTCCGCAATATTGTATATTTTTTGAAGTTGACTCGAGATTATATTACTTGAAAATACAATATATGACTCGAATGTGTTCGAGTAAAGATTAATTATAATAATTTAAATATCAAAAAAATTGATTTAAACTTGAGACAAAAAAATAATATTATATCTAAAAGGCCAAAATAAATTTCTCCCCAAGTAAAAATGAAAGGAATTTTAACTTTTGCCCACTTTGATTAAAATCCTCACGTGACTTTGAAATAAAACATTTTTTCCCTCACCCCCCCTCATTATACACGACAGCCTCCTCACTTTCTCTCTCTGTCCCCCTCCATCTCCTTCTTCATTAAGCTTCCTCCATTAAAGCTTCAAGGTCCAAGCTCCAAAGACTTCACATCGGACCATCAAATCGGCGATCCAAGACCACAAAAACGTAAGAATCGATTCCCTCTCCCTTCCTATGGTTTTAAATTCGAAACCTAAGCATGTTAAGTTTTAGGGTGTTGTTGGATGAAGCTAGATATGATATATGTTGTAGATCGAAGCATGTATATGCATAATAATCGAAGAAACGTAAAATTGATCGGTAAAAATGCTAGACCTAGGGTTGACCGAAAATATGGAGGCATGTTTGAGTATGTTCTCCTCATCCACTTCAACTTTCCTCGGCCACAACAATCTCAAGAACATCAAGTTCCGATTTTTTATTTTTTTTAACATCAGCTCTTTTTCGTCTACATTTAATGATTGAATTCCTAACTTTTTTTTGCAGGCCTTCCAATGTAACAATTACAGGAAAAATCGGTGGAGTGAAATGGGTCGCCTCACCGTCATTTGAAAAGACTGGTGACTGATTTTGCTTCAATATTGAGTATTTTAATTTTCTTGTTAGTGCAGCCTGCTGACTATAGTGTGAACTTCATGTAATGTGATTCCACTTTCACTGCGGACTCTTCTTTGGTTCTTATTGCACGCCCGATCTCTAATTAGTTCTTATGTGTAATATTATGAAGTTAATTCCAAGGGTCTTGCATTTCTATAGTTGTTTTTGTTTTGATATATAAATTGCTCAGAACATGCCACTGAACGAGTTCTCACTGATCGATTGATGCTACTTACAAGACGACGGTGTCGCGCAATGAAAACATGGCTAAACTTCAAGCTGGCTATTCTCTTTCCTGAGGTCTGTTTTAGGAGTTCATGTTTCTATCTTGTATTTGCTAACTTACTGTGGCGTAATGTAATGTGTCTCATAGTTAATCAAATCCACTTTGCCTATGTTTCATTTTTAAAGTAACAATAGGAGGGATCTTTGCAATGTGCTACCGCAAGATTGTAGGTTGAAAAAGATCAGCTCCATTGTATACCGCAGGAGTTTAATTTCGCCCTTGTTCTATCTTTTCACGTCTTTTAATCTTTATAATTGGAATCTAATTTTGCTTCCTTTGTTTGAATGTGCAAGCTGATATTTTTTTTCAATATATACTTCAACAGGTTTCCTGATACTCGTGTGACTTCTGATATCTCGGGTGGTTCCATCCCAATTTCGGCACATGAGTATAGGCTGGTAAGTAATTCTGTATAACATCGATATGTTTGTTTTTCGACTCTTATGACAGTTACGAAGACGACTTTGAAACAAACACGGATAATCCAAGCAGGCATCGCATTTACGCAAAAAGTATGGCAAAAAATCATGCATCTAACAAACATGTGAGGTCCAGAAGCATAAGAAGGCCCGTAAGCAAAAGTAGTTGATGTCTTTGATGATGGACGATCTTGGTCATAGTTATTGTTATTTGAATAATTGATTTGTCTTTTTGATTAATATTAATTATGTTTTCAGCTTTGAATGTCATTAGAACGATGTTTTTATTTTGCATTTTATGTGAATGCAATATTTTTTTCAATGCTTATATGTTACAATTTCTCATATTGCTAGTTTGAAGCTAAATTAGTAACTGGCAATCACAACAAGAAAGTAGCGACTACAAATATTTGTAACAAATCCAGTTTAATAATCAACAAATTTTACAACGCTAATATGCGTTGGTAACTTTCTAATTTTTCTTTAACAAATTAGCGACAAGATTGTTGTTGCAAATTTTTTTAAAATCCATAACGGATTTGCAACATCAAAATGTGTAGCTAACTTTCCAACACTCGATCTTGTTGCTAAGTTTGTTATAACTCCATACCGTTGTAACAAGAAAGTGGTTGCTAAAATTTGTTGATAAAATTGCGACGAATTTGCCAACATACAATTTTGTTGTAGAAAGTGAGAGTGCTTTGTTGGTTTTCTACATCATCACCAACAAAACACCAACATTTCACCAATAAAAAAGTGTTGTCGCTATATATTCCAACAAAAATCTGTTTCGTTGCAGTTGTTTAGCCACACCACTTTCAGTAACAAATTTTCCACGACAAAATATGTTGGTGATAGTCATCTCCATCAAAATATCAACAAATTTCACCGTCACTGAAGTCCTTTTTTCTTGTAGTGTGTGCGAGGTTTCCAGAACTAATTAATGAGTATGCCAGACCGATGAGCTCTCAGACGGTTAGTGTGGATCTCCGGTTACTGCAGTTTCCGCTCTACTTTGTTATGGTTTTTATCTTTTGTGCTCAATTGTTTTTCCCCTCAAAAATCCCTTTTTTAGTTATGGTTGTTACTGTTAATGGAATAATTATGAGTCTTTTTTCTCTCTGACTTGTTTATTCTAATTACTCTTTTACATTTTGCTCAGTTCAAAATTCTTAGTTGGAAAAGATGTATTTAGATACTTTTTGATTCTCTACTCTTGCAATTTTGTAGCCCCTCTCCGGTCTTTACGAGTTACATTTATTTTCTGAAAATGAATTTGTGTTTATAATGATTGGGTAATAACAGAACGAGGATTCACAAAGATTTGATTGTTTCTTTGAATTTTTTATTCTTCAGTATTCGTTTAATAAACTGTATAATATAGAACTACGTTTTGGTTGTTGAAAAATTATTGTGGCAAGTTAAATGTGAACCTTCATATGTGAGGTCTTCTGCCATTACTAGAAGTGTATACTATGTTCTACTTTTTTTTCTTTTTTTTTCTTGAAGATTGGGTAAAATTTAAAGCAGGTAGCTTAACTGATTACTGGAAGTGCAAACCAGATAGATTTCTGCTTCTTATTTTCTGCTCCTGTTGTTTAGGTTCTGATTATGCATGCTTTTATCTGCTCCTGTTGTTTAGGTTCCGGTTACGCATGTTTTTTTTCTTTTTTTTTTCTTGAAGATTGGGTAAAATTAGCTGCTGTATATTATAACTACTTATGAAATAGGAATTAAGATAATTTTCCATTATTGTTATTGTTTGTATTTTATGTTTCTGTTAATTATTTGAGGGAAATACTTGATACTTTTATTTACAGGCTGATGTTAAGAAAGCTCTTGAAACGGAAGGTGTTGAGGCTGCTAATAAATTGATTCATGATGGCAAAGAACACCGACCATCTTATCTAATTGGGAGACTTATTCAGAAAAAGGAACCAAAATCGAAGTCTTCAGCATCACCATCCGTTCAAGTTGCTGATCAGTACGTGGCGGACCTAACTGCTAAGATCAGGGCCCAACTTCAACAAGAGATGGATGAAAAACTTGACCAAAAAGTTCGAGAAACGATGAAAATGTTGGCCAAGAAGAATCCTGATTTGAACTTAAAGATTGATGACTCTCAGGAATCAGTCGAGGAGTCCTATGGTGGTGACAATGTCACTCATTGATTGATCTCATCATCTTATATTATGCTAGCTAAGTGACTGAAGTAGTTTTGTTATATTTGAGGATTGCGATCGTAACTTCTTCTTAGCTATTATGGATTGAATATTAGCAGTCATGTATTTTGGATGTTGTTATGGTTGAAATTGTTTTAATGGTATTGACTGTTTTATGGTAATATTTATTTTCCAATATAATATTTTGCTTTTTAGCATGAAAAATGTTGGTAAAAACCTGCAAAAATGTAGCCATAGACTATAATTTATAATTCTTTCTGTTGGCAAAATATAAAAATTGTGTTGGCAAAGATTAAAATTGTGTTGGCAAAAGTTAGAACTGTTCATATATAAGTGTAGCCATAGTGTTAAAATTGTTGGTAAAGATGTCAAAGTGTTTCACAATTTAATGTTACATTAGACCTCATGAGTGTTGGCATAGGTCTACGGCTACATAAATCTTTGTGTCACTAAATATATAAAAGTGTGGCCTTAAGTCTACAGCAACACAAAATCTAGTGTAGCCACAGACAATAAAAGTGTTGGCATAGTGGTCTATTGCTACACTTTTTTAACATGTTACCAAAAAAAAAAGAAAAGTGTTACCTTAGACCCCTATGGTTGCGGCCGTTTTTGTAACACTTTCGAATTTGGTCAAAGTGTAGCCATAGCTTGTTTTTCTACCTTCAGCAACACTTTTTGGACTTTTAAACACAGTTTTTCAGGTGTTGCTGAAACCCATATATGGTGTAGTGGTATATCGTACTCCAGTTTGGATTAAATCATAATGTATATGATTTAATTGTGTTCAAGGAAGACGTGAGTTATCTTTGGTCAAGGATATGGAATATCGGATATCGAGGATAGTTATCGTGTCGATATTGATGTCGGGATGGTGGTTTATTGAAATTAATGAATTGTACCTCATTCGAGATTATTCGTATAATTATGTATTCGTTCAGGGATGTTGGTTCGTGGAAAGAATATTGCCTTCGACTCTGAGGTAATTTAAGTATTGTTCAAATATGAAGATAATTATTATGTTGAGTTGTTGTATATGTTGAGGTTCCATAATAAGATTCATATTAGTTGTTCGTTGAGGGATGTTGATCCCATGACTATGGTTGGTATTAATGGTTGTGTTGATTGTTTCATTGAGGGATGTTGATCCCAGAACTGTTGTCTGAGATTGTTGATCGTATGAATTATCCTTTGGGGATTGTGATCCCAGGATGGTTGTTTCGGATATTGTCGGTCGTGTCGATCTTTCATTATCCGTGTGTTTTTGTTCACTTCGGTGAGTCTCTTGATCCTTATTGGATATGTAATTCTTTGAGTTTCGTTGTCATGTTGCATCGTGACATATCTAGAGTCATATCTGCATGCCGATTGGTTATTGTGTAGGATTTTTAGCTGGGCACACTATGGTCATATGTTGATATTTCTACATTGGACCATGCACACGAGACGTAGTTCGTGAGGCTAATTAGGTGCATGTCCCACGTATATCCTGGATTCCGTATACGAGATGGACATGTGCACGGACACATTTCCGGATCGGGCGTACTGTGACTTCCATATTTGAGCCATATTGTTTGGTCGTTCATCCTCTATTTATGGTTGGGTATGTTCGACGGTTTGCGACTGGTTGTTCATACGCCCGAGGGGTATGTTCGACAGTCGGGATTATTTCTTTGAGATCCATTATTGTTGATTGTTTGGAGTTTACCTTGTTGATGGTATTCTCGGTCGTTGTTGATCCTGTGTTGATCGTGTTTGGAGTTTACCATTTTGAGGGTATTCTCAGTTATTGTTAAACCTCTGTTGATCGTGTCAGAGTTTATCATGTTGATGGTATTCTTGATTATTATTGATTCTTTGTCGATCGTGTCGGAGTTTATCATATTGATGGTATTCTCGGTTATCGTTGATCCTTTGGTTGGTCGTATTGGAGTTATCAAGTCGATGATATTCTCGGTCGATGTTTTGGTTTATCATGGTTTTTGATCATATGAGCATTCGGACTGTACGTTGATGTTTCGGGACTTTTATTCATTATTTTGTGGTAGTTGATCTACATATATGTTGTGTGTTATTGGTTTTCATCCGGATTGAGATTTGACCGTGTGATCCGACGGATAGGATTTGGCACGGATGAATCAGTTCATGCTTATGAGTTATGATTGTAACACCCCCAAACCATTCGGGAATATTACAGCGCCGCAGACCCTCTCCGTGAGAATCTACCAGGCTAAATACAAAAAACACAACACCACAATACATGCCGACATGGCTAAATAACGAACCATTAGACCGATTTAGTCTTTTACCACAACATACACATCAACCATACATTACTCTTTCTCGCAACTCATACCCACGCAGGGGCTAACATAAATCAACATTCCCGTAAAACGGGAATAATAGACACAACGGAAGGACAAAACAACAAGACATCGCCAAAATACTCAACATCGTTCTTCATGTGATTAGTGTCGTCGTCTTCCATCATCCTTCATAACGATCCTGTGAATTGATCCCCAACAACCTGCAAGTACCTGGACGCAATACAGACATCCACCCCCCGAATACTCGGGAGTTAGCAAAACTCCACTGTTTTGCTAGTGCAAGTATGAAACATAAGTACAAGCCATACATAACATATTTCAAAAATAATAATAATCGCGAATATACTTCCCGAGATAAATCGCTTGATCATAACAGTTTGAAGTATGAAAAGTAGGAAATAAAACCATTATACATCTTGGAGAATATTTTACGATCTCGGGAGTTTTGAAAACATTCGGGGTTTAAGAATTATCAAGCTTTTCGAAAACACTTAGGGGCACGGCCCAAAAGTCATCCTTTCAAAATACAATTTCGATAACGAAGCATGGGGTCCACGACCCAAACATCCACACCACATAGTCACAATGCACAGAGCAACACCCGTACCCAAAATATCACAACCAAGAGTCGAAACACACGCAACACATTTTCGGGTGCCATTCCAGCCAAGTACGATACCATTTGGGCTGCCATTCTAATCAGACGAAATATGCGCCAAAAATCATAGTTCTCCGACAAAACACTTCAAAGTTAACCGTTGGTACGAGACTCACGGCCGTCGCACCCCGCAGAGCCCCGTCGGACATCCCTGGGTGGTTAACCATAGCTCGTGATACGCACACACGGAAATACGTATCCCTAGAGGCCCCGTCGGACCATCCCTAGGTGAGCGTACATAAACATCCACAACGCCATGGGAAGCCATAATTCGAATACTAGAACATGAAACAAATGCTAGGTACTTCGCTAGAATGGCCACTTCATCCGACACATACTCACAATTAATGTCACACAACAACAAGCAAATATCAATACCAAACAACACCAAGTGCCCCAACTTCCTTACAAAGGAGTAACAACTAATATCACACAACATCACATATTCACCGAATAATTACACATCAATAAACAATCCTCGACCAATAATTACGGTCTACTATATCCACTAAATATGTTCAATATCTTCCATCATACGAAACTAACACACATATTCCGAAAATACATTAATCCACGAGGCACAAGGGTTATCTTTTGGAAGACAACAATTATCGAGAACATACCGATCCTTTTAAAAGTTCATTAAAACATTGAAATTGTAATTTGGTTCCAATATCAACGAACACATCTATGAAACACGAAATATATGGGCAAGATACTTGCCTCAAGTAATGATATCCGCGGAGAATCGACCGAAGTGAGGCGACACGGACCGACTACGGACCTGTCGGCTCCGCCGAATGACAACCCACGATAATAAACTACGAATGACAATAACAAAAATGAAAATGAATTCAAAAGCACGACCCAAAGCTGCTGAATTAAAGGATCAAACGACGAAAGTTCAAGGGTTTCCCCCAAAAGGGCCAAGAACACGAATCGACTCGACAATTCATGAAAAACGGAATTCAAACCATGGATTATAATCAATAATACTAGATACCAATGACGAAACCAAAAATCTCGGATTCAAATCACGAAATCAAGACAATTCCTAAATTTTCCCGAAATAGGGTTTTGAGGATTATACCTTGTTTCGGACAGAGGAAGATGATTACGTTGATGATGATGTGTTAGCATGACTCTAAGGTGATGGAAATTGAAGAAAACTCTGAGTAAAACCGGTGGGGGATCGCCTCTGAAATCGCCCGACGAAGAAACGGGGAGAAAGGATGAAAAAATGAGGTATTAACCTCTGCCCGCTGTTCTTAAAACAGCATGCCATTATGGCCATAACAAAAGGCACATTACGGCCGTAACGATGGACACATTACGGCCGTAACAGATTGGGTGTTACGGCCGTAACACTGGCCGATGCAGTCATGGCCGTCCGAACTGCTCGACGACTCCGAAACTCGGACCTGCTATCGAACTGAAAATACGGTTACGAAGAATATTTGATGACGAGTCTAATCATCACAAGAAAACATAATTCTGACTACCTGGGAATCCGAAAAACGACTTATATGAAATTACAAAAATGGCCCAAGCGTCCGAAAATCCCAATACGATGTCGGGTCAACAAACCGAAAGTCACAACATGAACAACTCAACCATATGAACTTATGTAAACAAAGAAACAACGAAAACGAACGAGTTTTATGAGAATCGAACATAAGCGCAGAAAAGTCGCTAAGAAGCACAGAACTCAACAAAGCGACAACGAAACGAACTCGGATGTCAAAAAGTACAGACTTATTCATTCTCAGAATGATGAGACGACCATAAGCGAGTTGTCAAAACGGACTCCCACCAAAAAAAGAAAATTACCGAAAATTAATATTGCGGGTATTACAATGATGATGTTTTGAGGATTCTTGGTATTGTTTGAATACAGTACATATGTTTGTTATTGAGTTCATTTCGTCATTTGAGAATGCAAAATGTGGATTGTAATACCCGGTTGTAATTCAGTCATTATCATTCAGTAATTATCGTTCAGTAATTGTCACTCAGTAATTTTCACTCATTAATGATCATTTGTCACTCATATTCAATCATTTTATTCACCGTTCAGAGTAATTGTATCGTGTATCAATCATCATTCATCATCAATCTAGTTGGTGAATCGTGCCGTGTTTATCATCGTTGTCATCTTCATAGTTGTGCTGTGTGTGAGGAGTAGTGCACGCTACGTACTCTCTTTAGCGTGCGCTAATTGAGTACGGGTAGCGCACGCTACCTCTCAACACTAGCGCATGATAAGTGGTAATTTTACCACATTTTTCTAGGATTTTATACTAGGTTTTTATCTCGTTTTGTGATTTATGTGCTCGTATTTGGCTTAATTATGATTAGTCGAGCCGTATTACGCGTTTGGTTTGGTTTTAGTGTGTTTGCAGGTTTTTAGAGCCAAAAGGACCCAAAACGAGACAAAGGACCGAGAGTCGAGTCAAACGGACGGAAGAAACGGATTTTTGCAAAAGTCAGACCACCTATCGGGCCATCCTATCGGCCGATAGGTGCATCCGACAGGTGTTCCGAGCCCTATCAAGTGAAGTCGACCGACGAACCAACTATCGGGCCAGCCTATCGGCCGATAGGTGCGTCCGATAGTCTCAATGGGTCTCGAGTTTTGACGGATTGTGACTCTTTTGGATAGATTTTGTTTCCTAGATTAGTTCCAATCGGGAGTTTAACTCCCATAGGATATATACACCTCCTCCTAGCCCTAGTTGAGGATTCTTTATCATCTTTTACAATCTTTAATCATCTTTTGCCATCCTTTATCATCTTTAGCACACTTTTACATTTTTTTGGGCAAGATTAATTCCTTGGAGACTAGAACTTTTTGGAGGAGAATTATTATTGTTTTTCTACTTTTTCGGAGATTGAAGACTCAGAGTTCATCCGGAAGGGTTGTAATCTCTCTTTTCATATTAATAATATGCATTCTCCATCTATTTCTTGTTTAATTTCAATTATGTCTGGCTAAATCCATTGATTGATTCTAGGGTTAGTAATTTTAATTGATGTTCACATGATGTTCCTTTGATTACCTTTTTACCTTTCATCCTAGGCTTGTGATCAAGATGTGTTAAATCTCATGCTAGATTAAAGGGCCCTTAATCGATGCATGTTAGCTAATTGATTTTGCCCGGAAGGATTAATTAATTAGTGGAAATACTTGATGCACAATATGATTTGATCTTAAGACCTGAGTGGAGTAAGATAAATCATAGATAAATAAGTTGACGCTTTTTAAGTGATTTAAATTCTTTGAGTCCTGGCGGGAAAAGGGTTTAAATTAACTATCTTTCTAGGTTGCATTGATCGGAATTCTAGATCGGCTGAGTGATTATTTCTAGGATTGAATTAAAATTTGGGGAAAAGGAATCAATTGAATGGATTGTGTGAACTCAATTAGACGATACTACCCTAGGATCAATTAGTTTTCAACTTGTGATTTTATCTTGCTAATTTGCTTTATTTGCTTGTTTTAGATAATTCATCTTTTATTTAATTTTTATTTTTCGATTTTTGAAGTTAGATAATTAGAATTAAACCAAATTTTCGGATTCCTAAATATCAGTCAAATTTTGAGTAGAGTTACTTCCTTTATTTTCGACATATCAATTCCCTTGGGTTCGACACCTTGGAAATACTTCGAGGTTTTACAAATTTTAAAATTGATCGGATTTGAAAACCATACTACGCAAATTTCAGCGATCAATTTTTGGCGCCGTTGCCGGGGAATTGATAGAAAACTTAAAGGGATAATTCGAAAAAGAAGAGATTGTTACTTTAGGGTGTATACTATTATTATTAATATTCGATCTCGTTTCCTCACATCTTGTTTTCTCTTCCTTGTAGGCGGTGCATGATCACAAGATCCCAAGGAAAGGACTTATTTTCTTTGGATCCGGAAATCGAGAAGTCTTTGAGGAGGAAGAAGCAAGAAGCGAGAACCGAGACTATTTCTATACCTATCGTTGATACCATGGCCGGCATTGTTGACCCACCACGAGATCTCGCTCGTCCCGAGAAGATCCCTTTGAATGCCCGCTTTCGACCGAAGCTGGACGATTATCAAGAAGGAGGTTGGGGGAAGATTGATGCCAACAACTTCGAGCTTAAGCCGTCCCTCATCGCTACGGTGAAGTCTCAAACATACGGAGGAGGAGTTAATGAAGATCCAAACGCTCATCTTGAGTCGTTTTTGGACATATGTGCCACCATCGAGCAAAACGGAGTGCCTCCGGATGTCATTAAGCTCCACCTATTCCGGTTCTCCTTAGAAGACGATGCGCTAGATTGGTACAAGAGCCTAGATCGGAAGGAAATTGGTACTTGGAGAGATATGACTCGGTTGTTCTTAGCACAGTTCTATCCTCCCTCGAAGGTGCAAAAACAAATCAACGATATCTTGCAATTCGAGCAATATGAGGATGAATACTTATACGAGGCATGGATCCGATTTAAGAAGCTACTTCGCAAATGCCCACAGCATGGAATTGACAAGGAGGAAATCTACATTTGGTTTTATCGGGGTTTGACGAGGAAGGCTAGAAGAGAGTTGGACTATTCCTCGAAAGGGGGATTTCTTGCTAACGATTATGAAGAGGCCAAGAATCTCATCGAGCTAGCGGTCAACAATGATTACGAGGACGTGACCGATAGGAAGATGACGAGAAGAAAGGTCCCATCCGGTGACGAGGACGCCTACGGTGATTTGAAGGCGAAATTTGAAAGACAACAAAAAGAGCTTGAGATGCTAAGAAAGAAGACTTTGGGAGTCAATGCAGTTTTTGAAGAGCTAAACGAGCCTATTGCAATTGAGGAGGATGTAAATTACGTGCAAGGAGGAAACTTCTGGTAAGGGGGAAATAGGGGGAACTATTATCCGAACAATCGAAACCACCCTAATTTCTCCTATGCCAACCCGAACAATGCTCTTCAGCCACCACCGGGATTTAACGTGAAAAACGGGGTTATTCAAGAGCCGATTGCTAAGACACCGATGGAAGAGATGTTGGAACGGTTAGAGGCGAGTTAAAAAGATTTTATTTATAAAGCAGACAAGAGGTTCGGGGCTCTCGAGCATAGTGTGACATCTATTGGAAACTCAGTGATAGCCTTGACAAAGCAGATGTCGATGGTGGAGACCCAAATGGGTCAAAAGGCGAACGCCTGCCGAATTCATAAGCCGGGCCATTTTCCGAGCAGTACCGAGACCAACCCGAAGACGCAACAATGCAACGCAATCGAGCTTCGGAGTGGGACAAGGTACAGTAATCATGGGGCTGAAGTTGAGGAATCTGGAAACGAAGAAGTACTAGAAACGGGAGCCAAGAACGAGAAGGAAGATGAAACGCAGCAGGCCTCTCTACCAAGACTATCGGCCGATAGGCCCACCCGATACCCAGACAGAATTCCAGCAATTGAGCCTATCGACCCCCCTATCGGTCGAAAGGCTCCTTTAGGTTCGAATGTGAAGGATTTTGAGGTAAAAGCTCCATTTCCACAGCGATTAGCCAAGTCGAGATATGATGAAAAGCTTCAACGGTTTATCGACATGTTTCAAAAGGTGAATATCAACATTCCACTTCTAGACGCTTTGAGAGACATGCCGGGGTACGTTAAATTCTTGAAAGACGCTGTGGCAAGCAAGAGGAAGTTGGCGAAGTTTGAAACAATAAATTTGACAGAGGAGTGTAGCGCTATCATTCAAAACAAGCTCCCGCTCAAGCAGAAGGATCCGGGACGTTTTACTTTGACATGCATGATTGGCGACCAAACGTTCAGTAATGTGTTGTGTGATCTCGGGGCAAGCATCAATCTTATGCCTCTATCCATCTTTAAGAGGTTGAAGATTGGGGAGATGAAGCCGACTACGATTTCTCTACTCATGGCGGACCGGTCGATCTCTTATCCGAGGGGAGTTGTGGAGGATGTGTTCGTTAGAGTCCAACACTAGTCTTCCCTGCCGATTTCGTAGTTCTTGATATGCCCGAGGATGAGAATCAACCATTGATCTTTGGGAGACCGTTTCTAGCGACGGGGAGAGCACTTATCGACGTCCAAGAGGGTGATCTTACCTTCCGGGTTAATGATCAAAATCTGAAAATTTCCATCTATGACGCGATGAAGAAGCCCTAGGATGCGCCCGAGGAATGTTATGAAATTGAGTCTATTATGCCGCCCCCGACCGACTTGTTGGAGCATTGCATTTCACAATCCATTTACTCACATTCCGATGTTGAAGAAATTTACGAGGATTTGCCAATGTATGTTCGAATGTTGGAGGCGAACGAGTTTCGATCTAATGAGAAGGACGTATGCTATCTTGATGTCAACAAACCCGTTCAAGGGGGAGTTGTTGCTGAGGACCGATCGAAAAAGTTTCACGATGATCGCATTCGGAAGAAGGACTTCGTCCCGGGAGACTAAGTGCTCGTTTTCAATTCTCGGCTTCGTCTATTTCCGGGGAAGTTGATGTCGAAGTGGACTGGTCCATACACCGTCTTTCAAGTAAATCAAAACGGATCATGTGTCGTGATGAAAGAAGATGGGAACAAGTTTATTGTGAACGGACATCGGATGAAGCACTATTTCAAGCCGTTGCACCACGAAGAGAAGTATGTTACTTACCTCGAAGACCCGGAATGAATGAGGTATCGTCTAGCTAAAGACGTTAAACGTAGCACTTGTTGGGAGGTAACCCAACGTATGTATATTAGTTCGTTTTATTCGTTTGTTTTCGATTTTTCGTTTGCGTGATTTTTGTAGTTTCTAGTTTCGTAGTAGCTTTGTTAGTTTTGTTTAGTTCTAATCCATGCACGCCGAGTTTTGGATACTTGCAGGTCTTTAATCGCCATATCCAAGTGAAAACGGGACCAAGTATGCGAAATAGAAAAAGTTGAAAAAAATTTGAGACAGACGAACCTATCGGGTGAGCCTATCGTCCGATAGGCCCGGACGATAGGCTGAGGAAAATTAAAAAAAATTAAATGTTACAAGCAGTGGTCGATAGGCAGACCCTATCGACCGATATATCCCGCCCGATAGTCAGGTACGTAACTTTCTGTCTGTCCTATCGTCCCAGCCTATCGGCCGATAGGCCCGGCCGATAGGACATACCCGGTCCAGTATCCGCTTCGACCCGGTTGATTAATAACCCCTTTTAAACACCTAAATCACCCGTTTTTCTCACACACACACACCTCTCGGCCGATAGAACATAAGGGGCGATTTTCGCATCTGTTCTTCCTTCAAACTTCGATCAAGGTACTTAATTTCGACACTTAATCCTCTTGTTTTTCAATTCTATACATGTTTTGAAGCACTTTGACGGATTCTTTTTGGAGTTTTGATGAAATTCGAATTGGGGATCCACTTTTTGGGGGCTTTTGTTAGACTTTGATGTTCTGTGAATTTTATGCCCGATTGTTGATAGAATCTTGATGGAAACATGTTATCTATGCTTGATTGTTCATGGGTACTTCGAATTGGGGGATTAATTGATGAAATGGAACGAATTTTGAAAAAAAACCCCAAATTGGAAGAACCCTAATTTCGAATTTGTTGAAATTGGGTAAATTTGTTGAATTGAATTGTTAATTGGGATTGATATGAGTTGAATTGTTGATGAATTAGATTGGATTGGAGAGAATTTGTCCTAATATGATCGTAGTGTGTAGTTTTGTTATTGTGGGTTGTGATTTTGATCCTTTGAATATGAAATGGGGGAGTCGAAGTTTGGGGGAGGTTGTGTGATTTGTTGATCGTAGTATATGGCTGTCGGGTCTATGATTTTGATGTGTATTGGACATTATAGGGCTCTTAGTTGATATTGTGGGATTATTGGATTATGTCGACACTCGTTGAATGTTTGCATTATGAGTTGCTTATTGGATATTGATTGGATGGTTGTTTTGTAGGAACTTTGAAATGGCTGGAATTCAAAGCAAGAAATCGAAGC
Organism: Orobanche coerulescens; assembly: GCA_033398695.1. Classification (NCBI taxonomy): domain Eukaryota; kingdom Viridiplantae; phylum Streptophyta; class Magnoliopsida; order Lamiales; family Orobanchaceae; genus Orobanche; species Orobanche coerulescens. The sequence goes on along the minus strand of CM065807.1, from coordinate 9,537,738 downwards.
CGTGTAAGGCCGGAAAGTCTAAGGCAACCACAGTGATCAGGTACTCCATTAACAAAGCCACTCCTTTCTCTTTTCAAACTTATTCCTCTTTTGGGATACGAAATAAGTTTGGGGGGGGGGAGTGCGGCTTTGTTAATTTCGGCACGTGTGAGTACCTTGTATGCCTTGTATCACTATTTGCTTGTGTTGGTGCCCGTTGTTTTTATTTGTGCTTCTCATATTGGTGTTGCGTGGATTTGGCTTTTGTTGCTTAGTTTTTAGATTTTTATGTTCATTTTCGTTTGGTGTGTTTGCGAGTTTCTATTTTTTAGGTCGTAGTAGTTTTTTGCTTTCGTGTTTGCTTTTATTTGCTTTTCGTTGGTTGCTTTGGTGCCTTGCTTGGGTAAATAGTTTTTTTTAGATTTTGGTCTACTTTGCGTAATTTTTTTTTTTTTTAGATGGCCTTGCTTGTCTTAGTTTTTCTTTATTCGTGAATTTTTCGTGCTTCTATTTGTGTGATACCGATGTTACGACACTGTTTTTCTCTCTGAAGAAACGGTCGAGTTTTAGTCGAGTTATAGTCAGTTATTTCTGTTTTGCATAGTATTCATTTAGGTACAAAAATTTTCTTGATTGTAGAGGTCTTGGCAGATAAGAGACGATACATACTTGTTTTAAAATCACCGTCAATACGTTTGGTTACATCTTCCGGATAGTGAGTCGTACTGTTTCTTTAGTCGTGTTGGCACTTAGATTGAGTTTAGAGTCGGTCAGTTTTTCCCAAAAGTCGAGATAATGTTGTTCTATGAAGGGAAGTCTAGTAACCGGGGGCATTTGTAACGCCCCCAAAATGAACCGGGACGCCACAGTGCCGTAGATCCCATGAGGGACCCACAAGGCAAGTTTCTAAAATATTTTATTAAAAGTGGTAATATACGGAAGTAATTAAGAAAGTATTCGTACATCCCAAGGTACAAATGCAAATAGTGTCCGTACATACGGTTATTACACAACGTGGAATGTTCAAATTTATTTAAGAAATTAACAGGCCTTCTTCCAACACAGCTCACGCCTGGCCGTAACCTTCGGGGGTGTCCTGCACAAATTCAACAAATTTACCTGGCACGACATGTCGTGCCAGTAACCTAGGTCAGAAACAATCCCAACTTAACTCAAAAGTAAAATCTAATAATTTTACAGGAATAAAGTTATCACCGAATGTTCCATGTTATTCCTTTTTATCAGCACATAAACTCCCAAGGTCGCAACCAAGGGTCACGGAAGTATCTACACAGGAATACTCCGGACGTGGGTACCATTCAGGTTTTATCCCGCAACACGGTCCAACAAGAAAACTCCCAAGGCCGCGGCCAAGGGTCACGGTAGTATCTACTCGGGAATACTCCGGACAAGATAATCGTAATAGCACCATTCCACAATAGTAACATTTACTATGTCTAAAATTATAGACGTAAAGTCTGAGCAAGATTCACTTGCCTCAAATCCGACGCGAGTTATTTCCGGACAAGGCAACGGCTTGAACGATCGCACTTGGAAATCCGACCTATTACATGTTTGTCGATTAACATCTCGTGATATTAATAATGATCAACGACGTTCCTCCCCCTCCCGTATGTTAAATCCTATCCTAGTTGTTTATGATGTCGGAATCGAATTTCTCCATTTTTCTCCATAATGCGTGCCATTAAGTTCTTTAGGTTCGGCAACATTCTCTATAAGTTATCCGTCCGCTAAACAATAGTGTTTTAACACAACATTCCTAGTTAATTATAACCGACAATCACCCATATTTCATCGTTGTCTTAATATGCAAGTCTAGAACGATTAATCCATCATTTTAACATGTTTCGGTATCTATTTAGCTAGAAATTGTTGGTAACTTCATCAAGGATTCATTGACGGTTTTATTCAACATGATAGTATGGTTATATATGAAATCCTTCAAGATGATTCCGAGAAGTTGGTGATTAGCAATATGATTATGAGTTCTACCGTTATTCATTCCAATTTCAAGCTTTGATGGATATCGATTAACAATTGCGATAGCTATATACCGGTTCGATTATTACGGAGGGTTCTAAGCTACCCAAGGCATCCGGGGTTTACTAAAACTTACTAAACAATACTGAAATGAGTTCAAGATTGAATAATCTTACCTTAATTGACAAAAGATGATGAATAACGACGGTGGACGAAGGAGAACGAGAAGATAACACCTTCAAGACCTTCCCCGAAGCTTGATTAACGCACTCTAATAGGATAGCACTTGAATTGGGAGGCTAGAATTGGTTCAACGAAGGTGGAGAGTAGTGTACAAGGAAGAGGGATGATGTTTGGGACGGGAGAAATGAAAGACAAGGTGTTCTTTTATAAACTTAAGTTGCCCTTACGTACGTTATGCCTCACGCATTACGTACGTAAGAGGCTTTACGTACGTTATGGCAAAATGCTTAACGTACGTAAGGAACTCACTGGAACGATTCACCCACATCGTTACGTACGTAACGAAAACGGGTTTACGTATGTAACACCTCGTTGACTTGCCTGTCGCAATCACGCCGAAAGTTGGTCGGCACGCGTACTACCGGACGAAGATTCCTGTCCGAAGACCGAAGACCGTTGTTACGTACGTAAGGGCCAACATATAACGTACGTAATGGCTCAGACATAGCGTACGTAATGGGTCGGAGTATAACGTACGTAAAGGACAGTTTTGTTTGCCAAATTATCATCTCATTAATTTATTATGACACGACTCCCTCTCCATGTCGTCCGGAAATCTCTCGGGGAACAAGACGTTGGCCACCGTCATATTCGCACCGATAATTACCTAACGACATCGAGGTATGTCACTGAAAGTTCGTCAATCATCATGCCATCACAATACACGAATAATAGATACGATGCCGTACAACCATATTATACAGAATATGTTTTATTGCAATGGAGTACATTTATTTATCAAACAGAAAAAATAGACGTGAGCGCCCAAAGTAGAAAGCATGTAATACTGGTAGTATTACATACCACCCCCCTTAAAATAGTTTCGTCCCGAAACTAAGAAAATAACTCGGGATGATTCTCTCTCATGCTCGCCTCGGTCTCCCAAGTCGCTTCTTCTGTACCGTGGTGCGACCACTGAACCTTCACAAGGGGTATGTTCTTGTTCCTTAGAGTCTTTACGCGTCGATCCAAAATCGCGGTTGGAACTTCCCTAAAGGTAGCATCATTGGAAATCTCTACTTCCTCGAAGTTGATCTTGTGGCTAGGATCGTACACGTACTTTCTCAGCTGGGAGACGTGGAAGACATTATGCACTCCGTCTAACGATGGCGGTAATGCTAGCCGATAAGCGAGTTTACCGACTCGGTCCAAGATTTCGAGCAGCCAATAAATCTCGGGCTTAGCTTGCCCTTTTGGCGAAGCGTCGAATGCCCCGCATTGGCGATACTTTAACCCAAACATGATCCCCAACCATAAATTCCAACGGTCATTTGTCGGTCCATAGCGTAAGACTTTTGGCGACTGCTGTCGCCAACATGTGTTTTCGAACAATGGATATCTTTTAATGGATTCTGGATTAGATCCAACTCGGTGGCGATGGCATCGGATGCATCGTCCCAACATAGGGAGACTTGCACTTTCTACCATACGGGGCCTCAAAGGGGCCATGCCTATGCTTGCATGCCACCGTTGTTGTACGAAAATTGCTGGCAGAGGTGTTTAGCCTTGATCCTTGCCCCAATCGAGTACACATGCTCTCAACATATCCTCCAGTGCAGTATGGTGCGTTACGTTTGTCCATCCGTTTGAGGATGATAGGCGATCTTGAAATGCGTTGAGTACCCATGGCACAGTGGGATGACCTTCCGTGCGGGACACATATCTAGTGTCTCTATCATAAATAATCCCCTATTGAACTCCATTTAATATCACTATTTCACGAACAAAGATGGTAGCCACTGCTCTGCTCCGATGGCCTCTGAATTGGAATGAAGTGTGCCGACTTTGTCGATCGGTCTACAATAACCCATATCGTGTCTTTTCCCCGCCGTCACGTAACTTGGTGACAAAGTCCATTGATATGCTCTCCCATTTCCATTCCGAATGGGTAAGGGCCGCATGATTCCTACGGTCTACGGTGTTCAATCTTCACTGTTGACATACCATACATCGAGCGACAAACCTTGCTACCTCTTGCTTCATATTCTTCCACGTAAACTCTTTCGCAGTCCTTGTACATTTTGCTCGCCGGGATGTATCGAATAGGGAGTAGAATGAGCTTCCTTAAGTATAGTTTGCTTAAGCTCGTCATTAGGTGGGATGCAAATCCGGTTCTTGAATCTAACTAAGCCCCCTTGGATCTTGTAGTCCGAAATAACTCCTCCTTCGGCCTTTGCGCCGATCGCACGAGTTCGATCCTCCATCTGCTGGCGTATCTCGTCCAGAAGGACGAGCGAATATCAATCGAGCTCAACTGTCACCGCGGTGTTGTATCCACACTTCAATGTCATTTCTCCGAGATCTTGCCGCAACTCCACTGTCATGTCAAACCGGATAGTGTCACCTCCTGCGCATTTTTCCGACTCGGTGCGTGCTTTCTGACGTTGGCCTTACCAGGTGATATAGAATCTCCACATCGTAATCCTTGATTAGCTCCACCAACGCCTCTGTCTCATATTTAACTCTTTCGCGTGAAAATATACTTTAAACTCTTGTGGTCCGTAAAGATCTTACGGGTAACCCCATATAGGTAATGTCTCCGGATCTTAAGAGCGTGGACCACTGCACTAGTTCCAAGTCATGTGTCGGGTAGTTCACCTCATAAGGTTTAAGTTGACGAGAGGCGTAAGCGATAACCTGTCATTCTGCATGAACACACATCCTAACCCGTGCTTAGACGCATCAGTGCATATTACGAATCCCTCCGTACCCTGCGGTAGTACCAACACTGGGGCAGTAGTAAGCCTCCTCTTCAGCTTGTCGAAGCTCTCCTGACAATCCGTTGTCCAAACAAACTTGGTGTCCTTCCTAAGCAGATTTGTTAATGGCTGAGCGACACAGGAGAAGGCCTCGACAAACCGTCGATAATATCCCGCCAATCCCAGGAAACTTCTCACCTCTTTGACATTCCTAGGTGGTTCCCAATTCATAACTGTCTCGATCTTCTGGGGGTCTACTTTAACGCCTCCTGCTGAAATCACATGTCCCAAAAAGGTCACCTCGGGCATCCAGAACTCGCATTTAGAAAGTTTAGCATACAGTTGATGTTGCCTTAAAACGCTCAACACCTGCCTCAAGTGTTCCTCATGCTCCCATCGGCTTCGGGAATAGATTAAAATATCGTCAATGAAAACCACCACACATTTATCGAGAAACTCTGTCAGAACCCTGTTCATTAATTCCATAAAAACAGCCGGAGCATTAGTCAGGCCAAACGACACCACCATGTACTCGTAGTGCCCATATCTCGATCGAAATGCGGTCTTAGGAATATCCTCCTCTCGAATTCTTAATTGGTGATATCCCAAACGTAAGTCGATCTTTGAAAACACGGTCGCCCCTTGCAGTTGGTCCAGTAAATCATCAATCCTTGGAAGTGGGTAACGGTTCTTAATAGTGACCTTATTAAGTTCCCTGTAATCGATACACAGGCGCAGAGAGCGGTCCTTTTTCTTCACAAAAAGAACTGGCGCACCCCATGGCGAAGTACTCGGACGAATGAGCCCCTTCCTTAGCAATTCTTCGAGTTGTGACTTCAGTTCCTTCATTTCGGCTGGTGCCATCCTGTATGGTGCCTTGGAGATAGGCGTCGTTCCTGGCTCAAGTTCGATTGAGAGATCGACCTCCCTATGCGGTGGCAATCCAGGTAGTTCGTCAGGGAATATGTCCGGAAATTCATTCACTACAGGAATATTAGCAACCGACAATTGTGACGTGCCCTCCTGAAGAATATAGCACCAGTAATACGCTCCTCGATCATCACGAGGTGCTACTGCTGAAAGGAGACTGAGGGACCCTTTCGTGCTGAAGTGCTCTCGGCCTCTAATCGTGTGAGTGGCACCGTCATGGGTCGTGATAGAAACGGTCAGGCGATAGGTATCCAATACCGTCTTGTGCTTCGTCATCCAGTCCATACCTAAGATCACATCTTCGTTTTGGAGTGGAAAGACCATGAGATTGTCGGCCAGTTATTGATACGAATCGGACAGTTTCGAACTTCCAAGTTACCCTCCACCCTGCTGCCCTCGGGTAGTTTAACAGTAAAGGACTCACAGGGTACACAAGGGAGATGTAAACGGTTAACACATTCTACGGATATGAACGAGTGGGTTGCTCCAGTATCAAACAAGACATGAACAGTGAGATTTAATAAGGAGAGTACGAGACAGCGGGAGTGGTCGGGTCGTCGGTAGCCCTTAGTTCGAACATGCGGGACGGCGGTGTCCCGAGGAGGGTGCGAGTACCTCCCCGCGACCACGCCCTCTTCCGGCGCCGTGTAGAGGAGGCGGTGAGGTGGAGATCGGTAGTCGGACATGGCGGACGCTCCGGATGTCATGCCGAACCTTGTTGACTCGAGGAGCCGGGTTTGGAGTAGGTTTGATCCGAGAACAATGGCGAGACATGTGCCCGCCTCTTCCGCATGAAAAACACTTTGTCGATGCTTTACGACACCGACTCATGGTATGCCTGCTATGCCACAATTGAAACGACTCGGCGAGAAGGCCCGTCGGATGTTCCTTTCTGTTGGGGACGAAGGCGATGATTTGGAGGGGAACCCATTCCCAAATTCACTCTGCTGGTGCTCCGGACCGATTTCTTTGTCTTCTGCTTCTTTTGGTTGTGCCCGGCATCCGAACCGACAACCGTACCGGCGTATCTTTGTGACCACGTCCTCATATGCCCTCAACGTGGTGCAATGAAACCCCGCCGCGTAGCGTTGAACATCCTCCGGCAACCATTGAGCAAGGTGACAAATTCGGGGTCTTCGGATGGAACCATCATGCGACATAGCTTAGCTCGGTCTGTATGCCCGAATGATTTACGTGCTTGGCAAATTCGAGGTCTACAAGAAGCTCCGCGCTCGTGCGATCTGATCGATCGGGGGCAGTACTCGTCCCTCAATAGTTTGGAAAACTCGGGCCATCCGACTATTGTCCTCGGCTTATAGGTCCTCCACCATCGGGCTGCGGTGTCACGGGTGGTTGATTCCGAGTGGCACTTTCCGGTTTCTGGCGGCCGATCACCTCGGCGATCTCCATTTCCGAGATCCAATCGTCACGTGCTTATCCACGACCCGTCGAATAATGGCGGTCGGCCTTGAGATTTCTCCCGGCCAACGGTCCTTCCTGTTTTCTTCTATGTTAATGATAGTACATTGCTCGCCGGTTGACTGAGCGATTCCCATAGCAATGGCACAGGCGAGTCGAACAAAGGCCGGATCAAATCCCCGTTGTTCGGTTTCCGCTTCTGTTCGTTCGATTAACAGCGGAGGTTGATTCCTGAGTTAGTTTCTCCGGTGTTTCGTCTCCCTGCTGGTTCATAGCGGAACCTTGTGCGTCATTTACGTTTCTTCTAGCTCCTCGACGTGCCATTGGTGATGTTCGCTCAATCTAACAGTTAGTTTAATGCAAACATTCTTTGAGTCCTTACCGAATCCAAACATCATACTTGATCCATAAGAATTTACATGTATTCGCCTCGACATCCCTCGAGGAGTTACGGTCGTCAGAGTGTTGGATTTTGAAGGCAAAACGTTTTCAAAATATTTTTGGTAAAACTTTCCACGTGAGTGTTTAGGCTCCGATACCATTTTCTCGTAACGCCCCCAAAATGAACCGGGACGCCACGGGCCGTAGATCCCATGAGGGACCCACAAGGCAAGTTTCTAAAATATTTTATTAAAAGTGGTAATATACGGAAGTAATTAAGAAAGTATTCGTACATCCCAAGGTACAAATGCAAATAGTGTCCGTACATACGGTTATTACACAACGTGGAATGTTCAAATTTATTTAAGAAATTAACAGGCCTTCTTCCAACACACTCACGCCCGGCCGTAACCTTCGGGGTGTCCTGCACAAATTCAACAAATTTACTGCACGACATGTCGTGCCGAACCTAGGTCGAAACAATCCCAACTTAACTCAAAAGTAAAATCTAATAATTTTACAGAATAAAGTTATCACCGAATGTTCCATGTTATTCCTTTTATCAGCACATAAACTCCCAAGGTCGCAACCAAGGGTCACGGAAGTATCTACACAGAATACTCCGGACGTGGGTACCATTCAGGTTTTATCCCGCAACACGGTCCAACAAGAAAACTCCCAAGGCCGCGGCCAAGGGTCACGGTAGTATCTACTCGGAATACTCCTGACAAGATAATCGTAATAGCACCATTCCACAATAGTAACATTTACTATGTCTAAAATTATAGACGTAAAGTCCGAGCAAGATTCACTTGCCTCAAATCCGACGCGAGTTATTTCCGGACAAGGCAACGGCTTGAACGATCGCACTTGAAATCCGACCTATTACATGTTTGTCGATTAACATCTCGTGATATTAATAATGATCAACGTTCCTCCCCCTCCCGTATGTTAAATCCTATCCTAGTTGTTTATGATGTCGAATCGAATTTCTCCATTTTCTCCATAATGCGTGCCATTAAGTTCTTTAGGTTCGCAACATTCTCTATAAGTTATCCGTCCGCTAAACAATAGTGTTTTAACACAACATTCCTAGTTAATTATAACCGACAATCACCCATATTTCATCGTTGTCTTAATATGCAAGTCTAGAACGATTAATCCATCATTTTAACATGTTTGGTATCTATTTAGCTAGAAATTGTTGGTAACTTCATCAAGGATTCATTGGCGGTTTTATTCAACATGATAGTATGGTTATATATGAAATCCTTCAAGATGATTCCGAGAAGTTGGTGATTAGCAATATGATTATGAGTTCTACCGTTATTCATTCCAATTTCAAGCTTTGATGGATATCGATTAACAATTGCGATAGCTATATACCGGTTCGATTATTACGGAGGGTTCTAAGCTACCCAAGGCATCCGGTTTACTAAAACTTACTAAACAATACTGAAATGAGTTCAAGATTGAATAATCTTACCTTAATTGACAAAAGATGATGAATAACGACGGTGGACGAAGGAGAACGAGAAGATAACACCTTCAAGACCTTCCCCGAAGCTTGATTAACGCACTCTAATAGGATAGCACTTGAATTGGGAGGCTAGAATTGGTTCAACGAAGGTGGAGAGTAGTGTACAAGGAAGAGGGATGATGTTTGGGACGGGAGAAATGAAAGACAAGGTGTTCTTTTATAAACTTAAGTTGCCCTTACGTACGTTATGCCTCACGCATTACGTACGTAAGAGGCTTTACGTGCGTTATGGCAAAATGCTTAACGTCGTAAGGAACTCACTGGAACGATTCACCCACATCGTTACGTGCGTAACGAAAACGGGTTTACGTCGTAACACCTCGTTGACTTGCTGTCGCAATCACGCCGAAAGTTGGTCGGCACGCGTACTACCGGACGAAGATTCCCGTCCGAAGACCGAAGACCGTTGTTACGCACGTAAGGGCCAACATATAACGTACGTAATGGCTCGGACATAGCGTCGTAATGGGTCGGAGTATAACGTCGTAGCGACGCTTTGTTTGCCAAATTATCATCTCATTAATTTATTATGACACGACTCCCTCTCCATGTCGTCCGGAAATCTCTCGGGGAACAAGACGTTGGCCACCGTCATATTCGCACCGATAATTACCTAACGACATCGAGGTATGTCACTGAAAGTTCGTCAATCATCATGCCATCACAATACACGAATAATAGATACGATGCCGTACAACCATATTATACAGAATATGTTTTATTGCAATGGAGTACATTTATTTATCAAACAGAAAAAATAGACGTGAGCGCCCAAAGTAGAAAGCATGTAATACTGGTAGTATTACAGCATTCGCGTGACCCGTTGTTTACCCTCGCGTAAAACGACGACCCTGATTAGACTAGTGATTTAGATATTTCACATGTGCCAATGTTAGGGAGCCTAGTAACCGGGGGTATTCGCGTGACCCGCTGTTTACTCTCGCGCAAAATGGCGACCTTGATTCGAACATGCGGAAATTATATATTCGAGTTGTTTCTCCGCTGTAGACGGGAACTTAGTAACTAGAAGTATCCATGTGCCCCATGAGTGTCTTTTACGTCAAACGGTTCCCTAATACATGAGAATGGAAGTTCCACCCTAGGATTACCCCGATGAAACATCCCGAGATCCTAACCTAGTGGTCAACTCGAATCAAATTCTTGAACATATATATAAGGGAATACTGTCCGAGGTTTATTTGTTATGAAACTCGTGAAAATTGTGCCACTAGACCGTAACGGACGAACTAGCTTGTTTATTTTAGCCTTTCATATTGACGGTCGATTTGACTCACATTTTGTTAATCTTTGAGCTGGATTTTCTTCATGAACGAATGATTAGGACTGAACTTGATTATTTTGCGGAATCATTATTTTGAGTGCAGCTCGCTTTTACGACACTCGGATTATTTAGAGAGAATTACAGGATAGTATTGATTAGGTTGAACACTATGAGTTGCACGATGATTCACGACATTCTTTTTCTTTTCTTTTTGTTGTTCGGGACGAACAATGCTTAAGTTTGGGGGGGTTTGATAAGTGGTAATTTTACCACATTTTTCTAGGATTTTATACTAGGTTTTTATCTCGTTTCGTGATTTATGTGCTCGTATTTGGCTTAATTATGATTAGTCGAGCCGTATTACGCGTTTGGGTTGGTTTTAGTGTGTTTGCAGGTTTTTAGAGCCAAAAGGACCCAAAACGAGACAAAGGACCGAGAGTCGAGTCAAACGGACGGAAGAAACGGATTTTTGCAAAAGTCAGACCACCTATCGGGCCATCCTATCGGCCGATAGGTGCATCCGACAGGTGTTCCGAGCCCTATTAAGTGAAGTCGACCGACGAACCAACTATCGGGCCAGCCTATCGGCCGATAGGTGCGTCCGATAGGCTGCTCAGCGGGGTCTCGAGTTTTGACGGATTGTGACTCTTTTGGATAGCTTTTGTTTCCTAGATTAGTTCCAATCGGGATTTTAACTCCCATAGGATATATACACCTCCTCCTAGCCCTAGTTGAGGATTCTTTATCATCTTTTACAATCTTTAATCATCTTTTGCCATCCTTTATCATCTTTAGCACACTTTTACATTTTTTTTGGGCAAGATTAATTCCTTGGAGACTAGAACTTTTTGGAGGAGAATTATTATTGTTTTTCTACTTTTTCGGAGATTGAAGACTCAGAGTTCATTCGGAAGGGTTATAATCTCTCTTTTCATATTAATAATATGCATTCTCCATCTATTTCTTGTTTAATTTCAATTATGTCTGGCTAAATCCATTGATTGATTCTAGGGTTAGTAATTTTAATTGATGTTCACATGATGTTCCTTTGATTACCTTTTTACCTTTCATCCTAGGCTTGTGATCAAGATGTGTTAAATCTCATGCTAGATTAAAGGGCCCTTAATCGATGCATGTTAGCTAATTGATTTTGCCCGGAAGGATTAATTAATTAGTGGAAATACTTGATGCACAATATGATTTGATCTTAAGACCTGAGTGGAGTAAGATAAATCATAGATAAATAAGTTGACGCTTTTTAAGTGATTTAAATTCTTTGAGCCCTGGCGGGAAAAGGGTTTAAATTAACTATCTTTCTAGGTTGCCTTGATCGGAATTCTAGATCGTCTGAGTGATTATTTCTAGGATTGAATTAAAATTTGGGGAAAAGGAATCAAGTGAATGGATTGTGTGAACTCAATTAGACGATACTACCCTAGGATCAATTAGTTTTCAACTTGTGATTTTATCTTGCTAATTTGCTTTATTTGCTTGTTTTAGATAATTCATCTTTTATTTAATTTTTATTTTTTGATTTTTGAAGTTAGATAATTAGAATTAAACCAAATTTTCGGATTCCTAAATAGCAGTCAAATTTTGAGTAGAGTTACTTCCTTTATTTTCGACATATCAATTCCCTTGGGTTCGACACCTTGGAAATACTTCGAGGTTTTACAAATTTTAAAATTGATCGGATTTGAAAACCATACTACGCGAATTTCTAGCGATCAGCGCACGCTAGTATGTTTCAAGCAGGCAGTCCAGAAGGCACTGGACTGCAGTTGAGTTGTAAGTAGCACACGCTACGAATGGTAAGTAGTGCGCGCTAGTAGGTCGGAGTAGCGCACGCTACGCAGTCGTTGTAGCGCGCGCTAAGGTCGGATCAGGCAGAGTCTAGTGGCTACTAGACTGCATTGGATTAATTTGTAGCGTACGCAACCAGTAGATGTTAACGTGCGCTAATCGGGGTTAGTAGCGCACGCTAAACCTTGTAGGTAGCGCGCGCTACCGCGATCAGATCAGAGAACAGGAGGTTCTGGACTCCAGTACTGGGCATCAGATAATTCGTTAGCACGCGCTAACATTTTGAGATAGCGCACGCTAAGTAGATGGTCATAGCGCACGCTACAAGAGGTACGTAGCGCACGCTACCGTTGTGAACAGAGGGCACTGAACTACCCAGTACACCCGTTAGCGCACGCTACGCACAGGAGCTAGCGCACGCTAACTGGTATTTGCTATATATAGGACAGTCTAGTCCTTTCTCCGTCATTCATCATTTCTCTTCTTTCCTTCGGCGGTTTTGGGCGATTTCGGGCGATTTGGAGAGTGTTCTTCGAGGTGCAATCATCAATCATCATATTCAAGATTATCATTTGGATTAATCATCATTTCATCATCCTCATCACATCAAATCAAGGTAATAATCTCTTGGATCTAGAATTTCGGATTTTTGGGTTTTTCTTCCGATTTCTTCGTATGAGCTTGGTTTTAAGTGGGAATATATTAGATATGGATTATCTACCTTGGATACATGTTTTCCTACGGATTATTCGGTGTATATTTCGGATTTGTTGAACATTTGGAGATTTATTCAAGAACCCTTGATATTGACTTTGGTTATTTTTGGGGTTTCCGATTATAGTTGTCGTAACCTTGAGTTGTGGTTTCCTATTGGATTATTGATATCATTGAAGGTGTTTTGTGTGATTGAAATACTCATTTTGGAGTTTGGGTTCGATATATTCGGTATTGGATATTATCTAAGGATGTATGTTTGCTAAGTATTCGTTAGAATGCCTCAATGAGTTTGGTCATTGTTGTATTGATATTTGAGTTGGTTATAATCGTGTTTGATACGCATATTGAGCGGTTGTTGGTAATCATGTCATTCAAGGTTGTTCGAGCGACCAACATCTTATTGTAGGACGTTTGTTCGAGGAAGGACATTCTTCACCAGTTGAGTAAGTTAATTCTTACTCGGTTAAAAGGATATTCATTCCTTTTGTTGTTGTTCATTCATAATCATAATTCATTCATAATGTATTAATCGTATTGGGACTTGTAATTAATCACTTCATTCATAAGGAACGACGGTTCCAATCATTTCATTGAGCTATCATTCTTTTCACTATCATTTCATCTCGGTGAGTCATTCTTGACTTTGTCGGATTGTTATTTATTATTATTCTTCATGGTCATTCCTTGCCCATATGACCTTCTGGGTTCATATTGCATGGCCGGGTGGGGATGTGTGGAATTTTTAGTCGGGCACGTGATGGTCATGTGTTGGGTTCACCGCCACATTGGGCTGTGCACACGGTAATGTACCTCCGTGAGACTAATTAGGTACAAGGACGGGTGTGTCCGGACACTCGTCTTGTGCACTTGCACATACTATTACGGGCGTACTATGATGCCTCTCTTCAGCGTCATTTCATAATTAAGATATATCATGATTGTGTTTATTCAACTCTTGAGGATTATTGTTCTGTGTAACTGACCCCGTTGGGGGATGTTGTTTTCAGGTCATGGCAAGGCTAAGGCACGAGAAGAGAACGTTGACGGAGAGAAGTCCCAGTGATACTAGTATGGGGCCCAGTCCTTTTCATTCATTCGTGTTTTCTTCATTTTATTTCTGCTGCAGACTTCCGTTTGGATACTCATTTCATTCAGTGTTTGTATATTTTATCTTCATATAAAATATACATGTATTCTGTATTATCTTGGGTGTGTTGTAATGAAACTCCTCATCGGAGTTATTGATGATATAATGTGGTTCGGTACTACAATTATATTATTTAATTCATTAATTTTCATTCGCCTGGTGGGTCCCAGTCGGGGGTCTACGGCACTGTAATATCCGCCTAGTTTGGGGTGTTACATGGATGATGGTAAGGATTGATCTGTTATGGATTGCTATAGATTGGTAAGGTTATGAAGGTAAGATTAAATCGGTAGTATTCCTACTTGTAATTACGATGGTATGTAATTATTTATGATGATGTGATCGATATCATTGTTGAGTATTGTGGGTGACCCCGTCGTAGGCTTTATTTTTAGGTACTCGGAGATCGAGCTAGTAGCGGTCGTGACGGGGTGAGCTTCCCGGGTGATACTGGCTATGGCATGTATTGGAGAATTGAGTATTCTTTTCTGGTTGTTTTATTTCCGCTGCAAATGTATATCTTGAACTGTGTCTTATCCGCTGCGTGTGTATTTCAAAATGGCTTTCCGATATTTTTAACAACGCGTGTATAACTTTCAAAATGGCATTTTTGGGTATTTTGTAAACTTGGGTTATTTCGTTAAACCCTTTTTTCCTAAACTATTTTGTCAGTACGTTTAAGTGGTGGCTTAGCGTACATTTTGAAACTGTCGAGATTTGGCATTTTGCCTTGTATTTTCAAATGTTATTTTATGACGGTATTTGAGAACTATGTTTTTTGAAAATATTTGAGTATTTAAAATATTACGTCATCGGCCTTTTGGCGTTTTTAAATGTTTTTGAAATGGTTTTAGCCTGTTGGGTTCCGGCGTGGGACCTACGGCGCTGTAATATCCCGGATGGTATTGGGGATGTTACAGAAGATGGTATCGGAGCTTGGTTTTTGTGAAACCCAGACATGTGTGTTATGTGGCTCTACCAGTACGGTAGTAGCGTGACTTTTGAAAATGATTTTCCTGACTTTTGAGTCAAACTGGTTTTTGGGAGGTTCCAAATTATTGAGGTCTTTTCAAATTGATCTTTGTGATATTGGTGTGTGTTGGTTGTGTTGAGACTTCGTATGGGAGTCGTGTGCTAGTATCACGGGAGATCATCGGCTTCACGCACCTGTAAGTATATTGGTTTGGTTATTCGCTTTTGGCGACGATTGATTGCTTTTGTGATAAGTTTGGAAATTTTGGATTGATCTGTTGCTTGTGACTGGGTTGCAAGTTTTGAGGACGAAACTTATTTTAAGGGGGGTAGTATGTAATACCCAGATTTTCAGTATAAATTTTTTTGCATTATTTTATCTGAGATAAATTGTATAGCTTGGTGTCTATACAGTATGGATAAAATAAATTGAAGACTGAGACAATTGTATTTGTATAATTGTCGTACTTGGTCTACAATTATATATGAGGATATCGTGTATCAGAGGTATCGTATGAGAATATATTCGGAAGGAGTATGTGTATTCAGTATGCCGTATGTTCGTATCTAGTATGTCGAGACGGACAAGAACAGTTGGATTTTAGCCAAGTGCATAAGGCCATTATGTACGCTAAGCTTAAGGACTAAAGTACGCTAAGTTGCTACGTGTTACGTACATTATGCATAAGGCATTACGTACGTAACGAGAGGAATCAGGCAGGATCCGAGAGATGGCCGACAGGTGGGTCCCGTGGTCGGCAGCTTTCGGCGGAGAACATGCATGGGCGAGTCAACCCTTGGTTAACGTACGTTATGACTGGTAAATTACGTATGTTAACTGTGTATTTTACTGTAGCAAGTCAACGTACGTATTACGTATGCTATGAAGCAAGGGTTACGTACGTAAGGCATTGAACGAAATGAGTCAGTAACCTCTGGGCTGTCGTTACGTACGCTACCAAGGTCAGATAGCGTACGTAAAGGGTGTTTATGTATGTAAATGGTTGCATGTTACGTATGTAACAGTTAGAAGTTTATATAAGTGGGATTTCAGTCACTTCGTTTTTTTCAGAACTTCATTTCATTTTTTCGCCCTTCAACCCTCAGAGATGGATTCTTGGTTATTCTAAGTCGACTTTGAGCTTAAGGGCTTGGATTTGGAACTTGAGAGGAGAAGCCATTGATGATTCTTGAGGTGGTTACTTGTGTATTTCATCTTCTAAGAGGTATGTTGGATAATCCTCTCTTTAGTTTTGGATTTTGATGTTGTTGTTGATGATTAGTTCGTATGATGATAGTTTATGGAGTTATTGTGATGATTCTTGTTATTTACGGGAATTTTGTTAAGGAGGATGATACATGTCTTTGATTATGTTGGTTATGATTATGGAATCATAGTGTTCTTAATGTTCTTGGTAGTATTGTTGCGATTCTTGATGTTATAGGAGATTTAAAGGAATTGTGATAAGAGATTTCGGATGTTAATTAAGATTCTTCCTGTTGTGAGGATTGTTATTCGTTTAAACCGATTAAGAGATGGAATTTTGGATTATGATGTTTTCGTATGAATCATGATATGAGGATAATTCCAGATTAAGTATGATGCAATCCTTATTGGTTTGATTATTGATGTTTTTCTTCGTATGATGATGGTTATAGTGGTGTTATTGTTATTCTTGAGGTTAGGTGAATTGTATATTGGAGAATATGATAATATACATCTTGAATTATGAATGAGAAATTGTTTAAGATGTTAGAACACATCGGATTATGTCGTCGTATGGATTATGAATGTGGTTTCGGAATAATTCGTGTTCTTAAGGAACTCTTGGATTATATGATTTGATGAATATGTATAAGAAATGTTGGTGTTTTGGATATGAGTATGGAATATTCATACCTAGAACTAAGTTATGTGTTTTGGTACAATATTCGTATAGGAATACGAATATAATTCCGAGTTTGATGAGATTATTATTCATCTTTAAGTTGGGAAGTTCATACGTATTGAACAAGTATTCAAATTGAATGATTGAGTTATTTGAAATCCTTGGAATATGATTATCTATAATGTTGAATTAATCGGATTGTCTGGATTGATGATGATAATCGGTAATTGGTTTTGATTATGAATTTACAAGGAGGAAACTTGTATTCGTATTTAAGATTGAATTTGGAATCGGTAAAGTTTAGACCCTTGTTATTGGTTTAATTTGATTATTGATATGATTTTCTGATTGTAGAATCGTATTATGGTTATGAGTTCATGATTGATTGATTTGGGTTGTTGGATTTGTATTTAATCGGGATATGGTGGAACCGTTAGGTTATTGATTGTTATTTATGGGTTGTCGAGTTGCGGTTTGTATTGTGGATATGAGTTCGAAATTGTTTGAGTTGTATTGTTCGGTTTTGTATATGATCGAGGTATCGTTGAACCATTGAGTTTGATTGGTTGGTTATGTCGGTTGTTGATTTTTACCGAATGTGTGTTAATTGATTATTGCAATAGGTTGTGATAATTGATCGTTGATTATGACCGTTATGTTGCGGTTGAGGTTGAAGAGTTCGTAGATTGTTTTTGGTTGGGGCTGAGGAGCTCGTAGACGGAGGCAATGAAATTGGTAACGGCTTCGTGGTATCTGTATCGAGGCAAGTTATACTTGTTCAGTTTATAATATTTAGTGAATGATTTTGATTTCATTTCATTTTTAATTCATATATCAATGATATTATAAATATAAATTTTCGGGATGATGGTTTGTATATCGTACTCCAGTTTGGATTAAATCATAATGTATATGATTTAATTGTGTTCAAGGAATACATGAGTTATCTTTGGTCAAGGATATGGAATATCGAATATCGAGGATAATTATTGTGTCGATATTGATGTCGGGATGGTGGTTTATTGAAATTAATGAATTGTACCTCATTCGAGATTATTCGTATAATTGTGTATTCGTTCAGGGATGTTGGTTCGTGGAAAGAATATTACCTTCGGCTCTGAGGTAATTTAAGTATTGTTCAAATATGAAGATAATTATACTCTTAAGTTGTTGTATATGTTGAGGTTCCGTAATGAGATTCGTATTAGTTGTTCGTTGAGGGATGTTGATCCCATGACTATGGTTGGTATTAATGGTTGTGTTGATTGTTTAATTGAGGGATGTTGATCCCAGAACTGTTGTCTGATATTGTTGATCGTATGAATTATTCTTTGGGGATTGTGATCCCAGGATGGTTGTTTTGGATATTGTCGGTCATGTCAATCTTTCATTATCCGTGTCTTTGTTCACTTCGGTGAGTCTCTTGATCCTTATTGGATATGTGATTCTTTGAGTTTCGTTGTCATGTTGCATCGCGATATATCTGGAGTCATATCTGCGTGCCGATTGGTTATTGTGTAGGATTTTTAGCTGGGCACACTATGGTCATGTGTTGATATTTCTACATTGGACCGTGCACACGAAACGTAGTTCGTGAGGCTAATTAGGTACTTGTCCCACGTATATCCTGGATTCCGTATACAGGGTGGACATGTGCACGGACACATATCCGGATCGGGCGTACTGTGACTTCCATCTTTGAGCCATATTGTTTGGTCATTCATCCTCCATTTATGGTTGGGTATGTTCGACGGTTTGCGACTGGTTGTTCATACGCCCGAGGGGTATGTTCGACAGTCGGGATTATTTCTTTGAGATCCATTATTGTTGATTGTTTGGAGTTTACCTTGTTGATGGTATTCTCGATCGTTGTTGATCCTGTGTTGATCGTGTTTGGAGTTTACCATTTTGAGGGTATTCTCAGTTATTGTTAAACCTCTGTTGATCGTGTCAGAGTTTATCATGTTGATGGTATTCTCGATTATTGTTGATTCTTTGTCGATCGTGTCGGAGTTTATCATATTGATGGTATTCTCGGTTATCGTTGATCCTTTGGTTGGTCGTATTGGAGTTATCATGTCGATGATATTCTCGGTCGATGTTTTGGTTTATCATGGTTTTTGATCGTATGAGCATTCGGACTGTACGTTGATGTTCGGGACTTGTATTCATTATTTTGTGGTAGTTGATCTACAGATATGTTGTGTGTTATTGGTTTTCATCCAGATTGAGATTTGACCGTGTGATCTGACGGACAGGATTTGGCACGGATGAATCAGTTCATGCTTATGAGTTATGATGATGTTTTGAGGATTCTTGGTATTGTTTGAATACAATACAGATGTTTGTTATTGAGTTCATTTCGTCATTTGAGAATGCGAAATGTAGATGATGGTAAGGATTGATCTGTTATGGATTGCTATAGATTGGTAAGGTTATGACGGTAAGATTAAATCGGCAGTATTCTTACTTGTAATTACATTGGTATGTAATTATTTATGATGATGTGATCGATATCATTATTGAGTATTGTGGCTGATCCCGTCGTGGGCTTTATTTTTAGGTACTCGGAGATCGAGCTAGTAGCGGTAGTGAAGGGGTGAGCTTCCCGGGTGATACTGGCTATAACATGTATTGGAGAATTGAGTATTCTTTTCTGGTTGTTTTATTTCTGCTGCAAATGTATATCTTGAACTGTGTTCTTTTCCGTTGCGTGTGTATTTCAAAATGGCTTTCCGGTATTTTTACCAGCTCGTGTATAACTTTCAAAATGACATTTTTGGGTATTTCGTAAACTTGGGTTATTTCGTTAAACCCTTTTTCCTAAACTATTTTGTCAGTACGTTTAAGTGGTGGCTTAGCGTACGTTTTGAAACTGTCGAGATTTGGCATTTCGCCTTGTATTTTCAAATGTTATTTTATGACGGTATTTGAGAACTATGTTTTTGAAAATATTTGAGTATTTAAAATATTACCGTCATCGGCCTTTTTGCGTTTTTAAACGTTTTTTAAATGGTTTTAGCCTGGTGGGTTCCGGCGTGGGACTCACGGTGCTGTAATATCCCGAATGGTTTTGGAGGCGTTACAACCAACCTCCAATTAACTTCGTTTTGCACATCTCGAATTGAAAGAAAAAAAGATGCATCGGTCAAATTGAAAAAAAATGAGTAAATAATGAAGCAGAATGTTGTAAGTGCAATCTACAGCAGAATTAAATTAATATTGTTAACAAGCAAAAAGATGAATCTGTCAAATTGAAAGAAAAAAGACGAATCTGCAAATAATGAAACAAATATTGTAAGTCAATTTACAGCAGAATTAAATTTATATTTTTAACAGATATCTAACAGAATTATAAATAGAAAATCCAAATATCTCATAAAATTATATTAAAAAAGATAAAAAAAAATCAGAGGGTATTCCATTCTCATAACTAGAATAGATGATTCTAATGGTTAATCAGACAATCGCTCCCCAAATTTTTATATTGGCACAAGCTTCCAGGAATAGATCGGAAATCAAAATCACACTTATAATGAAAATAATTAATAGAATAAGCTTACTCCATATACTTCATCTTCTTCACCGCGTCGATAGTATACACCCCTCGCACAAACCCATATCAACGAGTTTGATACTCGATCCCTCAAATAAATTGCATCGTCTAAAAGCTTGCTCATGTTCTCCTTGATTTTCTTCTTTATTCTATCGATTTGTTCTCAAAATATATCAACAAGATTGAATAAGAATAATCAAGAGAAAATAAAAATCGGTTAGAAAGAAATTAATAAATATGATATCTTAAGTCTTTCAAGAGATATGGAAAGAAAAAATAAAACTGACGTTTTTATTATTGATAACTAGTAACTGCATTCCTTTTTGTAAATAACTTCTCAATACTTGTTATATTATGTAAATATTTTTTAATGATGTGATTATTGTAATATTTAAATGAAATGTAATAGGTTATGTAATTTTCCCTAGTTATTGTAATATTATTGTAATATTTAAATGAAATGTATTAAATTTGAAATTAAGATAGTAAAGAAACTCAAGATGTTGATTTTGGCAAAGAAGCAAACACACGCCCAAGCAACTCAAAGTTTGCCAGACTTATCATCCCACATCGTCTGTATTCACAGTTTATACAAGTGGAATCACTTATAAAAGGGAGGGACTAGGAAGCAAAAAATTATGATTTTACATGAGTATTTTACCTACTTGCATGAGCTTGATGTCGATTTTGAGATTTTAAAATGGCGGAAATTACGTGAAGAACAATATAATTGACTAGAATTGCACGGATCTCCTTGTAGTTCCAACAGTTGCTTTGGGGTCCGATCGTAGTGCAGGTAGAAGAGTTATAACAGATAAACATACATCTTCATCGTCCAATGTTGTAACAAGCAGGAAAATATTAACAAGGACGGACGGAAGAAGAAGAGAAACAGAACGAGGATAATGACCCGTGGATGATGATGGATTCTTCATCCAGATTGGGAGTTTAGCGAGTGGAAACCCCTTTTCTCCCTATTTAATTTAATGTTAACATCTTTTTAAAATTCGAAATAAATTTTTCTGGATGAATTTTTTAATATAATGTTAATAATTTTTAATTCAAAATAGATTTTTCAATTGATTTTTTAATTAATATTAACTAATTTATTTAAAAATACAAAATAGATTTTTTTCAAGTTCATTTTTTTAGTTTAATGTTAACATATTTTCTAAATTCAAAACAGATTTTGTTTCTTTTTAATACCAAGCCCAACCCGATCCAACCCAGACTGACCCACGGACAGCTCGGTGCTGGCGGGCAGTGGGTCGGGCTGCAGCCCAACCCACCACAAACACAGGCTAGTTCTGGGCCTCCTAGTCCCAGCTCGACCCGCTCAAGCCGAGCCCGGGCTCGTCCCGCCCATGACCACCTCTATTTGCAATACTAAAAGGATTTTTTCGGTCATCGTTGTATTTTAGAAAGGAAGCCCCGGTCCAGGACCAAGCCCGACCTACTGGTCTTGGGCCGTGAATTTTATCGATCATAGTCGTAGTATGCACTTGAAAGATCATCTACCCTTTTATATTCACATTTACTAGGAAGATGGACCGGTTCTAGTTTTTAGTTTTGGCAAATTTAGCCCAACCCATGACTCAGCCTAGCGCATGAAACAGTCATGTCAAAAAACGCCCCTCTATCCAACTCGCTCAGCCTGCTTTTATTTATTACTCCCTCCGTCCACTTTTTAAAGTCCCATTTGATGTTGGGCGCGGAGGTTAAGAAAAAATGATAAAGGTAAAGTGGGTGGAAGAAAAATGTAGTGGTGGGAAGAAAAAGTTAGTGATTTGGAAGAAAAAAATAGTGGTTTAAAGAAAAAGATAGTGGTTTGGAGAAAAAAGTAGTGAGTCCATTAGTGAAAAGGTAGTAATTAAATAAAGAAAAAAAGGGTAATATGGTACAAAAAGTAGAGTGAGACTTTAAATTGTGGACAAATATTTGAGAGCAAATGGAACTTTAAAAACTGGACGGAGGGAGTATTTTTTAGTATATTTTAAACATATAATATAATAAAATATAGAGGAAGTTCTAACATATGTATATTCATTCATGAATTTTTTTTTGCTACAGATCGGACGTAAATATACATGCATGCATGATATTCATGTGGGTATCATAGAATCTTCTAAAATATAATAATATATCATTTTTATTTTTATAAAAAAATATTTTCTATTTCTTTTTAAAAATATAGGACATGTCCAACCGAGCCCAACCGACCAAGGATTGGTAAAACACGGGGTCCAACCGAGCCCAGTATACTACTTGACTGATTTCGGTTCAATATTTTCCAGCACCACTGCTGTACGATTATGATTTGATTTATCCATTGTCGCTATCGATTCTTATCCTTTTTAATAAAAGAATCCAGATATTTAAATTGAGTGGCCACGGTCATTTCATATCCATAAAGGGAGGCAATACCAAAGTTTGGTATTGCGATTGCTCGATCTGGATTTTAGTTATTCGGTCTTGGTCTAAAGATACTTTTTATGTTTAATCCTCATATATGTTAATGCAGAATACGTTGAACTTACGTGTTAACTTCCTTTGCTTCGGCGGTCACCTGCTTCCTCCTAATACTTACATGTGAGACTCTTATACTTCTCCTAACACCTAATTAAATCCTAACCTAATTACTAATTTATAATTCTATCTAAATAATTCTTAAACTACCTAAAATTAAATCTCAATCATACCTAAATCAAAACTTTACAAGTCGCCAAAATCAATGCATATTTTCCTCCCTAAATACGTGTTCTGTTCTCCATTTCCCATCAAAATATTCATCTTCTTCAAACATCTTATTCTCAAATCCAATTTTTTAGATCACTCCAATATCATCCCTCTCCAAATCACTTTTCCCAAAAAGGCATGTGTGTTAGTTCATATTTTCCTAACTAACTAACTTGCATTTACTATGTTGCATTTTTTATCTGGAATTTTATCATGTTGTTCAGAAAAATCGAATGTTCTTCTGTAAGCTTGGTGCTTACTGAAATTTGCAAAATAAGTATAATAAAATTGCAGACAGTAAGCAGAGATAAATAAGCAAGTAAAGACATACCCCCTCTGTTTTTTTTACATATGGCAGGCTTTCCTTATTGGGTCGTTTTTTACAAATGGCCCATACCCAATAAGGAAATAATTAGGGCCAATTAGTAGCCCTTATTACAGATTAGGGTTAAGGAGAAAACTTTAATCATGTTGCCTACTCTGCGCCGCTTGTGCTCTCTCCTTGCCATTCTCTCTCAGAAAATCCGATTCACTCCAAATCAGAATTACACCACAATATCTCACATAAGGTTTCTCTCTCAGATCCCTCGTAACCTCACAATAGAAGGATATGTATTATACAAAAGTGATAGCTCGAGGGGAACGGGAGTAAAAACGAAGTAGCAACTCTAGCTCCCTCATTAAATATAAACAAGGCCGATGGTTAAGATGTCCCCAACAGAATCCGAAGATTGATATAAAAGGGCTATCAAAATGATTGAATTAAGCCATTTGATGGGCCAAAAGATAAATGGAATATGACAGATCTTTTCAGGCTTTTATTTCCAACAAGTAGTATAATAAAAAATATTATAAAACTGCATAATATAAAGAGAGAATTTAGAATAAGAGAATAGAGATAATGATTCTCAGTATGATTTTCATTAACGAAGTGCTATTTATAAAAAAACTTCAGATGACACAATCATAATTGTATAATTATATCACGACAAAATAGTCACTCACATGAGTTAAATAATTCCAAATGTCACTTTCACAAGAATAGTAATTCTACTATTTAGTTTGTGAGTATATTTTAGGCATCTACAAGTAGGTTGTTCTCGGTCCGGTTCGATCCTGGTATTGTCTTCGTGGGTCTAGATCGTTAAAGTATCGAGTATTACCGATTTCGGTTCTTATCGGTTTCGGGTTCCATCTTCTGTACTTGTAGCCGGAACGCTAACGTTTTGGGTGAGTATCGGTCCCGAGTATTTCGGGCAGTTCTCGGGTATCTTGGATCATTAAAAGACCTAATTACCAAAATTTCATAATCGAAACAAGAATGGAGATTTTTTTCAAATGTATGCTAATGAAATTAAGAGATATGGTCTTTTAAACTTATTTTTTTATATGTACTAATACCTTATACAAATATTTTGTACGATGTATGTTTACAAAAAAATACCAGTTTTTTACGAGGTTAACGATTTTGGTCCTTATCGATTTCGTTTCTAACTTTGGTACCAGTATTCGGACCATTAACGTTTCGGGTGAGTATCGGTAGGAGATATTATCGGGCGGTTCTCGGGCGGTTCTCGGATCGCTAATAGCCCTATCTACAAGTCCCCTCCCCTTCTTTTACCCCCCCCACCCCTCTTGACAAAAAAAGCATAAAATGTCCATTTTGTCCCTTTACTTTTTTAATATATGTAACGACCCAAAAGGCGGCTATTACAGTGTCGTGGACCCCACACTGGGACCCACCAGGCGATATCAAAATACATATTAAATAAGTATTACTTTGTGATACCGAACCACAATAAATAGTCATTACTCCGATTAGGAGTTTATTAATGGTATGGCCAATGGCCTTATGATACACCGGATCCGAAATACAAGTACAAACCATATGGAGATGGAATATACTTCAAATGTCAATACAACCAGATAATAATTTAAATAAAGCGGAATTAAAGTAACATTACACGGTCTGAACATAACCGGACACAAAAGACATGGGCCCCCCGAACTAGTATCCTTCGAACTCTTCGCCATCACCGTGCTCTTCCCGTGCCTTGCCTTTGCCTCGACCTAAAATACAACATAAGTATTTTGCCCATAACACAGGATCAGATCTACATGATAAATGATTCTTCCGATATTATACAATTCACATATATTAGATCTCAAAGAAAACATTCCGACTATTGAACATACCCCTCGGGGGTATAAGCAATCAGTCCCAAAACCGTCGAACATATCCAATCATACATGGGCTATGAACGATTAAACGATATGGCTCAAGATGGACATCACAGTACGCCTGATCCGGAAATGTGTCCGTGTACATATCCACCTCGTATACGGAATCCAGAATATACGTGCGATAATGTACCTAATTAGCATCACGAACTACGTCTCGTGTGCACAGTCCAATACGGAAACATCCACGTATGACTATATAAGTGCCCGGTTAAAAATCCTACACAATAACCAATCAGCACGCAGATATGATTCCAGATATGTCACGATACAACGACAACGAATTCAACAAATCACATATCCGATTAAGGATCAAGAAAAACTCACCGAAGTGACACGAGGACCAACGAGATCAACGATTCAAAGTGACGTAATTGGGAATGCAATCCCATGATGAAAAATGAACCAACGTCAAGGACAATATCAAATTAAAAGTCACCAATCCAAAAACATTTCGTATACATAAAAAGTATAAACATCACAAGAATCTAATCATCATTATAACCAAGCAAGATAACTTGCCTCAATGCGGAGTCGAGAATAATCCTCCCTTGTCGAAACGAACGAACGGTCCTCGATTAATATCGGTTACTCGAACAATCAACCTTGAACGAAATATATTTCACTCAATAACACATCCATATAATTATCGATATTGAATTTAGTAAGATGACACCCTACATTCCATTTGAATAGTTTTACTATCTCAAACTATCGAAGTTTTATACCAAGAATTCTTTGTACCTCAACTCATCCTTATAATCGGTTCACAAGACATTACCGAATATTCGCATTAGAGCTGGGACTTTTGGAACCGAGAACCACAAAACCGATCCAAACCGCATCGGAACCGACGGTTCGGTTCGGTTCCTAGCAACAATTTTTTTTTGGTTCGGTTCGGTTCGCGGTTCCTGTCTGTTTTAAAGAGGAACCGTCTCAACGCAAAGGAACTCTGAACCGCACGAGCAACTGAAACCGACTCTGAATATAATATAATATAATATATTCTTATTAAACATAATTAATATAATATAAAATAATATAATATTTTCTTAATAAAAATAAAATATAATATAATATATTTCGTCCAAACCATACAAAATCGGTTCTGGTTGTAACACCCCCAAGTTATTCAGGGAATATTACAGCGCCGTAAGCCCCGCCGTGGGACCCACAAGGCTAAACATACGCGGAATTATAAATTTTGACCGAGAAGGTCTACACACAATGGAATGAAAAACAATACAAAGGTATTCAAAACATAACCAATGTATCCACAGACATCACAACACGAATCAATACTTCGGAAAACACAGGCCGGAATATCAAGGAAAATGGAAGACAATACTCGAGTATTCAGTAGCCAATCCAGTACAACAACACTGAATGGAAAACTCAAAACATAATTGGAAGAAAGACACAGTATCACACTTGCCCACCATCTTCATGCCGACCCGATACTTGCCTGTCCGCTCTCCTGTAACCTGAAATACATAAAACGTATTTCCCCCATAAAGGGGTTAGCCGTCGAATAGCTAGTACAAGTATATTAAGTATGAAGCACAATACTCCTCGACAATAAAGTAAATGTAACCGTCAATTCATCAATTCAAGACTAGTATTCCGGAATAACTAAATCTTATAGCATCGCATCAATACATATATGAATACCGTGGAACCGCACCAGAGGCTACGGAACCCTCAGAGGACCCGTCGGTCCGTCCCGGAGTGGTTAATTCATATTATCCATGGAATCGCACCAGAGGCTACGAAACCCTCAGAGGACCCGTCGGTCCGTCCCGGAGTGGATATAAATAAGCATGCCATTAATATTTCTTACTTTCAAAGTCGAGAACGTACAATCATAAATATATACTTGCCTTTGAGACATCGAGAAATCGAACGAAAAAACGGTATGAGTTCGGTAGGTCCAAGAACGCGCTTCCGGCACCTAAACGATTCGCAAAGAATATGATAGTCAAATATCCATACTCAAATTACACGAAGAAATCCCCGAAACCCGTCTACGATTCACGAAAAATACACAAGTAAACAATAAGAGGTTGGAAAATCGCTCAAACTCCCAAAAGTCCAAAAAATCGTAGGAAAAGCATGTATACGGTATAGATACATCATAATCTCAAGGTTCTCAAGCTTCAAATCGGATAAATCGGACGAATCTACGAAAAACCCCAAAATCCAACACAATATTCAAAGTGTTCTTGAATAATCTTTCAATAATCCGATGAATAATCGAACATGCCCATAATCATGCGTATATCACTTCATACACCATGATTTTAACATCCAAAACGTCATTACCCAATATAAAATCGAAAACCAAGATGTTGAAGAAATTACCTCCTGAAGATCCAAGCTCTATGATCCGAAGAATACGCGATAGATCGATGATCCGGGCTTCCCAACCGAATGAAATTGATAAAAATTCAATACTCAAGAGGTAGATGATGCCAAGTTCTCTCCTCAAGCTCTCTCTCTCTCTCTCGCGTGGGTTGAAGAAAATGGAGGAAATGAGTTGCATCTCGCTCAAAAGCATAAATTATGCAGTTGACCGCATTGTGTGCCGCGGCTCAGCCGAGGTGTGCCTTGCGACTCCCAGGCTCAGCGGTGTGCGCGGCCCAGGCGTCTTGCCAGCGGCACCAGATCTGATCGGTTTTTGGCTGTAGATGCCACACGAGTGTGCCGCGGCCCGGACAGTGTGTCGCGGCGGTGACTCGGCGATGTCTTTGTGGCCTATGGCATGTGCCGCGGCACCAGGTACAGTCCGCTCGGCCAGGTCTAGAAAATGTGTGTGCCGCGGAGCACACTCCTTGTGACGCGACCCACACCCCCCTCGGGTCCTAAAATGATGAAAAATGACCCGGGAAGAGAATAAAAGCAATAGGACTCAATATCTGGGAAACAATAACACGAAATGGAAGTACGGAAATCCCAAAACGGTGATTCCAAGCAATAATTACAAGGGTTCGCCAAACAAAACACAATTTGAACAATGAGGAGATTTGAAATGACATGAATTTCAACCGGGTATTACATTCTCCCCCTCTAAAAAGAAGTTTCGTCCCGAAACTTAAGAAATAAATAGTTTGGGGTATTCCACCCGCATCTTCTCTTCCATCTCCCAAGTCGACTCCTCGACTCCATGCCTCGACCATTGCACTTTAACCAGTGGAATGGTCTTATGCCGAAGTTGTTTCTCGCGGCGCTCAAGGATCTTCACGGGTTTCTCCGGAAAGGTAATATCCTCGGCTACGTCAATCTCACTGTAGTCGATAATGTGGCTCGGATCCGGTACGTATTTCCTCAACTGAGACACAGTAAAAACATTGTGGACATGACTCAACGCTGGAGGCAACGCCAAGCGATATGCTAAATCTCCAACTCTGTCTAAAATCTCGAAGGGTCCGATGTACCTCGAACTAAGTTTCCCCTTTTTCCCGAAGCGGAAAACTCCCCTGGTCGGCGACACCTTGAGCAAGACATGATCTCCCACCTCAAACTCCAAAGGTCGACGACGAGTATCAGCATAAGATTTCTGACGACTCTGGGCAGCTAGCAATCGATCCCGGATAATAGAAATCTTTTCCTTAGTCTCCATCAACATATCCGGCTCCATCCCAACTAGCTCAGAAGCCTCGTCCCAACATAATGGTGACCTACATCGCCTACCATAGAGTGCCTCGAAGGGTGCCATTTTGATCGACGCATGCCAACTATTATTGTAAGCAAACTCGATCAACGGTAAGTGAAGCTCCCAATCATTACTCCAATCCAAGGCACAAGCCCGTAACATATCTTCCAACGTCTGAATTGTCCTCTCTGTCTGACCGTCCGACTGAGGATGAAAGGAAGTGCTCAATCTCAACTCCGTACCCAGAGCCTGATGAACGGCCTGCCAAAAATGCGATACGAAACGGCCATCTCGATTAGAAACAATGGTCTTGGGGGCACCGTGTAACCTCACGATCTCAGCAATAAAGGTTCGAGCCAGTCTATCCGGTCCCCAAGTATCCTTAATACCCAAGAAGTGTGCAGACTTGGTCAACCGATCGACCATTACCCAAATCATATTCATTCCGGCCCGAGTTCTCGGCATTCCAGTGATGAAATCCATCGAGATGTCTTCCCACTTCCACTCGGGAATGGGAAGTGGTTTCAACAACCCCGCTGGTCGTTGATGTTCGATCTTGACTTGTTGACACGTCAAGCACCGTAGTACAAACTCCGTAACATCCTTCTTCATGTTATTCCTGTAACACCCCCAGATTTAACCGGAAATATTACAGCGCTGTGGGCCCCGAGATGGAACCTACAAGGCTAAAAGAAATTTTCGCAACATTTACAAATGCCCAAGAGGCCAACGACGGTACTATCTTTAAAAATTCACAAAGACTTATAAAATCCATTTATCAAAAACCGTCGTAAAACTCATTTGAAATCGCAAGGCCAAACAGCCGATACTCAAAAGTTTAGAAAACGATTTCCAAAGTAACCTCAGTTACCAGATACCAAAAGAGCGTCTCAAAATACTCACGCAGCGGAAAAAGACCAACCAAAACGATACTCTAGCAGCGGAAAACAAGAACCAATCAAGAAACTCAATGTACAGAACATGTCCTAGCCAGTATCATCCGTGAACCTCATATCTTCACGACCGGTACAAGCTCGATACTCAGAACCTAAAAGAAATCACACGACGGTGTCAGCCATAATATCCAACAATGATAACTGTCACATCACATTAATAATAACATACCAATGAGAATACAACATAAGAATACGACCAATGTAATCTTACCGCCATAACTTTGCTTACTCAAGTGATTCTCATCAGAGTAGCCATTATCACATTTCACATCATGTACTCGATTTACCAATAAACTCGAACATAATATAAGTACTGTACCTCAAACAATACTCAAGGTTCTCAAACTGTCATAACCAACTCACGATACGGAAATATACCATTTCTGACCAATACGATCCATCGAATAACATCATCAAATCCCAAGAGGATAACCGATCGTCCATCAAGACAAATACCAAAGGAAAATACGGAACATACCTCGAGATATGAAGTGCCACAACAATCATACCAGTCTAATCCGAGATCAGAACAATGCAATACGGACAAGGTCCTAACACAAGACCTACAAATGCATACTCATATGACCACGTCAATATGATCATAGCAATAATAATCATGTATACTCAATGGAAATCCGACGATCCAGCGCCCTCAGCATAGATCCCTTTGTTGATCCTATCAGATCAACATAAGGTGGATAACTAACAATACACATGTGAACAACAACACATGATAAAATCAATGATGCGAATTCACCAGATTCCATCAACACAATACTGGTAATCCAACGATCCAGTGCCCTCAGCATAGATCCCCATGATGATCCCGTCGAACCAACGCATGGTGGAAAACCTGTCCAACGATCCAGCGCCCTCAGCATAGATCCCCATGATGATCCCGTCGAACCAACGCATGGTGGACATTCGATCCAGCGCCCTCAGCATAGATCCTCATAATCCCATCGGATTATTTATACAACAAAAACAACACAATATGCATACACATATGCAAATCAACACGTTCATCCACATGAACAACATAACATGCACGACAACATGACATTATACTAGGACTACTTCATGTTCAACAACATGAAAGAAAATGTACGAGACCAAAATAAATAACACTAAACCATAATCAATATGGAATACTTGCCCCGAGTCCTTCGGGAGCAACCTCGATGTCCAATCATCACCGACGATTATCCTCAATGCTCGCGATCCAAACGTCTGATGAACTATAGATACTCATATCTTCGTCTTTATTATAATGTAACCTCGATACTCGAAGTTACCAATAACCGAGATAAAGCATATACATTATGATTTACCTCCCGAATCGAAAGAACGATATGCAATCCGAATATCCGAGTTCACAATAATAATCATCGCTATATGCATTATAAACGAAATGAAATCGAAACCATTCATTAAATATTATAAGCGAGCAAGTAATAACTTGCCTCGATACCGATACCACGAAGCTGCCGCCAAACACATTGCCTTTGTCTACGAGCTCCTCACCGATCAAAAGCAATACAATGGACATACTCGAACACGACCGCAATATCCGGTTATAATCACCGATCAGCAATCTCAACCTATCGAAGAAATCAAATAACACATATCCGATAACAATCAACAACCGACAATACTAACTAATCGAACTCAACGGTTCAACACAACCTCGAATAAACACAAATAACCAACCAAGTCAAACCATCACGAATTCCTAATCAAAACACAAAAATACCGCCTTTCGTGTCGCCTACTTAGCGCACGTTAATCACCTAACGTAGCGTGCGCTAAGTTGCTCCCGTTAGCGTGCGCTAGCCGGTAAGCTTAGCGTGCGCTAATGCCGTCTGATGCCATGCATTCCAAGCATCGACTAGCATCTTGCAACTACGAATCCGAATGAAGGGAGACATAAATCTCTATATCTTTTGAAGATAAACGACACCATAACTATCACAGGGATAATATCAATGTCCATATATCAATAATAACATCAACAATCAAACCGACTCGATAACAAGGATCATATCATATTCAATCCGGAATTCAACCTCGTATCATGATTTAACTCCTCTAAATCGATCAATATAATTAACAAGATTCAGAAATCCATCTTAGATCGGGTTAAACGAATCACCATCCTTATAGTAAGAAGAATCTTAACTAACATCCGAAACTCTTATCAAAATTCCATTGAATCTCATATAACATCATATGATTATCCAACATGCTCCTTACATGAAATCATCCAAGAAAAACGAACCATCATCAAGAGGATACGAAAATTACCTGGATTGGATGAACCAAGAATAAGAACACTAGACTCCATTCCAAGAATCATGAATAACTTGAAGAACGAGGCTTGAATCCATGCTCTCCATCTTAATCTTGTTAAAGAGGATCATCCCTCAGTGTTTAGGAACTCCAAATGTTCTCACAAGGTTGTCTCTATCGGGTGAAAGGAAAGAAATGGACGAAATGTTTCATGACACCCGTTTGTCCCTTTATATAGAATGCACCACTAGCGTGCGCTAAACCCTTATGTTTAGCGTGCGCTAGCCTTAGCGTGCGCTAACTGACTTTGTTAGCGTGCGCTATCGCAGTCCAGAGGCTACTGTCTTGCTTCGTAAACTACCTTACGTACGTAATGCCCATGCATTAACGTACGTAAATCATCATGTCTAGCGTACGCAAGTCCTTACTCTTAGCGTGCGCTATCCGAAGTTGACTTACTACAGTGTTCACCTACCACTCGCCCCCACATTCCGAAAAGACATCGCAAGGATAAGATTCCTTGTTGGTGATACATAGTTAGCGTGCGCTAAGCCTAATCTTTTAGCGTGCGCTAATACTTCAGACAACAACCGCTGACTTACGAGCGTGCGCCGGCGGCCGGGTCCACCCGCGATTCCTTCCGATCTGCACGCACTAGCGTCGCTAACCTATAAACGTAGCGTGCGCTAATCCTCGCGATAGCGTGCGTTATGCATGAATATCGGCGTGCGCTAATAAGGCTATACTTAGCCATTTTCCAGATTCTTGTCCAACGTCTCGACATACCAAAAGCGAACATAAGACACACCGAACACAAACATCGAATCGATAATATCATCATACGATATACCCAATATCAAAAGTACGACAACCCGATACACAATATCCTCAAATGTAATTGTCGACCAAATACGACAATTATACGATCTTGATATCTCGGTCCTTTATTTATTTTATCTCTCTTGTCTGATTCCACGCTGTACAATATAACTTCGGATAAAATAATCTTAAA
This sequence comes from Orobanche coerulescens, assembly GCA_033398695.1. Lineage (NCBI taxonomy): Eukaryota > Viridiplantae > Streptophyta > Magnoliopsida > Lamiales > Orobanchaceae > Orobanche > Orobanche coerulescens. The sequence goes on along the minus strand of CM065807.1, from coordinate 9,504,294 downwards.
CATCGATAGTAGAAATTCCGGATATTACATTCTACACCCCTTAAAATAAGTTTCGTCCTCGAAACTTGCAATCCATCATAGAAAACAAACAAACATACTATTCAACCCAAAATATCCCAAAACCATCACGACACTGATCAATCATCATTATTCTGAATAGCCAAAACCGCATACTTACAAATACGCAGTCGACGATCTCCGGAGATACTAGCCAGCGTTCTCACGCAGTCAGTCTCAATACGCTTACGATCACAATTCCACGAGTCTCAACAAAATATATCATCTTCGGATCAAACAATGCCCGAATCAAATCCATGCACTTTGATTACATAATCAAGTCTCAATTCGATAAAGCGAATAATATCCGATGTATCTGTGAAACAACTGCTCAATACAATGGCAACGAATCCCGAAACATCGATAGACAATCTGAACGCTCAGATGATCACCAACAATGATCAACAATCAACCGAATTTATCATCGACATGATAAATTCCAATCGACCAACCGTGAGGTCAAAACACAATCGAGAATATCATCAACGTGATAAACTCCAATACAACCAACGAGCGATCAACGGAAATCGAGAATACCTTCACACGGTAAACTCCAACACTATCAACACGGAACCACGTAAATGGATATACGAAAAAGCAAAATTCTCAAAACGACACACCGATCACATACAGTGGATCTCAATAAACATATCCGACTGGCGAACATACCCCTCGGCATATGAACAACGAATCGCAAATCGACGAAGATACCAATTCATACAAGGAGTGGGAACGACCACTCAATATCCAAAACAACTAGCATGGGGTCACCATCCCCAAATTTGCACTTACAAGGAAATCATTCCAGAATCACTGTGGTAAAATCGCGCTACTACCGTACTAATGGAATCACATAGCACATATGTCCCGGTTTCACAAAATCCCCAGTTTCCAAAATAATATTATGTGCATGAATCTACAACACGCAACATATTTCTCTTATCCGATAAATCAACCGATCATCCGTGGATAACCAAACTACCATACTAACGTTCGAATCTCTTTCATCGTACCATCAATATGATATGCACTATGCACTAAATGCGTATGTATATCAATCACATTTTCAAAACCAGTTTGAAATCATATATTCTTGTCAAAAGACAAATTTTCGAAAATTCTTTCAAGAGTTTGAAAACTCAAAACATAAATTTTGGTAAGACCACAAAATCAATTTTCGAAAAATTAACTTGGCTCGATGGTGCCAAGTATTTGATAACAGTTTCCTTCGAATCCACACGATTTCGAAGTTTTAAAATGAAAAGTATGCAAATGCTCGACTATATCCATACTCCTGTATACCAATTCGGTTCGTCACCAATATCCACCGATATTCCATCGGAAAACCACACGATCGAGTTCCAAAATCTCAATATATAAATTCCGACTAAACTCCTTTTCCACACATGACTTGCAACGTCAGTCATTAACCCATCCTGGATCACCTTAAATATGATATGACAAAATATTGAAACAAATCCACACAGCGAAAGACTTCCCGAGAGGTTCAATTTGAACAAGTAAACCAAAGCCTCGAAAGGCGGAAATAACATAGGTAAACGATTGGTAAAGTGTTTTACAAGTCTCGGGAGTTTTAAGAAAACAGAAAAGCCGTTTGAAACATTAGGGTCTTAGCCCGTAACTCGTTCCGCATTACAAAAGGTTTAAAAAGTAGAAAACCCCTTTTCGGACTTCAAGTCCTGAGTTATAAAACCATTTCAAAATCGATTGGGTCTCGGCCCAAAATCATTTTCCGTAAATCATCCGTAAAATATTCATTTTGAAAAGTATCATTTTCAAATGCTCAAAACAGATCATGTATCTCAAATGAATTAACATGCTACATGTTCTTCTCAACAATCCATAGTCCTTCTCCCGATTACACAATTCCGTTCCAAAATCTAGCTGATATACTGATTTCCAAAATCATAACTTCTCAAGATCATCAATCCTATCCCAACTCTGTCACCTTATATTGAAATGCATAATATCTGCTGAGTCTCAAAACATATCAACTTAGAACGGCAGTAAATCTCAATGAAATTCAAAAATCCGAATACTTACAGATCGTGAAGCCGACGATTCCCGTGATATCTTGGCACATGTCTAGACTCAAGAAAATACTCGACACAGGTATTTTCAAAACTCACGTTTTGCAAACTCAGTGCAACTCAAGAACACAATATATCACGTAAACACCATTTGGAAAAGTTATAACAAGCCCAGTACGATACTGGCAAATCCGATAATGCACAAGCCTGAGTGAACAACAAAGACTCACGGCTCTAGTATTTGTCAATCGACAACTCGAATGACGCAACAAAAACACGACCCAACTCGACCCAAATGCCTAGGTTTTCTCAACCTAAGCTCCGATACCATATTACGTAACACCCCCATTTAACCAGGAAATATTACAGTACCGTGGGCCGAGATGGAACCCACAAGGCTAAAAGAAATTTTCGCAACATTTACAAATGCCCAAGAGGCCAACGGTACTATCTTTAAAAATTCACAAAGACTTATAAAATCCATTTATCAAAACCGTCAAAACTCATTTGAAATCGAAAGGCCAAGCAGTGATACTCAAAAGTTTAGAAAACGATTTCCAAAGTAACCTCGATTACGGATACCAAAAGAGCGTCTCAAAATACTCACGCAATGGAAAAGACCAACCAAAACGATACTCTAGCGGCGGAAAACAAGAACCAATCAAGAAACTCAATGTACAGAACATGTCCTAGCCGGTATCCTCAGGAAGCTCATCTCTTCACGACCGCTACAAGCTCGATACTCCGAGAACCTAAAAGAAATCCACGACGGGGTCGGCCATAATATCCAACAATGATAAGCTGTCACATCACATTAATAATAACATACCAATGAGAATACAACATAAGAATACGACCAATGTAATCTTACCGCCATAACTTTGCTTACTCAAGTGATTCTCATCAGAGTAGCCATTATCACATTTCACATCATGTACTCGATTTACCAATAAACTCGAACATAATATAAGTACTGTACCTCAAACAATACTCAAGGTTCTCAAACTGTCATAACCAACTCACGATACGGAAATATACCATTTCTGACCAATACGATCCATCGAATAACATCATCAAATCCCAAGAGGATAACCGATCGTCCATCAAGACAAATACCAAAGGAAAATACGGAACATACCTCGAGATATGAAGTGCCACAACAATCATACCAGTCTAATCCGAGATCAGAACAATGCAATACGGACAAGGTCCTAACACAAGACCTACAAATGCATACTCATATGACCACGTCAATATGATCATAGCAATAATAATCATGTATACTCAATGGAAATCCGACGATCCAGCGCCCTCAGCATAGATCCCTTTGTTGATCCTATCAGATCAACATAAGGTGGATAACTAACAATACACATGTGAACAACAACACATGATAAAATCAATGATGCGAATTCACCAGATTCCATCAACACAATACTGGTAATCCAACGATCCAGCGCCCTCAGCATAGATCCCCATGATGATCCCGTCGAACCAACGCATGGTGGAAAACCTGTCCAACGATCCAGCGCCCTCAGCATAGATCCCCATGATGATCCCGTCGAACCAACGCATGGTGGACATTCGATCCAGCGCCCTCAGCATAGATCCTCATAATCCCATCGGATTATTTATACAACAAAAACAACACAATATGCATACACATATGCAAATCAACACGTTCATCCACATGAACAACATAACATGCACGACAACATGACATTATACTAGGACTACTTCATGTTCAACAACATGAAAGAAAATGTACGAGACCAAAATAAATAACACTAAACCATAATCAATATGGAATACTTGCCCCGAGTCCTTCGGGAGCAACCTCGATGTCCAATCATCACCGACGATTATCCTCAATGCTCGGCGATCCAAACGTACAATGAACTATAGATACTCATATCTTCGTCTTTATTATAATGTAACCTCGATACTCGAAGTTACCAATAACTGAGATAAAGCATATACATTATGATTTACCTCCCCGGAATCGAAAGAACGATATGCAATCCGAATATCCGAGTTCACAATAATAATCATCGCTATATGCATTATAAGCGAAATGAAATCAAAACCATTCATTAAATATTATAAGCGAGCAAGTAATAACGCCTCGATACCGATACCACGAAGGCTGCGCCAAACACATTGCCTTTGTCTCTACGAGCTCCTCAGCCCCGATCAAAAGCAATACAATGGACATACTCGAACACGACCGCAATATCCGGTTATAATCACCGATCAGCAATCTCAACCTATCGAAGAAATCAAATAACACATATCCGATAACAATCAACAACTGAAAATACTAACCAATCGAACTCAACGGTTCAACACAACCTCGAATAAACACAGTCAGAACCAACCAAGTCAAACCATCACGAATTCCTAATCAAAACACAAAAATACTGCACTGTCTGCCTACTTAGCGCACGTTAATCACCTAACGTAGCGTGCGCTAAGTTGCTCCCGTTAGCGTGCGCTAGCCACTAAGCTTAGCGTGCGCTAATGCTGTACAGTGGCATGCATTCCAAGCATCGACTAGCATCTTGCAACTACGAATCCGAATGAAGGGAGACATAAATCTCCATATCTCTTGAAGATAAACGACACCATAACTATCACAGGGATAATATCAATGTCCATATATCAATAATAACATCAACAATCAAACCGACTCGATAACAAGGATCATATCATATTCAATCCGGAATTCAACCTCGTATCATGATTTAACTCCTCTAAATCGATCAATATAATTAACAAGATTCGAAATCCATCTTAGATCGGGTTAAGCGAATCACCATCCTTATAGTAAGAAGAATCTTAACTAACATCCGAAACTCTTATCAAAATTCCATTGAATCTCATATAACATCATCATATGATTATCGACATGCTCCTTACATGAAATCATCCAAGAAAAAGCGAACCATCATCAAGAGGATACGAAAATTACGGATTGGATGAACCAAGAATAAGAACACTAGACTCCATTCCAAGAATCATGAATAACTTGAAGAACGAGGCTTGAATCCATGCTCTCCATCTTAATCTTGTTAAAGAGGATCATCCCTCAGTGTTTAGGAACTCCAAATGTTCTCACAAGGTTGTCTCTATCGGGTGAAAGGAAAGAAATGGACGAAATGTTTCATGACACCCGTTTGTCCCTTTATATAGAATGCACCACTAGCGTGCGCTAAACCCTTATGTTTAGCGTGCGCTAGCCTTAGCGTGCGCTAACTGACTTTGTTAGCGTGCGCTATCGCAGTCCAGAGGCTACTGTCTTGCTTCGTAAACTACCTTACGTACGTAATGCCCATGCATTAACGTACGTAAATCATCATGTCTAGCGTACGCAAGTCCTTACTCTTAGCGTGCGCTATCCGAAGTTGACTTACTACAGTGTTCACCTACCACTCGCCCCCACATTAGACAACATCGGCAAGGATAAGATTCCTTGTTGGTGATACATAGTTAGCGTGCGCTAAGCCTAATCTTTTAGCGTGCGCTAATACTTCGAGGACAACAACCGTTGACTTACGAGCGTGCGCCAAAGCGGCCGGGTCCACCCGCAGATTCCTTCGATGCATGCACTAGCGTCGCTAACCTATAAACGTAGCGTGCGCTAATCACGCACGATAGCGTCGTTATGCATGAATATCGGCGTGCGCTAATAAGGCTATACTTAGCCATTTTCCATGATTCTTGTCCAACGTCTCGACATACCAAAAGCGAACATAAGACACACTGAACACAAACACTGAATCCAATAATATCATCATACGATATACCCAATATCAAAAGTACGACAACCTGATACACAATATCCTCAAATGTAATTGTCGACCAAATACGACAATTATACCGATATTGATATCTCAGTCCTTTATTTATTTTATCTCTACTGTACAGATTCCACGCTGTACAATATAACTCGGATAAAATAATCTTAAACATCAGTAGTAGAAATTCCGGATATTACAATTCCACCAAAAATTGCGCTTCAAATCTTTGTACATCTTACTCGTCCCGGGGTGGATTGAGTAAGGCGTAGCATGAGCTTCTCGGAGAATTCTCTGTCTCAACTCTAAATCGTTCGGAACACAAAGCCTGCCCTGAAATCTCAGAATACTATCCTTGTGAACCATAAAGCCAGGAGCTTTTCCTTTAATTACATCTTCCTTCAGTTGAGAAATCACCAGGTCACTCCACTGCTTCCCTTTGATGTCATCAACTAAGGATGATGTAATTTCGAGAGCACATAATTGTCCCTGTACTCGTTGAAGCCAAACTTCTATCCCTTGCTCAATTAAATCCTGACGAATTTTAAATGCAGGATGTAAGAACCTCGAGCATTTGAAGAGATGCTGATTTGCGGCTCAAAGCATCCGCAACGACATTGGCTTTTCCGGGGTGGTAAAGAATTTCCAAATCATAATCCTTTATCAACTCTAACCAACGCCTCTGTCTCATATTCAGCTCCTTCTGACTGAAAATATACTTCAGGCTCTTGTGATCGGTATAAATCCGGCACGGTGAACCAAACAAATAATGCCGCTAAATCTTGAGTGCGAAGACAATTGCGGCCAACTCTAAATCGTGAGTAGGATAATTCATCTCATAAGGCTTTAATTGTCGTGACGCAAAAGCTATTGTCTTATCATGCTGCATAAGAACACAGCCCAGGCCTTGACCCGAAGCGTCACTATAAACTGCAAAGCCTTCGCTACCATGTGGTAAAGTTAGAATCGGCGCTGAAGTCAATCGTCTCTTCAGTTCATCGAAACTCTGTTGTCTCTCATCCGTCCAAATAAACTTTTCGGTCTTCTGGAGCAATTTCGTAAGCGGTCGAGCGAGTTTCGAGAACCCCTCGACAAACCGACGGTAATACCCAGCAAGGCCCAAAAAGCTACGAACTTCCTTAACATTTTTAGGCGGTGCCCAATCTAGCACTGCCTCAATCTTCTGCGGGTCTACACGAAATCACATGGCCGAGAAACATAACTTCTTCCAACCAAAACTCACATTTCGAGAATTTTGCATAGAGGTGCTCGGTTCTCAAAATGTCTAAAACCAAACGCAAGTGTCGGGCATGTTCCTCCTTATCTCGAGAATAGATCAAGATGTCGTCAATAAAGACGACTACACACCTGTCGAGGTACTCGATGAATATTTTATTCATTAACTGCATGAATACTGCCGGCGCATTAGTCAACCCAAAAGGCATAACTACAAATTCATAATGCCCATATCTCGTCCGAAACGCCGTCTTCGGAACGTCGGACTCCCTCACCCAGAGTTGATAATACCCGGATCTTAAATCAATCTTCGAGAAAACCGCAGCCCCTTGCAATTGATCAAATAAATCGTCTATACGAGGCAAAGGATATTTGTTCTTGATGGTTACTTTGTTCAGCTCACGGTAGTCGATGCACAAACATAGTGAACCATCCTTCTTCCTCGCGAAGAGGACAGGCGCGCCCCAAGGCGAAGCGCTCGGTCTGATGTACCCTTTTTCCAAAAGTTCTACCAACTGAGTCTTCAATTCCTACATCTCGGAAGGTGCCATCCGATAAGGTGCTTTAGAAATCGGAGCCGCATCTGGCTCTAAGTCTACGGTAAATTCTATCTCTCGATCTGGTGGTAATCCCGGGAGATCATCCGGAAAAACATCGGGATACTCATTAACAACCGGAATCGAAGAGAAATCGACTTCGTTTCCTTTCGTTTTTAAAGCATAACACCAATAGCCCGTACAACCTTTATTCAAAAGTTTTACGGTCTTCATGGCACTGATAAGTAATTTGGATTGGCCCGACTTACGTCCCAAAAATGAGTACTCGGATCCGTCTTTAGTCATCATGGTGATAACCTTGGTACGGTAATTCATAATCGCTTGGTGATTATCAAGCCAATCCTCGCTGAGGATCACGTCCTCGCCTTCCATATCAACTACAATCAGATTCGATAACCACTCCATACCGGATATAATCACCGGAAAATCTCTAATCTCCCGATTCCCCACAATCCTATCCCCGCTAGGCAGTTTCACGATAAAGGGATCGCAAGCAGTCAAACAAGTTATATTCAAACGGCGTACACACTCCAAAGATATAAAAGAATGTGTAGCACCCGTATCAAAAAGTACACGGACTGGATAAGATAAAATATGGATGGTACCTGAAGCCACCGCCTCATTGGGTTCATCTGTTCGACGCATCTCATAAACCCGAGGTTGTACCGAACCGACGCTAGAATTCCCCCCTCCAGCATTCTGACCCCGGCCCCGGCCCCTGCCGAAATTCTGCTGAGGTTGACTAAAAGATTGTCGTTGATTCATACTTTGATCAAGTGGTGCTGGGACAGAAGCCCGAGTGTCCAAAGTCTGGTTCGGTTCGGAACAATAAGCCGTTCTATGCCCCATATGTCCGCACTTGTGACACTTCAATGGTGGAAAGTGGCATTCCAAATTAATGTGGCCTGAACGGCCACAATTATAGCAAGTCACCGTGAGATTTGAGGTACCCGGAGTAGGACGGTAGCCCCTCTTTCCTTTATTTGAACGTGACGACTGTTCGGCAGAACGGTTAGTCGTCTGTGACCTCTGAAAGTTGCCACTCTTAGAATTAAAAAAGTTTCCCGCGACTTTCTGCTTCTTCGGTTCTTCAACGGTATCGTTGTCGGGGCTCAACATATCATGGGCTAAAGCTCTGTCCTGATACTCTTTCAGTGTGGTACAAGCAAATCCGGCCATGTACCGTCGTAAGTCCAAATTCATCCGCATATCAAAATAACGGATCTTATCACGTTCGTTACGCACTTGATCCTTCACATGGATCAATTGTTGGTTGTACTCCACGATCGCCTGCGAAACGGGAATATCTTGTGGTTTAGCTTCGAAAAAGGCTCGGATTCGGCCCTCTCGCACCGGCCAAGGACAAAACTCGGCCTCCAAAAGCTCCTTAAATTCATCCCACGAGGCAATACGATCCTGTGGCTTGATGACCTTCCACCAAGTAGCGGCCTCCTTAGTGAGGAAATACTGAGCAATCGGTACTTTCCTCACCTCGGGGCAATCAACCGCCTCGAAAATCTTCTCCAATTCCGCTAGCCAATCTTCCCGGCTAGCAGTGCATGGCACCGCCAAACTGTGGAGGGTGCATACAGATTACATTCTGAAGCAAGGCATCCGTGTTTGGGTTCGGGTTATTCAGCTGAACAGTTTGGGCCAAAATAGTCATCTGAGTAGCCAATTGTTGAAGTGCATTCGCCACTCCAACGTCCGCGTTGTTCCCCTGACCGTATGACTGATCGTGCTGACTCTCGGTGTCGGGATGCACCGAGTTCGACAAACTGGGGATGGTCGACCCCGAAACTGAACTGATGGAAACGGCCGCGCCACGACCTCTTCCTCGTCCACGGCCACGACCACGGCCACGGCCCCTACCAGCTGACATACTGAAGAACACACAAGGTACGTAAGCACAATTCAATCGCACGTCATTAAGGTGATCGATTCTCAAGAATACCAATAAAAGAAGCATAATGAATAAGGAAACATCAGAAGAGTAAGAGGTCTTACAAGTACCGGTCGCACTGTGATGATGGCAGAGTAGTGATACTGTGGACAAATGACGACTCATTCGACCCAAAAGACCGACAGCCTAGGTATCCATAGACCTAAGCTCTGATACCATGTTCTGTAACACCCCCAAGTTATTCAGGGAATATTACAACGCCGTAAAACCCGCCGTGGGACCCACAAGTCTAAACATACGCGGAATTATAAATTTTGACCGAGAAGGTCTACACACAATGGAATGAAAAACAATACAAAGGTATTCAAAACATAACCAATGTATCCACAGACATCACAACACGAATCAATACTTCGACAAACACAGGCCGGAACATCAAGGAAAATGGAAGACAATACTCGAGTATTCGATGCGATCCAAGACAACAACCTTTGAATGGAAAACTCAAAACATAACTGGAAGAAAGACACAGTATCACACTTGCCCACCATCTTCATGCCGACCCGATACTTGCATGTCCGCTCTCCTGGAACCTGAAATACATAAAACGTATTTCCCCCATAAAGGGGTTAGCCGTCGAATAGCTAGTACAAGTATATCAAGTATGAAGCACAATACTCCTCGACAATAAAGTAAATGTAACCGTCAATTCATCAATTCAAGACTAGTATTCTGAAATAACTAAATCTCATAGCATCGCATCAATACATATATGAATACCGTGGAACCGCACCAGAGGCTACGGAACCCTCAGAGGACCCGTCGGTTCGTCCCGGAGTGGTTAATTCATATTATCCATGGAATCGCACCAGAGGCTACGAAACCCTCAGAGGACCCGTCGGTCCGTACCGGGGTGGATATAAATAAGCATGCCATTAATATTTCTTACTTTCAAAGTCGAGAACGTATAATCATAAATATATACTTGCCTTTGAGACATCGAGAAATCGAACGGAAAAACGGTATGAGTTCGGTAGGTCCAAGAACGCGCTTCTGGCACCTAAACGATTCGCAAGGAATATGATAGTCAAATATCCATACTCAAATTACACGAAGAAATCCCCGAAACCCGTCTACGATTCACGAAAAATACACGGGTAAACAATAAGAGGTTGGAAAATCGCTCAAACTCCCAAAAGTCCGAAAATCGTAGGAAAAGCATGTATACGGTATAGATACATCATAGTCTCAAGGTTCTCAAGCTTCAAATCGGATAAATCGGACGAATCTACGAAAAACCCCAAAATCCAACACAATATTCAAAGTGTTCTTGAATTATCTTTCAATAATCCGATGAATAATCAAACATGCCCATAATCATGCATATATCACTTCATACACCATGATTTTAACATCCAAAACGTCATTACCCAATATAAAATCGAAAACCAAGATATTGAAGAAATTACCTCCTGAAGATCCAAGCTCTATGATCCGAATAATACGCGATAGATCGATGATCCGGGCTTCCCAACCGAATGAAATTGATAAAAATTCAATACTCAAGAGGTAGATGATGCCAAGTTCTCTCCTCAAGCTCTCTTTCTCGCGTGGGTTGAAGAAAATCGAGGAAATGAGCTGCATCTCGCTCAAAAGCATAAATTATGCAGTTGACCGCATTGTGTGCCGCGGCTCAGCCGAGGTGTGCCACGGCACAGGCCCAAAAACTGCTCCCAGGGCTCAACAGTGTGCCGCGGCCCGGCTGGCGTGCGCCGCGGCACCGGGTACAGTCGGTTTTTGGCAGTAGATGCCACACGAGTGTGCCGCGGCCCAGACAGGTGTTCCGCGGCAGTGACTCGGCAGTGTGCCGCGGCCCTACCGGCATGTGCCGCGGCACCAGGTACAGCCCGCTCGGCCAGGTCTAGAAAATGTGTGTGCCGCGGCGCACACTCCTTGTGCCGCGGCCCACACCCCCCTCGGGTCCTAAAATGATGAAAAATGACCCGGGAAGAGAATAAAAGCAATAGGACTCAATATCTGGGAAACAATAACACGAAATGGAAGTACGGAAATCCCAAAACGGTGATTCCAAGCAATAATTACAAGGGTTCGCCCAAGAAAACACAATTTGAATAATGAGGAGATTTGAAATGACATGAATTTCAACCGGGTATTACACCGGTTCGGTTCCGGTTTGGTTCAGTTCCTGTGTGGTTCGGTTCCTGTGCGGTTCGGACAAAAAAAACTAGAAAAACCGAACCGCAAAAAAACTATGCGGTTCGATTCCGGTTCCTGTATTTTTCTCCCAGGAACCGGAAAGTCCCAGGCCTAATTCGCATGATTCTTTATAACTAAGAATTTATCAAGAACATGTTAAATAATCACTTATGTTGTCAATATCATCTTACGTTGATTAAACTTTCCAAGAACATCACAAAGTTGAAAGTAAAAATCTGCACAACTATGTTCAACACTACATCTCATCTAGATTGAATATAGTAAGCTTATAATAAGGTTATATTAGTTATAAGGTTACACCATATTCATGAAGATTATCAACACCATCCTTACAACCCCCTTACTAACCTGGAGGATCCACTAACATCATTTATGAATTCACCTAGCTTAGGTTCAAGAATCACCATACAAACCTTCTAACATTCAACAAGGTGTTCTTATACATTTTAAGACAACGTTTCATCAATTAAACTTAACTATGAAAAAGCTGATGGTTATCATTATATTAGTGATGTTAACAACCTAGTAGAAAGAGTCTGATTCGAAAAAAAAAATATGAACATTGTCAACAAAATATCAAGAACACTTCCATTCCAAATCCTCATTTATCATATTCATCAAGAAGTGTTAAAAGTTTAATTATAACTAGGTTTTACTTGATTAGTTTAACTCTGGGTGAAGTATTTACATTACTAACATCAACATACGAAAAATACAGAGGATAATCGCATACATACCTCCAGAAACGAAGAACAACCCTCAATACTATAAGAAACACACTTCCAGCTCAAGAACACCTTCTAAACTCCGATCAATGAGCTCCACTCCAGGTTACAAGACTCAAAACCAAGTTGGAGAAGGTTAATATCGGTCTAGGGAGGCAATAGAGGGGATAAACGGAGAGAAAATCGAGTTGGGTTGTGAAGAAATGAAAAACAGGCTGTGTCTTTAAATAGACTGTACAGCCTTAACGTACGCTATCGAACAAATTTAGCGTATGTTAACAGTGTTACGTACGCTAACCATTTGGTGCTACGTACGTGATCGATTTACAGGTGCTACTGTCTTGACTTCACAGGCCATTTACATACGCTAAAGGAAAGGTATTACGTATGCTAAATATGGTTGACTCTGACCGACACGACAGCCCAATCACCCTTCACGTGCATGGCAACGGATAACAAATTCACGTGCGGAAGTCAACTGATGTCTGATTCCCTCTTAACATATGCAACAGATAACTAATTACGTACGTTAAGGCACAAGCTTAACGTATGTTAATCACATTATGTAGCGTACGCTACACCAACAGAATAGGTCCAAAATCCAACTCTCCAATTAACATTAAAACAACAAACATAAAGTGAATAACAACGATAACTAACTCAGTTCCGTAACATCTAGACATTGTAGTCATATAATAAATGCAACATGATTCAACGATATTGAAATTATATGAACAATACAACAGTAAGGATGAAAAATTACAGTCTGATATTATATACTCCCCTCCTTAAAAAGGAGTTTCGTCCTCGAAACTAAGGGGCAAATAATTCAGGGTATCTCACTTGAATGATATCCTTGGTTTCCCACGTAGCCTCCTCGACTCCGTGTCGTGACCACTGAACCTTCAGTAGGGGGATCGTCTTGTTTCGCAACTGTTTGATCCTCCTCTCGAGTATCTGTACAGGACGCTCCTCGTACGAATGATCCTCTGCTATTTCAATCTCTTCGAACTGAAGTATATGACTCAGATCAGCAACATACTTCCTCAACTGGGAGACATGAAACATGTTGTGAATCCGACTCAAAGCCGGTGGCAAAGCCAGTCGATAGGCCAGATCACTTATACGCTCCAAAATCTCAAATGGCCCAATGTACCTCGGGCTCAGCTTGCCTCTCTTCCCAAAACGAAAAAGACCTCGAGTAGGAGACACCTTCATTAGCACATGGTCACCAACCTCAAACTCAAGCGGTCGTCGACGGTGGTCTGCGTAGGACTTCTGTCGACTTTGAGCCGTTAACAAATGACTCCTAATCAGAGTGATCTTCTCACGGGTTGCTAACAACATATCGGGTTCCGTACCCAAAGATTCTAACAGTTTGTCCCAACACAAAGGGACCTACAATGATGGCCATACAATGCCTCATACGAGGCCATCTGAATCGAAGCATGCCAACTATTATTATAAGTGAATTCCACCAAAGGTAGCTGGGTTTCCCAATCGTCCTTCCAATCAAGAGCACATGCTCTCAACATGTCCTCTAGGGTTTGGATAGTTCTCTTAGACTGACCATCGATCTGTGGATGAAAAGCCATACTGAAATTCAACTGCGTGCCCATCGCATGATGAACTGTCTTCCATAAATGTAATATGAATCGCCCGTCATGGTCCAATACAATACTCTTGGGGGTACCATGTAACCTTACAATCTCTTTAATAAATAGCTGGGCCAATCTCTCGGGACCCCACGTGTCTTTAATCTCCAAAAGGTGGGCTGATTTGGTTAGACGGTCCACAATCATCCAAATCGTATTCATTCCTCGACGACTCGTCGGCAAGCTAGTGATAAAATCCATCGATATGTCCTCCCACTTCCACTCAGGAATCGAGAGCGGTTTCAGTATTTCTGCGGGTTGCTGGTGCTCAATCTTAACCTGCTGACAGGTTAAACATCTCGAAATGAATTCGGCCACCTCACGTTTCATGTTTTCCCACCAATAATATTGTTTCAAATCCTTATACATCTTACTAGACCTCGGGTGAATAGAGTACGGGGTAGCATGGGCCTCTCTCATGATAGAGTTCCTCAACTCTTCGTCTGCGGGTACACACGCTCGATTCCTTAAGCATATCAATCCATCCTCGTGGATCACAAATCCAGGGGCTTTCCCTTGAGTTACTTCATCCCGAACTTGAGATAGGAATGGGTCCGTAACCTGCTTTGATTAGATTATATCATCAAGAGATGAAGAAATCTCGAGTGTGCAAAGTTGTCCCTGAACACGCTGTAACCAAACTTCAATCTCTGGCGTCATAAGATCTAACTGTAATTCCCTCTAAGCTGTCAAGCGGCTAAGCATCTACTCCTGCACTGTCTTACGGCTCAAGGCATCGGCAACCACATTTGCCTTGCCTGAATGATAAAGGATCTCGATATCATAATCTTTGATTAATTCTAGCCACCTTCTCTGTCTCATGTTCAACTCCTTCTGAGTAAAAATGTACTTCAGGCTCTTGTGATCAGTAAAGATCTGACAGGTAACTCCATACAGATAGTGACGCCATATTTTCAAAGCAAACACCACGGCTGCTAGTTCCAAGTCATGGGTCGGATAGTTAACTTCATAGGGTCGTAATTGTCTCGATGCATAGGCAATCACTTTCCCTTCCTGCATCAGTACACATCCAAGGCCCTGTCTCGATGCGTCACTATATACCACGAATCCTTCCGTTCCTTTTGGTAGAACCAAGACAGGTGCTGAAATCAATCGACTCTTGAGCTCATAAAAACTTTGCTGACATGCTTCTGTCCACAAATACTTCTTAGCCTTCCTCAGTAGGTTAGTCATGGGTTGCGCACTTTTGGAAAATCCTTCCATGAGCCGTCGGTAGTAACCTGCTAGGCCGAGGAAACTACGAACTTCTGTAACACCCCCAAAACCGACCGGGAATATTACAATGCCGTGGGCCCCATATTGGAACCCACAAGACTAAAATCATTTTCGCAAACGTTAAAAAATGCAAAAAGGCCCTTTGAAAGTACATACACACGCAGCGGATGAAAACACAATTCAAAGAATACCGAAAGCCATTTTAAAATATACACATGCAGCGGATTAAACACATGATTAAATACATTTGCAGCGGAATTATAAAAACCAGAAAAGAATACACAATCCGAACAATCACGCCATAGCTAGTATCACCGGAAAGCTCATCCCTTCACGACCGCTACTAGTTCGAACTCCGAGTACCTAAAAGATAAAGCCCACGACGGGGTCAGCCATAATACTCAACAATGATAACGATCACATCACAAAAATAATACATATCAATGTAATCACAAGGCAAGGATAAATCCAGTGTAACCTTACTGATCCATCACAATCCATATCAAATAAGTTCTTACCATAATCCACGTCCCGCGTCCCTAAGTAATGAACGAATTCAAAAGCAATCACCTGTACTGTATCCGAAACACTACCAAGATTTCCAAACATAAACATATCTCGAGTATAGAATAATCTGGCCAAGTTCAATTCTGCTGGCTGGGTCGCACAATTGGATCCCAACACTGATAGAAACCGATATCACACTATACATCTGCAAATCAACTATTCCGAAACAATGGCAGGTCCCGGATATCAATACAAAGCATGAATGCTCACACAATCAATAATGATAAACAATCAATGCATCACAACGGAAATATCAAGGACATGATATTTCCACACAAGATCGACAAAGAATCAACCACGAATGAGAATACCATAATGTGGTAACTCCAACAAGACCAACGAAGAATCAATAACCGAGAATACCGACGACACGGTAAGGATCAACGAAGAATCAATAACCGAGAATACCGACGACACGGTAAGGATCAACGAAGAATCAATGACCGAGAATACCGACGATACGGTAAACTCCAACAAGACCAATAAGAGTCGACAACCAGAAATACCAACGATACAACAAACTCCAATAAGATCAATAAAGGGTCAACAACCGAGAATACTGACGACACAGTAAACTCTAGCAAGATCAATAAGGACCAACAACCGGGAATACCGACGATACGGTAAACTCCAACAAGAGCAATAAGGAATCGACAACCGAGAATACCGACGACACGGTAAACTCCAATAACATCAATCAAGGACTAATAACCAAGAATACCAACGGTGAGACAGCACCAAACGGAATCAATAAGGATCAATAACGAACGAGATTACCAATGACAGGGTGAACTCCAAACGAGATTTATAAAGGATCGATATCAATGAGTTGATCATCGATATGGTAACTCCGAACGAGATTAGTAAAGGTTCACAGCGACAGATACACGAGAGAATAAAATCGTCAACCATATACAAATCATATATACGGGATTTCAAAGACAATCCGAATATCGAACAGATCCAATTATACATGGACTGTGAACGACCAATCAATAAGACTCAAGATGGACGTCACGATATGCTCGATCCGGACATGTGTCCGTGTACAAGCCAACCACGGGTATTGATCAATACACGTCTGGTCTCGTACCTAATCAGCCTCACGAAGTACGTCTCGTGTACACGGTTCAATATGAGGTCGAAACCAACATATGCTACACGTGCCCGTCCCGAAAATCCTACGCATGAACGATCAGAACGTATCTGACTCCAGATATGCCATGATACAACATGACAACCAATCTCGAAGAAACGCATATCCAAAAAGGATCAGAAGATTTTCCAAGAGGGCAAAAATAACTAGATCATGAAAGACCGACACGACCACAATGTTGTATTCCGTCAGACAACAGTTACAGCATGCTCAACAATGCATATAATAATAGCATATAAACTCCCAAGGCAGCAGCCAAGGGTCACGGAAGCATCTACTCAGGAATACTCCGGACAATATCACATAAACTCC
Organism: Orobanche coerulescens; assembly: GCA_033398695.1. Lineage (NCBI taxonomy): Eukaryota > Viridiplantae > Streptophyta > Magnoliopsida > Lamiales > Orobanchaceae > Orobanche > Orobanche coerulescens. The sequence goes on along the minus strand of CM065807.1, from coordinate 9,486,804 downwards.
CAAGGCAGCAGCCGAGGGTCACGGAAGCATCTACTCAGGAATACTCCGGACAATATCACATAAACTCCCAAGACAGCAGCCGAGGGTCACGGAAGCATCTACTCAGGAATACTCTGGACATAGGTGCCATTTAGGTCTTATCCCGTAACACATTTCCATTCGGGTACCATACAGGTTTTATCCCCAACACATCGGCCCCACAGATTACGGCTCAAAGAAAGAGCACTTCACAAAACGTAACAAACAATGGTGCACATTCACCGCATGAAATATCAACACACACATGCAATAATGCAACATGATGATTATCATAATCTAACAATATTAATTTACCTCAAGCTGGAGACGCTAACCTTTCCACGACCAACCGCCCTGAACGAATACACGGTTTATCTGACAATCCAAAATGAAGTACAGTCCATAACTAATACCAAACCACCATCACGAGTTCAACATCGACACGATAACTAACCTTGATATCCAACTTCTCATGCAATAGACCAAATTATAATTCATGTTCCCATTTCCACTAGACATCCTTAAAATCATATACATTATGATTTATCTTAGTCCAAAAATACCATAGATACCACCATTCCGACAATTCATATATTCTATAATACCATTGCTATATGAATCATAAATGAAATGAAAACGAAATCATTTATTAACATTATGAAATGAGCAAGCATAACTTGCCTTGATACCAATTCGACGAAGCCGCTATCAATCCCGCCGTCTTCATCTACAAGCTCCTCAGCCCCGACTCGTCCGCAGCACAACGGTTAACTTCAATGATCACTAAACACAACCTAATGCAATAATCAATTAACGATACGTTCAATAACAATCAACAACTGAAATGACCAACTAATCAAACTCGATGGTTCAAGGACATCTCGATCATACGAAACCAAACCGTATCAACCCTTAACAATACGAACACAAGCCGAAATTCGGTGTTCAATAGTCCTAACAATGTCTTCAACATATATACTTCTCATAACATCATGAATCGCAACAAACTACCAAGAACATCGAGAATATTACGATTCCATAATCATAACAACATAATCGAATCATTTGATCACCAATTCATTATCTTCCCTTAACAAAATTCTCGTAAATACCAAGAATCATCACAACAATATCAATTCAACCATCATTCATACGAAAACATGTAGAATTTTCCAAGTTATACTCATTGAGACATTTCATCGAACACTTTGAAGGCATAGTCCAATTCAATCGATTATTCAAAGAAATACTCGAATTCGTTCCACAAAACTTCAAGAGTATTGAATGATTACGAGTATACAATAAATTTCTATCAATAATCTGAATCAAAACGAAGCAAATCGGCCAAAACACCAAGAAACCTCAAGAACATCCAAAAACCAAAAGTTTAGGTGTTTTTACCTTCGATCCGGGTGGAAGATGATGTTAATCCATGATTCTAACTTCCAAAACATGTTGTTATAAGTTGATTCTACTCAAAACCATCATCTTTGCTGAAGAAATCGCGGAAGGAACGAAGAAAAATGAAAAATGGCAAGGATGACTCGGTCCAGGCCTTATATAGGCCGAGACCTGCCGGCACCTTACGTACGTAACCGGTCGGGGCTTACGTACGTAACCGGACGTGGCCTACCTTACTGTCCAGTTTGGCCGACAGCCTTACGTACGTAACCGGCGGGTCCTTACGTACGTAACCGGCGGGTCCTTACGTACGTAACCGGCCCTTACGGCCGTAACCGGCCACAGCCTATGTACGTAATCGGCCAGTCCTAGCCCCCAACGAGTCACTGCCGACCGTGATCGGCCATCCCCGCGAGTCACTGCCGACCATGCTCAGCCACTACAGGTCCTCTCGGCCACGACTCGGCCCGGTAGCCCATGTCGTAACACTTATTCCGTTGCGTACGTAATACGTACGTTGACTTGCTACAGTATTATACTCGTATTACGTACGTAATACACCCTGTATAACGTACGTAACTCCATCCGTTGACTCACCTATCCACATCTGTGCCGAAAGCTATCGACAGCGGGCCCAACTGTCCGATTCCTCTTGTTACGTATGTAATACCTTACGCATAACGTACGTAACACGTACCACTTAGCGTACGTTATCTCAAAGTCTTAACGTACGTTAACAGATCCATACTTAGCCATTTTCAGCAATTCCTGTCCAACGTCTCGACATAACAAATATGAACATACGACATACTGAACACATATACGAAATCCTAAAAATATTCTCATACAGTACGTCTGATGCACGATATCCTCAATTACAATTGTCGACCAAGTACGGAAATCATACAAATACTCATATGGTATATCCGACATCGAAAACACACCAAGCATGTAATATCCTAGAATCAAAATAACCTCGATAGACATACTGGCACGACTGTCACGGTTTCCAAAATTATCCACTCATATCATGTCGGTCCCACTCTGTACAGTACATCCCAGATAAAATAATGTGAAAAATTCATAGTGAAATTCTAGGATATTACATATATACCCACTTAAATAAGTTTTGTCCTCGAAACTCAACACCTGTCATAATCAGTATCTCAATCCCGAAATATCTCAAAATCACGACACCATACTCATATAATCATCATCAAAACTGAAATAATTGAAAGAACATACTTACAGGTCCGTGAAGTCGATGATCTTCCATGATACCAGTATACGACTCCCATACAAAGTCCCAACTCACTAACAACACACCGGCATCGCAAATACAGCAATTTGAAAATATTTCAAAAATTTTGAAACCTCCAGAATCAATTTGACTCAAAAGTTAGAAAATCATTTTCAAAAGTCACGCTACTACCGCACCGGTAGAGCCACATAACACACACGCCCGGGTTTTACGAAACCCAAGCTCCGATACCATCTTCTGTAACACCCCCAAAACCGACCGGGAATATTACGCCGTGGGGCCCATATTGGAACCCACAAGGCTAAAATCATTTTCGCAAACGTTAAAAAATGCAAAAAGGCCCTTTGAAAGTACACACACTCGCAGCGGATGAAAACACAATTCAAAAAATACCGAAAGCCATTTTAAAATATACACACGCAGCGGATTAAACACATAATTAAATACATTTGCAGCGGAATTAGAAAAACCAGAAAAAAGAATACACAATCCGAACAATCACGCCATAGCCAGTATCACCGGAAAGCTCATCCCTTCACGACCGCTACTAGTTCGAACTCCGAGTACCTAAAAGATAAAGCCCACGACGGGGTCAGCCATAATACTCAACAATGATAACGATCACATCACAAAAACAATACATATCAATGTAATCACAAGGCAAGGATAAATCCAGTGTAACCTTACTGATCCATCACAATCTATATCAAATCAGTTCTTACCATAATCCACGTCCCGCGTCCCTAAGTAATGAACGAATTCAAAAGCAATCACCTGTACTGTATCCGAAACACTACCAAGATTTCCAAACATAAACATATCTCGAGTATTGAATAATCTGGCCAAGTTCAATTCTGCTGGCTGGGTCGCACAATTGGATCCCAACACTGATAGAAACCGATATCACACAATACATCTGCAAATCAACTGTTCCGAAACAATGGCAGGTCCCGGATATCAATACAAAGCATGAATGCTCACACAATCAATAATGATAAACAATCAATGCATCACAACGGAAATATCAATGACATGATATTTCCACATAAGATCGACAAAGAATCAACCACGAATGAGAATACCATAATGTGGTAACTCCAACAAGACCAACGAAGAATCAATAACCGAGAATACCGACGACACGGTAAGGATCAATGAAGAATCAATAACCGAGAATACCGACGACACGGTAAGGATCAACGAAGAATCAATGACCGAGAATACCGACGATACGGTAAACTCCAACAAGACCAATAAGAGTCGACAACCAGAAATACCAACGATACAACAAACTCCAATAAGATCAATAAAGGGTCAACAACCGAGAATACTGACGACACAGTAAACTATAGCAAGATCAATAAGGACCAACAACTGGGAATACCAACGATACGGTAAACTCCAACAAGAGCAATAAGGAATCGACAACCGAGAATACCGATGACACGGTAAACTCCAATAACATCAATCAAGGACTAATAACCAAGAATACCAACGGTGAGACAACTCCCAAACGGAATCAATAAGGATCAATAACGAACGAGATTACCAATGACAGAGTGAACTCCAAACGAGATTTATAAAGGATCGATATCAATGAGTTGATCATCGATATGGTAACTCCGAACGAGATTAGTAAAGGTTCACGGCGACAGATACACGAGAGAATAAAATCGTCAACCATATACAAATCATATATATGGGATTTCAAAGACAATCCGAATATCGAACAGATCGATTATACATGGGTATGAACGACCAATCAATAAGACTCAAGATGGACGTCACGATACACTCGATCCGGACATGTGTCCGTGTACAAGCCAACCACGGGTATTGATCAATACACGTCTGGTCTCGTACCTAATCAGCCTCACGAAGTACGTCTCGTGTGCAAGGTTCAATATGAGGTCGAAACCAACATATGCTACACGTGCCCGTCCCGAAAATCCTACACATGAACGATCAGAACGTATCTGACTCCCGATATGCCACGATACAACATGACAACCAATCTCGAAGAAACGCATATCCAAAAATGATCAGAAGATTTTCCAAGAGGGCAACAATAACTAGATCATGAAAGACCGACACGACCACAATGTTGTATTCCGTCAGACAACAGTTACAGCATGCTCAAAAATGCATATAATAATAGCACATAAACTTCCAAGGCAGCAGCCAAGGGTCACGGAAGCATCTACTCAGGAATACTCCGGACAATATCACATAAACTCCCAAGGCAGCAGCCGAGGGTCACGGAAGCATCTACTCAGGAATACTCCGGACAATATCACATAAACTCCCAAGGCAGCAGTCGAGGGTCGCGAAAGCATCTACTCAGGAATACTCCAGATATAGGTGCCATTTAGGTCTTATCCTCTAACACATTTCCATTCGGGTACCATACAGGTTTATCCCCAACACATCGGCCCCATAGATTACGGCTCAAAAAAAGAGCACTTCACAAAACGTAACAAACAATGGTGCACATTCACCGCATGAAATATCAACACACACATGCAATAATGCAACATGATGATTATCATAATCTAACAATATTAATTTACCTCAAGCTGGAGACGCTAACCTTTCCACGACCAACCACCCTGAACGAATACACAGTTTATCCGACAATCCAAAAATGAAGTACAGTCCATAACTAATACCAAACCACCATCCCGAGTTCAACATCGACACGATAACTGACCTTGATATCCAACTTCTCATGCAATAGACCAAATTATAATTCACGTTCCCATTTCCACTAGACATCCTTAAAATCATATACATTGTGATATATCTTAGTCCAAAAATACCATACATACCACCATTCCGACAATTCATATATTCCATAATACCATTGCTATTTGAATCATAAATGAAATGAAAACGAAATCATTTATTAACATTATGAACTGAGCAAGCATAACTTGCCTTGATACCAATTCGACGAAGCCGCTATCAATCCCGCCGTCTTCATCTACAAGCTCCTCGGCCGACTGTCCGCAAAGACAACGGTTAACTTCAACGATCACTAAACGCAACCTAATGCAATAATCAGTTAACGATACGTTCAATAACAACCAACAACCGAAATGACCAACTAATCAAACTCGATGGTTCAACGACATATCGATCATACGAAACCAAACCGTATCAACCCTTAACAATACGAACACAAGCCGAAATTCGGTGTTTAATAGTCCTAATAATGTCTTCAACATATATACTTCTCATAACATCATGAATCACAACAAACTACCAAGAACATCGAGAATATTACGATTCCATAATCATAACAACATAATCGAATCATTTGATCACCAATTTATTATCTTCCCTTAACAAAATTCTCGTAAATACCAAGAATCATCACAACAATATCAATTCAACCATCATTCATATGAAAACATGTAGAATTTTCCAAGTTCTACTCATTGAGACATTTCATCAAACACTTTGAAGGCATAGTCCAATTCAATCGATTATTCAAAGAAATACTCGAATTCGTTCCACAAAACTTCAAGAGTATTGAATGATTACGAGTATACAATAAATTTCTATCAATAATCTGAATCAAAACGAAGCAAATCGGCCAAAACACCAAGAAACCTCAAGAACATCCAAAAACCAAAAGTTTAGGTGTTTTTACCTTCGATCCGGGTGGAAGATGATGTTAATCCATGATTCTAACTTCCAAAACATGTTGTTATAAGTTGATTCTACTCAAAACCATCATCTTTGCTGAAGAAATTGCGGAAGGAACGAAGAAAAATGAAAAATGGCAAGGATGACTCGGTCCAGGCCTTATATAGGCCGAGACCTGCCGGCACCTTAGGTACGTAACTGTAACACCCCAAAAACCTTACGGGAGTATTACACGCCGTAGACCCTTGCCACAAGGATCTACCAGGCTAAACATCCATAAACGACCAAATGCTTGCCCGACCAGGGTCAAACAATAAAATGATACGGACCGATATGGTCACTTACACGTGAATACACAGACCGCTGAGGTCACACAACCCAATCGATAAAACTGACTTAAATAACATTACCCACACAGGGGTCGAAATACAATACAGCGGAAGACTGAAATCAACTCTGACAACACAACAAAATCAACATAACTCTCGACTCATGATTAGTATCGCTCGTCATCCTCTTGTGCCAATCCTGTGTTGCTCCCTGAATGCATGTAGCCGGGCGCAAAGCAGACATCCACCCCGATTACTGGGGTTAGTAAACTCCTTTGTTTTACTAGTGCAAGTATCAAATCATACGAAATATAACAAGCAAGTAATAATCGTGAATCAAATATGACAATCAAGTATCAAAATATCCCGGAGGTTTTCACAAGGAAAGATAAGCTATGAAGCATTCGAAAATAAGATTATCACCTCGGAAATTTTAGAATTTCAAAACCTTTCGAAAATCTTAGGGTCTTAACCCAAATCTCAAAATTGTATTACAACAATTTACTGATCGAAAACATTTCCATAAATCTTATGGGGCTCGGCCCAACATTCTTTTCTTAAAACTTTCTTACAAAAAGTTTGATTTACAAAACATAGTTCGTGACACCGTGATTCCTGTCACGTGTCTCCGTAGGTTCAACAACCCGCACGACTTAACCAATCACAACAATCAATCATGCTCATGACTCGTGATCGCTTGCCACGAGTCTCCGTAGGTTCAACAACCCACACGGATCGAGCAAACACAACAATCACAACAATCAATCATGCTCATGACTCGTGATCGCTTGCCACGAGTCTCCGTAGGTTCAACAACCCACACGGATTGAGCAAACACAACAATCACAACAAATTCCCGACCCCGTGAACTCCGTGTCACGTGTCACCGTAGGTTCCGTCGAATCCCGCGGTTGGGCGTCTTGTCCCGATTCAATGGACTGTGCCATGAATCATCGTAGGCCTCGTCAGACCCGCACGATTGGACCTCAGCACCACACACTAAGTTCCGATCCCATGGACCTGTGCCATGAATCCTCGTAGGCCCGTCGAACCCGCACGAGTGAACCTAGCGTTCCAGCACATCACATTCGCATTACATACAACAATGAGCACAATTAATCAATCACCTTGATCACCACAAAATCATACATTGCACGCACATAACACAACCTCAACACTCGCAACAACTATCATCAATCAACGACATTTAACCAACATAACACACATTCGGTACACAATACATTGCACAACCACGTGTACAACCATCTCATATGTACATCGCAATCCTGCACAAATGGCACAACGCCTAACACGTATACCAATATAACACTATTATCACAAAGCCTTCAAATTTGGAAAACACAACCAACTCAAGCGGAACATATTTACGAAGGCACGCAAAATCATCATAAATCTCATACGTGATTACTAGTCGCAAGATACAAGTCGTATAGTAAGATACTTGCCTTAATAACCGCTACGAACGCTCCGAAGAACACGGTTCGACCGAAGCTCGGACCCCAAAGAAGGCAACGAATGGAAGGGTTCCGACTCGAGTTCTTCACAAGAATTCGTTCCTAAGTCACAACGATATCAATTCAATCACAATTCTACGAAAACGTATGGAACTTCCCAAGTTCTACCCATTGAAGCATTTTATCGGACACTTTGAAGGCGTAGTCAATTTAATCGATTATTCAAAGAAATACTCAAATCCGTTCCACAAAACTTCAAGGGTATTGAATGATTACGAGTTTACAATCAAGTTCTAACAATAATATGAATCAAAACGAAGCAAATCGGCCAAAACACCAAGAAACCTCAAGAACATCCAAAAACCAAAAGTTTAGGTGTTCTTACCTTCGATCCGGGTGGAAGATGATGTTAATCAATGATTAGAACTTCCAAAACATGTTGCTCTATGTCATATCCATCCAAATCCATCCATTATTGTGAAGAAACGCGAAGAAACGAAGAAAAAGGGTGAAAATGGCGGATGACTCGGTCGAGCCCTTAAATAGCCGACCACGGCGGCGGGGACTCGGCCGTGTCCTGCTAGACACGGTCGCGTCGCCCGATAGTGACCCGTCCGACAGCGACTCGGCACGACTCGACCGTGTCCTGGAACACGGTCGGGCGTGTCGGCAGTCGGTTCCGGCATTTCCGGACGAGTACGGCACGGGCCGTGTCGGACGACACGGTCGGGTCCTGAGACAGAAGCTTCGGCATTTCCGGACGAGTACGGCACGGGCCGTGTCGGACGACACGGCCGAGTTCGGCCGGCAGTGATCGGCCAATAACGAGCGGGTGAGCTAAAACGACCATAACTCTCTCGTCCGGACTCCGATTGACTCACCGTTCGAACCATTGGAAAGCTAACTCGATGCTATATAATATTGTAAAGATTTAGAATTTTTTGGAGTTACCAAAAATTAATGGTGATCTAACAAAGTCGAACTCATACTTAGAAAAGTCGTTTAGTAATCTTGAACTCAACAAAACGACACCGAAACCCGAACCTGAATACGAACCGAAGATACGGTTACGAAGTACTCACAAAGACGAATCTAAGAGCTAGTAGAACACACGATTCCGACCACCCGAAGGCTCGAAATTCGGCAACGGAAGGTAATTACCCCAAACTTTGGGAAATTACGAAAATGGCCCAAATGCCCGAAAATCACCATACGACAACGAATAATCAAACCGAAGCTCACAACACGTATAACAACGTTAAATGAACTTACGAAAAACCCCAAACGACAGTTTCGAATGAGATTCGCAAGAACCAAACTCAAGCGCGGAAAAGTCGCTAAAAAGCACGGAACTCAACAAAGCGACCGAAGCGAACTCGGATGACAAAAGTGCGAAATTAAATATTCTCCGAATGACGAAGCGGTCAAAAGCGAGTTTTGAAACGGACCTCGCCGAAAATGAAAATTACCGAAATCCAAATTGCGGATATTACATTCTACCCTCCTTAAAGAAGTTTCGTCCGAAACTTAAAATAAAACATCGGGGTAGACTACAAACAAAACCAAAAGTTCACACAACAAATATCAATCTCTACTCGAATTACAACACAAATACAACACGCAACTATGCCATTGGGCACCACCGAGCCGCCCACGCGTAGGGCGGGATCTAGGCTTCCGAACATCTCAACGACGGTCTCGCAGTTGTACCGCCCGATGTCCCACATGTCCACATTTGAAAGCTTGATTAACTTGTGGCGAGCGACAATTCTTACGAGTATGGCCCACACGGCTACAATTGAAACATAACTTCACGCCGCTTGTCTTACTCGGCTCGTGAGTAGGATTCTTAGACTGGTCAACCGAACGAGGAGTGCTCCCAGAAGGAAACTGTGAAGCAACAGGCTCACGGATCTCACTTCTCTGGCCTCTTGAAAAGTTACTCGAGGTCTTCTGCCTTTTACCTCCTGAGCTACCCTCTGACATGGAAACAGCCATCTCGATGGCTAGAGCTCGATCCTGATAATCTTTCAAGGTGGTACACATGAGCGGAGCCATACTCTCACGGATATGGGGTTTCATGCGCATATTGAAGTATCGGACCTTGTCCGCTTCACTTCTCACTTGATCACGAACATAAGCCAGCTGTCGATTAAAATCGACTATCGCCTGGGATATCTACACATCTAGGGGCGTAGCCGAGAAAAACTCAACGATCCTGCGTTCACGAGCAGTAGCAGGCAATACTCTGCCTCCATGGCAGTCTTAAACTCAGCCCATGTAGGTGTACTATCTGCAGGCACTACGGCGTGCCACCAGTCTGCAGCTTCTTTGTCGAGTAGGTACTGAGCAATGGGTACCCTCCTATCATCCGGACAAGCTACAGCATCAAATATTCTGTCCAACTGGAAGAGCCAGTTTTCCCAACCTAACAAGTCAGACGAACCCACAAAACGGGGCGGCTGCATCTTCATCACATCTCGTAACCACTTACTAGTTCCGTTATCGCTATTTGGATTCTCATCCCGACGTACGGCCTGATTCATCTGCACTAACTGGTCAACCACCTGACGAAGGATGGTGGCGGCGCTAACGTCAATATTAACGCTAGTCGAATGTCCCTGATCTGTACTGAGCTGATTGGTACTCGGCAAGGAGGGAGTCGCCCTCTCCTGCTCTCGATTACGACCACGACCACGGCCACGGCCTCGACCTCGACCCCTTAGCATACTGAACGGACAACCAATCAGAATAACAAGATAAAACAAACCTCACATAATCGACATAAGCCCACAATCAGCAGCACAATGCAATATTCACACGTTCACATTGACAAAGATGAACGACCTATACTACAGCATACATGGTTAAAACATTAAGCATACCAATGTGGTCCAACACCGGTAATATTTAAAAAAATAAGTTCATCGAGGTATTTGTTCGAATGATAATATAAAAAAAAAATCGCGAGTTCGAAAGATTTTGCTGGGGTGAAATTTTGAAAGCACTTCGTTTAATACCTCGGTCATTTAATCAAAACCATGTATCTCAACATTTAGAAAATACTAAAACATTCTCCGGCGAGCACAACAATACTACAAACTTATCACAACCACTTAGCCCCAACACATGCACATAAGAAGTTCAAAATTCCGAAAACCAAAAATTGTTCTGCAAAATAAAGATTTCCCAAAATCCTTTAGTTCATAAACAAAACGACGGCGATATTTTACAATGTCCGAAGTACTTCTAAACACATTTTTCAAATACCGTCTGATGGTGTCATTTGAAAATACACGGCCCATTTGTCAAAATTTACAAATTTTAAAAATCCGTATAAACCGTGGTTTGACCGAACCACCAAAATATTTTCCAAAAATCGATTTCTACAAAGATTCTCAAAGCGTAAAGTCCTTCGAAAATATTCTTAAAGTTACCCATAGCGGACATAAATTACAACATTCCAAAAACAGTCAATTTAAAACCACATACTCAAATGGCAACCGTGGTCGCCAATTCAATCAAATGCATCTCGTGGTATCAAGTTTAAACACACAAAGAAAATCAGTCATCGGAGTTTCTCACAAACTCTACCGTTGGTACCTTTCGAAACCCATCGAGGTTTACAACCTTCACAACATACCACCCCACCCGGTAGTTCAAAGATAAAACAATAACGTGCCCAGTTCTATACACATACCATGTGCCACAAGTATTAAACACAACTATATTACACAATACTGTGTAAATAAAATTATACACCGCAATTAACTCACTAAGATAAAATCGAGATACACAGGTGTTACGCATAAAGGAGGAGACTTACATCCACAGGTCGCACGGAGGTGACAGTCGCCCACGATACTAATCTCGTCCGACAACATAACCGACACGTTGTGACCACGCACAACTCAACTTGTCACCTGACGACTCGAACGACAAGACAACACATTACTCGACAAAACACGACTTGAAACGACCCGACAGCCTAGGTTTTCGCAAACCTATTCTCTGATACCATAATTGTAACACCCCAAAAACCTTACGGGAGTATTACACGCCGTAGACCCTTGCCACAAGGATCTACCAGGCTAAACATCCATAAACGACCAAATGCTTGCCCGACCAGGGTCAAACAATAAAATGATATGGACCGATATGGTCACTTACACGTGAATACACAGACCGATGAGGTCACACAACCCAATCGATAAAACTGACTTAAATAACATTACCCACACAGGGGTCGAAATACAATACAATGAAGACCGAAATCAACTCGACAACACAACAAAATCAACATAACTCTCGACTCATGATTAGTATCGCACTCGTCATCCTCTTGTGCCAATCGTGATTGCTCCCCGAATGCATGTACCGGACGCAAAACAGACATCCACCCCCCGATTACTGGGTTAGTAAACTCCACTGTTTTACTAGTGCAAGTATCAAATCATACGAAATATAACAAGCAAGTAATAATCGTGAATCAAATATGACAATCAAGTATCAAAATATCCCCGGGAGGTTTTCACAAGGAAAGATAAGCTATGAAGTATTCGAAAATAAGATTATCACCTCGGAAATTTTAGAATTTCAAAACCTTTCGAAAATCTTAGGGTCTTAACCCAAATCTCAAAATTGTATTACAACAATTTACAGTACGAAAACATTTCCATAAATCTTATGGGGCTCGGCCCAACATTCTTTTCTTAAAACTTTCTTACAAAAAAGTTTGATTTACAAAACATAGTTCGTGACACCGTGATCCCCTGTCACGTGTCTCCGTAGGTTCAACAACCCGCACGGACTTAACCAATCACAACAATCAATCATGCTCATGACTCCGTGATCGCTTGCCACGAGTCTCCGTAGGTTCAACAACCCACACGGATCGAGCAAACACAACAATCACAACAATCAATCATGCTCATGACTCCGTGATCGCTTGCCACGAGTCTCCGTAGGTTCAACAACCCACACGGATTGAGCAAACACAACAATCACAACAAACAGTCCCGACCCCGTGAACCTGTGTCACGTGTCACCGTAGGTTCCGTCGAATCCCGCACGGTTGGACGTACTGTGTCCTGATTCAATGGACCTGTGCCATGAATCATCGTAGGCCTCGTCAGACCCGCACGATTGGACCTCAGCACCACACACTAAGTTCCGATCCCATGGACCTGTGCCATGAATCCTCGTAGGCCCCGTCGATCCCGCACGAGTGAACCTAGCGTTCCAGCACATCACATTCGCATTACATACAACAATGAGCACAATTAATCAATCACCTTGATCACCACAAAATCATACATTGCACGCACATAACACAACCTCAACACTCGCAACAACTATCATCAATCAACGACATTTAACCAACATAACACACATTCGGTACACAATACATTGCACAACCACGTGTACAACCATCTCATATGTACATCGCAATCCTGCACAAATGGCACAACGCCTAACACGTATACCAATATAACACTATTATCACAAAGCCTTCAAATTTCGGAAAACACAACCAACTCAAACGGAACATATTTACGAAGGCACGCAAAATCATCATAAATCTCATACGTGATTACTAGTCGCAAGATACAAGTCGTATAGTAAGATACTTGCCTTAATAACCGCTACCGAACGCTCCGAAGAACACGGTTCGACCGGGAAGCTCGGACCCCAAAGAAGGCAACGAACGGAAGGGTTCCGACTCGAGTTCTTCACAAGAATTCGTTCCTAAGTCACAACGATATCAATTCAATCACAATTCTACGAAAACGTATGGAACTTCCCAAGTTCTACCCATTGAAGCATTTTATCGGACACTTTGAAGGCGTAGTCCAATTTAATCGATTATTCAAAGAAATACTCAAATCCGTTCCACAAAACTTCAAGGGTATTGAATGATTACGAGTTTACAATCAAGTTCTAACAATAATATGAATCAAAACGAAGCAAATCGGCAAAACACCAAGAAACCTCAAGAACATCCAAAAACCAAAAGTTTAGGTGTTCTTACCTTCGATCCGGGTGGAAGATGATGTTAATCAATGATTAGAACTTCCAAAACATGTTGCTCTATGTCATATCCATCCAAATCCATCCATTATTGACGAAGAAACGCGAAGAAACGAAGAAAAAGGGTGAAAATGGCCGGATGACTCGGTCCAGGCCCTTAAATAGCCGACTGCGGCGGGGACTCGGCCGTGTCCTGCTAGACACGGTCGCGTCGCCCGATAGTGACCCGTCCGACAATGACTTCAAGACGACTCGACCGTGTCCTGGAACACGGTCGGGCGTGTCGGCAGTCGGTTCCGGCATTTCCGGACGAGTACGGCACGGGCCGTGTCGGACGACACGGTCGGGTCCTGAGACAGAAGCTTCGGCATTTCCGGACGAGTACGGCACGGGCCGTGTCGGACGACACGGCCGAGTTCGGCCGGCAGTGATCGGCCAATAACGAGCGGGTGAGCTAAAACGACCATAACTCTCTCGTCCGGACTCCGATTGACTCACCGTTCGAACCATTGGAAAGCTAACTCGATGCTATATAATATTGTAAAGATTTAGAATTTTTTGGAGTTACCAAAAATTAATGGTGATCTAACAAAGTCGAACTCATACTTAGAAAAGTCGTTTAGTAATCTTGAACTCAACAAAACGACACCGAAACCCGAACCTGAATACGAACCGAAGATACGGTTACGAAGTACTCACAAAGACGAATCTAAGAGCTAGTAGAACACACGATTCCGACCACCCGAAGGCTCGAAATTCGGCAACGGAAGGTAATTACCCCAAACTTTGGGAAATTACGAAAATGGCCCAAATGCCCGAAAATCACCATACGACAACGAATAATCAAACCGAAGCTCACAACACGTATAACAACGTTAAATGAACTTACGAAAAACCCCAAACGACGCTTTGAGCGAGATTCGCAAGAACCGAACTCAAGCGCGGAAAAGTCGCTAAAAAGCACGGAACTCAACAAAGCAGCACCGAAACGAACTCGGATGACAAAAAGTGCAGAATTAAATATTCTCCGAATGACGAAATGGTCAAAAGCGAGTTTTCGAAACGGACCTCCGCCGAAAATGAAAATTACCGGAAATCCGAAATTGCGGATATTACAGTAACCGGTCGGGGCTTACGTACGTAACCGGCCGTGGCCTACCTTACTGTCCAGTTTGGCCGACAGCCTTACGTACGTAACCGGCGGGTCCTTACGTACGTAACCGGCCCTTACGGCCGTAACCGGCCACAGCCTACGTACGTAATCGGCCAGTCCTAGCCCCCAGCGAGTCACTGCCGACCGTGATCGGCCATCCCCGCGAGTCACTGCCGACCATGCTCGGCCACTACAGGTCCTCTCGGCCACGACTCGGCCAGCCGCCCCGTAACGTACGTAACACTTATTCCGTTGCGTACGTAATACGTACGTTGACTTGCTACAGTATTATACTCGTATTACGTACGTAATACACCCTGTATAACGTACGTAACTCCATCCGTTGACTCACCTGTCCACATCCGCGCCGAAAGCTGCCGACACCGGGCCCAACTGTCCGATTCCTCTTGTTACGTACGTAATACCTTACGCATAACGTACGTAACACGTACCACTTAGCGTACATTATCTCAAAGTCTTAACGTACGTTAACAGATCAATACTTAGCAGTTTCCAGCAATTCCTGCCCAACGTCTCGACATAACAAATATGAACATACGACATACTGAAAATATATACAAAATCCTAAAAATATTCTCATACGATACGTCTGATGCACGATATCCTCAATTACAATTGTCGACCAAGTACGGAAATCATACAAATACTCATATGGTATATCCGACATCGAAAACACACCAAGCATGTAATATCCTAGAATCAAAATAACCTCGATAGACATACTGGCACGATTGTCACGGTTTCCAAAATTATCCACTCATATCGTGTCGGTCCCACTCTGTACAGTACATCCTAGATAAAATAATGCGAAAAATTCATAGTGAAATTCTAGGATATTACAACTTCCTTCACGTTCTTCGGAGGTAGCCAATCTCGAATGGCTTCTGTCTTCTGTGGGTCCACTCTCACTCCTTCAGCTGATATCACATGCCCAAGAAAGATAACCTCAGGCATCCAGAATTTGCATTTAGAAAACTTTCCATAAAGCTGTTCCCGCCTCAACGCATCGAGAACTTGGTGGAGATGACGTTCATGCTCTTCGTGGTCACGAGAGTAAATCAGGATGTCGTCAATATAAACGACTACAAAGCGGTCTAGATAGTTAATAAAAACCTAATTCATCAACTCCATGAATACAGCTGGTGCATTAGTCAATCCAAATGGCATCACCACGAACTCATAATGCTCATAGCAAGTACAAAAGGCTATCTTCGAAATGTCAGACTCTCGAACCCTCAACTGATGATAACCGGACCTTAAATCGATCTTAGAAAACACAGCAGCTCCCTAAAGTTG
Source organism: Orobanche coerulescens (assembly GCA_033398695.1). Lineage (NCBI taxonomy): Eukaryota > Viridiplantae > Streptophyta > Magnoliopsida > Lamiales > Orobanchaceae > Orobanche > Orobanche coerulescens. The sequence goes on along the minus strand of CM065807.1, from coordinate 9,470,169 downwards.
ATCCAATAAATCATTAAAGGATATTTGTTTTTGATGGTTACCCTGTTCAGCTCACGGTAATCAATACATAAATGCAGAGATCCGTTTTTCTTCTGTACAAATAACACTGGTGCTCCCCAAGGGGACGCACTAGGTTGAATATAGCCCTTTTCAGCCAACTTCTCAAGCTGGTTCTTGAACTCCTGCATTTCAGTCGGAGCCATACGATACGGTGCTTTCGAAAGCGGGGACGTGCCTGGCTCTAACTCAATAATAAACTCCACCTCACGATGTAGAGGTAAGCCTGGCAACTCGTCTGGAAATACGTCTCGGTAGTCTCGGACTACCGGAATGTCAGCCAATTCGACTGGTCGATCTGTTGTTTTGGTCATGTAGCACCAATAACCAATACACCCTTGATTAAGCAGTTTCACTGCTTTCATAGCGCTGATAACTCTCCCGGAACGGCTGGGATTATCACCTCGAAAAATACACTCGAAACCATCATTAGAAGTGACAGTTACCATCCGCTTGTGGACACTAAGTTTGGCATCATGACGATCCATCCAATCGATACCCAAGATTATATCATCCTTAGGTAAATCGACTACAATCAGATTTGACAACCACTCACGGTCGTTCATACGAATTGGACATTTCCTGGACTTCACGATTTCTAATAATTCTTCTACCATCGGGTAGACCAATTACATAAGGCTCACAATTGATAACATGGTCTAGAGACAAACAACTTAAACAAGAAGTAGATATAAAGGAGTGTGAAGCACCGGTATCAAAAAGAACACACACCGACTGAGAGTGGATCTCGAGTATACCTGCAATCATGCTGGCCTCGGGATCGTCGGCTTTATTCATCTCGTAAATCTTGGGTTTCGCAGCTCCGGCACCATGTGTACCACTTTGATTCCCACGACCCATTCCCTGGTTTGCCCCGGTAGTCTGATAAGAAGCGGACGGAGGCACACGGTCCTGGACAGAAGACTGAACTGGAGCATGAGACGCTACTGGTTCACGTCCGGGTCCATTCCTGCAAAAACAAGCACGATGCCCATTCATCCCACAAGTATGGAATGCGATGGCTAGTTTCGGGCATTTGGAGCTGACGTGCCCCTGGTCTCCACATTTATAGCACATAATAGATGAGGGGACCGCTCGAGAGTGCGATCCGGCTGGCTTCGACGCCATATGTGGTCGATCAGAAGGGTTTGGCAATGACTGGGGCTTCCTGAATGTCCCCTGGTTACTCTCAGTCTGGTTCTGGTTCCGAGATCTTTTGTTGTTGGAATGTGGTTGCTTCTTGGAAATCTCCTTCGCGGTGAGTTCGTATTCCAGAGCTTTTTCGATGAACTCCAGTAGGGTCGTACAGTGGTGATTCAACAGCTGCATTCTCATTCGGGGTTTAAGCCTCTTGAGAAAATATTTGATCTTATCAGCATTCGTTCGGACAATCGACGAGGCAAAAGGAAGAAGTGCCTGAAATTTCTCGACAGCAGATAGTACATCATCGTCTTCAGACGGGTCCGGGTTCAGAAGTTCTGACAGCTTGTCCTCACGGAGTGGCCCTGGATAGTAACGGTCTAGCATGAGGTTTTTAAATTCCTCCCAAGTATATACACCATCAGCTGGCCTCACTGAAAGCCACCAGGTGTGAGCGCCCTTGCTAAGATAGTAAGTTGCTATGGATACGCGATTCTCTTCGGGATAGTCCACCATCTCGAACAATTTCTCAAAGTGTTCAATCCAATGCACAATGTCAGTAGGCTCAGAGGAGCCTTCAAAGGTCGGAGGTCGCTGGCGAGAGATGTCGCTGATGATCCGACTCACGGGTCTGCCAAGCACAGAAGGTGGAGGATGAGGCCCATGTTGCTGGACAGTAGTGGCCCTCTGCATAGCTTCCATTAATTGACCCATCTGGGTCATCTGAGCCATCTTGCCCTGCATCACAACATAAGAATCGACACGCGCATCCTCACGCCCACTATGGTGTGATTGGTCCCTAGAAGGCGAACCACTGTCTGCAGAAGTATGCTCCACATTCGCGCGTCTGTTGGCTCGTGGTATCGGGATTCAACCCCTTCCGCGACCTCGTCCCCCTCTACCACGGCCTCTCAGATTTCTTTCCATACTGAAACAATCAATCATAATGATAACCATAAGTACAGTTCACGATATTAATCAAAATTCATGCTAAGTTAATAGCAACAAGTAATCACATATTCGAGAAAACAGTTCACAGTGAATTATCGATACCACGAGTGTCACACAGAATATTACATCGACGTCGGGTCGAACAATTTCAATCATATAATCAATCCAGCATTTACCCTAAATTATTAATCAGATACATCCTGCCACAGATCCTCGAAATAATAAGATCAACAAAGAGATCCATTACGATATCAATATCATACCAGTAATTAAATCATGGCTCGTAAAGTACATACCGTATTTGGCTCGTATGGTCAGGCGCCTGCACAGGTCACACGTGACATGAAGGTCTTTTGAGTTCATTCTACAACGACTCTTAAAGAGAAAACAACACTCTCCGGTACCATCTTCTGTAACGCCCCAAAAGGTGGCTATTACAGTGTCGTGGACCCCACACTAGGACCCACCAAGCGATATCAAAATACAGATTAAATAAGTATTACTTTGTGATACCGAACCACAATAAATAGTCATTACTCCAATTAGGAGTTTATTAATGGTATGGCCAATGGCATTATGATACACATGATCCGAAATACAAGTACAAACCATATGGAGATGGAATATACTTCAAATGTCAATACAACCAGACAATAATTTAAATAAAGCGGAATTAAAGTAACATTACACGGTCTGAACATAATCGGACACAAAAGACATGGGCCCCCCGAACTAGTATCCTCCGAACCCTTCGCCGTCACCGTGCTCTTCCCGTGCCTTGCCTTTGCCTCGACCTAAAATACAACACAAGTATTTCGCCCATAACACAGGATCAGATATACATGATAAGTGATTCTTCCGACATTATACAATTCACATATATTAGATCTCAAAGAAATATCCCGACTATTGAACACACCCTTCGGGTGTATAAGCAACCAGTCCCAAAACAGTCGAACATATCCAATCATACATGGATTATGAACGATTAAACGATATGGCTCAAGATGGACATCACAGTACGCTCGATCCGGAATTGTGTCTGTGTACATGTCCACCCCGTATACGGAATCCAGAATATATGTGCGATAATGTACCTAATTAGCCTCACGAACTACGTCTCGTGTGCACAGTCCAATACGGAAACATCCACGTATGACTATATAAGTGCCCGGCTAAAAATCGTACACAATAACCAATCGGCATGCAGATATGATTCTCGATATGTCACGATACAACATGACAATGAATTCAACAAATCACATATTCGATTAAGGATCAAGAAAAACTCACCGAAGTGACACGAGGACCAACGAGATCAACGATTCAAAGTGACGTAATTGGGAATGCAATCCCATGATGAAAAATGAACCAACGTCAAGGACAATATCAAATTACGAGTCACCAATCCATAAACATTTCGTATACATAAAAAGTATAAACATCACAAGAATCTAATCATCATTATAACCAAGCAAGCTAACTTGCCTCAATACGGAGACGAGAATAATCCTCCCTTGTCGAAACGAATGAACGGTCCTCGACTAATATCGGTTACTCGAACAATCAACCTTGAACGAAATACATTTCACTCAATAACACATCCATATAATTATCGATATTGAATTTAGTAAGACGACACCCTACATTCCATTGGAATAGTTTTACTATCTCAAACTATCGAAGTTTTATACCAAGAATTCTTTGTACCTCAACTTATCCTTACAATCGGTTCACAAGACATTACCGAATATTCGCATGATTCTTTATAACTAAGAATTTATCAAGAACATGTTAAACAATCACTTATGTTGGCAATATCATCTCACGTTGATTAAACTTTCCAAGAACATCACAAAGTTGAAAGTAAAAATCTGCACAACTATGTTCAACACTACATCTCATCTAGATTGAATATAGTAAGCTTATAATAAGGTTATATTAGTTATAAGGTTACACCATATTCATGAAGATTATCAACACCATCCTTACAACCCCCTTACTAACCTGGAGGAACCACTAACATCATTTATGAATTCACCTAGCTTAGGTTCAAGAATCACCATACTAACCTTCTAACATTCAACAAGGTGTTCTTATACATTTTAAGACAACATTTCATCAATTAAACTTAATTATGAAAAAGCCGATGGTTATCATTGTATTAGTGATGTTAACAACCTAGTAGGAATAGTCTGATTCAAAAAAAAAAACATGAACATTATCAACAAAATATCAAGAACACTTCCATTCTGAACCCTCATTTATCATATTCATCAAGAAGTATTAAAAGTTTAATTATAACCAGGTTTTACTTGATTAATTTAACTCTAGGTGAAGTATCCTACATTACTAACATCAACATACGAAAAATACAGAGGATAATCGCATACAAACCTCCAGAAACGAAGAACAACCCTCAATACTACAAGAAACACACTTCCAGCTCAAGAACACCTTCTAAACTCCGAATCAATGAGCTCCACTCCAAGTTACAAGTCTCAAAACCAAGTTGGAGAAGGTTATTATCGGTCTAGGGAGGCAGGAGAGGGGATAAACGGAGAGAAAATCGGGTTGGGTTGTGAAGAAATGAAAAACAGGTTGTGTCTTTAAATAGACTGTACAGCCTTAACGTACGCTATCGAACAAATTTAGCGTATGTTAACAGTGTTATGTACGCTAACCATTTGGTGTTACGTACGTGATCGATTTACAGGTGCTACTGTCTTGACTTCACAGGCCATTTACATATGCTAAAGGAAAGGTATTACGTACGCTAAATATGGTTGACTCTGACCGACACGACAGCCCAATCACCTTTCACGTGCATGGCAACGGATAACAAATTCACGTGCGGAAATCAACTGATGTCTGATTCCCTCTTAACATATGCAACAGATAACTAATTACGTACGTTAAGGCACAAGCTTAACGTATGTTAAGCACACTATGTAGCGTACGCTACACCACCAGAATAGGTCCAAAAATGCAACTCTCCAATTAACATTAAAACAACAAACATAAAGTGAATAACAACGATAACTAACTCAGTTCCGTAACATCTCGACATTGTAGTTATATAATAAATGCAACATGATTCAACGATATTCAAATTATCTGAACAATACAACAGTAAGGATAAAAAATTACATTCGGATATTACAATATATATATATATATATATATATATTTATTTATATTTTTTTGTGAATGTATTATTATGACTATAATTTTTTTCTCTCTCCAAACTTTGCTAAAAATACAACTCATTCACATCTCTTAATTTACCTAAATATATTTATATTTAAAAAATTATTTATATGGTTATTTTTGTATATTTTTTAGTATATTATTATTCTAATTATATATTATTATTTTGATATATATTATTATTAGCTACCAATTGAGTTGTCATTTCAAAATCTTTCAAAAAAATAGTTCTATAACCAATATCTATCTATTGAATTGTCATTTCAAAGTCTTTCAACAAAATAATTTCCTAATCTATACTACTATTGAATTGTCATGTCAATAATGTTTATTAATTAGAAGTCTAAAATAATATAAATAAGGAGTGAAGAAGACTAACACGTCATCTCTCCATATTTTTTTCTTCAATTTCTCATGTAATACCACTTATTTGTTCACATTTCTTAAACACTATTCTATTTATAATAAATGGAAGAATAAAATTCAACAAATAATGGGAATATATCGTGTGAATTTACCACTGATTAGGTATGACTTCGTTTAAATATCCTTTTTTGTGTTTCGACATTTTCTGTTTGTTTGTATATATATATTGCTCTATTTATTTGAAAATAAAATAAAAACATTATTTAAAACGTACTTTTTTTGTTTTGCTCCTTTCATTTAATTTGTTTAGTGTCTATATACATATATATATATATATATATTGCTCTTTATATTTGAAAATATAATACAATGTTTTTTTACAAATTTTTAAAAGTAAAGATGATATGTTAGATTGGGTGAGGACGATCGGAAGAAAAAATGGATTTGTCATACAGTGTAACCTCTTTAAATTAATACTCGATAAATTAATAACCTCTATAAAATTAATATTTTTTCTAGTCCCGACTTGGGCCCCAAGCGTAAATTAATAATTTCGATAAATTGATAAGATAATAATTTTTTTGAGAACCTTTTGTAAATCAAGGGCCCCATCAACATCATAAATTAATAATCTTAGAAAAATACAAATATAACTAAGACAACTTAGTAAAATATGACTCTAGTGTTGATTGTTTTCTATTGAAATTTAAATCAAAATGAATCTCATCTCTCACTTTTTCACGGCACTTAAAAGCTGTGGTGTGGTATACTCCGACTGCATGAAAAAATTATGAAGGATTTTCGACGCTTCTATTGCTTCTTTTCACGTAACCGACTCTAATGGTACCGTATCATCTTGAGCTTCATCCTCAATTGGATTTTCAATTATAGTATCAACAATTTCTTCTAAGCTTTGGATTTGTGAACATCCTTCATTTTCACCCGAATAATTTAATAGATGATTGACATCCATTTGATTGTAATGATGGAAATTTTTAATCCAATGCAGCGAGTTCATCAGTACCTGCTTCAGTATCCGCATGTAAATTTGTTGAATCTTCTTCATTCACTGAACGAATTTTACAATGCATGAAACAATTGGCTATTGTCTCTTGCTGCACATTTATAGTCCAAGCTGAGACTGCAAGATTAATGGCATCTAGAACATTAAGCTTTTCTGGATCGAATTGTCCCAACTCATGGCCTTCTAATATCGGCTGTGTTTAGCAAAAATAGCTGATAAGCTAGCTGGTAGCTGATAAGCTAGCTGGTAGCTGATTGGGTAGCTGATAAGCTAGCTGTTTTTTTATAAAATTACATAAAATGACATCACTTTTATTTTTCTATTTTTTAAACCTTCTCATTATATTTTAACAATAATTGTTATAAAATAAAATAAATAATATTTTTGTCTATTATTATTTTAATATATACTACCTTTAAATTACACATAGAAGCGACGGTACTTATTAAACCATCAACATTGACGTGAATAATGTCTGCATGTGTTGGCAATCTTTAAGACATGAAACATTTAAGACATGAATTTAATACTTAATATTATTTAATATATTAAATTAGAGGAAATAATTTAATATGAACACATATTAAATGTAAAAATATCCATTAAATAATATCATTAAGACTCCACATTAAATTTAAGGACTCAATCTTTATAAAATTACATAAAATAACATCACTTTTATTTTTCTATTTTTTAAACTTTCTCATTATATTTTAACAATAATTGTTATAAAATAAAATAAATAATATTTTTGTCTATTATTATTTTAATATATACTACCTTTAAATTACACATAGAAGCGACCGTACTTATTAAACCATCAACATTGACGTGAATAATGTCTGCATGTGTTGGCAATCTTTAAGACATGAAACATTTAAGACATGAATTTAATACTTAATATTATTTAATATATTAAATTAGAGGAAATAATTTAATATGAACAAATATTAAATGTAAAAATATCCATTAATTAATATCATTAAGACTCCACAATAAATTTAAGGACTCAATCTTTATATATATAAGATGTACCTTGAATGCAGACGGCGAGGAACGTTTCAGCAGGGGATGAATAAACTGGCGCGAGAGAAGACGGGATAGCGGTAGTTTTTCTTATTTAGGTCATGAAAATATATTTTTATTTAGGTCACGATATATATGGAATATATAAAGATGAGAAGCTAGCTTCTTTTTTTCATAAGCTTGAAAAATTAGCTTATCAATCAGCTAGCTTATAAGTTAGCTGATAAGCTAGCTGATTTGAGAAGCTAGTCGTTTACGAAACGAGCTTTTTTTAGTCAATGGTCAAATAAGCTCCTGAAGCTTATAAGCTAGCTGATAAGCTAGTGCTAAACACAGCCATCATACGGTAGAGCCTCGTACGATAGTACATCTTGAAAGCTCTCATTATCCCAGCATCGCAAGGAATCTTTGACGTGATGTTAGGTGGTAGAAAGAACAACTCAATATTTTCTAGTCCTTCAACAATTTTGGGATGGGCAGGATAAATATCTACCACCAACAAAATTTTTCTACCATGTATTTTTCGATCAAGATAACAAACATATTCAGCAAAAAGCACATTAGTCATCCATGCTCTCTTGTTAGCACGATATTCACAATTTAAGCAACTCATATTCACATTCTTGAAGCAACGTGGTTTAGCATACTTACCAATGATCCATAAAGAAATTTTTTCTGATCCATCTTCATTGCAACAGATAACAACGGTAAGCCTTTCTTTATCCTGTTTTTTTCCTTCCAATTGCTTTGTTGCAAGAGACTGATCGGCTTGTAACCTGTAAAACAAACCAATTTCATCCATATTAAACACATTTTTCATAGGGAACTCGTTTATTTTCTCCCTTATAAACTCCAATTATTTCTCCATTTCTTGTGTGTCAACAGAGCCACTTTATCTGAAACGACGAAATGATTTGATACCCTGTCTCATCTTAAACTTCTCAAGCCAACCTTGAGAAAATTTGTTCGACCCAGCAGGTTGTTGAGGATATAACATCTTCATTGTCTCTCTCGCCTTCTCCAAAATGAGCTCTCCCGATATATTCACACGATCTTGGTATTGCAGGAACCACTCATAAACAATCTTTTTCATATCTGGAAACTTTGTTGGTTTGTGCTTCTTCGTTTCTCCTCCTTTTTCTAAATTAGCATCAAGGTACTCAGATGACCTCTTGAGAGTGTTTGAAATATTACCTTGACTAACTTTCAAATGAAAATTCTGATCGAGCCACCGTTGCAAGTATTTTTGGGTAAGGGTGGGATGATCTCTCTTGTACTCACATAGTGACTTGCGTATTTGATCGGTCATGGTTTTTTTCCAACAGCTTTTAAGTGAGAATTCATTGTATTTGTTGGTATGTTTTTACAAATCTTTTGTTATATATAGTAATTCTTCCATAAGTATTTAACATTGAACATACTATACGCAGGAATCTAGTTTTAAAACATTGAACATACGTACGAATCTAGTTTTAAAACATTGAATAACTAGATTCAAGTTCCTAACATTAAATACTAATTAGATTCAGGTTCCTAACATTGAATACTCATTAATATATCTATGCAATTAAATTTAAATTCATAAAATTTTGATGTCCTTAATTTTAAATTGGTTGAATATAAAATATCTCTTTAAATTAATAAATTATTAATTTATCAATTAACTAATACCTCTCTAAAATTAATATTTTTTTCCGGTCCCAACTGTATTAATTTATAGAGGTTCTACTATAGTTATTGATAAAATCCGCAAAGATAATAGGTACCAAACTCCCGAAATGCACTCTTTTTGTGAAAAGGGCGGAAAATATCAACCACCAAGATATTTAAAAGATGGATAAACTTGAAAAAGATGTACTAGTAGTATAAAAAATGGTTGTCCATTCTCTCTACGAGGTGTACCAATTCCTCCATATGGTATTTTGTGGGGAATTACTGTTGTGTGCTGATAGCATATACCAAGAACCACTCTACAACACAAAAAACAAAGGTCGGCCTAGTAAAAAAGAGCAAAGTCAGCCAAGGATGTGTTCTTAGTTTGAGTCTACGAACACTCGTACACGAGATTCAGCAAAAGAAATCAATGATCCATATATCAAAAAAATTTCAAGTGCATATTGGAGTCACGTTAGTCATACAATTGATGTTCTTGGGGATGGTAACTGTTGATATAGGGCGATAGGCGCACAAGTCGGGTATAATTCAGAAGATGGTTGGAAGCAGGTTCGGGTATAATATTGTGTTGCATGCATTTACTTATGTTAGTGGAAGTTATTTTACACACTTGACATTTAGGTCCGCTCCAATAGTTTATTTATCACTGTTGATCATATTTTTCGTATTTATTATTTATTATATTATGTCGTAAGTTATTTTTAATCATAAATAAATATATAAAAATAAATAAATAATAGAAATTATTAATTTTGATAATAATAAAGTAAAATAAAAATTCGAAAAAAAAAGAACAAATAAATTTAATTTCATAAAAAATAAATAAAGAATAAAAAAATCAAAATATAAAAGGATAAGATTGAAAAAAGGACAAAAAAAGTGAGGAAGAATACAGCTGTCACAAGCGGGAAAAAGCCGGTCTCATATTTTATAACAAAAAAATTTTATTTGGATAGTCAAAAAGACATTGTACTATATATTTTAGAATTTTTAGAGATAAAAACTTGAAAAAGATGGGCTCGAAGAGGTAAAGAAAAGGAAGACTTTGTTGAAACTTGAAAGTAAAGTGGGGTCCCAAAAATACAAAAGTTAAATAAAGTGTTTGCCCCACATTTATTACTCTAAATCTTCACACATAATGTGTATATAAATAAATACTCGTTTAAAACTTGCCCCAGATGGCCATTTATAGTTAGAGGTCGGGGTTCAATTTTTAATGACAATATTTTAGAATTTAATTTTTTAATATCTAATGATCCCTTAGTCAAAGATTAAGTATTAGGTCCTAGTGCTCCGAATACGCTGGTGGAATAATTAAATATTGAGGGCTTCAAGCGGCAGTGTGTGAGGCCTTATGCTCAGTGGGACTATGCGGTTGGATTTGAGAGGGTCCAGCATGTAGCAGTTACTTGGGGGACGATTCCTTGTGCGCGGTAGTTGAGAATATTTAAGAACCTGAGAGCCAAATACACATCTCGTGATTTAACTAATAGTAGTACTGTGGGGTCGGAGCTGTTATCCGGAACATATTAAAGTGTAAGCTTGAAATCCCTATATATATATATATATATATATATATATAGTGGCGCGTTACATGCGTGCGATATTAGATGCGATCTTTACAATCTTAATTTATTCATGAGTTTTGTACTAATTATGCATGAAATATATGCATTTCGTGCATCAAAATTTCAATATAATAAAATATGCAATATATTTGATGCATATAATTAGTACAAAATTCATGAATAAATTAGATCAGAAAGATCGCATCTAATATTGATCGCGTAAACGCGCCACTATATAGGGATGCATTAAAATATTAGATTATATGCATCAAATATATTGCATATTTTAATATATTGAAATTTTGATGCACGAAATGCATATATTTAAATGCGTAATTAGTACAATTCATGCGTAAATTAAGATCGTAAATCTTTGCATCTAATATTGGTACTGCATAGAACGCGCCCCTATATATATATATATATATACACACTCGTTTAGGGGGAGAGAGAGAGAAAAAGAAAGTTAAAGCAACAGAAGCAAAAAAGAACACTTTCCATTTTTTTTGCAGAGAAAAACGGATTGGTGATTTGTACGGTAACAGCCGCGGAGGAGGATTGCTTAGGGTTTCAATGTGTGGCGGTGGCGTCGAAGCATGTGAGATCGAACAGTTATCAAGAGAAGGCAGCCAATACAGCCTTTCAACTGGGATTCTTCCTTCTCTTGGCGCTAGAAGTAATCAAAGGGTCAAACTTCATCCCTACATTTTTTCACCATACGATCGCCGTTACAGGTTCCTGTTTTCCTAATTTCCAAAGAACCCTTTCTCTGTTTTCTTGCTTCAGTTGTTTATTTAAAGTGTTCTTTTTTTTTTTGCATGTTCACGCTGGCATATATAACTCAGGTGGCTTGATGAATTTGTGTATTTTCTGTTCATTCTGTAAATTGCTATCAATTGTTAGGGATGAGTATTCTTGAAGTCCAACCACTTCGTTATAAGTGTAATGAATCTTTCAGAAAATCTTCATAATTGGATGTTTGACCTTCGTTTGACCCTTTTGAACTGATCGTTGATATAATTTGAATTTTTCCTGTGGAGAAAGATAACTTGATTCCCTTTCTTAATTTTCTGGTTGAAAAAAGCAGAGCAAGCCTATGTATATTCAGGCATTCTCTTTTTCTTTTTTCTATTGACTTCAATAGTTTTATTTATTTCGGCGACCTCTTTTGAGGTTTGATTATCTTCTTTCCAAATCTTTCTTGATAATGACCAAAAAAGAAAAAGGGAAATTGGGCCCCTTTGCCACTTTCTGCTTTGTCGGTTGGGAACATGACTGCTCCTGAAAAAAAAAAGAGATATGTTGCGAAACTTTTTATACTATAGACAACAAATAGGGTCAAAAGAAGAGACGGGAGTTGGAGGGCAATTACTAGAAAGGACACGCAGCAGATAAACTTAACAAAAAGATGACCCAGCGTAGAGTTGATTGGAGACATCATATCCATATAGTCGACACCACTTGTTTGGTTTGGTTTGGTTTGGTTTGCTTCTGTTGTTGAAATTCTTCGAGTCAGATAAATGATAGAACTTTGGGAACTTTTTAAATCTGCAGAAAAACATAACAAAGTAAATTTGTATAAGTACAAGTTGTCTGATCTATCCATCGACAAGTTTCGCAAGTGCAAATATCTAGTTTACTTTTTCCTGTCCTTCCCTTCACTGAATTCTAGATATTCACATTGTGTTATTTCATATATGGTCGATGCACTAAATTCGTTAATGATTATTCAACTACCACAAGAAATTTTACACTGTCTTCTACTTAAATCACCCCATGTATGTTGAATTTATTGCAGAATGTGGAGGAATTTTCTTGTCCTGCTGGTTGTTTATACCGCTTGGGTATCTCTATTTGAATTTGGATTTCTCAATAAACCCGCCGGGCCTCTCTCCATTACGGACAATGTTGTCAATGGATTTTTCCTTATCGACATCGTCCTGACATTCTTTGTAGCTTACCTGGACCGAGTTACATACCTTCTTGTAGACGACCCGAAACTGATTGCTTGGAAGTACGCAACTACTTGGTTGGCATTTGATGTCATATCTACAATCCCCTCTGAACTTACTCGTAAAATATCCCCTAAACCTTTACAGGCTTATGGAATACTTAATATGTTTCGTCTTTGGCGTCTCAGAAGAGTTAATGCCTTATTTGCGCGGTAAAAGTGATTTTCAACCTTTTTACATGCGACATTACTGTGTGTTCTTATGGTTTCCGTATATTTAAATATATATGTTCTCTTCTCTCCTTAAACCAGATTGGAGAAAGATAGGAATTTTAACTACTTTTGGGTTAGGTGTACCAAGCTCATTTGTGTAAGTTGAACTTTTTTTTTTTCCAGTCATTGGAAGGTTTTGGCCGAAATATGGTATTCATGTTTCGTTGAACTATCTTGATCTTGTGGTGTAGGTTACTCTCTTTACAGTTCATTGTGCTGCTTGCTTCAATTATCTACTTGCTGCTCATTATCACGACAAAAAAAGGACTTGGATCGGAGCAGTTATGCCCGATTTCCCTGACCAGAGTCTATGGATTCGTTATGTTACTTCAATTTACTGGTCAATCACTACCCTCACAACTGTTGGCTATGGAGATTTGCATGCTGAGAATACAGGGGAGATGATATTCAACATTTTCTACATGCTTTTTAGCTTGGGATTGATGGCATATTTGATAGGAAATATGACGAACTTGGTCGTACATGGGACTAGAAAGACTCGGCAATTTGTGAGTAACTTTTGTTAACATGGATTAATTAATTACTTAATTAATTTATTTTTGTGTAAATTTTTGTCGTCTGGCACTTGACGTTATTAGAGAGATACAATTCAAGCTGCTTCGAGTTTTGCACTGAGGAATGGATTGCCTGCCGGCCTTCAAGAGCAGATGCTTTCACATTTGTGCTTGAAGTTTCGAACTGACTCCGAGGGGCTTCAGCGGCAAGCGGCTCTTGATTCACTTCCAAAAGCCATACGATCGAGTATTTCACATTTCCTTTTCTACTCTCTACTAGATAACGCATACTTGTTTCGTGGAGTCTCCAATGATTTACTCTTCCAGCTGGTAATTATATATTTTTATTAGTTGTTTGATAGGGGCAGTTACAAAAAGTGCCCCAAGGTTTCTGATATTTACAAAAAGAAAAAATAGCTAACTTTGATACTTAGAGAACAACCCTTGAGGTTTGATTTCGTCCTATGTTTTGGTCCTACCAACCAGTAGTTGACGTAGCAGAATTTGCTGATGTTATGGAATATATTACAATTACAGCTCTCAACTTTTCAAATATTAAAGCATTAGAACTAACCCAACATTTGGTTTGGCTATGTGCAATATTTGGAAAGTTTGAGGGATAAGAATTGTAAGGCATAAAGCTGGTTTTCTCTTGTAATTTAGCCGAACCTCGAGGGTAATTGTTGTAATTATCCCTTATTTGTTATTTCCTCATTTTTTTCATGCATAAACTTATGTCATTGTCATAGCTCATACTTTTTTCTTTTTCGTGCCAAAGGTCTCTGAGATGAAGGCCGAGTATTTCCCTCCGAAAGAGGATGTAATCTTGCAGAATGAAGCACCAACTGACTTTTATATTCTTGTAACGGGGGCAGTGGTACTAGCTACATATACCAAATTGTATAAATAAGCTGCACTTGGAAGTAGCTCTTATTTAAGAATATTACTTATACCATTCTCATGATGTATATAATTCCTTCGCAGGAACTATTGGTTTCGAAAAACAAAGTTGAACAGGCAAGTTTGATATAGATTGTCCATAAAGATATATTTGTATACTGTTAAAATTTTAAAGACCAACTAAATCGCTACAATAAAATTGCAGGTTTATGGAGAAGCCAAAACCGGTGATCTTTGTGGTGAGATTGGTGTACTTTGTTATAGACCTCAACTTTTCACGGTGAGAACGAAGAGATTAAGCCAGCTATTGCGTTTGAATCGTGCCACATTCTTGAGCATTGTTCAGGCCAATGTTGGAGACGGGACAATAATCTTGAATAATCTTCTTCAGGTTTTATATTTGCTATGAATATATCCTTTATTTCGTATAAAATTTGGAATTATAAAAGACATTGGTAAACATTTTTTTTTCCTGTAAATTCGTTAATGTCAGCACCTGAAGGAATTAAAGGACCCTGTAATGGAGGGAGTTTTGCTAGAGACTGAAAACATGCTTGCTCGTGGAAGAATGGATCTGCCCCTCACTCTATGCTTCGCTGCATTTAGAGGAGATGATTTGCTATTGCATCATTTGTTAAAGAGAGGTCTCGATCCAAATGAATCTGATAATAATGGAAGGACAGCGTTAGTGAGTATATTCCTGCTTCTATGCGTTAAACACATTTAGTAAATCAACCAACTTTCTGATATATTATTTTTCATATGTGTCTATTTTATGCAGCATATAGCAGCAGCAAAAGGAAATGAGAACTGCGTGCTTCTTTTGTTGGACTTTAGGGCTGATCCCAACAGCAGAGGTACGTTGTGTTTGATGCGAGTACTTAATTTTTTCACGATAAAGTTTTGCTTAGACCGAAGTAAACTACATAATTCTGATTTCGATCAAGATTTAACTAAAAAGCTTTGTGAATTAAGCAAAGGGAGTGTGACATGAGTCTATTAGTATTAATGATACATAGCAATGACTTGATGACTTTTATCGAAATATTCATCATGTGGTCTCTTGTGTATTCATCACATGTAATGTAATGCAAGGAAGAATATGCTAGTGACATGGGATGAATCACTGATTATCATCTTCATATTCATCATTCGTCTTTTATATTTATACTAGAGATAACTCGTGCCATAATGGCACGGTGGCGATGCCATAATTAGATTAAAATAATTAAATTACTAGATTATCTTGCTAGAAAAAAAAACATGTTGGTTTCCGAAAATTTATGGGCGGCCTACAGCCTGCCGTTAAAAAGAAAAAGGATGACCGCCGGAAAACATGTTGGCAGGTCCCAAAAAAAAGGAAAAAATGATCGGCCGCCGGAAAGCACGTCTATCCCTCCATGCTTTATTATTCTATAACCGACTTTTATTGGTCAGACAACCTTTTTTTAATCAATTATACGTACATGACTGTTGAAAAGATGTGTTTTTAGTTGTTTTAACAAAAAAAATAAAACAAAAATGTAGCTGATTCTTTCATGGATTCATATTCTAATTAACCTTTTCTTTTAGGAGCTTTAGCACTGTTTTTCACATTTATCTTAATTTGTTTATTTGTTTTTCTCGTGATCTCAGGAAACAGCCTCTCTGTGTTAAGACAGAGGTAAGGCTGCGTACATCCGATCCCCCCTTACCCCGCTTTTTGCGGGAGCCGTTGAGGCATTGGGGTAATGTTGTTGTTTTTCTCGTGATTAGATAACTGCCCACCTGACTGTAGGTCCGGGTTGCACGCTTGAGGATCATGATCTGGTGTTTGGGATTGATTGTTTGAATGCACATTTATTATAAATATATATATGGATAATACTGAAAATAGTCAAACATTTTTTTTTTTATTAATTTGCATATAGTCTTCAGAGAAGTTGACTTTCGAATTGTGATTGAATATTCACACACACTCTTGTCGTTTTATTTTCCATTGTTTCCAATGGAGCCAAAGACTCCTTATTGTTTGGTTCTGGATTATAATGTATAAAACAAAATGACTCACTAAACTGGCTGCACTTCTTTTTCTCATGAAGTACTAGTCATTCCATGCAATTCTCGATGCAATTTTCATTTTGGATCATCCGGAAACAGCCTCTCTGTGTTAAGATAGGGGTAAGGCTGCGTACATCCGATCCCCCCTTACCCCGCTTTTTGCGGGAGCCGTTGAGGCATTGGGGTAATGTTGTTGTTGTTGTACACTCTTGTCGTTTTATCACATTATTCACTTTGCTTTTAAGTCGACATTTACCAAATTTACAAAAAAAAAAAAGAGAGAAAAATATTCCACAGTGACTGATGTATTTAGCAGGATATGTCTTTTCTTTTATTTATTGATTCTCTCTTTGACCAAATCTACCTAATTTTCTCTTACATGCAGATTCAGAAGGAAGTGTACCGCTTTGGGAGGCCATGCTGAACATGCACAAACCAATTGTCAAGCTGCTCTCAGATAACGGTGCTAAACTAACAACCGGTGATGTCGGCTTATTTTCTTACACAGCCGCCGAACTAAATAAATTAGAACTACTCGAAGAAATAGTCCGTCATGGTGGTGACGTCACTCAACCGAAAAACAATGGGTCCACACCTCTTCATGTCGCTGTTTGTGAAGGAAACATTGAAATCGTCAAATTCCTCCTAAACCAAGGCGCGAATATCGACAAATGCGATGAGAACGGCTGGACGGCGAGGGACCTTGCCGAGCAGCAAGGCCATGAAGATATTAATGAACTTTTCGTTTCTTACGAAAGAATCAAAATTGAAACTGCCGTCTCTGTCCCTTTGGAAAGTCGTGTGGTTCGTTTTCGGGGACGGTTTAAAAGCGAGCCGGTTATATTACCCATTAACGTTGAAGAAGGCTCGGTCCCAAAAGGGCCTGATGGGTTGTGGGGTGGATCGCGTCCTAAACGCAGGATGAATAATTTCTGTAACTCTCTGTTTGCGATAATGTCGGCTGCACAAACTGGAGACAGCGGATCGTTTGTAACAGTGGAGAATGGTATTACGAATAGTGGGGATACTGCTGCGAGAGTGGTGATGAGCTGCCCCGAGAAAGGAGATTATGGAGGGAAGCTTGTACTGCTTCCGAAGAGCTTCCGAGAATTGCTTGAAATTGGAGGTAAGAAATATGGGATTTCGTCTGTGAAAGTTTTGAACAGAGATGGGGCTGTAATTGATGATATTGAGCTGATCAGAGACGGCGATCGTTTAGTTTGTATGAGTGAAAATAGCTATGGAACTGATTGATTGATGGCTTGTTTCAAGTGATTGCGTAGTGGTCACCTGTTACGTTCCTCAACATTTCGTGTCTTAGGGCTTGTTTACTTTTAACTTAATAGGCTTGATGATTGAACCATCTTAATCGCTCATCTGTATTAGAGTGTTTACTTCCAATTTAATCGTCTTAATGGGCTGAGCGAAGACATATCCATTAAGCTAGATTTGAGCTCTTGTTCCCATTAAGCTAGATTTTAAGCAAACTAAATAATAGTAATAATATCAAAAATACTAATAATAATACCAGCAATAATTATAATAATATTAATAATAATAATATCAATAATAATAGTAGTACCAGCAATAATGATAATAACTATAAATAAAATTAATATTACCAACAACAACAATAATGATAATATTAATAATAATAGTAATAATAAAATAATAATAATAATACCAACAATAATAATAAGACCATCAACAATAATAATATTATAAATTATAATATAATAATAATACCAACAATAATTATAATAATACTAGCAATAATAATAAACGAAATTAATATTACCAACAATAATAATAATAAGACCATCAACAATAATAATATTATAATATAATAATAATAGCAACAATAATTATAATAATTACAGCAATAATAATAAATAAAATTAATATTACCAACAACAATAATAATGATAATAATAATAATAGTAATAATAAAATAATAATAATAATAATATTAATACCAATAATAATAATAATAAGACCATCAATAATAATAATAATAATGCAAGCAATAATAATAATAGTAATAGTAATAATAATAATACCACTAATAATAATAATAGTAGTACTAGCAATAATAATAATAAAGATAATTAATAATACCAACAACATAATAATGATAATAATAATAAAATATAATACCAATAATAATAATACCAACAATAATTATAATCTGGTTGGCGTAGTTTGCAGGCAATTACGTCCAGCCCGAAGAGTCATTTCTGTCATTCAGATAGTTCACTCAGAAAAAAAGAAACCCACTCAGACAGATTAATTCACTCAGACAACTTAATCCATTCAGAGATTAATGGGAAAAAAGTAAACAGTCCCTTAGTGTATGTATGTTTGTGTTAAAGTTTGGGGTTCCATCTCAAAACCAATTAGCAATGAGAGTAGTCCAAGATCTATATATATTAAATGCAAGACTTTTAATTACTCGATATGAGATTAATGTTTCAACAGTTTGTTTGTTTTGTAAGGTTCTAGACGAACAATTCTTTTGTCAGGTAAATGTAAAATTGAAATCGAAGTAATAGTTTTTATTTTGTATATCTTTTTCCCCATCCGATGTTTGATTAATATGTATGTAGTTGAGTTATGAATGGCCTCTTCAATTGCATTTTGAGGTGTACATAGGCCTGTTATCGGTCAGAGTCGAGCCGGTTATTGGCTTGACAGGTAAGATACGGTAATGTTATCGGGTAGACCTGAGACCGAAACAGTAAGCTATCGGTTTCAATGTCAGAACTAAGATCGGATTGGTAAACCCACTGGGTATTTTAGAGCTAAACTGGTAAGACTCGAATGTAGGAGGACCGAAATTCTCGGTTCGTATACTTGTTAAGTACCCGAAATAGACTTGAAAATTATTCGAGAAGACTCGAAAACCTTGCTATCAAAAAAAAGTTACTTCTAAATTTATTCATTTAAAAGAGATCATAATACTTTAGTCTATGAATGAAAAAGAGAAGCCTTAATAATACATAATTCTATTTAAAATAGAATCATAGATATTTTAATCTTAAAATAGAAAAGCAACTTATGTTTAATTTCATTGGATTATATTGAAAGTATCAACCTCAGAACAAATTCATCATAGATCCAAAAACAGCATCAGAACAAATTCATCATAGGCCCCAAAACAAAATACAGTTTATTTTCGGCTCAAGTGCTAAGGTAGTTAAAGTGGTGGCTCCGACATCCTCATACATTCACAAATTAATATTCAAAAGTTAATATCACAAACAAATAAATAATAAAGATGTTTAAATGTACAATAAATCAAAAAGATCAAAGTAAGAACATTACATTTGCAAAGTCGTACTTCAAACGCTCTTTATCCATTTCAAGCTAAATAAAATAAATACAATTGTCATTAGTAAGAAGAAAGCATATGCATTCACAAAAGAAAAAGATAACAAATGAATGAAAATTTATAATATGCTTCTCATACCCTCTCTTGATTATGTATAACTCTTTCACCGAATCATCTCCACAACGTAGCATTTCAATTGTTTCCGCCTTCATTGATGCCCTATTTGGGTCAATAACTCTTTCCCTAAACGTCGCTTCCGAAGCAATAATCGTAATAGGAATGGAGATAACATCATTAGCCAACTTACTAAGAACAGAAATTTTTGGTTCATTAGCCATCCACCACTGCAAAACATCAGATTTTGTCCCTTCCCCAACTCTAAGAAGCTTTTCTTGAAGATAGTAATCAAGGTCGAACTTAGCTTTGTCGACCACCACGACACTATTATCATACATATCAAAACTTCTTTTTCCTAACCCAGACGTTAACTATTTGACGTCACAAGTTGTTTACTACAACCCGGCAATTCATTTTCTTTCTTGAACATTATCTCATATTCCTTGAACAAGGAGTTTGCTTTTTGACAACTCTTTATGTTTTACATCATCTCTTCGACCATACAAGTGAGGATGAACTCATGAGATAAAAGAACAATTTATACCTATTGAATCAGCCAATAATTCCACAATATAAAAAAAGAACAGCCAATGATTCCACAAATCAACCAACATATTCTTAGTAAAACAACCTCGGAAAATAAAACATCATTGACATAGAATAAACAGTTACCTTGGATCAAGAAAAGCCCCAATATATAGCAACAAATTGGATGACATGCAACGAAAATAACAGATGATATGCATGGTAAAATAATAAAGATGAAATGAGAATTAGATGAGAGACTGATATGATGAGATGAGAGAGATGAGAAAGCAACTTGAATCGGCGAAGAGATTTGAATCGGAGCAGGGCCGGTCCTGACATTTCGTTGGACCTAAGCGAACTCTGATAAATAGGCCCCCTTATCTAATATAATAAACATCAAAAAAATTTTGAAGCAAAATGAGAATGTGCAATGAGCCCCATTAAAACCTTATGGCGCAAAACCCCATTAGGGCAAACAAGTCGTCAATCCTCGGGAGCGGATACTTGTTTTTGATGGTCACCTTGTTCAACTCTCGGTAGTCGATGCAAAAACGTAGTGACCCATCCTTCTTCCTTACGAACAAGACCGGTGCGCCCCAAGGCAAAGCGCTCGGTCGAATGTAACCCATGTCTAGCAACTCTCCCAACTGTTTCTTCAACTCAAGCATCTCGGCAGGTGCCATGCGGTACGGAGTTTTTGAAATTGAAGCCGCACCCGGCTCTAAATCAACGGTGAACTCAACCTCACAGTCCGATGGCAAACCCGGCAACTCATCTGGAAAGACATCAGGATACTCACTCACTATCGGAATAGACGAGAGCTCGACTCCCCCTTCTTCCGATTGTTCTTGCAGGAGGTACATCAAAATTAGAAGATGTGGGAACATAGGTTTCATCAAGTCCATCATTTGTAACACCCCGATATATTCGGAATAATTACAGCGCGAGTATAAATCCTTCTAGAAATGAATTAATTATTGTACTGTTTATCAACATTATTCGTAAGGATCTAGCAATCCTGCTTGTACCAGTTGTTCATGTGTGGATCACCGAAAGAGGAAGTGGATTTAATCCGCTTCTGGTCTGGATTCAGATCTGTTCTTCGAAATAAAAAAAATCAAACTCCCAATATTGAGAATACTGGATCGACTGAACCCCCTTCCCCATGTGTCCTTCTTATAGTCTTTGGGCTACTCTAGGGTGTAATATCTGGGGGTTATATTTTTCATTTTTATTGATGCGTTGAACTGTATGTTTACCTCGTCTTCAACATTATACATGTTGTGTTATACCATGCATAATTGTTGAGGTGCGTTGGGTTGTGTCTATTCATTCAGGTTGAGATTTGATGGAACAACTTGGTTGTCCACTTTTGTTGATCTAACGTACATTAACTTGTGTACTTAACGTATGTTAGGCGTTGTTCGGCATTACGTACGTTATTCTGTTTATGTTATGTACGTAATGAGTGGTAGGTAGAGGGAACCTTCCTCGTGGTCAATTTTCGGACGGTGGGTCCTGAGTATCTTTGATCCGATCCACTATTGCAGTCAACGGATTCATTACGTACGTTAGGAGGTGAGCTCTACGTACGTTATTCATGCAGCTTGCTAACGTACGTAAATGGTGGTTGTTTACGTACGTTAAGGTCTTCATATTTTTGGGCAGTAGGTTCTGGACTAACATTACGTACGTTAAGTTATTGATGTAGCGTACGTAATGATCCTTACGTACGTTACGCTTGGTGTATAGTGTACGTAATAAGATTGTCAGATTATATATCTTGGTTTCATATTTCATTTATTCACGAACCAAAACCTCTTTTCTCTCCCTAGAACCGTCCCTCTGTACTTGTTCCTGATATTTAAACTCTTCCAACGTGATTTTGATCATCCTAGCTTGGTTTGAAGCTTGAAGTTGGAAGCTTGTTGGTGCTCCTTTGGTGTTTGGAGAGTTCATCTTGTTCTTCTTGGGTAAGTTCTCTTAATCTCTTGTTCTTCAAGTGATTTTCGAGTTTAATGTTGAGTTTAGTCATGTCTAGAGTTATTCTTGATGATTTTATGATATGATTAGGTTGATGGAGGTTGTTCTTGAGCTTATTATGTGTATTAATATGCTTAGGAGGCGTTCTTGGATATATTGATGATTATGTCTGAATTCTTGGTTGAATTATTGTTATGCTTGAGTTGTTTTCGTAGCTAGATGATATATTATCATGTTTTCGAAGAGAAGATGATAAGTATGTTCTTGGTGTTTTGGTATTCGTGGTGTTCTTGGTGTTTTGGTGTTCTTGAAGAAACCAATGAATTTCATGTTTAGAACGTTATTACCTTATTGAGTTAATCATTAAGGTGAGATAATGATTCGAGGATTCACAAGTTTTAAGGCTTGAGAATTCGTGTGTGTTAGTTAGCGATTCTTGTAAGAATCGAAGTTGTACTATCGTTGATGTTATATCAAGATGGTCGATGATTGTTATTGGATGAATTACTTTCCGTTCAAGGTTGTTCGTGTGATTGATTGTTTCGTGGGAGGACGTTGATCGTGGAAGGACTTTCTCGCCTTTGGTTTGAGGCAAGTTTTATACTTGTACTAGTCAATGAGATTAATGTTATCATATGTGTGTATGAATGTGTTGTATCATTTCAATACGTAGTCTCCTCATGAGTTTGTTGATATCAAGGAATTGTTCGATACGGTACCCTTTGGCAGCTATGCCAAATGTTATTGTTGTTCATTAATGGCTGGTTCAAGGCATTGAGATACTTGTTGGTTAATGTTGTTGTCGATATTCGGTTTGCGGTATCGATTGTTATTATTGACTGATATTCCATTGAGGTATTGTTGTGATCGTTGTTATTGATATCAGTGAGTTTCTGTTAATGTTATTTTGGCCAATTGGAGGCGTTGACGTATTCGATTATCATCTCTATTTTCGGTGGGCGATTAAAGGCACCGGGATATCTATTCTAATTGTATCAGTGTTATTGATTGGTCATTCTAAGACAATCGAGGTATTGAATTGGGACTGTCGAGGACATTTCCCATCCGTTGAGTCTTTGTTATCGATTGGCCGTCCTAAGGCAATCGAGGTATTGAATTGGGATAGTCGAGGACATTTCCCATCCGTTGAGTCGTTGTTATCGATTGGCAGTTCTAAGGCAATTGAGATATTGAATTGGGACTGTCGAGTACATTTCCCATACGTTGAGTCGTTGTTATCGATTGTCCGTTCTAAGGCAATCGAGGTATTTAATTAGGACTGTCGAGGACATTTCCCATCCGTTGAGTTGTTGTTATCGATTGGCTGTTCTAAGGTAATTGAGGTATTGAATTGGGACTGTCGAGGATAGTTCCCATCCGTCGAGTCGTTGTTATAGATTGGCCATTCTAAGGCAATCGAGGTATTGAATTGGGACTGTCGAGGATAGTTCCCATCCATTGATTCGTTATCGATTGGCCGTTCTACGGCAATCGAGGTATCGAATTGGGACTGTCGAGGATAGTTCCCATCTGTTGAGTCGTTGTTATCGATTGGTCGTTTGAAGACAATTGAGGTATTGAATTGGGACTGTCGAGGATAGTTCCCATCCGCTGAGTTGTTGTTATCGATATGCCATCCCAAGGCAATCGAGGTATTTGAATTGGGACCGCCGAGGACGGTGCCATCCGTGAGTTATTGTTGTTGTATTGGCCGACTCAAGACAGCACACTATCATTCTTGTGAATTCGGTAATCTTATGATCGCTGCCGTTTATAATTGATTGTGTTTTGGAGGCTAGACTTGGCTAGTGCTCGAAGGGTAAGTTTGGGGCCCGAACCTTCACGGTTGGTTTCCAAACACTTACAGTACAGTAGGTCATGGTCATTGGATGGCTTCATTGTGATACGGCTTCGTGTCGTGGCTTCAGCCCTCATTGTGATACGGATTCGTGCCGTGGCTTCGGCCCTCATTGTGATACAGCTTCGTGTTTTGGCTTCGGCCATCATTATGATACGTCTTCGTGTCGTGGCTTCGGCCCTCATTGTGATACGGCTTCGTGCTGTGGCTTCGTCCCTCATTGTGATACAGCTTCGTGCCGTGGCTTCGGCCCTCATTGTGATACGGCTTCGTGCCGTGGCTTCGGCCCTCATGTGATACAGCTTCGGGCTATTTGGTTTCGGGCTATTGTGATGATTGGCAGCTTCGGTTGAGTGTCTTTCAGGCCATCGTGAAATTTTGGCAGCTTCGACTGAGGGCTTTCAGGCCATTGTGATGTTTTGGTATTTCCATTGGAGCCTTCGAACATTGTGATTCATATTCTAATTCAGTTTTGGTTTGGTTTACCTTCGGGTAATTCGTTGTTGTGTTCTATATTGATGATTCGCCGTTGGGCACTTGTGTTCTAACCTATTGAACAGGTATTGATCGTATGCCGTGGGTATAGTGTTTCATGAATGCTCGGTTCTTACCTTAGTTTGTGAGCATATCGCATTACCATTGTTGTACCATTTATTATGTCTTTGGATGCATATCATGTTATACATGTATTTGATATTCATTATCTGGATAACTGACCCCGTGGGGGCGGAACATGTTTTCATGTTTTAGGTATTTGCGAGGAGAGGGTTGAGACACAGGGGCATGACGATGGCGACTAGGCATTCGAGCGATACTAGTCCCGAGTTGTTTCGGTATTCATGTTGGTTAGTTCGTTCAGAGTGTTCTCCAGTTTGTCAGTCGTTGTCATTATGTATTATCCGAGCAAGGCTCGTGGATGTTGTTGTATTTTTATTTTAGCCATGTAGGCTCATCGTTGTCATTGAAATTCCATATTGGAATATTGTGTCGGATATCAAAGTAGGGACTGTGATTTTCCTTTTTGGTCAGTTTGATGTGTTTTAGTCGTGTTCGCCTGATGGGTCTCCTGGTGTGGGGTCCACGACACTGTAATTACTCAATGGGATTTTGGGGGCGTTACAGAAGATGGTATCAGAGCAATGGGTTGTGAGATACCCTGATATGTGAGTTATGTGGCTCTACCGATGGGGTAGTAGTGGGGCTGTCAGGTTACGACAATCTGGACAGTCGGGTTTTGTGTCGTGATAGTTGGGCGACTGTATGAGTCATTCTTTCATTGAGTCATCATTAGTGAGAACTAGTATCGCAAGACCTCGAAGCTTCGTATGACCTGTGTAAGGAATCGATTATCTTTTATGTTCATACATTCATTATGTAATTGATTATACATGTTTTGTTGAAACATGTATGTGACATTAGTGGTACGATTGACTCATGATTATTTGTTTTGGAGCCTGTGAGCTCTGTATTGGCTATGATTAGCATGATTTATGTGATTGTTTATCTATTGAGTATGTATACTCATCTTTGGCTATTGACTTAGCATTCTGGATTGGTCGTTGAGGCGTATTTAAGCTATGATCATGATCGAACATTATTCTTTCAGTATGGAAAGAGGAATCCGAGGATGTGGCAGAGGGGGTAAAGGCTCCAGGATGAGCCAGAACCCAGAACCTCATGTTTATGTGCGTGCAGGTGCTGAGATAGATCAGCGTTCGGCCGGTGGTGTTACCTACGCGACTGATTCTCCTTCGGGACGTCATCCTCGAGAAGTCGATCAGACTGAGGGTGGACATGTCGACCCTTTCTTGATTATGAGTGGCATGATGACCCAGATGACTCAGATGACACGGATAGTGGAGACCATGCAGGCCTCGATGGTTCGTGGTCCACTGCAGCAGGGATTCTACATGCCGTTTCATGGGCAGACTGGGGGAGTGAGTCAGATTGTTGGCGATATCTCTCGTCAGAGGCCGCCTACTTTTGAGGGCTCATCGGAACCAGCTGACATTATTCATTGGCTTGAACATTTTGATAAACTCTTCGACATGGTTCATTGTCCGAAAGAGAGTAAGGTGGCAGTAGCGGCTTACTATTTAAGTAAGGGCGCTTATTCTTGGTGGCTTTCTGTGAAGCCCAACGATCATGATTGTGTTTGGGAAGTGTTCAAGACTCTCATATTAGAGAGTTATTATCCGACTCCACTTCGTGAAGCCAATTTATCAGAGGTTTTGAACCCCGAATCCGTCGAGGATGAGGGTGTTGTTGTCATTGCTGAGAAGTTTCATGGACTTCTTCAGTTTGCTTCGTCTGTTATCCGTACTGAAGCAGATAAGATCAAGTATTTTAGCAAGAGGCTAAACCCGCGGTTGAGGATGCAGTTGTTCAATCATAATTATAACTCACTTGGCGAATTCATTGAGAAGACTCTTGGAGCAGATCTTTTGATCAAAGAGCTTACTTGGAAGAACCCTTCAGTTTTTTCTGGTGATAGGACTAGGATGTCGGTTCGTTCAAAAGGACTTCGGGCTTCGATGTCCAGGAGGTCATTTTCTAGTTGCCTTCGTGCTGGGAAGCATCTTCGACTATGAGTTCGACTGTTGTTTGCTTTAACTGGGATTCAGCGGGGCATGTTATCACTCGCTGTACAGTGCCGGCTTTTGTTTGTCGTTCATGTGGAAGGCAGGGACACCTTCAGAAATACTGCAGGAGTTCTAGTGCCAGCAGGTCTCGAGAGATCTCACGGGCCTCGAGAGATTTTGTTACTCCAGTCCGTACTTCATCCAAGGGGTCCTATCAGGCTTCTAAAGCCTGGAGTAAGGACAGCCGAGGAGAAGCAGCGAGTTCAGATTTGGGTCTTCCTTGAGTCGATGAGATCGAGGAGATAGATGATTTAGAAGATATTGATGTTGGGTACACTTGAGATGTAGCCTTGATTTATGTATTCCTTTCTTTGATTTTCGGATTAATGTTTAACTTAATTTGTATTATGGTATTGTGGTTGTGAACCATTTGTTGTTGATCTATCTTGTAACGATAGTATTTGGTAATCTTGAGATTTGAGGTCATTTGATGTGATTTTCTTTCCTTTTGGGTGTTATACCCGAGATTTTGTGATAATATGGGTAGTTATTCATTGTGATTTGAGACGCCAAGTCGTGAGGACTTGGACGTGCAATTGATATGGTCCCGAGGACTATGTATGCGTTGTTATTATCTTTGTGTGGCGTGAGTCAGTGATTGTATGGGCATCTGATGCCGATGAGAACGAGGAAGTGTACACCGATGGTTATGGACATGTACAATGAGCGGCTCTCTCGGGATATGTATGCCGGTGTTACAAGTCATGCGGGTGGTACGGCTGTCTGGACGATCTCTAGCGGAGGAGACATGATTCGACTGATCTCACAGTTGGATGAGTGTTTTATCACTTGATTTTTTGCCTTGTTCAGGCAGAGGAGACGCGGGGACCCGTGGGGTTGGCCCAGTTGCTTAGGCGAAGTGGTTCACATTGAGAAGTATTCCTGGAGATGTTGTTTTCAGATACTGATAGATAGTTCATGTCCCGAGTTATGTACCCTTAGTTTTGGGGACGAAACTCTTTTTATGGGGGGGGAGTATGTAATATCTGGGGGTAAAAAAAATTTCGTTTTTATTTATGTGTTGAACTGTATGTTTACCTCGTCTTCAACATTATACATGTTGTGTTATACCATGCATAATTGTTGAGTTGGTCCCTGAGAATGATGAAGATTATCCTCACTGTACCAACAGTGAGTCTTTTCTAGCGCGCTTTGTCCTCACTCACGCGCACCTGATAAACTTTCCAGGGGCTCAGCCCCATAGTCTGGAAACCTCCGCGAACTAGATTTGATCACACAGCCCTCTAGCGGCTGGATTCATTCACACAGTCCTCCAACACTTGATATCAGCATTTGTTCCAGCTCCGTTTACTTCTGCTGCGCCAGTATCTCAGTTCCAGCATACTAGATTTGATCACATAGCCCTCCAGCACCTGACAACCTCCACAGCGCCAACATCTTAGTTCCGGCCAATTGGCAACATTTGCTGTATGCCCGCCTCTCAGTTCCAACACTCTGGTAGCCTCCGCTGTATACTTCGAGGGAATCCGCACCCGTGACCTGCTCCGATACTAATTGTTGGTCCCTGAGAATGATGAAGACTATCCTCACTGTACCAACACGAGTCTTTTCTAGTGCGCTTTTTCCTCACTCACGCGCACCTGAGAAACTTCCCAGGGGGTCACCCATCCCATAACTACTCCAGGTCAAGCACGCTTAACTTTGGAGTATCTATGAGATGGCTACCAGAAAAGAAGATGCATCTTGTTGGTATGAGTAGTCCAAATCAATTCACTTAACCACTTTCTAGTGCAGATCTCACAGGTCGAATCGCAAGCCGCGCCTCGCGCATTTTTAAGCCTATGCAGGCAGGATGCTTGACTGAAGCCCAACAGTTGTGTCTGTTCATTCGAGTTGAGATTTGATGGAACAACTTGGTTGTCCACTTTTATTGATCTAACGTACGTTAGCTTTTGTGCTTAACGTACGTTAGGCGTTGTTCGGCATTACGTACATTATTCTGTTTATGTTACGTACGTAATGAGTGGTAGGTAGATGGAACTTTCCTCGTGGTCAATTTTCGGACGGTGGGTCCTGGGTATCTTTGATCCGATCGACTATTGCAGTCAACGGATTCATTACGTACGTTAGGAGGTGAGCTTTGCGTACGTTATTCATACAACTTGCTAACGTACGTAAATGGTGATTGTTTACGTACGTTAAGGTCTTCATATTTTTGGGCAGTATGTTCTGGACTAACATTACGTACGTTAAGTTATTGATGTAGCGTACGTAATGATCCTTACGTACATTACGCTTGATGTATAGTGTACGTAATGAGATTGTGAGATTATATATCTTGGTTTCGTATTTCATTTATTCACGAACCAAAACCTCTTTTCTCTCCCTAGAATCGTCCCTCTGGACTTGTTCCTGATATTTAAACTCTTCCAACGTGATTTTGATCATCCTAGCTTGGTTTTAAGCTTGAAGTTGGAAGCTTGTTGGTGCTCCTTTGGTGTTTGGAGAGTTCATCTTGTTCTTCTTGGGTAAGTTCTCTTAATCTCTTGTTCTTCAAGTGATTTTCGAGTTTAATGTTGAGTTTAGTCATGTCTAGAGTTATTCTTGATGATTTTATGATATGATTAGGTTGATGGAGGTTGTTCTTGATCTTATTATGTGTATTAATATGCTTAGGAGGCGTTCTTGGATATATTGATGGTTATATCCGAATTCTTGGTTGGATTATTGTTATCCTTGAGTTGTTTTCGTAGCTAGATGATATATTATCATGTTTTGGAAGAGAAGATGATAAGTATGTTCTTGGTTTTTTGGTGTTCTTGGTGTTCTTGAAGAAACCAATGAATTTCATGTTTATAACGTTATTACCTTATTGATGTAATCATTAAGGTGAGATAATGATTCGAGGATTCACAAGGTTTAAGGCTTGAGAATTCGAGTGTGTTAGTTAGCGATTCTTGTAAGAATCGAAGTTGTACTATCATTGATGTTATATCAAGATGGTCGATGATTGTTATTGAATGGATTACTTTCCGTTCAAGGTTGTTCGTGTGATTGATCGTTTCGTGAGTGGACGTTGATCGTGGAAGGACTTTCTTGCCTTCGGTTTGAGGCAAGTTTTATACTTGTACTAGTCAATCAGATTAATGTTATCATATATGTGTATGATATGTTGTGTCATTTCGAGATGTAGTCTCTTCATGAGTTTGTTGATGTCAGGGAGTTGTTCGATACGATACCCTTCGGCAGCTATGCCAAATGTTATTGTTGTTCGTTAATGGCCGGTTCAAGGCATTGAGATACTTGTTGGTTAATGTTGTTGTCGATAGCCGGTTTACGATATCGATGCATCGATTTTTATTGTTGACTAATATTCCATTGAGGTATCGTTGTGATCGTTGTTATTGGTATCAGTAAGTTTTTGTTAATGTTATTTTGGCCGATTGAAGGCGTTGACGTATTCTATTATCATCTCTATTTTTGGTGGGCGATTAAAAGCACCGGGACATCTATTCTAATTGTATCTTTGTTATCTATTGGTCATTCTAAGACAATCGAGGTATTGAATTGGGACTGTCGATGACATTTCCCATCCGTTAAGTCGTTGTTATCGATTGGCCGTTCTAAGGCAATCGAGGTATTGAATTGGGACTGTCGAGGATATTTCCCATCCGCTGAGTCGTTGTTATCGATTGTTCGTTCTAAGGCAATCGAGGTATTGAATTGGGACTGTCGAGGACATTTCCCATCCGTTGAGTCATTGTTATCGATTGGCCGTTCTAAGGCAATCGAGGTATTGAATTGGTACTGTCGAGGACATTTTCCATCCGTTGAGTCGTGTTATCGATTGGCCGTTCTAAGGCAATCGAGGTATTGAATTTGGACTGTCGAGGATAGTTCCCATCTGTTAAGTCGTTGTTATCGATTGGTCGTTCTAAGGCAATCGAGGTATTGAATTAGGACTGTCGAGGATAGTTCCCATCCGTTGAGTCGTTGTTATCGATTGGCCGTTCTAAGGCAATCGAGGTATTGAATTAGGACTGTCGAGGATAGTTCCCATCCGTTGAGTCGTTGTTATCGATTGGTCGTTCTAAGACAATTGAGGTATTAAATTGGGACTATCGAGGATAGTTCCCACCCGCTGAGTTGTTGTTATCGATATGCCATCCCAAGTCAATTAAGGTATTTGAATTGGGACCGCCGAGGATGGTGCCATCCGTGAGTTATTATTGTTGTGTTGGCCGACTCAAGACAACACACTATTATTCTTGTGAATTCGGTAATCTTGTGATCGCTATCGTTTGTAATTGATTGTGTTTTGGAGGATAGACTTGGCTAGTACTCGAATGGTAAGTTTGGGGCCTGAACCTTCACGGTTGGTTTCCCAACACTTACAGTACAGTAGGTCATGGTCATTGGATGGCCTCATTGCGATACGGCTTCATGTCGTGGCTTCAGCCCTCATTGTGATATGGATTCGTGCCGTGGTTTCGGCCCTCAATGTGATACGGCTTCGTGTTTTGGCTTCGGCCCTCATTATGATATGGCTTTGTGTCGTGGCTTAGGCCCTCATTGTGATACGGCTTCGTGTTGTGGGTTCGGCCCTCATTGTGATACAACTTTGTGCTGTGGGTTCGGCCCTCATTGTGATACGTCTTCGTGCCGTGGCTTCGACCCTCATGTGATACGAATTCGTGTTGTGGCTTCGGCCCTCATGTGATACAGCTTCGGGCTGTTTGGCTCCAGGCCATTGTGATGATTGGCGGCTTCGGCTGAGTGGCTTTCAGGCCATCGTGATATTTTGGCAGCTTCGGCTGAGGGCTTTCAGGCTATTGTGATGTTTTGGTATTTCTGTTGGAGCCTTCGGGCATTGTGAATCATATTCTAATTCAGTTTTGGTTTGGTTTACCTTCGGGTAATTCGTTTTTTGTTCTATATTGATGATTCGCTATTGGGCACTTGTGTTCTAACCTATTGAGCAGGTATTGATCGTATGCCATAGGCATAGTGTTTCACGAATGCTCGGTTCTTACCTTGGTTTGTGAGCATATCGTATTACCATTGTTGTACCATTTATTCTGCCTTTGGATGCATATCATGTTATACATGTATTTGATATTCATTATCTGTATGACTGACCCCGTGGGGGCGAAACATGTTTTCATGTTTTAGGTGTTTACGAGGAGAGAGTTGAGATACAGGGGCATGACGATGTGGACGAGGCATTCGAGCGATACTAGTCCCGAGCTGTTTTGGTGTTCATGTTGGTTAGTCCGTTCGAAGTGTTCTCCAGTTTGTTAGTCATTGTCATTATGTATTATCCGAGCAAGGCTCGTGGATGTTGTTGTATTTTTATTTTGGCCATGTAGGCTCATCGTTGTCATTGAAATTCCATATCGGAATATTGTGTCGGATATCATAGTTGTAACACCCCCAATCCGCTCAGGGATATTACACGCCGTAGAACCTTTCCTCAAGGATCTACCAGGCTGGTAACGACATATAACAACTCAAACATGCCTTTAAGGCTAAAATAACTCAATAGACCGATTTGGTCTTTCAACGAATACATACAGCTCAACTACAACTCGTGCCCACGCAGTCAAAATCTGACTACACCCGTACAACGGAAAATATAGCAAATGAAAATAGAGTACAATCAACCAATAAATGCAGTACGGTTCCTCATGTGATTAGTATCGATCATCTTTCATCATCCTTCGTGCCGTCCCTGTGTTATGCTCCAAAACCTGAATGCAAAAATAGACATCCACCCCCCGAATACTCGGGGGTTAGCAAAACTCCACTGTTTTGCTAGTGCAAATACAAAGTGCAAATACGAGCCATACAATTCACATTTCCACGAATAACAATAACCGAGTGTAACACCCCCAATCCACTCAGGGATATTACACGCCGTAGACCCTCTCCTCGAGGATCTACCAGGCTGGTAACAACATTTAACATCTCGACAATGCCTTCAAGGCTAAATGACTCAGTAGACCGATTTGGTCTTTCCACAATTACATACAACTCAAATACAACTCATGCCCACGCAGGGGACAAAATACAACCACACCCGTACAACGGGAACAATATAGCAGCGGAAAATAAAGTACAACTGAACCAACACACGATGTACGGTTCCTCATGTGATTAGTATCGATCATCTTTCATCATCCTTCGTGCCGACCCTGTGTTATGCTCCAAAACCTGAATGCAAAAACAGACATCCACCCCCCGAATACTCGGGGGTTAGCAAAACTCCACTGTTTTGCTAGTGCAAGAACAAAGTGCAAATACGAGCCATACAATTCACATTCCACGAATAACAATAACCGAGGATCCTCAAAGATCCAAACGAAACGAAAAGTACTTCCCGAGGCAAGGGTTTTGAGAAAACATTTCAAAATCGAAACATCATAAATCAATGGAAGTAATTTATAAAATGGTTTAGAATGCCATCGAGAGTTTTAATAGAAAATAATTTAGGATTATCAAATCCTACTTTCAAAATCCAAAAGATAAAAGGGGGTCACCGCCCCAAAGGTTTACTTCCCGAAAAATGATATTTACCAAACCGTTGGGATTTTAGCCCCAAATCCGTAAAATGACTTTTACAAAAACATTGGGATTTTAGCCCCAAATCTTAGCAACTCACAGTACACAAGAACGATCACAAGGTCTGTATCCCAACATCAAAATCCACAAATAAAGGATTTAAATCAAACAACAAAATACTCCAGTGCCATCCTAGCCAAGTAAGCCAAACGAACACTTACCTCTTACACACTTAGTCAATGCATGCAATCATGAAAACCGTTCAAAAGCACTCATTTCCGGAAATGCCAATGATCAAACCACATTTGTAAAAATGCACCACAATTAACCGCGGACCCACAGCTTCGTGGATCCCTGCCGAGACCCCGTCGGATCTAACCCACAGTGGTTAAAAGCAAGCTCGCGGTCCCACAGCTTCGTGGAACCCTACCGAGACCCCGTCGAGTCTAACCCGTAGTGAGCATACACACACACACGTTACTCATGCAATACTAACATGCTAAGAATGTAAGTTCATTAAGAATACTCACTAGAGATGGCCATTAACTCGACACCATTACCAAACTCTTCAAAAATACAATAACAAGATTAAATAAGGAATACACGATTCCATAACTTAAACAATAGGAGTATCATCATAAAATCCTTCAACGTTCGAAATAACCAAATCATAATCAATTCTCAAAACACCGTTCACAAATCACACTCGTTTTGAAAGAAAGCCTTTAACGAGGCCAAACCGAAATCCTTTGAAACTTCATTTCAAATAACCAAACAAACACATCAAGACGACCACCGATCATCATATCCATAAAACGAGAAAAGTATGGGCAAGGTACTTGCCTCGAATAAGAACAACGCGGAGAATCGACCAAGTAGGTTGGCCCGAACCGACTACGAACCCGCCGACTCCACCGAACGCCAACTCACGTTCATAAACTACGAAGGACAAATAATAACAATGAAATGAATTCCATAACACGACTCAAAGCCGTTGAATTCAAAGAACGAATGACGAAAGTTCACGGATTTCCCCCAAAACGGCCAAGAACACGATTCGTTCCGTCAAACCACGAAAACGGAATTCCAAGTTGAAATATGGATATACAATCCATAGAATATGTTTAACAACATCATTTAACCATAATCGATCCATCGAAAATGGATGAAAAACGAGATCGGGGACAAATCCCCCAAAAAGTCAATTCGAAGGAAATCAAGAAACATACTTCGATTCGACGAAGAACAATGGATTAAATGATGTTAAACACAAGAATACTACCAAGATTAATCATACCCATCATGAATTAATCAACAACACGGAACGAATCGGACGAAAATGCAAAAATCCCCAAATTCACGAAATTAGGGTTCTAAGGAAGATTACCTTGATTCGCTGGATCAAAGGTTGATAACGGACGATCGATTGATGTTATGAACTCAAGGACTTCATGGATTTGTTGTTAAACAACATGGCTTCATCACCCATGAATCCCCACTCGCGGACGGAGAAGGAAGGAAGTGAAAAATGAAGTGAAATGTATTTGCTCGGCCACATTTATCTCGGGCAGACTAGCGTGCGCTAGCCTTCCCGGACTAGCGTGCGCTATCGGCGGTATCGGCCAGTACCCTCGGCCCGGGGCCCACGACCGGCATCACCGACCAACCCTGCCGACCAACCTGTCGACCCGACTCCGCTAGCGTGCGCTACGGCCGGAAGCTGTGCGCGCTAGCGGCTGTCCGATAGCCACTGGATCGAACCCCGGCAGTAACGTCGCTAGCCGGCCGGCGTGCGCTCGCTGCCGACTAGCGCGCGCTACGGCTTAGCGTGCGCTACTGCCCGATCTGGCCGAGTCGAGAACCTCGGGAACCCCAGCCTGTGCCCGGGCGATAAGCGTGCGTTAGGCCGGTAGCGTCGCTACACTGCCGGTTAGCGCGCGACCTTCCGGCCGTGGCGTGCGCTACGCCGGATCTGCCGCACCGTCGGCCGGTGCCGCAATCGTCCGGCGATCCATGCCGTCCGGCGATCCATAGCCGTCGAGCTCGGCGACCCGATTACAAGCGCGCAGGCGAACACGACGAAAAGTTCACGGACGACATAAACGACTCGAAATGAAAACGTAATACCATATTTAGTCATACGCGACCAAGAAACGGGTCGAGACAACCATTACAGATACGGATACCCGTAACTTTCAAGAAATTACAAAATGGCCCAAAACGCCCGGAAATCACGATACGTGATCGAATAACCAAACCGAAGTTCACAACACGTCTAACAAAGTTAAACGGACTTACTGGAAACTCGAAACAGCGATTCGAACGAGATTCGCAAGAATCGAACTCAAGCGCGGAAAAAGTCGCTAAAAAGCACGGAACTCAACAAAACAACACCGAAACGAACTCGGATGTCAAAAAGTGTAGAATTAATCATTCTCAGAATGACGAAACGGACATGAGCGAGTCGTCAAAACGGAATCCGACCGAAAAAAGAAATTTACCGAAAATCGAAAATTGCGGATATTACATTCTACCCTCCTTAAAAGAAGTTTCGTCCCGAAACTTAAAACAAGTAGGGAGAAGGAATATTCCGCCAAGGAAAACTCATCGAGATACACAAGAATGCGTAACTAACGCCCAACGGCGAAACGTTACAAACAACGTAATGGAATATACGGCGTGAAAACACGCTCCACGGCGACCAACACAACGTCGCCGTTAGCGATATAATAAAACCAACAAACGACAAGCGTCATCAAACGGATAATATAGCCAAGTCAATTATCCGACAATCACAAAACACAACGAACGAAAACCAATATGATTGACCAACCCAACGGTACATCAATCAAAACGCGAGTCAACCGAACAAACACGGAATCCCACCGCCTAAGGGCCGGAAGATCGAAAACGAAACTAATTTCCCGAACTGAAGGGAATTACGAAGGAGCCTGAATGTTCACCAATCACGGAACGAGGTCAATAAAAACCGAACAATCAAACGATCAAACCACAACGATCGAGTCAACAAAAATCGAAGAATCATGTTCGAATCACGAAGAACAATAAAATTCAAACAACAACTCCAAGGTTCACATCTCGACTCGAGACAATATATGATCCGGTGAAAACAACAAGATGTGCATTCACATAAGATCCACAGGAAAGGGAATAGCAATTAAAAAGTCACAACGACAAACGAGTTATTAGAAACAATACTACACTCGTTCGATAAACAAAAGCAAGGGGCGGGACAAGCTCGAAATGTCAACGAACATAAATGAGTCGACAGAGTCGAAAACACAAGAGTTCCAAAGCCGATCCACTTCGAATAAAAGAACTAGTAGAACCAGATGATGTCACTCCCAAACAAGGTTCACAAGAATCGAACTGAACCCGAAATAGTAACATCGATAACCAGATCGACCCACATCAAGATCACAGCTCGTTCGGACGATGAAATCGAAATACAGAACAAGTTCATAAAGTGCCAACGAACATGAGCGAATCGATAGACTGGAGAAAGAGAAAATACAGAAGTCAAAATAGTACGGGCATTACCTCCGACCTCGTCCACGAAATTCACAAAACGGGAGCAAGGTAACAAGACATTAAACAACCGACGCATAACGGAACCATCACCGATGCACACGGTCATACCAAACCAAGCTCTAACAGCTCGCACATACACGACAACGCGAAATCGCCATGAGGCGACAACATTCGATACCAACACTCCGCCTCTCACAGGGGCTAGCACAACCAATGTGTGGAAAGCGTCTCAACGCTCACACCGCCAATTCGATCATACTCGGGAGAAAGTATCAAAATGACAACGCGAACATCATACATTCATACCGAGCCCTCAAAGCGGGAATGGATAGGTTTTAAAAACGAAAACCTCATTTTGAAAATAATTTAGAAGAACACCGATTGATCTTGAGTATCACCTTTCAAAAAAGTACAAACGTGAAACATCGTTATCGAGACATTGGAGAACCATTTCGCATTTGATAAGAATGAAGATACTTTCTCTTAATGAAAACTTTCAAAATATTCGACCCTCGGGTCTAAATAAAAGTGTTTCTAAAATATTGAAAATATCTCAAAGCATTTTGGTCCTCGAGGTAGAAAATTTTTGAAATATATTGTGGCACCTAGGATGTACCACAAGAAAATAACTCATTTGAAAAGTATGTCTCGAAATTTATTTTTCTAAGATACTCAAGGTTTTCAAAAATCGATAGGCGAATGCCCAAAACTCACACATCCGACGTTCACTAAAACAACTCCTAGCACACGCATCAAAAGTTTAAAATCAAGACAATATATGTCTTTAAACGGAGATAAGCGATAAAATACCACATTCGAACAAAACCACCGATAAAATACTCTCCCGCATGGCTAGTGAACAAGTCGAACGCGTATAAGCACAAAGCTTCCACAAGAGACTTGTAAAACGTGCAAATCGATTCGAAAATCATCAAGAACGGATAAAAACAACAATAAAAAGACATCACAAGCGTTACACTCCTCGTATGAATCAAATACGAGAGTCGACTAAATACATATCGTGAAATCAAAATCCACATAAGGATTCCACCACTTAACAAATAATCATAAAAAAAAAATAGCTCGTGTCACACGAGGCACAACACAAAGAAGGGAGACTTACTTCCACAGGCCGCACGAAGGTGATGATCGCCCCACGATACTAATCACGACCAACAAACTCAAACGACGCGTCGCGACACGACTCAGTCAGATAAAATCCGATGAAACAAGACTCAAACAACACGACTTGACCCGACTGCCTAGGTTTCCTCAACCTAAGCTCCGATACCATTTATGTAACACCCCCAATCCACTCAGGGATATTACACGCCGTAGACCCTCTCCTCGAGGATCTACCAGGCTGGTAACAACATTTAACATCTCGACAATGCCTTCAAGGCTAAATGACTCAGTAGACCGATTTGGTCTTTCCACAATTACATACAACTCAAATACAACTCATGCCCACGCAGGGACAAAATACAACCACACCGCATAACGGGAACAATATAGCAATGAAAATAAAGTACAACCGAACCAACACACGATGTACGGTTCCTCATGTGATTAGTATCGATCATCTTTCATCATCCTTCGTGCCGACCCCGTGTTATGCTCCAAAACTCGAATGCAAAAACAGACATCCACCCCCGAATACTCGGGGTTAGCAAACTCCACCGCTTTGCTAGTGCAAGAACAAAGTGCAAATACGAGCCATACAATTCACATTCCACGAATAACAATAACCGAGGATCCTCAAAGATCCAAACGAAGCGAAAAGTACTTCCCGAGGCAAGGGTTTTGAGAAAACATTTCAAAATCGAAACATCATAAATCAATGGAAGTAATTTATAAAGCGGTTTAGAATGCCATCGAGAGTTTTAATAGAAAACAATTTAGGATTATCAAATCCTACTTTTCAAAATCGAAAGATAAAGGGGGTCACCGCCCAAATGTTT
This sequence comes from Orobanche coerulescens, assembly GCA_033398695.1. Lineage (NCBI taxonomy): Eukaryota > Viridiplantae > Streptophyta > Magnoliopsida > Lamiales > Orobanchaceae > Orobanche > Orobanche coerulescens. Next base: position 9,430,980 of record CM065807.1, on the reverse strand, counting down.
ACTTCGAAAAATGATATTTACCAAACCGTTGGGATTTTAGCCCCAAATCCGTAAAATGACTTTTACAAAAGCGTTGGGATTTTAGCCCCAAATCTTAGCAACTCACAAGACACAAGAACGATCACAAGGTCTCGTATCCCAACATCAAAATCCACAAATAAAGGATTTAAATCAAACAACAAAATACTCCAGTGCCATCCTAGCCAAGTAAGCCAAACGAACACTTACCTCTTACACACTTAGTCAATGCATGCAATCATGAAAACCGTTCAAAAGCACTCATTTCCGGAAATGCCAATGATCAAACCACATTTGTAAAAATGCACCACAATTAACCGCGGACCACGGCCGTGGATCCCTGCCGAGACCCGTCGGATCTAACCCACGGTGGTTAAAAGCAAGCTCGCGGTCCCACGGCTTCGTGGAACCCTACCGAGACCCCGTCGAGTCTAACCCGTAGTGAGCATACACACACACACGTTACTCATGCAATACTAACATGCTAAGAATGTAAGTTCATTAAGAATACTCACTAGAGATGGCCATTAACTCGACACCATTACCAAACTCTTCAAAAATACAATAACAAGATTAAATAAGGAATACACGATTCCATAACTTAAACAATAGGAGTATCATCATAAAATCCTTCAACGTTCGAAATAACCAAATCATAATCAATTCTCAAAACACCGTTCACAAATCACACTCGTTTTGAAAGAAAGCCTTTAACGAGGCCAAACCGAAATCCTTTGAAACTTCATTTCAAATAACCAAACAAACACATCAAGACGACCACCGATCATCATATCCATAAAACGAGAAAAGTATGGGCAAGGTACTTGCCTCGAATAAGAACAACGCGGAGAATCGACCGAAGTAGGTTGGCCCGAACCGACTACGAACCCGCCGACTCCACCGAACGCCAACTCACGTTCATAAACTACGAAGGACAAATAATAACAATGAAATGAATTCCATAACACGACTCAAAGCCGTTGAATTCAAAGAACGAATGACGAAAGTTCACGGATTTCCCCCAAAACGGCCAAGAACACGATTCGTTTCGTCAAACCACAAAAACAGAATTCCAAGTTGAAATATGGATATACAATCCATAGAATATGTTTAACAACATCATTTAACCATAATCGATCCATCGAAAATGGATGAAAAACGAGATCGGGGACAAATCCCCCAAAAAGTCAATTCGAAGGAAATCAAGAAATATACTTCGATTCGACGAAGAACAATGGATTAAATGATGTTAAACATAAGAATACTACCAAGATTAATCATACCCATCATGAATTAATCAACAGCATGGAACGAATCGGACGAAAATGCAAAAATCCCCAAATTCACGAAATTAGGGTTCTAAGGAAGATTACCTTGATTCGCTGGATCAAAGGTTGATAACGGACGATCGATTGATGTTATGAACTCAAGGACTTCATGGATTTGTTGTTAAACAACATGGCTTCGTCACCCATGAATCCCCACTCGCGGACGGAGAAGGAAGGAAGTGAAAAATGAAGTGAAATGAGATCGCCACCACATTTATATCGGGCAGATTAGCGTGCGCTAGCCTTCCCGACTAGCGTGCGCTATCGCCAGATCGGCCGAGTACCTCGGCCAGGCCCACACGACCCGGCATCACCGACCAACCCCGCCGACCAACCTGTCGACCGACTCGCTAGCGTGCGCTACGGCCGAAGCTGCGCGCGCTAGCCGACTGGCCCAAAGAGCCACTGGATCGAATCGCCCGGCCAGTAACGTCGCTAGCCGGGCCGACGGCGGCGCTTACGCCCGCCGACTAGCGCGCGCTACGCCGGCTTAGCGTGCGCTACTCGCCGATCCCGACCGAGTCCGTAACCTCAGAACCCCACCGCCTGTGCCCGAGCAAGGCGTTAAAGCGGCCAGAAGCGTGCGCTACACTGCCGAAGCGCAGCCTCTTCCGGCCAGAAGCGTGCGCTACGCCGGATCTCGCCGCACCGTCCGGCCGGTGCCTGCAATCGTCCGGGCCCCGCCACCGTCCGCCGGGCCTCCGCAACCGTCGTGGCTCGGCGACCCGATTACCGAAACGCAGAACGAACACGAAAAAGTTCACGGACGACATAAACGACTCGAAATGAAAACGTAATACCATATTTAGTCATACGCGACCAAGAAACGGTCGAGACAACCATTACAGATACGGATACCCGTAACTTTCAAGAAATTACAAAATCGCCCAAAACGCCTAAATCACGATACGTGATCGAATAACCAAACCGAAGTTCACAACACGTCTAAAAAGTTAAACGGACTTATCGAAACTCAAACAGTTAGCCAACGAGATTCGCAAGAATCGAACTCAAGCGCGGAAAAAGTCGCTAAAAAGCACGGAACTCAACAAAACAACACCGAAACGAACTCGGATGTCAAAAAGTGTAGAATTAATCATTCTCAGAATGACGAAACGGACATGAGCGAGTCGTCAAAACGGACTCCGACCGAAAAAAGAAATTTACCGAAAATCGAAAATTGCGGATATTACACCGAGGATCCTCAAAGATCCAAACGAAACGAAAAGTACTTCCCGAGACAAGGGTTTGAGAAAACATTTCAAAAACGAAATATCATAAATCAAGGGAAATAATTTATAAAACGGTTTAGAATGCCATCGAGAGTTTTAATAGCAAACAATTTAGGATTATCAAATCCTACTTTTCAAAATCCAAAAGACAAAGGGGTCACCGCCCCAAATCTTTACTTTCTGAAAAATGACATTAACCAAACCATTGGGATTTTAGCCCCAAATCCGTAAAATGACTTTTACAAAACCATTGGGATTTTAGCCCCAAATCTCATCAACTCACAGTACACAAGAACGACCACAAGGTTCGTCTCCCGACATCAAAATCCACAAATAAAGGATTTAACACAACAACAAAATACTGTAGAGCCATCCTAGCCAAGTAGGCCAAACGAACAACTTACCTCTTACACACTTAGTCAATGCATGCAAATGAAAACCGTTCAAAAGCACTCATTTCCGGAAATGGCAATGATCAAACCACATTTGTAAAAATGCACCACAATTAACCGCGGACCCACAGCTTCGTGGATCCCTGCCGAGACCCCGTCGGATCTAACCCACAGTGGTTAAAAGCAAGCTCGCGGTCCCACAGCTTCGTGGAACCCTACCGAGACCCCGTCGGATCTAACCCGCAGTGAGCATACACACACACACGTTACTCATGCAATACTAACATGCTAAGAATGTAAGTTCATTAAGGATACTCACTAGAGATGGCCATTAACTCGACGCCATTATCAAACTCTTCAAAACACAATAACAAGATTAAATACGGAATACACGATTCCATAACTTTAAACAATAGGAGTATCATCATAAAACCCTTCAACGTTCAAAATAACCAAATCATAATCAATTCTCAAAACACCGTTCACAAATCACACTGCTTTGAAAGAAAGCCTTTAACGAGGCCAAATCAAATCCTTTGAAACTTCATTTCAAATAACCAAACAAACACATCTAGACGACCACCGATCATCATATCCATAAAACGAGAAAAGTATGGGCAAGGTACTTGCCTCGATACCACGAGCACGGAACCACGAACGGATACGGCTCAACCGGGAAGCTTCGGGCGCCCGATGCTAACGAAAAGGAATACGACAACGAACGGAACGGAAGAATCAAGCACGACCGCGAGGAACCGACGAAAATGAACCTAACGATTCGAATAGCACAATCACAACCACTTCTAAACGATTATGGAAATGGAATACACCCGGAAACCCGCCTACGATTCATGTATATTCATACCGAAAACAACGAGGCGGACCACCACCAAACCCTCTCGATTCCGCAAAAATCCACAAAATATCCATGAATCCGTAGGAAAACTAAAGATACTAACAATATTAATCGTATATACCATGAATCCACCAACAAAACGGAACTAATCGGAAGAAAATCCCCAAAACCCCCAAATTAATCGAAATAGGGTTTTAGAACATTACCTTTGGAGATTCAAGAACTAAGATCCGTAGAACACGCGTTAGATTGATTATCCGAGCCTCACAACCGAAAAGGAATGATGAAAATCGACCCCCGGATGAAGAACTCTCCCCCTCTATATCCTTTCTCTCGCGATGCAGTGGAAAAATGGGGAAGGAGACGACCGATCTCGTCTAATAAGGACGAGTCTGCGCAATTACCGCTTCGTGTGCCACGGCACAGCAGAAGTGTGCCGCGGCACAGCCGAAAATCTACTACCGTGTTTTAGCATTGTGCCGCCAAGATACTGCGTGCCGCGGCACACGGTGCATGGGTTTTGGTCGCGGAAGACACACGAGTGTGCCGCGGCACGGACAGTGTGCCGCGCACTGCTCGGCACCGTGCCGCGGCACCGGATAGGTGTGCCGCGGCACACAGTCTGATCGCTCGACCAACATTTGGAGAAATTTGTGTGCCGCGGCGCACGCACCTTGTGCCGCGGCCCACACCCCTTTTGGGTCCCAAAATGATAAAAATGATCCTAAAGAGAATAAAACGATAGGAATCTATATTTGGGGACCAATAACACGAAATGGATCCGCGGCAACCCCGAAACGGCGGTTCCGCACATCAATAACGAAAAAACAGTTCAACAGCTTGACAGAAGGACACACTGAAAGGTATACGAGAGTCACTACAATCGAGAAATACACCAAAAAAAGAAAATTACCGAACGTCGCAATTGCGGATATTACATTCTCCCCTCCTTAAAAGAAGTTTCGTCCCGAAACTTAAAACAAGTAGGAGAAGCAATATCCCCGCCAGGAAATCTCAACGAGATACACAAGAAATGCGTAACTTACGCCCATCGGCGAAACGTTACAAGCAACGCAAAGGAATAAACGGCGTGAAAACACGCTCCAGGGCGACCAACACAATGCCACCGGTAGAGACATAATAAAATCAACAAGTGACAAGTGTCATCAAACAGATAATACAATCAAGTCGATTATCCGAACAATCACAAAACACAACCAACGAAAATCAATACGATTGACCAACCCAACGGTATATCAATCAAAACATGAGCCACACGCTGAACAAATACGGAATTCCACCGCCCGGGGTTGGAAGATCGAAACGAGACTAATTTCCCGAACTTAAGGAAATTTGGAAGGAGTCTGAATGTTCAACAATCACGAAACGGGATCAACAAAAACCGAACAATCAAACGATCGAACCAAAAAGATCGAGACAACAAAAATCGAAGGATCGTGTTCGGATCACGAAGAACAATAAGGTTCAACCGACAACTCCGAGGTTCACACCTCGACTCGAGACAAAACATGATCCGGTGAAAACAACAAGATGCACACTCGCATAAGATCCACAGGAAAGGGAATAATGATTGAAAGGTCACAACGACGAACGAGTAATTCCGAAATACCACCCTTGTTCGATCAACAAAAGCAAGGGGCGGGACAAGCTCGAGAAAATGTCAACGAACATAAATGAGTCGATAAAGTAGAATATACAGAAGTTCAAAATCCGATCCCTTCGAATAAGAGGACTAGTAGAACCAAATGATGTTACTCCCGAACAAGGTTCACAAGAGTCAAACCGAACCCGAAGAAGTCACAGCGATAACCAGATCGACCCACAACAAGATCACGGTTCGTTCAGACGATGAAATCGAAATACAGAACAAGTTCAGAAAGTATCAACAAACATGAGCGAATCGATAGTCTGGAGAAAGAGAAAATACTGAAGTCAAAATAGTACGGGCATTACCTCCGACCTCGTCCACGAAATTCACAAAAACAGGAGCAAGGTAACAAGACATTAAACAACCGACACATAACGGAACGATCACCGATGCACACGGTCATGCCAAACCAAGCTCTAACAGCTCGCACATGTGCGACAACGCAGAAACCACCACGAGGCGACAACATTCAACACCAACATTCCACCTCTCACAGAGGGCTAACACAACAAATGTGTGGAAAACGACTCAACGCTCACACCGCCAATTCGGTCATACTCGGTAGCAAACATCAAAATGACAACGCGAACATCATACATATATACCCAACCCTCAAACGGGATTGGATAGGTTTTAAAAACGAAAACCTCATTTTGAAAATAATTTAGAAGAGCACCGATTGATCTTGAGTATCACCTTTCAAAAAGTACAAACGTGAAACATCGTTATCGAGACTTTGGAGAACCGTTTCGCATTTGAAAAAAAAATGAGGACACTTTCTCTTAGTGAAAACTTTCAGAATATTCGACCCTTGGGTCTAAATAAAAGTGTTTCTAAAACATTGAAAATATCTCAAAACATTTTGGTCCTCGAGGCAGAAAAATTTTGGAATATATTGTGGCACCTGGATGTACCACAAGAAAATAACTCATTTGAAAAAAAATTATGTCTCGAAATTTGTTTTTAGGATACTCAAGTTTTCGAAAATAATTCAATGCCAAAAAGGACGATGCCAAAAAGGCTAGAATGCCCAAAAATTTCAGGTAATCACACGGAACATCATAGCGCTGTGGGTCCCGCGTCGGAACTCCAGGCTAAAAACCATTTACAAAAATGCCAAAAAGGCTGATGACGGTAATATTTTAAAAATTCACAGTAGCCATTTACAAAATGCTAAATACCGTCATAAGAATTTCGCCAAAATGATCAAGGCCATAATGCCAAAAATTCGGTTAAGGGAATTGGTTTTCGAAATAAAACTCGGTCGGTAAAATACCGAAAGTCATTACAAAAGAACTCACGCAGCGGATAAAAGAAATACAGTTCAACACGCACAATCCAGCAACACTACTCCTCATAAGAACAAAATATTAGAGTCAAATAACCACATTCAGAACAAAACCACTGGCCCCATTCGAGGCCTCTAAAGACCCTACCGCACTGGTTAGTGAACAAGTCGAATGTGTATAAGCACAAAGCTTCCACAAGAGAACTTGTAAAACGTGCAAATCGATTCGAAAATCATCAGCAACGGACAAAAACAATAATAAAAAGACATCACAAGCGATTTACACTCCTCGTATAAATCAAATACGAGAGTCGATTAAATACATATCGTGAAATCAAAATCCACATAAAGATTCCATCACTTAACAAATAATCATAAAAATAGCTCGTGTCACACGAGGTACAACACGAAGAAGGGAGACTTACTTCCACAGGTCGCACGAAGATGATGATCGCCCCACGATACTAATCACGACCAACAAACTCAAACGACGCGTCGCGACACGACTCAGTCAGATAAAATCCGACGAAACAAGACTCAAACAACACGACTTGACCTGACAGCCTAGGTTTCCTCAACCTAAGCTCTGATACCATTTATGTAACACCCCCAATCCGCTCAGGGATATTACACGCCGTAGAACCTTTCCTCAAGGATCTACCAGGCTGGTAACGACATATAACAACTCAAACATGCCTTTAAGGCTAAAATAACTCAATAGACCGATTTGGTCTTTCAACGAATACATACAGCTCAACTACGCCGGATCCTGCCGCACCCGTCCGGCCGGTGCCCGCAATCGTCCGGCCAGTCCCGCCACCGTCCGGCCAGTCCCGCAACCGTGAGGGCTCGACGACCCGATTACCGAAAACGCACGGAACGAACACGACGAAAAGTTCACGGACGACATAAACGACTCGAAATGAAAACGTAATACCATATTTAGTCATACGCGACCAAGAAACGGGTCGAGACAACCATTACAGATACGGATACCCGTAACTTTCAAGAAATTACAAAATGGCCCAAAACGCCTGGAAATCACGATACGTGATCGAATAACCAAACCGAAGTTCACAACACGTCTAAAAAAGTTAAACGGACTTACTGGAAACTCGAAACAGCAGTTTCGAACGAGATTCGCAAGAATCGAACTCAAGCGCGGAAAAAGTCGCTAAAAAGCACGGAACTCAACAAAACAACACCGAAACGAACTCGGATGTCAAAAAGTGTAGAATTAATCATTCTCAGAATGACGAAACGGACATGAGCGAGTCGTCAAAACGTACTCCGACCGAAAAAAGAAATTTACCGAAAATCGAAAATTGCGGATATTACACCGAGGATCCTCAAAGATCCAAACGAAACGAAAAGTACTTCCCGAGGCAAGGGTTTGAGAAAACATTTCAAAAACGAAATATCATAAATCAAGGGAAATAATTTATAAAACGGTTTAGAATGCCATCGAGAGTTTTAATAGCAAACAATTTAGGATTATCAAATCCTACTTTTCAAAATCCAAAGACAAAGGGGTCACCGCCCAAATCTTTACTTTCGAAAAATGACATTAACCAAACCATTGGGATTTTAGCCCCAAATCCGTAAAATGACTTTTACAAAACCATTGGGATTTTAGCCCCAAATCTCATCAACTCACAGTACACAAGAACGACCACAAGGTTCGTCTCCCGACATCAAAATCCACAAATAAAGGATTTAACACAACAACAAAATACTGTAGAGCCATCCTAGCCAAGTAGGCCAAACGAACAATTTACCTCTTACACACTTAGTCAATGCATGCAAATGAAAACCGTTCAAAAGCACTCATTTCCTAAATGCCAATGATCAAACCACATTTGTAAAAATGCACCACAATTAACCGCGGACCCACGGCCTTCGTGGATCCTCGCCGAGACCCCGTCGGATCTAACCCACGGTGGTTAAAAGCAAGCTCGCGGTCCCACACTTCGTGGAACCCTACCGAGACCCCGTCGGATCTAACTCCGTGAGCATACACACACACACGTTACTCATGCAATACTAACATGCTAAGAATGTAAGTTCATTAAGGATACTCACTAGAGATGGCCATTAACTCGACGCCATTATCAAACTCTTCAAAACACAATAACAAGATTAAATACGGAATACACGATTCCATAACTTTAAACAATAGGAGTATCATCATAAAACCCTTCAACGTTCAAAATAACCAAATCATAATCAATTCTCAAAACACCGTTCACAAATCACACTCGTTTTGAAAGAAAGCCTTTAACGAGGCCAAATCAAATCCTTTGAAACTTCATTTCAAATAACCAAACAAACACATCAAGACGACCACCGATCATCATATCCATAAAGCGAGAAAAGTATGGGCAAGGTACTTGCCTCGATACCACGAGCACGGAACCACGAACGGATACGGCTCAACCGAAGCTTCGGAACGCCCGATGCTAACGAAAAGGAATACGACAACGAACGGAACGGAAGAATCAAGCACGACCGCGAGGAACCGAAAATGAACCTAACGATTCGAATAGCACAATCACAACCACTTCTAAACGATTATGGAAATGGAATACACCCGGAAACCCGCCTACGATTCATGTATATTCATACCGAAAACAACGAGGGCGGACCACCACCAAACCCTCTCGATTCCGCAAAAATCCACAAAATATCCATGAATCCGTAGGAAAACTAAAGATACTAACAATATTAATCGTATATACCATGAATCCACCAACAAAACGGAACTAATCGGAAGAAAATCCCCAAAACCCCCAAATTAATCGAAATAGGGTTTTAGAACATTACCTTTGGAGATTCAAGAACTAAGATCCGTAGAACACGCGTTAGATTGATTATCCGAGCCTCACAACCGAAAAGGAATGATGAAAATCGACCCCCGGATGAAGAACTCTCCCCCTCTATATCCTTTCTCTCGTGATGCAGTGGAAAAATGGGGAAGGAGACGACCGATCTCGTCTAATAAGGACGAGTCTGCGCAATTACCGCTTCGTGTGCCGCGGCACAGGCCGAAAATCTACTCCCAGGTTTTAGCATTGTGCCGCGGCACAGCCTGCGTGTGCCGCGGCACAGTGCTGATTGGTTTTGGTCGCGGAAGACACACGAGTGTGCCGCGGCACGGACAGTGTGCCGCGGCCTGGCTGGCACCGCGGCCGCACGGATAGGTGTGCCGCGGCACGCATGAATCGCTCGACCAACATTTGGAGAAATTTGTGTGCCGCGGCCCACACCCCTTTTGGGTCCCAAAATGATAAAAATGATCCGGAAAGAGAATAAAACGATAGGAATCAATATTTGGGGACCAATAACACGAAATGGATCCGCGGCAACCCCGAAACGGCGGTTCCGCACATCAATAACGAAAATACAGTACAACAGTTGACAGGAAGGACACACTGAAAGGTATACGAGAGTCACTACAATCGAGAAATACACCAAAAAAAAGAAAATTACCGAAATTCGAAATTGCGGATATTACAATAGTAGGGACTGTGACTTTTCTTTTTGGTCAGTTTGATGTGTTTTAGTCGTGTTCGCTTGGTGGGTTTCCTGGTGTGGGGTCCACGGCACTGTAATAACGCAGTGGGATTCTGGGGGCGTTACATAAGGATCATAAGGAGGACTAGGGTTAGGACTCCTAGTATAACCCAACCTTCCATATTGAGCCATTCCTAATATGACTGAGTTTAATAATATCAATTCGATATATTAAAGAATTGACATTGCACTTCCAATCCAAATCCCAATTTCAAAATCGGTCTCTTTATCTAAATATATTATTTTTCGTGTTTAAGATATTGAATATCCATTAATTAATTTAAGTTACCAACAGCTTTTATTAATTAATTGCTTATCCAAGAGTAGTACCACTGAAACCTTATTATTATATCGGATTAAATCCATATGTAGTGTTTAATATAATAATAATTCGCGAGCTCTTCAGGGGGACATCATCTGTAACACCCTCAATCCACTCAGGGATATTTCAGCACCGCAAACCCTCTCCGTGAGGATATACTAGGCTAGATACCAAAAACAAGACATCACAACCTTTTGCCACATGGCTAATTACGAATCAATAGAACGATCTGGCAATTTATCAATACATACAACGTAAACATCAAATACAATTCTGTCAAGAACTCATACCCGCACAGGGGTCAAAATACAAATACACTTCCATAGGACGGGAGAACAAATACAGTGGAATGAATAATACAATTCGACCATGACAAAAGCCCCATACTGGCCCTCGTGTGATTAGTATCATTTGTCTTCCATCATCCTTCGTACCGATCCTGCATCTTGCTCTACTAGAACTTGCATGTACCTGGACGCAATACAGACATCCACCCCCCAATTACTCGGGGGTTAGCAAAGTTCCACTGCTTTACTAGTGCAAGTATAAAGTACAAATACGAGCCATACATCACATACTCCGAGAACCTAACAATCGAGAATGGCCAAATAGTAAAACGTAACAAAAGACTTCCCGAGATAATTCACTTGATTAAAACCGTACAAACCATGAAAGGTAGAAATGAAACTCAATATACATTTTGAGAAAACATTATAAGATCTCGGGAGTTATGAAAACAATTGGGATTTAAGAATTTTCACTTATCGAAACCACTTAGGGGCACAGCCCGAAGATCAATTTTTTCCAAAACGCAAATCCGATAACAAAACACGGGGTCCACGACCCAATCATACAATTCTAATCACAAAACACAGTGTACACTACCCAAACATCTATATCAACATGTTCCCAAGGATTATTCGCATCCCGTGCTAGCAAGCCACGAACCTCAGAGTCTCCTCGAGACATACCCGAGTGAATAACTCAATGAAAAACCACACGACATCACACATCACCATGACAACAGTCACAGAACCACAACCATGTCATACATTCATAGTTATCTCGGCATCGGGCTAGCAAGCCACGAACCTCGGAGCCTCCGCGAGGCCTACCCAATTGGACAACCCGTGACACGTACATCACACAACCAAACCACAACCATAAGGTATCCTGGCATCGCGCTAACAAGCTACGAACTTCAGAGTCTCCGCATCGACATACCCAGTTTGGATAACCCCACAAGTTATCCCGACATCGGGCTATCAAGCCACGAACCTCGGAGTCTCCGCGAGACATACCCTATTGGATAACCCCATGGTCACGCCCGATCCGTACTAGCAAGGATGGATCCCGGAGATTCAACAAATCTTACCCGGTGGCACATCACTTTACCACAATCACACAACAAGGAAGTACTATTTCCAAACAATATTGAGCATCACAACCTCATTACAAAGGAGTAACAACTAATATCACACGACATCACATATGCGCCGAACGAGTACACGTTTAACCAAGAAGGCGTACACGGAAACAAGTCTCATTTGACGAACACTACATCACGGTATATCCTACCGTGCATAACAAAAAATGAAATTCAATTAATCAACAACAAAACGAATAACCGGCACAAAACGACAAATAATTCAAGGCAACCGAAAATGAAAATCTTGGGTATTACATTCTACCCTCCTTAAAAGAAGTTTCGTCCCCGAAACTTAAAACATAAAACAATCGATGCAAGGAAATCTCAGATAACACACGTTATCTGCTGCTGACAACCCACAACGAACCACATGCAGTACGTGACTCCTACCATCCATATCGCTACACCAAAATGATAACAAAACGTAACGAACACAAGTCAATATAGTTGACCAACCCGAACCACATCAATCAAAATACGAGTTTATCGCTGAACAAATACGAAATTCCAACAACTCAAAGTTTTGGAAGATCGAATACGAAGACAATTTACCGAACGTAAGGAAATTACGAAGTGATCCGAATGCTAAAAAAAATCACGATACAAAATAAAATGATAACAATCGGAGAATAACGATCGAGCCACAACAGTCGAACAACAATGATTGAATGCCAACGATCAAATCGGCCTAGAGGTGCCCAAAATGACCCAACCCGCCGGGTCGACCCGCCGACCCGGACCCGGCTGACTCGTGCAGGACCCGGACCCGGCTGACCCGTGCGACCCGTCGACCCGGACCCGTGGTATACACGGGTGGGGTCCGGGTCGAGCTTCTCCCTACCCGGCGACCCGCCGGGTCCGACCCGTCGACCCGCCGGGTCCGACCCGTCGACCCGGCGGAAATATAAAAAAAAAAAAAAATCAAAAAATGGCCGTTAGGCAGATTTTAAACAAAAAAATGATTATATGGAAATAACTATACACTGGATTGATGAAAATTGGAACTTAAACAAAAGATTACTTGCGTTTAAAAAATTTAATTGTACACATAGTGCAGATAATATAGCTAGAGCAATTATTAAAATTTTAACTTTTTATTGCTTAAAAGATAAAATTTTCACAATTGGTTTTGATAATGCTAGTTCTAATACTGCAAGTGTACCAGCTTTAATACAAGCTTGCAATCCTGTTTTAGCGGGTCGATTATTTCATACTAGATGTATATGTCATATTCTAAATTTATGTGTACAAGATGCATTAAAATTTGTAGATGAGGCAATAGAACCAATTAGAAAATGTGTCTTGTTTTTACATAATCGCACTAAGTTAGCTAGACAATGGGTAAAATTTTTAAAGTCAAAACAAATGCAACCCAAATTTTTTACTCCATATGTAAAACATAGATGGAACTCAACTTATGAGATGTTAAATTCAACTAATGAATATAAAGAATTATTGTGTGAATTTTTTGATACGTATTTTCGCGTAGAAGGATTTTATTTATTGCCAACGTATTGGGATGAAACTAAAGGTAAGTAAGGTAAGTCAGGTAAGTAAAGAACTACGTAGGGCTTTGATTCCTCACGAGGATACGTAGGCAATTTAATTTTAAGTGAAAACTTAAAATTAAATACAAGCCCATTTTTTTTAACTCTTCTCAAGTAAAAGAACTACGTGGAGCTTTGATTCCTCATGGGGATACGTAGGCAATTTAATTTTAAGTAAAAACTTAAAATTAAATACAAGCTAATTTTTTCAAATGATTTCCTTTTTCACTTATAGTTATTTTTCGTGTATAAAATGATAACAAATAAAAGTTTTATATACATAAAAAAAAAAAAAAAAAAGTGGAGACGGGTCGGACCCGTGACCCGGCGGGTCGAGCCCGGACCCGGACCCATGGCCGACCCGTCGACCCGCCAACACGTACATTTCATATGTACGGGTGGGGTCCGGGTCCTGTCCTGCCGACCCGGCGACCCGGCGGGTCCGACTCGGACCCGGACCCGGACCCGTGGTTGGGCACCTCTAAATCGGCCAAATCGAACAACTATGATCGAACAAAAACAACAACGACAATCGAATAACAAATCCGAAGTTCACACCCTAACTCAAGGCATTAAATGGTCTTGCAAGAACTACAAGATGTTAATTTCGCATACGCTCACGGAAACGAACCGATCTTGGAAAGGTCATAACGATAAATGGGTTAATCCGAAACAATATCACAACTCATTCGAACAACAAAAGTGAAGAATAGAACAAGTTCAGAAAGTATCAACGAACACAAACGAGTCGATAGAGTTGAAAATACAGAAGTTCAAAAATCTGATCCAGTTATAATAAAAGAGGCTTGCCCCCGAAATTCGGAACAACGAAGCAAGGAAATAACATAACAAACAACTGGTAGACTACACTTCTCAGGGACTTCTCGGAGTCGATCCTGATATCGGTGCTCAAGTTCGTGCCTCGGAAGATTCGGTGACCAACTCGCAAAACTGAATCCGGTGTCCCTCGAGTCCGCACTTGTAACATGTTACTGGCGGAGAATGATAATATGCACTTACATGCCCCGACACATTACAGTTAAAACACCTCCTGGTTTTACCAGGAGTCAGGGCTGACGACTTGGAACTCTTAGTCCCACTCATCGAGCGATGGGGCTTCACAGCAGAAAGACTACGGTGTTGCAATTTAGCAACACCAACTCCTGTACTATCCATAAGATCATCAGACTTCCTCTGTTTTGTTGACTCGGGCACTCGTTCCGACGATGACGAAGCTAGCTCATAGGCTAAGGCTTGATTATGATAATCTTTCAACGTAGTGAAAGTGAGTCCCGCCATATACTTGCGAATCTCTGGCTTCATCCGCATGTCAAAATGACGGGTCTTTTCTTGTTCAGTCCTTACCTGGTCTCGCACATAACTGAGTTGTTTGCTATAATCGATAATGGCTTGCGACACCAATACATCCTGCAGTTCTGCCAAATAAAAATCACGGATCCTCTGATCTCTAATCGGTTTCGGACAAAACTCAGCTTCCATAAATTCCTGGAACTCTGTCCACGTGACAACACGATCACGAGGTTTAACAGCTTTCCACCAATTAGCGGCATCTTTGTCAAGAAGGTACTGAGCGATAGGCACCTTTCGGTCTTCGGGACAACCAACTGCCTCGAATATATTTCCCAACTGAAAAGGCCAACCATCCCAGCCCAACGCATCCGCAGCACCGGCGAATCGAGGAGGATTCATATGAACTACTTCTCGAAGCCATTAATTTACGTCGACATTATGAGTCGTGTCAAAGCTACGTTGAACCGCCCGGGTCAACTGAGTCATATGTGCCGCTACTTATTACAGTATAGTAGCAACACCAACATTAATATCATTCCCGACCACATTCTCTTGGTTCCGTATCTGATCCCCATGGCCATATGTACCACGATTACGATCACGACCTCTGTCCCTCGGCATACTGAACAGATACCCACTAAGCACGATGAAACACACCATCGCAAAAAAAAATAGTACACCGAAGTGCCAACTCAGCACAACATATCAACACAAGGCATCAAATAGCAACGCGATAAAAATATCCACTCTGGATAATTACACGAATACAAAATTTACAATTGCAACAAATGAAACTTATGGTCGTAACTATCGGTTCACATAATCGTATCAATAGAAAATTAGCAACCATTATCGTTATAATCACGGCCATAATATACTACATATGGTAGCCAAACATTTTTAATATTCTTCTTAAAACTCCACGAGGTGTCCATTTAATTAATATCATTTGAAAATCGTTGAATTTGTATAATTTTCCCGAAATGAAGTTTGAAAATAATTTCGATACCTCGGCTATTTTATCAATACCAGAACCATAATTTATAACCGTTTGATTTGAAAACTTCGGCAAAACCATAACTCGGAACAGTAAGTTCCCTCAAAACCGACATCATCAAGATGGCCTTGTCATCACTTACCATCATCTCAAGTAATAACACATAAGGTTACCACATGTTACCACACAACGTCATAATCACACGTCTCCTGACCCACAATCATGAAATCGAAAAGTTGCAAGCGAGAGTCACGTCTTGAGTAAGTTTTTATTTTTGGTAGACCTCATTCGAGTTTAAAAGATCGCGTTTGGACAATTTATGATACAATAATGAAAATGAAATATCAATAGTTTGAATTTCTCCAGAAATTTTCGGCATTGAGGTCATCATACGAAAATCAAACTTGTTCCTCCCGTGAAGGATGTTTTGAAATAAAATTTACGTGACTCCTCAAAAATATTTAAAACTTTAATATCTCACATTGATGAACTTTCCTTTGTAACCACACCAGAGCCATTACTCCTGTAAAAGCGATTTACACACACACACACACACACACACACACACACACACATATATATATATATATATATATACACATACATATACACCGGCACCACTTCTTACTCCAGCACAATATGA
This sequence comes from Orobanche coerulescens, assembly GCA_033398695.1. Taxonomy (NCBI): domain Eukaryota; kingdom Viridiplantae; phylum Streptophyta; class Magnoliopsida; order Lamiales; family Orobanchaceae; genus Orobanche; species Orobanche coerulescens. The sequence continues at coordinate 9,414,375 of CM065807.1, read as the reverse complement.
GAATCAAACAAGCATAGGTCACGTATTCACAATTCACACTTAACCTCCACCTCATGAAATAGAATCATACAAGCTCATATAACACAAGGCACAATATAGTAGGAAGACTTATATCCACAGGTCGTACGAAGATGATGGATGCACCTTGATACTAATAATGACCGACATCTCAAACGAAGCGTCGCGACACGACTCAGTCAGACACAATCCGACGGAACAAGACTCAACGAGACACGACTCAACCCGACAGCCTAGGTTTCCACAATCTAAGCTCTGATACTATATTCTATAACACCCCCAATCCACTCAGGGATATTACAGCGCCGCAGACCCTCTCCATGAGGATTTACTATGCTAGATACCAAAAACAAGACATCACAACCTTATGCCACAGGGCTAATTACAAATCAATAGACCGATCTGGCCATTTATCAATACACACAACGTAAACATCAAATACAATTCGGTCAAGAACTCATACCCACACAGGGGTCAAAATACAAAATACACTCCCATAGGACGGGAGAACAAATACAGCAGAATGAATAATATAATTCGACCATGACAAAAGCCCCATACTGGCCCTCGTGTGATTAGTATCATTTGTCTCCCATCATCCTTCGTATCGATCCTGCATCTTGCTCCATTAGAACGTGCATGTACCTGGACGCGATACAGACATCCATCCCCCGATTACTCGGGGGTTAGCAGGACTCCACTGTTTTAGTAGTGCAAGTATAAAGTATAAATACGAGCCATACATCACATACTCCGAGAAACCTAACAATCGAGAACGGCCAAACAGTAAAATGTAACAAAAAACTTCCCGAGATAATTCACCTGATTAAAACCGTACAAACCATGAAAGGTAGAAGTGAAACTCAATATACATTTTGAGAAAACATATTAAGATCTCGGGAGTTCTGAAAACAATTGGGATTTAAGAATTTTCACTTATCGAAACCACTTAGGGACACAACCCAAAGATCAATTTTTCCAAAACGCAAATCCGATAACAAAACACGGGGTCCACGACCTAGACGTGCTGCCGGGCCGGAACCGCCGGTTTCGGGCCTCGAACCGGCGGTCCTCGGTCCCCAAAACAAGGGACCGAGCCCGGCCCGTAAACTTGCCCGGCCTCCCGTGCCGGGCTAGAAACCCGCCGGTCAGGCCGGGCTAAAAGCCGTGATCCCGGGCCGCCTTGATTTTTTTTTTTTTTTTAACTTTTATTATTATTTTTTTATTTTATTCTTGTATATTTATTACTTTTATGAATAGAAAATGATAATTCTTAATGTTTTGATTTTTTTTTAAATATTTAAAAACTCATTAAATTGTTGAAAAATGAATAAGGAAAATTATAACAAATAAGTTTGCATTAAGAAAGAGGAAAATTACAAATTAATAAGGACACAATAATTTTGCAAATAAATAAGGACAATAATTTTGCATTAAAAATGAGGAAAAGTACAACAAATAAGTGAAGCACAATTTAAGAAGTTTTACACTTGAATTCTTGAAATGAAAAAATAATAATAATAATAAAGGACTTGAGCTCTCTACTCCACATCCGATCGATCCGTCTCGGTGAAGGCTTCATCTTCGCTCTCATTTGCATCGTCCCATTCCGGTTCTTGAGCTCTAAGGTCGGCCCTACACCAATCGTCGAGCAACATGGTAGCTTCAATGTTCGCCGGCTTCATCCTTGATCTTCTTTGATCTAGCATAAGTCCTCCGATGCTAAAGGCTTGTTCTACGGACACGGTGGATGCCGGGACGGCAAATAACTCCTTTGCAATGATGGAGAGTATTGGGTACTCCTCTCTCTTCGACCACCACTTTAACACATCGATCGACGGACCACTATCTTCAACACCAAATACAAAACGAGTTTGCAAGAACATATCTAATTCACTATTACCTTGCCCCATTGGAAGTTCATTGCTTCTATTTTGCATCATTCCATGCATTTGTTGAACTAAAGGATCACTTTCATTCATCTCAAAAGGAAAATCACATGAAGGCATCATAGATGAAGGCATTGTAGAAGAAGGAAACTCACTACCATGTTTTAATCTATATTCTTGAAAAATAGATCTCAAACTCCTATCAAGATCTATCTTGATTTGTGGCACGGAAGGAAGATCAAAGAAGACCCCTTCACCATCAATTACAACATCACTCAAGTCCATTTGAGCAAAAGCATCATAATAAATACCAAGCATTTGACAAACACCATCATACTTCCATTTAGGATCTAAGCACTTAGCAAGTAAGAAAACCATAGGAATCTCCTAAAATACTTGAGCCATTTTTGAACCATAAAATAAATCACACCTTGCATGTTTGGCCTACTAAAACAACTCTTAAAAGACAAGGCAATATACATGCAATGTTCCAACACTTTAACGGAAGTACAATAATAAACACCCGATAATTGTTTAGTAGCATTATGAAAAACTTTTAACAAACGATACAAATCCATACATGAATCCCAATGACTCTCATTAAGAACTAATTGCATGTTTGAGAACTCTTTCCTAAAAAATCGCATAAATAACTCTTATACTCTAGTGTACTATTAATCATCTCATAAGTAGAGTTCCAACGATGAGATACATCTAATTTGAAACAAGTATAAACAATACCCTTTGCACGACAATATTTTTGCCATTTTTTCCCCAATGTTTTTGATTTGTGCAAATACTTAACGGCATTTTTAATAGGAACAACGGAATCTTGAAAAATACTAAGCGCATCTTGAACACATAAATTTAAAATATGACAAATGCATCTAGAATGAAAATATTTTCCTTCAAATGATGGTGCACATGCTTCAACAAGTTCCGAATACTAGCGGTGTTCGCCGATGCATTATCAAAACCAACGGAAAATACCTTGTTAACCAAAAATTACTCTTTTAAAACCGTTATAATAATTATAGCAATATTTTGAGCCGTGTGAGGCTCTTCAAACTCCTAAAGGCAATCAAACGTTTTTGCATAATCCATTTTGCATCAATCCAATGACAAGTAATTCCCATGTAACTATTTTTATTATAAGCATCGGTCCAAACATCGGCACAAATAGAAACTTTTTGAGACAAAGCGAACTAAATATTTCATTAAATCTTGTTTTTGTCAAAGCATTGTCTCCTAATTCTCTTAAGCATTTGAGTTCTAGCTACCTTGCTAACATTAGGCCCCAAACCATCTTTATAAGAAGCTTTATACGTTATTCTATCCGCATAATTAAAAGGTTGTTTTTCCATGGCACAATATCTAGCACAAGCATCTTCATATCGATTTTTTCAAATTTAAATAAAGCGGAAGAAGACATACCCGTCGCGAATTTGAACTAGTAGTACCTCGAATTTGCGTTTGAGTAGTAGATATTCCATACTCGAATGGATGAAACCCCTCCATGTGCCTTTGTAGTGTTCCGTAGCCTCCCTTCTCGATCCATTTGTAGTGCTTTGTGCAATAGTTGCAATAAGCAATGAATCTCTTTCGACCATCGGATAAAGGAGGTTCTCCTTCGTTGATAGGAGCCAATTCTCTTTTAAAATGTTTAACGAAGATTTCGGACTTGAGAGGCTTAGGCTTACTTGTTGGCGGAGGAGGAGGTTGGTTTTGTTCGTCTTCTTCGTGCTCTTCGTCCTCTTCATGTTCATCATCATTTGTTGAGCCACGAAATTCGTATCCCGTGCTCTCCATCGTATGAACCATTTCTTCAAATCGGGCATCTTCTTCGGCTTGAATTCTTTCCGTGACTTTTCTAGAATTTTCCTCCTGAATTTAGGCCCTTCTAGGCCTTTGAGTTTGAGGTTGAAAATTTCCTCCTCCACTTCGTTGGCCAAGTTCAATGGCCTTGCCCTTGCCCTTGTTAGTGTTATTCTTTGAGGTAGACATAGAGATAGTAAATAGAGAGTATAGTAGAGAGAGTAGAGATTGAATTTTTAGAGAGAATTAGAGTGTGATTATTGGTGAATTTTGAGTTAGGAAGATGTAGTATTTATAGTGGGGATGGGTAGGGAAAATGGGGGATTAATGGGGAAGTTTGGGGGTGGGGAAGGGGGCTGCCAACGGCTAAAAAAAGGACATAGCCGTTGGCAATTGGCAGCAGTCACTCACTGGACTGCTGCCATTTTTTTTCTGAATTAGCCGTTAGGCCCGTCGGTCCAGCCCGGCCCGCCGGGCCGATGCAAACCGACGGGCCTTTTAGGACCGGCGGGCCTGAACCGCCGGTCCGCGGTTCCAATTCCCCCGACCCTAGCCCGGCCCTAGCTTTTCGGTCCCGGTCCGGTTCGGGCCCGTTGACCGGCGGTCCCGGGCTAAAACCGTTGACTTAGGGCCGGTTTAGGGCCAAAACCGACGGGCCTGAAAGCCCAGGTACGTCTACCACGACCTAATCATATGATTTCGATCACAAAACACAGGGTCCACTGCCCAAACATCTATATCAATATGTTCCCAAGGATTATTCGCGTTTCGTGCTAGCAAGCCATGAACCTCAGAGTCTCCTCGAGAAATACCCGAGTGAATAACCCAATGAGGAAACACACAACATCACACATTACCATGACAACAGTCACATAACCACAACCATATCATACGTTCATAGTTATCCCGGCATCGGGCTAGCAAGCCACGAACCTCGGAGCCTCCGCGAGATCTACCAGATTTGACAACCCGTGACACGTACGTCATACAACCAAACCACAACCACAAGTTATTCTGGCATCGCGCTAACAGTCTACGAACCTCAGAGTCTCCGCATCGACATACCCGGTTTGGATAACCCCACAAGTTATCCCGGCATCGGGCTAGCAAGCCACGAACCTCGGAGTCGCCGCGAGACATACCCGATTGGATAAACCCATGGTCACGCCCGATCCGTACTAGCAAGGATGGATCCCGAAGATTCAACAAATCTTACCAGGTGGCACATCACTTTACCACAATCACACAACAACAAGAAAGTACCATTTCCAAACAACACTAAGCATCACAACTTCCTTACAAAGGAGTAACAACTAATATCACATGACATCACATATGCGCCGAACGAGTACACGTTTAACCAAGGAGGCGTATGCGGCAATAAGTCTCATTCGACGAACACTACATCACGGTATATCCTACCGCGCATAACAGAAAATGAAATTCAATTAATCAACAACAAAACGAATAACCAGCACAAAACGATAAATAATTTGAGGCAACCGAAAACGAAAATCTCGGGTATTACATCATCAACCCACACTAGCCGGGACATAATTTCTAGTTATAATGTCAATTGTTATATAAATAAGGTTAAAATGCTCATGGGGTCCCTTAACTAGGGGTGGGCACAAAAAATCAAAATCTCGATCCCGTCCCGATCCCGTCCCAAAATTACCCGAGATGGAACGGGATCCAAAATTAAAAACACTAGGCCCGTCCCGTCCCGTCCCATTAGAGTAACTACAGGACGGGACACGGGACAAAAAATCTGAGGCCCGTAAGGCCCGTCTCGTCCCGCTAAGTTTTTAACCCTTTTTAAAACCATATATTTTTAATATTTGTAACCATTTTTTAATTAATTTTTAATAATAAACTATTTTTATTTTTTACTATCTGTATATTATAATTATACACAAACCTAATCAACCGATATAAAGTTAGTAACTGATATTTTTTTCAAAAAAAAAAAATGGATATGTTTTATTCAATTATAATAATTTATATTTTAAAAATTTAATTTAGGCTATTAAATTAATTTGTTGGATATTTTTCCCGAATTTAAATGTATAAAATTATAGATTTTCTTACTTTTTATAATATATATTTTGAACTTTTTTATGCGGGACTAAACCCGTCCCGTCCCGTTCCATCCCGTCCCAACTGGGATAAGGCCCGCGCGGGGTGAAATTTTAAAATTACCAATCCCGTCCCGTCCCGTCCCGCTTGTTATAACACAGGACGGGGCGTGGGATGACCCCAGGCCCGTCCCATCCCGTCCCATGCCCACCCCTATCCTTAACTTAATTTCAGATACCGATTTAGTCCTTTATCTTTTTTTTGTCCCAACTAAGTCCTTTATCTTTTAAATTTTAAGCAAATTTTGCCTTTTTCCGTTGGTCTCCGTTAAATGTTGTCCAGGTGGCTGTTAAGTTGCCTATGTGGCTATAAACATACCTGCGTGGAGAACAAAGTCAAATTCCTAACATATGTGTCCATTTCCTAACCTATGTGTCCATTTCCTAACCTCAATTTCCTAATTTTACCTGAATTTATATATATATATATATATATATATATACAAGAAAATAAATTTATTTCGAACAAATATTATTTTGCCAAAAAATATTTTTTCCCCCAAAAAATATTTTTTTAATTTTTTCGAAAAAATATTTTTTTTTATTTTTTTTCCAGAAAATAATTTTATTTTTTCGAAAAAATAATATTTTTTCCAAAAAATAATTTAATTTCGAAAAAATATTATTTTTTTCCAGAAAATAGTTTTATTTTTTCGAAAAAATAATTTCGAAAAAATATTATCTTTTTCCAGAAAAATATTATTTTTTCGAAAAAATAAAACTATTTTTTGGAAAAAAAAAATAATATTTTCTGGAAAAAATATTATTTTTCGAAAAAATAAAACTACTTTCTGGAAAAAAAATAAAAAATATATTTTTTTCAAAAAAATTTCTGGAGAAAAAGGTATTTTTTTGGCAAAATAATATTTTTTTCGAAATTAAATTTCTGGAAAAAAATATTATTTTTTCGAAAAAATAAAATTATTTTCTGGAAAAAAATAAAAAAAAAAATATTTTTTGGAAAAAATTAAAAAAATATTTTCTGGAGGAAAAAATATTTTTTGGCAAAATAATATTTTTTCGAAATAAATTTATTTTCTTGAAAAAATATATATATATAAATTCAGGTAAAATTAGGAAATGGACACATAGGTTAGGAAATGGACACATAGGTTAGGAACTTGACTTTGTTCTCCACGCAGGTATGTTTATAGCCACGTAGTCAACTTAACAGTCGCCTGGACAACAGTTAACGGAGACCAACGGAAAAGGCTAAATTTGCTTAAAATTAGAAAGATAAAGGACTTAGTTGGGACAAAAAAAATAAAGAACTAAATCGTTATCTGAAATTAAGTTAAGGGACCGCAAGAGCATTTTAGCCTATAAATAATATGGGCGATTTACATCTAGAGGTGCCCAACCACGGGTCCGGGTCCGGGTCCGGGTCGAACCCACCGGGTCGCCGGGTCGGCGGGACAGGACTCGGACCCCACCCGTACATATGAAATGTACGGGTTGGCGGGTCGACGGGTCGGCCACGGGTCCGGGTCCGGGTTCGACCCGCCGGGTCACGGGTCCGACCCGTCTCCAATTTTTTTTTTTAATATGTATATAAAACTTTTATTTGTTATCATTTTATACACGAAAAATAACTATAAGTGAAAAAGGAAATCATTTGAAAAAATTAACTTGTATTTAATTTTAAGTTTTTACTTAAAATTAAATTGCCTACGTATCCCTATGAGGAATCAAAGCTCCACGTAGTTCTTTTACTTGAGAAGAGTTAAAAAAAATGGGCTTGTATTTAATTTTAAGTTTTCACTTAAAATTAAATTGCCTACGTATCCTCGTGAGGAATCAAACGGCCATTTTTTGAATTTTTTTCACGGTCGACGGTCGGACCGTGGTCGCCGGTAGGAGAAGCTCGACCGGACCCCACCCGTATACCACGGTCCGGTCGACGGTCGCATGGGTCACCGGTCCGGTCCGGTCTGCAGGTCGGCCAGTCCGGTCGGTGGGTCGACCCGGCGGGTTGGGTCGTTTTGGGCACCTCTATTTACACCTGACTACCTTTTTAGATGGCCTAATTACAGTTTAGACCCTATTGTTTCAGATATTACAATGAAGGACAATTTCTGCTCTGTCCAGAAACTATATTTACAACGAAGGACAAAAGTCAAACTTTCAGTTGATATCACAGGAGAGAGAGTACTGATATTCCGGATTTGCCCTTTTATTTTCCTTTTTGTTTCTACCCATTTATTTTTAGCCTCACATGGGTGGCACATGCTGGACCTCATTGTAATATATATATATAACACTTTTGGACTTCGGTGTAATAAATTTTCAAACTTTCTAGAAAAAAATAATTTTTCCAAAAAAAAAAGTATTTTCTGGAAAAATATATTATTTTTCGAAAAAATAAAAAAATTATTTTCTGGGGAAAAAATTATCTTTTCGGAAAAAACATTATTTTATATATTTTTTTTATTTTCTCGAAAAAATTAAAAAAATATTTTCTGGAGAAAAAAATATTTTTTTCGAAAAAAAAAATTATTTTCTGGAAAAAAATATTATTTTTTCGAAAAAATAAAATTATTTTCTGGATATTTTTTATTTTTTGAAAAAATAAAAACAATTATTTTCTAGAAAAAATTAAAAAAATATTTTTACCGAAAAAAGTAAAAAAAATTATTTTCTGAAAAAAAATTATATTTCGAAAAAAAATATTTTCTGAAAAAAATATTTTTTAAAAGAAATATATTAGCCAAATACTCTAATTAACTTATAAGCTATTTGTTTCATATGAAATGTAATTTTAAAAGAAATATTTTATTCAAGTAAATAGAGGGGCATTTTTGTCTTTTTAATAGAAGTCAACATCAAACCAGATTTTTGTCCTTCGTTGTAATTTATGAAACAATAGGGACTAAACTGTAAAGAGGCCATCTAATAAGGTGGTTGGCTGTAATTTCCCCTAAATAATATTATCGCCCAAAATATGAAGCATATCGAGTCAATCATTGTCACTCTCACCCATGGTAAATCAAAGCAATAATTTTTATAAATATATAATTAAATATTATACAGTAGAATTAAGAAATAATAATTATCCGAGACTTGAGTTTTTCTTACCGTTAGTACTGTAGTACATAAGACACTATCTCATTGCGATCAAATTCAATGTATCAAATACGCTAATATATGCTAATAGTCAAGACTAACTAATCTCAAGCATACACTACAACCTTTCACGTAATTTGTCTAATAATTATATAGGTTGTGAACTATTATATTATTTTATAATACACCGATAATATGGTCTTCCGTGTGATACCGACACACCACATTATCTATAATATAAAATAAATAGACAATACATTCTAATCATAATGTGCATTACTATGCAAAGCAATACGAAATGTAAATAATATTCTCATAGCTAGTTATAGGGAAATAAGGTAATATAAGCATAAAGTATGCTTTGCAGTATACAACCCTAACTATCTCCCACTTATACTCAAAGCATGCTTCTAAGTATACTGCTCTATTAGATAGTATATCATATCTCCCACTTATACTCAAAGCAATGCTGTCATACACCGTAATCTTATTCCTTCCACACGTCCTTCAAAAACTTTTGAGGGTAAGCCCTTTGTGAAAGGATCAGCAAGATTATCTTCCGATGCAACCCTGGCCACAACTACATCTCCTTCCTTTACGAAGTGTCATATGATATGGTACTTGTGGTTGATATGTTTACTCGTCTTATGGGGTCGTGGTTCCCTTGAATTTGCTACTGCATCGATATTATCACAGTGAAGTGTAATACCCTTTGGAGAATCGAGAATCACATCTAAGTTCTGTAGGAAGTACTCGAGTTGTACCGCCTCTTTGGCTGCCTCAGAGGCTGCCACGTACTCCGCTTCCGTGGTAGAGCCCGAGATGCATTTCTGATTCACACTCCTCCAACTAATGGCTCTACCTCACAGAATAAACACATAATCTGAAGTAACTTGGACTTTTCTTATCTGCTGAAAATCTGAGTCAGTATAACCCACTGAACATAGGTCATCTGATTGATATACTAGCATGTACTCCCTAGTTATTTTCAGGTACTTGAATATATGCTTGACAGCAATCCAGTGTCGTCGTCCAGGGTTCGACTGATATCTAGCAGTCATGCATGCGGCAAGACACATATCTGGTCTAATGCAAACACAACGACTTTAGGTCGTGCTTTGGAATTTATTTTCATTGTTGTTATTGTCCTTCGTAATGTATTGTCGCGACGCATAAGGGACCGGCTTCATGTCATCTACCTCCTTTTATGTCTTAGGGCACATATTCTTAGATAGTTGAATTCCACATAATTCTGTACTCTCTCAAACAGTACCTTATCAATGTGGTCCAGAATCAAGGTCCTGTCCGATAGAACCCGACTTTTATATTGTAAGGTTTTCACGCGTGTTTTGGAACTTTTGATCGTTATTCCTTATTCATATAACTTGAATTGTGATAGCTAAAAAAATAAGGAAAAGGCTCACTCCAAAAAGAATGAAAAGACTACAATTTAAAAGTTTTTAATTCCATAAATGCTACTTTAAGTAATACATATTTGATATTTATGATTATACACTATATATGTATTCTTTTAGATTACAACTCGTCAATTTTCATGTATGCTTTTAAGCAATGTGATGTTACATACACATCTGCAGTTTGTATAAACTATAATCAGAAAACCTGTTTATTTAAATAATCAAATTTAACCATAAACTTATTTTTAAAGATCAAAATATTTAAACTCGCATATGGTGAATTAGGTATTTAATTAGCTAACACGTTCATTTCCATGATCAAAATGGTGCATCTTGGTAAATAACCATGTTATTTAAATTATCGAATCTATTCTCACATGTTTTTAGATGATCGAAACATTCATTTAGATTGGGGCCCTTACTTTGCGACAAGAAGCACATCAGGCGTAAAATTTCGCCATTTTGTGTTTCACATGATTTTGTAGTGTTAATTAATTTTGCCATTATTTGACACTATTATTTTCATGCCACGATCCCAATATAATGGGGATTAAGGTGAAGATGACGATGATGATGTAAAGGCCCTTACTTAAAACCATCGGCTAGGAAATTGATTATTATAACTGTTGATTTACTTTTGACTATGTGAGCCAAGACATGCGGTTGGAAATTGGTTTTAAAAAAATGAGTTTTGACTCAATTTAAACCATTTTAATAATGATAAAATATTTAATTCTTGATAATTAAAGAATAAATTATGAATCTACGTTTCGAGAAGATGAACTTAGGATTTTATACTTATGTAATTCTGAGCTTTTGTTGAAGCACAACCTAATTGGTTGAATGTTGGGCCTTCGACAACCACCTCCCTCTCACGCTTTTTAGGCTCACACCTTTGACTCCCTATGTGCTCGCAAAGCCCAATCTTTTCCAGATAATCCGGAGGCGTCTTCTTTGAACTCAAAAACAATTTCATGAGCTAGGCAACTCAGTATGGTATGAGGATTGAAGGGAAGAGAGACAAATAAAGAATCAAATAAAGACTAGAAGATAGAGAGCTCTACCTAATTGGTTGAATGTGGGACCTTCATATACCTGCTCGCCAAGTCAACTCCAAACTTATTCTAACTAGTAGCAGCGCATATGCGACAAAAAAGCGGATGTGCCTAGGCCACTAAAGAACAAAAAATGGGAAATAGGATTCCTAACACGCTTGTGTTAAGCATGAGTACTTCTCTTCCTTTTCGCTTTCTTGTCTCTCGAGAAGCTCGAGTGATTGCTATTTGTTCTTGAATCCCTACACCTTACCCAGTATAGAGTGAGGCTTTGAGATCGATAGAATTGAAAGACCAGTCCAGGCGGCCTAAGATAAGAATAGAGGCTCTGCAAGACCTTGTACTATATATGTCTTCCACTCACCTTGGAAGAGAGGGGGATATAGCTCAGTTGGTATGGTCTAGTAATAGTGTCTGTGGAGAGGTGAAAGACCTCCGTCTCGAAGGAGCGATCTTTCTCCCAGTCTTAACTCAATAGCTTGGGTTAGTGCCATTTTGTTATAAGGCTCAAAGTTCCAACTAATGAATGATGGGCGCAAGGGAATTGGGTATTGTGTCTACTTGATAGGACGACAATGATTGGGATAAACCGGGGATAGGGAACATCCTTCGAGCCGCCCCTAGGCAGGAAAGAAGTACGGACGAGATACACTATTGGTCTATTAACAAGGGTACTATCTCTTTAAAAAATATTGGGATTGGATTGAGACGAGAAGGGCCCCCTCTTAGTACGGAGCCCAAGTTTCGGGGAATGGGTGAATTATGAATAAATAAATGGAAGAACTAGAAAGATTGAACCCTACCATTCTTCAATAAAGTGCTACGGATTACGGACTAGATGGAATAGGTGCACTTCCAGTGCAAGTAAGCTGGAATTAAATCATAAGTCTCTTTAGCAACAATTAACTCTTTAAAAGGCTGACGACAACCATGCAACACCTGTATGAAAGTAAGTACCATCCCGTTAAGGAGGTGGCGCTGAGATTGGGCTATGGGGTCATACTCGGTGGAAGGGAAAATCTTTCTCAAAATCAATTTGAGTGAGAAATAAATGATTAAAATTGGCCATTTAATTGAAATGGTGAAGAGTTAAAGTGGGTATGAAAAGTCATCTTACATTGGAAAATTAAAGTCTTCTTGACTAATTTATTGATAAGAAGGTACATGGGTAGTTCAACAAGCTTGTAGTATACACTAGTGGGTCAACAATGCAAAGACCATATGCGCGCCGTTGCTGCCCGCCCGTCGGCTGGCTCGGCTCGGGCTTGGGCTCGGTTCTTGGCAATTAGACTTTGGTCTAGACTTGGGCGACTTGGGCCTTGGGAGCTTGTGCTGTAACTATATTAATTTTTTGCAACCAAGTCCAATGTCATCAACAACAATAGCAACATAGAAAGATGAAATCGTCATGTCGTCTCCAATAGAACAGTCATATGATTCTCTCCCTCCATATCGTCCTATCCAATGCCATAACTTCTCCAATCCCAAGAAACCTCATATCATTCTCAATCACCCTTATCCATGTCTGTTTAGGTCTTCCTCTACCCCTCACCAGCCTATGCGCTCCCCATTCTTCTAGCCTTCGCACCGGTGCATCAATCGGCCTCCCTCTTACATGCCTGAACTATCTTAACCGATTCTCCAACAGCTTATCCTCTATAGGGGCCACTTGTACTTTTTTCCTAATCACATCATTTCTAATTCGATCCTTTCTCGTATGGCCACACATCCACCTTAGCATGCGTATTTCCACCATATTCATCTTATGCACATGACTATGCTTTACACCCCAACATTCAGTACCATATAAAAGTGCAGGCCTAATTGCTGTTTGGTAAAATTTTCCCTTAATCTGTAAGGTACGTATTTAATTTTCCCTCTAATGATGTCAATATACTTCTTAGACACGCCTTTTTTGGCTAATGCCCACCAAAGTATCTCCATTGGTACCTTGTCATAAGCCTTCACTAAATCAATAAAAATCATATGCAAATCTTTCTTCTTATCACGATAGTGTTCCATCATCTGTCTCATCAGAAATATCGCTTCCACAGTCGATCTCCCGGGCATAAATTCAAATTGGTTTTCCAATATATCAACACACTTTCTAAGTCGTTGCTCAGTCACTCGCTCCCATAATTTCATGGTATGACTCATCAACTTAATCCCCCGGTACTTAGACACTTTCAAACATCGTCTTTGTTCTTATATAGAGGGACTGAAGTGCCGTTCCTCCATGCCAATGGCATCTTGTTGTATTTCCAGATCTTATTGAAAAGTATGGTCAACCATTCGATTCCCCTCTCTCCCAAACACCTCCATCCTTCAATAGGTATACCATCTGGCCCTTCTGTTTTTTTTAACCCATTTTCTTTAATGCCATCCGTACTTCACCCTTTTGAATTCGTCGCAAAAAATCCCGATTAATCAAATTTGAAGCAATACTTACATCTCCAATATCTTCCTCATGTTGACCATTAAATAGGTTATCAAAGTATGCCCTCCATCTTTCTGTTGTCTCCTGATCTCCGACTAAAACCTTATGATCCACATCCTTCATACATTTAACTCTCCAATATTTCGTGTCCTCCTATCTCTAATACGAGCAATTTTATAAATATCCCTTTCCCCTTCCTTAGTATCTAATTTCGTATACAATTCTTGATTAATCTTTTCCCTAGCATCACGAACGGTTTTCTTGGCTTCTCGTTTAGCCTTCTTATATTTCTCAAAGTTCTTCTCACTCGGGCATTTTCCTAATGCCTTGTAGAATTCATGTTTAGTTTTTTTTGCCTGCTTTACCTCATCATTCCACCACGTTGTGTCCTTACCTGATGGCTTGTATCCTTTAGATTCCCATAAAACTTCCTTTGCCGCTTCCTTGATGTTATGTTCCAACATAGCCCAAGTTGAATCTATATCCATCTTCGTGCACTCGAAATCAATACATCTAGTGATAATTTTATCCACAAAAGTTAGCCGACTCTCCCCTTGAAACTTCCACCATCAGTCAGGTTTAAAAACACAGCTAATATTTTGAAGTTTGAAAACCCAGCTGCAATCAGCCAAGGTTGAAAATCCAGCTGATATTTTCAGGATGAAAAACTCAGCTGACTTTTGGTAGTTGAAAAATCAGCTGACTTTTGGTAGTAGAAAACTCAGCTGACTTTTGGTGGTTGAAAACCCAACTGAATTTTGGAGGTTGAAAACCCAGCTGATATTTTCAGGATGATAAACTCAGCTGACTTTTGGTAGTTGAAAACTCAGCTGACTTTTGGTAGTTGAAAAACTCAGCTGACTTTTGGTGGTTGAAAACTCAACTGATATTTGGTCCCGACTGAAATGAGCTAGGTTTAGAACTCAGCTTCTAAAATATGACTCTTTACACTCCATAATGTAACGCCTGAATTAAATGAGACTATTTATGGAGGTAACTCTTCAGCTGAAGGATTAAAGAGAATTAATGGCACTTTAATATGTAGTTACTCCCACTTGATGTAGTGGAATTGGACCCTATAAAAGGGAGTCTTATGCATTTCATTTCATATACCATAACATAAAACGAAATATAAGCATATCACATATTACAGTATATTTCTTTCTTGCTTTTCGTGCCCAGTTTCTAACACTTGAATGTTCGTCGGGGTTCTGAGTTTTGGAGAACACCTAACTCAGAAACGTAGCAGCTGTATATTGGGGACATATTGCCTGAGCCTTCTGCTCTTATACGGGGGCAAAAATATCTTACGGAAAGAATTTTCTCACCTCTGCTAAAGTTGTAATTTTTAATTCAGTTTTTTTAATTTATTGAAATTGTAATATGTTGGCTTTACTTGTTATTTTTATTGTAATTACATTGTTGGAAATTCACATAATCAACAATCGTAAGACACTTTTTTTTTTTTTTGTAATTTCCAATGGCGACCATTTGTTGATGCTGCCGCCACCACTGCTGCCGCTGCTAAAGCTACTGCACCTACTATTGCAGTTCAGGCTGAGAAACCCGAGAAGTTTTTGGGTACTGACTTTAAGATATGGCATCAAAAGATGCTATTTTATCTCACTACCTTGGGAATTGCTATTTATCTCAATGATGATCCTCCTGTGGCCAGTGATACGGAAACTGATCGAACGAAGCGTTTTTCTTACGATCAGTGATGCGGCGACTTTATGTGCCGAAATACAATATTGAATGGGCTGATTGATTCTCTGTACAACGTGTACAGTTAAATCAAGACCTCCAAATAGCTCTGGAATCTTCTGGAGAAAAAAATACAATATCGATGATGCTGGAGCCAAGAAATTCGTGATCGGGCGCTACATGGACTTTCAGATGACGGACTTCAAAACCGTTATCGAACAAGTCTAACAATTTCTATTGATTGTGCACGAAATCAATGCTGAAGGAATGATTCTTCCTGAATCGTTTGTTGTGGTAACGGTAATTGAAAAGTTGCCTCCTAGTTGGAAGGACTTCAAAAATTACTTGAAACACAAATGAAAGTAAATGAGCTTAGAGGACTTAGTTATTTGACTCATAATTGAGGAAAACAACCGAAAGTCTGAATCTAAGTTCAAGAGAGGCCTTATGGAGGCCAAAATAAATTTGCTTGAACATGGGTCCTCTAGCAAAAAGAGGAAACTGAACCATGTTCAGAATAAAGAGAAAAAGTCGTTTAAGGCAAAGAAGTTCCCTGGAAATTGCCACAACTGTGGTAAGCCAAACCATAAGGCAAAGGACTGTCACTTGCCAATAAGTTCAACTGGTCAGCGAAACAAAGGCAAGCGAGTTGCCAATGTGGTTGAACATGGCGATGTTGACATGCCAGATCTAGAGCTGTCAGCTATGGTTGAGGAGCTAGATGAGGAGATTTCATCTATGGTGATTGAAACCAATTGGTGGAGATCACCGTGCTTGGTACGTTGATACTGGGGCTACTCGTCATCTTTATTTTGAAAAGGACATGTTCTCTTCCGACAATGTTACTGATGGTAGGAAACTGCATATGGCAAACTCTACTTCTTCTGTGATTGCAGGTGTAGGGAACGTGGTCTTAAAGCTTACCTCTGGAAAGGAGCTACTGCTTAAGGATATGTTGCATGTCCCAGACGTTCGAAGGAATTTTGTTTCAGGCTCTCTACTCATGAGTTTAGACTAGTTTTTTAGTCTGAAAAATTTATTATGGACAAGTTTGGAATATTCCTTGGTCGAGGTTATCTTGACATGGGATTATTCAAAATGAATGTGATGCCAGTAAGCCGTGAAGGCAAGAAAAACAATAATAATAATAATAATAATAATA
Source organism: Orobanche coerulescens (assembly GCA_033398695.1). Taxonomy (NCBI): domain Eukaryota; kingdom Viridiplantae; phylum Streptophyta; class Magnoliopsida; order Lamiales; family Orobanchaceae; genus Orobanche; species Orobanche coerulescens. The sequence continues at coordinate 9,397,676 of CM065807.1, read as the reverse complement.
ATAATAATAATAATAAAGCTCCTTCTTCTATTTACTTGCTTGAAATGTTCATATTTATGGCATTCTTGATTAGGACATGTTGGTCTAAAACTAATTTAAAGACTAACTAATCGAGAATCGATTCCAAAAAACCATGTTGAACTTGATAAGAAATGCGTAGTATGTGTTGAAGCAAAATGGCTAAATTGCATTTTCATTCGGTGGAAAGGAATACTACTTCTTTAGAAATAGTTCACACTGGTGTGCGTGACTTAAAATGTGTGGAAACTAGAGGAAGTAAAAAATACTTCGTCAGTTTTATAGATGATTGCACAAGATATTGCTATGTGTTTATGTTGGGAAGCAAAGATGAAGCAATCAAGGCCTTTAAAATGTATAAAATTGAGGTTGAAAATCAACTGAATTGTAAAATAAAAGCAGTTCGAAGTGATCGAGGCGATGAGTATGTAGCACCGTTTAAACATTTACGCGTTGACTTGGGTGTAATTCATCAAACGACTGCTCCTTATGCTCCTTAGGCAAATGGAGTTGTTGAATGGAAAAATCGAACCCTGAAAGAAATGATGAATGCTTTATTAATAAATTCAGGGTCGCCGCAGAACATGTGGAGGGAAGCTACTCTTACAACTAATCACATTCTGAATAAAGTGCCACGCAAAGGGAAAGATAAAATACATATGAGTTATGGAAAGGGCGCAAGCCTTCTTTCAAATATATTAAAGTGTGGGGGTGTTTGGCAAAGGTTGAATTACCTGAACCAAAACAAGTAAGAATTAGCCCAAAGACAGTTGATTCATATTCACAGGTTATACATACAATAGTAGTGCATATCGGTTTTTAATTCATAAATCTGAAATTCCTGATATGCATGAAGGAACTGCAATTGAGTCTAGAAATGCTATTTTCTTTGAAAATATTTATCCTTGTAAAGAGAGGATTGTGACAAGCTCAAACAAAAGAACTCTTAAAACTGCAAGTAGTTCAAATCCTATAAATGAAGTGCCAAGACAGTGTAAGAGAGCTTGAAAGGCTAAGTCATTTGGTCCTGACTTTGAGGCTTAGTAGTCGATGATGATCCAAATTCAATATAGGAAGCTTATGCTAGTCCTGATGCTCCTTTCTGGAAAGAAGCTATATATAGTGAAATGGATTCCATCATACAAAATTCTACTTGGGAACTAGTAGATCTTCCACGAGGATATAAGCCTTTAGGATGTAAATGGATCCTAAAGAGGAAATATAAAGATGACTGGTCAATAAACAAGTTTAAGGCCTGACTTGTTTCCAAATGGTTTAAACAAAAAGAAGGTTATGATTTCTTCGACGCATATTCACCAGTAACTAGAATAACTTCCATTCGAGTGCTTATTGCTATTGCTGCATTGTACAATCTCAAGATTCATCAAATGGATGTGAAAACTGCGTTCTTGAATGGTGAATTAGAAGAAGAAAATTATATGGAACAACCTGAAAGTTTCATTGCACCTGGTCAGGAAAAGAAAGTGTGTAAACTTTTAAAGTTATTGTATGGGTTAAAACAAGCTCATAAGTAATAGCATATGAAGTTTGATACAACTATGTTATCAAATGGATTCCAGATCAATGAATATGATAAATGTGTGTATATTAAAGACACACCTGAGTCATTTGTCATAGTCTGTCTAGATGTAGACGATATGTTGATCATGAGTAGTAGCAATGAAGTAATTGTGAATACAAAAAGGATGTTAAGTCGAAACTTCGACATGAAGGATTTGGGTTTAGCTGATTTAGTTCTTAGAATTAAAATTATCAGAACATCAGAAGTATCTTCTTATCACAATCTCATCATGTTGATAAAGTGCTTAAGAAGTTCAATGATTTTGACAGCCCACCTGTAAAAACGCCTGTTGATACCAGTATTCACTTAAGTAAGAATAGAGGTGATCCAGTGGCTCAAGTCGAATACTGAAGAGTAAGCGGAAGCCTGATAAACACTACGAATTGTACACGGCCATACTTGGCATTTGCTGTGAACAAATTGAGCAGGTTCACAAGTAATCCGAGTAAAGAGCACTGGAATGCACTGACTAGGGTTTTAAGATTCTTAAAGTACACCCTAAGTTATGGGCTATTTTATAGTAATTATCATGCAGTCTTGGAATGATATACTGATACTAATTGGATTTCAGATATAAAAGACTCTTACTCTACAATTGGGTATGTATGTATTATTAGGGGTGGAGCTATATCTTGGAAATCAAGCAAGCAAACTTGTATAGCCCAATCCACTATGGAATTAGAATTTATAGCTCTAGATAAAGCTGGAGAAGAAGCTGAATGGCTTCATAACTTTCTTGAGGATATTCCATGTTGGAAGAAGCATGTGCCCAGTGTCATGATCCATTGCGATAGCCAAGCTGCAATTGGAAGAGCAAAGAGCCTTATGTATAATGGTAAGTCTCGACACATTCATCGGGGGCATAATACTGTGCGATAATTGATCAAAAATGGAGTTATATCTATTGACTATGTGAGGTCAAATATTAATTTAGCGGATCCATTCACTAAAGGTCTGAATAGATATCAATTTCATAAATTGTGTGCGGGAATGAGATCAATAATATATGTCGGGATTTGAATGTACTACTCTCCGACAGTATCAGGACAAGGCCCTGGCTTACGAAATGAAAGATACAATAGTGGAGAAATTTGCGGAAGTAAAGAAGCACAAAGTGTCTGGCAACTTCACTGAGAACAAAAGTAGTGGGGCCCGCAATGGCCATTCCTCATTCCATTCATCCAAGAGGCCTCTGTATCCTTCTCGAGGTGGAAAAAAGTTCATAACGGCATCGACGGCTACCGACGCAGTGAAGAAGTGTTATAACTCTGGACAACCGGGGCATGTTCGGCGTGATTGCTCCGCTCCTTCTGTGACCTATTTTGAATGTGGGCAAGAAGGGCATCGAGCGACTTTTTGCGGAAATGTGACTAGATCGTTTGGGGCTCACACTTCAGCACAAGTTCCGAAAGAGATGAGTGTGAACCCGACACAGCAGAGTGGTCTTCAACAGGAAAATTTTGGGGAAAGAGAAGCATCCAGTGTTGGGTCCGTTCCTCCGCGCCTTTATTAGATGAGGAGGTCAGATGATCAAGACACTGCTGTTGCATCAGGTACGATTCAGATTCTTTTGCAACCAGTTAGTGTCTTATTCGATTCAGGAGCTACGCATTCTTTCATATCATTGAACTATGTTAATCGTTTGAAAATCTCGTGTTTGAATGATTGTGAACCTTATGTTGTGAGTTTTCCGAGTGGAGAGAGAATTGTGGGAAATGAAGAAACTAGAGATTTTCATGTGCCTATAGGAGGGAGAAATTAGCCATCAAATCTTACTGGGATCGACATCCATGGTGACGATTTAATTCTTGGAGACGATTGGCTCAATCGTTATGGGGCTATTTTGAATTATCAGAAGATAGTTATCTCAATTATTGTTGATGATGGATCTGACCACTTAATCGAATAATGGAGACCAGGAAGCTCAGGGAAAGTGATCAAAGCCATGAAAGTGATTAAATTGCTGAAATAGGGTTGTACCAGGTTTTGGTGTTATGCCATGAAAAAAGAAGAAGGAGTAGAGCTCTCATCTATTCCAGTTGTGAACAAATTCTTAGACGTATTCCCTGACGAACTACCTGGATTACCTCTATGTAGGGCTGTAGAGTTTAATATCGAATTGGAACCAAGAGACTCACCTATTCCAGAGCACCATATTGTATGGCGCCAACCGATTCGTAAAGAAACAACTTGAGGAATTATTGCAGAAGGGTTACATTCAACCTAGTGTTTCTCTTTGGGATGTGCCCGTTCTTTTTGTTCCAAAGAAAGATGGATCCCTCCGATTGTGTATTGATTACAGGGAGCTTAACATGGTGACGATCAAGAATAAATACCCATTGCCTCGGATCGATGATTTATTTGATCAACTACAGGGGGCGACAGTATTCTAGAAGATCGACTTGAGATCAGGATACCATCAGTTGAGGATTAAAGAATCTGATATACCGAAATACGCTTTCAGATCCCGGTACGTGCACTATGAGTTTGTGGTGATGCCTTTTGGACTTACTAATACTCCTGTTGTGTTTATGCAATTGATGAATTGGGTATTCTTACAATACTTGGATAAATTTGTGGTCGTTTTCATTGACGACATCTTAATCTATTCGAAGGATCCAGAAGAGCATGCAGAACATTTGTGAATTGTTTTGAATACTTTGAGGAATGAACAGATTTATGCAAAACATTCCAAATGCGAGTTCTGGCTTAAGGAAGTAACGTTCCTTGGACACGTGATATCAACCTACGGCGTACATATGGACCCGAAGAAAGTTGAGGCAATCTTGGAGTGGGAATCTCCTAAGAACGTGAAGGAGGTCCGAAGTTTCTTAGAACTTGCTGGGTATTATCACCGTTTTGTGGAAGGATTTTCCAAAATTGCTCATCCGCTTACTCTATTGTTGCAGAAGGCTCAGAAATTCGTCTGGGACGAGAAATGTCAGACTAGTTTTGATGAACTTAAGAGAAGACTGACAACGGCGCCATTATTAGCACTACCAGACGGAACTGATGGGTTCGTGGTTTTCAGCGATGCTTCAAATCAGGGTCTGGGTTGCGTGTTGATGCAGAAGGATAAGGTGATTGCCTATGCCTCTCGACAGTTGAAACCGTATGAGGTTAAATACCCGACACATGAATTAGAGTTAGCAGCCGTTGTCTTTGCCCGGAAGATTTGGCGACATTATTTGTACGGCACCTATTGTCAGATCTTCACAGATCACAAGAGTCTCAAGTATATCAGTCAGAAGGAATTAAACATCAGATAGAGGAGATGGCTGGAATTGATAAAAGATTACGACCTGGAAATTCTTTATCATCCAGGCAAAATGAACGTGGTAGCTGATGCACTGAGACACAAACCTGCTTCTATTCGAATATTGGAAGTGCTTACGTCCCAGTTCAGCATTCAATGAGAATTGATTCATGAAGGAATTGAAGTATGGTCGCAAGGAGTCCAAGGGCAACTGTGTGTGATAGAATTAACTTCGTCATTAATCGAAGAAATCAAATCTAAGCAGTTGTATGATTCTCTAATTATTCAGTTACATGATGAAGTGGACAAGGAGAAGGCCCCAGGATTTGTAATATATGATGATGGAGTTTTGAGGTTCCAGAGTTGACTTTGCGTCCCCGATGACGATGCTTTGAAATAGACGTCATGAAGGAAGCTCATAGTGTGCCCTATTCTATTCATCCGGGCCCCAGTAAAATGTATAAGGATCTAAAGTAGAATTTCTGGTGGGGAAATATGAAGAAAGACGTAGCAGAATACGTCTCGAAGTGTTTAACATGTCAATAGGTTAAAATTGAGCATCAGCGACCGGCTGGAATGTTGAAGCCACTTTCGATTCCTGAATGGAATTGGGAGGATATATCGATGGACTTTATCACCAATATGCCAAGGACCAGAACGGGGATGAATATGATTTGGGTGATAGTTGATCGTCTAACCAAGTCGGCTCATTTTCTGGGTATTAAGGATACATGGGGCCAGAGAAGTTGGCACGGGTGTTTATTGTGGAGATAATCTGATTCCATGGTACACCGAGGACCATTATTTTGGATCGGGATGGTCGTTTTGTGTCACACTTTTAGAAAGCAGTTCATAAAGCCTTGGGAACCGATCTGAACTTTAGCACATCTTATCATCCTCAGACGGACGGATAGTCTGAAAAGACTATTCAGACAGTAGAAGATATGCTAAAAGCCTATTCCTTAGATTGGTCGACTAATTGGGAGGTTCATTTGATGTTGATTGAATTCATCTATAATAATAGTTAGCATGCTTCCATTAAGATGGCACCATTTGAAGCGTTATACGGGAGAAGATGTAGATCACCCCTGTGTTGGGATGATTCGTCTGACTTGATCAGGATGGAACCAGAATTGATAGTACAAACTCAAGAGAAGGTAGCTCTGATTCGTGAAAGGCTGTTGACTGCCCAGAGTCGACAGAAGTCTTATGCAGACCTGCGCCGTCGCCCATTAGAGTTTGGAAATGGGGACCACGTGCTCTTAAAGGTTTCTGCTACTCGGGGAATCTTTCGTTTTGGGAGGAAAGAAAAGCTGAGTCCATGATATATCGGACCATTCGAGATCTTTGAAAGAGTAGGGTAGTTGGCGTACAGGTTGGCCTTACCGCCATCGCTGAGTCATGTTCATAATGTTCCACGTATCCCAATTATGGAAATATGTACTGGATCCCAGTCATATCATCGATTTTGGCGAGATTGAAGTGGCTAATGATGGCACGTTTGAAGAAAAGCCAATCAAGATACTCGAGAGTCGAGTCAAACAATTGATGAATAAACCAATCTCCTTGGTTAAAGTTCAGTTGTCTCGGCATGGAGTCGAAGAAACAACTTGGGAGATTGAGGATAATATGAAGTTGAGATACCCGGAATTATTTTTGTCTTAAGTTTTGGGATGAAACTACTTTTTAGAGGGGTAGTATGTAATGCCCAGATAATTATTATGTATTTTACATGTATTCAAACTTGTAACATTTGATTATGTGGTATTATTAATCAAAGTGTGCTTTCCCGTACTCGTATTCCTATGTTTTTGAGTTTCCAACACATTCATGCATGCATGCATCTGCACGTCATAACGTACACTAGACTTTGAGCATAACGTACGCTAAGTGTTGAATATAACGTACGTTATAGTTTTAGCGTAGCGTACGTAAGCTTCAGTCAGAGGCAGATCAGATAAGGTCAGCGTGTGGGGGCCAGCGTGAGATTCGTTGAAATTGCCCCGCGTGAACCTAGACGGCTTTTCAACAAAGCATGTCAACGAGGCTTAACGTACGTTAGATATGGGTGTTAGCGTGCGCTATGTACATGGTTTTACGTATGTAAAGGTTTCGGATAACGTACGTAAGAGAATCCAGAATCGAGGCAGTGATCTATTGGCGGACGTTAATGTACGCTGAGGATTGAGAATAGCATGCGCTAAGGCCATAACGTACGTAAGGGTTTGTTGTTAACGTACGTAATGTTTAAAATTCTATTTATAGACCTCAACCTTCATTTCACTTCCTCCTCACTCCTTGGCCGATTTTTGTAACATGAGAACTCCCCATCACCATAAATCTCTCATATCATCATCTCAGCTCAATTTAGAGGATCGTAGACCCTTATGGATTGGTATTCAAGCTTCTAGTGTTTAGTTTCACCAAGTATTCGTTGTTCTTCTATATATTGAGGTATGTTGATCCTTCACCAACTAGATTACATGTTCTTGATGATGTTTTGAACTCTTTTTGAGATTACCAAGTTCGTTATTATCATGAGGAGTCGAACGCCGTGTTTTTAGAAGAATAGATTCGGTTATACTTTGGCTCTCCTTCGTTGTTAAGAGTATTAATCGGACCTTGTTGAGATAGAACCTTAGGATGTAGTGTCCTGAGTTTGTTACGAATTATGAGCATGATTTTAGTAAGTTTTCTGAGATTACTAAGATATTTTTCACCGAGAATAATTCATGTTTTGATAGAGGTGTTCGGTTTAACAAACTTCTTCATATTCATGCTTGAAATGAATTGGCTATGTTGATAGAATCAATCCGAAACACCATAGTATCGTTCCCTTGCGAAGTACGCTTGGTATGCTTGTATCTTGAATCACACTTTTGATATATATTGTAAGAGCCGAACCACATATATATATATATATATATTGGAATTCGAAATCAAGATTGAAGTTTAGATTGTGGTGACTTGTATATCCATGAATTCGTAGACGTCGACATTTCACCTCCAATATGGTCATTCGATTCATATGAAGTATGTCATTTTTCCGGCTTAGCTTTCATCGAGTAGATAAACCGTGAACCGGCCTTACGATAATGTTAACTCGGATATGACTTAGGACGTTCGGTGCTCGTACGTTAGTTTTGAGAAGTATGTTGAATCCATTGTTATCTCTTTTGAACAAGGTCCGAGCATTGCAAGGTGATTGATCGAGGGGCGGCAACCTTCAGGCGTGTTGACAGTTGTTGGAGTATTTAATTCTTGCAATCTTTAAGGCAAGTATCATAATTTGACTTTTATTTTAATGTTGATGATTTTGATCATGCATATTGTTATTCATGTTGTTGAACATGAGATCATTCAAGTTGAATTGTCATGATGTCGGTCAGGTTATTAATTCATATGTTGTTCATGTTGATGGACATATCGATTTGCATATATGTATGCATAGTTGTACTGTATATGTTGTACTGATCCGAAGGGATCGTGTGATCTATGCAGAGGGCATTGGATCAGTTGTCCACCTTGTGTTGGTCCGACGGGATCATCTTGGATATATGCTGAGGGCGCTGGATCATTGGATGGGTTTTCCACCTCGTGTTGGTCCGACGGGATCATCTTGGGATCTATGCTGAGGGCGATGGATCATTGGATTACCCTGTGTTGTGTTGATGGAATCATATGGATTCGCATCGTTGGATTCCGGTCGAGGAAGTCCGCATTTGTGTTTTGCTATGCATCGTTGTTGCATATCTGATTTTTTATATTATGATACAAAATGCGGTTCATCATTCCCGGTTGTAAATTCATTAATTGTCATTCAGTATATTGTCACTCAGTAATTTTCACTCAGTAATAGTCATTCATCATTCATATTCATTCATTGTATTCACCCTTCAGAGTAATTTGTATCGTGCATCAGTTATTATTCGTCATTCAACCTGGTTGGAGGATCGGGCCGTGAATATCATCTTGTCATCTTTGTAGTGGGCTGTGTGTGAGGAGTAGCGCACACTACGTACTCTCTTTAGCGCGCGCTAATTAAGTACGGGTAGCGCACGCTACCTCTTAGCATTAGCGCACGCTAGTGTGGTTCAGGCAGAGAGTCCAGAAGGCACATGACTGGATTAGTGAAATTCATAACGCACGCTATGATTGGAGTATAATGTACGTAATGGTGTTTGTAGCGCACGCTATCGGTATCCATCAGCGCGTGCTAGCGTATTGGAGCAGACAGTCCAGTGGGTACTGGACTAAGAAGGAATTATTTGTAGCGCACGCTAAGAGTGTGTATAACATACGTAAGGGTTAGTTTGGTAGCGCACGCTAAGCATCGTGTAGCGCTAATGCTCAATCAGACCAGAGGACAGTAGGTTCTGGACTCCAGTATTCTGGACATCAACCATCATGTAGCGCGCGCTAACACAAGGTTAACGCACGCTAATAAGAGATGATTAGCGCACGCAGCCAAGGCACATAGCGCACGCTATTGATGCAGGCAGCGGGTACTGGACTACCCGGTAAAGCCGCTAGCGCACGCTAAGCACAGGAGATAGCGCGCGCTAAACTGGGTTTACTATATATTGTACAGTTTAGCCCCATTTTGTCATTTCATCATATCTCTTCCTTCTTCCATCGGTTTTGGGCGATTTTGGGCATTTCGAGAAGTGTTCTTCGAGCTGCATTCAACTATCATCATTTTCAAGCTTCTAGTTCATATTATTCATCATCTAATCCTCTCCAACACACCAAATCAAGGTAAATATTTCTTGAATCTAGAATTTTGAGATTTGAGTGTTTTTCCTTTCGATCTCTTCGTGTTAGCTTGCTATTATGTTGTAATATGTTAGATATGGATTCTACCTTGGATACATGTATTCCTACGGATTTATTGGTGTATATTTCGGATTTGATGAATATTTGGGGAATTATTCAAGAACACCCTAAGGGTTGGCTTTGGGATTTTTGTGGTTTCGACCAGATGTTGTCGTAATCACGAATAGAGTATTCCTATTGAAGTATTTGATTGTTTTGATGATGCTTTGTTGGAGTTGAACTATACTTTTGGAGGTTGGTTTCGATGTTTTGGGGTTGGTTGTAATCAAAGGAAGAATGTTTGCAACGTATTCGTTAGAATGCCCCAATGAGTTTGGTTATTATTGTATCGACTTTTGAGTCGGCTATAATCATACTTGATACGTATATTGATCATTTGTTGGTAATTATATTATTCAAGGTTGTTCGAGCGACTAGTATTTTCCACTTAGGATGTTTGTTCGAGGAAGGACATTTCATCACCGGTATTTGTGTAAGTTAATTCTTACTCGGTTAAAAGGATATTCATTCCTTTCGTTGTTGTTCATTCATATTCATAATTCATTCATGATATATTACTCATGTCGAGACTTGTAATTATCAAAATAATCATTCAATTCACGAGGAACGACGGTTCCAATCATTTCAGTGAGTTATCATTCATTTCATTATCATTTCATCTCGGTGAGTCATTCTTGACCCTTGTCGATTTGTTATTCATTGATATTCATCATGGTCACTTTTGTTCTTATGACCTTATAGGTTCATATTGCGTGGTCGGGTGGTTATGTGTGGAATTTTTAGTCGGGCACACGATAGTCATGTGAAGGGTTCACCGACACAATGGACTGTGCACACGGTAACGTGCCTCCGTGAGACTAATTAGGTACAAGGACGGGTGTGTCCGGACACTCGTCTTGTGCACTTGCACGTCCCATTACAGGCGTACTATGATGCCTCTCTTCAGCTTGATTTCATGACTTATATATTTAATGATTGTGCTTGTTCAACTCTTGAGGATTGTTGTTCTATGTAACTGACCCCGTTGGGGGATATTGTTTTCAGGTCATGGCAAGGCAAAGGCACGGGAAGAGAACGTTGACGGCGAGGAGTCCCAATGATACTAGTAGGGGGCAGTCCTTTCAGTCTTTCATGTCTTCTTCATTTTTATTTCCGCTGCAAATTTCCATTCGAATGTTCATTTTATTCAGTGTTGTATATTTTATCTTCATATAAAATATGCAAGTATTCTGTCTTTCCTAGGTGTATTATACTTAACGCTCCTCATCGGAGTACTTGGTAATATAATGTGGTTCGGTACAACAATTATATTATTCAATTCTTTAATTTTCATTCGCCTGGTTGGTCCCAGTTGGGGGTCCACGGCACTATAATAGCCGCCTAGTTTGGGGTGTTACAGAGTTGGTATCGGAGCGTAGTTTTGAATACTACCTTCCGAGTCCTGTCTCATTTGAAATCATCGTTCATCAGACTAGTATCATTGGACTTTCGCGTCACGTGTGACCCATGTAAACGCCAAGCCCCTCAGACCAAGGAAACGGTAAGATTTTTGACGCCATGGTATAATTTCTGGCAATAAGAATGACTCATTTATCATTCATCAGTCAACAATCCTCAATCATCATCTTCATTTTTTATCTTGTCGATCATGTTAACTCATTAACCACTCATTTCACTTCATTGCTCAATTGTTGATCTTGTGGATTGTATCATTAATCTTGTTAACTTGTTCAAGATAATCATTTCAAGAATTTCATTAGATAATCATGTCACCTCAGTTGATCATTCTTGTAATCATTATGTTAGAGCCTGTATGCTCATTATTATCATTTCATAAAGTAATCATAATGCGGTACTCATGCGAGATCTATAATTATCATGTAACTTTCCTGCTTCGGTATGGATAGAGTTGTCAGATGACGCAGGGGAAGAGGCCGCGGTGTGGACCGAAACCCGGGAGCTCGTGTGAATACACGCGCAAATGCAAGGAATAATGTTAATTCATCGAGCAGCGACGCTGCCACTCATTCACCCAGAAATAATCATTCACTGTCAGGAAGTTGTACCCGGGACAGAGCTTGCTGGGTTAACAATCCCTGTATCGAGATTGTCAGGACAAACAATCCCTATATCGAAAAGGTCAAGACAGAATGTTTTGACAAATATGCCAATCCAACATACAGCAAGCAGCTGTATCGAAAAGCTGATCAAAAGGTATCAACCTGTATCGAAGACTTCTCGTAGCCCCAGCATATAGAATCAAATCATACAGCAAAAGAGTCTTATAAAGACGAAGTATGGAAGCTGTCTCGAATTGACAATACAGCTATCATTCCATACAACATCCAAACAGGACAAGAAGGAATATTTGCTATTCACTAAGCTAAAGTCCCGTTTGAGAAGATATATTTAAATACTAAAGGATAAAGTATTTAAATATCAAGCCGTCAGAGATCTTCAATCTAGCGCAAAATCCGGATCGTGTTTTATTCAAACACATCATCCCGTTGGAACGGATTTATATCAACGGATATATTTCAGAAAGCTATATATATACCCATCCTTTGAAGATCTAAAGACAGATATACACGCAAACAAACGAACGAATGAATATTCAGAGCAAACATATCTCCCAAGGCATTCTGCTATTCTAAAAGAAGAGATATACAGTGCTCAAAACCGTGAACAACACATCATCAGCTAAAAGATCAGAAAGTCAAAGCTGTTGTTCAAATATTGTTCTAACCCTTGAACAAACCCATCAGCCCTGTGTGGAGTGAGAACCCTTGCTCTTCCCGAACTGTGTGTGACGGACCTACATTGAAAAGACAAAGCTTCAGAACTGTGTGTGAAGAAGCCAGTCAAGTGAAAGCTCAAACCAATATGTGTGGACGATTGAAGGCTAAAATCATTATATCAATCTGTGTGAACGATATACTGATTAGGTTTGATTATAAATACGTAGTTGTGTACGTAGTATTTATAATAAATATTTTTCACTCCTCTGTGGAGGACCAGTGGACGTAGAGGGGTTTACCTCGAACCACTTTAATTACTGTGTCAATTATCTTCTGCATTTACTGTTTTAATATTTGTGATTATCTTTAAGTATACATTTCATATCTAGTTGCTGTATTTACATCAACTTACTTTGTCAAGACTTCCGCTACGCACTTAGATTTGAAAACCGTACACCTTGTTTTTTAAAACACTCTCCAAGCTGTATCCTGTATACTTAGTGGCCAACAAAGCTCAATCAGAAGGTGTTCGTGTTGATCCACTCGCTTTTATGCAGGGCGTGATGGCCCAGATAACACAGATGGCACGCCTCATAGAGACGATGCAGAACTCAATCGCTCAAAATCAGCATACTCCTCCGCCGCCACTTCAAAGGAAAGAGAGGAGTGTGAGCAGTATCATTGACGACATCTCTCGTCATAGACCACCTACTTTCGAGGGCTCATCTGATCCGGCAGATATTATTCACTGGCTTGAACATTTTGAGAAGCTATTTGCTATGGTGGATTGCCCCGAAGGGCATAAAGTTTCAGTCGCGGCTTACTATCTGGGTAAGAGCACTCACTCATGGTGGTTATCTTTAAAGCCCAACGACAGATCTTGTACTTGGGATCAGTTCAAGACCCTCATGATGGAGAGATATTATCCGGCCCCACTCAGGGAGGCCAAGTTATCAGAATTACTCATTCCCGACCCCTCAGCGGACGATGATGTTCTCGCCATCGCTGAGAAATTTCAGGAGCTACTTCCTTTCGCCTCATCTATTATCCACTCTGAGGTGGATAAGATCAAGTATTTCAGTAAGAGACTGAAACCTCGTATGCGGATGCAGCTGCTTAATCATCATTGTGCCACCCTGGCCGAATTCATCGAGAAAGCTCTTACTTATGAGCTTACTGCGAAGGAAATTGCTAAGCAACAAACTTCATCTTCTGGCAAGAAATCGAAGAATCATAATCAGTCCGAAGGCAGTTAGGCAACCTTCAAGAAGCCTCGTGCGGGCCCTACTTTTTCTGAGCGACCTCCTATGGCGCCGAAACCTGCGGAATCTCAGTCTCGAGCGGCCAGTTCGGCCATCACCTATTCCAACTGTGGAGAACATGGTCATTTCAGCACTAAGTGCTCGAGGTAGACTATCACGTGCAATAACTGTGGGATTGCTGGGCATAAGGCCCATTTTTGCCGAAGAGATTTCGGCGACATCTCAGGCCCCGAAACAGTCAGCGGTTCCAAATCAAGCCACTCAGTCCACGTCATTCAAGATGATGGGAGCGAATAAAGGCGGAGCCCATAGCTATCCGAATTTATGAGATGAAGAGATCTGACGATCTGGAGACCCGAATGATCTCAGGTACACTCGAAAATTTTATCTCAACCTATGTACGCTTTTTGATACTGGTACATCGCATTAATTCATTTTCGAGTCATGCTTGAGTAGACTTCATCTGGATAGTGCTACTAGTTGTGAACCTTATATCATTGGTCTACCTGATGGTAGAAGAATTACCGGAGATCGTGAGATTAAGAATTGTCCGATTCAGCTTCATGGCCGTGTTTGGTTGGCGAACCTGATTATGGTAGACTTACCTAGAGACGACGTCATCTTGGGTATTGATTGGATATATCGTCACGATGCCACCCTGAGTGTCCGTAAGCGTATGGTCACTATCATTTCAGACGATGGGGATGAATGTGTATTTCAGGGAGGTAATCCCGGCTATTCCGGAAGAGCCATTAATGTGAAGAAAGCAGTGAAATTACTCAATCAGGGGTGTGTTGGTCATTAGTGCTATATGACCAGGACCGAGAAATCATCAGTAATGTTGGCGGAGTCCGGTAGTGAGAGAATACGCCGATGTTTTTCTAGACGAGTTACCTGGTTTGCCTCCACATAGAGATGTGGAATTCACGATTGAGTTGGAGCCTGGTACGTCTCCAATATCGAAGGCACCGTATCGGATGGTCCCGACTGAAATGCAGGAATTGAAGAATCAGCTGGAGGAATTGTTCGAGAAAGGTTATATCCGACCAAGTGCGTTCCCATGGGGAGCACCTGTGTTATTTTTCAAGAAGAAGGACGGGTTTTCTCTCTTATGCATTGATTATCGGGAATTGAACAGAGTGACGATCAAGAATAAATATCCCCTTTCCCACATCGATGATCTTTTGGATCAACTTCAGGGAGCTTCAGTATTTTCCAAGATTGATTTAAGATCTGGGTATCATTAGTTGCGAATTCGAGAGTCGGTTATTGCTAGAATGGCGTTTCGAACACGCTATGGTCATTATGAGTTTGTGGTGATGCCGTTTGGGTTAACTAACGCACCTACTGTATTCATGGAGTTGATGAACCGAGTTTTCATCGAATATTTAGATTAGTTCGTGGTTGTTTTCATAGACGACATTTTGATTTATTCTCGTGACCGAGAGGAGCACGAATTTCACCTTCATCAGGTTCTCAAAGTGTTGAGACGAGAGCAAATTTATGGAAAGTTTTCCAAATGTGAGTTCTGGATGTCCGAGGTGACGTTTCTCGGACATGTGATTTCATCAGACAGAGTACGCATCGACCCTCAGAAGACGGAGGCTATCTGAGATTGGCAACCTCCAAAGAATGTTAAGGAAATCCGAAGCTTTCTCGGATTAGCTGGTTATTATCGGCAATTTGTGGAAGGGTTTTCTAGAATTGCTCAACCCATGACGAACCTTTTGCGGAAGGATAAGAAACATGCATGGTCTAACGCATGTCAACGGAGTTTTGAGGAACTCAAGAGTCGTTTAATTTCAGCGCCTGTCCTTTCTTTACCATAAGGGACAGAAGGATTCGTGGTTTATAGTGACGCGTCCGGACATGGTCTCGGATGTGTACTAATGCAGAATGGGAAGGTGGTTGCCTATGCTTCGCGGCAACTGAGACCTTACGCGGTCAACTATCCGACCCACGACCTAGAGCTAGCGGCCGTGGTATTCGCGTTGAAGATTTGGCGTCATTATCTTTATGGCGTCACCTGTCAGATTTTCACCGACCATAAGAGCTTGAAGTATATATTTACTCAGAAGTAGTTGAATATGCGACAGAGACGGTAGTTAGAACTGATTAAGGATTTTGATATTGAGATTTAATACCACCCGGGTAAGGCGAACGTTGTCGCCGAAGCCTTGAGTCGTAAGTCCGTTCAGGAGCAAATGCTTTCTCGTTTAACAGTTCAGAAGGAGCTTCAGCAGGAATTCCTAAGACCCGAGATCAAGGTCTGGTTATAGTGAGTACAAGGGCAACTTTGTATGTTAAAGATTTCAACGCCACTTGAGGAGGCGATCAGGGTGAATCAGGGTTCAGACCCATTTTTGTTGCGTATTCGAGATGATGTGGCTCAGGGTAAAGCCCCTGGATTTGTGGTCCACGAGGATGGACTTTTGCGACTTAAGAACCGGTTCTATGTTCCGGCAAATGACGAGTTGAAAAACTTGATTTTGAGAGAAGCTCATGCGACCCCTTATTTCATTCATCCGGGGTCTAGCAATATGTACAATGACTTGAAACAAAATTATTGGTGGAGCAATATGAAGCGAGAAGTCGCAGAATTTGTTTCAAGATGTCTAACCTGTCAGCAAGTCAAGATAGAACATCAGCGATCGGCGGGTATGCTGAAACCGTTCCCTATTCCAGAGTGGAAATGGGAGGATATTTCAATGGACTTCATCATGAGTTTTCCGACAAGTCATCGTGGCATGAATACAATTTGGGTAATTGTGGATCGTTTAACTAAGTCAGCTCATTTACTCGAGATTAAGGATACGTGGGGTCCCGAGAGACTTGCCCAGTTGTTCATCAAGGAGATAGTGAGATTGCACGGTACTCCTAAGAGTATCGTTTCTGATCGTGACGGGCGATTCATGTCACATTCTTGGAAATCAGTTCATCATGCCATGGGAACTCAGCTTAATTTCAGCACAGCTTTTCACCCTCAATCCGACGGACAATCAGAGAGGACTATTCTGACGTTGGAGGACATGTTGAGGGCATGTGTTCTCGATTGGAAGGACGATTGGGAAGCCCAACTACCGTTGATCGAGTTCACGTACAATAATAGTTGGCATGCTTCGATTAAGATGGCACCCTACGAGGCCTTGTACGGTCGTTGTTTTCGATCTCCTTTGTGTTGGAATGACTTATCAGAATCACTGAGCCCCATATGTTTATAGCCGCCCATGAGAAGGTAGCTTTGATCAGGAATCGTTTGCTGACCGCTCAGAGTCGACAGAAATCATATGCAGATAATCGTCGTCGGCCATTAGAGTTTGAGGCAGGTGACCACGTTTTGGTCAAGGTATCCCCGAGTAGAGGTATCTTCCATTTCGAGAAACGGGGGAAGTTGAGTCTGAGGTTCATTGGACCATTTCTGATTTTAGATCAAGTAGGCGAGCTGGCTTATCAATTAGCTTTACCTCCGGCGTTGAGCCGAATTCATAATGTGTTTCACGTCTCTCAGTTGTGGACGAGTCACATACTTCAGTTCAATAAAATCGAGGTCTCGGATGGTCATACATATGAGGAGCGTCCCATACGAGTCTTAGAGCGGCGAATCAAACAGTTGAGGAAAAAGATGATTCCTTTGGTTAAGATCCAGTGGTCTAGACATGGAGTCGAAGAGGCTACTTGGGAAACCGAAGATAGTATGCGGGAGAGTTATCCCGAATTATTTGACCCTTAGTTTCGGGGACGAAACTCTTTTAAGGGGGGTGTATGTAATACCCGGTTGTAAATTCATTAATTATCATTCAGTATATTGTCACTCAGTAATTTTCACTCAGTAATAGTCATTCATCATTCATATTCATTCATTGTATTCACCCTTCAGAGTAATTTGTATCGTGCATCAGTTATTATTCGTCATTCAACCTGGTTGGAGGATCGGGCCGTGAATATCATCTTTATCATCTTTGTAATGGGCTGTGTGTGAGGAGTAGCGTACACTACGTACTCTCTTTAGCGCGCGCTAATTGAGTACGGGTAGCGCACGCTACCTCTTAGCATTAGCGCACGCTAGTGTGGTTCAGGCAGACAGTCCAGAAGGCACTGGACTGGATTAGTGAAATTCATAACGCACGCTATGATTGGAGTATAACGTATATAATGGTGTTTGTAGCGCACGCTATCGGTATCCATCAGCGCGCGCTAGCGTATTGGAGCAGACAGTCCAGTGGGTACTGGACTGAGAAGGAATAATTTGTAGTGCACGCTAAGAATGTGTATAACGTACGCAAGGGTTAGTTTGGTAGCGCACGCTAAGCATCGGGTAGCGCGCTAAAGGCTCAATTAGACCATAGGACAGTAGGTTCTGGACTTTAGTATTCTGGACATCAACCATCAGGTAGCGCACGCTAACACAAGGTTAACGCACGCTAATAAGAGATGATTAGTGCATGGTATCAAGGCACGTAGTGCACGCTATCGATGCAGGCAGCGGGTACTGGACTACCCGGTAAACCCGCTAGCGCACGCTAAGCATAGGACCTAGTGCGCGCTAAACTGGGTTTACTATATATTGGATATTTTAGCCCCATTTCGTCATTTCATCATATCTCTTCCTCCTCCCATCGGTTTTGGGCGATTTTGGGCATTTCGTGAAGTGTTCTTCGAGCTGAATTCAACTATCATCGTTTTCAAGCTTCTAGTTCGGATTATTCATCATCTAATCCTCTCCAACACACCAAATCAAGGTAAATATTTCTTGAATCTAGAATTTTGGGATTTGAGTGTTTTTCCTTCCGATATCTTCGTGTTAGCTTGCTATTATGTTGTAATATGTTAGATATGAATTCTACCTTGGATAGATGTATTCCTACAGATTTATTGGTGTATATTTCGGATTTGATGAATATTTGGGGAATTATTCAAGAACACCCTAAGGGTTGACTTTGGGATTTTTGGGGTTTCGACTAGATGTTGTCGTAATCACGAATAGAGTATTCCTATTGAATTATTTGATTGTTTTGATGATGCTTTGTTGGAGTTGAACTATACTTTTGGAGGTTGGTTTCGATATTTTGTGGTTGGTTGCAATCAAATGAAGAATGTTTGCAACGTATTCGTTAGAATGCCCCAATGAGTTTGGTTATTATTGTATCGACTTTTGAGTTGACTATAATCATACTTGATACGTATATTGAGCGTTTGTTGGTAATTATGTTATTCAAGGTTGTTCGAGCGACCAGTATTTTCCACTTAAGATGTTTGTTCGAGGAAAGACATTTCATCACCGGTATTTGTGTAAGTTAATTCTTACTCGGTTAAAAGGATTTTCATTCCTTTCGTTGTTGTTCATTCATATTCATAATTCATTCATGATATATTACTCATGTAGAGACTTGTAATTATCAAAATAATCATTCAAATCACGAGGAATGATGGTTGCAATCATTTCAGTGATTTATCATTCATTTCATTATTATTTCATCTCAGTGAGTCATTCTTGACCCTTGTCGATTTGTTATTCATTGATATTCATCATGGTCACTTTTGTTCTTATGACCTTATAGGTTCATATTGCGTGGTCGGGTGTTTATGTGCGGATTTTTTAGTCGGGCACACGATAGTCATGTGAAGGGTTCACCGACACAATGGACTGTGCACACGGTAACGTGTCTCCGTGAGACTAATTAGGTACAAGGACGGGTGTGTCCGGACACTCGTCTTGTGCACTTGCACGTCCCATTACAGGCGTACTATGATGCCTCTCTTCAGCTTGATTTCATGACTTATATATTTAATGATTGTGCTTGTTCAACTCTTGAGGATTGTTGTTCTATGTAACTGACCCCGTTGGGGGATGTTGTTTTCAGGTCATGGCAAGGCAAAGGCACGGGAAGAGAACGTTGACGGCGAGGAGTCCCAATGATACTAGTAGGGGGCAGTCCTTTCAGTCTTTCATGTCTTCTTCATTTTTATTTCCGCTGCAAATTTCCATTCGAATGTTCATTTTATTCAGTGTTGTATATTTTATCTTCATATAAAATATGCAAGTATTCTGTCTTTCCTAGGTGTATTGTACTTAACGCTCCTCATCGGAGTACTTGGTAATATAATGTGGTTCGGTACTACAATTATGTTATTCAATTCATTAATTTTCATTCGCCTGGTGGGTCCCAGTTGGGGGTCCACGGCACTGTAATAGCCACCTAGTTTGGGGTGTTACAGCTGGATCATTGGATTATCCTGTGTTGTGTTGATGGAATCATGTGGATTCGCATCGTTGGATTCTGGTAGAGGAAGTCCGCATTTGTATTTTGCTATGCATCGTTGTTGCATATCTGATTTTGTATATTATGATACTTGTACTAGCACCGTTTTTCTAACCCCTGTGTGGGTGGACATTTGTTTTGATGTTCAGGTAGCCGAGGAGCGGGGAAGCAACCACAGTACCAACATGATGACGAGGGGGCTCAGTGATGTTATCCGTTGTATTGTTCTGTTATTCTGGTTTGGTTTTTAGTACTCGAGTACGTATGTTTCTTTTAATGATTTGTGAAGTCTGTAATAAATGGATTGTTTTGGGATGATTAGACCGGTCGTTAAATTACTCAACTATTAATGATATTTTAGTGTTGTTCAGCTTTCTTTTAATTTAGCCTTGTAAATTCTTATATTAAGAGTTTATGACGCTGTAATTATTCTGAATATCTCGGGGTGTTACACCTGGGTGCTTAACCCCAGTTCGCGATACGCATACACACGGCACTACGAATCTCCAGAGATCCCTTCGGACCCTCTCTGGATTAACATACATAATCACATCCACAACATACACGGGAAGCCATAATCCAAATACTAGAATATGCAAACAAATGTAAAGTACTTGCCTTTGAGACATCTTCGAAGAAACGGGAACGAACAACGACTAGGAATGACCCAGAGGGAACACGACTGTTCCTAAACGAAGGATTAACACAACTTAGTCCTACACGATAACAATAATCGAATGGAATACGCCCACAACCCCGCTAATAATCATAAACATATACGGACGACGAATACGAGCGAGGGTTTTCATAAAACCTCCCCAAATCAACAATTCACGGATTAAACACGACAGAAACGGGTTGGGAATCACCCAACAACAATAATCGATAAGAAATATCACAGCATAAACGAACAATTCGAGTTAAATCTCGACAAATTCCGAAAAACCCCCAAAATGGATAAAGGCAGGGTTCTAAGCCAAATATCTTGGATTTGGATGGAAAAAAAGGATTAAGATGATGATAACACTTGAAGCACAATACCCGATCTCTTAAGGAACTCCATGGACAAATCTTGAAGAATCGCTCAAATCTCTTCTTGGAACGCAGCTCTCGAACGAGGAAAGAAGAACGAAGAAAATGACGCGATGTAGGGTCAACTCAGGTTTATAAAACCTGACCACTCATTACGTACGTTAACATGCTGACATTAACGTACGCTACGACTCTTACGTACGTAACACTCAGGTGTTAGCGTACGTAATGGCTCGACAGAACAATCTGCCCAATTTGCCGAGGCCAATAGCGTACGCTACGCCAAGTAGTCAGCGTACGCTATGAGGAGCTTACGTATGTAATGGACGCTAGTTAACGTACGTAAGGACCTGGAAAATACTGGGCAGAACCCACTGTCCAAAACGCTGAGGGCCATAACGTACGTTAACACTAAGGTATAACGTACGTTATGCAGGTATCGATAGCGCACGCAAGAGAGCATGCATAATGTACATTATGCATGCAGCAGTTCAACACTGCTGAATACAATTTGCTGCACAGGACGGTAAGAAGTCGGGACGCAACACAAGGACAGAACCCAAAAGCGTAAACACGAAATGCTCACGACGATGAAGCTAAGTGCTGAAAGAAAATACAATTCCGACTACCGGGGAATCCGAAATACGACAAAGAAGATAAAATTCCCTAAAGTTATAGGAAATTACAAAATGGCCCAAACGTCCGAAAATCACGATACAACATCGGATTAACAAATCGAAACTCACAACATGAACAACTCAACCATAAAACTCATGTAAGCAAAAAACAACAAAATCGGACGAGTTTTACGAGAATCGAACGTACATGCGACAAAACATAACATAAAACAAAATTACATAAAAACATCTCCGAAACTCCTCCAAATGGAAAAACTCCAAGAACAAAATAGATTCAAAACATCAAAACGGTTACAAGCGAGTCGATAAAAATAGACATGCACCAAAATAGAAACTGATAAAAATGGAAATGTGCAGATATTACACTCGCGAGTACTTAGGCGTTTTGATTTGGAAAATGGTTTGTATTACTAAATGCTATTTATGATTGTCGGTGATGTCTGTTTACCGGATGTACCGGTCCATTTATTTAATTTTCGGCTTAATTTTTGACTCGGTATACGCCAAGGAGGATTAGTTCAAGGCATCGTGTCCACTAAGCCGCCGATATATCCGACACTATTTTACTAAGGAATGTTCAAAGCCACAAACTACATTTACCCATGCAGCAGTGTTTCACGGAAACTGGATATGTGAGTCTTCATTCATGCATGCATTTATTTCCACTCATGTGGGAATTGCTGGAAATTAGTTTTACAAAAATGAGTTTTGACTCAATTTAAACCAATTTAATAATGATAAAATATTTAATTCTTGAAAATTAAATAATAAATTGAGAACCTACGTTTCGAGAAGATAAACGTAGGATTTTATTTTTCTCAAAACCGATTTCCATTGAGTGAGAAATAAATAATTAAAATTGGTCATTTAATTGAAATAGTGAAGAGTTAAAGTGGGTATGAAAGGTCATGGGTTAAATGCCATTTTCATCATTCAAGTGACGTCTAACTTGCAGGTGGATCATCAAACTCAAAAAACTTTCAAATGCATCACTCAACTAATTAAACCTTGCAATTCAGTCACTGAACATAAAAAAACTTTCACGTCCATTAAGTTGAGTTTGATTTTAATGGAAATCCGCTAAATATTCTATGTCAGCCCACCTCACTTGCCACATAAGATAATAATGTGTAAGTTGAAGGGTTAAATAGCATAAAAATCATTCAACTTATGTTGAACTTGCAAGTGGGTCATCGAACTCTATAAACTTGTAAATGAATAATGAAATTTATTTATAATTTTCAGTTTAGTCATTGAACATAAAATATATTTCATAGCCATTAACTAAGTTACAAAAAAATCCTAATTTAGATATAAAAGCATTATCTTAATAATTTATTTTAATATCAATAAATAAAATTTTATCAAAATCTAAAAAATTAAAAGTTTCTCATTATTTTTCTTTTTATATTATATAACTTGAAAAAAAAAGACATAAAATAATATTATTATTACCCAGTAGATAACCTACAAATATAAGTTTACATGATACCGTAATAAATCATCAAATATTTGTCTATATTCTTAATTCTCTTAAGAATTCCACTAGTGCAATTCATTATTATTAAAATTTGCATTTTAATTATTTATATCAAATATATTATTATTTTTATTACTAACCACAAATTAAATGCTTTTTCAATTAATATCTAAATGATACATTGTTTTTTTACTATTATTATACAAACTAAATGCTTTTTAAATTTATGTAAAAAAATTATCCCATAATCAAAATAAGTATTTGAATTAAAAAGAAAAAATAAACTGATAGTTTAATGACTTGATTGCAATTTTTTTTGAGTTGGATGACCCACTTGCAAGTTCGATCTGAGTTGGATAATATTTTAAATATTAAAGAGCCACATCGACATTCCACATCACATTTCCATTTGATTTTTAACGTTTTCTAACGATAGTGACCTGATTGGAAGTTTTAAATAGTTTAATGATTTGAGTGAAATCTTTTTGAGTTGATGATCTACATTCAAGTTGAGCCTGAGTTGAGTGATCTTTTTGCCATTTAACCCGAAAAGTCACCCACATTGGAAAATTAAAGCCTTATTGACTAGTTTATTAGTAAGAAGGTGCATATGCAGTCCAACAAGCTAGTAGTATATACTAGTGGGCCAACAATACAAAGACCACACGCGCGCCGTTTCCGTCCGCCCGCCAGCCGGCTCGGCTCGGGCTTGGGCGTGGGCTTGGTTCTTGGTTCTTGGCAATTGGACTTTGGGCTGGACTTGGGCGAATTGGGACTTGGGAGCTTGGGCTGTAACTATATTAATTTTTTGCAGCCAAGTCCAATGTCATGAGGCAGGTTTAAAAACCCAACTGTTATTTTGAAAGTTGGAAACCCAACTGCAATCAGCTAGGTTTAAAAACTCAGCTGATATTTTGAAGTTTGAAAACTTAGCTGCAATCGGCCAAGGTTGAAAACCCAGCTGATATTTTCAGGATGAAAAACTCAGCTGACTTTTGGTAGTTGAAGAATCAGCCGACTTTTGATAGTTGAAAACTTAGCTGACTTCTGGTGGTTGAAAACCCAACTGAATTTTGGAGGCTGAAAACTCAACTGATATTTTCATGATGAAAAATCCAGTTGACTTTTGATAGTTGAAAACTCAGCTGACTTTTGGTAGTTGGAAAACTCAGCTGACTTTTGGTGGTTGATACTCCAACTGATATTTGATCTCGGCTGAAATGAGCTGGTTGAGAACTCAGCTTCTAAAATATGACTCTTCACACTCCATAATGTAATGTCCGAATTAAATGATACTATTTATGGATGTAACTCTTCAGTTGAAGGATTAAAGAGAATTAATGGCACTTTAATACGTAGTTACTCCCTACCTGATGTAGTGGAATTGGATCCTATAAAAGTGGATCTTATGCGTTTCATTCCATATACCATAACATAGAACGAAATGCGAGTATATCACATGTTGCAGCATATATCTTTCTTGCTTTTCGTGCCCAGTTTCTAACACTTGAACGTTCGTCGGAGTTCTGAGTTTTGGAGAGCACATAACTGAGAAACGTAGCAGTTGTATTTGGGGACATATTGCCTGAGCCGCCTGCTCTTATACGGGGACAAAATTGTCTTACGAAAAAAGTTTTTCCGCCTCTACTAAAGTTATAAGTTTCAATTCAATTTTTTTAATTTATTAGAATTGTAATATATTATCTTTATTTATAATTTTTATTGTAATTAGGTTGAAACTTGGAAGTTCACAAAACCAACAAATGCCATACTGATCGCTTAATTATTTACTTTCTTTAACCGTCACCTTCTTCTTATATTTTTGCCTTTATTTCTCCTTTCTTGTAAACATCAGTTGTTCTTTTGTCTTTAGTTACGTGGCAATATGCCATCCCTTTTCAATCTTTTGATTCAGTAGGGTTTACAATTTCTGATACGGCACGATAATTCGACACGAACACACATAAATTAATAGATTAGTGTTTGACCTTATCGTGTTCGTATCATTATCGTGTCGACACGATAAGAACACTCTAATTTTGTGTTGTGTTCGTGTCGGGTTCGTGCAACACGATAATTTTTCTGTTCGTGTCGTGTCGTGTTCGTGTAACCCGATAATATTTATATATTTTTAGCATTAATTTTATTCTCATTTTAAATATTTTTAGTTTATTTTCTCATTTTTTATTTGAATTTATCGATCCGTGTTTGTCGTGTCATTATCGTGTCGTGTCAATACGAAAAATATCATGTCATATCGTGTTCGTGTCGTGTCCGTATTTCAACATTTCATGTCGTGTTCGTATTGGTGCCAGACATATACTTAACGGGTCGTGTTCGTGTTTGCTCTTATCGTGTCGTTGTCGTGTCGACTCAATAACGACTCGACACGTACGAATTGTCAGCCTAATTTGTAGATATTCTTTTGTGGAACATATTTATTGAAGAAACTATCTGCTGATTTGCCCCCGAACAACAGTATCAGGATGAGACAAAAATAGTATGTGTAATGGTGCAATTGATCGATGATTATGCTCATGATCTTCTGTCTGTTGATCAGTTAGCTCAGAGTAAGAGCAACTTTAATTGATCATTTGTTTTAAGATCTTAAATTGTTACTTAAATATTGTACTTATCACTTGGTACAGTAAGTCGGGAGTTGTTATGGCAGTCTTTTTTTTTTTACGGGATAACCTGCAGCCGCTACTCTTCGAGTGCGCACTGGATAAATTCTTGAGATTGACGTAATAACCTGCAAACTACGTCAACTAGGTAAACCACACTAGACAATCCCTGTGTGACAAGCTCAACCAAAAAAGTGTTGGTAGAGAGAATCGAACTCGTGACTTTTTATTCTTTACTTTATCGTTAAATTGATCATGACTTATTAGTGAGGTGGTAATTAACAACATTTAATGAATTTACATATGCATTCTTATCGTTGACTAATATTTTCCCAATTTTCTTAGGGCCTGTTTGGTAGGCATGTTTCGGCAGGTTAGGATATATTAACCGGTCGAAACATGCGTTTGGTAGCCTAGTTATCTAATTCTTCGGCCCGTAGAAAAAATACGGGCCGACTACTTTTTAACTGTTTGAGTCGGTTTGAGGCCGATAAGGTAACCCACCAAAATGGTGGGTTACAAAATAACTTTATTGAACAGTAGCTTAAGTTATCCCCCATCCCACAATTATCCCTCCAGCTCCATTAACTGGAATTGCTCCATTAAAATGGGTTCTTCATCCTCTTCCTCTGCAATTTCATTTTGCTCAGGCAATCCTCCATCTTTTTCATTTCTTCTCAAAGAACTCATCTTTTTTTCTTAATTTTTTTCTTTTTTTGGAGAAAGAAAAAGAAATGAAATTTTATCTTATGTTTATCTTTTTGGAATTAGTACGAAATAGAGAAGACTTATCTGCCGCCGAAACTCATCTACCGCCAAAACTCCTCCGGGCGCCGCTGCCACCTGTCCATTTTGCTTCTGTCAAGACCTAAGCCAGGTTTGAGAAAATAGTATTTTTTGTCGACATTTTCTGTCGACATTTTTGAGAAAATAGTATTTTTTGTAATTGATAAGGACAAAAAAGTAATTTTACATGTTATTTAAGAAGAACAGTAATTTTACCATTTTCCTACCAAACAACAAAATAACATATCTGTTTTAACTATCTTCTCATATCCTAACATGTCATATCCTAACCTGCCATATCCTGACATGGCTACCAAACGAGCTCTTAGGGTATTGGCAAAGTTGTCTTAGTAAATGTGTTTGCATATGCATTCTTATCATTGAGAGTAAGGGGGCGTTTGGTTCGCTCGAATGTTTCTGATGGATTTGGAATTGGAATTGGAATTGGAATCCGTCAGTAATTGGAATCCAATTCCATACTCTGTTTGGTTGGCAGGAAATGGAATTGGAATTCAATTCCATATTTTGTTTGGTTCGCAGACATGTCAGATGAATTTGATTCCAGAAATGCAAAAGGACATAACTGCCCTTCTTGACGGCGGGTGACGAGCGGTGGAGGCCGGAGAGGTGGTGAGGCGGCGGCGGTGGCTGGAGAGGCGGTGGTGACCGGAGAGGAGGCGGCGGTGGCCGGCGAGGCGGAGGCGGTGACCGGAGACGCGGCGGCGGTGGCTGAAGAGGCGGCGGCCGAGAGGCGCAGTGGGCTGGAGAGGCGGTGGCCGGAGAGGCGCGTCGGCCGGAGAAGCATGGCGGTGGCGGAGAGCGCGGCGATGGCGGAGAAGGCAGTGGTCGGAGAGGGGTAAAATGGTAAATGTCAAATTCCTTTCTTGATGAAATTGAGAATCCCTACTCATGTGGAAGGATTTCAGATTCCCACAGCTATGGGATTTAAATCCCATCAAACAATTCCAATTTCCATCTTTAAATGCAACCAAACACAGGAATTGTCAGGAATTGGATTCCAATTCCCCAGGAATCCCAAGGATTCCAGCGAACCAAACCGGCCATAAGGGGTTGTTGACCAAATTCTCCATTAAGTCCTGTATGGATAAATTTATATGTCTGGGTAAATTGATGTTGTTGTTTACTTTTTCATCTGAATAAATTGTCTGAATAACAGAAATGGCCGATTTACCCCTGAATATTAATTATAAGTTGTTTTATAAATTGTTGTTTATTTTTTAAGCCATATAATTGATATAATCTAAAAATGGCAAAGAATAAATTTACTAATTTCCGAATTTCTTAAATAGTTCAGAATTTTTTAGATTTTTTAATTTCCGAATTTAAATTTTTTTTTGATTTTTTAATATTAATATTCCAGAATTAAAAATAAAATTACCTAAATTTCAGATTTTTTTTAATTTTGCAGATTTTTATAAATAAAAATAAATAAGTTCCGATTTTTTAAACTTTTTCAGATTTTCTAGATTTTTTATATTCTTTTAATATTTTTATTATTTTTACGAAAATAAACAATAATTTTTAATTATTATTATTTATATTATTATTTTAAGTTTGTATTATTTTTCAGATTTTTTATGAACATAAAAAAAATAATAAAAAATCTGATTATTTTAAGTTTTATTATTTTAAGTTTGTGTTATTTTTTCAGATTTTTTGCTAATTAATAGGTCGTGAAATAGGAAAAGAGTAGCGGGTGTCATTTTTGTGTCTTAATGGAGACAAGAGGGGGGAGGTGACTTAGACTTTGTTCTTTTGAACTGAATGAATCTGAATCGAATCGAACTAAATCAACCGAATGGATTCGAATCGAATCGAACTAAATCGAATCGAATCGACTGATCAATTGAATCGAATCGAATCGAAATATATATTAAGGGCTAATAATAATAATAATGGTAAATAATAATAATAATAATAATAATAGTAATCAACAACAACAATAATAGTAATATTATTAGTAATAATAACAATAATAATAATTAAGATTAATAATAATAATAATAATCGAATCAATCGAATCGAATAGACATAGGAATGAATCAATCGAATGAATGGACTGAATCAATCAATCAATCGAAAATCAAAATAAGTCCAAAAGAACAGGCCATTCAGACTCCTCATTTTTCATTAAGTCGTAAGTAAAGACTCACACATGTCTGCGCGAATAAATCATCCAGCCTATTAAGTCCCATTAAGTCGAAAGTAAACAACCCCTAAGAGTGGTGGCAATCATACCTCCCAAAAAATCTCATAGCTCCCAACCCACCAATAATATCATTCCACCTCATTCATACTTTTTTCATACCTCCCAACCCTTTTTTAGTGGCAACCATACTTTTTCCATACCTCCCAACACCACCAACTTTTTTTATTTTTTTTATTTTTTATTTTCATAAATAAACAATTTAATAAAAACATAAATATTTCATTAATAATTAAAAGAAAAATACATAATACTTGGAAAAAAACATAATTAATAGAAAATTACATAATACTTAAAAAAAGAAATAACTAGTCATCGAGGTATGCTAAGTTTTGAGCCTCTACGTGCTCCGTAAGATCATATTGGAGACGATAATGGATTTGTTCGTCGTGTAACTCCTCTAGTACACTATCGTCATAAACGGGCGCGACCGGCGGATCCATTATATGAACTGGTGATATTGCCACCCGATCGTCTTTTAAAATCATATTGTGCAATATGACACACGTATAAACGAGTTGTCGAATCTTTTCGACTGACATAGCCCGTAGAGGACGATTGAGAATCATCCATTTTGACTTAAGACGATCAAAAGCTCGCTCGACATCTTTTCTTGCAGACTCTTGTAGCTTCTTGAATCTCTTTTCCTTCGGTTCAGTGGGATACTTGTATGCTATAACAAACGTTGACCACGTAGGATAGATTCCATCGACAAGATAATATCCACGTTTGAAAAGCCGTCCATTTACATGAAATGAACTATTTGGCGCCGTTCCATTTCGCGCCGTAAGATACAATGGAGACTGATTCAAAATTGATATCGTTGTTTGAACCGGGAGGACCAAAAAACGAATGCCAAATCCACAAATCGTATGAAGCGACGACTTCAATCATAATAGTGGGGTATTGGTGATCATCTCGCTTATATTGACCTTTCAAATGTCTAGGACAATTTTGCCAAACTAAATGTGTACAATCAATGCTACCAAGCATTCCGGGAATGTGATGTTTTTCTTCATGGAAATCGAATAAGCGTGCAATGTCATGGGATGTCGGCCTACGTAAGAACTCTCGACCATATATTTCAATAATCGCTTGGCAAAAATGATTAAGGCATTCTCCTATAAAAAAAATTAATAACGATAACTTTAAAAAAAATAATAATAACGACAAGTTTAAAAAAATAAAAATAAATTAATAACGAGAACTTTAAAAAAAAAATTAACCTGACGTTCTTCGTGCCATGTTTAAATAGTCATCAAATCTATCCGAAGGTTCACCCGTTGCGAGTTGCCGAATGGACGATGTGAATTTTTGTAACGCCGTGAAACTTTTTTTTCCCCTCGCATCTACGCCCTCTTGAAACCATTCGCATCTCGCTTCAACGTCACCAACAATTCTTAAAAACAAGCTTTTATCCATACGAAACCTATCACGAAATGTATTGTCGGAAAACTTTGGTCGTTCTACAAAATAATCATTCATGAGGGTTTGTAAAGCTTTTTCACGAAAACGGGTTGTTGGAATATTTATTCCACACATTATTTAATTTATGTTTTGATGATTAAAGTTGCTAAACTACAAAACAACATCGAGGCGAAGCAAAACGGCGAAGCAGACGAAGACGCAAAAATTGCAATCTGGACTGCATTAGCGCACGCTAAGGCATATTAGTTAGCGCACGCTAACGCGGAGTAAGCTGCATCCCAGCCAAGTTTCGAAGTAAGCTGCAGTGAAGAAAAGCTGAACGATAGCGCACGCTACACATAAGTATTAACGCACGCTATCGAGCCACGTTACTGTTGTGGAAGAATTCAAACACAGAATAACGTATGCAATGAAGTCATCATTAGCGCACGCTACACAGTATGATTAGCGCACGCTAAGTTGTTTGAATCTAGTCAATTCGAACGTTGGGAAAAGGAAGTCAAAGTCAAGCATCAAACGGATAGTTTGACAAGGAAAGGCAACGGATATATTACGTTAACGCACGCTACTCAATCATGGTTAACGTACGCTAAGTAAGTGAGGTTACGTACGTAAGGAAGAAGCATAACGTACGCTAAAGAAGAAACGAAGCTACTGGACTGAAACTGGAAAGACCTAGCGCACGCTACAAAAGAAGGCTAGCGCACGCTAGCAAGTCAAAACAGCCAGCAACGGCTAGTTTATGGGAAATGCCTATAAATACCATTCCTATGGTATTATTTGAGTACAACAACTTCAAGCAAACGAGATATACATCTGAGAATCATATACTTACATTGTTGTTGTAATATTGAGCTTATATTGTTAGTTTGAGTGTTTATACATTCAACATTATACACGAGCGATAAAAAGAAAAGATACGATTTGATTCGGTGTTATTAGGATCAAGGATCCGGCATTGTTAGAATCACAATCGCTATCTTAGTGAGGTTTATCTAGTACCCATAGAAAGCTAGAGTGGTTGATTCCTTATCCAATAGAAAAGGAAAAACGGTTTTACTCGGACCGATAGAAGACGAGCTTGTAACGGTAATCCCTCGACCGATAGAAGAGAGGCGTAGAGGTTTTGATCTTAAGCCTAAGGAAAAAGATACATCGAGAGAGGACGTAGGCTTCGTTAATGTAGAACCTCTATAAATCCTCGTGTCCTTTATTTTCCGCAATTTATTTTCGCTTCCGCATAAAGCGGCGCAAATATCCGATTTGGTACCCAACAATTGGTATCGGAGCGGTACTCAATACGCGGCTTAACATCCGAGGAGAAAAGATCGATGGCGTTTCAAATGGCTCGATCGAAGGCCTTGCTCTCAACCGACCACCATTTTTGATGGCGCAAACTTCATGACTTGGAAGAAGAAGATGTCGATATTCATTCGAGCTTACGATATCGAATTATGGAAGGTAATATGCCTTGGTCCGAAAATTCGACAAATTCCAACGATACGCTCAAAACCTTCAAGAATATGACGATTCCGATTGGAAAAAGCGATCACTATAATTGTAAGGCAACTCAACTTCTCTATTGTGCCTTAAATCCGAAGAACACAACCGGATATCATCGTGTGATAGTGCCAAAGAAATGGAAAATGCTTGAGGTAACACACGAAGGTCGTCTCAAGTTAAAGAGACGAAGATAAACATGCTCCTTCACGATTATGAATTATTCCAAATGAAGGACGATGAATCCATCTCGATTATGCTCGACCGATTTTCGGTCATCACTAATGGATTAGCATGTTTTGGAAAACCACTTTCGAGTAGTGAGAAAGTAAAGAAATTCTCCGATCACTACCTCGAGAATGGGGCCAGTGCAGTTACGGCAATAATGGAATCAAAGATTTAAATACTATAGATTTTAGTGCTCTCGTTGGTTCTCTTATCAACTACGAGATTGTTCTAAAATCTCGGAATGCCAAACCAAAACCGAAGGAGAGGTCAATAGCCTTCAAGGCTAAAATGTCGAAAAAGAAAGAAGAAACCCCGGTGGACGAAAGTGACGAAGAAATGGCATATTATGCCAAAAATATTAATAAGTTCCAACACTTATTAAACCGGAGAAAGAAGGACATTCAAGCGGGCGAACCTAAGAAATTCGACAACACTTGTTGATTATGTGGTAAAACTGTGCCACTTTGCTAAGAAGCCGAGTAAAGCAAAAGGAGGTTCTAATCGCAACATGGAGCGCGAAGATCCCGATGAAGATTTTCTTGAACAAAATAATCTCGCGCTCATGGCCGGAGTTCATTCGACGATAGCGGCGTCGAAAGCCAAGTAAGTAACTCTACGACGAACTTTTTGAAGCATTCGAGTTACTACATACGGACTATCAAAATGCTTTAAATGAAATTAAGTCCCTCAAGTCTAAATATAAAACTTTGGAAATTGAAAATTCCAAAATACTTGAAAAAGGAAATTTGTCGAAATTGATCATTCGAAATGCCTTGAAAATGAAAATATTTTGAAAAATGATCTTTTAAAAGTTCAAGATGAACTAAAAATTTTGACAAAGAAATTCTCGTGCGGCAACGATAAATTTGAACAAATGTTATGTGTTCAAAAATATACTCTAAATAAAGAGGGTTAGGATTCAAATCACGTTCAAAAAGCGAATCCGTTAATTTCAATATACCCCATTGCGAAAAGTGTCTAAAAATCGGGCATCACATTTCAAATTGCAAAAGCCCAAAACGGACGATAAAAATTAAAGATTTGGGTTCCTAAAGGAACAAAGCGTTTCAAACATCGTCTATGTTTCAAAAGAAAAACCAACTATCGGTTGGATCCCCAAAAATAAATTTTGACAAATGATATTTTACAAAGGGGAGAAGGAAATAATATTTTCAGGGGAGTTTATACCCTTATTAATGCATAAATTGGTATCATGCATATTTATATTTCATTTGGTATCCTTTATATTTTTTTACTTTTGATGAAAACAAAAAGGGGAGAAAGATATGAATTGAGATAAAAATGAGAAAAATCGAAGAAGTCGAAAAGAAAAGAAAGCATACAAAAGGGGAGTTAAAACGAAGGAAGGAGTTGAAAAATTGAAAAATGAAGAAGTCGAAAAAGAAAAGGATTGGAGAAACTAGCAAACGATCAAAGTCGAAAACTTTGATTCGTAGAAATATATATATTATTTTTTACAGTTATCCAATTGAGAGTTGTTTGTAATCATCAAAAGGGGAGATTGTTGGAATATTTATTCCACACATTATTTAATTTATGTTTTGATGATTAAAGTTGCTAAACTACAAAACAACATCGAGGCGAAGCAAAACGGCGAAGGCATTTAAGACGCAAAATTGCAATCTGGATCGCATTAGCGCACGCTAAGGCATATTAGTTAGCGCACGCTAACGCGAGTAAGTGCATCGGCAAGTTTCAAGTAAGGCTGCGGTGAAGAAAAGGCTGAGCGATAGCGCACGCTACACATAAGTATTAACGCACGCTATCGAGCCACGTTCATGTTGTGGAAGAATTCAAACACGTAATAACGTATGCAATGAAGTCATCATTAGCGCCACGCTACGGTATGATTAGCGCACGCTAAGTTGTTTGAATCTAGTCAATCCGAACGTTGGGAAAAGGAAGTCAAAGTCAAGCATCAAACGGATAGTTTGACAAGGAAAGGCAACGGATATATTACGTTAACGCACGCTACTCAATCATGGTTAACGTACGCTAAGTAAGTGAGGTTACGTACGTAAGGAAGAAGCATAACGTACGCTAAAGAAGAAAGCGAAGCTCTTGGATTTGGCGGAAAGACCTAGCGCACGCTACAAAGAAGGCTAGCGCACGCTAGCAAGTCAAAGCTTGACCGAACGGCTAGTTTATGGGAAATGCCTATAAATACCATTCCTATGGTATTATTTGAGTACAACAACTTCAAGCAAACGAGATATACATCTGAGAATCATATACTTACATTGTTGTTGTAATATTGAGCTTATATTGTTAGTTTGAGTGTTTATACATTCAACATTATACACGAGCGATAAAAAGAAAAGATACGATTTGATTCGGTGTTATTAGGATCAAGGATCCGGCATTGTTAGAATCACAATCGCTATCTTAGTGAGGTTTATCTAGTACCCATAGAAAGCTAGAGTGGTTGATTCCTTATCCAATAGAAAAGGAAAAACGGTTTTACTCGGACCGATAGAAGACGAGCTTGTAACGGTAATCCCTCGACCGATAGAAGAGAGGCGTAGAGGTTTTGATCTTAAGCCTAAGGAAAAAGATACATCGAGAGAGGACGTAGGCTTCGTTAACAGCCGAACCTCTATAAATCCTCGTGTCCTTTATTTTCCGCAATTTATTTTCGCTTCCGCATAAAACGGCGCAAATATCCGATTTGGTACCCAACACGGGTTACAGACTCCCGAGTTTCGGTAGAGCTTGTCGTGTCTTCAATTGAATCGTACACGGCTAAAAAGGAAGATAGGGTACTACCGGATAACCATAGTTCGGACGATTCCTCCGAAATAAATATCGAGCCGGATGAAGAAGAGGATGAAACTATTTTTTTTTTACATTGTTAACTTTACTTTGTATTGTTTGTGTTTGTATAGATTGAATTGGTTTAGTATATATAAGGAGATTTTTTTTTCTAGTACCAACGTCTATCTTCAACGTTCAAATAAGCTCCCAACGGTTATTTTTTGTTCCAAACCGTGGAGGCAAATTTACCCGCTGAACCATACCTCCCAACCAAATCGCTGGGGTGGCGGCGGTGTTTCCCGACGGTTTGAACATACCGCTAGCTCATAAACTCACCATTGCCACCACCCTAAGTTTTATATCCCTTGAGTGTGACAAGACTGCCCCAATCCGTGCGTAGCACGGATCTCCGTGTTGCTAATCTCCAACACTTCCTGCCGAAAAAAACACAAAGTTTAGGTGAAGAGCCTCATAAGCGGATGTACATGAATTATGGTGGTGCACATGCAATAAATAATTTAATATTTTGTTAGAGTTCAACCACTTATAATCGTACCGTAACGGAACATACCAATAAATAAAAATAATGAAGATCAGATTCAGCTACTTGAAACTCATTTAGAATTTATGTACTAATACTCGTTCCTAAACACGATTAAAGATAATTTTACTACTTATTCCAGTTTAAAACTCATATAGTAACACATGAAACAACGAATGTATGCTACAAATATTTAGACCTGTTTAAAATCTTTATACTCATATTCACCAAACTCGATTAAAAGATGACTTTATTATTTGTTTATACCACATACCCCTATATAATATCCGCTAATTATTCAGCGTATTTAAATTTTTATATAATTTAAATAACTAAACATAAGTTGCTATAGTAATTAATTGGTTAATCCATCTCAATGAAAACTCAAACATTGTAAAATAAAGGTTAAGAATAAATATTATGAGTGACAAAAAATTAAAAGTTAAATTCGTAGTATAACGAGGCATTATCCAACCCGTGCGATGCACGGTCTTTGGTTGAATATCTACGTGTTTTGTACGTAATGTTGGCGCAGACGGTTGAATGAGCAGATGACATAATTTAAATGCCTTTTAGAGAAGTTTATATGTTTTTTTATTGTTATTGTCCTTTTATTTTAGTCTATATAATTAGTTATATGAAATGAGGCTTTACTAACCCGTATGTTGTTCCGGGGTTGTTTTTGGTTTATTCAACCCGTGCGATGCACCGATTGTATCTAAGATTTCATAGCTAAAATTTAACCATCTTGTAATTTATACTATCATTTAAAAGTTCATTTTAATCATCTTGTGTATTAGAAGGTGCATTTGCATTGTGATGTTTATCATAACTTTTGTATTTAAATTAGTTTATTTACATTAAAAGTTACAATTAAAATAATCTCTTCATATATAATTCCACCCCAATAATTGCTGCCATTTACAAATTGATGTTTCTCTCCCCAAAATTCCCTTCTGCAATCTCTTTGCTAAAACCAAAAATTAATAAATGAAAATATGAAATTATGATAATAAAAATTAATAAATGAGACAGCTGTTTCGTCTTACAGAACCTCCAAATACGGCCCGCCCATCTTTTGAAGTTAGGTATAATTATAATTTTTAAATCTTTTTTATGTATTTTGTTAGATTCTTTTATATTATATATATATATATTTAAATAAGTGACATAAATCCCCCTTCCACATTAAATTAAGGTGGATAAATTTTATATAGTATAGCTTTTAGGATTATACGATCTTCAAAAGCCTTTACAATTTATATAACTATACTTTGATGTGGAATTTAAGATTTTAGAAAAATAAGAATAAAAAAAATAAAAAAACTTTATGTAGGATAGAGAGTTAACGTGGTACTCCGAACTCATATTGCTATTAGATAATTTATATATTTATTTGTAAGTGAAGATGATCGATATTAGAAAAATATAAATATAGAAATAATCTTTATGCATATATAAATTATATATTAAAAAAATAAATATGTATATATTTAGCCAATGAGTTTTAATTAATAATTTGTCAAATTTAATTTTCTAAAAAGAATAAAATAATTCATTTGGCCAACTCAATGGATGATCAGATTAAAGTGGTGGTGTAAAATAATCTATATCTATCTATACATATACATTACGGATTCGAAGCACCACGTTAACTCTCTCTTATGTGGCATTCTCTTAATTTTGGATTTCTATTTATTTAAAATCTTGAATCACACATCGATGTAAAATGGTACATAACCGATAGATTAAAGATTTTAAATAAATAGGTATCCAAAATTAAGAGAATGCCACACTGAAGAGAGAATTAATCTAATGTTTCGAATCCGTAATGCTATATATATATATATATATATATATATATATATATATATATAGAGAGAGAGAGAGAGAGAATTTTTCTATATGATTTGGCATTAATGTAATTATTTTACTATTTTATAATTAAAACAAAATAATTTTGGAAAATTAAATAATTGTTAAAGTACAAAATTAAGAAAATAAACTAAAAATATATTTTCCTTCAATATTATTATATAGAAATATTTTAATCATCTAAATATATTATAATTATATTTAAATTACTTTATATATATATATATATACTATATGGATGTTAAATTAAAGAGTACGATGTAAGAATTAATTTATATATTTTTATCAAAAATAAATTTGATACGAAAAAGTAATAATTATTTAAACTATTAGGTAAAAAAATAAAAAAAATAAAATAAAAAGAAATTTTTAATTGGTAGATAGTATATAACGGAATAACCCACTAATCCCTCCCAAATCAAACGTCCATTTTTTTTAAGATTTTCAAAAAGACAAATAATATGAAAATGACACATGTTTTTTTAGATTTTTTTGCGACACTCTTTTAATATTAAGTATGGATTGCGATTCACCAGCGGGCCTGCTTTGCATTTTCATGCATTTTGATATCCATGCGATTTTAATCAGTGAAGTCTGACCATGACCTAAGTTCGACGGTTATGTTTGCGAGAAAATAAATATGGGCTATACGTTGTAACACCTCAATTCACAACTGGGACATTACACGCCGTAGAACTCTCGTGAGGTCTACCAGGCTAACACATGATATATAAACCACAATGTAATCCCGAATGATGCACTCAAAAGTAAATAAGGCCGTGGCCTCGGCCAAAATATTTTAACGGAGTACATGAACAGAGGTTAAATACCAATTCATTGCCCACACAGGGGACTTAAACCAAGTTTCAAAATAAACAGTCTAACTTCATTACTCGACAATGCAATGACAAAACATAAAAATGCAGACTCGAGCCACATCATCAAGCCAGTCCATCCTTTGCATGCATGTCCCGTGCCTGCTCCTCAGCCCTCCCGGTACCTGAAATGCATAAGACGCATTTCCCCCATTTAAGGGGTTAGCATTCGAATAGCTAGTGCAAGTACACAATTACACTACATTATATACAAATACGGTTTTTACACAATCATCTCAATCAGAAATCATTTGCCATAAATATTCCGGAATACTACATTGGCAATCAAATCAGTTCCAATCATCACGATATCACAAAATCACAACTGGTATCCCGTGGCCGTACCCCTTAGTATCGACCCCCAGACATCCCGTCGAACACTCCGGGTGGGATACCACTTCCGCGGCCGTACCCCTTAGTATCGACCCCCAGACATCCCGTCGGACACTCCGGGTGGAAGTTCAATCACGCACGCACCCAAGTTCCCTTTCGCGGCCGTACCCCTTAGTATCGACCCCCAGACATCCCGTCGGACACTCCGGGTGGAAGGAACACAACTCAGGCACCCAAAAATCACAATTCATCATTCATTTCGAAAATCACAACATACATAACGAAATGTAATACATGTACTTGCCTTGAATAAGACGAAACGAAGGAAACAACGAAGGAATAGGTTTTGGTCCAAACAATCCTCCCAAATCCGCTCCTAACACAATAACGGTACACAACAAGTCTCAATAATGCGGGAAGGTAATAATTAATCCTAATTCTACCCGTTGGGGCAATTCATCGGACACCAAAAGTGCATAGGGAAATGAAATCGGTCAACGGTGTAATAATGGGATTTCATCCCATCCAATAACAAGAAAACCAAGGGTCACGAGTATACTATCAAAATCTAACAACAACATCGGTTAAATCGGGTTAAAATACGAGATCACCACCAAACCTTCCCCAAAATCATACTAGGGTTAAAGGAGTTCTTACCTCTTGAAGATTCAAGCACTTTAATCCGAAGAACACGTGTTGGATCCACAATCCGAGCTACACGATCGAAAGGAGATAAAGAAAATCACACAATCAAGTGGTAGATGGAGAAAAATCCCCCTCTCAAACCTCTCTCTCTCTCGTACGGTGGAAGGAAGGAAGAAAATGAGGGATTCACGCTGAATAAAAACGCAGTATAAGCGGCCGCATTGTGTGCCGCGGCTCACTGAAGTGTGCCGCGCACGGGCCAAAATTGCGCCCGGTGATCGCGGTGTGTCGCGCCTTCCGGCATGTGCCGCGGCACACGGCACGAAAAGTTTGGCCGCTAAGTGCAACACGGGTGTGCCACGGCCCGGACGAGTGTGCTGGCATGACTCGGCGGTGCCGCGGCCCTGCCGGCATGTGCCGCGGCACACGGTACAGTCTGCTCGGCCATGAACTGGGCAATGTGTGTGCCGCGGCGCACAATCCTTGTGCCGCGGCCCACACCCCCCCTTGGGTCCCAAAATGATGAAAAATGAACCGGGAAGAGAATAAAAGCAATAGGAATCGATATATAGGCAACAATAACACGAAATGGAAGTACGGAAACCCCAAACGATCCGAAGTACGCCACCACAGTCGAACAAGGAACAAATTCCCTAAACTTATAGGAAATTACAAAAACGGCCCAAACATCCGAAAATCACGAAACAACGTCGGATTAACAATCCGAAGCTCACAACATGCTCTACTCCACCATCCGAACTCATGGAAATAGGAAAAATGATAAAATCGGACGAGTTTAACGAGAATCGAATACACATGCGATAGAATATAACTCAAGGTGAAATTACGCAAAAACATCATCGAGACTCATCCCAACGGAGAAATTCCAAGAACAAAATAGATTCAGAATTCTAAAACAGTGCCAAGCGAGTTGTCCGAAACAAATATATGCCAAAAATAGAAATTACCAAAAGTGGAAAACACGGATATTACATTATCTCCCCCTAAAAATAAGTTTCGTCCCGAAACTTACAACACGAATAACTCGGGGTATCTCGATCTCATACTCTCTTCCGTCTCCCACGTGGCTTCCTCGGATCCATGTCTCGACCACTGCACTTTAACCAAATGAATGATTTTGTGCCTGAGTTCCTTCACCCGACGCTCTAAGATCTGAATCGGTCTCTCCTCGAAGGTAATGTCGGGCCCCAACTCGATCTCTCCAAAATCAATAATATGGCTAGGGACCGGTACGTACTTCCTAAGCTGGGAAACATGAAATACATTATGCACGTGGCTCAGGGACGGCGGCAAACCTAACCGATATGCAAGCTCTCCAACTCTCTCTAGAATCTCGAACGGCCCAATAAATCTCGGACTAAGTTTATCCTTCTGACCGAAGCGGTAAACTCCCCGTGTCAGCGACACCTTAAGCAAGACGTGATCTCCCACCTCAAACTCCAACGGTCGGCGACGTGTATCGGCATAAGACTTCTGCCGGCTCTGGGCCGTCACCAATCTACCACAAATCAGGGCAATCTTCTCTCTCGTCTCCACTACCATATCGGGCTCGGTACCAATTAGCTCGGACGCATCATCCCAACACAACGGCGATCTGCACCTCCTTCCATACAACGCCTCGAATGGTGCCATTTTGATCGAGGCATGCCAACTATTGTTGTACTTGAACTCGATCAACGGCAAGTGCGTCTCCCAATCATCCTTCCAATCTAAGGCACAGGCTCTCAACATATCCTCTACCGTCTGGATCGTCTGCTCTGACTGTCCGTCAGTCTGAGGGTGGTAAGACGTACTGAGTCTCAACTGAGTCCCCAAAGCTCGATGAACCGCCTGCCAAAAATGTGATACAAATCGGCCATCACGATCTGAAACAATACTCTTAGGAGTCCCATGCAATCTCACGATCTCCGCAATAAACACTCGCGCCAGCCTCTCCGGTCCCCAAGTATCCTTAATACTCAGAAAGTGAGCTGATTTGGTTAGTCGATCAACAATAACCCAAATCATGTTCATTCCAGTCCGAGTCTTAGGCATCCCGGTAATGAAATCCATAGAGATGTCTTCCCATTTCCATTCTGGAATGGGAAGTGGTCGTAGCAACCCTGTGGGTCGCTGATGCTCAATCTTAACCTGCTGACAGGTTAAACACTTCGCCACAAACCCGCTAACGTCCGATTTCAAATTACTCCACCAATAGCTACTCCTCACATCCTTGTACATTTTGCTTGTACCAGGATGTATGGAATAAGGCGTAGCATGAGCCTCACTCAAAATCTTCTGCCTCAACTCAATGTCATTCGGCACACATAATCTGTCGCGAAATCTCAGAACGCCATCATCCTGAACCACAAATCCAGGGGCTTTCCCCTTCCTCACATCCTCCCTCAGCTGGACTAAAAACGGATCATCATACTGTTCCGCCTTGATATCATCCGTCAAGGACGAAGTGATCTCCAACGTACATAACTGACCCTGAACTTTCTGAACCCAAACCTCGATATTCTGATAGATAAAATCCCACTGGATCCTACTCTGTGGTGTAAGTACCTCTAGCATCTGTAATGCCATCGGTTTCCTGCTTAACGCATCAGCCACTACGTTAGCCTTACCCGGATGGTAAAGTATCTCGAGGTCGTAATCTTTAATTAGCTCCAACCACCTACGCTGTCTCATATTCAACTCTTTCTGACTGAAGATATACTTCAAACTCTTGTGGTCCGTAAAAATCTTACACGACGATCCATAGAGATAATGTCTCCATATCTTTAAGGCAAAAACGACCGCGGCTAACTCCAAATCGTGCGTGGGGTAATTCGCCTCATACGGTTTCAACTGGCGGGACGCATAAGCAATCACCATGTCTCTCTGCATCAAAACACATCCGAGCTCGAGGCCTGAAGCATCACTATATACCACGAAATCCTCGTTCCCCTGAGGCAATGCTAACATTGGTGCGGTAGTTAGTCGCCTCTTCAACTCGTCAAAACTACTCTGTCTGTCTGCGGTCCACTCGAATTTCTGGGTTTTCTGGAGTAACTGAGTGAGCGGTCTAGCGATCTTAGAAAATCCCTCAACAAATCTACGGTAATAGCCTGCAAGTCCCAGAAAACTCCTCACTTCCTTCACGTTTTTGGGCGGTTCCCAAGCCATCACCGCCTTTATTTTCTGTGGATCTACCCGAACTCCTTCTGCTGAAATCACATGCCCGAGGAACATCACTTCCTTGAGCCAAAACTCACACTTATAGAACTTCGCATACAACTGCTCGGCTCTCAAAATGTCTAATACAATTCGGAGATCTAAGGCGTGCTCCTCCCGACTTCGTGAATAGATAAGAATGTCGTCGATAAAGACGACAACAAGTTAACCATGCAAGATCATCAAACCATTCTTACATACTCTAACATTTCCAAAATCGGACACCAAAAGTGCATATGGAAATGAAATCGGTCAACGGTGTAATAACGGGATTTCATCCCATCCAATAACAAGAAAGCCAAGGGTCACGAGTATACTATCAAATCTAACAACAACATCGGTTAAATCGGGTTAAAATACGAGATCACCACCAAACCCTCCCCAAAATCATACTAGGGTTAAAGGAGTTCTTACCTCTTGAAGATTCAAGCACTTTAATCCGAAAAACACGTGTTGGATCCACAATCCGAGCTACACGATCGAAAGGAGATAAAGAAAATCACACAATCAAGTGGTAGATGGAGAAAAATCCCCCTCTCAAACCTCTCTCTCTCGTACGGTGGAAGGAAGGAAGAAAATGAGGGATTCACGCTGAATAAAAACGCAGGTATAGCGCTGACCGCATTGTGTGCCGCGGCTCAGCTGAAGTGTGCTGCGGCACAGGGCCAAAAATTGCGCCCAGTGATTGGCAGTGTGTCGCGGCCCTTCCGGCATGTGCTGCGGCACACGGTACAGAAAGTTTGGCCGCTAAGTGCAACACGGGTGTGCCGCGGCCCAGACGAGTGTGCCGCGGCAGTGACTCGGCAGTGTGCCGCGGCCCTGCCGGCATGTGCCGCGGCCCACACCCCCCTTGGGTCCCAAAATGATGAAAAATGAACCGAGAAGAGAATAAAAGCAATAAGAATCGATATATAGGCAACAATAACACGAAATGGAAGTACGGAAACCCCAAACGATCCGAAGTACGCCACCACAGTCGAACAAGGAACAAATTCCCTAAACTTATAGGAAATTACAAAAACGGCCCAAACATCCGAAAATCACGAAACAACGTCGGATTAACAAGCTCACAACATGCTCTACTCCACCATACGAACTCATGGAAATAGGAAAAATGATAAAATCGGACGAGTTTAACGAGAATCGAATACACATGCGATAGAATATAACTCAAGGTGAAATTACGCAAAAACATCATCGAGACTCATCCCAACGGAGAAACTCCAAGAATAAAATAGACTCAGAATTCTAAAACAGTGCCAAACGAGTTGTCCGAAACGAATATATGCCGAAAATAGAAATTACCAAAAGTGGAAAACACGGATATTACATACGTCCCGTAAGAATATGCCGCATGAGATAATCAGAAGAGGTTAGATACGAGAATAAAATATAAATATTATTTTCATACAATTATACCGATACTTTTTACTAATAGAATTTCTCGCAACTTGAGTTGATCATTATATAATTTAGAATTACATATATTTAATCCAATATAGCTATTAACTTTATCATATTTAGGGGTGATAATTTCCGACACGACACAATAACCCGATACAAACAAGTAGGAAATTAATAATTTAGTCTTTTCGTGTGTTAAATGAAAGATGGTTAAAAATTTTGTGATAACAAATTTTACTAATAGAATTTCTCGTAACTTGAGTTGATCATTATATAATTTAGAATTACATATATTTAATCCAATATAGCTATTAACTTTATCATATTTAGGAGTGATAATTTCCGACACGACACAATAACCCGATACAAACAAGTAGGAAATTAATAATTTAGTCTTTTCGTCTGTTAAATGAAAGATGGTTAAAAATTTTGTGATAACAAATTACCTTGGAATACCCAAAATCACATATCTTCAATCGAAGAGCTGGGCTTCCGTCCAACAGAGTGTTCTCCAACTTCAAGACCCGATGACATATTTGCTTCGTCGAGAACTATAAGGAGGAGGGAGTGGTCACCTAATACCCTAGGTGTCACATCACCTCTATCCAATAAAAACCTTTCAGCTCAAAATTATCCAATTTTACCCTAACACTACCCTAAGTGGAGGGAGTGGTCACCTAGTACCCGATTTTTTTTTTCATACATAAAATCACATACAATATTTAAAATAAAAACATACTATTTCATTAAAAAAACATTAAATAATACTTAAAAAAAACTACAACTTAAAAATTGAAACTACAACTTAAAAAAAAAAACATTACATAAGTTGAAATTAAAACAAGTT
Source organism: Orobanche coerulescens (assembly GCA_033398695.1). Classification (NCBI taxonomy): domain Eukaryota; kingdom Viridiplantae; phylum Streptophyta; class Magnoliopsida; order Lamiales; family Orobanchaceae; genus Orobanche; species Orobanche coerulescens. The sequence continues at coordinate 9,353,267 of CM065807.1, read as the reverse complement.
GAAACTACAACTTAAAAATTGCAAGCCCATCCGTGTTTGGCCGCAATTTCACGTTTTTGGTTAACAACGAATTCCAACATAGCGGGATCGCGAATGTGATCATGCGGCTCCAAAAAAAACTTCATCTCCCGTTGTGCATTCTGTAACACCCCAATCCGCTCAGGGATATTACACGCCGTAGAACCTTTCCTCAAGGATCTACCAGGCTGGTAACGACATTTAACATCTCGACAATGCCTTCGAGGCTACAATGACTCAGTAGACCGATTTGGTCTTTCCACAAATACATACAACTCAAATACAACTCATGCCCACGCAGGGGACAAAATACAACTACACCGTCTGGCGGAACAATACAATGGAAAATAAAGTACAACTGAACCAACACGCGATGTACGGTTCCTCATGTGATTAGTATCGATCATCTCTCATCATCCTTCGTGCCGACCCTGTGTTATGCTCCAAAACCTGAATGCAAAAACAGACATCCACCCCCCGAATACTCGGGGGTTAGCAAAACTCCACTGTTTTGCTAGTGCAAATACAAAGTGCAAATACGAGCCATACAATTCACATTCCACGAATAACAATAACCGAGGATCCTCAAAGATCCAAACGAAAGCGAAAAGTACTTCCCGAGGCAAGGGTTTGAGAAAACATTTCAAAAGCGAAATATCATAAATCAATGGAAGTAATTTATAAAAGCAGTTTAGAATGCCATCGAGAGTTTTAATAGAAAACAATTTAGGATTATCAAATCCTACTTTTCAAAACCGAAAGACAAAAGGGGTCACCGCCCCAAAGGTTTACTTTACGAAAAATGACATTAACCAACCGTTGGGATTTTAGCCCCAAATCCGTAAAACGACTTTTACAAAACCATTGGGATTTTAGCCCCAAATCTCATCAACTCACGGTACACAAGAACGACCAGGAGGTTCGTATCCCAACATCAAAATCCACAGATAAAGGATTTAAAACAAACAACAAAATACTCCAGTGCCATCCTAGCCAAGTAAGCCAAACGAACAACTTACCTCTTACACACTTAGTCGATGCATGCAATCATGAAAACCGTTCAAAAGTACTCATTTCCGGAAATGCCAATATCAAATCACATTTGCAAAAATGCACCACAATTAACCGTCGATCCACACCTCCGTGGACCCCTACCGAGACCCCGTCGGATCTAACCCGTAGTGGTTAAAAGCAAAGCTCGTCGATCCACACCTCCGTGGACCCCTACTGAGACCCCGTCGGATCTAACCCGTAGTGAGCATACACACACACGTTACCCATGCCATACTAACATGCTAAGAATGTAAGTTCATTAAGAATACTCACTAGAGATGGCCATTAACTCGACACCATTATCAAACTCTTCAAAAATACCATAACAAGATTAAATACGGAATACACGATTCCATAACTTAAACAATAGGAGTATCATCATAAAATCCTTCAACGTTCAAAATAATCAAATCATAATAAATTCCCAAAACACACCGTTCACAAAACACACGCGTTTTGAAAGAAAGCCTTTAACGAGGCCAAACCGAAATCCTTTTGAAACTTCATTTCAAATAACCAAACAAACACATCAAGACGACCACCGATCATCATATACATAAAACGAGAAAAAATATGGGCAAGGTACTTGCCTCGATACCGCGAGCACGGAACCACGAACGGATACGGCTCAACCGGGAAGCTTCGGAACGCCCGATGCTAACGGAAAGGAAGACGACAATGAACGGAACGGAAGAATCAAGCACGCCCGTGAGGGACCGACGAAAATGAACCTAACGATTCGAATAGCACAATCACAACCACTTCTAAACGATTATGGAAATGGAATACACCCGGAAACCCGCCTACGATTCATGTATATTCATACAAAAATAACAACGAGGGCGGACCACAACCAAACCCTCTCGATTCCATAAAAATCCACAAAATATCCATGAATCCGTAGGAAAACTAAAGATACTAACAATATCAATCGTATACATCATGAATCCACCAACGAAACGGAACGAATCGGAAGAAAAACCCAAAACCCCCAAATTAATCGAAATAGGGTTTTAGAGCATTACCTTGGAAGATTCAAGTGTTAAGATTCGTAGAACACGCGTTAGATTGATTATCCGAGCCTCACAACCGAAAAGAAATGATGAAAATCGACCCCCGGATGAAGAACTCTCTCCCTCTCTATCTCTCTCTCTCGCGACTCGGTGCAAAAATGGAAAAGAAATGAGCTGCTCACGCTCAGAACCACATTTATAGTGTAACACAGCAGACCCTATCGGCCGGCCTATCGGCCGATAGGCCCAACCGATACCCTACACAAAATGCCGGCAGTAGAGTCTATCGGCCCCCCTATCGGCCGAAGGCTCCTAGACGGTGCCCGACAGCTGACAGTCTTCCACTAAAACGACCATAACTCTCTCGTCCGGACTCCGATTGACTCACCGTTTGAACCATAGGAAAGCTAACTCGATGTTCTATAATATTGCAAAGATTTATAATTTTTGGAGTTACCAAAAATTAATGGTGATCTAACAAAGACGAACTCATACTTAGAAAAAGTCGTTTAGTAATCCTGAATTCAACGAAACGACACCGAAACCCGAACCTGAACACGAACCGAAGATACGGTTACGAAGTACTCACAAAGACGAATCTAAGAGCTAGTAGGACACACAATTCCGACCACCCGAAGGCTCGAAATTCGACAACGGAAGGTAATTACCCCAAACTTTGGGAAATTACGAAAATGGCCCAAATGCCCGAAAATCACCATACGTGATCGAATAACCAAACCGAAGTTCACAACACGTCTAACAAAGTTAAACGGACTTGCGGGAAACTCGAAACAGCAGTTTCGGTCGAGATTCGCAAGAATCGAACTCAAGTGCGGAAAAGTCGCTAAAAGCCACGAACTCAACGAAACGACACGAAAGCGAACTCGGATGTCAAAAGTGTAGAATTAATCATTCTCGGAATGACGAAGCGGTCATGAGCGAGTCGTCAAAGCGGACTCCAGAAAAAAGAATTACCGGAAATCGAAAATTGCGGATATTACATTCTACCCTCCTTAAAAGAAGTTTCGTCCCGAAACTTAAAACAAGTAGGGGGAAGAAATATTCCGCCAGGAAAAACTCAACGAGACACACAAGAATGCGTAACTAATGCCCAACGGCGAAATGTTACAAACAACGCAAAGGAATATACGGCGTGTAAACACGCTCCACGGTGACCAACACAACGTCGCCGTTAGGGATATAATAAAACCGACAAGTGACAAGCGTCATCAAACGGATACTATAGTCAAGTCAATTATCTGATAATCACAAAACACAACGAACGAAAATCAATATGATTGACTAACCCAACGGTACATCAATCAAAACGCGAGTCAACCTCTGAACAAACACGGAATCCCATCGCTAAGGGATGGAAGATCAACGAAACTAATTTCCCGGCAAGGGAATTACGAAGGAGTCTGAATGCTCAATAATCACGAAACGAGAACAAAAACCGAACAAACAAACGATCGAGACAACAAAAATCGAACAATCATGTCCGAAACACGAAGGATAATAAAATTCAAACAACAACTCCAAGGTTCACATCTCGACTCGAGACAATATATGATCCGGTGAAAACAACAGGATGTGCATTCACATAAGATCCACAGGAAAGGGAATAGCAATTGAAAAGTCACAACGACGAACGAGTTATTCCGAAACGATACCACATTCGTTCGATAAACAAAAACAAGGCGGACAATCTCGAAATGTCAACAAACATAAATGAGTCGGCCAGTCGAAAACATAAGAGTTCCAAATCCGATCCACTTCGAATAAAAGAACTAGTAGAACCAGATGATGTCACTCCCAAACAAGGTTCACAAGAATCGAACTGAACCCGAAAAAGTAACATCGATAACCAGATCGACCCACAACAAGACCACAGCTCGTTCGGGCGATGAAATCGAAATACAGAACAAGTTCATAAGGTGCCAACGAACATGAGCGAATCGATAGACTGGAGGAAGAGAAAATACAGAAGTCAAAATAGTACGGGCATTACCCCCGACCTCGTACACGAAATTCACAAAAACGGGAGCAAGATAACAAGACATTAAACAATCGACGCATAACGGAACCATCACCGATGCACACGGTCATACCAAACCAAGCTCTAACAGCTCGCACATGCGCGACAACGCAGAAATCGCCATGAGGCGACAACATTCAATACCAACACTCCGCCTTTCACAGGGGCTAGCACAACCCATGTGTGGAAAGCGACTCAACGCTCACACCGCCAATTCGATCATACTCGGGAGAAAGTATCAAAATGACAACGCGAACATCATACCTTCATACCCAGCCCTCAAACGGGAATGGATAGGTTCTAAAAACGAAAACTTCATTTTGAAAATAATTTGAAGAATACTGGTTGATCTTGAGTATCACCTTTCAAAAAGTACAAACGTGAAACATCATTATCGAGACTTTGGAGAACCATTTCGCATTTGATAAAAATGAAGACACTTTCTCTTAGTGAAAACTTTCAAATTATTCGACCCTCGGGTCTAAATAAAAGTGTTGAAAATATCTCAAAACATTTTGGTCCTCGAGGTAGAAAATTTTTGAAATACATTGTGGCATCTAGGATGTACCACAAGAAAATAACTCATTTGAAAAGTATGTCTCAAAATTTATTTTTCTAAGATACTCAAGGTTTTCAAAAATCCAATAGGCCAGAACGCCCAAAACTCACACATACCGACGTTCAATGAAACAACTCCTAGCACACGCATCAAAACGTTTAAAATCAAGACAATACATGTCTTTAAACGAAAATAAACGATAAAATACCACATCCAGAACAAATCTGCTGATAAAATACCCTCCCGCACTGGCTAGTGAACAAGTCGAACGTGTATAAGCACAAAGCTTCCACAAGAGACTTGTAAAACGTGCAAATCGATTCGAAAATCATCAACAACGGAGAAAAACAACAATAAAAAGACATCACAAACGACACTCCTCGTATAAATCAAATACGAGTCGACTAAATACATATCGTGAAATCGGAATTCACATAAGGATTCCACCACTTAACAAATAATCATAAAAATAGCTCGTGTCACACGAGGCACAACACAAAGAAGGAGACTTACTTCCACAGTCGCACGAAGATGATGATCGCCCACGATACTAATCACGACCAACAAACTCAAACGACGCGTCGCGACACGACTCGGTCGGACTAAATCCGACGAGACAAAACTCAATAGACACCATCGACCCGACCGGCGGCTAGGTTTCCTCAACCTAAGCTCCGATACCATTTATGTAACACCCCAATCCGCTCGGGGATATTACACGCCGTAGAACCTTTCCTCAAGGATCTACCAGGTGGTAACGACATTTAACATCTCGACAATGCCTTCGAGGCTACAATGACTCGATGGAGCCGATTTGGTCTTTCCACAAATACATACAACTCAAATACAACTCATGCCCACGCAGGGACAAAATACAACTACACCGTCTGGGAACAATACAAGACGGAAAATAAAGTACAATCGAACCAACACGCGATGTACGGTTCCTCATGTGATTAGTATCGATCATCTCTCATCATCCTTCGTGCCGACCGTGTTATGCTCCAAAACCCGAATGCAAAACAGACATCCACCCCCGAATACTCGGGGTTAGCAAAACTCCCTTTGTTTTGCTAGTGCAAATACAAAGTGCAAATACGAGCCATACAATTCACATTCCACGAATAACAATAACCGAGGATCCTCAAAGATCCAAACGAAACGAAAAGTACTTCCCGAGGCAAGGGTTTGAGAAAACATTTCAAAAACGAAATATCATAAATCAATGGAAGTAATTTATAAAACAGTTTAGAATGCCATCGAGAGTTTTAATAGAAAACAATTTAGGATTATCAAATCCTACTTTTCGAAAACCGAAAGACAAAAGGGGTCACCGCCCCAAAGGTTTACTTTCTGAAAAATGACATTAACCAACCGTTGGGATTTTAGCCCCAAATCCGTAAAACGACTTTTACAAAACCATTGGGATTTTAGCCCCAAATCTCATCAACTCACAGTACACAAGAACGACCAGGAGGTTCGTATCCCAACATCAAAATCCACAGATAAAGGATTTAAAACAAACAACAAAATACTCCAGTGCCATCCTAGCCAAGTAAGCCAAACGAACAACTTACCTCTTACACACTTAGTCGATGCATGCAATCATGAAAACCGTTCAAAAGTACTCATTTCCGGAAATGCCAATATCAAATCACATTTGCAAAAATGCACCACAATTAACCGTCGATCCACACCTCCGTGGACCCCTACCGAGACCCCGTCGGATCTAACCCGTAGTGGTTAAAAGCAAAGCTCGTCGATCCACACCTCCGTGGACCCCTACCGAGACCCCGTCGGATCTAACCCGTAGTGAGCATACACACACACACGTTACCCATGCCATACTAACATGCTAAGAATGTAAGTTCATTAAGAATACTCACTAGAGATGGCCATTAACTCGACACCATTATCAAACTCTTCAAAAATACCATAACAAGATTAAATACGGAATACACGATTCCATAACTTAAACAATAGGAGTATCATCATAAAATCCTTCAACGTTCAAAATAATCAAATCATAATAAATTCCCAAAACACACGTTCACAAAACACACGCGTTTTGAAAGAAAGCCTTTAACGAGGCCAAACGAAATCCTTTTGAAACTTCATTTCAAATAACCAAACAAACACATCAAGACGACCACCGATCATCATATACATAAAAGCGAGAAAAATATGGGCAAGGTACTTGCCTCGATACATGAGCACGGAACCACGAACGGATACGGCTCAGCGGGAAGCTTGGGCGCCCGATGCTAACGGAAAGGAAGACGACAATGAACGGCGGAAGAATCAAGCACGCCGTGAGGGACCGAAAATGAACCTAACGATTCGAATAGCACAATCACAACCAATTCTAAACGATTATGGAAATGGAATACACCGGAAACCCGCCTACGATTCATGTATATTCATACAAAAATAACAACGAGGGCGGACCACAACCAAACCCTCTCGATTCCATAAAAATCCACAAAATATCCATGAATCCGTAGGAAAACTAAAGATACTAACAATATCAATCGTATACATCATGAATCCACCAACGAAACGGAACGAATCGGAAGAAAAACCCAAAACCCCCAAATTAATCGAAATAGGGTTTTAGAGCATTACCTTGGAAGATTCAAGTGTTAAGATTCGTAGAACACGCGTTAGATTGATTATCCGAGCCTCACAACCGAAAAGAAATGATGAAAATCGACCCCCGGATGAAGAACTCTCTCCCTCTCTATCTCTCTCTCTCGCGACTCGGTGCAAAAATGGAAAAGAAATGAGCTGCTCACGCTCAGAACCACATTTATAGTGTAACACAGCAGACCCTATCGGCCGGCCTATCGGCCGATAGGCCCAACCGATACCCTACACAAAATGCCGGCAGTAGAGTCTATCGGCCCCCCTATCGGCCGAAGGCTCTAGACGGTGCCGACAGTGACATCTTCCACTAAAACGACCATAACTCTCTCGTCCTGACTCCGATTGACTCACCGTTTGAACCATAGGAAAGCTAACTCGATGTTCTATAATATTGCAAAGATTTATAATTTTTGGAGTTACCAAAAATTAATGGTGATCTAACAAAGACGAACTCATACTTAGAAAAGTCGTTTAGTAATCCTGAATTCAACGAAACGACACCGAAACCCGAACCTGAACACGAACCGAAGATACGGTTACGAAGTACTCACAAAGACGAATCTAAGAGCTAGTAGGACACACAATTCCGACCACCCGAAGGCTCGAAATTCGACAACGGAAGGTAATTACCCCAAACTTTGGGAAATTACGAAAATGGCCCAAATGCCCGAAAATCACCATACGTGATCGAATAACCAAACCGAAGTTCACAACACGTCTAACAAAGTTAAACGGACTTGCGGGAAACTCGAAACAGCAGTTTCGGTCGAGATTCGCAAGAATCGAACTCAAGTGCGGAAAAGTCGCTAAAAAGCACAGAACTCAACGAAACGACACCGAAACGAACTCGGATGTCAAAAAGTGTAGAATTAATCATTCTCAGAATGACGAAACGGTCATGAGCGAGTCGTCAAAACGGACTCCGACCGAAAAAAAAGAATTACCGGAAATCGAAAATTGCGGATATTACACATTCTTGAACTTCGCCCCCTCGATTTGTGTAGCCAACAATTGTTTTGCCAAAGCATCCTTCTCGCGTTTTTCTTCCAAATATTGTGTCTTCTTTTGTGTGTAGGAGTTGATTTCATCCGCAACACTTGAGATCGACGAGGATGCGCCTTGCTTCTTTTTCATCTTTCTTGATGAAAGTGGAGGGTTGGGGTCTTCATTCATGTCGGGAACGGTGTTGCTTGCCGATTCATACTCCCCCGACTTCCTTTTTGAAGAGTTGCTTGTCGCACCGGCAATATCTTGAAAACATTCTTGCTCCGTCCATTTGTCATGACCTCTGACAACCTCCCACGCCAAGGTATGAGTAAATTGTCTTTTTTTTTTACTGTATAGTAATCGGACTCAGCTTGCCTCACCACGTCCAAGTCGTTGCACCCACTAGCCTTAGCACGTTTCCACATTATATACAAAATAAAAAATATAGATTATGTAAAATAAAAAATATAGATTACGTAAAATAAAAAGTATAGTTTGTACCGCTTGGAGGTAGTAGCCGTTGAAAATACCCATGGCCGTGTTCATTGTTTTCCACTTGGTATTCAACGCATGAAAAGTTCGTGAACTCGAACCCATAGTTCCCTCGTAATGCTTGAGAATCCGTTTCCAAAAACCGTCGGACTTTTGTTCATTACCGACAACACCACATTCGGAGATTTGAATCCATGCTTTCGCCAAAGCCTCCTCTTGTGCCGGCGACCAAAGTTCACGGGACCTCCTCCCCCCGAATGCTTTTTTCTTCCCTCTCGGATCGACTTCTTGAACTTCCTCATCTTCGTCTTCTTCGTTTGGTAGTGGTTGTGTTTCGGGTACGTACTCTACGTCTTCATCAATGTTTTCGAACGGGGAGAACTCGCTTGTAGTAGTGATGTTGTAGTGTTGATGATTCATTTGAGGAGGACCCATATTATATTGGTAAAATGGATGTGGAGATGGGGGTTGTGGAACGTAAAATTGATTCGGGGATGCTTGAGAATAAAATTGGCTAAATCCTAACGGAGTTTGTGTGGTTGCGAGGTGGAAATTTTTTTACCTCTTCTTGGATCCATGGTTTTGTGTTTTTGAAAGATTAGTGTGTATTTTTATTTGTGTTTTGTGTGTTTTTATTTTGAAAAAATGAGTTGAAAAGGTTTGGTTTTAAAGGGAATTTTTTTTTATTTAATGTTAATAGCCGTTGGAAACGGCCGTTTTTTTCAAAAAGAAACCCTTTCACCGCTCGGCTTCAGAAGCCGAAATTGAAACCCGATCGCCTTACCCGATGTAACACCCCCAAGTTATTCAGGGTATATTACAGCGCCGTGAGCCCCGCCGTGGGACCCACAAGGCTAAACATACGCGGAACTATAAACTTGACCGATAAGGTCTACATACAATAGAAAGAAAGACGATACAAATGGTATTCAAAACCATAACCAATGAAAACATATACATCACTGTACAAACCAATACCTCGGCAACACAGTAGGAACAACAAGAAAGCGAAATACAATACTCGAGTATTAAAAATCCATTCCAAGATGACAACACCGAATGGAGGAATCCAAGAAAATAACCGGAGACAAGACATGATCACACTTGCCCCTCATCTTCATGCCGACCCGAGCCCCGTCTGTCCGCTCTCCTGGAACTCCGAAATACATGAAACGTATTTTCCCCATAAAGGGGTTAGCCGTCGAATAGCTAGTGCAAGTATAACAATATGAAACATGATACTCCTCGACAATAAAGTAAATGTAATCCGTCAATTCATCAATATCCGTCAATTCATCAATATAAGACTAGTATTAGGAATGACTAAAATCTCAAGACGTATGTGAATGCGTAAAAGCGGTTCGTTCATATCATACGCCGTTACATGTAGGAATGCCGTCAAAGCGGTTCGTTCATTACATGCCAACATTATTTCATATGAATGCCGTAGAAGCGGTTCGTTCATATCAACCATGGAATCGCACTGGAGGCTACGAAACCCTCGAGAGGACCATAGGCCGTCCGGAGTGGCTAGAAATAATCATACCATCAATATTTCATACTTTCAAAGTCGAGAACGTAATCATAAATGTATACTTGCCTTAATAAACGTTATCAAGATCCCGAAGAACACGGTTCGGCCAGGAAGCTTGAACCACGAAGAAGACAACGAGCGGAAGGGTTTCGACTTGAGTTCTTCACAAGGATTTCGTCCCTAAGTCATATCAATGATAAATCAACAATCGCGATGAATAATAATCGTACAACGCACAAAACCCCCTCTTAGACATTTTGTCGGACACCTTCAAGGCGTCGACTAATAACTCAACCGAACGACGAATCAATACACTCCAACCGTGGAATAACGATGGAAATGATAGAATGCACCTAAATCATCATCAATCCATCACTAATCTAAATTACTACGGATTAAAAGGATGAAGTCAAACAAAATCCCCAATTTCCAACACAAAATTCAAGTGTTCTTGAAAAATCTTTCAATAATCCGATGAATACTCCAACAAGTCCATAATCATGCGTATATCACTTCATACCCCATGATTTTAACATCCAAAACATCATTACCCAATACAAAATCGAAATCCAAGATGTTGAAGAAATTACCTCTTGAAGATCCAAGCACTATGATTCAAGAGCACGCGATAGAGCGATGATCGGGCTTAAAAATCGAAAATAGATGAAGAGAAATCACTCACTCAAGTGATAGGTGGAGAAACATCTTCCTCTCAAACCTCCTCTCTCGCCCAAGTGAAGAAATGGGAAAAGTATAGGTTGAATCGCACAAAAAACGCAGATATAGGGGTAATCTGTCATGTGTGCCGCGGCTTAGTATATGTGTGCCGCGGCATAGGCCCAAAATTCGCTCCCAGGGCTCGGCAGTGTGCCGCGGCTCAGCCCAGGTGTGCCGCGGCACCGGGTACAGGCAGTTTTGGACGAATCTGGAAAATGAGAGTGACTTAGCTATTTCGACCATAACTCCCTCGTCCGGACTCCGGTTGACTCACCGTTTGAACCATTGGAAAGCTAACTCGATGCTTTATAATATTGTAAAGATTCAGAATTTTTGGAGTTTCCAAGAATTTACGGTGATTTAACAAAGTCGAACTCATACGTGGAAAAGTCGCTAAAGAACACGGAATTCAACAGAACGATACCGAAACGAACTCGGATGACAAAAAGTGTAGAATTAATCATTCTCGGGATGACGAAACGTTCCCAAGCAAGTTGTCAAAAACGGACTTCCGCCAAAAATAGAAAATTTCTGGGAAACAAAATTACGGGTATTACATTCTACCCTCCTTAAAAGAAGTTTCGTCCCGAAACTTAAAACAGGCAGGGAGAAGAAATATTTCGCCAGGAAAAACTCAACGAGATACACAAGAGCCGAAACTTACGCCCAAACGGCGAATAATCAATATAGAACACAACAATACATTACCCGAAGGTAAACCAAACCAATGCCGAAAAAGATACGAATTCACAATGCCCAAGGCTCCAACGGAAATACCGATACATCACAATGGCTCGAAAGCCGAATACCCCAAAGTCAGAATCATCACAATACAGATCTCAAAGAAGCAAACGTGACTGTCGGGCATACCCCTCGGCGTATGAACAACCAGTCGCAAATCGTCGGACATATCCAATACAACATGGACTACGAACGATCAATCAATAAAGCTCAAGAGGGACATCACAGTACGCCCGATCCGGAAATGTGTCCGTGCACATGTCCACCACGTATACGGAATCCAGAATATACGTGTGACAATGTGCCTAATTAGCCTCAAGAACTACGTCTCGTGTGCACGGTCCAATGCGGAAATATCCACGCATGACCGTCGAGTGCCTGGCTAAAAATCCTACACATAACCAATCCAAGACGCAGACATGATTCCAGATATGCCACGATACAACATGACAACGAAACTCAAGGGATAAAACATCCAATACGGATCATACGACTCACCAAGTGAACGATGACACACGAATAATGAAAGATCGACACGACCAACGATATTCAAAACAACCATCCTGGGATCAGAATTCCCTAAGGACCGATTAATACGAGCAACGATCACAACACAACAGTTCGGGAAATTCTCAACCTTCAACGATCACAAAATTACCGAGTTCACAAAAATAATAGTGTGCTGCCTTGAGTCGGCCAACACGGCAATAATAATCCAACGGATGGGAACTCTCCTCGACAGTCCCAATTCAATACTTCGATTACCGTAGAATGGCCAATCGATAACAACGATACAACGGATGAGAATATCTTTGACAACGGATGGGAATTATCTTCGATAATCCCAATTCAATACCTCGATTACCTTAGAACGGTCAATCGATAATCAATGATACGATAGAATAGATGTCCCGGTGTCTTAAACCGACCACCGAAACGGAGATGACAAAAGGATATATCAAACGTCCCCAATCGGTTAACGCAACATCATAGCAACAGTTCCAATTCGACGACAAAGATTCAACGATGTCTCAGAACGACATTAATCGCGAACAATAATAATCGATACATCGATACCGCGAACCGACTATCGGTAGCAACTTGCCAACTCGAACCGGCCTTTTACAAACAACAGTAACATTTGGCATAATTTTCCGACGGGCGTCGTATCAATGATCCCCTGATATCAATACAATCATAAAGAGGCCAAGTCCCGAAATGATACACACATTCGTACGCCTACACAATAACATTAGTCTCATTGATTAGTACGAGTATAAAACTTGCCTCGATATCAATACAACGAACTGTTACCAATTCAGTCGATTTCGTCTTACGAGTCTCGACCAAGTTAATCTACGAACCCTTCAACCTTAACCGCAACACAAAAGTCATAATCTATGATCAAACATCATATCTTCAGAAACGAAGGATTGATAATCAACCGGTTCGATGACGACCAATATCAATACCACCAAACCACGAACTCAATCGTTTCACCATATCTCGACCAATCATAGTCCGAATCGGCCCAACTCGCCCTCACGAATCCATGTCCACAATACGAGCCGAAATCCTATGATCATATCAAGAATCAATTCGGACCAATAATAAGGGTCTAAATATTATCGGTTCCAAACTCAATTCTTAAACACGAATTGACAAGGTTCCCTTCGTAAATCCGTAGTTAAAATTTTCCGATGATCATCGTTAATTCTAACCATCCAATTAGTTCAGATTATAGATAATCATATTTTAAGGTTATCAAACACTCCAATCATTCGATTTGAATATTTGCTCCGTACGTATGGGCTTCCAAATTCGAGATGAATAATAGTCTCATCAAGCTCATAATCACATTCGTATTTCCTATACGAATATTATTTCCAACACATAGTTTAGCTCTAGATATGAATATTCCATATTCATATTCAAAACATCAACACTTCTTAAAAATTTTCATCACCTCGTATAATTCAAGAGTTCTTCAAGAACATGAAATATCCGAAATCACGTTCGTAACAACATATCCGAGGTATATATCTCCATGTTACCATTTTCTTCATCATGTCATTCATACAACCTCAAGAATCACAATGTAACCCTTATCGTCATATGAAGAAGATCTCGTAATCATATCAACATCCGAAATCTCTTATTACGATTCCAATAAATCTCGTATAGCATTATCACACGATACCATATAATACCTCAATACCGAATACCTTCCCGTACACAATCTTCTATGTACGATTACCACAAAACATACCTCTATCCGGACTTCCTTCCGAAATGTATACCATAGACCAAGAATATCCAAAATGACATCAACAATATCCGAATACTACAATCTTCACCCCAAACCTTACGGGAGTATTACACGCCGTAAACCCTTCTCACAAGGATTTACCAGGCTAAGCACAATTTTCCACGTCATTTCAAAAATGTCAAAAAGACTTATGACGGTAATATTTTTCAAATACTAAAAAAAATCATTTTCTAAATACCGTCAAAACGATCAAGGTTAAAATGCCAAAAACTCAGTTTAGGGAATCGGTTTTACAAAATAAAATTTCAGTTGGCAAAATACCAAAAATCCATTTCAAAAATACTCACGCCGCGAATAAAAGTACAGTCCAATTTATGCATTTTCATTGAAATAAGACGAACATCAAAATACACGATTCCCAACATACTCCCTCCCAAGTAGTAATCCAGAAAGAAAAAAAAATGAGCCACTATCAAAGGGATACGAGGATTACCTTGTATGGACGAACCACGAAGAAAGAATAATTGAACTCCATTCCAAGAATCATTAAATCATCATAGTCATCATATGGCCTCAAGAACATCAAGATCTCTATGATTCCATAATCATAATCAACATATTCAAAGCATATCATTATCTTCCTTCAACATAAACCTCATAGAATATGGATAACACAAGAAATCACTTCAAGAATCAACAATAGTTCCATAACCAAGCTCTAATTCCATGATTCCAAGCTCACAATCATGTTAAAAGCGTTTAGAACACTCTTAAAAGTAAAGAGGGACGAGTTTTGGAGAGAAATATCTCAAAGGATCGTGAGAGAAATGAAAGGCAACACTTCAATATATAAATTGCACTCTCATTACGTACCTAAGTGTCCTTTCTTAACGTACGTAACAACTTTAACGTACGTAATCCAATATCCATAACGTACGTAACCAACTCACTGTCTCATTCCGCGTACCCATTACGACGTAACCCATACCATAAAACGTCGTAATATACCGGTTGACTTGCTACGGTACAATGGTTGTGTTACGTACGTAACACGCCCCGTATAACGTCGTAACACGTCCCGTATAACGTCGTAAACGACGTTGACTCACCTGTCAACATCCTCCGCCGAAAGTGCCAAACAGGTCCCACCCGCCACCAGACTCGGTTACGTCCGATGCCTTCGTTACGTGCGTAATACCTTAGCCTTAACGCACGTAACCATGCCAATCTTACGTACGTAATCTCACCTTATTAACGTCGTAATAATTCCATTCTTAGCCAATTTCAACAATTCCTGTCCAAAGTCATGACATACCAAATACGAGCATACGGCAAAATCAATACATATACTCAATTCAATAACATTTTCAAACGTTCACAACGTCCTCGAGCATAATTAACCATCCACGATATCCAATATATAAAAGAAAAAAATATATCCTTAATATCGGGTATTACACTCTACCCCCTTAAAACTAGGTTTCGTCCTCGAAACTTACAATCACTGCATAAACAACATTTCAACGGAAATTCAATTTCACCAAGAATTATCGAATAATTCGAACAACATACTTACAAGTCCGCGAAGTCGAAGATCTCCCGTGATACTAGCATGCGACTCTAAACAAAGTCTCAACATAATACCGATACACACCATTATCGAAATTAGCAACTTAACAAAATCTCAAGGAAGAGTTCACGTCCGTGACCACGGCCACGATTCTTCCTACTTTCACCAACAATCAAGGGCACATACATGCGTAAGTATAATCCGAATCGCACATTCTCGAAGTGACCAATTTCCAAGAATACCAAGCTATAGACGAAACGATTAAGAAGAATACAAGAAGAGTGAGAGGACTTACAAGTACCGTCGCCGTGATGATGGCAGAGTAGTGATATCATGGGCAAATGCCGACTAATCGACCCAAAAGACCGACACTAGGTATCCATAAATCTAAGCTCGATACCATATTCGTAACACCCCAAGTTATTCAGTATATTACGGCCGTGAGCCCCGCCGTGGGACCCACAAGGCTAAACATACGCGGAACTATAAACTTGACCGATAAGGTCTACATACAATAGAAAGAAAGACGATACAAATGGTATTCAAAACCATAACCAATGAAAACATATACATCACTGTACAAACCAATACCTCGGCAACACAGGCCGGAACAACAAGGAAACTGAAATACAATACTCGAGTATTAAAAATCCATTCCAGTACAACAACACTGAATGGAGGAATCCAAGAAAATAACCGGAGACAAGACACAGTATCACACTTGCCCATCATCTTCATGCCGACCCGATACCCGTCTGTCCGCTCTCCTGGAACCTGAAATACATGAAACGTATTTCCCCCATAAAGGGGTTAGCCGTCGAATAGCTAGTGCAAGTATAACAATATGAAACATGATACTCCTCGACAATAAAGTAAATGTAATCCGTCAATTCATCAATATCCGTCAATTCATCAATATAAGACTAGTATTCCGGAATGACTAAAATCTCAAGACGTATGTGAATGCCGTAAAAACGGTTCGTTCATATCATACGCCGTTACATGTAGGAATGCCGTCAAAACGGTTCGTTCATTACATGCCAACATTATTTCATATGAATGCCGTAGAAACGGTTCGTTCATATCAACCATGGAATCGCACTGCAGGCTACGAAACCCTCGAGAGGACCATAGGCCCGTCCGAGTGGCTAGAAATAATCATACCATCAATATTTCATACTTTCAAAGTCGAACGTATAATCATAAATGTATACTTGCCTTAATAAACGTTATCAAGATATCAAGAACACGGTTCGACCGGGAAGCTTGAACCACGAAGAAGACAACGAACTAAGGGTTTCACTTGAGTTCTTCACAAGGATTTCGCCCCTAAGTCATATCAATGATAAATCAACAATCGTCGATGAATAATAATCGTACAACGCACAAAACCCCCTCTTAGACATTTTGTCGGACACCTTCAAGGCGTCGACTAATAACTCAACCAAACGATTTAATCAATACACTCCAACCGTGGAATAACGATGGAAATGATAGAATGCACCTAAATCATCATCAATCCATCACTAATCTAAATTACTACGGATTAAAAGGATGAAGTCAAACAAAATCCCCAATTTCCAACACAAAATTCAAGTGTTCTGGAAAAATCTTTCAATAATCCGATGAAAACTCCAACAAGACAATAATCAAGCTAATATAACTTCAAACACCATTATTTTAACAACCAAAACAACAATACCACAAACAACATCGAAATCCAAGATGTATAAGAAATTACCTCTTGAAGATCCAATCATTATGATTCTTAGAGCACGCGATAGTACGATGATCCGGGATTAATTATCGAATATATATGAAGAGATATCACTCACTCAATTGTTAGGTGGAGTATGATCTTCCTCTCTAACGTCCTCTCTCGCCCAAGTGAAGAAATGGGAAAAGTATAGGTTGAATCGCACAAAAACGCAGATATAGGGGTAATCATCATGTGTGCCGCGGCTCAAGATATGTGTGCCGCGGCACAGCCCAAAATTCGCTCCCGTGGCTCGCGGTGTGTGCCGCGGCTCAGCCAGTGTGCCGCGGCACCGGTACAGCGATTTTGGACGAATCGGAAAATGAGAGTGACTTAGCTATTTCGACCATAACTCCCTCTTCAGGACTCCGATTGACTCACCGTTTGAACCATTGGAAAGCTAACTCGATGCTTTATAATATTGCAAAGATTCAGAATTTTTGGAGTTTCCAAGAATTTACGGTGATTTAACAAAGTCGAACTCATACGTGGAAAAGTCGCTAAAGAACACGGAATTCAACAGAACGATACCGAAACGAACTCGGATGACAAAAAGTGTAGAATTAATCATTCTCGGGATGACGAAACGGTCCCAAGCAAGTTGTCAAAAACGGACTTCCGCCAAAAATAGAAAATTTCCGGGAAACAAAGTTACGGGTATTACACCCGATGCGCCGGCGGCGGTGTTACCGCTCGGGTAAGGGTACCCGATTCCCTTACCCGAGCCCCACTCCCTCCCCCCTAAGAGAGACAGATTATACTTCTATTTTACACAGCATTGAACGTTACAAAGAAACAAAATTCGAACAACATTATTTTGGTTGATCGAGATACGAAAAACTCTCTCCAGTATCAGATGTCTCTTGACCAGATATGTGTTAAATTGAGGGATGTGTATTAATGACAACCCTATAAAGGAGGGACCAACGAGAGACGAACCCAGCAACAAACCTTGCAATATTTCAGCAAAGTATTGTTACCATACGAAAAATTCGAACAACATTATGATACCATCGTATGGCAGTAGCTGACTCCAGATAATTATAAAATTGACACATTGGATAGTTGCAATTAATAATTTAGTTACGTAAAATATTGCATTTGTATATCAGTAATTTGCTTACTCAGTGCCTATCATTCAGTGCAGTATATTGTATTTGGATACTTATAAGTAATAGTCTGGTTACCTGAATATTGCATTTGGATACCAACACATGTCGTTATTCTTGTAATTATTTTAGTTTGGTTAGATTTTTATAATACTTTTGCAAAATGTAAATTATCCCCAAACAAGTTAAGACGTTAGAGTTCTTTAAGTATATATATATATATATATATATAGTCTTCGCATTATAATTTACAAGTAAAAACCTAAAAATAATTTAGTAATTTCTTAGTGTTCAGCCACTCGAAATCATTTACTGCAGCGAAACACACCAATAAACTAAAATGATGAGGATGAGATTCAGCCACCCGAACCATTTAGAATTTATGTACTTGTACTCGTCCTAAACCAGATTGAACGATAATTTTACTACTTATTTCCGTTCAAACCGTATTGTAGCACATAAAATAGTGAGAGTATGGTCCAACCACTCAGACCCATTTAAAATTTACATACACGTATTCATCACAAATTCGATTAAAGATGATTTTATTACTTATTTGTATCCCAAACCCCTACGTAATTTCCGCTAATTACTCAATATATATAAATTTATAGAGTTTAAATAACTAAACATAAGTTTGGAATAAAACTCAATAGATTATCCGTTTCAATAAAACTCAAACACAACAAAGTAAAGATTAAGAATAAATATTATAAATGACAAAAGATTAAAAATTAAATTTTTAGTATAAGTTTGGAATATATAATCTTCAAAAATTCTTTACAATTTATAACCTTCAAAAATCCTTTACAATTTAAAACCTATATTATTGTTTATCGAAGTATTTAATCCTTGTCATCATTACAAGACAAGTACTTTAATTATGTTTTCGTATTAATATTATTCATGTTGTCGTGCATATGTTTTGTTGTCGTTTGTCCACCCCGTATTGGTCCGACGGAATCATTTTGGGATCTATGCTAGCGTGCGCTGGATTATTGGACGGGTTTTCCAAGTCCGACGGGAGCATCTTGGGATCCATGCAGTGAAACACTGGATCATCGAATTACCATGTGTATGCTGTGATTGTCATATTGTGTATGTATTGATAGTCTTCTCGTATGAGAGGCTTGTTGTTGCTGTGTTGTTGTCGATAATGCGTTATTCTTCACGAGTTATCGAATAATCTGTTGTATAATTATCATACTTATTAGTATCGTTGTGCTAACCCCTTCGGGGATGAGTCATACTTATGGAGGCACTGTGCTGATCAATCCAGACCCAGCCCGACCCAAACCGTCGCAAACAGGGGCCGATTCTGGACTTCCTAATCTAAGCACCGACCCGCTCCAGCCGGCCCGGCCCCTGCCCAGCCCGGCCATGGACACCTCTTGTTATATTGTCATTATCCTAAAGGGTTACTTTTTGGGCTTAGACGTTCTTTTGGATTCTGGCATCTCTATCTTCTGTTGCATCTCAATAAAAACGGTAAATCTTCATCCATTTTCTTAATTCTCGTCCTTCAACACCAGCCATAACCATAACCAGCAGATCCTGCTTGCCAGTCGTTTTGTGGCTTTCGTGATATCTTAGGGTTTCCAAGGATAAATAAATTTCAAATTCCTACAGAATTGTTAATAATCTTATTAAACCAAATAAAATCTTCTTTCCATCTCGCCCACCCTAGGGTTTCGTCGTTGATATCTAGGGAATTGATTACTTGACCGTTTTTCTCTGTCTTTGTTTTGTCTGCGTGTTTGTAGCAAGATCTATTGTAAGGGCGAGCCAAGGAAAACGATGCCGCCATTTTCCGATAAAGAACTGGAAGAACGGCGTACTGCAGCTGGGAAGAGTCTTGTTCAGCCTCCCTCTTCACTCGACGAACACCTGCCTCTTCCCGATGTAAGCTTTCACGCCCTCAAGATAAATAAGTTAAATTAAAGAATAAAAATAATATGAACAATCTTCAAGTACGATTTTTTTTTTTTTTTTTTTTGGAATTTTTTGTCACATTAATATGCCAACTTGGTAACTCACCTTGAGGAGATTAAAATAAGTGAAATTAATTTTTACATTTACGAATAACTGGAAAAGTGGACATGTATATTTAACCAGTTAATCTATCATATTTTAACAGTCTCATCATTACTGCTTTCGTTTCCTAGGATGTGAATCATCGCAAATTATTGTTACTCTTTGTGTATATTGAGTATGTCAACTGTTGAAATGCCAATGTTTCCTTTTGTTCCTAAATTATGAAGGTAGATTTCAGGTTCTTCAATGCCAAACTGAACGAGTCTCGCATTCTTGTGTATAATATATAGCATTTCCATTTATTGCATAATTGCTTGTACCCACTGTCGCCTCATTGCTACACCCACAATAAGCAGGCATAGTTTCCTAATCAAACAAAAGAAAGAAATGTCATAAATAAAAGCCTAAAACTCACATCTAAAGCTGTAAAAATCATCACAAATTGCACATTTAAAATACATAATTCGCACTATTTCCTAACAAAGTAAGAAGATTCAATTTTGGTAACAACTAACAATCTGCCAAATCGTATTCTGCTATCAACTAGTAATCTGCCAAATCATATTCTGCAAGAAGATTTAATTTTCAGCCCCAATTTTCATGAGTTTCTGCTATCAACTAATTTTCAAATCCAATCGAAATCATATTCTGCAATTGCATTGACAACATTGATATTAATATTAAATCCACTGCCACAAGGCCCACAACACAAACAATGAAAAATTAAGACCTAGGAAACATTAAATATGAGGATCATATAAAGAGTAGGCATAATGATCTCTCCAAACTCTACAAGCAATCGGATGGCCTCGCTGCTTACCAGTAATGGGTTTATACTTTATACATTTAATTCTAAATTACCAGAAATGAGCTAGCTGCTTACCTAAGATATCTGAAAGAGATGGCGGCGGAACATAGTTGCTGCTGCTATACGAGCCGATTGGAGATGGGCTCAAAGGAACAGGGTAGCCGCGCAAAGGAAACGAGCCGATGAAGCTTTCGGCGCAGGGGTCGCCTCGTGAAGAAGTCGGAGATACAAAGTAGAGAGAAGGCATGAAAATAAATGAATGATGTTTTGAGTTTTGAGTGAAACCCTAGGAATAATAATAACAATAATAATAGTAATAATAATGATAATAATAAAATAATAGTATATTGTTAACAGGTTATACGAATTCGACACGAATCCGACACGAAATTAACGTGTCGTTAAACTTTCTATCTCCGACTTCACGAGGCGACCCCTGCGCCGAAAGCTTCATCGACTTGTTTCCTTTGCGCGGCTACCCTCTCATAGGGTTTTCAAGCTTCAGCCTATAACTTGTTTTCTTCACTTACTGATTTTCTCTCTCGATTTTCTGTCTGCAATCAATCATGAGTCACTCGGCCGCTCTTCTTGAGCAACAGAAGATTAATGTAATATCTCTCTCTCTCTCTCTCACTCGCACACACACAGGCACACACACAGTGGCACTTTTACAAAACTTCGAATGTTGTATGTTTATTATTATATTTAATTATAGGCTAATTTTCAATTTTTTTCTTTTTTAAAGTTCAATTTTGTAATGAAGACCATTGGTTTGAAAATTTGTAGAAACAGCCTGCAATCGCAGCAAGATGAATGGGCATTAATTTGAGATTATGTGTTTTAAACTCCTTTTGATTTAGGATCATATATATAATAAGTATATAATTATGGAGGTAATTGTAAATCCTTGGTTTCACGAATTTCTGCCTGCAATCAATCATGAGTCACTCGGGCGCTCTTCTTGAGCAACAGAAGATTAATGTAATATCTCTCTCTCTCTCACTCGCACACACACAGGCACACACACAGTGGCACTTTTACAAAACTTCGAATGTTGTATGTTTATTATTATATTTAATTATAGGCTAATTTTCAATTTTTTTCTTTTTTAAAGTTCAATTTTGTAATGAAGACCATTGGTTTGAAAATTTGTAGAAACAGCCTGCAATCGCAGCAAGATGAATGGGCATTAATTTGAGATTATGTGTTTTAAACTCCTTTTGATTTAGGATCATATATATAATAAGTATATAATTATGGAGGTAATTGTAAATCCTTGGTTTCACGAATAAAAGATTAGATCTAGGGCCTATTCCCAATTCAAGAAAAAGGCACAAAGATATCCATAGTTTCTGATTATTTACAGTTTTATCATACGATGCATTGGCATTACATTCATGATATTAATAATCCTGTCATAGAGGAGCACTACTATCATATAAATCCTAGTACTTCTGGTAATTGTTTCATTGAAATATGCGCTGCAATTAAATGGAAAGGCACCATCTTTATGTGATTTGGTTAGTTTATGTATATAAGACATCCCATGGTGTAATTTTTATGATTTTTTACCTTTTCCGTGTTATAGATGAGCTGGTTCATTTTCATTATATGTAGTATGTGTCCACTAGTAGATATTTCGTGTTGACATTTTACCTTTATGCCCCCCGCCACTCTGCATGAGCTGTGAAAATTGAGAAAACAAGTTATTATTAAATGTTTGTTTTTGGATGAATTTAATAATTGGTTGCAGCATGATGACCCTGTGATCGAGGAGGACGATGGCGATGATGAAGATGACGCTGAAGGTATGTGTACCTCAATGATTTATGATCCATGTCGACCCTATTGAGATTTGGATATATGTTTGTGGACATTACATAACTTAATTTATAAAACCGTGCTTGCTAGTTACTTGATCTTGTGTTTAGTTGTAGAAAATTAGTCTCTGCCGAGTTGTTATGATAAGGAAATGAACTTCCAGAGCTGGGTTTGTGAGTTTTCTTATGTCTCAATTAAATTTTAAATTTTTTGTTTTTCGATCATCAAATTTTGGTCTATTTAGTGTAGCTAAGTGTTATCTTAAGCAGTTCGATTTGTTAAAACAGTAATGTTTAAAATAGAAGTTAGTGCCGTGAACTACGTGGAATGGATGGAGCGCTACCACATGTATTTGAAGTGAAGCAAGCCATATGGTATTTCACTCGGGTATAGTTGTCGAAGGCGAAAGACCCACCGAGGCAATATGGGCTTCCGTCGTGCAAGGCCCACGCGCAAGGCGAGGCGTGCGCCTGCGAGAGTTGGGGCGCATAAAAACTAAAAAATAAATTAAATTAAATTATAAAATTTATAAAAAATAATCAGGAGAAAATATAACTATCTACAAAAAACTTAATAATTACAAAATTAAAGTGTCAGGACAACAATAATAACTTTTAACGTATTCTGAAAAAAATAAAGAAACAAACCAAAAAAGAGTCCTAATGTAGTGCGCCTGAGGCGCAGCAAAAGGGAGAAATGAGGCGCACCCGGGTGTGCGCCTGGCTGAGGTCGCCCGCCTTTGGGCTTAAAAGGCGACCTGTCCTTTTTTTTTCTGCGCTTTGCGCCTGAGGCGTGCCTTTAACAACTATGCACTCCGGAGTTGGGGAAAAAGGAGGAAATTTTTGCGTATTTGAAAGCTACTTCATAATGTTCAACTGTAGATGTAGACAAGTGAAGTTTTCCAATCAATGTATTCTATATTTTGGTCTTCTTGGGAGTGCTATTTTTTGGGTTAATTTGAAAACTACCAGTTCTACCACCAGGGATGGTCATTTTGATAAGGATGATGTAGATTGTACCACATCATTAATATATATGTGGCATGCATGCATTTTTAAACTAAATACTCACAGATAAGAAAGAGCATATACACACATCCAAAATGGAAAATCACTCACTTAGAAGAAATGTAAAACACAAGCTTTCGTGCCACCAAGCTTCAAATGAATTGAGTTTTTGAAGCAAGAGCAGGAGAGAGGAATGACTTGGAAGACTTTGACCTCCGCTTTCAACACTTGCTCGTAGTTTTCTTGGGAGATCTACCCACCAGTCCCCTGCTGTCCCACCTTTATTCCAGCTTCGGAACTCGAACCCTGCGACTGTCCAAGATCAGAACGAGCTTGCCGGCGGATTATGCTAGTGAAGTGTTGCAGATGGGGAACCCCGAGGAAGGAGCAGTATACCGGCGAGCTCTATATTTCTGAAACCTTGGAAAGGTAGATAGAGAATCTATAGAACCTACACGGGCACGTATGCTGCAGCGTTTATTGAAGAAGCTATAGAGTCGATTACAGAGCTCTAAAAGTGTCAAATACAATTTGTCCATACCCCCACCCATACCCAAAGGAAATTTCTCCTAAAAGCATTTGTTGACTACATACACGAGAAGCTGCAAAATAAATGTTGAGACCATATGATCCATAATAGGAGAAGTAAATGCAGGAACTAAAAACTAAACTAAAATATATCAAATACGCATATCTAAAATATATATATTAAAGTTGGTCGTAAAGTCATATACCTTCTTCCTCTTCATCTCCATCTTCATCTTTGTCACAATGATCACCTTGTTCTCCGTCGGACTCTTCATCTCTCTTTTCCTTCTACCCCAAGAAGAAAAACAAGTTCCATTCAGAAACTTATGCAGAAATCGAGTAGTTATTTTGTTGAAGATTTACCTTCTTCGTTGGAGATACATTTCTTCCAGACATCGATCAAATTGCGAAAATAAATTCACGTTCAGGGAATTAGGGTTTGGGGTATATACAAACACACAATAAAATACTTTTTCTAAAAGATGCGGGCGCCCTATAGTGCAAAAAACGTGTAATTTCAACTTCTCAATCTCCTTAACGTTACCCCCCCCCCCCCCCCCACCCCCCACACACAAAAACACAAATCACACACTCATCGACTCATGCATGCATAAACAACATATATATATATATATATTTACACACACACACACACACACACACAATATTCTATAATTTGAGAAGAGGAAAATAAACCAGCCGCTATTCTAATTTATGTTTCGGCTATAAAAATGAGCATAATGGATACAAACCAACTTAAAAGTGGGCCTTGTAACAACAATAATATCCCATCTTCATCTTACCGTTCATAACATAGCTCCTTGTAATTGGGCGATTATTGCTTGCCATTTTCAGTTGGGTTGTATCCACGATGCTATTTTTTATGGCCCAAATATAAATTAGAACAACGGATGCTTTATTTTCCTCCTCCCAAAAAATATAGAATATTATATGTATATATCTTGTTTATGTACGTGAGTGTATGATTTGTGTTTTTTTTGTGTGGGTAATGCGGAGTATATTGAGAAGTTGAAATTAGATGGTTTTCTCACTCTAGGACTCGTTGATGAAGAAGGTAAATCTTCAACAAAACAATTTCTCGATTTTCTGTGCAAGTTTCTGGCACGAACTTGGTTTTCATTTTTTTTTTCTTTCTCGCAGATGAGGTTGGAGTTGAAGATGAAGAGGCCGATGGAGACCAAGGTGATGATCGTGACGAAGAGGAAGATGGTATAATAACTTTGCGACCAACTTTAATATATATTTTTTATATATGTAAATTTTTTTATTTTAGTGTCTGCATTTACTTCTCCCATTTTGTATTAATCATATGGTTTTAACAATTATCTTGCAGCTTTTCCTGTACATTAGCAACAAATGCTTTTACGAGAAATTTCTTTTGGGCATGGGGTGGGGGTGGTGACAATATGGTAATTTGACTCATTTATAGCTCAAGAATTCGGTTCAGTCGAAGCGCATGCAGTTACAATTTGATGATTTTTTTTTAAAATTTCGATTGTCTAGGCTGAAGATATACGTGAAAAGTTGAGATTAGTATGATTGTTCTTGAATTTGTAGTTCAAATGAAAAAGTTTGTGTGTTTATTTACATTGTAGAAATCTCATCTCCTTTATATTCTGGCTAAGGGCAGCACATCCCCCAAATTTATCCTTTCATGGCTTTTGTTGATTGATTGGAACCCCTGTTGTATTTGACTAGAAGGACAAGATGAGTATGAGAAAGATGGTTTTATAGTAGATGATATTGATGAGGAAGAAGAAGAGGGGGAAGAAGATCGAGCTGATAGCGAAAAGGAGAGGCAGAAGAAAAAGAAAAGGAAGAAAAGGTTCTTACTAATATTCTTACTTGTTGGATTGTTTATGGTAATCTCATATTAATAAATCTCCAGCCAATAGGGGAAATTATGATACTTGGTCTGAATGATTTATTTGATGAGCTACAGGGAGTCCGAGAAAAATTACGTCCTTGATGAGGATGATTATGATCTCCTTCAGGAAAGCAACATCTCAGTTCCCCGTCCAAAACTTGTAAGTTTGTCTGCCCCTTCTGGTGTTTATTTTGGCATTTGCACCTTGCATATTTAGTATGCCATTAAATGATGTATACTGGTTTGTTCTTTAATTATTAGGGAAGCAAGAAGTTTAAGCGACTGAAAAAGGCTCGGAGGGATGCAGAGGAAGAGCCCTCTGGGCTTTCAGATGGAGAGTTTGATGGCAGTGGAAAGGGCGGGCATACAGATGAAGAGAAGCTCAAACGCAGCTTGTTTGATGATGATGATGATGATGGTAAACTTGTTGGATTTAGTTTCTTCTGTCAGCATTCAAATAGTTGCTTTCTTGTTGAGGTTAATTTTTCTAACTAATGTAGGGCAACCGCTTGAGGATATTGCTGAGGAGGGTGAGCAGCTGGAAGAAGAGGACGTAGACATTGACGACGAGGAAGATGATTTGAAAGATTTCATTGTTGAGGAAGAAGATGTTGATGAGCACGGAGCTCCTGTGAGGTATATTGGGCACCCTACACTTGTGATCTGCGTATTTAGATTTGATCAGCAAATATACATGTGTAATCTGTGTTCAGGAGGAAAAAAGTTAAGAGCAGACAGCGACCAGGAATTTCTTCATCTGCACTCCAGGAAGCACACCTGATATTTGGTGATGTTGACGATCTCCTGAGAGTTCGCAAGATGAATATCAGCGACAGGTATGGTGAAACTGATGAAAGGAGCCTTGAAGATCAGTTTGATCCAAGTATACTTTCTGAAAAATATATGACAAAAAAGGATGACCGGATTCGTGAGTTGGACATTCCTGAAAGAATGCAGGTACAATGAGCATCTTGTGCTCTGTCATTTTCCGAGCTGATCTTTTAGTTGCAGATTCATTTACTATCCTTCTTCCATAGATATCTGAGGAAACTACTGGCGTTCCCCCAACGGATGAAATTAGTATAAAATTGGAGACGGAGTGGGTATACCATCATCTTGTCAGTGGTATGGTACATCTGTTCAACAAGAACGGTGCGGAAGAGGATCATGATGAACTGAAGCGCCACATAGCTAGATTCCTGGAGTTGATGCACTCTCAGAAGTTAGATGTATGTCTCTCTTATTTAGTTTTATGACGGTGAGATGGGCTTCTAATATTCTGTTAATCTATGTTGTAGGTTCCATTCATTGCTATGTACAGAAAGGAGGAGATTTTGAGCCTATTAAAGGATCCAAATGATCCTGAAGCTGACATTGAAAATGATCCTAGCCACAAACCTATGCTGAAGTGGCACAAGGTGGGTATTTGCGTGTATTATGTATCACATGCACAGCGCCAGGGCTTTTCTCGAATGTTCAACTATGTGTTGGTGTCTTTTAGGTGATAAAGTTTCTCATATACCTTTGAATTAAGATGGTAAAAGTTAAAAAGATGTTATGTAAAATCTTGAATTTGGTGTGGCTTGGGGAACCAGGGCACTCAGGAGAGTCGACCATATTCACCCATGTTTAAATGGTGTTGTGCTGCAGGTGCTTTGGACAGTCCAGGACTTGGACCAGAAGTGGCTTGTTCTTCAGAAAAGAAAGAGTGCACTCCAGTCATACTACAGTAAGCGTTTTGAACAAGAGAGAGGGAGAGTATATGACGAGACGCGCCTGCATTTGAATCAACAGCTTTTTGAATCAATCACTAAATCACTTGAGGCTGCTGACTCAGAAAGAGAAGTTGATGATGTAGACTTGAAATTTATCTTGCATTTCCCTCCGGACGAAGTTGTTCTTGATGAAGGGCAGTTTAAGAGGCCAAAGAGGAAATCTCGTTACAGCAATTGTAGTAAAGCTGGACTATGGGAGGTTGCAAGCAAATTCGGGTACAGCTCTGAGCAATTTGGCTTGCAGATTTCTCTGGAGAAAATGGTAGGTTCAGTTTGATTTCCATTTGCCCTTGTTTTAAGCACACATATTAAGCGGGTTATATTCTGCAGAGGATGGATGAATTGGAAGATGCAAAGGAAACGCCAGAGGAGATGGCCTCTAATTTCACTTGCACAGCTTTCAAGACACCTCAAGCTGTTTTGGAAGGCGCAAGGTTCATGGTATGCGAAAGTTCCATTTCAATATTTTCAATTTGCTCTTCAAGTTTACTGACTGACATTCATGGTAAAATCCAGGCATCTGTAGAAATTAGCTGCGAACCATGTGTGCGGAAGCATGTCCGTAGTATCTTTATGGATAATGCTGTAGTATCAACAAGTCCTACAGCTGATGGAAACACAGCTATTGATTCATTTCACCAGTTTGCTGGAGTCAAGTGGTTGCGGGACAAGCCACTTACTAGATTCGACGATGCTCAGTGGCTTCTAATTCAGAAAGCTGAAGAAGAGAAGCTCGTGCAGGTTACTATCAAGCTGCCTGAAGTGGTTCTTGACAAGTTAATCAGTGATTCAAATGATTATTATCTGAGTGATGGTGTTAGTAAATCTGCTCAATTGTGGAACGAGCAGAGGAAACTAATTCTTCATGATGCATTTTACACTTTTCTTCTCCCTTCAATGGAAAGGGAAGCGAGAATGTTGTTGATGAGTAGAGCAAAAACCTGGTTACTTGGGGAGTATGGAAAAGTATTGTGGGATAAGGTTTCTGTTTCACCATATCAACGGAAAGAAAGTGATGTCAATTCAGATGAAGAAACTGCACCAAGGGTCATGGCTTGCTGTTGGGGCCCCGGAAAGCCAGCGACTACTTTTGTTATGCTGGATTCATCTGGAGAAGTTTTAGGTGTACTGCATGCAGGTTCCCTCAGTCTTCGTGGTCAAAGTATTAATGAACAACAGCGCAAGAAAAATGATCAGCAGCTAGTGCAAAAATTTATGATGGAGCACCAACCACATATCGTCATTCTAGGAGCTGCTAATTTGTCTTGTACGCGACTCAAGGAGGATATTTATGAGGTATTCAAAGTTGAAATGTCTTGAGTTTTTATTGGAAATTTTTTGTCTTTTGCATTTCAGAATCATTCCTGGCATGAAAATTTCTTTAGTATGTGAGGTGATTTTTGATATTTTGCACCCTGTATAATCAGATCATCTTCAAGATGGTGGAAGATAATCCTAGAGATGTTGGTCAGGAGATGGATAATCTGAATATTATCTACGGCGATGAATCTCTTCCACATCTGTATGAAAATTCCCGCATATCGGTTGATCAGCTTCCTTCACAGGAAGGTATGTCGTGAATTGTTGTTTTAGATAATGTAAGGTAATGTTGGCGAAGCTCCTGTTATCTTTTATTTCTGTCATTATTATGTGTTCTATTATTGCTTTTTTTTTAGAATTTCTTTGATGAGATTACTTCTATTTCTCTTCCTATTTCTTTAGGTATTATAAGGCGTGCTGTGGGTCTTGGGCGGTATCTTCAGAATCCATTAGCCATGGTTGCCACATTATGTGGACCGGGTAGGGAGATATTATCTTGGAAACTAAATCCTTTGGAGAGCTTTCTTACTCCTGATGAGAAGTATGGGATGGTGGAACAAGTTATGGTGGATGTAACGAACCAAGTCGGTCTTGATCTTAACTTGGCTTCTAGTCATGAATGGTTGTTTGCTCCTCTGCAATTTATTTCTGGACTGGGACCCAGGAAAGCGGCGTCATTGCAAAGGTCCCTAGTAAGAGCAGGAGCCATTTTCACTCGGAAAGACCTGTTTACATCCCATGGTCTTGGTAAAAAGGTTTTTAATAATGCTGTTGGGTTCCTCAGAGTGCGGGGTAGTGGATTGACTTCGAGTAGTGGTCAATTTATTGATCTGTTAGATGACACAAGAATACATCCAGAATCTTACAGCCTTGCTTCTGATTTGGCCAAAGATATCTATCGGGAGGATGGCAATGATGATGCAAATGATGATGATGATTTGCTGGAAATGGCTATTGAACATGTAAGAGAAAAGCCACATTTGTTGCGAGCTGTGGATGTTCATGAATATGCTGAACAGAAAAACCGCCTTAACAAAAAAGAAACCCTTAATGATATAAGATTGGAGTTGATGGAAGGCTTTCAGGATAGGCGCAGGCCATTTGTAGAACCAAGCCAGGATGATGAGTTTTACATGATATCAGGAGAGAATGAAGAAGCGCTGTCTGAAGGAAGAATTGTGCAAGCAACAGTGCGTAGGGTGCAACCTCAGAGGGCGTTTTGCGTCCTTGAATCTGGATTGACTGGCATGCTTAGTAAGGAGGATTACACCGATGATTGGAGGGACATCAATGAATTAACTGAAAAGTTGCATGAAGGTGATATCTTAACTTGCAGAATCAAATCAATTCAGAAGAATCGTTATCAAGTGTTTTTAACTTGTAGAGAAAGTGAAATGAGGAATAACCGTTTCCAGAACCACCGTACTACGGATGCTTATTATCGTGAAGAACACAGCACCTTAAATACCCCACTGGATAAATCTCGTAAAAACAAGGAGCTTGCGAGGAAGCATTTCAAGCCAAGAATGATTGTTCATCCTAGTTTTAAAAATATAACAGCAGATGAAGCAGTTGAGGTGTGTAAAATTCTAAGTATTGCGATTCACTAGCGGGCCTGCATTGCATTTTCATGCATTTTGATATTTGAAGTGATACGGGCTTACTTTGCCATATATATGAGGATGTGACAATTCATAGTAGTTTTCAGTTTTCATATATGCATGAAAGATAAATATAAAATTTCTGAGACATTTTCCGGGCAATTTTAATCTGTAAAGTCTAATCATGACCTAAGTTCTACTGTTACGCTAGGAGCATGGTTCTATTGTCAGCTTGCCAATTATTCTTCCTGATCGATCAGTGTCCCCTTTTGTCTGCGACAGTAAACGTTAATGCATTATCTACATTCTTGGAAAAAACATGATGCAAATATAAAGTTCTTTACATATAATGTTTGTTCGATTCTTGTTTTTCAGTTTTTGTCCGACAAGCATCCTGGTGAAAGTATAATCCGTCCTAGTTCTCGTGGACCTTCATTTTTGACTTTAACTTTGAAAGTTTATGATGGGGTATATGCTCACAAGGATATAGCTGAAGGTGGAAAGGAACATAAGGATGTCACAAGCTTGCTTCGGATAGGGAAAACACTGAAAATTGGAGAGGACACATTTGAGGATCTTGACGAGGTAATTGTTGAGAGCTTTTATTTTGGAAAATTGGAAACTCAAAACTGTTTGTTGTGTAAATATTACTTGGTAAGTCTTGATATGAAGCTTGCTGTAGAAGGCAATGAGCTTCACAAAGTTTGATGTTTATAAAAATGTTTCTGGGATGTACTAGAGCTGTGTTTCTTTTACGATACATGGAATATATCTTTCCTATCCATTTTTTGTGCTCTCCTGTGTGCATGTATCTTTGCGTTTTCTTGAGCTTAATTTGTACTCTTCAACTAAAATGTGTTTCTTTTACGATACATGGAATATATCTTTCCTATTCATTTTTTGTGCTCTCCTGTGTGCATGTATCTTTGCTTTTTCTTGAGCTTAATTTGTACTCTTCAACTAAAAAGAAAAAAAGAATGTGTACTTAACATAATTATACCAGGAGAATTATCACATGGAGTACTCAAAATTCTGATTATGTCTCGACGTATATATTGTTGATTATTTCTTCGAGTTTGGATTTTTGTTGTCTAAATTGCTTGCACAACTTAGGCCGTCTTATGTTAATGCCAGCTTTCCTGTCTTTGCACATAACAACAACGATCTAATAACCCATGCTCCTCTTTATGCAGGTAATGGATCGTTATGTAGATCCATTGGTAGCTCATTTGAAGGAAATGCTAAGTTATCGTAAGTTTAGGATGGGTAATAAAAGTGAAGTAGATGAGCTCCTTAAAATTGAAAAAGCCGAGAATCCCATGAGAATCGTGTATTGCTTTGGGATTTCTCACGAACATCCCGGCACATTCATACTGACTTACATACGGAGTTCGAATCCACACCATGAGTACATAGGTCTATATCCAAAAGGATTTAAGTTTCGGAAAAAAATGTTTTTGGATATAGACCATCTTGTCGCTTATTTCCAAAGACATATTGATGATCCACACGACTCTGCACCTTCTATCCGATCAGTTGCTGCTATGGTTCCAATGAGGAGTCCCGCAACAGTAAGCTCGTCTGGGTTTGGCGGTGGTTGGGGTGGCTCGTCCAATGATGGTGGTGGCATGAGAGGCGGTGATAGAGATGGGGGTTCTGGATCTAGATCAGGTAAGATTGAAATGATTTTGTATAGTTATTTTGCGGTCTGTTTTGTATGTTTGTGGTATTTTCATTGAACCCAGGGCTGTTCCTATTTGCAGGGAGAGGTGGTGGTGACTACAGGAATGGTGACGGAGATTTCAGTGGAGGTCGTGGCCGCGGACGTGGCGGTGGCCGTGGCCGTGGCCGAGGCTCTTATGGCGGCGGCGACAGGGGCGGCGGTGGCCGAGGCTCTTATGGCGGCGGCGACAGGGGCGGCGGTGGCCGAGGCTCTTATGGCGGCGGCGGCAGGGGCGACAGGCACGACCGTGATCGCGATTCGCAGAATTCACCTGCGAGGGACTCGTTTCCAGGTAGTTGGGGAGGTAGTGGTGGTGGTAATGCTAGTGATGGCGGCGGTGGTAGCTGGAGTAATTGGGGAGGTGGTGGTGGTGATGATACTGGTGGATGGGGTGGTGGTGGTGGTAAGAAGGGTGATGATGGTGGGGGTTGGTGATCGTGTATTTTTAGCTTCCATCTGTCTGTGTAAGATGCAATTGAGAGCAACTTGACTTTTGTTAATTATTAGTATATCATATGCTAAAGTACACGAGTCTCGTTGCATTGTAATGTCTTTTACTTACTGTCTGGATGAAAGTTTGTTTTTGCATTTGATATGTCAACGTCAGGCTATTTTACCATATAATCCCCCTTTTTTATTTTTATTTTATTAAATTTCGTTTTCCCTGGGACAAGTATTACTATATTTGGGAGAATATTTTGACACTGAAAATATTATTTCTAAAAAAATCTTGTATAGCATGCAATTTCGAAAACTTTTAAGAGGGCTGAAAAAAAAATTGGAGAGAAATTATCGAGTGATTCAATGCCGACTTCATATCCATATATCCTATCGCTTTATTTTATTAAATTTTGTTTTTCCTAGGACAAATACTACTATATTTGGGAGAATATTTAGACAGAAAATATTAGGTTAAATGTCATTTTTGGTTTTTTTATCTTTGCTCTAAGTTTCACATTAGTCCTTTGTCTTTTTTATGGTCCGTTTTGATCCTTTATTTTTTATTTTTGTTTCATTTTGATCTCTATTGTTAGTTTTTGTTAACGCAGTTAACTGCTGATGTGGCGATTTAAATTCATTAAATGATGTGGCATTTATTAATTGAGGTGGCAAAAAATTCAATGTGGCGATTTAAATTCATTAAATGACGTGGTATTTATTAATTGAGGTGGCAAAAAATCATGTTATTTAATTCAATATTATCTGTAAATTCCTCTTCCTCTTCTTTTTCAATCTTCTGCTTCAATCAGACACGAAAATTCCTCTTCTTCTTCAATCTTCCATAACATTAAGGACAACAACAACATCTAAGCCTTAGTCCCAAAATGATTTGGGGTCGGCTAACATGAATCAAACTTTGAAACCGTCAATAATCGTTACATAAATAACATAAAAGGAAAAAAGAGGGAAAAAGTAGAGAAAAAAGCAAATAAAAAAATTTTGTAAAAAAAAAAAAAAAAAAAAAAAAAAAAGATAACATGAAATAAAAGAAAATAGGAATTAAAAAAAAAAAAAATCAGACTCCATCCACCATCCGTATTCTTTCCCGCCACATTTGCCTCTCCATCGCCATACTTTCTCCAATTCCAAGAAACCGCATATCATTTTCAATCATCTTTATCCAAGTTTTCTTGCCTTCCTCTACCTTTCACAACATTACTTGCTCCCAACTTTCTAGCCTCCTCACCTGGGCGTCAATAGGTCTTCTTCTCACATGACCAAACCATCGTAATCGATTCTCCATCATCTTGTCTTCTATAGACGCAACTCTTACCTTCTCTCCGATCACCTCATTTCGGCCGATCCTTTTTGTATGACCACACATCCATCGTGGCATACGCATCTCTCGCCACATTCATCTTTTGAACGTGACACTGCTTTTACCCCAACACTCGGTGCCATATAACAATAAGAGCCTAATTGCCGTGCGGTAAAATTTACCCTTTAATCTATGAGGCGTGCCGATCACATAAAACCCCGTGGCACTCTTCCACTTCAACCACCCCGCTTTATTCTCATGGTAGCCACATCGCCATCTAGCTCTCCATCCTTTTGGATAATAGATCCAAGATACCGAAAGAAAATGGATCCATGAACAACTTTCCCATCAAATGTGATCATCCCCGCCTCTCTATCACTGTTTTCGCTAAACCTACACTCAAAAATTGCAGACACAAAGGAATTGAAGTATTGTAGAACATTTATATCGAAAATCAATATTTATAAACAGACACAATAGGAACGTAATTAAAGAAGAGGAATTTATATCCCATCTTGAATCACACACACAATAGGAACCTACAATATGACAAAATCATATATTCTTCTTCTTCTTCTGGCAAATTCCAGATCTAGAACATTTATATCAAAAACTAGCTCTGATGGAAATGAATAAAGGAACAAATTGAAGAACTGAAACCCAACCTCAAATCGAAAACAAAAATAGACATGGGTAGATTTGTGTTCATCCCTAATTTCCACCAAATCTCAGATTTGTGTTCATCACCAAAGAAATTTCAGCAAGTATTGTTAGTTTCGAAGAACTCCAAATTGAAGAAATTTGTGATTGAAGATGTTCTTCATAGTTTCCATATTTGTTAGTTCTGAGCATCAAAACGAAAATCAAATGTGAAGATTGGAGAAGATTTCAAACCAAAAATGGCTAGTTCCAGATTGTGGGTTATGGGTGTTGGAAATATTAGATATAATAGAGGAAATTGGCTATTTTGAGCAACCCACTTTTGAGGAAATTTTGAGTGGGCTCGACTACGAGTTAAAGCTGGGACTTAGTTGGAATACGTAGTACTCCGTACGAGGTTTCCAAAACATGTAAGAACACTCAAAATGATTGAGGTATGAATGAGATATAATGTTCCAAAGTGAACCCTTTAGAAATAGGTTTGAGATGCTATCCCACATTGGAAAAAGAAGAGATAAATTGTGAGTATATAAGGAGACGTGGACAAAGTCATGTTCAAAAAGTGAGACGTGTGGATGTGTGACTAAGCACCCCTCGCGCACGCACACACACACGCGCGCGCTGCCGTCCGTCCGGATCGGCTCGGCTCGGTCGAAGGGCGATTTGTCTCGGCGTCTCGAAGTTATCTTTTTACTGCAATTTTATTCGGTAAAATTTTACTTTACTGAAAATACCTCAATTAATAAATTTCTATTTTTTCGGATCCGGATAAAATCGAATTAAATTGATCTGGATAAGTATTGAGATACCAATCCTAATCGGTTTAGAGTTCCTCCAGATACCAATCCTGGTCGGTATAGAGTTCTTCCAGCACACAACCTCCTCCAGCCTTCACCTATAAATACCCGGCTTGAGGGGCTCATTTTTTATACACTTCAGTCGTACACTTCGAGAATCTTTCCCAGACAGATTTTTTTCCTTCTTCGTTTTTCTTTCGGATACTTTCAGTCGGTGATAGTAGACAGATTTGTTCTAGTTCGTTGAGGGTGCAGCGCATCATCGATTCACTGCATCGAGCTGTTGTTTTATCCTGGGAGGCAGACGTCATATACCGTGGTGAGGGCGAATTTTCTTTAAGGAGACAGATACTCTGGACTCAACAGCAACCCTTCCGTTCGTTTGCGCGAACGGGAATTTTCCTTTTTTGCTGACCGATTTTTTGCAGGGTTTAGATAAAATATATATTCGATATATATATATATATATATATATATATATATATATATATATATATATATATCCTGTTATTTTTCAAGTAAGCGTTTTCAAAATTATTCAACAATCTTAAAGCAAATTTTTTTTGTTTACTTGATTAAAATAGAGCTATTTTCGAAAAGTTAAGCAATATGGATTCTCAAAACCAAACACTGTCTACGGATGTTTCTGGAGGTGCGCCTCAGAAAATGGGCTCGGGTTCAGCGACTGGAGGTGCGCCTCTAACTGGATCGGGTTCAGCGAACCACTCTGCCTCGGTTCCGATAGCTAACTCGGTTTCGGTTCCGGTCAACCATGCGGAAAAACCAAAGAAATTCAACGGGTAGAATTTCAAGAGATGGCAGCAGAAGATGATGTTCTATCTCACCACTCTAGGCTTGTCTCGATTCCTCAAGGAGGATGCGCCAAAATATGACGAAGACAGTGACCAACAAACTCTGATGGCCATTGACGCTTGAAAAACTTCCGACTATCTGTGTCGGAACTATGTGATGAATGGCCTTGCCGATTCACTGTACAACGTATACAGCAGTGCTAAATCAGCTAAGGCGTTATGGGACTCACTAGACCATAAGTACAAGATCGAAAACGCCGGTGCCAAGAAGTGGATTGTTGGACCGTTTCTCGATTACAAGATGATGGACTCCAAGACTGTAGTGAGTCAGGTACAAGAGCTACAAGTGATCATTCACGAAATCCATGCTGAAAGAATGATCATTAGCGAATCCTTCCAAGTGGCTGATGTGATTGAAAAACTGCCCTCGACTTGGAAAGATTTCAAGAATTATCTCAAGCACAAGCGCAAGGAGATGAGCATGGAAGATCTGATCGTTAGACTTCGCATAGAGGAAGACAACAAAGGATCAGAAAAGAAGGTAAATGCTGCTGTAGCAAAAGCCAATGTTGTGAAAACTGGACAGACATCCAAGAAAGGCAACAGTGGAAAGGGAACCAAGCTGGGACCTAAAGTAGGAATTGGGAAAAAGAAGGAAAAACTTCTTGGTAAATGTTACAACTGTGAAAAGATGGGTCATAGGGCGGCTGACTGCAGGCTGCCAAAGAAACCAAACAAAAAGGAAGGTAATGCAGCACATCTGATTACCGAACAAGTGGAACATCTTGACTTATGTGTTATGATATCCGAAGTGAACCTAGTCGGCTCAAATCCTAAAGAGTGGTGGATCGACACTGGAGCAACTAGGCATATATGTGCCAACAAGACAATGTTCTCCTCCTTGGAAGAAATGGATGCCGGCGATATGCTGTATATGGGAAATCCTGCAACCTCAACTATCTTGGGCGAAGGCACGGTGATAAGTGACTCTTAAACAAGTGTTATATGTGCCCGATATCCGCAAGAACCTTATTTATGGTGCCTTATTAATGAAGCACGGCTTTAGATCAATTTTTGAGTCTGATAAAGTTATTTTGTCGAAAAATGGTGTGTTTATAGGCAAGGGATATGAATGTGATGGGCTAGTTAAGCTCAATGTAATGACTATAAAAAATAATGAAATGAAGAATTCTTCTGCTTACTTGCTTGAGTCTCCTAATTTATGGCATGCTAGATTAGGACATGTTAATTTTAATGCAATGCGTAGACTAATTGCATTAGATCACATACCAAAGTTTAAAATTGATTTAAACCACAAGTGTGAAACTTGTGTAGAGGCAAAATTAACTCGATCTCCATTCCGACAAGTGGAAAGAAACACCAAACCTTTAGAATTAATACATAGCAAGGGTACTAAGATACTTAAGGGGTACTCGTGAGTATGGGCTGCACTATACCAAATATCCAGCAGTACTTGAAGGATATAGTGATACAAATTGGATATCTGATATAAAAGACTCCAAGTCAACAAGCGGATATGTATTCACACTAGCCGGTGCAGCAGTGGCATGGAAATCTTGGAAACAGATACTTAAATCTCGGTCAACGATGGAATCCGAGTTTATAGCTTTAGATAAATGTGGAGAAGAGGGAGAATGGCTACACCATTTTCTAGAAGATATTCCAAGATGGGCAAAGCCTGTGACCGCAATATGTATTCATTGCGATAGTCAATCTGCGATTGGCAGGGCACAGAGCGTAATGTACAATGGTAAGTCTCATCACATAAGGAGGAGACATAATACCATTAGACAATTGATATCAATATGAGTTATCACTATTGATTATGTGTCATCAAAGGATAACATTGCGGATCCGCTAACCAAAGGGTTATCAAGAGACCTTGTTGATAAATCATCAAGAGGAATGGGTCTATTGCCTTGAGCTAATGGTTATATGGAGGATACCCAACCTAAGCTGACTGCAGATCCCAAGATCTAAGTTCAATGGGACAATCAATCCATAAAACTAGGCACGATCACTGTGGGGGTTACCCCGAACCGACCATTCCTAGGATAAAAAAAGTGATACCCGTAGGGAGAGGATAAGCTTATGCTTTTAATGATTCTTAAGTCGACAACGTATAGTCAGGTGGAGTAAAATATGGGTTTACTCAAAACACTTAAAGAGAATCACATATGTTAGAGAGAAGAGGGGTCGCTTCAAAGGAGAATTGCAAAGACACAATTCTTTAGAAACTTTCGCAGAACCAGGACGGTGTCCACGGCCAAAATGGGCACAATAATGAGAACAGAACAAATAAGGAAGGGCACTTGTGAAGGATATACGATCACTTACACAAGCGGTTGGACAGTTCAAATGCATCTAGTCACACTGTCTAGGCAGTAAGGAGAATATATCTTTTTGAGGGAAGGTTCAAGGAGCATACTCTACCTATCCTACGCAATGCCTAACAGTAGTAACTATCACCAAGTCAACTCCGTATCTGACGTGTGCTGCTGGACCATCAATCTCATTCATGTGGGGGTTTGTTGGAAATATTAGATATGATAGAGGAAATGGGTTGTTTTGAGCAGCCCACTTGAGAGGAAATTTTGAGTGGGCTCGACTACGAGTTAAAGTGACTTAGTTGGAATACATAGTACTCCGTACGAGGTTTCCAAAACATGTAAGAACACTCAAAATGATTGAGGTACGAATGAGATATAATGTTCCAAAGTGAACCCTTTAGAAATGGGTTTGGGATGCTATCCCACATTGGAAAAAGAAGGGAGAAATTGTGAGTATATAAGGAGACGTGGACAAAGTCATGTTCAAAAAGTGAGACATGTGTGGATGTGTGACTAGGCACCCCTCGCGCGCACACACACACACACATGTGCCGCCGCCACCGCCGTCCTTCCGTCCGTCCGTCCGGATTGGCTCGGCTCGAGTCGGTTCGGTTTGGTTGGTCGGTCTCGGTCGAAGGGCGATTTGGGCGAAATGTCTCGGCGTCTCGAAGTTATCTTTTTGCAATTTTATTCGGTAAAATTTTATTTTACTAAAAATGCCTCAATTAATAAATTCCGATTTTTTCGGATCCGGATAAAATCGAATTAAACAGATCTGGATAAGTATTGAGATACCAATCCTGATCGGTTTAGAGTTCCTCCAGATACCAATCCTGGTCGGTATAGAGTTCCTCCAGCACACAACCTCCTCCAGCCTTCACCTATAAATACCCGGCTTGAGGGGCTCGTTTTTTAGACACTTAAGTCGTACACTTCGAGAGCCTTTCCCAGACAGATTTCTTTTTCCTTCTTCGTTTTTCTTTCGGATACTTTCAGTCGGTGATAGTAGACAGATTTGTTCTAGTTCGTTGAGGGTGCAGCGCATCATCGATTCACTGCATCGAGCTATTATTTTATCTTGGGAGGCAGACGTCATACACCATGGTGAGTATACAGCAAGCGGTGGACCCGGCCAAGCAATTGGACCCGGCCCAAACGCTGAAACGGTGGGTCAAATTTGGGGTGGGCCAAAAAGGCCCAGGATTTTGGGCCTAAATATTGAGGCAGTGGCCCATCTTTGGCGGGCTATCCCATGGCAATGATTTTTTTGCTTCCAACTTAATTAACCAAAATATATTAAAAGTATCAATAATATGATAGAAATATATTTTCAACTATTTTAAAAACTTCAAACATCCATTTCAATACTATTAAAACCGTTAGATTCTTGCACTACAACCAGCGGTACGGAAAGTAGCTCATCACTTGGTCCATTATCTATATTCGATAGCAAAATATCAATACAAAAATCTAAACAAAATCAACTTTAAATTGAAATAAGTTACGGTGTAAGGTTATACCATTAACCTTAGCCTAATTAATTAATATTTATTAGTTATTAAATTTTTCATGGGCCTCTGGGCGCCCGTGGGCTGGGCCTTCCTTGGCTGGGCGGGCCAAAAAGGCCCAAGTTTCTATGGGCAAAAAAGTAAAGCCCAAAGTCCATTTATTCATGGGTGGGCTGGGCCGGCCCGTGGGCCTGGGCCACTTTTGCCAGGTCTAATGGTGAGGGCGAATTTGCTTTAAGGAGACAGATACTCTGGACTCAACAGCAACCCTTCCGCTCATTTGCACGAATGAGAATTTTCCTTTTTTGCTGACCGATTTTTTGCAGGATTTAGATAATATATATATATTCTGTTATTTTTCAAGTAAGCATTTTCAAAATTATTCAACAATGGGTTTCGAAACGAAAATCATAAGAGAAAATTGGAGAAGATCTGTGGGTTCTTTTTTTTTTTTTTACAAGACGCCACGTCGGCAGTTAACTGCCAGTATTGCGTCCGTAGCTTAAACTGGCGGTAGGGACCAAAATAAAACGTAAGTGAAAGATAAGGACAAAAAAACCAAAAAAAAAGATAAAGGACCAAAGTAAAACCTCGAGCAAATATAAAGGACCAAAAGTGGTATTTAGCCAAAATATTATTTCTCCAAAAATCTTGTGTATTTAAGAGGCGGCTGAAAAAAAAATTGGAGAGAAATTATCAAATGTGATCTGCAGTAAATGAATTTAACATAGGAGGTGATTCAGTGCAGAGCTGATTGATGGCTTCATATGTTGGGATTCCGAAAATAAAACGAAATACGCAGCGGAAAATAAAAATGTATCCCAAACAGGATCGATCAAGTAACGTATATACGAAAATATAAATACGAAGATAAAAATCATACCCTTGAAGCCTTTGAAATAAATCTTCGTAAAAATGGATGAGCACGAACCCGAGCTCGAGCACGAAAAATCCTTCGTCCCAAACACCGAAAATACGATGCCTCTACTTCACACGCGTCGGAAGTTGCCCGAAAAAATCTACAACACTCCGTTCTATTAAGAACACGGCTAGGAAGTGTTGTAGGAATTTATATCTCACTTTTTCTTAACTTTTATATCACCTCCAAGATGAAAAATAGAAAAGAATTTTTTTTTTCTCCTCCCTCACTTTGCAACTCACGGCTGAACTCTCTCCAAAAGGATGAATATGAGTTGTATCACTTTTTCATCTCATAATGTGTTTGGTTGTAATATAGATATATATAACAACTCATAATTGAGATAGAAAAATCAACATGGAATCTCATCTCAATCAAACACACAACACACCATGTGAAAACAAGACCAAGCCATGTGAGGTGGGGAGAGGTGGGGCGGCCCAAGGAAGCTTCTAGAAAGCGAGCCGAGCCACTCGGCTCGTGTATGGACGTTCGTCAACGACTCCGTTAAATACACTCCATTTAATCATCAATGTATTTATATTAATTAATTAATATAATTAATTAATTATATCAAATACAAATATATTTCTCTAAGAAATATAATTTATGAATTAAATTAATTACCCGGTAACTTATTTTAATTCATAAGACCGCTATCTGA
Source organism: Orobanche coerulescens (assembly GCA_033398695.1). NCBI lineage: Eukaryota > Viridiplantae > Streptophyta > Magnoliopsida > Lamiales > Orobanchaceae > Orobanche > Orobanche coerulescens. The sequence goes on along the minus strand of CM065807.1, from coordinate 9,310,790 downwards.
TTTATCCAATAAATCATAATCAGATATCCAATATCTAATATTAATAGAGAGATAATAAATTCATATTTATCCGTCAACGTTCCTGATGCGCGACTCCGTAGGTCCGTCTCAGCCGGCATTGTGAGGAACCAATGAGTGCAGTGCGGGCAGCACTTAGCCAGCCTAGCGGGCCGCACTGTAAACCCCGACTGAGAACGAATGAAGGGATCATTCCAGAACCATTATGTCGTGAATACTATATACGTATAGACCCTTCATCAGATGTCCCGGTCAAGTCTTCGGGTCACGGTAAAGTCAAACCCTACTGTTGACTAAACTCTATACATGTGTTAATGCAAATCAAGACCAACTGATCAATAGTGTATCTAATACTACTATATCAGAATGCTTTGGCCAAAGACTTATGATCTTATTTGCCATTAACCGTATAGGACATTCGCCTGCTCACTAACAGGAGAATGATAGAATCCTTTCTTGCCGTACAGTAAAGACTGCTACCTGCCCGTACAGTCCGCACTTCGAGGTCGACTCAGCAATTAAGAAAATGAGTCTAACTACTCTAATGACAAACTAAACGTCACAGGCACATCTTCTACTGAACCCTCAAGTCAAAGGTCCACGTATACTATCACAACCTTTCGATTCATCATCGACTCTCCGAGAGTGAATACCGTGTGACTGAATCGAGTATGAGTCGTGTTCGAGTATACTGGTCCCACCAATATACTTATAACTATGCTATCAAGACATGCACATGTCCTAGCATCAGTTATACAAGTCTTATTAAAACTTAATGCCCATTTAAGTTTATTGACTTGCGAACGATTTACGTAAATAAACTTTAAACACTTCCAGTGCATTTTCTCTTATCCCATAACGAGAATGGAATGTTCGATTTATTTACATGGACTTCACTTCAATGTTTATCAAGTCAAGAATGCAATTGAAATACAATAAACAGTGAATGAATCGTATTGCCTTTTTAATAATTATTCCATAATTACAAGTACAATGCCCCTACTCTCTCATCCCCTGAGTGGCATTCGAGGGCATATTCCTAACAATCTCCCACTTGCACTCAATGCCACAAACTATGATATCTAATACCCATACTCTCCAGATGTCTCTATAAGACCTTCTGAGATAGTGGCTTTGTAAGCGGATCAGCAACGTTATTTGCTGTGTCTACTCTCTGCAGTAAAACATTCCCATCCCGAACCACTTCTCTAACAAAATGATATTTTCTCGCAATATGTTTGGTGTTGTGGTGAGCCCTAGGCTCCTTAGCCTGTGCAACAGCTCCGTCGTTGTCACAAAACAGTGTCACGGGCTTCTCTGCGTTAGGAACCACTTGAAGTTCCTCAGTGAACTTCTTTATCCAAAAAGCTTCTTTAGCGACCTCGTGGTTTGCACGATATTCGGCTTGACATGTAGAGATAGCGATCGAACTTTGCTTGGCACTTCTCCAAGAAATCGCCCTACCATTCGAGTAAAGATATACCCCGATGTGGACATCGAGCATCCATGTCCCCAGAAAAATGCAGTCTGTATAACCCATCACTCTTAGTTCTCCACCGCGTATGTAAGAACCAAGTCTTTAGTCCTCCTTAGGTACTTAAGAATGTTCTTTCTGACGATCGATGTTCACGCCTGGATTTGGTCAAACCGACTTACGCTCACGCCACATAGGCAATGTCCGGTCTAGTACAAATCATAGCATACATGAGGCTACCTACTGCCGAAGCATAGGGCACCTTACTCATTTCCTTTCTATCTTCCTCACTTTGAGGACACATATCTAGGGAAAGTTTTGCACCATGTTGCATAGGAAGGAACCCTCTTTTAGAATCTTCCATCCTAAATCGCTTCAGGATCTTTTCTATATAGAGGGCTTGGGAAAGACCTAACATTATTTTTGCTCTATCCCGGTAGAGACGAATACCAGAATATAGGTAGCTTCTCCCAAGTCTTTCATTGAGAACTCTTTAGAAAGCCAAGCTTTCACAGAACTGAGCATTCCTACGTTGTTTCCTATAAGTAGAATGTCATCTACATATAGTATTAAGAACGCAATTTTGCTCCCACTAACCTTCTTGTAAATACAGGGCTCCTCTTCATTTTGGACAAAATCAAACTCTTTGACTGTCTCGTTAAAACGAAGATTCCAACTCCGTGAAGCTTGCTTCAGTCCATAAATGGCACGTTGAAGTTTGCATACTTTATGAATATTGGTTTGAGATATGAAACCCTTAGGCTGTTCCATGTAAATCTTCTCCTCGAGGAATCCATTTAGGAATGCCGTTTTCACATCCATTTGCCATATTTCATAATCTAAGTGGGCTGCTATGGAAAGCATCATGCGAATAGACTTAATCATAGCTACATGCGAGAAGGTCTCGAAGTAATCGATTCCTTCTCTTTGGGAATAACCCTTTGCCACAAGCCTGGCCTTATAGGTATCAACCTTGCCATCTCCATTAGTCTTTCTCTTATAGATCCATTTGTTTCCAATAGGCACTATGCCTTTAGGACGATCTACTAAAGTCCAGACCTGATTAGCATGCATTGAGTCTATCTCAGCTTCCATAGCTTCTTGCCACTTGGTGGAGTCAACGTCTACCATCGCTTGGTCGTATGTAGAAGGATCATTCTCTTGACTACTTTCTGTCATCTCATGGACACCCAGTTCCTCTTGATGCAGATAGCCATACCTCTCAGGTATTTGAGAAATTCTACTAGACTTGCGAGGTTGTGTTTGTATTTCAGAAGGTTGGGTTCTAATATCTTGCATAGGTGTCTCATTTGGTGTTTCTTTTATTTCTTCCAAAGAAATATTTCTACCTGCCCCTCCTTCCTGAATAAACTGATCTTCCAGGAAGTGTGCTTGTATAGCAACGATGATCCTATAATCTTCGTGCATGTAGAATAGATATCCCATGGAATCCCCTGGATATCCTATGAAACGACCTTTCACAGACCTAGTTTCCAATTTCTCTACTTTAGTCTTCTTGACATAAGCAGGGCATCCCCAAATCCTAATGTGATTAAGACTTGGTTTCCTACCTCTCCACATCTCATGGGGAGTCTTAGGAATGGATTTGGAAGGACATCTGCTCAAGATATGCACAAAGATGAGAGCGCGTAACCCTACGCATAAATCGGTAGATCAGTATAGTTGAGCATGGAGCGAACCATGTCCAACAAGGTTCGGTTCCTTCTTTCTGATACACCATTTAATTGTGGAGTAGCTGGAGGAGTGAATTGTGACACTATTCCTAGTTCTTTTAAGAACTCATCAAATTCGGTACTCATGTACTCGCCATCCCGATTCACCGAAGAGTCTTAACACGCTTACTTGTTTGATTTTCAACTAGGGCTTTAAATTCCTTGAATTTATCAAAAGCTTCAGACTTATGTTTCATTAAGTACACGAATCCATACAGTATGGTCATCGGTGAATGTAATGAAATCAAAGCCGTCTCGTGCCACTTCAAAAGGGCCACAGACGTCGGTATGAATCAATCCAAGTTTTTCAGCAGCTCTTTCAAAAGTCCCTGCGAAGGGTAACTTAGTCATTTTGCCTTGAAGGCAAGATTCACAAGTTGGATAGGGATCTGATCCCAATGGACCCGTAAGCCCATCTTTCTCCATTTTATGAACCTTGGTCTGACCGATATGACCAAGTCTAAGATGCCACTTAAGTGCTTGGTTCGTTTCATCCCTACCACGCTTCCTAATTATAGTGTTCACAGTTGTTTTATTCTTTAGATTTAAATGGTATAAACCATTTAATAATGTAGCAGTACCAACCAATTTATTTCTAAAATAAATACGACAGGACCCATCTCCAATAAAGAAGTGAAATCACTTTCGGTCCATGACCGGAATTGATATAATATTTTTGTGCCCCTTGGGCAAAACAAGTACATCATCTAAAGTAAGAATAAAACCAGATTCTAAATCCAACATAAGGGATCCGATATCAGAAGCCTCGACACTATGCCCACTTACGACGGTGACCATCACCTCCCCTGAATCCAGCTTCCTACTTCATTCCAGATCCTGATTCATTGTACAAATGTGAGAACTCGCACCGGAATCAAGTATCCAAGAAGTAGAATATACGATTCTGAACAATTTGTTTCTAAAACCAGTAGTTCTGTACCTGAAGGCGCATTACGGTCAAGCTTTGGACAGTACCTCTTCCAGTGGCCTAGCTCACCGCAGTTGAGGCATACATCCGTTTTCTTGGCCCCCTTGCTCCTTTGAACTATTGGGGCCTTGCCCTTTCCCTTGTCGATCTTGGCTATTGGACCTAACTGCTTCTTGTTCTTTTTCTTCTTATTCTTGGACTTCCAAGTCCCAGAAGAAATCACATGTGCAGCTTCCTTTCCCTTTGTCTTCATCGAGATCAAGGCGATCGTCGGTTGTTCATTAGCCCAGCTAAGTTACATGCAATCTCATTGCAGTTGAAGTTCATGACAAATTGTGAAAAGGAGTCAGGAAGTGACTGCAGGATAAGGTCAGTTTGGAGAGATGCATGCATCTGAAAATCAAGAGCTTTCAATCTCTCAATCATCGAGATCATCTTGAGGATATGGTCCCCAACCCTCTCTCCTTCCTTCATCCTGGCGCCGAATAATTGCTTCGATATCTCATATCTAGCAGTTCGGCTATGCTCTCCATAAAGCTCAGCCAGGTGCGATAAGATGGCTCTCGAAGACGTCATCTTTTCATGGGCACGTTGAAGCTCATTGGTCATTGAGCCTAACATGTACCCTCGCACTCTTATGTCGTCTTTTACCCATTTCTCATGGGCATCAACATCTTCCTTATTGGCTCGGGTTCTTGCAGGAGCCGATGGGATGTCCGCCTCCAAGACGTATCCCAGCATTTCCATAGTTAGGACAATCCTCAAGTTCCGAAGCCAGTCTACATAGTTCGGACCAGTCAGGACGTTCTTTTCAAGTAGTATAGCGAGTGGGTTCATTGTCATATTGAGAGTTTTGTTAACTGCAGAGAATAATTTAAGATTCGTTAGTGATTATTTAATTATGATCCGAGTAAAGAATTTAAGGGCTTTCTTTATTCATAACTCGGCTCCCACTATTTTATCGGCATTTACATACTCCCATGTTAAATCCGGAAGTCTTGGGTGACTTCATAGTGGTGATCGATTTCTTTACAAAGTTTAATAGAGGGCAACCCATACGGTTTCTATTCTATTATTCTTTATAAAGTGGTGTCTAATACCAACCCATCTAATGGATGATTCGATCTTCTTTTACCCCTAGTTCACTTGCCCTCAACCCATTCGGTTTCTATGGCTCGCTGAACTATCTAAGTTTAAACCGTCAACTCCTATTAGTCTGACAATTGAATCTTACCCGGCAACCCATACGGTTTATAGGGGTTTGATTTGTCACAACCAAAGGCATCTAATCCACTCTAGGAATTTATCAACATTCCCCAAAAATATTACCCCGACATACTCGGAAGAATAATATTCCGGTTTAGATTTCAATTTTCCATGAGTTTGACGGAGGGTAGGAAACCTCGTAACCTTTATAACTTAGTGTGTTTGTAGTCGGGAGAATTTCGCGATTAATGTTACACTTTGCACATTAATTCATTTATACGCGCGTTTGTTGGTTTGTCAATCATTCAAAATGAAAAAACAGAAAACAGTAACCTAGTTACTACCAACATATAGCTCATGGGCCTAATTCATAAGTACTGGGCCAAGCAAATGACCCAATAAATAAAAACACAGTCTTCGAATCTTCGTCTTCTCGGTCGGTTGTCTTTGGTCTTCGTCATACCCAAAATAATAATTACATCATTGAAAAATTGCATCCTATACAAATTTTTCTAGCAAATATAAATAGGCTTAAAACGGCCTTTACAACCCAATCGAATCAAACAAATCAAAAACTAAGTCCACGAGATATATCACCATCACATAAGGATTCCATACAATATGTAGTGGCAACGAAAGTAAACAATTAATTTTAATATAAATTAATCTAACTAATCTATAAATTAATCTATTCAATTTCTACTATATTAATCCAATTAATATAAAGTGGCATTAAAATTAAATATTCAATTAATATATTAATCCAATCAATATAAAATTAATCTATTCAATTTTAATGGTATTAATCCAATTAATACTAATAATCGTCATTTAAATTCATTCGAAGTAATCCGGCCAAAATAATATTTTCGTTTAATTTATTTCCCTTAACAAAAAAATATTCCAAATATTAATTTAGTCAAATTAAAATCCAATTTAAATTTTTGGGAAATAATTACAACAAAATATAAACTTAAAACGGAGTCCCGGACAATCCGGTTTTAGGCCCAGCCCGCGGCCCGATTCAAAATCGGGCGAAAAACCCAAGGGCTGCCTGGCCGAGCCATGCTCGGCAGCCTGGCCGAGTCCTGATCGGCAGGCATCGGCTGCCTCTCGGCAGCTGCGGTCGAGACATGACCGAGCATGGCCGAGCATGCTTCGCACTGGCGGCAGTACCAGGCAAGGTCGCCAAAGACCACCGCGGCAGCCCCGTTTCTTCGTTTTTCGGCTCGTTTCTAAAAACGTTATGCTACAACGAACAATTTAAAATCTATGATTATTCCAAACATGATTCTAAATCATAATCAACATCCATAAGCATTCAAAATGCACAAATAATCGTATATACGGAAACATTGACCTCGCTCCGATACCACTGTTGGGATTCCGAAAATAAAACAAAATACGCAGCGGAAAATAAAAATGAATCCCAAACAGGATCGATCAAGTAACGTATATACGAAAATATAAATACGAAGATAAAAATCATACCCTTGAAGCCTTTGAAATAAATCTTCGTAAAAATGGATGAGCACGAACCCGAGCTCGAGCACGAAAAATCCTGCGTCCCAAACACCGAAAATACGATGCCTCTACTTCACACGCGTCGGAAGTTGCCCGGAAAAATCTACAACACTCCGTTCTATTAAGAACACGGCTAGGAAGTGTTGTAGGAATTTATATCTCACTTTTTCTTAACTTTTATATCACCTCCAAGATGAAAAATAGAGAAGAATTTTTTTTTTCTCCTCCCTCACTTTGCAACTCACGGCTGAACTCTCTCCAAAAGGATGAATATGAGTTGTATCACTTTTTCATCTCATAATGTGTTTGGTTGTAATATAGATATATATAACAACTCATAATTGAGATAGAAAAATCAACATGGAAACTCATCTCAATCAAACACACAACACACCATGTGAAAACAAGACCAAGCCATGTGAGGTGGGGAGAGGTGGGGCGGCCCAAGGAAGCTTCCTAGAAACGAGCCGAGCCACTCGGCTCGTGTACCGGACGTTCGTCAAACGACTCCATTAAATACACTCCATTTAATCATCAATGTATTTATATTAATTAATTAATCTAATTAATTAATTATATCAAATACAAATATATTTCTCTAAGAAATATAATTTATGAATTAAATTAATTACCCGGTAACTTATTTTAATTCATAAAACCGCTATCTGATTTATCCAATAAATCATAATCAGATATCCAATATCTAATATTAATAGAGAGATAATAAATTCATATTTATCCGTCAACGTTCCTCATGCGCGACTCCGTAGGTCCGTCTCAGCCGGCATTGGGAGGAACCAATGAGTGCGGGCAGCACTTAGCCAGCCTAGCGGGCCGCACTGTAAACCCCGACTGAGAACGAATGAAGGGATCATTCCAGAACCATTATGTCGTGAATACTATATACGTATAGACCCTCCATCAGATGTCCCGGTCAAGTCTTCGGGTCACGGTAAAGTCAAACCCTACTGTTGACTAAACTCTATACATGTGTTAATGTAAATCAAGACCAACTGATCAATAGTGTATCTAATACTACTATATCAGAATTGCTTTGGCCAAAGACTTATGATCTTATTTGCCATTAACCGTATAGGACATTCGCCTGCTCACTAACAGGAGATAGAATCCTTTCTTGCCATACAGTAAAGACTGCTACCTGCCCGTATAGTCCGCACTTCGAGGTCGACTCAGCAATTAAGCAAATGAGTCTAACTACTCTAATGACAAACTAAACGTCACAGGCACATCTTCTACTGAACCCTCAAGTCAAAGGTCCACGTATACTATCACAACCTTTCGATTCGTCATCGACTCTCCGAGAGTGAATACCGTGTGACTGAATCGAGTATGAGTCGTGTTCGAGTATATTGGTCCCACCAATATACTTATAACTATGCTATCAAGACATGCACATGTCCTAGCATCAGTTATACAAGTCTTATTAAAACTTAATGCCCATTTAAGTTTATTGACTTGCGAACGATTTACGTAAATAAACTTTAAACTCTTCCAGTGCATTTTCTCTTATCCCATAACGAGAATGGAATGTTCGATTTATTTACATGGACTTCACTTCAATGTTTATCAAGTCAAGAATGCAATTGAAATACAATAAACAGTGAATGAATCGTATTGCCTTTTTAATAATTATTCCATAATTACAAGTACAATGCCCCTACTCTCTCATCCCCTGAGTGGCATTCGAGGGAATATTCCTAACATCATATCCATATATCCGATCACTTTATTTAATTAGATTTTGTTTTCCTTGGGACAAATACTACTATATTTGGGAGAATATTTAGACACTAAAAATATATTTTCTTAGAAAATCTTGTAGAGCATGCAATTTCGAAAACTTTTAAGAGGCGGTTGAAAAAAAATTGGAGAGAATATATCAAAGGGGATATACAGTAAATAATTTTTAACATAGGAGGTGATTCAGTGCAGAGCTGATTGAAGACTTCATATCCATATATCCGATCACATCGTAGCGAGATAAGACATAGTTTGGTTAGGTTTTATTTATAGTGTTTCTTCATTTTGTCACTCTGTATTGTACATAGTGATTTATTTTTGGTTCCAAATATTTTGTCCCATATAGGAAAGTTGGCCTATGGCCGTCCGATAGAAATTCCCTTCCAGTCGTGGTTGTGGTATGTTATGATTATACAATACTCGACACTTCTCCATTTCAATCAACCAACTTGTATTATATAATTGACGTCATTATCTATTATCAGTCTGAATAAAAAAATTCCAAATAATTAAAATGACTGCTAAATTCATGCTCTATATATTTAGTCTTCAATCTACTCCGTCTAAAGACTTTTTTTCTTCCAAAACAGCACTTTAAATGGCATAAAAAAAGTTGACTATCAAAGGATAATCTAACCTAGTTGCAAGATTAATCTCGCAAGGTTATTTGGACCACATTTTTATGAAAGTACACCCAAAGGATCAGTATACCCAATATACTAAAAATATTGGAAAAATATTTTCGAGCGCTGCACAATTATTCAACAAAACTTTTCGAACATCTCTCATTTTTTCAAAAAAAAAAAATCCATACAATAGCAAAATCGTCAAAAATATGACCAAGTAAAAATGTTTGGAAAATGAAGATGAAAAAATATGAAAAGTTTGAAAATTTAAGTTGAACATTTACCAAATATTCGAAAAAAATATATATATAAATTTTCATCCATAATTAGAGTGCGTGTACTTTCATAAAAATGAGTCCAAATAACCTGACTCACATTAATAATCATGCAAGATTATTACTTGGGCCTATTGGACAATCCCTAGCCAAAAAACAGAACAAATCATGGGTATTACTAAACACCGCCCTAAATTACTAGACACCGCCCTATAATATTACCTTTTTTCCCATTTGACAATCTTTCATTATTTCTACCCAACACACCAACACACAAGTTTTTCGAATTGAAATCTAGAAACAATTTTTCATTTATTCTACAGAACACACAATCAAATATATATCGTCAATATCATCGACAACTACGAAAATAGACGAGAATTCACATCTGGAGGTAATTTTTCGGAGAAAATGACGCAGGCGTCTGAATATTCCGCCTGTCCCATGGTACAGGCGTCCACAGATTCTGCCTAGACCATGGTACAGGCGTTTGCTATGAACGCTCGGTCCTAGGTTTGGGCGTCTAAACCAGGCGCCTGAACCATGGTCTGGGCGTCCGATTCAGACGCCTCTGCCATGGCTAAGCGTCCGATTCAGACGCCTGTACCGTGGCTAGGCGTCCATGCCAGTTGCCTCGGCCATGGTCCAGGCGTAATTTTTGGACGCCTGGTCGCTTTTTTTGCATGATTTTAAATTTTAATAATAATATTATTGGTATTATTATTAAAATTATGTCAATTAAAAATTTCAGATTATATTGGAAGAATTTGAAGGTGACGGCGTTAATTATAGTAGTTATTTCGTTAATGACGAAATATTCGCTAGTGATTGTGATGCGATTGGTTGGGCGAAAAAAATTGCTCTTCAAATTGGTTTCGAGTTGATCATTTCGTCGTACAAAAATAAAGGAAAGACAAAGCTACTGAGATGTAACTGTGGTGAACGGTACAGAGCGGTATTAAGAGATTTGGATGTCGCTGTTCGAAAGGACACAAAGACGAAAGCATGCAAGTGTACATTTCAGATAAAGGCCGAACAAAGGGGTCGTGGACGTTCCCGCTCATCCAGTGGTCGTGGCCGCAGCTCTTCTGCATCAATCCATAATGCCTCTTCATCGGGTATGAACAAATTTATTAATACTTGTGATATGCTTTTTAAGTTTGATATTGTTACGATAATATGTAACATATTGAATATGGGTTTGCAGATGCACAACACCGAGTGGAGATAGGTAACTATCACCATATCGACAAGATACCAGGAATTATTTTGCCGTTTGTAGAAGGTTATCTTGATGTCCCCGTAGACGATAATTGTGGATTTCGTGTTATCGCCGACTACATATTTGGCGACAAGAAAAATGGCGTATTGTACGTGTATGCATTGCAAATGAAATTATGGCTAACTGTACACTGTACCAATCGATCTACTATGATGAGATTGAACATGAGGTTCGACGTATTACATGGGATGGTGGTGCATGTGGATCAGATCATTGGATGGCTGTGGCTGAATATTTATTCCCTATTGCTACTATTTTCAATGCCGCCGTCATACTATTCGAATTCGGAAATGGGTAAATCTTTATTTTCATGTCTCACTGTGCTGCCGTTGAAAGCACCCTCAACGGCAACACGGCCTAGCCAAGAGATTGTCATTTGTCATTTAGGAGATACGTACAAATATTTTATTCGTCTAGATTTAATGCCTAATTTTCCTGTACCGCTCATTGGGGGTGGACTCAATTCCATTCGGTTCGGTTTTTGACCGAAACCGAGAGTCGAACCAAATATTCGGTTTTGGTTTGGTTCGGTTCTTTTTGAAGTTCGGTTCGGTTAAGTTCGGTTTTATAAATATTCGGTTCGGTTTGGTTTGGTTTGATGTTTTTTCGGTTCTTCACAATATAAATTCAAATATTATATGCAATAGAATAAGTTATATATAATAACAAGCCAACAAGAGTTATATATATGTTCAAGATAAAAGTTAGAGTTGCATGACAATTTCCAAATATCTCAAAATATATAACAATCGTAAATCACAGTAGCTCATTCTCTCAACCTAAATTAATTGAATCACAAATTCATGAGCATATTATCGGTCCTTCTTGGACCCATGAGGGTCTTACAAAAGGAAAACGAATTATACTAAAATTCGAAACACACCAAAATCACAAAAATAAGGTCATTTTAGTATGCTGAAATTTGACTTCGGTCCATTTCGGTTCCGCCCGACCCCGAACCGAAAATCGAACCAAATTAGTTCGGTTCGGTTCTGTTTTTTTGTTTTTCGGTTCGGTCTTCTTCGGTTTCGGTTTTTCGGTTCTTTTTTCAGGTTTTTTCGGTTCGATTTTCGATTTTCGGTTCCGAAATGCCACCCCTACCGCCCATAGTGACTAACTTGTTTAGATACCATGATAGTAGTGTTGGTGGCTGGGAGAATTTGTATACGAGCAGGACAGAAAAATAGAATAGATTAGTCGGTATGATGTAAAAATAAATTTGTTGTATGTTCCTTAATTATTACTAGTCGTTTTTGTTGATCTTTATAGTTGATTTTCTTTTTTGTTGATCGTGATAGTTGACATAAAAATTTTCGTTTTTATATGCAGAAGAGAAAAAAACAAACAAAAGTACAATGCTAAATGCAAAACGAAAGTGCCAATCAAAATACAAAATACAAGAAAAAAAACGAAAGTGCCAATCAAAATACCGTCATACACAAAATAAACAAAATACAAAATACAAAATCAGTTGGCCAAATGCCAATCCCTCATGTACTCCTCAAGCATTGTCGTCGCTTCTGCCGCCTGGTCTGAGGGAAGGTGTCTGATACAGTGCTGGGTAATACTGGCCAATCGACTCACCCACTATAAAAAATATAGACAATATAATACAATGAGTAATGTATGATGAAATCAAACAAAGTGAAAAGTTAAAGAACATACTTAAGCGCTGCTGGAACGAGAAGGGATCACTGATCCAGGTGCTGCACCGTCGTTCAGTAGCTGAGGGTGCGAATACCGATAATACCACTCAATGTAATCATCGGCGCATGTAGCCTGATCATGAGTAGCAGCCTGATAGTCAGCGAGAGGAAGCCTATATGCGCCCGGAAACATCATCCAAGCATCAGATGACATCCGAATGGGATAGTCAACTCGGTACAGTCTGCTCGACCACGCCCGAACCGCTTTCTCCGGTCTGGTGATCGGGAAAGGGATGGTCTGCACATAACCGAGCTGCCGTAATGCCCGACCAGGCATGTATGGCTCGATAATATCCCGATATCGTAGCCATCCAATGAATGTGGTCCTCGGGACATCCCTCACTGATCAGGGCCATAAGGAAACCACTATATCTGCGTACATGTAATCAACAAATTATACAAGTTATTTTTAAATGAATTGTGAGATTGTTAGAAGGAATCGTTATACCTCTGCGGCTGTCAACTGATCAATGCGGCGACGCAAAGACTGGAGTCGGTGCTCGTCCTTACCCTCAGGCTGGACACTCCATGTAGAAGCTCGAGGCTGCGTGGAGTCAACAATCATACGCTCTCGATGAGGTCGAAAGCAGGGAAAATACTCATAAATCCAAGCCTGAACGAGGGTAAGACATCCACAAATACTCATGGAGTCGTCACGACGAGCGATACCGAGCTGACGGTACATGAAAGCCAATGCGGCCGAACCTCATGAATACTGACCGGTCATATCCATACCGTCCCTCACCTCTAATATACAGGACGGCCTAATCCGGTTATCACTCTTGTCAACAAACAAGGTGGATCCAAATAACAACCACATCCAAGCTACGGCCTGGGTGCCCTCCACTCGACCTCCATCGCGGCATGACCTGAAAATCGAGTCCATAAATACGCCGCCACCCCCCAGTGAGTACTCAGTAGCTCCGACCACGATACTCCAAGAACCTCCATCACATCCACCTGCAACTGTGTAGATGTGCTATCGGCATCAACCAATCGCCCCTCGACAGGAATGCGAAGGATCTGCCACACATCATGTAACATGATGGTCATCTCTCCGAACGGCATGTGAAAAGAGTTCGTATCGGGCTGCCACCGCTCAACTAACGCAGAAATCAACGGGGAGTCAATATCTCTGAACATGGCGTCCGTCAGGTGGGATAACCCAGTCCCACTGATCCGACTCACTAAAGAGGGTGACATCACTGAGCGCCATTGACTCAAGCTCTGACAAGCAGCAGTCCTGGTGTGACACTTCAGCAAACCTCTCATATCTCCAGTCCAGATATGCGCGGCGACATGCCCACCGAAACTCGGGATAACGCTGCCGTCGATAGGGACACCAGACATCTCCTCAGTAACCATCCAAGATGTGTCATCCTCTTCCCTACGTCGTTTACTACTGGCAGACCCAGAAGTGACAAACCTCCCCCATCTCCCCTTCCGAACCCGACACGAAAAGGAAGAAGAATCATCACCGCCTTCCTGATCGTCGACCTCATCGTGCAAATAATACTCGCTCGAATCCTCGGTACCAAAATCAGTAAAAGGTACGTCCCCGAATCCCCTATGCTCTGCCTCCCGCTGTCTACGAACAGAAGCATCAACACCACGAGCTCTGGTGTGACGCGCTCCAGAACCCATCAACTCTGTGACTAGCGGCATAGATTTGCCCGCTCCTCCTCTCATCTGCATTTAGCAAACAATACAACTAATAAGTAATAATCATACAAACAATACACATTATTAATTATTAATTGAAAATTTTATTTTTTTTCCGAAAAAATGACTGGGGCGTCCGGCCAGGACGCCTGAACCAAGGCAGGGGCGTCTGGTCTGGACGCCACAACCATGGTTCAAGCGTCCGTCCCAGACGCCTATTCCAGCGGCTAGGCGTCCGATTTGGACGCCTGTGTACGGTTTGGACGTCCGACTTGAACGTCTGTACCACTGGCTGCGCGTCCGCCCTGGACGCCTGCGCCATGGACAGGCGGAATCGGCGGACGCCTGTGCCATGGCCAGGCGTCATCGTCGGACGCCTGTGACAAAATATCGGCTGCGGCCTCTGTCGTGCATTCCGACACGGCGGCCGCGGCCAAAGTACCAGTAAAACGAAAAAAATTAGTTACCGGAGCTTTTTATTTTCCGGTTATGGCGGCGGACGGTGGCGGTGCGGCGGCGGACGGCGGCTGTACGGCGGTGGTGTGGCGGCGGCTGATGGGGTCTTTACAATAGGTCGAGAGAGAAAAGTATTAAGAAAGTAGGATTACAAATCTGCTTAATATGAATTAAGGGCAAAAAAGTAATATTATAAGATGGTATCTAGTAATTTATGACGGTGTTTAGTCCAGCAAATCAACCACCTTTTTTAAGTTTTAGTTTGTAGCACCTTTTAAGATGCATCTCTCGCTCATAGGGTTCTGCAATCTTCGGCCTAAGCTTTATTTTCTTCGCTTACTAGGATTTTTCTTTCGATTTTCTGCCTGTAATCAATCATGACTCAGTCACAAGAAGAGTTACTGGCCGCTCTTCTCGAGCAACAGAAGATAAATGTAATCTCTCTCTCTCTCTCTCTCTCTCTCTCTCACACACACACACACACACTCACACAACCACACAGAGGTACATGTACACAACTGGTTTTTAACTTCCCTTTGATTTAGGATATAGTGTGTGTGTGTGTATTGAGGTAACTGTAATTCCTTGGTTTTACGTATAAAAGATTTGAGTTAGGGTCTATTCCTAATTCAAGAAAAGGCAGAAGGATGCGCTTGGTTTTTGATTATTGACAGTTTCTATTATCTGATGCATTGGCGTTAGGTGATCCTGTCATAGATTAGCACTGCTATCATATACTCTCCGTCCGTCCCATTTGAAGAAAGTTAATTTCAAAACGTGATTTTGTAAGCGAGGGTACTTTCAAAATAAAATAGATGGTTTGAAACAAGTTGTACCTTCCTTGATTGAATTTTTTTTTTTAAGAAATGAGTGAGAATAGATGGTTTAAAATGAGTTGTACCTTCGTTAAAATGACTAAAACTAATAAGTTGTATCTTTACCCTATTCAAGTTGTACGAAGGGAGTAAATCCTAGTACCTGCCCTTTTCCTGGTAATAGTTACATTGGAATAGTGCTGTACTTTGACTGCAATTAACGGAAAGTACAAGATCTTTATGTGGTTTGTTGTATGTATATAAGACATCCCATGATGTAATATTTGTAAATTGTGTATCTTTTCTCTGTTGTGGATGAGCTGGTCTATTTTCATTACATACTGTGTCTCCACTAGTCTATATTTTGTTTCGACATTTTATCTTTATGGCCCGGTGTCGCCTCAGCGGAAAAAAAAAATAGCTGCATGAGCTGTGAGAACTGAGAAAATAAGTGCAATGTTAAATGGTTGTTTCATGAATTTGATAATTGGTTGCAGCATGATGAGCCTGTGATTGAGGAAGCCGACGACGATGATGAAGATGACGAAGATGCTGAAGGTATGTGTACCATCCGTGTCGATCCTGGCATATAACTTATCCATCTTTAAAGTTCGAGATAAAGCCTTTTCAGATTTAGATACGTGTTTGTGGACATTGAGTAAATTACTTAATTTTTGTAATTTGTGCTTGCTAGTTACCTGATTTTGGGTTTAGTTGTAGAAAAGTACTACTTATTATGATAAGGAAACGAACTTTTAGAACTGGGTTTGTGATTTTTCTTGTGTCTCGATTAAATTCTATATTTTTAGTTTACGGTCATCAATTAATTTCGCCTAGAGGGGTTCACTGCTCTTTGGTTGACTTGGAGGGTAAACCTTGATGATACTGGCGGTCCCAAGCCCTGATAAAGGAGGGTTGTGTTAGGCCTCAACAACCAACGTAAAATCTCGTTTAAATCTGAATATGGATATTGGATATGACAAACAATGATACAACGGTGGTGCTTTCCAAGAGCAGCTGTATGGTCCGAGTATAGTGATAAGTGAGCAAGGACCCTGCACCGGCTGAGATGAGCCAGCGTAGAGCTGATAGAAGACGTCGCCGAACCCACCGTAGTGGGATGAGGTTTAGTTTGGTTTGGTTTAGTTTACGATCATCAAATTCTGGTCTAATGGTTATCTTAAGCAGTTCGGTCTGTTAAAATGGTATTGCTTAAAATAGAAATTAGTGACGTGAACTATGTGGAAGGGTGAAGTGCTGAGACATGTTGAAGTGAAACAAGCAATAATGTATTTCACTTGGAAGCTAGGAAGAAGGAAAAGGAAATCTTTACATATCTGAAAGCTACTTCTTTTTTTTTTTTTTTTTTTTTTTTCTTAACTTTTTTCTTTGGGGGTACTAAAATAGGCTCCGAATCGGAGTCAGCGCAATCACCCTCCGAGTAAAAATTCTTCCCAACAAAACCGTTAGGCATGAAATAAGAGTCGGACTCGACTTCGGAATCATCATCAAATCGATCATAAGATTGAAGGATATCATCTCTAATTTTTGCAACATTCAGTGGCTTGTTCGTTGGATTATTCCATCCTGGAGTAAAAGTAATAATTCCTTTCGAATCTAAAGAAATCGAGTCATCCAAATCAAAGTCGTCGGGTGCCGGCAAAACTGGTTTAGGGGGGCTGACCTGGTGAACGAACTCGGCACTAACGGGCAGCTGCGTAACCTGGACAGTGGTCTGATGGGCGGAAGTATTCTCAGAAGAGGCCTGGACTTCATAATGTTTAATTATAGATATGGAACAGTGAAGTTTTCCAATAAATGTATTTTGTATTTTGGTCTTCTTGGAAGGTTTGCTTTTTTTTTTTTTTGTGTGTGTGTGTGTGTTGGTTTCAAACCTGCCTCGCATATTTGGTCTGATTACAAGAAAGCCCACTTTAGTTTAAAAATTACAAATAGGCCCTTGAGGTTCGTATTTAATTTACCTCACAATAGACCTCTTGACCTCGTTTGAGGATGCACTGCTGTAAAATAACTACACGTGTCATGTGGTTATTTTTGTAATTAGGAATTTAGGATAAATTGTAAGGATCACTTTATACTTCCTCCGTCGGTGCACTTTTAGTTGCAATACTTTTAGTGCTACTTTTTTCTGCTAGTATAAAAATAAATATTTATGTATGATGTTGTATTTGTCTAAATATATCCATAACAAATTAGCTTTTTTGTAATTTTATTATATATTTAAAGATTTAATGGTCAAAGTTATTGAACTGCATGCTTTTCTTTCTCTCTCTACTTGCATCTATCAGTGAAAGGAGGTAGTATATATTATGTTGTGAATATGGTCCATGTTTTTTTTGGCAGGACAAGAAGATGGCAGTGGTATACCAAAGCAAAGTCGAAGTGAGAAGAAGAGCCGCAGGGCAATGCTGAAACTAGGAATGAAACCCATCACCGGGGTCAGCCGAGTCATCATCAAGAAAAGCAAAAGTGTTGGTTTCTTGATCATGTCTGACAGTTTGATAATAACTTCGGGGATTACAAAAACTACCCTCAGAGGTTTAGCCTAATTACCAAACCAAACTAAGCCTTATCCCATTACAGAAAATAAAAGAAAATCCAACAATTTTTTAAAAATTTCAATAGCCGTTGTCATCGTTACCTTACAATTTGCAACCTCAGGACGGGGATTGATCTGGTGCTTAAACCGTTCTTAAGGATTTTGAGTACTTAGTACCTATGTATTCGGACAAATGAGTACATTAGTACTCATATACTCGGTCAAATCAGTACACGTATACTCATGTACTCGGCCAAATGAGTATTATTCTACTCATATAATATGAGTAGTGTCTTACTCACGTAATATGTATGAGTGCATGACTCATGTACTCGGCCAATTGAGTATAATGGTATTCATATAGATATCTGAATATTCTGGTACTATTTGGTCGAGCAATATGAGTATTGGAGCATATTTTAGCATGACTTGAGCATGGAAGGATTTAAGTACCAAATCCGTTCCCGTAAGTCAGGTTATTTGTATTTCTGAAATATAATTGGAGCCTTTTGTGATTATCCTTTATTAACTTTATGCTGTATGCTAAATTATCATGAAACTCATCCATCAACATATTATCTTTGTTCTCAACATTTCAGATCATGTTTGTCATATCGAAGCCGGATGTCTTCAAAAGCCCAAATTCGGACACATTTATCGTCTTTGGAGAGGCGAAGATGGACGATTTGAGCTCACAATTGCAGACTCAAGCTGCGGAACAGTTTACGGCTGCTAATGCCGGCGGCGGCGTGCCAAAGACTGAGCCAACAATTACGGCTCTAGATGATGATGAAGAAGAAGTAGATGAGGGTGGCGTGAAACAAAAGGACATAGAGTTGGTGATGACTCAGGCTGGGGTTTCTAGACCTAGGGCTGTCAAAGCTCTCAAGGAATCGGATGGAGACATCATCTCTGCTATTATGGAGCTCACTAACTAGAGCAATTTTTCGTGTTTTTGTTTCTTTTGTGGAAGAAGGGATGAACGTTACTTGAAATTTATATATGCTTTTTTGGATTTATTGAGATGATTTCCTTTGTTTTCCTCCCGTGGTGGTTATGAAATTTGTCGTAAGTTATAGAAATGTTCATGAGTTTTGCAGTTCATTATGCTGAAATTCATCGGTTTTCTTGACTTCGCTTCTATTCCATTCGTGATGGGTCGGCGCCAATGGTGTAACACCCCCAAGATATTCAGGGTATATTACAGCGTCGTGGACCCCTACGTGGGACCCACCAGGCTAAATAAACAAATAACGCTCGTCTAACCATTCCGGTTAGCGAGAAACACACAGCACCACGACAATAACTAAATGAAATCATCTGGTACAACCGGTAAACAGGGCATCACCCAAATCCACAAATACGATTTAACATACAAATATGTCCCAAATCAAAAGCGCCTAAGTACTCGCGAGTAAAGTTCACAAGTTTGGAAAACATACACATCAAAATGGACAATGAAAAATAAAGGGACTCCATTGCACACGTCAACATCCCCGACCAGCATCCTCGTACTGATCCAGTGCCCACTCGACCGGCTGAACACCACCTGAAATTCATAACAAGAATTTCCCCAAAACGTGTCTCCAAAGGGGTTAGCAATTACTCTAGTACAAGTAATCAAGGCAAACTATTCGCTTACACATTTCTAGTACATGCATCAATTCGTTTCAAAATCCAAAACCAGACATGTCTTTTCCCAAAAAACAAACAGTCAAATCAATTCGCCTAGGACCGAGGCGAAACCACTGGTCCCATTCGAGGCCTCTAAGGACCCTCCCGAACTGGCCATAATTAGAAAACAAATCACAGGCATCGCCTAGGACCGGGGCGAAACCACTGATCCCATTCGAGGCCTCTAAGGACCCACCCGAACTGGCTAGCGAACAAGCTCGTGAATCCGGAGTGATGTCACGGATTCCCCCAAGGCCCCGTCGGACCCTCCCGGAGTGAGAAAAACACACATATATACATCCCATTTCATGTTAAGCATAAAATTTTCCAAGAATACTTGTCTTGAGTAATTAACGACGAAACGGAACGGAGAAACAACCACGATCGCTAGGAACCGACGAACCGAACCTAACGATTCGAAGAATACAATCACAATCATTTCTAAATGATTACGGAAATGGAGTACACCCGAAAATCCACCTACGAGTCATGTAAATTCATACAAAAGCAACAACGAGGGCAGATCGCAACTGCACCCTCTCGATTTCACAAATACCACGAAATTTACCATGAACTCGTAGGGAAAACAAGAATACCAACAAGATTAATCATATACATCGTGGATTAATCAACAATACGAAATGAATCGGACAAAAACTCGAAAACCCCCAAATTTCCCAAAAATAGGGTTCTAGGAGATTACCTTGGATTAAAGGCGAAGAACACGAGTAGATGTTGTTAATCTACACCAAGAACTCAAGAAAGATGATGGCTTGGAGTTGCAAGACTTCGAATCGCCCGGAGATCGCCCAAGGATCGCTCAAACGCGGAGGAGGAAAGGAAATGAGAAAAAGTGACATGAGTTGACCTGCTCTGGCCCTTATATACTCGGTCTAATTAGCGCACGCTACTCTCATGGTTAGCGCGCGCTAACGGGGACGTCCAGTAGTTCAGTAGCTCCTGTCCTAAGATGTTAGCGCGCTCTACTAAAGAATTAGCGCGCGCTACAACCAGCGTTAGCGTGCGCTAAAAATAGTTACAGCGTGCGCTACCTGTACAGTTCTGTCCGGAGTCCAGAACCTCAAAAACCTACTGCCCTTACTGGAGTACCGGATTAGCGCGCGCTACCAACCTATCTAGCACGCGCTAAGTCCCACCATTGCGCGCGCTAAGAACGATCTTAGCGTGCGCTATCGGGCTACAACAGATAACTGGAGGGTCTCTGGAATGTCTCGTTAGAGCGCGCTAAGGGGATCCTTAGCATGCGTTAACGAGTGCAGACAGCAGAACAGACAACCCTCAAAGTTGGAAAACGACGAATTCCACCTCGGATGAAAACAACACGCATCTGATACCAAACAACAGACCGAAGAAGACACACGAACGACAAGTTCGATTCAGAACTAAAGCGCTAAAAGAAAATACGATTCCGACTACCCAAAGGTTCAGAAAACGACAACGTTAGTAATCGCCCCATAACTTTGGAAAATTACAAAACGGCCCAAAATATCCGAAATACACGATACATGATCGAAACAACAAACGAAAGCTCACAAAATAACATGAGATGGATCTGCGGCAACCCCGAAATGGCGGTTCCGAACAACGATTACGAGAATCGAACGAAATAGCGACGGAAATGACATTAAACACGGAATTGAGTAGAACAAGTCCGAAACAATCTCGGATGACAAAAAGTCCAGTATTAAATATTCTCTAAATATCAATACGGTTACAAGCGAGTCACTAAGAACGAAAAATACACAAAAAATAAAAATATCGGAAAAAAGAAAATGCGGATATTATATTCTACCCCTCTAAAAATAAGTTTCGTCCCGAAATTTAAGAAACAAATAACTCGGGGTACCTAGCACGCATGCTATCCTCGGTTTCCCAAGTTGCCTCCTTGACACCATGTCTCGACCATTGCATATTGACCAAAGGAATGGTCTTATGCCTCAGTCGCTTCTCACGGTGCTCCAAAATCTTCATGGGACGCTCCTCGAAGGTAATATCCTCAGCGATATCGATCTCACCATAGTCGATGACATGACTAGGATCTGGAACATATTTCCTCAGCTGAGAAATATGGAAAACGCTATGGACGTGACTCAAAGCTGGAGGCAACGCCAAACGATACGCCCGCTCGCCGACCCTTTCTAGAATCTCAAAGGGCCCAATAAATCTAGGACTCAACTTTCCCTTCTTCCCGAAGTGGAAAACTCCCTTCGTTGGCGACATCTTTAGCAAAACGTGGTCTCCCACCTCGAATTGCAAAGGTCGACGATGGACATCGGCATAGGATTTTTTTCGACTCTGAGCAGTCAACATCCTCTCCCGAATCAATTCCACCTTCTTCCTCGTCTCCAAGGCGATATCCGGTTTGGTTCCGACCAAATCGAACGCCTGGTTCCAACAAATCGGCGATCGACATCGCCACCCATAAAGCGCCTCATACGGTGCCATCCGAATCGACGCGTGACAACTATTGTTGTATGTGAACTCGATCAACAGCAAATGCTCTTCCCAATCACTGCTCCAATCGAGAGCACAAGCACGCAGCATATCCTCAAATGTGTGGATAGTGCGCTCCGACTGCCCATCCGTCCGAGGATGAAAAGAAGTACTCAGACGCAAACGAGTACCCAACGCCTTATGTACCGCCTGCCAAAAATGCGATACAAAACGGCCATCACAATCCGAAACAATAGACTTCGGAGTACCGTGAAGCCTCACAATCTGCGCAATAAACACACGAGCCAACTTTTCCGGACCCCAAGTATCCTTGATGCCTAGAAAATGTGCCGACTTGGTCAGACGATCCACAATTACCCAAACCATATTCGTACCAGAATTCGATCTTGGCAAGCTCGTGACGAAGTCCATCGAAATATCTTCCCATTTCCATTCCGAAATGGGAAGCGACTGCAATAACCTGGCTGGTCGGTGATGCTCGATTTTGACCTGCTGACAAGTCAAACATCTCGCTACAAACTGTGCGACCTCCTCCTTCATATCATTCCACCAAAAGTTCCTCCTTAGGTCCTTGTACATCTTACTCGAACCAGGATGAACCGACTAAGGCGTAGCATGGGCCTCACGCAAAATACTCTGCCTCAATTCCAAGTCGTTCGGAACACAAAGCCGACTTTAGAATCTCAACACACCATCCTCGTGAATCATGAACCCAGGAGACTTCTCCTTAAGAATATTGTCTTGGATTTGCGAAATCATAGGATCCTCCAACTGCTTCAGTTTAATTTGATCGATTAGCGCGACGAAATTTCTAAAGCACAAAGTTGTCCGGCAGCTCCTGGCAACAAAATCTCAACACTCAAATTGATCAAATCACGCTGAAGCTTAGATTGAGACGTAAGTATCTCAAGCGTTCACAACGTAACTGGTTTCCGACTCAAGACATCCGCCACGACGTTCGCCTTGCCCAGATGATAAAGGATCTCGAGGTCATAATCCTTAATCAATTCCAACCACCTCCTCTGCCTTATATTCAACTCCCGCTGAGTAAATATGTACTACAGACTTTTATGATCGGTAAAAATCTGACATGCAGAGCCAAAAAGATAATGACGCCAAATCTTGAGCGCGAAAACAATTGCCGCTAGCTCCAAATCATGAGTAGGGTAGTTGAGCTCATACGACCTCAACTGTCTCGATGCAAACGTAATAGTCTTGTCATGCTGCATCAACGCGCACCCAAGACCCTGACCCGAAGCATCGATATAAACGGCAAAACCCTCATTGCCACACGACAACGCCAGAATCGGGGCTGAAGTCAAACACCTCTTCAGCTCCTCAAAACTCGATTGTCTTTCGTCATTCCAAACGAACTTCTCAGATTTCTGAAGCAACTGTGTAAGTGGCCGAGCCAATTTTGAGAACCCCTTGACGAACCTACAATAGTAGCTAGCCAAACCCAAGAAACTACGGACCTCCTTCACATTCTTAGGCGGTGCCCAATCCAGTGCCTCAATCTTCTGTGGATCCACACGGACCCCCTCAGATGAAATCCCGTGACCCAGGAACATCATTTCCTTCAGCCAAAACTCACATTTCGTGAACTTCGCATAGAGCCGCTCGGTCCTTAAAATGTCTAACACCACACGCAGATGATGTGCATGCTCCTCCCCATTCTTCGAATAGATAAGGATATCGTCAATGAAGACGATGACACACTTATCTAAATACTCGATGAAAACCTTATTCATCAACTGTATGAATACTTCCGGCACGTTAGTTCACATTAGTTAGCCCGAAGGGCATAACCACAAACCCATAATATCCGTATCTCGTCCGAAAAGCTGTTTTCGGGACATCGGACTCCTTCATCCGAAGCTGATAGTATCCCGATCTTAAGTCGATCTTCGAGAATACCGCAGCTCCCTGCAACTTATCAAAGAAGTCATCAATCCTCGGTAAGGGATACTTGTTCTTGATGGTTACTTTGTTTATCTCGCGATAGTCGATACATAAATGCAGTGAACCATCATTCTTCCGCACAAACAGAACTGATGCGCCCCAAGGTGAAGCGTTGGGTCGAATATACCCCGACTCAAGAAGCTCACTCAACTGCTTCTTCAACTCAGCCATCTCTGAAGGTGCCATACGATACGGCGCCTTCGAAATCGGAGCCCACCCGGATCTAACTCGATAGAGAACTCAACCTCACGGTCCGGTGGCAACCCCGGTAACTTGCAGGAAAGACATCAGGGAACTCACTAACGACTGGAATCGATGAAAACTTGATCCCACCATCCTTCGCCTTCAAGACGTAACACCAATAACCAGTACACCCCTTATGCAGGAGTATCATCGCCTTCAAGGCGTTAATTACGAACTTCTGATTTCCCCTCTTTCACCCCGTGAAAGAGTGCTCGGTGCCGTCCTCGGCTAACATGGTGATGATTCTCGTACGGTAGTTCATGATCGCACCATACCGCTCGAGCCAATCATCCCCGAGAATCAAATCCTCACCCTCAATATCCACAACAATAAGATTAGAGAGCCAAGCCCTCTCACAACAACCACAGAACAGTCTCGGATCTCTCGATCACCAGCGATACGATCACCCCTAGGAAGTTTAACGATGAAAGGCTCACAATACGACAAGCATTCGAGACTCAAACGGCGCACACACTCCAGAGAGATGAAAGAATGCGTAGCACCAGAATCGAAAAGCACACTGACAGGATGAGTATGAATATGAACGGTACATGTAGCCATGGTAGCCGATGGATCATCGGCCCTCCTCATCTCATAAACACGCGGATGAGCGGAGCCGACACTGGAAGCTCCCCCTCTAGTGGGCTAGCCCCGACCTCTCCCCCGACTGGCACTCTGCGGAGGCGGTGGAGCAAACAACCCCTGGTTCACACTCGGCTCCTTAGGTGCTGGAAAAGAAGCCTGGGCACCAAGAGTCTTCCCTAAATGCTCACAAAAAGAAGCCTTGTGGCCCAACTGACCACAAGTATAACAAGTCAACGGCGGACGAGGACACTCCCGGTTCCTCTGGCCCGCCTTACCACAGTTATAACATCTGACATCACGAGTGGAGGCACTGGCGGTACCCCGAAAGCCCCCAGAAAAATGAGTCGAACTGCCCGCAGGAACATTAGCAGACTGAGACTTCTGCTTAACTCCGCCCTTTTGACCCGAAAAGCTACCGACGAATTTCTATTTCTTACTTTCTCGAGCCGCCTCACTGGCCGTCAAGGACATATCATAAGCAAGAGCTCTACTCTGATAGTCCTTTAAGGTGGTGCAGGCGAATTCAGACATGTAATCACGAATCCTCGGTTTCATTTGCCTCGAGAAGTGGCAGATATTGTCATCCTCTTCCTTAACCTGGGCCTTCACGTAGCCCAATTCCCGGTGAAATCTGCAATGGCTTGAGGAACCGGAATATCTCGAGGCTAAGCATCATAAAAAGCATGAATCCGCACCTGACGAACCGACCACAAATAGTACTCCGCTTCCATAAGATCTCTGAACTCGGCCCAAGAAGCAATATGATCCTGAAGTCCGAAAACCTCCCACCAATCAGCAGCATCCCCAGTGAGAAAATACTGGGCGATTGGGACCTTGCGATCCTCAGGACAACTAGTGG
The DNA here is from genome assembly GCA_033398695.1 of Orobanche coerulescens. Taxonomy (NCBI): domain Eukaryota; kingdom Viridiplantae; phylum Streptophyta; class Magnoliopsida; order Lamiales; family Orobanchaceae; genus Orobanche; species Orobanche coerulescens. Next base: position 9,284,966 of record CM065807.1, on the reverse strand, counting down.
CAGTAAAGACCTTGGACATCTCTTTGACCCAGCCCTCCCAGCCAATCGGGTCTGAAGCCCCAGAAAACTGAGAAGGATGCATCTTGATGACATCCTGAAGCCAACAATCCGCCCTGGCCCAAGCAGCATGAGCCGGAGTCGGGTTTTGAACTGCCTGGGCTATCGCAGCCATTTGGTTCACCATCTGTTGCATTAAAGCTGCAACACCAAGGCCGGCGCCATCTTGAGTAGTAGTATGACTATGACGGCCATCAGTACTGCGGCTCCAGAAGAGTGTGACATGGCCGCCCCACTGCTGCCCCACGTCCCCGGCCGCATCCACGACCATGACCTTGACCTCTTCCAGCATTCATACTGGAGATAAGAGGTGGCAAAAGCAACTCGATGACAAGTACGAGAGAAAACAATCACAATACAAGAAACAGAAGTACGATACGAGAAGGCAAAATAATCGAGTAAGGAAAACTTACGAACACTGGGAGTACCGAGACGCTGGCGGCGTGATGACGATGTGTAAAAATAAAACACGACTAGACCCAAGTAACCGACAAGCCTAGGTATCTATAAACCTGGTTGCGCGCTCTGATAGCACTTTCTGTAACACCCCCAAGATACGCCGTGGACCCCTACATGGGACCCACCATGCTAAATAAACAAATAACGCTCGTCTAACCATCCCGGTTAGCGAGAAACACACAACACCACTGTAACACCCCCAAGATATTTGGAGTATGTCACAGCGTCGTGAATCCCATCTAGGAACTCACAAGGCTAAAGTATACGACATCCACAAAAAGAACATCAAACTCACCAGACATTCATCCATAAATTCCAAGAACCCGAACCAAAACACAAAGACGACAAGTTCGACGTGATCAACCACAAAATAAATAACTCCTACAGTACTCGAGTACCTACTATTAGTTTAGACAAAATATAAAGTTTTACATCCAGACTCAAAGAAAAATAAGACATCCAGACATTTCACAGTATCACGCCTACCCGTCATCATCGTACTGTCCCGGTGCTCGTCCAATCATATTCTTTGAACCTCAAATACATGAAACGTATTTCCCCCGAAAGGGGTTAGCCGTGGAATAGCTAGTACAAATAACACAGACGAACTCTAACATCTTACAATATCAAAGCATTTGCATCAATAGTTTCAAAACGCACAAGATAATGATTTACGGAAATGAAAAATCCACAATGTATCACAAAACACAATCCTCCCGATTAACCATGGCCCCGACCATGCGCGAATCCCTCCGAGGCCCCGATAGACCCTCCCGGAGTAGTTAACCCAAAAGTTCGTGAACCCAACCATGCATGGATTCCTCTGAGGCCCCGTCGCACTGTCCCGGAGTGAACATAACTCTCTCAACACTCAAATACACTACTTTGCACATTCAAGATATTAAGTTCGTAAGAGTTACTTTCCTTTAAGACATGACAGATTATTTCAAGAAGGCAAAGGACCACCGACGAAGGAATTCGGAGACTTCGGACCTAAATGATTCGTAAAACGACTATCAACAACAGTACGACTGGAATTCCAATAGAAATACGCCCGAAAACCCCGCCTATAATACATGTAATCCAACAATATACTCGACGAGGGCGGATCGCATCCAAAATCCTCTCGAATATCAACAAGTTCAAGTATAACCCATAATCTCGTAGGAAAAAAATGTATTGGTGGTAGGAAATTCATACTCAACTCATTTATTCCTAATTTGCGACTAAAATTGAAGGATTACGAAGAAACCCCAAAATTCCCAAAAATCTAGGGTTCTAGTGATTTACCTCGGATCGAAGACAAAGAGGATGATTTGGTGTTGTTAATCTACTCCACAACTCCAAGGAAGACGATAACTAAATAGTTGAAGGCTCGAAATCGCACCGGAATCGCCCAATAATCGCCCAAGTCACACAGGAGGAGAAGAAAGGAAGAAATGGCGAAATTGGCCCGCTCCTGGGTATTTATACCCAGGTCAGCTTACGTACGTAATCCATAAGGGTTAGCGTACGTAAGTCTCATAACGTACGTAAAGCCTCCCACGCTTACGTACGTAACGAAACTGCATAACCCACTGTCCAGAAATACGAAGGTTGTTACGTGCGTTAAAGATATGGCCTTAACGTACGTAACAGTCTTAACGTACATAAAGCTCTGAGAGTTACGTACGTAAGACAGTCCTAGTACATTTACTAGGAGCAGTTTGACAATAAAGAATGCGACGGAATCACGAGATGATGAAATTACGAAACAAGAGCAAACTTGCGAAAGATTCGAGACAACGAACTTAAGCACTAAAAGGAAACACGATCCCCATTACCCGTAGGAAAACGACCATAAAAATAAATTGGCCAAACTTTTAGGAAATTACAAAACGACCCGAAATGGCCGAAAACCACGATACGAAAACGAACAACCGTACCGAAACTTACAACAATTCTAACAACATTAAACGAACTCACGCGAAACCTGAAACAACAATTTTGCACCACAATCGCACAAAACGAGTCAGAGGGGAGAGCATCATCACTAAATGAAAAATCGCGTACAACAATCTCGAAACACGCTCGGATGCCAAAATACACCAAATTAAATATTCTCAAAATGTTGAAACTGTTACAAGCGAGTCGCTAAAAATGAAAAATGCTCCGAAAATGGAAATTACCAAAAATAGGAAAAGTACGGATATTAGATTCTCCCCTTCTAGAAATAAGTTTCGCCCCGAAACTTAAGAAGTAAAAAGTTCTGGATATCTAGCTCACATGCTGTCTTCGGTCTCCCAAGTCACCTCCTCAACTCCATTCCTCGACCACTGAACCTTAACCAACGGAATGGTCTTATTTTGGAGTTGCTTGACCCGATGCTCAAGGATCTTCACCGGCCATTCTTCAAACGTGACATCCTCCGCTACTTCGATATCCCCATAATCGATGATGTGACTCGGGTCCGGAACGTACTTTCTCAACTGAAAAACGTGGAACACACTGTGATCGTGACTAAGGGATGGAGGTAATGTCAACCTCTAATCTAGCTCACCGACTCTGTCTAGAATCTCAAACGGCCCAATATATCCCGGGCTGAGCTTCCCCTTCTTCCCGAAATGGTAAACACCTCTTGTCGGCGATACTTTGAGTAAAACATGATCCCCTACTTCAAACTCCAAAGGTCGACGACGAACATCAGCATCAGATTTTTGGCGACCCTGAGCAGTCAACAATCTGTCTCGAATGATAGAGATCTTCTCTCTAGCTTCCATCAACATGTCCGGCTCTGTTCCCACCAGTTCCGAGGCCTCATCCCAACAAAGTGGAGATCTACACCGTCTACCATATAATGCTTTATAAGGCGCCATTTTGATTGATGCGTGCCAACTATTGTTATAAGTAAACTCGATCAAAGGCAGATGCAACTCCCACTCACTACTCTAGTCTAAGGCACAAGCCCGCAACATATCCTCCAACGTCTGAATCGTCCGCTCCATCTGAACTTCCGACTACGGATGGAAAGATGTACTCAATCTCAATTCGGTACCGAAAGCCTGATGGATCGGCTGCCAAAAATGCGAGACGAAACGACCATCCCGATCAGATACGATAGTATTAGGAGTACCGTGTAGCCGTACTATCTCTGCTACGAATACCCTAGCCAACCTATCCGGTCCCCAAGTATCCTTAATACTAAGACAATGCGCCGATTTCGTTAATCGGTCGATAATCACCCAAATCATATTCATTCCGGTCTTCGTCCTCGGCATCCCGGTGATGAAATCCATGGAAATGTCTTCCCACTTCCACTCGGGAATAGGAAGCGGCTTCAACAGCCCGGCTGGCCTCTGATGCTCAATCTTGACTTGTTGGCACGTCAAACACCGTGCTACAAACTCCGTAACATCCTTTTTCATATTACTCCACCAGAAACTCTTTTTAAGGTCTTTATACATCTTACTCGTTCCGGGGTGGATAGAGTAAGGAGTAGCATGAGCTTCTCGAAGTATTTTATGTCTCAAGTCTAAATCATTCGGAACCCAGAGTCTCCCTTGAAACCTCAAACTACCATCCTCGTGAATCATAAAGCTGGGGGCTTTCTCTTTTTCTGTATCCGCCTTCAGCTGACTGATCATCGGGTCATTATCCTGCCCCCTTTGATATCATCAACCAAAGACGAAGTAATCTCGAGGGCACATAACTGGCCCTGCACTTGCTGAATCCACACTTCGATTCCCTGTTCAATAAACTCCTGTCGAATCCTCGCTTGTGGTGTGAGAACCTCAAGCATCTGGAGTGATACCGGTTTCTGACTCAATGCGTCTGCCACAACATTGGCTTTTCCTGGATGATAAAGGATTTCAAAATCGTAGTCCTATATTAGTTCTAACCAACGACGCTATCTCATGTTCAATTCCTTGTGGCTGAAGATGTATTTCAACCTCTTATGATCGGTATAAATCCGGCATGGAGAACCGTATAGATAGTGGCGCCAGATCTTCAGTGCAAACACCACTGTAGCCAACTCCAGATCGTGAGTAGGGTAATTCATTTCATACGGTTTCAACTGCCGCGACGCAAAAGCTATAGTTCTCTCGTGCTGCATTAGAACACACCCAAGTCCCTGTCCTGAAGCATCACTGTAAACCAAAAACCCACCGTTCCCTTGAGGCAAGGCTAACACCGGACTTATGGAGTAACTGAGTAAGCGGTCGAGCAAGTTTATAAAACCCCTCGACGAACCGTCTATAATACCCAGCTAGTCCCAAAAAGCTACGAACATCCTTCACACTCTTAGGCGGTACCCAATCTAACACTGCCTCGATTTTATGGGGATCTACATGAACCCCTTCAGCTAAAACCACATGTCCTTGAAACATGACCTCCTTCAGCCAAAACTCACACTTCGAGAATTTTGCATACAGACACTGAGCTCTCAAAATCTCCAGCACTAGTCGCAAATGTCTTCCTCGTCATCACGAGAATAAACTAGAATATCGTCTATAAAAATGACTACACACCTATCGAGATGCTCGATAAATATCTTATTCATTAGCTGCATAAATACTGCTGGCACGTTGGTTAGCCCGAACGACATAACCACAAACTCGTAATGTCCGTACCTCATACGAAAAGCGGTCTTAGGGATATCGGACTCCCTCACTCGAAGCTGGTAGTACCCAGATCTCAAATCGATTTTTGAAAATACCGTAGCTCCCTGTAACTAGTCGAACAAATCGTCGATACGAGGCAAATGATATTTATTTTTAATGGTCACCTTGTTCAGTTCCCGATAATCGATATATAAATGCAGTGAACCATCTTTCTTTCTCACAAACAAGACCGGCGCACCGCAAGGTGAGGCGCTAGGTCTGATATACCCTTTCTCTAACAACTCCCCTAACTGACTCTTCAGTTCCTGCATTTCTGAAGGTGCCATACGGTACGGCGCCTTAGAGATCGGGGCTGCACTTGGTTCTAAATCAACCGTGAACTCGATCTCCCGCTCCGGTGGTAATCCTGGCAAGTCATCTGGAAAAATTTCTGGAAACTCGTTCACCACTGGAATCGAAGAAAATTCAACCTTCTCGTTCTCTACTCTCGTGGCGGAACACCAATATCCCATGCAACCATCCCTGATGAGTTTCGCCGCCTTCATAGCACTGATTAATAGTTTCTGACCCTTCCTCTGGTGTCCCACAAATGAGTGTTCGGTACCATCCTCGGCCTGTTGGAATATTTATTCCACATATTCACAAATAGTTTTTTGATGATTAAGTTGATAAACAAAACAAAACAACAAAGAGGCGAAGCAAATCAACGAAGCAGACGAAGACGCAAAAAGTTGCAATCTGGACTACATTAGCGCACGCTACATATCAAGGCTAGCGCATGCTAACGGGAGTTATCTGTAGAACAGACGAGTTCGAAGTAACCTGAAGTGAAGTCATCTGATGAAGATAGCGCACGCCACACATGTTCACTAACGCACGCTATCGAAGTCCATATTACCGTTGTGAAGATATTCAAACACAGAATGACATATGCAGTGAAGTAAGCCATAGCGCACGCTACTTACAAGGAATAGCGCACACTAAGGAGTTTGAATTCAAGTCAATCAATCTATTGGGAAAAGTCTGAACAAAAGTCATAAAGAATCAAACGGTCAGTTTGACAAAGTCATACAAACGGATATATGGTTAGCGCACGCTACGAATAATGCTTAACGCACGCTAATATGTGTACTTAACGTACGCAACGGAGAAGCTAACGCACGCTAAGGAAGAAAGATAGTAGCCACTGGACTGATGCTACACACGATAGCGCACGCTAAGGAAGAAGCCTAGCGCACGCTAATAACAACTGGCAGTAACGGCTAGTTTGTGGAAGAAGGCTATAAATACCAAGTGAGTTGGTATCAATCCATACAACAACTTCAAACAAATAATACATTCATGAGAGATTGATATACTTACATTGTTGTTGTGATATTGAGCTTATATTATTAGTTTGAGTGTTTATACATTCAACACATACACGAGAGGTAAAAGAAAAGATACGATTGGATTCAGTGTTATTAGGATCAAGGATCCGGCATTATTAGAATCGCAATCGATATCTTTATGAGGTTTATCTAGTACCCATAGAAAGCTAGAGTGGTTGATTCCTTGTCCAATAGAAAAGGAAAACGATTTAACTTGGACCGACACAAAGACAAGTACGAGTGGTTTATCACGGACCAATTGAAGTCGTGATTGTAACGGTTATCCCTCGACCGATAGAAGAGAGGCGCAGAGGTTTATATCTTCAACCTATAGAAAAAGATACCGAGAGAGGACGTAGGCTCGATTATAGCCGAACCTCTATAAATCCGTGTGTCGTTTAATTTCCGCACTTTATATTTATGCTTCCGCACAAACGGCGCATATTGGAAATGGCCTCAAAGATCCTCAACAACCCTCCCAAAGAACAATAATAGAGAAAAACAAATAACACAAGAATATACGTGGAAACTCCAAAACCGGAGAAAAATCACGGGCCTCTAGAGTGAAAAACTCCACTACATGACAAATTTCTACAATCACACAGTATTTCTCTCTCTCTCTCTCGACTCCCAACCCCTACACTATTACAAGCCTTTAAAAACCTCTCACCCCTCTAAAATAAAGATCAAGGAATTTCAAACTAGAAGTAATCACAAGACTAAAGAGTAGTGATTGGTGCATTTGTATCAAAGACCTTGTAACTCCTTATATAGCCTAAGAGTCTCCACCTACTTTGATAGCAAAACCAATATGGGACAAAATCCCCACTTTCATTTTTTAACAACTATTCCAACAATCTCCACCTTGTTAAAACATTAAAGAAAACACCATTGTCTTCATCGACAATCATGAATCTTGACACAAAGAACCATCATCCTCAAAAGAGAATAACCTACTCCACCATATGAGTAGAACACTTAGAATAAACCATTCTAAGAATTTTCAACCACTTAGAATAAACCATTCTAAGAACCCTCGGCACGTGTCGAAAAACTTGCTGAAATGTTTATGGTACAACTTCCCTGTTGGTCACCCGGAAGTTCATCAGCCCTCGACATCAATCTTCACCACACATCTTGCATCAATGCCAACTAAATACCCATGTGTAAATCCATGAACCCGCTAACAAAAAGACACATCCCTTTCCATGGTAACGGGCATACCATGGGGATGCCAAATTCTCAAAAGAATTCTTCACCATTAGTGACGACGGAGACATTGTTAGCAGAATTGGAGCATTTTGCCGAGTCCTCTCCACCTGGACAATTACTCTTGACATGTCCAGACTGTCCACACTTCCAGCATATCGGAATCTTCTGTGACTTCTTATTTTTCCCGTTCCTTCATATCATAATCGTTCCTTCTGACGAAGCATGGCTGCTGCTCTCCAGTATTTTCTCCTCGGACAAGTGTTTTCCAGTAACATCTGCATACTTCAGGGTCTCTTTCCCATACATCATAATGGGCATCATATGCTCATAGGAAGATGGCAAAGATAATATGAGCCTCAGTGCTTTATCCTCATCTTCAACCTTCACTCCGATAGCCTCCAATTCTGACACGATGTTATTAAGAATACTTAGATGATCTGAAATTTTTGTATCTCCATTCATACGAAGAGTATGAAAATGTTCCTTGAGATACAACCGATTTGAGATGCCTTTGCCTTGATACAACTGCTCAAGTTTCTCCCAAAGATCATTTGCCGTTGATATCCCATGCACATTTGCAAGAACATTCTTTGCTAGAGACAAACGAATCACACTTGATGCTCTCAAATCCAAATCTTCCCATTCTTCATCATCGACTTTACTGGTGCTTGATTCCGCGCTAGAAACAGGGGTTGGTTTCCCCCCCAACGCCTTGTGTAACCCAGACTGAATCAACACATCCTTGACTTGAACTTGCCACAAACCAAAGTTGATTCTTCCATCATATTTCTCTACATCGAACCTCATGGGACTGTACTTTGACATCGTATCTGTATCTTCAAAAATAGTGTTGTATACTAGAAAATATACACCAAGCCTATATAAGTAATATACCCAACAAAGGATTCCCAGGAAAGAGAGGTGGGTCACAACGGACACGCTTAAATACCAAGTCTTTCCTAGCCAGAACCTTCGCTGTATATAAACACTCCCAGCTTGTATATAATTCTATAGTACACAAAATAGTCAACCAAATCCTCGTTTCTGATGTGGAATTTCAGACCAAGTTGCAACCACAGAGCATACTACTAACCTTCAAAGTACCAAGATACCTTCCAATACGACCAAATAGAAAATTCGTTTTTGATGTGGAAGCTCAGACAAAGCTGCAACTAAAGAGCATATTACGAATCTCTAAAACCGAGACCTCCTCCAAAACCCAAAGCTCCAATGCCACTTGTTGGAAATGGCCTCAAAGATCCCCAACAACCCTCCCAAAGAACAATAATAGAGAAAAACAAATAACACAAGAATATATATGGAAACTCCAAAACCGGAGAAAAACCACGGGCCTCTAGAGAGAGAAACTCCACTACATGACAAATTTCTACAATCACACAGTATTTCTCTCCCTCTCGACTCCCAACTCCTACACTATTACAAGCCTTTGAAAACCTCTCACCCGTCTAAATAAAGAGCAAGGAATTTCAAACTAGAAGTAATCACAAGACTAAAGAGTAGTGATTGGTGCATTTGTATCAAATACCTTGGAACTCCTTATATAGCCTAAGAGTCTCCACCCACTTTGATAGCAAAAACAATGTGGGACAAAATCCCCACTTTCATTTTTTAACAACTACTCTGTGGAATACGACCTTTCTCGCCACTTTCTACATTTACTCCGTACACTTGCGGATTGTTTAAAAATATAGCGAACAACCGCCAAAATCATCGTCTGAGAAACAGATGCTTTCCCAGCATGAAGACAACTAGAAAACGACCTCTTAGACGTCGGAGCCCGATGTCCCTCTGAATGAACTGGCATCCTAGTCCTTTCACCAGAAGAAACTGAAGGGTTCTTCCGAGCAAGCTCCTTGATTAAAAGCTCTGCTCCAAGAGACTTTTCGATGAATTCACCAAGTGAGTTACAATTATGATTGAACAACTGCATCCTCAACTGTGGGTTTAGACTCTTGCTAAAATACTTGATCTTATCCGCCTCAGTACGGATAACAGACGAAGTAAACTGAAGAAGTCTATGAAACTTATCAGCAATGACAACAACACCCTCGTCCTTGACGGATTCGAGGTTCAATACCTCTGACAACTTGGATTCACGAAGTGGAGCCGGATAATACCTCTCTAACATGAGAGCTTTGAACTCGTCCCAAACACAATCACGATCAACGGGATTCACAGAAAGCCACCAAGAATAAACGCCCTTACTCAAGTAGTAAGCCGCTACTGCCACCTTACTCTCTTCCGGACACTGAACCATGTCGAAGAATTTATCAAAATGTTCAAGCCAATGAACAATGTCAGCTGGTTCCGACGAACACTCAAAAGTAGGCGGCCTCTGACGAGAGATATTGCCAACAATCTGACTCACTCCCCCAGTCTGCCCATGAAACGGCACCTGGAATCCCTACGGCGGTGGACCACGAACCATTCGAGGCCTGCATGGTTTCCACTATCTGCATCATCTGAGTCATCCGGTCCATCATGCCATTCATAAGCAAGAAAGGGTCGATGTTTCCACTCTCAGTATGATTATCTTCTCGAGTATGACGTCCTGAAGGGGAATCTGTCGCGTAGGTAACACCATCGGCCGAACTCTGATCCATCTAGGCATCTGCACGCGCATAAAGATGAGGTTCTGGGTTCCGGCCTGTTCTATAGCCTTTACCCCCTCTGCCACATCCTCGGATTCCTCTTTCTATACTGAAAGAATAATATTCGATCATGATCGTAGCTCAAATATGCCTCAACGGCCAATCCAGAATGCTAAGTCAATAGCCAAACACGAATATACATACTCGACAGATAAAGAATCACATCAATCATGCTAATCATAGCCAATACAGAGCCCACATCATCCAAAATAAATAATCATGAATCAATCGTAATACAAATGTCACATACAAGTTTCAACAAGACATGTATAATCAATGACATAATGAATTTATGAACATAAAAGAGAATCGAGTCCTTACAAATGTCATATGAAGCTTCGAGGTCTTGCGATACTAGTCTTCACTGAAGACGACTCGATGAAAGAATGACCCATGCAGTCGTTCAACTATCACGACTCATAAAACCCGACTGTCCAGACCGTCCCACTACTACCGCGTCGGTAGAGCCACATAACTCACATATCAGGGTATCTCACAACCCATTTCACTGATACCCCCAAAATCCCATTGGGTTATTGCAGTGACGTGGACCCCACGCCAGGAGATCCACCAGGCGAAACACGACTAACATACATCAATCTGACCAAAAAGGAAAATCACAGTCCCTACTATGATATCCGTCACAGTATTCCGACATGGAATTTCAATGACAATGATGGGCCTACATGGCCAAAATAAAAATACAACAATATCCACGAGCCTTGCTAGGATAACACAAAATAACGACAATTGACAAACTGGAGAATACTCCCAACTGACTGACCAACATGAACCCCGAACACTCGGGACTAGTATCGTTCGAATGCCTCGTCGCCATCGTCATACCCTGTGTCTCAACTCTCTCCTCGCAAACACTTGAAACATGAGAACATGTTCCGCCCCCATGGGGTCTCATCCAGATAATGAATATCAAATACATGTACAACATGATATGCATCCAAGGGCAAAATAAACGGTTCAACAATGGTAATACGAGATGCTCACAAACCAAGGTAAGAACCGAGCATTCGTGAAACACTATGCCCACGACATACGATCAATAACTGCTCAACAGGTTAGAACACAAGTGCTCAACAGCGAATCATCAATATAGAACACAATATCGAATTACCCGAAGGTAAACCAAACCAAATCTGGAATAGATACAAACCACAATGCCCAAAGGCTCCAACAAAAACACCAATATATCGCACATGGCCTAAAAGCCCTCAGCCGAAGCTGCAAATTATCACAATGGCCTGAAAGCCACTCAGCCGAAGCTGCAATCATCACAATGGGCTGAAAGCTACTCAGTCGAAGCTGTAAATCATCACAATGGCCTGAAGCCAAATAGCCCGAAGCGGTATCACATGAGGGGCCGAATCCACACAACCGAAGCTGTATCACAATGAGGGGCCGAAGCCACACAGCATGAAGCTGTATCACAATAAAGGGTCGAAGCCACACATCAAGAAGTTGTATCACAATGAGGGGCCGAAGCCACACAACACAAAGCTGTATCACAATGAGGGGCCGAAGCCACACAGCACAAAGATGTATCACAATGAGGTCATCCAATGACCGTGACCTACTGAACTGTAGGTGTTGGGAAACCAATCGCGAAGGTTCAGGCCCCAAGCTTACCCATCGAGCACTAGCCGAGACTAGCTTCCAAACACAAACAATCACTACCGGAAATGATCACAAAATTACCGAATCCACAAGAACGATAGTGTGCTGCCTTGAGTCGGCCAACACGACAACAATAACTCATGGATGGGCACCATCCTCAGCGGTCCCAATTAAAATACCTCGATTGCCTTGGAATGGCTAATCGATAACAACGACTCAACGGATGGGAACTATCCTCGACAGTCCCAATTCAATACCTCGATTGTCTTAGAATGACCAATCGATAACAAAGACTTGGCGGATGGGAACTATCCTCGAAAGTCCCAATTCAATACCTCAATTGTCTTAGAATGACAAACCGATAACAGTGACTCGGAGGATGGGAACTATCCTTGACAGTCCCAATTTAATACCTTGATTATCTTAGAACGACCAATCGAGAACAACGAGTCAACGGATGCCTCAGTACCTTTAATTGGTTACCGATGACAGAAATGATAATCAACTATGTCAATGCGTTCAATCGGCCAATACAACATCGATACCAAAACACCAACACCAATAGAAACACTCGTATCGATGTCTAAATCGAACATGAATATCAACAATAACAATCGATACATCGATTCCGCGAACTGGCTACCGACAATAACAATATCAACAAGGCGATCAACAATAATATTTGGCATAATTACCGAAGGGTATCGTATCAAACAACCCCATGATATCAACGAAAATCATGAAGAGAATACGTCTCGAAATGATACAACACATTCATACACATACAAGATAACATTAATCTCATTGACCAGTACAAGTATAAAACTTGCCTCAAACCGAAGGCGATGAAATCTTCCCGCGACGACGAACGGCGTCCTCCGGCAATCACAAGCACTCGAAAAACCTTGAATGAAATACAATTCATTCAATAACACAATATCAATTGAAAACAACACCATAGATAACCTCGATTCAATCACGAATCGATCAAAGCACACAAACGAATATCATAGTCTTCAACTATGAATTCTAACATCCTCCAAATCACCTCAATGATCAATTAGCATGATCATAATATTCTTAACACTTGTGAAAAACAATTCAACAAGGATTATCAAGAATCGTACCAAATTAATCATCCTATAATGATAACATCACCAATATTATCACTATCACCTCAAGAACATCATAAACACTACCAACATGATGTCTACACAACCACAATCACCAATTCATCAAGAATTTCGGATTAATCAACAAGATTAACTTAACCATTTTAAGATTATGGTAATTATCTACATAACTCATCATAATTTTACACTAAAATGATTATAATCTCTCAAGAACACAACCAATAACAATAATCATCTCAAAGCTATGTTAATCATCTAAAAATCTTAACATAACTCTTCATAGACATTATTATAATCTCCAAGTATTATTAAACATCAAGAACACAATCAACCTCAAGCCATAATCATCATATTCTTCATCATAAGTTCATAAAAACTATGAAGAATCAAACTATTCTCCAACAATCACTAGCTACACGAGGTAATCAACAACATCATCAAGATCTCGAGGCAAACACAAGATTAACCAACATACCTCTTGAGAGTGAAGAACAACCTCAAACCTTCAAGAATCCTCTCAAATCTTCAAGCTCCTAAGCTCCAATCCAAGTTATGAAGCTCCAAATCAAGTTGGAAGGGGCTGGAATACACTAAGGGATGCAGAGGGATGATTTCTAGGGCGAGAAATCGAAAATGGGACGTGAAGAAATGAAAGACGAAACATGTCTTTATAATCTGCACAACGCATTACGACCGCTATCCTTCCACCTTAACGTACGTTATGCATATAACGTAAGTTATTGTAATATCCGTACCTTTGCATTTTTAGAAGTTTCCATTTTTAGTGTATGTCTATTTTTATCAACTCGCTTGTAACCGTTTCGACATTTTGAATCTACTTTATTCTTGGAGTTTTTCAATTTGGACGAGTTTCTGAGATGTTTTTGCGTAATTCTATTTTATGTAATGTTTGCCGTATGTACGTTCGATTATCGTATAACTCATTCATTTTTGTTGATTCTTTGTTTACATAAGTTCGTATGGTTGAGTTGTTCGTGTTGTGAGTTTCGGTTTGTCAATCCGACGTCGTATCGTGATTTTCGAACGTTTGGGCCTTTTGTAATTTCCTTAAACTTAAAGGAAATTTACTTTCATCATTGAATTCCGAACCTTCGGGGAATCGGAATTGTGTTTCCTTTTAACGCTTAGATTCGTCATCGAGAATACTTCGTAACCATATTTTTGGTTCGATAGCAGGTCCGGGTTTCGGAGTCGTCCGGGACAGTTTGGACAGCAGCTTCTCAGACTGCTGTCCAGTAGGGTGTTACGGCCGTAACACCCCATTCATTACGGCCGTAAGTTGGCCTTGTTACGGCCGTAAGGCAGCCCTTGTTATGGCCGTAACAGCCCGCTGTTTTAAGACAGCGGGCAGAGGTCAGAAACCTCATTTTCTCTTCCTTCCTTTCATTTTCTTCGTCGGGCGACACCAGAGGGCGATTTCTAACACTTCCAATTCATGTATTCTTCATCCTTCATCACCGTGAGATCATATTCTAAGTAATCATCTTCCACCGTCCGAATCCGAGGTAAATGGCTTAGAACCCTAACTTTGTCAATTTTGGGGTTTTTTCGGGGTTTGCTTGATTAAACTCGAATTGTTCAAGTATGTTGTAATATTCCTTATCGATTGTTTCTATTGGGTGATTCCCAATCCGTTTCCGTTGAGTTTAATCCGTGAATTGTCGATTCGGGGAGATTTTGCGTAAATCCTCACCCGTATTGATTAAACGTATATTGTCATAGCTTGTAATCGGGGTTGTGGGCATATTCCATTCGATTTTTGTTATCGTATAGGACTGAGTTATGTTAATCCTTTGTTTAGGAATGGTCGTTTTCCCTCCGGATCATTCGTAGTCGTTGTTCGTTCCCGTTCCGTCGAAGATGTCTCAAAGGCAAGTACTTTACATTTGTTTACATGTTCTAGTATTTGGATTATGGTTTTTCGTGGTTGTTGTGGATGTATATGTATATGTTCACCTAGGGACGGTCTGACGGGGCCAATAGGAATACGTATATCCGTGAGTGTGCGTATCACGAACTAGGGTTAACCACCCAGGGATGTCCGACGGGGCTGTGCGGGGTACGGTGGCCGTGAGTCTCGTACCAACAGTTAACTTTGAATTGTTTTGTTGGAGAAATATGTTTTGTGCTTGTGCACCGTAAATATTCTGGAATATAAATGATTTCTAAAATGATTCTTGGCGCATTTTTCATCTGATTAGAATGGTAGTTCAAATGGATTGTACTTGCACTAGCAATTGTCTCTAACCCCTTAAATGGGGGAAATATTTTTGTATTTCAGGTACAGGTCATGGAAGCAAACGAGCATGTGAGCCGTACGAGGATGATGGGCAAGCGTGATTCTGTTCAGTGGTTGTCCATTGGTGTCTTGTTTCTGGAAGTTATTTATTATGTCATTTTCTTAAGTACTCGAGTACTTCCCTCTTAAATTTATTAATATTTTGTACCCGTTTTGGGAGTGGATTTTGATGTCGAATTGTATTGTCAAATTTGGGTCTTTTGTTTTGGAAGTCGTGGATTGAGAAATTATCTGTTTGTTGATGATGTATGTCTTTGTCGAATGTCATGTTGGTACGTTAGCCTGGTGGATTCCAAAATGTGGGGTCCACGGCGCTGTAATATGCCCTGATCATCTTGGGGGTGTTACAGAATATGGTATCGGAGCTTAGGTTTATGGATACCTAGGCTGTCGGTTATTTGGGTCTAGTTGAGTGTCATTTTTGAAAAGTATCACTACTTCGCCATCATCTCAGTATGCCGGTGCTCGTAAGTTTTCCTAACTTGACTCGTTACGTTGTCCTGTTCTATTCCTTTCTTGGTATCTTGTTGCATTTTGCATTTGAACTGTACTCACCCGTTACTTCTTCAGAATACCTGCTGGTAGAGGACGCGGACGCGGACGCGGTAGGGGACGTGGCGCAGCTGGTGGAGCGGCCATATCTGATAACTCGAGAACTGATTCGGCGATGCCATCCTTGTGGGACAGTGTTCCACCCAGTGCCGGGGCAGGATCAGTCTGCTAGCTCCGGCAATGCTTATGAAAATATCGAAGTGGCGAACATTTTGCAGCAAGTAGCAAACCAGATGACGCTACTGACTCAGGCCGTCTTGTTCGGCCAAGCTAATGCCAACCCGGTTCTGCCTACTGGATCCGGCAATGATAAGTTACTTGAGGACGTAATTTGTATGCGTCCTCCGCATTTTGATGGTACTTCCGACCCTTCCGGTGGGGAGAGTTGCTTGTTTGAGATGGAGAAAGTGTTCGAGGCGGCTAACTGCTCTGAGGAGAGAAAGGTACCCATCGCTCAGTACTTCCTCGCCAATGAGGCGGCAACGTGACCGGGCAGCCACGTGGGCAGAGTTCCAAGAGTTGATGGAGGACGAATTTTGTCCATGGCCAGTGAAAGAGGGGATGATCCGAGCCTTCTTTGAGTCTAAGCCCCAGGATGTTCCTATTTCGCAGGCGATCAAGGACTACAACCACCAACTTCACTATGTGAGAAATCAGGTCCGAGATGAGCTAGATAAAATCCGCCACTTTGACATGTGGATGAAGTCGAGGGTTTGTCACTACATGTCTGGTCTCGGGTGTACAACTCTGAAGGATTATCAGAACAAGGCAATGGCTTATGAGATGTCATTTTCTGCGACAAAAACGGTAGCTGAGGGTAAGAAACAGAAGACCTCCGGTCAGTTTTCGGGAGGTAAGTCTGGCGGGTATCAGAAGGCTCAGTCTGGTTCGCGAGTCTTCGGGAATCAGTCCCCGTCATTTGGTCGAGGAAACGGTTCTAAGTCTGCTCCTACTGTTTCCGTTTGGGGTCCTACCTGCTTTAACTGTGGTCGTCCCGGACACATGATGAATGAGTGTGACAGACCTCCGATTCAGTGTCTTGATTCCGGTCGGATGGGACATCGTGCTAAGTATCGTACAGATGCGGTACGGGCACCAGTTACTCAGGTGTCAGCCCCAGCTGTAGGAGAACCAAGCGTGAACCAGGCACCGAAAGTTTCTCAGCCCCAGCAGAGTTTTGGCAGAGGTTGAGGACGTGGGAAGCCTTCTAGAGGGGGAGCTTCTAGTGTGGGGTCTGTTCCGCCCCGTGTGTATGAGATGAGATGAGCTGGAGGTCCTGACGCGACGGTGGCTACAAGTACCGTTCACATCCTTGACCATCCTATTTCCGTGTTATTCGATTCTGGTGCTACACATTCTTTCATATCTCTGGATTGTGTGCGTCGTCTGCATGTTGATTGCCTAGTTGCGTGTGAACCATTTGTTGTTAAACTGCCTAGTGGGGATAGCATCGTGGGGAACCCCCCCAAACTTGAGCATTGTTCGTCCCGAACAACAAAAAGAAAAGAAAAAGAAAGTCGTGAATCATCGTGCAACTCATAGTGTTCAACCTAATCAATACTATCCTGTAATTCTCTCTAAATAATCCGAGTGTCGTAAAAGCGAGCTGCACTCAGAATAATGATTCCGCAAAGTAATCAAGTTCAGTCCTAATCACTCGTTCATGAAGAAAATCCAGCTCAAAGATTAACAAAACGTGAGTCAAATCGACCGTCAATATGAAAGGCTAAAATAAACAAGCTAGTTCGTCCCGTTCCATAGTCTAATGGCACAATTTTCACGAGTTTCATAACAAATAAACCTCGGACAGTATTCCCTTATATAAAGGCTCAAAAATTTGATTCGAGTTGACCACTAGGTTAGGATCTCGGGATGTTTCATCGGGATAATCCTAGGGTGGAACTTCCATTCTCATGTATTAGGAAACCGTTTGACGTAAAAGACACTCATGGGGCACATGGATGCTCCTAGTTACTAAGTTCCCGTCTACAGCGGAGAAACAACTCGAATATATAATTTCCGCATGTCCGAATCAAGGTTGCCGTTTTACGCGAGAGTAAACAGCGGGTCACGCAAATACCCCCGGTTACTAGGCTCCCTATCATTGGCACATGTGAAATATCTAAATCACTAGTCTAATCAGGGTCGTCGTTTTACGCGAGAGTAAACAACGGGTCACGCGAATGCCCCCGGTTACTAGACTTCCCTTCATAGAACAACATTATCTCGACTTTTGGGAAAAACTAAACTCAATCTAAGTGCCAACACGACTAAAGAAACAGTACGACTCACTATCCGGAAGATGTAACCAAACGTATTGACGGTGATTTTAAAACAAGTATGTATCGTCTCTTATCTGCCAAGACTTCTACAACGAAAAATTTTGGACCTAAATGAATACTAAGCAGAACAGAAATAACTGACTACAACTCGACTAAAACTCGACCGTTTCTTCAGAGAGAAAAACAGTGTCGTAACATCGGTATCACACAAATAGAAGCACGAAAAATTCACGAATAAAGAAAAACTAAGACAAGCAAGGCTATCTAAAATTTTTTTTACGCAAAATAGACCAAAATCTAAAAAAAACTATTTACCCAAGCAAGGCATCAAAGCAAACAACGAAAAGCAAATAAAAGCAACACGAAAGCAAAAAACTACTACGACCTAAAAAAAATAGAAACTAGCAAACACACCAAACGAAAATGAACATAAAAATCTAAAAACTAAGCAACAAAAGCCAAATCCACGCAATACCAATATGAGAAGCACAAATAAAAACAACGGGCACCAACACAAGCAAATAGTGATACAAGGCATACAAGGTACTCACACGTGCCGAAATTAACAAAGCCGCACTTCTCCCCCCCCCCCCCCCAAACTTATTTCGCATCCCAAAGGAGGAATAAGTTTGAAAAGAGAAAGGAGTGGCTTTGTTAACGGAGTACCTGATCACTGTGGCGGAAATGGCGGGTTTGTCGGCCGAGAGCTTCCTTCTCTGTGGTTGCCTTAGACTTTCCGGCCTTACACGGCTTCGACTTCTTGCTTTGATTTCCAGCCATTTCAAAGTTCCTACAGAACAACCATCCAATCAATATCCAATAAGCAACTCCTAATGCAAACATTCAACGAGTGTCGACATAATCCAATAATCCCACAATATCAACTAAGGGCCCTATAATGTCCAATAAACATCAAAATCATAGACCCGACAGCCATATACTACGATCAACAAATCACACAACCTCCCCCAAACTTCGACTCCCCCATTTCATATTCAAAGGATCAAAATCACAACCCACAATAACAAAACTACACACTACGATCATATTAGGACAAATTCTCTCCAACCCAATCTAATTCATTCAAAATTCGAATCATCATCAACAATTCAACTCATATCAATCCCAATTAACAATTCAATTCAACAAATTCGAAATTAGGGTTCTTCCAATTTGGGTTTTTTTTCAAAATTCGTTCAATTTCATCAATTAATCCCCCAATTCGAAGTACCCATGAACAATCAAGCATAGATAACATGTTTCCATCAAGATTCTATCAACAATCGGGCATAAAATTCACAGAACATCAAAGTCTAACAAAAGCCCCCAAAAAGTGGATCCCCAATTCGAATTTCATCAAAACTCCAAAAAGAATCCGTCAAAGTGCTTCAAAACATGTATAGAATTGAAAAACAAGAGGATTAAGTGTCGAAATTAAGTACCTTGATCGACTTTTTAAGGAAGAACAGTAGAGAAAGTCGCCCCTTGTGTTCTTATCGGCCGATTAGTGTGTGTGTGTGTGAGAAAAACGGGTGGTTAAGGTGTTTAAAAGGGGTTATTAATCAACCGGGTCGAAGCGGATACTGGACCGGGTATGTCCTATCGGCCTGGCCTATCGGCCGATAAATGGGCCGATAGAATGACGTAAACTTACGTGCGACTATCGGGCGGGACCTATCGGTCGATAAGTCCGCTATCGACCCTTTGCTTGTCACATTTAATTTTTTTAATTTTCCTCAGCCTATCGGCCGGGCCTATCGGCCGATAGGCTCGACCGATAGGTTCGTCAGTCTCAAAAAATTTTTCAACTTTTTCTATTTCGCATACTTGGTCCCGTTTTCGCTTGGATATGGCGATTAAAGACCTGCAAGTATCCAAAACTCGGCGTGCATGGATTAGAACTAAACAAAACTAACAAAGCTACTACGAAACTAGAAACTACAAAAATCACGCAAACGAACAATCGAAAACAAACGAATAAAACGAACTAATATACATACGTTGGGTTACCTCCCAACAAGTGCTACGTTTAACGTCTTTAGCTAGACGATACCTCATTCATTCCGGGTCTTCGAGGTAAGTAACATACTTCTCTTCATGGTGCAACGGCTTAAGTTCTAACTTCGTCACCTCGATCGATCGGTCCTCAGCGACAACTCCCCCTTGAACGGGTTTGTTGACATCAAGATAGCATACGTCCCTCTCATTAGATCGAAACTCGTTCGCCTCCAACATTCGAACATACTTTGGCAAATCCTCCGAAATTTCTTCAACATCGGAATGTGAGTAAATGGATTGTGAAATGCAATGCTCCAACAAGTCAGTCGGGGGCGGCATAATAGACTCAATTGCATAACATTCCTCGGGCGCATCCTCGGGCTTCTTCATCGCGTTATAGATGGAAATTTTCAGATTTTGATCATTAACCCGGAAGGTAAGATCACCCTCTTGGACGTCGATAAGTGCTCTCCCCGTCGCTAGAAACGGTCTCCCAAAGATCAATGGTTGATTCTCGTCCTCGGGCATATCAAGAACTACGAAATCGGCCGGGAAGACTAAGTGTTGGACTCTAACGAACACATCCTCCACAACTCCCCTCGGATAAGAGATTGACCGGTCCGCCATGAGTAGAGAAATGGTAGTCGGCTTCATCTCCCCAATCTTCAACCTCTTAAAGATGGATAGAGGCATAAGATTGATGCTTGCCCCGAGATCACACAGCACATTACGGAACGTTTGGTCGCCAATCATGCATGTCAAAGTAAAACGTCCCGGATCCTTCTGCTTGAGCGGGAGCTTGTTTTGAATGATAGCGCTACACTCCTCTGTCAAATTTATTGTTTCAAACTTCGCCAACTTTCTCTTGCTTGCCACAGCGTCTTTCAAGAATTTAACGTACCCCGGCATGTCTCTCAAAGCGTCTAGAAGTGGAATGTTGATATTCACCTTTTGAAACATGTCGATAAACCGTTGAAGCTTTTCATCATATCTCGACTTGGCCAATCGCTGTGGAAATGGAGCTTTTACCTCAAAATCCTTCACATTCGAACCTAAAGGAGCCTTTCGACCGATAGGGGGGTCGATAGGCTCAATTCCTGGGATTCTGTCTGGGTATCGGGTGGGCCTATCGGCCGATAGTCTTGGCAGAAAGGCCTGCTGCGTTTCATCTTCCTTCTCGTTCTCGGCTCCTGTTTCTAGTACATCCTCGTTTCCAGATTCCTCAACTTCAGCCCCATGATTACTGTACCTTGTCCCACTCCGAAGCTCGACGGCGTTGCATTGTTGCGTCTTCGGGTTGGTCTCGGTACTGCTCGGAAAATGGCCCGGCTTATGAATTCCGTCTTGGGCGTTCACCATTTGACCCAATTGGGTCTCCACCATCGACATCTGCTTTGTCAAGGCTATCACTGAGTTTCCAATAGATGTCACACTATGCTCGAGAGCCCCGAACCTCTTGTCTGCTTTATAAATAAAATCTTTTTGACTCGCCTCTAACCGTTCCAACATCTCTTCCATCGGTGTCTTAGCGATCGGCTCTTGAATAACCCCGTTTTTCACGTTAAATCCCGGTGGTGGCTGAAGAGCATTGTTCGGGTTGGCATAGGAGAAATTAGGGTGGTTTCGATTGTTCGGATAATAGCTCCCCCTATTTCCCCCTTGCCAGAAGTTTCCTCCTTGCACGTAATTTACATCCTCCTCAATTGCAATAGGCTCGTTTAGCTCTTCAAAAACTGCATTGACTCCCAAAGTCTTCTTTCTTAGCATCTCAAGCTCTTTTTGTTGTCTTTCAAATTTCGCCTTCAAATCACCGTAGGCATCCTCGTCACCGGATGGGACCTTTCTTCTCGTCATCTTCCTATCGGTCACCTCCTCGTAATCATTGTTGACCGCTAGCTCGATGAGATTCTTGGCCTCTTCATAATCGTTAGCAAGAAATCCCCCTTTCGAGGAATAGTCCAACTCTCTTCTAGCCTTCCTCGTCAAACCCCGATAAAACCGAATGTAGATTTCCTCCTTGTCAATTCCATGTTGTGGGCATTTGTGAAGTAGCTTCTTAAATCGGATCCATGCCTCGTATAAGTGTTCATCCTCATATTGCTCGAATTGCAAGATATCGTTGATTTGTTTTTGCACCTTCGAGGGAGGATAGAACTGTGCTAAGTACAACCGAGTCATCTCTCTCCAAGTACCAATTTCCTTCCGATCTAGGCTCTTGTACCAATCTAGCGCATCGTCTTCTAAGGATAACCGGAATAGGCGGAGCTTAATGACATCCGGAGGCACTCCGTTTTGCTTGATGGTGGCACATATGTCCAAAAACGACTCAAGATGAGCGTTTGGATCTTCATTAACTCCTCCTCCGTATGTTTGAGACTTCACCGTAGCGATGAGGGACGGCTTAAGCTCGAAGTTGTTGGCATCAATCTTCCCCCAACCTCCTTCTTGATAATCGTCCAGCTTCGGTCGAAAGCGGACATTCAAAGGGATCTTCTCGGGACGAGCGAGTTCTCGTGGTGGGTCAACAATGCCGGCCATGGTATCAACGATAGGTATAGCAATAGTCTCGGTTCTCGCTTCTTGCTTCTTCCTCCTCAAAGACTTCTCGATTTCCGGATCCAAAGGAAATAAGTCCTTTCCTTGGGATCTTGTGATCATGCACCGCCTACAAGGAAGAGAAAACAAGATGTGAGGAAACGAGATCGAATATTAATAATAATAGTATACAACCTAAAGTAACAATCTCTTCTTTTTCGAATTATCCCTTTAAGTTTTCTATCAATTCCCCGGCAACGGCGCCAAAAATTGATCGCTAGAAATTCGCATAGTATGGTTTTAAAATCCGATCAATTTTAAAATTTGTAAAACCTCGAAGTATTTCCAAGGTGTCGAACCCAAGGGAATTGATATGTCGAAAATAAAGGAAGTAACTCTACTCAAAATTTGACTGCTATTTAGGAATCCGAAAATTTGGTTTGTTTCTAATTATCTAACTTCAAAAATCGAAAAATAAAAATTAAATAACAATTAATCCTAAAAATAAAAAATCTAGAACAATAAGATAAGAATTCCAAGTATTATGCAAAGAGAGCAAAATAAAGTGAATTATCTAAATCAAGCAAATAAAGCAAATTAGCAAGATAAAATCACAAGTTGAAAGTTAATTGATCCTAGGGTAGTATCGTCTAATTGAGTTCACACAATCCATTCACTTGATTCCTTTTCCCCAAATTTTAATTCAATCCTAGAAATAATCACTCAGCCGATCTAGAATTCCGATCAAGGCAACCTAGAAAGATAGTTAATTTAAACCCTTTTCCCGCAAGGCTCAAAGAATTTAAATCACTTAAAAAGCGTAAACTTATTTATCTATGATTTATCTTACTCCACTGAGGTCTTAAGATCAAATCATATTGTGCATCAAGTATTTCCACTAATTAATTAATCCTTCCGGGCAAAATTAATTAGCTAACATGCATCGATTAAGGGCCCTTTAATCTAGCATGAGATTTAACACATCTTGATCACAAGCCTAGGATGAAAGGTAAAAAGGTAATCAAAGGGACATCATGTGAACATCAATTAAAATTACTAACCCTAGAATCAATCAATGGATTTAGCTAGACATAATTGAAATTAAACAAGAAATAGATGGAGAATGCATATTATTCATATGAAAAGAGAGATTACAACCCTTCTGGATGAACTCTGAGTCTTCAATCTCCGAGAAAGTAGAAAAACAATAATAATTGCTGCTTTGCAAAAAGTTCTAGGATCAAAGGAATTAAAATTGCAAAAAAATGTAAAAGTGTGCTAAAGATGATAAAAGATGATAAAAGATGATAAAAGATCATGATAGATCATAAACTAGGTCTAGGAGGAGGTGTATATATCCTATGGGAGTTAAATTCCCGATTGGAACTAATCTAGGAAACAAAATCTATCCAAAAGAGTCACAATCCGTCAAAACACGAGAACCCGCTGAGCAGACTATCGGACGCACCTATCGGCCGATAGGCTGGCCCGATAGTTGGTCTGTCGGTCGACTTCACTTGATAGGGCTCGGAACACCTGTCGGACGCACCTATCGGCCGATAGGCTGGCCCGATAGGTGGTCTGACTCTTGCAAAAATCCGTTTCTTCCGTCCGTTTGACTCGACTCTCGGTCCTTTGTCTCGTTTTGGGTCCTTTTGGCTCTAAAAACCTGCAAACACACTAAAACCAACCCAAACGCGTAATACGGCTCGACTAATCATAAATAAGCCAAATACGAGCACATTAATCACGAAACGAGATAAAAACCTAGTATAAAATCCTAGAAAAATGTGGTAAAATTACCACCTATCAGGGATCGTGAGATTAGAGATTTTCCTGTGAGCATCGCAGGGAGGGATTGGCCTTCTAATTTCATTGAGGTAGATATTAAAGATGAGGATCTAATTCTCGGTGAGGATTGGCTGGACCGTCATGGGGCCATCATGAACTATAGAACGAGAACCGTTTCGATGTTAGCCTCTGACGATACCAAGCATTCTTTTGTTGGGCGTAAGCGGAGTAGTCAGAGATTTCTGATCAACGCTATGAAAGTGGAGAGACTTCTTCGAGGAGGTTGCACCAGTTATTGGTGTTATGCTTTGAGATCGGAAGAAGGGGGAGTCGAGCTCTCGTTTATACCGGTAGTGTGTGAGTATCCTGACATTTTTCTAGACGAGTTGCCGGGTTTGCCGCCGGACCGAGAGGTTGAGTTTACTGTTGATTTAGAGCCGGGTGCAGCACCGATTTCTAAGACGCCATACTGTATGGCACTTTACGATATGCTTGAATTGAAGAAACAATTGGGAGAGCTGCTAGACATGGGGTATATTCGACCGAGCGCTTCGCCTTAGGACGCACCGATCTTGTTTGTAAAGAAGAAGGATGGGTCACTTCGTCTGTGTATCGACTATCGAGAGTTGAACAAAGTGACTATCAAAAACAAGTATCCGCTCCCGAGGATTGATGACTTGTTTGACCAATTGTAAGGGGCAACTGTGTTTTCGAAGATTGATTTGAGATCGGGGTATTACCAGCTCCGAGTGAAGGATTCCGATATTCCGAAGACGGCCTTTCAGATGAGATACGGCCACTACGAGTTTGTGGTTATGCCTTTTGGGCTGACCGACGCCCCAGCCGTGTTCATGCAGCTTATGAACAAAGTCTTTATCGAATACCTCGATAAGTATGTAGTTGTTTTTATCGACAATATCCTGATTTACTCGAGGAGCGAGGAGGAGCATGCACGTCATTTGCATATCGTGCTAGGGATCTTGAGAACTCAGCATCTTTTTGCGAAGTTCTCGAAGTGTGAGTTTTGGTTATGGGGGGTTATGTTTCTCGGTCACGTGATCTCGGTCGAGGGTGTTCGTGCGGACCCACATAAGATAGAGGCAGTGTTGGATTGGGCACCGCCCAAGAACGTGAAGGAGATCCGTAGTTTTCTGGGTTTGGCCGGGTATTATCGTATATTTGTCTAGGGGTTCTCTAATCTCGCTTGGCAACTTACTCAGTTGCTATAGAAATCAGAGAAGTTTGCGTGGACTAGGACTGGGATAGTTCGGTTTCTTGAAAAGAAAGGAACCGAAGTTCTAAATGTGTTATGTAATTCGGGTTTGGTTCCTGACTTTTTTCTCCAGGAACCGAATTTCTAGGAACCGAAGTAATTTTACCAAAAAACCAAAAAAACGAACCGAAATTTACAGTTCAAAATTTTCAGAAATAACCGGAAAACCTAAAATTTTTTCTGTTACTTCAGTTAATTTGGTTATGTTGATATTATTACCTTTGTTTTTCTTTTTTAAGAGAAAATAACAATTAACTCAAAAAGACAGTTCTCATACAACTCCTTACATATCATCCAAAAAAGAATAGAAAGAAGAAAAAGAAATTTGAGCAAAGTTAATTAGCAGTAAACTTGAGCTTCAATGAAATTACAGTAAAGTATGAAATTGGGAGAAACAAAGATAATCATAAACTCGATTGTTTTTAGTTTATTAGGTTAGGTTTTTTTAGTTTATATAGTGTATAGAAAGTAGAAACGTCTAAAATAAAATAACTATGGGTAGTACGGTTAGCATGGGTTTTAATTTTGTGTTCGGGTATAATGGGTTTTAATTTTTTGTTCGGTTATTGTCACTAATTTCGGGTAGTACGGTTATTGAAATTTTGAAATTACAATAACCGAACCTGAACCCGAAATTTATTGCAGGACCCGAATCCGAAATTTATAAATAACTTTTTTCTTAAAACCTGAACCGAACCGAACCGAAATGTCAATTTCGGTTCGGACCTTCAGTTATTCGGGTCCTAAGTCCCAGCCCTAGCGTGGACCGACGAGAGGCAGAAGAGTTTTGAGGAGTTGAAGAAGCGGTTGACGACCGCCCCCGTTTTGGCTTTACCGAGTGGTAATGAGGGTTTCTCAATTTTTAGTGACGCTTCGGGCCAAGGGCTTAGATGTGTACTCATGCAGCATGGGAAGATGATTGCCTATGATTCCCGGCAGTTGAAACCGTATGAGTTGAATTACCCTACCCACGATCTTGAGTTGGCCGCAGTTGTGTTCGCGTTGAAGATCTGGCGTCATTACTTGTATGGCTCGTCGTGTCAGATTTTCACCGATCACAAGAGTCTGAAGTATATTTTCACGCAGAAAGAGCTAAATATGAGACAGAGGAAATGTTTGGAGTCGACTAAGGATTACGACCTCGGGATCCTTTATCATCCGGGCAAGGCAAATGTGGTGGCAGATGCCTTGAGCCGGAAATCGGTATCGCTTCGGGCGCTTGAGTTACTTACGGCCCAGCCAGGACTTCAGCGAGAGTTGATGAGATTGAGCATTGAGGTTGTACTACCAGAGAGTGCCGGGCAGTTGCGTACTCTTGAGATCTCTTCGTCTCTATTTGACGATGTTAAATCGGGACAGCTAGAGGATCCGATGTTTATTCAGCTTCGAGAGAATGTGAGAAAGGGGAAAGCCCCGGGATTCGTGATACATGAAAATGGTGTGTTGAGATTCCGAGGTCGGCTTTGTGTTCCGAACGACTTGGAATTGAGGCAGAGTATTATGCGAGAGGCTCACACGTCACCTTACTCAGTCCACATGGGCTCGAGTAAAATGTATAAAGATTTGAGGAAAAATTTCTGGTGGAATGACATGAAGAATAAGGTCATTCAGTTTCTGGCTAAGTGTTTGACTTGTCAACAAGTCAAAATCGAGCATCAGTGGCCAGCCGGATTGTTGAAACCACTTCCCGTCCCGGAATGGAAGTGGGAAGATATCTCGATGGATTTTGTCATGAACTTGCCGAGGACGAAAACCGGAATGAATATGGTGTGGGTGATCGTGGACCGACTGACTAAGTCGGCACATTTTCTGGGCATCAAGGATACTTGGGGTCCAGAAAAATTGGCTCGTATTTTTATCGCGCAGATAGTGAGACTTCATGGTACGCCAAAGACTATTATTTCGGATAGAGATGGCTGGTTTGTATCGCATTTCTAGCAGGTGGTACATAAAGCATTGGGGACACAATTGCGTTTGAGTACATATTTCCATCCTCAGACCGACGGGCAGTCCGAACGTACCATTCAGACGTTCGAGGATATGTTACGCGCGTGTGCGTTTGACTGGAGTAATGACTGGGAGGAGCATCTGGCCTTGATCGAGTTTACTTATAATAATAGCTGGCACGCGTCGATTAAGATGGCACCGTATGAGGCGCTTTATGGCCGACGATGTCGATCACCGATATGTTGGGATGAGCCGTCCGATATAGTTGGCACCGAGCCGGATCTTGTGTTAGAGACGAGGGAGAAAGTTGAATTGATTAGAGAGAGGATGTTGGCGGCTCAGAGTCGACAAAAGTCTTATGCGGATGTTAGGCGTTGACCTTTGGAGTTTGAGGTGGGAGATCATGTTCTGTTGAGAGTGTCTCCGTCGAAGGGAGTTTTCCATTTTGGTAAAAAGGTAAGCTCAGCCTGAGGTATATCGGACCTTTCGAGATATTGGAGAGAGTCGGCGAGTTGGCATACCGTTTGGCTTTGCCTCCGTCGTTGAGTCATGTGCATAGTGTATTTCACGTCTCTCAGTTGAGTAAGTATGATCCAAACCCGTCCCATGTTATTCATTTAGGGGATGTAGAGATCAAGAAGGACGTTACGTTCGAGGAGAGGCCCGTTAAAATTTTGGAGCGTCGAGACAAACAGTTAAGGCACAAAACCATTCCTTTGGTTAAAGTGCAATGGTCGAGGCACGGTATAGAAGAAGCAACGTGGGAGTTGGAGGAGGATATGCGTTCGAGGCACCCCGAGCTTTTTGATTCTTAAGTTTCGGGACGAAACTTCTTTTTAGAGGGGGAGAATATAATATCCGTACCTTTCCATTTTTAGCCGTTTCCATTTTTGGTGTATGTCTATTTTTATCGACTTGCTTGCAACCGTTTTGATATTTTGAATCTACTTTATTCTTGGAGTTTTTCCATTTGGACGATTTTCAGAGATGTTTTTGCGTAATTCCATTTTATGTTATTTTTGCCGTATGTACGTTTGATTCTCGTATAACTCTATTTTTGGTTCGATAGCAGGTCCGGGTTTCGGAGTCGTCTGGGATAGTTTGGACAACAGCTTCTTAGACTGCTGTCCAGTAGGGTGTTACGGCCGTAACACCCCATTCATTACGGCTGTAAGTTGGCCTTGTTACGACCACAATGTAATACCCACATTTTTTTCTCTTCTGTTTCGTCCAACCGTATCGACTCAACTGTGTTCGTTGATGCTTCTGACCTTGTGTTGGTTCTCACCTCTGTTATTCGAGCGAGTTCTGATATTGTCCCTAATTGATCTGTATATCATTGTGATCTTTCCAAGTTCGGATCGATTTCCTGTGAACCGTGTGCGAATGAACTTCAGAGTTGATCGTTGTCGTTCGATCACTGCTATTCGTTCGTCATTGTTCAATCATTATTGTTTGATCTCGTAATTGTGATTACTGAACATTTGGGCCACTTCGTAAGTTCCATAAGTGTTGAGGAATTGTCTTCGTATTTGATCTTCCAAATCCTTGAGTTACAGGAATTTCATACCTTTCAGCGTTGTATTCGTGGCCTGATTTTTATGCTGCTCTATTTTATCAACCACAATAACTCATGTTCGATGCTTTTCGTAAACATTCGTGCGTATCGAATCGGACCGGAACAGTTCTGTACTACATGGAGCTTTGTACGCTATCAGCAGTAGATAATGTGAGTTATCTAGGGTCGCCTTGCTCTGATTGTTTCTTGTTTTAAGTTTCAGGGCCGAAACTTCTTTTAAGAGGGGTAGAATGTAATACCCGAGATCTTCGTTCCAGTTTTGTTGAAATTTTCTATGAGATATCGGTTTGGCGTTGCCCATGTCTTTGGATTGTTGTGCCACGTATGGTTGTGTCGTGAGTTGACACGTGTTTAATTTCCATTCCAGATCATTTCTTGAGTTTTGACTCGATTCAGTGTAGCGCACGCTACCGCTTGTGGTGTAGCGCGCTACTGTGTTGTGATTAGCGCATGCTAATTGGCGTCTGAGGGCGATCCGGGAGTTCTTTGGTCGGGAGTCTCTCTAGCGCACGCTATAGTTGGTAGCTAGCGCACGCAATTGTCTGTTTAGCGCACGTTATTTCTTCGTTCCAGCGCACGCTACCTGGTAGGTGCAGATCTGTCCAGGAGCTACTGGACTGGATCCGTGACCCGTTAGCGCACGCTAACAGTGTTACATGCGGTAAGTACTGGGCGTTGACCTACTAGAAAGCGCTTCAGCAGGTTACGCGCGCTAATACTGTCTGGTTAGCGCACGCTAATAACTGTCCAGTATAAATACTGGACAACAGGTTTTCCTTCCCCATTTTTCTTCCTTTGTCTCTCATTTTCATTCCCATCCGTCGGGAAGCGTCTCTAAGGGAGATTTTGGGCGATCTTCTTCATTAAGCTTCATCTTGGAGCGGATTTTTAGGTGTTTAACAACATCTAATCATCTCCTTTGCGCAAATCAAGGTAACCTCTTCTTAGAACCCTAGTTTCTGGAAATTGGTGGTTTGTCATGATTTCGTGATTCTAATCCGAAATTGTTGATTCCTTTGTTGTTATCTAGTCTTGTTGATCTTAAACCCTGGTTTGGAATTTCATTTTCATGTTTTCGTCGGGTTGATTTATGTTCTTGAGATATTTTTGGGATTTCCGTTGACTTTGCTATCTAAACCGAAATTGATGATTCAGTTAAGTGATTCTTTTTGTTTTAATTGTAATCTATGGATTACAATCTCGTTTGTCGATTTCGTTCATCCGGAGCATGATTTCGGATCTCTTGAGAAACCCCCCCTTTTGATCCTTGTAGTTGTTATTGTCGAGTTGAGTTTCGATGAGTATTGTTAATTCGTTGTGATGTTGTTCTCGTAGTCTTGGGGCTGCCGCTTTGCTCGTCGGAATTGGAGGTTCCGTGGTTGCTCGTTCGCATCCGTTCATCGTCTCGTTTCAATCGTGGTTATCGAGGCAAGTATCTTGCCCATACATTACGTGTTTTTGTGGATATAATGGTTGCTAAGTGTCGATATGTGCTAAATAAATATTTATAACTATTTTTCAAAAGAATCGGTACATTTACCATCATGGTTTTCATAAAGGTGACCCGTGTGTGTAGGGAATTAATATGCTTAGTTGAATATGTGTGCTAGTGTCGAGTATAGGATCACCTTTCTTTCGTGTGATGTCATTATGTATGATTATGTTGTCGGTAAATGTAAAGTGTAATTCTCTTGTCAAATTATGTCCTTGGAGTCACATGGTTATGGATGAATATGTGAGTATGTGTGATATTGGTTGTGTCATTCGGTGCTGTTGAGATCTTGTGCTTCCTTGTGAATTGATATAGTTCTGGGTCGTGAGCACGTGTTGGATAATATGGCCATTCTATCAAGGTACCTCGACTATATATATATTTTGTGTGTTTGACCTTTGAGAGTTGTGGTTTTGTAATCTGTGAGTTGTTACTCTTCCACCTGGGGATGGCATGTGGCCTCTGGGGGCCGATACTAATGGGTACGGCCACGGAAGTGGACTTTGGTGCGTGTGTTGATGTTCTTCCACCTAGGGACGGTTCGACGGGACCTCTGGGGGCCGATACTAATGGGTACGGCCGCGGAAGTGGTTTCCCACCTGGGGACAGTCCGACGGGGCCTCTGGGGGCCGATACTAATGGGTACGGCCACGGGTTACCAAGTGTGGTTTCTGTGATATTGTTATTGATGTTGATGTTTTGATGATTAATTGTGATATGTCCGGAGTATCACAATGCTTTACGCTCGGGGTCGAGATACATTATATATAGAGTCTTGGTGTTTGGCTAGAATGGCATAAGAATAACGTGTTATGTGTATTGTGTCCTTGTAAGTGAATTGCAGTGGATGATTGGGTCGTGGGCCCTATGTTTTTTGATCAAAATGGTTGGGCCGTAGACCCCGTGCTTTGTTAACGGATTTGTATTTTGGAAAATGAACTTTGGGGTTGTGACCCTAATTGGCTTTCGAAGTATTATGAGCTTGTCAATTTCTAATGTTTTTAAAACTCCTGAGATTTGAAAGTGTTTTCAAAATGCTTACTTCTTTTGTTTCTACTTTCAAGACTTGAACTATTTTAATTAAATGATATATCTCGGGAAGTCTTTTGTTGTATTCTCGGAATGTGTTGTGTATGGCTCGTATTTTGCACTTTATACTTGCACTAGCGAAACAGTGGAGTTTTGCTAACCCCCGAGTAATCGGGGGGTGGATATTGTATTGTGTCCAGGTACATGCAGGTTTTGGGAGCAAAACACAGGGTCGGTGCGGAGGATGATGGAAGATGAATGATACTAATCACATGAAGGCCAGTTTTGGGTGCAGTCAGTCAGAGTTCGTTGTTTGGTCTTTTCCGCTGTCGTATTT
The DNA here is from genome assembly GCA_033398695.1 of Orobanche coerulescens. Taxonomy (NCBI): domain Eukaryota; kingdom Viridiplantae; phylum Streptophyta; class Magnoliopsida; order Lamiales; family Orobanchaceae; genus Orobanche; species Orobanche coerulescens. The sequence goes on along the minus strand of CM065807.1, from coordinate 9,252,695 downwards.
CCGTTTGTGAGTGTATTTTACCCTTGCATGGGTATGAGTCCAGATAGAGTTATGTATACTAGAGTTGTATGATAATGAGGAAAGACCAAAATCGGTCTGTTGGTTCATTATTTTGTCATTCGATATGTAATGTAATGTGTTGTTTCGATGTTTAGCCTGTCGTATCCTCACGGAGAGGGTCTGCGGCATGTAATATTTCCGGTTGGATTCTGGGGGTATTACACACAAGGCAGCCCTTGTTACGGCCGTAACAGCCCGCTGTTTTAACACAGCGGGCAGAGGTCAGAAACCTCATTTTCTCATCCTTCCTTTCGTTTTCTTCGTCGGGCGACACCAGAGGGCAATTTCTAACACTTCCAATTCGTGTAATCTTCATCCTTCATCACCGTGAGATCATAGGAGCATATCATATTCTAAGTAATCATCTTCCACTGTCCAAATCCGAGGTAAATGGCTTAGAACCCTAACTTTGTCAATTTTGGGGGGTTTTCGGATTTTGCTTGATTAAACTCGAATTGTTCAAGTATGTTGTAATATTCCTTACCGATTGTTGTTATTGGGTGATTCCCAATCCGATTCCATCGAGTTTAATCCGTGAATTGTCGATTCGGGGAGATTTTGCGCAAACCCTCGCCCGTATCGATTAAACGTATATTGTCATAGCTTGTAATCGGGGTTGTGGGCGTATTCCATTCGATTCTTGTTATCGTATAGGACTGAGTTATGTTAATCCTTCGTTTAGGAATAGTCGTTTTCCCTCCAGATCATTCGTAGTCGTTGTTCGTTCCGGTTCCGTCGAAGATGTCTCAAAGGCAAGTACTTTACATTTGTTTACATGTTCTAGTATTTGGATTATGGCTTTTGGTGCTTGTTGTGGATGTATATGTATATGTTCACCTAGGGACGGTCTAATGGGGCCTCTAGGGATATGTATTGCCGTGAGTGTGCATATCACGAACTAGGGTTAACCACCCAGGGATGTCCGACGGGGCTCTGCGGGGTACGGTGGTCGTGAGTCTCGTACCAACGGTTAACTTTGAATTGTTTTGTTGGAGAAATGTGTTTTGTGCTTGTGCACCGTAAATATTCCGGAATATAAATGATTTCTAAAATGATTTTTGGCGCATTTTTCATCTGATTAGAATGGTAGTTCAAATGTATTGTACTTGCACTAGCAGTTGTCGCTAACCCCTTAAATGGGGGAAATACTTTTGTATTTCAAGTACATGTCATGGAAGCAAACGAGCATGGATGGGCAAGCATGATTCTGTTTAGTGGTTGTCCGTTGGTGTCTTATTTCTGGAAGTTATTTATTATGTCATTTGCTTAAGTACTCGAGTACTTCCTTCTTAAATTTATTAATATTGTGTACCCGTTTTGGGAGTGGATTTTGATGTCGAATTGTATTGTCAAATTTGGGTCTTTTGTTTTGGATGTCGTGAATTGAGAAATTGTCTGTTTGTTGATGATGTATGTGTTTGTCGAATGTCGTGTTGGTACGTTAGCCTAGTGAATTCCAAAGTGTGGGGTCCACGGCGCTGTAATATGCCATGATCATCTTGGGGGTGTTACAGTTATCACCTCTACGTAGCGTACGCTACGTAGTCCAAAACTCGCTGCCTCAAAACGGGGTATCCATTACGTACGTTAACCAAATTACGTACGTAACCAGCCTCAGCATTACGTACGTTAACCACAAGGTATACCATACGTAATGTGCGTTGACTATCCTGTCCCAATCGAACTAGGGGAATCTAGCCTAGCCCGGTCCCACACGCCGAAAGACAGATCTGATCTGATACCCTGTGTTACGTATGTAACCAGCATGGTTTAACGTACGTAAAACTCCATCTGTAGCGTACGTAATGCTTTAGATATAGTGTATGCTATGGCTAGTATACTTAGCTAAAAATCAAAACTCACCAAGCAACATCCAATCGGTAAAACAATACCGATGACAAGTATAAATATTTCGATTCTTAAATATCCCAATACCATATACATTGTATCAGTCAAATACAACTGTAGGTCCCTGAGAATGATGAAGACTGTCCTCACTGTACCAACACGAGTCTTTTCTAGCGCTCTTTGTCCTCACTCACGCGCACCTGAGAAACTTCCCAGGGGGTTACCCATCCCATAACTACTCCAGGCCAAGCACGCTTAACTTTGGAGTTTCTATGAGATGGCATCTAAAAAAGAAGATGCATCTTGTTGGTATGAGTAGTCCAAATCAATCCATTTAACCACTTTCTAGTGGCAGCGCAAAGCCCCGTACTAAGCGACGGGCGGACATGAGGGGCTGCACCACTAGGGTGCCGTGGGTCGGGATGTTAAGCCCAACCAGTTATGTTCTCCCGAGTCGAAGGTGAGGACGTTGGATACCAAAGTATTCCGAACAACAACAACACTTGTACAATTCTAAATGAATACGTACAACACAACAGTAAAACGGAAAAAAAATTGCCTCCGGATATTACACTTAACGTGCGCTAAACTTCCCATGCACAACACAACTATCTGAACCAAACGAAACATTACACAACAACCGATCCATTACAAAGTAGTTCTCGACAAAATGAAAAATATTATTAATATCAGAAAAATGTGTATATTACACCCACTGCCATACAATAATCATTAAACACTTGAGACGTAAATTCACCAGCATTATCAAGTCTAATTTTCTTGATTGTGTAATACAGGAATTGTGCTCTCAATTTAATTAGCTGGTGTTGAATCTTCGTCTTCATCTCACATATCAGAAGCTTGATTCTTCTATGCAACTTCACTCCTTATAGATCAGAAAGTTTTCTCGCTTTGTCAGTACACAAATGACTGAGTTCTCAACTATATTGTTGGAATATAAAACGCAGTGGAAGCGATATTGATGAACGAATATATATTTAGTTTTATAAACTAACCAACAAAATTGAGGATCTATTTAGGCTTGTCAATTAATTAATTAATTAAACAGACTAATTGGCAATTTAAATATACATATTTACGCAGTAGAATTTGTAATTAATACCATTGAAGCGAAGTGGTAGAAAAATCCCTTTTTGGTCGATCGAACTCCTCCTTGTACTCTTCCTTGATCTTCTTGTATTTCTACCTCAAGATCTTCTAGAGTATATCCTGCCTATATCTGGATGTCGTGTGGGCAACAATCTACCGGACTACTCGGAGAGCAATATGGATCGGTTGAAAATTTTCCCAAGAATACCTTACGAATTTTTTCTCTCTATTTTTCTTGAATATTTTAGTATTTAGAAAAATATTGTGTTAGCTAAATTGTGGAATCCAAGACACAAGTCAAGATCAACAACTAAACACAAAGTATGAAAAAAATCGAAATTTCTTGTTCCAAGAGAGTCAAAAATCGGCCCCCATGTACTCCTTTTATAGGTGTTTTGGGCTAGTATATGGACCTTAAGGAGGACAAGGTAAGGACTCCCAATAGATATCATCTTTCCAATATTAGGACTCTTCCTAATATAATGACTCTATTAATATCAACTTAGTCCACTAAAAGGTTGATATTGCACTTCCTACCAAAATCCCAAATTACGAAATTGGGCTCCCTTTTGAATTAATTATTTTCTGTATTTAAGATATTCCATGTCTATTAATTAATTTAAGCTACTGGCAGCTTTTAATTAATTAATGTGTTATAAATAAGTATACCACTCGAGATTTATTATTATATTAGAAAATTAATTCCACCTGCAGGGTTTAATATAATAATCCTTTCGAGTGCCGCAAGAGACATGATCAACCCGACTGGTCGGGACACGATTTCTAGCTATAATATTAATTATTATATAAATAATAATATTGCCCAAAATATCGAGCATATTGAGTCAATTATTTTGGCTCTCACCCATGATAAATCAAATCAATAAATATTAAATGTATATAATTAAATATTAATCACTAGAATTAAGAAATAATAATTGTTCGAGATGTACGTTCTTCTTATAGTCAGTACGGAAGAATCTATCTCACCTCGATCTTGTTCAACGTATACCGAATACGCTAATATATGCTAATGGGCAAGACCAACCCATCTCAAGCATATATTACAACCTCACATAACGGTCTAATGTTATATAGGTTGTGAACTAATTATTACTATATAAGGGACCGATAATGTGATATTCTGTTTGACACGGCACACCACATTATCTACAATATAAAGTAATTTAGACAACACTTGCATAAACATAGCATGAATAAATATGCAAAACATGTGACCAATGAATTAAATATTCTCATAGATAAAGATCGGAAAATTAGGTAATACAAGCATAAAGTATGCTTTGATGTATACAACCCTAACAATCTCCCACTTATACTCAAAACATGCTTTTGAAGTATACTATCTAGACTATGTCTATCTATCTCTCACTTATACTCAAAGCAATGCTTCCATACATCTCAACCTCATTCCTTCCACATGTTGGGTACCAAATCGGATATTTGCGCCTTTGTGCGGAAGCGAAAATAAAATTGCAGAAAATAAATCACACAATGATTTATAGAGGTTCGGCTATTAACGAAGCCTACGTCCTATCTCGATGTATCTTTTTCCTTAGGATTAAGATTAAAACCTCTACGCCTCTCTTCTATCGGTCGAGGGATTACCGTTACAAGCTCGTCTTCTATCGGTCCGAGTAAAACCGTTTTTCCTTTTCTATTGGATAAGGAATCAACCACTCTAGCTTTCTATGGGTACTAGATAAACCTCACTTAGATATCGATTGTGATTCTAACAATGCCGGATACTTGATCCTAATATCACCGAATCCAATCGTATCTTTTCTTTTACCTCTCGTGTATAATGTTGAATGTATAAACACTCAAACTAATAATATAAGCTCAATATTACAACAACAATGTAAGTATATGATTCTCAGATGTATATCTTGTTTGCTTGAAGTTGTTGTACTCAAACAATACCATAGGAATGGTATTTATAGGCATTTCCCACAAACTAGCCGTTGCTGGCTGTTGACTAGCTAGCGTGCGCTAGCCTTCCTTCTTAGCGTGCGTTATCGCACATTTTTACTTTAGCGTACGTAATGTCTTTCATGTAGCGTACGTTAATCTTTTTATGTTTCAGTCCACTGGCTACTGTCCTTGACAATTAGCGTGCGCTACCACTTACTTTGTAGCGTGCGCTAATCCAATATATCCATTGTATGACTTGTCAAAGTATCCGTTTGATATGCTGACTTTGACCTGCTTTTTCCAATGTTATGATTGACTAGATTCAAACTGCTTAGCGTGCGCTATTCATACTTTGTAGCGTGCGCTAATGATGACTTCATTGCATACGTTATTCTGTGTTTGAATTCCTTCACAACGGTAACAAGACTTCGATAGCGTGCGTTAATGATAACAAGTAGCGTGTGCTATCCCATCAGCTGACTTCACTGCAGCTTACTTCGAAACTTGGCTGGAATGCGATTACTCCTCGTTAGCGTGCGCTAACGTATGATGATTTGCGTGCGCTAATTTTGTCCAGATTGCAACTTTTTGCCACTTCGTCTGCTTCGTCGTTTTTGCTTCGTCTCGATGTTGTTTTGTTGTTTAGCAACTTTAATCATCAAAACACAAATTAAATAATATGTGGAATAAATATTCCAACAATCTCCCCCTTTTTGATGATTACAAAACAACTCTTGAATTGGATAAATTCTGTAAAAATATGATATATGTATATATATACGAATCAAAGTTTTCGGCTTTGATCGTTTCGTTAGTTTCTCCAATTCTCTTTTCTTTTCGACATCTCCCTTATTTTTCAACTCCTTCGGTTTGGATCGTTCAATTTTTCAACTCCCCCTATTTATATGTTTTTATTTTCTTTTCGACTTCTTCGATTTTTCTCATCTTTATCTCAATTCATCTCCTTCTCCTTTTTATCTCAATTCATGTCCTTCTCCCCCTTTTTGTTTTCATCAAAGAGTAAAAAAATATAAAGGATACCAAATGAAATATAAATATGCATGATACCAATTTATGCATTAATAAGGGTATAAACTCCCCCTGAAAATACTATTTTCCCTCAAGAGTATTCCTTCTCCCCCTTTGTAAAATATTACTTGTCAAAATTTATTTTTGGGGATCCAACCTATAGTTGGTTTTTCTTTTGAAACGTAGACGATATTTGGAATGTTTGTTCCTTTAGGAACCCAAATCTTTTTAATTTTTATCGTCCGTCTTGGGCTTTTGCAATTTGAAATGTGATGCCCGATTTTCAAACATTTTTCACATCGGGGTATTTTGAAATTAACGGATTCGTCTTTCGAACGTGGTTTGAATCCTAACCCCTCTTTATTTAGAGTATATTTTTGAACACATAACATTTGTTCAAGTTTATCATTGCCGCACGAAAATTTCTTTGTCAAAATTTTTAGTTCATCTTGAACTTTTAAAAGATCATTTTTCAAAATATTCTCATTTTAATACATTTCGAATGATCGATTTCAACAAATTTCCCTTTTTCAAGTATTTTGGAATTTTCAATTTCCAAAGTTTTATATTTAGACTTGAGGGATTTAATTTCATTTAAAGCATTTTGATAGTCCGTATGTAATAACTCGAATGCTTCAAAGAGTTCGTCGTAGGAGTTACTTACTTGGCTTTCGACGTCGCTATTGTCGAATGAACTCCGGGCCATGAGCGCGAGATTATTTTGTTCAAGAAAATCTTCATCGGGATCTTCATCGCTCCATGTTGCGATTAGGACCTCCTTTTGCTTTACTTGACAGTTCTTAGCAAAGTGGCCTGGTTTTCCACATAATCGACAGGTGTTGTCAAATTTCTTAGGTTCGCCCGCTTGAATGTCCTTCTTCCTCCGGTTTAATAAGTGTTGGAACTTATTAATATTTTTGGCATAGTATGCCATTTCGTCATCACTTTTGTCCGCTGGGATTTCTTCTTTCTTTTTCGACATTTTAGCCTTGAAGGCTATCGATTTTTCCTTCGGTTTTGGTTTGGTATTCCGAGATTTTAGAACAATCTCGTAGTTGATAAGAGAACCAACAAGAGCACTAAAATCGAGAGTATTTAAATCTTTGGATTCCATTATTGCCGTAACCGTACCGTCCCATTCTCGAGGTAGTGATCGGAGAATTTTCTTTACTTTTTCACTACTCGAAAGAGGTTTTCCGAAACATGCTAATCCATTAGTGATAACCGAAAATCGGTCAAGCATAATCGAGATGGATTCGTCGTCCTTCATTTGGAATAATTCATAATCGTGAAGGAGCATGTTTATCTTCGTCTCTTTGACTTGAGACGTACCTTCGTGTGTTACTTCAAGCCTTTTCCAAATTTCTTTGGCACTATCACACGATGATATCCGGTTGTGTTCTTCCGGATTTAAGGCACAATAGAGAAGTTGAGTTGCCTTACAATTGTAGTTGTCGTTTTTCCAATCGGAATCGTCATATTCTTCGAAGGTTTTGAGCGTACCGTTGGAATTTGTCGGAATTTTCGGACCAAGACAAATCACCTTCCAAAGCTCGATGTCATATGCTCGGATGAATATAGACATCTTCTTCTTCCACGTCATGAAGTTTGAGCCATCAAAAAATGGTGGTCGATTGAGAGCAAGGCCTTCGACGAGAGCCATTTGAAACGCCATTTTGGATCTTCTCCTCGGATGTTAAGCCGTGTATTGGAGTACCGCTCCGATACCAATTGTTGGGTACCAAATCGGATATTTGCGCCGTTTTGTGCGGAAGCAAAAATAAAATTGCGGAAAATAAATCACACAATGATTTATAGAGGTTCGGCTATTAACGAAGCCTACGTCCTCTCTCGATGTATCTTTTTCCTTAGGATTAAGATCAAAACCTCTACGCCTCTCTTCTATCGGTCGAGGGATTACCGTTATAAGCTCGTCTTCTATCGGTCCGAGTAAAACCGTTTTTCCTTTTCTATTGGATATGGAATCAACCACTCTAGCTTTCTATGGGTACTAGATAAACCTCACTTAGATATCGATTGCAATTCTAACAATGCCGGATACTTGATCCTAATAACACCGCATCCAATCGTATCTTTTCTTTTACCTCTCGTGTATAATGTTGAATGTATAAACACTCAAACTAACAATATAAGCTCAATATTACAACAACAATGTAAGTATATGATTCTGAGATGTATATCTCGTTTGCTTGAAGTTGTTGTACTCAAACAATACCATAGGAATGGTATTTATAGGCATTTTCCACAAACTAGCCGTTGCTGGCTGTTGACTAGCTAGCGTGCGCTAGCCTTCCTTCTTAGCGTGCGTTATCGCACATTTTTGCTTTAGCGTACGTAATGTCTTTCATGTAGCGTACGTTAATCTTTTTATGTTTCAGTCCAGTGGCTACTGTCCTTGACAATTAGCGTGCGCTACCACTTCCTTTGTAGCGTGCGCTAATCCAATATATCCGTTGTATGACTTGTCAAAGTATCCGTTTGATATGCTGACTTTGACCTGCTTTTTCCAACGTTCTGATTGACTAGATTCAAACTGCTTAGCATGCGCTATTCATACTTTGTAGCGTGCGATAATGATGACTTCATTACATACGTTATTCTGTGTTTGAATTCCTTCACAACGGTAACAAGACTTCGATAGCGTGCGTTAATGATAACGAGTAGCATGCGCTATCCCATCAGCTGACTTCACTGCAACTTACTTCGAAACTTGGCTGGAATGCAGATTACTCCTCGTTAGCGTGCACTAACGTATGATGACTTGCGTGCGCTAATTTTGTCCAGATTGCAACTTTTTGCGACTTCATCTGCTTCGTCGTTTTTGCTTCGCCTCGATGTTGTTTTGTTTTTTAGCAACTTTAATCATCAAAACACAAATTAAATAATATGTGGAATAAATATTCCAACACCACATGCCCTTCAAATGACTTTGAGGGCAACCCTTTCATGAAAGGATCACCTAGGTTGTCTTCATATGCTATCTTGGAGATAATAATCTTCCCTCTCTTCACAAAATCTCGAATGATATGATATTTGCGCTTGATATGTTTGCTTGCCTTGTAGGCCCGTGGTTCTTTCAAATTTGCAACAATACCGGTATTATCACAATAAAGTGTAATACTCTTAGGCAAATTAGGAATCACACCCAAATCCTTTAGGAAGTATTTGAGCTATACCGCCTCTATAGCTGTCTCTGAGGCTGCTACATACTCGGCTTCCATGGTAGAGCCCGCTATACATTTCTGCTCCACACTCCTCCAATTGATGGCTTCACCTCCCAAAGCGAAAACATATCCGGAAGTTGATTTCGACTTTTCTTTGTCAGCACTGAAATCTGAGTCAGTGTAACCCAAAGGATAAAGTGTATCCGATTGATATACAAGCATATGCTCCCTAGTCCTTCTTAGGTACTTGAGTATATGCTTGACAGCAATCCAATGTCCCGGTCCTGGGTTCGACTGATATCGCCACCATGCCTACAGCATGACAGATATCAGGCCCAGCGCAAAGCATAGCATACATGAGGCTCCCCACTGCCAAAGCATAAGGGACCGGCTTCATGTCATCTATCTCCTTCTGTGTCCTAGGACACATAGCTTTAGATAGCTGAATTCCATGTCTGTAAGGTAAGAAACCTTTCTTGGAATTCTCCATACTAAACCGCTTTAGCACCGTATCGATATAAGATTCCTGAGATAAGCACAACATCCTTTTCTTGCGATCTCGAAAATTCTAATACCAAGGATGTGCCCATCTTCTCCCAAATCCTTCATATCGAATTGTTCAGACAGCCATACCCTTACGTCTGATAATACCTTTACATTGTTTCCAATTAGAAGTATATCATCTACGTACAGTACACGTTTCCATCACACTTTTTATATACACAAAACTCACTAGGACACTGTTCAAAACCATACGATTGAATGACCTCATCAAATCGTATGTTCCAAGACCTTGATGCTTGCTTGAGACCATAAATGGCTCTCTTAAGCTTGCACACTAAGTGCTCCTCTCCTTCAGCAATGGATCCCTCAGGTTGGCGCATATAGATTTCCTTATCAAGAATCCCGTTCAAGAATGCAGTCTTGACATCCATCTGCCAAATCTCCATATCCAGATGTGCAGCTATAGCTAAGAGAATCCGGATTGTTTTAAGCATGGCTACTGGCGAAAAGGTCTCATCGTAGTCGATGCCATCCTTCTGAGTGTAATCTTTCGCAACAAGCCTTGCTTTGGAGGTTTCAACCTTCCATTTCGATCCTCTATTACGCTTGTAGACCCACTTACTTCCAATGGGTTTTACCCCATTGGGTAGCTCTACTAGCTCCCACACTTGATTAGAATCCATAGATCCTATTTCGGATTCCATTGTTGTTTGCCAGGATTCAGCATCCTTGTCTTGAACTGCCTGCTTATATGTACATGGATCCATTTCATCCTGGTCCGGGAAGTGGTCCGAAGACGCTCCCACTCCAATGAAACGATCAGGTTGAGGAAAAACCCTCCCACTACGACGAGGCATGTCCTTAGTTTGCGTATCCACAATAGTGTCGATACGTGATACACTAGGTGTTTGTACAATTGGTATTGTCGAAATCTCGCCCCTAAGTTCCTCCAGAATGACCTCATTCCTAGGCTTGTGGCTTATTACATAGTCCTCCTCTAAGAACCGGGCATTGGTGCTAACAATGACCTTCTGATCTTTAGGATTGTAGAATAAGCCACCCTTCCTTCCCTTCGGATATCCTATAAACACTTATACTTCTGTACGAGATACCAACTTATCAGCTTCCTTATTCAGCACGTGTTCTGGTGAACCCCAAATCCGAACATGTCATAGACTGGGCTTGCGCCCATTCCACAATTCTGTGGGTGTTTTTGGAACTGATTTCAAAGGCACCAAGTTTAGAATGTACGCCGCTGTTTCCAAGGCGTATCCCCAAAACAAAATAGGCAAATCAGAATAACTCTTCATTGACCTAACCATCTCTAATAAAGTACGATTCCTTCGTTCAGCAACACCATTTTGTTGTGGTGTGCCGGTAGCGATGGTAGGAAGTAATCCCCTCATGTGCCAAGAAATCCAAAAACTCTCCACTAAGATATTCGCCACCACGATCAGATCGTAGTGACTTGGTACTCTGTCCATGACGCTTCTCCATTTTAGCCTTGAATTCTTTGAACTTTTCAAAAGATTCAGACTTACGTCGTAATCCATATCTCGAATAATCATCTATAAACGTGATGAATTATTCGAAACCACCATTAGCCTGGATGTTCATTGGACCACATACATCGGTGTGTACCAATTACAATACATTTTTTGCACGATTTTCTTTGCTTTGGAAAGCTCTTTTAGTCATTTTCCCTTCTAGACAGGATTCGCAAATTAGAAATGACTCAACTTAGAGTGACTCCAATGAGCCATCGCTCACCAGTCTTTGAATCCTTATAAGGTTAATATTACCCAATCGTAAATGCCACAAATATGTTTGATTTATGCTCGAAGGTTCTTTTCTTTTATTAGGATTAGTCAAAGAATTAAGCGATTTATAATTATGCAAGGGAGTTGGTGCAGCATTAATGACATAAAGTCCTTCATTATAAGTACTCGGGCAAACATATTCACCATTTCTTTTAATAACTGCATTATCTCCAAAAGAAACTGAATATCCATCACAACGCAATTTAGAAACTGAAATTAAATTCATCCTAAAATCAGGTACTAATAACATATTATTTAGGACTAGAATCCTATCATTAACTGTTAACTGCATGACTCCCACTGCAACAGTCTTCAGCCTGGAATAGTCGCCCCAGCTAATAGTAATCTCATCCGCACTAAGTACTTTGGTTACTTGGAACCCCTACGAGTTATAACAAATGTGATCAGTGGAGCCCGAATCTACTATCCACAAAGTGATAGAACAGGCAGCCAAACATGTTTTGACTACTAGTGCATGAGACGTACCTTTCTTAGGGCAGTCACTCTTGAAATGCCCCTTCAGACCGCACTTATAGCATTTGCCCTTCGGCTGTTTGTTTGCCTCGGACTAAGGAGCCTTGGACTGAGGAGACTTGCCCTTAGCTTTGAAGGTTGCCACTTGCTTCTGGCCAACCTGCTTTTTCTTCTTTCCACATTTGGGTTTTGAAGAACTAGCACCGGTTGCCGCAAGAATTTGATGATAACCTTATTTGAAGAGACCTTCAGCAGATTGAAGCTCTATCAGAAGTTCCGCCAAAGCGTAAGTCCTACGATTCATATTGTAGTTAAGGCGGAACTGCTCAAAGCTTTTTAGCAAGCTACCCAAGATAATATCGACCTGCGACTCGGCATCGATAGTGGCCCCCAGTATGCTCAGTTCGTTCAAATGAGACATCATTTTCATAACATGATCCCTTACTTGAGTCCCTTCAGACATTTGGGTTGTCATCAACACCCTCATTGAATTTTGCCTAGCCGCCCGGTTCTGATGACCAAATATCTCAGTGAGATTTTTCATCATCTCCGCGGCTGAGGCCATCGTCTGATGCTGATGCTGCAATACATTTGTCAGTGAAGCCAAAATATAACAGCGAGCCATCTCATCAGACTTTTTCCATTTTTGGAATTCAGCCAACTCTTCAGGAGTGGCATCCAGTTCTGGTTTCAGAGGGCTCTCCGCAGTTAACACAAATTTATGCCCCTCGGCAGTCAGGACAATGTCAAGATTTCTTTTCTAGTCGGCAAAGTTAGTGCCATCAAGTTTATTTTCTTTGAGAATAACAGCTAATGGATTGAAAGACATCTGAGAATAAAATTAAAAATACCATTCATCACATAATTCGACGCAAAATATATTGAAAAACTTTAAAACACAATATATATGCAGTCAATCAATACCTCAAAAAACCGCACATGCAAGCCACGTTAGTGTGGACATTTACATATACATTTTTCAAGTAGATTTTAACGTCTTTAATTTTACTATCTAGTGAAGATGCGTTTTGATAAGTAAAATTAATAGTTGGTTCCTCTTGACCATGTATTAAATTAACATAGACTCCGATGGGGAGCTTATTAATTAATACACCTAAGTGAACACCATAATTTAACAAACCTTAGAATATTATTTAATGATAATAGTCCTACAGATGGAGAGGTCCTATCATAAAAGATAACATTCACCTTTTTGTTATCTAATCGAAGTTTAAAAATAGTGAGCTAATAATCAGTACATCCGATGTGGAGGAAGACTCTAATGTCAACGCGCATGCTAATTATTTCACAATTTAAACTAATTATGGAGGCCAATTTGATTTTGAAAAATCAATTATTAAAATCACTTAGTTATTTTGAAAAATTAAGGTTTTTAATTTTCTCGTCCTAACATGCAAGAAACATATCACGCATACATCCATATATGTCATTCAGCAAAACAGTAAAACCAACAAAAAAATTGGATAATTGAATCCAATTATCATGGCTTTTATTCCTCGTTTGAATAACGAGAAAATCCTTGACTCTTTTGCTCCCATTACTTCAAGCATCTCGTCACCTCCTCCCAGTTGGGGCACAAAATTGCCAAATTTAGAAACTTTCTTCCATACAAAATTAATTGCACAAGAAATTTCCAAATTAAAATTATTGTGCTCCAACAAACGCAACGAACGGCGGATAAACGAATAGGACCATACACCGAAACAAACCTTCCCGAACAAGGCCGACCCGCTGCCCGACCCGACCCGCATCCCAGCAGCCTGCCCCTGGCCAACCCGCGGCAGGTCAGAATCAGACCTATGGCCGAGACTGCCTGTAGTGGTCGAGTTCCGATCAGCAGCAGCCTGGTCTTGGTCGGTTCGTCCGATTAGGACTCCTTTTTGCGCTGGACTTCTTTTCCTTCGGTAGTTTGTGTATTCCAATTTGATTACAATTTTACAAGAATTAAAATACATCGAATTTACATCAAATTTTACAAGGAAAAACAAAGTCCTATTCTACCCGTGGATTTTCTCACGGGAAAAACTTAATACATGCCTCAAAACCGGGCCAAATTATCAAAACGCGTAAATAAATAAAAAAATCACATAACCATGATAATTGGACCATATTCACCTGCAAGACAATTTCAAGCAAAAATATTCCAAACATCATATCATATGAATATTTCAATTGCTAGCAAATTAATCACAAATTAATTAAATTGATCAGAACCTAAAGACCGTCTTTGATACCAATTTTTGGAATATAAAATGCAACGGAAGCGAGATTGATGAACAAATATATATTTGGTTTTATAAACTAACCAACAAAATTGCGGATCTATTTAGGCTTGTCAATTAATTAATTAAACAGACTAATTAGCAATTTAAATATACGTATTTACGCAGTAGAATTTGTAATTCATACCTTTGAAGCGAAGTGGTAGAAAAATCCCTTTTTGGTCGATCGAACTCCTCCTTGTACTCTTCCTTTATCTTCTTGTGTTTCTACCTCAAGATCTTCTAGAGTATATCCCGCCTATATCCGGATGTCGTGTGGGCAACAATCTACCGGACTACTCGGAGAGCAATATGGATCGGCCGAGAATTTTCCCAAGAAATACCTTACGAATATTTTCTCTCTATTTTTCTTGAATATTTTAGTATTTAGAAAAATATTGTGTTAGTTAAATTATGGAATCCAATACACAAGTCAAGATCCACAATTAAACACAAAGTATGAAAAAATCAACATTTCTTGTTCCAAGAGAGTAAAAAATCTGCCCTCATGTACTCCTTTTTTAGGTGTTTTGGGCTACTCTAGGGATCTTAAGGAGGATAAGGTAAGGACTCCCAATAGATATCATCTTTCCAATATTAGGACTCTTCATAATATAATGACTCTATTAATATCAACTTAGTCCACTAAAAGGTTGATGTTGCCACCCAAAATATTATCCGGAGATATATATTGCTAGAATGGATGGCAAACAAAGTGCGAGAGCACTTCCGCAGAGAAAGTAAATAACACAAGATTTGCCGGGATTGTTAGTCCCGGGCTTGAATGCTCTTGCGAGATGTTATTAATACGAATATTCAGGGATACAAGTATTAATGTTAGAATGATATTACAATGAGTGTAACGATTCTAGTTATCTTAGCTAGTGAGCGTGTAGATTGTCGGAAGAACCAGATGTGATGCTCTGTGAGTTCTTGTAACAACGTTGATGAACTGTGACGGATGTGGAAAATCGACAGTCTCTCACGGCGTGTAGTAGCTATATGTTTGATCTCCGGGGCTTGTGAATCTGAACTGTGGAGACTTCTTGCCTCTACCGACCGTCTTCTGGTTGAGAGGTACTAAGAGAGAAATCCTGAAGTAGATTCGGGTGAGGTAGCCGGGAGCCTGAGAATATGTATGTTTGTATGTATTTCCGCGAATGAAGTTGGAACGAATTGTGAACCTTTTTTCAGTTGCTGAATGTTCTCTATTTATAGGACTGGGACATGCCGAGCGATCGCCTCTGCTGTATTATAATAATCAGGCGATCGTCTTTTAGCACATGGGCTGGTCCCCTTAAAGTCCGCAGGAGTTGCTGGCAGCCAGCTGTGCGGTCCAATGAGAAGCTTGCACGCGTCTGAGTCGCTGTCACGGGCGGTCCCACCTTGTACCTTTCGGCGGGTTTGTCGGTAGGTGAGTAGGTGATGACAGGCAACGATCCATGAAACGCGGCGCCTGTCGCGGATCTGCACATGGGAGCTGCTTTGAAATCCAGTCCTCATGGACTTTGACGAACGAAGGTCTTGTTCGTGGCGTAGGACGATCGTCTTAGGTCGGACATCAGAGACGGTCGCTGGACGCCAAAGGCAATCGCCTTGAGAGTCGATCGCTAGATACTCGAAGATAGACTGTTATCTCCGCTTAGGCGCGTTCGCCATAGCATGATTGGTTGAAGACTCGGTCGCTCGGCCTTGTAGTCGATCGCCTGTCGAGGTGAATAAATCTCAACACAACAATTGCCCCCCAGCTCGCTCCGATGTTGGAAACGTGGGGTGAGATGGTTCTGTTGGCGATCGCTGAATTATGACGAGTGACTCTGCATTTTACGGAACTGGCGATCGTCTTTGAGTGGATCGGTTCGTATTTGGACGACCTGGTCGGTCGCTGAAATGAGCGGGAAACGATAATGGATGCGGAAAAGTATCTGGGGCACGTGTCGGGTTCCTGTTGGAGGATACCGACGGTTAGCTGTGACTCCTCGTCTTGCGCGTCCTCGAAAAGACGCGTACGCGGGTTTCAAGAGAGTCATTAAATGCGATGGTTGCACTCCAATCCCTGAGATTCTCCATATTTGCACGCAAGTGCCTTCTTCCTCCTATAAAAAGGCGTAGGGTTGCAGCGTTAAAACCCTTATGTGTTTTATCGGAGAAGAAGACTTTTGCTGAAGAACTTTCTGGATATCTGACTGCCGATCGTCGATTGCTTCAAACTTGGGTAAGAAAAACACTCCTTTTCTCCTCTTTACTCCGAGAATGACTCGGACATCATCTTCACACGGAGTGGGCACCAGCTCCGCCATCGGGGCATCGACTGCCCGCGGAGGATCCTCTGCTGACTTCCATCTGGAGACTGCCGCTGAGGCTATCCGGGCTGGAATTGACCCTGCGGAAATCGAGGCGTTGTTCAATGAAGCTGACGTCGCCAAGGAGGCGGCGGTTGAGCGTAGGCGCTCGCAGATGGAGAGGGATTCGGCGGTTAGAGCCTACTGGGAGCAGCACAGTACTTTTGGCCGGGCCTATGTCGCCTTTGCTGAGATTATGGAGAGGTTGGCCGGTCCGTCCCTTAAGTTCAATTATCGGGAGTATTCGATCACTCATCCTTATCAGCCTCCTAGGCGATCGCTTTTTCGGGTTGCGCAGCGATCTCCATGGTCTCTTGGACAAATTAGGAGTTCGGCGACCAGGAAGGACCTGGTCGTCTGGAGGACGAGGTTTCATGTTCCTTCAGATGTGGATCTATTTGTGCCGGCCGAGAATGAGCGAGCCGATCAGCCTCCGGAGGGCATGGTCGCCGTGAATGAAGCGATCATGGAGGCTGGGCTGCGATTTCCTTTATCGTCCTCCGTCACCCATCTGCTGGCTGCTTGGAATGTTGCGCCACTCCAGTTGACGCTGAATGCTTGGCTCCAGATAATTTGCACTCTCACTCTGTTCGGCGGTCACCGACTATATCGCCTTCCTTCTCCGTCGGAGATGAACTATTTGTTCAAGCTGGCGGCTCAGAAAGGGTCGGTCGGAGGCTATCATATTCAAGGCCGATCCGGTCGGGTGAGCCTCGGAGTCTCGAACAAGGTGCGGGGCAACCCGACGAAGTGGTTCTGGGTCGGCGGTTCATGGAAGGCCTTGGCGAGCAACAATCCTATGGACGAGTTGAATATTCCAACCGCCTTTCGGAAGAGGAATCCGGGTAAGGGTTCTGACTCTCCCTTTGTTCGGATATGATCTGAATTGATCTAATTTGTTTTTCCTTTTGCAGGTTTTCGCATTCCGACGATCGTCGAGTTTCCCTTCGATTTTTTAGTTGTCTGGGAGCGGATACGGAGCTTGCCGGACGACGACTTAGACGCTAGCCGGATTAACAGGGAGAGCCGTTGGTTTTCCGCTCGACTATTCTGTTTTCCACGGCATCTTTCGGTCTCAGGTATGAGTTTCTGCGACCTTCAATTTCTTGGCGATCGTCTTGCTCGAGGAATATGTCTAACTGTTGTTCGACTGTCTTTATTGTAGAGGTCCGTTTTCCTCATTTCTTGGAGCCCCCATCGGAGATAGCTATGTCGAACCCTGGAGTTTTGGGCTGTCTCCGCCAGAAGAAGTCATCTTGGGCTCCTCCTATTGCGTTGCCTATCATTCCGGAGGTGGAGCCTCGCGTGGAGCTGATCGTGGCTGAGGAGGAAGTTTGGGAGGAAGGGCTCCGGATGAATCGTAAGCGGCAGAGTTCGGGAGAAACTCCGGTTTCTACCCCTGCCAGTGAGGTGTCGATCGCCGCGCCTCCGATCACCGTTGTTCCCCCGGCGAGTGAGCCTACACCCTCTGCGACCTTCTTACGGGAGATGGCGATCGCCGATGCTGAGACCCCTCGTGGAAAACCATACTTTGGTCGCGATCCCGAGAAGGCTGAGAGGTAGACTTCGCTTGTTGAGTTGAAACTTGTCATTCGCGTAGGAGATGTGCTAACTTTGAAGTTTTTGATGCAGGATCCGTAGCACTGACCCATCATGCCCGCTGATGGTGGTGGACTTCTTAGCGAGCCGATCTCCTCGCCAAGCCTGTGATATCCTGTTATACGTTAACCGGGCCGTTTTCGCTCTGCCGAAGTCCTGGACGACGGACTTAGATGCGATCGCTCGTCAGCGATCTGGGAGCTCGATGCAGGCTGCTTTCGCTCTCTCTCTTCAGGCGGCGACAATAGCTGCCCAGGCTGTGCAGGAGTTTGAGGGGCGTCCTTCCACTACTCGCTTGCAGGCGGATCTCGAGGCGACTCGGAAAGAGAACGCCGAGTTCGCTGACAGGATTGTGGCAATGGAGAAGGACTCCCTGGATGCAGCTAAGCGGGCGAGCCATGAGCTTGAGCTGGTGAGAAAGGATGCCGAGCTATCCCGGGTGACGGTCGATCGATTTCGGGACCGGATGACAGATTCCGTACGGTCGCAGAAGGCCGCTGAAAAGGAGGCCGATCGACTGAAAGTGACTATCGCTCGGATGACTAGCGAGCTGGCGGAGTCGAGGGGAGAGACGGCTGCGAGGGAGGCTGAGCTCTAGGGTTCGCAACAGGCGATGGCGGAGCTGAAAGGGGAGTTAGAGGCGACCAAGGCCAATCCCTTTCTTAATGTGGAGTTCATCAGTGAGTTTGCCTATTATATGGCATACCCTGACTCGCTCCGAGCTGCTAAGAAGGGAGGACTGGAGGTCGGCCCTCTAGCCGAAAACTTCAAGGCGTATGCGTTGGAGCATCCTCTTCATCCCGACTTCTCCGTTACGCTCTTGGATCTCGCGGACATCGGTGTGGACCTGAGCTGATACCCGACCCCAGCGAACCTTATTCATCCTGATGCTCCGGAGGACGGGGAGGCTGCTCCGCAGGCTGGCGAGGGGTCGCGGACGGATCCGGGGGGTGAAGGCGAAGGCCAGGCAGGGGCCTGAGGCGCTTCTCTTTTATTGTTTTAGCTTATTGCCTTGTAATTTGTAGCTTTTTTTTTGTAGTACTTAGGCCTTCGGGCGACCATGTATGTACTTCCGAAACTTCAAGTAATGAAATGACTGTTTGATTCTCCAATTTTCGCTTGAATGATTGCTTTTCTGAGTCTATTGCTTGACTTTTGTGTGAGGAGAGATTGTTGCGTGTGTAGGTCTAAGTGAATTGATAAACTCATATAGATAACTTTTACAACAAATTCGATCGCTGCACAAACATCTGAATAATGCCGATCTCCGTATGTAATTGAATAGGGACGATCGTCATGTATATATCTCCGCACTCTTTTCCCCCTTGTTTTTGTTCACTTAGTGAAAGTAAGGGGACGAAAATAAATTGTTGAGTGGGCGGTCTTCAAATTTTTCGAATCCTCGAAAAGAGCCGTCCATCTCGGTCTTGAAGAGCCGTGCACGATCGCGGAGTTCGATGGACCGACCTCCATGATCTTGTCTTATGCACGAGCGACATTTCGTTTGATGGCTAAGTTCTCGTGACTCACTTAATTGGTAGGGTCCTCCGAAGGCTGCGCCTCGCCTCGTATTTAAACGAAGGGCGTGTGGTCTTAGTCTGGAAGATTCCTTGCGCGGGGCGTCATCCGATTAATCAACTCCACTTCCGCGGTTTGTTAGCTCTGCTTCCACCTCGGCCCGCCATGAAGATGGCGACCCTCGACGGTGTACGTTGAGATGGGGGTAGGGACACGTCGCATTGTCCGGGTCCACCAAGTTAGATGATGAACCTTTGAGGGCGGGCGAGCATGTCCACTGATTAGTTTTGGAGGGCCCTCAGACTACGCCGGCCTCGTATTTAAACGAAGGGCGGGCGATCGTGGCCCAAAGGGACCTTGCACGGCCGAAGCAGTCGGTTCCATCGACCACCTTGATGGTGTACGTTGTGCGGGGGAGGCGATCTCGTGCCTTAGCCCACCATGTTAGACGATGAACTGTAGTTGGCGAGCGAGTCCTCCTCTTTTTCGAAGCGTTTGTTCAGGCAGTAGCCTTTGGTTTGATGAGGTGGGAAATCGGGGAGAGACGTCCGAGGTTCCCTTCTCTTGATTGAAGCATACGGTCGCCGAGGTTGATCGAGGGGTCGGCTCGTATGAGCTTTCCAGCCTGTTCGCGTTCGACTCGGGCGATCGTGTTGGGAGATTGGAGGGGCTCCGGTTAAGCCAATAAGCTGTCCAACTTGCCTTCCTCGAACAATTTTCAGAGTTGTTTGAGGAGGTCGCGGCATTGGTTGGTGCTGTGGCCAGGACTCTTATGGTAGGCATAATATTGATTGTGGTCTAGATGACCGTGGTCCCTTATCTCCTTTGGCTTGTTCAGCAGTTCGCGCCCCTTGACGGCGTAGAAAATGTGGGCCGGAGATCGGTTGAACGTATGGAGGAGATGGGCTTCCATGTCCTCGAAAGTCTTGCGATCTCCGGGTGACTTGGCGACCGCCTTCTTGGTTTTGGCGATCGCCGTCTTTCAGACAGGAGGTGGCGTTTCCTCGCCTAGGCGGAGGGTGAGCAACTTCTGCCTGGCCAGAAAGTCGGCAGCCTTAGCGCGGAAGATCGCGTAGGATGGGGGTATATCCTTCGCCAGATGTCTAAACATGGGTGACTGGCCGTAGAATACCCCAGGACTGAATAGAGAGCGAGCTCGTTGCTGATGGGCTCGCCGGTGAGGACGATTTCGTCCACTCGGTCGATGTAGTCTGCATCGGATTCGTCTTCCCCCTGCCTGATTTTCATCATGCGGTGGGGGCCTTCAGGTCTGTTGACCTTGGCGGCGAAGTATGACGTGAAGTAATTCGCCAGTTTCTCAAAGGAGATGATCGATCGTGGTGGTAGCGAGACGTACCACCTATGGGCCAGCTCGCCTAATGTTAATGGGAAGATTCGGCACTTAGTTGCATCTGAAGCCCCACACCCAGTCATGTAGATCTGGAACTTGATTAGGTGGGTTTCAGGGTCCGAACTCCCTTCGTATAGAGGTGTTTTGGGAGGAGCGATCTTTGGTTGCACGGGGGCGAGCTCGATGTGGGCCGCGAGTGGCTCGGTTGGTCCGATGATCTTTCTGCTGGTGCTTGCCCCAGTGTCCAAGAGTGCTTTCATCTCGTCGAGCTGGCGTTGCATAGCATCCATCGCCGTGGTCTGACTGCTCGCAACTAGGCGCTCGGAGCGGGAGCCGAGGCGATCAAGTACTGACCCCCTGGCGTTCGGAACGGGATCCAGGCGGCTGATCTGCATTCGGCTAGGAGTTGGGTAGGCCGAACTCCTGGTGACGGACTCGGATTCCGTCATCTCGTGGTTGGGGCTAGAGTGCCCCGGTCGCCATGATAGATCGCTCCCCAGGCAACTGAATACGGAACCGTCCGACCTTGCGAGAGCCTTTTCTCGCGACTTGGGGATTTCTGACGACCGCTCGCCTAATAGCCCCTTGAACTTCCGTTTGCCCACGCGGCGGATGGCCGAGGGAGTTATAACGGGCGTCGCACATGCTCTCCGTCGCTCCTTTAGGATGGCCATAGCCTCCTCGATCTGTTCCGCAGTTTGGATCTGATCGAGTGAGAGGCTGGGGCCACCCCTCAGGTGCGAGATCGAGAGTCTCGCGTTCCTGCGACTTCTCTCTGCCGTCGGCTGGGGCTCGGATTGAGCCGGTATTTGTTGTCCGGCGGTTTGGAGAGTGGATCTCTTCGATGAAGTGGCGG
Source organism: Orobanche coerulescens (assembly GCA_033398695.1). Lineage (NCBI taxonomy): Eukaryota > Viridiplantae > Streptophyta > Magnoliopsida > Lamiales > Orobanchaceae > Orobanche > Orobanche coerulescens. Next base: position 9,230,782 of record CM065807.1, on the reverse strand, counting down.
ACGTCATGATTCTGAAGGATTTCTTTGAAGCGCAGTGAGTGTCACTTCAAGTATATGCCTCGAGAACAGTGAGTGTTCTTCGGGACGGTAGGAATAAAAATGAAGGTTTAGATCCCCTTCCTCTAGCGCCAATTGTTGCTACCCAAAATATTATCCTGAGATAGATATTGCTCGAATGGATGGCAAACAAAGTGCGAGAGCACTTCCGTAGAGAAAGTAAATAACACAAGATTTACCGGGGTTGTTAGTCCCGGGCTTGAATTCTCTCGCGAGATGTTATTAATACGAATATTCGGGGATACAAGTATTAATGTTATAATGCTATTACAATGAGTGTAACGATTCTAGTTATCTTAGCTAGTGAGCGTGTAGATTGCCGGAAGAACCAAATGTGATGCTCTGTGAGTTCTTGTAACAACGTTGATGAACTGTGACGGACGTGGGAAATCGACAGTCTCTCACGGCGTGTAGTAGCTATATGTTTGAGCTCCGGGGCTTGTGAATCTGAACTGTGAAGACTTCTTGCCTCTGCCGACCGTCTTCTGGTTGAGAGGTACTGAGGGAGAAATCCTGAAGTAGATTCGGGTGAGTAAGCCGGGAGCCTGAGAATATGTATATTTATATGTATTTCCGCGAATGAAGTTGGAACGAATTGTGAACCTTTTTCCAGTTGCTGAATGTTCTCTATTTATAGGACTGGGACATGCCGAGCGATCGCCTCTGCTGTATTATAATAAGCGGGTGATCGTCTTTTAGCACATGGGTTGGTCCCCTTAAAGTCCGCAGGAGTTGCTGGCAGCCAGCTGTGCAGTCCAATGAGAAGCCTGCACGCGTCTGAGTCGCTGTCACGGGCGGTCCCACCTTATATCTTTCGGCGGGTTTGTCGGTAGGTGAGTAGGTGATGATAGGCTCTGGTCAACGATCCATGAAACGCGGTGCCTGTCGCGGATCTGCACATGAGAGCTGCTTTGAAATCCAGTCCTCGTGGACTTTGACGAACGAAGGTCTTGTTCGTGGCGTAGGACGATCGTCTTAGGTCGGACATCAGAGACGGTCGCTGGACGCCAAAGGCGATCGCCTTGAGAGTCGATCGCTAGATACTCGAAGGTGGACTGTTATCTCCGCTTAGGCGCGTTCGCCATAGCATGATTGGTTGAAGACTCGGTCGCTCGGCCTTGTAGTCGATCGCCTGTCGAGGTGAATAAATCTCGACACAACAGTTGATATTGTACTTCCTACCAAAATCCCAAATTACGAAATTGGGCTTTCTTTTGAATTAATTATTTCCTGTGTTTAAGATATTCCATGTCCATTAATTAATTTAAGCTAGTGACATCTTTTAATTAATTAATATGTTATACATGAGTATACCACTCGAGCTTTATTATTATATCAGAAAATTAATTCCACCTACAGGGTTTAACATAATAATCCTTTCGAGTGCCTCAAATGACATGATCAACCCGATAGGTCGGGACACGATTTCTAGCTATAATATAATTATTATATAAATAATAATATTGCTCAAAATGCTTATTGGACTTGTCGAGCATATTGAGTCAATCATTTTGGCTCTCACCCATGATAAATCAAAGCAATAAATATTAAATATATATAATTAAATATTAATCACTAGAATTAAGAAATAATAATTGTTCGAGATGTACGTTCTTCTTATAGTCAGTACAGAAGAATCTATCTTACCTCCATCCTGTTCAACGTATACCGAATATGCTAATATATGCTAATGGGCAAGACCAACCAATCTCAAGCATATATTACAACCTATCACATAACGGTTTAATGTTATATAGGTTGTGAACTGATTATTACTATATAAGGGACCGATACTGTGATTTTCTGTGTGACATGACACACCACATTATCTACAATATAAAGTAACTTAGACAACATTTGCATAACCATAGCGTGAATAAATATGCAAAATATGTGACAAATAAATTAAATATTCTCATAGATAAAGACCGGGAAATTAGGTAATACAAGCATAAAGTACGCTTTGATGTATACAACCCTAACAATGTAGAAAAGAATGAAATTGAGCAACAAATTTAAGCTTTAAATTGCTTCGATGTAGTTGAGGACTAATTTTATTCTTTGCTGTAGGATAGTCGGTGTACTCTCGCAAAAAACTCTTCTCATTTAAGTTCGTTGATTGCAATATGATCAGTCCAATTTCTTGTTCTTCAAGTCCTATTCTCGGCTTTTTATACTTCTTGAAAATGCAGCCAGTATAAATGTAGTCGTTGCCAGTTGGGTGGGATGTGGACAACTGTTAGGCGTATTTTTATGCGCTTTTATATCATTAATTTATATCCATCTTGAGCCTAAATCAGCATAAATGAGCTTTTAATGCATTATTTTTATATGTTTTGCAGGAAATCGGAGTCCTAAGCCAAACGATTTAAAAACGGCGAAAAATAAAGAGTTTTTGGTCATGAGCCGCGGCACCCAAGTGCTGAGCCGCGGCACACGCAGGAGACTAGCAGAGTGCCGAGTAAACTGTACTCTGTGCCGCGGCACAGATATAGTGAGCCGCGGCACAGAAGAAATAAACAGCGCCCAGGCATCCCGCTGAGTGCCGTGAGCCGTGGCACAGATTAAGTGAGCCGCGGCCCACGGGGCGGTTTTGGAGTGTTCTCTGCGATTTTGGGCCGTTTTGGATCCGGTTCTCAACCTAATCACACAGACGCGTTTTGGAGGCTGAGGACGACTATAAATAAGCATCTTAGGGCTGAAGAAAAGGGGATCGATCAGAAAGAAGGAGGAAGATCAAGAGCTAGGGCAAAGAACACAAGGAGGAGATTCGTCGGCGACGACAAGACCACGGATTCCCTACGTTTTTTTTAGTTTTTCTGCATCTTAGTTTGTAGATCTATTCGAGTAGGATTTTGATTGTAGCCGATTTCATGATGGTTTGATTATTTATTATTATTTCGATTTACTCGTTATTCTATTGAATTGGATTCTTCTTACTGTTCTTAATGCTTTTTAATTGTCTGGCCAACAGTTAATTTGTTTTGAATGTCTTTATGGATTCGGGAGATGAAATTTAGGCATAGTTCTTGTGAGACGAATCATAATTTTCATGAGATAGGAATATACTCATGCGAATTATGAAGCCTATTTATGGTGGGAATTCTTGAACTGTTTTAGCTATTAATTATCTAATTCGAATAGGGATATATCGAGTTAATAATTCGTAGTATTTTCTATCGACCTTGGGAAAGGCTTTAGAATAATTTAGGAATTCCTGGCTTACAATCAATTGAATAAAAGTGAATTGAATCGAATAAATATCATTCCCGATTGTTTGAGGTGAATATCATAATCCTACGTGCTTATTAGTATTATTATTATTAGTACTATTATTTATTTTCTGCAATTAGTTTAGGTATAAACTCCGTATAATTGTTCTTCAAATAAAATTGTGAGTTGACTATATTTTGGTACTTAGTGAAATCAGTCCTCGTGGGAACGATACTCTACTTATCACTTTATTACTTGTTGACACCGTGCACTTGCGGCATATTGTGAGGGATTTTCCCACAACAAGTTTTTGGCGTCATTGCCGGGGACAGATTTTTCGCTAATATCAATACCAAGCGACTCTAATTTAATTTGAAGTTTTTTTTCTTTAGTCTCTATATTTTTATTTTCTTCATTATGTTTTCCTATGAGTATCGTGGCCCTTGGCATTTCATAAATTTCGATGTTCTTACTAATTTGCCAAATAGGGTCAGTCAGCCACCTCCCCCGAAACAAAAGACCATGCTTGAACAATGTGTAGACACTCTTAAAAATCCTGATAGTACCCTTTTTGAGCTAGAATGTGCACGTCGTGGTCTTGAGGTTCACTACGGTTATTTTCCAGCTCATATATTTAGTAGTGAAGTTGAGGGGGAGGTTGAGAAGAACGACATGTTGAGTTTTAGGGTCGATCCCCCAGCACCTGATAATTACATAAAGTGTGATGAGCCTGTAGAAGAAGTTACCATTGATGATGTTTCCAAAGAAATTCCATTAAATTGTCATCAAACTTCGACTATTAAGGTGAACACTTATGTGCCTAAAATTTTATTAACGGTGCCACGCATAATTTTTCCTAAATCCATAATGGGAGAGATTGACCCCATTACTCGTGATTTTGTTGAGGCTGATTCTTAGAGTTCTAATGAGGTTGTTCATGATAAGTCTTTATTATTTGCCCATTCGAACTCTGCTTATTTTTTCATGCCTTATTATTATTATATTCTTCCACCATTTTTTGGTTGTCCGCATAATTATTCTTATTCATTATTTTTGGCAACCGGGCATGAGCCAAAGCCTCCCTTATGGAATAAGAGGCATATTGATTGCAAGAAGGGGGTATTTGACAATCTCCCTAGAAAGAAGCCACGTTAAATTCTTTTTGCCACGTCGTGCTCAAGACGTAAAATAGAGCGCTGGATGGGAGGCAACCCATCATTTTTACTTGCTTTCTAGTTAGTTGTTTTTATTTGATTTTTCGTTATTAATTATTTTCCTTTGTTTTGTATTTTGTTTGGATTCGTTTATTCTTGTTGGCCCTCAAATCTCTAATATATTTTTTTAACCCCAATGAGTTATTATTCTTCATATTCTAGTCTTTCTTGATTTAATGTCTACTGTTATTTCATGACTAGAGACTAAGTTTGGGGGTCCCTCGTGATGCTGAGCATTATTTGAAGTATGGATTGATCGACGTTTCCACTCAGACATGTGCTGGCGTTCAAGAAGATATTTGGAATAAGTTTCACTTTTCCTTATCTGTTTTATTTTCACATGAGTTTTATTATTGAGGATGTTATGTGAAGTGGAATAAATTGAAGCATGCGATATTCTCTTAGTTTTCTTGGTTATAAATTGCGATTTCATCATTGCTTTATTGTCCTTGCATGTTGTTGATGGTTTTGTTCAAAAACGTGATTTTTTCGTGAATTGTTCGTGCTTCCATGTGTAAAACTGATGTTACGATACCAATTTCTCTTGGAAGAAACGGTTGACTTTTGGGCGAGTTGCAGTCAGCGATATTTGCTTCTATTGAGTATTCAATTAGGTCCGAAATTTTATCGGTTTTGTAGAAATTTTAGCAGATAAGAAAGGAGACATACGTGTTTTCAAATCACCGTTTATAAGTTTGGTTAAACTTTTCGCGTAGCTAGTCGTCCAGTAACATAAGTCGTGTGGGCACTTAAATTGAGTTTAGAGTCGGACAGTTTTTCCTAAAAAGTCGTGATATTATTTGTTCTATGATGGGAAGTCTAGTAACCGGGGGTATTCACGTGACCCGTTGTTTACTCTCGCGTAAAACGACGACCCTAATTAGACTAGTGGTTTAGAGATTTCTCATGTGCCGATGATGGGAAGCCTAATAACCGGAGGTATTCACGTGACCCGTTGTTTACTCTCGCGTAAAACAGCGACCTTGAATCGGACATGCGGGAATAGCTATTCGAGTTGTTTCTCCGCTGTGGAGGGGAACTTAGTAACTGGAAGCATCCATGTGCCCCATGAGTGTCTTTTACGTCAAACGGTTCCCCAACACATGAGAATGGAATTCCACCCTAGGACTATCCTGAAGAAACATCCCGAGATCCGAACCTAGTGGTCAACTCGAATCATCTTATCGAGCATATATAAGGGAATACTGTCCGAGGAGTAATGTCGATAATGAAACTCTTGAATTTTGCCACTAAACTGTGGGACTGGGCGAATTGGCTTGTTTAATCTAACCCTTCATATTGACGGTCGGTTAAATTCACGCTTGTTAATCTTTGAGCTTGATTTTCTTCATGAACGATTGATTAAGACTGAAATTGGTTACTTAGTGGAATCAGTGTCCTGGATGTGACTCGCTATTACGATACTTGTACTATTCTTCGAGATTTTCAGGGTAGTATTGATTAAGTTGAGCACTATGGACTTGCATGATTATTCACGATATATTTTGTTTAAAATTGATAATTTTTGCTTGAGGACAAGCAAAGGCTCAAGTTTGGAGGTATTTGTTAGGCGTATTTTTATGCGCTTTTGTATCATTAATTTATATCCATCTTGAGCCTAAATCAGCATAAATGAGCTTTTAATGCATTATTTTTATATGTTTTGCAGGAAATCGGAGTCCGGAAACCGAAACGACGAAAAACGGGCGAAAACAGCAATTTTTGGTCATGAGCCGCGGCACCCATGTGCTGAGCCGTGGCACACGCAGGAGACTAGCAGAGTGCCGAGTAAACTGTACTCTGTGCCGCGGCACAGATATAGTGAGCCGCGGCACAGAAGAAATAAATAAAGACCTGTGCATCCCGCTGAGTGCCGTGAGCCGCGGCACAGATTAAGTGAGCCGCGGCCCACGGGGCGGTTTTGGAGTGTTCTCCGCGGTTTTGGGCCGTTTTGGAGCCGGTTCTCGACCTAATCACACGGACGCGTTTTGGAGGCTGAGGACGACTATAAATAAGCATCTTAGGGCTGAAGAAAAGGGGATCGATCAGAAAGAAGGAGGAAGATCAAGAGCTAGGGCAAAGAACACAAGGAGGAGATTCGTGGGCGACGACAAGACCACGAATTCCCTACGTTTTTTTTTAGTTTTTCCGCATCTTAGTTTGTAGATCAATTCGAGTAGGATTTTGATTGTAGCCGATTTCATGATGGTTTGATTATTTATTATTATTTCGATTTACTCGTTATTCTATTGAATTGGATTCTTCTTACTGTTCTTAATGCTTTTTAATTGTATGGCCAACAGTTAATTTGTTTTGAATGTCTTTATGGATTCGGGAGATGAAATTTAGGCATAGTTCTTGTGAGACGAATCATAATTTTCGTGAGATAGGAATATACTCATGCGAATTGTGAAGCCTATTTATGGTGGGAATTCTTGAACTGTTTTAGCTATTAATTAGCTAATTCGAATAGGGATATATCGAGTTAATAATTCGTAGTATTTTCTATCGACCTTGGGAAAGGCTTTAGAATAATTTAGGAATTCCTGGCTTACAATCAATTGAATAAAAGTGAATTGAATCGAATAAATATCATTCCCGATTGTTTGAGGTGAAAATCATAATCCTACGCACTTATTAGTATTATTATTATTATTAGTACTATTATTTATTTTCTGCAATTAGTTTAGGTATAAACTCCGTATAATTGTTCTTCAAATAAAATTGTGAGTTGACTATATTTTGGTACTTAGTGAAATCAGTACTCGTGGGAACGATACTCTAATTATCACTTTATTACTTGTTGACACCGTGCACTTGCGGCATATTGTGAGGGATTTTCCCACAACAACAACTTTTGATCGAAGGCTTGCTGAATTCGAATCAAACTAATCCATCTTGTCCAGCATTAAATACATTCAGACATTCCCGACCGTCATAAATGCTCTCGGACATCTGAGTATCCGGCTGCAATAAATATGGTCTCTATCAATGAATATTAAATTCATTAAGTTAAAATAGATATAACTACAAGTATCTTAAGTTCTGGAAAGCAGAAGTTTTTTCCATTAGTGGAAAGTTCTTTTGCTAAAGAAAATATCATCAATATTGTGGCTTCACTTGCTCTCGAATGCCACTGTAGAATAGTTATTGTGATTTTTCACTTATTAAAATCTGATGAGAATTCTCCAACATAATTTTTCTTCAATTAATTTGACCAAATAAACAAATTCGACCAAATAAATGATTTATTTCTATTATTATTAATATTATATTAATTTTATTATGAACAAATACTAAATAAAAATATAATAAAACACAAACACGATGCTCTGAGTGTTGAGTTCCGCGCTGTTCCGAATACAGCACTCACACACAATGAAATCTCAGCACCGAATTCCCCACAGTTTGCAACCGGTGCTGCACATGATGCACCAAGCATCGTGTCCTTTGTCGTGTCCCACATGTATGGTACAAAAAAAAAGTGGGAATAACTGACTTTGCTCTTGTTGCTATCCAAAATATTATCCGGAGATAGATATTGCTGGAATGGATGGATAGCAAACAAAGTGCGAGAGCACTTCTGTAGAGAAGGTAAATAACACAAGATTTGCCGGGATTGTTAGTCCCGGGCTTGAATGCTCTCGCGAGATGTTATTAATACAAATATTCTGGGATACAAGTATTAATGTTATAATACTATTACAATGGGTGTAAAGATCCTAGTTATCTTAGCTATAGAGCGTGGAGATTACCGGAAGAACCAGATATAATGCTCTGCGAGTTCTTGTAACAACGTTAATGAGCTGTGACGACCATGAGAAATCGACAGTCCCTCATGGCGTGTAGTAGCTGTATGTTTGAGTTCCTAGGCTTGTGAGTCTCGTTGAATCTGTACTGCAAGGAGTTCCTGCCTCTGCCGACCGTCTTCAGGGTGAGAGGTTCTGAGAGAGAAATCATGAGGTAGATCCAACAGAGGAAGCCGAGAGCCTGAAGGAATGTATATGTTTGTATGTATTTCCGTGAATGAAGTTGGAACATTTTTCCAGTAGCTGGAAGTTCTCTATTTATAGGATTGAGAGAAGCTGGGCGATCGCCTTTGCTGTATTATAATAAGCGGGCGATCGTCTTTAGCACATGGGCTGGTCCCCTTGAAGTCCGCAGGAGTTGCTGGCAGCCAGCTGTGCGGTCTAATGAGAAGTCTGCACGCGTCTGAGCCGCTGTCACGGGCGGTCCCACCTTGTACCTTTCGGCGGGTTTGTCGGTAGGTGGGAAGGTGGCGACAGGTTGTGGTCAACGATCCATGTTATGCGGCGCCTTTCGTGGATTTGCATATGGGCGCTGTTTTGAGATCCAGTCTTCGTGGACTTTGACGGACGAAGGTCTTGTTCGGGGCACAAGACGGTCGTCCTAGGTCGGGCACCAGAGTCGATCGCTATGTGCCGGAAGGCGATCGCCCTGAGAGTCGATCGCTAGATACTTGAAGGCGGGCCGTTATCTCCACTTTAGGCGAGTTCGCCATAGCTTGATTGGTTGTGGACTCGGTCGCTCGGCCCTTATATCGATCGCCGTCGAGGCGTATAAATCGCCGCACAAAAATTTCCCCCCAGCTCGCTCCGATGTTGGAAACGTGGGGTGAGGTGGTTCTGTTGGCGATCGCTAAATTATGACGAGCGACTCTGCATTTTACGGAACTGGCGATCTTCTTTGAGTGGATTAGTTTGTACTTGGACGACCTGGTCGGTCGCTGAAATGAGCGAGAAATGATAATGGACGTAGAAAAGTCTCCGGGGCACGTGTCGGGTTCCTGTTGGGGGATACCAACGGTTAGCTGCGACTCCTCGTATGGCGTGCCCTCGAAACGACGCATCGCGGGTTTCAAGGGAGTCATTTATTTGCGACGGTTGCACTCCAACCCCTGATATTCTCCATAATTGCATAGAAGTCCCTGCCATCTCCTATAAAAAGGCGCAGGGTTGCAGTGTTAAGACCATTATGCGCTTTATTGGAGAAGAAGACTTTTGCTGAAGATTTTTCTGGAGATTTCGACTGCTGATCGTCGATCGACTCGATCCTTGGTAAGAAAAACACTCATTTTCTCCTCTTCTTGTTTCGAGAATGTCTGGAACATCTTCTTCGCACGGAGTGGGCACCTCCTTTGCCGCTGGGGCTTCGACTGCCCGGGGAGGATCCTCCGCAGATTTCCATCTGGAGACGTCCGCCGAGGCTATCCGTGCTGGTATTGACCCCGCGGAAGTCGAGGCGCTGTTCAATGAAGCCGACGTTGCTAGGGAGGCGGCGGTTGAGCCAAGAAGGTCGCAGACGGAGAGAGATTCGGCGGTGAGGGCCTACTGGGAGCAGCATAGTGCTTTTGGCCAGGCCTATTTGGCCTTCGCTGAAATTATGGAGAGGTTGGCTGGCCCGTCTCCTAAATTCAATTACTGGGAGTACTCGATCGCTCATCCTTATCAACCTCCTAGACGATCGTTGTTTCGGGATGCGCAGCGGTCTCTATGGTCTCTTGGCCAGATAAGGAGCTCGGCGACCAGGAAGGACCTAGCCGTCTGGAAGACGAGGTTTCATGTCCCTTCAGATGTGGATCTTTTTGTGCCGGCCGAGAATGAACGAGCCGATCAGCCTCCGGAGGGCATGGTCGCCGTGAACGAAGCAATCATGGAGGCCGGGCTGCGGTTCCCTTTGTCTTCTTCTGTCTCCCATTTGTTGGCTACTTGGAACGTGGCGCCGCTCCAGTTGACGCCGAATGCCTGGCTCCAGATCATTTGCACTCTCACCTTGTTCGGCGGTCACCGACTATACCGCCTTCCTTCGCCGTTGGAGATGAACCACCTGTTCAAGATGACGGCTCAGAAAGGGTCGGTAGGAGGCTATCATATTCAGGGCCGATCCGGTCGGGTGATCCTCGGAGTCCTGAACAAGGTGCGGGGCGACCCGGCGAAGTGGTTTTGGGTCAGCAGTTCATGGAAGGCATTAGCGAGCAACAATCCCATGGACGAGTTGAATATTCCCACTGGATTTCGGGAGAGGAATCCGGGTAAGGGTTCTGACTCTCCCTTTGTTCGGATATGTTCTGAACTGATCTAATTTGGTTTTCCTTTTGCAGGTTTCCATATTCCGACGATCGACGAGCTTCCTTTCGACTTTTTAGTCGTCTGGGAGCAGATACGAAGTTTGCCGGACGACGACCTAGACGCTTGCCGGATCAACAAGGAGAGTCGTTGGCTGTCAGCTCGGCTATTCAGCTTTCCACGTCATCTCTCGGTCTCAGATATGAGTTTCCGCGATCTCCAATTGCTTGGCGATCGTCCTTCTTGGAGAGTGTGTCTGACCGTGGTTTGATTGTCTTTATTGTAGAGGTCCGCTTTCCTCGTTTCTTGGAGCCCGGAGCCCCCACCGGAGATAGCTATGTCAAACCGTGGAGTTTTGGGCCGTCTTCGCTAGAAGAAGTCATCTCGGGATCCTCCGGTGGCGTTACCTCTCATTCCGGAGGAGAGGCCCAACGCGTAGCCAATCATAGCGGAGGAGGAAACTCGTGAGGAGGGGCTTCGGGCGAACTGTAAACGGCATAGGTTGGGAGAAACTTCAGTTTCTGCCCCTGCCAGTGAGGTGCCGATCGCCGCACATCCTATCACCGTTGTTCCTCCGGTGAATGAGCCTATGCCATCTGCGGCTTTCTTGCGAGAGATGGCGATCGCCGAGGCTGAGACCCCTCGCGTGAAACCATACTTTGGTCACGACCCCGAGAGGGCCGAGAGGTAGACTTTGCTTGTTGAGTTAAATCTCGTCATTTGAGTGGGAGATGTGCTAACTTTTATTGTTTTGATGTAGGATCCGTAGCACTAATCCATCTTGCCCGCCGATGGTGCTAGATTTTGTGGCGAGCCGATCTCCTCCCCAGGCCTGCGATATCCCGCTATATGTCAACCGGGCCGTTTCTTCTTTGCCGAAGGCCTGGACGACGGACTTAGATGCGATCGCTCACCAGCGATCCGGGAATACAATGCAGGCAGCTTTCACTCTCTCTCTCCAGGCGGCGACGATGGCCGCCCAGGCTGTGCAGGAGTTCGAGGGTCGTCCTTCCACTACTCGTCTGCAGGCGGATCTCGAGGCAGCTCGGAAAGAGAATGCCGACTTTGCCGACAGGATTGTGGCAATGGAGAAGGACTCCTGGATGCAGCTAAGCGGGCGAGTCATGAACTTGAGCTGGCGATACAGGATGCCGAGCAAGCCCGGGCGATGGTCGACCGATTTCGGGACAGGATGACAGATGCCCGACGGTCGCAGGCGGCTGCTGAGAAGGAGGCCGATCAACTGAAGGTGACTGTTTCTCGACTCACTAGCGAGCTGGCGGCGTCGAGGGGAGAGACGGATGCAAGGGAGGCCGAGCTCCAGGGTGCGCAACAAGCAGCTGCCGAGTTGAAAGGGAAGCTGGGGGCGATCGAGGCCAATCCCTTTATCAACGTGGAGTTTGTCAGTGAGTTTGCCTATTATATGGCGTTTGCTGACTCGCTCCGAGCTGCTAAGAAGGGAGGACTGGAGGTCGTCCCTCTAGCCTAAAATTTCAAGGTGTATGCGTTGGAGCACCCTCTTCATCCTGACTTCTCCGTGTCGATCTTAGATCTCGCGGACATCGGCGTGGACTTGAGCTGGTATCCGACTCCGGCGAACCTTGTTCATACTGATGCTCCAGAGGGCGGAGAGACCACACCGGAGGCTGGCGAAGGGTCGCGGGCCGATCCGGAGGTTGAAGGCGAAGGCCAGGCAGGGGTTTGAGGCTCTTCGTTCTTATTGTTTTAGCTCTTTGCTTTGTAATTTTGTAGCTTTCTCTTGTAATACTTGGGCCTTCGGGCGACCGCGTATGTACTTCTGAAACTTCAAGTAATGAAATGAATGTTTGATTCTCCGATTTTTTTACTTGAATGATTGCTTTTCTGAGTCTTTGTATGACTTTGTACAGATGTGTGAGGAGAGATTGTTGCGAGTGTAGTTCTGAGTGAATTGATAAACTCATATAGATAACTTTTACAACAAATTCGATCACTGCACAGACATCTGGATAATGCCGATCTCCGTATGTAATTGAATAGGGACGATCGTCGTATAAATAGCTCCGCACTCTTCCCCCTTGTTTTTGTTCACTTAGTGAAACTAAGGGGACGAAAATAAATCATTGAGTGAGCGGTTTTCAATTTTTTCGAATCCTCGAAAGGTCGTCCATCTCGGTCTTGAGGAGTCGTGCACGATCGCGGAGTTCGATGGACCGATCTCCACGACCGTGTCTTATGCACGAGCAACATTCTGTCTGATGGCTAAGTTCTCGTGACTCACTTAATTGGTATGGTCCTCCGAAGGCTGCGCCTCGCCTCGTATTTAAACGAAGGGCGTGCGGTCTTGGTCTGGAAGATTCCTTGAGCGGGGCATCGTCGGATTAATCAACTCCACTTCCGCGACTTGTTAGCTCTGCTTTCACCTCGGCCCGCCATTAATATGGCGACCCTCGACGATGTACGTTGAGACGAGGGGAGGGTCGCATCGCATTGCCCGAAAAGGACCCACCACGTTAAGTGATGGGCCTCCGAGGGCGGGCGAACACGTCCACAGATTAGTTTTGGAGGGCCCTCAGACTACGCCAACCTCGTATTTAAACGAAGGGCGGGCGATCGTGGCCCAAAGGGACCTTGCATGGGCGCAAAGAACGGTTCTATCGTCCTCCACGACCATGGCGACACTCTTCTACCTCGGACCATCAAGTCAGATGACGATCCTCGACGGTATACGTTGTGTAAGGGGAAGAGATCGCCTGCCTAGGTTCTTCATGTAGATGACGAACTTTAGAGAGCGAGCAAGTAATCCTCTGATTTGATTTGGAGAGACCTTCGGCTACGCCCACCTCGTATTTAAACGAAGGGCGAGCGATCGAAGCCCAAAGGAACCTTGCATGGACGGATCGTCTGTTTCATCGATTTTTACGACCATGGCGGCATTTTTCTGCCTCGGACCATCATGTCAGATGGGGATCCTAGACGGTATACGTTGTGCTTGGGGAGGCGATCGCTGCCTAGGTCCATCATGTCTGATGACGAACTTTTGGGGGCGAGAAAGTCATCCTCTTTTTTGAAGCGTTTGCTTAAGCAGTAGCCTTTGGTTTGATGAGGTGGGAAATCGGGGAGAGACGTCCGAAGTTCCCTTCTCTTTATTGAAGCATGTAGATACGGTCGCCGAGGTTGATCGAGGGGTCGGCTTGTATGAGCTTTCCATCCTATTCCCGTTCGACTCGGGCGACCGTGTTGGGAGATTGGAGGGGCTCCGGCTAAGCCAATAAGCTGTCCAACTTGCCTTCTTCGAATAATCTCCAGATTTGTCTGAGGAGGTCGTGACATTGGTTGGTGTTGTGGCCGGGACTCTTGTGGTAGGCACAATATTGGTTGTGGTCCAAATGACCATGGTCCCTATTGCCTTTGGCTTGTTCAGCGGTTTGCGCCCCTTAATGGTGTAGAAAATGTGGGCCGAAGTTCGGTTGAACGCGTGGAGGAGATGGGTATCCACATCCTCGTAGGCCTTGAGATCGCCGGATGGCTTGGCGACTGTCTTTTTGGTTTTGGCTATCACCGTCTTTCGGACAGGAGGTGGCGTTTCCTCGCCTAGGCGGAGGGTGAGTAGCCTTTGCCTAGCCAGAAAGTCGGCAGCCTTAGCGCGGAAAATCACGTAGGTTGGGGGGATGTCCTTCGTGAGATGTCTAAACATGGGTGAGTGACCGTAGAATCCCCCCAGGACCGAATAGAGAGCGAGCTCGTCGCTGATGGGCTCGCCGGTGAGGACGATTTCGTCTACTCGGTCGATGTAGTCTGCGTCGGATTCGTCTTCCCCCTGCCTGATTTTCATCATGCGGTGGGGGCCTTCGGGTTTGTTGACCTTGGCGGCGAAGTATGACGTGAAGTTATTCGCCAGTTTCTCAAAGGAGATGATCGATCGCGGTGGTAGTGAGATGTACCACCTATGGGCCAGCTCGCCCAATGTTAACGGGAAGATTCGGCACTTAGTTGCATCTGAAGCCCCACACCCAGTCATGTAGATCTGGAACTTGATTAGGTGGGTTTCGGGGTCCGACCTCCCTTCATATAGAGGTGTTTTGGGCGGAGCGATCCTTGGTTGCACGGGGGCGAGCTCGATGTGGGCTGCGAGTGGATCGGTCGGTCCGATGATCTTTCTGCTGGTTCTTGCCCCAGTGTCCAAGAGTGCTTTCATCTCGTCGAGCTGGCGTTGTATAGCGGCCATCGCCGTGGCCTGGCTGCTCACGGCTAGGTGCTTGGAGTGGGAGCCGAGGCGATCAAGTACTGACCTCCTGGCGTTCGCAGTGGGAGCCAGATGGCTGATCTGTATTTGACTGGGAGTTGGGTAGGCCGAACTCCTGGTGACGGACTCGGATTCCGTCGTCTCGTGGTTGGGGCCAGAATGCCCCGGTCGCCATGATGGATCGCTTCCCAAGCGATTGAATACGGAACCGTCCGACCTTGCGAGAGCCTTTTCTCGCGACTAGGGGCCTTCGGACGATCGCTCGCCCAGTAGCCCCTTGAACTTCCGTTTGCCCACGCGGCGGATGGCCGAGGGAGTTATTGCGGGCGCCGCGCATGCTCTCCGTCGCTCCTTTAGGATGGCCATAGCCTTCTCGATCTGTTCCGCGGTTTGGAACTGGTCGAGTGAGAGGCTGGGGCCACCCCTCAGGTGCGGGATCGAGAGTCTCGCGTTGCCGCGGCTTCCCTCTGCCGTCGGCTGAGGCTCGGATCGAGCCGGGATATGATGTCCGGCGGTTCGGAGAGTGGCTCTCTTCGATGTAGTGGCGGACGTTATGGTTCTGAAGGCTTTCTTTGAAGCGCAGTGAGTGTCACTTCAAGTATATGCCCCGAGAACAGTGAGTGTTCTTCGGGACGGTAAGAACAAAAATGAAGGTTAAGATGTCCTTCCTCTAGCGCCAATTGTTGCTACCCAAAATATTATCCGGAGATAGATATTGCTGGAATGGATGGATAGCAAACAAAGTGCGAGAGCATTTCCGTAGAGAAGGTAAATAACACAAGATTTGCCGGGATTGTAAGTCCTGGGCTTGAATGCTCTCGCGAGATGTTATTAATACAAATATTCTAGGATACAAGTATTAATGTTAGAATACTATTACAATGGGTGTAAAGATCCTAGTTATCTTAGCTATAGAGCCTGAAGATTGCCGGAAGAACCAGATATGATGCTCTGCGAGTTCTTGTAACAACGTTAATGAGCTGTGACGACCATGAGAAATCGACAGTCCCTCATGGCGTGTAGTAGCTGTATGTTTGAGTTTCTAGGCTTGTGAGTCTCGTTGAATCTGTACTGCAAGGAGTTTCTGCCTCTGCCGACTGTATTCAGGGTGAGAGGTTCTGAGAGAGAAATCCTGAGGTAGATCCAAGAGAGGAAGCCGAGAGCCTGAAGAAATGTATATGTTAGTATGTATTTCCGTGAATGAAGTTGGAACATTTTTTCAGTAGCTGGAAGTTATCTATTTATAGGACTGAGAGAAGCTGCGCGATCGCCTTTGCTGTATTATAATAAGCGGGCGATCGTCTTTAGCACATGGGTTGGTACCCTTAAAGTCCGCAGGAGTTGCTGGCATCCAGTTGTGCAGTCTAATGAGAAGTCTGCACGCGTCTGAGCCGCTGTCACGGGCGGTCCCACTTTGTACCTTTCGGCGGGTTTGTCGGTAGGTGGGAAGGTGGCGACAGGCTGTGGTCAACGATCCATGTTATGCGGCGCCTTTCGTGGATCTGCACATGGGCGCTGTTTTGAGATCCAGTCTTCGTGGACTTTGACGGACGAAGGTCTTGTTCGGGGCATAGGACGGTAATCCTAGGTCGGGCACCAGAGTCGATCGCTATGTGCCGGAAGGCGATCGTCCTGGGAGTCGATCGCTAGATACTTGAAGGCGGGCAGTTATCTCCGCTTTAGGCGAGTTCGCCGTAGCTTGATTGGTTGTGGACTCGGTCGCTCGACCCTTATATCGATTGCCGTCGAGGCGTATAAATCCCTGCACAACAGCTCTTTTATATATCACATTTTTTTTTCTCAAGTTTAACACTAACTCATTTAATATCCAAATTGTCGGAATTGACCTTTGCTCGAATGAATTCGAGTCATATATTGTACTTTCGAGTAACAAAATTTCGTGTCAACTTACAAAAATATATAATATTGAGGAAGATTATCATCTGGGTAACACGAATACAAAATCGAGTAGCACGACACGAATGCCCCAGTCGAGTAACACGATTGTCCCGTCGAGTAACACGATTCCCGCATTCGAGTAACCCGCTTATACCCGAATTCGTAACTCGTATTACTCATACGGGTTACTCGAATAGAAGCGAGTTACTCGAATGCAGCAATCGTGTTACTCGAATGGATCATTTGTATTCATGTTACTCGTATGATAATCTTCCTCAATATTGTATATTTTTGTAAGTTGACTTGAAATTTTGTTGCTCGAAAGTACAATATATGACACGAATGCATTCGAATAAAGATAAATTCCGATAATTTGGATATCAAAAAAATTAGTGTTAAATTTGGGATAAAAAAAATAATACTATATATGAAAAGGCACTGCGAGTTTTTTCTCAAAAAATAAAAAACCATTCCGACATTCGCCTCCCTTTAATCCCATTGCCTGGTGAACAGCCTAATCAACAGCACGGTACACAATTATTTTTAATAAAGTTAATGTAGAAAAAGTGCATGTTCAAGATTAATTATAAAGAAGAAATGATAGGGCAACACCCTGAATTACACCTCTAAACACATTCGTGCTTTATGAGTGTTGTACCGCGTGCTTTACTATTAATTTTATTATAATATTATTATGAATATTTTATCTGTAAAGCATGCGGTATAACACCCATAAAACACGGAGTGTGTATGGGGTGTGATTCAGAGTGTTGCTCTATCACCCCTCATTATAATAAGGTCGAAACATATAAAATATCCAGCATGCAATAATACAATCAATAACCACGATGATTAAATAGATAATTACATGGATATAACATTTGTGGGTCAGTTTTCAATTACAAGGATTTCTTTTTGTATTTTATTTATTTTAATTGCTCATTTTCAGTTTTTAAAATTTATTTCTTAGTATTTTACTTATTTAAAAAAATCATTTTTAGAATTTTAGAGTTGTCTTTGAGCCTTTGAGAGTCCATTTTAGTCTTTAGGAAATACAACCATATAACCACTTTGACTAGGTGGAATACAATATTTGTCAAGAAACTTAATATTGTCAAATTCTAGTCATTTTGAGTGATTTGTGACCATTTTACCCTTACTTTTTATTTTTCTCCTTTTCTCTCTCATCATGCTATTACGATTTTATTTTGGTGTTACGATTTGTTGTTTTCGTAACAGTTTTATTATTATTTGTGGATTTCGTAACGAAACGATTTGTTACGATCTTGTTCTGGTGTTACGACTTGTTAAGGTTTTATTAATTTCATTACGAATTTATCTTTTCGTACAATTTAGTGTGTTAGGGTTTGTTTTTGTGTTTTTGCATTTGACCTACAAGGCAAATTGTTACGAAATACGAAATTCAATTCGTAACACCTTTTACGAAATTGGTAACATTTGTTACGAAATACGAAACTCGTAACAACATAATTAACAGTGCTACTAAATTGCAAAAAAAACAATACGCATAAAAATGACGATACGAAGTACGAATTTTGTAACAAGGATATAAAATATCCAATACGAAATTCTAATTCGTAACAAAGTTATAACCTTATTATGAAAATCACATTTCGTATCATTTATTCTTGCTTTTCGTATCATTATTTCAATACAAAAATCTAAAATCGTAACAAAATATTCAATACGAAATTGCAATTTTCGTAAAATGTGTAACAGATCTGAGAAAAAAATAGGCGATAATAACAAGATTCGTATGAATTCACCCATCAGTCAACCACAAATCGTATCAATTCACCAATCGTAGCAGTTACGAAATTCGTAACTGTAATACCCGAGATCTTCGTTCCAGTTTTGTTGAGTTTTCTGCGGGTTATCGGATTGGCGTTGTCCATGTCTCTGGAATGTTATGTCATGTTTGGGTGTGTCATGAGTGGACACGTGTTTGATTCCATTTCAGATCGTTGCATGAGTTTTTGACTCATTGTGGTGTAGCGCACGCTATCGCTTGTGGTGTAGCGTGCGCTACTGTGTCATTATTAGCGCACGCTACCGGGTGTGTAGCGTACGCTAACTGGCAGTCCGGAGGCAGACCATGAGCTACTGGACTGGGACTGGAGTCTCGTTAGCGCACGCTAAGGTTGGTTGTTAGCGCACACTATCGTCTGCTTAGCGCACGCTTATTGTCCTTTCTAGCGCACGTTACCTGATAGGTGCAGATCTGTCCAGGAGCCACTGGACTGAATTCGTGACTCGTTAGCGCACGCTAAGCATATTGGCTAGCGAACGCTAACAGTGTTGCGGGCGGATTGTTCTCGAGCGTTGACCCCGTTAGCGCGCGCTAATGCTGTCTGTTTAGCGCACGCTAAAAACTGTCCAGTATAAATACTGGACAGCAGGCCTCCTTTCCTATTTTCTTTCTTTTTCTCCCCTTTTTCATTTCCGGTGGTCGGGGCGAGTCCCTAAGGGAGATCAGAGGCTATCTTCATCTTCATTCATCATCGTGGTGAGTTTCCTTCATGTTATTATCATCATCTAACTGGTTTTCATTACGGATCGAGGTATTTCCTTCCTAAGAACCCTAGTTGAGAAATATTTGGGGTTTTTACTTTGTTTCATGATTCTTACCCGATCTCATCCGATCGGTTATGTATTCTTGTTGTCTTAGCCGTGACCTTCGGATTGGTAACTCGTTTATTGATTTTATATCACTCGAAACTTGGCTCTTGAATTCTTGGAGAAACTCTTAGACCATTGTTGTTCTTTGTATCGTTTCGGATCCCGATTAGTGTTGATAAGTCGTGATGGTATGGTTCTCGTAGTATTCGTGGGTCTGTCGAGATTCTCGGTCGTTTTCGGAAGTTCGAGGGCTGCTCAACCTCATCCGTTCGTTGTTGGGTTGCTCGTAGTTTCGAGGCAAGTATCTTGACCATACATTTCATGTTTCGTAGACGTAACGGTTGATAAATAATTGTATGTGTGCGATCCGAATGTTTTAATGAACTTTAAAAAGGATCGGTATATTCTCAACAAAAGGGTTTTCTTCAAAGATAGCGTGTATGCTTCATGAATAAATGTGTCTTCAGAATATGTGAGTATGTGTCGTATGTTGGAAGATGTCATAATCATATTTCGTGAATAAAATAGACCGTAATCACTTGCCGAGGGTTGTGTATTAATATGTATACTTGTTCGGTGAATATGTGACGTTGTGTGATATTAGTTATTACTCCTTTGTAAGGAGGTTGTGGTGCTTAGTGTTGTTTGACATTGTTATTCGCTTGTTGTTGTGTGTGATTGTTGTAAATGATGTGCCACCGGGTAAGATTGTTGAATCTCCGGGATCCGTCCTTGCTAGTACGGGTCGGGCGCGACCGTAGGGTTATCCAATCGGGTATGTCTTGCGGGGACTCCGAGGTTCGTGGCTTGCTAGCATGATGCCGGGATAACTTGTGATGTTATCCAATCCGGGTATGTCTTGCGGGGACTCCGAGTTTCGTAGCTTGTTAGTGTGATGTCGAGATAACTTATGGTTGTGGTTTGGTTGTGTGATCTACGTGTCATGGGTTGTCCAATCGGGTATGTCTCGTGGAGGCTTCGAGGTTCGTAGCTTGTTAGTACGATGCCGGGATAACTATGAACGTGAGTATGGTTATGGTCACGTGACTGTTGTCACGGTGACATATGATTTGATATGGTTCCCTATTAGGTTATTCACTCGGGTATGTTCTGCGGGAGCATCTGAGGTCCGTGGCTTATTAGCACGGGACACGAATGATCCTTGGAAATATGTTGAAATGTATTATTAGGCCGTGGACCCCGTGCTTTTTGACCGGAATGGTATGATTGGGTTGTGGACCCTGTGTGTTGTTATCATAATTGTATTTTGGAAAAATGATTTTTGGATTGTGTCCCACAGTGGTTTCGAAAGGCTTGAGAATTCTTAAATTCCAAATGATTTCAAAACTCCCGAGATCGTAAAATATTTTGTAAGTCGTATGTCGGGTTTATCCCTACCTTTCATGATTGAACCATTTTGATCAAGTGATTTACCTCGGGAAGTATGTTCACGATTATTCTATTCTTGGAGTGTGATATGTATGGCTTGTATTCGTATTTTATACTTGCACTAGCAAAACAGTGGAGTTTTGCTATCCCCCGAGTATTCGGAGGGTGGATGTATGTATTGCGTCCAGGTACTTGCAGGTTGCTGGGAAGCGAATCACAGGATCGGTACGAAGGATGATGGAAGACGACGATACTAATCACATGAAGACCAATCGTTGAGTATTTTGATAGAATATTATTGTCTGGCTCTCCGTCGTATGGTTCTCCCATTTTATAGGTATGTTGATGTATTCCAACCCCTGCGTGGGTATGAGTTGTGAGAAAGAGTCATGTATGTTTGATGTGTGTGTTGTAACAAAAGACCAAATCGGTCAAATGGTTCGTTATTAGCCATGTTGGCTTGTATTGTGTTGTGGTGTTTTCTGTATTTAGCCTGGTAGATCCCCACGGAGAGGGTCTGCGGTGCTGTAATATTCCCAATTGGTTTGGGGGTGTTACAGAATATGGTATCAGAGCTTAGGTTGCGGAAACCTAGGCTATCGGGTCGAGTTGTGTGTTGTCGAGTCTTGTTTTGTCAGATTTTGTCTGACTGAGTCGTGTCGCGACGTGTCGTCTGAGATGTCAGTCGTAATTAGTATCAAGGTGCAGCCATCATCTTCGTGCGATCTGTAGACGTAAGTCTCCCCACTATATGTTGTGCCTCGTGTTGCATGGGCTTGTGTGATTTTTGTGTTATGATGTAGAGTTAAATGTGAATCGTGAATACTTACTCCATGCTTGTTGATTTTCGTAATGTAATGGAATGGAGAGTGGTGCCGGTCTATATATGTATATGTATATATATATATATATATATATATATATATATATATCCTTGTATAAATCATTTTTACAGGAGTAATGTTTTGGTGTGGTTACGCAAAGAAAGTTTATCAATGTGATATTTTAAAACTTTAAATGTTTTGGGAAGTCACGTAAATGTTATTTTTAAAACATCCTTCAAGAGAGGAAAAGTTTGATTTTCATGTGATGACCTCGAGGCTGAAATTTTTTGAGAATCCAAACTACTTATATTTTATTTCCATCTTGTATTGCAAGTTTTCAAAAAATTTATTTTTAAAACTCAAATGAGGTCTACCAAAAATTCACTTGAAACGTGATTCTCGCTTTCAACTTTTCAGTTTCATGAATTTCGGTTAATAGGTATATGGTAATGATGTTATTGTTATTCCAACTATAATGCTCAGAGTTGTGATTAAAGTGGTGGTGTGAATGTTGAGTCGTTCGGTACGCACTCGTTGAGATAGTTCTCTTCACCAAGAGGTGGAAATTCGGTTTTGGATGTTAATTAACTTCTGATGGTTATTGGTGTAATGTTATAATTATGTGAACTGTTGGCGTATGGATTTGTATGTTGTTGTTTATTTGTAACCTCCAGTATAGTACCGTCGGAAGGTGAGTACGTATGTGTTGCCAACTTGCACTGTTAGCGCACGCCAAATTTTGTTGTGGAACGCGCTTTCTAGCTGGACAAAAGTTTTGGGACTGCATTTTTGCAGTCTATCATTGGTGAGCGGATTCTATGTGTAATTATGTGATTTTCGTTGCGTTAGGTTGTTGCTTGTTAGTATACCGAGGGGCAGAGTTCGTGGTCGTAACTGTGGTACTGATGGCCACGGGGATCAGATACGGAATCGAGAGAATATTGCCGGGAATGATATTGGTATTGGTGTTGCTACTATATTGAACCAAGTAGCAGCACAGATGACTCAGTTGACCCAGGCTGTTCAACGCAATACTGACGCGACTCGAAAAGTCGGTGTAAATCAATGGCTCCGAGAGGTGGTTCGTATGAATCCCCCTCGATTCGCTGGTGCTGTGGATGCATTGGGCTGGGACGGTTGGCTTTTCCAGTTGGGAAATATATTCGAGGTGTCGATTGTCCTGAAGAGCGGAAGGTACCTATCGCTCAGTACCTTCTTGACAAAGATGCCGCCAATTGGTGGGAAGCTATTAAACCTCGTGGTCGTGATGTCACGTGGGCGGAGTTCCAGACATTTGTGGAAGCTGAGTTTTGTCCGAAACCGATTAGAGAAAAGAGAATTCGTGAATTTTATTTAGCAGAACCGCAAGATATATCAGTGTCGCAGGCTATCATCGACTACAGCAAACAACACAGTTATGTGCGAGATCAGGTGAGGACCGAAGAAGAGAAGATCCTTCATTTTGACAGACGGATGAAGTTGGAGATTCGCCAGTATATGGCGGGATTCACTTACACTTTGCTGAGAGATTAGCCTACGAACTAGCTTCGTTATCGTTGGAGCGTGTGCCCGAGTCGAAGAAACAGAGGATGTCTGATGACCTTATGGACAGTACAGGAGTTGGTGTTTCTAGGTTGCAATGCCGTAGTCCTTCTGCCGTGAAGCTCCATCGCTCGATGCATGGGACTGAGAGTTCCAAATCATCAGCTTTGACTCCTGGTAAATCCAGGAGGTGTTTCAACTGCAATGTGTCGGGGTATGTTCGTGCACATTGCCCTTTTCCACCTGTAACGTGTTACAAGTGCGGACTCGTGGGACACCGGCACTACACCAAAAACAGGATTTTGTGACATTGAAACTCGCTGGATTTGTGACTGTCAATGACAGTCACAATTTTGACTGCCAATAACAGTCACAAATACCAAACAGTGATAAATCCAAATATTTTTTACTGTTAATGACTGTCACAAGCGTGGTGACTGTCTTGAGCAGTCACAAATACCATTGAGCAGCCGCTTCTTTCTATTTCTCTCTTCTTTTTTTCTTTCTCTTGAGCAGTAGTCCAACACTTCTCTTGTCCGCCCCACCCCGCCGTGCCTCAACTGTTGCTACCGTTTGCCCTATCGCCGAGCGCTTCTTCAGTCCACCGACGCCTCCACTTCTCAAGTCCCGCTTCTCCAGTGCCGCTTCTGTTCGAATGAATTTGTTTGGTCTCGTGTCCGCCGTCTGCAATACGAGAAGAAGTCCACAGTCCAAAGTCCACCACTGCCACTCCCACTCGTCTCCCGTTCACCACCACTACCGTTGCAGTCTCTTTTCCACTCCACCATTTTGACAGGTTTAATTTTCAAGATCCCTTAATTTTTAAACCCTAGCCCCAAATCCCAAATATGTCTATCGATTTTTGAGTAGAATCAAGGGACTTCAATAGCAGGTTTAATAAAGGTTTTTTTTGCTATTATATGTTTTAACCTTTTCCTGTCCATGTCTATTTATCATTGGGCATCAAATTTTAATACCAACATAGAGCTACTTTGCACAGCTGAGAACTGAGGTAAACTAAGTGCTTGAGATTGCTCCTACTAGGAAGATGATTGGTTCGAGTTTAGAGGCCAAATTCTACCTTCTCGCATCTGATGTCGGTCTGGTTTCGAGATGAGTCGACATGTGTGCGTCACACAATGATGCCGATACATTGCATCACATCTTCCTTAACATCTCAGGTACATTGGATTTCATTTACTCCCTTTGATGCTTTATGTGTTGCTTTTCTATTTTCCTCTTGTTTGTCTTCTATTTTTAATAATATGAGGACTTCATATACTATAATAAAATTGTTATCCTGCTTTTATTGTTAATTTTTAATGTGTACTGCATGTATCCTTCAGTCAAGAGATGCCTAGATGTGGTTTCACTATAGAGCGTGATGCCGCCAATGGGACGTGGTTAACAAATGATGTTGCTCTGTTTTCAGCTAAATCCGGGGAGCTGCTTTTACTGACTTTGGTCTATGATGGGAGGTTGGTAACTTTGTTTCTCATGCTATTATCCTCTTTCTTGCTCTCTTTATTCAAGAAAAATGATGGATTTTCTATATTGTTAGTCATTCTATTTCTTAGGGAAGATGTTGTTGTTGTGTGTGTGTATAAATGTATTTAATCGCCATAATAAAGTTCCCTCTGAGGATGTCATAAAGGTTATAGATACATCAGCTGCTTGATAACTACTTGTAGTGCCGAGATTTATTCACCTCGACAGGCGATCGACTGCAAGGCCGAGCGACCGAGTCCACATCCAATCATGCTATGGCGAACGCGCCTAAGCGGAGATAACAGTCCATCTTAGAACATCCCGCGATCGACTCCCAAGGCGATCGCTAGGGGTGAGAATCGGGACATCCCGAGGTCTCGGTCCCGAGTCCCGAATATCCCGGTCCCGAAATGGACCAATTTAGTGGTCCCGGTCCCGGTCCCGATCGGGACTTCGGGAGTCCTGATTCCCGAATTGGGATAAATTTAAGTCCCGGTCCCGGTCCCGATCCCGAGGATAATTTTTCGAAATGTCCCGAATGTCCCGAAATGTCCCGAAATGTCCCAAAATGTCCCGAAATTAAAATTTGCAATCGGGACTTCGGGAGTCCCGATCAGGATTTCGGGACTCCCGAGTCCCGAAATTAACAAAGTTTAAGGTCCCGGTCCCGGTCCCGGTCCCGATCCCAAAAAATTCGGGACTTGGGGTCCCGTTTCCCATTGGGACTCGGGACGGGACCGGGACTCGGGATTTCCCGACGGGAAATTCTCAGCCCTAGCGATCGCCTTTGGCACCTAGCGACCGTCTCTGATGCCCGACCTAAGAAGACCGCCTAATGCCACGTATAGAGGCCTTCGTCTGTCAAAGACTACGAAGACTGAATCTCAACGCAGCTCCCATGTGCAGATCCGCGACAGGCACCGCGTTTCACGGATCGTTGACCACAGCCTGTCACCACCTTATCACCTACCGACAAACCCGCCGAAAGGTACAAGGTGGGACCGCCTGTGATAGCGACTCAGACGCGTGCAGGCTTCTCATTGGACCACACAGCTGGCTGCCAGCAACTCCTGCGGACTTTAAGGGGACCAACACATGTACTAAAAGACGATCGCCCGCTTATTATAATACAGCAAAGGCGATCGCTAGGCATGTCCCAGTCCTATAAATAGAGAACATCCAGCAACTGGAAAAAGGTTCACATTTTGGTTCGACATTCTGTTCGGAATCAGTTCCTCTCAATACCACTCATAGCATAAATCAGTTCCTGATTCTGCTCAGAAAGAACTCTCAGTTGGCAATTCGTTCCAATTTCATTCACGGAAATACATTCAAACATACATATTCTCAGGCTCCCGGCTTCCTCACCGGAATCTACTTTAGGATTTCTCTCTCGGTACCTCTCAATCAGAAGACGGTCGGCAGAGGCAAGAAGTCTCCACAGTTCAGATTCACAAGCCCCAGAGCTCAAACATACAGCTTATACACGCCGTGAGAGGCTGTCGATCTCTCACCGCCGTCACAGCTCTTCAACGTCGTTACAAGAACTCGTAGAGCATTACGTCTGGTTCTTCCGGCAATCTACACGCTCACTAGCTTAGATAACTAGAATCGTTACACTCATTGTAATAGCATTCTAACATTAATACTTGTATCCTCGAATATTCGTATTAATAACATCTCGCGAGAGCATTCAAGCCCGGGACTAACAACCCCGGCAAATCTTGTGTTATTTACTTTCTCTACGGAAGTGCTCTCGCACTTTGTTTGCTATCCATCCATTCCAGCAATATCTATCTTCGGATAATATTTTGGGTAGCAACACTACTAAAACAGCTGAAAAGACGAAAATCCGTCAATCGAGGAAAGAAAAAATGCTTATTCGGTGATACAGCGGCAGATTTAGGTTGTGGGTTGGATTCAAATCTAGTTTTTGAATTTCATATCTATTTTGCAGGATGCTTTTAAATATCTGAGGAAGGATTTTTCTCACTGGTTTCTTACTCACTTCCATTTGGATCGTAAGTTTTAATGAACAATACAAGCAATATACAAAAGAAATGCATTAGGATTTCTTATTTACACATTTCTGAAGAGATGGGAATAATGTTAATTTTTCTACTTTCAAGTATCATGGAAATCGTGGGGTGGATTCGGGGTGGTATTTAAGTTCTTGTTCAGCCAGTGTCAAGATTTGTTTTCGAGCATTGTGATTCCGATAATTCGTGTAGTTCATGCACATATAAATAGAAATGAGAATCATGAGGTACTCAGAATCTTTGAACTAGTGTAGGATTTTACTATAGTAACTCAGACTTAATTTCAGAGTTCCGAAGGAAACGACTAGCGAGGTTTTGCAGACCCCTTTTATGTTGGACTGGATGCTAGAGACTTGGAAAGCAATAACGTTTTTAATATGTATATCATGGAATATGTCTCAGAATCAGAATAAAAAAATTGAAAATGATGGAAAGAACTCTGAGTTTGTGTTCTCAACAACCCAAAATCACCTTATTTATTGCATTTGGGATATAAAAAGGAGTTATTTACACATTTATTTCGCATGGCTCTTCTATACAGATTATCAAGGACTTACGAAGTCCTTCTGTCATGGGATGATATATTATTCCTCAATCACAGCGAAGCTAGTCAATTTGAAGATAGGGATACCATGGGACAAAATTCAAGTTTTGCCTCTCAACCAAAAGATTAGTATTGCAGGAGTTGATGTGACATGCTTTGATGCAAATCACTGCCCTGGTGCGATCATCATCCTATTTGAACCACCCAATGGTAAGGTGTGTATCAAACATGCTAAACACACTTTCATTTTTCCTTTTTCGAGTGTTGGTGTTTCTAAGATTGATTCCCCTGTCTATATACTCAGCCTGTATTACACAGTGGGGATTTCCGATCTTGTGAGGAAATGACAGAGCTATCCATTTTGCAAGATTGTTCAGTCAATACTCTCATCCTTGACACAACCTACTGTAATCCCCAGGTACCAAACCAAAAAAAATTCATTGCCCTGATTTATATACTGTTCAAACCAGAGCTGCCTTAGTTTGGGAATGCCTTAAATTTCTCTTAGCTTGTGGTTATTTTATGTGTTGGAGTTAGAATTTGATTGTTTTGGTAAATCAGAAGCACACTTTCTTAATACAGACTTATAATTTGGCTTATGCCTTCTGATAAAGTATGACATTAACTGCTGCAGTTGGCTTTTGATCTTAAAAGTAACTCTCATCCACTGGGGTTGTGTTGTTTATGATTTCAATGTGATTCCGGGTGGGAAAAAACGTTAAGTAATCAGATGAAATTATTAGTATCCTTTCTCCTGCTTTGATAGGTTGAAATTATTCTTTAGTGCTGCAGGACTTACTAGAGATGTACTTGGTCTTCCTCAATAGGCTAATCTTGCATTATCTCATGAAGATGAGCAACTTCTATAAAGTATAGATTGTTGGTCCACTTAAAGTATACATGATACAGCTTGGGAAATGCTTAAGCAACAGGCTGTATGATTTTCGAATCTGAGTGTGTAGCGGAAGTCTTAAAACAGTAAGTTGCTTTCGATACAGTAACTCGGTCTATTCTCCTGTTAGCTTGGTGCGTACAGGGTTTTGCAGTGTATACTTATATAAATCACAGTTTATGAAAACAGTGACGACAAAAGGTAAATAACACAGTATTTAAGTGGTTCGAGGTAAACCCCTCTACATCCACCTGTCCTCCACACAGAAGTGAAATGTTTATTATAAATACTACGTACACAACTATGTATTTATAATCAAACCTATTCTTGTATCGTTCACACAGATAGATACAAATACTGTCGCTTTCAACCGTTCACACAGATTGGTTAAAGCTTCCACTTGACTTGCTTCTTCACACACAGTTCCAAAGCTTCATCCTTATTCGTCCCACACAGATTGGTTAAAAGGTAGGTAACCAGGTAAGAACAACAGCTTGAATATGAAGATCTTGAGCTGATGATGGCTGTTCTTGATGACTGAGTATATTTCTTCTTTCTCAGATATGGATTGATGCTAGAAAGAAATATACTTGCTCTTGTAAGCTTGATCTAATGATAATGATTATTCAGTCTTTAGATGGTTTGAATATCGTTTGTAAGCTTGTATATCTTCTTCTTGTTTGTTCGTAGTTCATGTTGATATACTTGATGTTTGATCTTCAAACTCTGGGGTATAAATAGCCTTATTGGATATATCCGTTGAGATAGATCCGTTGAGAAAGATTCTGTAACAACTTGATAGTTGTCTTGAATAGACCATGATCCGGATATTGCGGGATTTGAAGATCTTTGTCGGCTTCAGTATTTAAATACTTTATCCTTTTAGTATTTAAATACTTCTTTATCAAACAGGACTTGACTTTAGTGAATTCCAAATATTCCTTTCCAAACGGTATTCAGTCCTATTTCGATGTGAATGCTGTATCCAATTATGCTGTAGGTATATTGGAGTAGTCCGATGCTGTATGGAAAGATGTTGTATTCGAATAGCTTCCATACTTAACGTTTACTTAGGCTTTATTGTTGTATCTTGGTAGTGCGAGAGCTCGCTGTATGCTGGCGCTATGAGAAGGTCTTCGATACAGGATTGACAACTTCGATCGGACTTTCGATACAGCGGCTTGCTGTATCAAGCTTTGTTGTTTGGTAATTATCAAAACAACATTGTTTTTCCCAACAATTTCCCCCTTTTTGATAATTTCCAAAACATCTTGATGATCCCAAAACTTTGATGCCAAGACCTCTTTAGACTAAAACAATTTCCTCTCCTTTTTCGAGAACCACTTGTTGGTAATTTGAGAGGACTTCGATACAGGAGATGATTATCCCAATAGCTTCCCTCTGTTTCGATAAAATCTTGAGCAAACTTCTTGATCTTCTATTCGAATGATCTGGTCTTCAGCACTTAGTATAAAAGAAATGTGAACTGCTCGCAGGCAAGTTCTAAAAATGATAACATCAAACAGGGAAGTGTATTTACATCTTAAACCTATGATTGGCGCGCAGGCACAATCTTACAGTATGATCTAGTTGAGTACAACTGAACCTATGAACTGTTCGCAGACAAGTTCTTACAGCTTAATACTTAAACTGTTGGATTGCAGTAATAAAAATTGAATGAGAAGTCCAGATGTCGTGCAAAGCGTTTTAAAAACACAGTTTGAATATAAAAACAGGGCATGTGGACTTAAAACTGTTTACAATACATAATAGAATAAAATTGTCAAGCATAATTGATGTCCTGTAGTGTAAGTACTGTATCCGCGAATAATACAGCGTTCCCCCTTAAAAGGTACATACAGGATTCAATTCTTACATTAATGTTCAGATTAACACTGTATTCATGGTCGTACTGTATTCCCCCTTAATTAATGCACACGTCAGTTGTAGGAAGGTTTCATGCCTTCTTTGTCCTAAAGTGCTGTCTTGACTGTTTTGAGTGTACAGTTAATTAATGGTAGATACTGTATTCTTGGGTCTTACAGCATTCCCCCTTAATTATTGAGTAAAAGCATAAAAACTTACAGGGAGTCTAGCTGTAGCATTCCCAATTCTTATTGAAGCATAGAAATCAAGTAAATTTGGGTCCTGGTGTGATAGTGCCTTTCGGTACCCAAATTTGCCGGACAACAATTGTTTTGTTGTAGGCTACTTTTGGTCCATTATTTCGATATCTACGTGGGGCAGGCACGTAGTTGTTGTAATCATGATAATTATAATGCATGAAAAATCGAGAATTATAGTTGTTATTCCAGTACGATTGTCGTCTCGGAGGTGGAGCCATTATCATAGATCTTACAGATTGCCTCCTGGGTCTCCAGTTGGATTCCCAAATCTGTTGTTGATACTGCGTTGCGACCTGTTTTCTTGATGGATAACGTGGCTCCTGTATCCAATATCTAGGCGCGCTGTACTGAAAGTACTGCCGTGCGGGCCTTTGATATTTGGATACAGCCTTCCTTCTGAACGGCTGTAGGTGCTGTTGATATGCTCGGGGAGCATCCTGTTGAGTACGCCTTACAGTTCTGAATTGCTTGTGATTCCGCTGTCTGGAATATGACTGTGGTGGCGGAATGGCAGCCTTTGCTGTTCGCGGTGCAACTGGTTCCTTCACAGGACTCGGAACTTCTTCCGATACAGGAATGGATTCCTCACTCCTGACGAATACCATACTAGATTTTTCTTTATTGGAGAACGAGTTGTACCCTAAGCCACGTTTATCATTAGCATGTTGCCCAGTGCTTAGGATCTCTTCCATTATATTGGAGGATTTCTCGAAAGAATTCAAGATTGTCTCTAATTCTCCTTCACATTTCTCGAGCGATTTTACTTTGGCTTCGAGTAGAGCCAAATCATTTGTCTTGATTTCAAGATGAGACTTAGTCTCATTTAGATCGTGAGCAAGTTGATGATTGCTCTCCATGAGTTTTTCTAAATTGACGTTGCTGTTTTTGTAATCGGCTGACATATTTTCGTAATTATCCTTCAGCAAGTCGTTTTCTTCTTTCAGCTCTAAGTTAGAAATTTCAAGCTGTATGTTTTCTCTTTTCAATATCTCATGGGCCTTTTGAATGTTATTAAATTCATTCAACATGTTTTTAAAGGTATGAGATGTATTTACAGGAGTAGTCGAGGTAGAGCTTACCTCATCATCATCGCCGTCTTCATTTTCCTCTTTACCTTTGGCCATAGAGCGCATATAGGCTCTATCTTCTAGCTCATCATCAGACGAGTCACTATCAGTGACCACCTGAAGACATTCAGTCCTTGTTGATGCAGGTGAAGCTTTTGATTCTCCAATGAAGGCCTTGAGTTTGTTCTTCATCCTGTTTCTCCAGTCATCAAACTAGTTAATAGAAAACATAGGTACCTTGCTTATTAATGAGGTATCCATATGTGAGGAAATAGGAAAGATAAATTGTTTTCGAAAAATAAGTGATTTTAAGGATCTGATTCAGTTAAAACTACGACTGATTCTTTTTAGAATCAACCGCTCCGATACCAATTATTGGTCCACTTAAAGTATACAGGATACAGCTTGGGAAATGCTTAAGCAACAGGCTGTATGATTTTCGAATCTGAGTGCGTAGCGGAAGTCTTAAAGCGATGAGTTCTTTGTCGTCTGACAACTCGGTCTATTCTCCTGTTAGCTTGGTGCGTACATGGTTTTGCAGTGTATACTTATATAAATCACAGTTTATGAAAACAGTGACGACAAAAGGTAAATAACACAGTATTTAAGTGGTTCGAGGTAAACCCCTCTACATCCACTGGTCCTCCACACAGAAGTGAAATGTTTATTATAAATACTGCGTACACAACTATGTATTTATAATCAAACCTATTCTTGTATCGTTCACACAGATAGATACAAATACTGTCGCTTTCAACCGTTCACACAGATTGGTTGAAGCTTCCACTTGACTTGCTTCTTCACACACAGTTCCAAAGCTTCGTCCTTATTCGTCCCACACAGGTCAGAATAACTTGTTGAGTTCACACAGAGCTCAGTTTTCACACAAAGGTAAAAGGTAGGTAACCAGGTAAGAACAACAGCTTGAATATGAAGATCTTGAGCTGATGATGGATGTTCTTGATGACTGAGTATATTTCTTCTTTCTCAGATATGGATTGATGCTAGAAAGAAATATACTTGCTCTTGTAAGCTTGATCTAATGATTATGATTATTTAGTCTTTAGATGGTTTGAATATCGTTTGTAAGCTTGTATATCTTCTTCTTGTTTGTTGGTAGTTCACGTTGATATACTTGATGTTTGATCTTCAAACTCTGGGGTATAAATAACCTTATTGGATATATCCGTTGAGATAGATCCGTTGAGCAAGATTCTGTAACAACTTGATAGTTGTCTTGAATAGACCATGATCCGGATATTGCGGGATTTGAAGATCTTTGTCGGCTTCAGTATTTAAATACTTTATCCTTTCAGTATTTAAATACTTCTTTATCAAACAGGACTTGACTTTAGTGAATTCCAAATATTCCTTTCCAAACGGTCTTCAGTCCTGTTTCGATGTGAATGCTGTATCCAATTATGCTATAGGCATATTGGAGTAGTCCGATGCTGTATGGAAAGATGTTGTATTCGAATAGCTTCCATACTTAACATTTACTTAGGCTTTATTGCTGTATCTTGGTAGTGCGAGAGCTCGCTGTATGCTGGCGCTATGAGAAGGTCTTCGATACAGGATTGACAACTTCGATCGGACTTTCGTCTGACTTCTTTGTCATCTTTGGCTTCTTTGTATCAAGCTTTGTTGTTTGGTAATTATCAAAACAACATTGTTTTTCCCAACAATTTCCCCCTTTTTGATAATTTCCAAAACATCTTGATGATCCCAAAACTTTGATGCCAAGACCTCTTTAGACTAAAACAATTTCCTCTTCTTTTTCGAGAACCACTTGTTGGTAATTTGAGAGGACTTCGATACAGGAGATGATTATCCCAATAGCTTCCCTCTGTTTCGATAACATCTTGAGCAGACTTCTTGATCTTCTATTCGAATGATCTGGTCTTCAGCACTTAGTATAAAAGAAATGTGAACTGCTCGTAGGCAAGTTCTAAAAATGATAACATCAAACAGGGAAGTGTATTTACATCTTAAACCTATGATTGGCGCGCAGGCACAATCTTACAGTATGATCTAGTTGAGTACAACTGAACCTATGAACTGTTTGCAGACAAGTTCTTACAGCTTAATACTTAAATTGTTGGATTGCAGTAATAAAAATTGAATGAGAAGTCCATATGTCGTGCAAAGCGTTTTAAAAACACAGTTTGAATATAAAAACAGGGCATGTGGACTTAAAACTTTTTACAATACATAATAGAATAAAATTGTCAAGCATAATTGATGTCCTGTAGTGTAAGTACTGTATCCGCGAATAATACAGCGTTCCCCCTTAAAAGGTACATACAGGATTCAATTCTTACATTAATGTTCAGATTAACACTGTATTCATGGTCGTACTGTATTCCCCCTTAATTAATGCACACGTCAGCTGTAGGAAGGTTTCATGCCTTCTTTGTCCTAAAGTGTTGTGTTGACTGTTCTGAGTGTACAGTTAATTAATGGTAGATACTGTATTCTTGGGTCTTACAGCATTCCCCCTTAATTATTGAGTAAAAGCATAAAAACTTACAGGGAGTCTAGCTGTAGCGTTCCCAATTCTTGTTGAAGCATAGAAATCAAGTAAATTTGGGTCCTGGTGTGATAGTGCCTTTCGGTACCCAAATTTGCCGGACAACAATTGGTTTGTTGTAGGCTACTTTTGGTCCATTATTTCGATATCTACGTGGGGCAGGCACGTAGTTGTTGTAATCATGATAATTATAATGCATGAAAAATCGAGAATTATAGTTGTTATTCCAGTACGATTGTCGTCTCGGAGGTGGAGCCATTTTCATAGATCTTACAGATTGCCTCCTGGGTCTCCAGTTGGATTCCCAATCATTGTTGATACTGCTACCGCGACCTGTTTTCTTGATGGATAACGTGGCTCCTGTATCCAATATCTAGGCGCGCTGTACTGAAAGTACTGTCGTGCGGGCCTTTGATATTTGGATACAGCCTTCCTTCTGAACGGCTGTAGGTGCTGTTGATATGCTCGGGGAGCATCCTGTTGAGTACGCCTTACAGGTCTGAATTGCTTGTGATTCCGCTGTCTGGAATATGACTGTGGTGGCGGAATGGCAGCCTTTGCTGTTCGCGGTGCAACTCGTTCCTTCACAGGACTCGGAACTTCTTCCGATACAGGAATGGATTCCTCACTCCTGACGAATACCGTACTAGATTTTTCTTTATTGGAGAACGAGTTGTACCCTAAGCCACGTTTATCATTGGCATGTTGCCCAGTGCTTAGGATCTCTTCCATTCTATTGGAGGATTTCTCGAAAGAATTCAAGATTGTCTCTAATTCTCCTTCACGTTTCTCGAGCGATTTTACTTTGGCTTCGAGTAGAGCCAAATCATTTGTCTTGCTTTCAAGATGAGACTTAGTCTCATTTAGATTGTGATCAAGTTGATGATTGCTCTCCATGAGTTTTTCTAAATTGACTTTGCTGTTTTTGCAATCGGCTGACATATTTTCGTAATTATCCTTCAACAAGTCGTTTTCTTCTTTCAGTTCTAAGTTAGAAATTTCAAGATGTATGTTTTCTCTTTTCAATATCTAATGGTCAGCTGTATGCAAAGCTTTCTAAATGCGAGTTCTGGCTTAGGGAAGTAACTTTCCTTGGGCATGTAATATCAGCTGACGGAGTTCAGGTGGACCCAAAGAAAGTCCAAGCAATCTTGGAATGGGAAGCTCCTAATAACGTGAAAGAAGTCCGGAGTTTCTTAGGACTTGCTGGATATTATCGCCGCTTTGTAGAGGGATTTTCCAAGATCTCTCGTCCGCTCACTCAACTGTTACAGAAAACTCAAAAGTTTAAGTGGGATGAGAAATGCCAGGCTGGTTTTGATGAGCTTAAGAAGAGACTGACGACAGCACCTATTTTAGCATTGCCAGATGGAACTGATGGGTTCATGGTGTACAGCGACGCTTCAAATCAGGGTCTGGGATGTGTGTTGATGCAAAGAGATAAGGTGATTGCCTATGCCTCTCGACAGTTGAAACCATACGAGGTTAACTACCCGACTCATGATCTGGAGTTAGCAGCTGTGGTCTTTGCATTGAAAATTTGGAGACATTATTTGTACGGCACTCATTGTCAGATCTTTACAGATCATAAGAGCCTCAAGTTCATCTTCAGTCAGAAATAATTGAACATGAGGTAGAGAAGGTGGCTTGAATTGATCAAGGATTACGACTTAGAGATTCTCTATCATCCGGGGAAAGCAAACGTAGTAGCCGATGCTTTGAGCCGTAAACCTGTTTCTCTTCGAGTGTTGGAAGCACTTACATCCCAAACCAGCATTCAGCGGGAACTGATCCGTGAAGGGATTGAAGTATGGGCACCAGGAATTCAAGGGCAACTATATGTGATGGAACTGACTTCATCACTAGTCGAGGAGATCAAGTCTAAGCAGTTGGACGATTCTCTGATCCTTCGGTTATGTGATGAAGCAAAGAAAGGAAAAGCCCCAGGATTCGTGATACAAGACGATGGAGTTCTGAGATTTCAGAGTCGACTTTGCGTTCCCAATGATGATGATTTGAGACGGACTATTCTGAAGGAAGCTCACAGCGCGCCCTATTCTATTCACCCGGGCAGCAGTAAGATGTATAAGGATTTAAAACAAAACTTCTGGTGGGGGAATATGAAGAAGGACGTAGCAGATTATGTTTCGAGGTGTTTGACGTGTCAACAGGTTAAGATTGAATATCAGCGACCTGCCGGAATGTTAAAGCCGCTTCCGATCCCCGAATGTAAGTGGGAGGATATCTCGATGGATTTCATCACCAGTATGCCAAGGACTAAAACGGGAATGAACATGATTTGGGTTGTAGTTGATCGACTAACCAAGTCGGCTCATTTCCTAGGGATTAAAGATACATGGGGGCCCGAGAGATTGGCGCGAGTATTTATTGCGGAGATAGTCAGATTGCATGGAACGCCGAAGACCATTATTTCGGATCGAGATGGTCGTTTCGTGTCGCACTTCTGGAGAGCAGTTTACAGGGCTTTGGGAACTGAGCTCAACTTTAGCACGGCTTATCATCCCCAAACGGACGGTCAGTCCGAAAGGACTATACAGACAGTAGAGGACATGCTTAGAGCTTGTGCATTAGATTGGTCAACTGATTGGGAAGTTCACTTGCCCTTGATCGAGTTCACCTATAATAACAGTTGGCATGCTTCTATTAAGATGGCACCATTTGAAGCTTTGTACGGGAGAAGATGCCGATCACCTCTGTGTTGGGATGATTCTTCGGATTTGATCGGGACGGAACCGGAATTGATTATTCAGACTCAAGAGAAGGTAGCTGTGATTCGAGAAAGATTGTTGACTGCCCAGAGTCGGCAGAAGTCTTATGCGGATATACGTCGTCGCCCTCTAGAGTTCGACGCTGGGGACCATGTACTATTGAAGGTGTCTCCTACACGAGGGATTTTCCGTTTTGGTAGGAGAGGCAAGCTTAGTCCAAGATACATCGGACCATTCGAGATCCTCGAGAGAGTTGGAGATTTAGCATACAGGTTGGCCTTACCGCCATCGCTGAGTCACGTTCACAATGTGTTTCACGTATCCCAATTGCGGAAGTATGTACCGGACCCCAGTCACGTCATTGATTTCGACGAGATCGAAATAGCTAATGATGGCACCTTCGAAGAGAGACCAATCAAGATACTTGAGAGCCGGATCAAACAATTGAGGAATAAATCAATACACTTGGTTAAAGTACAATGGTCACGACATGGAGTCGAAGAGGCCACTTGGGAGACGGAGGACAGTATGAAGGCTAGATATCCGGAGTTGTTTTCATCTTAAGTTTCGGGACGAAACTTCTTTTTAGGGAGGAAGGATGTAATACCCGAGATTTCGGATATGTATTTGGAACTTGTGATATTGTAATTATTGTACTTTTGTCTGAGTATTATTCTCCATATTTCATAATCCGATGTTGTCGAGCGTATGATTTCGTGTATGTGATTTAAAGATTGTAATTCTGCGCATGTAGCGCACGCTATCGGCTATGTGTAGCGTACGCTAACATGGACTCAATAGCGCACGCTACAAAGGAGCAGTAGCGCACGCTATGTGTGGTCAATTTGATTGAGACGTGCGGTAGGTGAGATCTGGCCGGGGGACCCCTGTCGGATCGTGTCGGGATGAACCTGGATGGCTTTCGGGAAAAGCCAAGTCAACACCTTAGCGCACGCTACAGGTATATGCGTAGCGCACGCTAAGTGCTGAATACAGTTAAGTCAGTGAGCCGTTAGCGCACGCTACGAGCAGGGACTAGCGCGCGCTAATGGCCATTTCTTATAAATAGGACAGCATCCTATTCGTGATTTCAGTTCCTTTTTCTCCCATACCCGAATTCTTACACTTAGAACATAAATTTCTTCATCCTAAACACTTCATATCAACATCCTAGCTCGTGATTGAAGATCGTATATCGTTGGAGATTGGTGTTCAAGCCTTCGGTGTTGGGTTGCTTCGATTTCCTCCGTGTTCTTCACTACTTTGAGGTAGGTGATTCTTCACCGATGTTAGTAATGTTCTTAAGGACGTTTGATCATGTTTTGATAGCCAGTTATTTCGTTTATAATCGGTCATCACATGTTAGAAGGATACTTTTGACGTATCGACACTATATATCGTATGAACCTTTGAACCATCTTAGTATATGGACTCCTAAGCATTTTCTAATCGATTTATGATCAGTAAATCGGATATTACCTAGATTGTTACGTTTTACACATTGGAATCATGCATTTTGGAACGTAGGACGAACGGAACTTAGTGTATTTTCTTGAAGATCGAAGATGAATTATGATGTTGAGATGATTATCCGTATATTTGTATCTCATAATCATAGAACTTCCACAAACCTTATGAGCATGATTTGCTTGAGGATGACTTGTTTTATCACTAGAGAATTCATGAGTTCATCACCATTCAACCCAGTTTTCTGCCAGTAGTAATCTGCCATGCACGATTAGCGCACGCTAACATACGTTAGTTAACGTGCGCTATCGGGGTTAAGTTAACGCACGATTACATACGTAACGTATGTTATTGAGATCAGCCGAGTCTAACTGTCAATCCATGGCTAGCGTACGCTAGGCTTATACGATAGCGTACGCTAACAGACAGGCTTAGCGCACGTTACGTAGAGTACGTAGCGCACGCTAAGCAGTCCAGGCAGATTGTTTATTTTGAGCTTTTTGGACGTAGACCGAATTGCTAGGCCATCGTTCGACTTGAGATGATTTGTATATCATTCCTTTTGTTAAGGTTCGAGCTTGTTACGTTGATCGAAGGAGGCGGCCTTCGAGTGTGTTGAGATCATTGAAGTGTTTCGTTCTTGCCATTTTCGAGGCAAGTATCATATGTCGAGTTCGATTTATATTGAAGCTTTGATCATGCTTGTGGTTTTGTTCATGTTGTTGAATATGAGATGTATTTCTGAAATTTCTCGTGGTATTCGTTGTTATTTGTTCGTATTGATGAACATATTGAAATGCATATATGTATGCATAGTTGATTGATTTATGGTATAAATGATCCGAGGGGATCATGAGGATCTATGCTGAGGGCACTGGATCGAATGTCCACCATGCGTTGGTCCGAAGGGATCATCATGGGGATCTATGCTGAGGGCGCTGGATCGCTGGACGGGTTTTCCACCATGCGTTGGTCCGACGGGATCATCATGGGGATCTATACCAAGGGCGCTGGATCACTGGATTACCCTGTACTGTGTTGATGGAATCGTGAGGATTCGCATCGTTGGATTCCGATGACGGAAGTCCGTTTTGCATGTTTTATGATGCATTGATGATTTATGTATTACGATACTTGTACTAGCATTGTTTTGCTAACCCCTTCGGGGGTGGACATTGTTTTGATGTTCAGGTAGCCGAGGAGCGGGGAAGCAACCACAGCATCGGCGGTGACGATGAAATGGCTCAGTGATGTGGTTGATGTTTATTGTTATTGTGATTTGTCTTCTTGGTCTATTTAGTACTCGAGTACGTCTGTTTTTAATAACGTCTTTTCGATATGGTTGTATAAGTTAACTCATTTGATCGGTTGAATCAAATCTGTATTTGAACTTCAGTTGTACGATTGGATTATGTTTACACTCCTTTTAAAATTAGCCTTGTAAATCCTTACCCAAAGGGTTTACGGCGCTGTAATTACTCCGAATATCTTGGGGTGTTACAAATGCAGTCAGATCGGAAGGAATCTGCGTGTGGACCAGGCCACTTTCGACGCACGTTCTGATAAGTCAACGGATGTTGTAATGTAGTGATAGCGCACGCTAATGCATGTTGATTAGCGTACGCTAACTGTATATCGGACAAAAAGGAATCTTATCCTCGTCAGCACTTTCGGCGTGTGGACCTGCCTTCGGAAGCATACAGACAAACGAGTCAACTATGAGTAGCGCACGCTAAGGTAGGACACTTGCGTACGCTAAATAGAGGCATTTACGTACGCTATTGCATGGGCATTGCGTACGTAAATCACTTAATGCAGTAAGACAGTTGCCTCTAGACTTCGATAGCGCACGCTAACAAAGACAGTTAGCGCACGCTAAGTGTGTAACGTACGTTAACTGAAGATGTTAGCGTACGTTAGTAATGTACAGTATATATATAAGTGCAGTTGGCCATTATTCGTCATTTCCGTCCATTTCTTCATGTGAACCGATAGAGAGAGGTCTTAGAGAGAAGTTGAGGTTCCAAACACTTGAGTTGATCATTCCTAACAACATTTGAAGCTTGGAAGTGATTGAAAACGGATTCAACCTTGGGATTCAATCCATTCCTTCAAAGAGGTAATTACTCTCCACTTTGGGATTTCATTTTGGATTGTATATGATGTTCTTGAGTTGATGATCGTCATGTTTATGAGTTGATGAGTATGGTTATGAGATGGATTACTGAGTTATGTTGATAATATGGTTGATATGCGGATATTGATATGATTCGTGTGGTGTTGAACGGTGTTGTTTTTCTTCAAGAGATATGTTGGTTAATATCTCCCTTCATTTCGGGTTTTTAATGTTGTTGTTATTGTTTACTTCGTATGATGATGAACATGTAAGTGATTATGATTCTTGGTGTATATGATATGATTAAGAAGACTATATGTTGAAATGTTAGTGGAAATAAGATTTGGACACTGTTTGGAAAGTAATGTGTATAAGGTTCGACTTTGGAAAATCACCACCGATTCTTGAAAACTCCAAAAACTCTGAAACATAACAGTATAATAGAGCATCGAGTTAGCTTTCTAATGGTTCAAACGGTGAGTTAATCGGAGTCCGGATGAGTGAGTTATGCTCAAAATGGCAAAAACTATACTGTCTGTATTCTGGGAACAGGTAGCGCACGCTATTGATGAAGTTAGCGTACGTAACATGCCTGGGCGTATAAAAACGTAAAGCAGTCGGGAATTTCATTTCCCAACCCATCCTACACGATCCCTTTTCGTCCCAAATCACCCAAACTCGGTTTTTAACCCCTAAACCTCAGCTTTTGAGTTGGTTTATCAAGTGATAACATCTAGGAAAGCTTGGAACAAGGATTATAACATCATTATTGATTCTTTCGCCGGATTGAAGGTAATTGGCTTGAACTCTAATATTTTGGGATGTTTGAGATTTTTGATATCTTTTGGTGGTTTAGTTCGTATCGATGGCTAGAATCATGTAATGTTGAAGGATATATATGTTTGTGATTATGTTCTTCGTGTTCTTGATGTGGTTGGTGTTTGTTGATTGATGATTCGAATATACCATTGAATTCCGCCTTCAAGGTGCTTGATTGAAGTCTTGAAAGAGAAATTGATTGGAATATTTTGGTTAAGTTTGTATACTCGCCTTATCGAATCGATATATGGGCTTTGTGGAATCGTGGGAATGAATTCGTAATTGTTTGAGTTAGATTCTTCGGACTTGTGTTTAATCGAGATATTTTGGAATCGTTGGGTTTGTAGATTAGTCATATCGATTGTTGATTGTTATCGAATGTATGTTAAATCGATTATTGTAATAGGTTGAGATTATTGATCGATGTTTAGAACCATGCTTTGCGGTCGTATTCAAGAATGTTCGTAGATTGCTTTGATCAGGGCCGAGGGACTTGTAGACGACGACAAGGATTTGGTAACGACTTCATTGGTATCGAGGCAAGTTATTACTTGCTCAGTTTATAATATTTAATGAATGGTTTCGGTTTCATTCATTTATAATTCGTATAGCAATGTTTATAATCGTAATCACAGGAGATTTGGAATTATAGGTTGTATTCGAGTTTTGGGAATGTAAATCATAATGTATATGATTTACAATTGTCGTTGGTATACTTGTTATCGAGGATACATCATGGTATTGACAAAAACGTGAATTATCTACCGTCCGTGATGTTTTGGATCGGTGAATATTCAGAATAATGGCTGGTGATGGTTTAGATATCGAGATTGCTCTCGAAGGACTCTGAGCAAGTATTTTAATCATTTATGTCATTT
Organism: Orobanche coerulescens; assembly: GCA_033398695.1. Taxonomy (NCBI): domain Eukaryota; kingdom Viridiplantae; phylum Streptophyta; class Magnoliopsida; order Lamiales; family Orobanchaceae; genus Orobanche; species Orobanche coerulescens. Next base: position 9,188,998 of record CM065807.1, on the reverse strand, counting down.
GTGTCGATCATGTCGTGATACATTCGTGTATCGTTGTTGTCATGCATTTGTGCATTGTTGTTGTCGTGTATTGTGCACGGTTGTTTTGTGCAGTTGTGCATTGTTGTCATATGTCCACCATGCGTTGGTCCGACGGGATCATCATGGGAATCTATAGCTGTGTGCGCTGGATCGCTGGACAGGTAATGCCACCATGCGTTGGTCCGACGGGATCATCATTGGAATCTATAGCTGTGTGCGCTGGATCGTTGGATTACCATATGTATTGTTGTTGTGCATATGTATATTATGGGTTTGCCATAAGTATACATTGTCCTTATTGTTGTGATCATATTGACGTTGTCATATGAGTATGCATTTGTAGGTCTTGCGTTAGGACCATGTCCGTATGTTGTGTTGATCTGATCTCGTATTAGACTGACGTGATTGTAATGGTATTTCGTATCTTGAGGTATGTTCTGTATTTCCTTGGTACTTGTCTTTGATGGACAACCGATTATCGTATTGGAATTATCGATGTTATCCGATAGATTGAATTGGCCAGAGTTGGCATAATTTCCGTATCGCGAGTTATGATAATGTTTTGAGACCCTTGAGTATTGTTGAGATGCCGTACAGATATTTCGGTATTATTTTAATGTGTTGTTAAGGATACGAATCGTGGATTCTCGTAAAGTTACGACGGTAAGATTATACTGGTCGTATTCTTACTTAGTATTTCCATTGATATGCAATTATTGACGAGATGTGATGGTTATCATTGTTGGATATTATGGCTGACCCCGTCGTGGGCTTTCTTTTTAGGTTCTTGGATTATCAAGTTTGTAGCGGTCGTGGAGAGATGAACTTCCTGGAGGATACTGGCAAGGGCATGTATTTGTGTTTTGAGTTTCTGATCAGTTGTTGTATTCCGCTGCTAGAGTATTTTAATTGTTTGTCTTTATCCGCTGCGTGAGTATTTTTAAATGGCCTTTTTGGTATCCGGTAACTTAGGTTACTTTGGCAATCATTTTCTAAATCTATTATGTCGGTACGTGTAAGCGATAGCTTAACGTATGTTTTTAAACTGTCGAGTTTTGGCATTTTGGGCCTTGTGGTTTCAAATGAGTTTTTACGACGGTTTGATAAATGAGTTTTATAAATCTTCGAATGTTTTTAATAGATAATACCGCCGTTAGCCTCTTGGGCGTTTGTAAATGTTTGCGAAAATTTCCTTCAGCCTTGTGGGTTCCATCTCGGGGCCCACGACGTTGTAATATTCCCGGTCGGATCTGGGGGTGTTACATTTATGGACAGCCTATACATGGTATAATGTGTACTGTCCAAGGTCCAGAATGTTGTATTTTCGAAATTTTCAGTTTAGTCCTCAAACTTTAAGAAATTACAATTTATGCTCAAAGCTCCGTTTACTCGTTTCGAGTCCCGTTTTGGCAACAAATAAATTATCCATATATCATAACATAATCATATAACACAAGATTTCATATTTTGGTAGGGTTTCAACGACATATAGAAGAAAACATATAACTTTCAATTTATCACAAAATCGACACCCGACTACCAAATCGGTTGTCGTTTAAATTCAATAAATCACATTGCATGTTGTTATAACCATAACATACATATTTAAAATATGCATTTATACAAGAATTTCAGATTAGTACATACTTTCACATTTTTCATAATATTTGAAGATTATGTTTAAGAAAAACGAATTTCACATAGTTATACACAAAATCATAACATGTAATTATAACATGAAGATTTTAACATAAATCATATCAATAGAATCTTGAAATACTTCAGATTTAACATATGCATCACAAGAAAAAGAAGAGATTTCTACTTTAAAGTTTGAAAGAGTTTTCACCCACCTCGATCTTGTCGGATTTAGTCGGTTATAGGTCTTGAAAGTTGGAAAACGACTTCCCCTCTACTACTATATGGTTTGGCCGATCCACATGCACCCCCAAGGTGAGAATTATGTTTGCATGTATTAAGATTAAAGTTATATTAGGGAGGTTTTCATAAGAAATTATGGAAATAGTTATAAGGGATGAGATTACCTATTTCTTGTTGAAAATTTTCTTCCTCCTCCTTCTTCTTCCTCTTGGTTCGGCCTCATCTCTCTCTCTCTCTTAGTCTCTCAAATGCAGATTTTTAGTTGTTGGTTTAAGTGTTAAGGTTAGGTTAGTATGTAGTATTTAATGGTGGTGTTATGAGGGTTTAGGAAGGGTGATGGGTAGAAGTCTTGTTACATGTGTCAAAATATTTCATGAAAGCCTTGCATGTGATGAGTGAAGAATATAGAGTTACACTCTTCCACTCCATCATGGCCGCCCATATTGTATGTATATATATATATATATATATATATATATATTTTTTTGTTAAATTAAGAGTATAATTAAAATGGTAAAGGATTTAATTACTTGGGTTGGGCTTTGAATTGTAACTTCAAGTCTTATGATTTTTAATAAGTTGGGTTGAGTCCATTAGTGAGTCCACATGTAGTTAGGTGTTGACAAATAGCCCAATAGGTGAATCAACACACTATTTTAATTTTTATTATTTGGTTTATTAAATAAATTACAAAGTTAAAGAGTGAAATAAAATAAAATAGATGTAGGTTATATCATGTCATAAAATAACTATTATTAAATTACATCATGATTTGATAAATTGTACATGTAATAATTTATCGAATTTAGGGGGTTTTACAGTTGTCATTTTAATGTAACTGATATTAGCGTGATATATTTTGTATAGACTGAATACTTGTACTAGCCATTCCTATGCTAACCCCTTAAATGGGGGAAATGCATATCATGCATTTCAGGTTTGCTTAGTTCGTTGGAGCAACCGCAGGGATGGCATGGAGGAAGACGAGCTACGATACTAATCAAGAGTTCAGAGTCCAGTTGATGTTGTTGTATTGTTGAGTTATTTTCAGTCTTCCGCTGTTTTGTATTTTGACCCATGTGCGGGTATGAGTCTTGTAAGAGAGATGTATATGAACTTTAATTTGTATGTTTGTGGCAAAAGACCAAATCGGTCTAATGGTTCATTATTTAGCCATGACGGCAAGTAATGTGATGTCTTGTTTCGGTAATTAGCCTGGTAGATCCTCGTGGAGAGGGTCTGCGGCGTGTAATATTCCTAGTTAGTTTCTGGGGGTGTTACATTTATGGTATCGGAGCTTGGGTTGTGGAAACCTAGGTTGTCGGGTCGAGTCGAGTTGTGTTTTGTCTAGTCTTGTTTTGTCGTGTCGTCCGAGTTCTCAGTTAACAAGTCGACTTGTGCATTGTCATGTCATGTCGTTCGGGCTGTCCATTGAGATTAGTATCGTGGGCGACCGTGTTCTTCGTGCGACATGTGGAGGTAAGCCTCCCCTTTTATATATTATATTTTATGTTTTGAGTTGTATAATTTTGTTTGCTCGTATGAGGCAAAATAGGAGCCGTATTTGATACTTGTGGGATTTTATGTGTGTGGCAATTGGGATGATACTGGCTATGGCTTATGTCGGGGAATCGTGTATTTTGGTTGTTCATTTTATTTCGATGTTGAATGTATACTGTGGACTGTATTTTATCCGCTGCGTGAGTTCTTTCAAAATGGCTTTTGGTATTTTGCCAACTGAGTTTTATTTTGTAAAACCGATTCCCTAAATCGAGTTTTGGCATTTTGGCCTTGAACGTTTTATGACGGGTTGACAAATGATTTTGTGAATTTTGGAAAATACTACCGTCATCGGCCTTTTGGTGCATTTTGAAATGGTTTTGCAATGGTTTTTAGCCTGGTGGGTTCCGGCACGGAATCCACGGCGTGTGATATTCCCGGGCTAAACCGGGGATGTACTGGTATATTGAGTTTTGATTGGTACAACATGTTGTGGAAGTCTCTGGACACTTATGTGTTCCAGGAGGCGTGTTGACGACAGAGATTATCGGAAACACAAACGGATGGTTTCGACGTATGTTTGAATCTGAGATTATATTCATGAGTGGTATCGATTAGTATAATGATTTGAATGCTAGATGGGCATGTGTTCGGGAACCGAATATGTTTGACATTGTTGCTAATTGCTACAAACATGTTCTTATTGATGACTTTGTTGGCTGCGCGTGTATTTGTAAATGTTTTTGAAAATTTTATAGACTTGAGTATGTTGTGAAAATCAGATCTTCTCAAACATTTTACTAGTACGGTTAAACGGCGGTTACAATGAATTTTGAAAATTTTCTGAAATTTTGGACAAGCCGGCCGTAAATTTTCAAAAAAAAAAAGAGAGTTGACTTATTGTTTCTTGCTACCTCAGTGTACGCTCATCGTTAGCTATACCGACTGCACGTGTATTTTCAAATAACTTGCAAGTGTTTCGCAATCTGGGTTAAACTAGAGAATTTTCGTGACTATTTTATCGGTATGCATAAGTATTGACTTAGTATATACATTGTTTTTAATTATAAATGTTTTGAGTTTTGGCGAAGGGATCGTGCACTTTCATAGAAACCTTGCGATGGAATACGAATCATATATTTTGAAGTGCTTCTGATATTTTATAAGATGTCACCGTCGCCAACCTTTTGTCGTGTTTGAAAGAATTTTAGAATGGTTTTAGCCTATTGATGTTAATTTCAAATAGCTCGAGTATATGATTTTAAAATCTTTCACACCATAAAATTTTTAAATTTTAAGCCAAAATAGGATTTCTATTTTCAAAAATTTAAAGATGGTGAAAGATGGAGAATCTTACTCGGCTTAAACTTTTAACTCGGATTTGGGAAAGTTCCTGTACTGATTAAAGTATGTACGAATGGTTTGATGATCCTGCGTGGTTACCTTGTTTGTTATTAACGGTGATGTTGGTTTGTAGTGGTGTGGTGAGTTTGACATGCCGGTTGCACATAAAATTTTGTTTTGCAAATGATTTTAAAATGAGATGGTTAAAGTATTTTGTTTATAAGTTTTGATAAAACAACCCGAGGTACCAAAAATACTTTCAAAGTTTTATTTTGAATATCATGCAAATCCAAAGATTTTCAAACGATATCATCAAAAAGGATACCTCGTGGATTTTCTTATCGAGTTGCTATTAGTTACCTTATGTGATATGTCGTGCTAAGTTGGTACTTTAGCATATTATTTTGCGAAGTTGTGCTATCGTGTTAAGTGAGAATCCGCTTAGTATGCCGAGGGACAGAGGACGCGGTCGTGACCGCGGTACAGATAGTCATGGAGATCAGATGCGGAACCAAGAGAATTTTGCTGGGAAAGTTGTTATTCTAGAACTCCGTTCTTGTTGTTTAGGTTTCAGGGACGAAACCTCTTTTAAAGGTGATATGGTGTAATACCCATATTTTTTCGCTTTCGTTTTGTTCGACTCTATCGACTCGTTTGTGTTCGTTGATATTTTCTGGACTTGTTCTACTATTCACTTTTTGTTGTTCGAACGAGTTGCGGTATTGTTTCGGGTTAATCCGTTTGTTGTTGTGACTTTTTCCGAATTCGGTTCCACTCTTGTGAATCTTATGTAAATGTATATTTTGTCGTTTTCACCGGATCATATATTGTCTCGATTCGTGCTGTGGACTTTGGGGATGCTATTCAATTTCTATTATTCGTTATGATTCGAATATGATTGTTCGACCGTTGTTGTCTCGATCGTTTGTTGTCCGGTGTTCGTTGATCTCGTGTCATGATTTTTGAGCTTTCAGATCACTTCTTAATTTCCTTAAGTTCGGAAAATTAACTTCATATTCGATCTTCTAAACCTGGGGTCGCTGGAATTTCGTAATTGTTCAACGATTAACTTGTGTTTTGATTGTTGTGCTGTTCGGGTTGGTTAACCATATTGATTTCTATTCATTATGTTTTGTTGTGGTTATGGTGTAGCGATATGGGAGGTAGCCGCTGCGTGATGCATGTGATTTGTTGTAGGTCGTTGGCAACGGATAACGTGTGTTATATGATACTGTATCACGTTGATCGTTTTATGTTTTAAGTTTCAGGATGAAACTTATTTTTAGTGGGGTAGAATGTGATACCCGAATTTTTCATTCCTGTAATTTTCGATTCTAGCAACTCGCCTGTGTTCATTAACACATTTTGGACATGTTTTGTTCTGCACTTTTTGTTATTTGAGCGAGTTTTGATATTGTTCGGGTTAATCGGTATATTATAGCGACTTCTCCGCATTCGGGTCCGATTTTTGTGAATCTCGCTCATAATTGTTATTTTGCCATTCCTACATGTTCATTTAACAATTGTGGTCGTGTTGTAAACTTCAGAATTGTTATTCGATCTCATATCGCGATTTTCGGACTGTTGGGCCGTTTCGTAATTTCATAAAGTTTTGGGTACTCGTTTTCATACCCGTTTTTACTTACCCTCTATAGTTGGAATCGCATGTTCCATTAACGCTTTTGTTAGTTGTTGGGAATCCATTGTGAGCGTTTCGTTGAATTTTCTGAATCATTGCATTTCGGGGTCGTTCGGGGCTGGTCGGGCAGCAAAATGGAATCTGCTGCCAGAATGCAGGTGTTACGGCCGTAATGGCTTATGGGTAACAACCGTAACACATCCTCACATTTTGGACAGAATGCCCGTGAACTGGGTTACGGCCGTAATATACCATGTGTTACGGCCGTAACACGTCCAGCTATTTAATAGCTGGGCGACGGGTTTCACTTCATTTTCACCCCTTTCTCCTTCTCTTCTCGCGGGCGACGGTCAGATGAATCTAGGGTTGGGTTCTTGGTCAATTCTACTCAATACCTACATGTTTTGGAAGGTCTTAGGTGATTGTAACATCATCTAATCGGTTGTTTTTCGTCGGATCGAGGTATTTTCTTGTTTTCCCTAGAGTTGACCTTTTTGGGGATTTTGTTCTTGATCTCGTTTCTAGTCCGATTTTTATGAATTGATCATTGTAAAATATTGTTATTGATCACGTTCTATGGATTGTGTATCCATATTCCGATTTCATATGATCCGAATCATGATTCGGTGACATATTGGGGTCTTGAGCATTTAATGCTCGATTAAATGTCTCAATGAGCTTCTCTTCGTTTCTTATATGCATTTTTCCGTTGTTTTCAGTTTATTTGCTCATAGTGATCACGTTGATATTGTGTCTTTCATGGAGGATATAAGTTTGGGGACTTTCGGTCGAGCTACTTTCTTCGGAGTTGTTCGTGTGTTAACTATCAAGGCAAGTATTCTTGTCTATATGATTTATCTTGTATGAATTGAGGTTGCGTATGAAATTATGTTGGTTTGTGCATTTTAGTTGATTGTGCTTTATGTGAATTATCGTAATTGTTATGTGGTTATGGGAGGTTAGTGTTGGTTCATTGTTTGTCATAGAGATATGTCAGTCGAGACGTAGTGCCGGGTAGATAGTACACTTAGATATGTACTATAATGTTTTGGTGTTCACGGGGTTGTGCGGGTTAAGTTGTGTTATAAGTTGGGTTAGTCATATTGGTTTGATAGGTTGTTATGTCTGTTGATGTGTGAAGATGCATTTAGGATTGTCAGGTTGTCGTATAGCTGTGTCGGTCGAGGTTATGCGTCGGATAATTGGCCATTACTAGCAAGTGCCTTGATTATATATATTGTGATTGACTTTCGAGGCTTGTGGTTTTCAACTGTGAATTTTGAAACGTGTGTGTGAGTTACTTGTTCTTTCCACATGGAGTGTTCGATGGGGCATCTGGGGGTCGATACTAAGGGGTACGACCGCGGAAGTGGACTTGGGTGCGTGTGTTGTTGATCTTCCACCCGGAGCGTTCGACGGGGTGTCGGGGGGCCGATACTAAGGGGTACGGCCGCGGAAGTGGTTTCCCACCTAGCTGTTTTGTATTTTGACACATGTGCGGATATGAGTCTTGTAAGAGAGATGTATATGAACTTTAATTTATATGTTTGTGGAAAAAGACCAAATCGGTCTAATGGTTCATTATTTAGCCATGACGGCAAGTAATGTGATGTCTTGTTTCGGTAATTAGCCTGGTCGATCCTCGCGGAGAGGGTTTGTGGCGTATAATATTCCCAGATAGTTTCTGGGGGTGTTACAGATCTACCGCAATCCCTTCTCCAGAAATAATGTGGCCCAGAAATGCCACTTCCTTCAACCAAAATTCACACTTGCTGTACTTGGCGTACAACTTCTACTGCCTGAGTGTTTCCAACACTAGTCTAAGATGCCTCTCGTGATCTTTATCCGGATCGTTCTCTTCGAACTCACGGAATCGAGTGTCCACAATTGGGGATGCTCGTGATGGGGCTCCGATTTCATTGGTGGAATTGGGAAATAGGTCGATCACGACTCCCAGCTTAGACTTCACCATGATATGGAATTCTTCATGCTCGTGGCGTTCAGACAAGATTTGTTCCTCCAGCATTTGCACCCTATGGGCTTGGAGATATTTGTGGCTGCGGAGTTTGGCTATCGTTCGAATGTCCACTAACGATTGGGTTTCCAGGTGATGTGCCCGTTCCTCCAGCTCTTCGTACTCTTGTCTCTTCTTTTCTAGCAACAGAAACAGCTCGTCCCTCTGATCACGATACTCCATCACATCTTGAAAAATGCGTGCAATCACGGACCTCAAGTTCTGGATCTCTCTCCTTTGAATCGCTCAAAACAGCTGCGTCTAGAATGGGTCTAACAACATTCTCAATTTGGTTAAGCGCTTGCCGGAGCTGGTCCTCAGCAATCGTCGCTCGCGTAGTAGGCGTACCCTGAGTTTCCTTGGTCAAACCTTTCTCGCCAGTGGGGTCCATCTAATCAACAAAATAAAACTAAGTCAGTATCTCGCAAAATCTAATATCTAATATAAAACTCTATTAAGCATGAATAATCATTAAGGCAGTGAACTTAATGATTCAACAAATGCTTATATGATACTAATGACAAAGGAATAATAATACTCCATTTTAAGAAAGTAATGAAGTTTAGTGGAGTTTAAAGGAACTTCATCAATTTCGAGTGAATAGTGATATGACCTTGAGAAATGGATAAGTGAAATAAACTATATCCATTTCAAGAGTTCAATAGAAGAATTGATTCAGTCGGGGAAATGCCGCGAATACTTAATCAAGTACCTTGGCAAATGACTTAGGAAATTTGAATTTGACTATGCATATTACAAGTGAATAGTGACAAGTCGAAAGAGATCTTAATGAGAATTGACTCGAGAAATCTACTTTAAGTCTCAGTCCTATGGTTCACTTAGTCCTAGGTGGAATTCCCATCTAAGTCTGAAGAATCTTATCCTGGTTAGCCCATTGTAAGTATCTTTTTCACAAAGCGAGCTCCGATACCACTTCTGTCACGCCCCCAACATCGGAAAGGATGAGGGCGCGACGTACCAGTCGATCAATCAAATAAAGTGTAGCAATAAATAGCGGAAGCTAAATAATGATTGGATAAAATTTTCAATCAACGATCTTAACCCGATGTTCTAAGATTCTTTGTAACAAAAGTTGATAATCAAATTACAGTGATCATAAGTTTGCAGCGGAAAAATAATAGACGATTAAAAGTACGGAACATAGTAGATCATTACAAGTCGGGATAAAAACAGAAATTCTAAGTCCAGGCGGCGGTCTTCTAATCAGTCTCTTCCACAAAGCCTTCCTCGTCTTCTGTTGGTTGCTCATTCTCTGGTTTAAAAGTGAAAACGGTGGGGTGAGACAAAAAGTCTCAGTGAGTGGGTGAACGTGTGCGAGTGTGGCTTTCTTTCCTTTGAAAATTTTAAGTGATGCATGACTTTGTCGAGTTATAATAAAAGTGAAAAAGGTTTCAAAGATATGCTACAATTTATCGAAAGATAATTGTTTAGTAGTGAAATAATATAATCCCGTTCCCGTGGACAGATGTCAAGTCAATCAATCAGTGAATCAGTCGATCAATCAATCTATGTTTGAATCCTACCGATGTGGACTTTGGATTCTAGGCTCTCCTTATTACTCCTAGCTGTATAGGCCGTCGCCCCAAGATTTGGATCGTCGCCCCAGTAGCTGAGCCTTCGCTCTCACACTTAGCGTGTGCTTCCTTATCTCTTATCTGGGATTGGTATGTCCTTAGCTGTGGGTTAATACCTGGATCACACCATAATCGCGATTATACCCCAAGTTCTATGACCCAGGTCCCTCGGAACACTCCGTTCCTCGGTTATGGGAATAGGCAACAACGACAGCCTTGTTCATGAACCGCAGCCGTGATGCTCGATCCAAGACTTGGTCTAACCATCCCGACTCGATTTGGGACTCTAGAGGTGGCTCCTACAGTTCAAGAGGTGGCCCCCGGATTCTAGGTCAGCTCTCTGTTTCGTGTGGGTTCAAGAGGTGGCCCCCATCCGTCGACGTGGCACTTTGTACCGATAGAGTTAGAGGGCGGACCCGTCCGTGGCACTTTGTTTCTATAGCACTTAGTTCCCGGACAGTCACAATTGTCAGTTAGTTGCATAGCACGAGTAACACTTAAACATTCGATCAGTGAGATTAGTTGCGTCTTTTGATTAAGTATGGAATATGGTTACTTATATTTGTGGCACGGTAATACGGGATAGGACTTGTATATTAATTTAAAAATATTCTCAATATTTCATCAACGGTTTTTAAGGGTTCAAGTCAGATTTATTGGATTGGTAGGTTCGATGAAAAGAAGTCGAGAATTTTTCTGAAGTTGGTCGAAACGACATTTATACCCTTAGGTTGAGCTTAAGCATTTTGGAGATATGAAATGAACTCGGATGGTCGTGAAAATTTATAAGAAGATCAAAGATACTATTTCAATTTCAAGTTTAAGAAGATATTCGGAATTTCCAGTTTCGGGACTGAAATTTCCAGAAATTACGAAATTACCCCAAAACTTAAAAAATTTGCTATGAGGCCTTTAGAGCTACGAATTTAGCTCAGAATTTAACGAAATTTTACGAGATGGCTCGTGATGAACCTGGAATCCCATATTTGTGAAGAAGTCCAGAAAATTCGCACTTGGTTCAGAATTCTTGATTTCTTTCATTTTGACCCCAGCATTGTTTGAAAATTACATTATTGACTAATGAGCTTAGATAACGAACTCCGATTTGTTAGAAACATTACAGACAGCTTATATAAGTTAAAATATATGTTATTCACGGTCCATAACAGTTTATTCTTGGAATTTTCAGATTAGTCCATAATTTTCCATTAATTACAATTTATGCCCTTAAATTCCATTTACTTATTTTCAAGTCCCGTTTTGCCACAAATAAGTTATCCAAACACCATAACATAATTATATAACACAAAATTCCAGATTTTGATGGAGTTTTATCAAGATTTCGAATAGGATATACAATATTCAACTTTCCACATAATCGAAATCCGACTACCAAATCGGTTATAATTTAAACCCAAAAGAAATATAATATATGTTGATATAGCCATATACATACCTCTCAAGACATGCATTTACATAAATTTTCAGATTCACGCATGCATCATAATATTTCATGATTTTTGAATTAAAACTCAAGGGAAACAATAGATACATTTCTAAGTATATATATAGAGAAAAGAAATCATAGCATATATTTTATCATGAACATCTTAACATGTTTATCAATAAATCTGGAAGATTTCAGATTTGCACATGCATCACAAAATAAAGAAAGAAATTATTTACTTTAGGATTTTTGAAAGGATTTTCACCCACCTCGATTTTTCGTTGCTACGGTTGGTTCTAAGTCTTGTAAGTTGGAAGATGACCTTCCTTTCACTTCTATGATGATTTGGCCATGACGAACATTACACCACGGAGGTGTATTTTATTTGCATGATGAGATTTAAGTTAGTATATGAAGATTATAACTATAAATTATAGAATGAGATGTAGGGAGTTGGGTTACCTATTCTTACTTGAATTCTTCTTCTTCATCATCCTTCAAAACTTTCGGCCCTCTCTCTCAACTCTCCCTCTAGTGCAGATTTTTATGTGTAGTGTAAATGTAAAAGGGTGGCTAGTATTAAGTGTAGGTATTTATAGTGTGATTTTAGGGCTTGGGGATGTGTGGGTGTATGTAAGACAATTGAACGTGGTTTTGCATGGGGAAGGTGAAGACTCTAGAAAACTTCACACTCTTCCTCTTTTCTCCCCCCCCTGGCTGCCCACATATATATATATATATATATATTATTTTTTGTTAATTTAAGTGTATAGCTATAATTGTAATAGTTGGTGATTTAATTAATTGAGTTGGGCTTTAAATTTGTAAATTCAAGTCTTAGGAATGAATCAATATTCTACTTTAATTTTATTATTTGGTTTATAAATATAATTTATGAAATTAATGAGTGGAATAACATAAAATTAGACGTAGATTATATCATGTCTTAAAACAAATGTTATTAAAGTACATCATGATTTAGTACGTTGTACATGATAAGTTATCGAATTTAGGGGGTTTTACATATCTACTTACATAATTATTAATATAAAAATCTACAAAGACATGAAAAAATATTAAGACTTCTAGAGAAAAAAGAGGGTAGCGTTTAAAATCAATTTAGAAAAAAGAGGAGAAAATATGCAAATATAACATAGATGCAATTTATAAATCTATACTTACTCATGATGGTAAGCTCCAAGGTATATCTGTTTTTTTGCGTCCGACATACGCGAAGTGATGTATCCGGAGGTCTCATCTCCCTTATTTCCCATATTTTCTATGGATTGAGGATCACAATATCCATACAAATCCTCGTCCATCATGCCCACATTCAATTTCGATAAATACATAATTTGTTAAACAAAATATTAATATCTAATTTACATTCCAAACTAAGAATTTTTGATAAATATACATGAATATGCATGTAAAGAATTACTTACAAAGTCCAAAACTGTAGAATCGATAAGCTAAGTCACTGCTTGTTTTGAATGATTTCCAAAATATCATTGTAACTTATGTACAAGGGAACGTCAGCACCACCATAGCCAAAGGAAGCTGTATCCCATGACACTTGTAATGGGTCACTAAAGACAGTCGCTGCAATATTAAATAACTCTCTCAACGTGTCAGCTCTGTGACTCGACCGGTCATCTTGGCGAGCATGTTTCTTAGGTCGCTCAGGTCGCTCAGGTCGCTCAATATCCTATATCATATAGAAGAGTGTAAAAACCAACTATAACCGGAGTATCTTTATTTATATTTAATATTAAAAACACAAAAGAAATATACCTTGATAAAGTCCGCAATGACAAGATTCTTTGGCCATGTAATAAAGGTACCTAGAGCGTCCCTCACTAAGCTTACCTCTTCAGTAGGTGTAGGAACTTCGGCACTGCCATCTACGGCCTCCTCGACTACTACCTTAACCAAATGAGTTGGTAAAGGAGCACAATGTATGATAGAATCTCCATGATGAACTCGACCGATAGCGACTAGATGAGGAGGACGCTCGTCCACATAAAATCTAAATCGAGCAGTGTCCCTAGGCGGAGTCTTCCCTTCTGAAGGGCCAGAAACATCATCCGTACAACTTAACACGAGTAACATGATCATCAGGTGTACGTAGATCGACGTGGGGCTGCTGTGAGTGAGCACCCAAATACTCTAATGTTTGGCCGAATGTTTTCATCAAATTTTGTGTGACGTCATATGTGATCTTCTTCGTTAGCTCCTCCAACAAACTTTCATTTATTGATGATGCAGATCGACGTGAAGATCGTCCAAAATAATCTCGAATGCCTACACCAAATCCAATGCCACGAACACGGCCTGGGTGCTCCGGTGTCCCAATGGCCTCAGCCAATATATCATGTCTGTAACACCCCCAATCCACTCAGGGATATTACACGCCGTAGACCCCTTTCCACAAGGAGCTACCAGGCGGGAGACTACAAAACAAAACCCACAGGCGGTCAACTTGACCAAAACATAATACCGTAGACCGATTAGGTCTCTCAATACACAACATAACCGAAAAATCTGATAAACCAAAATACAACTCGATCACCTAATACATAAAATGTCCATCCCCTCAAGGATGACAAGAACTCAAACTGACAGATCACTGACGGACAACAGACTACAACTGTGACTAGTATCGCTGCTTTGCATTATCCTCCAAGCCAATCCTGTGGTTGCTCACTCTCCAGTCAGAATGTAACACCCCCAAACCACTCGGGAATATTACAGCGCCGCAGACCCTCTCTGCGAGGATCTACCAGGCTAAATACAAAACAATGAATCACTTCACATGCCGACATGGCTACATAAAGGACCATTAGACCGATTTGGTCTTTTGTTACAACACACACAACATTACATACAAGATTCTTTCCCCAAAACTCATACCCGCGCAGGGGCTGAAATACAATAACACTCCCATAAATCGGGGTAACAACACATCGGAGGGATAACCAACACGACTCTACCAAATACTCTACAATTGGTCTTCACGTGATTAGTATCTTCGTCTCCCATCATCCTTCGTATCGATCCTGTGATTCACTCCACAGCTACCTGCAAGTACCTGGACGCAATACAGACATCCACCCCCCAAATACTCGGGGGTTAGCAAAACTCCACTGTTTTGCTTGTAACACCCCCAATCCGCTCAGGGATATTACACGCCGTAGAACCTTTCCTCAAGGATCTACCAGGCTGGTAACAACAAACGAACAACTCGACAATGCCTTTAAGGCTAAAATGACTCAGTAGACCGATTTGGTGTTTCAATAAATACATACAACTCAATTACAATACATGCCCACGCAGGGGTCGAATACAACACACTCCCGTACAACGGGAAAAGAATACTGCAGCGGAAATAAAATACAACTAAACCAATACGACATCAATGGATCCTCGTGTGATTAGTATCGTTCATCTTTCATCATCCTCCATGCCGACCCTGTGCTATGCTCCAAAACCTGAATGCAAAAATAGACATCCACCCCCCGAATACTCGGGGGTTAGCAAAACTCCACTGTTTTGCTAGTGCAAGTATAAGTGCAAAAAAATACGAGCCATACAATTCAAGTTCCAAGAATAACAATAACTAGGAATCTTCAAAGATTCAAATACACGAAACGAATACTTCCCGAGGCAAGAGTTTGAGTAAAACTTTCCAAATTCGAAAGATCACAAATAACGAGAATGATTTGCAAAATGGTTTAAAATACCCTCGGGAGTTTTAATAGAAAACAATTTAGGATGATCAAATCCTTCTTTTTCCAAAATCAACAGGGTCACAGCCCAAAGGTTTTGTTTTCACACATAGAAAACCGATAACAATTCACAGGGCCAGAGCCCAACATCACGTGTCCTCGACGGACATAAAATACACACGCACCCGTGAAGTTTCACTCGTGAATCCAGGGCGAAACTATTGGACTCCCTCCGAGGCCCCGTCGAACCCTCCCGAGGTGAGCAAACACATTCACAAAACATACACACACACTCGTGAAGTTTTTACTCGTGAACCCAGAGTGAAGTCATAGATTCCCCCGAGGCCCCGTCGGACCGTCCCAGAGTGAGCAAAATACATTCACTAAACATACACACCAAGTTGTGAAGTTTTTACTCGTGAACCCAGAGTGAAGTCATAGATTCCCCCGAGGCCCCGTCGGACCGTCCCAGGGTGAGCAAAATACATTCACTAAACATACACACCAAGCTGTGAAGTTTTACTCGTGAACCCAGAGTGAAGTCATAGATTCCCCCGAGGCCCCGTCGGACCGTCCCAGGGTGAGCAAAATACATTCACTAAACATACACGCACAGGCATCGCCTAGGACCAGGACGCCACCATGAATCCTACCCGAGGCCTCTAAGGACCCTCCCGAGCTGGCTAGCGAAACAATCAAGCACAAATAATATATCACACCAAGGATATCCAAAACAACTCAACAAGAGGCATCAAACACCTAACAAAACAACACGTCCAACCATAATGCATCGAAAGGAGATAATATATGTATACACGCATTATCAAGCGCAACATCAACACCAAACATATCCGTAAGACTCACGTACTCGTTCACGAAACACACTAATCACAAAACACACGATTTTGAAAAAGGGCCTTTAACGAGGCTAGTCGATTCTTTTGAAAACTCATTTCAAACAAATAAACAAACACACCAAGACGATCACCAATTATCGTATCCACAAAACAAGAATAGTATGGACAAGGTACTTGCCTCGAAATTGGCACGCAAGTATTCCGACGAACACGGCTCAACTGGAAAGCTTCGAAACGCCCGATGCTTTCGAAAAGGAAAACGACAACGAACAAAAGGGTTCGACATGGTTTCTTCGCAAGAAACTCGACCCTAACAACATATAATTAATAAATCAATGATCATACGATGAGGAATAATCGTAGAACGCCCGAAAACCCCTCTAAGACATTTTACCGGACACCTTCAAGGCGTCAGTCAAGAACTCGACCCAAACAACGAATCGATACGATCCAACCATGGAATAATAAAGGAAATGATATAATATATCTAAATAATCATCAATCCATCATAATCCTAAGTTAAATCGGATTAAACGGATGAAAACAACCAAAACACCCAAATTCCCCAAAACTAGATTTCTAGGAAATCGGCACGGTCAGTAGATCGGAGGATGTTATAGGACGGATGATTGATGATATGAACCTCAACACTTCATGGATTCATTGTCCAACAACATCTCTAGATGATTCACACACCCACACCGCGTACGGGAAGAAAAAGAATGAGAAATGGTCAAGAAAAACGCCGCCAGGCCTTAAATAGTGATCGGCCGGGTTACGTACGTAATCGGCCATGGCTTACGTGCGTAATCGCCATGGCGAACTCATCGCCTGAAATGCGGAAGCATTACGTGCGTTACGGACAGGCCTTACGACGTAATCGGCCTTACGTGCGTATCGCCGATCACTACCGCCGTTACTCGGCCGGTATGGCTCGCCTCAAAGATGCCGGCCATGACTCGGCGGGACCAACTCCGACGGCCCGAACGACTCCCGAAACCCGAACTCGAGTACGAATCAAGATACGGTTACGAAGTACTCGCAAAGACAAATCCGAGCACTAAGAGAACACACGATTCCGACCACCCGAAGGCTCGAAATTCGACAACGGAAAGTAATTACCCCAAACTTTGGGAAATTACGAAAATGGCCCAAAACGCCCGAAAATCACGATACGTGATCGAAACACCAAGCCAAAGCTCGCAACATGAAAAATAACATTAAATGAACTTACGAGAAAGTCGAAACAACAGTTTCGGATGAGATTCGCAAGAATCGAACTCAAGTGCGGAAAAACCGCTAAAAAGCACGGAACTCAACAAAACGACACCGAAACGAACTCGGATGACAAAAAGTGCAGAATTAATCATTCTCAGAATGACGAAATGGTCATGAGCGAGTCATCAAAATGGACTTCCGCCAAAAAAAGAAATTACCGGAAATCGAAATTACGGGTATTACATTGCTAGTGCAAGTATAAAACAGAAGTACAAGCCATACACAACATATTTCAAGAACATAAAAATCTTGAATATACTTCCCGAGATAACTCACTTGATCAAAACCATTGAATTATAAAAAGGGTAGGAAATAATACCATGTATCTCTTACAAAACATTTTATAATCTCGGGAGTTTGAAAACATTTGGAATTAAGGAATTCTCAAGTCTTTCGAAAACACTTAGGGACACGGCCCAAATATCATTTTCCAGAAATACAAGTTCCGATAACAAAACACAGGGTCCACGACCCAAATCACAAAACACAGGGTCCCCGACCCAAATCACATACTACGAAAATAGTACCACTATGAATCAACAATACTTCGAAAATATAGGAATCATCCTAATTTCTACCCTTTGGAGCATTTCGCCGGACATCTCAAAGGCTCATACTAACATAATCGACGAACATAAGGATTTACGAAGTTCATACCACAAAGTCTCAATATTAACAAAGGATCTCGAGTATACAATGAAGATCTTACAAAAATCTGGTCTAGATCGTTTTAAATCGGCCGAAACCTCACAAACCCCCAAATTCAAGAATTAGGGTTCTAAGAAGAGATTACCTTGATTTGGATCAAGAAGATGATTAGATGTTGTTAAACATCTACAAATCCGTTACAAAATGAAGCTTGATGAAGAAGATCGCTCAAAATCGCCTCTTGAGCTCACTCCCGTCGGAAGGGATGAAGAAGGGAAAGGAAATGACGACTTAATGCTGCTGTCTAGTATTTATACTGGACAGTTATTAACGCGCGCTAAACACCCTGCATTAGCGTGCGCTAACGGGGTCAACGCTCCAGAGAAACCGCCTATAACACAGTTAGCGTGCGCTAGCCAAAAGCCGTAGCATGCGCTAACGGGTCACAAAACCAGTCCAGTAGCCCCTGGACAGATCTGCACCTACCAAGTAGCGTGCGCTAGAAATAACGATTAGCGTGCGCTAGCTATCGACCTTAGCGTGCGCTAACAAAGCCCCAGTCCCAGTCTAGTAGCTCCTGGACTGCCCCTGGACTGCCAGTTAGCGTACGCTACACATTCGGTAGCGTGCGCTAACCACAACGCCGTAGCGTGCGCTATGCCACAAGCATTAGCGTGCGCTACACCACAAAAACCCAAAAACTCACAAAGTGATCCGAAACGCCTCCAAACCCATGCCCCAATAAGGCACGACCAAAATATGACACAAAATTCCAACGATGAGGACAATGACAATCCGATAAAACCCAAAAAACCCAACGAATCCGGAATAAAGATCTCGGGTATTACATTCTACCCCTCTTAAAAGAAGTTTCATCCCCGAAACTTGAAACATAAAATGAATAACGCAAAAACAATTCCAGATGACATAAGCTATCCGTTGTCGATAACCTGTAACGAATCACATGCAGCACGTGGCTGCTACCATGCATGTCGCTACGTCAGAAGGATAACAGAACGCAACGAACAAAGTCAATATGGTTGACCAGCCCGAACAGTACGCCAATCAAAATGCGATCTAATCGCTGAACAAATACGAAATTCCACAACACGAGGATTGGAAGATCGAAAATGAAGCAAATTTCCCGAACTTAAGGAAATCACGAAGGAGTCCGAACGCTCAATAATTACGAAACGAGATCAACAAAAACTGAACAATCAAACGATTGAGTTACAACGACTAAGACAACAACAGTCGATCAATCATGTTCGAATCACGACGAACAATAATACTCAAACAGCAACCCCAAAGTTCACATCTCGACTCGAGACAATATACGATCCGGTGAAGACAACAAGATGTGCATTCACATAAGATCTACAGGAAAGAGAATAGCAATTTGGAAAGTCATAACGACAAACGGGTTATTCTGAAACAATACCACAACTCGTTCGATCAACAAAAGCACAAGACAGGACAAGTTCAGAAAATATCAACGAATATAAACGATTCGACAGAGTCGAAAGTACAGAGTTCAAAATCCGATCCACTTCAAATAAAAGAAGTTAATCTCCGAAATTCGAAACAACAAAACAAGGGAAATTACTCAACATACAACTGGTAGACCACGCACCTCCGGGACTACTCGGAGTCGATCGTGATATCAGCGCTCAAGTCCGTGCCTCGGAAGGCTCGGTGCCGAACTCACAAAACTGAACCCGGTGTCCCTTGAGTCCGCACCTGTAACACGTTACTGGCGGAGAACGACAATGTGCACGAACATGTCCCGCCACATTATAGTTAAAACATCTCCTGGCTTTACCAGGAGTCAGAGCAGACGACTTGGAACTCTTAGTTCCACGCATCGATCGATGGAGCTTCACAGCTGAAAGGCTACGACATTGAAAACTAGAAACACCAACTCCTGCACCGTCTACACGGTTATCGGACTTCCTCTGCTTCTTCGACTCGGGCACACGCTCCAACGATAATGAAGCTAGTTCACGGGCTAATGCTCGATCTTGATAGTCCCTCAACGAAGTGAAATTGAATCCCGACATATACACGCGAATATCCGGCTTCATCCGTCTGTCAAAGTGAAGGATCCTCTCTTCCTCGATTCTCACCCAGTCTCGTACATAACTGAGTTGTTTGCCATAATCGATGATATCTTGCGACACCGATATATCTTGCGACACCGATATATCTTGCGGTTCTGCCAAATAGAATTCGCGAATCCTCTGCTCTCTAATCGGTTTCGGACAGAACTCGGATTCCATAAATGCTTGGAACTCCGCCCACGTGACATCACGATCATGAGGTTTAACAGCTTCCCACCAATTAGCGGCATCTTTGTCAAGAAGGTACTGAGCGATAGGTACCTTTCGCTCTTCAGGACATCCGACAGGAAAATCCAACCACCCCAGCCCAACGCATCTACAGCACCGGCGAATCGAGGGGGATTCATACGAACTACCTCGCGAAGCCATTGATTTACACCGACGTTCTGACTCGCGTCAATGCTACGTTGAACCACCTGGGTCAAATGAGTCATCTGAGTCGCTACATGTTGCAATATAGTAGCAACACCCAAACTAAAATCATTCCCAGCAACATTCTCTCGATTCTGCATCTGATCCCCGTGGCCATCAGCACCACGGTTACGACCACGACCTCTGCCCCTCGGCATACTAACAAACAACAACCTATGGCAACGAAAGATCATAACACATAGCAAGATATTCACATCTCCGTCTTTAATCAAACACCATTAAATCATATACATATTACGATTTAATTCAAGCTAGAGCACAATATACAAACTATTATCCCAAAAATCTTCATTTATAACGCCGTTGTTATGTGAATTATAAATGCAATGAAATTAAAGTCATTCATTATATCAAAATCATTTTCTGTACGGGTTCCGCGCCGGAACTCACCAAGTTGAAAACCATTTTCAAAAACGTTCAAAAATGCCAAAAAGGCCGATGACGGTAATACTTTCCAAATACTCACCAAAAGTTATTTTCCAAATACCAAATACCGTCATAAAATACCATTTGAAATTACAAGGCGAAGACGCAAAAACTCAATAGTTTCAAAATATACATTAAGTCACCCGACAAAAGAGTTAGGAAAAAGGGTCAACGAAATGACTCAAATTTACGAACCCGAAAGGTCATTTTAAAACACACACTATTTGGTAAAGTACCAAAAAGTCATTTTGAACTTTACACTCGCAGCGGACAAGAACACAGTTCAAATTACACATAACCACACACAACAATTGTTATTCATGAACAACACACATAGAGTATGGTCTCAAACGGTCAACCTAATCAATCGCAAAAGTTAGACTTACGGCTGGAATGTAGTTTCTGAGCTTCTGTTCAGACCAACTAGTGTATGATTTAACAGAGACTTAGCGTGCGCTAGTCATGCCATGTTAGCGCGCGCTAGCCATTCTAATCCAGCAACACATTCATGAGCATATACTAAATGATACCAAAGGTCACAGGTTAAAAATAAATAGCAACATATAATCCAAACACCAACAATTTACATTCTCACTACATAACTTCTAACCGAAATTCATGAAACCGAAAAGTCGAAGGCGAAAGTCATGTCTCAAGTAAACTTTTGATAGACCTCGTTTTAGCATCTAGAAATCAAACTTTAAAAATTTTCAATGCAAGATGAAAATAAAATATATGTAGTTGAATTCTCAAAATCTTCGGTCTCGAGGTCATCATACGAAAATCAAATCATTTTTCCTCCTCGAAGGATGTTTTTAAATAGAATTTACGTGACTTCCCCAAAATATTTGAAGTTTAAAATACCACATTGATGAACTTTTATTGAGTAACCAATCCAAAACATCACTCCTGTAAAAACGATTTCACACAAAGACGTATACATATATACATACATACCGGTACTACTCTTTATTCCAACACAATACGAGAATCAAACAAGTATGGAGTAAGTATTCGCGAGGCACAATTAAACTCCACATAATAACACAGAATCACATAAACTCGTATAATATGAGACACAACAAAGTAGGGAGACTTACATCCACAGATCGCACGAAGATGATGGTTGCGCCTCGATACTAATCACGACCGACAACTCAGACGACGCGTCGCGACACTACTCAGTCAGACCAAATCTGACAAGACAAGACCCGACAATACACAACTCAACCCGACAGCCTAGGTTTCCTCAACCTAAGCTCCAATACCATATTCTGTAACACCCCCAAACCACTCGGGAATATTACAGCGCCGCAGACCCTCTCCGCGAGGATCTACCAGGCTAAATACAAAACAATGCATCACTTCACATGCCGACATGGCTACGTAAAGGACCATTAGACCGATTTGGTCTTTTGTTACAACACACACAACATTACATACAAGATTCTTTCACCAAAACTCATACCCGCGCAGGGGCTGAAATACAATAACACTCCCATAAATCGGGGTAACAACACATCGGAGGGATAACCAACACGACTCTACCAAATACTCTACAATTGGTCTTCACGTGATTAGTATCTTCGTCTCCCATCATCCTTCGTATCGATCCTGTGATTCGCTCCCCAGCTACCTGCAAGTACCTGGACGCAATACAGACATCCACAACCCAAATACTCGGGGGTTAGCAAAACTCCACTGTTTTGCTAGTGCAAGTATAAAATAGAAGTACAAGCCATACACAACATACTTCAAGAACATAAAAATCTTGAATATTCTTCCCGAGATAACTCACTTGATCAAAACCATTTAATTATAAAAAGGGTAGGACAAAATACCATGTATCTCTTACAAAACATTTTATAATCTCGGGAGTTTGAAAACATTTGGAATTAAGGAATTCTCAAGTCTTTCGAAAACACTTAGGGACACGGCCCAAATATCATTTTCCAGAAATACAAGTTCCGATAACAAAACACGGGGTCCACGACCCAAATCACAAAACACAGGGTCCCCGACCCAAATCACATAACATATATTCCTAAGGATTACTCGCGTTCCGTGCTAACAAGCCACGAACCTCAGATGCTCCCTCAGAACATACCCGAGTGAATAACCCAATAGGAAACCATACCGAATCACATATCCTCGTGACAACAGTCACATAACCAATAACAAATCACAACCATAAGTTATCCCGGCATCACGCTAACAAGCGACGAACCTCAGAGTCCCCGCAAGACATACCCAATGATAACCCCCACAAGTTATCCCGGCATCGGGCTAGCAAGCCCCGAACCTCGGAGTCCCCGCAAGACATACCCGGATTGGATAACCCTACGGTCACGCCCGACCCATACTAACAAGTATGGATCCCGGAGATTCAACAATCCTACCCGGAGGCACATCACTTTCAACGATCACATAACAATGAGCACAACATCAAGCTAAGCAACACTTAAACATCACAACCTCCTTTTCAAAGGAGTAACAACTAATATCACACACAATACGTCCTTACCGAACAAGTACACATAACATTACGTAATCCCCGGCAAAGGATTACGATCTATTAAACTTACTCAAAGTGATCATATCATCTTTCAACATACAAAACCAACACACATATTCCGAGAACACATATATTCACGAAGTACACGAATTATCGTTGAAAGACAACATTTATCGAGAACATACCGATCCCTTTTTACGTTCATTAAACATTGGGTTTCGCATATAATCATTTATCAATAATTACGCCTACGAAACATGAAACGTACAGACAAGATACTTGCCTCGGTATCACGAGCGACGAAACGACGAACGGGCACGATCGGGTAGCCTTCGAACTTCCAAAAACGACCAAGACTTCGACAGCCCACGAATACTACGAAAATAGTACCACTATGAATCAACAATACTTCGAAAATATAGGAATCATCCCAATTTCTACCCTTTGGAGCATTTCGCCGGACATCTCAAAGGCTCATACTAACATAATCGACGAACATAAGGATTTACAAAGTTCATACCACAAAGTCTCAATATTAACAAAGGATCTCGAGTATACAACGAAGATCTTACAAAAATCTGGTCTAGATCGGTTTAAATCGGCCGAAACCTCACAAACCCCCAAAATTCAAGAATTAGGGTTCTAAGAAGAGATTACCTTGATTTGGATCAAGAAGATGATTAGATGTTGTTAAACATCTACAAATCCGTTACAAAATGAAGCTTGATGAAGAAGATCGCTCAAAATCGCCTCTTGAGCTCACTCTCGTCGGAAGGGATGAAGAAGGGAAAGGAAATGACGACTTAATGCTGCTGTCTAGTATTTATACTGGACAGTTATTAGCGCGCGCTAAACACCCTTCATTAGCGTGCGCTAACGGGGTCAACGCTCCAGAGAAACCGCCTATAACACAGTTAGCGTGCGCTAGCCAAAAGCCGTAGCATGCACTAACGGGTCACAAAACCAGTCCAGTAGCCCCTGGACAGATCTGCACCTACCAAGTAGCGTGCACTAGAACTAACGATTAGCGTGCGCTAAGCAGTCGATAGCGTGCGCTAACAAAGCCTCGGCCGATCCGGTAGCTCACGGATCGCCTCGGATCGCGATTAGCGTGCGCTACACATTCGGTAGCGTGCGCTAACCACAACGCCGTAGCGTGCGCTATGCCACAAGCATTAGCGTTCGCTACACCACAAAAACCCAAAAACTCACAAAGTTATCCGAAACGCCTCCAAACACATGCCCCAATAAGGAACGACCAAAAAATGACACAAAATTCCAGCGATGAGGACAATGACAATCTGATAAAACCCAGAAAACCCAACGAATCCGGAATAAAGATCTCGGGTATTACACAGAACACCTGGAATAAATAACAAAATCCCCAACGAAGGGTTAGCGATGGAATCGCTAGAAAGTAACCAAGCTATAAAGTTATACATCACGAATATAACCGCTATGAAAATAACCTTTCGACAAGGTAGTAACATGATCCCCGAGTCTAAAGTCTTTTCGAAAAACATTTCCCTCAAGGAAGGATCATAGAAACAACTTCAAAACACGTTTGAAAGAATAAAGGAGGACGTCGGGGGTCTCAGTGTAAAATCATGAAAAGATTTGTAATTCTCCTATTCAAAAGGATTTTCCTTAAAAAACATGAAGACGATTCAATTCTCAAACAAGCCTCAAAGGAAGAAACGCAAACACCAAAATAACCAGAATCCAGGATTCACACAATCACAATTCAGAAATATCCAGTCAAAAAAATACTCAAATCACCTCCGTGACCTCGATGGGACCCATACCGGATTAGTTACCGAAAAACAACCTCAAACCCACCCATAAGTTATCTTGACATCGTACTCGCAAGTAACGATTCTCGGAGCCCTCTCCAGACCTACCCGATTAGATAACCTTATGGTCAAATCATATCAACTGGCCGTACTAGCAAGTAACGCACCACCGGAGGCCTCATGGTTCCCTACCTGGTTAACATCAGTCAAACACGCCCACAAGTTATCTTGACATCGTACTCGCAAGTAACGATTCTTGGAGCCCTCTCCAGACCTACCCGATTAGATAAACTTATGGTCAAATCATATCAACTGGCCGTACTCGCAAGTAACGCGCCACCGGAGGCCTCACAGGTCCCTACCCGGTAATATCTCAATCACCGATTACACAACAACAAGGTATAAGATTTGCCTCACACATGAAATTAAGAGTTAATGCAACAAACACTTTCACAAAGCGTAACATTCACGTCACACCGTCATCTAGTACACCTTCTAACAAGTGAACAATACAAATATTCCCCAATTACTCGGATAACTACTCACTTCAAAATATCCATCTCGAACATAATACAACATGAGATGATGGTTGTCATTCTCCAAGAATTTCAAGTTTACGCTCGTATTTACTTTCATAGAATCACATATTCATTTAGAAGTGAGTTATGGTTAAACGTTCAATCACTAACAAGTACACATTAAATTCGCGACACGTCACATTCTCAAAGTATAAAGATTATAGACGAGATACTCGCCTCAAGTCCAAAGCACACGAAGCAATGGGAAGGCTCGAACGGAAATCCTTGATGAGGACGACGACGAACGGAAGGGTTCGGTATGAGCTCTTCGCAAGGAACTCGACCCTAGCATCATATCATTAATAAATCAACGACCGAACGATGGAATAATAATCATAGAACGCCCGAATCCCTCTATGACATTCTACCGGACACCTTCAAGGTGTCGATCAGGAACCCAACAAAACGACGAATCCTCGGCAATCAAACCATGGAACAACAAGGAAATTGATATAATACGGCTCAATAATCATTAATCCATCACTAATCTAAGTTACTACGGATTAAATGGATGAAATCAAACAAAATCTCCAATTTTCCCAAAACTAGATTTTTAGGAAATCTAACCTTGATTCGGTCGATCGGAGGATGTTATGTGATGATTAATCGACGTTAGAAACTCAAGAACTTCATGGATTAGTAGTTGAACAACATGTCTTCGTGATCTCAGAGTATAGGCCGCGGAGGAGATGAACTGAGTGAGAAAATGAGTGAAGAAGTAGCCTGACCGACCAATATATACTGCCCAGCACTGGCTTAGAGCCGCGGCCCGTCCAGCAGGGGCCGCGGCCCGCGGTACAGCCCGCTCCAGCATCAAAAGGCACATGGTGCAGTCTTAACGTTTTCGACCATAACTCCTTCGTCCGGACTCCGAATGACTCAACGTTTGAACCATTAGAAAGATAACTTGATTCTCTATAATAGTGGAAATATTCAGAATTTTTGGAGTCTCCAAGAATTTATGGTGATTTTACAAAGTCAAACTCATACTTGAAAAAGTCGCTTAAGAACACGGAACTCAACAAAACGACACCGAAATGAACTCGGATGACAAAAAGTGTAGAATTAATCATTATCGGAATGATGAAACGGT
Organism: Orobanche coerulescens; assembly: GCA_033398695.1. Classification (NCBI taxonomy): domain Eukaryota; kingdom Viridiplantae; phylum Streptophyta; class Magnoliopsida; order Lamiales; family Orobanchaceae; genus Orobanche; species Orobanche coerulescens. Next base: position 9,162,089 of record CM065807.1, on the reverse strand, counting down.
CACAATAGAGTCACTAAGATGGACTTCTGTAAAAAAAAAGAAAATCACTGGAAATCGAAATTGCGGATATTACATATGGACCTAATGCACCTAATGCTACAACGACTCGGATACACTAATGCACCTGCTATGATTCAACACAATAACGAGCCAACCATGAAATGTAACATGCCACAACCCAAGCACACATTTAATCAAAGAAACGCCGACGACACAAGTCTCAGATGACGAACTTTACAGAACACATCAATACATCATAAAAAAAATATCCCACATAATCATAACCAAAAAAAGTAACCGGAACCAAACAACAACTAATTTTGTGCAACTTGAAAGTAAAAATCTCGGGTATTACATTCTACCCCTCTAAAAAGAAGTTTCGTCTCGAAACTTAAAAAGAAGGGTGAAGTAAGCAGAAGGAACGACCAAATAAGTCTCAGCGATCCACACGAGTCGTTCCCGACAAGGGTGCTGAAGCTCGATTCTGGGAAATCTCATGGATTAATTCACAATATTGAACCCTGTGGCCCTCGAGTCCACAGTTATAACAAGTAATCGACGGCAAAGGACAATTGGCCTTCATATGGCCCACAACGTTGCAATTGAAACACCTCCCAGTCTCACTAGGAGTCAAAGAAGATAACTTAGAACTCTTGGTTCCACCAAACGAAGAAAGGGAAGATTTCGCCGCATGACTACGCGAAACTCGATTAGAAGAATTTCCAATTCTCACACCACCCGAAAAATCTCCAGACGTCCTCTGTCTCTTCGGCTCATGCAAAGGCCCAGAAGATAACGATGCCATCTCGCATGGCTCGATCCTGGTACTCTCTCAATGTAGCACAAGTGATACCCGACATATACTGTCAAATCTCTGGTCTCATCCGCATGTCGAAATGACTGATTTTGTCTTCCTCGGTCCTCACCTGGCTCTTCACGTAAGCGAGCTGTCGACTATAATCGATAATAGCCTGCGACACGGGTATATCCTGCAACTCGGCTAGGTAAAAATCTCGGATCCTCTGCTCTCGGATCGGCTTCGGGCAGAACTCCGTTTCCATCAACTTCTTGAACTCTTCCCAAGAAACAGCATGATCCTGAGGCTCAACGGCCTCCCACCAATTAGCAGCGTCACCAATGAGAAGGAACTAAGCGATAGGAATTCTTCGCTCCTCGGGACAAGTAACCGCCTTGAAGATCTTCTCCAATTGGAAAAGCCAACCGTCCCAGCCCAAAGTATCACCCACGCCCGCAAAGCGAGGAGGATGTACGAACCACTTCTCTAAGCCACTGAGTCGACCCGACATCCTCATTCGCGGTATTGTTACGCTGAACCGCCTGAGCCAAATGAGTCATCTGGTCTGCCACCTACTGGAGTATAGTAGCAACACCGATACTAATGCCATTACCGGTAGCATGATCCTGATCACGCGACTGATTACCACGACCCCGACCTCTCGGCATACTGAATGGACAACCGTTCAGAAGGACAAAACAAACACCACACAATCAATATAGGGCAAACAATAGTAGCACAATAAAATACTCATTCTGAGTCATAACACGAATACACGAACTATCACCGCAATGATAGAATTTAAATTCATAAATCATTTACTTGGCTATGTCAACACAACGTACGACCTTTACCAAAGCAATCACGGTCAAAATCACAAACACACCGTCGCGGTCAAATATGGGTAATATTTAAAAACAAAATATTCCGAGGCACTTGATCAAATGATAGCATTTTAAAATTCCTGAATTTGAAATTTTTTGCCAAAATGGATTTTTGAAAAGAAATATTTTTAATACCTCGGTCATTTGATCAAAACTATGAACCCATTATCATATCTGTTTCGTTTGAAAATCATTTGCAAAACATCTTGAAACACCAGTGTATTCGATAAACGATATCATCAAAATAACCTTGTCAATGTATATGATCATTACTATCAATCAACTACCACATCCGGATAATGTCAAAGAATAATATAATTTAACCAAACTATGAAATCATAACATCCGGGCGTACACCCATAACTTGCTAACAAGAAAGGTGACAACTTATAATATGTCAATAATATCCACACAAGATAAGCAACTAAGTGCAATACTGATACCGCAGTCAGAGTTCACAATCGTCACAGACGGACCATATGACTAGGTCGATAGGGATTAAACGACAGATAATGAGTATAGGGAGAATTGTAACAACAAAGGTACTGCCACGACAGTCAGAAGGTTACAATCGTAACACTAACTGTAAGATGGAAAGAATCAACTCAACATTTTCAAAATGGCTCCGAAGGTTAATGATCGACTCCTAACAATGTATCTCGACACTTAAAAAGTATGGTGAAAGTTTTCCGACGGGCAAAACAGCATAACGAACACATAAGGTTTTAAATTTTGAAACCCAAAATCGTTGGCAAAATAGATTTTTTCAAAATTCTTTTGATCACAATCGAAGATGATGGTAATATTTTGCAGTGCCCGAAATACATTAAAATACATTTTTCCAAATACCGTCTGATGGTGTAGTTTGAAAATACCGGATCAATTTGACAAAACCCAACCGATTTCAAAATTCATAAAGGTCATTGTTTAATCGCACCATCAAAATATAAAATAAAAATTCAATTTTCACAAAATGCTTAGAACCTTAAAGAACCTCATGTTGCTACCCAATATATTATCCGGAGATAGATATTGCTGGATGAGTTGATAGCAAACAAATGCGAGAACACTTCCGTGAGAAAAGTAAATAACACAAGGTTTGCCGGGGTTGTTAGTCCCGGGCTTGAATGCTCTCGCGAGATATTATTAATACAAATATTCGGGGATACAAGTATTAATGTAAGAATACAATTATAATGAGTGTAAAGATTCTTGTTATCTTAGCTAGTGAGCGTGTAGATTGCCGGAAGAACCAGATATGATGCTCTGTGAGTTCTTGTAACAACATAGATGAACTGAGACGGCGGTGAGAGATCGACAGTCTCTCACGGCGTGTATTAGCTGTATGTTTAAGCTCCTGGACTTGTATGTCTCTTGGAATCTGCACTGTGGAGACTTCTTGCCTCTGCCGACCGTCTTCTGGATGAGAGATTCTGAGAGAGAAATCTTGAGGTAGATTCAGGAGAAAAAGCTGGGAGCTGGATGGTATGTATGTTCTTCTGTATTTCCATAAATGAATTTGGAATATAAGTGAACTAATTCAGAACTTTTCTCCAGTAGGAGGAGGTTCTCTATTTATAGGACTTGGATATTCCGGGCGATCGCCTCAGCTGCATTATAATAAGCGGGCGATCGTCTTTTAGCACATGGACTTGTCCCCTTAAAGTCTGCAGGAGTTGCTGGCAGTTAGTCGCGCGGTCCAATGAGAAGCCTACACGCGTCTGAGTCGCTGTCACGGGCGGTCCCACCTTGTGCCTTTCGGCGGGCTTGTCGGTAGGTAAAACCGCCCTTGTCAGAGACAGCTGTTGGTGGTCAATGATCCATGAAATGCGGATCTTGTCCTGGATCTGCACATGGGCACTCCTTTGAGATCTATTCTTCGTGGACTTTGACGGACGGTGGTCCCTGCTCGTGGTGCAGGACGATCGTCCTCAGCCGGGCACTAGAGTCGATCGCTATGTGCCAAAGGGCGATCGCTATGTGCCAAAGGGCGATCGCTAGATACCTGAAGGTGGTCTGGTATCTTCGTTTAGGCGAGTCCACCATAGTTAGATTGGTTGTGGTCTTGGTCGCTCGGCTTTGCAGTCGATCGCCTGTCGAGGTGAATAAATCTTGACACAACAATTGCCCCCCAGCTCGCTCCTATGTTGGAAACGTGGGGTGAGGTGGTTCTGCTAGCGATTGCTGAATTTTGACGAGTGACTGCATTTTACTGAACTGGCGATCGTCTTCGAGCTGATTGATTCTGACTGACGACTGCCTGGCCGAAAAGAGCGGGAAATGGCTGCGGATGTGAAAAGGTCTCTGGGACACGCGTCGGGTTCCTGTTGGGGGAGGCCGACGGTCATTTATGACTCCTCGTCTGACGCGTCCTTGAAAAGACGCGTACGCAGGTCTCAAGGGGGTCAATAAATGCGACGGTTGCACTTCAACCCCTGAGACTTTCCTTAATTGCACACGAGCCCCTGCCACCTCCTATAAAAAGGCGTAGTGCAGCAGCGCTAATTCTTACGCGCATTTATTGGAGAAAGAAGGTTTTGCTGAAGATTTTTCTGGAGACTTTGATTTCCGATAGTCAGTCGATTCCATCTTTGGTAAGAACACAACTCCTCTTCTCCTTATCTTGAATTCGAGAATGTCTGGAATTCTTTCTTCATCGGGAGCGGGAGCCTCCTCCGCCGCTGATACTTCAAACGTCCGGGGAGGATCCTCCGCAGATTTCCACCTAGAGACGGACGCAGAAGCTATCCGCGCCGGCATCGACCCTGCGGAAGTCGAGGCGTTATTTAACGAGGCCGACGTCGCTAGGGAGGCGGTGGTTGAGCATCGACGATCACAGATGGAGAGGGATCTGGTGGTGAGGGCCTATTGGGAGCAGCACAGCGCCTTCGGTCGGGCTTACGTGGCTTTTGTCGAGCTTATAGACAGAATGGCTGGTCCGTCTCCTCGATTCGATTTCCGGGAGTACTCGATCGCTAATCCTTATCAGCCTCCTAAGCGATCGCTATTTCGGGCCGAGCACGATCTCTATGGTCTCTTGGCCAAATCAGGAGTTCGGCGACCAGGAGGGATCTGGACGTGTGGAGGACGAGGTTCCATATCCCTTTGTGCCGGCCGAGAATGAGAGGGCCGATTAGCCTCCGGAGGGGATGGTCACTGTGAACGAAGCGATCATGGAGGCGGGGTTGCGATTTCCTTTGTCGCTCTCCGTCTCTTATATGCTGGTTGCTTGGAATTTGGCGCCGCTCCAGCTAACGCCGAATGCCTGGCTTCAGATTATCTGTACTCTGACCTTGTTCGGCGGTCACCGACTGTACCGCCTCCCTTCGCCGTCGGAGATGAACCACTTGTTCAAATTGACAACTCAGAAAGGGTCGGTCGGAGGCTATCATATTCAGGGCCGATCCGGTCGGGTGATCCTTGGAATCCCGAACAAGGTGCGGGGTGATCTGACGAAGTGGTTCTGGGTCGTCGGTGCCTGGAAAGCCTCAGCGAGCGGCAACCCTACTGGCGAGCTGAACATTCCCACTGGCTTTCGGGAGATAAATCCCGGTAAGGGTTCGGACTCTCCCTTTGTTTGGATATGTTCTGAACTGATCTAATTTGATTTCGTTTTTGCAGGTTTCCATATTCTGGCGATCGAGGAGCTGCCTTTCGACTTCCTGGTCATCTGGGAGCAGATACGAAGTTTGCCGGAAGACGAATTGGATGCTAACCGGATCAACAAGAAGAGTCGTCGGTTGTCCGCTCGCCTATTCTATTTTCCGAGACATCTCTCGGTCTCAGGTACGAATTCTACGATCTCCATTCGCTGGGCGATCGTCCTGTTGGAGGAATATGATTAACTGTGGCTTGACTGTTTTTATTGCAGAGGTTCGCTTTCCTCGCTTTGTGGATCCCCCACCGGAGATAGCTATGTCAAACCCTGGAGTTCTGGGTCGTCTCCGCCAGACGAAGTTATCTCGAGCTCCTCCTGTGGCGTTACCTATTATTCCGGAGGTGGAGCCTCACGTAGAGCCGATCGTGGCTGAAGAGAAAGTCCGTGAGGAGGGGCTTCGGACGAATCGCAAACGGAAGAGGTCGGGAGAGAATCCAGTCCCTGCCCCTGCTGGTGAGGTGCCGATCGCTGTGCCTTCGATCACCGTTATTCCCCCGGAGAATGAACCTATGCCCTCCGCGGCTTTCTTACGGGAGATGGCGATCGCCGATGCTGAAACCCCTCGTGGGAAACCATACTTCGGCCGCGATCCTGAGAGAGCCGAGAGGTAAACTTTGCTTGTTGAGTTGGAACTGGTTGTTCGCGTAGGATATGTGTTAACTTTTTGTGTTGATACAGGATCCGTCGCACAGATCCATCTTGCCCGCCGATGGTGTTGGATTTCTTAGCGAGCCGATCTCCTCGTCAGTCCTGTGACATCCCGTAATACGTCAACCGGGCCGTTTCTGCTCTACCGAAGGCTTGGACGACCGATCTAGATGCGATCGCTCGTCAGAGATCTGGGAGTACAATGCAGGCTGTTCTCGCCCTTTCTCTCCAGACGACGACCATGGCTGTCCAAGCTGCGCAGGAGTTCGAAGGGCGCCCTTCCACTGCTCGCCTGCAGGCGGATCTCGAGGCGGCTCGGAAAGAGAACGCCGAGTTCGCCGACAGGATCGTGGCAATGGAGAAGGAATCCCTGTATGCAGCTAAGTGGGCGAGTCAAGAGCTTGAGCTGGCGAGGAAGGATGCCGAGATGTCTCGGTTGACGGTTGACCGATTTCGGGACCGAATGACAAATGCCGTACGCTCGCAGAAGGCCGCTGAGATGGAGGCCGATCGCCTGAAGGTGACGATCGCTCGGCTGACTAGCGAGTTGGCGGAGGCGAGGGAAAAGACGGCTGCAAAGGAGGCTGAGCTCCAAGGCGCGCAGCAGGCGATGGCGGAGCTGAAAGGGGAGGTAGAGGCGACCAAGATCGATCCCTTTCAAAACTTGTAGTTTGTCAGCGAATTTGCCTATTATATGGCGTTCGCCGACTCGATCCGAGCTGCTAAGAAGGGAGGTTTGGAGGTCGGACCTCTTGCCGAGAGCTTCAAGGCGTATGCGTTGGAGCATAATCGATGATATCTTGCGACACCGATATATCTTGCGGTTCTGCCAAATAGAATTCGCGAATCCTCTGCTCTCTAATCGGTTTCGGACAGAACTCGGATTCCATAATCGAAGAGGCGAGCGCCTCTTCTTACGAATGGAAGACTCCTGGCGATCGCTTGGTCAGTAACGCCTTGTACTTCCGTTTGGTCATGCGAAGGATGGACGAGGGGGTGATAGCGGGCGGCGCGTCGAGAGCACTCCGTCGCTCCTGTAGGATGGCCATGGCCTCCTTGATCTGTTCCGTGGTTTGGAACTGATCGAGCGAGAGGCTTGGGCCGTCCCTCAGAGGCAGGATCGAGAGTCTCGGACCGCGGCGGCTACCCTCCGCCATCTACTGTGGCTCGGACTGAGATGGAAGGAGGCGTCTGGTGGATTGGCCAGCGGCTTCCTTCGATGCGGAGGCGGAAGACATGATTCTGAAAGCTTTCTCTGAAGAACAGTGAGTGTTTCTTCAGGTATGCTCCCCGGAGAACAGTGAGTGTTCTTCGAGGTGGTAGAAATAAAAACGAAGGTTCACCCCTCCTTCTAGCTCCAATTGTTGCTACCCAAAATATTATCCGGAGATAAATATTGCTGGATGAGTGGATAGCAAACAAATGCGAGAACACTTCCGTGAGAAAAGTAAATAACACAAGGTTTGCCGGGGTTGTTAGTCCCGGGCTTGAATGCTCTCGAGAGATATTATTAATACAAATATTCGGGGATACAAGTATTAATGTAAGAATACAATTACAATGAGTGTAAAGATTCTTGTTATCTTAGCTAGTGAGCGTGTAGATTGCCGGAAGAACCAGATATGATGCTCTGTGAGTTCTTGTAACAACATAGATGAACTGAGACGGCGGTGAGAGATCGACAGTCTCTCATGGCGTGTATTAGCTGTATGTTTAAGCTCCTGGACTTGTATGTCTCTTGGAATCTGCACTATGGAGACTTCTTGCCTCTGCCGACCGTCTTCTGGATGAGAGGTTCTGAGAGAGAAATCTTGAGGTAGATTCAGGAGAGAAAGCTGGGAGTTGGATGGTATGTATGTTCTTCTGTATTTCCATAAATGAATTCGTAATATAAGTGAACTAATTCAGAACTTTTCTCCAGTAGGAGGAGGTTCTCTATTTATAGGACTTGGATATGTCGGGCGATCGCCTCAGCTGCATTATAATAAGCGGGCGATCGTGTTTTAGCACATGAGATTGTCCCCTTAAAGTCTACAGGAGTTGCTGGCAGTCAGTCGCGCGGTCCAATGAGAAGCCTGCACGCGTCTGAGTCGCTGTCACGGGCGGTCCCACCTTGTGCCTTTCGGCGGGCTTGTCGGTAGGTAAAACTGCCCTTGTCAGAGACAGCTGTTGGTGGTCAATGATCCATGAAATGCGGATCTTGTCCTGGATCTGCACATGGGCACTCCTTTGAGATCTATTCTTCGTGGACTTTGACGGACGATGGTTCCTGCTCGTGGTGCAGGACGATCGTCCTCAGCCGGGCACTAGAGTCGATCGCTATGTGCCAAAGGGCGATCGCTATTTGCCAAAGGGCGATCGCTAGATACCTGAAGGTGGTCTGGTATCTTCGTTTAGGCGAGTCCACCATAGTTAGATTGGTTGTGATCTCGGTCGCTCGGCTTTGCAGTCGATCGCCTGTCGAGGTGAATAAATCTTGACACAACACCTCAGAAACACGTTCTCAAACCTACCCACAGCGGCACAATTACGACAGTCCAAGCAAAAATAATCGAACTTAAAACAACATGCCGAGACGGCAAACAGAATCATAAATTCAACCAAATACATCTCGTGTGCATCAAGTTTAAACATACAACAAAACCATTCATCTGAGTTTCTCACCGACTCTACCGTCGGTGCCCTTTTCGAAACCCATCAATTCATCAATTTCACATCATACCACCCCTCACGGCGGTTCAAAGTCAAGACATTAATACGTCCAACTGTATACACATACAGTGCGTCACAAGTATCGAATACAACTCCATTACACAACACCGTGCAAATAAAATCGTACACCATAATTAATTCGCACAGATGGAATCATGAAATACAGATACCTCGCATAAAAGAGGAGACTTACGTCCACAAGCTGCACAGAGATGATGGCTGCACCACGATACTAATCACAACTTAACACAATTGATCACAACAGATCACCACGGTCACACTTGTTCACAATTGCTCACCCGGGTGACATGACAAGACACGACTCGACAAGACCCAACTAGACCCAACTTCCAAGGTTTTCGCAAACCTAAGCGCGCTCCGATACCATTTATGTAACACTCCCAATCCACTCAGAGATATTACACGCCGTAGACCTCTTTCCACAAGGAGCTACCAGGCGGGAGACTACAAAACAAAACCCACATGCGGTCAACTTGACCAAAACATAATACCGTAGACCGATTAGGTCTCTCAATACACAGCAATATGATAAACCAAAATACAATTCGATCACATAATACATAAAATTTCCATCCCCTCAAGGATGACAAGAACTCAAACCGACAGATCACGGACGGACAACAGACTACAACTGTGACTAGTATCGCTGCTTTGCATCATCCTCCGAGCTAATCCTGTGGTTGCTCACTCTCCAGTTAGAACACCTGGAATAAATAACAAAATCCCCAACGAGGGGTTAGCGATGGAATCGCTAGCAAGTAACTAAGCTATAAAGTTATACATCAAGAATATAACCGTTATGAAATAACCTTTCGACAAAGTAGTAACACGATCCCCTAGTCTAAAGTCTTTTCGAAAAACATTTCCCTCAAGGGAGGATCATAGAAACAACTTCAAAACACGTTTGAAAGAATAAAGGAGGACGTCGGGGGTCTCATTGTAAAATCATGAAAAGATTTGTAATTCTCCTATTCAAAAGGATTTTCTTTCAAAAACATGAATACGATTCAATTCTCAAACAAGCCTCAAAGGAAGAAACACAAACACCAAAATAACCGGAATCCAGGATTCACACAATCACAATTCAGAAATATCCAGTCAAAAAAATACTCAAATCACCTCCGTGACCTCGATGGGACCCATACCGGATTAGTTACCGAAAAACAATCTCAAACACGCCCATAAGTTATCTTGACATCGTACTCGCAAGTAACGATTCTCGGAGCCCTCTCCAGACCTACCCGATTAGATAAACTTATGGTCAAATCATATCAACTGGCCGTACTCGCAAGTAACGCGCCACCGGAGGCCTCACGGGTCCCTACCCGGTAATATCTCAATCACCGATTACACAACAACAAGGTATAAGATTTGCCACATACATGAAATTAAGAGTTAATGCAACAAACACTTTCACAAAGCGTAACATTCACGTCACACCGTCATCTAGTACACCTTCTAACAAGTGAACAATACAAATATTCTACAATTACTCGGATAACTACTCACTTCAAAATATACATCTCGAACATAATACAACATGAGATGATGGTTGTCATTCTCCAAGAATTTCAAGTTTACGCTCGTATTTACTTTCATAGAATCACATATTCATTTAGAAGTGAGTTATGGTTAAACGTTCAATCACTAACAAGTACACATTAAATTCGCGACACGTGACATTCTCAAAGTATAAAGATTATAGACGAGATACTCGCCTCAAGTCCAAAGCACACGAAGCAATGGGAAGGCTCGAACGGAAATCCTTGATGAGGACGACGACGAACGGAAGGGTTCGGTATGAGCTCTTCGCAAGGAACTCGACCCTAGCATCATATCATTAATAAATCAACGACCGAACGATGGAATAATAATCATAGAACGCCCGAATCCCTCTATGACATTCTACCGGACACCTTCAAGGTGTCGATCAGGAACCCAACAAAACGACGAATCCTCGGCAATCAAACCATGGAACAACAAGGAAATTGATATAATACGGCTCAATAATCATTAATCCATCACTAATCTAAGTTACTACGGATTAAATGGATGAAATCAAACAAAATCCCCAATTTTCCCAAAACTAGATTTTTAGGAAATCTAACCTTGATTCGGTCGATCGGAGGATGTTATCTGATGATTAATCGACGTTAGAAACTCAAGAACTTCATGGATTGGTAGTTGAACAACATGTCTTCGTGACCTCAGAGTATTGGCCTCGGAGGAGATGAATTGAGTGAGAAATGAGTGAAGAAGTAGCCTGCCCGACCAATATATACTACCCAGCACTGGCTTAGTGCCGCGGCCCGGCCAGCAGGGGCCGCGGCCCGCGGTACAGCCCGCTCCAGCATCAAAAGGCACATGGTGCAGTCTTAGCTATTTCGACCATAACTCCTTCGTCCGGACTTCGATTGACTCACCGTTTGAACCATTGGAAAGCTAACTTGATGCTCTATAATACTATAGTGATTCAGAATTTTTGGAGTCTCCAAGAATTTATGGTGATTTTATAAAGTCAAACTCATACTTGGAAAAGTCGCTTAAGAACACGGAACTCAACAAAACGACACCGAAATAAACTCGGATGACAAAAAGTGTAGAATTAATCATTATCGGAATGGCGAACGGTCACAATAGAGTCACTAAGATGGACTTCCGTCAAAAAAAGAAAATCACCGGAAATCGAAATTGCGGATATTACATATGGACCTAATGCACCTAATGCTACGACGACTCGGATACACTAATGTACCTGCTATGATTCAACACAATAACGAGCCAACCACGAAATGTAACATGCCACAACCCAAGCACACATTTAATCAAAGAAACGCCGGCGACACAAGTCTCATACGACGAACTTTACAGAACACATCAATACATCATAAAAAAAATATCCCACATAATCATAACCAAACAAAGTAACCGGAACCAAACAACAATTAATTCTGCGCAACTTGAAAGTAAAAATCTCGGGTATTACAATGTCATCCCTCGGGAGTGAAGCTGCCCTGTGTACACTGTTCCTCCAACTCACCTACAAAAGAGCGATTTTTTAAGTGAAGCACAAATGTGAAGCACATAAATGAACTGTTAATATTTTTTTCGTGAAGATAAAAACACACTTTGTTTCATAAGTGAAACATAAAAGTGAATTTTTAAAATTTTATTCATAATTCGAATACAACCTTTAAATATTTGAAATTAAATATTAGGACTTTTATTTTTGTTTTCAAAAATATTTAAGTTATATAATTTAATTGAAAACAAAAATTTCCCGAATCAATTTTGAAAAGATAAGAAAAGTAAGTTTATTTAATTTTAAATACATTGTCAAATATTAAATGATATTTTAAACTTACGATCTTAATAACAATCTCTCGTGTAGCATTTGATGACACTCCCTAGATCTTTTTTGGCGACCAAGCTTCCACCTCTGATGACGTGAAGGAGGAGATGGAGGATCAATAATAACATCTTCCCCAAATTTTGATGCTTCTTTTTTATACTCCTTCAGCTTCCTCTCCATCTCCCGTACTTCCACAAAATCATATCCTCCTCGAGCCATAGTATGAGGAGCATTGTTCAGCTTAGCTATCTCTTGTTTCTTGATTCTCTTTTTCTGAAAAAAATATTTACAAGGAAATTGAAATAATATGTAAGGAAATGAAACTAGAGGTGGAATCGAGCTATAGAAAATTATTTGCAAGGAATCGAAATAATATGTAAGGAAATATTTGCAAGGAAGTGAGCTATAGAAAAAGTCTTTTGAATTTAGATTTACCTCCCAAGCAGGGTCCTCACGAATATTTTTGAATTTTTTTCAATCGTCCTCCGATATACCATACTTCTCACAAGGAGACAACCCATTCGACGGACCATATATATACTCACCGGTCAAGTCAGTCTTAAATTGCCTCCACATCGTGCCTATAGACTACAACGTCTTCTTGCGAAAGTGGCCAATATTGCTAATTTGACCGACATCAAAGTTTGCCTACATTGACAATTCAAATTGAAACGTTATCAATAATACAATTTTAAATTATTTGAATTAATTTCTGTTTTCATAAAACAATTTACTTAACTTATTATTTTTTTCAAAAATTTCAGTTTAATAAAATAATTTTCAGAGTATTTAAATTATTTTCAGTTTTTCAAATTATTTAAATTAATTTCAGTTCTTATAAAATATTTTACTTTAATTAATGTTTTTTTTTCGTAAATTTCAGTTTTATTCCAGATTATTTATATTTAATTTAGTTTTTTAAATTATTTAATTTAAATTTTAGTTTTTATAAAATAAATTACTTAAATTAATATTTTTCATAAATTTTAATTTTATTCCAGATTATTTAATTTTAATTCAGTTTTTAAAATATTTAATTAAAATTTTAGTTTTTATAAAATAAATTACTTAAATTAATATATTTTTTATAAATTTCAGTTTTATTCCAGATTATTTAATTTTAATTTAGTTTTTAAATTAATTTCAGTTTTTATAGAATAATTTACTTAAATTATGATTTTTTATAAATTTCAGTTTAATTCCGAATAATTTAAATTTAATTCAGTTTTTTAAATTATTTAAGCACAAAGGAAACACATAAATTAACCACAAAAGTAATGCACGTACCAATACATCCTGCCAAAGCATTTCCTTACCCGGCTCGTCTGGTACATGATTCCATCGATCGTACAGTATGGAAACATGATCTTTCACAAGTTTACCCAAATAAGTACTTAATTTGATTTTGTGTTCGTACTTAAGTTTTTCCCTGACTGGATCGATGTCAAGAGGTAGCTTTTCCCCATCTACACGCCGTTTGGACATACTTCTACATCTTGTAGGATTTCTCGATGTAGTAATCTGCGTATGACGAGAAGCAGCAGAATGAGAAGGAGAATGACGAGGAGTACGAGGAGAATGAGAAGGAGAACGAGGAGGATGTCGAGGAGAAGCCATATGCCTGCATAAACAAATTAAATATTTTCAAACACAACATAAACCAAAAAACTAATATTTGTCAAACACAACATACACCAATAAGCTGAATTTGTACTTAACATGATGTCAAGTGGGAATATGATGCCAAACACCCAACAGTAATATTTTTTGTTAGAAACTCGTTGTAAAAAAACTAATATTTGTCAAACACAATGTATTACCTAGTTGCCTAAATTGGCACTTATTATGACTTTGTAACACCCCCAAAACCATTCAGGGACATTACAGCGCCGTGGCCGGAACCCACAAGGCTAAAAATTATTTTCACAATTGTTTCAAACACGCCAAGAGGCCAAAGACGGTAATATATTTCAAATACTCAAGTAGTCTCCAAAAATTTGTTTTCCAAATACCGTCATAAAGTACCATTTGAAAGTAAAAGGCCAAAAATGCCAAAATTCAACAGTTTCAAAATGTACGCTAAGCCACCACTTACACGTACCGACGAAGAATAGTTTAGGGAAAAGGTTTTACGAGATAAAACCAAATTTACGAAATACCCAAAAGGCCATTTTAAAGTTATACACGAGTTGGTAAAAATACCGGAAAGCCATTTTAAAATACACACACAACGGATATAAACACAGTTCAAAATATACATTTGCAGCGGAATAAAACAACCAGTCAAATACTCGGTTCCCAAAATAATATCATAGCCAATATCACCTGGGAAGCACACCTCTTCACGACCGCTATTAGCTCGATCCGAGTACCTAAAAATAAAGCCCACGACGGGGTCATCCACAATACTCAATAATGATAACGATCACATCACATAAATAATTACATACCGATGTAATTCCAGAGTAAGAATACTACCAATGTAATCTTACCATCATAACTTCACCAACCCATAGCAATCCATATCAACCCAATACTTACCATAACCCACATTTCGCATTCTCAAATGACGAAATGAAATCAGCTATAACCATCTATACTATATTCAAACAATACTAAGAATTCTCAAAACATCATCATAACTCATAAGTATGGAATAATACATCCATGCCAAATCCTACCTGTCGGATCGCACATTCAGATACCAATCATGATAAGAACCACATATACACAATACATCTGTAGACCAATGATAGCAAAATCCCAAAACATCAACACAAAGTCCGAACGCTCACATAATCAATAACCAGATCAACCAATACATCGACCGAGAATATCATCGATATGATAAACTCCAATACGACCAACCAATGGTCAAACACAACCGAGAATATCATCAACATGATAACTCCAATACGACCAACCGAATGTCAAAACACAACCGAGAATATAATCAACATGATAACTCCAATACGATCAACAAGGATCAATAAGAACCGAGAATATCATCAACCTGATAAACTCCAATCACTATGGATTGGTGTTCAAGCCTTCTACCAATCGTTTTCATCGTTATTTTTCGTGAAAGGTATGTTACGATCATCTCAGCCCATATCTCGTTTTAAGAAGATTGTTCCGGGCATGTTGATGATGTTATAACGAAATATTAATCATGCTTGAAATAGATATCATGATATTAGAAGATTATGATGACTAAACTTAGGTTTTCCGTGTCGAAGATGATGATACCATTAAGTATTAGGATGAAATTTTCAGAAACATTCACGTCCTCTCTTTGATGATTTGGAATACTTGGGACTTAGATTAGTCGGAGTTGATTTTACTCATAATAGATGATTGATAAGTGAGTAATATGGAAGCTTTCATCTATAGTGAGAACTTTTTCATTGTAGAGATTAACGAGCTGATTAACCCTTCTTGTATCGATGGTTAAAATGAGATGATTATGTAAATGACAAACGTATAGAAAGTAAAACTTTGGTAGGAAGAGCTACTTCGCGGGAGAATGGGATTTTTACTGGCGAATTAACCTAGAACATGGTTGAATATGTTTTCCTTTGAAATGATGTTTTAGAATTCGTACATCTCGAATCATACCCTTGATATCGATCGTAGAATAGCCGAACTCTATATTTGAGATTGTAGTATGGAATTGTTGTGACATGAATATCCTTGAATTGGTAAACGTCGACAATTTATCCCTATTATGGTCATTTGATTTGCATGAGGTACGTTAATAGTCCGACCAAGTTTTTATCGAGTAGTTGAACCATGAACTAGCCTTACGTAAGATGTTTAACTCGGTCATAGCTTAGAAACGTTAGATGATCGTGTGCTAGTTACGTATACGCATGTTGAACTCTTCATATTTCATTATTGTGTGAAGGTTCGAGGCTTGCAAGTGGTTAGACGAAGGGACGACCTTCAAGTGTTTTGGTGATTATCGAAGTATTTAAACCTTGTCGTCATTATAAGGCAAGTACTTTAATTACATTTTATGTATTGATATTATACATGTTGTCGTGCATATGTATCGTTGTTATATGTTCACCTCGTGTTGGTCCGACGGGATCATCTTGGGATCTATGGTAGCGTGCGCTGGATCATTGGATAGATTTTTCCACCTCGTGTTGGTCCGACGGGATCATCTTGGGATCTATGCAGTGAATGCTGGATCATCGGAATTACCATGTGTATGTTGTATCATGTTATGTTTATCATGTTGCATATGGTATTGTGAGTCTTCTCGTGGTAGAGACTCATTGTTATTGTTGCCATTGAGGATGTTATTATTCTTCGCGAGATATTGTATAATCTGTTGTTGTATAATTATCGTACTTGTACTAGCATCGTTGTGCTAACCCCTTTGGGGGTGGATATTTGTTTTATGTTCAAGATACAGGAGGATGGGGAAGCAACCACTTGAGCCGCATGACGACGAGGGTGCGGAGTGATGTTATGGCCGGAATGGTTTGTCAGTTGCGTTTTGTTTTTAAATAAAGTACTCGAGTACGCTGTTTTTTGTCGTCTTTGAAGTTTGTATTCGGATGTGGATTTATTTGTATGTTTTATACTGGTGATGTAATAATTATTTCTATGAGTGGTATTTAATAAATGTTGTTTTTAAATTCTTAGCATTGTAAACCCTTATATCGAGGATTTACGGCGCTGTAATAATCCTGAATATCTGGGGGTGTTACATATGTAATGTCCAACTACTTACGTACGCAACACACCATTAATGTACGTAATAACATAACAATAACGTACGTTATCCTCAATCCAGAAGCCACGTCTCTTATCAACTGATACCATTACGTACGTAGCACAACTTGCATAATATATGTAAACATCTTATATTGTTAACGTACGTAATAACAACAACATAGCGTACATTAACTCCTTCGTTGACTCTCTTGTCCACATCTACGCTGAAAGTTGCCGACACCGGGCCCCACTCGTCGATCAAATCTTGGGTCATGTTCGATTCCTCTCATCACGTACGTAACACATGCTACGTAACGTACGTTATAATTACATCTTAACGTACGTAAGCTTCTCCGCTTAATGTACGTTATGGCTTCTATACTTAGCCATTTACATCTGATCATGCCTGTCATCTCATCATACCGTATATGCATACTCGTCCCAAAAATATTCTCATACGAGAAATCAGATATCAAAATCAAAACAACCTGCTACACGATATGCTCAAATATAATTAACGACCAATTACGTCAATCATACAAATACAACTGTCTCAGTTCTCAAGTTATTTTATCCAGACTGTATAGACACCATGTTATCCAATATATTTCAGATAGAATAACACGAAAAATTTATACCAGAAATCCAGTATATTACAGACTTAACATCTAATTGCCTACATTTTGACCACTAAGTACTAAATCTACTGATTTGTAAGTGACCACCTACTCACTTTGTAAGAGGAGAATAATTTAATTCGGTTAAACTTAGAATGGGAACAAAGATGGCATGTATCTATGCAAAATTTAGATGTAGTTATTCATGTACCTGATTTTTATTTATCTTTTGAGATAAAAAAGTTCTCCTATAAACCTTCATCATCGTCATTTTGAATGGCATGTATGTCTTCAGCTTCATTTTCTTCAACGATAGTGGGTAAACGTGTTGACAAAGGAATAAATTCACAATTATCAAATGTTGATTCTTCAGTTTCATTCATATCCACACTTCTACCTAGAATAACCATGGACAATCTTTCATGGATCATTGACATAGAACGCCTATTTTGCTTGGTGTGCCATGATAAAAGGCTCGTCTTTTTAAGCTACCTTGTGAAGATATACCAATGTAAACCCTAACTCATCGATTTTCACACCCGTATTATTATCATCCCACTTACAGTTAAACACAGGCACTCTAAACTTAACATAATCAAGTTCCCAGATCTCTTCTATAACTCCATAGTAACTCGTCGATGCTAAAATTGGATTTTTGTATTTTGAACTTGAAAAGTGCATAAACTCGGCTTGAAGAGTAACTCCACTATTTTGAACCATACTCTTATCATCTTGTGACTTTGTATAGAATGAGTACTTATTAATATCATATCCACTCCAAGTTACAACATCAGATTTGGGTCCGTAAGCTAGCCATTGTAATGTTTCAGATGCACTGCTAGAAGTTTGTTCCTTAAACCATCTCAAGAAAGTCTTATTATGTTCGATCAACAACCATTTCTCGCTCATTCGAGGATCCTTTATCTTCAAAATATTCTTGTGAGCGGACAAGTACGGAAGAACCTCATTAGTGCTATTCAAAACGTAACAAATGTGCTTGAAGTGCCTCATTGCGATTCTTGGTTAATATTTTAACATCCCGTGTACCCTTTCCATTATGTTTCCCATCATGTCGAGACTTAGGAAGCCCTACAAATGGTGTTTGTGATATGTAATCTGTGCAAAACTCGATTGCTTCTTCTGCAATATACCTCTCAACAATAGATGCTTCTGGATGAAATGGGTTTTTAGTATATCCTTTAAAAATCTTCATGTATCGCTCAATCGGAAACATCCATCGCAAATAAACGGGGCCACACTCTTCAATCTCTCTAACTACATGGACAAGTAAGTGAACCATAATATCAAAAAAAGGAGAAAAATACATCTCCAATTGGCACAAGATAACAACAGCCTCGTTTTTCCACTCATCCAAAACCAAAAGGATCAATCACTTTGCTACATATAGAATTAAAGAAAAAACACAGGCGAGTTATGGCATTTCTCACTCTTTACGCAAGACGTCACGTATAGCCACAACTAGAAGTTGTTGCATCAAGACATGACAGTCGAGAGACTTTAAGCTGACCAATGTCAGATTTTTCATCGATACAAGACTCTTAATATTTGACGAATAACCTTGTGGCACTTTAATGCCTTGTAAACAATTACAAAAGCTGATTTTCTCTCTTTTGGATAAAGTATAACATGCCGGGGGAAGATAAGTTCGTTTACCGAATACTTGCGGATGCAATTGAGGACGTATACCCATTTTCTCTAAGTCTTAACGAGCCTGTACACCATCCTTTGTTTTGTGTTTAACATTTAGAAGTGTGCCGATCACACTATCGCATACATTTTTTTCGACATGCATAACATCTATGCAATGTCTAACATCTAGATGTCTCCAGTAAGGAAGATCAAAAAATGTACAAATGTGCTTGAAGCACCTCAATCTCGACTCTTGGTTAAAACTTTAACACCTCGTGTACCCTTTCCTCTAATTCTATCCTCACATCGAGACTTAGGAAGCCCTACAGATTCCACTTGTGACATCTAATATGTGCAAAACTCAATAGCTTCTTCTGCAATGTACCTCTCCACAATAGATGCTTCCGGACGAGATGGGTTTTTGGTATACCCTTTGAAAATCTCCATGTATCGCTCAATGGGGTACATCCATCTCAAATAAACAGGGCCACACTCTTCAATCTCCCTAACTAGATGGACAAGTAAGTGAACCATGATATCAAAAAAAGGAGGAAAATACATCTCCAAATGGCATAAGATAACAATAGCCTCATTTTTCCACTCATCCAAAACCAGAGGATCTATCACTTTGTTACATATAGCATTGAAAAAAGCACAAGCGAGTTATGACATTTCTCACTTTTCTAGGCAAGACATCACGTATAGCCACTGCTAGAAGTTGTTGCATCAAGACATGACAGTCATGGGACTTTAAGCCAACCAGTTTAAGATTTTGCAACGACACAAGACTCTTAATATTTGAAGAGTAACTTTGTGGCACTTTAATGCCTTGCAAACATTTACAAAAGCCAATTTTCTCCGTTTTTGATAAAGTATAACATGCTGGGGGGAGATAAGTTCGTTTACCAACTGATTGCGGATGCAACTGAGGATGTATACCCATTTCTTCTAGGTCTAGACGAGCCTGGACACCATCTTTTGTTTTTTCTTTAATATTGAGAAGTGTGCTGATCACACTATCACACATATTTTTTTCGACATGTATAACATCTACAATGTCTAACATCTAGTTTGCGCCAATATGGAAGATCAAAGAATATGGACCCCTTCTTCCATATTTTTGTCGCAACGTACTTTTTGTAGTTTTCCCAAATATAGTATTGATATTCTTAATGCGATCGTAAACTTGCTCTCCTATTAATGGTGTCGGTGCAAATCCCTTTTCCTGGTATCCATTAAAAGCTTTTATCAATCTACGATATGGGTGATGGCGATTGAGAAACCTCCGATGTTGAGTATAAACTGTTTTTCCCGTATTTTAACTGAACGTAGCTCGTGTTTTCTTCACATATAGGACATACATGATGCCCCTTCACACTATACCCGCTCAAATGTCCATATGCCGAAAAGTTATTAATGGTACAAAATAACATTACACGTAGTTTGAAACTTTGCTGGTGATACCTATCAAACAAGTCAACCCCTTCGTCCTACATCATTCTCAAATTACCAATCAGCGGATTTAGATAAACATATATGTCATTTCCTGGCTGTTTTGGGCCTAAAATCATCATTGACAACATAACATATTTCAGCTTCATACATAACCAATGAGGGAGATTATAGATCACAAGTAGGACAGGCCATGAGCTATGCTTAGTGCTTAAATTACCAAACGCATTCATCCCATCTGTGGCAAGTCCAAGCCTAAGGTTTCTTGCCTCACCCCTAAAATCTGGAAATAAATGATCTATTTTCTTCCATTGTAGAGAATCAGCAGGATGACGAATTAGTCCGTCGCATTTTCTCCCTTTTGGGTGCCATATGAGGTTCTTTGCGTCATCCTTATTAGCAAACAATCGCTTGGACCTTGGAATAATTGGAAGATACCATAACACTTTCGCTGGAGGCCCTCGTTGTGTGCTCTCTCCATTACTAGAATCATCATGCTTCACTTTGTAGCGTGATGCCCCACACGTGTAATACCCGTATTTTTCAACTCTGTAATTTTTCATTCTAGCGACTCGCTTTTGTTCATTGACATATTTTGAGCACGTTTTGTTCTGCACCTTTTGTCATTCGAGGAAGTTTTGATATTGTTTCGGATTAATTAGCATATTAGGGCGACTTTTCTGCATTTGGGTCCGATTCTTATGATTTATGCTCGGAACTGCTGTTTTGACGTTCCTACAAGCTCATTTAACTTTTGTGGTCGTTTTGTGAACTTCAGAATTATTATTCGATCTTGTATCGTGATTTTTCAGGCATTTGGGCCGTTTTGTAATTTCCCAAAGTTTTGGGTACTCACTTACGTACTCATTTTTACCTACCTTCGGACTATCGGAATCATATGTTTGTTTAAAGCTTTTGTTCGTTGTTGAAAATTCTTTGTAAGCGTTACATCGCATTTTTCGAGTCGTCGCATTTTGAGGTCGTTCGGGGCTGGCCGGACAGCAGGATGGATTGTGCTGCCAAGATGCAGGTTACGGCTGTAACCTGCAGTATGTTACGGCCGTAAAGGCCAGTTCATTACGGCCGTTAAGGGCAGTGTGTTACGACCGTTATCATATGTTGAGAATCGGGCATTAAGTTTTGGAACACATTTACGTACGTAATGTACCAGCTCTTACGTACGTTAACGATTAACGTACGTTAAGCTTATGTAGCTTACGTACGTAATGCAGTCCAATTATATAATCTTCGGGATAGGTTTTTTCAGCTCATTTCCTCCTTTCTTGTCCTCTTCTCGCGGTCGACGGACGGGTGAGGCTAAGGTTTGGACTCTTGGTTGATTCTACTCAATTCCAACGTGTTTTGGAGGGTCTTGGGTGATTGTAACACTATCTAATCAGTTGTTCTTCGTCGGATCGAGGTATTTTCTTGATTTCCCTAAAGTTGATCTTTTTGGAGATTTCGTTCTTGATGTTGTTTCTAATCCGACTTCTTTGAATCAATCGTTGTTAACATTGTTATTGATCATGTTCTATGGATTGTATATTCATAGTTCCAATTCGTTCAACCTAGTTGATGATTTTGGTGTTCTTGAGGAACCGTGAACATTTAATGTTCGATTAAATGTCTCAATGGTTTTCCCTTCAAGTGTTGGGTGCATTTCCCGTTGTAATTGGTTTCTATATACGTAGTTATCGTATTTCTATTTTTCTTCGGAGGTTGTAGGTTGTCGTGGTTCACCGATCAAGCCGTGTTCACCGGAGTATTTGCGTGTCGATTACTGAGGCAAGTAACTTGCCCATATGCTTCATATTTCGTAGATATAGTGGTTGGTGATTAATTATCTGTGCAATTTGAATGTTTTAATGAACCTTCAAAAGAATCGGTATATTCTCGATAAAGTTTCTCTTCAAAATCGACTCGTGTGTTTGTAAATGAATGTATCGATCTGAGAATGTATATTAGTGTTGTATGTTGGACTGCCTTGTTTTCGTGTGGTACCGTTGTGTGCGACTATATGACTTGTGGACTTAAAGTTATATCCTTTCGGCAAGGTGTGTGTGGATATGTGTATTTATTGATGAGTATTATGATGTTGTGTGATATTGTCTGTATTGTCTGCCGACTCCTTTGTAAGAAGGTAGTGCTATTTGGTGTTGCTCAAGAAGTATATCTCTTTGTGTTATGTAAACGTGGTGTTAGTGATAAGCGTTGTGGATTGTTGTGTTGATGTGTGGAACCAGGTAGGGTCCGATGGGGCCTCTGGGGTTTGTTACTTGATGAGTACGAACAGTATATGTGGAACCAGGTAAGGTCCGACGGGGCCTCTGGGGTTTGTTACTTGATGAGTACGAATAGTATATGTGTATACAAGGTAGGGTCCGACGAGGCCTATGGAGTTCGTTACTTGAGGAGTACA
Organism: Orobanche coerulescens; assembly: GCA_033398695.1. NCBI lineage: Eukaryota > Viridiplantae > Streptophyta > Magnoliopsida > Lamiales > Orobanchaceae > Orobanche > Orobanche coerulescens. Next base: position 9,139,152 of record CM065807.1, on the reverse strand, counting down.
AACCGTATTTGTGTGGCGCCAGGTAGGGTCGGTTGAGGCCCCTGGAATTCGTTACTTGATGAGTACGAATAATGTTTTATTGTTGGATTTTCATGACCCGTGATTATATTCTAGTTGTCGATAACCGAATAAATCTTTTGGCTGTGACCCTAAGTGATTTTTAAAAAGATCTGGATTATTTAGTCTCAAAACATTTTCCCCTAAAAACTCCCGAGACCTGTAAAACGCTTTACAAATTATTTACTTACTTTATTTCCTGCCTTTCATGGCTTTGGATTATTTTGCTCAAGTGAATTATCTCGGGAAGTCTTTTGCTACATTTAACTGGTTGGTTGTTCTCGATTATTATGCTCTCGGTGTATGTCGTGTATGGCTCGTATATACAGTTTATACTTGCACTAGCAAAATAGTGGAATTTTGCTAACCCCCGAGTAATCGGGGGGTGGATGTCTGTATTGCGTTCAGGTACATGCAGGTTCTTAGGGGGCAAGACACAGGATCGGTACGAAGGATGATGGAAGACAAACGATACTAATCATATGAAGGCCAATTCTGGGTGCAGTTAGTAGGAGTTCATTGTATTGTCCTTTCTGTTGTCGTATTTTCTGTTGCATGAGTTTGTGAGTGTATTTGACCCCTGTGTTGGTATGATTCTTGAACGAGAGATGTATTTGACGTTTTAAGTTGTATGTTTGTGGTGAAGACCAAATCGGTCAAATGGTTCGTTATTCAGCCATGTCGTGTGTAATGTGATGTCTTATTTCCTGTATTTAGCCTGGTAGATCCTCACGGTGAGGGTTTACGACGCTGTAATATTCCCGAGGGGATCGGGGGTGTTACAGAATATAATATCAGAGCTTAGGTTGTGGAAACCTAGGTTGTCGGGTCAAGTTGTGTTTGTTGAGTCTTGTCTCGTCGAATTTTGTCTAACTGAATCGTGTCGTGACGTGTCGTCTGAGATGTCGGTCGTGATTAGTATCGTGGTGCAGCCATCATTTTCATGCGACCTGTGGCTGTAAGCTCCTCTTTTATGTGTATTTTCTATGTTTCATGACTATGTTTATATGCGTGTCGAGAGATGGAACTTTTATTTGATATTTGTGGCATATTACGTATGTAATGGACTGGACACCAAGTGGTGTAGAACAATATGAAACCTTGAACATTGATGTATTCCAGGGAATGTACCGATGGTAGAGTTTGTCGAGAAACTTATATAGATGGTGTTGACGTGTGCCTGAATTGGTGGTAATGAGTTGTGTTCGATGAACTGGTGATCTTGAATACCGTATTGGAATGTATGTAAGAATTGACTGTAGGGCTAATCATTGTTATATGCTACAAACATGTTCACATCGGTATTTATCTCTGTTGCGTGTATGTTAGAAAATGCTTTTCCGAAAATTTTATAGATTTGAGTAAGTTAGTGGAAAACCAATTTTCGAAAATGTTTTGACGGTGCGGTTAAGCCGCGGTTTCATGTGGATTTTAAAAATAGTTTGAATTTTGGCGAACTGGACTCGCAATCTCAAATGAAACCCTATGACAGTGTTTGAAAAGACGTGTTTTGGAGTGTCTCAGACATTTTGTAAAATGATACCGTCGTTAATCCTTTGTCACGTTTGAAAGGATTTTAGAAATGGTTTTAGCCTAACGGTTTTATTTTCAAATAACCCGAGTACACGATTTTAAAAATCTTTCGCACCATAAAATTTTTATATTTCAATGTACAATACAATTTTATTTTCAAAATAATAAATAGTGAAAGATGAAAAATCTTACTCGTCTTAAACTTTAAACTCGGAATTGGAAAATTTTGGGTTATGCCCCAAGTATTGTTTTACATGGTTTGGATACGCCTTGTAGTTTGTGTAATGTTACCCCGATATGATTGTTCATTGGTGGAAACGTTTAGTACATGTATGCATGGTTTGTCCACCCGGTGATGGTTCGGTGAAACCTCTGGGGGTTGATACTAAGGGGCGTGGCCGCAAATTACCATGTGCGCTGTTATTCGTGATGGTGCTGTGTGGTAACATCTGGTTACCCTATACGTTTATTAATGGTGATTATGATATATATTGATAAGGTCATTTCGATGATATCACTTATCAAGTAGATTTGATATTTCAAAATATTGTTTTGTAAATGATTTCGAAACGAAAGGATTATGATAATTGGTTCATGGTTTTGAGTAAACGGCTGAGGCATTAATAGTGTTTTCAAACTTCATTTCGGAAAAAATCATTCAAACTCAAGGATTTTAAAATATTATCATTTGAACGAATACCTCGAAGAATTTTTAAAAAGAATGTTACCAATGTTTAACCACAATGATATGTATGTGGTTTTGACCGTGTTCGTTTTGGTAAAGGTCGTAAGTTTTTGTTGATGTGACCATGTGAATTACTTATGAATTTAAGTTCTGTGGTTGCGGCAGTAGTTCTTGATTTATGCAATTATCCGGAGCGGATATTTTTGTTGTGCTAATATTTGTTATCTTACATGGATATTTTGTACTGAGTTGGCATTTAGATATGTTGTTTTGCAATGTTGTGTATCATTGTTTTAAATGGTTGCCTATTTAGTATGCCGAAGGGCCGAGGCCGAGGTAGTGGTCGTAGTTGTGGGCATAGTCGGGAGTGTGTCGCGGTGACCCATTCGTGATCGAGCGCCAATCCGTCCAGTACCGATGGTCAGGATGACCAGTCGCGTGATCAGGGACAAACAGCTAGAGGTAATGTTGATGTTGGCGCCGCCGCCATCCTTCAACAGGTAGCAAACCAGTTGGCACAGTTGAATCAGGGTATGCACCGGAGTGAGCATTCCCATGAGAACGGCAGAGCTAGTAAGTGGCTTCGGGACGTGATGAGAATGCATCCGACTCATTTTGCAGGTTCCTCAGATTCGATGGGTTGGGAGAATTGGCTCTTCCAGTTGGAAGGAACGTTTGATGTTGTGTCCTGTCCTAATGAAAGGAGGTTACCCATTTCTTAGTATCTCCTCAACAAGGAAGCTGCAGACTGGTGGGAGGCCATAGCACCTAATGATCGTGCAGCTACATGGGCTAAATTCAAGACTGCTATGGAGGCCGAGTACTGTCTGCCGCCTATTCGAGAGTGTAGAATTGTTGAGTTTTTCTCAGCTAATCCCCAGGATGTGTCGATAGCCCAGGCTATAGTCGATTATAATCAACAACTACGTTATGTTCGGGATCAAGTGAAAAGTGAAGCGGACAAGGTTCGTTATTTCGATATGCATATGAAACCTCATGTTCGGAAGTGTATGGCTCCTTTTATGTGTACCACTCTGAAAGAATATCAAGATCGAGCCTTGGCATTTGAGATGGCTTTATTGTCGGCAAAGCCTACAACTGTGTCGAAGAAGCCGAAGATTCCTGATGATTCATCGGGAAATATGGGGACTGGGATTCCTAGACCTCAACCCTTGCATTAATCAGTTTTGGAGCCTTCTGGGTCAGTTGGAAGGTCTAAGAGATCCAGGTCAGTATCGCTAACTGTTGGTAACTTGCCTAGGTGCTTTAACTGTGATGTTTCGGGCCACGAGCGTGCGAATTGTAAGAAACCGCCTGTGACTTGTTATAATTGTGGACACGAGGGACATCGAGTTCAGTACTGCGAGATGGTATCTGCTTCAATCACTACTCAAACTTCGGCACCAGTATCGGGATCGACTCTGAGAGATCCTTAAGAGATGCTATCTGTCGGTTGCTTACTTTGTTGTTGCCTGGTTTTTATTGTTTCAAGTTTTGAGGACGAAACTTCTTTTAAGGGGGGGGTAGAATGTAATACCCGTATTTTCAACTCTGTAATTTTGATTCTAGCAACTCGTTTGTGTTTGTTGATATATTTTGAGCACGTTTTGTTCTGCACCTTATGTCATTCGAGCAAGTTTTGATATTGTTTCCGATTAATCGGCATATGAGGGTAACTTTTCCGTATTTGGGTCGATTCATATGAGTTATGCTCGAAACTGCTGTTTTGACGTTCCTACAAGCTCATTTAACTTTTGTGGTCGTGTTGTGAACTTCGGAATTATTATTCGATCTTGTATCGTGATTTTTCAGGCATTTCGGCCGTTTTGTAATTTTCAAAGTTTTGGGTACTCACTTACGTACTCGTTCTTACCTACCTTCAGATTGTCGGAGTCGCATGTTTGTTTAATGCTTTTGTTCGTTGTTGAAAATTCTTTGTAAGCGTTACGTCGTATTTTTCGAGTCGTCGCACTTTGAGGTCGTTCGGGGCTGGCCGGACAGCAGGATGGATTATACTGCCAGGATGCAGGTTACGGCCGTAACATGCAGTATGTTACGGCCGTAAAGGCCACTTCATTACGGCCGTTAAGGGCAGTGTGTTACTGGCGTTATCATATGTTGAGAATCGGGCAGTAAGTTCTTCAATACGTTTACGTATGTAATGTAATATCCGATGGAAATTCTTACCTATTGTTGTATTATTCGGATGATTCAACACTGTTGTAGTCTTGTTGCGTTTGTTTAATGTTTATTGATGTTGAAATATATCATAATAGACTTGATAATAACTATCACTCGCTCTATGATTTGATTTCTCAACGTTGTATAGATACGAGCATTTTTGGGCTAGTAACGCTTAACGTACACTAACCCTTTAGCATAACGTACGCTATAATGTGATATTTACGTACGTAAGGAGGTGCCTTTTATGTACGTAATACTTGTAGTCGTATATGATCTCAACTTTCGGCGTGTGGGGTCGGGCGTGATTCGAATATCTGATCTTTTGGAGGCAACTTAGTTGACCTACATTACGTACGTAAGGCTTCAAGCCATAACGTACGTAATGATGTTCGTATTTTAGTCTGTGATAGTGTATTACGTACGTAACACATTTCTGTATAGCGTACGTAATGAGGCTAACGCACGTTATCTGCATGTGATAACGTACGTAGTGAACTGTGCTGTTATAAAAAGACAACTTGTATCTTTCATTTTGCACGTTCAACTTCGATATTTCTCCAGTATAAACATTCCCCTGCCTCCCTAGATCACTTCTAGCTTCTTCCAACTTGTGTTTGAGCTATACATCTTGGTTTGGAGCTTGGTGACTTGAAGTTTGGAGTCATTCTTGAAGCTTAGAGTGTGTTCTTGTGATTTTGGTGTAGTGTTCTTCATTTCTGAAGGTATATTATATGATTCCACCTTATAGTTTCATAGTTATACTGTTAGTGTTAGAGTATACTTCACCTAATGATGAATTAATCAAGCTAAACATGTTTGTAGTTGAACTTTTAACAACTTAATGATGAATATAATGATTAAGGGTTTTGTAGTGATGTGCTCTTGATGCTTTAAATGGTAGTAATCATGGTTAACAGAAACTTACTCTTCTTGCTGAACTATTATCATCATTAAGACAATAATGATCCTTAGTTTCATTGTACATAGGTTGGGTTGTAGGATTGTTATCATTATATTGAAGTAAACCATCATGTTTAGAAAGATTCTAAAATAAATGAACTTAAGATCATCATCTAAATTGGTTGAACATTGAATCATATCAACATAAGATTTAATTCAGAGGTGTTTAATCCACCTTTATGATGATTTCATGATAGTCTTGGGATGAATAAATCGACTATATCATTAACCTAACTTGGTGAACTCATAACCGATGAACATAGTATTAATTTTACAAACTCATGATTCGTTGAACAATGATAATCACCGAGTAACCTTCGTTTTAACCAATGTTTTATGAAACGTAGTTGTTCGGATTATATCTTTCAAAATATTGATGTTGTTTTAAGAAATTCTATCGGCATATCAATTTTAGAGAAGTTCTCCTTGATGATTGTTCTTGATAAATTCTCATCCGTTTGAAGCATACGAATAATTGAGAACACCTTAAATGATAACCAATAATGAGTATAAATTGAAGTTAGTATGAATCTTCGAAATGGAATTAATACAAAGAGAGTCGAACTAAGTGAATTGAATTTAGGACATCGATTCACTGAACTAGACATTGATAGTTATGAGAATGTGTTATTGAATGGATTGTATCCCTTACAAGGTTGATTGTTCGAGTAACCGATATTAAGTCGAGGACCGTTCGTTCGTTTGACAAGGAAGGACTATTCTCGCCTCCGTATTGAGGCAAGTTATCTTGCTTGGTTATAATGATGTTTGGATTCTTGTGATGATTATGCGTTTCGTGTATGTGAAACACTTATAAATTTGTGATCCGTGGTTTGATATAATTCTTGATGATGTTCTGTTTTCATCGTGGGATTACATTCCCACGTTCGTCACTTTTGAACCATCGATATCATTAATCCTTATTGTCATTTCGGTGAGTTTCTTGATCCTTAATCGGATATTTGATTTATTGAATTCGTTGTCATGTTGTATCGTGACATCTCCGGAATCATATCTGCGTTCCGATTGGTCATTGTGTAGGATTTTTAGCCAGGCACATATATAGTCATGCGTGGATGTTTCCGTATTGGACTGTGCACACGAGACGTAGTTCGTGAGGCTATTTAGGTACATTGTCCCACGTATATCCTGGATTCCGTATACGGGTTGGACATGTGCACTGACACATTTCCGGATCGGGCGTACTGTGATGTCCATCATTGAGCCATACGATTTTGGTCGTTCATAGTCCATATATATTTGGATATGTTCGACGTTTTGTGACTAACCGTTCATACACCCGAGGGGTATGTTCGTTAGTTGGGTTGTTTTCCTTGAGATCTAATATATGTGAATTGTATAATATCTTGATAAATCATTTATCATGTATATCTAACCTTGTGTTGGGCGAAATACTTGTGTTGTATTTTAGGTCGAGGAAAAGGCAAGGCATGGGAAGATCATGGTGACGACGAAGGGTTCGAAGGATACTAGTTCGGGGGGCCCAAGTCTTTTATCGTCCGGTTTTGTTCGAACAGCGTAATGTTATCTTTCCTCTTTATTTTTAATTGTGGACTATGTATTGTTATTTAAGGTATATTCCATCTCCATATGGATTATACTCGTATTTCGGATCCTGTGTGTAATGAGGCCGTTGGCCATACTGCTGTGAACTCCTAATCGGAGTAAGTACTATGTATTGTGGTTCGGTATCACATTTATTGTGTATTTAATATGTATTTTGGGTATCGCCTAGTGGGTCCCAGTGTGGGGTCCACGGCACTGTAATGGCCGCCTTTTTGGGGTGTTACAGAAGATGGTATCAGAGACTGTCGTTTTTCTTTTTTCTTTTGAGTCTTTGTGTATTGAACTAGTATCAAGAGACCTTCGTGTCATATGTGACCTGTGCAAGCACCTAATCCTACGAGCCAAATGCGGTACGTACTTTCTGAGCCATGATTTAATTACTGGCATGATATTGATATCGGAATGGATCTCTTTGTTGATCTTGATATTTTGAGGATTTGTGGCAGGATTTATCTGATTGATAATTCGAAGTAAATTCTGGATTGATTATAGGATTGGAATTGTTCGATTCAACATCGATATGATATTCTATGTGACACTCGTAGTGTCGATAATTCATTATGAACTGTTTTCTTGAATATGTAATTTCTTGTTGCTATTAACTTAGCATGAAATTTGATTGGTATCATAAACTGTACTTATGGTTATCTTTACGAATTGATTCTTTCAGTATGAAAAGAAATTTGAGAGGCCGTGGCAGAGGGGGAGGAGGCCGCGGAAGGGGCCGAATCCCGATACCATGAGCCAACAGGCGTGCGAATGCAGAGCATAGTTCCGCAGGCAGTGATTCGCCTTCTAGAGACCAATCGCACCACACCGGATGCGAGGATGCTCGTGTCGGTCCTTACGCTGTGATGCAGGGCATGATGGCTCAAATGACTCAGATGGGTCATTTAATGGAAACTATGCAGAGACCTGCTACCGACCAACATCAGGGGCCACCTCCTGTACATGGCGAACCGGTGAGTCAGATCATCAGCGACATCTCTCGCCAGCGACCCCCGATTTTTGAAGGTTCCTCTGAGCCTACTGATATCGTGCATTGGATTGAACACTTCGAGAAATTGTTTGATATGGTAGACTGTCCAGTAGAGAATTGCGTCTCCGTAGCAGCTTACTACCTGGGCAAGGGCGCCCACACTTGGTGGCTGTCGGTAAGGACAGCTGATGGTGTATGTACTTGGGAGGAATTTAAGAATCTCATGCTAGACCGTTACTATCCGGTTCCTCTCTGCGAGGCCAAACTATCAGAATTGCTGAATCCAGACCTGTTCGAAGATGATGACGTGCTATCTGTTGCCGAGAAATTCCAGGCACTTCTTCCTTTTGCCGCGATGATTGTCCGAACGGAGGCCGATAAGATCAAATACTTTCTCAAAAGGCTTAAACCCCGAATGAGAATGCAACTATTGAACCATCACTGTGCGACCCCACCGGAGTTCATCGAGAAAGCTCTGGAGTACGAATTGACCGTGAAAGAAATTTCCAAGAAGCCACCGCAGTCCAACAACAAGAAATTCAGGAACCAGAACCAAACTGATAGCAATCGGGGAACATTCAAGAGGCCCCAACCAGTGCCAAATCCTTCTGAACGGAAACCCATGGCGTCGAAGCCAACCGTATCGCAACCTCGAGCGGTCAGCCTATCTGTTGTGTGCTATAATTATAGAGACCAGGGGCACATCAATTCTAAATGCCCAAGGCCAGCCGTTGCATACCATACTTGTGGGAAGAATGGACATCGTGCTCGTTATTGTAGGAGTGGACCAGGACGTACTCCAGCAGCACCTTATGCTCCAGTTCAATCTCCCGTCCAGGACTATGTACCTCCGTCTGCTTCTTATCAGACTACCTGGGCAAACAGAGGGATGGGCCGTGGAAATAAAGCTGGTACATCTAGTACCGGGGCTGCAAAACCCAGGGTCTACGAGATGAAGAAGGCCGACGATCCCGAAGCCAGCATGATTGCAGGTACTCTCAAGATCCGATCTCAGCCTGTCTGTGTTCTTTTTGATACTGGTGCCTCACACTCCTTTTTATCTGCTTCTTGTTTGAGTCGTTTGCAATTAGATCATGTTACCAATGGTGACCTTATATAATTGGTCTACCCGATGGTAGAAGAATTGTTGGGAATCGTTAAGTGCAGAACTGTCTGATTCACATGAACGACCATGAGTGGTTGTCGAATTTAATTGTGGTCGATTTACCTAAAGATGACGTAATCTTAGGTATCGATTGGATGGACCGTCATGATGCCATACTTAGTGTCCGCAAACGAACAGTGGCCGTCACATCTGACGATGGTGTTGAGTGTACTTTCCAGGGTGACAATCCCAGCCGTTCCGGGAGAGTCATTAGCGCTATGAAAGCAGTGAAACTGCTTAATCAGGTATGTATTGGATATTGGTGTTTCATGACCAAAACAGCGGATCGACCAGTCGAATTGGCTAATATTCCGGTAGTCCGAGACTACCCAGACGTATTTCCAGATGAGTTGCCAGGCTTACCTCCACATCGTGATGTAGAGTTCAATATTGAGTTAGAGCCTGGTACGTCCCCAATTTCAAAAGCACCATATCGTATGGCTCCGACTGAGATGCAGGAGCTGAAGAGCCAACTTGAGTATTTGATCGATAAGGACTATATTCGACCTAGTACGTCCGCTTGGGGAGCACCAATGCTATTTGTACGAAACAAAGACGGATCCCTACGTTTGTGTATTGATTATCGTGAGCTGAACAGGGTAACCATTAAGAACAAATATCCATTGCCACGTATTTATGACTTATTGGATCAGCTTCAGGGAGCTGCTGTGTTTTGTAAGATCGACCTGAGGTCCGGTTACCATCAGCTGAGGATTCATGAGTCTGACATCTCGAAGACCGCTTTTCGTACTCGCTATGGGCATTATGAGTTCGTAGTGATGCCTTTTGGACTGACTAATGTACCGGCAGTATTCATGGAGTTGATGAATCGAGTCTTTATTAATTATCTGGATCGCTTTTTAGTCTTTTTTATTGACGACATTCTGATCTACTCTCATGACCATGAAGAGCATGAGCGTCATCTCCATCTAGTTCTCGAGGCGTTAAGGCGGGAGCAGCTTTGTGGAAAATTTTCTAAATGTGAGTTCTGGATGCGTGAAGTTATCTTTCTCGGACATGTGATATCAACTGATGGGGTGTGAGTAGACCCACAAAAGACAGGAGCTATCCGAGACTGGCTACCACCAAAGAACGTTAAGGAAGTACGCAGTTTCTTGGGACTAGCAGGTAATTACCGACGGTTCGTGGAAGGTTTTTCCAAGATTGGCCAACCGATGACTAATCTGTTGAAGAAGGATAAGAAGTATTTATGGTCAGAGGCATGTCAACGGAGTTTTGATGAACTCAAGAGTTGGTTGATTTCGGCACCTATTTTGGTTCTACCGAAAGGAACGGAAGGATTCGTGGTGTATAGTGACGCGTCTAAACAGGGCCTTGGATGTGTACTAATGCAGAACGGGAAAGTGATCTCCTATGCATCGATACAGCTACGACCTTACGAGGTCAACTACCCCACCCATGATTTAGAACTTGCAGCCGTGGTGTTTGCTTTAAAAATCTGGCGTCACTATCTGTATGGAGTTACCTGTCAGATTTTTACCGATCACAAGAGCCTGAAGTATATTTTTACTGAGAAGGAGTTAAACATGAGGCAGAGAAGGTGTCTAGAACTCATCAAAGATTATGATATCGAGATCCTTTATCATCCAGGCAAAGCAAATGTAGTTGCCGACGCATTGAGCCGCAAAACAGTACAAGAGCAGATGCTTACCCGCTTGACAGTTCAGCAAAAATTGCAACTAGAGTTGGCGAGGCTAGAAATTGAAGTCTGGTTACAACGTATTCAAGGACAACTCTGTACACTTGAGATTTCATCGTCCCTTGAGGATATAATTAAATCGCAGCAAGTTACGGACCCATTCTTATCTCGAGTTCGGGATGAAGTAACTCAAGGGAAAGCACCTGGATCTGTGATCCACGAGGATGGATTGATATGCTTCAGGAATCGAGTTTGTGTACCCGCAGACGACGAATTAAGGAACTCTATCCTGAGAGAAGCTCATGCTACCCCGTACTCTATTCACCCAGGTTCTAGCAAAATGTATAAGGATTTGAAACAATATTATTGGTGGGGAAGTATGAAACATGAAGTTGCAGAGGATCATTCGTACGAGGAGCGCCCCGTACGGATACTTGAGAGGAGGAAACAATTGTGGAACAAAACGATTCCCCTACTGAAAGTTCAGTGGTCACGACATGGAGTCGAGGAGTCCATGTGGGAGACGGAGAGCAGTATGCAAGAGAGGTATCGCGAATTGTTTACCCCTTAGTTTCGGGGACGAAACTCCTTTTAAGGGGGGAGTATGTAATATCCAACGGAAATTCTTACCTATTGTTGTATTATTCAGATGATTCAACACTGTTTGTATTTGTTTAATGTTTATTGATGTTGAAATATATCATAATAGACTTGATAATAACTATCACTCACTTTATGATTTGATTTCTCAACGTTGTATAGATACGAGAATTATTGGGCTAGTAATTATGCGCTTAACGTACGCTAACCCTTTAGCATAACGTACGCTATAATGTGAGATTTACGTACGTAAGGAGGTGCCTTTTACGTACGTAATACTTGTAGTCGTATCCGATCTCAACTTTCGGCGTGTGGGGTTGGGCGTGATTCGAATATCTGATCTTTTGGAGGCAACCTAGTTGACCTACATTACATACGTAAGGCTTCAAGTCATAACGTACGTAATGATGTTTGTATTTTAGTCCAGTAACCTGTTATAGTGTATTACGTACATAACACATTTCTGTATAGCGTACGTAATGAGGCTAACGTACGTTATCTGCATGTGATAACGTACGTAGTGAACTGTGCTGTTATAAAAAGACAACTTGTGTCTCTCATTTGCACGTTCAACTTCGATATTTCTTTAGTATAAACATTCTCCTGCCTCCCTAGATCACTTCTAGCTTCTTCCAACTTGTGTTTGAGCTATACATCTTGGTTTGGAGCTTGTTGATTGGAAGTTTGGAGTCATTCTTGAAGCTTAGAGTGTGTTCTTGTGATTTTGGTGTAGTGTTCTTCAATTCTGAAGGTATATTATATGATTCCACCCTATAGTTTCGTAGTTATACTGTTAGTGTTAGAGTATACTTCAGCTAATGATGAATTAATCAAGCTAAACATGTTTGTAGTTGAACTTTTAACAAGTTAATGATGAATGTAATGATTAAGGGTTTTGTAGTGATGTGTTCTTGATGCTTTAAATGGTAGTAATCATGGTTAACAGAAAGTCACTCTTCTTGCTGAACTATTATCATCATTAAGACAATAATGATCCTTAGTTTTATTGTAGATAGGTTGAGTTGTAGGATTGTTATCATTATATTGAAGTAAACCATCATGTTTAGAAAGATTCTAAAATAAATGAACTTAAGATCATCATCTAAATTGGTTGAACATTGAATCATATCAACATAAGATTTAATTCAGAGGTGTTTAATCCACATTGATGATGATTTCATGATAGTCTTGGGATGAATAAATCGACTATATCATTAACCTAACTTGGTGAACTCATAACCGATGAACATAGTATTAATTTTACAAACTCATGATTCGTTGAACAATGATAATCACCGAGTAACCTTCGTTTTAACTAATGTTTTATGAAATCGGATTATATCTTTCAAAATATTGATGTTGTTTTAAGAAATTCTATCGGCATATCAATTTTAGAGAAGTTCTCCTTGATGATTGCCCTTGCTAAATTCTCATCCGTTTGAACCATACGAATAATTGAGAACACCTTGAATGATAACCAATAATGAGTATAAATTGAAGTTAGTATGAATCTTCGAAATGGAATTAATACAAAGATAGTTGAACTAAGTGAATTGAATTTAGGATATCGATTCGCTGAACTGGACATCGATAGTTATGAGAATGTGTTATTGAATGGATTGTATCCCTTACAAGGTTGATTGTTCGAGTAACCGATATTAAGTCGAGGACTGTTCGTTCGTTTGACAAGGAAGGACTATTATTGCCTCCGTATTGAGGCAAGTTATCTTGCTTGGTTATAATGATGTTTGGATTTTTGTGATGATTATGCGTTTTGTGTATGTGAAACACTTATAAATTTGTGATCCGTGGTTTGATATTATTCTTGATGATGTTCCGTTTTCATCGTGGGATTACATTCCCAAGTTCGTCACTTTTGAACCATTGATATCATTAATCCTTATTGTCATTTCGGTGAGTGTCTTGATCCTTAATCGGATATGTGATTTATTGAATTCGTTGTCATGTTGTATCGTGACATCTACGGAATCATATCTGCATTTCGATTGGTCATTGTGTAGAATTTTTAGCCAGGCACATATATAGTCATGCGTGGATGTTTCCGTATTGGACTGTGCACATGAGACATAGTTCGTGAGGCTAATTAGGTACATTGTCCCATGTATATCCTGGATTCCGTATATGGGGTGGACATGTGCACTGACACATTTCCGGATCGGGCGTACTGTGACATCCATCATTGAGCCATACTATTTTGGTCCTTCATAGTCCATATATATATTTGGATGTGTTCGACGTTTTGTGACTAACCGTTCATACGCCCGAGGGGTATGTTCGTTAGTCGGGTTGTTTTCCTTGAGATCTAATATATGTGAATTGTATAATATCTTCAGAAATCATTTATCATGTATATCTGACCCTGTGTTGGGTGAAATACTTGTGTTGCATTTTAAGTCGAGGAAAAGGCAAGGCACGGGAAGATCATGGTGACGGCGAAGGGTTCGAAGGATACTAGTTTGGGGGCCCCAAGTCTTTTATCGTCCGGTTTTGTTCGAACCGTGTATTGTTATCTTTCCGCTTTATTTTTCATTGTGGACTATGTATTGTTATTTAAGGTATATTCCATCTCCATATGGATTATACTCGTATTTCGGATCCTGTGTGTAATGAGGCCGTTGGCCATACTACTGTGAACTCCTAATCGGAGTAAGTACTATGAATTGTGGTTCGGTATCACATTTATTATGTATTTAATCTGTATTTTGGGTATCGCCTGGTGGGTCCCAGTGTAGGGTCCACGGCATTGTAATGGCCGCCTTTTTGGGGTGTTACATGTAATGTACTAGCTCTTGCGTACATTAACGATTAACATATGTTAAGCTTATGTAGCTTACGTACGTAATGCATTCCAATTATATAATCTGCGGGACGGGGTTTTCACCTCATTTTCTACTTTCTTCTCATGTTCTCGCGGTCGATGGACGAGTAAGGCTAGGGTTTGGATTCTTGGTTGATTCTACTCAATTCCAACGTGTTTTGGAGGCTCTTAGGTGATTGTAACACCATCTAATCGGTTGTTCTTCGTCGGATCGAGGTATTTTCTTGATTTCCCTAAAGTTGATCTTTTTGGAGATTTTGTTCTTGATCTCGTTTCTAATCCGATTTCTTTGAATCGATCATTGTTAAACATTGTTATTGATCATGTTCTATGGATTGTATATTCATAGTTCCAATTCGTTCAACCCGGTTGATTATTTTGGTGTTCTTGAGGAACCGTGACCATTTAATATTTGATTAAATGTCTGAATAGTTTTCCCTTCAGGTGTTAGGTGCGTTTCCCGTTATAATTGGCTTCTATATACGTAGTGATCGTGTTTATGTTCTTCGGAGGTTGTAGATTGTCGTGGTTCACCGATCAAGCCGTGTTCACCGGAGTATTTGCGTGTCGATTACCGAGGCAAGTATCTTGCCCATATGCTTCGTACTTCGTAGATATAGTGGTTGGTGATTAATTATGTGTGCAATTTGAATGTTTTAATGAACCTTCAAAAGAATCGGTATATTCTCGATAAAGTTTCTCTTCAAAATCAACTCGTGTGTTTGTAAATGAATGTATCGATCTGAGAATGTATATTAGTGTTGTATGTTGGAATGCCTTGTTTTGTGTGGTACCGTTGTGTGCGACTATATCGCTAGTGGACTTAAAGTTATATCCTTTCGGCAAGGTGTGTGTGTGGATATGTGTATTTATCGATGAGTATTATGATGTTGTGTTATATTTTTTGTATTGTTTGCCGACTCTTTTGTAAGGAGGTAGTGTTATTTGGTGTTGCTCGAGAAGTATATCTCTTTGTGTTATGTGAACGTGGTGTTATTGATAAGCGTTGTGGATTGTTGTGTTGATGTGTGGAACCAGGTAAGGTCCGAAGGGCCTCTGGGGTTCGTTACTTGATGAGTACGAATACTATATGTGTGGAACCAGGTAAGGTCCGATGGGGCCTCTGGGGTTCGTTACTTGATGAGTACGAATAGTATATGTGTATACCAGGTAGGGTCCGATGAGGCTCCTGGAGTTTGTTACTTGAGGAGTACGAACCGTATCTGTGTGGCGCCGGGTAAGGTCGGTTGAGGCCCCTCGAATTTGTTACTTGATGAGTACGAATAATGTTTTATTGTCAGATTTGCATGACCTGTGATTATATTCTAGTTGTCAAAAACCGAATAAATCTTTGAGTTGTGACGCTAAGTGATTTTTGAAAAGATATGGATTCTTTAGTCTCGAAACGTTTTCCCCTAAAAAATCCCGAGACCTGTAAAACGCTTTACAAATTATTTACTTACTTTATTTCCTGCCTTCATGGCTTCGGATTATTTTGCTCAAGTGAATTATCTCGGGAAGTCTTTTGCTACGTTTAACTGGTTGGATGTTCTCGACTATTACGCTCTTGGAGTATGTCATGTATAGCTCGTATTTGCACTTTATACTTGCACTAGCAACATAGTGGAATTTTGCTAACCCTCAAGTAATCGGGGGGTGGATGTCTGTATTGTGTCCAGGTACATGCAGGTTCTTGAGGGGCAAGACACAGGATCCGTATGAAGGATGATGAAAGACAAACGATACTAATCACATGAAGGCCAGTTCTGGGTGCAGTTAGTCGGAGTTCATTGTATTGTCCTTTCTGCTGTCGTATTTTCTGTTGCATGAGTTTGTGAGTGTATTTGACCCATGTACGGGTATGAGTCTTAAACTAGAGATGTATTTGAAGTTTTAAGTTGTATGTTTGTGGTGAAGAACAAATTGGTCAAATGTTTCGTTATTCAGCCATGTCGTATGTAATGTGATGTCTTGTTTCTGTATTTAGCCTGGTAGATCCTCACGGAGAGGATCTATGGCGCTGTAATATTCCCGAGGGGATCGGGGGTGTTACAACACCTAGGACACTTATGCAATTATTTTAACTCTTTTCGGCACAATATGCAATCATTAGGGCAGGCGTGTATTTTCTTATACGCCAAACCCATCGGACACAAAACCTTCTTCACCTCATAAGTACGGTTAGGCAATTTATTACCTTCTGGAAGCATCTCCTGTATCAACTCGAGCAATTCGGTAAAACTTTTATCACTCCACCGATTTTTTGCTTTCACATTAACCAACTTCAACACGGCAGACAAGCGTGTAAAATTTTTACACCCCGGATATAAAGGAGTCTCTAAATCACTTTTCAACGCATCATAAACATGCGCTCGTCGGAATGATTCTTCTCCAACATCACGAATCATGTCTTCAAATTGATCACCATCTATATCTACCTGTGTGTCTTCAGTTGGAATGTCTACTAGTTCGCCATGCCATATCCAAATCTTATAGTTCGTATTTATTCCCTCACAAATCAGATGTTCACGAATTATGTCAGCTTCATGACGTCTCCCATTCATACACTTGACACAAGGGCAAAAATATCTTTCATCGGGTTTCGGGCGATTTTGTTGGGTGAACTCAAGAAATTTTTTGATTCCATTATCATACTAATCACTGTTATGACTTGCATTCATCCAACTTCGATCCATTTTTCTTCTTTTATGTTGTACACATAGTAAAATTCAATTTGCAATTCTTTTAGTTAGAACCAACCATATTTAGTGTTATTTTAATCTTCCACCAAAAACGTACAACTGTTATTGCTTTTAATATACTATGTCATCTCACTATTTTATAAAGACTGTCACATTTTCCTGCACTAACTATTGGGATAAGATCCTTAAGACGAAAGTTAACATCTATCCAAAAGGGAGATCCTTAAGAAGTTAACCACATCTATCCCAACGTAATTCATGTTTAACAGACAAAAATTGAAAGACACGCAGGAAGTTGTTTTAACCACATCTATATACAGCTAGTGTTACTCATTACCTTGCCGAGCAATCATGCTAACCTTCTCGACCCTATATTAGATATACCTTTAGGTCAGAACATACCTTTAACTCATAATATTTT
This sequence comes from Orobanche coerulescens, assembly GCA_033398695.1. Lineage (NCBI taxonomy): Eukaryota > Viridiplantae > Streptophyta > Magnoliopsida > Lamiales > Orobanchaceae > Orobanche > Orobanche coerulescens. The sequence continues at coordinate 9,121,780 of CM065807.1, read as the reverse complement.
CTTAGAATTTCATCTTACTAATTTTCTCCGTGTTAACTTAAACTATTGATTGACCATTACCGACACTTATTAAACTCAAGTGACGATCTTTTATTTTTAAAGAAAAATTTGGACATAAACACTTTGTAATGGACATTCCCAATGTTTTAAAACACTTCAATCCATCCCAAAATAATTTTCCAATTCTTCCCAAATCATTTTCAACTAAGACTTCCTTATATATCACCAAATCATCAAAACTCAAGCAAATCAAAATCATCAACATAAATATATAAACACACCATAAACAGAAGAAAAAATAGAATAAACCCCCCAAACTACCACCACCATCAGCACCCCAAGCACACACACACATACACACACATAAACAGACGAAAAAACAGCCACAAGTAAATAAAAAATCACACCACAAGTATAAAATTAATCCAAAATTAAGGTATAGAAGTCTAGAACAGGGAGACAAGGTTACCATTCGGCGGCCGGATCGGGGAGAAAACCAGAATAGGGAGACGCAACGGCAAAAAAATCAAGGTGCGCGAAAGCGCACGACGACAGCGAAGGCGAAGGGAAAATTCGGAGGATTTTGCGCACTAAAGATGAGGAAGACAATACGGGAAAAATAATAGAACTATGAGAGAAAACCAAGGTGCGCGAAGGCGCACGACGACGACGATGTCGAAGGGAAAATTCGGAGGCTTTTACACAGTACAAAGGAGGAAGACAGTACGGGAAAAATAATAGAATTGTGAGAGAACAACTTGTTTTGTGTTTTTAATTGACATTAACAGCGGTTGCAATTAAAAACCGCTACTAAATTTATTTTAATAATTAAAATCGGTTGTCGGAAGAAACCGCTATTAACTGTCCAAACGTTAACATCGGTTATTCCAGACAACCGCTGTTAACTTTTTTTTTTTGGACTTGAGCGATTAACAGCGTTTTTTTTAACAAAAAACCGCTGTTGAATTTATTTTAATAACTAACATCGGTTGTTCGGAGAAATCGATGTTAACTGTCCAAACGGTAACAGCGGTTACTTCAGACAACTGCTGTTAACATTTTTTTAGAAATATTTAACATCGGTTATTGAGATAACCGCTATTAAGGTTTCTATTTAACAACGGTTTTTGATAACTGATGTTAAAATGCTATTTTAACAGCGGTTGTTAAAAAAACCGCTGTTAATGTTTTACACAAAATTTACAGGTATGCCACCACGTCATTTTAACAGTGGTTTCCGATCAACCGGTGTTAAAATGACGCTGTTAAAGGCCAATTTTGTAATAGTGATTCATTGGACTCTGGTCCTCAATCAGCTTCTATATAGGTACTAGGCTCATCATCTATGAGCGATGTGTCATCATCCTCTGTTATGAGATACACATACCTCTCAGGTTCATGTCGCACCCTATCAGATCTGTGAGGGATTTGTGTACTTTGAACCGACTATTCAACTGATTGTTGAGCTTGTTCAGTTTCCATCGATGAAGTAATGTCTTCATGTGGTTCTCGAGTTTCCTCGAGAATTACTCTTCTCCCACTGTCTCTTTGGAAATAAATTCCCTTTCTAAGAAGACAGTATTTCGAGCAACAAACACCATGTTCTCCGCGGGCTTCTAAAAGTAGTATCCTTTAGTTTCCTTAGGATATCCCATAATAAACATCTTTCGGATCTGGCCGCCAGTTTGTCAAACACTTGGCGTCTTACGAACACTTTTCAACCTCAGATCTTTAGAAAAGACAAGTTTGGTCTCTTACTAGTCCATTTCTCTGTCTTTTCAACTGCTTTAGATGAAACACGGTTAAAGACGAATGCTGCTGTTTTTAAGGTGTGGCCCCAAAATGATAATAGAAGCTCCGTTCGAGTTATCATGGATCAAACCATATCTAATAAAGTTCGATTTCTCCCCTCGGACACTCCATTATGTTGAGGTGTTTAAGGAGGAGTAAGTTGTGAATTAATTCCACAACTCCTATGATGATCATCGAATTCTTTGCTCAAGTGTTCGCCACCTCGATCTGATCAAAGGGCTTTAATTTTCTTGCCAAGTTCATTATGTACCTCACTCTGGAATATTTTGAACATTTCAAAAGATTCATCTTTATGCTTCATAAGATAAACATATCCATACCGGCTAAAATCATCGGTAAAAGTGATGAAGTATTGGTATCCGCCTCTGGCATGAGTGCTAAGAGGTCCGCATACATCAGTATGTACTAGGCCTACTAGACCACTAGCCCTTTCTCCATGACCGATGAAGGGATTCTTCGTCATCTTGCCCAACAAAAGCCTATTGGGTAAAACGAGATCATTAGTTCTAATGGCTAGTGCAGCAACTCTTGATTCATTGCCGACTCTTAGATCTACTTCTCCTTTCTTCAGCTCTCCACTACTTCTTAACCCCTGTACATTTGTACAAATGTGAGATCCACATCCAGTATCCAATACCCAGGAGTTAGAAGTGGATAAGTTGACTTCTATAATAAATATACCTGTGGCAGTCTCACTACTCTTGGTACGCTTTAGCTCTTCCAAGTAAACCTTGCAATTTCTTTTCGAGTGTCCTGGTTTATTGTAATGATGACAATTTCTATCTTTGGGAGCTTTTGCCTTGAAAACCAGCTTAGTCGGGTGTCTAGCTTTGGCAACTTTTGCCTTAACTTTCCCCTTGCCTTTGTTCTTGAAGGACTTCCCTTTACTGACCATCAACACGTGGCTTGGTTTCTTCTTAATATTTTGCTCAGCCGTTTTAAGCATCCCATGCAGCTCAACAATGGACTTCTCCATCTCATTCATATTATAGTTCATAATGAACTGACCAAAACTATCGGGCAATGACTTTAGGATCACATCCGTGGAGTGCTTCTTAGAAAGCGGAAAACCAAGTCTATCAAGATGATCAATATATCATTTCATCTTGAGTACATGAGCGCTTACAGATGTCCCCTCATCCATCTTGCAAGCATACAAGGCTTGAAAGGTCTCATACCTCTCTTGCCTAGTATGCTTTGAGAAAGTTTCCTTGAGGTGAGTATTAAGCTCATAGGATTCCATTTCTTCCAGATTTTTCTGAAGTTCCAGACAAATGGTAGCCAACATAAGACAACTGACATCAATGGAATCATCACAATGTTTCTTCCATTTGTCTTTTGTTGCTTTATTAGCATTGTCAGCAGGCTCATTAGGAATTTCTTCCTCAAGATCATACAACTTTCTTTCTTGCTTGAGAACTATTCTCAAGCTCCGGATCCAATCCAGATAGTTGTTGCCGTTTTCATTGAGCCTGTCCTTCTCAAGGACGGATCGCTGTGAAATGGTGGATATGTTGTTTCATGCCATTCTATTATCTACAAAATTCAATATGCAAAGTATTGTCACATTTTTATTTCTCAAAAAATCCTCCCACTAAAATAAAATACCCTCAATTTTATAATATTTATAATTTTAGTGGGTTAAGATCTCATTTTGCACAATTCTAAACTCAGCTTTGGCATGACCCCTAGAATTGAGCTACTTTAGGTGGATAACACATTATCGATTACATCATATGTAACTGTTAGATTATATTTGTTGGAATTGTTAATTATTTTAATTTTATTTTGTAAAATTAAATAGCATAGCATCGATCTACGTTCTGAGTAGATGATCGTGGTATATTCACATTCTCTAAACCGATTCCCGGTGAGTGAGAAATAGTAAATTAATGTTTGTCACTTAATTGTGAATAAATGAGGGATGGCTATCCCACATTGAATAATGAGCTATCATTGTTCAAGTATATAAGGAGTTACCATTATTCATGTAATAATTAATGGCAAATGTGTATGGGCTTAAAGCGCATATGCGGGGGGCGCCGCCGCCGCCCGCCCGCCTGACCGCGAGCCATATGCCGCGGACCGTGGACCTTGGCCTTGGCCTTGGCCTTGATCTTGATCTTGGACTTGGACTTGGATCTTGGTCTTGGATCTTGGCAATTGGTCTTTGGGCTGTTCTTTGGGCCTGGTCGTGGGCTTGGCCTTGGGCTAGGCCTTGGACTAGGACTTGGCTTGCTTAAAGAATTTTTTGGACTAGCTCAACAATATTGTTGGGCTCGTATGTGCACATAAGGATGTCCAGGTACATCCCTCAAGCGATTAAGGAGCTGAATACAATCCAGGTACATCCTGATTGTTTAAATTCAGCCAAAAACAGGCAGTAACCTCCCAGGTGTAATGAGGAGGAGTTAAGGCTGCCTGACTGTTCAAATTCAGCCAAAAAATGGTCAGTAACCTCCTAGGTGTAATGAGGAGGAGCTAAGGCTGCATTTGAATTGTGTAACTCCAGTGTTTAATGCAGGTATGAATGTCTGTATTATGACAGCCATTAGTGCTGTGTTTAAACCCCCTGCAAGTGTGAGATGGCCTATAAATAGGTGCATGCTTATTGCATTCCATGCACTTGCAAAAAACGAACATACACACAAAGTTTTCAGCATACTCTGCATTTGATTAGTCGGAGCTTTGTCCTCACCTCTTCCAGTTCGTCGGAGCTTGTTTGGTTTTGTGGTGTTACTACCTTGGAGACATGCCGTTTTATCTTTGGAGGCGATACGTCAGAACCGAGAGCACTACCAGGGCGTATTTCATTTTGCGGATAGAGGACTCCTCGACTCGGCAATAGCTTACGGTTATTTCTGTTTTTTATAATTTCTTTTTTCGATTTTTGTAATTTTTGCTTTCCTCGAGTTTTGTAATTTTTATTTTCGTTCGAGTTTTGTAATTTCTGGTTTTTGAGTTGTACTTTTGTTTTCGTTCGAGTCGCGCATCAGGAGCGTTGACGGATAAATGTGAATTTAGTATCTCTCTATTAATTTTAGATATTGGATATCTAATTTATGATTAAATCAAATAGCGGTCTTATGAACTAAAATTAAGTTACCGGGTAATTAATTTAATTCATAAATTATATTTCTTAGAGAAATATATTTGTATTTGATATAATTAATTAATTAGATTAATTAATTTATATAAATACATTGGAGATTAAACGGAGTATATTTAACGGAGTCGTTTGATGAACGTCCGGTACACGAGCCGAGTGGCTCGGCTCATTTCTAGGAAGCTTCCTTGGGCCGCCCCATCTCTCCCCGCCTCACATGGCTTGGTCTTGTTTTCACATGGTGTGTTGTGTGTTTGATTGAGATGAGATTCCATCTTGATTTTTCTATCTCAATTATGAGTTATATGAGTTGTTATATATATCTATATTACAACTAACTCATGTGTGATGAAAGACTTTAAAACACACACACACACACACATCTTTTCCAGCCCACTGCCGAGAGAGTAAGTGAGGGAAGAGAAAATTTTTTCTCTAAGTCTTTATTCATCTTAGAAGTGAAAGATAGTTAAGAAAAAATTGAGATATAAATTCCTAGCCGTGTTCTTGGAGAACGGATTGCTATCGAATTTTTTCGGGCAACTTCCGATGCGTGTGAAGTAGAGGCTTCGAAGTTTCGGTGATTGTAACGAAGGGATTTCGTGTTCGGGATGGGGTTTATGCTCGTCATCTATTTTTACGAAGATTTATTTAAATGGCTTCAAGGGTATGTTTTTTTAATCTCCGTATTTATTTATTTTTCGTATATACGTTACTTGATCGATCCTGTTTGGGATTTGTTTTTATTTCCACTGCGTATTTCGTTTTAGTTTCGGAATCCCAACAGTGGTATCGGAGCGAGGTCAATGTTTCCGTATATACGATTATTTGTGCATTTTGAATACTTTTGGATGATGTTTATGATTTAGAATCATGTATGGTATAATCGTAGATTTTTAAATTGTTCGTTGTAGCATCACGTTTTTGCAAAACGAGCCGAAAAACAAATAAACGGGGCTGCCGGCAGCACTGCTGGGCTGCCTGCCCAGGCTTCCGAGCATTCTCGGCCATGTCTTATCCAGACTGCCGAGGGAGCTGCCCTGCTTGTCGAGCAGGACTCGGCCAGGCTGCCGAGCAGTGGCTCGGCCAGGCACTCCTCAGGTTTTTGGCCAGATTTTGAATCGGGCCGCGGGCTGGGCCTTAAACCGGATTGTTCGGGACTCCGTCTTAAGTTTATATTTTGGTGTAATTATTTCCCAAAATTTAAATTGGAGTTTAATTTGACTAAATTAATATTTAGAATATTTTTGAATATGGGAAATAATTTAAACAAAAATATTTTTTTGGTCGGATTACTTCGAACGAATTAAAATGACGATTATTAGTATTAATTGAATTAATACCATTAAAATTGAATAGATTAATTTTATATTATTGGATTAATATATTAATTGATTATTTAATTTTAATGCCACTTTATATTAATTGGATTAATATAGTAGAAATTGAATAGATTAATTTTATAGATTAATTGAACTAATTGATATTAAAATTAATTGTTTAATTTCGTTGCCGTTATATGTTGTATGGAATCCTTATGTGATGGTGATATAGCTCGTGGACTTAGTTTTTGATTTATTCGATTCGATTGGGTTGTAAAGGCTGTTATGAGTATTAAGCTCATAGGCTTCCATTTCTTCCAGATTTTTCTGAAGTTCCAGACAAATGGTAGCCAACATAAGACAACTGACATCAATGGAATCATCACAATGTTTTTTCCATTTGTCTTTTGTTGCTTTATTAGCATTGTCAGCAGGCTCATTAGGAATTTCTTCCTCAAGAACATACAACTTTCTTTCTTGATTGAGAACTATTCTCAAGCTCCAGATCTAATCCAGATAGTTGTTTCCGTTTTCTTTGAGCCTGTCCTTCTCAAGGACGGATCGCAGTGAAATGGTGGATGTGTTGTTTGATGCCATTCTATTATCTACAAAATTCAATATGCAAAGTATTTAGTCACATTTTTATTTCTCAAAAAATCCTCCCACTAAAACAAAATACCCTCAATTTTATAATATTGTAATTTTAGTGGGCTAAGACCCCATTTTGCACAATTTTAAACTCAGCTTTGGCATGACCCCTAGAATTGAGCTACTTTAGGTGGATAACACTTTATCGATTACATCATATGTAACTCTTAGATTATATTTGTTGGAATCGTTAATGATTTTAATTTTATTTTGTAAAATTAAATAGCATAGGATCGATCTACGTTCCGAGTAGATGATCGTGGTATATTCACTTTCTCTAAACTGATTCCCGGTGAATGAGAAATAGTGAATTAAAGTTTGTCACTTAATTGTGAATAAATGAGGGATGGCTATCCCACATTGAATAATGAGCTATCATTGTTCAAGTATATAAGGAGTTACCATTATTCATGTAATAATTAATGGCAAATGTGTATGGGCTTAAAGCGCATACGAGCGGGGCGCCGCCGCCGCCCGCCCGCCTGGCCGCGAGCTGCGGGCCGCGAGCCGTGTGCCACGGACCGTGGACCTTGGCCTTGGCCTTGGCCTTGATCTTAATCTTCGACTTGGACTTGGATCTTGGATCTTGGCAATTAGTCTTTGGGCTGTTCTTTGGGCCTGGTCGTGGGCTTGGCCTTGGGCTAGGCCTTGGACTAGGACTTGGCTTGCTTAAAGAATTTTTTGGACTAGCTCAACAATATTGTTGGGCTCATATTTGCACATAAAGATGTACAGGTACATCCCTCAAACGATTAAGGAGCTGAATACAGTCCAGGTGCATCCTGACTGTTCAAATTCAGCCAAAAACAGGCAGTAACCTCCCAGGTGTAATGAGGAGGAGTTAAGGCTGCCTGACTGTTCAAATTCAGCCAAAAAACGGGCACTAACCTCCCAGGTGTAATGAGGAGGAGTTAAGGCTGCATTTGAATTATGTAACTCTAGTGTTTAATGCAGGTATGAATGTCTGTATTATGACAGCCATTAGTGCTGTGTTTAAACCCCCTGCAAGTGTGAGATGGCCTATAAATAGGTGCATGCTTATTGCATTCAATGCACTTGCAGAAAATGAACATACACACAAAGTTTTCAGCATACTCTGCATTTCATAAGTCGGAGCTTTGTCCTCACCTCTTCGAGTTCGTTGGAGCTTGTATGGTTTTGTGGTGCTACTACCTTCGATACGTGCCGTTTTATCTTTGGAGGTGATACGTCAAAACTGAGAGCACTACCAGGGCGTATTTCATCTTGCGGATAGAGGACTCCTCGACTCGGCAATATTTTACGGTTATTTCTATTTTTTGTAATTTCTTTTTTCGAGTTTTGTAATTTTTGCTTTCCTCGAGTTTTGTAATTTTTGTTTTCGTTCGAGTTTTGTAATTTCTGGTTTTCAAGTTGTACTTTTGTTTTCCAGTTGTAATTTAGTTTCGCCCGGCAAGTTTTTTCTACGAAAAAGTTTCCAACAAGCGCAAGATGAGATATTTTACTTGCTATCTATTGTGCGGCGATTTATACGCCTCGGCGGCGATCGGAATAAGGGCCGAGCGACCAAGTCCATGATCAAATAAGCTACAGCGACCTTGTCAAAATGAAGGTAACAAGCCACTTTCGAGCATCTAGCGATTGAATCCCAAGGCGATCGCCTTTTGGTGCCCAGTGATCGACTCTGGGGCCCGACCAAGGACGACCGTCTTGTGCCACGAACAAGACCTTCGTCCGTCAAAGTCTACGAAGACTGGATCTCAAAGCAAGCGCCCATGTGCAGACCCACGAAAGGCACCGCAGAACATGGATCGTTGACCACAGCCTGTCACCACCTTCTCACCTACCGATAGACCCGCCGAAAGGCACAAGGTGGGACCTCCCAGGACAGCAACTAAAGACGCATGCAGACTTCTCATTGGTCCGCACAGCCGGATGCCAGCAGCAGCCGCGGACTTTAAGGAGACCAACCCATGTGCTAAAGACGATCTCCCGCTTATTATAATACAGCAGAGGCGATCGCCCAGAAACTCCCAGTGCTATAAATAGAGAACCTCCAGCAACTGGAAAAAGGTTCCTCTCAGTTCGACTCACAACAGAAAAACGTTGGCAACCACGTTCAGAATACATACACACTTTGAGGCTCTCGACTTTCTCTCTTGAACCTATTTAGGATTTCTCTCTCAGCACCTCTTCACCAAAAGACAGTCGGCAGAGGCAAGAACTCCCTACAGCTTAGGTTCGAAGAGATTCACAAGTCCAGGAGCTCAGACATTCAGCTAATACACACTGTGAGAGACCGTCGATTTCTCACGGTTGTCACAGCACACCATCGTTGTTACAAGAACTCACAGAGCATCATATCTGGTTCTTCCGGCAATCTTCACGCTCAATAGCTAACATAACTAGGGTCTTTACATTCATTGTAACTGTACTCTAACATTAATATTTGTACTCCAAAGTATTTGTATTAATAATATCTCGCGAAAGCATTCAAGCCCAGGACTAACAACCCCGGCAAATCTTGTGTCATTTACTTTCCCCACGGACGTGCTCTCGCACTTTGTTTGGTACTCATCCATTCCAGCAATATCTATCTCCGGATAATATTTTGGGTAGCAACAATTGGCGCTAGAGGAAGGGGATCTTAACCTTCATTTTTATTCCAACTGTCCCGAAGAACACTCACTGTTCTCCGGGGCATATACTTGAAGAGACACTAACTGCTCTTCAAAGAAAAACCTTCAGAATAATGGTGTCTGCCACCACATCGAAGAGAGCCACTCTCCGAACCACCGGACATCATATCCCGGCTCGATCCGAGCCCCAGCCGACGGCAGAGGGTAGCCGCAGCGACGCGAGACTCTCAATCCCGCACCTGAGGGACGACCCCAGCCTTTCGCTCGACCAGTTCCAAACTGCGGAACAGATCGAGGAGGCTATGGCCATCCTAAAGGAGCGACGGAGAGCATGCGCGGCGCCCACGATAACTCCCTCGGCCATCCGCCGCGTGGGCAAACGGAAGTTCAACGGGTTACTTGCCGAGCGATCGTCATAAAGCCCCGATTCGCGAGGAAAGGCTCTCGCTAGGCGGGACGGTTCCATCTTTAGCCACTTAAGGAGCGATCCATCATGGCGACCGGGGCATTCTGGCCCCAACCACGAGACGACGGAATCCGAATCCATCACCAGGAGTTCGGCCTACCCAACTTCGAACCCAATACAAGTCGGCCATCTGGCCCGCATCCGCCAAAGAGTCGAGCCACGCGGCAAAGACATCGTCGACAGCGGAGCCAGGGGGTCAGTACTTGATCGCCTCGGCTCCCGCTCTGAGCGCCTAGCCGCGAGCATCCAGGCCGCGGCGATGGCCGCTATGCAACGCCAGCTCGATGAGATGAAAGCGCTCTTGGATACTGGGGCAAGCGCCAGTAGAAAGATCATCGGACCGACTGAGCCACTCGCGGTCCACATCGAGCTCGCCCCCGTGCAACCAAGGATCGCGCCTCCCAAAACACCTCTATACGAAGGGAGATCGGACCCCGAGACTCACCTAAGCAAGTTCCAGATTTACATGACCGGGTGTGGGGCATGAGACGCGACCAAGTGCCGAATCTTCCCGTTAACATTGGGCGAACTGGCCCACAGGTGGTACGTCTCACTACCACCGCGATCGATCATCTCCTTTGAGAAACTGGCGAGTGACTTCACGTCATACTTCGCCACCAAGGTCGCCAGACCAGAAGGCCCCCACCGCATGATGAAAATCAGGCAGGGGGAAGATGAATCCGACGCAGACTACATCGACCGGGTGGATGAAATAGTCCTCACCGGCGAGCCCATCAGCGACGAGCTCGCTCTCTACTCGGTCCTGGGGGGATTCTATGGTCATTCACCTATGTTTAGACATCTCACCAAGGACATCCCCCCTACTTACGCGATCTTCCGTGCTAAGGCTGCCGACTTCCTGGCCAGGCAGAGGCTGCTCACCCTCTGCCTAGGCGAGGGAACGCCGCCTCCTATTCGAAAGACGGCGATCGGCAAAACCAAAACGGCGGTCGCCAAGCCACCCGGCGATCTCAAGGCCTTCGAGGATGTGGAAGCCCACCTCCTCCACAAGTTCAACCGAACTCCGGCCCACATTTTTGTATGCCATCAAGGGGCGCGAACCGCTAAACAAGCCAAAGGCAATAAGGGACCACAGTCATCTGGACCACAATCAATATTGTGCTTACCACAAGAGTCCCGGCCACAACACCAACCAATGCCGCGACCTCCTTAGACAACTCTGGAAATTGTTCGAAGAGGTTAAGTTGGACAGTTTATTGGCTTAGCCGGAGCCCTATCGATCTCCCAACACGGTCGCCCGAGTCGAGCGCGAACAGGGCGGAAAGCTCGTATGAGCCGACCCCTCGATCAACCTCGGCGACCGAATCTACATGCTTCATTCAAAGAGAAGGGAACTTCGGAAGTCTCTCCCCGATTCCCGCCTCATCAAACCAAAGGCTACTGCCTGAGCAAACGCTTCGAAAAAGAGGATGACTCGCTCGCCTTCTAAAGTTCGTCATCAACATGATGGACCTTGGCAGCGATCGCCTCCCCTAGCATAACGTATACCATCGAGGATCGTCATCTGACATGATGATCCGAGGTAGAAAAGTGCCGTCATGGTCGCGAAAATCGATGAAACCGACGATCCGTCCATGCAAGGTTCTTTTGGGCTTCGATCGCTCACCCTTCGTTTAAATACGAGGCGGTCGTAGCCGAAGGACCCTCCAAAAACAAATCAGGAGATGACTCGCTCGCCCTCTAAAGTTCGTCATCAACATGAAGAACCTAGGCAGGCGATCACCTCCCCTTACACAACGTATACCGTCAAAGATCGTCATATAACAGGATGATCTGAGGTAGAAGAGTGTCGACATGGCTATGGAGGACGATGGAACCATTCTCTGTGCCCGTGCAAGGTCCCTTTGGGCCATGATCGCTCGCCCTTCGTTTAAATACGAGGTGGGCATAGTCTGAGGGCCCTCCAAAACAGATCTGTGGACACGTTCGCCCGCCCTCAAAGGTCCATCACTTAACGTGGTGGATCCTTCCAGGATAATGCAACTCGTCCCTCCCCCCGTCACAATGTATACCGTCGAGGATCGCCATCTTAATGGCGGTCCGAGGTAGAAAAGTGCTAACAAGCCGCGGTCATGGAGTCGATTAATCCGATGACGCCCCGCACAAGGAATCCTCCAGAACAAGACCGCACGCCCTTCGTTTAAATACGAGGCGCGGCGCAGCCTACGGAGGACCCTCCCAATTAAGTGAGTCGCGAGAACTTAGCCATCAGACGGAATGTCGCTCGCACACAAGACACGGCCGTGGAGATCAATCCATCGAACTCTGTGATCGTGCACGGTTCCTCAAGACCGAGATGGACGGTGTTCCTCGAGGAATCTGCAAAATTGAAGACCGCTCACTCAACAATTTATTTTCGTCCCCTTACTTTCACTAAGTGAACAAAAACAAGGGGGAAGGGCGGAGCTATGTATACGACGATCGTCCCTATTCAATTACATACGGAGATCGACATTTTTCATATGTATATGCAGCGATCGAATTTGTTGTAAAAGTTATCTATATGAGTTTATCAATTCACTTGGAGTTATACACGCAACAATATCTCCTCACACATTTGTACAAAGTCATGCAAAGACTCAGAAAAGCAATCATTCAAGCAATAAATCAAAGAAACAAATATTCATTTCATTACTTGGAATATGCAAGAGTACAAATACAGCCGCCCGTAGGCCTAAGTACAACAAAGCTACAAAATTACAAAGCAAAAACAAAATAAGGACGTAGAGCCTCAGGCCCCTGCATGGCCTTCGCCTTCAACCACCGGATCGGCCCGCGACCCTTCGCCAGCCTCCGGAGCTGCCTCCCCATCCTTCGAAGCATTTGGATGAACAAGATTTTCAGGAGTCGGGTACCAGCTCAGGTCTACGCCGATTTCCGAGAGGTCCGAGATCGGCACGGAGAAAGCAGGGTGAAGAGGATGCTCCAATGCATATGCCTTGAAGTTTTCAGCCAGAGGGCCGACCTCCAGCCCTCCTTTCTTAGCGGCGCGAAGCGAGTCAGCGAACACCATGTAATAGGCAAACTCGCTGACGAACTCCACGTTGAGAAAGGGATCGGCCTCGGTCGCCTCCAACTTCCCATTCAACTCCGCAATTGCCTGTTGCGCACCTTGAAGCTCGGTCTCTTTAGCAGCCGTCTCTTCCCTCGACGACGCCAGCTCGCTAGTCAGCCGAGCAACAGTCACCTTCAGCTGATCGGCCTCCTGCTGAGCAGCCGCGTACGACCGACGAGCGTCTGTCATCTGATCCCGAAGCCGATTGACCGTCGCCCGGTCTCGCTCGGAGTCCTGTCTCGCCAGCTCAAGTTCATGACTTGCCCGCTTAGCTGCATCCAAGGAGTCCTTCTCCATAGCCACCATCCTGTCAGCAAACTCGGCGTTCTGTTTCCGAGCGGGCTCGAGGTCTGCCTGGAGGCGGGAAGTAGAAGGACGCCCTTCGAATTCTTTCACAGCCTCGGCAGCCATCGTCGCCGCCTGGAGATAGAGAGCGAAATCAACCTGCATTGTATTCCCGGATCACTGGTGAGCGATCGCATCTAAGTCGGTCGTCCAGGCCTTCGGCAAAGCAGAAACGGCCCGGTTGACGTATATCGGGACATCACAGGCCTGGCGAGAAGATCGGCTCGCCAGGAAATCCAATACCAGTGGCGGGCAAGCTGGGTTAGTGCTACGGATCCTGCATCAAACAACAAAGAGTTAGCACATCTCCCGCGCGAGTGACGAAACTCAGCAAATCAAGCAAAGTCTACCTCTCGGCTTTCTCGGGGTCGCAACCAAAGTACGGTTTCCCGCGAGGGGTCTCGGCCTCGGCGATCGCCATTTCTCGCAAGAAAGACGCAGAAGGCGTAGGCTCGTCCGCCGGGGGGACCGCAGTGAGCGGAGGCGCGGCGATCGGCACCTCACCCGCATGGGCAGAGACAAGAGGTTTCCCCGATCTCTGCCGCTTGCGGTTTGACCGGAGCCCCTCCTCCCGAACCTCCTCCTCCGCTACGATCGGCTCTACATTAGGCCTCACCTCCGGAATTAGAGGTAACGCCACCGGAGGAACTCTACTCGACTTCTTCTGGCGCAGGCGACTCAAAACTCCGGGGTTCGACATAGCAATCTCCGGCGGAGGCTCCAAGAAGCGAGGGAAGCGTTCCTCTACAAGAAGGAACAATCAAACAACCGTTAGACACATTCCTCAAACAGGACGATCGCCAAGCAAAAATAGATCGTAGAAATTTATACCTGGGACCGAAAGATGTCTCGGGAAACAGAACAGCTGAGCAGACAGCCAACGGCTCTCTTTGTTAATCCGGCGAGCGCCTAAGTCATCGTCCGGAAGACTTCGTATCTGCTCCCAGACGACCAGAAAATCGAAAGGTAGCCCGTCGACCGCCGGAATATGGAAACCTACAAAAGGAAGACCAAATTAGATCAGTTCAGAACATATCCGAACAAAGGGAGAGTCATAACCCTTACCCAGATTCCTCTCCCGAAAGCTAGTGGGAATATTCAGCTTGCCCGTGGGATTGTCGCTCGCTGATGCCTTCCATGCACCGCCGACCCAGAACCATTTCGCCGGATCACCCCGCACCTTGTTCGGAACCCCAAGGATCACCCGACCGGAACGACCTTGGATATGATATCCGCCGACGGACCCCTTCAGAACTGTCAGCTTGAACAAGTGGTTCATCTCCGATGGCGAGGGATGGCGGTACAGTCGGTGATCGTCGAACAAGGTGAGGGCACAGATGATCTGGAGCCAGGCGTTCGGCGTTAGCTGAAGCAGCGCCACGTTCCAGACGGCCAGCAAATGGGAGACGGAAAACGACAGAGGGAACCGCAGCCTGGACTCCATAATCGCCTCATTCACGGCGACCATACCCTCGGGAGGTTGGTCGGCCTGCTCGTTCTCCGCCGGCGCGAAAAGATCCGTATCTGAAGGGATATGGTACCTCGCCCTCCAGACGGACAGGTCCTTCCTGGTCACCGAGCTCCTGATCTGGCCGAGGGACCACTGAGAGCGCCGCGCGGCCCGAAACAGCGACCGCTTCGCCGACTGATAGGGATGGGCGATCGAGTACTCCCGATAATCGAACTTGGGGTACGGACCGGCCAACTTCTCCATGATTTCAGCGAAGGCAAAATAGGCTTGGCCAAAAGCACTATGCTGCTCCCAATACGCCTTCACCACCATATCCTTCTCTGCCAGCGTACGCCTCTGCTCAGCCGCCGCATCCCTGGCAACGTCTGCTTCATTAAATAGTGCTGCGAGATCAATACCGGCGCGGATAGCCTCGGCGGCCGTCTCCAAATGGAATTCTGCGGAGGGTCCTTCCCGGACATTAGAAGCCCCAACGACAGAGGAGGTGCCCATTCCAGACGATGAAGGTATTCCAGACATTCTCGAAACAAGAAGAGGAGAAAAGGAGTGTTTTCTTACCAAGGATTGAATCGATCGACGATTGGCAGTCAAAGCTTCAGAGAATTCTTCGGCAATATTCTTCTTCTCCGATAAAAACGCATAAAGGGTCTTAACACTGTAACCCGGCACCTTTTTATGGGAGATGGCAGGGACTTCCGTGCATATATGGAGAATCTCGGGGGTTGAAGTGCAACCGTCGCAATTAATGCCTCCCTTAAAACCCGCGTACGCGTCGTTTCAAGGGCACGTCAGACGAGGAGTCAGAACTAACCATCGATCTCCCCCAACAGGAGCCCGACACGTGCCCCGTAAACTTTTCCACGACCGCTATCATTTCCCGCTCAGTACAGCGACCGGCCAGGTCGTCCAAATTCAGAACCAAACCGCTCAAAGACGATCGCCTGTTCCGTAGAATGCTGAGTCACTCGTCAGAGTTCAGCGATCGCCAGTAGAACCACCTCACCCCACATTTCCAACATCGGAGCGAGCTGGGGGCAATTGTGTGGCGATTTATACGCCTCGGCGGCGATCGGAATAAGGGCCGAGCGACCAAGTCCATGATCAAATGAGCTACAGCGACCTTGTCAGAATGAAGGTAACAATCCACCTTCGAGCATCTAGCGATTGACTCCCAAGGCGATCGCCTTTTGGCGCCCAGCGATCGACTCTAGGGTCCGACCAAGGACGACCGTCTTGTGCCACGCACAAGACCTTCGTCCGTCAAAGTCTACGAAGACTGGATCTCAAAGCAAGCGCCCATGTGCAGACCCGCGAAAGGCGCTGCAGAACATGAATCGTTGACCACAACCTGTCACCACCTTCTCACCTACCGACAGACCCGCCGAAAGGCACAAGGTGGGACCTCTCGGGATAGCGACTCAAGACGCGTGCAGACTTCTCATTGGTCCGCACAGCCGACTGCCAGCAGCAGCCGCGGACTTTAAGAAGACCAACCCATGTGCTAAAGACGATCTCCCGCTTATTATAATACAACAGAGGCGATCGCCCAGCAACTCCCAGTGCTATAAATAGAGAACCTCCAGCAACTGGAAAAAGGTTCCTCTCAGTTCCTCTCAGTTCGACTTACAACAGAAAAACGTTGGCAACCACGTTCAGAATACATACACACTTTCAGCCTCTCGGCTTCCTCTCTTGAACCCATTTAGAATTTCTCTCTCAACACCTCTTTACCAAAAGACGGTCGGCAGAGGCAAGAACTCCCTACAGCTCAGGTTCGAAGAGATTCACAAGTACAGGAGCTCAGACATTCAGCTAATACACACTATGAGAGACCGTCGATTTCTCACAGTCATCACAGCACACCATCATTGTTACAAGAACTCACAGAGCATCATCTATGGTTCTTCCGGCAATCTTCACGCTCAATAGCTAAGATAACTAGGGTCTTTACACTCATTGTAACAGTACTCTAACATTAATATTTGTACTCCAAAGTATTTGTATTAATAATATCTCGTGAGAGCATTCAAGCCCGGGACTAACAACCCCAGCAAATCTTGTGTCATTTACTTTCCCCATGGACGTGCTCTCGCACTTTGTTTGCTACTCATCCATTCCAGCAATATCTATCTCCGGATAATATTTTGGGTAGCAACACTATTTTTACTAAATTCCACAACTGGAGAGGTCGACTACCGCTTCCACCGACTCGAACACCACAGCTGCCACTGCCTCCGCAACTGCCGCCTCGACCATGGCAAACTCCTTTGCTGAAACTATGTCAAATCTAATGAGCTCAACCACCTCATCAACAACTCCATGGGTATTTTCGAACCCCTTTCTGACTACCAGTGGATCCACCTTAAGTGGCAACGTTGGTTCCACTTTCAGTGGCACCGTAGGATCCTTGTTGGGATCTACTGTTGGAGCCTACGGGTTCAACACAAGTGGTTCTTTTTTTGGAACAACCTCGGGGCCAAGGATGATGCCTACCGCTGAGAAGCCACCAAAATTTGGTGGAGCCGACTTTAAAAGGTGGCAACAAAATATGTTGTTCTATTTGACAACATTGGGCTTTGCAAACTTCCTTAAGGAAGATGAGCCACCAGCGCCAAGTGCACAATAGACAAGTTTCACTGTCCGAGCTGCCTATGACAACAGGAATAATGGAGATTATCTTTGTAAAAAATTTAGTCTGAATTCGTTAGAGGATAGTTTGTACAATGTATACTTTGTTGTAAACACATCAAAAGAGATGTGGGATGCACTTGAAAAGAAGTACCGTAGTGATGATGCAGGTACAAAGAAGTTTGTTGTCGCCAAGTATTTGGACTACAAGATGGTTGACTCAAGACCTATCATGGAACAAGTGCAAGAGTTCCAACTCATCATTCATGATGTCAATGCCGAGGGGATGGTCCTGTCGGACGCCTTCACTGTTGCAACTGTGATCGAGAAGTTGCCCCCCCAGTTGGAAAGACTTCAAGAGCTACCTCAAGCACAAGCGAAATGAGATGACTCTTGAAGACTTGATTGTGAAATTGCGCATCGAGTCAGACGTGCGCAAGAATGATCATAAACCAAAAGGCCTGATCGATTCTAAGGTCAATATGTTGGATCAAGGCAGTCCCTCCATCAAACGAGCTCGCCCAAGTGTCCAAAACAAGAACAAAGGGAATCAACCAATCAAGAAGTTAGATCATGATTGCTTCAACTGTGGCAAACTTGGGCACGCGGCGAAGGACTTTCGAAAGCCGAAGGCCAACAAGAAGAAAAAACATGTTGCCAACATCGCCGAGATTAACGGCGTGTGGAAAGAGGACGATCTTGCTGCTGTGGTCACCGAAGAGGTTAACCACATTGAGAACCAAGGTGGTTGGTACGTCGACGCCGGTGAGACCACCCATGTTGGTGACGATAGGAGCCACTTTAAGAACTATCAAGCTGTTGAGGGGAGAAAGCTCAACATGGGGAATCCAACTTCATCTGAGATTATCGGAGTTGGAGAAATGGCCTTCAAAGTAACGTCCAGACAAACACTCACCTTGAAGAATGTGCTTCATGTTCTTGATATGAGGAAGAACTTGATCTCGGGCTCTATACTAGTTAATAAGGGGTTTAAACTAGTGGTTGAATCAGATAGACTTATCATAAATAAGTTTGATAGGTTTCTTGGTAAGGGTTACCTCATGGAGGGACTCTTTAAACTTAATGCTTTGACTATGAGCCATGTAACCAAGTCTGAAAATGCTACTGCTTTCTCTTATTTGACCGAGTGTTTTGATTTATGGCATTGTAGATTAGGTCATGTGAATCTACATGCTATAAAAAGATTAGTAAACTTAGATTTACTGAAATTAAATGAAGTCAATACTCAAAACAAATGTGAGATTTGTGTTGAGGCAAAAATGATGAAGCTTCCGATTCGTTCGATAAAACAGAACACAAAACCCCTTGAATTAATTCACACAGACGTGTGTGATTTAAAATTTGTGCAAACTAGAGGTGGTAAGAAGTACTTTATCACTTTCATTGATGACCGCACAAGATATTGTTATCTTTATCCTTTGAGAAGTAAAGATGTGGCCATTGAAGCCTTTAAGAACTTCAAGAATGAAGCCGAGAATCAATTAGGCTGTCATATTAAGATGGTTTAAAGCGATAGATGTGGCGAATATGTAGCCCCATTTGAGGAATTAGGCAACGAGAGTGGTATAATTCATCAAACAACAGCTCCATATGCACCACAATCTAATGGCGTTGCTGAACGTAAGAATTGGACACTTAAAGATATGATGAATGCCTTATTGATTAGTTCAGGATTATCCCAGAACATGTGGGGGGAAGCTGTCTTGACAGGCAACTACATATTGAATAATATTCCATGCAAAGGTAAGGATGTTACTCCTTATGAGTTGTGGAAAGGTAGAAAACCTTCATACAAATATCTCAAAATGTGGGCGTGTTTGGAGAAGGTTGAGGTGCCTCCACCTAAACAAGTTAAAATCGGTCCTAAGACGGTCGATTGTATCTTTATTGGGTATGCACTGAACAGTAGTGCCAATCAGTTTGTTATCTACAAGTCAGAAGTACCTGAAATGACTGTGGGAACAACAATTGAATCATGGAATGCTGTATTCTTTGAAAACATATATCCTTGTAAGGACAATGATAAAGTTGAGAACAATTCTAGCAATAGAGTTGAAGATGAAGAAACAAGTTCAAAACCTGTGGATGTAGATCCAAAGTCACGTAAGCGATCAAGATCTAATCTGGAAGATGTAGAACCTGTTAGGAATATGCCCTCGAATGCCACTCAAGGGATGAGAGAGTAGGGGCATTGTACTTGTAATTATGGAATAATTAATAAAAAGGCAATACGATTCATTCACTGTTTATTGTATTTCAATTGCATTCTTGACTTGGTAAACATTGAAGTGAAGTCCATGGAAATAAATCGAACATTCCATTCTCGTTATGAGATAAGAGAATATGCACTGGAAGTGTTTAAAGTTTATTTACATAAATCGTTCGCAAGTCAATAAACTTAAATGGGCATTAAGTTTTAATAAGACTTGTATAACTGATGCTAGGACATGTGCATGTCTTGATAGCATAGTTATAAGTATATTGGTGGGACCAGTATACTCGAACACGACTCATACTCGATTCAGTCACGCAATATTCACTCTCGGAGAGTCAATGACGAATTGAAAGGTTGTGATAATATACGTGGACCTTTGACTTGAGGGTTCAGTAGAAGATGTGCCTGTGACGTTTAGTTTGTCATTAGAGTAGTTAGACTCAATTGCTTAATTGCTGAGTCAACCTCGAAGTGCGGACTATACGAGCAGGTAGCAGTCTTTACTGTACACCAAGAAAGGATTCTATCTCCTGTTAGTGAGCAGGTGAATGTCCTATACGGTTAATGGCAAATAAGATCATAAGTCTTTGGCTAAAGCATTCTGATATAGTCGTATTAGATACACTATTAATCGGTCGGTCTTGATTTGCATCAACACATGTATAGAGTCTAGTCAACAGTAGGGTTTGACTTTACCGTGACCCGAAGACTTGACCGGGACATCTGATGAAGGGTCTATATGTATGTGGTATTCACGACATAATGGTTTTGGAATGATACTTTCATTCGTTCTTAGTCGGGGTTTACAGTGCGGCCCGCTAGGCTGGCTAAATGCTGCCCGCACTCATTGGTTCCTTCCAATGCCGGCTGAGACGGACCTACGGAGTCGCAAATCAGTAGCGTTGATGGATAAATGTGAATTTAGTATCTCTCTATTAATATTAGATATTGGATATCTAATTTATGATTAAATCAAATAGCAGTCTTATGAACTAAAATTAAGTTACCGGGTAATTAATTTAATTCATAAATTATATTTCTTAGAGAAATATATTTGTATTTGATATAATTAATTAATTAGATTAATTAATTTATATAAATACATTGGAGATTAAACGGATTATATTTAACGGAGTCATTTGACGAACGTTCGGTACACGAGCTGAGTGGCTCGGCTCGTTTCTAGGAAGCTTCCCTAGGCCGCCCCACCTCTCCCCACCTCACATGGCTTGGTCTTGTTTTCACATGGTGTGTTTTGTGTTTGATTGAGATGAGATTCCATCTTGATTTTTCTATCTCAATTATGAGTTATATGAGTTGTTATATATTTCTATATTACAACTAACTCATGTGTGATGAAAGACTTTAAAACACAGACACACACACACACACACACACACACACATCTTTTCCAGCCCACTGCCCAGAGAGTAAGTGATGGAAGAGAAAATTTTTTCTCAAGTCTTTATTCATCTTAGAGGTGAAAGATAGTTAAGAAAAAATTGAGATATAAATTCCTATAGTAATTCCTAGCCGTGTTCTTGGAGAACGGATTGCTATCAAATTTTTTCGGGCAACTTCCGACGCGTGTGAAGTAGAGGCTTCGAAGTTTCGGTGCTTGGAACGAAGGGATTTCGTGTTCGGGACGGGGTTCGTGATCGTTATCCATTTTTACGAAGATTTATTTCAAAGGTTTCAAGGGTATGTTTTTTATCTTCGTATTTTTTTTCATATATACGTCACTTGATCGATCCTGTTTGGGATTCATTTTTATTTTCGATGCGTATTTCGTTTTAGTTTCGGAATCCCAACAGTGGTATCGGAGCGAAGTTAATGTTTCCGTATATACGATTATTTGTGCATTTTGAATGCTTTTGTATGATGTTTATGATTTAGAATCATGTATGGTATAATCGTAGATTTTTAAATTGTTCGTTGTAGCATCACGTTTTTGGAAACGAGCCGAAAAATGAAAAACGGGTCAGCTGGCATCGTCGTGGCAGATCGTGCTGGCTACTGCCAGCCGCCGAGCATTCTCGGCCATGTCTCGTCCAGACTGCCGAGGGAGCTGCCCTGTTTGCCGAACAGGACTCGGCCAGGCTGCCGAGCAGCGGCTCGGCCAGGCACTCCTCGGGTTTTTGGCCAGATTTTGAATCGGGCCGCGGGGGTGGGCCTTAAAACCGGATTGTCCGGGACTCCGTTTTAAGTTTATATTTCGTTGTAATTATTTCCCAAAATTTAAATTGGAGTTTTGTTTGACTAAATTAATATTTGGAATATTTTTGAATTAAGGGAAATAAATTAAACGAAAATATTTTTTTAGCTGGATTACTTCGAACGAATTAAAATGAAGATTATTAGTATTAATTGAATTAATACCATTAAAATTTAATAGATTAATTTTATATTGATTGGATTAATATATTAATTGATTATTTAATTTTAATGCCACTTTATATTAATTGGATTAATATAGTAGAAATTGAATATATTAATTGAATTAATTTATATTAAAATTAATTGTTTAATTTTGTTGCCGTTACATGTTGTATGGAATCCTTATGTGATGGTGATATAGCTCGTGGACTTAGTTTTTGATTTGTTCGATTCGATTGGGTTGTAAAGGCTGTTTTGAGCCTATTTATATTTACTAGAAAAATTTGTATAGGATGCAATTTTTCAATGATGTAATTATTTTTTTTGGTATGACGAAGACCGAAGACAACCGACCGAGAAGACGAAGAATCGAAGACTGTATTTTTTTTATTTATTGGGTCATTCGCTTGGCCCAGTACTTAGGAATTAGGTCCATGAGCTATATGTTGGTAGTAACTAGGTTACTGTTTTCTGTTTTTCATTTTGAATGATTGACAAACCAACAAACGTGCGTATAAATGAATTAATATGCAAAGTGTAACATTAATCGCGAAATTCTCCCGACTACAAACAGACTAAGTTTGAAAAAAGGTTACAAGGTTTCCTACCCTCCATCAAACTCGTAGAAAATTGATACCCGAGCTGCTGTGCTATGCTTCCGAGTTATTGTGGTAGTACATTTGGTAGAGGTTGAAAAATTCTTGAGTGCATTAGATGCCTTCGGTTGGTGATAAATTTCGCCCCTAGAAACCTGATAGGTTGCCGGGTGGGATTCAATAGTCAAACCGATAGACGTTGATGGTCAAAAACTTAGATAGTCTGGATTGCCAAGAAACCTGACAGGTTGAGGGCATGAAGACTAGGGGTAAAATAAGATCAAATCATTCGTTAGACGGGTTGGTGTTAGATACCACTTTATAGAAATTAATTGGCAAGAAACCTGATAAGTTGCGTCTGTTAAAATTTTTAAAGAACTTGATCACCACTAAGAAGTCGGTTTAACCATGATTTCTGGATTATAACATGGGAGTGTATAATTCCGATAAAATTAGTGGGAGCTGAGACAAGAATTATACAAGCCCTTAAATTCTATACTCGGTCATAATTAAACAAGTCACTAATTTAATCTTGTCTAAATCTTTGCAGAAAATGAAACTGAATCTCTCTAAAAATGGCTAAAAACCCACTTGCACTACTACTTGAAAAGAATCTCCTAACTGGCCCCAACTTTGTTGACTGGTTGCGGAATTTGATGATTGTACTCAGTATGGAGTCTCTGGGATACGTCTTGGAGGCGGACATTCCACCGACTCCAATCCGAACCCGGGGTAATCAGGAAGATATTGACGTCCATGAAAAATGGCTCAAGGATGACGTGCTAGCCCATGGATTTATTATGGGCTCAATGACAAATGAGTTGTAGAGAGCGCATGAGAAAATGACTTATGCTAGGCAGATTATTGCACACTTGACCGAACTTTATGGAGAGCACAGTAGGACTGCTAGATATGAGATATCAAAGCAGTTGTTCAGTGCTAGGATGAAAGAAGGGGAGAAAGTGGGAGACCACGTCCTCAAGATGATCTCTATGATTCAGAGGCTCGAGGTGCTCAACTTTAATATGGATTTATCCCTTCAAATTGATCTCATCCTTCAATCTCTCCCCGACTCTTTCACGCAGTTTGTAATAAATTTCAAATGTAATGAAATTATATGCACATTAGCCGGGCTAATGAATAAACTGGTGACGGCGCAGTCTAACATGAAGACTAAACCGAGAGAGGCTGCTCTTGTGATTTTTTCTGGGCCTCGGAGGTCCAAGAACAAGAAGAAAAAGACCTACGAGCAGTACAAACCCAAGAAAGGGGTGCAAAAAGGAAAGGGCAAGGCCCGAAAGGTTCAAAAGGTAGGCGGTCCAAAACCTACGGACAAATGCCTTGAATACGGTGAGTTGGGCCACAGGCGAAGGACTTGTCCTAAGATTAATGGCGCATCAGATACAGAACTTTTTGTTTTTGAAACTAATTGTTCCGCTACTGTATATTCTGCTTCATGGATTCTGGATTCAGGTGCCACTTCTCATATATGTACTATGAATCAGGATCTGGAACAAAGTAGGAAACTTGAAACTGGGGAAATAATGATCACTGTCGGAAGCCGACAAAGTGTCGAGGCAACTGATATTGGATCAATCCTACTAGGTTTAGAATCCGGTTTTATTTTGACATTAGATGAAGTACTTGTTTTGCCCAAGGGGCATAAAAACATTGTATCCATTCCAGTCTTGGAACGGAAAAGATTTTGTTTCTTCATTAGCAATGGTAGTTGTAAAATTTATTTTCGAAATAAATTGGTTGGCACAGCTACATTGTTGAATGGTTTATATCATCTGAACATGCAAAATAAAACAGCAGTGAACACTATAACTAGGAAACGTGGCAGACAAGATACTAATCAAGCTCTTAAATGGCACCTTAGACTTGGTCATGTTGGTCAGACCAAGGTTCAGAAAATGGAGAAAGATGGACTTTTAAGTCCATTGGGTGTAGAACCCTATCCAACTTGTGAATCTTGGCTTAGAGGCAAAATGACTAAGTCCCCCTTCACAGGGACTTTTGAAAGGGCTGCCGATAAACTTGGATTGGTACATACCTACATTTGTGGTGCTTTAGAAGTGGCCCTAGACGGATATCAATATTTCATAATGTTCACAGATAATCATACTAGGCATGGGATTGTGTACTTAATGAAACATAAATCCGAAGCCTTTACTAAATTCAAAGAATTTAAGGCCCTAGTTGAAAAACAAACTGGATGTCATATCAAAGCACTTCGGTCCGACCGAGGTGGCGGATATATGAGCACAGAGTTTTGTGAGTTCCTTAAGGAACATGGAATAGTTTCCCAATTCATGCCGCCAGGAACCCCACAGTTAAATGGTGTTTCAGAAAGGAGAAATCGGACTTTGTTAGACATGGTTCGCTCCATGTTAAATTATACTGATTTACCAATTTACCTGTGGGGATATGCCTTACTAACCGCTGCCTATATCCTTAATAGATGCCCTTCCAAATCCGTTCCTATCACTATGCATGAGATGTGGAAGGGTAAGAAACCAAGCCTTAATCACATAAGGATTTGGGGATGTCCAGCCTATGTCAAGAAGGCTAAGGTGGACAAAGTGGAAGCGAGGTCCATCAAAGGACGTTTCATTGGATACCCAGAGGACTCGATGGATTATCTATTCTACATGCCAGAAGACCATAGAGTCGTTGTGGCATTACAAGCACACTTCCTCGAGGATGCGTTCATTCAGGAAGGTTGCTCGGGTAGAAATATCTCTTTGGAAGAGCATAATGAAAGTCCTAAGGAGACATCTGATTAGGGATCAGGAACCGAACCTATTGTAACACAACCTCCACTTCAAAGGTCTGATAGGGTATCTCACTTACCTGAGAGGTATGGCTATACACATGTCGAGGAACTGAGTCTCCACGACACACCTGATAGCAGTGAAAATGACCTTGTCACCTATGACCAAGCGATAGTGGATGTAGATGTACAAGGTCCGATAAATGGCAAGAAGCAATGGAAGCAGAGATAGACTCGATGTATACAAATCAGGTCTGGACTCTATTAGAACTTCCAACTGGCATGAGGACTATTGGAAATAAATGGATCTATAAGAGAAAGACTGATGGGGATGGCAAGGTTGATGCCTAAAAGGCCAGGCTTGTGGCAAAGAGTTATACCCAAAGGGAAGGGATCGATTATCATCATACCTTCTCGCCCGTAGCTATGATTAAGTCGATTCGTATGATGCTTGCCATTGCTGCCTATTATGATTATGAAATATGGAAAATTGATGTCAAAACGGCTTTACTAAATAGATACCTCGAGGAGGAAATCTATATGGAACAGCCTAAGGGTTTTGTGTCCAAAGCTAATATTCATAAAGTGTATAAGCTGCAACGAGCCATTTATGGGCTGAAGCAAGCTTCTCGGAGTTGGAACCTTCGATTTGACGAAGCAGTCAAGGACTTTGACTTTGTGCGAAATGAGGAGGAACCATGTGATTAAAAAAAGGTCAGTGGGAGCAACATTGCATTCTTAGTACTATATGTAGATGATATTCTACTTATAAGAAATAACGTAGTAATGCCCAGCACTGTGAAAGCTTGGCTTTCTAAAACGTTCTGCATGAAAGACTTGGGAGAAGCTTTCTATATTCTAGGGATCCGTCTTTACAGAGATAGACCACGAAGAATGATAGGACTTTCCCAAGCCCTCTATATAGATAAAATCCTGAGAAGATTCAAGATGGATGAATCTAAAAGAGGGTTCCTTTCCATGCGACATGGAATTCATCTCACCACGAAAATGTGTCCTCAAAGTGAGGAAGACAAGGGAGATATGAGTAAGGTACCATATGCCTCGGAAGTGGGTAGCCTCATATACGCTATGTTGTGTATGAGACTAGACTTAGACTACGCTATGAGTATGGTAAGTCGATTTCAAGCAAACCTGGGAAGGGAACATTGGACTGCCGTAAAGAACATTCTTAAGTACTTAAGAAGAACTAGAGATTTGGTTCTTACTTACGGTGGTGGAGAACTGAAGGTGATTGTATTCACCGATTCTGATTTTCAAGGAGACAATGACGACTCTAAGTCGACATCTGGGTATTTGTTTACTCTCAATGGAGGAGCAGTATCTTGGAAACGCTCCAAGCAAACCGCTACTACAGATTCCACCTGCCAAGCAGAGTATCAAGCTGCCTCAGAGGATAGCAAAGAAGCATTTTGGATGCAGAAGTTTATACAAGAACTTCAAGTGGTGCCTAATGCGGAGTTGCCTATATCACTATTCTGTGATAATGATGGAGCTGTCGCTCAAGACAAGGAGCCTAGGGATCACCACAACACCAAGCATATAGAGAGAAAGTACCACATCATTCGAGAGTTGGTGGAAAAAGGATATATTTCATTGCAAAGAGTAGACTGAGAAGACAATGTCTTTGACCCGCTAACTAAGCCATTATCTCAGACTGTCTTGGAAAGACATCTAAAGAACATGGGTATTGGATACCATGATATGTGGCATTGATTGCAAGTGGGAGATTGTTAGGAATATGCCATCGAATGCCACTCAGGGGATGAGAGAGTAGGGGCATTGTACTTGTAATTATGGAATAATTAATAAAAAGGCAATACGATTCATTCACTGTTTATTGTATTTCAATTGCATTCTTGACTTGGTAAACATTGAGGTGAAGTCCATGTAAATAAATCGAGCATTCCATTCTCGTTATGGGATAAGAGAATATGCACTGGAAGTGTTTAAAGTTTATTTACGTAAATCGTTCGCAAGTCAATAAACTTAAATGGGCATTAAGTTTTAATAAGACTTGTATAACTGATGCTAGGACATGTGCATGTCTTGATAGCATAGTTATAAGTATATTAGTGGGACCAGTATACTCTAACATGACTCATACTCGATTCAGTCACACGGCATTCACTCTCGGAGAGTCAATGATGAATCGAAAGGTTGTGATAATATACGAGGACCTTTGACTTGAGGGTTCAGTAGAAGATGTGCCTGTGACGTTTAGTTTGTCATTAGAGTAGTTAGACTCAATTGCTTAATTGCTGAGTCAACCTCGAAGTGCGGACTATACGGGCAGGTAGCAGTCTTTACTGTACGCCAAGAAAGGATTCTATTTCCTGTTAGTGAGCAGGTGAATGTCCTATACGGTTAATGGAAAATAAGATCATAAGTCTTTGGCCAAAACATTCTGATATAGTCGTATTAGATACACTATTAATCAGTCGGTCTTGATTTGCATTAACACATGTATAGAGTCTAGTCAACAGTAGGGTTTGACTTTACCGTGACCCGAAAACTTGACTGGGACATCTGATGAAGGGTCTATACGTATGTGGTATTCAAGACATAATGTGTAACATCCCAAAAATTTCAAGGAATTTAAAAATTTTAAAGTAATATTTCATTAATAAAACCCCTTTAATAATTCAATCGTTTCATTTGCAAATCCATAATTTATGCTCTCCCGAACAATAAACAGCGGAATAAATATCTAAAATAAAAATCATATTTGCAACCCAAACATCAATATTCTCTAGAACGTTAAACAATGGAATAAATGTCTAAAATTAAAAGTCGTAAAAGTAATCAGCCCTTCACGCGCGCCAGTGTGTACTCGTCATGCCTTGGAGCCACTCGTACCTGAAACAATAATTTATTGGGAAAGGGTAAGCACGAAGCTTAGTGAATTCAACCACCATAGATAACACAGTTATTCCACACTACCCCTATAACAGATAGTTGCACATAAACAAGCATACAGGTCTACGAACAAATCATAAACATGCATTCCTGCCCCTACGCCACCTGCGTATAACCTCTTAGCCCCACCGAAATTCTATGCCACCCGTGTACACAATCTTCAGCCCCGCCGAGTTCTTACGCCACCCGCATATACAAACGTCGGCCCCCGAGTCCTTACGCCACCCGCGTATACATGACACCACCTGGGTATACATTTCAACAAAGGGCTGACTAGCCACCCCGTTATCTAGCCCCACATCACAAATAATTAAGGCTACCACACATGAGCTACAGTAATATAAAATAACTGATATTAAATGTAGTGAGAGAACTCACCTCGTAAGCGCGCCCAGTTCACAAATAAAAATTTCAAGCTCCCCAACCAAGATCACTTCCCAACACCTAAACGAATGTTACCGGTCTAACCAAATAGGTCTGTTCGGGACCTGTTCTGACCTCCTTAAACCTAGAAATACTATAGTATTATTACATGGACAGAAATTACTCTGAGTTAGGGTTCCAGGAACATATTATATGTCTCCTGGCGATTTTTCTACAATTTACTACGGATTTTACAAAAACAGTTCGCAGAACAGTGAGAAACAGCACCTTTTAGTATAAAACGAATATTTGACCTCTGTTACGTTCCGAACTGGATTTTGCATAAAACACATAAAAGTTACTAGACTCAGAAAGGGAACTTTTGGGGCCAGTTTCACACCAATCGAGCTACTAGTAAAAAGTTATGGCTTACGCAATACAATGGCAGATTACTGGGTTTTCACATGAAATGATAAACGGTTCTCCGATGCGCGATTTAACGGCGTTGGTGCCCGATCATCGGCGACGAGAAAACGGAAAAGAAGACAAAGTATTAAGGCTTACCTTGCGATGAAACCTTACACCCGCACCTACTCCTCTCTCTCTCGAAAACTCCGACGAACAACAGTGGTGGCGGTGGTTCCCGACGACAACAGCAACGGCGATGGGGAAAAGAGTCGGCTGTGAGTTTAGAGGGGATTAGGGTTTTCAGATTTTTGGGTGAGCGACACAAGGAGACATGAAATAAGAAGGGAGGTGGGTCGGTTCCTTTCATGGGCCGACCCATGCACACTATTTATCAAAAATATCCATTTAGTCCCTAATTTTTCAAATACTCTCCTTACCACCTACAATAGATAAAATTTAACACTTTAAACCACCTAACACGACTTAAATCACTTTTGGCCTACCCCGTCAATCCCGTTTAACAACATTTAATTAAAGAAAATATTAATCAATATAAACATAATCCATACCGGGGCACGGGCTTTACAACTCTCCCCCACTTGAATTAGACTTCGTCCTCAAAGTCTCCGCCCGCGAATAGATCTGGGTAGTTCTCTCCCATCTCAACCTCGGGTTCCCAAGTCCACTCGGAACCCTTTCGGTGTTGCCACTGGACTTTCACTAAACCGATCACCTTGTTACGTGAGGTCCTCATCCTCCTGTCGAGAATGGCGAACGGCTTTTCCACGTAATTAAGCCGCTCGTCGATCTGAATTTCCTCAAGGGAATCACCGCAGACTCATCCACTACGCACTTCCGCAACTGCGACACGTGGAAAGTGTTGTGGATCAAACTCAGCTCATCTGGTAACTCTAATCGATAAGCTACATTTCCCACTCGAGCGATGACCTTATAGGGTCCAATGTAACGGGCCCCTAACTTTCCTCGTTTATGGAACCTAATCACCCCTTTCGAGGGTGACACCTTCAGCAACACATAATCTCCCACCTGAAACTCCAAATCTGATCGTCTCTTGTCGGCGTAACTCTTTTGCCGACTCTGTGCAGTAACTAAACAGTCCTTCACCATCTGTATCATCTCAGTCGTCTTCAGCATAATATCGGTGCTCCCCAATACTCGCTGACCAACCTTGCCCCAACAAATGGGCGTCCTGCACTTCCTACCATACAACATTTCGTACGGCGGCATGACGATACTGTAATGAAAGCTGTTGTTGTAGGAAAACTTCGCCAAAGGAAGGTACTGATCCCAACTACCTCCAAAGTCAATAGCACATGCCCTAAGCATATCCTTAAGGGTCTGAATAGTACGCTCACTCTGCCCATCGGTCTGTGGATGAAAAGCCGTGCTAAAATGCAACCGCGTATCCATCTCCTCTTGAAATCTCTTCCAAAACTGGGAGGTAAAATGGGTGTCCCTATCAGAGACAATCGAAACTAGCACCCCGTGCCTGGCTACAATCTCTCGCACGAACATCTCTGCGAGGTTCTCTGCCGAGGAGCTTTCGCTGATGGCCAAAAAGTGAGCACTCTTGGTCAGACGATCGACAATAGCCCAAATAACATCATTCCCACGCGGAGTCCTTGGAAGTTTCGTAATGAAATCCATCGTGGTCTGCTCCCATTTCCATACAAGAATATCTAAAGGCTGCAATTTTCCATGCGGATGCTGATGCTCAACCTTGACTTTCTGACAAGTCAAGCACACTTGGCGACATCCCGCTTCATGCCAGGCCACCAATAACTATCTCGCATGTCGCGGTACATCATCGTAGCTCCGGGATGAATAGAAAACTTGGACTTATGCCCCTCATCCAACAATATCTGCCTGTTCCCGCCAGTGCAAGGAACCCAAACTCTACCATACCGAGTCAGTAAACCTCGACTATCATGGACAAAATTCGGAAGTTCACCCGAAACACTCTCCCGCCTGGCATTCTCGTCTAGAACTGCCACTTCTTGAGCACTACTTATCGACTCAAGGAGAGGTGTAACTACTGTCAACCACTGACACAAACCCCGTAATGGTTCACCAACCAGATGTCGGCTAAGGGCGTCCGCAACAACATTTGCTTTACCCGGGTGGTAAAGTATCTCACAATCGTAATCCTTGACTACGTCAAGCCACCTCCTCTGACGCATATTGAGGTTTTGCTGGTCCATCAAGTATTTGAGGCTTTTATGGTCAGTGTATATCATACACTTGATGCCATACAAGTAATGCCTCCAAATCTTGAGGGCAAACACCACTGCTCCCAACTCTAGGTCATGAGTTGGGTGGTTCGCCTCATGAGGTTTCAACTATCTCAAAGCGTAAGCTATGACCTTACCGCGCTGCATGAGAACGGCACCCAAACCCTGGTAAGAAGCATCACAATACACTACTAGATCTTCCATACCCTCGGGCAAAGTCAACACTGGAGCCTCGCATAAACGTCTGCGTAACTCCTCAAAAGCCCTCTGCTGTTCCTCACCCCAACTAAAAGCCGTAGATTTCTTGCTCAATTGGGTTAAAGGTAAAGCAATCTTGGTGATGTTCTGAATAAATCTTTAGTAGTACCCTGCTAATCCTAGAAAACTCCGTATTTCAGTGGGAGTCTTCGGCACTTCCCACCGCATCACTGCAGGAATCTTGGCCGGATCGACCATAATACCATTCTGGTTCATGACATGTCCTAGGAATTGGACCTCCCATAACCAGAACTCACATTTGGAGAACTTAGCATAAAGTTTCTCTCGCCTCAAAACTTTCAAAACTTCTCGCAAATGCATCTCGTGCTCTTTCTTTGAATTCGAATACACAAGAATATCATCGATGAACACAATCACCGACCGATCCAGCATTGGCCTACACACCCTGTTCATAAGGTCCATGAACGCTGTTGGTGCATTGGTGAGCCCGAAATGCCTCACCACAAACTCATAATGGCCGTAACGTGTGAGAAAGGCCGTCTTCTGCGTATCCTCATTCCTCACCCACATCTGATGATACCCCGATCTCAAATCAATCTTTGAGAACCACGAGGCTCCTTATAGCTGGTCGAACAAGTCATCGATTCTTGGCATAGGATATCTATTCTTCATCGTAAGCTTATTCAATTCGCGGTAGTCTATACACATCCATTGGGACCCGTCCTTCTTTTTCAAAAACAGAATTGGGGCTCCCCACGGTGAACAACTCGGCTTGATGAACTCCTTCTCGAGAAGTTCCTGCAACTGAGTGTGTTTTTACCCAAAATATTATCCGAAGATGATATGCTGGAATGGACGAGTAACAAACAAAATGCGAGAGCACGTCCGTGGGGAAATAAATAACACAAGCTTTGCCGGGGTTGTTAGTCCCGAGCTTGAATGCTCTCGCGAGATGTTATTAATATGAATATTTGTGAGTACAAATATTAATGTTAGAGTACAATTACAATGAGTGTAAAGACCCTAGTTATCTTAGCTATTGAGTGATGAAGATTGCCTGAAGAACCAGAGTTGAAGCTCTGTGAGTTCTTGTTACAAAGATGAGGAATTCTCTGTATTGTTTGTTGTGTGTAATCGTGTTACCGTTGTCATTGTTACTGTGTTAACGTTGTAACTCCCTATTGCCAATGCTGGAGGCCTCCTATTTATAAGAGAAAGGGTTGCTGGGACGTCTCCGTCAATCCGCGGGCGATCGCCGTTCCTGCATTTAAATAAGGCGGGCGATCGTCCTAGCACGTGGGACTGTTTCCTTAAAGTCCGCAGCTGCTACTGGCATCCAGACATGCGAACCAATGAGGAGGCGACAGGTGCCTCACGTCGCTGTCTTGGGAGGTCCCACCTAGGACCTTTCGGCGGGTCTGTCGGTAGGTGAGGCCGTCCTCATCACTGACACATGCTGATGGGCTGGAGTAGGTCCTGTTCTTGTGGCGCCTTTTGCGGATCTGCACGTGGGTCTGATTAGTGCATAATTGATCTAAAATTCATATACAAAATATTCATTTTTCCGGGCATAATTGTACTGATTTGTGATTAAAAATATATATTTTACAGATATGTCCAAACATGAGCTAAAAATGGTTATTTTACAGATTGCTGACATGAAGCATCAAAAAGAACGGAAAACAAGATCAAATCCAACGACGGGAATTTTTCCAGGACAAACGACCATACAAAACGGCGCAAAATGGACCGTGTTCTGTCGGCCGTTTCACATACGGCGCAACAAGGGCCGTGTCTTGGGCCGTTTCACACACGGCCGGCATTTAGCGCCGTGTCCTCGCGCGTATTCCGGAAGAGACCGAGTCACCACAAAACGGCGCACAAACACGGTGTAACACCCCCAGAATACGACCGGGAATGTCACACGCCGTAGACCCTTATCACAAGGATCTACCAGGCTAAGCTCCAAAAGACTACTCAATGATTGACCGACCGGGGTCAAAATTAAATGCAAAGCAGACCGACAAGGTCTTTAACCAATTCAGAAAATAACGACATTCACATTACAATGACAATAATAAACTTGAACACCGAAAAGAATGACAACTCAATTTAATAAATGAAAACTGCACCCATGCAAGGGTGAATACTCGAACGACAGAGAAATACCGACCAACTGAAACAAAGGAAAAGACTCTGACTCTGGCGTGATTAGCATCATTGTCCTCCATCTCCTTCCAAGCCAATCCTGTGACTGCTCCCGAGCTGCCAAAACCTGAGCGCATAACAGGCACCCACCCCCCGAAAACTCGGGGGTTAGCAAACTGGAATTTTGCTAGTGCAAGTACATAATATACAAGATATACGAATAATAACAACACAAATCTCAACAATGTGAAGCCTTAACATAAACCACACATTCCCATAGTCCACACAGAATAGTATCACATACACAAAGTGAAAGATAATCACATAGTCATATTCTCTGCATCGAACATAACACCAATGAAACTTTAAACGAGCCCAAGGAGTCGAAAAATCCCTTTTTATACAAGGAAAAAGTATTTTGATAAGAAAGTTTGAAAACATCATTATTGACTCTGGCCATCATGGGGTTTTGAAAATCAAACGGAATACTTTTAGAAAATACTTCAAAAACTCTCGGATCCTCGACCCAACATGTGGAAAACAATTTACAAGAAAACCATTACAACGTTATTCGGGTCCTCGACCCAATGCACGAAATAATCATCACAAGACAATCAAAGGCACACCTCTCATTCGACAATTCTGCTCAAGACCCTTGATTAATTAACCCTGAGATTTCACAAACATCCTTGGTTAATTAACCCCGATACCAACGCCTTAAAAACAATTTGAAACAAGCTTTCAAAAACACGAATCACAGTCTATATCGAGACCAAGATTTTAAAAGAGTTGAAAGAACTTTGAAATACGAGGATTGTTCAGAACGGGTCTTAGCTATCACTCGAATATCCGTTACCAATAAGCCCGCCAGCGCCTCCTTACACACTGTGCACCGGCGTTCACTCCACTATGTTGGCCGCCCCTTGAACATGTCACCGCGCCGCGATCACTCCCGACAGAGCCGCCTTGCACGCGCATTAGGTAACACCGGTGTTCACCAAACATATGGAGCCGCACATTGCGGATACACCGTGCCGGAGTGCACGGCCCGCCCTCGAGGTTCCGGATACGACGTTTCTCACAACAAGTATCCACATTATCACAAACATCAAGCACATGGACAAACGTCACAAAATTTTCAACTCGGTACATCAAGTTACACAATTTTCTCCCACCCATAACCACACAAATAAACAATAACACGTACGTTATCAATCAAACTCAATCACAATAAGACTTCAAGCATAACCAACCAACACCGCACATATATCCCTATATTGCGACTCAACCGAATATATATATATATATATATATATATATAACCTTACTATATTATAAGAGTAAATATAGTTTACCCATCAATCCAAGTCGAGTACGTCATCTAGTGTTAGTATTCATCACTCGTCATTCACCAATATAGGCGCTTATATCAATATATGTATATACATACATATATTTAACATATAAATATATATACATATATAAAACTAGACATATATATACATACACACATATATATATATATATACACACATTTATACATCCGTATAAATTCATACACTTCGACAACAATGATTTCACGCAGTTACAATTCGTATATCAAGGTACTTGCCTCAAATCCAAAGCACGCGAAGCGACGCAAAAGCTTGACCGGCAACCCTCGAATCTTTCAACTAGGTCGAAATCACAAGAACAATATAATTACTACGAAGTTAATCACAAGAGGGATGGAAAACATACGAAATTCCCAACAAGAATTCGTAGAAACAAAAGATCGAACACTTGGGGTTCAATATTTCCCCAAGAACAACAAGAACATAATCCGGACCCGAATACGGTAAGAAATACGAATCAAATCATAGGAAGGGAATCGATATAATCGATTGATGATATACAACAACAAGAATCAAGAAGAACAACCCGAAACTCGAAGATTCCAGAAATATAGAGGAAGGGTTTACAAGATGTTTACCTCGAATCGAAGGTGAAGAACACGGATTAAGGATGTTAAACAACACCAAGAACTCAAGCAAGATGTAAACTTGGAGTTACAAGACCCCCAAATCACCTTCCAATCACCTACGAGTCGCCCTAACTCGGAAAGTCGAAGTGTAGGTGAAGATATGACGAATTGGGTCAACTCATGGGTTTATATACCCAAGGCGTGTTACGACGTTAGTTGGCAGCGGCTAACGACGTTAGCTTGTTAACGCACGTAAGACTCCCATGCTTACGCATTTAACTAAAATCGCAAATTCTCGTACTATTTTACAAAGGCCGTACGCACGTAATCGAGACATGCATTACGTACGTAAGGTGCCTATTTGGGGCGACAGCGGCTAGCACAAGAAGGCAAGAAAGGAACCGAAAAAAATCAATATGCAATGGTGAACAACTCCCGATGGTACGAACGAAAAGGATTCGAGGCGACGAACTTAAGTGTTGAAGGAAAACCAATTCCCGACTACCCGAAGGTTCGGAATACGATAATGTAGTGATCACCCCCAAACTTTGGGAAATTACGAAACGGCCCAAAACGTCCGTAAATCACAATATGACATCAAGCAACCGAACCGAAACTCACAACACGTATAACAAAGCTCAACGGACTTATAGAAAACATGAAACCGTAGTTTCGAACCATTATCACATGAAATGAATCAAATAGCGGGAAAAGTCGCCAAGACACGGATTCGGGTAAAAGCAAAGGAACAACTCGGATGACCAAACACGCAGAACGAAACATTATCAAAATGTCAAAACGCTGCAAGTGAGCTTCGAAACCGTAAAGATGCCAAACGAAAAAGTACCGAAGAGAAAATCACGGGTATTACATTCTACCCTCCTTAAAAGAAGTTTCGTCCGAAACTTAAAATAGAGAGCGATGGAACAACGATTTCAAACAAAATTTGCAAGAATCAAATTCGGATGAGAAAAGGCCACAAGAATCCACGAGATTTAGCAAAACAAATTTCAAATTCGTTCGGAGGACGGTAGGCTAAGTAAAACAAGGTGGTTTAAAATCGTCGAGGATCACAATTGAATTACCAACAATGAAAGGTCACACAATACCGAAAATATCAAGAAAAGTACGGGTAATACATTCCCACATACTAAAAAGATATTACGACCCGAAACTTAGAACAATAAGAGTTGGAAACGTAAAGCAATGAAACGAAATACGATCGAAGTCACGATTGTTTGAAACAAGAACGATTAAGACATAGTACAAAATCTTCATTCTCCCATGCTAGGATCTTCAAGGAAGCATAGGATTTCGGACACTTCCCGGTCCCTAGTTCTGCTCTCTCTTAGGCGGCATTCTTTGCCAATTCGGAAACTGTCTCACAATGTTTCTCCCGATGACCTTCACACCCACACCGGTAACAAGTCAAGAGTGGAAAGGGACAATTTGCACGATCATGTCCCTGACGATTGCAGTTGAAGCACCTTCTCTTCTTACCGAGAATCACCGATGTTGGCTTGGGATCCCCAGCGCTCACTCCCGACCGCAAAGACGACGCGTCCGAACGACGCGGGGGTTTGGGAGCCTTAGACTCTTCATCGCCCAAAAATTTCCCAGATGTCCTCGGTCTCTTCGTTTCGCTCGTGGGCTCGATCATTGAGGATATTTCATAGGATATCGTTTGATCTTGATACTCCTTCACTGTAGCATGAATAGTTGTCGTACGAACCACCTTGTCGCTTCCACTTCCGTCATCACACTTACGTCCGCCAAGGCTCGACATGCTAATACAGATGGTACCGTTCACCGTTATCAAATAATCAGTTGCACAATATACCACCATTATCAACACAAGGTTTAGTTAACATCTATAGAATAACGTAAAGCGTAAAGTTTTATGAAGTGAATTTCGAGTCCTTCGACGAGGACGATCATTATATGTATGCACTTAATGAAAACAAATTTTTGAAAAAGAGAGCGAGTCACGTTACGCCCAAAGCTTGTAAATACTGTCCTTTATTTCAGAAGAGGAAGTTTATACAACGACTCTAAAATTTATTTTCGAGTGATGTATAAAAGAAAATTGGAAATGAATTGTAACTAATTTGAAGTATTTCAAAAGTGTTGAGTCCCAAATACCACAATTTTGAAAATCTACCCTCTCCTACCAAAACGTTTATTTTGAAAGAATTTACCACCGAGATACGTGATGAATTGACATGACGACATTAAATCATGGCTTTCCACAACGTTAGAAAATTTCAAAGCACTACTTTAAAATATTCGTGATACTACGTGGCCCTGGGCCATCGAACCCACCGTGCTAAAAATCATTTAAGAAAATGTTCAAAATGCCAAAAAGGCCGATGTCGGTAATATTCTCAAATACTCACAAAAGTCATTTATAAAATATCAAATACCATCATAAGAATACAATCAAAACGCAAAATCAAAATATCAAAACTCGGTTTGCAAGACACCAAGAGCCATCTCAAAATATTCACGCAATGGATAAATTTAACATTCATAAATTTATTCTAATAAAGTGCAAGAACAAATAAATATGCTCGACTTCCGAAGCATATTACATAACCATTTTTACTCGGACCGCATACGCATGTTATATCTTAAAACAATAATATCACCGACAAGTTTCAAATTCCTAGTTCACATTAAACATATTAGCACAATATAATCAAATACGTATATAAGGGGACTTACGATCGGGAGGCTTACCATCACAGTTGCCGGAAGATGATGTCGGAACCACGATACTAATCACAACTCTGATGCGCGCGACTTACACAAGACATGGACTTGACCCAACGGCCTAGGTTTTTCGCAAACCTAAGCTCTGATACCATAAATGTAACACCCCCAGAATACGACCGGGAATGTCACACGCCGTAGACCCTTATCACAAGGAT
This sequence comes from Orobanche coerulescens, assembly GCA_033398695.1. Lineage (NCBI taxonomy): Eukaryota > Viridiplantae > Streptophyta > Magnoliopsida > Lamiales > Orobanchaceae > Orobanche > Orobanche coerulescens. The sequence continues at coordinate 9,083,084 of CM065807.1, read as the reverse complement.
CTACCAGGCTAAGCTCCAAAAGACTACTCAATGATTGACCGACCGGGGTCAAAATTAAATGCAAAGCAGACCGACAAGGTCTTTAACCAATTCAGAAAATAACGACATTCACATTACAATGACAATAATAAACTTGAACACCGAAAAGAATGACAACTCAATTTAATAAATGAAAACTGCACCCATGCAAGGGTGAATACTCGAACGACAGAGAAATACCGACCAACTGAAACAAAGGAAAAGACTGACTCTGGCGTGATTAGTATCATTGTCCTCCATCTCCTTCCAAGCCACTCCTGATCGCTCCCGAGCCGCCAAAACTCGAGCGCATAACAGCACCCACCCCCGAAAACTCGGGGTTAGCAACCGGAATTTTGCTAGTGCAAGTACATAATATACAAGATATACGAATAATAACAACACAAATCTCAACAAATGTGAAGCCTTAACATAAACCACACATTCCCATAGTCCACAGAATAGTATCACATACACAAAGTGAAAGATAATCACATAGTCATATTCTCTGACGAACATAACACCAATGAAACTTTAAACGAGCCCAAGGAGTCGAAAATCCCTTTTTATACAAGGAAAAAGTATTTTGATAAGAAAGTTTGAAAACATCATTATTGACTCGTGCCATCATGGGGTTTTGAAAATCAAACGGGAATACTTTTAGAAAATACTTCAAAACTCTCGGATCCTCGACCCAACATGTGGAAAACAATTTACAAGAAAACCATTACAACGTTATTCGGGTTCTCGACCCAATGCACGAATAATCATCACAAGATAATCAAAGGCACACCTCTCATTCGACAATTCTGCTCAAGACCCTTGATTAATTAACCCTGAGATTTCCAAACATCCTTGGTTAATTAACCCCGATACCAACGCCTTAAAAACAATTTGAAACAAGCTTTCAAAACACGAATCACATCTATATCGAGACCAGTATTTTAAAAGAGTTGAAAGAACTTTGAAATACGAGGATTGTTCGATGGGGTCTTAGCTATCACTCGAATATCCGTTACCAATAAGCCTGCCAGCGCCTCCTTACACACACTGCACCGGCGTTCACTCCACTATGTTGGCCGCCTTGAACATGTCACCGCGCCGGCGATCACTCCTGACAGAGCCGCCCCTTGCACGCGCATTAGGTAACACCGGTGTTCACCAAACATATGGAGCCGCACATTGCAAGATACACCAGGCCGGAGTGCACGGCCCGCCTCGAGGTTCCTGATACGACGTTTCTCACAACAAGTATCCACATTATCACAAACATCAAGCACATGGACAAACGTCACAACAATTTTCAACTCGGTACATCAAGTTACACAATTTTCTCCGCCACCCATAACCACACAAATAAACAATAACACGACGTTATCAATCAAACTCAATCACAATAAGCCTTCAAGCATAACCAACCAACACCGCACATATATCCCTATATTGCGACTCAACCGAATATATATATATATATATATATATATATAACCTTACTATATTATAAGAGTAAATATAGTTTACCCATCAATCCAAGTCGAGTACGTCATCTAGTGTTAGTATTCATCACTCGTCATTCACCAATATAGGCGCTTATATCAATATATGTATATACATACATATATTTAACATATAAATATATATACATATATAAAACTAGACATATATATACATACACACATATATATATACACACATTTATACATCCGTATAAATTCATACACTTCGACAACAATGATTTCACGCAGTTACAATTCGTATATCAAGGTACTTGCCTCAAATCCAAAGCACGCGAAGCGACGAAAAAGCTTGACCGGCAACCCTCGAATCTTTCAACTAGGTCGAAATCACAAGAACAATATAATTACTACGAAGTCAATCACAAGAGGGATGGAAAACATACGAAATTCCCAACAAGAATTCGTAGAAACAAAAGATCGAACACTTGGGGTTCAATATTTCCCCAAGAACAACAAGAACATAATCCGGACCCGAATACGGTAAGAAATACGAATCAAATCATAGGAAGAGAATCGATATAATCGATTGATGATATACAACAACAAGAATCAAGAAGAACAACCCGAAACTCGAAGATTCCGTAAATATAGAGAAAGGGTTTACAAGATGTTTACCTCGAATCGAAGGTGAAGAACACGGATTAAGGATGTTAAACAACACCAAGAACTCAAGCAAGATGTAAACTTGGAGTTACAAGACCCCCAAATCACCTTCCAATCACCTACGAGTCGCCCAGCCACGGAAAGACGAAGTGTAGGTGAAGAAATGACGAATTCGGTCAACTCCTGGGTATATAAACCCAAGCCGTGTTACGTACGTTAGCCATAGGCAGCTAACGTACGTTAGCTTGTTAACGTACGTAAGACTCCCATGCTTACGTACGTAACGAAAATCGCAGAATTCTCTGTACTATTTTACAAAGGCCGTTACGTATGTAACTGAGACATGCATTACGTACGTAAGGTGCCTATTTGGGGCGTACAGGCAGCTAGTGTAATATCCGCAATTTTCGATTTCCGGTAATTTCTTTTTTTTTTTTTTTTTTTTTCGGCGGAAGTCTGTTTTGACGACTCGCTCATGTCCGTTTCGTCATTCTGAGAATGATTAATTCTACACTTTTTGACATCCGAGTTCGCTTTCGTGTCGCTTGAGTTCTCGTGCTTTTTAGCGACTTTTCCGCACTTGAGTTCGATTCTTGCGAATCTCGTCAAATCAAGTTGTTTCGAGTTTCCCGCAAGTCCGTTTAACTTTGTTAGACGTGTTGTGAACTTCGGTTTGGTTATTCGATCACGTATCGTGATTTCCGCGCTTTGGGCCATTTTGTAATTTCTTGAAAGTTACGGTATCCGTATCTGTAATTGTCGCCTCGACCCGTTTCTTGGTCGCGTATGACTAATTATGGTATTACGCTTTCATTTCGAGCCGTTTATGTTGTCCGCGAACTTTCGTCGTGTTCGTTCCGACGCTTTGAAATCGGGTCGCCGAGCTCAGCGGTTATGGATCGGACGGCGGCGGATCGCCGGACGATTGCGGGCACCGGCCGACGGGTGCGGCAGAACCGCGTAGCGACGCCACGGCCGGAAGGCTGCGCGCGCTAACCGGCAGTGTAGCGCACGCCGCCGGTGGCCTGGCGACGCTATCGCCCGGGCGATGGGGTTTCGAGGTTCTCGACTCGGCCAGATCGGCAGTAGCGCACGCTACGCTGAGCGTAGCGCGCGCTAGTCGGCAGCGTAGCGCACGCCGTCGGCCGGCTAGCGACGTTACTGGCCGGGCGGTCATCAGTGGCTACCGGGACAGCCGGCTAGCGCGGCAGTATCCGGCCGTAGCGCACGCTAGCGGAGTTGGGTCGGCAGGTTCGGTCGGCCGGGGTTGGTCGGTGATGCCGGGTCGTGTGGGCTCCCGGCCGAGGGTGCTCGGCCGATCTGGCCGATAGCGCACGCTAGTCCGGGAAGGCTAGCGACGCTAGTCTCGCGATATAAATATGGTGGCGATCACATTTCACTTCGTTTTCATTTCCTTCCTTCTCCGTCTGCGAATGGCGATTCATGGGCGACGAAGCCATGTTGTTTAACAACAAATCCATGAAGTCCTTGAGTTCATAACATCAATCGATCGTCTGTCATCAACCTTTGATCCAAATAATCAAGGTAATTTTCCTTAGAACCCTAATTTCGTGAATTTGGGGATTTTTGCATTTTCGTCCGATTCGTTCCGTGTTGTTGACTAATTCATGATGGGTATGATTAATCTTGATAGTATTCTTGTGTTTAACATCATTTAATCCATTGTTCTTCGTCGAATCGAAGTATAATTCTTGATTTCCTTCGAATTGACTTTTTGAGGGATTTGTCCCCGATCTCGCTTTTCATCCGTTTTGATGGATCGATTATGGTTAAATGATGTTGTTAAACATATTCTATGGATTGTATATCCATATTTCAACTTGGAATTCGCTTCGGGTTTTGACGGAACGAATCGTGTTCTTGGCCGTTTGGGAAATCCGTGAACTTTCGTCATCCGTTCTTTGAATTCAACGGCTTTGAGTCGTGTTATGGAATTCATTTCATTGTTATTATTTGTCCTTCGTAGTTTGTGAACGTGAGTTGGCGTTCGGTAGAGTCGGCGGGTTCGTAGTCGGTTCGGGCCAACCTACTTCGGTCGATTCTCCGCGTTGTTCTTATTCGAGGCAAGTACCTTGCCCATACTATTCTTGTTTTGTGAATGTGAGAATTGGTGATCGTCTTTATATATTTGTTTGATTGTTTAAAACGAGTTTTCAAAAGATTTGGTTAGCCTTGTTAAAGGCCCTCTTTCAAAATCGTGTGTGTTTTGTGATCGATGTGTTTCTCGAACGAGTATGTGAATCTTATGGACATGTTAGTGTTGATGATGCACTTGGTAATTGCGTGTGGACGTATATTGTTTCATTTCGGTGCATTGTGGTTGACGTGTTGTTTTACTAAGTGTTTGATGCCTCTGGGTGTATTGTTTGGATATCCTCGGTGTGATATATTACTCGTGCTTGAGTTTGTTTAGCTAGCCAGTGCGGGAGGGTCCTTCGAGGCCTCGTGCGGGAATCTATGATATTACTCTGTTCCCAAGGCGATGCTTATGTTGTGATTTGTTTAGCTAGCCAGTGCGGGAGGGTCCTTCGAGGCCTCGTGCGGGAATCTATGATATTACTCTGTTCCCAAGGCGATGCTTATGTTGTGATTTGTTTAGCTAGCCATTGCGGGAGGGTCCTTCGAGGCCTCGTGCGGGAATCTATGATATTACTCTGTTCCCAAGGCGATGCTTATGTTGAGATTTGTTTAGCTAGCCAGTGCGGGAGGGTCCTTCGAGGCCTCGTGCGGGAATCTATGATATTACTCTGTTCCCAAGGCGATGCTTGTGCATGATTACGTTGTGTTGATTTTATGTCCGTTGAGGACACGTGATGTTGGGCTCTGGCCCTGTGAATTGTTGTTGGTTTTCTATTTGCGAAAACAAAACATTTGGGCTATGACCCTATTGATTCTTGGAAAGATATGGATTTGATATCCCTAATTTGATTTCTATTAAAACTCCCGAGGGTATTCTAAACCATTTTGCAAACCATTCTCGTTATTTGTGATCTTTCGGATTTGGAAAGTTTTACTCAAACTCGTGCCTCGGGAAGTACTTTTCGTTACGTTTGGAACCTTGAGAATTTTCTGATTATTATTGTTCTTGAAATTTTTATTGTATGGCTCGTATTTTGCACTTGTACTTGCACTAGCAAAACAGTGGAGTTTTGCTAACCCCCGAGTATTCGGGGGGTGGATGTCTATTTTTGCATTCAGGTTTTGGAGCATAGCACAGGGTCGGCACGAAGGATGATGAAAGATGAACGATACTAATCACACGAGGATCCGTTGACGCCGTTTTGGTCTAGTTGTATTTTCTTTTCCGCTGCAAGATCTTTTCCCCGTTGTACGGAGTTTATTGTATTTTGACCCCTGCGTGGGTATGTGTTTGGAATTGAGTTGTATGTATTTGTTGAAAGACCAAATCGGTCTCTCGAGTCATTTTAGCCTTAAAGGCGAGGTTTAGATGTTTGATCTTAGTTATCAGCCTGGTAGATCCTCGAGGAGAGGGTCTACGGCGTGTAATATCCCTGAGCGGATTTGGGGGTGTTACATAAATGGTATCGGAGCTTAGGTTGTGGAAACCTAGGCTGTCGGGTCAGTGGTGTCTATCGAGTTTTTGTCTCGTCGGATTTTATCTGACTGAGTTGTGTCGCGACGCGTCGCGAGTTTGTTGGTCGTGATTAGTATCGTGGGCGATCATCATCTTCGTGCGACTGTGGGTGTAAGTCTCCCTTCTTTGTGTTGTGCCTCGTGTGACACGAGCTATTTTTATGATTTATTTGCTAAGTGACGGAATCCTCTTATGGATTTTGATTTCTTGATACGTGACTATTTGACTCTCATATTTCTTTCATGTGAGGAGTAGTTCTTTGGATTGTGCATGTTGGACTCTATTTCTTTTTTCCGCGTGAGATCCTTTGTAAAAGCTTTCGGTATTATACCGATCAATTTTATTTCAAAATCGATTCCTTTAACCGAGTTGTTGGCCTTGACCGCTTTGACGGTAGTTGGGTGTTTTCAAATGATTTTGTGAGTTTTGATAAGTACTACCGTCATCGACCTTTTGGGCATTCTTACCCATTGAATTATTTTTGAAAACCTTGAGTATCTTAGAAAATTGAAATTCGAGACGTACTTTTAAAGCGAATTATTTTCTTGCGGTGTTTTCAAGGTGTTTTCTAATGCCGCAATACATTTCAAAAATTTTCCGGTTGAGGACCAAAATATTTTTGAGATATTTTCAAATGCGATTGCTTAGACCCAAGGGTCGAATATTTTTGAAAGTTTTTCACTAAAGGAAAGGTGTCCTCATTTTTGTTCAAACGCAAGATGATTTTCAAAGTCTCGATAATGGTGTTTGTACTACTTTTTGTAAAATGATACTCAAGATCAACCGTTGTTTCCAAACTGTTTTCAAAAGGTGGTTCTCGTTTTAAAACCTATCATTCTGTCTGCGGACCGGAAATGCGTGTATGGTTTCGAACTTTCGTTACGGTGTCAACCCCGAATTGTGATTGAATTGGTGGCGTGAGCGCCGAGTCGTCGCCACGCATATGTTTTGTTGGCCCTCCGTGAGAGGTGTGAACCGGTGTTTCTTGTTATCGCCTCGTGGTTATTGCGTATTGTCGCACTAGTGTGGGTTGTTAAAGCCTGGATTTTTATGCGTTATACACATGGGTGATTGTTTCATGATGTTTGTGATTGTGTGATGGCCGCTGCTCGGGATATTGTAATCTTCGAATGATGCCGTTGTTGTTGTGATTTTTGTATGCGTTGATATGTTATGCCGAGTTGGCATCTCCGGTATGTTGTTTTGCGGTGTTTTGATCCATCAGATCGAGCATTTATATTTTCGGTATGCCGAGCCGAGGCGTTTCAATCGTGATGTGCCGGGCATGCACGTGTAAATTGTCTTTCTCGTCGATAACACATTTCAAGTGTGGACTCGAGGGACACCGACTTCAGTTTTGTGAATTGGCTACCGAGACTTTCGGAGTGCGCGCTCAAAGACAAGTATCGAATCGGCTTTGAGAGGCCTTCAAGGATGTTTCGCCGGTTGCTTGTTGTGTCGTCACCTTGATTTTCTTTGTTGTGAGTTGCGGGCGACCTCCTTTTATAAGAGGGCGAATGTAGTCCCCGTGTTGTTCTTAGACTTCTGTAATTTCTCTTCCTCCAGTCTATCGATTCGCTCGTGTTCGTTGATACTGTCTGAACTTGTTTTGTATTTCGGGTTCATCATTCGAACGAGCTGTGATCTTGTTTTGGGTCAACTGTTATCGCCGTCACTTTCCGAATTCGGTTCGATTCTTGTGAACCTTGTTCGAAGTAACATCTTTGGTTCTACTAGTTCTTTTATTCAAGTGGACTGGATCTTGAACTTTTACATTTTCGACTGTCGACTCGCTTATGTTCGTTGACATTTCGAGCTTGTCCTGCTCCTTGCTTTTGTTGATCGAACGAGTGTGGTGTTATTTCGAATAACTCGTTGTCGCTGTGACTTTTCAATCGCTATTCCCCTTCCGTGGATCTTCGGCAATGCATGTCTTGTAGTTCTCACCGATCATCCCGGGAGTTGTTGTTTGAACTTTATTGTTCTTTGTGATTCGAACATGATTCTTCGATCTTTGTTGTCTCGATCGTTGTGGTTTGATCGCTTGATTGTTCGGTTTATATTGACCTCGTTCCGTGATTGGCGAGCATTCGGACTCCTTCGTAATTCCCTTGATTCGGGAAATTAGTTTCGCTTTCGATCTTCCATCCCTTAGGCGGTGGGATTCCGTGTTTGTTCGGTTGACTCGCGTTTTGATTGATGTCTTGTTGGGTTGGTCAATCATATTGATTTTCGCTCGTTGTGTTTTGTGATTGTCGGATAATTGACTTGGCTATATTATCCGTTTGATGACGCTTGTCACTTGTTGGTTTTTATTATATCCCTAACGGCGACGTTGTGTTGGTCGCCGTGGAGCGTGTTTTCACGCTGTATACCCCTTTGCGTTGTTTGTAACATTTCGCCGTTGGGCGTTAGTTACGCATTCTTGTGTATCTCGTTGAGTTTTCTGGCGGAATATTTCTTCTCCTACTTGTTTTAAGTTTCGGACGAAACTTCTTTTAAGGAGGGTAGAATGTAATATCCGCAATTTTCGATTTCCTAATTTCTTTTTTTTTTTTTTTTTTTCGGCGGAATTATGTTTTTACGAATCGCTAATGTCCGTTTCGTCATTCCGAGAATGATTAATTCTACACTTTTGACATCCGAGTTCGCTTCGTGTCGTTTCGTTGAGTTCGTGCTTTTAGCGACTTTTCCGCACTTGAGTTCGATTCTTGCGAATCTCGTCCGAAACCGTTGTTTCGAGTTTCCGCAAGTCCGTTTAACTTTGTTAGACGTGTTGTGAACTTCGGTTTGGTTATTCGATCGTATCGTGATTTCCGGCATTTTGGGCCATTTTGTAATTTCTTGAAAGTTACGTATCCGTATCTATAATTGTCGCCTCGACCCGCTTCTTGGTCGCGTATGACTAATTATGGTATTACGCTTTCATTTCGAGCCGCTTATGTTGTCCGCGAACTTTTCGCCGTGTTCGCTCCGTGACGCTTAAATCGGTCGCCGAGCTCGCGGTTGCGGATCGCCGACGGTTATGGATCGGCCGGACGATTGCGGCACCGGCCGGACGGTGCGGCAGAACCGGCGAGCGCACGCCACGGCCGGAAGGTCGCGCGCTAACCGGCAGTGTAGCGCCGCCGGTGGCCTAGCGTACGCCATCGGGCCCGGGCAGCGGGGGTTTCGAGGTTCTCGACTCGGCCAGATCGGCAGTAGCGCACGCTACGCCGAGCGTAGCGCGCGCTAGTCGGCAGCGTAAGCGCCGCCGGCCGGCTAGCGACGTTACTGCCGGGCAGCTCACCAGTGGCTATCGACAGCCGGCTAGCGCGCGCAGTATCCGGCCAGAGCGCACGCTAGCGGGAGTTGGGTCGAAGGTGTTCGGTCGGCGGTTGGTCGGTGATGCCGGTCGTGTGGGCCCTGGCCGAGGGTGCTCGGCCGATACTGGCCGATAGCGCACGCTAGTCCGGGAAGGCTAGCGCACGCTAGTCCGCCAAGATAAATATGGCAGCAATACATTTCACTTCGCTTTTCATTTCCTTCCTTCTCCGTCCGCGAATGGCGATTCATGGGCGACGAAGCCATGTTGTTTAACAACAAATCCATGAAGTCCTTGAGTTCATAACATCAATCGATCGTCTGTCATCAACCTTTGATCCAAATAATCAAGGTAATTTTCCTTAGAACCCTAATTTCGTGAATTTGGGGATTTTTGCATTTTCGTCCGATTCGCTCCGTGTTGTTGACTAATTCATGATGGGTATGATTAATCTTGATAGTATTCTTGTGTTTAACATCATTTAATCCATTGTTCTTCGTCGAATCAAGTATAATTCTTGATTTCCTTCGAATTGACTTTTTGAGGATTTGTCCCCGATCTCGCTTTTCATCCGTTTTGATGGATCGATTATGGTTAAATGATGTTGTTAAACATATTCTATGGATTGTATATCCATATTTCAACTTGGAATTCGTTCGGGTTTTGACGGAACGAATCGTGTTCTTGGCCGCTTTGGGAAATCCGTGAACTTTCGTCATCCGCTTCTTTGAATTCAACGGCTTTGAGTCGTGTTATGGAATTCATTTCATTGTTATTATTTGTCCTTCGTAGTTTGTGAACGTGAGTTGGCGTTCGGTAGAGTCGGCGGGTTCGTAGTCGGTTCGGGCCAACCTACTTGGCCGATTCTCCGCGTTGTTCTTATTCGAGGCAAGTACCTTGCCCATACTATTCTTGTTTTGTGAATGTGAGAATTGGTGATCGTCTTTATATATTTGTTTGATTGTTTAAAACGAGTTTTCAAAAGATTTGGTTAGCCTTGTTAAAGGCCCTCTTTCAAAATCGTGTGTTTTGTGATCGATGTGTTTCTAACGAGTATGTGAATCTTATGGACATGTTAGTGTTGATGATGCACTTGGTAATTGCGTGTGGACGTATATTGTTTCATTTCGGTGCATTGTGGTTGACGTGTTGTTTTACTAAGTGTTTGATGCCTGGGTGTATTGTTTGGATATCCTCGGTGTGATATATTACTCGTGCTTGAGTTTGTTTAGCTAGCCATGGGAGGGTCCTTCGAGGCCTCGTGCGGGAATCTATGATATTACTCTGTTCCCAAGGCGATGCTTATGTTGTGATTTGTTTAGCTAGCCATGGGAGGGTCCTTCGAGGCCTCGTGGGAATCTATGATATTACTCTGTTCCCAAGGCGATGCTTATGTTGTGATTTGTTTAGCTAGCCATGCGGGAGGGTCCTTCGAGGCCTCGTGCGGGAATCTATGATATTACTCTGTTCCCAAGGCGATGCTTATGTTGAGATTTGTTTAGCTAGCCGCATGGAGGGTCCTTCGAGGCCTCGTGCGGGAATCTATGATATTACTCTGCTCCCAAGGCGATGCTTGTGCATGATTACGTTGTGTTGATTTTATGTCCGTTGAGGACACGTGATGTTGGGCTCGCCCCGTGAATTGTTGTTGGTTTTCTATTTGCGAAAACAAAACATTTGGGCTATGACCCTATTGATTCTTGGAAAGATATGGATTTGATATCCCTAATTTGATTTCTATTAAAACTCCCGAGGGTATTCTAAACCATTTTGCAAACCATTCTCGTTATTTGTGATCTTTCGGATTTGGAAAGTTTTACTCAAACTCGTGCCTCGGGAAGTACTTTTCATACGTTTGGAACCTTGAGAATTTTCTGATTATTATTGTTCTTGAAATTTTTATTGTATGGCTCGTATTTTGCACTTGTATTGCACTAGCAAAACAAAGGAGTGGAGTTGCTAACCCCGAGTATTCGGGGTGGATGTCTATTTTGCATTCGTGTTTTGGAGCATAGCAGGTCGGCACGAAGGATGATGAAAGATGAACGATACTAATCACACGAGGATCTGTTGACGTCGTTTTGGTCTAGTTGTATTTTCTTTTCCGCTGCAGTATCTTTTCCCCGTTGTACGGGAGTTTATTGTATTTTGACCCCTGCGTGGGTATGTGTTTGGAATTGAGTTGTATGTATTTGTTGAAAGACCAAATCGGTCTACTGAGTCATTTTAGCCTTAAAGGCGAGGTTTAGATGTTTGATCTTAGTTATCAGCCTGGTAGATCCTCGAGGAGAGGGTCTACGGCGTGTAATATCCCTGAGCGGATTTGGGGGTGTTACAGCTAGCACAAGAAGGCAAGAAAGGAACCGAAAAAAAAATCAATATGCAATGGTGAACAACTCCCGATGGTACGAACGTAAAGGATTCGAGGCGACGAACTTAAGTGTTGAAGGAAAACCTATTCCCGACTACCCGAAGGTTCGGAATACGATAACAGAAGTGATCACCCCCAAACTTTGGGAAATTACGAAACGGCCCAAAACGTCGGTAAATCACAATATGACATCAAGCAACCGAACCGAAACTCACAACACGTATAACAAAGCTCAACGGACTTATAGAAAACATGAAACTGTAGTTTCGAACCATTATCACATGAAATGAATCAAATAGCGGGAAAAGTCGCTCAAGACACGGATTCGGGTAAAACAAATTTCGGAACAACTCGGATGACCAAACACGCAGAACGAAACATTATCAAAATGTCAAAACGCTCGCAACTGAGCTTCTGGAAACCAGAAAGATGCCAGAAACGAAAAAGTACCGAAAGAGAAAATCACGGGTATTACACACGGGGCAAACTGGGCCGTTTTTCATCGCCGTGTTTCAGCAGATGCCATGCAAAATTAGTCCACTTTTGACCAACTTGTGAAATCAACCACAAGATATTTTTTTGGTCAAAAATCTGAAAATTCAAAGACATGGGTGAAGTGTGAACAAAGAATTAAAAAAATGATATTACAATAGATATTTTGAATTAAATAATCAATTGTATTCTTGAAAATCACCTATAAAAGGACATGTTCACCCATTGCAAAATAACCCACATTCTTACCAAGAAATCCTCAACTTCTTGCTAAGAAATACTCCTTTCCTTTAGCAATATATTTTCCTTAGAACTTTCAATTTTAGTTTGTATTTTATTTTGGTTTGAAGTTTTTCTTTCATTTAGTTTGTAATTTAAAAGTGCTTGATCAATAAGCACTTAGTATTTTACTTAGTGTTTTACTTTCAAATTTTGTAAGCTTGTAACCTTTAAACAAGTTTGAAGTTATATTTTGAAGTTTGTTTCTTGCACTTTGATTCATCATATTCAAGTAAGTTTTATCTATTGTCATTAAGTTCTAGTAATTAAAAGTTTCTATATATATATTATATATATCAATTATTTCTATTATAATTTTAGTATGTATAAACCGATGAGTAGCTAATCTTTCTTCCTAGGGGAAGGGGGATTTCTGTTAGGTTATATATTGAGTATTTGATTGATTTAAACTATTTTTAGGACTAATTGGTTTAAATAGAGATTGATCATATCCTATTTTTACTAATGAAACCTTCTTGATTGATTGTTGAGTGAATTGGAAACATATCTTTTCAATCTATCAAATGTTAATCTTGTTATCAACATCTTAAGATTGCGAAAGTGGTTAAGACATCTTTGATTACGAAAGTACGGAGGTGAAAAGTTGATTACTCGATGAACGATCGTTTATCCTAAAAATAGTCAAGTTAGAGAAATGAAAGGACTAATTGGTTTAAATAGAGATTGATCATATCCTATTTCTACTAGTGAAACCTCCTTGATTGATTGTTAAGTGTATTGGAAACACATCTTTTCAATCTATCAAGTGTTAATCTTGTTATCAACATCTTAAAAAGTGACAATGATTAAGACATCTTTGATTACGAAAGTACGGAGGTGAAAAGTTGATTACTCGATAAATATTCATTTTTTCTTTTATATCCATATAAATCAATTCCTATACTTAATTAAATACCTAATTTAATGAACCCGTAATCCCCTAGATTTTATAAATTCCCAAATCATTTTAATTCTATTCATTTTCACTAGTTAAAAATAGTCTAGTATAAAAATAGTTTTCTTAAAAATAGTAGTATTAAAAATAGTCTTAATATAAATAGTCTTAACATAAATAGTCTAGTATAAATAGTCTTAATATAAATAGTCTTAATATAAATAGTCTAGTTAAAAATAGTCTAGTTAAAAATAGTCTTAATATAAATAGTCTAGCATAAATAGTCTTAATATAAATAGTCTTAATATAAATAGTCTTAATATAAATAGTCTAGTATAAATAGTCTTAATATAAATAGTCTTAATATAAATAGTCTAGTTAAAAATAGTCTAGTTAAAAATAGTCTTATAAAAAATAGTCTTATATAAAATAGTCTTATTAAAAAATAGTTTAAATTAAAAATAGTGCATTTTAATTTAATTAATATTTAAAACCCAATAATCTATTTTAGTATTTATTTCTCAATTTGTAACAAAAAATTATACGAAGCCCTGTTGGACAATCCTCGAGAGAAAAGACCTTGGTAGAACTTACCACAAACTACTTCTACCTCGTATATATTTGCGAGCGACTCAAGAACTCCTGTTTTTAAGAAAAGTTTTTGGCCGATCAAATTTTGGCGCCGTTGCCGGGGATTGTTTTAGGCCAAATATAATTTTTCTGTCCGGTCAAGTGGCGGATAACGGTACTCCGTGACTATTAAAGTCGGATTTTTCAGTTTCCCACAAACAACTGATATTTGTAGATATTTTATCGTTTTTTTATTTTAATTTTTTTTGGTCATGGATGAAACATTGTATAAAATTGAAAAAAGATTTCCCTTTCTAAGCAAAAATGCAATTTTAAAAATTTACAAGACAAGGCTTGAAAGGATGAGGTTGCTTACGAATAAAAGCATACCTTTTGACATAAGATTCATTATCGAAGCCAAAGTAAGAATAGAAGGTGAATTCACGTAAACACCAACTAGATTCTTACCGTGGCTTGGAAAAAGTTCATATGCCAAGAAACGACGAGCAAAGATTCTAGCCGCTTGCTATAAATGTGCTAGATGGAACCGTAATGCAAAATGTCGATCTTTAGGAATTCCATCTACAAACAGAGAAGATAAAATTCTTCATTAATGATGGTCCGAATAAGGAGAATTTAGATAATATCGAAATTTCTCTTGACACGCATCCTAGTGGACTTGTGTATTACGAATTCAATGTTTGTGGAATAAATTCAAACCAATATGAACAACGCCTTGGAAATCGACGTTAAAAGACTCGCTTTGCCAATTTGTAAGAAAATTGGATGGGAAGCTTCTCCCGACTCATAGAAGGCGTTTAGGCCGTTTCGAACGTAAAATCAGAGGAAGATGTGAGCCACAATCACAACCACCGTACATACGCGTAAGTATCTTTTATTTTTGTCGTGTGGTGAGATTTTCTAATAAAAATGTGATACGCGATAAAAGCTTTCATTATTCTATTGAGTAGTTGAAGCACAATCAAACGCAATCACAAACTTGTTAAACAATTTTTCCTCATCTTTTCTTCTATAAATAACCTTTGTGCTTGTTTCTTTTATTCATCCCTCAAACTTGTACTTTTCTCTTTTCTCTCTAAAAAAATTCTTTTCAAAAATGGAGTCATCATCTTCCACAAAAATTTTACACATGCCGCATTTTCGTGGATCTAGTTCTGAAAAGAGGCATGCTTCATCGAAGCCCCACGACTTGGGTCGTACCTTAGGAGAAAAATGCATTCATGTAGTTTACGGAGGAGGAAGTCTAGGATTAATGGGACGAAATAGCCGTCGCCTATATGGAAGGAGTAAGAGTATTGGGAGTAATCCCAAAACCTCTGCCGAAAGTAAAATCACCGGTCAACTATTGGAGATGAGTTTAGATCTCGTGAATATGCAAGATCGCATAACTCACATGATAAATAATTCTCGCGCCTTTATCGCCTTCCCGTGGTTTTGGCACCCTTGAGGAACTTTTTCATGTGGTTACCAGAGCCTACCTAAATGTTCATCAAAACCAATAGGAGTGCTTAATGTCAATGGTTTCTTTGATGGTTTACCTGTCTTTCATCGACTACTCGCCGAAAAGGGCTTTATTTCCGAGCGTGCAAAACGAATCATAGTCGTTGCAACAACACCAAGAACTAATCAAAAACTCAATGAATTTGTTCCTCAACCAGATCCACTCTAGCTAAAATTGTCAGGTAGAAGATTTTACGTTGAGAAAACGAAAAGTGGATTCATTCCTCTCCTTTGATAACCCATGACGGACCTCTTGTATTTTTACTTTACGCGTGTGTAATAATCGTGCTAAATGATGGCAACTTAAGGAGTTTCTTCTTGATCTCTTGACGCGCATCTATTCGCGATTTATGTATTCTTGTAATTTTTATTTCGTTTTGCTTTTATAAAAACTTTGATGGCAACGTAAGGCGACTCTTCTGACTTTCTTGATGCGCATCTAAAAATTATGTTATACTTACGAGTATATTTTATTTTCTTTTGTGTGTGCCTCGTATATTTATTCTCTTGCATTCTAAAAGGCGTTAGGCTCAGACATCAACTTTCTTAACAGGAGTATTCTCGCTTTCGCATTGATTTTTATTTTTTATTTTATAAACCGAGGACAGCTTTTATTTTCAAGTTTGGGGTGGTTTGTTTTAGTATGTTTTAGTGTGTTAGTATTTTGGTGTGTTTTTATTTGCCTTAAATTTTTTTTTAGTATATATATATATATAGTATTTTGATTTGTGAGATTTCTAGATCTCGGCCATAAACACCAATAAATTAACTATATACAAGCTTCTAAAATTGTTTTAACCGGTAAAAATTGTATATTCCAAAAAAATTTTTGAGCCTTAATCTCTTTCCAAGCCTTGTAATTATCATATAAAATCGAGTCATTCGTTACCTTGAGAAAAGAAGAATCAATTGGTTGATGAAAAATAAACCGAAATTTACTTAATTTGTGGAGTTTTTGATTTTTCATGCTTAACTAAAAATAATTTTCTGCAAAAATTCTATTCCCTAAAAAAAAAGGAGTCATTGGTGAAAAGAGCTACACGTTAGCAAATAACGGTGAAAGCTATCACCTAAAAAAATAAATGACGAAAAGGAGAAGTGTTGAGCAAAGAATAAATGCCTAATTTTGGAAGTCTTAAATTTTGCGAAAAATAAAGGACTAACCATTGTTGGTGCGTAGTCGCCGTCTCGGAAAAATTGGTGAAAAGAGCTACACGTTAGCAAATAAGGGTGTGAAAGCTATCACCTTTTACGAAAGAAAATAATGAGATAGAAATTGTGTTAGTGAAAAGAGCTACACGTTAGCAAATAACGGTGTGAAAGCTATCACTAAAAGGGATGTAGTTTATGAGCAGATTTGAATTAATTAGCAGCTGAATTTCAATACACTCAATTTTGTGAAAATCACAATATTTGATGACGCCGATGAAATTCTTCTTCATATTGAGTCGAAAAATAAACGAGTGATCGAGAGCAACCATTAAAGGGAGTCGTGTGAAGTCACGAGTGGGAAAGAAATAATCAACCTTTGGGTGGAAAACCTTGTATTTTGGAATTACAAAAAAAAAAAACCGTGTTTTAACTTCAAAATCGTTAGTAGATTTATTTTGAATCTTGATTCATTTTCTATCTACTGTATAAAGTTGGTTATTGTGTATTAATGGCATTTTGATCTCTTTTTATCTTTATATATAATTATTTTTCTTAAATTTGTGTGTATTATTTTTTTATTTTTTATTTTGTGTCTTATTTTAATTTTTATTTTGTGTGTGATTAATAATGAGTCTTGCTCGACTAGCAAGAATTTAAGTGTGGGGTATTTGATTAGTGCATAATTGATCTAAAATTCATATACAAAATATTCATTTTTCCGGCATAATTGTACTGATTTGTGATTAAAAATATATATTCTATGATATGTCCAAACATGAGCTAAAAATGGTTATTTTACTGATTGCGACATGAAGCATCAAAAAGAACGGAAAACAAGATCAAATCCAACGACGGAATTTTTCCAGACAAACGACCATACAAAACGGCGCAAAATGGACCGTGTTCTCGCCGTTTCACATACGGCGCAACAAGGGCCGTGTCTTGGGCCGTTTCACACACGGCCGGCATTTAGCGCCGTGTCCTCGCGTATTCCGAAGAGACCGAGTCACAAAACGGCGCACAAACACGGGGCAACCGGGCCGTTTTTCATCGCCGTGTTTCAAAGAGATGCCATGCAAAATTAGTCCACTTTTGACCAACTTGTGAAATCAACCACAAGATATTTTTTTGGTCAAAAATCTGAAAATTCAAAGACATGGGTGAAGTGTGAACAAAGAATTAAAAATGATATTACAATAGATATTTTGAATTAAATAATCAATTGTATTCTTGAAAATCACCTATAAAAGGACATGTTCACCCATTGCAAAATAACCCACATTCTTACCAAGAAATCCTCAACTTCTTGCTAAGAAATACTCCTTTCCTTTAGCAATATATTTTCCTTAGAACTTTCAATTTTAGTTTGTATTTTATTTTTGGTTTGAAGTTTTTCTTTCATTTAGTTTGTAATTGAAAAGTGCTTGATCAATAAGCACTTAGTATTTTACTTAGTGTTTTACTTTCAAATTTTGTAAGCTTGTAACCTTTAAACAAGTTTGAAGTTATATTTTGAAGTTTGTTTCTTGCACTTTGATTCATCATATTCAAGTAAGTTTTATCTATTGTCATTAAGTTCTAGTAATTAAAAGTTTCTATATATATATTATATATATCAATTATTTCTATTATAATTTTAGTATGTATAAACAGATGAGTAGCTAATCTTTCTTCCTAGGGAAGGGGATTTCTATTAGGTTATATATTGAGTATTTGATTGATTTAAACTAATTTTAGGACTAATTGGTTTAAATAGAGATTGATCATATCCTATTTTTACTAATGAAACCTTCTTGATTGATTGTTGAGTGAATTGGAAACATATCTTTTCAATCTATCAAATGTTAATCTTGTTATCAACATCTTAAGATTGCGAAAGTGGTTAAGACATCTTTGATTATGAAAGTACGGAGGTGAAAAGTTGATTACTCGATGAACGATCGTTTATCCTAAAAATAGTCAAGTTAGAGAAATGAAAGGACTAATTGGTTTAAATAGAGATTGATCATATCCTATTTCTACTAGTGAAACCTCCTTGATTGATTGTTAAGTGTATTGGAAACACATCTTTTCAATCTATCAAGTGTTAATCTTGTTATCAACATCTTAAAAAAGTGACAGCGATTAAGACATCTTTGATTACGAAAGTACGGAGGTGAAAAGTTGATTACTCGATAAATATTCATTTTTTCTTTTATATCCATATAAATCAATTCCTATACTTAATTAAATACCTAATTTAATGAACCCGTAATCCCCTAGATTTTATAAATTCCCAAATCATTTTAATTCTATTCATTTTCACTAGTTAAAAATAGTCTAGTATAAAAATAGTTTTCTTAAAAATAGTAGTATTAAAAATAGTCTTAATATAAATGGTCTAGTATAAGTAGTCTTAATATAAATAGTCTTAATATAAATAGTCTAGTTAAAAATAGTCTAGTTAAAAATAGTCTTAATATAAATAGTCTAGCATAAATAGTCTTAATATAAATAGTCTTAATNTAAATAGTCTAGTATAAATAGTCTTAATATAAATAGTCTTAATATAAATAGTCTAGTTAAAAATAGTCTAGTTAAAAATAGTCTTATAAAAATAGTCTTATATAAAATAGTCTTATTAAAAAATAGTTTAAATTAAAAATAGTGCATTTTAATTTAATTAATATTTAAAAACCCCATAATCTATTTTAGTATTTATTTCTCGCAATTTGTAACAAAAAATTATACGAAGCCCTGTTGGACAATCCTCGAGAGAAAAGACCTTGGTAGAACTTACCACAAACTACTTCTACCTCGTATATATTTGCGAGCGACTCAAGAACTCCTGTTTTTAAGAAAAGTTTTTGGCCGATCAAATTTTGATGGCAGCGTAAGGCGACTCTTCGGACTTTCTTGATGCGCATCTAAAAAATTATGTTATACTTACGAGTATATTTTATTTTCTTTTGTGTGTGCCTCGTATATTTATTCTCTTGCAGATTCTAAAAGGCGTTAGGCTCAGACATCAACTTTCTTAACAGGAGTATTCTCTTTTCGCATTGATTTTTATTTTTATTTTATAAACCGAGGACAGCTTTATTTTCAAGTTTGGGGGTGGTTTGTTTTAGTATGTTTTAGTGTGTTTGTATTTTGGTGTGTTTTTATTTGCCTTAAATTTTTTTTTTTAGTATATATATATATATAGTATTTTGATTTGTGAGATTTCTAGATCTGGCCATAAACACCAATAAATTAACTATATACAAGCTTCTAAAATTGTTTTAACCGTAAAAAATTGTATATTCCAAAAAAAATTTTTGAGCCTTAATCTCTCTTTCCAAGCCTTGTAATTATCATATAAAATCGAGTCATTCGTTACCTTGAGAAAAGAAGAATCAATTGGTTGATGAAAAATAAAACTGAAATTTACTTAATTTGTGGAGTTTTTGATTTTTCATGCTTAACTAAAAAATAATTTTCTGCAAAAATTCTATTCCCTAAAAAAAAAAGGAGTCATTGGTGAAAAGAGCTACACGTTAGCAAATAACGGTGTGAAAGCTATCACCTAAAAAAATAAATGACGAAAAGGAGAAGTGTTGAGCAGCAACAGCTGCCTAATTTTGGAAGTCTTAAATTTTGAGAAAAATAAAGGACTAACCATTGTTGGTGCGTAGCTGCCGTCTCAGAAAAATTGGTGAAAAGAGCTACACGTTAGCAAATAACGGTGTGAAAGCTATCACCTTTTTACGAAAGAAAATAATGAGATAGAAATTGTGTTAGTGAAAAGAGCTACACGTTAGCAAATAACGGTGTGAAAGCTATCACTAAAAGGGATGTAGTTTATGAGCAGATTTGAATTAATTAGCAGCTGAATTTCAATACACTCAATTTTGTGAAAATCACAATATTTGATGACGCGATGAAATTCTTCTTCATATTGAGTCGAAAAATAAACGAGTGATCGAGAGCAACCATTAAAGGAGTCGTGTGAAGTCACGAGTGGGAAAGAAATAATCAACCTTTTGGGTGGAAAACCTTGTATTTTGGAATTACAAAAATAAAAACCGTGTTTTAACTTCAAAATCGTTAGTAGATTTATTTTGAATCTTGATTCATTTTCTATCTACTGTATAAAGTTGGTTATTGTGTATTAATGGCATTTTGATCTCTTTTTATCTTTATATATAATTATTTTTCTTAAATTTGTGTGTATTATTTTTTATTTTTTATTTTGTGTCTTATTTTAATTTTTATTTTGTGTGTGATTAATAATGAGTCTTGCTCGGGACTAGCAAGAATTTAAGTGTGGGGTATTTGATTAGTGCATAATTGATCTAAAATTCATATACAAAATATTCATTTTTCCGGGCATAATTGTACTGATTTGTGATTAAAAATATATATTTTACAGATATGTCCAAACATGAGCTAAAAATGGTTATTTTACAGATTGCTGACATGAAGCATCAAAAAGAACGGAAAACAAGATCAAATCCAACGACGGGAATTTTTCCAGGACAAACGACCATACAAAACGGCGCAAAATGGACCGTGTTCTGTCGGCCGTTTCACATACGGCGCAACAAGGGCCGTGTCTTGGGCCGTTTCACACACGGCCGGCATTTAGCGCCGTGTCCTCGCGCGTATTCCGGAAGAGACCGAGTCACCACAAAACGGCGCACAAACACGGGGCAAACTGGGCCGTTTTTCATCGCCGTGTTTCAGCAGATGCCATGCAAAATTAGTCCACTTTTGACCAACTTGTGAAATCAACCACAAGATATTTTTTTGGTCAAAAATCTGAAAATTCAAAGACATGGGTGAAGTGTGAACAAAGAATTAAAAAAATGATATTACAATAGATATTTTGAATTAAATAATCAATTGTATTCTTGAAAATCACCTATAAAAGGACATGTTCACCCATTGCAAAATAACCCACATTCTTACCAAGAAATCCTCAACTTCTTGCTAAGAAATACTCCTTTCCTTTAGCAATATATTTTCCTTAGAACTTTCAATTTTAGTTTGTATTTTATTTTTGGTTTGAAGTTTTTCTTTCATTTAGTTTGTAATTGAAAAGTGCTTGATCAATAAGCACTTAGTATTTTACTTAGTGTTTTACTTTCAAATTTTGTAAGCTTGTAACCTTTAAACAAGTTTGAAGTTATATTTTGAAGTTTGTTTCTTGCACTTTGATTCATCATATTCAAGTAAGTTTTATCTATTGTCATTAAGTTCTAGTAATTAAAAGTTTCTATATATATATATTATATATATCAATTATTTCTATTATAATTTTAGTATGTATAAACCGATGAGTAGCTAATCTTTCTTCCTAGGGGAAGGGGATTTCTATTAGGTTATATATTGAGTATTTGATTGATTTAAACTATTTTTAGGACTAATTGGTTTAAATAGAGATTGATCATATCCTATTTTTACTAATGAAACCTTCTTGATTGATTGTTGAGTGAATTGGAAACATATCTTTTCAATCTATCAAATGTTAATCTTGTTATCAACATCTTAAGATTGCGAAAGTGGTTAAGACATCTTTGATTACGAAAGTACGGAGGTGAAAAGTTGATTACTCGATGAACGATCGATTATCCTAAAAATAGTCAAGTTAGAGAAATGAAAGGACTAATTGGTTTAAATAGAGATTGATCATATCCTATTTCTACTAGTGAAACCTCCTTGATTGATTGTTAAGTGTATTGGAAACACATCTTTTCAATCTATCAAGTGTTAATCTTGTTATCAACATCTTAAAAAGTGACAACATTAAGACATCTTTGATTACGAAAGTACGGAGGTGAAAAGTTGATTACTCGATAAATATTCATTTTTTCTTTTATATCCATATAAATCAATTCCTATACTTAATTAAATACCTAATTTAATGAACCCGTAATCCCCTAGATTTTATAAATTCCCAAATCATTTTAATTCTATTCATTTTCACTAGTTAAAAATAGTCTAGTATAAAAATAGTTTTCTTAAAAATAGTAGTATTAAAAATAGTCTTAATATAAATAGTCTTAATATAAATAGTCTAGTATAAATAGTCTTAATATAAATAGTCTTAATATAAATAGTCTAGTTAAAAATAGTCTAGTTAAAAATAGTCTTAATATAAATAGTCTAGCATAAATAGTCTTAATATAAATAGTCTTAATATAAATAGTCTTAATATAAATAGTCTAGTATAAATAGTCTTAATATAAATAGTCTTAATATAAATAGTGTAATACCCGAGATTTCTGTTATGTAATTGGAACTTGTGATATTGTAATGATTGTACTTTTGTCTGAGTACTATTCTCCGTATTTCATAATCCGATGTTGTCGAGCATATAATTTCGTGTATGTGATTCGAAGATTGAAATTCTGTGCATGTAGCGCACGCTACAGGCTATGGGTAGCGTACGCTAACATGGTTTCATAGCTCACGCTACCGAGTGTAATTAGCGCACGCTACGCGTGGTCAGATTGATTGAGACGCGCGGTAGGTGAGATCTGGCCGGGGGACCCTTGTCGGATCTTGTCGAATCTGGACCGACGGCTTTCGGGAAAAGCCGAGTCAACGCCTTAGCGCACGCTACAGGTCGATGCGTAGCGCACGCTAAGTGCCGAGTACAGTTTAGACTGTGAGCCGTTAGCGCACGCTACGGACAGTGTATAGCGCGCGCTAATAGCCATTTATTATAAATAGGACAGCATCCTATTCGTGATTTCAGTTCCTTCTCCTCCCACAACCCGAACTTTGACACATAGAACATAACTACTTTCGTCCTAAACACTCCGTATCAACCTCCTAGTTCGAGATTGAAGATCATACATCATTGGAGATTGGTGTTCAAACCCTCGGTGTTGGATTGCTTCATTTCATCCGTGTTCTTCACTACTTTGAGGTAGGTGATTCTTCACCAATGATTAGTAATGTTCATAAGGAAGATTTGAATCATGTTTGGATAGCAAGTACTTCGTTTATAATTGGTCATCACATGTTAGAAGGATACTTTTGACGTATCGGTACTAGATGTCGAATGAACCTTTGAACCATCTTATTATAAGGACTCCTAAGCATGTTTAAATCGATTTATGATCAAGTAATCGGATATTACCCAGTTGATACGTTGTATACGTTGGAATCATGTGTTTTGGAACGTAAGACGATGGAACTTAGATTATTTCTTGAAGATCGTAGAGGAATTGTGATATCGAGATAACTATCCGTATATTTGTATCTCATGATCATAGAAACTTCCAAAAACCTTATTAGCATGATATGCCCGAGGATAACTTGTAATATCACCATAGGATTCATGAGTTCTTCACCATTCAACCCAATTTTCGGTTTGCAGTATTCTGCCATGCAAGATTAGCGCACGCTAACATGTGTGAGGTAACGTGCGCTATCGAGGTTCGGTTTTCGCACAAAACGTACGTAGCGTACGTTATGAGGCAGCCGAGTCAGACTGCCAGTTCGTGGCTAGCGCACGCTAGTCTTATACGATAGCGTACGCTAACAGTCCAGCTTAGCGCACGTTACGTAGAGTACGTAGCGCGCGCTAAGCAATCCAGGCAGCTTGTTTAGTTTGAGCTTTTCGGCCGTAGGCCGAATTGTTAGGCCATTGTTCGACTCGAGATGATTTGTATATCGTTCCTTTTGTTAAGGTTCGAGCTTGTTACGTTGATCGAAGGAGGCGGCCTTCGAGTGCGTCGAGAGCATTGAAGTATATCGTTCTTGCCATCTTCGAGGCAAGTATCGTGATATGTTAATATCGGTATTTTTGGAGTATGCGTATGATTATACATGTTGTTGAACATGATATTTACTTCGTTGATTTGTCATGATATTCGTTATATAGTGTTTATATGTTCATGTTGATGAACATAATGATTTGGCATATGTGTATGCATGAGTTGTGTTTGTATACGTGTACGATCTATGCTGAGGGCGCTGGATCGGATGTCCACCTCGTGTTGGTCCGACGGGATCATCTTGGGATCTAGGCTGAGGGCGCTGGATCATTGGACGGGTTATTTCCACCTCGTGTTGGTCCGACGGGATCATCTTGGGATCTATGCTGAGGGCGCTGGATCATTGGAATACCCATGCTGTGTAATGGAATCTTGTAGATTCGCATTGTCGGATTCCGGTAGCGGAAGTCCGTGTGATGTATCTTGTTATGTATTGTTAATGCATATTCGAATTGTTTAATATGATACTTGTACTAGCATCGTTTTGCTAACCTTCGGGGTGGACATTTGTTTTGATGTTCGGGTAGCTAAGGAGCAAGGAAAGCGACCACGATCTGACGTGACGGATTTAAGGGGTTCATGATGTTTATTGTTATTGGAGATTTGTTGTCTTGGTTTGGTTTATGTACTCGAGCACGCGTGTCCTTTTGATATTAATTCGATATGGTTGTATTAATTACCCGTTGAACCGGTTGTACGTTTTCATAAACTTGAATTTTCGCAGATTGATGTCTTATATTTACTTTCCTTTTTAATTAGCCTTGTAAATCCTTACTTAAAGGGGTTTACGGCGTAATTATTCGAATATCTCGGGTGTTACGAATATGGTATCGGAGCTAAGATTCATGGATATCTTGGCAATGGGTTTTAATTGGGTCTGCATTACGTTATTTGATTTACGGGTCGTTTGTAACATCACCGTTTCACCAGAGTCGTCATGTGGACCGTGGTTGTAAGTCTCTTAATCTCTTATACTACCGCTTTGTTTAATTACCGCCTTGTGAGTATTGACGGATTTTATTTCAAAAATTTTGTTCGATATTGAGAAATTGCGTTTACGGTATGTTGAGAGGAGGACGTGGACGCGACGCGGTCGTGGACGCGACGTGGTAACTTGAGACACGAGGATTCCGCAACTACTCCTGAAATATCGGCTAGTCGAACCGATTCCCATTCTCGAGGGCGCAAGGATCAGCGAATGATGACGCAAATCCGAACATGCCGGGAGTGCTTCAACAGGTGGTGGCGCAGATAAACCAGTTCGCTCAAGTCGTTGATCGCATGCAGACGGCGATGGGACAGCAGCACCATGAGGATAACCGGGGAGACACATGGCTTGCTGAGGTGGTTAAATTGCACCCGCCAAAATTTGACGGATCTGCTGAGGCACTTACTTGGGATCACTGGCTCAAGGAGTTGGAGAAGATATTCGCGGGTCTTAACTGTCCCGAGGACCGGAAGGTTCCCATTGCCCAGTATTTTCTGACTGGGAGGCCTTTGACCGGTGGGAGGCTATTCGACCCGAGAACCATAATGCGGATCGACGGAATTCAAACAAATGATGGAAGCACGATCGTCCTCGTCCGATTAGAGAGGCGAAGATCCGAGAGTTTTCTCACCACAGAGTTCGGAGGCATCTGTGATGATGTAATTAAAACTTTTAATCATCACCGACTTGTGTGCGACACTTGGTCGAACGGAGGCGTAAAAGATTTTTCATTTTGATATGCGGATGAAGCCGAGATTCAAGAAGACATGTCCGGATTCGAGTGTACTACGTTGCGGCAGATCAAGACAAGGCGCCGCCTACGACATGAAAGAGGCGGCGGTGGAGAAATCAAGAGAGGCAAAGAAGCGAAGGTGACCGGCACTTGCGTAAAACAAGAGTGGTGGGGCCCGCAAGGGCCAGTCTTCCTTTTATTCGGCTAGGAAACCTCCACATCCTTCTAAAGGCGGAAAGAAGTTCCGGACAACATCAACAGTTTCGGACGCATCAAGGAAATGCTACAATTGTGGTCGAGCAGGGCATATTCGACGTGATTGCCCCGCATCTTCTGTGACTTGTTACGATTGTGGGCAAGAAGGGCACCGTGCGGCCTTCTGTGGAGCCGCTACTAGATCTGTTGGCACCCGCACTCCAGCACCGGTTCCTAAGGAGGTAAGTGTGAACCAGACACAGCAGAGTGGGTTTCAGCAGCAAAACGTTGGGAAGAGAGAGACATCCAGTGCTGGGTCCGTTCCCCCGCTGCATTTAAATGAGGAGATCTCGACGACTGTAACACCGCTTGCATCGTACGATTCGCATCCTTTTGCATCCAGTTAGTGTATTGTTAGATTCAGCAGCTACGCATTCTTTTATATCTTTGAACTGTGTTAAACGTTTGAACATCTCGTGCTTGTATGATTGTGAACCTTATGTTGTGGGATTACCGAGCGGAGAGAAAATTGTGGGAACACTAAAAGCTAGGGATTTCCCAGTATCTATAGAAGGAAGAGATTGGCCGTCGAATCTCATCGTTGTTGACATCTGATGTGACGATTTAATTCTCGGAGATGATTGGCTCAACCGTTATGGAGTCCGTCTGAATTACCGAGAGAGAGTCATTTCCATCATTGCCGATGACGGATCTGAACATTTATTCCGAGGATGGAGACCGAAGCTCGGGAAATCGATCAAGGCAATGAAAGCCGTGAAATTATCAAGCGGGGATGTCACGGACTTTGGTGCTATGCCATGAGGAAAGAGGAAGGAGGAGAGCTCGTCTATTTCGATTGTGAATGAGTTCTCGAGATGTATTTCCGACGAACTACTGTGGTTACCTCCGCAAAGAGAAGTGGAATTCACTATCGAACTAGAGCCTGGAGCAGCCTCCTATTTCAGTGGCACCATACCGCATGGCGCCAACCGAAATGTATGAACTCAAGAAGCAATCGGAGGAATTGTTACGTAAGGGCTATATTCAACCGAGCGTTTCTCCTTGGGGAGCGCCTGTTCTCTTTGTCCTAAGAAAGACGGATCCCTCCGACTGTGTATTGATTACAGGGAACTCAATAAGATGACGATCAAGAATAAGTATCCTATACCTCGGATCGACGACTTGTTCGATCAACTGCAAGGGGCAAGGGTATTCTCGAAGATTGACTTGCGATCAGGATACCACCAGTTGAGAATTAAGGAATCGGATGTACCGAAATCTGCTTTCAGATACCGGTACGGGCATTATGAATTTGTAGTGATGCCATTTGGACTCACCAATGCTCCCGCGGTATTCATGCAATTGATGAATCGGGTATTCTTGGAGTACTTGGATAAATTTGTGGTCGTTTTCATTGACGACATTTTGATATATTCGAGGGACGCAAAGGAGCATGCTGATCATTTACGTGTGGTTTTGAGCATCTTGAGAAAGGAACAGTTATATGCAAAATTTTCTAAATGCGAATTCTGGCTTAAGGAAGTAACCTTCCTTGGGCATGTGATATCATCCGACGGAGTTCAGGTGGACCCGAAGAAAGTCGAAGCAATCTTGGAATGGGAAGCTCCTAAGAACGTGAAAGAAGTCCGAAGCTTCTTAGGACTTGCTGGATATTATCGCCGCTTTGTAGAGGGATTTTCCAAAATTGCTCGTCCGCTCACTCAGTTATTACAGAAAACTCGAAAGTTCACGTGGGATGGGCAGTGTCAGGCTGGTTTTGATGAACTTAAGAAGAGACTGACGACAGCACCTATCTTAGCACTGCCAGAGGGAACTGATGGATTCATGGTATACAGCGACGCTTCAAATCAGGGTTTGGGTTGTGTGTTGATACAGAAGGATAAGGTGATTGCCTATGCTTCTCGGCAGTTGAAACCGTATTTAAGTAAATTACCCGACTCATGATCTGGAGTTAGCAGCTGTGGTCTTTGCTTTGAAAATTTGGCGACATTATTTGTACGGCACTCATTGTCAGATCTTTACGGATCATAAGAGCCTCAAATACATCTTCAGTCAGAAGGAATTAAACATGAGGCAGAGAAGGTGGCTGGAATTGATCAAGGATTACGACTTGGAGATCCTCTATCATCCGGGGAAAGCAAATGTAGTAGCCGATGCATTGAGCCGTAAACCTGTTTCTCTTCGAGTGTTGGAAGCTCTTACGCCCCAGACCAGCATTCAACGAGAACTGATCCGCGAAGGGATTGAAGTATGGGCACCAGGAATCCAAGGGCGACTTTATGTGATGGAACTGACTTCATCACTAGTCGAGAAGATCAAGTCCAAGCAGTTGGACGATTCTCTGATCCTTCGATTATGTGATGAAGTAAAGAAAGGAAAAGCCCCAGGATTCGTGATACAAGATGATGGAGTTCTGAGATTTCAAAGTCGACTTTGCATTCCCGATGATGATGATTTGAGACGGACTATTCTGAAAGAAGCTCATAGCGCGCCCTATTCTATTCACCCGGGCAGCAGTAAGATGTATAAGGATCTAAAGCAAAATTTCCGTGGGGAATATGAAGAAGGACGAGCGCAGTACGTTTCAAGTGTTTGACTTGTCGCAGGTCAAGATTGAGCATCACGACTGCCGGATGTTAAAACCGCTCCGATCCTCGAATGGAAGTGGGAGGACATTTCGATGGATTTCATCACTAGTATGCCAAGGACTAGAGCAGGAATGAACATGATTTGGGTCGTAGTTGATCGACTAACCAAGTCGGCTCATTTCCTAGGAATCAAAGATACATGGGGACCCGAGAGATTGGCGCGAGTATTTATTGCGGAGATAGTCAGATTGCATGGGACGCCGAAGACCATTATTTCGGATCGAGATGGTCGTTTCGTGTCGCACTTCTGGAAGGCAGTCCACAAGGCTTTGGGGACTGAGCTCAACTTTAGCACAGCTTATCATCCCCAAACAGACGGTCAGTCCGAAAGGACTATTCAAACTGTAGAAGACATGCTTAGAGCTTGTGCGTTGGATTGGTCAACTGATTGGGAAGTTCACTTGCCCTTGATTGAATTCACTTACAATAACAGTTGGCATGCTTCTATCAAGATGGCACCATTTGAAGCTTTGTACGGGAGGAGATGCCGATCGCCTCTGTGTTGGGATGATTCTTCGGATCTGATCGGGACGGAACCGGAATTGATTATTCAGACTCAAGAGAAGATAGCTTTGATTCGAGAGAGACTATTGACTGCCCAGAGTCGACAGAAGTCTTATGCCGATGTACGTCGTCGTCCTCTAGAGTTCGACGTTGGGGATCATGTGCTATTGAAGGTGTCTCCTACACGAGGGATTTTCCGTTTTGGGAGAAGAGGAAAGCTTAGTCCGAGATATATCGGACCATTTGAGATCCTAGAGAGAGTTGGGGATTTAGCGTACGTGTTGGCCTTACCGCCATCACCGAGTCATGTTCACAATGTGTTTCACGTATCCCAATCACAAAGTATGTACCGGACCGATCACGTCATTGATTTCGACGAGATCGAGATAGCTAATGATGGCACCTTCAAGAGAGACCTATCAAGATACTTGAGAGCCGGATCAAACAATTGAGGAATAAACCAATACATTTGGTTAAAGTACAATGGTCACGACATGGAATCGAAGAGGCCACTTGGGAAACGGAGGACGGTATGAAGGCTAAATATCCGGAGTTGTTTTCATCCTAAGTTTCGGACGAAACTTCTTTTTAGGGAGGAAGGATGTAATACCCGAGATTTTACGTTATGTAATTGGAACTTGTGATATTGTAATGATTGTACTTTTGTCTCGAGTACTATTCTCCGTATTTCATAATCCGATGTTGTCGAGCATATAATTTCGTGTATGTGATTCAAGATTGAAATTTCGGCATGTAGCGCACGCTACAAAGCTAAGGGTAGCGACGCTAACATGGTTTCATAGCGCACGCTACCGAGTGTAATTAGCGCACGCTACGCGTTGTCAGATTGATTGAGACGCTAGGTAGGTGAGATCTGGCAGGGGGACCCTTGTCGGATCTTGTCGAATGTCTCTGGACGGCTTTCGGGAATAGCCGAGTCAATGCCTTTGCGCACGCCATGGTCGATGCGTAGCGCACGCTAAGTGCCGAGTACAGTTTAGACTGTGAGCCGTTAGCGCACGCTACGGACAGTGTATAGCGCGCGCTAATAGCCATTTATTATAAATAGGACAGCATCCTATTCGTGATTTCAGTTCCTTCTCCTCCCACAACCCGAACTTTGACACATAGAACATAACTACTTTCGTCCTAAACACTCCGTATCAACCTCCTAGTTCGAGATTGAAGATCATACATCATTGGAGATTGGTGTTCAAACCCTCGGTGTTGGATTGCTTCATTTCATCCGTGTTCTTCACTACTTTGAGGTAGGTGATTCTTCACCAATGATTAGTAATGTTCATAAGGAAGATTTGAATCATGTTTGGATAGCAAGTACTTCGTTTATAATTGGTCATCACATGTTAGAAGGATACTTTTGACGTATCGGTACTAGATGTCGAATGAACCTTTGAACCATCTTATTATAAGGACTCCTAAGCATGTTTAAATCGATTTATGATCAAGTAATCGGATATTACCCAGTTGATACGTTGTATACGTTGGAATCATGTGTTTTGGAACGTAAGACGATGGAACTTAGATTATTTCTTGAAGATCGTAGAGGAATTGTGATATCGAGATAACTATCCGTATATTTGTATCTCATGATCATAGAAACTTCCAAAAACCTTATTAGCATGATATGCCCGAGGATAACTTGTAATATCACCATAGGATTCATGAGTTCTTCACCATTCAACCCAATTTTCGGTTTGCAGTATTCTGCCATGCAAGGTTAGCGCACGCTAACATGTGTGAGGTAACGTGCGCTATCGAGGTTCGGTTTTTGCACAAAACGTACGTAGCGTACGTTATGAGGCAGCCGAGTCGATCGCTGATTCGTGGCTAGCGCACGCTAGTCTTATACGATAGCGTCGCTAACAGCCTCGACTTAGCGCACGTTACGAGTACGTAGCGCGCTAAGCAATCCAGCACTTGTTTAGTTTGAGCTTTTCGGCCGTAGGCCGAATTGTTAGGCCATTGTTCGACTCGAGATGATTTGTATATCGTTCCTTTTGTTAAGGTTCGAGCTTGTTACGTTGATCGAAGGAGGCGGCCTTCGAGTGCGTCGAGAGCATTGAAGTATATCGTTCTTGCCATCTTCGAGGCAAGTATCGTGATATGTTAATATCGGTATTTTTGGAGTATGCGTATGATTATACATGTTGTTGAACATGATATTTACTTCGTTGATTTGTCATGATATTCGTTATATAGTGTTTATATGTTCATGTTGATGAACATAATGATTTGGCATATGTGTATGCATGAGTTGTGTTTGTATACATGTACGATCTATGCTGAGGGCGCTGGATCGGATGTCCACCTCGTGTTGGTCCGACGGGATCATCTTGGGATCTAGGCTGAGGGCGCTGGATCATTGGACGGGTTATTTCCACCTCGTGTTGGTCCGACGGGATCATCTTGGGATCTATGCTGAGGGCGCTGGATCATTGGAATACCCATGCTGTGTAATGGAATCTTGTAGATTCGCATTGTCGGATTCCGGTAGCGGAAGTCCGTGTGATGTATCTTGTTATGTATTGTTAATGCATATTCGAATTGTTTAATATGATACTTGTACTAGCATCGTTTTGCTAACCCCTTCGGGGGTGGACATTTGTTTTGATGTTCAGGTAGCCAAGGAGCAAGGAAACAGCCACAGTACCGACGTGACGACGAAGGGGTTCAGTGATGTTTATTGTTATTGGAGATTTGTTGTCTTGGTTTGGTTTATGTACTCGAGTACGCGTGTCCTTTTGATATTAATTCGATATGGTTGTATTAATTACCCGTTGAACCAGTTGTACGTTTTCATAAACTTGAATTTTCGCAGTATTGATGTCTTATATTTACTTTCCTTTTTAATTAGCCTTGTAAATCCTTACTTAAAGGGGTTTATGGCGCTGTAATTATTCCGAATATCTCGGGATGTTACAAATAGTCTAGTTAAAAATAGTCTAGTTAAAAATAGTCTTATAAAAAATAGTCTTATATAAAATAGTCTTATTAAAAAATAGTTTAAATTAAAAATAGTGCATTTTAATTTAATTAATATTTAAAAACCCAATAATCTATTTTAGTATTTATTTCTCGCAATTTGTAACAAAAAATTATACGAAGCCCTGTTGGACAATCCTCGAGAGAAAAGACCTTGGTAGAACTTACCACAAACTACTTCTACCTCGTATATATTTGCGAGCGACTCAAGAACTCCTGTTTTTAAGAAAAGTTTTTGGCCGATCAAATTTTGATGGCAGCGTAAGGCGACTCTTCGGACTTTCTTGATGCGCATCTAAAAAATTATGTTATACTTACGAGTATATTTTATTTTCTTTTGTGTGTGCCTCGTATATTTATTCTCTTGCAGATTCTAAAAGGCGTTAGGCTCAGACATCAACTTTCTTAACAGGGAGTATTCTGCTTTTCTGCATTGATTTTTATTTTTTATTTTATAAACTGAGGACAGTTTTATTTTCAAGTTTGGGGGTGGTTTGTTTTAGTATGTTTTAGTGTGTTAGTATTTTGGTGTGTTTTTATTTGCCTTAAATTTTTTTTTTTAGTATATATATATATATATATATAGTATTTTGATTTGTGAGATTTCTAGATCTGGACATAAACACCAATAAATTAACTATATACAAGCTTCTAAAATTGTTTTAACCGGTAAAAAAATTGTATATTCCAAAAAAAATTTTTTGAGCCTTAATCTCTCTTTCCAAGCCTTGTAATTATCATATAAAATCGAGTCATTCGTTACCTTGAGAAAAGAAGAATCAATTGGTTGATGAAAAATAAAACTGAAATTTACTTAATTTGTGGAGTTTTTGATTTTTCATGCTTAACTAAAAAATAATTTTCTGCAAAAATTCTATTCCCTAAAAAAAAAAAAGGAGTCATTGGTGAAAAGAGCTACACGTTAGCAAATAACGGTGTGAAAGCTATCACCTAAAAAAATAAATGACGAAAAGG
Organism: Orobanche coerulescens; assembly: GCA_033398695.1. NCBI lineage: Eukaryota > Viridiplantae > Streptophyta > Magnoliopsida > Lamiales > Orobanchaceae > Orobanche > Orobanche coerulescens. The sequence continues at coordinate 9,049,928 of CM065807.1, read as the reverse complement.
AGAAGTGTTGAGCAAAGAATACCGCCTAATTTTGTAAGTCTTAAATTTTGCGAAAAATAAAGGACTAACCATTGTTGGTGCGTAGTCGCCGTCTCGAAAAATTGGTGAAAAGAGCTACACGTTAGCAAATAACGGTGTGAAAGCTATCACCTTTTTACGAAAGAAAATAATGAGATAGAAATTGTGTTAGTGAAAAGAGCTACACGTTAGCAAATAACGGTGTGAAAGCTATCACTAAAAGGGATGTAGTTTATGAGCAGATTTGAATTAATTAGCGGTGAATTTCAATACACTCAATTTTGTGAAAATCACAATATTTGATGACGCCGATGAAATTCTTCTTCATATTGAGTCGAAAAATAAACGAGTGATCGAGAGCAACCATTAAAGGGAGTCGTGTGAAGTCACGAGTGGGAAAGAAATAATCAACCTTTTGGGTGGAAAACCTTGTATTTTGGAATTACAAAAATAAAAACCGTGTTTTAACTTCAAAATCGTTAGTAGATTTATTTTGAATCTTGATTCATTTTCTATCTACCGTATAAAGTTGGTTATTGTGTATTAATGGCATTTTGATCTCTTTTTATCTTTATATATAATTATTTTTCTTAAATTTATGTGTATTATTTTTTTTTTTTATTTTGTGTGTTATTTTAATTTTTATTTTGTGTGTGATTAATAATGAGTCTTGCTCTGGTCTAGCAAGAATTTTAGTGTGGGGTATTTGTTTTGTGCATAATTGATCTAAAATTGATATAAAAAATATTGATTTTTCCGGCATAATTGTATGCGATTTGTGATTAAAAATATATATTTTACATATATTTCCAAACATGAGCTAAAAATGGTTATTTTAAAGATTGCTGACATGAAGCATCAAAAAGAACGGAAAACAATATCAAATCCAACGACGGGAAATTTTCCAGGACAAACGACCATACAAAACGGCGCAAAATGGACCGTGTTCTGTCGGCCGTTTCACATACGGCGCAACAAGGGCCGTGTCTTGGGCCGTTTCACACACGGCCGGCATTTAGCGCCGTGTCCTCGCGCGTATTCCGGAAGAGACCGAGTCACCACAAAACGGCGCACAAACACGGGGCAAACTGGGCCGTTTTTCATCGCCGTGTTTCAGCAGATGCCATGCAAAATTAGTCCACTTTTGACCAACTTGTGAAATCAACCACAAGATATTTTTTTGGTCAAAAATCTGAAAATTCAAAGACATGGGTGAAGTGTGAACAAAGAATTTATTATATGATATTACAATAGATATTTTGAATTAAATAATCAATTGTATTCTTGAAAATCACCTATAAAAGGACATGTTCACCCATTGCAAAATAACCCACATTCTTACCAAGAAATCCTCAACTTCTTGCTAAGAAATACTCCTTTCCTTTAGCAATATATTTTCCTTAGAACTTTCAATTTTAGTTTGTATTTTATTTTTGGTTTGAAGTTTTTCTTTCATTTAGTTTGTAATTGAAAAGTGCTTGATCAATAAGCACTTAGTATTTTACTTAGTGTTTTACTTTCAAATTTTGTAAGCTTGTAACCTTTAAACAAGTTTGAAGTTATATTTTGAAGTTTGTTTCTTGCACTTTGATTCATCATATTCAAGTAAGTTTTATCTATTGTCATTAAGTTCTAGTAATTAAAAGTTTCTATATATATATTATATATATCAATTATTTCTATTATAATTTTAGTATGTATAAACCGATGAGTAGCTAATCTTTCTTCCTAGGGAAGGGGGATTTCTATTAGGTTATATATTGAGTATTTGATTGATTTAAACTATTTTTAGGACTAATTGGTTTAAATAGAGATTGATCATATCCTATTTTTACTAATGAAACCTTCTTGATTGATTGTTGAGTGAATTGGAAACATATCTTTTCAATCTATCAAATGTTAATCTTGTTATCAATATCTTAAGATTGCGAAAGTGGTTAAGACATCTTTGATTACGAAAGTACGGAGGTGAAAAGTTGATTACTCGATGAACGATCGTTTATCCTAAAAATAGTCAAGTTAGAGAAATGAAAGGACTAATTGGTTTAAATAGAGATTGATCATATCCTATTTCTACTAGTGAAACCTCCTTGATTGATTGTTAAGTGTATTGGAAACACATCTTTTCAATCTATCAAGTGTTAATCTTGTTATCAACATCTTAAAAAAGTGACAGCGATTAAGACATCTTTGATTACGAAAGTACGGAGGTGAAAAGTTGATTACTCGATAAATATTCATTTTTTCTTTTATATCCATATAAATCAATTCCTATACTTAATTAAATACCTAATTTAATGAACCCGTAATCCCCTAGATTTTATAAATTCCCAAATCATTTTAATTCTATTCATTTTCACTAGTTAAAAATAGTCTAGTATAAAAATAGTTTTCTTAAAAATAGTAGTATTAAAAATAGTCTTAATATAAATAGTCTTAATATAAATAGTCTAGTATAAATAGTCTTAATATAAATAGTCTTAATATAAATAGTCTAGTTAAAAATAGTCTAGTTAAAAATAGTCTTAATATAAATAGTCTAGCATAAATAGTCTTAATATAAATAGTCTTAATATAAATAGTCTTAATATAAATAGTCTAGTATAAATAGTCTTAATATAAATAGTCTTAATATAAATAGTCTAGTTAAAAATAGTCTAGTTAAAAATAGTCTTATAAAAAATAGTCTTATATAAAATAGTCTTATTAAAAAATAGTTTAAATTAAAAATAGTGCATTTTAATTTAATTAATATTTAAAAACCCAATAATCTATTTTAGTATTTATTTCTCGCAATTTGTAACAAAAAATTATACGAAGCCCTGTTGGACAATCCTCGAGAGAAAAGACCTTGGTAGAACTTACCACAAACTACTTCTACCTCGTATATATTTGCGAGCGACTCAAGAACTCCTGTTTTTAAGAAAAGTTTTTGGCCGATCAGGGTCTTCACCCGAGATTCGGTCTTCGCAGACTTTGACGGGTGTCGGATTCACACGTGGCACGGGACGGTCGTCCCCGGTCGGACATTAGAGGCGATCGCGAAATGCCAAAAGACGATCGCCTTGGACGTCGATCGCTAGGCGCTTGCCCATCATTGTCTTCTTTGGTTGGCTCCCGACCATTATGCTGATCGCCATTGAGGCGTATAAATCGCCGCACAACAATTGTCCCCCAGCTCGCTCCGATGTTGAAGACGTGGGGCGAGGTGGCACTGCTAGCGATCGCTTGTTTTAGACGAGCGACTCATCTACTTTATGAAGTGGACGATCGTCTCTCGGACGAACTGATTTTGAATTTGGACGATCTCCTCGGACGCTGGAAAGAGCGGGAATTGAAGACGGGCTTTGAGACGTCACTGGGGCACGCGTCACGCTCCCGTTGGGGGAGTCCGATGGTTTTTGTCAGACTTGTCGTCTGGCGTGCCCTCGAAACGACGCGTACGCAGGTTTCGAGGGTTGCATTAAATGCGGCTCACCCGACGGTTGCACTTCAGCCCTCGAATTTCCGCTTATTTGCCCAGAAGTCCCTGCTCTCGCCTATATAAGGGGTTAGGGCTACTGGGGTTTAGATCTTTATGCGCTCTTGCCTTTAGAAGAAGACTTAGCCGAAATTTCTTGAAGCTTCGTGCGCCGATCGACATTCTCTCTGTAACACCCCCAGAATACGTCCGAAAATGTTACACGCCGTAGGCCCTTCTCACAAAAATCTACCAGGCTAAACTCCACTAGACTACACAATGATTGACCGACCGGGTCAATCTAAATACAACGCAGACCGACAAGGTCACTAAACAATTCAGAAACTAATGAATTTTACATCTCAATGACAAAAATAAACTTTCACACAAAAGGGGATGACGACTCCATTCAATAAATGAAAACTACACCCGTGCAAGGGTGAATACTTAACCAAATGGGAAAAATACCGACCAAGATGAAACAAAAGAAAAGACTCTGACTCTGGTGTGATTAGCATCGTCGTCTTCCATCTCCTTCCAAGCTAATCCCGTGACGGCTCCCGAGCTGCCAAAACCTGAGCGCATAACAGGCACCCACCCCCCGAAAACTCGGGGGTTAGCAAACTGGAATTTTGCTAGTGCAAGTACATAATGTTCAAGATATACGAATAATAACAACACAAAACTCAACAGCCGCGAAGCCTTAACACAAACCATACATTCCCATAGTCAACACAGTATAGCACTCGCATAGACAAGGTGAGAAATAATCACATAGTCATATTCTCTTTATGGAACATAACACCAATTAAACTTTAAACGAGCCCAAGGAGTCAAAAGATTTAGTTGAAAATCCATTTTAAATAAGGGAAAAGTATTTTGATAAGATAGTTTGAAAACATTATTAATGACTCGGGCCGTCTTGGGGTTTATAAAATTGAATGGGAATACTTTAAGAAAATAATTTCAAAAGCTCTCGGGTCCTCGACCCAATTTATAGAACACCGTCACTAACGAAATCATTATAACATCTCACGGGGTTCTCAAACCAATCAAAATAACATCATCACGAGATCAATCATCTCAACATTTCACGTGGTCCTCGACCCAAATCACGTAATAGCACCACAATACAATCGAAGGCACAAGCTCTCATTCGACATATCCTGCTCAAGACCCCGATTAATTAACCCTGAGATTTCGTCAAACCTCCTTGGTTAATTAACCCGATACCAACGCTTCAAAACAAGTTGAAACAAACTTTTCAAAAACGCGAATCGCGGTCTATATCAAGACAAACGTTTAAGAGAGAGTTTGAAAGATTTAAGATACGAACATCGTTCGTAGCAGGTCTTAGCTATCACTCAAATACCCGTAACCAATAAGCACGCCAGCGCCTCCCTTGCGCACCTGTGTACCGGCGTTCACTTCCATCATGTTGGCCGCTCATTGAACATGTCACCGCACCGGCGTCACTCCCGCGAGAGCCGCCCCTTGCGCGCGCATTAGGTGACATCGGCGTTGACCACCCATATGGAGCCGCACATTGCAGCATACACCAGGCCGGAGTGCACGCCCGCCTCGGAGGTTCCGGATACGACGTTTCTCACAACAAGTATCCACATTATCACAAACATCAAGCACATGGACAAATGTCACAACAATTTTCAACTCGGTACATCAAGTTACACAATTTTCTCCGCCAGTCCATAACCACACAAATAAACAATAACACGCACGTTATCAATCAAACTCAATCACAATAAGCCTTCAAGCATAACCAATCAACACCGCACATATATCCCTATATTGCGACTCAACCGAATATATATATATATATATATGTATATATATATATATATATAACCTTACTATATTATAAGAGTAAATATAGTTTACCCATCAATCCAAGTCGAGTACGTCATCTAGTGTTAGTATTCATCACTCGTCATTCACCAATATAGGCGCTTATATCCATATATGTATATACATACATATATTTAACATATAAATATATATACATATATAAAACTAGATATATATATACATACACACACACATATATATATATATATATATATATATACACACACATTTATACATCCGTATAAATTCATACACTTCGACAACAATGATTTCACGCAGTTACAATTCGTATATCAAGGTACTTGCCTCAAATCCAAAGCACGCGAAGGTTTACGAAAAGCTTGACCGGCAACCTCGAATCTTCCAACTAGGTCGAAATCACAAGAACAATATAATTACTACGAAGTCAATCACAAGAGGGATGGAAAACATACGAAATTCCCAACAAGAATTCGTAGAAACAAAAGATCGAACACTTGGGGTTCAATATTTCCCCAAGAACAACAAGAACATAATCCGGACCCGAATACGGTAAGAAATACGAATCAAATCATAGGAAGAGAATCGATATAATCGATTGATGATATACAACAACAAGAATCAAGAAGAACAACCCGAAACTCGAAGATTCCATAAATATAGAGGAAGGGTTTACAAGATGTTTACCTCGAATCGAAGGTGAAGAACACGGATTAAGGATGTTAAACAACACCAAGAACTCAAGCAAGATGTAAACTTGGAGTTACAAGACCCCCAAATCACCTTCCAATCACCTACGAGTCGCCCAGCCACGGAAAGACGAAGTGTAGGTGAAGAAATGACGAATTGGTCAACTCCGGGTATATAAACCCAAGCCGTGTTACGACGTTAGCCATAGGCGACTAACGTCGTTAGCTTGTTAACGCACGTAAGACTCCCATGCTTACGCACGTAACTAAAATCGCAGAATTCTCTATACTATTTTACAAAGGCCGTTAGGTACGTAATCGAGACATGCATTACGTACGTAAGGTGCCTATTTGGGGAGTACAGCACTAGCACAAGAAGGCAAGAAAGGAACCAAAAATCAATATGCAATGGTGAACAACTCCCGATGGTACGAACGTAAAGGATTCGAGGCGACGAACTTAAGTGTTGAAGGAAAACCTATTCCCGACTACCCGAAGGTTCGAATACGATAATGTATGATCACCCCCAAACTTTGGGAAATTACGAAACGGCCCAAAACGTCCGTAAATCACAATATGACATCAAGCAACCGAACCGAAACTCACAACACGTATAACAAAGCTCAACGGACTTATAGAAAACATGAAACCGTAGTTTCAACCATTATCACATGAAATGAATCAAATAGCGGAAAAGTCGCTCAAGACACGGATTCGGGTAAAACAGCCTTAACAACTCGGATGACCAAACACGCAGAACGAAACATTATCAAAATGTCAAAACGTCATAAGTGAGCTCGAAACCAAAGATGCCAAACGAAAAAGTACCGAAGAGAAAATCACGGTATTACATTCTACCCTCCTTAAAAGAAGTTTCGTCCAAACTTAAAATAGAGAGCGATGGAACAACGATTTCAAACAAAATTTGCAAGAATCAAATTCGGATGAGAAAAGGCCACAAGAATCCACGAGATTTAGCAAAACAAATTCAAATTGCCTCGAGGACGGTAGGCTAAGTAAAACAAGGTGGTTTAAAATCGTCGAGGGATCACAATTGAATTACCAACAATGAAAGGTCACACAATACTGAAAATATCAAGAAAAGTACGGGTAATACATTCCCACATACTAAAAAGATATTACTACCCGAAACTTAGAACAATAAGAGTTGGAAACGTAAAGCAATGAAACGAAATACGATCAAGTCACGATTGTTTGAAACAACAACGATTAAGACATAGTACAAAATCTTCATTCTCCCATGCTAAGATCTTCGTAAGGAAACATAGGGTTTCGGACACTTCCCGATCACTAGCTCGCTCTCTCTCGTGGCGGCATTCTTTGCCAATTCGGAAACCTGTCTCACAAGTGTTTCTCCCGATGACCTTCACACCCACACCGTAACAAGTCAAGAGTGGAGAGGGACAATTTACACGAACATGTCCCCGATTCTGCTTGAAACATCTTCTCTTCTTACCGCGAGTCACCGATCTTTGGTTTGGGATTTCGCGTTCACTCCCGACCGCGAAGATGACGCTTTCGAACAACGTGAGGGCTTGGGAGCCTTAGTCTCTTCACCGCCTAAATTTTCCCGATATCCCTGGTCTCTTTGCTTCGCTCGTGGGCTCGATCACCGAGGAGATTTCATAGGATATCGCGTTTGATCTCGATACTCCTTCACCGTAGCATGGATAGTTGTCGTTCGAACCACCTTTCGCTTCCACTTCCGTCATCACACTTACGTCCGCCAAGGCTCGACATACTAATACGGATAGTACCATTCAAAGATTATCAAATAATCAATGACAAGATACCACACTTATCAACACAAGGTTTAGTTAACATCTATAGAATAACGGTAATATCGTAAAGCACAAAGTTTTATGAAGTTAACTCCGGTCCTTCGACTAGGATGATCATTATATATATGTGCTTAATGAAAACAAATTTTTGAAAAAGAGAGCGAGTCACGTTACGCCCAAAGCTTGTAAATACTGTCCTTTATTTCAGAAGAGGAAGTTTATACAACGACTCTAAAATTTATTTTCGAGTGATGTATAAAAGGAAATTGGAAATGAATTGTAACTAATTTGAAGTATTTCAAAAGTGTTGAGTCCCAAATACCACAATTTTGAAAATCTACCCTCTCCTACCAAAACGTTTATTTTGAAAGAATTTTCCACCGAGATACGTGACGAATTGACATGACGACATTAAATCATGGCTTTCCACAACGTTAGAAAATTTCAAAGCACCACTTTAAAATATTCGTGATACTACATAGCGGCCTGGGCCGTCTGAACCCACCGTGCTAAAAATCATTTAAAAAAATGTTCAAAATGCCAAAAAGGCCGATGTCGGTAATATTCTCAAATACTCACAAAAGTCATTTATAAAATATCAAATACCATCATGAGAATACAATCAAAACGTGCAAAATCAAAATATCAAAACTCGGTTTGCAAGACACCAAGAGCCCTCTCAAAATATTCACGCAATGGATAAATTTAACATTCATAAATTTATTCTAATAAAGTGCAAGAACAAATAAATATGCTCGACTTCGAAGCATATTACATAACCATTTTTACTCGGACCGCATACGCATGTTACATCTTAAAACAATAATATCACCGACAAGTTCCAATTCCTAGTTCACATTAAACATATTAGCACAATATAATCAAATACGTATATAAGGGGACTTACGATCGGGAGGCTTACCATCACGGATTGCCGGAAGATGATGTCGGAACCACGATACTAATCACAACTCTGATGCGCGCGACTTACACCGGACATGGACTTGACCCAACGGCCTAGGTTTTTCGCAAACCTAAGCTCCGATACCATAATTGTAACACCCTGCACGTCCGAAAATGTTACACGCCGTAGGCCCTTCTCACAAGGATCTACCAGGCTAAACTCCACTAGACTACACAATGATTGACCGACCGGGGTCAATCTAAATACAACGCAGACCGACAAGGTCACTAAACAATTCAGAAACTAATGAATTTTACATCTCAATGACAAAAATAAACTTTCACACAAAAGGGGATGACGACTCCATTCAATAAATGAAAACTACACCCGTGCAAGGGTGAATACTTAACCAAATGGGAAAAATACCGACCAAGATGAAACAAAAGAAAAGACTCTGACTCTGGTGTGATTAGCATCGTCGTCTTCCATCTCCTTCCAAGCTAATCCCGTGACTGCTCCCGAGCTGCCAAAACCTGAGCGCATAACAGGCACCCACCCCCCGAAAACTCGGGGGTTAGCAAACTGGAATTTTGCTAGTGCAAGTACATAATGTTCAAGATATACGAATAATAACAACACAAAACTCAACAGCCGCGAAGCCTTAACACAAACCATACATTCCCATAGTCAACACAGTATAGCACTCGCATAGACAAGGTGAGAAATAATCACATAGTCATATTCTCTTTATGGAACATAACACCAATTAAACTTTAAACGAGCCCAAGGAGTCAAAAGATTTAGTTGAAAATCCATTTTAAATAAGGGAAAAGTATTTTGATAAGATAGTTTGAAAACATTATTAATGACTCGGGCCGTCTTGGGGTTTATAAAATTGAATGGGAATACTTTAAGAAAATAATTTCAAAAGCTCTCGGGTCCTCGACCCAATTTATAGAACACTGTCACTAACGAAATCATTATAACATCTCACGGGGTTCTCAAACCAATCAAAATAACATCATCACGAGATCAATCATCTCAACATTTCACAGGGTCCTCGACCCAAATCACAGAATAGCACCACAATACAATCGAAGGCACAAGCTCTCATTCGACATATCCTGCTCAAGACCCCCGATTAATTAACCCTCGGAGATTTCGTCAAACCTCCTTGGTTAATTAACCCTGATACCAACGCTTCAAAAACAAGTTGAAACAAACTTTTCAAAAACGCGAATCGCGGTCTATATCAAGACAAACGTTTAAGAGAGAGTTTGAAAGATTTAAGATACGAACATCGTTAGAACGGTCTTAGCTATCACTCAAATACCCGTAACCAATAAGCACGCCAGCGCCTCCCTTGCGCACTGTACCGGCGTTCACTTCCATCATGTTGGCCGCTCATTGAACATGTCACCGCACCGGCGTCACTCCCGCGAGAGCCGCCTTGCGCGCGCATTAGGTGACATCGGCGTTCACCACCCATATGGAGCCGCACATTGCAAGATACACTGTGCCGGAGTGCACGCCCGCCTCGAGGTTCCGGATACGACGTTTCTCACAACAAGTATCCACATTATCACAAACATCAAGCACATGGACAAACGTCACAACAATTTTCAACTCGGTACATCAAGTTACACAATTTTCTCCGCCAGTCCATAACCACACAAATAAACAATAACACGCACGTTATCAATCAAACTCAATCACAATAAGACTTCAAGCATAACCAACCAACACCGCACATATATCCCTATATTGCGACTCAACCGAATATATATATATATATATATATATATATATATAACCTTACTATATTATAAGAGTAAATATAGTTTACCCATCAATCCAAGTCGAGTACGTCATCTAGTGTTAGTATTCATCACTCGTCATTCACCAATATAGGCGCTTATATCAATATATGTATATACATACATATATTTAACATATAAATATATATACATATATAAAACTAGACATATATATACATACACACATATATATATATACACACATTTATACATCCGTATAAATTCATACACTTCGACAACAATGATTTCACGCAGCTCTAATTCGTATATCAAGGTACTTGCCTCAAATCCAAAGCACGCGGGTTTACGAAAAGCTTGACCGCAACCTCGAATCTTTCAACTAGGTCGAAATCACAAGAACAATATAATTACTACGAAGTCAATCACAAGAGGGATGGAAAACATACGAAATTCCCAACAAGAATTCGTAGAAACAAAAGATCGAACACTTGGGGTTCAATATTTCCCCAAGAACAACAAGAACATAATCCGGACCCGAATACGGTAAGAAATACGAATCAAATCATAGGAAGAGAATCGATATAATCGATTGATGATATACAACAACAAGAATCAAGAAGAACAACCCGAAACTCGAAGATTCCGTAAATATAGAGGAAGGGTTTACAAGATGTTTACCTCGAATCGAAGGTGAAGAACACGGATTAAGGATGTTAAACAACACCAAGAACTCAAGCAAGATGTAAACTAAGAGTTACAAGACCCCCAAATCACCTTCCAATCACCTACGAGTCGCCACACGGAAAGTCGAAGTGTAGGTGAAGAAATGACGATTCGGTCAACTCCGGGTATATAAACCCAAGCCGTGTTACGACGTTAGTAGGCGGCTAACGACGTTAGCTTGTTAACGACGTAAGACTCCCATGCTTACGCACGTAACAAAATCGCACTTTCTCGTACTATTTTACAAAGGCCGTTAGGTACGTAATCGAGACATGCATTACGTACGTAAGGTGCCTATTTGGGGAGTACAGCTAGCACAAGAAGGCAAGAAAGGAACCAAAAATCAATATGCAATGGTGAACAACTCCCGATGGTACGAACGTAAAGGATTCGAGGCGACGAACTTAAGTGTTGAAGGAAAACCTATTCCCGACTACCCGAAGGTTCGAATACGATAATGTATGATCACCCCCAAACTTTGGGAAATTACGAAACGGCCCAAAACGTCCGTAAATCACAATATGACATCAAGCAACCGAACCGAAACTCACAACACGTATAACAAAGCTCAACGGACTTATAGAAAACATGAAACCGTAGTTTCGAACCATTATCACATGAAATGAATCAAATAGCGGGAAAAGTCGCTCAAGACACGGATTCGGGTAAAACAACCCCGGAACAACTCGGATGACCAAACACGCAGAACGAAACAATATCAAAATGTCAAAACGCTCGCAAGTGAGCTTCTGGAAACCAGAGAGATGCCAGAAACGAAAAAGTACCGAAAGAGAAAATCACGGGTATTACACTCTCTAGGTAAAAACAAAAACTTCTCTCCCCCCTTTCTTTTTGAACATGTCTGGAGGAGGATCTACCGTGTACGAGGCGGGTAGCACTTCCGCCGCCGCGACTTCGACTGCCAAGGATGAAACCTCTGCGGATTTTCACGCGGAGACGGCCGCCGAGCCATTCGCGTGGGGATTGCACCAGTGGAGGTTGAAGAGCTTTTCAACGAGGCTGACGCAGCGAGGTCGGTGGAGGCGGAGCAGAAGGGCTCGCCGGTAGACGAGGATGAGGCGGTGAGACTGTATTGGGAGCAGAACAGTGTGTTCGGCCGGGCCTTCCTGGAATTTGCCGAGCTTATGGAGAGGGTGGCCGGACCACGTCCTCAGTTTGATTTTCACATATACTCAGTCGATCATCCTTATGAACTCGTGAAGCGGACGTCATTTCGGGCCGCGGACCGCTCCCCTTGGACTCTTGGTCAGATCAGGAGTTCGGCGACTAAGAAGGACTTGAGTCGTTGGAGGGCGGAGTTCCATGTCCCCTCTGATGTCTTACTGTATGTGCCCGCCGAGAACGAGCGTGCCGACCAATCTCCCGAGGGTATGGTCGCCGTTAATGAATTGATCATGGGGGCCGGATTGCGATTCCCATTGCGTTTGCCGTGTCATATTTGTTGACCGCCTGGAATGTGGCGCCGCTCCAACTGACGCCGAACGCCTGGTTGCAGATCGTCAGTACTTTGACTCTTTTTGGTGGTCACTGGTTGTTCCGTCTTCCTTCTGCGCTGGAAATGAACTACCTCTTCAAGCTGACGGCGCAGAAGGGTTCAGTTGGTGGCTACCACATTCAGGTTCGCATGGACAGGGTGGTCCTTGGGGTGCCGAACAAGGTCCAGGGCGACCTTACAAAATGGTGTTGGGTCGGCGGAGCATGGAAGTCGGCGGCGAGCGATATACCCGAGGATGAATTGGACATCCCCACCGGCTTTCGTGAGAGGAATCCGAGTAAGGGTTTTAACTCTCCCTTTGTTCGGATACACCTTGAACTGATCTAATTTGTTTTTCTTTTTGCAGGCTCACTTGTTCCACCGGCCGGCGACCTTCCATTTGACTTTTTGATCGTCTAGGAGCGAGTCCGCGATCTACCGGACAATTACATCGACGCTCGTGTGGTCAACAATGAAGCTCATTGGTTGGGCGCTCGGTTGTTTCGCTTCCCCCGCCACTTGAAGGTCCCAGGTACAAATATTTACGATCTCCTTTCTGCTTGACGATCGCCTTTGATTGAAAGAGATGTCTAACCTGGTTGAATATTTTCTTTGACAGAGATCTACTTCCCCCGCTACTCCGAGCCGCCGAGAGAGATTGCTATGTCGAACCCCAGCCTTATGAATCGTCTCCACAAAGGAAAGAAGGCGGGTCGTGCCCCTGCAATTACGACCCGTCCTATCCCCAAGGCGAGACCTCTCATGGCGCCGATCGTCGAGCTGGAGGCTCGGGAGGAGGAGCAGCTTCAACGCAACCGCAAGAGGCGGAGGCCGGAGGAGCCCTTGACAACTATTGCTGCTGAGGCGTCTGTAATGGTGCCGCCAGTCGCCGCGCCTCCTATTTCTACGGTTCCAATGACGGAGGGGCCTATGCCCTCATCGGCCTTCCTACAAGCCATGGCGACCGCCGACGCCCAGACCCCGCGGGGCAAGACTTATTTCGGCCGTGACCCCGAGAAGGTCGAAAGGTAAGTTGGGTAGATCTTGTTGACTTAAGTCACTTGTGTAGGGTGCATATTAACTCCTTTGTTCTTGTTGTAGGGTCCGCCTTGTCGACCCGAACACCTCGCCGATGGTTTTGGACTTCTTGGCGAGCAGGTCTCCCCGCGAGCCTTGTGACGTCCCTCACTATGTCTCCCGGGCTATCACCTCCCTACCAAAGGCTTGGACGACCGACCTGGATGCGATCGCGCGCCGGCGGTCTGGAGACGCAATGCATGCGACTCTTGCCCTGACCCTCCAAGCGGCGACGATGGTCGCTCAAGCTGTAAAGGATTATGAGGGGAAGCCCTCTACTGCCCGTCTCCATTCGGACCTCGAGGTTGCTCGGAGCCAGAATGCTGAGTTAGTCGACAGGATTAAAAAGATGGAGAAGGAGTATATTGAGACGGCCAAGCGGGTTAAACAAGATCTCGACCGGATGAGGCAGGAGCTCGACCGGTCCCGGGCGGCGACCGATCGGATGCGCGATCAGATGAAGGAGGCCCGTCGGTTGCATGCTGCCTCACATGAGGAGGCGACCGGGCTGAAGGCGGTGGTAGATCGGTTGAATGGCGAGTTAGAGTCGTCGAAGGGGGAGCTAACTGCCAAGATTGTCGAGCTCCACGACGTGGACAAAACCATCACGGGGCTGAAGAAGAAGTGGGAGGCGACCGAGGCCGATCCCTTCCTCAACGTGGAGTATGTCGTCGAGTTTGCCTATTACATGGCTTACGCTGACTCCATCCGCGCTGCCAAGAAGGGAGGGCTCGAGGTCGGCCCTCTGATCGATAACTTCAAAGCCTACGTTCTTGAGCATCCCTTGCAGCCGGCCTTCTTTGTGCCGATCCTTGACCTCACCGACCTCGGAATCGACCTGAGCTTGTATCCATCGCCGGACAAACTTGTTCATCCGGAAGCCGGTGAGGAAGCACACGCCGATCCAGCTGCTGGTGACGAAGGCCAGGCGGGGGCGGCCTGAGTTGGACCACTATTATTTTGTTTTTCCCTTGTAATTTTTCAGTTTCTTCGTGTTTTGCCTTCGGGTGTATGTACAAATGACTTGAATGAAATAAAATACGTATTTGCATCTGATTCCTTGTTTGTACGATCATCTGTCTGAATGTTTTGCATACGACTTTACACAAGTGTTTTGCATAATTGCACCTGATTCCTTGCTTGTAGGATCGCCTGTCTGAACATTTCGCATTTTGTCTTTACACAAGTGTTTGAGGAGCGGCCGTTGTATGAATAGATCCGAATGTATTGGTATACTTAAAATTCTTACTTGTAAATTTCTGAACAAAACCGATCGTCGTATGTGTGTTTGAACAAAGCCGATCGTATGTGGTTCCGTCCTCCTGATCGCACGTATGGCTCCGCTTTGCCCCTTGTTTTTGTTTACTTGGTGAAAGTAAGGGAACGAAAATAATTCGTTTAGTGAGCTATCTTTAGTTTGGTTCTTGCGATCTTCAATTTGTTGGTTCCTCGAGGGAGGTCGAACGTCCTGGCCTGGAAAGATTTTGCACAATCGTGGGGTTCGATGGAACCGACCTCTACGACTATGTCTTGTGCGCGAGCGACATTCCGTCTGATGGTTAACTTCTCACGACTCACTTAATTGTGAGGGTCCTCCGTAGGCTACGTTTTGCCTCGCAAAGTAGCGATGGGGCGGATGGTCTCTGCCTCGAGGATTCCTTGCACGGGGCGCCGTCGGATAAATCGACTTCACTACCGTGGCTTGTTAGCACTTTTCTGCCTAAGAGGGCATACGTTGTGATAGGGGTAGGACGCGATCGCATGCCTAGGTCCATCAGGTTAGATGATGGATCCGAGGACGGGCGAGTGTGCCCACTGATCTGTTTTGGAGGGTCCTTCGGCTACGCCCGCCTCGTATTTAAACGAAAGGGCGGGCGATCTCTGCACAAAGGAACCTTGCAGGGACGGGCTATCGGTTCCATCGACTCCCAGAACCATGGATGCACTTTTCTACCTCGGATCGTCATGTTAGATGACAATCCTCGACGGTATACGTTGTGCTTGGAGGGGGGCAATCGCCTGCCTAGGTCCATCAGGTTAGATGACGAACTATTGGAGGGCGAGTGAGTCGTCCTCTTTTTTATTTGTTTGTATTGTCGAGGCGAATCATTTAGAGGGGATCGGGAAATCTCATTAAGCTCTTTGTACACTGGGTAGCTGAATACAGAGTTTTTATTGATAGTATTTCTTCAAATGAACGGCGTTCCAGGGATATTGGTCCGGAGTGCCGTCTAGGTGTTGGAGCTCGTAGGCTCCTTTGGTCAGCCATTTGGATATCCTGAAGGGTCCCTCCCAATTCGGGCCAAATACTCCCGTGTGAGTCTGGACCTTTTTGAGTACTAGTTCGCCCACTTGGAATCGCCTTTCTTTGACCTTCGAATTGAAGAATTTCTCGGATTTCCTTTTGTGGATCGTGTTCTTCATTTCCGAGGTCAGTCGTCGTTATTCGAGCATATCCAGGGCTACATCATTGTCCATCATCATTTCTTGTTCAGTTCAGTGGCTGAGGACGGCAATCTCCGAAGGGATCATTGCTTCTGTTCTGAAGGTGAGGGCGAATGGGGTTTCACCGGTTGAATTTCGGGTCGTCGTTCGGTAGGACCACAAAACATTTGGGAGCTTGCTCGCCCATCGTCCTTGTTTGGATTCGAGTCTTGCTTTGATCGTGTGTTTGAGAATCTTGTTTACAGCCTCTACCTGCCCGTTTGTCTGAGGGTGGTAAGGGGCCGAGAACAACTTTTTAATTCCCCATTTCTCGCAAAATTGCATGACTTCCAAACCGTCGAACTACTTTCCGTTGTCGGAGATGATAGCTTGGGGTAGACCTAACTGGCATATGATGTTCTTCCAAATGAACTTGATTACTTGTTCTTCGCCGATCTTGTTGAGTGGTTCGGCCTCTGCTCATTTCGTGAAATAATCGACCCCCATGATGGCAAATTTACATCCCCCTGGCGCCGTCGGCAATGGACCGATGAGGTCGATGCCCCATTGGGCGAACAGCCACGGACTATACATAGAAGTGAGCTGCTCGGGGGAGAGCTTGATGTTCGGGCCCATCACTTGACACCTGTGACAAGATCGGGCGTAGGCGATCGCATCTTTTTGTAGTGTTGCCCAGAAAAAGCATTGCCTGGTCGTCTTATGGATGAGAGCTCACCCTCCAGTGTGATTTCCATAGATCCCGACATAGATTTCGGCTAGAACGAGTCGGCCTTCCTCCGACATAATGCACTTGAGGAGAGGTAGGCGGAAAGCTCGCTTGTAAAGCCGGTCATCCAATAGGGTGTATCTGGTCGCTCGGAGCTGAAGCTGGCAAGCTTTGATCCGATCTGCGGGGACCGTTCCGTCCCTCAAGTATTTAATGAATGGAGTCATCCAGTTCTCTTCGGCGATGGCAACCATGGTGACCAGGCTCCTGTCGATCGCCGACTTTACTGACTTCGTGATTTGGATGTTAGAGAAGTCTGCTGCCCCATCTGACGATGCGAGTTTGGATAGGGCATCGACCTGGGAGTTGTGCTCTCTCAGGACTTGTTCGATCAGCACTTCTTCAAACTTTGTGCACATTTCGGCAACCAATTCTTGCTATTTGATCATATGTTCGCCGCGCGCCTCATATTCCCCCTTGACTTGGTTCACGACCAAGAGGGAGTCCATGAAGATGTGGAGGCGACGAACGTCCAGGGCGAGTGCTAGATCGAGCCCGCCTACCAAGGCTTCGTACTCGGCCTCATTGTTGGTCGCACAGAATCCAAAACGCACAACATTTGTGAAACTTTGGCCATCGGGGCTGATGAGGACAATCCCTGCCCCTGCTCGCGAGCTGGTCGCCGAGCCATCTACATACAATTTCCAAGCAGGTCGGCCGACCTGGGTCGGACTGGGCGGGAACGTTAATTCCACCACGAAGTCCGCCAGAGCTTGGCCTTTGATCGCCGTGCGAGGAGCGTACGTAATACCTTATTGGGCGATCTCCAGTGACCACTTGAGGAGTCGCCCGTTGGTGTTTGGCTGGTGCAGAACTTGCCTTAGAGGGAGAGTCGTCAGAACCTCCACCTGATGTTCGAAGAAGTAGGCCCTCAGCTTGCGAACACTCATGACTAATGCGTAGGCGAGCTTCTCCAGAGGCGTGTAACGCTTTTCCGCGTCATGGAGCGCTTGACTAACGAAGTAGATCGGCAAGTGGGCTTGCCCTTCTGCTCTTACTAATACAGCGCTCAGCGCGACCTCCGAGGCCGCCAGGTAGAGGAATAGTTTTTCACTGGGGATTGGTTTTGCCAAAATTTGGGGATTAGACAGATACTCCTTGATTTTGGCGAACGCCATTTGACTTTTCTTCGTCCATGCAAATTTCTTATTCTTTATGGTGGCGAAGAATGGCTTGCTTTTGTCTCCGAGCCGAGAAATGAAACGGTTAAGGGATGCTAGACAACCCGTGAGACGTTGCACCTGTTTGACATTTCGTGGCTCCTGCATGTCGAGGATCGCCTGGCTCTTGGTGGAGTTCGCTTCGATCCCCCTTTGGCTTACGATGTGCCCCAGGAACTTTCCGGAGCTTACCCCGAAGTTGCATTTCTTGGGGTTCAGTTTCATGTTAAATTTCTCGAGGATGGAGAACGTCTCGGCAAGGTCTTTGAGGTGATCTTCCTTTTTGAAGCTCTTGACCACGATGTCGTCAATGTAAACCTCCATGGTCTTGGCGATCTGATCGGCGAACATCCCGTTGACTAGTCGTTGGTAGGTCGCCCCCGCGTTTTTCAGGCTGAACGGCATTCAGACCCAAAAGTACACGTCTTTTTCCGTGTGGAACGACGTGTGTTTTACGTATTTCTCTGCCATTGGGATCTGATGGTACCCAGAAAAGGTGTCCATAAACGACATCATTTCGCAACCTGCCGTGCTATCGACCAAATGGTCAATATGATGCATCGGAAAGTGGTCTTTCGGACATGCCGCGTTGAGGTTGGTGAAATCGATGCATAACCTCTATGAGTTGCTCGCCTTTTTGACGAGCACCGCGTTGGCTACCCATTGTGGCTCGTCGGTAGCTACTCCGATCAGTTTGTTGTCGAGTAGCTTTTTGACTTCTGCGTCGAGCGCAGCGTACTTCTCAGGACCGAATTTCCTACGTTTCTGGTGAACAGGCTTTCTTGCCGGGTCGATCTTTAGATAGTGGCAAGCGTGTTCAGGACTAATGCCGACCATATATTGATGCGACCAGGCAAAGATTCCGATGTTCTTACGCAGCAAATTGATCAGATCGTCTTTTAACTCGAGACTGACGCTTGTGCCGATCTGCACTTCCCGCTCCGGGCGAGCCGGATCTATCGTTATACTTTCCAACTCTTCAATGGGGACGGTCGCTTCTCGTTTGGAACGATTGCCGGACTCGATCCTTGGATCAATGTCGAGGCTTGGCTCGAAACTGATCCTTGGCTTGATGTCGTCCAAAAATTGTTGTGAGATGCCGTCCTCTGAGTCGGGTTGGTATGAGGTGCTTGGCTCGTCGATCTCCATTGGTTGAATGTCGATCGCCTCAATGTTATAAATAGCACGGGAAATGTTTAAAGGGGAATTTACGACACAGGAGTAATTCAAACATTTCTTTGGCATTAGCTGGTCTCCTTTTACAGTACCGACCGTCCCATCGGTAGTGGGGAACTTGATACAGTAAAAGAAAGAAGAGACCGCCTCAAAGGTTTCTAGAAAGGGGCGACCTAGGAACCCATTATAGATGCTGGGCCTATCTAAGATTACAAAATTGAGGTTCCTAGTGATCTTAACCTTGGGATCATAACAGCATATTAGCTCGACAGAGAGCTAGATCCTTCCGTAGGCTTGGACCGTGTTGTCGCCAAACCCTTGAAGCACGGTATCAAATGGCTTGATGAACTTGGTCAGGTTGCCGAGCTGGTCCAGAGCAAATTTGAATATGATGTTGCAAAAGCTCCCATTGTCAACCAGCACGCGGTCGACCATTTTCCCAAGGATACATGCAGAGATTACCAATACATCCTCTTTGGGGCACTGCACTCCCTCCCTATCCTTGTTGGAGAAGGAGATGAGCGCGTCTTTGGAGATGGTCGGCTCTGGGGGCACCACGACATGGACTCCGGCGAACGCCCTCAGTTCGGCCTTCCGCTTTCTATTTGATATGGTGGAAACCGGGGAAAGACCTCCGAGGTTTCCACCTCCCGACTGAAGCATATTGATCCGGCCGCCGGGGTTGATCGTAGGGATCGACTCGTCTGAGTACTCTGGCTCGTTTTGCTTAATCCTGGCGACCGGATTGGGGGGAATTCCGTTGCTCTGTCCGCAATCGCGCCCCCCGGTCCTTTCTGCCCGGGATTCTGGCTTGGTTACCAAATTGTCCAGCTTGCCTTCCTCGAACAACCTCCAGAGTTGTCTGAGGAGGTCGCGACACTGACTGGTGTTGTGTCCGGGACTTTTGTGGTAGGCATAAAATTTGCTGCGGTCCAGATGACCGTTGTCCCTCATCGGCTTTGGCTTACTAAGCCACTCGCGCCACTTTATGGCGTTGAAAATATGGGCCGGAGACAGATTGAGGTTGCGGAGGAGGTGAACTTCTACATCCTCGAAGTCCTTGAACTCACCCGGTGGCTTTGTGACCGCCTTTCTGGGCTTGGCGACCGCCATCTTCGGGACGGGATATGGCGTCTTCCTTCTCCGGTAGATCCCTCGCCTAAGCGAAGGGTGAGCATCTTCTGCCTAGCCAGAAAGTCGGCGGCCCTGACGCGGAAGATCGCGTAGGTCGGGGGGATGTCCTTCGTGAGGTGCCTGAACATGGGTGAATGGCCATAGAATCCCCCTATGACCGAGTAGAGGGCGAGCTCATCGCTAATGGGCTCGCCGGTGAGGATTATTTCATCCACCCGGTCGATGTAGTCTTCGTCGGGCTCGTCCTTCCCCTGCCTGATCTTCATCATGCGGTGGGGGCCTCCTGGCCAAGCAACTTTGGCGGCGAAATACGACGTGAAGTTGTTTGCCAGTTTTTCAAAACAGTTGATTGAGCGCGGTGGCAATGAGATGTACCACCTATGGGCAAGATCGCCCAATGTCAATGGGAACACTCGACACTTCGTCGCGTCTGATGCCCCGCATCCGGTCATGTAGATCCAGAACTTGCTCAAGTGGGTCTCATGATCCGATCTCCCCTCATATAGAGGTGTTTGAAGAGGAGCGATCTTCGGTTGCACGGGGGCAAGCTCGATCTAGACCGCGAGTGGCTCACTTGGTCCGGCGATCGATCTCTTGGCGCCTGCCCCAGTTTCAATGAGCGCCTTCATTTCGTCGAGCTAGCGCTGCATAGCGGCCATCGCTGTGGCCTGACTGCTCGCGGTTTGGCTCTCAGAGCGGGAGCCGAGGCGATCGTGTACCGATATCCTGGCCCCGTGGTAGGTGACGAGGTCTCTGCCGCCGAGCTCAATTCTTTGGCGAGCGGGAGCCTGACGGCCGGCCTGTCTTCTGGGAGTTGGGTATGCCGAACTCCTGGTGACGGATTCGGACTCCGATGTCTCACGTATGCCCGGGTCGCCATGAGGAATCACTCCCTAGGCGGCTGAAGATGGAATCGTCCCGTCTTACGAGCGCCTTTTCCTGCGGCTCGAGGCTTTTTGACGATTTCTCGACATATAGCCCCTTGAGCTTCCGCTTGCCCGCACGGCGGATGGCTGATGGAGTAATGGTGGGCGAGTCATATGCTCTCCGTCGCCCCCTTAGGATGGCCATGGCCTCCTCGATCTGTTCCGTGGTTTGGAACTGATCGAGTGAGAGGCTGGGGCCGTCCCTCGAGGGCGGGAGTGAGAGTCTAGCGTCGCTGCGGTCGCCTTCTGCCGTAGGTTAGGACTCGGTCTGGGCCAGAATAAGGTGTCCGGCGGATCGTAGGGTGGCTCTTTTCGAGGTCGTGGCAGACATCATGATTCTGAAGGATTTTCTTTGAAGAATAGTGAGTGTTTCTTCAAGTATATGCTCCGGAGAACAGAGAGTGTTCTTCGAAACGGTCGGGAAGAAAATGAAGGTAGAGGGCCCTCCTTCTAGTGCCAATTGTTATTACCCAAAATATTATCCGGAGATGATATGCTGGAATGGACGAGTAACAAACAAAATGCGAGAGCACGTCCGTGGGGAAATAAATAACACAAGATTTGTCGGGGTTGTTAGTCCCGAGCTTGAATGCTCTCGCGAGATGTTATTAATATGAATACTTGTGAGTACAAATATTAATGTTAGAGTACAATTACAATGAGTGTAAAGACCCTAGTTATCTTAGCTATCGAGTGCTGAAGATTGCTTGAAAAACCAGAGTTGAAGGTCTGTGAGTTCTTGTTACAAAGATGAGAAATTCTCTGTATTGTTTGCTGTGTGTAATCGTGTTAACGTTGTCACTGTTACTGTGTTAACATTGTAACTCCCTGTTGCCAATGCTGGAGGCCTCCTATTTATAGGAGAAAGGGTTGCTGGGACGTCTCCGTCAATCCGCGGGCGATCGCCGTTCCTGTATTTAAATAAGGCGAGCGATCGTCCTAGCACGTGGGACTGTTTCCTTAAAGTCTGCAGCGGCTGCTGGCAGCCAGACGCGCGAACCAATGAGGAGGCGACAGGTGCCTCACGTCGCTGTCTTGGGAGGTCCCACCTAGGACCTTTCGGCGGGTCTGTCGGTAGGTGAGGCTGTCCTCATCACTGACAGATGTTGATGGGCTGGAGTAGGGCCTGTTCTTGCGACGCCTTTTGCGGATCTGCACGTGGATCTTCACCCGAGATTCAGTCTTCGCAGACTTTGACGGGTGTCGGATTCACACGTGGCACGGTACGGTCATCCCCGGTCGGATATTAGAGGCGATCGACAAATGCCAAAAGACGATCGCCTTGGACGTCGATCGCTAGGCGCTTGCTCAGCATTGTCTTCTTTGGTTGGCTCCCGAGCATTATGCCGATCGCCATTGAAGCGTATAAATCGCCGCACAACAGAGTGTACAACTCTTTCATTTCCGGTGGAGCCAGGCGATAAGGTGCCTTGGCCACCGGAGCAGCACCCGGAATTAAGTCAATGCATAACTCCACCTGTCGCTCGGGAGTTATCCACGGTAAATCGTCGGGAAATACGTCGGCAAACTCCCGTACAACTGGCATATCCTTCACAGTCTTCTTCTCTTCATCACCGCGCGTATCTATCACATATGCTAAATACCCCTGGCCACTGTGTTTTAAGTACCTCCGCGCTCTCGCAACCGAACATATTGCTGAGGCTCGGCTAGGCGAGTCTCCCTGAACCAGCAGTTCTCCCCCACTTGGGGTTCGAACTCGCACTTGTTTGCGACGACAAACAATCTCAGCATCAAAAGCATCCAACCAATCCATGCACACAATCACGCACAACTCACGCATAGCAATTGGAATCAAATCTATAGAAAACCTCACCCCAGAGATTTCCAAAGTGCATCCTCGATACACGTCCATAACCGTCAAGGTCCTGTCATCAGCAACCTCAACCACTAGTGGATAACCTAACCTACCTACGACTTGGCCCAAACACTCGCTAAAAGTGCGGGATACGAATGAATGAGTAGACCCGCTATCAAACATCACTACAACAGGCACCGAGTTAACTAAGAATGTACCTGTCACCACTTCAGGCATAGTCTGTGCCTCTTCCACTTTCAGCTGGTGCACCCTACCTTGGGACGCCTCGGGTCTAGCCTAACCCACGCTGCCATCAGTAATAAGCAAGGGGGCAGCTGCAGGGGCTCTTTGTGCCCCACCCCCGCTAGCAACCCTCAGATTCAGGCAATTGGCCTTCACGTGGCCCGTCTGCTTGCAGTTAAAGCAGACCATCAATGGCGACTTACAATCCCGACTGATATGTCCGGACTGCCCACACTTGTAACATCCATTCGTCCACTTCCCACTGGCAACCCTGGGTTTGAACCCACCGTTCTTCGAACTCCCACGCGAATTTGTGAACTTCGATTTCTTTGGAACAGCAGAGACTGGCGCCACCGCCTGTGCTGTCTTTCTCTTCTTTGCTTGGGTCTCCAACTACAGTTCCCTCATTCGGGCCACGTCCATCATCACTGATAAAGAAGCATACTGCGCCGTTCTGACGAATTCCCTAATCTCGGTATGCAACATGTCCTTATACCGATATATCTTCATATCCTCCGAGGCAGCATACTGAGGACAAAACAATGCCATCTCGGTGAACTTCTTGTTCATCTCCTTCACCGTCTCTGTTGTTTGCGTGAGCTTCAAAAACTCCTTAGCTATCCGCTCCATCTCTAGCGGAGGCACGTACTCGGCACGAAAGTGAGTAACGAACTCCTCCCGAGTCAGGGTAGTGCGCTCGGCAAGCGTCAACGTCGTGGCACACCAGTCCTTCACCCCGTCGCGAAGTAAGTTCACTGCAAAGCAGACCTTCAGATTATCCGGGCAGACACTGGTCAGAAAAGCACACTTTATGCCAGATATCCAATGCATACTAACAATAGGATTCGGGTCTCCCTTGTACTCAGGTGGAGAACAGGCAGAGAGATCCCGATACTGGAACTCTCGATTACGGGGCTGTCCCCCAGCAGGCGGCGGAATCGCTGCAATTCGTTCCTCCATCAGAACCACCACTTCATTCCGGATGGCAGTGATGATCTCGGGGATCGCTTCCCCAATCGCGTGCGCTACCTCAGCTGCAATCATCTCTCGAATCTGATCCTCAGTGATCCCCATCTCAGTTCGCGGCTCAAACGTGTTGTTTCTTCTAGTGATGGCCATTCTAGGAAAAAGAATTTACAATGAGTTATTAGCACATAATAACTCATACTAACTACACTCACGCTCAACTCCTTGAATTCCTCGTGACTTCCCCGACTCGAGTATTGATCATGTGCTTCCGGTAGTAGGAGCTCTACTACTACCGTCCACACCTATCATTGCCCGTTCCGAGTTCCATCCCGAGGGGTCCAAGTAGTTTCTCGCCGAAACTATATACATATGCCCGCACCGGCATATGCACTCACTCTTCCTAGTTCCCTAGGAATTCCATTCAAACCATTACCCTTGCTACTACCGAATTCCTACTAATCATAACGAGTGGCCTCGCGAATACCCGATTATATGCAGCGCGAAATAAATAGACATTCGAATACCAGATTCTATCCTAGAAGTGTTGGACTCAAATAAGAGCTGCGCAATAGAACTAAATCGAATATTCTAAGGCTATAAATCTCTTACTACATACAACCTAGAGGGCATCCACTTAGTAACATATCATAATTAGCATAAACTCCTAATAGCAAGCAGTACAACATACAGCGTAGTGTCAACAACAGGCAATCTAGCATGCATACCCTATGATCTAGAAAGAAATTAAACACTAAGTATTGTACCTTCCCCTTTGGCTCCGGCTGACTGTACACACTGTGCCCTTGATCACCGTTTCTCAAACGGATTTTTCCTTACTCTTATTTTCCAAAAACTTTTAAAAAAAATTATCGCCGCAAACTTGAGATCAAACACACTGAAATGTGTTTGATTCACTCACGCCGTGCTCCGATACCAAGTTGTAACATCCCAAAAATTTCAAGGAATTTAAAAGTTTTAAAGTAACATTTGCAAATCCAATCGTTTCATTTTCAAATCCATAATTTATGTTCTCCCGAACAATAAACAGCAGAATAAATGTCTAAAATAAAAATCATATTTGCAACCCAAACATCAATATTCTCTAGAACGTTAAACAGCGGAATAAATGTCTAAAATTAAAAGTCGTAAACGTAATCATCCCTTCACGCGCGCCAGTGTATACTAGTCACGCCTTGGAGCCACTCATACCTGAAACAATAATTTATTGGGAAAGGGTAAGCACGAAGCTTAGTGAATTCAACCACCATAGATAACACAGTTATTCCACACTACCCCTATAACAGATAGTTGCACATAAACAAGCATACAGGTCTACGAACAAATTATAAACATGCATTCCTGCCCCTACGCCACCCGCGTATAACCTCTTAGCCCCACCGAGATTCTACGCCACCAGCGTATACAATCTTCGGCCCCGCCGAGTTCTTACGCCACCCGCGTATACAAACGTCGGCCCCCGAGTCCTTACGCCATCCATGTATATATGACAACGCCACCCGTGTATACATGTCAACAAAGGGATGACTAGCCACCCCGCTATCTAGCCCCGCATCACAAATAATTAAGTCTACCACACACGAGCTACAGTATTGTAAAACAACTGATATTAAATATAGTGAGATAACTCACCTCGTAAGCGCGCCCAGTTCACAAATAACAATTTCAATCTCCCCAACCAATATCACTTCCCAACACCTAAACAAACATTAAAACGTATTAGCACGAATCCCGGGCCCTAAAATACGTCGCACGCTTAAACTATCACTAAAATAACTTTCCGATCTAACCAAACAGGTCTGTTCGGGACCTGTTATGACCTTCTAAAACCCATAAATACTATAGTATTATTATATGGCCAGAAAGTACTCTGAGTCAGGGTTCCACGGATATATTATACGCCTCCTGGAGATTTTTCTACAATTTACTACGGATTTTACAAAAACAGTTCGCAGAACAGTGAGAAACAGCACCTTTCAGTATAAAACGACGATTTGACCTATACTACGTTCCGGACTGGATTTTGCATAAAACACATAAAATTTACTAGACTCATAAAGGTAACTTTTGGCACCAGTTTCACCCCAATCCGAGCTACGATCAAAAAGTTATGGCTTACGCAAGACAGTGGCAGATTACTGAGTTTTTACATGAAATGATAAACGGTTTTCCGATGCGCGATTTAGCGGCGTTGGTGCCTGATCACCGGTGATGAGAAAACAGAAAAGAAGACATAGGATTAAGGCTTACCTTGAGATGAAACCTTACACCTGCACTTTCTCCTCTCTCTCTCGAAAACTCCGACGAATAACGGTGGTGACGGTGGTTCCCGACGACAACAACAACGGCGATGGGGAAAAGAGTCGGATGTGAGTTTAGAGGGGATTAGGGTTTTCAGATTTTTGGGTGAGCGATGCAAGGAGATATGAAATAAGAAGGGAGGGGGGTCGGTTCCCTTCATGGGCCGACCCATGCACACCATTTATCAAAAATATCCATATAGTCCCTAATTTTTCAAATACTCTCCTTACCACCAACAATAGATAAAATTTAACACTTTAAGCCACCTAACACGACTTAAATCACTTTTGGCCTATCTCGTCAACCCCGTTTAACAACATTTAATTAAAGAAAATATTAATCAACATAAACATAATCCATACCGGGACACGGGCTTTACATAATGGTTCTAGAATGATCCCTTCATTCGTTCTCAGTCAGGGTTTACAGTGCGGCCCGCTAGGCTGGCTAAGTGCTGCCCGCACTCGTTGGTTCCTCCCAATGCCGGCTGAGACGGACCTACAGAGTCGTGCATCATGAGTGTTGACGGATAAATGTGAATTTAGTATCTCTCTATTAATATTAGATATTGGATATCTAATTTATGATTAAATCAAATAGCGGTCTTATGAATTAAAATTAAGTTACCGGGTAATTAATTTAATTCATAAATTATATTTCTTAGAGAAATACATTTATATTTGATATAATTAATTAATTAGATTAATTAATTTATATAAATACATTGGAGATTAAACGGAGTATATTTAACGGAGTCGTTTGACGAACGTCCGGGACACGAGCCGAGTGGCTCGGCTCGTTTCTGGGAAGCTTCCTTGGGACGCCCCACCTCTCCCCACCTCACATGGCTTGGTCTTGTTTTCACATGGTGTGTTGTGTGTTTGATTGAGATGAGATTCCATCTTGATATTTCTATCTCAATTATGAGTTATATGAGTTGTTATATATATCTATATTACAACTAACTCACGTGTGATGAAAGACTTTAAAACACACACACACACACATCTTTTCCAGCCCACTGCCGAGAGAGTAAGTGAGGGAAGAGAAAATTTTTTCTCAAGTCTTTATTCATCTTAGAGGTGAAAGATAGTTAAGAAAAAATTGAGATATAAATTCCTATAGTAATTCCTACCCATGCTCTTGGAGAACGGATAGCTATCGAATTTTTCCGGGCAACTTCCGATGCGTGTGAAGTAGAGGCTTCGAAGTTTCGGTGCTTGGAACGAAGTGATTTCGTGTTCACGATGGGGTTCGTGATTGTCATCCATTTTTACGAAGATTTATTTCAAAGGCTTCAAGGGTATGTTTATTATCTTCGTATTTTTTTTTCGTATATACGTTACTTGATCGATCCTGTTTGGGATTTGTTTTTATTTCCGCTGCGTATTTCGTTTTAGTTTCAGAATCCCAAAAGAACCGAGACGTGGTAGTAGGGTTAGGACACCAAAGATATTTGGACCTGACTACATAGCATTCATGTTGGATGAAGAACCAACATCGATCAAAGTAGCTTATGCTAGATTAGACGAGTTGCTCTAGAAAGAAGCTGTTCAGAGTGAAATTGATTCAATTTTACAAAACCAAACTTGGGTTTTGGTTGATTTACCTGAAGGTCGTAAGCCCTTAGGATGCAAATGGATCCTTAAAATAAAGTACAAGGCTGATCGATCAATTGATAAGTATAAAGATCGTTTAGTAGTCAAAGGTTTCAAGCAGAAGGAAAGGTACGATTTTTTCGATACCTATTCACCTGTAACGAGAATTACATCTATTGGAGTGCTTCTCGCGATTGCTGCTTTGCACGATCTTGAGATTCATCAAATGGATGTTAAGTCTACTTTTCTGAATGGTGATCTGGATGAAGAGATCTATATGGAACAACCTGAAGGGTTTGTAGTACTTGGACAAGAGAAAAAGGTCTGCAAACTTGTTAAGTCTCTATATGGATTGAAACAAGCTCCACTACAGTGGCACTTGAAATTTGATAATGTAATGTTATCAAATGGTTTTAAAATAAACGAGTGTGATAAATGTGTTTTTATTAAGAACACTAATAACGGATATGTTATTGTGTCTTTATATAGATGACATGTTAATCATGGGTAGCAATATACAAGTGATTAACGACACTAAGAACATGTTAAAAAGAAGTTTTGACATGAAAGACATGGGGCTAGCCGATATGATTCTTGGAATGAAAATTTTGAGAAAATCTTATGGAATCATCTTGACACAATCTCACTATGCCGAGAAAGTTCTCAAGAAGTTTAATGCTTTTGATAGCTTGCTGGATAAGACTCCAATAGAGTTAAATGTTCACTTGAGCAGAAATCGAGGGAAACCCGTTGTACAAGAAGAATATGCACGAGTCATTGGGTGTTTAATGTATCTTACAAATTGCACTTGACCCGACTTAGCTTGCGCTGCGAACAAATTGAGTCGTTACACGAGCAATCCAAGCAAAGAGCATTAGAAAGCTCTTGTTAGAGTTTTGAGGTACTTAAAGTATACTCAAATCCTTGGGTTACACTATTCGAGATACCTCCTGGTACTTGAAGGGTACTGTGATGCGAATTGGATATCTGATACGAAAAGTTCATTTTCTACAAGTGGTTACGTGTTTACCATTGGGGGTGGAACTGTCTCGTGGAAGTCTACGAAACAAATGTGTATAGCCCGATCCACCATGGAATCGGAATTCATAGCTTTGGGCAAAGCTGGTGAAGAATCCGAGTGGCTCAGAAACTTTCTAGAAGATATTCCATGTTGGTCAAAGCCAATGCCTGCAGTGATGATACACTTCGATATCCAAGCTGCTATTGGTAGGGCAAGAAGTAACGTGTATAATGGAAAGTCTCGACATATTCGTCGACGCCATAATACCGTGAGACATTTGATCAAAAGTGGGGTTATCTCTATTGACTATGTGAGGTCATTGGATAATCTAGCGGATCCACTAACCAAAGGGTTAAATCGTGATCAAATGAATAAATTGCTAGAGGGAATGAGTTTAAAATCCACAAATTGAGAATTATCATAGTGATAACCCAACCAAGATGACTGGAGATCCCAAGAACTTGGTTAAATTGTAGAACTAAGCTATGAGAGTTCGTGTGAAACACTCATCTAAGTTTATTCCCTATAGAGCAATTGAGTGTTGAAAGCTTCCCTAGTGGTGAGGTCAAGTCTATGACTTTTAATGATTCCTAAAGACCTCGAGGAGGTTGAGTATGGCAATATACTCGGTAAAGAATTACCCATATAAGTGAGAAGTGAGTGCCACTCCATGAAATACACTTATGAATCCAAAGGGGCGTCCAAGGCCCGCAAGTGACATAAAACGCGAGAACGGATGAGGTTGAGGTGTTCAAGTGTTAGCACCATTGTCTCGGTGCACGTCTTGGGGGAATAGTTCAAAGCATCATGCCACTAATCTGCCTGTGTACCCGATGATGATAACTATGGAAGGTTCAAAGCCACAAACTACCTATCCTTATACTTTAACGCCTCTTGAGGACTGAGCTTGTGTCTGTACATTGCATTTGGGCTATTTCCATTCATGTGGGGGATTGTTGGAATCTTTAATGATTTTAATATTATTTTGTAAAATTAAATATCATAAGATCGATCTACGTTCCGAGTAGATGATCGTGGTATATTCACTTTCTCTAAATCGATTCCCGGTGAGTGAGAAATAGTGAATTAAAGTTTGTCACTTATTGTGAATAAATGAGGGATGGCTATCCCACACTGAATAATGAGCTATCATTGTTCAAGTATATAAGGAGTTACCATTATTCATGTAATAATTAATGGCAAATGTGTATGGGCTATCCCTTCGCTGCCCGCCCACCTCGCCTCGGCCTCGACCACGAGCCGCGAGCCACGTGCCGTGGACCGTGGACATTGGCCTTGGCCTTGTCCTTGATCTTGATCTTGATCTTGATCTTGGATCTTGGATCTTGGCAATTGGTCTTTGGGTGGTCTTTGGTCCTGGTCGTGGGCTTGGCCTTGGGCTAGCCCTTGGCTTGCTTAAAGAATTTTTTGGACTAGCTCAACAATATTGTTGGGCTCGTATGTGCAAATAAGGATGTCCAGGTACATCCCTCAAGCGGTTAAGGAGCTGAATACAGTCCAGGTGCATCATGACTATTCAAATTCAGCCAAAAACAGGCAGTAACCTCCCAGGTGTAATGAGGAGGAGTTAAGGTTGTCTGACTGTTCAAATTCAGCCAAAAAAACGGGCAGTAACCTCCCAAGTGTAATGAGGAGGAGTTAAGGCTGCATTTGAATTGTGTAACTCCAGTGTTCAATGCAGGCATGAATGCTTGCATTATGACAGCCATTAGTGCTGTGTTTAAACTCCTGCAGGTGTGAGATGACCTATAAATAGGTTCATGCTTATTGCATTCCATACACTTGCAAAAAACGAACATACACACAAAGTTTTCAGCATACTATGCATTTCATAAGTCGGAGCTTTGTCCTCACCTCTTCCAGTTCGTCGGAGCTCGTTTGGTTTTATGGAGCTACTACCTTCGAGATGTAGCACCCCAATTCTCTTACGGGTAATTACACGTTGGAGTACCCACCAGGGCCTACCAGACTGACATCACAAACACACACAATAACTCAATAATACGAAAATGTAACTAAAAAATAAAGTGGAGCCGTGGCCTCGGCCAAAATGTGCAAGTTTAGTACAATTTAAATATAATACAAGGACATCACCAGACGAACAACATCGTACTCCAGTACATTATTAAAACTGAAACGAATATAGACACATTCCAAAATACTGACTCGAGCTATTTAACATCTCATTTGCCCGTCAACTCCGTGTGGACCACGTGTAGGCTCCTGATTCTTGATACCACCTGAAATGCATAAACATTCCACCCCAACGAGGGGTTAGCAACAACATATAGTGCAAGTACAATATTACGATATTTTAATACACAGGCATTTCCAAAAATCTCATTTATCAAACATTACACAGTCATGATATTCCGGAATATCCATCATCATTCATCAATCAAAAACATCAGTCAAGGTAATTCTCGCGCAAGACCACTCGGCCAAGTCCCTGGCGGCCCCGTCGAGCCAATCCCCAGGTGAAAATACCTCCCCTTGAAGGTAACCCTCGTGCAAGACCACACGGCCAAGTCCCTGTGTGCCCCGTCGAGCAACCCCAGATGAGAGTACCGCGAGAACATCCTTACAACACTCCACATCACAATTTCATAAATGAAATGCATGCCATAATATAAAGCAATAAAGTACTTGCCTTGGTTCCTAAGATACGAAGTGAACGACGAACGAAAAAGGCTTCGGTCTGGATTAACTCCAATTTGATCCTAACAACAATAGAGACTCAATCAACTACAAACCCACTGAAAAACCAAGAATCATACGAAGTTCTACCCTTAGGGACAATATATCGAACAATATGAAGGCATAAGGGTTAAACTTGATCAACGAAGGGAAAAACTCGGAATTAATCCACAAACCTTCTAGGAAAACCTAAAACCATGATTACACAACTATAATCCACCATCAATCGAAGCAAAAACGAAAAGGAAACGAATTATAGCCAAGAACCCTAACATTAGATATAATGTCAAAATACCTCAATTCGAAGATGAAATGGTGGAAGGAAGATGGTTGATTTGTGCTATAATATCCAATTCCAAGTTATAAGATGATAGAATATAATATCCGAGTGAGATCGCCCAAAATCGCCTTGAATGAGTGAAGGGCCGAGAGGAAAAGTGAGAAATGGGGTCAAAACACCCGTCTGTCCAATTTATACAGGATGGAATACGGCGCAACAAACGGTCCAAACATCGCCGTGTTGCGGGACAGTGAGCATGCCTATACGACACGGCGTAAGGACAAGGCTCAAAGTGTCGCGGGTCTAGCGCCGTGTTGCGACAAACGGAGCATCACCCGCAGCAGGCACTCGCGCGGGTGTCTCGACCGTTTGCTAAACGCGCGAACACCCGGTGCAAGACTCGGCAGCACCGTTTCACAAACGGCACAGAACACGGTGCAAATCCTTGGCCATTTTCATCGCCGTTTTGCACAGGTATGGCCAGAAAGCTCCTGGCCACTCGACGACACAACCACAACTGAGTAAATACGATAAAACCGTTACATGACATGCCGACCCAATGGTCCAAGAAATCATCAATGCATCGAAAATATCCAATAAACCGGAACGGTCCCAGACAAACAAGCATGAATAGCACAAAAATCGAAATAAACCGGAATATAAAAGTCACAAGTATTACATTCTCTCCTTCTAAATAAGAGTTTCGTTCCGAACCTAAGATGCGAAAAACTCCGGATACTTCGACTTCATACTACTCTAGGTTTCTCATGTAGCTTCCTCCGTTCCATGTCTTGACCATTGTACCTTCACCAAAGGAATAGTTTAATGTCTTAGTTGTTTTACTCGACACTCTAAAATCTGAATCGGCTTCTCTTCAAACGTGACATCGGAACCCAATTCAATTTCCCCAAAATCATTAATATGGCTAGGATCCGGCATGTACTTCCTCAACTGTGAGACATGAAACACATTATGCACGTGACTTAGTGACGGCGGAAGACCCAAATGATAAGCGAGATCCCCAACTCGCTCCAAAATCTCAAAGGGTCCAATATACCTCGGGCTAAGTTTACCCTTCCGACCGAAGCAGTAAACTTCTCGAGTCGGCGACACCTTCAGTAAAACATGATTTCCAACCTGAAACTCCAACGGTCGACGACGCGTGTCAGCATAGGACTTATGTCGACTCTGAGACGTCATTAGCCTATCACGGATCAGAGCAATATTCTCTTTCGTCTCAACTACCAAATCCGGTTCAGTACCTATCAAATCAGATGCGTCATCCCAACATAAAGGTGATCTACACCTTCTTCCGTACAAGGCCTCAAATGGTGCCATTTTAATCGAGGCATGCCAACTGTTGTTGTACGTGAACTCGACTAATGACAGGTGTGACTCCCAATCATCTTTCCAGTCTAAAGTACAGGCTCTCAACATATCCTCCAGTGTTTGTATAGTCCACTCTCACTGTCCGTCTGTCTGAGAGTGATAAGATGTACTGAGTCTCAACTCAGTCCCCAAAGCTCGATGAACAGCCTGCCAGAAATGTGATATGAACCGGCCATCTCGATCCGAAACAATACTCTTAGGAGTCTTATGCAATCTCATGATCTCCGCAATATATACCCGTGCTAATCTCTCCGGTCCCCAAGTATCCTTAATACCCAGAAAATGAGCAGATTTGGTTAGTCGATCGACAATGACCCAAATCACATTCATTCCCGTCCGAGTCCTAGGCAGACTGGTAATAAAATCCATAGAAATATCATACCACTTCCACTCCGGAATAGGAAGTGGTCGCAATATCCCCGCGGGTCACTGATGCTCGATCTTGACCTACTGATAGGTCAAACATTTCGACACAAACTCGCTGACGTCCATATTCAAATTACTCCACCAGAAGTTACTCCTTACATCCTTGTACATTTTGCTTGTACCCGGATGTATGGAATAAGGCGTACTGTGAGCTTCTCTCAAAATCATGTCTCAACCCAATATCACATGGGACACACAACCTGCCACGAAATCTTAAAATTCCGTCATCAGGAACTACAAATCCCGAAGCTTTCCCTTTCTTCACTTCCTCCATCAATTGAACTAGGGATGGGTCATCGCACTATTTCACATTCGTATCATCAATCAAAGACGAAGTGATTTCTAATGCATATAGCTGACCCTGAAATCTCTGAATCCAAATGTCGATATCTTGACAAATCAAATCCCACCGGATCCTGCTCTGAGGCATAAGTACCTCCAACATCTGTAAAGCCATCGGTCTACAGCTCAACGCGTCCGCCACTACATTGGCCATGCCTGGATGGTAAAGAATCTCAAGATCGTAATCTTAATTAATTCCAACCACCTACACTGCCTCATGTTCAATTCTTTCTGGTTGAATATATACTTCAAACTCTTGTGATCCGTTTAAATCTTACACGACAACCCATAGGGATAATGCCTCCAAATTTTTAAAGCAAAAACAACTGCAGCTAGCTCCAACTCATGTGTAGGGTAATTTGCTTTATATGGTTTCAACTGTCGAGATGCATAAGCAATCACCCTATCTCTCTACATTAGGACACATCCAAGTCCGAGACCCGAAGCATCACTATAGACAACAAAATCTTCAGTACCCTGGGGTAAAGAAAATACTGGCGCCCAAGTCAACCGCCTCTTTAACTCATCAAAACTGTTCTTTCTCTCCACACTCCATTCGAACTTCTGGAATTTCTGGAGCAGCTGAGTAAGTGGTCGGGGGATTTTCAAAAATCCCTCGACAAACCTACGGTAATACCCGACAAGTCCCAAGAAACTACGTGTCTCCTTCACATTCCTAGGTGGTTCCCATTCAATAATTGCCGCTATTTTCTGAGGATCCACCCGAAATCCTTCAGCTGAAATTACGTGCCCAAGAAAGGTTACTCTCTTAAGCCAAAACTCACACTTAGAAAACTTTGCGTAAAGTTTCTCTATTCTCATGGTGTTCAACACTATATGGAGGTGTTCAGCGTGATCTACCTCGTTCTGCGAGTAGATAAGAATGTCGTCAATAAAAACGACCAGAAATTTACCAAGATAATCAATGAAGACTTTATTCATCAACTGCATAAACACGATGGGAGCATTGGTTAACTCAAACGGCATAACCACGAACTCATAGTGACCACAGCGGGTACGAAAAGCAATCTTCGGAATGTCTGAATCCCGAATCCTAAGTTGATAATATCCCGAACGTAAGTTGATTTTAGAGAAAACAGTAGCTCCCTGAAGCTAGTCAAACAAGTCATCTATACGGGGCAACGGATACTTGTTCTTGATGGTCAGCTTGTTCAACTCCCGATAATCGATGCACAGACAGAACGAGCCATCTTTCTTCTTAACAAAGAGGACTGGTGCACCCGAAGGTGAAGCACTCAGTCGAAGATACCCTTTGTCAAGAAGCTCACCCAACTTCTTTTTCAGTTCTAACATCTCAGTAGGTGTCATATGATACGGTGCACGAGAAACAGGTGCTGCACTCGACTCGAGATCGATGGAAAACTCTACATCTCTAGATGGGGGTAAACCCGGAAGATCATCCGGGAATACATCAGGATACTCGCTCACAACTAGAATCGATGATAGATAAATTACACCATCATCGGAACTCAGGGCATAGCACCAATAATCGATACAGTCTTGATTCAGTAATTTCATCGCCTTGACGACTGAAATCATTCTGCCTGAACTACCCGGCTTACGACCCACGAAAGTATGCTCGGCACCATCCTTAGCTAATATCTAAATGGTTCGAGTCCGATAGTTCATAATAGCGCCATGCCGAACCAACCAATCATCTTCGAGAATCACATCCTCACCCTTCAGATCTACTACAATGAGGTCTGAAGGCCAATCCTGACTCCCAATGTCACAAGACAATCCCTAACCTCTCGATTACCAACCAAATGCTCCCCACTTGGAGTACCCACCAGAAATGGTTCACACTCAATAAAACAATCAAGACCCAAATGATACACATAATCAAGTGCAATAAAAGAATGCGTAGCTCCCGAATCAAATAATATAGAAATAGGCTGAGAAAGTATCTGCGAGGTACCTGCAGCTACCGGAGCCTCTGCATCATCCGCGCGTCTGACGATCTGACCAACCTCGGCCTCTGCCTCGTCCAAAAGTCTGTTGTGGTTGACCTGATGTAGCCCCCAGATTCACACTAGGAGTTGGCGCCGAATTCTGTTGCTTGTTGAGCCTGGTGGCAACCTCATAATAGGCAGCTCTGTGACTGGTGTGTCCGCACAAAAAGCAAGTCGTAGGAGATAAGGGACAATCTCTGAATTGGTGAACTACTTGATTACAATTAAAACATATCCCTCTGCCAGATGAAAAAGGATGGCCCAGTTGTGAACATGGAGCACTATAAGCTTGATGAACTGGTTTCCCAATAGCAGAATGAGAATCTTGAGGTTTACGAAATCTACTGCCCTTGTTTCCTAAAAAACCACCAGTTTTCTTCAGTTTCTTATTCTCGGTGCCCGATCCTGATGCACAAATAACCATTTCAATGGCCAAAGCACGATCCTAGTATTCTTTTAAAGTAGCCCATCGAAAGCCCACCATACCCTCTCGAATCTTGGGTTTCATCCGCAAATCAAAATAACGGATCTTATCCGCCTCAGTCCTCACCTGCTCAAGAACATAGCCCAGGTGCTGATTATATGAAATGATAGATTCAGTGATAGATACATCCTGTGGCGTTGCAGTAAAGAAATCTGCAATGCATTTCTCTTTAACTGGTCAAGGACAATACTCTTCTTCCACAGCAGCTTTAAACTCGGCCCAGGTGGCCACACGATCAGTAGGCCCAACAACTTCCCACCAGTCCGCGGATTTCGTGTCAAGAAAGTACTGAGCAATAGGAACCTGTCTCTCCTTTGGGCAAGCAATAGCATCGAAGATTTTGCCAAACTGGAACAACCAACCCTCCCAGCCCAACGTATCAGACGCCCCAGCGAAACAGGGAGGCTGCATTTTCATTACTCCCTGAAGCCACTTAGTAGCCCCAGCAATCTCATCTGTCGGCTGGTCACGGTGCCCAGCCTCATTCAACTGAACTAATTTTGCTGCTACCTGTTGAAGTATAGCAGCCATGCCGGCATTCACATTAGGATCAGCTGAAGGTTCTTGATTAACAGAAGGATCTGGCTGACTGCTAGAATTCAAAGAGTCGGTGTTTAGCACCCTACGGGGCGCTGAGCCAGATGCGGCACTAGAAGGTGTATCAGACTCAAGAA
The DNA here is from genome assembly GCA_033398695.1 of Orobanche coerulescens. Taxonomy (NCBI): domain Eukaryota; kingdom Viridiplantae; phylum Streptophyta; class Magnoliopsida; order Lamiales; family Orobanchaceae; genus Orobanche; species Orobanche coerulescens. The sequence goes on along the minus strand of CM065807.1, from coordinate 9,012,278 downwards.
CAGTACAACGTCCACGGCCTCTGCTGCGACCACGTCTGCCACGCCCTCTCATCATGCTAAGAGATAAAAGAGTTGAAATTATCAGCATACAAATACGCCCCGGTAGTGCTCTCAGTTCTGACGTATCGCCTCCAAAGATAAAAAGCACGTCTCGTGTAATACTTGTGACTTTTATGTTCCGGTTTATTTTGATTTTTGTGTTATTCATGCTTGTTTGTCTCGGACCGTTCCAGTTTAATAGATATTTTCGATGCATTGATGATTTCTCGGACCGTTGGGTCGGCATGTCCGTGTTCTATGCCGTTTGTGAAACGGCGCTGTCAGGTCATGAGCCGGGTGTTCGCACGTTTAGCAAATGGCCGAGACACCCGCGCGAGTGACTGCCACGGGTAATGCGCCGTTTTTCACAACACGGTGCTAGACCCGCGACACTTTGTGCTGTGTCCATGCGCCGTGTCGTACAGGCATGCTCATTGTCCCGCAACACGATGCTAGGCACGGCGATGTTTGGACCGTTTATTATGCCATGTTCCGTCCTGTATAAATAGGACAGACGGGTGTTTTGACCCCATTTCTCACTTTTACTCTCGGCCCTTCGCTCCTTCAAGGTGATTTTGGGCAATGTCACTCGGATATTACATTTTATCATCTAATAACTCGGAATTGGATATTATAGCACGAATCAACCATCTTCCTCCCACCATTTCATCTTCGAATTGAGGTATTTTGACATTATATCTAATGTTAGGGTTCTTGGCTATAATTCGTTTCCTTTTCGGTTTTGCTTTGGTTGATGGTGGATTATAGTTGTGTAATCATGGTTTTAGGTTTTCCTAGAAGTTTTGTGGATTAATTCCGAGTTTTTTCCTTCGTTGATCAAGTTTAACCCTTATGCCTTCATAGTGTTCGTTATATTGTCCCCAAGGGTAGAACTTCATATGATTCTTGGTTTTTCAGTGGGTTCGTAGTTGATTGAGTCTCTATTGTTGTTAGGATCGGAAATTGGAGTTAATCCGGACCGAAGCCTTCTTCGTTTGTCGTTCACTTCGTATCTTAGGAACCAAGGCAAGTACTTTATTGCTTTATATTATGGCATACATTTCAGTTATGAAATTGTGATGTGGAGTGTTGTACGGATGTTCTCGGGGTACTCTCACCTGGGGTTGCTCGACGGGGCACACAGGGACTTGGCCGTGTGGTCTTGCACGAGGGTTACCTTCGAGGGGAGGTATTCTCACCTAGGGATTGGCTCGACGGGGCCCACAGGTACATGGCCGAGTGGTATTGCGCGAGAATTACCTTGAGTGGTGTTTTTGATTGATGATTGATGATGGATATTCCGGAATATCATGACTGTGTAATGTTTGATAAATGAGATTTTTAGAAATGTCTGTGTATTAAAATATCGTAATATTGTACTTGCACTAGCTGTTGTTGCTAACCCCTCGTTGGAGTGGAATGTTTATACATTTCAGGTGGTATCAAGAATCAGGAGCCTACACGTGGTCCACACGGAGTTGACGGGCAGCTGAGATGTTAAATAGTCGAGTCAGTATTTTGCAATGTGTCTGTATTCGTTTCACTTTTAATAATGTACTGGAAGATCGAAAACGAGACTAATTTTCCGAACTTGAGGGAATTAGGAAGGAGCCTAAATGCTCAACAATCACGAAACGAGGACAAAAACCGAACAAACAAACGACCGAGACAACAAAAATCGAACAATCATGTCCGAAACACGAAGGATAATAAAATTCAAACAACAACTCCCAGGATGATCTGGTGAGAACTACAAGACATGCATTCCCATAAGATCCACCGGAAAGGGAATAGCGATTGAAAAGTCACAACGACAAACGAGTTATTCCGAAACAATACCACACTTGTTCGATCAACAAAAGCAAGGGGCAGGACAAGCTCAGAAATGTCAACAAACATAATGAGTCGACAAAGTCGAAAACACAAGAGTTCCAAATCCGACCCACTTCGAAAAAAAAGAACTAATAGAACCAAATGATGTCGCTCCCGAACAAGGTTCACAAGAATCGAACCGAACCCGAAAAAGTCACAGCAATACCCAGATTGACCCACAACAAGATCACAACTCGATCGGACGATGAAACCGAAATACAGACCAAGTTCATAAAGTATCAACGAACATGAGCGAATCGATAGATTGGAGAAAGAGAAATTACAGAAATCAAAATAGTATGGGTATTACCTCCGACCTCGTCCACGAAATTCACAAAAACGGGAGCAAGGTAACAAGACATTAAACAACCGACACATAACGGAATCATCACCGATGCACACGGTCATACCAAACCAAGCTCTAACAGCTCGCACATGCGCAACAATGCAAAAATCACCACGAGGCGACAACATTCAACACCAACATCCCGCCTCTCACAGGGGGCTAACACAACAAATGTGGGGAAAACGACTCAATGCTCACACCGCCAATTCGATCATACTCGGGAGAAAACATCAAAATGACAACGCGAACATCACACATACATACCCAGCCCTCAAACGGGAATGGATAGGTTTTAAAAACGAAAACCTCATTTTGAAAATAATTTAGAAGAACACCGGTTGATCTTGAGTATCACCTTTCAAAAAGTACGAACGTGAAACATTGTTATCGAGACTTTGGAGAACCATTTCGCATTTGATAAAAATGAGGACACTTTCTCTTAGTGGAAACTTTCAGAATATTCGACCCTCGGGTCTAAATAAAAGTGTTTCTAAACATTGAAAATATCTCAAACATTTTGGTTCTCGAGGTAGAAATTTTTTGAAATATATTGTGGCACCTTGGATGCACCATAAGGAAATAACTCATTTGAAAAGTACGTCTCGAAATTTATTTTTCTAAGATACTCAAGGTTTTTAAAGATAATTCAATGGGCTAGAATGCCCAAAAATTTCGGGTAATTATACGGAACATTATAGCGCCGTGGGTCCCGTGCCGGAACCCACCAGGATAAAAACCATTTACAAAAATGCCAAAAAGGTCGATAACGGTAATATTTCAAAAACTCACAAAGCCATTTACAAAATACTAAATACCGTCATAAGAGTTTCGCCAAAATGATCAAGGCCATAATGCCAAAAACTCGATTAAAGGAATTGATTTTTGAAATAAAACTCAGTCGGTAAAATACCGAAAGCCATTACAAATGAACTCACGCAGCGGATAAAAGAAGTAAAGTCAAACATGCACACTCCAGCAACACTACTCCTCATATGAACGACATATGAGGGTCAAATGACCGCATATCAAGAAATCAAAATCCATAAGAGGATTCCGTTACTTAACAAATAATCATCAAAATAGCTCGTGTCACACGAGGCACAACACAAAGAAGGGAGACTTACATCCACAGGTCGCACGAAGATGATGGCTGCACCCTGATACTAATCACGGCCGACAATACAAACGACGCGTTGCGACACGACTCAGTCAGACAAAATCTGACAATACAAGACTCAACAACACATAACTCGACCCGACAGCCTAGGTTTTCTCAACCTAAGCTCCGATACCATAAATGTAACACCCCCAGATCAAACCGGGAATATTACACGCCGCAGACCCTCTCCGTGAGGATCCACCAGGCTAGACATCAACACAACACATTACATTACATACTGACGAATCAAAATAACGAATCAATAGACCGATTTGGTCTTCCGTCACTGACTTACAAATCAAAATACATAAACTCATCCAAACTCATACACATGCAGGGGTAAAATACTTGCAACAACGAACAATAAGACAGCGGAAAAGACAATACAATGGACTCCGACTAACTGAAGTCAAAATTGGCCTTCGTGTGATTAGTATCATTCGTCTTTCATCATCCCTCGCACCGATCCTATGTCTTGGTCCCGAAAACCTGCATGTACCTGGACACAATACAGATATCCACCCCCCGATTACTCGGGGGTTAGCAAAACTCCACTGTTTCGCTAGTGCAAGTATAAAGTGCAAATACGAGCCATACACAACACATTCCGAGAATACAACGAAAGACTTCCCGAGATATATTTAGTTAAAAATAGTTCAAGTCTTGAAAGTAGAAACGGAGCAAGTAAGCACTTTGAAAACATTTCCAAATCTCGGGAGTTTTGAAAACATTAGAAATTGAAAAGTTCTTAATTCCTCGAAAGTCATTTAGGGTCACAGCCCCAAAGTTCATTTTCCAAAATGCAAATCCATTAACAAAACACGGGGTCCACGACCCAACCATTCCAGTCACAAAACACAGGGCCTACGACCCGATCATCCACTGCAATTCACTTACAAGGACACATTACACATAACACATTATTCTTATGCCATTCTAGCCAAGCACCAAGACTCGATACATAATGTCTCTCGACCCCGAGCACAAAGTATTGTGATACTCCGGACAATATCACAATTAACGAAAACATCAACGTCATCCTCAAGATGAAAACTACAACTGGTAACCCGCGGCCGTACCCCTTAGTATCGGCCCCCAGACGCCCCGTCGAATGCTCCGGGTGGGAAACCACTTCCGCGGCCGTACCCCTTAGTATCGACCCCCAGACATCCCGTCGGACACTCCGGGTGGAAGTTCAACCACACACGCACCCAAGTCTACTTCCGTGGCCGTATCCCTTAGTATCGGCCCCCAGACATTCCGTCGAACACTCCGAGTGGAAGGAACAACACACACACACACGTTCCCAAAATCACAGTTGCAAACCACAAGCCTCGAAGGTCAATCACAGTATATATAGTCGAGGTACCTTACTAGAATGGCCAGTTCATCCAACATATACTCACGACTAAGTAACGATACGATTTATGCTAGAATTTCAACGATGCAGCTAGTATCAATAACATAGCAACGAGGGAAAATACCTATCCAACCACGCCGAACGACACAATGACACTGGATCATCAATAGGCATATGATTCATACATATCTCAAGGAAAGGTTAAGGTATAAATCTACAACGTCATAATCACACAATACGATACCCCACACATACTTAGACAAGCATATTTAACAACGAATTCATACGAGTCATCTTTCAAGGAAGTATTGAAAAGCATATCAATTCCTTTGAAAGTTAGTTATAGACATTCATAAATCACGTATCGTAAATCACTAACTAATATATAAACAAAACACGTAATGTATGGGCAAGATACTTGCCTCGAATAACCACAACGCAGAGAATCGGCCGAAGTAGGTTGGCACGAACCGACTACGAACTCACCGACTCCACCGAACGACAATCCGCAACAATGAACTACGAACAAAAACAATAACAACGAAAATAAATTCCAAAGTACGACCCAAAGCCGCTGAATTCAAAGAACGAATGACGAAAGTTCAAGTGTTTTCCCCAAAACGGCCAAGAACACGATTCGTCCCGACAAAACACGAAAACGGAATTCTAAATCGGAATATGGATATACAATCCATAGAATATGCTTAACAACATCATTTAACCACAATTTATCCAACAAAAATGGATGGAAAACGAGATCGAGAACAAATCCCCCAAAAAGTCAATTCGAAGGAAATCAAGAAATATACTTTGATTCGATGAAGAACAATGGATTAAATGATGTTAAACACAAGAATACTACCAAGATTAATCATACCCATCATGGATTAATCAACAACACGGAACGAATCGGATAAAAATGCAAAAACCCCCAAAGTCACAAAATTAGGGTTCTAAGGAAGATTACCTTGATTCGCTGGATTAAAGGATAATAACGGATGATTGGTTGATGTTATAACCTCAAGAACTTCATGGATTTGTTGTTAAACAACATGGCTTCAAGATTCCCAAGACCACATCCGCGGAAGAGAAAGGAAAGATTGAGAAAAATGGCCAAAAACCCGTCTGCAGGGCCATAAATAGCAGTACCTGATGTGCGGCCCAGGAGTGTGCGCGGCACGAGGCCAAATTTGCGCCCGATGATCGCGGTGTGCAGCGGCCGCGGACATGTGCAGCGGTATCGAATCTGACGGTTTGGCGAAAAAATGCACGAGTGTCTTTGCGGCCCTGCCGGCATGTGCGGCCGCAGTGCGGCTGCTCGGCGGAAAGGCTGCCGAGCACTCTGGCCGTAACTCGGCGATCTTGACCGGCAGGCCCAGTTGCCGGCCATGACTCGGCCGGGGCCAACTCCGACGGCCCGAACGACCGAAACCTGAATACGAATCGATGATACAGATACGACGTACTCGCAAAGACGAATCTAAGAGCTAAGAGAACACACAATTCCGACCACCCGAAGGCTCGGAATTCGACAACGGAAGTAATTACCCAAAACTTTGGGAAATTACGAAAATGGCCCAAAACGTCCGAAAATCACGATACGCGATCGAAACACCAAACCAAAGCTCGCAACATGAATAATAACATTAAATGAACTTACGAGAAACTCAAAACAACAGTTTCGGACGAGATTCGCAAGAATCGAGCTCAAGTGCAGAAAAGTCGCTAAAAAGCTCGGAACTCAACAAAACGATACCGAAACGAACTCGGATGACAAAAAGTGCAGAATTAATCATTCTCGAAATGACGAAACGGTCATGTGCGAGTCGTCAAAACGGACTCCGGCCGAAAAAGAAATTTACCAAAAATAAAAAATTGCGGATATTACACTTGGGATCTAGGCAGTGAACGCTGGATCATCGGATTACCCATGTATTTTTGTTGTGCATATGTATATTATGGGTTTGCCATAAGTATAAATTGTTGTTATTGATGTGAGCATATTGATGTTGTCATATGAGTATGCATTTGTAGGTCTTGTGTTCGGACCGTGTCCGTATGTTGTGTTGATCTGATCTTGGATTAGACTGAAGTGATTGTCATGGTATTTCGTATCTTGAGGTATGTTCCGTATTTCCTTGGTACTTGCCTTTGATGGACAATCGATTATCGTATTGGAATTGTCGACGTTATCCGATGGATTGAATTGGCCAGAGTTGATATAATTTCCGTATCGCGAGTTATGATAATGTTTTGAGAACCTTGGGTATTGTTGAGATACCGTACATATATTTCGGTATTATCTTAATGTGTTGTTAAGGATACGAATCGTGGATTTTCGTAAAGTTACGACGGTAAGATTACATTGGTCGTATTCTGACTTAGTATTTCCATTGATATGTAATTATTGACGTGATGTGATGGTTATCATTGTTGGATATTATGGCTGACCCCATCGTGGGCTTTCTTTTTAGGTTATTGGATTATCAAGCTTGTAGCGGTCATGAAGAGATGAGCCTCCCGGAGGATACTGGCTAGGGCATGTATTTGTGTTTTGAGTTTCTGATCGGTTGTTTCATTCCGCTGCTAGAGTGTTTTAATTGTTTGTCTTTATCCGCTGCGTGAGTATTTTTTGGCCTTTTGGTATCTGGTAACTTAGGTTACTTTGACAATTGTTTTCTAAACTATTTTCTCGGTACGTGTAAGCGATAGCTTAAGGTATGTTTTTAAACTGTTGAGTTTTGGCATTTCGGGCCTTGTGGTTTCAAATGAGATTCTTACAACGGTTTTGGATAAACGGATTTTATTAAATCTTCAAATGTTTTTAAAAGATAGTACCGTCGTTCGCCTCTTAGGCGTTTGTAATGTTTGTAAATCTTTCTTTCAGCCTTGTGGGTTCCGTCTCGGGGCCCACGGCGCTGTAATATTCCCGGATGGCTCTGGGGGTGTTACAGAATATGGTATCGGAGCTTAGGTTGTGAAAACCTAGGCAGTTGGGTCGAGTTGGGTCGTGCTTTTGTCGTGTCATTCGAGTTGTCAGTTGACAAGTGTTTGAGCTCTGAGTTTTGTTGTTCACTCGGGCTTGTGCGTTATGTGATTTACCAATGTAGTACTGGGGTTGTTGTAAACATTTTCAAATGATGTCAACGTGTTTCTTCAGATAAAGCTGTGTTGTGTTCTCGAGTTGAACTGAGTTTGCAAAACGTGTGTCTTGAAAATATCTGTGTCGAGTATTTTCTAGAGTCGAGACATGTGCCAGTATCACGGGGAATCGTCGGCTTCACGATCTGTAAGTACTTGGATTTTTGAATTTCATTGAGATTTATTGCCGTTCTAAGTTGATATGCTTTGAGAGTCAGCAGAATATTATGCATTACAGTATAAGGTGACAGAGTTGGGACAGGATTGATGATCTTGAGAAGTTATGATTTTGGAAATCAATATGTTGGTTAAGTTTTGGAACAGAGTTGTGCATTTGGGAGAAATATTGTGGATTGTTCGGGAGAACATGTAGCCATGTTAGTTCATTTTGAGATATACGAACTATTTTTGAACATTTGAAAATGATACTTTTCAAAATGAATGTTTTACGGATGTTTTACGGAAAATGATTTTTGGGCCGAGACTCAATCGATTTTGAAATGGTTCTATAACTCAGGACTTGGGGTCCGAAAAAGGGTTTTCTACTTTTTAAACTTCTTGTAATGTGGAACGAGATACGAGCTGAGACCCTAATGTTTAAAACGGCTTTTCTGTTTTCTTAAAACTCCCGAGATTTGTAAAATGCTTCACCAATCATTTATCTATTTTCCTACTGCCTTTCGCGGTTTTGGGTTACTTGTTCAAATGAAACTTCTCGGGAAGTATTTCGCTGTGTTTGAGTTGTTGGTCATTCAATGTTTTGTCATAGCATATTAGAGGTGATCCAGGATGGATTAATGGTTGACGTTGCGAATCATATGTGGAAAAGGAGTTCGTATCGGAGTCTATATATATTGAGATTTTGGGTTCTACCGTGTGGTTTTCCGACCGAATGTCAGAATTGGTGACTAACCGAACTGGTGTACAAGAGTATGGATGTGGTCAATCATTTGCATAGTTTTCATTTTACAACTTCGAAATCGTGTGGATTCGAAGGAAACTGTTATCGAATACTTGGCATTAGGGAGCCAGCTTAACTTTTCGAAAATTGATTTTATAGTCTTACTAAAATTTATGTTTTGAGCTTTGAAATTTTTTTTTGAAAGGACTTTCGAAAATTTGTCTTCTTGACGACATTATATGATTTCAAACTGGTTTTAAAAATGTGATAGATATACATACGCATCTAGTGCATAGTGCATATCATGGTGAAGTTGTGAGTGTGACTCACAAACTGAATATCATATTGATGGTACGATGAAAAGAGATTCGAACTTTGGTATGGTAGTTTGGTTATCCAGGAATGATCGGTTGATTGATCAGATAAGAGAAATATACTGCGTGTTGTAGATTCATGTACAGGATGTAATTTTGGAACTTTGGATTTTGTGAAACCGGGGCACATATTCTATGTGGCTCTATTGGTGTGGTAATAGCGCAATTTTATCATAGTGAGTTTCAAATGATTTCTTTGTAAGTGTAGATTTGGGGATGGTGACCCCAGGATAATTGTTTTGGATATTGATTGGTCGTTCCCACTCCATATATGATTGGGTATGTTCGTCTGATTGTGATTGGTTGTTCGTATGCCGAGGGGTATGTTTATTGAGATCCATTGTATGTGATTAGTGTGTCGTTTTGAGAATTTTGTTCGTTCGTTTATCGGTTTCTGTGGTTCTATATTGATCGTGTTGGAGTTTGTCATTTTGATGATATTCTCGATTGTGTTTTGACCTTTGGATAGATCATTGTTGCGATGGTTTCAGAATATTTTGGTTGAACGGTTTGTTGGTTTTTCTATGACGGATTGCAAGTTTCGAGGATGAAACTTATTTTAAGTGGTGTAGTATGTAATATCCGAAATTTCTACTACTGTGGTTTAATATTATTTTATCCGAGTTATGTTGTACAACATGGAATCTGTACAATATGGATAAAATAAATGAAGGATTAAGACATCTATATTAGTATTATTACCGCACTTGGCTGACAGTTGTATTGGGAGACATTGTGTGTCGGGCTTATCGTATGAGAATGTTTTTGGAAGATGTATATGTATTCAGTATGCCGTATGTTCGTATTTTGCATGTCGAGACGTTGGACAAGAGTAGCTGGAAATGGATAAGTATAGCCTTATTATCGCATGCTAATATGCATGTATAGCGCACGCCACGGGCATAGGTTAGCGTACGCTAGTGCAGAACATCTCAGGGGGAATCTACGTGTGGACCTGGCCACTTTCGGCGCATGTGCCGACGAGTCAATGGATGTTGTAATGTAGTACTAACGCACGCTAAACCCTAAGGACTAGCGCACGCTAACTACAGATCGGACAAAAAGGGAATCTTATCCTCGTCAGTACTTTCGGCATGTGGGGACACGGGGGTAGGTGCTGACTGTAGCAAGTCAACTACGATTAGCATATGCTAAGATCCAAGAAATTACGTGCGCTAGACAGTGTAATTTACGTATGTTATTGCATGGGCATTACGTACGTAAATCAGTGTACGAAGCAAAATAGTCACCTCTGGACCACGATAGCGCACGCTACTAAGGAAAAGTAGCGCACGTTAATAACAGTCAGTATATATATGATTGCATACGTGAATTATGTTCATTCGGATATTCCTTCCTTTATTTTGAGAGAGAGAGTTTTTAGAGAGAAGTTTGAGGTTCCAAACACTTGAGTTGATCTTCCTTAACAACATTGGAGTTTAGAAACGATTGGAAACGGATTCAACCTTGGGATTCAATCCATTCCTTCAAAGAGGTAATTACTCTTCACTTTGGGATTTCGTTTTGAATTGTATATGATGTTGTTGAGTTGATAATCGTCATGTATATGAGCTGATGAGTATATGATTATGAGATGGATTACTGAGTTATGTTGATGATATTGTTGATATGCGGATATTGATATGATTCGTGTGGTTTGGAATGTTGTTGTTCTTCTTCAAGAGATATGTTGGTTAATATCTCCCTTCATTTCTGGTTTTGATGTTGTTTTTATTATTTACTTCGTATGATGATAATCATGCAAGTGATTATGATTTTTGGTTTATATGATATGATTAAGAAGATTATATGTTGAAACGTTAGTAGAAATGAGATTTGGACACTTGTTTGGAAAGTAATGCGTATAAGGTTCGACTTAGAAAATCGGCACCGATTCTTGGAAACTCCAAAAATTATGAAACATAATAGTATGATAGAGCATTGAGTTATCTTTCTAACGGTTCAAACGGTGAGTTAATCGGAGTCCGGATGAGTGAGTTATGCTCAAAATGGCAAAAATTATCTTATGCGTATTACGAGAGCAGTAGCGCACGCTACTGATGAAGTTAGCGTACGCTAACGTGCCTGGACGTCTAAAAACGTACAGCAGTCGGGAATTTCATTTCCCAACCCTTCCTACACGATTCCCTTTCGTCCCAAATCACCCAAACTTGGTTTTTAACCCCTAAACCTTAGATTTTGAGTTGGTTTATCAAGTGATAACGTCTAGGAAAGCTTGGAACAAGGATTATAACATCATTCTTGATTCTTTCGCCGGATTGAAGGTAATTGGCTTGAACTTTAATATTTTTGGGATGTTTGAGATTCTTGATATATTTGGGTTGTTTAGTTCGTATCGACGGCTAGAATCATATAATGTTGAAGGATATATATGTTTGTGATTGTATTCTTCGTGTTCTTGATGTGGTTGGCATTTATTGATTGATGATTCGAATATACCTTTGAATTCTGCCTTCAAGGTGTTTGATTGAAGTTTTGAAAGAGAAATTGATTGGAATATTTTGGTTAAGTTTGTATACTCGCCTTATCGAATCGATATATGGACTTTGCGGAATCATGGGAATGAATTTGTAATTGTTTGAGTTAGATTGTTCGGACTTGTGTTTAATCAAGATATTTTGGAATCATTGGGTGTGTGGATTGGTTATATCAGTTGTTGATTATTATCAAATGTGTGTTAATCAATTATTGCAATAGGTTGTGATAATTGATCGTTGATTTGACCGTTGTGTTGTGGTTGAGGTTGAAGAGTTCGTAGATTGCTTTTAGTCGGGGCTGAGGGGCTCGTGAACGAAGATAATGGGATTGGTAACAGCTTCGTGGTATCGGTATCGAGGCAAGTTATTACTTGCACAGTTTATAATATTTAATGAATGGTTTCCATTTCATTCGTTTATAATTCGTATAAGCAATGTTTATAATCGTAATCACAGGAGATTTGTGATTATAAGTTGTATTTGAGTTTTGGGAATTAAATCATAATGTATATGATTTACATTGTTGTTGGCATACTTGGTATCGAGGATACATCATGGTATAGACAAAGGCGTGAATTATTTACCATCTGTGACATTTTGGATCGTCGAATATTCAGAATAATGGTTCGTGATGGTCTGGACATCGAGATTGCTCTCGAAGGACTCGGGGCAAGTACTCTAATCATTTTTGTCATTTCGTGTCGATCATGTGGTGATACATGCGTGTACCATTGTTGTCATGCATTGTGTATCATTGTTATATGCATTTGTGCATTGTTGTTGTATGTCCACCTCGTGTTGATCTGACGGGATCATCTTGGGATCTATGCTAGTGTGCGCTGGATCATTGGACGGGTTTATCCACATCGTGTTGATCTGACGGGATCATCTTGGGATCTAGGCAGTGAACGCTGGATCATCAGATTACCCATGTATTGTTGTTGTGCATATGTATATTATGGGTTTGCCATAAGTATACATTGTTGTTATTGATGTGAGCATATTGATGTTGTCATATGAGTATGCATTTGTAGGTCTTGTGTTCGGACCGTGTCCGTATGTTGTGTTGATCTGATCTTGGATTAGACTGAAGTGATTGTCATGGTATTTCGTATCTTGAGGTATGTTCCGTATTTCATTGGTACTTGTCTTTGATGGACAATCATTATCGTATTGGAATTGTCGACGTTATCCGATGGATTGAATTGGCCAGAGTTGGTATAATTTTCGTATCGCGAGTTATGATAATGTTTTGAGAACCTTGGGTATTGTTGAGATACCGTACATATATTTCGGTATTATCTTAATATGTTGTTAAGGATACGAATCGTGGATTTTCGTAAAGTTACGACGGTAAGATTACATTGGTCGTATTCTTACTTAGTATTTCCATTGATATGTAATTATTGACGTGATGTGATGGTTATCATTGTTGGATATTATGGCTAACCCCATCGTGGGCTTTCTTTTTAGGTTCTTGGATTATCAAGCTTGTAGCGGTCGTGAAGAGATGAGCCTCCCGGAGGATACTGGCTAGGGCATGTATTTGTGTTTTGAGTTTCTGATCAGTTGTTGCATTCCGCTGCTAGAGTATTTTAATTGTTTGTCTTTATCCGTTGCGTGAGTATTTTTTGGCCTTTTGGTATCTGGTAACTTAGGTTACTTTGACAATTGGTTTCTAAACTATTTTGTCGGTACGTGTAAGCGATAGCTTAACGTATGTTTTTAAACAATTGAGTTTTGGCATTTCGGGCCTTGTGGTTTCAAATAAGATTCTTACGACGGTTTTGGATAAACGGATTTTATTAAATCTTCAAATGTTTTTAAAAGATAGTACCGTCGTTCGCCTCTTAGGCGTTTGTAATGTTTGTAAATCTTTCTTTCAGCCTTGTGGGTTCCATCTCGAGGCCCACGGCGCTGTAATATTCCTGGATGGCTCTGGGGTGTTACAATTATTATGCGTATTGTGAGCTTTTATTTGGTATTTCGACCGTGTGTCGTACATTTCGGATGTTTTGGGCCATTTTGTAATTTTTCAAAGTTTTGGGATAATTACGTTTGTTGTTGTTTTCCGAACCTTCGGGTTGTCGGGAATATGTTTTCCTTCAACACTTAGATTCGTCGCCTCGAATATTTTATGTTTGTACCCTCTTGTTTTGTTCACCGTCGCATTTCGATTTTTCGGTTCCTTCCTTGCCTGTTGGTATCGGTTTGTACTCCTCAGGAAGGGACATTACGTACTTAATGCATTATTTTTACTCGATTCGGTGTTTTATGTCATTTTCGTCGCTATTTCGTGTATTCTCGTAAATCGTCGTTCAGTACCACCGTTTCGGGGTTGCCGAAGATCCATCTCATGTTATTATGCGTGTTGTGAGCTTTTATTTGGTGTTTCGACCGTGTATCGTACATTTCGGATGTTTTGGGCTGTTTTGTAATTTCCCAAAGTTTTGGGATAATTAGGTTTGTTGTTGTTTTCCGAACCTTCGGGTGGTCGGGAATATGTTTTTCTTCAACACTTAGATTCGTCGCCTCGAATCCTTTACGTTCGTACCCTCGTGTTTTGTTCACTGTCGTATTTCGATTGTTTGGTTCCTTCCTTGCCTGTTGGTAGCGGCATGTACTCCTCAGGAAGGGACATTACGTACGTAATGCATTATGTTGTTACGTACGTAATGGTATGTAGGAAATTGGACAGACGGTCCTGCCCATTTCATTACGTACGTAAGCTTGGGAGGGCTTACGTACGTTAACAAGGTAACGTACGTTAGCTAACTGTGGCTAACGTACGTAAAGCGGCCTGGGTTTATAAACCCAAGAGTTGACCGATTCCGGTCATTTTCACTCTCCTCCCTCCGACTCCAAGGTGATTTCTTGGCATTTTCGGGCGATTTGAAGCTTTGTAACTCCGAGTCATCATCTTCCTCGAGTTTTTGGAGTATATTATCAACATCTAATCGTGTTCTTCGTCTTTAATCCGAGGTAAACTCCTAGAACCTTGTTTTTGGGGAAACTTGGGGTTTTGAGTTTTTCGTCCTATTCGTTCCGTATGGTTGATTAATTCATGATGAATATGATTAATCTTGTTGATATTCTCTATTTCCCTACGGATTCATGGTAGTTGTTGCGTTTTCAAGAGGGTTTGGTTGTGGTGTGCCCTCGTTGCTATTTTTATACGAATATACATGAATCATAGGTGGGTTTTCGGAAGTATTTTAATTCCGTATTCGTTTATAAATGGTTGTGATTGTATTATTCGATTCGTTAGGTTCGTGGTTATCGGTTCCTAGCGTTCGTCGGTGATTTTCCTTTCCGTTCATTGCGTCGTCAATTACTCAAGGCAAGTATTTTTGGAAACCTTTATGCTTAACATGAAATGGTAATGTATATTGTGTGCGCTTTGCTCACCTCGGGAGGGTCCGACGGGGCCTCGTGGGAATCTATGACTTCACTCTGGATTCATGAGTTTGTTTCGCTAGCCAGCTCGGAAGGGTCCTTAGAGGCCTCAAGTGGGATTTGTGGCTTCGTCCCGGTCCTAGGCGATGCCTGTGCGTGATTTATTTTATGATTGTGGCGAGGTCTAGAGGGTCCTTAGAGGTCTCGAGTGGGATTTGTGGCTTCGTCCCGGTCCTAGGCAAATGTGATTGACTATTTGTTTCCGGAAAAGACATGTCTGTCTTTTAGTTTTGAAATGATTTGGTGCATTGTACTATGAAATATGTAAGCGAATGGTTTGCCTTGATTACTTGTACTAGCGTAATTGCTAACCCTTTTGGGGACCCGTTTTGGGGAAATTCTTGTTATGGATTTCAGGTTACGTTCAGGCGGACGAACGGGCGCTGGGACAGTACGAGGATGCTGGCCAGGGTCGTTGACATGTGTATTTGAGTCCTTTTATTTTCGTTGTCCCATTCGATATGGTTGTTGTCTATTTTCTAAACTTATAGATTGTACTCGCGAGTACTTAGGCTTTTCTCTTGGATCTGTGATTCGTAGTCATTGAAGTTATTTATGGTTGTCAATGTTGAATATTCCGCCGGTGGTACCGGGCGTGTTATTTGATTTTCATCTGGATGATGTGTGATTTTACTGTGGTAATTCGTGTCTAGCTGTAATACCCGTAATTTCAATTTTCGGTAATTTCTTTTTTCAGCGAAAGTCCGTTTTGACGGCTCGCTTATGACTATTTCGTCATTCCGAGAATGATTAATTCTGTACTTTTTGTCATCCGAGTTCGTTTCGGTGTCGTTTTGTTGAGTTCCGTGCTTTTTGGCGACTTTTCCGCACTTGAGTTCGATTCTTGCGAATCTCGTTCGAAACTGCTGTTTCGAGTTTCCTGTAAGTCCGTTTAACTTTGTTAGGCGTGTTGTGAACTTCGATTTGGTTATTCGATCACGTATCGTGATTTTCGGGCCTTTTGGGCCATTTTGTAATTTCCTAAAAGTTATGGGTATCCGTATCTGTATTTGTTGTCTCGACCCTTTTCTTGGTCGCGTATGATTAATTATTGCATTATGTTTTCATTTCAGGTCGTTGATGTTGTCCGCAAACTTTTCGTCATGTTCATTCCGTACGTTTTCGGAAATCGAGTCGTCGGGTCTTGGCAGCTGAGCAGCTGGTCGGACAGGTGCAGCACTGTCGGAAGTGCTGGGCATTGGCCGAGTAGGCACGGCAGGAACCGGCGTAGCGCACGCTACGGCCGGAAGGCTGCGCGCGCTAGCTCGGCAGGTGTAGTGTTAGGCGTATTTTTATACGCTTATTTATCATTATTTTGTATTATTTTGGCGAGTAAAATTGCATAAATGAGCTTTTAATGTCTTATTCTCGCATGTTGGAGCTATTAATTATTTATCAAGAAGCTTCTTATTAACATTCCATTTGCCGACGCGTTGGAGCAAATGCCGAGCTACGTTAAATTCATGAAGGAGATCTTGTCAAAGAAAAGAAAACTCAAAGAGTTTGAGACAGTCGCCTTGACGGAGGAGTGCAGCGCGATTCTTCAGAACAAGCTTCCGCCAAAATTGAAGGATCCGGGAAGTTTCAACATACCGTGCACTATGGGGAATCTCTCATTTAATAAGGCGTTGTGCGATCTCGGTGCTAGTATTAACCTCATGCCTCTGTCTATTTTCAAAAAGCTGGGAATTGGAGAAGCGAAGCCGACGACAATCTCCTTGCAATTAGCGGATCGATCGATTAAATATCCAAGGGGAATAGTCGAGGACGTGTTAGTAAAAGTTGATAAGTTCATATTTCTGGCCGACTTCATTGTGCTCGACATGGAGGAAGATCAAGACATCCCAATCATTTTGGGAAGACCATTCTTAGCGACCGGCCGAACCCTCATAGATGTGGAAAAAGGCGAATTAACTCTAAGGGTTCAAGACGAGCATGTCACGTTCCAAGTATTTAAATCCTTTCCATGTCCAGGTGGTGTCGAGAATGACTCGCAAATTGAAAGTGTGGATGCCGTTGTGAAAGACAGACACCAGAAAAATCGTCGATCGAAAAAATACGAATCCATTTCAGATGGTCTGACTTCTAAGAAAGATGTAGAACGAGTCGCACATCTCAAGCATGTAGACATGCCATCATCATCAACCATTCAGCCACAATCGGAAAAGTCTGCTGCTTTCATAAGTTCGTCCGTAAAAAAGGAAAATAAGCCGGAAGTCAAACGGACGCCCAGTCATGTGGAAAATGGGTGTTTCGGGAAGTTATTCTCGTCAAAACCTTTCCGTAAACAACATTGGGTGTCCGAACCGAAAATCGATTCGTTAAGGACCGATGGTCAAAATTTTAAAACCCATATTAACGGTTCGATGAACGGGGCGGAGCTCAAATGGAGTTTGCGAAAAGCGAAATGATTTTTAAATAGGTCCGGCTGAAGACTATAAACTTAGCGCTTCTCGGGAGGCAACCCGAGTTCTTAGTTGTAGATTTTTGCGTTTCAGTATTTTTCTTGCATTTTTGAATATTTATGTTTCATCATTTTTTTTGCTTTGATTTGTTGTCCATCTCGTTCTTGACGTGTTTTTCTAAAAAATCTATGCAGGAAAAGTCCCAGGGGAGAAATTTATGCTTGAGCCGCGGCACAAGGCTTGTGAGCCGCGGCACACACAAATCGAAAGGGAGAGCTAAACTTTCTGTACTATGTGCCGTGGCACACTTGAGTCCTGAGCCGCGGCACGTTGTTCCTGAGCCGCGGTGCACCCATAGCCAAAAACATGAGCCAGGAATCTGTACTATGGGCCGCGGCACATATGTGCTGAGCCGCGGCACAATAATACCCCTGATCCACGGCACACGAAAGCTGAGCCGCGGCCCACGACAAAACAAACGAGCAGGTAAAAAGGGACTGTACTATGTGCATGACTCATCAAGGCGTGCGGCACACCATGCGGAATTTGAACAGCCCAAGTAGTTTATAACGCGCACTCGGCCGACACCAAGGTAAAATACCTTCCTCTCCTTTGCGCGCGCGATCGGCCGACCTTCATCTCCCTTCTTCCTCTTGCAATTTTTCTTGCACTCTTCACAATCCAAGCAAGGTATGTCTAAATTTGTAATCTCAATTGTTCTATGAATCGAAAGGTGAAGTTGTGTTATTCATTTGAGGATTGATTATGTTCTTTCTTTCTTTCAAAATTCCTATCAAGTTGAGTTGATGACATGATGGTTTTTGATCGATTTTTAATGGTTATTTTTTATTATGACTGAGTTGAATATGTCGGTTGTCATGACGATTGATTCGTGTTGTTGTTGTTGGGGATTCAATCGAGCTATTGTCATATTTGTCTTCAATTGAACTCATACCCTTTAATTGTTTGATGAAATGTCTGAATGAAAAATTGTCTTTGTTAGGTCAATATTTTGAATCTATGTGCAACGTATTCGATCTGGAATTACAGCAACCCCAACCCTTACGTCTAGTTTAAACGTTAAAGCTCAATTTTATTTTTCTCTCACGGCTGTGCTAGCTCGTTAAATTCTTGGTTTACGACTGGATATCCTTAGAAGAGTGATGATTATTCTCGTTATTATTTGATTAAGTAGACTCCTGTGTTTAATTTTTTTCAGGACTTGCTATGGCTAGGACTAAAAAGCTGAGCAAGAGGGCCAGGACTCAGTCATCCCGCACTCGAGGGGAAACTTCTCACAGTCGAGCCGATTCGGAGGCGCACCAGTTCTCTGACCCGGAGATCCACAAAATCTTCAACGAGAAGATTCGCCCGCGACCTCTGATCCCGGAGAGGGGATTCACTCCAGCCCCCCAGGACGGGGAACTGCTGACCATGATAGACGAGATGGGGTGGGCCCGATTCGTTGCACCCCCGAGCCAGTGGTGATATCGATAGTGCAGGAGTTCTATGCCAGCGCGTTGTTGAAGCACATTAGGGCGGGGCAGACGTTACAGCAGCTGGACACTCAGACTCAGGTCGTAGTCCGAGGCATTATGGTGGATTTTTCTGTGGCTGCTATTCGGAGGTTGTTTGAGCTGCCGGTGGTTGATGAGACGGCTTATGCGCAAGTCATGGATAGCCTCACGAAGGAGGCTCTGCTCGAGACTCTTACACAGCCCGACTCGGACTGGGAGCGGCGCACACCGGCTTCTTCCACTTTCTACTTCAAGAGCTCGCGACTCAGCCGGCTCAGGCGAGCATGGTTATACTTTATCTGTGCCCGTGTAGACCCTACTTCTCAGATCCGCACTGTTTTTCTCTCCCGAGCCTGGACATTATATGCTATCACCTCCGGGGTGCGATTCGATGTGGCTCCTCTCCTGGTCCGATCTATCTTCTAGTGTATTCAGGGAGGGGCCAAGACGGGGTTGAAGCACCCCTCTCTTATCTGTGCTCTGTGTCGGTAGTCGGGGATGACGTGGTTAGAAGACGAGCCGATGCTAGCTTCCCAGGCCCCGATCGACCACCGCATCATCTCACATTTTGACCAGTGGGGAGGAGCGCCGGCGCACGCTCGGGGGAGAGGATTTCTACTGGATGAGGCCCACGAGGGGTCCCCCGAGCCTCTTCTGCTGACACATGGGCAGGCAGATGCCGGCCCACCGCCCGACAGAGAGAGATTGCAGGCGATGTTCGATGGGCTGAGGGAGGATATGAGGAGAGAGAGAGGATATGAGGAGAGAGAGAGAGGAGATGAGGAGAGAGAGAGAGAGAGAGCCTTCTGGCTGAGATGAGAGAGGAGAGGCGGACGGAGAGGGAGAGCATCATTGCTGCCGTCAGGGATGAGATGCGAGAGCAGGCCCGCCGGGCCAACCAGCGTGAGGCGAGGCGTCTGGCAGCGAGGGACGCCTACCACCACGAGCACCTTGCCGCATGGACGGCCCACATTTTGCACCCGGACGGGCCATTTATTGCACCTGCTCGGCCAGCCACACCACCCTCCTCGCCGGATGACGCCGGCACCAGCTCGTGAGAGGACTGGAGGGGAGTACTTGACCTTTCACTTTTATTGCATATTATATTTTGTCCATTGAGGTCAATGTACGTCCTAAGTTTGGGGGGGGTCTATTTCTGTTGCTACATTTACTGTTGTACTTATTTCATTTGCACTTTTTGTTATTTTTAGTTATCTTTTTGTCGATAGCCTTGCTTGTCATGATTTTACTCTTATTCGTGAATTTTTCGTGCTTCTATTTGTGTAATACTGATGTTATGACATTGTCTTTCTCTCTGAAGAAACGGTCGAGTTTTAGTCGAGTTGTAGTCAGTGATTTCTGTTTTTGCTAAGTCTTCATTTAGGTCCGAATTTTTTTTCATTTTTTGTAGAGACCTTAGCGGATAAGAGAGGAGACATACGTGTTTTCAAATCGCCTTTGATACGTTTGGTTACATTTTTAGGTTAGCTAGTCGTCCAGTGACATAAGTCGTGTTGGCATTTGATTTTAGTTTAGAGTCGGACAGTTTTTCCCCAAAAGTCGAGATAATATTTGTTCTATGACGGAAAGTCTAGTAACCGGGGGTATTCACGTGACCCGTTGTTTACTCTCGCGTAAAACGACGACCCTGAATTGACTAGTGGTTTAGAGATTTCGCATGTACCGAAGACGGGAAGCCTAGTAACCAGGGGTATTCACGTGACCCGTTGTTTACTCTCGCGTAAAACAGCGACCTTGAATCGGACATACGGGAATAGCTATTCGAGTTGTTTCTCCGCTGTGGAGGGGAACTTAGTAACTAGAAGCATCCATGTTCCCCATGAGTGTCTTTTACGTCAAACGGTTTCCCAATACATGAGAATGGAAGTTCCACCCTAGGATTATCCTGATGAAACATCCCGAGATCCGAACCTAGTGGTCAACTCGAATCAATTTCTTGAGCATATATATAAGGGAATACTGTCCGAGGGTTATTTTTGATAAAACTCGTGAAAATTTTGCCATTAGACTGTGGAACGGGGCGAATTAGCTCATTTATTTTAACCTTTCATATTGACGGTCGATTAGATTCACGTTTGTTAATCTTTGAGCTGGATTTTCTTCATGAACGAGTGATTAGGACTGAACTTGGTTACTTTGTGGAATCAGTGTTCTGAGTGTAGCTCGCTATTACGATACTCGTATTATTCAGAGAGAATTTCAGGGTAGTATTGATTAGGTTGAGCACTATGAGTTGCACGATTATTCACGATATTCTTTTGTTGAAATAAATTCTTTTTGCTTGAGGACAAGCAAAGGCTCAAGTTTGGGGGTATTTGTTAGGCATCTTTTTATACGCTTATTTATCATTATTTTGTATTATTTTGGCGAGTAAAATTACATAAATGAGCTTTTAATGTCTTATTATCGCATGTTTGACAGGAGATTGGAGTCCGGAAGCTAAAACGAGGCAAAACGGGCGAATTTTAGCCATGGGCCGCGGCACAAGGAAAGTGGGCCGCGGCACACGAAGAGGACCAGCGGGCACCAGAGTAATGTCATGCTGCTGTGCCGTGGCACGAACCAGTGAGCCGTGGCCGGAAGAAAGTCACGGCGCCCGGTGTTTTAATCTGGACGCCATGTGCCGCGGCACAGATTAAGTGAGCCGCGGCACACAGGGCGGTTTTGGTGTGCTCCGCGCGGGTTTGGGCCGTTTTGAAGCCAGTTCTCGACCTACTCACATGGACGCGAGTTGGAGGATGTTGGGAGCTATAAATAAGGGTTTAAGACCCTAATTAATCATCTTGGAGGCTTGGGAAAGCTAGGATCACGAAAGACTATCGCGGAAGAGAGAAGCAGAAGACATCAAGGGCAGAGGGCGGAAGCCAGAAGAATGGAGGAATCCGAGCTCTTCATCTGCGTTTGATTTTCATGCTTTTATTTATTAATTCTGTATTTTCATTATTTAGCATGTTAGGCTAAAACCCTTGTTCTAGGATTTTGATGAAACCTAAGTTTTGACGGATTTGCTTTAGATTATCTATATAATTCCCTTTTCTATTGAGTTTTCCCAATTGATTTTAATGCTTTCAATTGTCTGGCCAATAATTGGATTGTTTTAATTACCTTACTCGAATCGGGAGAGGATAGTTGGTGAGGAACTATTGGTGAGGACCATTTTATCTTGTGAGATAGGAATATACTCATAGGAACTACGTGGCCTTTTGGAGATTTTATGCTTTTTGCCTATTGACGAATTAATTCACCTAGGGATAGAGTGCGTTATTCGCCTTTAGAAAAATCTATTGACCTCGGGAGAGGCGGTAGAGTATTTTAGCAATCTTCGCCTTCAATAAATTGGGAAAATCATTAATTTCAGATAATCGAGAGTAAATTCGGATAAACTGAGGTGGATTCATAATCCTAGAATTATTCATCATTTGATTTTCCTTCTTTGATCGATCGTTTATACTGTTTAGCCTTTTATTAATTCTTTTAGTAATTAATTGCAACCCAAAGTTCGATTGTTCAAATAAAACTAGAATACATAAAAATCGGTAGTTAGTGACTCAGTCCTCGTGGGAACGATACTCACTCATCACTTTATTACTTGTCAACGATAACGTACACTTGCGTTAACGAAAAATCGCAACAAGTTTTTGGCGCCGTTGCCGGGGATTGAGTTTTACTAATATCGATTTCAGTATTTCTAGTCTTAGTTTGGACAATTTTTTTTTATTTACTTATTTTCTTGTATTTTATTTTATTTTATTTGTTTGTCCTTTCAGGATCTTTCGGGTAGTGCATGAGAAAATTCAGTAACAAAGGCCTACTACCTTTGAATACCGAACTCGAGCGCACTCTTCGGAGAAGTAAGAAGAAGAAGGAGAAACGAGAGTTGCAGACGACAGTGACCATGGCCGAAAATATCGAAAATCACGAAGGTGATAATCCTGTTCAGCAAGTTCAACCGGCATTAGCACTTCGAGATTATGCTATGCCGCAGATTAACGCAAACTTTTCGGGGATTCGGCGTCCCACTATCCAGGCAAACAACTTCGAAATCAAGCCTGCGATTATTCAGATGGTGCAGGCTAGACAGTTCTGTGGACTGCCGAATGATGACCCCAACGCACACATTGCGTCATTTCTCGAGATTTGTGACATATTCAAGAACAATGGTGTTACCGACGATGCTATCCGTTTACGGCTTTTCCCTTTCTCTTTGAGGGACAAAGCCAAATTCTGGTTGAATTCTTTACCACCGGGCTCGATCACGACATGGGCGGAATTATCGCAAGCCTTCCTTGCTAAATTCTTCCCACCTTCAAAGACGACGAGGTTACGGAACGAGATCACTACTTTTGGTCAATATGATATGGAATCGCTTCACGAGGCATGGGAGCGATACAAAGATTTGTTAAGGAGATGCCCACATCACGGCCTCCCGGACTGGCTACAAATTCAGACGTTCTATAATGGTTTGAGTGCTTCTACACGCACTCTCGTGGATGCAGCAGCTGGAGGAGCATGAATGGGAAAAACTATGGCTGAAGCACATTCTTTGTTGGAAGCTATAGCCGCAAATGCATATCAATGGCCATCCGAAAGAGTAAATCCGAAGCGAGTTATGGAGATCTCAAATAATGATCCAATCTCTACATTGTCAGCCCAAGTCGCAGCACTAACGCAGCAGCTTCAAGCATTTTTGCATGCTCCTTCTCCCGTTACCATTGAGTCTTGCAATTGGTGTAACGGATCTCACCCTAGCACGGAGTGCCAAGTCGGAAACCTGTTCGAGCAGTCCCCAATTGAACAAGCTCAGTTCGTAGGAAACGGAAACCGGTAAAATAATCCGTACTCCAACACGTATAATCCAGGATGGTGTAATCATCCCAACTTCTCATGGAGAAACGGACAGAACTCGAACCAGCCTCCGTTCGCTCAAAACCAATAGCAGCCTCCTCCCGCTCCAAAAGTTTCTCTCGAGGAAGCAATTGCGAAATTGGCAGCGAATACGAGTCAATTCATGACCCGTACAGAAGCAACATTGCAAAATCATTCCGCTTCCATTCGCAACTTGGAAGTCCAACTGGGCAAGATTGCTAATGTGTTGACAGCCCGCCCGGAGGGAGCATTGCCAAGTACGACCGAGACAAATCCTAGAGAAAGTCTAAATGCGATCAGTTTGAGAAGCGGGAAGGAGGTGTGCGACCAGCCCGAGAGAAGTGAAAAGAGAAGTGAAATTGAGGAGAAGAAAAATTTAGCGACGGAGGAATCACAAGATTGGAGACCCTCGATAACGTTTCCGGATATTCCGAAGGCATATGTGCCACCCATCCCGTTTCCGCAGAGATTACAACAGAAAAAGGCGGACAAGCAATTCTCTAAGTTCCTCGACGTGTTCAAGAAGCTTCTTATTAACATTCCATTTGCCGACGCGTTGGAGCAAATGCCGAGCTACGTTAAATTCATGAAGGAGATCTTGTCAAAGAAAAGAAAACTCGAGGAGTTTGAGACAGTCGCCTTGACGGAGGAGTGCAGCGCGATTCTTCAGAAAAAGCTTCCGCCAAAATTGAAGGATCCGGGAAGTTTCAACATACCGTGCACTATGGGGAATCTCTCCTTTAATAAGGCGTTGTGCGAAATCGGTGCTAGTATTAACCTCATGCCTCTCTCTATTTTAAAAAAGCAGGGAATTGGAGAAGCGAAGCCGACGACAATCTCCTTGCAATTAGCGGATCGATCGATTAAATATCCAAGGGGAATAGTCGAGGATGTGTTAGTAAAAGTTGATAAGTTCATATTTCCGGACGACTTCATTGTGCTCGACATGGAGGAAGATCAAGACATCCCAATCATTTTGGGAAGACCATTCTTAGCGACCGGCCGAACCCTCATAGATGTGGAAAAAGGCGAATTAACTCTAAGGGTTCAAGACGAGCATGTCACATTCCAAGTATTTAAATCCTTTCCGTGTCCAGGTGGTGTCGAGAATGACTCGCAAATTGAAAGTGTGGATGCCGTTGTGAAAGACAGACACCAGAAAAATCGTCGATCGAAAAAATCCGAATCCATTTCAGATGGTCTGACTTCTAAGAAAGATGTAGAACGAGTCGCACATCTCAAGCATGTAGACATGCCATCATCATCAACCATTCAGCCACAATCGGAAAAGTCTGCTGCTTTCATAAGTTCGTCCGTAAAAAAGGAAAATAAGCCGGAAGTCAAACGGACGCCCAGTCATGTGGAAAATGGGTGTTTCGGGAAGTTGTTCTCGTCAAAACCTTTCCGCAAACAACATTGGGTGTCCGAACCGAAAATCGAATCATTAAGGACCGATGGTCAAAATTTTAAAACCCATATTAACGGTTCGATGAACGGGGCGGAGATCAAATGGAGTTTGCGAAAGCTAAATGATTTTTAAATAGGTCCGGCTGAAGACTATAAACTTAGCGCTTCTCGGGAGGCAACCCGAGTTCTTAGTTGTAGATTTTTGTGTTTCAGTATTTTTCTTGCATTTTTGAATATTTATGTTTCATCATTTTTTTTTGCTTTGATTTGCTGTCCATCTCGTTCTTGACGTGTTCTTCTAAAAATTCTGTGCAGGAAAAGTCCCAGGGGAGAAATTTATGCTTGAGCCGCGGCACAAGGCTTGTGAGCCGCGGCACACACAAATCGAAAGGGAGAGCTAAACTTTCTGTACTATGTGCCGCGGCACAATATTACTGAGCCGCGGCACACTTGAGTCCTGAGCCGCGGTGCACCCATAGCCAAAAACATGAGCCAGGAATCTGTACTATGGGCCGCGGCACATATGTGCTGAGCCGCGGCACAATAATACCCCTGAGCCGCGGCATGTAACACCCCCAGATCCGACCGGGAATATTACAGCGCCGTGGGCCCCGAGATGGAACCCACATGGCTGAAGGAAATTTTCGCAAACATTTACAAACGCCCAAGAGGCTAACGACGGTATTATCTAATAAAAACATTCGAAGATTTATAAAACTCGTTTATCAAACCGTCGTAAAAACTCATTTGAAACCACAAGACCCAAAATGCCAAAACTCAACAGTTTAAAAACATACGTTAAGCTATCGCTTACACGTACCGACAGAATAGATTTAGAAAATGATTGCCAAAGTAACCTAAGTTACCGGATACCAAAAAGGCCATTTAAAAATACTCACACAGCGGATAAAGACAAACAATTAAAATACTCTAGCAGTGGAATACAACAACTGATCAGAAACTCAAAACACAAATACATGCCCTTGCCAGTATCCTCCGGGAAGTTCATCTCTCCACGACCGCTACAAGCTTGATAATCCAAGAACCTAAAAAGAAAGCCCACGACGGGGTCAGCCATAATATCCAACAATGATAACCATCACATCTCGTCAATAATTACATATCAATGGAAATACTAAGTAAGAATACGACCAATGTAATCTTACGGTCGTAACTTTATGAAAATCCACGATTTGTATCCTTAACAACATAATAAGATAATACCGAAATATCTGTACGGTATCTCAACAATACCCAAGGTTCTCAAATCATTATCATAACTCGCGATACGGAAATTATACCAACTCTGGCCAATTCAATTCATCAGATAACGTTGACAATTCCAATACGATAAACGATTGTCCATCAAAGACAAGTATCAAGGAAATACGGAACATACCTCAAGATACGAAATACCATTACCATCACGCAGTCTAATCCGAGATCAGATCAACACAACATACGGACATGGTCCTAACACAAGACCTACAAATGCATACTCATATGACAACGTCAATATGATCACAACAATAATGATAATGTATACTTATGGCAAACCCATAATATACGTATGCACAACAACAATACATGGCAATCCGATGATCCAGCGTTCACTGCCTAGATCCCCCGATGATCCCGTCAGACCAACCCGAGGTGGAAAACCCATCCGATGATCAGTATGCGCTAGCATAGATCCCCCGATGATCCCGTCGGACCAACCCGAGGTGGACATATGACAACAATGCACAACTGCACAAAACAACAGTACACAATACACGACAACAACAATGCACAAATGCATGACAACAACGATACACGAATGTATCACGACATGATCGACACAAATAATAAAAATGATTAGAGTACTTGCCCCGAGTCCTTCGAGAATGATCTCAATGTCTAAACCATCACGAACCATTATCCTCAATACTCGACGGTCCAAAGTATCACGGATTGCAGATAATTCATATCTTCGTCTCTATCACAATATATCCTCGATATACAAGTATACCAATAACAAAAGTAAATCATATACATTATGATTTAGATTCCCAAAACTCGAATACGATTTATAATATCAAATCTCCTGTGATTACGATTATAAACATTGCTATACGAATTATACACGAATGAAACGGAAACCATTCATTAAATGTTATGAACTGAGCAAGTAATAACTTACCTCGATACCGATACAACGACGAGGAAGCTATCACCAAATCCATTGCCGTCATCTACAAGTTCCTCGGTCCCGACCAAAGCAATTCACGAACATCCTCGAACTCGACCGCAACACACGATTATAATCACCGATTAATATTCTCAACCTAGTAATTCGATAAACAATAAGTTCGACAACAATCAACAATCGATAAAACCAATCAACAAATCCAACGGTTCTACAATATCTCGGTTAACCACAAGTCTGAACAATCCAACTTAAACGATCAGGAATCCATAACCAAAACAGAATATACTACCCTGCCTGTTGACTTAGCGCACGTTAATCACTTAACATAGCGTGCGCTAAAACGTTCCCGTTAGCGTGCGCTAGACAGTAACACTAGCGTGCGCTAATGACATGCAGTTGCATGTATTTCATATACCGATCAACACATGGTGATTATCAAGAACACTAAGTGATTCTAAACCATGTTCATAGCTATCAAAACAACAAAATCTGATATCCTTTAACATATAAGTAATCATCCAACCCTTAATCCAATTCTTATATCCATATATCATCTTCCTTAATATCAATACATGAAACATCAAGAACGTAACAACACTCCCTTAATCTTCCATTACAGAGAGTAATCATCGACAATAACATCAACATCCAAAATTGAGGAGAAGGATTAATCCACTTATCTCAAGAAAACGAACAACACAATTCAAACCACAAGAACCATATCAATATCTTCATATCAACAATAACATCATCATAATCCGGTAATCCATCTCATAATCATGCTTATCAACTTGTTTATGTAATAATCATCAACTCAAGAACATCAACATTCAATCCAAAACGAAATCCAAAGATGAAGAGGGATTACCTTTATGAAGGAATGGATTGATTTCCAAGGTTGAATCCATTTCCAAGAATCACCAATGATTTCAAGAACAAAGCTTTAATCCATGATTTATATCTTAATCTTGTTAAAGATCACCACCTCACCGTGTTTGGGAACCTCAAGAACCTCCCAAAGCTCTCTCTATCGACTGAAGGTGAAAGAAAGGACGAAATGCTTCATAATACCCGTCTGTCCCTTATATAGAATACATTACTAGCGTGCGCTAAACCTTATGTTTAGCGTGCGCTACGGCCTTAGCGTGCGCTAACTGACCTTTGTTAGCGTGCGCTATCGCAGTCCAGAGACTACTGTATGGCTTCGTACATGAGCTTACGTACGTAATGCCCATGCATTAACGTACGTAACTTAAACTATCTAGCGTACGCAAGTCCTTGCATTTAGCGTGCGCTAACATCAGTTGACTCGTTTGTCTGTATGCTCCGAAGACTGGTCCACACGCCGAAAGTGCTTACGAGGATAAGATTCCTTTTTGTCCGATATACAGTTAGCGTGCGCTAACCATCATGCATTAGCGTGCGCTAACACTACATTACAATATCCGTTGACTTACTGAGCGTGCGCGAAAGTGGCCTGGTCCACACGTAGATTCCTTCGATCATTGCACTAGCATGCGCTACATTCTGCCTCTAGCGTGCGCTAACCATGAACGATAGCGTGCGCTATACTTGACCATTAGCGCGCGCTAGTCAGGCTATACTTAGCCATTTCCAACTCTTCTCGTCTGTCTCGACATACTGGATACGTACACTCACACACTGAATACATATACTTAATTCCATAATATTCTCATATGATACATAATATCCTCAATTGCAATTGTCGACCAAGTACGACAATTATACCGATACTGACATCTCAGTCCTTCATTTATTTTATCTATACTGTACAGATTCCACGCTGTACAATATAACTCGGATAAAATAATATTAAACAACGGTAGTAGAAATTCCGGATATTACATACTACACCACTTAAAATAAGTTTCGTCCTCGAAACTTGCAATCCGTCACAGAAAAACAAACAAACCGTTCGACCAAGATATTCTGAAACCATCACGACGACGATCAGTCGTCATCATTAACGAATAACCGAAACAGCACATTTACAAATGCGCAAAGTCGACGATCTCCTGAGATCCTAGCAAGTGACTTCTCTGTAAAGTCTCAACACGCTTACGGTCATCATTTCATGAGTCCTATCAAAACATAACATCTTCGGATTAAATAATCTATCTGTTTCAATTATGTTTGTCTGATTACACAATCCAGTCTCAATTCTGATAAAATGAATAATACACGATACATCTGTGAAACAACTGCCCAACAAATTCCGAAATATCGACACAAAATCTGAACGCTCATATGATCATTAACAATGATCAACCAATAAATTAACCGAGAGTATCATCGACACGATATCCTCCGATACGATCAATCTAAAGGTCAAAACGCAGTCGAGAATATCATCAACATGATAAACTCCTATTATTACCAACGAGCGATTAACGGTAATCGAGAATACCTTCACACGGTAAGCTCCAACACGATCAACGCAGAACCACAGTAACCGATATAGAGTTCTCAAAACGACACACCAATCACATATAGTGGATCTCAACGAAACATAACCGACTGGTGAACATTCCCCTCGGCATACGAACAACGAATCGCAAATCGACGAAGATACCAATTCATACAAGGAGTGGGAACGACCACTCAATATCCAAAACAGCCAGCATGGGGTCACCATCCCCAAATTTACACTTACAAAGAAATCATTCAAAAATCACTATGTTAAAATTGCGTTACTACCGCACTAATGGAATCACATAGTACATATGTTCCAGTTTCACAATATCCCAAGTTTCCAAAATAATATTATGTGCATGAATCTACCACACGCAACATATTTCTCTTATCCGCTAACTCAACCGATCATCACTGGATAATCAAACTGCCATACTAAAGTTCGAATCTCTTTTCCTCGTACCATACTGATGTCTTATCCAGTTCGTGAATCTCATTCAGAACTTCACCACGATATGCATTATGCATTAAATGCGTATGTACATCAATCACATTTTCAAAACCAGTTTGAAATCATATAATCTTGTCAAGGAGACAAATTTTCGAAAGTTCTTTAAAAATTTCAAAACTCAAAACATAAATTTTGGTAAGACCACCAAATAAATCCTCGAAAAATAAACTGGCTCGCTGGTGCCAAGTATTTGATAACAGTTTCCTTCGAATCCACACGATTTCAAAGTTTTAAAATGAAAACTATGCAAATGATTGACCACATCCGTACTCCTATATACCAATCCGGCTCGTCATAAATCCCACTGATATTTCATCAGAAAACTACACGATAGAATCCAAAATCTTAATGTATAAACTCCGACAAAAACTCCTTTTCCACATATGACTCGCAACTTCAATCATTTTCCATCCTGGATCACCTCAATTATGCTATGACCATGCATTGAAACAAATCAACACAGCGAAAGACTTCCCGAGAAGTTTCTTTTGAACAAGTAATCCAGAACCCCGAAAGGCAGGAACGACATAGATAAACGATTGATAAAGTGTTTTACAAGTCTCGAGAGTTTTTAAGAAAACAGAAAAGTCTTTTGAAATATTAGGGTCTCAGCCCGTATCTCGTTCCGCATTACGAGAAGCTTAAAAAAAAACAGGAAACTCTTTTTCGGACCCCAAGTCCTGAGTTATAAAACAATTTAAAAAAAATCTATTGGGTCTCGGCCCAAAAATCATTTACGGTAAAACATCCGTAAAACATTCATTTTGAAAAGTATCATTTTCAAATGCTCAAAAACAGTTCATATATCTCAAAATGAACTAACATGACTACATGTTCTCCTGAACATTCCACAATATTTCTCCCAAATGCACAGCTCCGTTCCAAAACTTAATCGACATATTGATTTCCAAAATCATAACTTCTCAAGATCATCAATCATGTCCCAACTCTGTCATCTTATACTGTAACGCATAATATCTTTCTGAACCTCAGAACATATCAACTTAGAACGACAATAAATCTCAATGCAATTCAAAAATCCAATACTTACAGATCGTGAAGCCGACGATTCCCCGTGATACTAGCACATGTCTCGACTCAAGAAAATACTCGACACAGATATTTTCAAAACACACATTTTGCAAACTCAGTTCAACTCGAGAAAACAACACAGCTCTATCTGAAGAAACACGTTAATACTATTTGGAAAAGTTTATAACAAGACCAGTACTACACTGGCAAATCGCACAACGCATAAGCCCGAGTGAACAACAAAAACCCAGAGCTCAAACACTTGTCAACCGACAACTCGAATGACACGACAAAAGCACGACCCAACTCGACTCGACTGCCTAGGTTTTTACAACCTAAGCTCCGATACCATATTCTGTAACACCCCCAGATCCGACCGGGAATATTACAGTGCCGTGGGCCCCGAGATGGAACCCACAAGGCTGAAGGAAATTTTCGCAAACATTTACAAACGCCCAAGAGGCTAACGACGGTATTATCTAATAAAAACATTCGAAGATTTATAAAACTCGTTTATCAAACCGTCGTAAAAACTCATTTGAAACCACAAGACCCAAAATGCCAAAACTCAACAGTTTAAAAACATACGTTAAGCTATCGCTTACACGTACCGACAAAATAGATTTAGAAAATGATTGCCAAAGTAACCTAAGTTACCGGATACCAAAAAGGCCATTTAAAAATACTCACGCAGTGGATAAAGACAAACTATTAATATACTCTAGCAGTGGAATACAACAACTGATCAGAAACTCAAAACGCAAATACATGCCCTTGCCAGTATCCTCTGGGAAGTTCATCTCTCCACGACCGCTACAAGCTTGATAATCCAAGAACCTAAAAAGAAAGCCCACGACGGGGTCAGCCATAATATCCAACAATGATAACCATCACATCTCGTCAATAATTACATATCAATGGAAATACTAAGTAAGAATACGACCAATGTAATCTTACCGTCGTAACTTTATGAAAATTCAAGATTTGTATCCTTAACAACATAATAAGATAATACCGAAATATCTGTACGGTATCTCAACAATACCCAAGGTTCTCAAATCATTATCATAACTCGCGATACGGAAATTATACCAACTCTGGCCAATTCAATTCATCAGATAACGTTGACAATTCCAATACGATAAACGATTGTCCATCAAAGACAAGTATCAAGGAAATACGGAACATACCTCAAGATACGAAATACCATTACCATCATGCAGTCTAATCCGAGATCAGATCAACACAACATACGGACATGGTCCTAACACAAGACCTACAAATGCATACTCATATGACAACGTCAATATGATCACAACAATAACGATAATGTATACTTATGGCAAACCCATAATATACGTATGCACAACAACAATACATGGCAATCCGATGATCCAGCGTTCACTGCCTAGATCCCCCGATGATCCCGTCAGACCAACCCGAGGTGGAAAACCCGTCTGATGATCCAGCGCACGCTAGCATAGATCCCCCGATGATCCCGTCGGACCAACCCGAGGTGGACATATGACAACAATGCACAACTGCACAAAACAACAGTACACAATACACGACAACAACAATGCACAAATGCATGACAACAACGATACACGAATGTATCACGACATGATCGACACAAATAATAAAAATGATTAGAGTACTTGCCCCAAGTCCTTTGAGAACGATCTCAATGTCTAAACCATCACGAACCATTATCCTCAATACTCGACGGTCCAAAGTATCACGGATTGCAGATAATTCATATCTTCGTCTTTATCACAATATATCCTCGATATACAAGTATACCAATAACAAAAGTAAATCATATACATTATGATTTAGATTCCCAAAACTCGAATACGATTTATAATCTCAAATCTCCTGTGATTACGATTATAAACATTGCTATACGAATTATACACGAATGAAACGGAAACCATTCATTAAATGTTATGAACTGAGCAAG
The DNA here is from genome assembly GCA_033398695.1 of Orobanche coerulescens. NCBI lineage: Eukaryota > Viridiplantae > Streptophyta > Magnoliopsida > Lamiales > Orobanchaceae > Orobanche > Orobanche coerulescens. The sequence goes on along the minus strand of CM065807.1, from coordinate 8,978,786 downwards.
TAATAACTTACCTCGATACCGATACAACGACGAGGAAGCTGTCACCAAATCCATTGCCGTCATCTACAAGTTCCTCGGTCCCGACCAAAGCAATTCACGAACATCCTCGAACTCGACCGCAACACACGATTATAATCACCGATTAATATTCTCAACCTAGTAATTTGATAAACAATAAGTTCGACAACAATCAACAATCGATAAAACCAATCAACAAATCCAACGGTTCTACAATATCTCGGTTAACCACAAGTCTGAACAATCCAACTTAAACGATCAGGAATCCATAACCAAAACAGAATATGCTACCCTGCCTGTTGACTTAGCACACGTTAATCACTTAACATAGCGTGCGCTAAGACGTTCCCGTTAGCGTGCGCTAGACAGTAACACTAGCGTGCGCTAATGACATGCAGTTGCATGCATTTCATATACCGATAAACACATGGTGATTATCAAGAACACTAAGTGATTCTAAACCATGTTCATAGCTATCAAAACAACAAAATCTGATATCCTTTAACATATAAGTAATCATCCAACCCTTAATCCAATTCTTATATCCATATATCATCTTCCTTAATATCAATACATGAAACATCAAGAACGTAACAACACTCCCTTAATCTTCCATTACAGAGAGTAATCATCGACAATAACATCAACATCCGAAACTGAGGAGAAGGATTAATCCACTTATCTCAAGAAAACGAACAACACAATTCAAACCACAAGAACCATATCAATATCTTCATATCAACAATAACATCATCATAATCCGGTAATCCATCTCATAATCATGCTTATCAACTTGTTTATGTAATAATCATCAACTCAAGAACATCAACATTCAATCCAAAACGAAATCAAAGATGAAGAGGGATTACCTTTATGAAGGAATGGATTGATTTCCAAGGTTGAATCCATTTCCAAGAATCACCAATGATTTCAAGAACAAAGCTTTAATCCATGATTTATATCTTAATCTTGTTAAAGATCACCACCTCACCGTGTTTGGGAACCTCAAGAACCTCCCAAAGCTCTCTCTATCGACTGAAGGTGAAAGAAAGGACGAAATGCTTCATAATACCCGTCTGTCCCTTATATAGAATACATTACTAGCGTGCGCTAAACCTTATGTTTAGCGTGCGCTCTGCCTTAGCGTGCGCTAATCGACCTTTGTTAGCGTGCGCTATCGCGATCCGAGACTACCGTATGGCCAGACATGAGCTTACGTACGTAATGCCCATGCATTAACGTACGTAACTTAAACTATCTAGCGTACGCAAGTCCTTGCATTTAGCGTGCGCTAACATCAGTTGACTCATTTGTCTGTATGCTCCGAAGACTGGTCCACATGCCGAAAGTGCTTACGAGGATAAGATTCCTTTTTTTTCGATATACAGTTAGCGTGCGCTAACCATCATGCATTAGCGTGCGCTAACACTACATTACAATATCCGTTGACTTACCAGAACGTGCACCGAAAGTGGCCTGGTCCACACATAGATTCCTTCTGATCTGGCTGCACTAGCGTGCGCTACATTCTGCCTCTAGCGTGCGCTAACCATGAACGATAGCGTGCACTATACTTGACCATTAGCGCGCGCTAGTCAGGCTATACTTAGCCATTTCCAACTCTTCTCGTCTGTCTCGACATACTGGATACGTACACTCACACACTGAATACATATACTTAATTCCATAATATTCTCATATGATACATAATATCCTCAATTGCAATTGTCGACCAAGTACGACAATTATACCGATACTGACATCTCAGTCCTTCATTTATTTTATCTATACTGTACAGATTCCACGCTGTACAATATAACTCGGATAAAATAATATTAAACAACGGTAGTAGAAATTCCGGATATTACACGGCACACGAAAGCTGAGCCGCGGCCCACGACAAAACAAACGAGCAGGTAAAAAGGGACTGTACTATGTGCCGCAACTCACTGAAGCTGTGCCGCGGCACACCATGCGGAATTTGAACAGCCCAAGTAGTTTATAACGCGCACTCGGCCGACACCAAGGTAAAATCCCTTCCTCTCCTTTGCGCGCGCGATCGGCCGACCTTCATCTCCCTTCTTCCTCTTGCAATTTTTCTTGCACTCTTCACAATCCAAGCAAGGTATGTCTAAATTTGTAATCTCAATTGTTCTATGAATCGAAAGGTGAAGTTGTGTTATTCATTTGAGGATTGATTATGTTCTTTCTTTCTTTCAAAATTCCTATCAAGTTGAGTTGATGACATGATGGTTTTTGATCGATTTTTAATGGTTATTTTTTATTATGACTGAGTTGAATATGTCGGTTGTCATGACGAATGATTCGTGTTGTTGTTGTTGGGGATTCAATCGAGCTATTGTCATATTTGTCTTCAATTGAACTCATACTCTTTAATTGTTTGATGAAATGTCTGAATGAAAAATTGTCTTTGTTAGGTCAATATTTTGAATCTATGTGCAACGTATTCGATCTGGAATTACAGCAACCCCAACCCTTACGTCTAGTTTAAACGTTAAAGCTCAATTTTATTTTTCTCTCACGGATGTGCTAGCTCGTTAAATTCTTGATTTACGGCTGGATATCCTTAGAAGAATGATGATTATTCTCGTTATTATTTGATTAAGTAGACTCCGGTGTTTAATTTTTTTCAGGACTTGCTATGGCTAGGACTAAAAAGCTGAGCAAGAGGGCCAGGACTCAGTCATCCCCCACTCGAGGGGAAACTTCTCACAGTCGAGCCGATTCGGAGGCGCACCAGTTCTCTGACCCGGAGATCCACAAAATCTTCAACGAGAAGATTCGCCCGCGACCTCTGATCCCGGAGAGGGGATTCACTCCAGCCCCCCAGGATGGGGAACTGCTGACCATGATAGACGAGATGGGGTGGGCCCGATTTTTTGCACCCCCCGAGCCAGTGGTGATATCGATAGTGCATGAGTTCTATGCCAGCGCGTTGTTGAAGCACATTAGGGCGGGGCAGACGTTACAGCAGCTGGACACTCGGACTCAGGTCGTAGTCCGAGGCATTATGGTGGATTTTTCTATGGCTGCTATTCGGAGGTTGTTTGAGCTGCCGGTGGTTGATGAGACGGCTTATGCGCGAGTCATGGATAGCCTCACAAAGGAGGATCTGCTCGAGACTCTTACACAGCCCGACTCGGACTGGGAGCTGCGCACACCGACTTCTTCCACTTTCTACTTTAAGAGCTCGCGACTCAGCCGGCTCGGGCGAGCATGGTTATACTTTATCTGCGCCCGTGTAGACCCTACTTCTCAGATCCGCACTGTTTTTCTCTCCCGAGCCTGGATATTATATGCTATCACCTCCAGGCTGCGATTCGATGTGGCTCCTCTCCTGGTCCGATCTATCTTCCAGTGTATTTAGGGAGGGGCCAAGACGCGGTTGAAGCACCCTTCTCTTATCTGCGCTCTATGTTGGCAGTCGGGGATGACGTGGTCGGAAGACGAGCCGATGCTAGCTCCCCAGGCCCCGATCGACCACCGCATCATCTCACATTTTGACCAGTGGGAAGGAGCACTGGCGCACGCTCGGGGGAGAGGATTTCTACTGGATGAGGCCCACGAGGGGTCCCCCGAGCCTCTTCTGCTGACACAGGGGCAGGCAGATGCCGGCCCACCGCCCGACAGAGAGAGATTGCAGGCGATGTTTGATGGGCTGAGGGAGGATATGAGGAGAGAGAGAGAGAGGATATGAGGAGAGAGAGAGGAGATGAGGAGAGAGAGAGAGCCTTCTGGCTGAGATGAGAGAGGAGAGGCGGACGGAGAGGGAGAGCATCATTGCTGCCGTCAGGGATGAGATGCGAGAGCAGGCCCGCCGGGCCAACCGGCGTGAGGCGAGGCGTTTGGCAGCGAGGGACGCCTACCACCACGAGCACCTTGCCGCATGGACGGCCCATATTTTGCACCCGGACGGGCCATTTATTGCACCTGCTCGGCCAGCCACACCACCCTCCTCGTCGGATGACGCCGGCACCAGCTCATGAGAGGACTAGAGGGGAGTACTTGACCTTTCACTTTTATTGCATATTATATTTTGTCCATTGAGGTCAATGTACGTCCTAAGTTTGGGGGGGGGGTCTATTTCTGTTGCTACATTTACTGTTGTACTTATTTCGTTTGCACTTTTTGTTATTTTTAGTTATCTTTTTGTCGATAGCCTTGCTTGTCATGATTTTACTCTTATTCGTGAATTTTTCGTGCTTCTATTTGTGTAATACTGATGTTACGACATTGTTTTTATCTCTGAAGAAATGGTCGAGTTTTAGTCGAGTTATAGTCAGTGATTTCTGTTCCTGCTAAGTCTTCATTTAGGTCCGAAATTTTTTTTGTTTTTTGTAGAGACCTTAGCGGATAAGAGATGAGACATACTTCAAATCGCCGTTGATACGTTTGGTTACATTTTTAGGTTAGCTAGTCGTCTAGTGACATAAGTCGTGTTGGCATTTGATTTTAGTTTAGAGTCGGACAGTTTTTCCCCAAAAGTCGAGGTAATATTTGTTCTATGACGGAAAGTCTAGTAACCGGGGGTATTCACGTGACCCGTTGTTTACTCTCGCATAAAACGACGACCCTGAATTGACTAGTGGTTTAGAGATTTCGCATGTACCAAAGACGGGAAGCCTAGTAACCGGGGGTATTCACGTGACCCGTTGTTTACTCTCGCGTAAAACAGCGACCTTGAATCGGACATGCGGGAATAGCTATTCGAGTTGTTTCTCCACTGTGGAGGGGAACTTAGTAACTAGAAGCATCCATGTGCCCCATGAGTGTCTTTTACGTCAAACGGTTTCCCAATACATGAGAATGGAAGTTCCACCCTAGGATTATCCCGATGAAACATCCCGAGATCCGAACCTAGTGGTCAACTCGAATCAATTTCTTGAGCATATATATAAGGGAATACTGTCTGAGGGTTATTTTTGATAAAACTCGTGAAAATTTTGCCATTAGACTGTGGAACGGGGCGAATTAGCTCGTTTATTTTAACCTTTCATATTGACGGTCGATTAGATTCACGTTTGTTAATCTTTGAGGTGGATTTTCTTCATGAACGAGTGATTAGGACTGAACTTGGTTACTTTGTGGAATCAGTGTTCTGAGTGTAGCTCGCTATTACGATACTCGTATTATTCAGAGAGAATTTCAGGGTAGTATTGATTAGGTTGAGCACTATGAGTTGCACGATTATTCACGATATTCTTTTGTTGAAATAAATTCTTTTTGCTTGAGGACAAGCAAAGGCTCAAGTTTGGGGGTATTTGTTAGGCGTATTTTTATACGCTTATTTATCATTATTTTGTATTATTTTGGCGAGTAAAATTACATAAATGAGCTTTTAATGTCTTATTATCGCATGTTTGACAGGAGATTGGAGTCCGGAAGCTAAAACGAGGCAAAACGGGCGAAAATGGCGAATTTTGGCCATGGGCCGCGGCACAAGGCAAGTGGGCCGCGGCACACGAAGAGGACCAGCGGGCACCAGAGTAATCTGTACTCTGTGCCGTGGCACAGACCAGGTGAGCCGTGGCCCAGAAGAAAGTCACAGCGCCCAGTTTTAATCTGGACGCCATGTGCCGCGGCACAGATTAAGTGAGCCGCGGCACACAGGGCGGTTTTGGTGTGCTCCGCGCGGGTTTGGGCCGTTTTGAAGCCAGTTCTCGACCTACTCACACGGACGCGAGTTGGAGGATGTTGGGAGCTATAAATAAGGGTTTAAGACCCTAATTAATCATCTTGGAGGCTTGGGAAAGCTAGGATCACGGAAGACTATCGCGGAAGAGAGAAGCAGAAGACATCAAGGGCAGAGGGCGGAAGCCAGAAGAATGGAGGAATCCGAGCTCTTCATCTGCGTTTGAGTTTCATGCTTTTATTTATTAATTCTGTATTTTCATTATTTAGCATGTTAGGCTAAAACCCTTGTTCTAGTATTTTGATGAAACCTAAGTTTTGACGGATTTGCTTTAGATTATGTATATAATTCCCTTTTCTATTGAGTTTTCCCAATTGATTTTAATGCTTTCAATTGTCTGGCCAATAATTGGATTGTTTTAATTACCTTACTCGAATCGGGAGAGGAGAGTTGGTGAGGAACTATTGGTGAGGACCGTTTTATCTTGTGAGATAGGAATATACTCATAGGAACTACATGGCCTTTTGGAGATTTTATGCTTTTTGCCTATTGACGAATTAATTCACCTAGGGATAGAGTGCGTTATTCGCCTTTAGAAAAATCTATTGACCTCGGGAGAGGCGGTAGAGTATTTTAGCAATCTTCGCCTTCAATAAATTGGGAAAATCATTAATTTCAGATAATCGAGAGTAAATTCGGATAAACTGAGGTGGATTCATAATCCTAAAATTATTCATCATTTGATTTTCCTTCTTTGATCGATCGTTTATACTGTTTAGCCTTTTATTAATTCTTTTAGTAATTAATTACAACCCAAAGTTCGATTGTTCAAATAAAACTAGAATACATAAAAATCGGTAGTTAGTGACTCAGTCCTCGTGGGAACGATACTCACTCGTCACTTTATTACTTGTCAACGATAAGGTGCACTTGCGTTAACGAAAAATCGCAACAAGTTTTTGGCGCCGTTGCCGGGGATTGAGTTTTACTAATATCGATTTCAGTATTTCTAGTCTTAGTTTGGACATTTTTTTTATTTACTTATTTTCTTGTATTTTATTTTATTTTATTTGTTTGTCCTTTCAGGATCTTTCGGGTAGTGCATGAGAAAATTCGGTAACAAAGGCCTACTACCTTTGAATACCGAACTCGAGCGCACTCTTTGGAGAAGTAAGAAGAAGAAGGAGAAACGAGAGTTACAGACGACAGTGACCATGGCCGAAAATATCGAAAATCACGGAGGTGATAATCTTGTTCAGCAAGTTCAACCGGCATTAGCACTTCGAGATTATGCTATGCCGCAGATTAACGCAAACTTTTCGGGGATTCGGCGTCCCACTATCCAGGCAAACAACTTCGAAATCAAGCCTGCGATTATTCAGATGGTGCAGGCTAGCCAGTTCTCTGGACTGCCGAATGATGACCCCAACGCACACATTGCGTCATTTCTCGAGATTTGTGACACGTTCAAGAACAATGGTGTCGCCGACGATGCTATCCGTTTACGGGTTTTCCCTTTCTCTTTGAGGGACAAAGCCAAATTCTGGTTGAATTCTTTACCACCGGGCTCGATCACGACATCGGCGGAATTAGCGCAAGCCTTCCTTGCTAAATTCTTCCCACCTTCAAAGACGGCGAGGTTACGGAATGAGATCACTACTTTTGGTCAATATGATATGGAATCGCTTCACGAGTGATACAAAGATTTGTTAAGGAGATGCCCACATCACGGCCTCCCGGACTGGCTACAAATTCAGACGTTCTATAATGGTTTGAGTGCTTCTACACGCACTCTCGTGGATGCAGCAGCTGGAGGAGCCTTAGTGGGAAAAACTATGGCTGAAGCACATTCTTTGTTGGAAGCTATGGCCGCAAATGCATATCAATGGCCATCCGAAAGAGTAAATCCGAAGCGAGTTATGGAGATCTCAAATAATGATCCAATCTTTACATTGTCAGCCCAAGTCGCAGCACTAACGCAGCAGCTTCAAGCATTTTCGCATGCTCCTTCCCCCGTTACCATTGAGTCTTGCAATTGGTGTAACGGATCTCACCCTAGCGCGGAGTGCCAAGTCGGAAACCCATTCGAGCAGATCCCAATTGAACAAGCTCAGTTCGTAGGAAACGGAAACCGGCAAAATAATCTGTACTCCAACACGTATAATCCGGGATGGCGTAATCATCCCAACTTCTCATGGAGAAACAGACAGAACTCGAACCAGCCTCCGTTCGCTCAAAACCAACAGCAGCCTCCTCCCGCTCCAAAAGTTTCTCTCGAGGAAGCAATTGCGAAATTGGCAGCGAATACGAGTCAATTCATGACCCGTACAGAAGCAACATTGCAAAATCATTCCGCTTCCATTCGCAACTTGGAAGTCCAACTGGGCCAGATTGCTAATGTGTTGACAGCCCGCCCGGAGGGAGCATTGCCAAGTACGATCGAGACAAATCCTAGAGAAAGTCTAAATGCGATCAGTTTGAGAAGCGGGAAGGAGGTGTGTGACCAGCCCGAGAGAAGTGAAAAGAGAAGTGAAATTGAGGAGAAGAAAAAATTAGCGACGGAGGAATCACAAGATTGGAGACCCTCGATAACGTTTCCTGATAATCCGAAGGCATATGTGCCACCCATCCCGTTTCCGCAGAGATTACAACAGAAAAAGGCGGACAAGCAATTCTCTAAGTTCCTCGACGTGTTCAAGAAGCTTCTTATTAACATTCCATTTGCCGACGCGTTGGAGCAAATGCCGAGCTACGTTAAATTCATGAATGAGATCTTGTCAAAGAAAAGAAAACTCGAGGAGTTTTAGACAGTCGCCTTGACGGAGGAGTGCAGCGCGATTCTTCAGAAAAAGCTTCCGCCAAAATTGAAGGATCCGGGAAGTTTCAACATACCGTGCACTATGGGGAATCTCTCCTTTAATAAGGCGTTGTGCGATCTCGGTGCTAGTATTAACCTCATGCCTCTGTCTATTTTCAAAAAGCTGGGAATTGGAGAAGCGAAGCCGACGAAAATCTCCTTGCAATTAGCGGATCGATCGATTAAATATCTAAGGGGAATAGTCGAGGACGTGTTAGTAAAAGTTGATAAGTTCATATTTCCGGCCGACTTCATTGTGCTCGACATGGAGGAAGATCAAGACATCCCAATCATTTTGGGAAGACCATTCTTAGCGACCGGCCGAACCCTCATAGATGTGCAAAAAAACGAATTAACTCTAAGGGTTCAAGACGAGCATGTCACGTTCCAAGTATTTAAATCCTTTCCATGTCCAGGTGGTGTCGAGAATGACTTGCAAATTGAAAGTGTGGATGCCATTGTGAAAGACAGTCACCAGAAAAATCGTCGGTCGAATAACTCCGAATCCATTTCAGATGGTCTGACTTCTAAGAAAGATGTAGAACGAGTCGCACATCTCAAGCATGTAGACATGCCATCATCATCAACCATTCAGCCACAATCGGAAAAGTCTGCTGCTTTCATAAGTTCATCCGTAAAAAAGGAAAATAAGCCGGAAGTCAAACGGACGCCCAGTCATGTGGAAAATGGGTGTTTCGGGAAGTTTTTCTCGTCAAAACCTTTCCGCAAACAACATTGGGTGTCCGAACCGAAAATCGAATCGTTAAGGACCGATGGTCAAAATTTTAAAACCCATATTAACGGTTCGATGAACGGGGCGGAGATCAAATGGAGTTTGCGAAAAGCGAAATGATTTTTAAATAGGTCCGGCTGAAGACTATAAACTTAGCGCTTCTCGGGAGGCAAGAGTTCTTATTTGTAGACTTTTGCGTTTCAGTATTTTTCTTTCATTTTTGAATATTTATGTTTCATCATTTTTTTTGCTTTGATTTGCTGTCCATCTCGTTCTTGACGTGTTCTTCTAAAAATTCTGTGCAGGAAAAGTCCCTGGGGAGAAATTTATGCTTGAGCCGAGGCACAAGGCTTGTGAGCCGTGGCACACACAAATCGAAAGGGAGAGATAAACTTTATGTACTATGTGCCGCGGCACAATATTACTGAGCCGCGGCACACTTGAGTCCTGAGCCGCGGCACGTTGTTCCTGAGCCGCGGCGCACCCATAGCCAAAAACATGATCCAGGAATCTGTACTATGGGCCACGGCACATATGTGCTGAGCCGCGGCACAATAATACCCCTGAGCAGCGGCACACGAAAGCTGAGCCGCGGCCCACGACAAAACAAACAAGCAGGTAAAAAGGGACTGTACTATGTACCGCAGCTCACTGAAGCTGTGCCGTGGCACACCATGCGGAATTTGAACAGCCCAAGTAGTTTATAGCGTGCACTCGGCCGACACCCAAGGTAAAATCCCTTCCTCTCCTTTGCGCGCGCGATCGGCCGACCTTCATCTCCCTTCTTCCTCTTGCAATTTTTCTTGCACTCTTCACAATCCAAGCAAGGTATGTCTAAATTTGTAATCTCAATTGTTCTATGAATCGAAAGGTGAAGTTGTGTTATTCATTTGAGGATTGATTATGTTCTTTCTTTCTTTCAAAATTCCTATCAAGTTGAGTTGATGACATGATGGTTTTTGATTGATTTTTAATGGTTATTTTTTATTATGACTGAGTTGAATATGTCGGTTGTCATGACAAATGATTCGTGTTGTTGTTGTTGGGGATTCAATCGAGCTATTGTCATATTTGTCTTCAATTGAACTCATGCCCTTTAATTGTTTGATGAAATGTCTGAATGAAAAACTGTCTTTGTTAGGTCAATATTTTGAATCTATGTGCAACGTATTCGATCTGGAATTACAGCAACCCCAACCCTTACGTCTAGTTTAAACGTTAAAGCTCAATTTTATTTTTCTCTCACGGCTGTGCTAGCTCGTTAAATTCTTGATTTACGGCTGGATATCCTTAGCAGAGTGATGATTATTCTCGTTATTGTTTGATTAAGTAGACTCCGGTGTTTAATTTTTTTCAGGACTTGCTATGGCTAGGACTAAAAAGCTGAGCAAGAGGGCCAGGACTCAGTCATCCCCCACTCGAGGGGAAACTTCTCACAGTCGAGCCGATTCGGAGGCGCACCAGTTCTCTGACCCGGAGATCCACAAAATCTTCAACGAGAAGATTCGCCCGCGACCTCTGATCCCGGAGAGGGGATTCACTCTAGCCCCCCAGGACGGGGAACTGCTGACCATGATAGATGAGATGGGGTGGGCCCGATTCGCTGCACCCCCCGAGCCAGTGGTGATATCGATAGTGCAGGAGTTCTATGCCAGCGCGTTGTTGAAGCACATTAGGGCGGGGCAGACGTTACAGTAGCTGGACACTCGGACTCAGGTCGTAGTCCGAGGCATTATGGTGGATTTTTCTATGGCTGCTATTCGGAGGTTTTTTGAGCTGCCGGTGGTTGATGAGACGGCTTATGCGCGAGTCATGGATAGCCTCACGAAGGAGGCTCTGCTCGAGACTCTTACACAACCCGACTCGGACTGGGAGCGGCGCACACCGGCTTCTTCCACTTTCTACTTCAAGAGCTCGCAACTCAGCCGGCTCGGGCGAGCATGGTTATACTTTATCTGCGCCCGTGTAGACCCTACTTCTCAGATCCGCACTGTTTTTCTCCCCCGAGCCCGGACATTATGCTATCACCTCCGGGCTGAGATTCGATGTGGCTCCTCTCCTGGTCCGATCTATCTTCCAGTGTATTCAGGGAGGGGCCAAGATGGGGTTGAAACACCCCTCTATTATCTGCGCTCTGTGTCGGTAGTCGAGGATGACGTGGTCGGACGACGAGCTGATGCTAGCTCCCCAGGCCCCGATCGACCACCACATCATCTCACATTTTGACCAGTAGGGAGGAGCGCCGGCGCACGCTCGGGAGAGGATTTCTACTGGTTGAGGCCAACGAGGGGTCCCCCGAGCCTCTTCTGCTGACACAGGGGCAGGCAGATGCCGGCCCACCGCCCGACAGAGAGAGATTGCAGGCGATGTTCGACGGGCTGAGGGAGGATATGAGGAAAGAGAGAGGATATGAGGAGAGAGAGAGGAGATGAGGAGAGAGAGAGAGCCTTCTGGCTGAGATGAGAGAGGAGAGGCGGACGGAGAGGGAGAGCATCATTGCTGCCGTCAGGGATGAGATGCGAGAGCAGGCCCGCCGGGCCAACCGGCGTGAGGCGAGGCGTCTGGCAGCGAGGGACGCCTACCACCAGGAGCACCTTGCCGCATGGACGGCCGACATTTTGCACCCGGACGGGCCATTTATTGCACCTGCTCGGCCAGCCACACCACCCTCCTCGCCGAATGATGCCGGCACCAGCTCGTGAGAGGACTGGAGGGGAGTACTTGACCTTTCACTTTTATTGCATATTATATTTTGTCCATTGAGGTCAATGTACGTCCTAAGTTTGGGGGGTCTATTTCTGTTGCTACATTTACTGTTGTACTTATTTCGTTTGCACTTTTTGTTATTTTTAGTTATCTTTTTGTCGATAGCCTTGCTTGTCATGATTTTACTCTTATTCGTGAATTTTTCGTGCTTCTATTTGTGTAATACTGATGTTACGACACTGTTTTTCTCTCTGAAGAAACGGTCGAGTTTTAGTCGAGTTGTAGTCAGTGATTTCTGTTTCTGCTAAGTCTTCATTTAGGTCCGAAATTTTTTTCATTTTTTGTAGAGACCTTAGCGGATAAGAGAGGAGACATACTTCAAATCGCCGTTGATACGTTTGGTTACATTTTTAGGTTAGCTAGTCGTCCAGTGACATAAGTCGTGTTGGCATTTGATTTTAGTTTAGAGTCGGACAGTTTTTCCCCAAAAGTCGAGATAATATTTGTTCTATGACGGAAAGTCTAGTAACTGGGGGTATTCACGTGACCCGTTGTTTACTCTCGCGTAAAACGACGACCCTGAATTGACTAGTGGTTTAGAGATTTCGCATGTACCGAAGACGAGAAGCCTAGTAACCGGGGGTATTCACGTGACCCGTTGTTTACTCTCGCGTAAAACAGCGACCTTGAATCGGACATGCGGGAATAGCTATTCGAGTTGTTTCTCCGCTGTGGAGGGGAACTTAGTAACTAGAAGCATCCATGTGCCCCATGAGTGTCTTTTACGTCAAACGGTTTCCCAATACATGAGAATGGAAGTTCCACCTTAGGATTATCCCGATGAAACATCCCGAGATCCGAACCTAGTGGTCAACTCGAATCAATTTCTTGAGCATATATATAAGGGAATACTGTCCGAGGGTTATTTTTGATGAAACTCGTGAAAATTTTGCCATTAGACTGTGGAACGGGGCGAATTAGCTCGTTTATTTTAACCTTTCATATTGACGGTCGATTAGATTCACGTTTGTTAATCTTTGAGGTGGATTTTCTTCATGAACGAGTGATTAGGACTGAACTTGGTTACTTTGTGGAATCAGTGTTCTGAGTGTAGCTCGCTATTACGATACTCGTATTATTCAGAGAGAATTTCAGGGTAGTATTGATTAGGTTGAGCACTATGAGTTGCACGATTATTCACGATATTCTTTTGTTGAAATAAATTCTTTTTGCTTGAGGACAAGCAAAGGCTCAAGTTTGGGGGTATTTGTTAGGCGTATTTTTATACGCTTATTTATCATTATTTTGTATTATTTTGGCGAGTAAAATTACATAAATGAGCTTTTAATGTCTTATTCTCGCATGTTTGACAGGAGATTGGAGTCCGGAAGCTAAAACGAGGCAAAACGGGCGAAAACGGCGAATTTTGGTCGTGGGCCGCGGCACAAGGCAAGTGGGCCGCGGCACACGAAGAGGACCAGCGGGCACGAGTATCAGTACTGTGCCGCGGCATGCACTGTGAGCCGCGGCCCAGAAGAAAGTCACAGCACCCAGGTTTTAATCTGGACGCCATGTTCCGCGGCACAGATTAAGTGAGCCGCGGCACACGGGGCGGTTTTGGTGTGCTCCGCGCGGGTTTGGGCCGTTTTGAAGCCAGTTCTCGACCTACTCACACGGACGCAAGTTGGAGGCTGTTGGGAGCTATAAATAAGGGTTTAAGACCCTAATTAATCATCTTGGAGGCTTGGGAAAGCTAGGATCACAGAAGACTATCGCGGAAGAGAGAAGCAGAAGACATCAAGGGCAGAGGGTGGAAGCCAGAAGAACGGAGGAATCCGAGCTCTTCATCTGCATTTGATTTTTATGCTTTTATTTATTAATTCTGTATTTTCATTATTTAGCATGTTAGGCTAAAACCCTTATTCTAGGATTTTGATGAAACCTAAGTTTTGACGGATTTGCTTTAGATTATCTATATAATTCCCTTTTCTATTGAGTTTTCCCAATTGATTTTAATGCTTTCAATTGTCTGGCCAATAATTGGATTGTTTTAATTACCTTACTCGAATCGGGAGAGGAGAGTTGGTGAGGAACTATTGGTGAGGACCGTTTTATCTTGTGAGATAGGAATATACTCATAGGAACTACGTGGCCTTTTGGAGATTTTATGCTTTTTGCCTATTGACGAATTAATTCACCTAGGGATAGAGTGCGTTATTCGCCTTTAGAAATATCTATTGACCTCGGGAGAGGCGGTAGAGTATTTTAGCAATCTTCGCCTTCAATAAATTGAGAAAATCATTAATTTCAGATAATCGAGAGTAAATTCGGATAAACTGAGGTGGATTCATAATCCTAGCGTACGCTATCGGGTCTGGGCAGTAGGGGCAGTGAGGTTCTGGACTCGGGTGGATCGGCAGGTAGCACACGCTACTATCGGACACTGCGCACGCTACAACCGGCAAGTAGCGCACGCTATGGTCGAAAGGCTGCGCACGCTACCTGGCCGAGCAGTCTAGTCCAGGAGGTCTCTAGATTGCGACCTGGGCCGATAGCGCATGAAATCTCGGCAGCCTAGCGCACGCTAATTCGGCCCAGTATAAATGTGGCAGAGCAGTCCAGTTTCGGTCAATTTTCCTATTTCTCCCTTCCTCTTCCGCGGCTGGAGCCTTGGGGATCTCGAAGCCATGTTGTTGAACAACAAATCCATGAAGTTCTTGAGTTAATAACATTGATTGATCATCCTAAGTCATCCTTTGATCCAGCGAATCAAGGTAATCTCTTCTTAGAACCCTAGTTTCTTGAATTTTGGGGTTTTTGCGTTTTGTCCGATTCGTTCTGTATTGTTGATTAATTCATGATGGGTATGATTAAATCTTGGTAGTATTCCTGTGTTTAACATCATTTAGTCCATTGTTCTGCGTCGAATCGAAGTATATTTCTTGATTTCCTTCGAATCGACTTTTGGAGGATTTGTTCTCGATCTCGTTTTCCATCCGTTTTTGATGGATCGATTGTTGTTAAATGATGTTGTTAAATATATCCTATGGATTGTGCATCCATATTTCATTTTGCAATTCCGTTTTCGTGTTTTGACGGGACAAATCGTGTTCTTGGCTGTTTTGGGGGAAACACTTGAACTTTCATCATTTGTTCTTTGAATTCAATGGCTTTAAGTCGTGTTATGGAATTCATTTCATTGTTGTTATTGTCCTTCGTAGTTTATTATCGCGAGTTGGCGATCGGTGGAGTCGGCGGGTTCGTAGTCGGTTCGTGTCAACCTACTTCGGTCGATTCTCCGCGTTGTTCTTATTCGAGGCAAGTACCTTGTCCATATATTTCTTGTTTTGTGGATATGATGATTGGTGATCATCTGGGTATGTTTTTTTGTTTGTTTGAAATGAGTTTTCAAAAGATTCGGCTAGCCTCGTTAAAGGCTCACTTTCAAAACGTGTGTGTTTTGTAAATTGTGTGGGTTGTAAGTGACTACGTGAATCCTTTGGATATGTTTGGTGTTGATGTTGCGCTTGATAATGCATGTGTACGTATATTGCTTCTTTCCGTCGCGTTATGGTTGACGTGCGTGTTGTTATTTATTCGTGTGGTCGTGGACTGACGGATAAATTATGTGAATTTGTGTATTGATTTTATAATTGTTACAACGATTGACTGTGTGCTTGATGTTTGTGGCAATGTGAATACTTGTTGTGAGAGACGTCATATCCGGGAGCCTCTGAGGGTAGGGCGTGTACTCCGGCCTGGTGTACGCTGCAATGTGCGGCTCCATATGGTTGGTGAACGCCGGTGTTTAACCTGATGCGTGTTTAAGGGGCGGCTCTTACAGGAGTGACGCCGGTGCGGTGACATGTACAAGGGGCGGCCGACATAGTGGAGTGAACACCGGTGCACAGGTGTTTCAGTGGAGGCGCCTGGTAGGCTTATTGGTAACGGATATTTGAGTGATAGCTAAGACCCCGTTACTGAACGATTATCGTATTTCAAAATTCTTTCAACTCTTTTCAAAATGCTGGTCTCGATATAGACCGTGATTCGTGTTTCTGAAAGTGTGTTTCAACTTATTTTAAATGTTGGTATCAAGGTTAATTAACCAAGGACATTTGACGAGATCTCCGAGGGTTAATTAATCAGGGGTCTTGAGCAGTATTGGTCGGACGAGAGGCTGTGTCCTTGATGGGCTGTGTTGACATTCTGTGTTTTGGGTCGAGGACCCCGTGTGATGTTGAGATGATTGATCTCGTGTTGATATTACTTGGTTTGGGTCGAGAACCCCGTGGAAATATTTGTGAAGACTCGCTTGTGTTGATTGAATGGTTTTCTTGCAAATTGCTTTCCGCCTACTGGTCGAGGATCCTGTTGATTTTGGAAAAAGAAGGATTTGATAATCCTAAATTTTTTCTATTAAAATTCTCGATGGCATTTTAAACTGTTTTATAAATTGTTTCTCTTGAGTTGTGATCTTTCGATTTTGGAATGTTTACCTAAACTCTTGCCTCGGGAAGTACTTTTTGTTATGTTTGGATCTTTGAGGATTCCTTGTTATTATTATTCATGGAATGTGAATTGTATGGCTCGTATTTTGCATTTTGTTCTTGCACTAGCAAAACAGTGGAGTTTTGCTAACCCCCGAGTATTCGAGGGGTGGATGTCTGTTTTTGTATTCAGGTTTGGGAGCATAACACAGGGTTGGCACGAAGGATGATGAAAGATGAACGATACTAATCACACGAGGATCCATATGATGTCATTGTTTAGTTATAGTTTATTTTCCGCTGCAGTATTCTTTCCCGTTGTACGGGAGTGTGTTGTATTCGACCCCTGCGTGGGCATGTAATGAGTTTGAGTTGTATATATTTATTGAAAGACCAAATCGGTCTACTGAGTCATTTTAGCCTTAAAGGCATTGTTGAGATGTTCGATGTTGTTACCAGCCTGGTAGATCCTTGAGGAAAGGTTCTACGGCATGTAATATCCCTAAGCGGATTGGGGGTGTTACATAAATGGTATCAGAGCTTAGGTTGTGGAAACCTAGGTTGTCGGGTTTAGTGGTGTCTGTTGAGTTTTGTCTCGTCAGAATTTGTCTGACTGAGTCGTGTCGCGACGCGTCGTCTGAGTTTGTTGGTCGTGATTAGTATCGTGGGGCGATCATCATCTTTGTGCCACCTGTGGATGTAAGTCTCCCTTCTTTGTGTTGTGCCTCGTGTGACACGAGCTATTTTTATGATTATTTGTTAAGTGATGGAATCCTTCTGTGGATTTTGATTTCACGATATGTATTTAGTTGACTCTCGTATTTGGTTTATACGAGGAGTGTCGTCGCTGCTAATGTCTTTTTACTGTTGTTTTTGTCCGTTGCTTATGATTTTCGAATCAATTTGCTCGTTTTACAAGTTCTCTTGTGGAAGCTTTGTGCTTATACGCGTTCGACTTGTTCACTAGCCAGTGCGGGAGGGTCCTTAGAGGCCTTGAATGGGGTCAGTGGTTTTGTTCTGAATCTTAGGCGGTCTTCGACTGTGGTATTTTACCGTTTATTTTCCGTTAAAAGACATGTATTGTCTTAACTTTAAACGTTTTGATGTGTGTACTAGGAGGTGTTTTAGTGTATGTCGGTATGCGTGAGTTTTGGGCATTCTGGCCTATTGGATTTTTGAAAACCTTGAGTATCTTAGAAAATTAAATTTCGAGACGTATTTTAAAAAAAATTATTTTCTTGCGGTGTTTTCAAGGTGCTTTCTAGTGCCGCAATATATTTCAAAAAATTTCCAATTGAGGACCAAAAATACTTTGAGATATTTTCAATTATTTAGAAACACTTTTACTTAGACCCGAGGGTCGAACATTCTGAAAGTTTTTCACTAAGAGAAAGTGTCCTCATTTTTATTAAATGCGAAATGGTTCTCCAAAGTCTCGATAACGATGTTTCACGTTTGTACTTTTTTTTTTGAAAGGTGATACTCAAGATCAACCGGTGTTTTTCTAAATTATTTTCAAAAGGTGGTTTTCGTTTTTAAAACCCATCATTTCCTGCTTGTGGTCGGAGAAGGTGTGTATGACTGTGTACATACGTGCTTGTTTTGTGATGTTTAGTAATTATATGCTGGGTATCGTCCGAGCCGTTGTAATATTCGAACGTTGCTGTTGTTGTCGTGATTTTTGTATGTGTTGATATGTTATGCTGAGTTGGCATTTCCGGTATGTTGTTTTGCGATGTTACGTCCATGGTATCTAGCATTTGTATATTCGGTATGCCGAGCCGAGGCGTTTCCAACCGCGGTGTGCCGGGGGCATGCACGTACCAATTATCTTCTCGTCGGTAACGCGTCTCAAGTGTGGACCCGAGAGACACCAAATTCAGTTTTGCGAATTAGCTACCGAGACTTTTGGAGTTTGCACTTCAGCACAGTTATCAGAATTGGCTTTAAGAGGCCTTTAAAGGATGTTTCTGTCGGTTTCTTGTTGTGTTGTCACCTTGATTTCGTTGTTGTGAGTTTTGGGGACGACACTTCTTTTAGAAGAGGTCGAATATAATACCCGTATTATTTTTAGCTTCTGCATTTCTCTTTCTCAATTCAATCGACTCGCTCGTGTTCGTTGATACTTTCTGAACTTGTTCTGTCTTTCGGTTTCATCGTTCGAACGAGATGTGACCTTGTTTTGAGTCGATCTGGTTATCGCTGTGACTTTTCCGAGTTCGGTTCGATTCTTGTGAACCTTGGAGTTGTTGTTTGAATTTTATTGTTCTTCGTGATGCGAACATGATTGTTCGATTTTTGTTGTCTCGATCGTTGTGGTTCGATCGTTTGATTGTTCGGTTTTTGTTGATCTCGTCTCGTGATTGTTGAACATTCAGACTCCTTCATAATTCCCTTAAGTTTGGGAAATTAGTCTCGTTTTCGATCTTCCAACCCTTGGGCGGTGGAATTCCGTATTTGTTCAGCGTTGGCTCGCGTTTTGATTGATGAACCGTTGGGTTGGTCAATCGTATTGATTTTCGTTCGTTGTGTTTTGTGACTGTTCGAATAATCGACTTGATTGTACAATCTATTTGATGACGCTTGTCACTAGTTGGTTTTATTATGTTTCTACCGGTGGCGTTGTGTTGGTCGTCGTGGAGCGCGTTTCCACGCCGTATATTCCTTTGCGTTGCTTGTAACGTTTCGCCGTTGGTCATAAGTTACGCGTTTCTTGTGTACCTCGTTGAGTCTTCCTGGCGGGATATCGCTTCTCCCTACATGTTTTAAGTTTCGGGACGAAACTTCTTTTAAGGAGGGTAGTGTGTAATACCCGTAATTTCGATATCTGGTAATTTCTTTTTTCGATGAAAGTCCATTTTGACGGCTCGCACATAACCGTTTCGTCATTTCGAGAATGATTAATTCTGCACTTTTTGTCATCTGAGTTTGTTTCGGTGTCGTTTTGTTGAGTTCCGTGCTTTTTGGCGACTTTTCCGCACTTGAGTTCGATTCTTGCGAATTTTGTTCGAAACTGCTGTTTCGAGTTTCCCCTAAGTCCGTTTAACTTTGTTAGGCGTGTTGTGAACTTCGGTTTGGTTATTCGATCACGTATCGTGATTTTCAGGCATTTTGAGCCATTTTGTAATTTCCTAAAAGTTATGGGTATCCGTATCTGTATTTGTTGTCTCGACCCTTTTCTTGGTCGCGTATGATTAATTATTGCATTATGTTTTCATTTCGGGTCGTTGATGTTGTCCGCAAATTTTTCGTCGTGTTCGTTCTGTACGTTTTCGAAAATCGAGTCGTCGGGTCTTGGCGGCGGTGGCGGACGACAGTGCGGTAATCGCTTGGAAGTCTGGCACCGCCGAGCACGGCAGGAACCGGCCTAGCGCACGCTACGGCCGGAAGGCTGCGCGTGCTAGCTCGGCAGGTGTAGCGCACGCTGTCGACCGGCCCAGCGTACGCTATCGGGTCTGGGCAGTAGGGGCAGTGAGGTTCTGGACTCGGGTGGATCGGCAGGTAGCGCACGCTACTGTCTGACACTGCGCATGCTACGACCGGCAGGTAGCGCACGCTACGGTAGAAAAACTGCGCACGCTACCTGGCCGAGCAGTCTAGTCCAGGAGGTCTCTAGATTGCGGCCTGGGCCGATAGCGCACGCTAGCTCGGCAGCCTAGCGCACGCTAGTCCGGACCAGTATAAATGTGGCAGAACAGTCCAGTTTCGGTCATTTTTCCCATTTTTCCCTTCCTCTTCCGTGGCTGGAGCCTTGGGGATCTCGAAGCCATGTTGTTGAACAACAAATCCATGAAGTTCTTGAGTTCATAACATTGATTGATCATCCTATATCATCCTTTGATCCAGCGAATCAAGGTAATCTCTTCTTAGGACCCTAGTTTCTTGAATTTTGGGGGTTTTGCGTTTTTGTCCGATTCGTTCCGTATTGTTGATTAATTCATGATGGGTATGATTAAATCTTGGTTGTATTCTTGTGTTTAACATCATTTAATCCATTGTTCTTCGTCGAATCGAAGTATATTTCTTGATTTCCTTCGAATCGACTTTTGGGGGATTTGTTCTCGATCTCGTTTTCCATCCGTTTTTGATGGATCGATTGTTGTTAAATGATGTTGTTAAACATATCCTATGGATTGTGTTTTGGAATTTCGTTTTCGTGTTTTGACGGGACGAATCGTGTTCTTGGCCATTTTAGGGGAAACACTTGAACTTTCGTCATTTGTTCTTTGAATTCAACGGCTTTAAGTCGTGTTATGGAATTCATTTCATTGTTGTTATTGTCCTTCATAATTTATTATCGCGAGTTGGCGATCGGTGGAGTCGGCGGGTTCGTAGTCGGTTCATGTCAACCTACTTCGGTCGATTCTCCGCATTGTTCTTATTCGAGGCAAGTACCTTGTCCATACATTTCTTGTTTTGTGGATATGATGGTTGGTGATCGTCTGGGTATGTTTGTTTGTTTGTTTGAAATGAGTTTTCAAAAGATTCGGCTAGCCTCGTTAAAGGCTCACTTTCAAAACGCGTGTGTTTTGTAAATTGTGTGGGTTGTAAGTGACTACGTGAATCCTTTGGATATGTTTGGTGTTGATGTTGCGCTTGATAATGCGTGTGTACGTATATTGCTTCTTTCCATCGCGTTATGGTTAACGTGCGTGTTGTTATTTATTCGTGCGGTCGTGGACTAACGGATAAATTATGTGAATTGGTGTATTGATTCGATAATTGTTACAACGATTGGACTGTGTGCTTGATGTTTGTGGCAATGTGGATACTTGTTGTGAGAGACGTCATATCCGGGAGCCTCTGAGGTCCGGGCGTGTACTCCGGCCTGGTGTACGCTGCAATGTGCTTCTCCATATGGTTGGTGAATGCCGGTGTTTAACCTGATGCGTGTTCAAGGGGCGGCTCTTACGGGAGTGACGCCGGCGCGGTGACATGTACAAGGGGCGGCCGACATAGTGGAGTGAACGCCGGTGCACAGGTGTTTCAGTGGAGGCGCCTGGAAGGCTTATTGGTAACGGATATTTGAGTGATAGCTAAGACCCCGTTACCGAACGATTATCGTATTTCAAAATTCTTTCAACTCTTTTCAAAATGCTGGTCTCGATATACACCGTGATTCGTGTTTCTGAAAGTGTGTTTCAACTTGTTTTAAACGTTGGTATCAGGGTTAATTAACCAAGGACATTTGACGAGATCTCCGAGGGTTAATTAATCAGGGGTCTTGAGCAGTATTGGTCGGACGAGAGGCTGTGTCCTTGATGGGCTGTGTTGACATTCTGTGTTTTGGGTCGAGGACCCCGTGTGATGTTGAGATGATTGATCTCGTGTTGATATTATTTGGTTTGGGTCGAGAACCCCGTGGAAATATTTGTGAAGACTCGCTTGTGTTGATTGAATGGTTTTCTTGCAAATTGCTTTCCGCCTACTGGTCGAGGATCCTGTTGATTTTGGAAAGAGAAGGATTTGATAATCCTAAATTTTTTCTATTAAAATTCTCGATGGCATTTTAAACTGTTTTATAAGTTGTTTCTCTTGAGTTGTGATCTTTCGATTTTGGAATGTTTACCTAAACTCTTGCCTCGGGAAGTACTTTTGTTATGTTTGGATCTTTGAGGATTCCTTGTTATTATTATTCGTGGAATGTGAATTGTATGGCTCGTATTTTGCATTTTGTTCTTGCACTAGCAAAACAGTGGAGTTTTGCTAACCCCCGAGTATTCGAGGGGTGGATGTCTGTTTTTTTATTTAGGTTTGGGAGCATAACACAGGGTCGGCACGAAGGATGATGAAAGATGAACGATACTAATCACACGAGGATCCATATGATGTCATTGGTTTAGTTATAGTTTATTTTCCGCTGCAGTATTCTTTCCCGTTGTACGGGAGTGTGTTGTATTCGACCCCTGCGTGGGCATGTAATGAGTTTGAGTTGTATGTATTTATTGAAAGACCAAATCGGTCTACTGAGTCATTTTAGCCTTAAAGGCATTGTTGAGATGTTCGATGTTGCTACCAGCCTGGTAGATCCTTGAGGAAAGGTTCTACGGCATGTAATATCCCTGAGTGGATTGGGGGTGTTACACTAGCCTGGTGGGTCCCATGTAGGGGGTCCACGGCACTGTAATATACCTTGAATATCTTGGGGGTGTTACACAATTGCTTATATTTTATTTAGTGCTCGAGGCACTCCACTAGCAATTGTTGAGACACAAAGTGTTGTCGACAACTATCATTCTTATAATCAATTCTCCCATATTCACAAAGTACATGACAACTTCAACAAAATCATATATTCAACATTTCCCATAACCTTTGATTTGGTCGTTCCATAATCCCAATACTGTCTTCGAGACGATCCTCTTCAGGAGGTTTTTGGAGTGATGTTATAGTTTAATCTATTTGTATTCCGCGGATTTTATCTTTAATACCAATGAAGAATACGTCTCTCACGCTTCTGGCGTCGAGGAGTATCAACAAATATATTTCATTCACATTCGATTTTAATTCTTTATGGTACATATACAACTGGTATATATGAGATTTCATCACTCCTTTGGCAATCATTAACTTGTTGAACTTCGAGTTCATAGTGCGTAAATTTAAATATCCAACCCAACGAGAATTTTCCAACTTTCTCTTATTTATATTTCATATCTCCCCCTAATATCGAAGATAGTTGGAATTGGATTATAAAATCAATCCTCTTCAGGAGGTGCCCTAATAACAGAGGGGGTGACCCAAATATTGTGTCTTTGATATAGATATTTGAATTTGAAATTCATCGCAACATGATCATTGGATACAATAATATATCGCTTATAATTAATTCGATACTCATTGAATAAATCTCCTTTTAGAGCCGACAATAAGAATATTGCCATATGAAATTATACCAATCCTTCGGGGATTGTGTTTCCATTCCTCAAGTAGAAATTGAACAAATCAATATGACATAAAGTTATGTATTTTTCATTTGAAATAAATACATGCAACTTCAAATGTAAATTGCTCACCAGGAGCATGTATTTTTCTTCAAGAATATTAATTATGCTAACTCAAGAGCAAAAATTTAAATCAAAGATAATCATATATTATAGAAAATATGAAGTACTCATCAAGAGTATGTGATATTCTTCAAAAGTATCAATTATGCTACATTAGGAGCAACAATTTATAAGCATATAACACCTAAAAGATAAAATACTCTAAAGAGTATGTAAATATTAATTAAAAGTATTAATTGTGCCACGTCATGAGCAACAATTTATATCAATATGGTGATAATAAAAGCAATTCAATAACACAAGGCCATATAGAAAATATTCAAAATAATGCCTTTTTTTGTTTAATATTCTTCAGGAATATTAACTTTAATTGATGTGTTTATCATAAATACTATCATAAAAATATGACTATATATCATTGTGCTTTATCAAGAATATCAACAATTTTTTTTAATAATCTTCTGGATTATTAAAATTATAAATTCATATTTCGTCAGAAACCATGAAAATATATTAATGTAATGTATTAAAAGAATCATTACAAGTAATTTTATATCAATGATAGAAGTATTATCATCAATATAATATGTAATAACTATCGTTATTACTCTTTTCCAGAAGAAAGTGCAATAATTATTATGCAATTAATCCAACATCTATAAGATGTTGATGAAAATTGGTCAACTCAAAATAATATAATTTTAAGTGTATAAAAGTACTTCATGATATTTACTAGTAATTTGTAATATTTATCATACAATATGTGTGAATTTGTATTAATATATCTTGAGGATATATATCATAAATAAACATATAGTTAAATAAAATATAAAAATGATATAAATAGACTTTAACACCAAAGACGTAAATTTAAACATGTAAATATTGAAAGTATTGTAATTAGTAGACTTCTGGTCTAATTGTAACACCCCCAAGATATTCAGGGCATATTACAGTGCCGTGGACCCCACACTGTGGAATCCACCAGGCGAACATACCAACAAGACATTTGACAACGACAAACTATCATTGATAAAACGACAATTAAAATAAAAGATTACCAACCGACAATTAAAAATCTGACATCAAATCCATTTCCCAAAATGGGAACACAACATTAACAATTTCAAACAGGAAGTACTCGAGTACTTAAACCAACTTTATAATACATAAATCTCAAAACCACACATCAATAGTAACCGACAGACATGACATCGAAAATCAAACACTGGACAATATCATGCTTGCCCATCATCCTCATACGGCCCGAGCGCTCGCTTGTCCCCACGATCAATACCTGAAATACAAAAAGTATTTCCCCCATTTAAGGGGTTAGCGACAACTGCTAGTGCAAGTACAATCCATTTGAACTACATTCTAATCAGATGAATACATGCGCCAAAAATCATTTTAGAAAACATTTTATATTCCGGAATATTTATGATGTACACACAAAACACATTATCTCCAACAAATCATAATTCAAAGTTAACCGTTGGCACGAGACTCACGGCCACCGTACCCCGCAGACCCCGTCGGACATCCCTGGGTGGCTAACCACAGTTCATGATACGCACACACACGGCAATACGTATCCCTAGAGGCCCCGTCGGACCGTCCCTAGGTGAACATACACATATCTCCCCACAACAACCACTTATAGCCATAATTCAAATACTAGAACATGTAAACAAATGTAAAGTACTTGCCTTTGAGACATGCTTGAAGAAACGGAGATGAAACACGACTACGAACGGTCCGGGTGGGAAGCGACGGTTCCTAAACGAAGGATCAATATAGTTCAGTCCCAACGGACAACAATATTCTACTGGAATACACCCATAACCCTGGTTACCACATACGACGATAGACGGTCAATTGATACGGGCGAGGGTTTACGCAAAATCTCCCCGTATCGATAATTCACGGATTAAAATCAAGGAATTTGGATTTGGAATCATTCAAAAATCACAAACGGTGAAGAATATCATAACATTCTGGAATAATTCGGTTCCAATTAGCAAAACCCGGAAAAACCCCCAAATTTGACGAGTTAGGGTTCTAGACGAAATTACCTTGATTTCGGATGACGGATGACGATTATACTGATGATAATATGTTAGCAAAACTCTACGGTGATGGAATGTGAATAGAACGCCGATCGGAACTGATGGAAATCGCCTCTGAGGTCGCACGTCGAAGAAACGAAGGGAAAAGAATGAAACTGCTGCTCAAAATCGCATTGGCTTATATAAGTGTGAAGTTAGCGCACGCTAATCGCTATATGTAGCGTGCGCTAACGGGGCGCGGCAGTCCGATGGCTATCGCCACATTCGTTAGCGTCGCTAACAATAAAGGTTAGCGTCGCTAACTGTTCCTCGATAGCGCACGCAAGGCAACAGGGGTAGCGTGCGCTACCTACACAAGATCGATCTGCCGATGTCATATCGCCAGAAGCCGCCGAGGGTACGATACACGATACACACGACGAGACCAGAATCCAGGAACATGAACACGAAGCATACAAGACGACGGAGCTAAGTGCTGAAAGAAAAAATACAATTCCGACTACCGAAGGGTCCGTAATGCGACAACGAAAACGAGATTCCCTAACTATTAGGAAATTACAAAAATGGCCCAAGTGCCCGAAAATCACGAAACGACGTCGGATTTACGAACCGAAAGTCTCCACAAGACCAACTCAACCATACGAACTTGTACAAACCCAGAAATAACGAAAACGAACGAGTTTTACAAGAATCGAACGTTCATACGGCAAAACATGTCATAAAACGAAATTACGTGAAAACATCACCAAAACTCATCCCAATGGAAAAACTCCAAGAACAAAATAGATTCGAAATGTCGAAACGGTTACAAGCGAGTCGATAAAAATAGACATACACCAAAAATGGAAACTGCTAAAAATGGGAAAATTACGGATATTACATTCTCCCCCTCTAAAATAAAGTTTCGTCCCGAAACTTAAGAATCAAAAAGCTCGGGGTATCTCGAACGCATATCCTCCTCTAACTCCCACGTCGCTTCTTCTACTCCGTGCCTCGACCATTGCACTTTAACCAAAGGAATGGTTTTGTGCCTTAACTGTTTATCACGACGCTCCAAAATTCTAACGGGTCTCTCTTCAAACGTAACATCCTTCTCAATCTCCACGTCCCCAAAGTCGATAATGTGGGACGGGTCCTAACGCATTTCCTCAATCGGGAAACGTGAAATACGCTATGTACATGACTAAGCGACGGAGGTAAAGCCAAACGGTACGCTAACTCACCGACTCTCTCCAATACCTCGAAAGGTCCAATATATCTCGGGCTGAGTTTCCCCTTCTTCCCGAATCGGAAAACTCCTTTCGTCGGAGATACTCTAAACAGAACGTGATCTCCCACCTCAAACTCCAAAGGTCTACGCCTAACATCCGCATAAGACTTTTGTCGACTCTGGGCAGCCAACATCCTCTTTCTAATCAATTCGACTTTCTCCCTCGTCTCCAATACCAGATCCGGCTCAGTGCCAACCAAATCGGACGGCTCATCCCAACATATCGGTGATCGGCAACGTCGGCCATAAAGTGCTTCATATGGTGCCATCTTAATCGACGCGTGCCAGCTATTATTATAAGTAAACTCAATCAAGGCCAAATGATCCTCCCAAGCATTACTCCAATCTAACGCACACGCGCGCAACAAATCCTCGAACGCCCGAATGGTACGTTGGATCGCCCATCGGTGGGGATGGAACGAAGTGCTCAAACGTAGCCGAGTCCCCAATGCCTTATGCACTCGCCAAAAATGCGATACAAATCGGCCATCTCTGCTCGAAATAATGGTCCTCGGCGTACCATGAAGCCTCACTATCTCGAGTGATAAAAATACGAGCCAACTTTTCCGGACCCCAAGTATCCTTGATGCCCAGAAAATGTGCCGACTTAGTCGGTCGGTCTACAATTACCCATACCATATTCATACTAGTCTTCGTCCTCGGTAAACTCGTGACAAAATCCATAGAGATGTCCTCCCATTTCCATTCCTAACGGAAGTGGTTTCAATAATCCTACTGGCCGATGCTCAATCTTGACTTGCCGACAAGTCAAACACTTAGCTACAAACCGAACTACCTCCTTCTTCATATCGCTCCACCGTAAATTCTTCCTCGGATCTTTATACATCTTACTCGAGCCCGGATGGATGAATATGGTGACGCATGAGCCTCTCGCATAATGCTCTGTCTCGGCCCGAGTCGTTCGAACACACAACCGACCTCGGAATCTCAACACGCCGTCCTCATGAATAACGAATCCCGGGCTTTCCCTTCTCTACACTCTCCGCACTGAATAAACATCGGGTCCTCCAACTGTCCCGATTTAATGTCCTCGACTGAGACGAAGAAATCTCAAGAGTACGCAATCGCCCGAACTCTCTCGGGCGCATAATCTCAATGCTCAACCTCATAAACTCTCGCTGAAGTCCCGACCGGGCCGTGAGTAACTCAAGCACCCAAGCGATACCGATTTCCGGCTCAAGGCATCTGCTACCACATTAGCCTTGCCGGATGATAGAGGATCTCAAGATCGTAATCCTTAATCGGGCCCAACCATCTCCTCTGTCTCATATTAAGCTCCTTCGCGTGAAGATGTACTTCAGCTCTTGTGATCGGTGAAAATCGACACGACGAGCCATACAAGTAATGACGCCGATTTTCAACGCAAACACAATCAAGCGGCCAACTCAAGATCGTGCGTAGGTAATTCGATTCATACGGTTTCAACCGACGGAAGCATAGGCAATCGTCCTCCCGTGCTGCATAAGTACGCATCCGAGCCCTTGGCCCGAAGCATCACTATAAACAGAGAAACCATCATTACCACTCGGTAAAGCCAACACGGGAGCGGTCGTCAACCGCTTCTTCAACTCCTCAAAACTATTCTGCCTCTCATCGGTCCACACAAACTTCTCGACTTCAGAATAATCGAGCCGAGGTCGAGCAAGTTTAGAGAACCCCTCGACGAACCTACGGTAATACCCGGCTAATCCCAGAAAACTACGGACCTCTTTCACGTTCTTGGGCGGCGCCCAATCCAACACTACCTCTACCTTATGTGGGTCCACACGAACACCCTCGGCCGAGATCACATGACCGAGAAACATAACTTCCCGTAACCAAAACTCGCACTTTGAGAACTTCGCAAAAAGATGCTGAGTTCTCAAAATATCTAACACAATATGCAAATGACGGGCGTGCTCCTCCTCGCTCCTCGAGTAAATCAGGATGTCATCGATAAAAACGACTACACACTTATCGAGGTACTCGATAAAGACTTTGTTCATAAGCTGCATGAACACGGCTGGTGCGTTGGTTAGCCCAAAAGGCATAACCACAAACTCGTAGTGACCGTATCTCGTCCGAAAGGCCGTCTTCTAATATCGGTATCCTTCACTCGAGCCGATAATACCCCGATCTCAAATCAATTCAAAACACAGCTTGCCCTTGCAACCGATCAAACAAATCATCAATCCTTGGTAGCGGATACTTGTTTTTGATGGTCACTTTGTTCAACTCTCGGTAGTCGATGCACAAACGAAGTGACCCATCCTTCTTCTTTACAAATAGACCGTGCGCCCCAAGGCGAAGCGCTCGGTCGAATATATCCCATGTCCAAAGAATCCTCCCAATCAAGCTTTCTTCAACTCAAGCATCTCGGCAGCGCCATACGGTATGGCGTCTTAGAGATAGGTGCCGCACCCGGCTCTAAATCGACGGTAAACTCAACCTCTCGGCCGGCGGCAAACCCGCAACTCATCCGGAAAACGTCAGATACTCACATACTACCGGAATAGACGAGCTCGACTCCCCTTCTTCCGATCTCAAAGCGTAACACCAATAGCCCGTGCAACCTCCCCAAGAAGCCTCACCGCCTCAAAGCGCTGATCGGTAATCTCGACTACCCCGCTTACGCCCCACAAAAGAATGCTCGGTACCATCGAGGCTAACATCGTGATCCTCGTTCTATAATTCATGATCGCCCCATG
Source organism: Orobanche coerulescens (assembly GCA_033398695.1). Taxonomy (NCBI): domain Eukaryota; kingdom Viridiplantae; phylum Streptophyta; class Magnoliopsida; order Lamiales; family Orobanchaceae; genus Orobanche; species Orobanche coerulescens. The sequence continues at coordinate 8,949,275 of CM065807.1, read as the reverse complement.
ACGGTCCAGCCAATCCTCACCCAGAATCAAATCCTCATCTCTAATATCTATCGCAATCAGATTAGAAAGCCAATCCCTCCCCGCGATACTCACAGAAAAATCTCTAATCTCCCGGTCCCCCACGATACTATCCCCGCTAGGAAGTTTAACAACAAAAGGCTCACAAGCAACAAGGCAATCAACATGCAGACGACGCACGCAATCCATAGATATAAAAGAATGCGTAGCACCAGAATCGAACAATACGGAAACAGGATGGTCAAGGATTTGGACGGTACCTGTAGCCACCGTCGCGTCGGGATCTCCGGCTCGCCTCATCTCATACACACGGGGCGGAACAGACCCCGCACTAGAAGCTCCCCCTCTAGAAGGCTGACCACGGCCTCGACCTCTACCAAAACTCTGCTGCGGCTGAGGAACTGTCGGTGCCTGATTCACACTCGGCTCTCCCGCAGCTGGGCCGATATCTCGAGTAATCGGAGCCCGAGCCGCATCCGTACAAAACTTAGCACGGTGACCCATACGACCACAAGTAAGACACCGAATCGAGGCCTATCACACTCACTCATCATGTGGCCCTTGACGATCAGCTTGAAGCACGTAGACCACGAACGGAACCAGCAGAGCAGACCTAGAACTGTTCCTCGACTAACCGATGGCGATCGACTCCGAAGACTCGCGAACTGCACCGAGCCTTCTGATACCCTCCGACTTGCCTCCCGAAACCGACCGAGGTCTTCTCGCTTCTTTCCTTCACTGCCTCTGCCGCAGTAAAACGACATCTCGTAAGCCATCGCTTTATTCTCGATAATCTCTCAAAGTCGTGCACCCTGCACTGCATACATGTAGTGGCGCACCCTCGGCTTCATCCGCATATCAAAGTGGCGGATCTTATCTAGCTCATCTCGGACTTGGTTTCTCACGTAATGCAGCTGTTGATTGTAGTCCTTGATAGCTTGAGAAATAGGAACATCTTGGGGCTTAGCCTCAAAGAAGGCTCGGATCCTCCCCTCTTTCACCGGCCAAGGACAATATTCATCTTCCATCGATCTCGAAACTCGCCCACGTAGCTGCCCGGCCACGCGGTTTCACCGCTTGCCACCACGCCATTGCCTCCTTGGCGAGGAAGTACCGAGCAATGGGTACTTTCCTCTCCTCGGAGCTTAGCGGCCTCAAACACTTTCTCCAACTCGAATAACCAATTCTCCCAACCAAGGGTCAAGCACCATCAAGCTGCGGAGGACGCATACGAATCACGTCTGAAGTAGCTTATCATTACCGGATCCGAGGGCGGAACCGGGTTGGCATTAGCATGGCCGACTGTAACGGCTCGAGCCGCAGCGTCATCTCGGTTCGCTACTTGCCGTAATATGTTGGCCACTCCAACATTCTCATGAGCATTACCGAGCTAGCAGGTAGTCCTGCCGACCTCCGAACTAGGGGAACACTGTCGACAAAGAGGGCATCGCCGACCGGGCCTCGAGTGATCGGACATGGCCGCCCCACCGGCCGCGCCACGCCCCTACCAAGGCCCGCGATCAAGGCCCGCGTCCTCTACCGCAGGAATTCTCAAGAAGCAACGGGTAAGTACAATTCAAACGCAAAACGCAAAGATACTAAGACAGAATAGAATGTAACGGTGAAACGAGTCAAGTTAGGAAAACTTACGAGCACCGCGCATCGAGATGATGGCATAGCAGTGATACTGTCCCAAAAACGACACTTAACTAGACCCAAATGACCGACAGCCTAGGTATCCATAAACCTAAGCTCTGATACCATATTCTGTAACACCCCCAAGATATTCAGGGCATATTACAGTGCCGTGGACCCCACACTGTGGAATCCACCAGGCGAACATACCAACAAGACATTTGACAACGACAAACTATCATTGATAAAATGACAATTAAAATAAAAGATTACCAACCGACAATTAAAAATCTGACATCAAATCCATTTCCCAAAATGGGAACACAACATTAACAATTTCAAACAGGAAGTACTCGAGTACTTAAACCAACTTTATAATACATAAATCTCAAAACCAGACATCAATAGTAACCGATGACATGACATCGAAAATCAAACACTGGACAATATCATGCTTGCCCATCATCCTCATACGGCCCGAGCGCCGCTTGTCCCCACGATCAATACCGAAATACAAAAGTATTTCCCCATTTAAGGGGTTAGCGACAACTGCTAGTGCAAGTACAATCCATTTGAACTACATTCTAATCAGATGAATACATGCGCCAAAAATCATTTTAGAAAACATTTTATATTCCGGAATATTTATGATGTACACACAAAACACATTATCTCCAACAAATCATAATTCAAAGTTAACTGTTGGCACGAGACTCACGGCCACCCACATTCGCAGACTCGGACATCCCTGGGTGGCTAACCACAGTTCATGATACGCACACACACGGCAATACGTATCCCTAGAGGCCCCGTCGGACCGTCCCTAGGTGAACATACACATATCTCCCCACAACAACCACTTATAGCCATAATTCAAATACTAGAACATGTAAACAAATGTAAAGTACTTGCCTTTGAGACATGCTTGAAGAAACGGAGATGAAACACGACTACGAACGGTCCGGGTGGGAAGCGACGGTTCCTAAACGAAGGATCAATATAGTTCAGTCCCAACGGACAACAATATTCTACTGGAATACACCCATAACCCTGGTTACCACATACGACGATAGACGGTCAATTGATACGGGCGAGGGTTTACGCAAAATCTCCCCGTATCGATAATTCACGGATTAAAATCAAGGAATTTGGATTTGGAATCATTCAAAAATCACAAACGGTGAAGAATATCATAACATTCTGGAATAATTCGGTTCCAATTAGCAAAACCCGGAAAAAACCCCAAATTTGACGAGTTAGGGTTCTAGACGAAATTACCTTGATTTCGGATGACGGATGACGATTATACTGATGATAATATGTTAGCAAAACTCTACGGTGATGGAATGTGAATAGAACGCCGATCGAATCGATGGAAATCGCCTGCGAGGTCGCACGTCAAGAAACGAAGGGAAAAGAATGAAATCACGCTTCAAAATCGCCTACTGGCTTATATAATTGTGAAGTTAGCGCACGCTAACTGCTATATGTAGCGTGCGCTAACGGGGCCGCGACAGTCCAGTGGCTACTGCCACATTCGTTAGCGTACGCTAACAATAAAGGTTAGCGTACGCTAACTGTTCCTCGGTAGCGCACGCAAGGCAACAGGGGGTAGCGTGCGCTACCTACACAAGATCGATCGCCGATGTCATATCGCCAGAAGTCGCCGCCGAGGGTACGATACACGATACACACGACGAGACCAGAATCCAGGAACATGAACACGAAGCATACAAGACGACGGAGCTAAGTGCTGAAAGAAAAATACAATTCCGACTACCGAAGGGTCCGTAATGCGACAACGAAAACGAGATTCCCTAACTATTAGGAAATTACAAAAATGGCCCAAGTGCCCGAAAATCACGAAACGACGTCGGATTTACGAACCGAAAGTCTCCACAAGACCAACTCAACCATACGAACTTGTACAAACCCAGAAATAACGAAAACGAACGAGTTTTACAAGAATCGAACGTTCATACGGCAAAACATGTCATAAAACGAAATTACGTGAAAACATCACCAAAACTCATCCCAATGGAAAAACTCCAAGAACAAAATAGATTCGAAATGTCGAAACGGTTACAAGCGAGTCGATAAAAATAGACATACACCAAAAATGGAAACTGCTAAAAAATGGGAAAATTACGGATATTACACTAATAAGTGGTGAATTTTATACGTCATTTATATTGATATTTTCTCTAATACCAATTTCTTTTCTTCAGAAATTGTATATGTCATTTGTCTCACTTGTTATCGCGAGATCATACATATTTTAAGCGATAGTTTAGAAATTCATAGATTTATCGATACTTAGAAGATAATAGTGCATAATCTTCGACCCTGTAGGGAGGAATTTAGTAGTTCTTCAAGAACTGTAACAAATTTAGCATTACCTTTTTTTTTCATACGAAAAGTATCATTCTAAAGATATCATGCATATTTGCATTTTGATGAGACAATAAAACCTGACCACTATTTAATTCCAAGAACTTGGCATTCTATTCACAAAAAGAAGAATTAAGATAATCCAAGAATTTGAATGATACAAATATCTTCAGGATATTTGACCATTTTATCACTAATTATATAGCAATGATCAATTCAAATCATACTTCAGGTATGACATCATATCTTATATTGATAAAAACTCATAATATATCAAAAGAGATACTAAAATATTAAACTACACAATATATAAGATTATATATTGACATATAATCTTAAGATTATCATTTTCATATCCTTATCATTAACAGTTGATATATCAAGTCCACGAGATAAAATTTATAAATAATTATCCACTACAAGGATAAACTCTAAATTTTATCTACTTTGGGAGAAAAAATTTGAGCCATGTAATATTGAAGTTTTTAATTTAATATTGTTCACTTCCGGGAACAACTTGATAGGAATATTCAACCACTCACTAATCTTGCTATCATTGGAGCACAGTCGGATTATGATTGTAGAGTATATCATATCTTGTACAATCTCGATAGAGGATATTCTCAATTATATTAATATTTTTTATTTGATATATAAGTTATATTTTTCTTCAGGGATAATATCATGCTACATCAAGGGCATAATGATTTAATTATGCTATTATATTTATAAGTAACAAATCAATATTCTTCAGGAATATATCATCACATAATTCATGTAAAGAATTATTCATTTAGAATAGTAATATTCTTCAAAAATATTACAATTAATTGTGCTACTTCGGGAGCAATAATTTTAAGATTCATAATTGAATATACAAAGGAAAAAAAATAGTACAAGAATTAATCAAGGCTCGAAATAACTAAACTAAAATAGTTGCTTCTTCAAGAGCACTTACAATATTCTTCAGGAATATTATTTTGTATTTTTCATTAGGAATTGCACAAATTATTAGATCTCATAGTGTTCTTCATGAACACATCATATTCAACTAGAATATGATGAGATAACGTTGTTCTTCTTCAAGAACTACAACAAATCTTTTATCTTAATAATTTTCTGGATTATTAAGTGTTGTTGAATCGTGTTTCTTCTGTAAACAAAGATGAATATGATTTGATAATAAATTTTGAGGTCATCATATATATTATTTATATATAATGCACACAAAAATATAAAATTTAATAACTAAATATAATATATTTTTCCTCAAAATCATCATATGCAAGAAAGTTTTTGAAGGAGTAAATAGAATTAATACCGTTCACCAATATAAAAAAAAAAGACTATTTCTGCTCGGATTTTTTTTATGTATGCAATACAATTTAGAAGCCGATTTCCACCATTGAATTTGTAGATCTGTTTGTCAGGAAGATATTGTAAAAATTTCATGCTGATCCGACGGTTAATGATGAACAAATTAAATACTCGCAAGTGTACAAATCACTTTTGTAGGAAGCGGGAAGTAACTCCGAGGTCGATCTCTCAAGGAGTTGGAAACGGTTTGAAGTTCGATTACGTTTAGCAAATAGTCGAATTGGCGAAAGTAAAGTAAATTAAAACACGGTGAATGATTCGATTGAGATGAAAGTTCGTAAAACAAGTGCGGGAAATTAAATTAATCGAAGCGTTAAAAACACCAAATTAAAGGATGTATTTCTAGAGAATACAATTATGAGAGTGATATGGGGGTTTAGAATCACCGACACACACGTTATCAATTATTAGTTTCGATTCTCAAAGAATTTATGTTATGGAATTACCGATTGCTCACAATTAAAAGAAAACCCGTTTGATGGCGGCGAATTCTAAAAATCGCAATTGTTCTTTTCGAAAACAAGAGAAACTCCTTTGATGGGGATTAATCTCTACTAACAATTGACTAACCAATACCTTTGATGGGGTAATTCGCTAAAAGATCGCGGAAAAAGGTTTAGAACATTCGCAATCGCTTCCATCGGGTCGTTTGATGGCGAACACCGATAAAAACCCTCGATTTTGACAATAACAACTATGAAAAAGGTTTGATGATCTAAATCATAAGTTCTCTTGCGTCTAAATAATATTCGTGCACAAATATCATCAAGAACGCCGAAAGATTACGAAGAATAAGGAAAGAGGAACAATCCCAAACTCATACCCGAAAAATCAATCAAAACTAACAACCAAGAACATGTGTGTGGTTCAATCTAAACACCCATATGATAAGATTAGCTACTCATGATCAATTCAACAATAATAGCAAAAATCATAGAGTAAAACATGGTAGAAATCTTCCCTTGTGAAATCGAAATCGAGGCCCGAGGAAGGTTTGATGTTCTTTTTTCAAAAACTCACAAAATCTTCATACAAGGAATGAAAATCACTCACAAATATGTCTCTCGATGTTTATAATACAAGAAAGTTGAGAAAAAATGAGTTTTTCCTCCAGAATTTCGGCTCTCCCAAGTTGAGTGTAGGGTTTACCTTTATATACCCATCAAAAATCGCAAAAAGTGCAGAAAATCGCATTTTCTGCACAAACAGGGGTTGGACCTCGGTCCGCAGGGCTTGGACCGCGGTTTGGATGATTTTTTTTTTTTTTTTGGGGGCTGGGATGCGGTCTGGATTTGGGACCGCGGTCTGGATGCGGTCCGGGCTTGGACCGCGGTCTTAACTCTTCGGGCCGCGGTCTGGACTGCGTGGTCGTAGTCTAGAAGCCATATCTCCTTCAATACACCTCGGAATTTAGCGTATAATATACCGTTGCAAATCTGATTTCAAGAGGAATCTATACATATATATAAAACATCCTAATCCGAAGTATTTGATCTGTAAATTAGAAAATAAGACCAACGTTGCTTCAATCTTCATCGTTTTAGGCCCCGTTCTTACTCTTGATCGTTATAAACTCCAATATTTGCCATAAAAGTGCATATTTCACCACAATCTTCGTACAGCTACCTACAAAACGAAAACACAACATACCATGCGTAAAAAGAGCAAAAACACTCAAAAATTAATGAAAGCGCGACTCAATAGAACGGAATGAGACGATCAAAAATTTGACTAATCAAATCCCCCCAAACCTAAACTTTGCTTGCGCTCAAGCAAAAAGAAATAAAACACACGACAAAGAAACGAGAAGGATTGAATAATCAATTTAATCATCGGCTATACATACAATCAACCGAGAATGTAAAAGTATCGTAAAGTCTCGTAATTCATCATGGAAGCCTAAACTCACAAATGAATGGAAAGCAATGGCACTTGATCGAACATGCAAGAAAACAAGTCTTAGTAGTCCCTCACAGAATTATATCGATTCACTCATCTCTCAAGTGTTTATATAGGTCAATACGCTCAACTCGATTCAAATGAAAAGTTCTACTATATGCTTGCACTTCTTTTCTTCATCAAACACATCAATATTCACAAAACACGAGTCATAGGGTCTTACTTTGTGATGTAACGGGGCTGTGGCTCAAGTTGGGAAAATTTGGCTAGTAGCTACAAGTTCACTCCAAGTAGAGCATATACGATCCTCACATATATGAAATAAACACTCAAAGCAAGATCGATCATTCTACTTCAATTCTCCCGTATATATATCTCTTTTTTTTTCTAGGCCTTGTTAAGTGCAATTCTTATGATATTGGCCTATTTCTCACAACCCATCGACTTCCCTTTTATTTTTCTTAGGCTCACTCCTCTCCTCCCCTATCTTTTCTATCCCACTATTATTATTAGGATCACTTTTTTTTGTGGGGATTATTATTTTCAGGAGAAGGGGAGAGAAGATTTTTGCCTCTATACACCACAAACTTTGCACACCTTCGTTTTTCAAATATACCCTCTCATGCTCTTACAAGGACCAATACTTGGGTAAGTTATGGCTTTTGAATATGGAGCTATAAGATGTGGGTTTTTCGAACAAAATTACGGCTAAAGGCTCAACGGGGCTAGCAAAGGATATTCATATGAAATGGTGGGTATTTTAAGATAAGTAGGTTCAAGACAAAAATATGGGCAGCCCTAATCATTTCTCGTGTATGTAAATATCAACACATCATCCGACAGAATCATGCAAGTTCTAAAGAATACAATCCATAAGAAGAGAAATCACACATGAAAGAATTTTACCGCTAAAAGTGAACGGTTCAATTAGGCACAAGAATTCACGGCTTTTGGACTACCATACTCATTCCTTACACGTCAAATCAAGTAATCAAAACTATACGTTCACACGCAAGGCCAAACAATCAATTAGATTTATAAAACTCCACGAGTCAAGTATAAATACGATTAATCATCCATATACCCAATAATTAACAAGGTTATTATAATCCAACTACGACATCACGCAAGAAAAAAAAAATAAAGAAAGGAAACAAACATCACGCAAACTAAAAACAAATAAAAATCGAAGAAGTTGCACCCCCCAAACCTAAACCTTTGATTGTCCCCAAGCAAAAAGATTAAGTCAGGAAAAATGCGAAAATGCAAATTAAAAAGAAAGAAAATAAAACTACCGGATTAAAAAGTGTGGTTTTTGATCGCGGGCCACCATGCTTTTGAGATCGGGTCTCAACTTTCAATAGGTTAGGCTTCTTCCTCCCATAAATACCCTCCTTATTATATTACCTACACACGCCAAAAAAACAAAATTAATGCAATAATAATAATAATAAAAGCGATAAAAATTAAAAAAAACTTCCTTGGGTTGCCTCCCAAGCAGCGCTTTTTTTATAGTCTTTAGCTCGACTTCTTCGGCTTCTTCTATCCTAGATTAAATGGAAATGTGCCAGGTCCATCCACATAGCTCATCATTTTTCGCTCGTTTTCCTTTGTCAGGATATGGATAGTGGTTCCATGGACTTCTATTGTGAGAGATTTTATCACCATTTCAATTTTCATTATGATTGTCACCATGAAATGTTTTTCTTAAAGAATAAGTGACGTGATTTTTGTTGGTGATGTTTCGTCAATATTTGGTATCATGAAATCCATCGGGGCTATCACCTCCCCAAACCTAGTTGCGAGTATATTGATTTTTGCATTAAATTAATACTCGCTCCTAATTTCGCGGTGGGAACTTCTTTCTCCTCGAAAAGTACTTCCATGTCAAAGCTTTCTAGATCCTCCTTATTTATCACATTACTGCTCTGAAGAGTAGTGATAGCTTGAGCTTGCTCGGGCTGACTTGGTAGTTCTTGTATGCGTGCAACGGTAGCGATTTTCCCAATTTGAGTCTCTATTTTCTTCACTGAGGCTTCTAAAGATTCGAACCTTTTACTGCTTGCCGTAATAAATGCCATAACACTCTCCTCAAGAGAGTTCCTTTGATGTGGAGGTGGTTCACTTTGTGTTGTTTGTTGGGCTTGATTTCCTCCGTTGTATTGAGCTTGGGCGCTCGTGTCGTACGGCATCGGGTTGTTGTTTCTCCATGAGAAATTTGGATGGTTTCTTAGCCCAGGATGATAAGTATTCGGGAGAGGTGCATTTCTTGCGTTTCTGCCATTATTATTTCTCCTCTCCTCCCACTCGGGCCTTCCTACGCTTTGTCCCATAGCCAAATTCACTTGCTCTGTTTGTTCTTCTGGGAAAGTATGCGGGCAAGAATTAGCATCATGTCCGGATCCCCCGCAAATTTCACAAACTCGTGAGCTTGAAGATTTATTTTGAGTCTTGAATCATCTTAGATCATTTGTTAACTCATCGATTTTAGATTGCATCTCTTCTTTCTCGCTTACTTGGTTCAAAACTCCCCTACTAACACGCACACTTTTTTGCTGAGAATTAGCTCCCAATGTTTCAAATACGTCATGAGCTTGTCTTACCGTCAATCCCCAAAAATTACCACCGGCTGCGTTATCCACTGCACCTTGGCAATATTGAGTCAATCCATCATAGAAGAATTGATTAAGTAGTTGAAGCGGATAGTGATGGTGTGGGCATTGAATGAGGAGCATCTTGAATCGGTCCCATGCTTCGTGAAATGCCTCTCCATTTTGTTGCCCAAATGTTGAGATTTGGGCTCTTAACTGTGTAGTCTTCGAATGAGAAAAATACTTGGTGATGAATTTGTCGTAAACATCATCCCACATTCTTAACGAGCCTGGTGCTAAAGTCATCAACCATTGTTTCGCCCCGTCCTTGAGTGTATACGGGAAGCACTTCATTCTTAGTTGATCCTCGCTCAATCCATTCAGTGGAAAATTATCAATCGCCACATAGAAGTCTCTTATGAATGACAATGGGTCCTCTCGTGCCAATCCGTGGAATGATGGCAATTGATCGATGTGAAATCCGTTGATTTGGTAGTTCCTTGCTCCCGGTGCTAATTGGATGCACGAGATGGCGATGTTAACCATGGGCTTTGCATAGTCTCGCATTAGATGCTCAATCGGAGGTTGTTGCGGCATATTGTAGTTTGCAATCATCCCATATTGAGGCCCTGGATAATAGTTCGCTCCATATTGCACTCCAACGGGTGGTTGTCTCGGATAAAAGTACCTCCCTTGTTGAGCTTCGGGTATCTCTTGATTGTGCCCAACATTCTCATATCTTGGAAGTCTCGGTTGACGAATGTTTTCTTCCTCGAGCATTTTTGGTGCTCTAATTCTTTGAACTTCATCTACGGGTAGAAGAATCGGGTTTCCCAATGATCTCCTACCAAGCATAAACAAGAGAAGTTAGAACAATTTTTTTTATCGAAAATAATGAAAATGGAAAAATGATCAAGAAGAACAATTCAACTACTATTAAAACAAGATCAAAAATTAAACGCCAACTCCCCGGCAACGGCGCCAAAAACTTGATGAACAAATTAAATACTCGCAAGTGTACGAATCGCTTTTGTAGGAAGCGTCAAGTAACTCCGAGATCGATCTATCGAGGAGTTGGAAATGGTTTGAAGTTCGATTATGTTTAGCAAATAGTCGAATTGGCGAAAGTAAAGTAAATTAAAATACGGTGAATGATTCGATTGAGATGAAAGTTCGTAAAACAAGTGCGGGAAATTAAATTAATCGAAGCGTTAAAAACACCGAATTAAAGGATGGATTTCTAGAGAATACAATTATGAGAGTGATATGTGGGTTTAGAATCACCGATACACACGTTATCAATTATTAGTTTCGATACTCAAAGAATTTATGGTTGGGAATTACCGATTGCTCACAATTAAAAGAAAACCCGTTTGATGGCGGCGAATTCTAAAAATCGCAATTGTTCTTTTCGAAAACAAGAGAAACTCCTTTAATGGGGATGAATCTCTACTAACAATCGACTAGACAATACCTTTGATGGGATAATTCGCCAAAAGATCGCGGAAAAAGGTTTAGAACATTCACAATCGCTTCCATCGGGTCGTTTGATGGCGAACACCGATAAAAACCCTCGATTTTTACAATAACAACAACTATGAAAAAGATTTGATTATGTAAATCATAAGTTCTCTTGCGTCTAAAAAATATTCGTGCACAAATATCATCAAGAATGCCGAAAGATTACGAAGAACAAGGAAAGAGGAACAATCCCAAACTCATACACGGAAAATCAATCAAAACCAACAACCAAGAACACGTGTGTGGTTCAATCTAAACACCCATATGATAAGATTAGCTACTCATGATCAATTCAACAATAATAGAAAAAATCATAGAGTAAAATATGATAGAAATCTTCCCTTACGAAATCGAAATCGAGGCCCTAGGAAGGTTTGATGTTCTTCCTTCAAAAACTCACAAAATCTTCATACAAGGAATGAAAATCACTCAGAAATATGTCTCTCGATGTTTAGAATACAAGAAAGTTGAGAAAAAAATGAGTTTTTCCTCCAGAATTTCAGCTCTCCCAAGTTGAGTGTAGGGTTTCCCTTTATATACCCGTCAAAAACCGCAAAAAGTGCAGAAAACCGCATTTTCTGCATAAACAGGGGTTGGACCGCGGTCCGCAGGGCTTGGACCGCGGTCTGGATGATTTTTTTTTTTTGGGGGTGGCTGGGATGCGGTCTGGATTTGGGACCACGGTCTGGATGCGGTCCGGGCTTGGACCGCGTCTCAACTCTTCGGGCCGCGGTCTGGACTGCGCGGCCGTAGTCTAGAAGCCATATCTCCTTCAATACACCTCGGAATTTAGCGTATAATATACCGTTGCGAAGCTAATTTCAAAAGGAATCCATATATATATATATATATAACATCCTAATTCGAGGTAATGAATCTGGAAATTAGAAAATAAGACCAACATTGCTTCAATCTTCATCGTTTTAGGCCCCGTTCTTACTCTTGATCGTTATAAACTCCAATATTGGCCATAAAAGCGCATATTTCACCACAATCTTCGTCCGGCTACCTATAAAATAAAAACACAACATACCATGCGTAAAAAGAGCAAAAACACTCAAAAATAAATGAAAGCGCGACTCAATAGAACGGAATGAGACGATCAAAAATCGATTAATCAGTTAACAAAGCAGGAATCGCGATTTTAGTGCTGTCTCACAGTGCAGAAAATCTGCTCGCGTTTTTTTTTTTTGATTTCGAAAATCGGAGAGAAAAAATTTTTACTCATTGAGTATCGTGCTGATAACGTGTTATGAACTTGAGAGAAAAGGAGAGAAATTGGAAGAGAAGAAGAATAATGTGTGTATTCTTATGAGGGCCAAAATCCTTTATTTATAGGTACACATCTAGGGTTTCAGGGGTATAAAGGTCATTCATTAATAAATACATTAATTACAACAACCATAAATAATTTTATTATCATGCAATCTATCCATCAAATAATTTTATATTTAATATATATACCATAATGAATTTATTACCATTAAATATATGTCAAAATAAATTTAGAAATGGGAATCAATTTTTTAATACCAAATCATAAAATTGATAAGTTTTATATCCTCATTCATAAAACTATAAGTTTTTTGTACCATTTTGATTAAAAAGACTAAAATGTCCTCTCTTTTACATAATTTTATTACCATGAAATCTATGTTAGTTGTACATTTATCTTAATTGATTTAGTGTTATCCGATTGATTTGTCATTTATTGTATAATTGATATGTATCATTTATTGTAGATATATATGCCTTTAGTAGCATTGTATAGTAGGCATATATATCCCCCTTCATGTTAGATGTACATTTGTCTTAATTGATTTAGTGTTATCCGATTGATTTGTCATTTATTGTATAATTGATATGTATCATTTATTGTAGATATATATGCCTTTAGTAGCATTGTATAGTAGGCATATATATCCCCCTTCATTGTAATCGGTATTAATCAATCAAACACATTACTCATCCCCTTGAAACACATATTATCAAATGACATGGTATCGTCCAATCGTTGATCCAAACCCTAAACACTAACACTTCCGCTCCACCTAAAATCTGTCATTATTTTTGTTTTCCTTTTCCTTTTTTGTCGATCGTTGGTATAAACAGAATTACCAGACGACTAGTGTGATTGTGTGAAGGTCGATCGTTGGCTTTTGTGATAGTCAGTCGCCCTTCCAGTTTAATACGTTGCTTTAGTGACGATCATTGGTATCATCAACATCACCACTCGACCCATCTATTTAAGTTCTCATTTTTGTTGCTGCTTAAACCCTACTACTCTCACTGCCTTATTAATCCCTATCCATTCACTGTTCAGCAAAACAAAACCTTACACAACACCATGACTCCACCACCATCACCTGTCATACTCCTCTCCGATAAATTAATGACCATTAACAACCTAAATAACCTAATACCCGTAAAGTTGGACGTGGACAAGATGAATTATTCATCTTGGGTCTACTTCTTTCTACAACTTTGTCGAGGCTATTCTCTCCTGGATCATATTGAGACCAAGAATAAAGATGATTCTTCTTCGAGCACTGCCCCACCTCATGATGATGAGTGGTTAAAAATTGACACAATCATCTTATCTTGGATCTTTGTCACCATCTCTAAAACACTTCAACAACGACTTGTCGTTGACAACCCTCAATCGGCAAAACAAGCATGGGACATACTTGCTGTAACACCCCCGTGATTTACAGGGATATTACAGTGCCGTAGATTCTTTTTAGAGAATCTACTAGGCTAAGACCAACACAAAATACATTAAACGATAACAAAACTAGGACATTCATCCATTAAAAGACACCAAATTCAACTCGATAAGTTGTACACCAAAATACCAAATAACAAATCGTCCCGTAGGATCATAAAACACAACTATTTCAACGGGAGTACAACAACATCATTAACCATCAAATCTGACATGACATACAACACGCATGCACTACGCGAGTACAAAACCAAAATATGAATTTGACCACGACCAAACAACCACCAACTCAAATTAGCACACGATATCACTGCTGCCCACCAAGCTCGTGTCCGCCCTGTGCTAGTCCTCCCTCTGGACCTGTACCTGAATACACAAAAGTATATCCACCCCAGAAGGGGTCAGCAAGAAGCCGGTGCAAGTACAATGATTCTAGAATATGTACAACAAGTGAATAATCAACAAAAAAACACAGAAATCACAGTGCCATCACATATATTCTGGAATACCACATCATAATCATCATCACAAAATAACCTACCGAGCTATACTGGCCCCGCATCCCGCAAGATACGCACCCCAAGAGACCTCGTCAGGTTCTCTCTGGTTGTATAGCCCAACCGAGTGATCCGTAGGGAAACGCAGCCTACCGGACCCCAGGGGACCCTCACTAGTTTTACTCGGCTCACACACACTCGATCAACAATTGGCACAAATCACATTTTTACATATTCACACGAAGTACATTAAACACAATCAAAGTACTTGCCTCAATTCGAACGACATGGGAAACAACGAACGGATGGACGTACGGTTCGAACTTCCTTCAAAAATTCAACCCTAACACATCGAGATACCGAATTAAAACACAACACCATGGAAACGGAAGAATTCACCCTAAGTTCTACCCTTAGAGACATTTAATCGAACACTACGGAGGCGACAAAGGTCGAACCCAAGAACGAATTAAAAACTCAGAATTTAATCCATAATCTTTGAGGGAAAACAAAGGAACATGATTACAACATCATAATCTAACATAATCCAAAGCCAAAACGAGCTTCAATCAAGAATTCCCAACAAACCCCAAAATTCTTTGAAATAACTTGAAGAACTTCAACCACATACCTTAATTCAACCAAGAGGTGGATAATTCTTCAATAATGAACTTGATATCTTGATTGTATAGTGTTTGGAACATGTTTATGGCTTGATTTTGGAGTTTAAGATGAAGGATTCTAGGTGGAGGATGAAGGGAAGGTGCTAGAATGCCCAAAGAATCGACCAAAGGCTATATATAGCTCCCGAAATGGGTTTTTCAGCATTTCTGCACTTCCGGTCGTGTCACAGGACACGGTCGAGTCAGGGGTCATGTCACAGTCCAGAACCTTTTTGCTGAACCGTAACAGTTCGACACGCCCGCGTCAAATGACACGGCCGTGTCACTGTACCAGGGTCCGCTATTTCGACCATAACTCCTTCGTCCGGACTCCGGTTGACTCACCGTTTGAACCATTAGAAAGCTAACTCAATTATATACAATTATGTAAAAGTTTAGAATTTTTTGATTTTTGTGGAATTTATGGCGATCGACCGAAGTCAGCCCTTGTGCAAATCACAATTCGGAAATACCTACTCTTATTCTATTAACCCCCTTTTGGTAATACATTCATATCTTACGGCCATAACTCTCGAGTCACCACTTCGACATTCCGGAAAAAACGAGCACAATCCGAAAATCACAAAACTCAATAATTATCAGCCATGAACATACCAAGGTCAATCATCAATACATACGATCCAAATAGCCACAATACCACAAAATACATCTAAAACAACACTCATAAAATACACGGGTATTACACCCTTACCCCCTAAAAAGAAATTTCTTCCCGAAACTTAAGATACAAAAAGTTCGGGGTATCGGGCACGCATACTATCCTCGGTCTCCCACATGGCCTCCTCAATTCCATGCTTAGACCATTGGACCTTTACTAACGGAATCACTTTCCGTCGCAATTTTTTTACTCGTCGCTCTAGTATGGTTACCGGTTGTTCTTCATACGTGACATCATCATTAACCTCAATCTCTTGATAATCAATAACATGGCTTGGATCTGGAACATACTTACGCAATTGTGAAACATGAAACACATTATGAACATGACTAAGTGTTGGAGGCAACGCTAGTCGATAAGCTACATCACCTACCTTGTCCATGATCTCGAAGGGGCCAATATAACGAGGACTAAGCTTCCTCTTCTTGCCAAACCGAAGAACTCCACGAGTCGGCGATACTTTCAACAACACATGGTCTCCTGCCTGGAACTCTAATGGTCGACGACGAACGTCGGCATATGAATTTTGTCGAATCTGAGCGGTCAACAACCTTTGCCGAATAATTGCGACTTTTTCCCGTGTTTGAACCACCAAGTCCGGTTCTACTCCAAGTAACTCGTACGGTTCGTCCCAACAGATTGGAGATCTACACCGTCTTCCATATAATGCTTCAAACGGAGCCATCCCAATCGAACTATGCCAACTGTTATCGTACGCAAATTCAATCAATGGTAAATGAGTCTCCCAATCTTCTTTCCAATCCAACGCACAAGCCCTCAACATGTCTTCCAGCGTTTGGATCGTCCTCTCCGACTGTCCGTCTGTCTGGGGATGATAAGCGGTGCTGAAATTCAGTTTGATACTGAGTGCTCGATGTACTGCTTGCCAGAAATGAGACACAAAACGCCCATCGCGATCAGACACTATACTTTTTGGGGTACCATGGAGTCTCACAATATCCGCAATAAATAACCGAGCTAACCTCTCTGGTCCCCAAGTATCTCTAATGCCCAGAAAGTGTGTGGATTTGGTTAGCCGATCAACGATCACCCAAATCATATTCACTCCAGTTCGCGTCTTTGGCATTCCCACAATAAAATCCATCGCTATATCTTCCCACTTCCATTCCGGAATTGCTAGCGGTTGCAATTTACCGGCAGGTCTCTGATGCTCCGCTTTAACCTGCTGACAAGTCAAGCATTTCGACACGAACTCCATTACATCTTTCTTCATGTTCGGCTACCAAAATTTTTTCTTTAAGTCCTTACACATTTTACTCATACCCGGATGAATCGAGTACGGAGTAGAATGTGATTCATTCAAAATCACTTGTTTGAGATCATCCCGATTAGGTACACAAGTTCTACTTCAAAATCGAAGAACTCCGTCTTCATCGATTAAGAATCCAGGAGCTTTTCCTTTAACACTGTCTTCCCGAAGCTGCACAATTGAGAGATCATCTAACTGTTTGGACTTAATATCTTCCATCACAGAGGACGTAATCTCACGGAAACGCAACTGTCCTTGAGTTCTGTGAGGCCAAACTTCAATTTCCAAATCAATCAACTCTCGTCTGAGCTTCGGTTGAATGGTAGTTCCAACTTCTGCAACACGACTGACTTGTGGCTTAACGCATCGGCAACGACATTCGCTTTACCTGGATGGTAAAGAATGTCAAGATCATAATCTTTAAGCAATTCCAACCATCGCCGCGGACGCATATTAAGCTCCTTCTACGTGAATATATACATCTAGCTCTTATGATCCGTATACACTCGACAAGAAGAACCATATAAGTAATGCCTCCAAATTTTCAACGCAAACACCACAGCGGCTAACTCAAGATCATGAGTAAGATAATTCATCTCGTATGGCTTTAATTGTCGATACACATGAGCCACTACTCTCTCATTTTGCATCAATACACATCCCAATCCTTGTTTAGAAGCATCACTATAAATAACGAAACCTTCCGTTCCTTGTGGTAAGGCTAGGATCGGAGACGTAGTCAACCTCTTATTTAATTCATCAAAACTCCTCTAACACTCGTCACTCCATTCAAATTTCTGAGTTTTCTGCAATAATAGGGTGAGCGGTCGAGCAATTTTTGAGAATCCTTCGACAAACTAATGATAATAGCCCGCTAATCCCAGAAAACTCCGAACTTCCTTAACATTCCATGGAGGCTCCCAAGCTAAGACTGCTTCAACCTTTTGAGGGTCTACTCGAATACCATCGGCTGATATGATGTGTCCCAGAAAAGAAACTTCTCTAAGCCAGAACTCGCACTTAGAAAATTTACCATAAAGCTTATCAACCCTCAAAATACTCAACGAGATCCTCAAGTGTTCGGCATGCTCCGTCTCACTTTTGGAATAGATTAAAATATCGTCAATAAACACCACCACAAATTTATCTAGATATTCGATAAAGGTTTTGTTCATAAGCTGCATAAATGCCGTCGGAGCATTTGTTAAACCGAATGGCATAACTACGAATTCGTAATGCCCATACCTCGTTCGAAATGCTGACCTAGGGATATCCGAATCTCGAATTCGCAGTTGGTAATATCCTGAGCTCAAATCAATCTTGGTTAAAACCGTAGCCCCTTGTAATTGGTCAAATAGATCATCGATTCTTCGCAACGGATACTTGTTCTTGATAGTGAGTTTATTCAACTCACGATAGTCAATACATAGCCGTAAGGACCCATCTTTCTTTCGTACAAACAATACCGGTGCACCCCATGGCGACACACTAGGCCGAATATAACCTTTGTCCAACAATTCACCCAATTGTTTCTTCAATTCTAACATTTCCGATGGGGCCATTCTGTACGGTGCCTTGGATATTGGCACCGCATTGGTCTCTAGTTCGATGACGAACTCCACTTCACGATGTGGTGGCAATCCCGACAAATCATCCGGAAATACGTCTGGAAATTCATTCACAATTAGAACAGAGGACAACTGTACCTCGCCAACTTCCGACTTCAACGCGTAACACCAATAACTGGTACAACCTTGTCGCAATAATTTCATCGCCGTCATGGCTCGAATAATCTTCCCAGAAGTACCAGGTTTCTTCCCTTCAAAAACGTGCTCAGTACCATCCGATGCGACTATCGAAATTATTTTCCGACGATAATCTACTATCGCTCCATGCCGATTTAACCAATCATCACCGAGGATTAAATCCTCTCCCATCATATCGATCACAATCAAGTCGGATGACCAATCTTTACTGCCAATGGTTACAGGACAATTGGCAATCTCTCGATCCCCAATTACCCTTTCCCCACTTGGCATCCCAACAATAAAAGGTTCACATGCAGAGAGACCGTCTAGACCCAAACGATTCACACAAGACAATGATATAAAAGAATGAGTAGCTCCAGAATCAAACAATACATCTACCGGGTGCATCAAAATATAAACAATACCTGACGTAGTTGCAGTCCCTACATCATCAGTCCGCCTCATCTCGTACAATCGAGGTGGAGCTGATCCAATACTAGGTGCATCCCTACGCTCGGTCTTACCTCTGTCACTTCCGCGTCCGACACTCGGAGTTGGATGACCCGTAACTGTGCCGGCCGGAGTAGGAGACTATTTAGAGAAGATCCTGCCCACTGACTCACAATATAATGCGTGATGACCCTGCTTCCCACACTTAAAACAATCAATGGGGCGAGAAGTGCAACGAGAACTGATATGTCCCGGATTTTCACAATTAAAACAAACTTTCGGCACTACTCCACTAGGCTGAGGGTAACCAATAGAAGATTGCACAGAAGGTTGAGGCCTACGCGATCCACTGCCTCGGAAACTACCAGAAAATTCCGATTTCTTCGAGCTCGAAACTGCAGGAACCGGAACTGACACCATCTCATAAGAAAGTGCTATATCCTGATATTCTCTCAAAGTAGTACACCCAAGGCCCACCATATACTTTCGGACCTCCGGTTTCATCCATGCGTCGAAATGAAGTATCTTGTCTATCTCATCCTTAACCCGATCTTGGACATACACTAACTGCTTGTTGTATGTCTTGATTGCCTAAGAAATAGGAACATCTTCGGGTTGAGCTCTGAAGAACTCACTGACTCTTGCTAACTGTACCGGCGCTGGACAATACTGAGCTTCCATCAATTCTTTAAATTCTTCCCAAGTGACATCACGGTCCTTGGGCTTAACATCTCGCCACCAGTCTGAAGCGTCATCAACTGTCAGATATTGAGCAATCGGGACTCTCTTGGCCTCAGGACAACCAATACCGTCAAAGATCTTCTCCAGCTCAACTAACCAATGATCCCAGTTGTTCGCATCACCGGAACCATCGAATCTGGGAGGGTTCATCTTCATAACTTCTTGAAGCCATCGATCATCAACCGTCCTGCCAGTATTAATATTCTGCACCACTTGTGCCAGTTGGTGCACTTGTGTTACGACTTCTTGAAGAACGTTAGGCACTTCGGCCTCCGAGCCTCCATCTGAACCTCCCGAAGGGATCAGGTCCGACCTAGTCACAGAACGAGATGCCAATTCTGAAACGGACCTCTCGGACTCAGACACAACTACTCTGCTACGGCCTCGGCCACGACCGCGTTGACGGATAGTTCTACCTCTCGGCATACTGAAGAATAAAAATGGTTCAACAAGGAAAGGATTACAATAATAGATTGCACAATATTAAGGTAATTATTTCCGAAGTAAAGAAACAACCAACATCTGAAGGGTCTTCCAGCACAGGCAACACGGGGTGGTAGCATGCCAATGATATCGTAGACAACAACTGACTCAATTTAACAGACCCAAAACACCGACAGACTAGGTATCCATAAACCTAGGCTCTGATACCATATTCTGTAACACCCCCGTGATTTGCAGGGATATTACAGCGCCGTAGATTCTTTTTAGAGAATCTACCAGACTAAGACCAACACAAAATACATTAAACGATAACAAAACTAGGACATTCATCCATTAAAAGATACCAAATTCAACTCGATTAGTTGTACACCACACTACCAAATAACAAATCGTCCCGTAGGATCATAAAACACAACCATTTCAACGGGAGTACAACAACATCATTAACCATCAAATCTGACATGACATACAACACAGATAGTACCCGCGCGAGTACAAAACCAAAATATGAATTTGACCACGACCAAACAACCACCAACTCAAATTAGCACACGATATCACTGCTGCCTACCAAGCTCGTGTCCGCCCTGTGCTAGTCCTTCCTCTGGACCTGTACCTGAATACACAAAAGTATATCCACCCCAGAAGGGGTCAGCAAGAAGCCGGTGCAAGTACAATAATTCTAGAATATGTACAACAAGTGAATAATCAACAAAAAAACACAGAAATCACAGTGCCATCACAGATATTCCGGAATACCACATCACAATCATCATCACAAAACAACCTCCCGAGCTATACTGGCCCCGCATCCCGCAAGATACGCACCCCAAGAGACCTCGCCAGGTTCTCTCTGGTTGTATAGCCCAACCGAGTGATCCGTAGGGAAACGCAGCCTACCGGACCCCAAGGGACCCTCAATGGTTTTACTCGACTCACACACACTCGATCAACAATTGGCACAAATCACATTTTTACATATTCACACGAAGTACATTAAACACAATCAAAGTACTTGCCTCAATTCGAACGACACAGGAAACAACAAACGAATGGACGTACGGTTCGAAATTCCTTCAACAATTCAACCCTAACACATCTAGATACCGAATCAAAACACAACACCATGGAAACGGAAGAATTCACCCTAAGTTCTACCCTTAGATACATTTAATCGAACACTATGGAGGCGACAAAGGTCGAACCCAAGAATGAATTAAAAACTCGGAATTTAATCCATAAACTTTGAGGGAAAACAAAGGAACATGATTACAACATCATAATCTAACATAATCCAAAGCCAAAACGAGCTTGAATCAAGAACTCCCAACAAACCCCAAAGTTCTTTGAAATAACTTGAAGAACTTCAACCACATACCTTAATTCAACCAAGAGATGGATAATTCTTCAATAATGAACTTGATATCTTGATTCTATAGTGTTTGGAACATGTTTATGGCTTGATTTTGGAGTTTAAGATGAAGGATACTAGGTGGAGGATGAAGGGAAGGTGCTAGAATGCCCAAAAAATCGACCAAAGGCTATATATAGCTCCCGAAATGGGTTTTTCAGCATTTCTGCACTTCCGGTCGTGTCACAAGACACGGTCGAGTCAGGGGTCGTGTCACAGTCCAGAACCTTTTTGCTGAACCGTAACAGTTCGACACGCCCGCGTCAAATGACACGGCCGTGTCACTGTACCAGGGTCCGCTATTTCGATCATAACTCCTTTGTTCCGACTCCGATTGACTCACAGTTTGAACCATTAGAAAGCTAACCCAATTATCTACAATTTTGTAAAATTTTAGAATTTTTGGATTTTTGTGGAATTTATGGCGATCGACCGAAGTCAGCCCTTGTGCAAATCACAATTCGGAAATACCTACTCTTATTCTATTAACCCCCTTTTGGTAATACATTCATATCTTACGGACATAACTCTCGAGTCACCACTTCGACATTCCGGCGAAAACGAGCACAATCCAAAAATTACAAAACTCAATAATTATCAGCCATGAACATACCAAGGTCAATCATCAATACATACGATCCAAATAGCCACAATATCACAAAATACATCTAAAACAACACTCATAAAATACACGGGTATTACACTTGCCGACATTTTTCATGACAATAAACGTACCTATTCGATTGCCTTGAAGGCAGAACTTCGCTCCATAAAGCTTGGTGATATGAGTATTGATGCATACTTCCGCAAGATTGAAAACATAGCCACCATCTTATATAGTCTTGGGTCAAGTATGGACAATGATGACATTGTCACCTTTGCCCTTGAAGGCTTGCCTTCGTGGTATGATAACATAGCCACCATTATCGCTCACCGAGACCCATTTCCGGATCTAAAAACTGTTAGATATATGCTCACCACGGAGGAGATGCGGTTAAAGTCACGGGGCCAAGACACACTTGTCAATGCTACGTCATCCTCACCGGTGGTCCTATTGGCGAATTCTGGTTCTAACACTCATCGTTCAACCTCTTCCATGGATAAGGTAAATAAGCCATGCTTCAACTTTAATAAAGGTTCATGTCGATATGGTGTGTCTTGCAAATTCTTACATAATGGGGTTCATGGTCTAGCTACTCGTACGTCTAGCTCAAATGATATATCAAACGTACCTTTGACATCTATGAATATCCAAAACTTACAAAATCTATTGGCTAGGCTTGGTTGTAATGGAAATAGCAATACCAATGTTACCACAGTTGGTAATTCGAATGTTGCTCAACCAGTGGCATTTTACACAAACACTGGTACACAACCCAAACAATTCCCCCACCAGGCTTTACTACTCCTACAGCCCATCAGCCCACTCACCCGTATTACCCAGGTCAGCCCACCCAGCAAACATGTCACTTGGGATCGGGGGGTTCATACTTTATGACGGGTCAGAAAGGGATGGGGGTCAATGCATGGTGACTGGTCCAACGCAGCAGGCTGGTTAATTAGGATTAGGGGGTTCGTTTAATATGGTGGGTCAGCAGACAGTTCAACAAGGGGTGGGGGGTCAATTACCATTTGGTCAACAAACCATAACTAGTCAACAGCCAAATCTTGGGAATTTTATGGTTGGTTCGGGTCAATTGCCGGGTCAAGAAACTCTTTTGCCGAATGCCTTTACTACTGGAACTCTTCATGACCCCACAAATGCTAATTGGAATATTGATACAGGTGCGACTTCTCACCTTAACGACTCTGTTGATAATCTAAGTGATGTTTTTAATTCGTGTATTTATTTATCTGTTGCAGTTGGTAACGGGCATTCTATTCCCATTACCAACTCTGGCCATAGCATCTTGCCTACACCATTTCGACCCCTTCATTTAAACAATGTCTTAATCACTCCTAATATCGTAAAAAATCTTATTTCCATTCGTCAGTTTGTTTGTGACAATTATTGTACTGTTGAATTTGATCCTTTTGGTTTTTCTGTTAAGGACTTCCAAACTCGTCGGGTTCTGCTCCGCTGTGATAGCACTGGACCTCTCTACCCTGTTACGAAGCCATCTCCAATTCCTCAGGTCTATCTCACCAGTCAATACACGTGGCATCAATGTCTTGGACATCCAGGAAGTGAAGTGCTACGCAGTGTTATTTCCAATAATTCCATTTCATGTAATAAGGAAAAGTCTCCCGTGCTTTGTCATGCCTGCCAACTTGGTAAGCACGTTCGACTTCCATTTGTTAGTTCCTCGACTTTTGTTTACTCGTATTTTGACATTATTCACTCGGACTTGTGGATTTCCCCAATTCCGAGCCTTTCTGGTTTTCGTTACTATGTTCTATTTTTAGACCACTATTCACAATTTGTCTGGGTTTATCCTTTAGTAAGTAAATCTGATGTTCTATCCAAATTTATGCTATTTTGTTCATTTGTCAAAAATCAATTCAAGTGTGATATAAAATCATTTCAGTGCGACCATGGTGGTGAATTTGACAACCAAGCATTTCACAAATTATTTGCTGATAATGGAATCCAGTTTCGCTTCTCATGTCCACGGACTTCTCAACAGAATGGAAAATCCGAAAGGATGATTCGCACCATTAACAACATTATTCGGACATTATTGTTTCAAGCCCACCTATCACCTAATTACTGGGCTGAAGCCCTCAATATGGCTGTTTACTTATTAAATATTTTACCATCTCGCGCCATTGAAAATGTGGTTCCCTTTACTCGCCTTTTTGGAACCAAACTTGACTATAGCCTCTTACGTGTTTTTGGCTGTCTCTGTTATCCCTACCTTGATACCGAACACAAACTTGGGGCCCGGGCTACACCTTCCATATTTTTGGGGCATGCCTCTAATCATCGTGGCTATCGTTGCCTAGATTTGAACACAAATAAAATTATCATTTCACGTCATGTTACATTTGATGAAACTGTCTTCCCGTTTCATTCCATGACACCCAATACAAGTCCCTCATATGATTTTTTGGATGACTCCTCAAATGTCATCTCAAATATAATCAAACTCACACCTACATCTACCACCACTTTACCAACCAATTTACCTCAACCAAACACTCCCATTCACGTTGATGACACCAATATTCACGTTGATGACACCAGTTCCCCTATAAACGGCGCACATTCCCCAACTCATACACAAACACCTACCCCAATAGCCACGGTTTCCCCACCCCAAACTCATGAAACAAATTCACTTAATCAAAACCCCGTTTCTGTTTCCCAAGATCCCACACCTGCTACTACCAACCCAAACCCGGTTTCAACTCACCACATGGTCACACGCTCTCGTGTCGGGACTAATCGTCCCACTCAGCGTTTAAATCTTCATGTGTCTGCTATCTCCCCCTTACCAAAATCATATAATGCTGCGTTTAATTACTCTGATTGGCGAAATGCTATGCCTGATGAGCACAATGCACTTATTAAAAATAACACTTGGATTCTGGTCCCTCGACCCATGGATGCAAATATTATTCGCAGTATGTGGTTATTTCGCCATAAGTTCTTAACAGATGGTACTCTTAGTCGCTACAAAGCTCGGCTTGTTGCGAATGGCAGTTCTCAAATTGAGGGTATAGATGTTGATGAGACCTTCAGCCCAGTTGTAAAACCAAGTACTATTCGGACGGTTCTTAGTTTGGCTATTTCTCGACATTGGCCGGTTCATCAGCTTGATGTCAAGAATGCCTTTTTGCATGGTGATTTGACTGAGACTGTTTACATGCATCAGCCTCCTGGTTTTCGGGACCCTATACATCCTGATTATGTTTGTTTATTAAAGAGGTCTCTTTATGGCCTCAAGCAGCTCCTCGGGCATGGTTTCAGCGTTTTGCAGCATATATTCTTCGGGTTGGATTCACTCATAGTCGTTGTGACACATCATTATTTATCTATCGACAGGGGACTGATACTACCTATCTATTACTATATGTTGATGATATTGTCCTAACAGCTTCTTCTGAGAGTTTGTTACAGCGGGTTATTGCTTCTTTGCATAAGGAGTTTTCTATGACGGATTTGGGATCTTTAAATTACTTTCTGGGCATATCTGTTTCAGGTGATTCTACATGGATGTTCTTATCTCAGCGTAAGTATGCTACTGAGATTCTAGAGCGAGCACACATGGTTGTGTGTAACCCCAGTCGGACTCCTGTTGATACTGAGTCCAAACTGGGTGAAGATGGTGATTCAGTGTCGGATTCGACCCTATATAGGAGTCTTGCGGGTTCTCTTCAGTACCTCACGTTTACTCGACCTAATAGTTCCTATGCAGTACAGCATGTTTGCCTTCATATGCATGATCCACGGGAACCTCATTTCTCCGCTCTTAAACGGATTTTGCGATATGTTCGGGGTACATTAGATTATGGACTACAGTTGTTCGCCTCCTCGACATCTTCCTTAGTTGCCTATTCGGATGCAGATTGGGTTGGCTGTCCTACTACTCGGAGATCCACTTCTGGATATTGTGTGTTTCTTGGCAACAACCTGCTCTCATGGTCTTCCAAGCGTCAACCGACGCTCTCCTGTTCTAGTGCTGAGGCCGAGTACCGGGGCATTGCTAATGCAGTTGCTGGGACATGTTGGCTACGGAATCTTCTGCGTGAATTGCATACTCCCCTGTCATACGCTACTTTGGTTTACTGTGACAATGTGAGTGCTGTTTATCTGTCTTCAAATCCGGTTCAGCATCAACGGACAAAAAACATTGAGATTGACATTCATTTTGTTCGGGATTTGGTAGCCTGGTCGTCCGGTTCTTCATGTCCCTTCCCGCTATCAGTATGCAGACATTTTCACTAAGGGTCTGCCTTCTGCATTATTCGAAGAGTTCCGTTCCAGCTTGAGTGTTCGTTGCCCTCCCGCTCAAACTGCGGGGGAGTGTTAGTTGTACATTTATCTTAATTGATTTAGTGTTATCCGATTGATTTGTCATTTATTGTATAATTGATATGTATCATTTATTGTAGATATATATGCCTTTAGTAGCATTGTATAGTAGGCATATATATCCCAAAAATAGTAACTACAACTTTGCACCACATTCATTCTCAACTTAACCCAAATTAAATAATTACAATTATAAAAGTCTTATAAAATCGCAATCCATATATTAAATTTATTCATTATTTCAAAAAAAAATAACCAAACAATTTAATAGATAATTAGCATGGTAAAAAGCGATATATATTTAGTAATTATAGTAATAATTGTTGAGTCACGCCTATTACTAAGAGAACTCCATTGTGTAATATTACGAACGGTGAGTGTTTATGTAAATATTTAATTTTACGATCTGTCTACCTATATTATATAGAAAAAGAAAAGTACAAATTTTCCTACGTTCACCATATTCACCGAAGTATTTGAGGACGTTCACATCATCATTCTTTTTTAATTTACTTTTTTTGTCCTAATTAGATAATTCAATTATCATCATCATTCTAGTTTTAATTTATTTTTATTTTTATATCGGCTCTCATTAAATAATCCACATCTCGTGCATTTCTAATTTGTTTTTATTAATTTATTCAATTTGTATTGATGTTACTTACTTATGACTTGAATGTCCAAACATAAATTGTTGCGAGGCTCGTACGATCGAATAGAAATAAAATATATTTCAAAAAATTGATGCCTAAAGTGGTGTAATTCTATCAAATAAAAATAATTCTTTTAATCGCATAACTCACTGATCATTTCTGTACCAAAAATATACGAGTTGACGAATTATTATTGACTTAATTATATATATAATATTATATTTTATTTTAGTACATAGTCATATACATAAGCTTAAACTATAAGTTTTTACTTTTTTGATGGACTATTTCTCATTAGTTCAAGAAGCCATTAATTTGTACAGCAATTTAGGTAAAGTACCAATTTCTCCCTAATTCGACCAACTATTTACACATTACGTTGCTATATTTTTAATAGTTCCTATCTTTTTTAATACTAAATTATAAAAGTAACAAATTATATATTCTCATTCATAAGAGTATAAGTCTTTGATACCAAAATATGTTAAAAGACATTAGTGCCCTTAAGTCTACCACTAAAGATAAAAAAAAAAGATAAAAAAATAAAAATAAAACACATAATCTAATTAAATGGTCCCACCAACCCACTCCTTCTCTCTCTTCCAATAAAACAACCCCCTCTCTCTCTCTCGTAAGAACCCGATCGTCTCCAACCAAAATCCATCACCGGTAATAAAGTGGCGGACTCTGACTACGACAGAGAATCCGAACACGATAGAAGTTCCTCACACGATAGTGACACCCAATTTGAAGAGGCTTTCCTTAATGAGCCGTCGGTTATGTCCTGAGTTTGCCATTTTTTTTTAAATTTAAGCTTTTAAAATATGTCTTTGTACATTCTTAATTGTAGTAAGGATGGATGTATATAATTGTATAAGTTAAGGTAGCGTTATTTAGAAGTTTGAGCGTTGAAAATTGGTGTACAGTCACAAATGATCGTGCCCACGATGGATGTTATCGGCCCACGATGGTGCTGAAGACGATGACACCATCGTGTCCACGATGGTATTTCGTGGACACGATGGTTTATACACGACGGGCATCGATTGTATGAGCTGTCATGGGCAACAAGACCAAAGGCCTCTATCTTGCACACGATGGTTTACACACGACGGGTATCGAATGTGTGCAGCCTATCGTGTGCAAGGGAGAGGCCTTTTGTGTTCATTTCCTTAGGCATTATATCATGGTTCTTATGTTTTGTATGTCTATATTCCAGCCTAGTTGCGTGTGAAAGAGACCCACATTGTGCTTTATTACACAATAACTCAATTTTTACATATGGAAAGCAGTATTTAAATAGATCATTGAGACACTAAGACGTATTGGCCACAATTGACCGAGCTATTCAGAGCTTGATCGAGGGAGTCCTTGGCCGTTTGATTAAAATGAGGAGAAATGGGAGTACAAATACTGTCCTACATTACGTGATTGCCAGTCAGTTGGAGGGTGATCAAATCCCCCGGATGAGTCTGGTTCCAAGTTTGCGGGAGGACCATTCGTTTCATGACACGTGATTTTTCCATGATCACTGGACTGCACTTTGGCAACTCTAACTTCCATCCAAAGAACAACCATCTCCTTCGGGCTGATAGTATTTTTCACAGAGTACTCCATGCCAAAAATATTAAGGTTAGTATATTGCGCAAGAAGTTCAATTAGCGAGATTTGTGTACAGACATAATAGATTATGTGAAGGTAGCCAATTTGCTGATATACTACTACTTTATCCTATGCCGTGATGACATGATGGTTTGAGACATGGGCATGGGCATTAGTTGAGGATTTTGAGAAGTGGGCATTTATTTTCTTGGGGTTCTTTTGGGGCTTTGTTTTACTAAATAAACAATGTGGCTATGAAGGAGGGACATGAATATAAGGACTATCACTTCCATGGTCCGGTTTGGGCTTTACATATATGGAGATACGAGATGATTTATTCATTGGGAGAGTTGTGTGGAATTCGAGATAAAGCTATCCAAGTTCCCCGGTGTTTGATGTGGACTACAAGGAAGATGGTATGTAATTTCACTCATTTCTTTGACAAAAAGGTACGTAAGTTTATAAAACTATTTCCTTGTGACTTCACTCATTTCTTCGGCGTTATATGATTTCACTCTAATAGTAAGTTTCGTGACTTGTTTTTCAGCACAAAGTACTTCCCTCTTTACCGCATCTGGAGGAGGATGAGAATGAGTACTACTACCACAGTTTTGAGAATGTCTCGCCATAAGATTTTAAGTTCATAAAGCCTATACGAATAGCACAGAAGAACAAGGAGGATGAGTGACGTGAAAAATAGCGAACGCAAGCGCACGTTATCGTATAAGTAATAAATTGAAAAGTAGAGTATCGTTCCCACGAGGACTGTCTAACTAAGTACCACTTTATTTGTCATCTTCAATATTATTTGTACGATCGAATAATTGGTTTGGTTTTGCAAGAAAATAAATAAAATAAATAAAGGCTGAAAATTTCAGATTAAGGAATAATAAACGCTACGTTCTAAAGAGAGAGTTTATTGGTTTTAAAAGCGTCCAGGGTCGAGAATCCACCACAGTTATTCAGAATTGAGTTGCTAGAGTTCTAAAGATGATTATTGAGTTGGATGAAAGTTTAGATTATCTAGCTTAATCCCATCGCCCCTCCCGAGATTGCTAGAATATACCGAGAACTAGCAAATCACTATATTCCTATGTGACTTGTTTCATCATGGCCTAAAAAGCACTTATAATCTAATTTTGACTACAATCGCCTTGAGGGTATATTCCTATCCCAAAATATCCGATTGGTTTTAATTCCTTATGTCATTACTTGATTATCCTTTCCCAATTCAAAACAAGTAATTATTTTAGTTCGTAAATGGCCAGTAAATGAAAAGCATTACGATCAAGAATTAAAACTCAAACAACCACAATAATTTAGAGATATGCGAGGAACAAACAATTTCTCATATTAGGTTTCATTTTTTCCCTAGAACAAAGGATCTAGCCTAACATGCTAGAATTAATCAACAAAATACATAAATAAGACATGAGTTCAGAATATTCAAATACTAAGAGAGAAGATCTGAATTTGTGCTCATCCTGTCTAAGTCCTCGCCGAAGCCTCGGTCGGATTCCTCCTTGGATGCCTTGATGATCCCTTGATCTCCTCCTCTTTAAAAGTAGGTTTTGTATATCGTCTCCTCTCCCTCCAGGTTTGTGTCTTTGTCTCATCTTTTATAACCCTCTCCTCTCTCCAAATCGCGTCCAGAAAATTAGGTTTTGTCTGACTCCAAAACGGCCAAAATCACAGAATTGTATTAGGTTTTTTTCCGCTGCGGGCCACGGCCTGGAGTAAGTGTGTCGTGGCCCCAATTACAAAACTGACATGTCTGGGTGCAAATTCAGCATGGGCTGTGGCCCGTAGTGAGTGTACCGCGGCCCTCAGTACAGATTGTGGTAGCTTGCTGCATGTTGAGTCTGCGACACGGCCCAGCTTCGTGTGATGCGTCCCTCTACCGAAAAATGTCATTTTTGGTCCGTTTTGCTTCGCTCAAGCTCTAGGACTCCAATTTCCTACAAAACATATAAACATAATGCATTAGGAGCTCATTTACGCAGAATTAGATCAAAATAGAGATAAAATAATGACAATAAAGCGTACAAAAATAACACGTAACAAATACCTCCAAACTTAAACCTTTGCTTGTCCTCAAGCAAAAATCAACTCCAAACAAACTACAAGTATCGTGGACAATCGTGCAAATCCATATCGCTCTTATTAATGCTAACCTGAAAATCTCAAAGAATAATACGAATATCATACTAGTGAGTCACGTTACAGACAATGATTTCTCAAAGTAACCTTTTTCGTGCTAATCTCAACCCATGAAAGTAGTCAAGGCTCGAAGATCAACAAACGTGAAATGGGCCGACCGAAAAAATGAATGGTGAGGTTATAATAAGCTAACTCGCCTAGTTCCACAGCCTTGTGACATAAACATACGAAATGCAGCACAACTAATATGATTTCCATAATGACATTCCCCGGACAGCAATCCCACTTTATTTAATAACTATTATTATGATTTTAGGAACAACGAGTTAACCACTAGGTTTCGACTCCCGGAATGTTTCATCGGAAGAGTCCTAGGGTGGATTTCCATACTCATGTATTGGGAACCGTTTGACATAAAAGACACTCATGGGGCTCATGAATGCTCCTAGTTACTAAGTCTCCCTCCACAGCGGAGAAAAAACTCGAGTTTTTTTTTGGCTCGTCCGATTCAAGGTTGCTGTTTTACGCGAATTTAAACTACGGGTTACATGAATACATCCGGTTACTTGGCTTTCTATCATAAGAGATGCGATTTTTCTGAACAATTATTCAAACTCTTACACATGTCTATTCAAGGTTGTCATTTGACGCGAATGTAAACTACGGGTTAGGTGAATACATCCGGTTACTTGACTTCCCATCATAGAACATGCAAGGTTTTTCATTTTATGGGAATCAAAACTGTCTGAACCAATGCATAATCATAGGTACTTAGTTTAATGCTAACAAGGCCAAAGTCACTAGATGACTAGCTAGGTGAACAATGTAACCAAATAAATAGATACGGTGTCTCGTGTAATGCTAACACTACAAACATGTCTGTCCCATTTCCTGAATTCCAAGGCTTCCACAATGACGCAAAAACCAGATTGAAATGAGTACTCGAGTATAAAATAGCATAAGGTGAACTCGAATAAACTTATCCGATTCTGAAATTAGAATTAAGAATTATATATTCAGTCTTATGCATGGTTGCACGACATACTCACAAAATATTAAAAATATCCAAAATACCAAAGAAGACAAGCAAGTGACAAAGATATCGAAAATCAAGCAAGACAAATTAAACAAGCTAACTTCCCCCTGTAATACCCGTACTTTATATTTCTATATTTTTATATTCTAGTGACTTACTTGTGTTCATTGACCCATTTTGGACATGTTTTGTTCATCATATTTCATCATTCGAGCAAGTTTTGATATTGTTTCAGATTAATCGACGTATTATTTCGACTTTTCCACATATAAGTTTGATTTTGTAAAATCACCATCATATCTTGGAAACTCCAAAAGTTCTGAATATTTGTAGTATGATAGACCATCAAGTTAGCTTTCCAATAGTTCAAACAGTGAGTCAATCGGAGTTCGTATGTAGGAGTTATGGTCAAAATAACTAAGACTTCACAGTGCATAATTAGCGCACGCTAATCGCATCTATTAGCGCGCACTAACGGAGTCTGGCAGAGGGTTCAGGACTGCATTTTGCAGCCAATAGCGCACGCTACACATACCCCAGTGCGCTAACTGTTGGCAGTATATATAGGACTGCAGAGGTCAACTTTCGTCATTTCTTCCTCCCATTTCTTTCTTCCGGCGATCTGGACGATCTTGAGGGTGTTTAAGCTTGGATTTTGGCCAGATATCACCACACATCAACATTTTTGAGTTCCTAGTTTGAGGTTATCAACATCTAATCATCTTTTACCGTTATAATCAAGGTAAAATTCTTAGAACCCTAGTTTTGAGGATTTTTGGGGGTTTTATTCTTGACTTCATTTTCAATATGGTTTTGATGAGTCGATTAATGTTAAATGATGTTATTGATCATGTTCTATGGATTGTATATCCATATTTTCATTTCGTTCAACCCGATTAATGACTTTTGTGTTCTTGAGGAACCATGAACATTTAATGCTCGATTAAATGTTCATATGAGTTTTCCTTTGTTGGTTTGAGGCGATTTCCGTTGCTATTAGTCTTTCTCCTCGTTGTGATCGTGTTTTCGTTGTTCTTAAGGAAGTTGTAGGTTCCGAGGCATTTCGACCGAGCCATGTTTGTCGGAGTATTTGCATGCCAATTTCGAGGCAAGTATCTTGCCCATACTTTTCATGTTTCGTAGATGCAATAATTGATAATCGACTATGTGTGTTTAGTTGGAGTACTCTTAACGAACTTTCAAGAGGATTGATATAATCCCATTAATGGTTTCCTTTCAAAATGCCCGAGTGCTTTGCAAATAAATGAGTTCTACGGATATGTGTATTGTGGTTGCGAATTAGAATATATTGCCTCTGTGCTACATGATTATAAAACCCCTTTTCCCTTGTTAAGGGTTGTATGCTCGAATATGTATTCATTTGATGAGTGCGCATATGTTGTGATGTATTGCTTGTCGACTCCCTTGTGAGGAGGTGGTACTATTCGGTGATGTTGGGGATTATATCTCCTCGTGGTTGTGATCATATCCATATATTCACTCTAGGACGGACCGACGGGTACTCTGAGGGTTCCGTAGCCTCTGGTGCGGTTCCACGAATATATTTTGGGTTAACCACTCTGGAACGGACTGACGAGTCCTATGAGGGTTCCATTGCCTTTGGTGCGGTTCCATGGTTAATCACGCATATAAATGAAATGTGACGTACACTGAGGCTTAGTTACTCCGGAATACTAGTCTTGAATTCGATTGATTATATATATCCACTATGGGACGGGCCGACGGGTCCTCTGAGGGTTCCGTAGCCTCTGGTGCGGTTCCGCGGATATTTTGGGTTAACCACTCTGGGTTGGACCGACGGGTCCTCTGAGGGTTCCGTAGCCTCTGGTGCGGTTCCGCGGTTAATCGTGTATGTATTAAGGTGACGCTATGAGATTTAGTTATTCCGGAATACTGATTTTGAACTGTACGATTATATTTATTCATTATCGATTATATGTAACTCTCAATTATTTACCATTGTTTAGTCCAGATTATTATACTCTTGGAATATGTTATGTATGGCTCGTATTTGCACTTTATACTTGCACTAGTAAAATAGTGGAATTTTGCTAACCCCCGAGTGATCGGGGGGTGGATGTCTGTATTGCATTCAGGTACGTGCAGGTTCCTGATGAGCATGACACGGGATCGGTACGAAGGATGATGGAAGGCAAATGATACTAATCACGTGAAGTCCAGTATTGGGATTTGTTGGTCGAATTGTAATATTCTTTTCCACTGTAGTGTTTACCATGTTGTATGGGAGTGTCGTTGTATTTTGACCCTTGCATGGGTACGAGTCGGGATAGAGATGTATGTGAAGTTTAAGTTGTATGTTATTGATGAAAGGCCAAATCGGTCTACTGAGTCGTATTTAGCCATATTGGCATTTGTTTTTGATGTCTTGTTTCGGTATCTAGCCTAGTGGATTCTCACTCAGAGGGTCTGCGGCGCTGTAATATTCCCGAGTGGATTGGGGGTGTTACAGAATATGGTATTAGAGCTTAGCTTGTGGAAACCTAGGCTGTCGGGTCAAGTCGGTTATTGTTGAGTTTTGTCTTGTCGGACTTGTTCTGACTGAATCGTGTCTCGAAGCGTCGTCTACTTTGTCAGCCGTGATTAGTATCGTGGTGCAGCCATCATCTTCGTGCGACCTGTGTATGTAAGTCTCCTCTTTTCTGTGTATTATCTTTGTTTCATGATTGTTTACATGTGCGTCATGGAGATGGAATTCGTATTTGATACTTGTGGCATATTACGAGTGTAATGAAATGGATATTGATGGATTGGACACCAAGGGGTGTAGAGTGATATGAAACCTTGAACATTGATGTGTTTCAGGATATGTATCGACGGTAGAGTTTGTTGAAAACCCATATATATGGTGTTGACGCGTGTTTGAATTTGGTAGTAATGAGTTGCGTATATGAATTGGTGATCTTGAATGCCGTATAGGCATGTGTTTGAGAATTGACTATTTTGGCTAGTTGTTGGTATATGCTACAAACGTGTTCACATTGATAATTGTGTCTGCTATGTATGTAATGGAAAACGCTTCTCTGAAAATTTCATAGACTTGAGTAAGTTTGTGGAAAACCAATTTTCGAAAATGTTTCGACGGTGAGGTTAAGCGGCGGTTTCGTGTGGATTTTGAAAATTGTTTGAAGTTGGTGAGCTAGTTTTGTATCCTCTAATAAAATCCTATGACAGTATTTGAAAAATGTGTGTTTTAAAGTATTTTTGGACATTTTGTAAAAGGTTACCATCGTTCATCTTTGTCGTGTTTAAGAGGATTTTCCGGAAATGATTTAAACGTATTGCTTTTATTTTCAAAAAAATTTGAGTACACGATTTTAAAAATCTTTTGCACCATAAAATTTCTATATTCAAAATAAAATGTGATTTTTACTCTCAAATATAAATAATGAAAGATGAAAAATCTTACTCGATTTAAACTATAAATTCAAACTTTAAATGTTTTGTGAGCTGAGTTAGTTAGCACACGCTAACGAACCTCGATAGCACATTCGATTATTTCAACTCATTAACGCACATTAATTTTATGCCTAGCGCACGTTAAGTGCAGTATGTGAGGGAGGAGGATTTTTGTTTAAGGTGACAGGCTAGAATCGAGGTGGGTGATGTCAAGCCGTTGTGATATATTTGTCATATTACCATTTTTGTTGAAGAATTTTGGGTATTTACCCAAAGTGTCGTGTTGCATTGTTTGAATATGCCTCGTAGTTGTATGATGTTGTCCTGATATGACTGTTGATCGGTGGAAATATTTAGTGTACGTATGAATGGTTTGTCTACCCGGGAATGGTTCTGCAAAACTCTGGGGTTCGATGCCGAGGGCATGGCCGCGAGCTACCTTGTGTATTGTTATTTGTGGTGGTCCTACGTGGTAACACGTGATTACCTTATGTGTTGATTAACGGTAAAGATGTTGTTTCCGGGGAATTTGATATTCTGGGATATTGTTTTACAAATGATTTCAAAATGAGACGGTTAAGATCTTTTGTTTACAGTTTTGTTAAAACAGCCCGAGGTACCAAAAGTACTTTCAAAATTTTATTTCGAACAGACATACAAATTCAAATATTTTCAAACGATGTTATTTAAACTGGTACCTCGTGGAGTTTTTTTTCTTTAAAGGAATGTTAACAATGAGTGGCTACCATGTGTGGTATATTACGGTCGTGATTGTAAAAATAATGGTCGTTACTTCTTTGTTGGTCATGTGATCCGTGAGTTATGACCGTGAGATTTTTTTTCCTTTGTGATGTTGGAGTTTTTTTTAAATATTTTGAAAACCTATGATTTGAAATCATATGGACAAATAGCCACGTACTTCAATGAAAAATAAACTTCCAATCAAATATTTTGGTAGAAGAGGAAAGACTCCAGTTTTTATACTTGGATTCCAAGTAACATTTCCAATTGTATATGACGTCTTAGAAAATTTTAATTTTTTTTAAGTTTGAATTTCAAAGCCGAGATACGAATATAAAATTTTCTCTTCTAGAAAAAGGACAGTGTTGATGATTTTTAGGCGAAATATAATTTGCCTTCTTTTTTTCAAAACTTTTGTTTACATGGAGTGCATGCAGTGTTAATATTATTACTTATGGCGATAATTCCGATTTCATAATTCATGTGATGGTATGAATGCTCAGTCATATTGTTTATGTGCATAATATTCCCATCCTTGTTCGGAGATGAGAATGTGGTTATTGAAGTTAACGCTCTTCGAGTTTTAATGGTTTCGTGACCCATATAGTGTCGTTTTCGTGTGAAGCGAGAGCGCTCGGACTCGTGTATGGTATGCATACTCTACGGATATTTTTTTATATCGGGGTAACCATTACTATTTTGGATCATTCAGAAATGATAGTTGTTTTTTTTGTAACTAAGCAACATCCCACGATAACTTACGATCGTAAGCTTCATGAAGTTTGGAGTACCACTTCGGAGTTTTATATTGTGCCTTGTACGGGTACGTGGGTGTTAATATATCGTGTAGTCGCTGTTAAGGTGTTTGGAGAGCGATTTCCTGTTTCCACTCCAGGAGAGCCAAGTAGTAGTAAATGTAGATTCTGAGAGTCATTGGTCGAGATAGAGCTCGATGTACAGATTCAATAATCAATGTTCTGCTTAGTTGAGCCATTTCCTTGTATCACGAATGAATGTTCATCGGAGTTGCATAGCAGATGCTATATTTCTTTCTACCCTCCTATTTTGGGGTAAATGTGATAGTCGTTCCAGAGTAATCCGGAGATTCTACAATGTTGTCGCGTGAATATCGAACTCCGTTGCTCTGGTCCGTAATGGTTGGTTATTTCCACAAGTTCACCTTAACATGTTCAATCGTGTTATGGACTTGCACGATAAGTTTGGACGCAAAACGTTTTTTTCAGACGTTCGGGCCATTTTGCAATTTCCCTAAACTTTGGGGCATTTACTTTCGAACTCATATGCCTCCTATTAGACTTGTTGCATTTGCATGTATGTTTATCGCCTCGACTCATGTATCAAGTGCTTACTTAGTCAGTTCATCGTATTTCGAGGAATTTTGTGCTTGCAGATTTTTCATGGCTTTTCGGAGCTGAGCAGAGTGTTTGTTTCATTTTGTTTGGATGCCACCCTTCATTTTAAGTTTCGGGACGAAACTTCTTTTTAGTGGGGTAGAATGTAATACCTGTACTTTCTATTTCTATATTTTTCTATTCTAGTGACTTGCTTGTGTTCATTGACCCATTTTGGATGTGTTTTGTTCAGCACATTTGTCATTCGAGCAAGTTTTGATATTGTTTCGGATTAATCGACGTATTATTTCGACTTTTCCACATATAAGTTTGACTTTGTAAAATCACCATCAATTCTTGGAAACTCCAAAAGTTCTGAATCTTTTTAGTATGATAGAGTATCAAGTTAGCCTTCCAATAGTTCAAACGGTGAGTCAATCGGAGTCCGGATGAAGGAGTTACGGTCAAAATAACTAAGACTACACAGTATATAATTAGCGCACGCTAATCACATCTATTAGTGCGCGCTAACGGAGTCTGGCAGAGGGTTCTGGACTGTATTTTGCAGCCAATAGCGCACGCTACACATACCCTAGCGCACGCTAACTGTTGGCAGTATATATAGGACTTCAGAGGTCAACTATCATCATTTCTTCCTCCCCTTTCTTTCTTCCGGCGATCTAGATGATCTTGAGGGTGTTTAAGCTTGGATTTTGGCCAGATATCACCACACATCAACAATTTTGAGTTCCTAGTTCGAGGTTATCAACATCTAATCATTTTTTACCATTATAATCAAGGTAAAATTCTTAGAACCCTAGTTTTGGGGATTTTGGGGGGTTTTGTTCTTGACTTCATTTTCAATATGGTTTTGATGAGTCGATTAATGTTAAATGATGTTATTGATCATGTTCTATGGATTGTATATCCATATCTTCATTTCGTTCAACCCGATTAATGACTTTTGTGTTCTTGAGGAACCGTGAACATTTAATGCTCGATTAAATGTTCATATGAGTTTTCCTTTGTTGGTTTGAGGCGATTTCCGTTGCTATTAATCTTTCTCCTCGTTGTGATCGTGTTTTCGTTGTTCTTAAGGAAGTTGTAGGTTCCGAGGCACTGTTGACTCGTATTAGCCGCCATTTGAGCAAGTTCATCTTTTAAAGAGACTTTTGGTAGTTGAGGGGGCTGCTGTTGTGGCTGAGTGAATTGAACTTGTGGAGGTTTGTTCAACGCTTGTCCATTATTCCATGAAAGATTTGGATGATTTCACCACCCTTGGTTGTAGGTGTTAGAATACGTGTTATTTTGACGATTTCCATTCCCCATAAATTGAGCTTGTTCCACCTGAGATTGCTCAAATGGATTCCCGACTTGACATTCAGCACTTGGATGAGAGCCTCTGCACCAATTGCAAGTTTCTGTGGTACCGGTAGAAGGAGTGTGTGATAAAACTTGCAGTTGTTGAGTTAAAGCTGCCACTTGAGCTGATCGTGTAGATATTGGATCATTGTCGGAAATTTCCATAACTTGTTTTGGATTCACACGCTCAGAAGGACACTGATAAGCATTCGCAACCATAGCTTACAGTAAGGAATAAGCTTCAGCTATAGTTTTGCCCATTAAAGCGCCCCCAGCTGCTGCATCTACTAGAGTGCGTGTAGAAGCACTCAATCCGTTATAGAATGTTTGAATCTGCAGCCAATCCGATAGACCATGATGGGGGCACTTCCTCATAAGATCCTTATACCGTTCCCAATCCTCGTGGAGCGACTCCACCTCAAACTTCCTGAAAGTAGTAATTTCATTCCTTAGCCTTGCGGTTTTGGTAGGTGGAAAGAATTTGGCTAGGAAAGCTTGTGCCAATTGAGCCCAGGTCGTGATAGAACCCGGCGGAAGAGAATTTACCCAAATTTTTGCTTTATCCCGGAGAGAGAATGGGAAAAGCCGCAGACGAATGGCATTGTTGGTGACTCCATTAGTTTTAAAAGTATCACAAATTTCAAGAGAAAGTAGAGATGTGCGCATTAGGATCATCATCCGCCAACTCGCAGAACTGACTACCCTGGACCATTTTAATGACGACCGGTTTAGTCTCGAAAGTATTTGCTTGAACAGTTGGGCATGTGATCCACGAATTATTGACATTTATTTGAGGAAGAGCGTAATCACGAAGAGCCAAAGCAGGCGGAGTGACATTGTCGCCATTCGGATCGATATTATGCTCCATAGTGATTGGAATTGGAATTATGCATTTTTTTCGTGGAATTTCCTA
The DNA here is from genome assembly GCA_033398695.1 of Orobanche coerulescens. Lineage (NCBI taxonomy): Eukaryota > Viridiplantae > Streptophyta > Magnoliopsida > Lamiales > Orobanchaceae > Orobanche > Orobanche coerulescens. Next base: position 8,908,981 of record CM065807.1, on the reverse strand, counting down.
AGGGTGCGTTCTATTTCGGGATCAAAAGGGAGTAATCCATTTGTTCCAAGTTTTCTCTTACACTATTAAGAATCCCTTCGAAGCAAAATCTATGTCCGAATCAATTAAAAAAAATAGAAAATAAAATGAGAAAAAAATGTCCAAAGTAATACCAAAAATGCTCAAATTGATATTAGTTAATAAACAGTCCCCGACAACGGCGCCAAAAACTTGGTGTGAAAAATAGCAAACACAAGCGCACGTTATCGTACAAGTAATAAAGTGAAAAGTAGAGTATCGTTCCCACGAGGACTGTCTAACTAAGTACCACTTTATTTGGCATCTTCAATATTATTTGGACGATCGAATAATTGGTTTGTTTTTGCAAGAAAATAAATAAAATAAAGGTTGAACATTGCAGATTTGTAATACCCGAATTTTCAGTATAAATTTTTCGCGTTATTTTATCTGAGATATACTGTATAGTTTGGTATCTATACAGTATGGATAAAATAAATTGAGAACCGAGACAGTTATACTGGTGTAATTATCGTTTTTGATTGACAGATATATTCAGGATATGTTGTATCAGGTTGAACTGATTTGGATATCAGGTATACCGTATGAGAATATTTTTGGATTCAGTATGTGTATTCAGTATGCCGTATGTTTGTATTTTGTACGTCGAGACGTCGGACAGGAACAGTTGGATTTTTGGCTAAGTATAAAATCCATTACGTACGTTAAGCCTTGGAGCTTACGTACGTAAAATGTGTTAACTTACGTACGTTATATAGTGTACATAACGTACGTAACAAGAGGAATCGGACAGTGGGGCCCGTGGTCGGCAGCTTTCGGCGCAGATGTGGACAGTGAGTCAACGGACGGAGTTACGTCGTTATACGGGGTGTATTACGTACGTAATACGAGTATTATACTGTAGTAAGTCAACGTCGTATTACGTGCATAGCGGATTAAGTGTTACGTGCGTTACGGAGTAGCCGGTCGAGTCGTGGCCGAGATGACTGGATGGCCGAGCATGGCGGTCGTGACTCATTGGAATGGCCGAGCATGGTCGGCGGTGATTCGTGGGGTGGCGATCACGGTCGCGGTGACTCGGCCGAGGCTAGGGCGGCGATTACGTCGTAAGCGGTGGCGATTCACGGCCGTAAGGGCGATTACGTCGTAAGCCAGTGCCGATTCGTACGTAAGGGTTCGTGAGTGGGCGATGGCGAGGCCATGGCGATTACGTCGTAAAGCGGTGGCGATTACGTGCGTAACGTGCGGCGAGGTCCGCCTATTTAAAGGCACAGACCGAGTCATCCGCCATTTTCATGTTTTCTCTTCGTTTTTGGCGATTTCTTCATCAAAGTGGATGGATTTGAGTAATATCATCATCTAGCAACATGTTTTGGAAGTTGGAATCATGGATTAACATCATCTTCCACCGGATCGAAGGTAAGAACACCTAAACACTTGGTTTTGGATATTTTTGAAGTTTCTTGATGTCTTGGCGATTTGATTCGTTTTAACTCAGATTATTGATGGAATCTTGTTGTATTCTTGAGATTATTCGTTGTTCTTGAAGTTTTGTGGAAAGAATTCGAGTATTCCTTTGAATAATCGATTGAATTGGACTATGCCTTCAAAGTGTTCGATGAAATGTCTCAATGAGTAGAACTTGGAAAATTCTACACGTTTTCGTATGAATGATGATGGAAATGATATTGTTGTGATGATTCTTGGTAATTATGGGAATTTTGTTAAAGGAAGATAATGAATTGGTGATCAAATGCCTTGATTATGTCGTTATGATTATGGAATCGTAGTATTCTCGATGTTCTTGGTGGTTTGTTGCGATTCATGATGTTATGAGAAGTATATATGTTTAAGGACATGATTATATACACCTTGAATTATGATTAAGGGTTGTTTAGATGTTAGAAAACATCGGGTTATGTTGTTTATGGATTATGAACGTGAATTTGGATAATTCGTGTTCTTAAAGAACTCTTGAGTTACATGTTATGATTTTGGAAGGATTTCGGATAATTTTGGAATGTGATTATTCACGATAATAATCGGTAAATTATTTTCTACGAATTTACAAGTATGAACAAGAAGGAGTTTTGTCTTCGTATTTGGAGTTGAAGTTGGAATCGAATATGTTATAAAATCCTTAATGTCGAGATGAATTGATCATTGATTTGATGAATACGTTTTAAGGTGTTGGTGTTTTATATATGAATATGGAATATTCATATCTAGAACTAAGTTATGTGTTTTGGTACAATATTCGTATAGGAATACGAATATGATTTGATTTGATAAGTTTATGATTCACTTTTGAGTTTGAGAATTCATAAGTATTTAACAAGTGTTCAATTCGGATAATGGAATTATTTGAAACCTTTGGAATATGGTTATCTATGATGTTGAATTAATCGGATCGTCCGGATTGATGATGTTAACCGGTAATTGGTTTATATTATGAATTTACAAGGAGGAAACTTGTATCCATATTTAAGATTGAATTTGGAATCGGTAATGTTAGACCCTTGTTGGTTTAGATTGATTATTGATATGATCTTCGGATTGTGGAATCGTATTGTGGTTTTGAATTCGTGTTTGATTGGTTTGGGTTGTTTGGATATGTGTTTAATCGGGATATTGTAGAACCATTGTTGATCGGTTATTGATTGTTATTTGTGATCATCGAGTTACGGCTTGTATCGTGGATATGGGTTCGTATCGGTTGAGTTGGATTATTTGGTATTATGTATATGATCGAGGTTTCGTTGAACCGTTGAGTTTATTGGTTGAGTATGTCGGTTATTGATTTTTATCGAATGTGTGTTAATCGGTTATTGCAATAGGTTGTGATGTTTTGATCGTGGATTATGACCGTTGTGTTGCGGTTGAAGTCGAAGAGTTCGTAGATTGCTTTTGGTCGGGGCTAAGGAGCTCGTAGACAAAGGCAATGGATTTTGGTAACGGCTTCGTGGTATCGGTATCGAGGCAAGTTTATACTTGTTCAGTTATAATATTTGATGAATGGTTTCGTTTTCATTTCATTTATAATTCGTATAGCAATGTTGTTAGAAATGTAAGTTGTCGGGATAATGGTTTGTATATCGTGCTCTGGTTGTAATAAATCATAAGGTATATGATTTAATTGTGTTCAAGGAAGACGTGATTTATTTTTGGTCAAGGATATAGAATATCGGATATCGAGGATAGTTATCGTGATGACATAAGTATCGGGATAAAAGGTTTTTGGTATTGAATGGATGATACTTTATTTGAGATTATTTGTATAACTGTGTATTCGATCGGGGATGTTGTTCGTGGAAAGGATATTGTCTTCGGCTTTGAGGTAACTTATTTATAGTTCATTTAAGAGATAAGTAGTATTTTGAGTGGTTGTATAAGTAGAGGTTTCTTATAATGAGTTTCGTATCGGTTATTCGTTGAGGGATGTTGATCCCGGGACTATTGTATTGAGATCGTAGATCGTGTTGGTCATTCATTTGGGATGATGATCCCGGGATTGATGTTTTGGATATTGATTAGTCGTCGACTTTTCATTGTCGATCTGTTGTTGTTCACGTCGTTGAGTCTTTTGACCCTTATTGGATATGTGTTTCTTTGAGTTTCGTTGTCATTGTGCATCGTGACATCTCGGGAGTCAGATCTGCGTGGCGATTGGTTATTGTGTAGGATTTTTAGCCGGGCACATGATGGTTATGTGTTGATATTTCCACATTGAACCGTGCACACGAGGCGTAGTTCGTGAGGCTAATTAGGTACAAGACCACACGTGTATGTGATCAATACCGGGGTGGCTTGTGCACGGACACATCTCGGATCGGGCGTACTATGATTTCCATCTTTGAGCCATATTGTTTGGTCGTTCATCCTCCATTTATGGTTGGGTATGTTCGACGGTTTGTGACTGGTTGTTCATACGCCCGAGGGGTATGTTCGACAGTCGGAGTTATTTCTTGAGATCCATTATTGTTGATCATTTGGAGTTTACCTTGTTGATGGTATTCTCGGTTATTGTTGATCCTTTGTTGATCGTGTCGGAGTTATCATGTTGATGGTACTCTCGATTATCGTTGATCCTTTATTGGTCGTATTGGAGTTATCATGTCGATGATATTCTCAGTTGATTTATCGGTTGATCTGGTTATTGATCGTATAAGCATTCGGACTGTATGTCGTTGCTTCGGGATTTGTATTCATTGTTTTGTGGTTTTTTATCTACAGATTTGTGTTATTTTTTTGGTTTATCCTGGTTGATATTTTATGGTGAAAATCCGACGGACAGGATTTGGCATACATGCAGTTATTTCCGCGTATGAGTTATGATGGTGTTTTAAGGATATTTGGTATTGTTTGGATACAGTACAGATAATTGTTGTTAAGTTCATTTCGTCATTCGAGGATGCGAAATGTGGATTATGGTAAGGATTGGATTATTATGGATTGGTAAGGTTATAACGGTAAGATTACGTTGGTAGTATTCTTACAGTATTATTACATTGGTATGTAATTATTTATGATGATGTGATCGGTATCATTATTGAGTATTGTGGCTGACCCCGTCGTGGGCTTTATTTTTAGGTACTTGGAGATCGAGCTAGTAGCGGTCGTGAAGGGATGAGCTTCCCGATGTGATACTGGCGGTGGCATATTTTGGAGTATCGAGTATTTCTTTTCTGGTTATTCATTTCCGCTGCAAATGTGTATTTTGAACTGCATTTATCCGCTGCGTGTGTATATTTCAAAATAGCTCTTTGGTATTTTTACCAACTCGTGTGTGTATTTTAAAATGGCCTTTTGGGCATTTTACGAACTTGGGTTATTTCGTTAAAGTCTTTTCCTAAACTATTTTATCGGTACGTTTAAGCGGCATCTTAACGTACATTTTGAACTATCGAGATTTGGCACTTCGCCTTGTATTTTCAAATGGTATTTTATGACGGTATTTCAAAATTATGCTTTTGAAAATATTTGAGTATTTAAAATATTACCGTCATCGGCCTTTTGGTGTTTTCGAATTGGTTTTGTAAACGGTTTTTAGCACAGTGGGTTCCGGCGCAGGACCCACGGCGCTGTAATATCCCGGAATGGTTTTGGGGGCGTTACGAGAAGATGGTATCGGAGCTTGGGTTTTGTGAAACCCGGGCGTGTGAGTTATGTGGCTCTACCGGTGCAGTAGTAGCGTGATTTTGAAAATGAGCTTTTCGACTTTTGAGTCAAATCGATTTTGGGGTTTCCAAAATTTTTGAGATTCTTTTCAAAGCGCTATGTGTGATATTGGTGTGTGTTGATTGTTTTGAGACTTCATGGGGAGTCGTGTGCTAGTATCACGGGAGATCATCGGCTTCACGCACTGTAAGTATATTGGTTTGGTTATTCGCTTGTGGCGACGCTTGATTGTTTTTGTGATGAGTTGGAAGTTTTGGATTTATCTGTTGTTGGTGACAGTCGCAAGTTTCGAGGACGAAACTTATTTTAAGGGGGTATGTAATACCCGAATTTTCGATATAAATTTTCGCGTTATTTTATTCGAGATATCTTGTATAGTTTGGTATCTATACGGTATGGATAAAATAAATTGAGAACCGAGACAGCTTATACCGGTGTAATTATCGCTTTTGATTGAGATATATTCAGATATGTTGTATCGAGTTGAACTGATTTGGATATCGTATACCGTATGAGAATATTTTGATTCAGATGTGTATTCAGTATGCCGTATGTTTGTATTTTGTACGTCGAGACGTCGGACAGAACAGTTGGATCTTGGCTAAGTATAAAAGCCATTACGTACGTTAAGCCTTGGAGCTTACGTACGTAAAATGTGTTAACTTACGTACGTTATATAGTGTACATAACGTACGTAACAAGAGGAATCGGACAGTGGGGCCCGTGGTCGGCAGCTTTCGGCGCAGATGTGGACAGGTGAGTCAACGGGCGGAGTTACGTACGTTATACAGGGTGTATTACGTACGTAATACGAGTATTATACTGTAGTAAGTCAACGTACGTATTACGTACGCAACGGATTAAGTGTTACGTACGTTACGGAGTAGCCGGTCGAGTCGTGGCCGAGATGACCTGGATGGCCGAGCATGGCCGGTCGTGACTCATTGGAATGGCCGAGCATGGTCGGCAGTGATTCGTGGGGGTGGCCGATCACGGTCGCGGTGACTCGCCGAGGCTAGGATCGCCGATTACGTACGTAAGGCGGTGGCGATTACGGCCGTAAGGGCGATTAAATGACGTAAGCCACCGATTCACGACGTAAGGTTCCGCATTGGACAAAGGAGGAGCCATGTCCGCTACGTCGTAAGGCGGTGGCGATTACGTACGTAACGTGCCGGCAGGGTCCGCCTATTTAAAGGCCTGGACCGAGTCATCCGGCCATTTTCATGTTTTCTCTTCGTTTTTGGCGATTTCTTCATCAAAGTGGATGGATTTGAGTAATATCATCATCTAGCAACATGTTTTGGAAGTTGGAATCATGGATTAACATCATCTTCCACCCGGATCGAAGGTAAGAACACCTAAACACTTGGTTTTGGATATTTTTGAAGTTTCTTGATGTCTTGGCAGATTTGATTCGTTTTAACTCAGATTATTGATGGAATCTTGTTGTATTCTTGAGATTATTCGTTGTTCTTGAAGTTTTGTGGAAAGAATTCGAGTATTCCTTTGAATAATCGATTGAATTGGACTATGCCTTCAAAGTGTTCGATGAAATGTCTCAATGAGTAGAACTTGGAAAATTCTACACGTTTTCGTATGAATGATGATGGAAATGATATTGTTGTGATGATTCTTGGTAATTATGGGAATTTTGTTAAAGGAAGATAATGAATTGGTGATCAAATGCCTTGATTATGTCGTTATGATTATGGAATCGTAGTATTCTCGATGTTCTTGGTGGTTTGTTGCGATTCATGATGTTATGAGAAGTATATATGTTTAAGGACATGATTATATACACCTTGAATTATGATTAAGGGTTGTTTAGATGTTAGAAAACATCGGGTTATGTTGTTTTATGGATTATGAACGTGAATTTGGATAATTCGTGTTCTTAAAGAACTCTTGAGTTACATGTTATGATTTTGGAAGGATTTCGGATAATTTTGGAATGTGATTATTCACGATAATAATCGGTAAATTATTTTCTACGAATTTACAAGTATGAACAAGAAGGAGTTTTGTCTTCGTATTTGGAGTTGAAGTTGGAATCGAATATGTTATAAAATCCTTAATGTCGAGATGAATTGATCATTGATTTGATGAATACGTTTTAAGGTGTTGGTGTTTTATATATGAATATGGAATATTCATATCTAGAACTAAGTTATGTGTTTTGGTACAATATTCGTATAGGAATACGAATATGATTTGGATTTGATAAGTTTATGATTCACTTTTGAGTTTGAGAATTCATAAGTATTTAACAAGTGTTCAATTCGGATAATGGAATTATTTGAAACCTTTGGAATATGGTTATCTATGATGTTGAATTAATCGGATCGTCCGGATTGATGATGATAACCGTAATTGGTTTATATTATGAATTTACAAGGAGGAAACTTGTATCCATATTTAAGATTGAATTTGGAATCGGTAATGTTAGACCCTTGTTGGTTTAGATTGATTATTGATATGATCTTCGGATTGTGGAATCGTATTGTGGTTTTGAATTCGTGTTTGATTGGTTTGGGTTGTTTGGATATGTGTTTAATCGGGATATTGTAGAACCATTGTTGATCGGTTATTGATTGTTATTTGTGATCATCGAGTTACGGCTTGTATCGTGGATATGGGTTCGTATCGGTTGAGTTGGATTATTTGGTATTATGTATATGATCGAGGTTTCGTTGAACCGTTGAGTTTATTGGTTGAGTATGTCGGTTATTGATTTTTATCGAATGTGTGTTAATCGGTTATTGCAATAGGTTGTGATGTTTTGATCGTGGATTATGACCGTTGTGTTGCGGTTGAAGTCGAAGAGTTCGTAGATTGCTTTTGGTCGGGGCTAAGGAGCTCGTAGACAAAGGCAATGGATTTTGGTAACGGCTTCGTGGTATCGGTATCGAGGCAAGTTTATACTTGTTCGATTTATAATATTTGATGAATGGTTTCGTTTTCATTTCATTTATAATTCGTATAGCAATGTTGTTAGAAATGTAAGTTGTCGGGATAATGGTTTGTATATCGTGCTCTGGTTGTAATAAATCATAAGGTATATGATTTAATTGTGTTCAAGGAAGACGTGATTTATTTTTGGTCAAGGATATAGAATATCGGATATCGAGGATAGTTATCGTGATGACATAAGTATCGGGATAAAAGGTTTTGGTATTGAATGGATGATACTTTATTTGAGATTATTTGTATAAGCGTGTATTCGTTCGGGGATGTTGTTCGTGGAAAGGATATTGTCGTCGGCTTTGAGGTAACTTATGTATTGTTCGGTTATGAGATAATTAGTATGTTGAGTTGTTGTATATGTTGAGGTTTCGTATAATGAGTTTCGTATCGGTTATTCGTTGAGGGATGTTGATCCCAGGACTATTGTATTGAGATCGTAGATCGTGTTGGTCATTCATTTGGGATGATGATCCCGGGATTGATGTTTTGGATATTGATTAGTCGTGTCGACTTTTCATTGTCGATCCGTTGTTGTTCACTTGGTGAGTCTTTTGATCCTTATTGGATATGTGTTTCTTTGAGTTTCGTTGTCATGTTGCATCGTGACATATCCGGAGTCATATCTGCGTGCCGATTGGTTATTGTGTAGGATTTTTAGCCGGGCACATGATGGTTATGTGTTGATATTTCCACATTGAACCGTGCACACGAGGCGTAGTTCGTGAGGCTAATTAGGTACAAGACCACACGTGTATGTGATCAATACCCGGTGGCTTGTGCACGGACACATTTCCGGATCGGGCGTACTATGATTTCCATCTTTGAGCCATATTGTTTGGTCGTTCATCCTCCATTTATGGTTGGGTATGTTCGACGGTTTGCCCAGTTGTTCATACGCCCGAGGGGTATGTTCGGCGATCGGAGTTATTTCTTGAGATCCATTATTGTTGATCATTTGGAGTTTACCTTGTTGATGGTATTCTCGGTTATTGTTGATCCTTTGTTGATCGTGTCGGAGTTATCATGTTGATGGTACTCTCGATTATCGTTGATCCTTTATTGGTCGTATTGGAGTTATCATGTCGATGATATTCTCAGTTGATTTATCGGTTGATCTGGTTATTGATCGTATAAGCATTCGGACAGTATGTCGTTGCTTCGGGATTTGTATTCATTGTTTTGTGGTAGTTGATCTACGGATATGTGGTATGTTATTGGTTTATCCAGTTGAGATTTGATGGTGCAAATCCGACGGACAGGATTTGGCACGAGCAGTTATTTCCGCGTATGAGTTATGATGGTGTTTTAAGGATATTTGGTATTGTTTGGATACAGTACAGATAATTGTTGTTAAGTTCATTTCGTCATTCGAGGATGCGAAATGTGGATTATGGTAAGGATTGGATTATTATGGATTGGTAAGGTTATAACGGTAAGATTACGTTGGTAGTATTCTTACAGTATTATTACATTGGTATGTAATTATTTATGATGATGTGATCGGTATCATTATTGAGTATTGTGGCTGACCCCGTCGTGGGCTTTATTTTTAGGTACTTGGAGATCGAGCTAGTAGCGGTCGTGAAGGGATGAGCTTCCCGATGTGATACTGGCGGTGGCATGTTTTGGAGTATCGAGTATTTCTTTTCTGGTTATTCATTTCATTTGCAAATGTGTATTTTGAATCGCATTTATCCACTGCGTGTGTATATTTCAAAATAGCTCTTTGGTATTTTTACCAACTCGTGTGTGTATTTTAAAATGGCCTTTTGGGCATTTTACGAACTTGGGTTATTTCGTTAAAGTCTTTTCCTAAACTATTTTATCGGTACGTTTAAGCGGCATCTTAACGTACATTTTGAACTATCGAGATTTGGCACTTCGCCTTGTATTTTCAAATGGTATTTTATGACGGTATTTCAAAATTATGCTTTTGAAAATATTTGAGTATTTAAAATATTACCGTCGTCGGCCTTTTGGCGCTTTTGAATTGGTTTTGTAAACGGTTTTTAGCCTGGTGGGTTCCGGCGCGGGACCCACGGCGCTGTAATATCCCGGAATGGTTTTGGGGGCGTTACAGAAGATGGTATCGGAGCTTGGGTTTTGTGAAACCCAGGCGTGTGAGTTATGTGGCTCTACCGGTACGGTAGTAGCGTGATTTTTGAAAATGAGCTTTTCTGACTTTTGAGTCAAATCGATTTTTGGGGTTTCCAAAATTTTTGAGATTCTTTTCAAACTGCTATGTGTGATATTGGTGTGTGTTGATTGTTTTGAGACTTCATGGGGGAGTCGTGTGCTAGTATCACGGGAGATCATCGGCTTCACGCACCTGTAAGTATATTGGTTTGGTTATTCGCTTGTGGCGACGCTTGATTGTTTTTGTGATGAGTTGGAAGTTTTGGATTTATCTGTTGTTGGTGACAGGTCGCAAGTTTCGAGGACGAAACTTATTTTAAGGGGGGTAGTATGTAATACCCGAATTTTCAGTATAAATTTTTCGCGTTATTTTATCTGAGATATACTGTATAGTTTGGTATCTATACAGTATGGATAAAATAAATTGAGAACCGAGACAGTTATACTGGTGTAATTATCGTTTTTGATTGTGAGATATATTCGGGATATGTTGTATCGAGTTGAACTGATTTGGATATCGGGTATACCGTATGAGAATATTTTTGGATTCATATGTGTATTCAGATGCCGTATGTTTGTATTTTGTACGTCGAGACGTCGGACAGAACAGTTGGATTTTGGCTAAGTATAAAAGCCATTACGTACGTTAAGCCTTGGAGCTTACGTCGTAAAATGTGTTAACTTACGACGTTATATAGTGTACATAACGTACGTAACAAGAGGAATCGGACAGTGGGGCCCGTGGTGGCGGCTTTCGGTGCGGATGTGGACAGTGAGTCAACGGACGGAGTTACGACGTTATACGGTGTATTACGTGCGTAATACGAGTATTATACTGTAGTAAGTCAACGTACGTATTACGTACGCAACGGATTAAGTGTTACGTACGTTACGGAGTAGCCGGTCGAGTCGTGGCCGAGATGACCTGGATGGCCGAGCATGGCCGGTCGTGACTCATTGGAATGGCCGAGCATGGTCGGCAGTGATTCGTGGTGGTGGCCGATCACGGTCGGTAGTTACTCGCTGGAGGCTAGGACTGGCCGATTACGTACGTAAGGCAGTGGCAGGTTACGGCCGTAAGGGCGATTACGTCGTAAGCCAGTGCCGATTACGTACGTAAGGGTTCCGGCAGACCGATGAGCGAGCGTGCCATGTCCGGTTACGTAAGTAAGGCGTGGCGATTACGTGCGTAACGCCGGCAGTGGTCCGCCTATTTAAAGGCCTCGACCGAGTCATCCGCCATTTTCATGTTTTCTCTTCGCTTTTGGCGATTTCTTCATCAAAGTGGATGGATTTGAGTAATATCATCATCTAGCAACATGTTTTGGAAGTTGGAATCATGGATTAACATCATCTTCCACCCGGATCGAAGGTAAGAACACCTAAACACTTGGTTTTGGATATTTTTGAAGTTTCTTGATGTCTTGGCCGATTTGATTCGTTTTAACTCAGATTATTGATGGAATCTTGTTGTATTCTTGAGATTATTCGTTGTTCTTGAAGTTTTGTGGAAAGAATTCGAGTATTCCTTTGAATAATCGATTGAATTGGACTATGCCTTCAAAGTGTTCGATGAAATGTCTCAATGAGTAGAACTTGGAAAATTCTACACGTTTTCGTATGAATGATGATGGAAATGATATTGTTGTGATGATTCTTGGTAATTATGGGAATTTTGTTAAAGGAAGATAATGAATTGGTGATCAAATGCCTTGATTATGTCGTTATGATTATGGAATCGTAGTATTCTCGATGTTCTTGGTGGTTTGTTGCGATTCATGATGTTATGAGAAGTATATATGTTTAAGGACATGATTATATACACCTTGAATTATGATTAAGGGTTGTTTAGATGTTAGAAAACATCGGGTTATGTTGTTTTATGGATTATGAACGTGAATTTGGATAATTCGTGTTCTTAAAGAACTCTTGAGTTACATGTTATGATTTTGGAAGGATTTCGGATAATTTTGGAATGTGATTATTCACGATAATAATCGGTAAATTATTTTCTACGAATTTACAAGTATGAACAAGAAGGAGTTTTGTCTTCGTATTTGGAGTTGAAGTTGGAATCGAATATGTTATAAAATCCTTAATGTCGAGATGAATTGATCATTGATTTGATGAATACGTTTTAAGGTGTTGGTATTTTATATATGAATATGGAATATTCATATCTAGAACTAAGTTATGTGTTTTGGTACAATATTCGTATAGGAATATGAATATGATTTCGGATTTGATAAGTTTATGATTCACTTTTGAGTTTGAGAATTCATAAGTATTTAACAAGTGTTCAATTCGGATAATGGAATTATTTGAAACCTTTGGAATATGGTTATCTATGATGTTGAATTAATCGGATCGTCCGGATTGATGATGATAACCGGTAATTGGTTTATATTATGAATTTACAAGGAGGAAACTTGTATCCATATTTAAGATTGAATTTGGAATCGGTAATGTTAGACCCTTGTTGGTTTAGATTGATTATTGATATGATCTTCGGATTGTGGAATCGTATTGTGGTTTTGAATTCGTGTTTGATTGGTTTGGGTTGTTTGGATATGTGTTTAATCGGGATATTGTAGAACCATTGTTGATCGGTTATTGATTGTTATTTGTGATCATCGAGTTACGGCTTGTATCGTGGATATGGGTTCGTATCGGTTGAGTTGGATTATTTGGTATTATGTATATGATCGAGGTTTCGTTGAACCGTTGAGTTTATTGGTTGAGTATGTCGGTTATTGATTTTTATCGAATGTGTGTTAATCGGTTATTGCAATAGGTTGTGATGTTTTGATCGTGGATTATGACCGTTGTGTTGCGGTTGAAGTCGAAGAGTTCGTAGATTGCTTTTGGTCGGGGCTAAGGAGCTCGTAGACAAAGGCAATGGATTTTGGTAACGGCTTCGTGGTATCGGTATCGAGGCAAGTTTATACTTGTTCTGTTAATAATATTTGATGAATGGTTTCGTTTTCATTTCATTTATAATTCGTATAGCAATGTTGTTAGAAATGTAAGTTGTCGGGATAATGGTTTGTATATCGTGCTCTGGTTGTAATAAATCATAAGGTATATGATTTAATTGTGTTCAAGGAAGACGTGATTTATTTTTGGTCAAGGATATAGAATATCGGATATCGAGGATAGTTATCGTGATGACATAAGTATCGGGATAAAAGGTTTTTGGTATTGAATGGATGATACTTTATTTGAGATTATTTGTATAACTGTGTATTCGTTCAGGGATGTTGTTCGTGGAAAGGATATTGTCGTCGGCTTTGAGGTAACTTATGTATTGTTCAGTTATGAGATAATTAGTATGTTGAGTTGTTGTATATGTTGAGGTTTCGTATAATGAGTTTCGTATCGGTTATTCGTTGAGGGATGTTGATCCCAGGACTATTGTATTGAGATCGTAGATCGTGTTGGTCATTCATTTGGGATGATGATCCCAGGATTGATGTTTTGGATATTGATTAGTCGTGTCGACTTTTCATTGTCAGTCTGTTGTTGTTCACTTGGTGAGTCTTTTGATCCTTATTGGATATGTGTTTCTTTGAGTTTCGTTGTCATGTTGCATCGTGACATATCTGGAGTCATATCTGCGTGCCGATTGGTTATTGTGTAGGATTTTTAGCCGGGCACATGATGGTTATGTGTTGATATTTCCACATTGAACCGTGCACACGAGACGTAGTTCGTGAGGCTAATTAGGTACAAGACCACACGTGTATGTGATCAATACCCGGGGTGGCTTGTGCACGGACACATTTCCGGATCGGGCGTACTATGATTTCCATCTTTGAGCCATATTGTTTGGTCGTTCATCCTCCATTTATGGTTGGGTATGTTCGACGGTTTGTGACTGGTTGTTCATACGCCCGAGGGGTATGTTCGACAGTCGGAGTTATTTCTTGAGATCCATTATTGTTGATCATTTGGAGTTTACCTTGTTGATGGTATTCTCGGTTATTGTTGATCCTTTGTTGATCGTGTCGGAGTTATCATGTTGATGGTACTCTCGATTATCGTTGATCCTTTATTGGTCGTATTGGAGTTATCATGTCGATGATATTCTCAGTTGATTTATCGGTTGATCCGTTATTGATCGTATAAGCATTGGACCGTATGTCGTTGCTTGGATTTGTATTCATTGTTTTGTGGTAGTTGATCTACGGATATGTGGTATGTTATTGGATTATCAAGGTTGAGAAAAGATGGTGCAAAACCGACGGACAGGATTTGGCACGAGCAGTTATTTCCGCGTATGAGTTATGATGGTGTTTTAAGGATATTTGGTATTGTTTGGATACAGTACAGATAATTGTTGTTAAGTTCATTTCGTCATTCGAGGATGCGAAATGTGGATTATGGTAAGGATTGGATTATTATGGATTGGTAAGGTTATAACGGTAAGATTACGTTGGTAGTATTCTTACAGTATTATTACATTGGTATGTAATTATTTATGATGATGTGATCGGTATCATTTTTGAGTATTGTGGCTGACCCCGTCGTGGGCTTTATTTTTAGGTACTTGGAGATCGAGCTAGTAGCGGTCGTGAAGGGATGAGCTTCCCGATGTGATACTGGCGGTGGCATGTTTTGGAGTATCGAGTATTTCTTTTCTGGTTATTCATTTCCGCTGCAAATGTGTATTTTGAACTGCATTTATCCGCTGCGTGTGTATATTTCAAAATAGCTCTTTGGTATTTTTACCAACTCGTGTGTGTATTTTAAAATGGCCTTTTGGGCATTTTACGAACTTGGGTTATTTCGTTAAAGTCTTTTCCTAAACTATTTTATCGGTACGTTTAAGCGGCATCTTAACGTACATTTTGAACTATCGAGATTTGGCACTTCGCCTTGTATTTTCAAATGGTATTTTATGACGGTATTTCAAAATTATGCTTTTGAAAATATTTGAGTATTTAAAATATTACCGTCATCGGCCTTTTGGTGTTTTCGAATTGGTTTTGTAAATGGTTTTTAGCCTGGTGGGTTCCGGCGCGGGACCCACGGCGCTGTAATATCCCGGAATGGTTTTGGGGGCGTTACAAGATTAAGGAATAATAAACGCTACGTTCTAAAGAGAGAGTTTGTTGGTTTTAAAAGTGTCTAGGGTTGAGAATCCACTGCAGTTATTAAGAATTGATTTGCTCGAGTTCTAAAGATGATTATTGAGTTGGATGAAAGTCTAGATTATCTAGTTTAATCCCATCGCCCCTCCCGAGGTCGCTAGAATATACCGAGAACTAGTAATCACTATATTCCTATGTGACTTGTTTCATTCAAGGCCTAAAAAGCACTTATAATCTAATGTTGACTACAATCGCCTTGAGGGTATATTTCTATCCCACAATATCCGATTGATTTTAGTTCCCTATTCGTTACTTGATTATCCTTTCCCAATTCAAAACAAGTAATTATTTCAGTTCATAAATGACCACTAAATGAAAAGCATTACGATGAAGAATTAAAACTCAAACAACCACAATAATTTAGAGATATGCCAGGAACAAACAATTCCTCATATTAAGTTTCATCTTTTCCCTAGAACAAAGGATCTATCCTAACATGCTAGAATTAATCAACAAAATACAGAAATAAGACATGAGTTCAGAATATTCAAACACTAAGAGAGAAGATCTTAATTCATGATCGTCCTGTCCAAGTCCTCGCCGAAGCCTCCGTCGGATTCCTCCTTGGATGCCTTGATGATTCCTTGAGCTCCTGCTCTTTAAAAGTAGGTTTTGTATATCATCCACTCTCTCTCTAGGTTTGTGTCTTTGTCTCAGCTTTTATAACCCTCTCATCTCTCCAAATCACGTCCAGAAATTAGGTTTTGTCTAACTCCAAAACGGCCAAAGTCACAGAATTGTATTAGGTTTTTCGCTGCTGTGGGCCGCGGCCTGGAGTAAGTGTGTCGCGGCCCCAATTACGAAACTATCCTGTCTGGGCATAAATTCAGTACGGGCCGTGGCCCATAGTAAGTGTGTCGCGGCCCTCGGTACAGATTGTGCCAGCTTGCTGCGAGTTGAGTCTGCGACACGGCCCAACTTCGTGTGACGCGTCCCTCTACAGAAAAATATCGTTTTTGGTCCGTTTTGCTTCGTTCAAGCTCCAGGACTCCAATTTCCTACAAAACATGTAAACATAATGCATTAGGAGCTCATTTACGCAGAATTAGATCAAAATAGAGATAAAATGATGACAATAAAGCGTACAAAAATAGCACGTAACAATGATCCTGTGTTGAAACAAAGAAAGAAAGTTATAGGTAGGCTGAAGAAGGCTGCAGGGAAAGTAATTACATAGGATCCGGTACATAAAGTGTCGAAGCGACGCCGACAGAGTACCCCACTAGTAGATGGTGCAGAGACTGTAATATTTGGATGTAATTTTTCATTCTTATTGTTGTATTATCCGTGTTGTACGAGTATTGTTGTATGGTAATTGAATTTATATAATGTTTATTATATCGAGATATTTCAGAATCAAACTATTTATGGTTCGACGTTCGTATTATTTTGACTGTTAGGAGTGGTATGGTAAGTCGTATTTTGGTAGAGCACTTTAGACCTAACGTACGCTACTATCAGCGCCTAGCATATGTTATCTCGATAGTGCTTCGTACGTTTTGCTTGATAGATTACGTACGTAACTGAGGGTGTCAGATCGCATATCAACTTTCAGTATGTGGGGCCATGCCTGGCTGGAATTTTGGCTAGATTGAGACAGCCAAGTCAACGGGCATTACGTACACAATGTCGTTGCCGAGAATTTTCAAGGGCTCCTCACGTTTGCCTCATCAGTTGTTCGAACAGAGGCTGACAAGATCAGATACTTCCTGAAGAGGTTAAAACCTCAGATGAGAATGCAGTTACTTAATCATCAGTGCATGACTCTACCAGAATTCATTGAGAAAGCCCTTGAGAATGAACTTACTACTAAGGGGATTTCTAAGAAGCAGCCGTCGTCTGATAATAATAGATCAAGGAACCAGAACCAAGCTGATGGTAATCGGGGGGCATTTCAAGAAACCCCAAACTGGATCCACTTTTCTGATCGGCTAACTTTGGAGCCTAAACTATCAGGATCGCATTCCCTAATGGCTAATTCGGTCATAGTGTGCTTTAACCGTAGGGTGCAGGGTGACATCAGCTCCAAATGTCCAAATCCGGCTGTTTCATTCCATACTTGCAGAGTTGCTAGACATCGTGCTCGTTTTTTAGAGGTGGACCAGAACGTACTCTGATGGCCTCATATGCTCCAGCTCAGCCTACAGTCCAGGGTTGTTCTCATCCGTCAACTTCCCACCAAACTACAGGGCCAAACAGAGGAGTAGGTCATGGAGGTCAAGATGGTACATCTGGTACTGGGGCTGCAAAGCCTGGAATTTATGAGATGAAGAAGGTCGATGATCCCGAGGCCAGCATTACTGCAGGTATACTCGAGATCCACTCTCAGCCTGTATATATTTTTTTTGGTACTGGTGCTTCGCATTGTTTTACATATGTGTCTTGTTTGAGCCGATTGTAATTAGATAATGTTCTCGAGTGCGAGCCTTATGTGACTAGTCTACCTGATGGTAGAAGAATTATTGGAAATCATGAAGCTCAGAACTGTCCGATTCGAATGAACGACTGTGAGTGGTTGTCAAATTTGATTGTGGTTAACTTACCTAAATATGATGTAATCTTGGGTATCGACTGGATGAATCATCATGATGCATACTAAGCATCCGTAAACGCACTACACCATATATGGGTTTCAGCAACACCTGAAAAACTGTGTTCAAAAGTCTAAAAACTGTTGCTAAAAGCAAAAAAAACAGGCTACGACTACACTTTGACCAAATTTGAAGGTGTTACAAAAACGGCCGCAACCATAGGGGTCTAAGGCAACACTTTTCTTGTTTTGGGCAACATGTGAAAAAAATGTAACAATAGACTCCTATGCCAACACTTTTCTTGCCTGTGCCTACACTAGATTTTGTGTTACTATAGACTTAAGGCCACACTTTTATATTATTAATGACACAAATATTTGTGTAGCTGTAGACCTATGCTAACACTCATGAGGTCTAATGTAACATTAAATTGTGAAACACTGACATGTTTACCAACAACTTTAACACTATGGTTACACTTATATATGAACAGTTCTAATTTTTGCCAACACACTTAATCTTTGCCAACATAATTTTTATATTTTGCCAACAGGAAGAATTGTAAATTAAAGTCTATGTCTACATTTTTGCAGTTTTTTACCAATGTTTTTCATGGTAAAAAGCAACATGTTATATTGAAAAATAGATATTACCATAAAACGGTCAGTACCATTAAAACACTGTCAACCATAACATCCAAAATACATGACTGCCAAATATTCAGTCCAAATGCGCTTACATAACCCAACATCCAAATTTTAACTTAAAATGCCTTTCAACAATTAGCTTAAGTACTATTTAATAGCTAAGAACAAGTTACCATCACAATCCATAAATATAACAAAACTACTCGAGCAGAACGTTTTGTGTCTCCAACTTCTTTCCTCGCACTCTCAGTTGTAGAGTATGTTGTTGTATTTGAGAAGAGCCCGCATTATCTCCCTCAGTTGAAGGAAGTTCCCAGCCTCCACTGCTATGCTGGCCAGTTTGTGGCCCATTATTACCAATCACCAAACAAATCAGTAGTTAATTACAAAGGCAACAATTAGCCAAAAAAAACTACATAGCACATTAGTTAAATTCTGATACAAAACAGATGACATACCATGATCATGAACATTATAAGGGCCTGTTTGGTAGGCATGTTTCGGCAGGTTAGATATATTAACTATCCGAAACAAGCATTTTGTAGCCTATATTACATATCTTGAAAGCCCGTGTTTAAGCTTCAGCCCGTGACTATTCACTGTTTGGGTGTATACAAGGTAACCCACCAAAATGGTGGGTTACAATAACCTGCTCAAACAGTAATCTTCCTGCCAGTTTTACCCTCTCTCTTCCTTCCCATTCACCTTTTCGGACTCCCCTCACTGGTCTGAGAATCCCCTTCTCCATCCACTCCTCCCTGATTTGCTCTCCACCTTCCGCCGCATCGAAACCCTCTGCCGTCCCCGACCTTTCTTTTTTATTTTACTTTTTTTTATTTTATTTTGATAAGATCTGTCGACATTAATGGCGGATTTCATTTTCTTGGCACATTTCGATAAATGCTAACAATTTGTAGTCTATTTTCGTGCATTTAAAATTTAGTTAATATTCCAGTCATTTTTAGGTCAAATATTATTGACGACGATTAGCGGCGGCGCTGGTGGTTCTGTGGCTGTGTTCGATGGATGCGACGGCGGAGTACATGAAATACAAGGACCCGAACCAGCCATTGAATGTGAGAATCAAAGACTTGAT
Source organism: Orobanche coerulescens (assembly GCA_033398695.1). Lineage (NCBI taxonomy): Eukaryota > Viridiplantae > Streptophyta > Magnoliopsida > Lamiales > Orobanchaceae > Orobanche > Orobanche coerulescens. Next base: position 8,889,255 of record CM065807.1, on the reverse strand, counting down.
GGGTAGAATGTATCTTGAAGAAAAAATCGGACAACTGACTCAGATTGAAAGCAAGGTTGCATCTGCAGATATTATGAAGAAATACTTTATCAGTTTATCTGACATATTTCACCGTCGATTGGCAGCAAATCACCGTGACTTTTTTGAGAAGATAGTATTTTTTTGTAATTGATAAGGACAAAAAAGTAATTTTACATGTTATCTAAGAAGAACAGTAATTTTATCATTTTCCTACCAAACAACAAAATAACATATCTATTTTAACTAACTTCTCATATCCTAACATGCCATATCCTGATATGGCTACTAAACGAGCCATAAGTGTATAACTTTATTATAAGGTACCATTAAAATCAGAAGCACCCATGTGCGCTATCTCATAAGAATCGGTGGCACTGGCCTATGTCTTGATTGAATAGAAATATGCAGCATAAACAGGAAACGAGAATGACAACGAAATTTAACGAAGTTTCTATAATAAGAATATAGGATTACATATCAACACAGATCATCATACAACAAGGTTACTTACATTTCTTTCATCAATTTCAGTGCAATATTACATTTAAATTTTGAATTAACAACTCTTGACTTTGTAAATCAAATACGATTTTTTAATTCATTATAAAAAATGAAACATTTAGTACTATTGTAATTATCTTCTTGCAGGTTGTATACTTCAAAGTTACGAATGTGCTAGAGGAAGGAAATCTTGTTGAGATGCTGTTTATCCATTATAGTACATGATATCAGTATATAAAATTAAAAAATTACTAATAAATACAGCTAGGAAAAGATATCTGTAATAATTTAATCTTGTGTCACCAGTATGTAGAAATTAATTCAAAATTTAAGAACCTATAGAATTTTAATTTTTTTCAAAAGGTATCAAATTGGTAGTGATAATAGTTTGTCACATATAATTTATAGAATCGGTCTAATACTAATAGACAAACAATAATGACTACCCAATTTCTAAGGAATTAGACAGGTCAAGCATGTAACACCCCGAGATATTCAGAGTATATTACAGCGTCGTGGACCCCTACATGGGACCCACCAGCCTACAATCACGAAAACTCCACTCGACTAACCATCTCGGTTAGTGAGGACACACATTTAAATGATGTGATATAAAAAGATATGCCCGGAGTAACCGGCGAAATAAGCATCACCCGACAATGTAACAATTTTAAAGTAATACAATACGGGGTTTGAAATGAAAAGCCTAAGTACTCGCGAGTACAATCTATAAGTTTATAATTGTGAGAACAACCAAATCGAAATGGACAAAAGAAATAAAAAGACCCAAATGCACATGTCAACGACCCTGGCCAACGTCCTCGTACTGTCCAGGTGCCCGCTCGTCCGGATAATCGTAACCTGAAATCCATAACAAGAATTTCCCCAAAACGGGTCCCCAATGGGGTTAGCAATTACGCTAGTATAAGTAATCAAGGCAAACCAATCACTTACACATATCATAGTACATGCACCAATATCATTTCAAAAACCAAAACCAGACATGTCTTTTCCGGAAACAAACAGTCACAATTAATTTGCCTAGGACCGGGACGAAGCCACGAATCCCACTCGAGGCCTCTAAAGACCCTCCCGAGATGGCCACATTCACAAAACAAATCAAGCACCACACGTCACCTAGGACCGGGACGAAGCCACGAATCCCACTCGAGGCCTCTAAGGACCCTCCCGAGCTGGCTAGCGAAACAAACTCATGAATACAGGACGAAGCCATAGATTCCCTCGAGGCCCCGTCGGACCCTCCCAAGGTGAGTAAAGCACACACAATATACATTACCATTTCACGTTAAGCATAAAGGTTTCCAAGAATTACTTGCTTTGAGTAATTGACGACGCAACGAACGGAAAGGATAATCACCGACGAACGTTAAGGACCAACGGAACCGAACCTAACGATTTGAAGAACATAATTACAACCAACTCTAGACGAACACGGAAATGGAATACACCCGAAATCCCGCCTACGATTCATGTATATTCGTACAAAAATAACGAGGGCGGACCACAACCAAACCCTCTCTATTCCGTAAAAATCACAAAATATACCATGAATCCGTAGGAAAGTTAATGATACTAACAATATTAATCGTATTCATCAAGAATCCACCAACAAAACGGAAAGAATCGGACAAAACCCCCAAAATCCCCAATTATCCAAAAGGTAGGGTTCCAAGAGAATGATGAAAATCAACCCCCAATTGATGGATGATGAGAAGCTCTCCTCCTCTCTCACTCTCTCTCGCGTAAATGGAAGAAGAAGAAGGAAATGAGCTGCTCTCGCTCAAAACAACACAATTATAGAGGGTTGACCGCATTGTGTGCCGCGGCTCAGCTGAGGTGTGCCACGGCACAGGCCAAAAAATTGCTCCCGTGGTTCGAAGGTGTCATGCTCGGCCGGCGTGTCTGCGGCACCGTCTGATCGGGTTTTGGCCGAAAATGCCACACGAGTGTGCCGCGCCGGACGGGTGTGCCGCAGATCGACTTCAGATCGTGCAAGACGGGACGGTGTGTGCCGTGGCACACAGTACAGTCCGCTCGACCAACAACTGGAGAAATGTGTGTGCCGCGGCGCACACACCTTGTGCCGCGGCCCACACCCCCTTTGGGTCCCGAAATGATAAAAAATGATCTGGAAAGAGAATAAAAGCGGTATGATTCAATATTTGGGAAACAATAACACGAAATGGATCCACGGCAACCCCGAAACGGCGGTTCCGCACGACAACAACGAGAATTAGATCAATAGATGACAGGAAAGATACACTGAAAGATACACGAGGGTTACTAAAATCGAGAAATACACCGAAAATGAACATACAAGGGAAAGAAAAAATGCGGGTATTACATTCTACCCCACTGAAAATAAGTTTCGTCCCGAAACTTAAGAAGCAAACAACTCAGGGTACCTAGCACGCATGTTATCCTCGGTTTCCCAAGTTGCCTCCTCGACACCGTGTGTCGACCACTGTACTTTGACCAAGGGGATGGTCTTATGCCTCAGTCGTTTCTCACGATGCTCCAAAATCTTCAAGGGACGTTCTTCAAAAGTAATATCCTCGGCGACATCAATCTCACCATAATCGATGACGTGACTCGGATCCGGGACATATTTCCTCAGCTGGGATACATGAAAAACGCTATGAACATGACTCAGGGCCGGGGGCAACGCCAAACGGTATGCTAACCCACCGACTCGCTCGAGAATCTCGAAGGGTCCAATAAATCTCGGACTCAACTTCCCCTTCTTCCCGAAACGGAAAACTCCTCTCGTCGGCGACACCTTCAGCAAAATGTGGTCTCCCACCTCGAATTCTAAAGGTCGAAGACGGACATCGGAATAAGACTTCTGTCGACTCTGGGCAGTTAACATCCATTCCCGAATCAATTCTATCTTCCGCCTCGTCTCTAAAATGACATCCGGTTCGGTCCCGACCAAATCGGACGCCTCATTCCAACAAATCGGCGATCGATAACGCCGCCCATAAAGTGCCTCATACGGTGCCATCCGAATCGACGCATGCCAATTATTGTTGTACGTGAATTCGATCAGTGGCAACTGCTACTCCCAGTCGCTGCTCCAATCGAGAGCACACGCACGCAACATATCCTCGAACGTCTGGATAGTGCGTTCTGACTGTCCATCCGACTGAGGATGGAAAGAGGTACTCAAACGCAAACGAGTGCCCAATGCTTTATGCACCGCCTGCCAAAAGTGCGATACAAATCGGCCATCACGATCTGAAACAATAGACTTCGGAGTACCGTGAAGCCTCACAATCTGCGCGATAAACACACGAGCTAACTTCTCCGGGCCCCAAGTGTCCTTGATGCCCAGAAAATGTGCCGACTTGGTCAGACGATCAACAATCACCCAGACCATATTCATGCCCGACCTCGACCTCGGCAAACTCGTAATGAAATCCATTGATATATCTTCCCATTTCCATTCCGGAATGGGAAGTGGCTGCAATAACCCAGCCGGCCGCTGATGCTCGATTTTGACCTGCTGACAAGTCAAGCACTTTGCTACAAACTGCACGACTTCTTCCTTCATATCATTCCACCAAAAATTCCTCCTCAGGTCCTTGTACATCTTACTCGAACCAGGATGAACGGAATAAGGTGTAGCATGGGCCTCACGCAAAATACTCTGTCTCAACTTTGAGTCGTTCGGCACGCAAAGCCGACTCTGAAATCTCAAACCACCATTCTCGTGAATCACAAATCCATGAGACTTTCCCTTAAGAACGTTCTCTCGGATTTGAGTAATCATCGGGTCCTCTAATTGCTTCAGCTTAATTTCATCGATCAAAGACGACGAAATCTCTAAAGCACAAAGTTGTCCGACAGCTCCAGGCAACAAAAACTCAACATCTAACTCGATCAAAACCCGCCGAAGCTCAGACTGAGACGTAAGGATCTCAAGCGTTCGCAACGCAATCGGTTTCCGACTCAAGGCGTCGGCCACGACGTTCGCCTTGCCCGGATGATAAAGGATTTCGAGGTCATAATCCTTAATCAGCTCTAACCACCTCCTCTGCCTCAAATTCAGCTCCCGCTGAGTAAATATGTATTCCAGACTTTTATGATCGGTAAAAATCTGACATGTAGAGCCAAAAAGATAGTGACGCCAAATCTTGAGCGCGAAAACAACTACCCCTAACTCCAAAGCATGAGTAGGGTAGTTCAGCTCATACGGCCTCAACTGTCTCGACGCAAAGGCAATGGTCTTGCCATGCTGCATCAATACGCACCCAAGACCCTGACCCGAAGCATCGCTATAAACGGCAAATCCCTTGTTGCCACATGGCAATGCCAAAACCGGGGCTGAAGTCAAACGCTTCTTCAGCTCCTCAAAACTGGACTGCCTCTCGTCATTCCGCATTTAATTTCTGATTACGGAGCAAGCTGTGTAAGTGGCCGAGCTAGTTTCGAGAAACCCTCGATGAACCTACGGTAGTAGCCAGCCAATCCCAAGAAACTATGGACCTCCTTCACACTTGTGGGCGGTGCCCAATCCAACACTGCCTCAATCTTCTGCGGATCCACTCAAACTCCCTCGGCTGAAACCACGTGACCCAAAAACATCACTTCCTTCAGCCAGAACTCACATTTCGAGAACTTTGCATAGAGTTGCTTGGTCCTCAAAATGTCTAACACTCTCCGCAAATGATGGGCATGCTCTTCCTCATTCCTCGAATAGATAAGAATATCGTCAATGAAGACGACGACACACTTATCCAGATACTCGATAAAGACTTTGTTCATCAACTGCATGAACACCGCCGGCGCATTAGTTAACCCGAAAGGCATAACTACAAACTCATAATGTCCGTATCTCGTCCAAAAAGCTGTTTTCGGCACATCGGACTCCCTCACCCGGAGCTGATAGTACCCCGATATCAAATCAATCTTTGAGAATACCGCCGCTCCCTGCAACTGATCGAACAAGTCATCAATCCTCGGCAAAGGATACTTGTTCTTGATGGTCACCTTGTTCAGTTCGCGATAGTCGATACACAAACGCAGTGAACCATCCTTCTTACGCACAAACAGGACCGGTGCGCCCCAAGGCGAGGCGCTCGGTCGAACATACCCCGACTCAAGAAGTTCACTCAACTGTTTCTTCAACTCGGCCATCTCTGAAGGTGCCATGCGATACGGCGCCTTCGAAATTGGAGCCGCGCCCGGCTCTAACTCTATAGCAAACTCGACCTCACGATCCGGTGGCAATCCCGGTAACTCATCAGGAAAAACATCAGGAAACTCACTAATGACTGGAATCGACGAAAACTCGACTCCATCATTCTCCGCCTTCAAGGCGTAGCACCAATAACTAGTACACCCCTTCCGCAGGAGTTTCATCGCCTTCAAGGCGTTAATAACAAACTTCTGGTTTCTCTTTCGCCCCGCGAAAGAGTGTTCAGTGCCGTCCTCGGCTAACATGGTAATGATCCTCGTGCAGTAGTTCATGATTGCACCATGCCGCTCGAGCCAATCATCCCCGAGAATCAAATCCTCACCCTCGATACTCACAACAATAAGATTAGAGGGCCAGACCCTCTCACAAATAAACACAGAACAGTCCCGGACCTCTCGATCACCGACAACTCTATCACCGCTAGGAAGTTTAATGATGAAAGGCTCGCAAGGTGACAAGCAGTCGAGACTCAAACGGTGTACACATTCTAGAGAAATGAATGAATGCGTAGCACCCGAATCAAAAAGTACACTCACAGGATGAGAATGGATATGAACGGTACCTGTCGCCACAGTAGCCACTGGGTCATCGGCCCTCCTCATCTCGTATATACGCGGCTGGGCAGAGCCGACACTGGAAGCTCCTCCTCTAGCGGGTTGACCCCGACCCCTACCTCGGCTGGCACTCGGCGGTGGCGGCGGAGCGAACGAGCCCTGGTTCACACTCGGCTCCATAGGTGCTGGGTGAGAAGAACGGGCGCCGCGAAACTGTCTGAGCTTCTCGCAAAAAGAAGCCTTGTGGCCCGACTGACCACAAGTATGACAAGTTAAAGGTGGACGAGGATAATCCCGGTTCACGTGGCCTGGCTTGCCACAGTTAAAGCACCTGGGGTCCCGGACGAAGGTTCCGGCGGCACTTCGGAAACTCCCAGAGAAACGAGCCGAACCACCCGTAGAAATGTTTACAGGTTGAGATTTCTGGCCTCCACTCTTAGGACCGAGAAATTTCCTACGACTCGCTTCTTGCTCTCACGAGCCACATCACTAGCCGTCACGGACATATCATAAGCAAGAGCTCGACTCGATAATCCTTCAAAGTGGTGCAAACGAGTCCCGACATATAGTCCCGAATGGATGACTTCATCCTCCTGGAAAAGTGAAAAATTTTGTCGCTCTCTTCGACAACTGGGTCTTCACATAGCCCAATTCCTTGTTAAAATCGGCAATGGCTTGAGATACGGGGATATCCCGTGGTTGAGCATCATAGAAAGCGTGTACCCGAGCTCGTCTCGACGGCCACGGCAATATTCGGTCTCCATCAATTCCTGAAATTCGCCCACGAGGCAACATGATCTTTGGGCCCCACGGCTTCCCACCAATCCATAGCGTCCCCGGTGAGAAAGTCTTGGGCAATAGAACCTTGCGGTCCTCGGGACAGATTGGTGGCAACGAAGACTTTAGATATCTCCTTGATCCATCCTTCCCACCCGATCGGTCCGAAGCTCCCGAACCGAGGAGGATGCATCTTGATGACATCCTGGGCCGATCCGCTCCGCCCCGATTAGCATGGGCCTGATCGGGGTTCTGGACCACCTAAGCTATAGCCGCCATCTGGTTAACCATTTGCTGCATAACAGCCGCAATACCAAGATCGGCGCGCTCCTGAGATGAAGCATGACTGTGACGGTCGCCGGTACTGCCGGCTCCTGAAGAATGCGACATGGCCGCCCCACCAGCTGCCGCACGTCCTCGGCCGCGTCCACGACCACGAACACGACCACGGTTTCCTCCGGCATCCATACTGGTGTTAAGAGATAACAGAAGTATATCGAGGATGAGTAAGGAAGGAAAAAAAAACAACTACGATGATAAGCAAAGTAGGGAGAATAACCACAATTCAAGAAACGGAATACAGTACGAGAAACTAAAGAATCGAGTAAGGAAACTTACGAACACTGGAAGTACTGAGATGCTGGCAGCGGTGTGACAATGTGCAAAACAAAACACGACTAGACTCAAATAACCGACAAGCCTAGGTATCCATAAACCTAGTGCTCTGATACCATTTTCTGTAACACCCCGAGATATTCAGAGTATATTACAGCGCCGTGGACCCCTACATGGGACCCACCAGGCTACAATCACGAAAACTCCACTCGTATAACCATCTCGGTTAGTGAGGACACACATTTAAATGATGTGATATAAAAAGATACGCCCGGAGTAACCGAGAAATAAGCATCACCCGACAATGTAACAATTTTAAAGTAATACAATACGGGGTTTGAAATGAAAAGCCTAAGTACTCGCGAGTACAATCTATAAGTTTATAATTGTGAGAACAACCAAATCGAAATGGACAAAAGAAATAAAAAGACCCAAATGCACATGTCAACGACCCTGGCCAACGTCCTCGTACTGTCCAGGTGCCCGCTCGTCCGGATAATCGTAACCTGAAATCCATAACAAGAATTTCCCCAAAACGGGTCCCCAATGGGGTTAGCAATTACGCTAGTACAAGTAATCAAGGCAAACCAATCGCTTACACATATCATAGTACATGCACCAATATCATTTCAAAAACCAAAACCAGACATGTCTTTTCCGGAAACAAACAGTCACAATTAATTTGCCTAGGAACGGGATGAAGCCACGAATCCCACTCGAGGCCTCTAAGGACCCTCCCGAGCTGGCCACATTCACAAAACAAATCAAGCACCACACGTCACCTAGGACCGGGACGAAGCCACGAATCCCACTCGAGGCCTCTAAGGACCCTCCCGAGCTGGCTAGCGAAACAAACTCATGAATCCAGGACGAAGCCATAGATTCCCTCGAGGCCCCGTCGGACCCTCCCGAGGTGAGTAAAGCACACACAATATACATTACCATTTCACATTAAGCATAAAGGTTTCCAAGAATTACTTGCTTTGATTAATTGACGACGCAACGAACGGAAATGATAATCACCGACGAACGTTAAGGACCAACGGAACCGAACCTAACGATTTGAAGAACATAATTACAACCAACTCTAGACGAACACGGAAATGGAATACACCCGAAATCCCGCCTATGATTCATGTATATTCGTACAAAAATAACAACGAGGGCGGACCATAACCAAACCCTCTCTATTCCGTAAAAATCACAAAATATACCATGAATCCGTAGGAAAGTTAATGATACTAACAATATTAATCGTATTCATCAAGAATCCACCAACAAAACGGAAAGAATCGGACAAAAACCCCAAAATCCCCAATTATCCAAAAGGTAGGGTTCCAAGAGATATTACCTTGAAGATTCAAGTATCTAGATTCGTAGAACACGCGTTAGATTGATTATCCGAGCTTCACAACCGAAGAAGAATGATGAAAATCAACCCCCAATTGATGGATGATGAGAAGCTCTCCTCCTCTCTCACTCTCTCTCGCGTAAATGGAAGAAGAAGAAGGAAATGAGCTGCTCTCGCTCAAAACAACACAATTATAGAGGGTTGACCGCATTGTGTGCCGCGGCTCAGCTGAGATGTGCCGCATGTGCCAAAAATTGCTCTGTGGTTCGGCGGTGTCATGGGCTCGGTCGCAAAGACGTGTTAAGACTGGAGTTTTGGCCGAAAATGCCACACGAGTGTGCCGCCGACGGTGTGCCGCAGATCGACTTCAGATCTGCCGCTGCAGGACGGTGTGCCGCAGACTGGATGGGTGTGCGCGGCACAAAGATCCGCTCGACCAACAATCGGAGAAATGTGTGCCGCGGCGCACACACCTTGTGCCGCGGCCCACACCCCCTTTGGGTCCCAAAATGATAAAAAATGATCCGGAAAGAGAATAAAAGCAGTAGGATTCAATATTTGGGAAACAATAACACGAAATGGATCCACGGCAACCCCGAAACGGCGGTTCCGCACGACAACAACGAGAATTAGATCAATAGATGACAGGAAAGATACACTGAAAGATACATGAGAGTTACTACAATTGAGAAATACACCGAAAATGAACATACAAGGGAAAGAAAAAATACGGGTATTACATTATGGAGAGCACAATAAGCATTATAGACCAGTTGAAATAGATATGTAGAACTTCAACTAACCACTATATCTTCTGTTACCCTGTCCACGACATGTCACTCGTTCTTTGGTTTCATCAATTACGATGCCTCGACTCAATTTTTCCGTCTCAAATAAACATAGCGGAGGGAATCAGTAAAGTTAATTAATCAATTAATAACAAATTATGTTGCAAGTGTATTAAAATCACAAGTTATCTTATTCTAAGATATTAGAATGCAGTGACAAGTAATCGAAGATGGCAGACAATTATGTTACATATTGAGTGTCTTTGATTGTCATTTGAGGATGCCACATGCCATACTGAATACATCAGATTCTAGAAGAACATATAATAAAATTTACCTCAAATCCAATTAACATCTTCAAATATATTATGACTTCCGAGTATGTATACCACAAGGCTAGACATGAACACATATAATTCATAAAAATATGCCTTGTACGTGGAATATAAAAAGTGTACAAGTAAATGGAAGACAAGTGCCTCTAGTTGCTGGAGTGTATCAAGCAGCATAATATGCTTAAGTTGAAGATCCTTTAACTGATTCCGTAGCACTGATACTTCATGGAGCATAATGGAATCGCAATCTTTTGTGATACCAATGACTTTTCGACATTAAACATTTACTTCCACAGACAACCTAGAGTACATGGTCAAAATCTAGTAATTTGAATGAACAACCAAAATACAAGCTCTTCAATAATAATGTAAACAAAACAACAATTTATCCTTCAACCAAGTTAGTTTATACCCAAGTTCCTACATTCTAGGGATGCAACATGACCATTAGAATTGACATACTTTAACATACTAAGCAGCAGAGACATACCTTGAAGTATCACAAAAACAGTCTTGACAAAATCCTGTGAGAATGAATGCAATCTTTCCTCATTAAGATGATCCACAATCTCTGATATTCACAACAACAATCATCTACCATTCCACTATATTTATGTGATCCCTCCAAGACATTTTATGACCAACCTCTTTAAAATCCATTAGTTACCCAACTCCACCAATCAATTACCTCAAAACTACTTACTAAAAAGACCCATTGGACACCATAAAAAATTAACCCATTACCAAAATATATACATAGATATATACAAGGAATACTAAAAAGATCAGTTTTTACCTGAGAAAGTGACAAGATTTAGAGGTAGGGTTGAAGAAAAGGGTTTTGAAGCAAACCCAACACCCAACAAGACTACAACAACTGAAGTAAATCAACCCAAACAATTTCAGTACCTTCAAATTAAAAAACAAGAACATGAAAATCAATTTGGGTACATGACAAGTTACACATAGAATATGTCCACAGAGTTCGATTGAATCCCAAATCAAATAACAAATAATTCCAAATTGATTGACCAAAATATGATTGACCAAAATACAATTACATAGTCGATAACTCAACACAGCCGAGAGCTTGATTGTATGCATCGATTACAGAATCACAATCTTGATTGTAGTGAGAGATATCGACTATAACAACAACACATAGATACCAGATTGATTTGCAACAGTAGTATGATGAAGAAGATCGAAGGGCAGCAGATTAATTGTAAAGTAGTAAAACGATGAAGAACAGAGGTGCGGCAGGATGAAACACAAGTGCGATTTAGGTTACACTTATCATATAAACTAGGGGTACAACGACGTGTTGTGCACGTCGGGCGTTTTTATTGCGTGTTTGTTTGCGTGTTTATATAAATGAGATATGTAGACACGAATCTTTGTAGAGAAATATTATTAAATCATACTCAAAACAACTAAACTATACTTAAAAAATACCGAAATCATGAAAGATGGAAAACAAACAACACCCAAATTAAGAAATGTAATATACCATGCAAAGGGGAAAAAATAGAACAAAGAGGGTCTGCTTTCCTAAAATTGATAATGATCACAAACAGTAGCGAGGGAAGTCAAAATTATTGTGATTTGAACACTTGTAAAAAGAAGCACACATACATGACGATTAGAAAACAAGAGCAGAGGGAAAAGTGCGTTGAGACCAGAAAATTGACGAGGGTCCAGAGCAGTGCAAAAATGATAGGAAATACAGAGCGGCGAAGAGAGAGGCAAAGAAATAGGTTTATCGAGGAGGCAAAGAAACACGCTTTCGACCAAACACCTACGACTTCAGTAAAGTCTACGTCTTCCGGTAGTCTTTTAACAAATTCAAACAACATTATAATTTTGAAATCAAAAAAAAAAACTTTGTTTTGAAAACACTCTCAAAACAGCCAGAGTACACTTAAAGTACACTGAAATCATGAAAGACGCAAAATGGACAAAGACGCAGACCTTTGTAGAGAAATATCAACTAAAGCATACTCAAAACAGGCAAACTAGACTCAAAGAAACCTAAATCACCAACTAAAGCACACTCAAAACAACCAATCCACACTTCAAATAAAAAAAAACATGAAAGATGCAAAATACAACCCTTTAACAAAGAGGATCCGCTTCCCGAAAATCGCGACGTATCCTCCAAAATAAATGAAGCCTAATGTTCGCAAAGAGCAGCGAAGAAATCCAACCTGTGAGAAGAGAAACACATCGAATGAAAGAGAACGCCCAAAACAGAAAACACCATGCGAAGAAGAAAAAAAAGGAGAGAACCCCAACTCTCCAACAAAGAGGACTCGCTTTCTGAAAATTGCACCGTATTCTCGAAAGCAAACGAAGCCAATGTTCGCAAAGCGAAGAAATCCAACCTGTAAGAAGAGAAGCACACACAATGAAAGAAAACACAGAGAGGAAAAGTGGTGGGTTTTAGATTAAATGGGTTCATAAAGTATTTGTTTTGCAACGATTGTCTATAATAAATGAACAACAACTATTAATTTTCATAAATGTTTAGAGATACGTGGTGTTGTTATACCTATTAGACCAGATTATTCAGAGAATTAAATTACCCGAACGTATAAATGGTAATAGAAATACAATATTTTTGAACTATGATTACCTGAACACCCACAACAGACATAAAAAAAAGGAAGAAAATCTAACATGGAAATTCCGAGGGCGGAAAAAAAGGGAATACTCATGAATTAGATTTGACATTTGTTGTTTGTGACATAAATATGAAAGGCAAACAGAGAGTGTGATTGTTTAGGTAACCTATATTTGTACATTAAAAAAAATTAGTTGATTAGGTAACTCATACTTGTTAAATTTAAAAAAAAGGGGGGGATCTAACTAAAACTTTTTTCTATAACTAACCCTAACAACACATGATATATTACAGTTTCAAATGCAGCGTAATTTTGCCATATGACCATCGTTCGGAAAAAAATTATTTCATATACGCTGGATGTTCTTCTGAGATAATCTTCAAGTAGACAAACCAAAACTGTTTTTGACAAAAATCACAACATTCTTCTTTCTCATGCAAGGTGGATTACTAGATTTATACCTACACTACAGCATAAAAGAAGAACATGCTAAAACAATTAATAAAAAACCTTACAGAGAAACAAACCTCATGTGAGTGGCTTCTAAAGCTATGGTGGCATCTTCCTGCATCTCAAATTGCACAAATGCAAAATTCTTTCTAACCCTGACATTTGTTATTTTTCACACTGGTCCTTGTGTCGATAGGGTCGAAGTTAATAAAAACAATGTTTCAGATGGTTTTGAGTTGGCTGGCGACCTTCTGGAAGTATCAGGCCTTCTGCCACCACCACGTTCCTGTTGTGGATCGAATTTAATTAAGTTATTTCGTGGAAAAAAACCATTATCGCATGAAAAAAATTACAACACAGGAAATGTGTTCTACATTCCGCAAAGAAAAAATGCTAAATACCTTGGTCCACTCAACGTGTAGTCGGCGTCCTTTTCTACCAAATTCAATACTGTCGAGTTTCCCTATTGTGTCCTCTGCATCTCGATCATTTTCCATATAGATGAAAGCAAAACCTACAAAGCCACAGAGCCTTAAAACAAGCCAGGAGGCTTCATTTGGTATTAAAATGCATATTGCCTGTGTTAATATGTATCCAATGAAGACATTAAATTGCCACACTTTTGACTAAATGATTGCTACAATCCCTGCAAATCGGAGGGACAAAATCTATACGAATAAAACACAACATCTGCCACTGGATCCGAAATGAACATGATATTTATGTTGAAACATGTCCGAAATTGAAGACTGGGCAAATTCATGAGGAATGCAAAAGGCAATGGCCTCAGGAAAGTCTAGAGTTTGAAGGACCATGGCAGATCATATTAGTTCTTTCAAACAAACACAAGAACATGTATCTTGGGCGCAACCAGAAAATAAACACAGAGAACCATCCATCGAGGAAGATTATAGATATCCAAGTAATCCTGCACCAAAGAAACTATTGAGCTCGGGGGTCTTACTACAACAAAAACGCGATTTCTCAAGGAAAAAACATGGACCTTCTTTTTTACAATTAGTTGTATGAACATGTTTTGCCTTATTATGCTCCTTCAAATCCAATGGAAATTTATAAAAAACAATCATTTAATTGATCTGCATCAGCCATTCACATGCATAAATAAAGGAACTAAAAGAGGAATCAAATTCTGAATGCAAAACAACATTACCTAAATCATCAATAATTAGTTTATATACAAGGAAGCCAAAGAGAAATCGAGCAAACGATGAATCTATCCTATCCTAAAAGAAGTATTCTACCTCACTTTTTGCCGATAACAGAAGAAAAAAATTGGAGACAAGAAGCGTAAGGAAATTGAATCAAGAAAAGTAAAATCGAGGCAAGAGGAAACCCTTGAGCCATAATCTCTAAAGCGGCGCCTCCCGATTTCTGGGAAATTTTTGTCCACACAACGGATTGAACAAGTGGAGTAGGCAAAAAAGATAGAAAAAGAAGGGAGATGATTCACAGTAGAGGACGAAGACACACAGTAGAAGAAACATAGAAGGTGCACAATAAAAGAAGAAATAAAAAGGACTGAAAGAAAGGGGACGATGCACAGTAGGAAGATGAAGAATAGAATAAGAAATAAAGAGGAAAGTAAGAGAGAGCAGAAGTCGGCATACTTAGAAACAGACGCTGTACATTAAAGAGACACGGTGCAAGAAGAAGATGAAAGCGCGAAAGTAGTAGAAAAAAGACGCTAAACCTAGAAATAGCGTTTTCGGCCAGACCGACATCTACCCTTTTAAAGTAGTTACTGAACTGAATATATAATTATTTAGGATATGTTCCTTGAAAAACGTTTGAGCAAGCGCTATATATGTTTTAAAAAATAAATATAAAATAAAATAAATATTACTTAAAAAATGCTAACTATCATAGCGCTTCAAAAAATGCTATAGAAGTGTTATCTACCACAGCGTTTATTAGTAAAACGTTGTTGTAGCATTTTATTCTTATTTTATTTTTATTTACATATTCTTAAAAATAACTTGCATAGCGCTTGTTATAAAAAACGTTGAAGAAGTATTACACTTGCATAGTGGTTCTAAAAAAACGCTATGCAAGTAATATATCCTAAGTTCAAATTATAGTAAGGAGATTGAGATGAGGAACCGACTTGTCATCGGGATAGGGATTTCATATCCCATCATTTTACCTGCATTTTAATTTCAGTCCCTAAGTTTCTAATTCTTTCGATTTCACCCCAGTCAAATACCTTAGAAAAATCGGGTCGTTACAATTGAAAATAATTTATTTGGACCGCTTAAAATATTTTAGCAAGCCCGCCTATTTCTTTTAGTATTTAGTTACACTTTTTTTAAATAGCAACGGCTACACCAAATTTTATGTTAGCATAGATATTCAATTTAGTCTATGGTAACGCTAATTTATATCAATAATAACGCTAGAAAAAATGTGCAGCCTTAAATCAAATTTGACTAATTTTAAGGCATCTAAGGCTACACTTTTACTTGTAACATCAAAAAGAATGTTGTTGAAAGCCATATATGGTGTAGTGATGAGTGGTGACCGTCACTGCTGATGATGGTTCAGAATGTGTTTTTTGAGTGATAATCCCAACCGTTCTGGGAGAATCATCAGCGCAATGAAAGCAGTGAAACTGCTTGATCAGGGATGTGTTGGTTATTGGTGTTACATGACCAAGACAAAGGATCGACCAGTTGAATTGATCGATATTTAGGTGGTTCAAGACTACCCATATCTTCTTTCGGATGAGTTGCCAACTTCACCTCCACAGTGAGAGGTAGAGTTTACCATTGAGTTAGAGCCAGGTACGCCCCCGCTTTCAAAAGACCCGTATCGTATGGCTCTGACTGAGATGTAGGATCTGAAGAATCAGCTAGAGGATTTGACCGAGAAGAGTTATATTCGACTTAGTGCATCTCTTTGGAGAGCACCCATGCTATTTATATGGAAGAAGGACGGACCTTTGCATCTATGTATTGATTACCATGAGCTGAATAGGGTAACAATCAAGAACAAATATCCCTTGCCTCGTATCGATGATTTATTGGATCAACTTTAGGGTGCAGCTGTGTTCTAAAAGATCGATTTTAGATCTGGTTATCATCAGTTGAGGATCCGAGAGTTCGATATTTCTAAGACGGCGTTCCATACTCACTATGGGCATTACAAGTTCATGGTGATGCCTTTTGGACTGACCAACGCACCAGCGGTATTCATGGAATTAATGAACTGCTTGTTTATTGATTATATGGATTGTTTTGTGGTCATTTTCATTGATGACATTTTGATTTATTCCCGTGACAATGGGGAGCATGGATGTCATCTTTGTCAGGTTCTCGACATGCTAAGGCGAGAACAACTTTATGGAAAATTTTCCAAATGTGAATTATGGATGTCTGAGATTACTTTCTTTGGGTATGTGATATCAACTGATGGGGTTAGTGTGGACCAACAAAAGATAGAGGCTAACCGAGATTGGATACCTCTGAAGAACGTGAAGAAAATCCGTAGTTTCCTTGGACTAGCAGGTTAATATAGACAATTTGTGGAAGGATTCTCCAAGATCGCTCAGCCGCTGACTAATCTGTTAAGGAAGGATAAGAAGTACAATTGGTTAGAGGCGTGTCAGCATAGCATTGACGAGCTCAAGATTCCACTGATATCGGCGCCAGGTTTGGCACTACCACAAGGAATAGAGGGATTTGTGGTATATAGTGACGCATCGAGACAGGGTCTCGATGTATGTTGATGCAGAATGGGAAGGTGATTGCCTATGCATCAAGGCAATTGCGACCATACGAGGTCAACTACCTGGCCTATGATATGGAGCTGGCAGCTGTGGTGTTTGCTTTAAAAATATGGCGCCGTTACTCGTATGGAGTCATTTTTTTACTGATCACATGAGCCTGAAGTACATTTTTACTCAGAGAGCTGAACATGAGATAGAGGAGGTGGATAGAATTGATCAAATACTATGATATCGAGATCTTGTACCACCCAGGAAATCCAAACATAGTTATCGATGCCTTAAGCCGTAAGACAATACAGGAGCCAATACTTGCCCGCTTGACAGTTCAGAAGGAACTAAGGTAGAAATTGTGAGATCGTGGATTGAGGTCTGGCTACAACGTATACAAGGGAAACTTTGTACACTTGAGATTTCGTCGTCCCTTGATAATACTATCATATCAAAACAGATCACGGACCCGTTCTTATCGCGAATCTGAAAAGTAACTCAGGGGAAAGCCCCTGGATTTGTGGTCCATGAGAACGGACTTCTGTGTTTTAAGAATTGATTATGTATACCAGCAGATGATGAGTTTAAAAACTCTATCTTGAGAGAGGCTCATGCTACCTCGTACGAGATTCATCTAGGGTCTAGTAATATGTATAAGGACTTGAAGCAATATTATTGGTGGAGTATATGAAGCGAGAAGTTGTGAAGTTTGTTTTAAGATGTTTAACCTGTCAATAGGTTAAAATTGAACATCAATGACCGGCGGTTATGCTGAAACCACTCCTATCCTAGAATGGAAATGGGATGACATATTAATGGGTTTTATCGCAAACTTGCCGACGAGTCATCGAGGTATGAATAAGATTTGGGTGATTATGGGTCGTTTGACCAAATCAACCCACTTCTTGGAAGTCAAAGACACATGGGGTCCCAAGAGGCTGGACCAGCTGATCATTCGAGAGATCATAAGGTTATACCAAACTCCCAAGAGTATCGCATCGGATTGTGACGGGCGGTTTGTGTCACATTTCTGGAAGGCGGTTCATCGTGCGATGGGTACACAGTTGAACTTCAATATGATATTTCATCCTCGTACCGATGGCTAGTCTGAGAGGACTATCCAAACTCTGGAGGATATGTTGAAAGCTTGTGCTCTCGATTGATAAATGATTGGGAAGCCCAACTACCTTTGTTGGAGTTCACCAACAATAATAGCATGCTTCGATCAAGATGGCACCTTATGAGGCATTGTATGGCCGTCGTTGCAGATACCCATTATGTTGGGATGACTTGTCTGAGTCCTTGGGTACAGAACATGCTATGTTGTAAGTGACTCGTGAAAAGATAGCCCTGATTAGGAGTCGTTTGTTAACGGCTCAGAGCCTACAGAAATTATATGAAGATAACCATCAACGACCGCTTGACTTTGAGATTGGTGATCATGTAATGGTTAAGGTGTCTCCTACCCAAGGTGTTTTCTGTTTCGGGAAAAGAGGTAAGCTGAGTCTGAGGTATATCGGACCATTTGAGATTTTGGAACGAGTAGGCGATCTGGCCTATCGTTTGGCGTTGCCACCAGCATTAAGTCGAATTTATAATGTGTTTCATGTTTCCCAGTTGAGGAAGTATGTTGCTGATCCAAGCCACATACTTCAGATTGAAGAATTCGAGATAGCCAATGATCATTTGTATGACGAGCGTCCCGTACGAATACTTGAGAGGAGGATCAAATAGTTGAGGAACAAGACGATTCCCTTATTGAAGATTTAGTGGTCGAGACATGGAGTCGAGGAATCTACATGGGAGACCGAGGATAGCATGCACGAGAGATATTCCGAGTTGTTTATCCCTTAGTTTTGAGGACAAAACTCTTTTAGGGGGAGTATGTAATATCCTGCTGTAACTTTTCATTTTTATTGCTAACCAGCAAGCAGCCCAGTAGGAAGATGGAAAGTTGTATTATACGTATTTCACGATGGTAATTGAATTTGTACAATTTTTATTATATCGAGATATTTTAAAATCAAACTATTTTAGGTTTGATGTTCGTATTGTTTTGACTGTTAGGAGTGGTATGGTAAGTTGTATTTTGGCTGAGCACTTTAGACCTAACGTACGCTACTGTCAGCACCTAGCGTACGTTATCTCGACAATGTTATGTACGTTACGATTGATATATTACATACGCAATTGAGGGTATCAGATCGCATCTCAACTTTCAGCGTATGGGCCGTGCATGACTGAAACTTTTAGCTCGATTGAGACAACCAAGTCAATAGGCATTACTTACGCAACATCGTTGTGATAGCGTACGTAATGGGGGTGAGCTTAAGTACATCATTTTTGACAACGTATGCAAAGGGGTGTCTGATTTGAGGCAGTAGCCTCTGGGGGATGTTAAAGTACATAAACACTAAGGTGTTAGCATATGTTAAGGTAATGTGCAGGTTATAAACACATATCTTGTCTTTGATACAAACCAGTTCTGAGTTTTCTGCCTATAGATCATTCTCCTGCCCTCCTAAGTGATTGTAATCCTCTTCTATCTTGTATTGGAGCTTCATACCTAGGATTGAAGCTCGGGAACTTGAGGATTATAGTGGAATCTTGAAGTCTTTTAGTTTTTTATTCATCTTCAAGAGGTAAGTTGTATAATCTTGTGTTAATTCCGTAATGATGATAATATTGTTGATGAATACTCCATACAGTACTGAATTAATAGAGTATAACATGATTATTATTGAATTTATGAATACATAATCAAGAACATGATGATTAGGGCTTAAAAATGATATGCCCTTAATACTTAGGGATACTTAGATGTTATAATCATGTTCTAAAAGAATTATACTCGACTTGCTTGATTAATTAACATAATTGGTAATGATTACCTATAGTTTGAGTGTTCTTGAGAGGTTTAACTATTGTAAGGGAAACTAATGATGAACTGGGACATAATAATCATAGTTTTGATATAGTTAAGTTAAACTTGGTGAATTAGTGATTGGTGATGGTTTAAGACATTATGTTTAAGTATTAGTAAAGTCCTTGTGAAGATTATAATGGTTCATGATGTTATTATCATAATAGGATGATTATTTAGACTTGTTCTTGACAATCCTTATAAGATAGAGGATCATGAATGTTGAAGAACATTATGAACATATTAATCTAATCATAAGACGAATTGAGGGATTGAAGTTCATAAATTAGGACAACAATATTCATTAGAATAGTTTGAACTATTCGTGTTGAATTCTGGAAATCGGTTTCCATGAATTCGATGTCGATATTGTGAGATTGTGCTATTGAATGAATTGTATCTCATTCAAGGTTACTTGTTTGAGTGAGTATTGTTTTGTCGAAGGAAGCCACTTATTCGTTCAAGGGGAGACTATTTTTCGTCTCCAGAATTGAGACAAGGTACCTTGCTTGGTTATAGTGATAAGTGATTCTTGGGAATGTTATACATGTCATGTATGTGTGAAGCTTTATGAATCTATGATTCATATTGAGGTACTGTTGTTGATCGTATCGATTGTTACGTTGTGGGATTGTACTCCAAAGTTCACTACCTTTGATATTGTGGGTCTCGTTGATTGTTGTGTCACTTCGGTGAGTTTCTTGATCCTTGTTGTATATGTGATTACTTGAGTTTCGTTGTCATGTTGCATCGTGACATTTTTGGAATCATATCTGCGTGCTGATTAGTTGTGTAGGATTTTTAGTCGGGCACATAGTCATTTGTTGATGTTTCCACATTGGACTGTGCACACGAGATGATTACTTCGTGAGACTAATTAGGTACATTATTCCACGTATATCCTGATTCCGTATACGTGTTGGACATATACACGGACAAATTTCCGGATCGGGTGTACTGTGATGTCCGTCTTGAGTCATATTGATTGGTCCTTCATACGCTATGTGTGACTGGGTATGTTCGAAGGTTTGCGACTGGTTGTTCATACGCCTGAGGGGTATGTTCAATAGTCGGGATTGTTTCATTGAGATCTATATGTGATTTGTATGACATAATAAGAATGTTTTATCATGTATATCTACCCTGTATTTGGGCGAAATACTTGTTGTTTGTACTTTAGGTCGAGGGAAGGCCAAGGTGCGGGAAGAGCATTATGATGGTTAAGGGTTTGGAGGATACTAGTTTGGGGGCCCCGAGTCTTCCTTTCTACGGTTATGATTATTGTAATATCCGGATTTATTACGGTGTATTTCATCTGTATTCAAACCCTGTATTATTCGGATTCGTGGTTTTGATTATTGGAGTATGATATTTCTTGCATTGATATCATTGTACATAAGTATAGAAACATGCAAAATTTCTCATGCAAACTCGTGATAGCGCACGCTAAGAACGTAGCTTAACGCGCGCTATCGGGCTACTACTAGCGCACGCTATGCATGTAGGAGTTGCGTGCGCTAAGAACTCAAATATTGAGCGGGACGGCTAGCACATGCGCCAGCCGGGACATGGGTCCGGATAAGATTCCCGCGGATGAACCTGGACAGTTCTGAAGTCAACTCTTATTAGCGCGCGCTAAGGAAGCTTAGTAGCGTGCGCTAACTTGTTAAAATGCAGAATATTATAAATGGGACAACAACCCGTTTTGGCTTACATTTCATTCATCCATTCTTCATTCTTGAGAGGCCAGAGAGCTGTAATAATCCTTCTATACACTTAGAACACATCTTGTTGGTCTTTGTATATTGGTTATCACTTAGGAGTAATCATTGAAGGGGAATAGCACCTTGGAATGGCATACAACCAACCGGAGTCGGATTCTACCTTACATTTCAGTGATTTTCATCATATTAAGGTATGTTCAACCTATCTCCAGACTTAGAGTTGGATTCTAAAGAATTGGATGATCATATTATCGAGATATTGATTTTCATAAGTGAATTATCCAAAGTACATCATGTTTGGAATATTGAGATGAATAAGCCTTAGGTACCTTGATTATGATCATCATGATTCGAATCTTATTCCATTGAACAAGTAAATGGAGCTTCTATCATTGGTAATCCGAATCGAGTAGATGACTTCATAACAATAATGGACTTGACTTTAACATCATTATTGTTAGATGAATCTAAGGGATTGATCATGGAAGGATTTACCTAGTATAGATGGAATGTTAAACAACTACAGCATGATAATTTCGATGGATATAAGGTGTTGATATCAACCATTAAGCCTTTCGAATCGTCATATGAAGAATTGTAATCGAAATGGAATATGGTTTTATAATGGTATGCATATCCTTGAATCCGAAGTTGTTGTTATCCGTAAGATCATTCATAATCGTATGTACGTGATATTCATGGAGGTAACATGAATTATCACGGAAGATTTCATTGTTTTGATCATGATGAGAACAGTTTACTGCCCAGCAGTAAACTGCCATGCACAGATAGCGCACGCTAAGCTATAAAGATTAACGTGCGCTATCGAGCACGAGTTAGCGTACGCTGCGTTTGATACGTAACGTACGCTAGGCCATCAGACGAGTCGATCGGTAGTCGGTGAAATCGCGACCATGCATAATTAGCGTACGCTAGGCTTTGTTGTTTGCGTGCGCTATCGAAAGCGACTTAACGCACGCTACACGTAGTACTTAGCGTGCGCTAAGCGGTCAGCATTACATTTTATGAACTTTTAGCCGTAAATCGAATTGTTAAACATTCGCATTTAACGTAAGATAAATCCTATATCATTTCTTTTGTTAAGGTTTGATCTTGTTACGTGATTGATTGAGGAGGACGACCTTCGAGTGTTCGTTTTCGTAGAAGTATTGTTCTTGTCTTCAAATCGAGGCAAGTACTTTATTTGTTTTATGTATTGCTGTTATACATATTGTCGTGCATGTATGTCGTTGTTGTATGTCCACCTCGTGTTGGTCCGACGGGATCATCGGGGGATCTATGCTAGCGTGCGCTGGATCATCGGACGGGTTTTTCCACCACGGGTTGGTCTGACGGGATCATCGTGGGTTCTAGGCAGTGAACGCTGGATCGACGGAATTACCATGTGTATGTTATGATATCATGTTGTGATTATCAGTTGTGTATGTTATGTTTGAGTTTCTCGTAGGAGAAGACTCGTTGGACATTTTATCATTTACGTTATTATTATTATTCTGCGTGTGACGTTGAAATAATATGTCGTGGTACTTGTACTAGCCTCGTTGTGCTAACCCCTTCGGGGGTGAACATTTTGTTTATGTTCAGGATCCAGGAGAGCGGGAAAACAACCACTGGAGCTGTATGACGACGAGGGTGCAGAGTGATGTTTCGGCCGGGTTCATTTGTCTGTTGTTTATTGGTTATTTCAATAAGTACTCGAGTACGAAGTCTTTTATGCTGAATTTGAATTTGGTGATGTATTATTAAGTTCCTGTTGAACAATTGTACTTTCAGTATTTGGTCAGGACTGTTGTATCTTAATTCCGTTATTTCCATTCGTTAGTACCTTTTAATGTCTGTTCAATTCTTCAGCCTTGTAAATCCTTATGTAAAGGATTTACGGCGCTGTAATATTCCTGAATATATCGGGGGTGTTACAGAATATGGTATCGGAGCTAAGATTATGGATATCTTGGCCGTTGGGTTAAAATAGGGGTCATTTATGTCTTTTGAGGTAACCGGCCGTGAATGACATCACTGCACTGCCTACGTCTTCATGCGAGCGGTGGTTGTAAGTTCCTAAACTCTATCTCGTTCTTTACATGTTGTGTCTCTTTATACTCGAATATTAGAATGATGTTGTTCCCTGTATATTGAGTATTTATGCTTACAGTATGTTGAGAGGCGGACGTGGACGTGGTCGCGGTCGTGGACGCGGACGAAGAAATGCTGAAAGGGAAGCGTCGCCTTCTAACCAGGCCAGTCATAGCTCCGGCGAGCCGCAACAATCTATTAATAACGAACCAGATCCTGCTGTACCAGAGATCCTTCGTCAAGTGGTGAACCAGATGACCTGGCCGCCAAGTCGTGGACCGAATGCAAGTGGCGGTGGGACTACAGCAGGGAGAGAGACAGCAAGGGATCCCAGACATGGGAAATCGAGGTGACCGGTGGCTGCAAGAGGTGGCGAAGATGCAACCACCCAAATTCGACTGTATTTCTGAGACTCCCACCTGGGACCATTGGTTCAAGGAACTGGAGAAAATCTTTGCCGGAATTAACTGCCCAGACGACCGGAGAGCCTCTATCGCTCAATATTTTCTGATAGGGGAAGCGTCCGAATGGTGGGAAGCCATCCGGCCTGTAGACCATGATGCTGATTGGACAGAGTTTAGATTGATGATGGAAGCTCAGTATTTCCCTCGTCCTATGAGGGAAGCCAAAATTCGGGAGTTTTTCTCCACTCAGCCTTCTGATGTGCCAGTATCCCAGGCAATTAAGACGTTTAACCAGCAGCTGGCATTTGTTCGACATCTGGTCAGAACAGATGCAGAAATGATGATCCATTTCGATATGAGGATGAAACCAGAAATCCAGAGGTACATGTCCGGATTTGAATGTACCACACTCCGCCAATACCAGGATAAGGCGTTGGCGTATGAGATCAAGGAAGCAGCTATGGAGAAATTTTTGGAATCCAAGAAACAGAAAGTCTTTGGTACTTTTACAGAGCACAAGAACAGCGGGCCCCGTAAGGCCCAGTCATCCTTTCACTCTTTCAAGAAACCTCCGCACCCAGTTAGGAGCGGAAAGAACTTCGGAGCGACATCAACTATTACTGATGTTACTAGGAAATGCTTTAACTGCGCCCAGACGGGGCACTATCGACGGAATTGCCCCCTTCCTGCTGTGACTTGTTTTGATTGTGGACGAGAGGGACATCGGGCAGTGTTTTGTGAAGAGGCTGCAAAGTCTTTTAGAGCCCGTACACCACAGCCAGTCCAGAAGGAAGCCAGTATCCAACAGACGCAGCAAAGTGTTCAGATGCCTCAGAATTTTGGCCGCGGACGAGGCAGAGGACAATGGGACCGAAAGGGGACATCGAGTGCCGGATCTGCTCCCCCACGTCTGTACGAGATGAGGAGGACAGACGATCGTGATGTCTTTGCCGCATCGTGCATCGTCCAGATCCTTTCCCAGCCAGTTAGCGTTTTATTCGATACAGGAGCTACGCATTCTTTTATATCTTTGTCTTGTGTAAATCGTTTGAATATTTTCGGTTTTCATACTTGTGAACCTTATGTTGTTGGTTTACCGAGTGGAGAGAGGATTGTCGGAAACTTAGAAACTAGAAATTTCCCTGTATCATTTGGAGGCAGAGAGTGGCTCTCAAATCTGATCGTGATAGAAATGCAAGGAGACGACCTGATACTCGGAGACGATTGGCTTAATCGATATGGAGCAATTGTAAACTACCAAAGGAGGAATATCTCGCTGATCGCTGACGATGGTTCCGAAATATTGTTCGAGGGGTGGAAACCGGGAAGCTCAGGAAAATTGATCAAGGCGATGAAGGCTGCCAAATTGTTGAAACAGGGCTGTATCGGGTACTGGTGTTATGCAATGAAGAAAGAAGACGAAATTGTAGAACTTTCATCCATTCCTGTTGTGAACGAATTTCCAGATGTATTTCCTGACGAGTTACCTGGACTACCTCCACGAAGGGATGTAGAATTTACCATTGAGCTGGAACCTGGAGCTACACCAATTTCTAAGGCGCCGTATCGTATGGCACCTACTGAGATGTACGAACTGAAGAAGCAGCTGGAGGAGTTACTGGACAAGGACTATATTCAGCCAAGCGTTTCACCCTGGGGAGCGCCAGTTCTTTTTGTCCGAAAGAAGGATGGATCGCTCCGACTGTGTATTGACTATCGAGAGCTGAACAAGATGACGATTAAGAACAAGTATCCGTTTCCACGGATTGATGATCTGTTTGACCAGTTGCAAGGGGCAACAGTATTTTCTAAAATCGATCTGAGACCAGGGTATCATCAGCTGAGGATTAAGGAATCTGATGTTCTGAAATCAGCGTTCAGAACTCACTACGGACATTATGAGTTTGTAGTGATGCCGTTTGGTCTCACTAACGCACCTGCTGTATTTATGCAATTGATGAACAGAGTGTTCATTGAATTTTTGGATAAATTTGTGGTCGTGTTCATTGATGACATTCTAGTATATTCTAAGAGCCCGGAAGAACATGCGCAACATTTGCGGATTGTATTGGAACTTTTGAGAAGTGAGCAATTGTACGCCAAAGTTTGTAAGTGTGAATTCTGGCTAAAAGAAGTAATGTTCCTCGGCCATGTGGTGTCAGTAAAAGGAGTCCGAGTGGATCCTCAGAAGATTGAAGCAATTATGGATTGGAAACCTCCAAAGAACGTGAAAGAAGTCCGAAGCTTCTTAAGACTTGCTGGATATTATCGTCGATTTGTGGAAGGGTTTTCTAAAATCTCCTGCCCACTTACTCGACTCCTGCAGAAAACTCAAAAGTTTGAGTGGAATGAGTTGTATCAGATTAGCTTCGATGAATTGAAGAAGAGATTGACGACGGCACTGATTCTATCACTTCCACAGGGAACTGGAGGATTTATAATTTACAGTGATGCTTCGAACCAAGGACTCGGGTGCGTATTGATGCAGAATGATAAGGTGATCGCTTATGCGTCGCGACAGCTGAAACCTTATGAAGTGAATTACCCAACACATGATTTGGAGCTTGCAGTAGTAGTTTTTGCTTTAAAGATCTGGAGGCATTATCTGTACGGGACTCACTGTCAGATCTTTACGGATCACAAGAGTCTCAAGTACATATTCAGTCAGAAAGAGTTGAACATGCGGCAAAGAAGATGGTTAGAGCTGATTAAGGACTATGACTTGGAGATTTTGTATCATCCAGGCAAAGCAAATGTAGTGGCCGATGCACTTAGCCGCAAGCCTATTTCTATTCAGATGCTGGAGACGCTAACCTCCCAACTTAGCCTTCAACGAGAGATGATTCGTGAAGGAATTGAAGTGTGGTTACAAACAGTCCAAGGACAACTGTGCGTGATGGAGATAACTTCATCATTAACCGAAGGAATCAAATCTAGACAGGCAGATGACCCTCTGATGATTCGGTTATGTGATGAAGTGATCAAAGGAAAGGCACCCGGATTCATAATTCATGATGATGGAGTTTTGAGATTTCAGAACCGACTTTGCGTTCCCGATGATGATGTTCTGAAACAGACGATTATGAAGGAAGCTCACAGTTCACCCTATTCTATCCACCCGGGCACCAGTAAAATGTATAAGGACTTGAAGCAGAATTTCTGGTGGGGAAACATGAAGAAAGATGTAGCGGACTATGTTTCGAAATGCTTGGCTTGTCAGCAGGTTAAGATCGAGCATCAACGGCCTGCCGGAATGTTGAAGCCGCTCCCAATTCCTGAATGGAAGTGGGAGGACATATCGATGGACTTTATCACTAATATGCCGAGAACAAGGACAGGAATTAACATGATTTGGGTGATAGTTGATCGTTTAACCAAATCAGCTCATTTCCTAGGCATTAAGGATACGTGGGGACCAGAGAGGTTGGCACGAGTATTTATTTCGGAAATAGTTCGATTGCATGGTACGCCGAAGACCATTGTTTCTGATCGAGACGGTCGTTTTGTGTCTCACTTCTGGAAAGCAGTTCATAAGGCCTTGGGGACCGAATTGAACTTCAGCACAGCTTATCACCCGCAGACTGACGGACAATCCGAGAGGACCATTCAAATGGTGGAAGACATGCTAAGGGCATGTGCCTTAGATTGGTCAAATGATTGGGAAGTTCATCTACCACTGATTTAATTTACCTACAACAATAGTTGGCATGCTTCCATTAAGATGGCACCGTTTGAGGCATTATACGGGAGGAGATGTAGATCGCCCCTATGTTGGGATGATTCGTCAGACTTGATCGGAACAGAACCAGAGTTGATCGTGCAGACTCGAGAAAAAATAGCCTTGATTCGTGAAAGGATGTTGACCGCCCAGAGTCACCAGAAATCTTACGCGGACGTACGCCGTCGCCCATTGGAGTTCAATACTGGAGACCATGTGCTTTTGAAGGTTTCTCCTACTCAGGGAATCTTTCGTTTCGGAAGGAAAGGAAAGCTGAGTCCGAGATATATCGGACCATTTGAGATCCTCGAGAGAGTTGGGGAGTTGGCATATAGATTGGCATTGCCGCCGTCATTGTGCCATGTTCATAACGTGTTCCACGTATCCCAGTTACGGAGGTATATACCAGATCCCAGTCATATCATTGATTTCGGCGAGATCGAAGTCGCGCAGGATGGGACGTTTGAAGAAAGACCGGTCAAGATACTCGAGAGTCGAGTTAAGCAGCTGAGGAGCAAACCAATCGTTTTGGTCAAAGTTCAATGGTCATGTCACGGAATGGAAGAAGCCACCTGGGAAACGGAAACTGATATGAAGTCTAGATATCCCGAGTTATTTTCGTCTTGAGTTTCGGGACGAAACTCCTTTTTAGTAGGAGAGTATGTAATATCCGGATTTATTATGGTGTATTTCATCTGTATTCAAACCCTGTATTATTCAGATTCGTGGTTTTGATTATTGGAGTATGATATTTCTTGCATTGATATCATTGTACATAAGTATAGAAACATGCAAAATTTCTCATGCAAACTCGTGATAGCGCACGCTAAGAACGTATCTTAACGCGCGCTATTGGGCTACTGCTAGCGCACGCTATGCATGTAGGAGTTGCGTGCGCTAAGAATTCAATTATTGAGCGGGACGGCTAGCACATGCGCCAGCCGGGACATGGGTCCGGATAAGATTCCCGCGGATGAACCTGGACAGTTCTGAAGTCAACTCTTATTAGCGCGCGCTAAGGAAGCTTAGTAGCGTGCGCTAACTTGTTAAAATGCAGAATATTATAAATGGGACAACAACCCATTTTGGCTTACATTTCATTCGTCCATTCTTCATTCTTGAGAGGCCAGAGAGCTGTAATAATCCTTCTATACACTTAGAACACATCTTGTTGGTCTTTGTATATTGGTTATCACTTGGGAGTAATCATTGAAGTGGAATAGCACCTTGGAATGGCATACAACCAACCGGAGTCGGATTCTACCTTACATTTCAGTGATTTTCATCATATTAAGGTATGTTCAACCTATCTCCAGACTTAGAGTTGGATTCTAAAGAATTGGATGATCATATTATCGAGATATTGATTTTCATAAGTGAATTATCCAAAGTACATCATGTTTGGAATATTGAGATGAATAAGCCTTAGGTACCTTGATTATGATCATCATGATTCGAATCTTATTCCATTGAACAAGTAAAGGGAGCTTCTATCATTGGTAATCCGAATCTAGTAGATGACTTCATAACAATAATGGACTTGACTTTAACATCATTATTGTTTGATGAATCTAAGGGATTGATCATGGAAGGATTTACCTAGTATAGATGGAATGTTAAACAACTACAACATGATAATTTCGATGGATATAAGGTGTTGATATCAACCGTTAAGCCTTTCGAATCGTCATATGAAGAATTGTAATCGAAATGGAATATGGTTTTATAATGGTATGCATATCCTTGAATCCGAAGTTGTTGTTATCCGTAAGATCATTTATAATCGTATGTACATGATATTCATGGAGGTAACATGAATTATCATGGAAGATTTCATTGTTTTGATCATAATGAGAACAGTTTACTGCCCAGCAGTAAACTGCCATGCACAGATAGCGCACGCTAAGCTATAAAGATTAACGTGCGCTATCGAGCACGAGTTAGCGTACGCTACGTTTGGTACGTAACGTACGCTAGGCCATCGACGAAGTCGATCGGGTCGGTGAAATCGACCATGCATAGTTAGCGTATGCTAGGCTTTGTTGTTTGCGTGCGCTATCGAGCAGACTTAACGCACGCTACACAGAGTACTTAGCGTGCGCTAAGCAGTTCAGGCAGATTACATTTTATGAACTTTTAGCCGTAAATCGAATTGTTAAACATTCGTACGACGTAAGATAAATCCTATATCATTTCTTTTGTTAAGGTTTAATCTTGTTACGTGATTGATTGAGGAGGACGACCTTCGAGTGTTCGTAAGTATTGTTCTTATCCTCAAATCGAGGCAAGTACTTTATTTGTTTTATGTATTGCTGTTATACATATTGTCGTGCATGTATGTCGTTGTTGTATGTCCACCTCGTGTTGGTCCGACGGGATCATCGGGGAATCCATGCTAGCGTGCGCTGGATCATCGGATGGGTTTTTCCACCACGGGTTGGTCTGACGGGATCATCGTGTGTTCTAGGCAGTGAACGCTGGATCGACGGAATTACCATGTGTATGTTATGATATCATGTTGTGATTATCAGTTGTGTATGTTATGTTTGAGTTTCTCGTAGAAGAAGACTCGTTGGACATTTTATCATTTACGTTATTATTATTATTCTGCGTGTGACGTTGAAATAACATGTCGTGGTACTTGTACTAGCCTCGTTGTGCTAACCCCTTCGGGGGTGAACATTTTGTTTATGTTTAGGATCCAGGAGAGCGGGAAAACAACCACTGGAGCTATATGACGACGAGGGTGCAGAGTGATGTTTCGGCCGGGTTCATTTGTCTGTTGTTTATTGGTTATTTCAATAAGTACTCGAGTACGAAGTCATTTATGCTGAATTTGAATTTGGTGATGTATTATTAAGTTCCTGTTGAACAATTGTACTTTCAGTATTTGGTCAGGACTGTTGTATCTTAATTCTGTTATTTCCATTCGTTAGTACCTTTTAATGTCTGTTCAATTCTTCAGCCTTGTAAATCCTTATGTAAAGGATTTACGGCGCTGTAATATTCTTGAATATATCGGGGGTGTTACAATTATACCATGTATTTTCATTTCTACTTTATAATATTTGTTTTCAATTGTAATATTATTTGGGATATACTCAATCTTCATATGGTTTATACTTGTATTTGAATCATGTGTGTCGTGGCGATTATTTCGGTATGATGTATAAACTCCTCGTCGGAGTGATGGTTAATATTTTGTGGTTCAATACTACAATTATATTACGGTTGATGTGTATATTTGTATCGCCTGGTGGATCCCAGTGTGGGATTCACGACACTGTAATAGCCGCCATTTTTGGGGTGTTATAGAGATAGATGACTGGGAATACTAGGAGAAACATCCAGACAGGGCGTGTTGTATCCATGGACTTCCTTGTCCAGACCACACCAGGACACGAGCAGGGATGACTACTTCGATCGTCATTTAAAGGTGATCTTTCACGATGAGTGGGTTCTTTTTGGGATCGCATATTACTTTGGACCTACGCATAGGTGTTCTAGGAGCGCCCTGCACTACTTTTTTAGGAGCCAGGATAGGTTTACCGATCGACCTCATCACTCTGCATCAGTTAGCAGCGTTCAGATGAGGATTCCTGACCCTCCACGCCACTCAGCCTCTTCTGCAGTCCACAATCACCATTTTGAAAATCGGCATAGTCACTATTCCCATATTCAGCATTCTTTTGAGCAGAATGAACAACCTCTTCAGTCGACTCTACAGTTTCAGGATTTTGAGCAACGATACCAGCTATTTGACAAGCCTTTTCAGCACTATGGTACAATGTTCGATTGGTTTCAGTACCAACAACATTATAGTATGATGTTTCCCGGCCATAGTAGTAGTTCTTGGCAGACAGCTCAACAGCAACATGTGATTCAGATGGAGCAGTCAGTTTTTCAGATCGAGCATCCGATTGTTCAGGTCTCAGAGTGTTATAGTTGTGAGAGGGATGATGAAGGTGTTGAGTTTGGTAAGAGTGTCGGGCCCCAGCATTTGGGTGAGTGTAGTTCCACCGTGAGTGAGTAGACCCTCTGATACTCTTCGAGAGCCTTTTGTGGTGGTGCCTCTAAGAAACAGTGAGGCTTTGAAGAAGATGTACCTAGCATTCAGGTAGCAGCCGCGTGATTCTGTCATACATTTTTTGGAGACTAGGCACGTGCTCACCCAGGTACTATTTGACCGTATAGGGTCATAACATGAAGACTTAGGCGCAGAGATAATAGATTGTTATATGCTTGCCACTTGAGCGAGGCTTCCGAGGGGATTCCATAGTGTTGGTGTTGGTAGAGTTTGGCACTGTACTTGTCAGCTCCCAATTTTATGTAAGTTCTATAGCTTTATTTATATCATTGGTGTGATGTGTAGGTCTTTTTTATTTTGTGGTTCGGCTTTTTGTAGTTAATGATAGCCAAAAAGATCACAAATCTCCATCCGGATGATACACTTAGTATGCCGGAAAATGCCTAAACCCATAGAGGACTTCATGAAAGATCTTGATACATCAAATGCAGTTCCATGGTCAAATTGCAGCAAAGTAAGTTTAAAATAGATACTTATAAGTAATTCGCTATGTTTGGTGTGATAATCTTATGTTTACATGTTTTCTTTCAACAGGTCATAGCCATTTGTTGCCTCGACGGCAGCCACTGGGTGACTATCAAGATTGACATCATAACATGGATTGTGGAGTTCTACGATTCCTTGTTACACCAACATCAAGAAGGTCGATACCGATTCAAGCCATTACGACCTATTACTCGTCTCATGCCTCGTGTGCTAGCTCAAACTGGGTACTAGAAGAACAACCAATAGAAGAAAAAATATGACACAAATATGACATTCAAAATGATGCCAGAAGAACTGCAGTTCAAACAAACCGACAATCACAGTTATGGCCCTTCGCGTGCATGTACTTGGATCGCCTCATCTCTTCAAACCCAACAGGAAGGCATCAAAGCAAGGAAATGGATGAGAAATACATTAGGAAATATCGATATGGTTTACCTGCTAAGATCGTTTAGCTATCGTTGGACCTAGCATAAGATAATGTATTTTGACACTCATAACTATGTATTTTAATTTTAATTCAGACATATTAAGGCAAGTTTGATGTGTTGTTGGTAAATTAAAAAAATGCAGGTTTATGGTGCAGTTGGTAAATTGAGACCACCTATGTATCGCACACGATGGTAACACACGATGACAGCCATCGTGTGCCCCGCCCATGGTCATGGGCTGCTGCTATCGTGTATCAACGATGGCAGCCATGACCGTGTGCACACGATGGTCAGTTCCATCATGGGTACGGTCATGGCTGCCATCTTGTGCACATGAACTATGGTTTTTTGGCCATTTTGATTTATTGTGTTACCAATATACATGTTTTGTGATTATAAAATTGCTTGTCCAAATATTAACAACTACATAACACGTATGTAAACTCATATTTGTTATTTCGTATAATTCATTAGTATATGAACTATTTGATACAGATGATGAACTTATATATACGAACTTATATATTGTTGAACCTATATACGACACATGATATGCAATAGATTATGATAATTCAGTCTATAACTTTACAAATAAGTATATTGTTAACAAATACGTGTTAATACAGAAGTAACAACATGGAAACTGGCAAGTTATTTTAGAAATTAGTAAAACTATGCATATTCTTGTGCACACGATGATCAGTCCCATCGGGGGCACGGTCATGGCTGCCACCGTGTGCATATGAACTTTAACAACTACACCATATGCAAACTCATCTTTGTTAATATCTGTAATTCATGAGTATATGATCTATTTTATATAGACGATGAACTTATATATACGAACTTATACATTGAGAACATATAGACTACACATGATATGCAATAGATTATGTGAATTCGATCTATAACTTTACAAATAAATATATTGTTAATAAACAATTGTTAATATAGAAGCAACAACACGTAAATTGGTGAGTTATTTTACAAATTAGTGGAGAATGTGCATGTTCTTGTGCAGACGATGGTTAGTCCCATCATGGGAACTGTCATGGCTGCCATCGTGTGCGGACGTGGACACAGTGACATGGTGAAACCGTGGACATGGTGACACGTAGTTCCAAATTTTCACACGATGGGAGCATAGGATCGCTGCCATCGTATGTTCCCATTGTGTGCACTATAGAGGGCAGCATCAAATTTCATAGAAAATCATGTTTTCCAATTCACGAACACAACTTAAAATCATAATAAGAAATCATCACGTAGTAAGGTCAGAAATGACGCAAATTGAAATTAAATAAGGTGACGCACTCAATCATCATTAATAAGATTGTTTCTAGATAGTCACAAATATCAAAATGCAAAAGCAATATAAGTTTCGTGATAGGGACATCCCCTTATATCATGGTCATCATTACGACAAATGTTACATCTCTTCTTTTGCTAGTGCCTTTGCCTCGTTTGTTCTCCATATATTCCTTGAATTTCTTATGGAGGGATATTCATCCACACCACTTAAGGAATGAATGCTTTGCAAGATTTTTTATTGTGGCCAGTTCCCTTACACCTGCCGCGTGTTACGTATTTCTGTGAACGCAAGTGCACGTTGTCGTAACCAAGTAATAAAGTGATGAGAAAAGTATCGTTCCCTCGAGGACCGATGTGCTAATTACCAA
Organism: Orobanche coerulescens; assembly: GCA_033398695.1. Classification (NCBI taxonomy): domain Eukaryota; kingdom Viridiplantae; phylum Streptophyta; class Magnoliopsida; order Lamiales; family Orobanchaceae; genus Orobanche; species Orobanche coerulescens. Next base: position 8,854,739 of record CM065807.1, on the reverse strand, counting down.
TTTATTAGTATTTCTAATTTTATTTGAACGACCGAAAGTTTTGTGGTTGAACAATTTTCAATAAATAAATATTGCGATAAACTAAAATAAATAAGAAAATCAATTATCCGATAAAAAGAGATCAAATAGGAAAAGACTCTAGGATTAAGAATTCACCTCGATTAATTCGAATTAATCTTGATCTATATAATTTATGTATTTTCCCAATTAATTGAAAGCGAAGATTATCTAATTTAATTTAATGCCCCTTCCGAGGTCAGTAGAATTTTTCAAAGCGAATAATTCACTCTATTCCTAGGTGAGTTGATTCGACATTATCCAAAAAGTTCTATAATCTTCAAAACATCGATGCTTCGTAATTCTTATGAGTATATTCCTATCTCACAAGATAAAATGGTTTTCTCCCAATTATAACTACTTACTATCCTATTTCGATTCAAGTAACGTAATTAGAACAATTCAATTATCGACCACACACTTGAAAGCATTAAGAACAATTGGGGGAAAACTCAATAGAAAAGGAAAAAATATCAATAATGTAAAATCAAGAATCAATCCATCATAATCTCAGTTTCATCTCAATCCCAGAAAAAAGGGGTCTAGCCCGACATGCTAGAATACACAAATACTTGAATTAAACATAAGGATGAAGAAATTCAAACACGATTGAAGAACTTGTCTTCTTCCGTTCTTTAGCCTTCGTTCTCTGCTGCTAGGTATTCTCCTCTTCTTTCTTCGATGATTTATTTTATGACCTTCACTGCGCTTTTATAACCTTTTTCTCCTCCAAAACGCGTATGAGGATTAGGTCTAATCCGCCTCCAAAACAGCCAAAATCGCGAGGTCAAATCAGGATTCCCGCCGCTGCGGGCCGCGGCCCGGCTTAAGTGTGTCGCGGCCCTAGTCGTCCCGCTGCCCAGGCCAGGGCAGAAAATCATTACGGGTCGCGGCCCATGGAGAGTGTGCCGCTGCTCCCGGTATAGTTTGTGCCGGGTTTCTTTGTGTTGTGCCTGTAACGCGGCCCAGCTTCAGTGCGACGCGGCCCTCGGCCGAAAAATGTCGTTTTTGGCCCGTTTTTCTACATTCGAGATTCAGGATTTTAATTTCCTTCAAAATATGCAATCGTCATGCATTAGGAGCTCATTTTTACAGAACTAAACCAAAATAAGGATAAAATAATGACATTAAAGCGCACAAAAATAACATGTAACAAATACCCCCAAACTTAAGTCTTTGCTTGTCCTCAAGCAAAAATCAATTTCAAACAAAATACAAGTATCGTGGACAATCGTGCAACCCATAGTGCTCAACTTATTTATACTACCCTGCAAACTCAAAGAATAATGCGCATAACATACTGGTGAGTCACATTACGGGCAATCATTCCTCGAGCTACCCATTTTTTGGGCTAATCTCCGCACATAAAGGAAATCAAGGCTCAAAGATCAACAAACGTGAAATGAGCCGACCGACAATATGAATGTTGTGGTTATAACAAGCTAATTCGCCCAGTCTCACTGCCTCGTGGCAAAAACATAAGAATTTCAGCAAAAATGACATTCCCCGGACAGCACTCCCTTTTATTTAATGACTATTATGACTCGAGTTAACCACTAGGTTTCGACTCCCGGGATGTTTCGTCAGAAGGACCCTAGGGTGGATTTCCATTCTCATGTATTAGGGAACCGTTTGACGTAAGAGACACTCATGGGGCTCATGAATGCTCCATGTTACTAAGTCTCCCTCTACAGCGGAGAAGAAACTCAAGTATCTTCACCCGCACGTCCGATTCAAGGTTGTTGTTTTACGCGAATGTAAACGAAGGGTCATGTGAATACATCCAGTTACTTGGCTTCATATCACCGGGGATGCGAATTTTTTCTGATCAATAATTCAATCACTTACACATGTCTATCCAAGGTCGTCGTTTTATGCGAATGTAAACTACGGATCACGTGAATACACCCGGTTACTAGACTTTCAATCCTAGAACATGTCAGGCTGTTCATATTTTTAGGAATTAAAACTATTTGAACCAATGACTAAACGTAGGTACTTAGTTCCATGCTTACAAGGCCAATGACACTAGGCGACTCGCTAGATGGATGGTGTAATCAAACATATATACGGGGGCTCGAGTAATGCGAATACTATAAACACGTCTGTCTCATTTCCGAAGTGCCAAAGTTACCATAATGACGCAAAAATCAGACCAAAATGAGTACTCGAGTATAGAAATAGCATAATGTGAACTCGACTAGACTTATCCGTTTCTTCAAATAGAAATCAGTATCATATATTCGGTTTTATACAAGGCTGCACGACATACTCACGAATGTAAATAATATCCAGAATACCATAGAAGACAAGCAAGACAAACTAAATAAATAAGAACTAAAAAATAACACACACCCCCAACTTGAGAAGTACATTGACCCCAATGGACGACAAATAAGAATAAACAGTAAAAGACAGGTCAAGTACTCCCCTGACGAAAACTCAGGCACTGGCATCATCCTCGTCCGGTGAAGTGGGTGGTGTAGGTGGCATGGTCGGAGGGATGAATGGTCCGTCTGGGTGAAGGATATGGCCCGTCCACACAGCTAAGTAATCCCGATGGTAAGCGTCCCTCGCAGATAAGCGCCTCTTCGCATGCCGATTGGCCTGGCGGACTTGCTCATACATCTCCTGTCGCACGGATATGATCACACTGTATCGCTCTGCTTACATATCCTCCCTCAGGCCGTCGAACATCACCTGTAATATGTGATCTATCGCTGGGGGTGGAGCAGACTCAGTCTGATCATCTGTATCAGTCGCCGGCTCATGAGTAAGCGGAAGGGGCTCTAAGGTATGTGAGTGCTCGTGTGGCTCATCTAAAAGAAAGCCTCTTCCGTGCGGGTGCGCTCGTGCGCCACCCCACTGGTCAAAATGGGAGATGATGCGATGGTCAATCGGACCCTGGGGTGCGATGGTGGGCTCGTCATCTGACCAGACCACCACCCGACTGGCGACATAAAGTGTAGATCAGAGAAGGATGCTTTAGTCCCATATTGGCGCCTCCCTTTATGCATTGTAGAATGGAACGGGATAGATGTGGGGCCACATCAAATCTAAGAACGAACGTGATGGCATAGAGAAGTCGGGCGCGGGGAAGTAAGACAGAGCGTATCTGTGAAGTAGGGTCGATCCACGAGCAAAGGAAATAAAGCCACGCTCATCCTAGCCGACGGAGCCGTGAGCTCTTAAAGAGGATGGCCGAAGACCCCGGGACATGTGTTTCCTAAATAGACCCCAGCTGAGTAAGTGCTTCCAACAATGCCTCCCTCGTGAGGCCACCCATCGTAGTCATGAACGTCGATTCATCTACCTCGGGTAGCTCGTATAAACTCCGAATCGCTGCTGCAGAGAAGTCAACCGTCCGACCACGGACAACAACCTCTGTAAGGATATCTGGTCTCCCCAACATCTTTCCTCCCTACATATGGTGTAGTAAAGCACGGGTGTGGAACTCATGCACGATAGAGATGACGGCTGGCTCGGGCTGTGCGATAAATCTTGTCCACCCCATTTCGGTGATCATGGTTAATAGTTCGCCGTCTTGGGGGGCGGGTGTAAATCCCCTCTCAGAAATGATGGGACGCGGACGAATTCTTTCATTAAAGAGTCGATGGACCTCATGGTCAGAGAATTGCTGGAATTGCCCATCCGTCGGGTTCTGAGAGGTTTCTCCTCTCGGGGGAGATGATTGAGTCGTAGCCCTAGTGGAGCTCAACTTCCTCTTACGCGCCATTACGTGCTACTGGAAAATAAAAACAGGATATCATACGACTAAATGGTATAACAAGGCACCAACCACAACTTTATAAAGTGTGAGAAACGAATGTAGCGTTAAAAACTCTAACTTTCGTATGAGGGACATGATGCAAAAATTTAACTCAAAATAAGCATTAAGGCAGGGGGAATACACTATTCAGAAAATCATGTTTGCTTTATAAGATTGATGATTTTTTAGTTCAAGAGTTTCACTGGGGCAGTATATCGAACACATGGTATACATGAGCTCAAATCAAGAGAAAAAGAGTTATTTGTGAGTTCAATCACCAACAACAAGTACTTTCAAGTTAATTCATGTCAACACACGAAGCATAGTCAGCATAAATCGATATTCACAATTCATTACGATCAAAATCTCAAATAGAGCTCATAATATAAACAAGTTCATCAAAAAAAAAAATGAAATAACAATCACCCCACTTATCAATCCTTGCAATTATTAGCAATTCAAGTTAAGGAATATGGATTACCTAGTATGGATCAAAGAAGATAAGAAGAAGAATCGAATTGAAGGTAAGCACCTGCGCCGCAGAAGAAGAAAGGATAGAGAGGAAAACATGTTTCGGCCGAATGACTCCCTTCAAGCCCTGCCTGCTTAAAAACTTTCAGCAGGGTCCGCGGCACGTAGCAAGTGGGCCGCGGCCCACAGTACAGATTGTTTTGATGTTCTGGGCATTTCACAGCGTGCCGCGGCTCGAAGTACGGGTGCCGCGGCTCATGAGTAATTGTGCCGCGGCTCAGCACGGGCGTGCCGCGGCCTGTTGTGGAGTTTGTTTGGCACGGTTTGAGTTTTTGGAGTGCCGCGGCCTGTTCGCAGCGTGCCGCGGCTCGTGGGCGAGTGTGCCGCGGCCCCTAGTACAGTGGATTGAACCAAAATTTGAGTCTTTTGCGTGCCGCATCCCATTCTTTGTGCGTCGCGGCCCTAACTGTAAAATGGTCCTGGAGAGGCTCCTGCAAAGGTTTTTCAACTCTAAACAAATAAAACACGTGAGAGAATCACAGTAAAGCAAAAATGCTGGAAAAATAGACTCCTAAAATGAAAGAAAACAACGAAAAACTAAAATATACAACTAATACTCGGGTTGCCTCCCGAGAAGCGCTAAATTTATAGTCTTCAGCCGGACTCTGCTAGAATTCACTCCGCGGCGGATAGGACGACTGTTGACTTCTGTGCGTCCATTGGATCACCCGTGTAGATTTTCAACCACTGCCCATTTACTTTATATTTTCGATTTTCACATTGTACTTCCACTGCTCCGTGTGGAAATACTTGAACTACAGTGAACGGTCTCGACCATCGTGAACGTAATTTCTCAGAAAACAACTGCAAACGTGAATTGAATAATAAAACCTTTTGACCCGGAACGAACTCTCGATGTATAATGTGCTTATCATGCCACTCCTAGGTTCGCTCCTTATAAAGTTTAGCATTATCGTAGGCATCATGACGTATCTCCTCCAACTCATTCAATTGCAAGCAACGCTTTTCACCAGCCGATATGCACGATGCTCCATCTCTACTGGCGAATGATAACCTTTCCCAAAAAACCAACCTATACGGTGACATGCCAATATGTGTCTTATACGCTCTACGGTATGCCCAAAGTGCATCATCGAGTTTAAGGGACCAATCTTTTCGAGACGAGTTGACTTTTTTTTTTCTAAGATCCACTTTAGCTCTCGATTGGATATTTCGACTTGACCACTCATTTGGGGATGGTAGGTTGTAGCAACATGGTGAGTGACTCCGTATTTCTTTAAGACCGCATCTAGGAACTTGTTGTCAAAATGTGAGCCACCATCACTGATAATTGCACGTGGAGTCCCAAAACGCGTGAAAATGTATTTTTTTATGAACTTGATCACGACGTTAGACCCATTAGTTGGTAGTGCCACCGTTTGACCCACTTCGAGACGTCGCCCACTGCTACTATAATATATAGGTTCTTATTTGATGGAGGGAATGGACCCATAAAGCCCATAAAGTCGATGCCCCGTACATCGAACAATTCAACCTCAAGAATTGTGTTCAACGGCATTTTATGTCGTTTGGAGATGTTTCCCATCCGTTGACACCAGTCACATGTGGAAACAAAAGAATGAGCATCCTTGAATAACGATGGCCAGTAGAAACCTGACTGCAAGACCTTTGCCGTTGTCCAATCTGTAGGGTGATGCATGGCAATGATTCAACACACTATGAATTTCCTCATCCAGAATACATCTGCGAATGATTCGGTCAGGACATATTTTAAAAAGAAAAGGGTCATCCCATAAGTAGTACTTCGCGTCTGAAATCAGCTTCTTCTTTTGATGACGAGAGAAGTCATTCGGAATTATGTTGCTTGCAAGATAATTCACTAGATCAGCATACCAAGGTGCTTGTTGCGAATCCATCTTGTAGAGCTGTTCATCGGGGAAATTTTCCACAATTGGTGAATGACTCTCCGCCTTCTCGGGGGAATTTTCTAAGCATGAAAGGTGATCTGCAATGACATTTTCGGTCCCTTTCTTGTCTCAAATCTGCAAGTTGAATTCTTGTAGGAGAAGCACCCACCTAATCAACCTTGGTTTAGCATATTTCTTTTCTAAAAGGTATTTGATAACCGAATGGTCAGTCCACACAACCACTTTTATTCCCAACAAATAAGCACAGAATTTATCAAAAGCAAAAATTACGGCCAATAATTCTTTTTCTATCATGGCATAATTTCTTTGGGTGTCGTCAAGGGTTCGGCTTGCATAATACACGACATGAAATAATTTTCCCCGTCACTGTCCCAATACAGCCCCAATGGCAAAATCGCTAGCGTCGCAAATCAATTCAAATGGAAGGCTCCAGTCTGGAGCGACTATGACAGGATCGGTGCTTAGAGCCTTCTTCAAGAGGTCGAAGCTTTCTCTACAAGACTCATTAAAATCAAATGGGACATCTTTCATGAGAAAATTACACAAAGGCTTTGTGATTTTCGAAAAATCTTTAATAAAACGGCAGTAAAACCCGGCGTGTCCCAAAAAACTCCTCACCCCCTTTACAGAAGTAGGCGGAGGCATCTTCTCAATCGTTTCAATTTTTGCACGGTCGACTTCAATCCCATGGGCAGATATGCGATGGCCTAGCACAATACCTTCCTGGACCATAAAGTGGCACTTCTCTCAGTTTAACACCAGATTTGTCTCTTCGCATCTTTTTAGGACCTTCTACAAATTCTGCAAACATAAATCAAATGAATCACCGAAAATAGAAAAATCATCCATAAATATTTCAATACAATGCTCGACCATATCAGAAAAAATAGCCGTCATACACCTTTGAAAAGTGGCCGGCGTATTACATAAACCAAAAGGCATGTGCCTATAAGCGAAAATGCTGTAATGACATGTAAACGTCATCTTTTCTTGGTCTTCTGGGGCTATATAAATCTAATTATACCCACAGTAAAAATCGTGTCCGGCCAATCTATCCAATATTTGATCAATAAATGGTAAAGAAAAATAGTCTTTTCTAGTGGCTTTATTTAATTTTCTATAATCTATGCACATACGCCACCCCGTAACAATTGTAGTGGGAATTAATTCATTATTATCATTTTGAATAACCGTTATCCCACCTTTCTTTGACACAACTTGAACAGGACTTACCCACTTACTGTCAGAAATAGGAAAGATCATACCTGCGTCGAGAATTTTTAAAACCTCGATTTTTACCACCTCTTTCATATTCGGATCAAACCGACGTTGATGCTCCACAGAGGGTTTGTAGTCCTCCTCCATCAAGATTCTGTGCATACAAATGGAAGGGCTGATTCCTTTGATATCCGCAATAGACCATCCCAGGGCAGATTTGTACTCCCTCAATACTCTCAACAACTTCTCCTCTTGATCAGCCGCCAAAGTGGCAGAAAGAATGACAGGTAGGGAATCGTCGGGCCCCAAAAATGCATATTTCAAATGATTAGGCAGCTGCTTAAGTTCTAGCTTTGGGGGCTTCTCAATTGATGGGACGGGTCGCGTTGGTGAACTTTCGAGCTCCTCACATGGTCTACGAGTGAAAAATGGTGGTGACGCATCCATGTGTCGTAAATAGGCTACATGCTCTGAATTCAATTGGGTAAAGGATCCGACTAAAATGGACTCCAGTGGATCTGATGGATAGCTCTCCCGAAAAGCTCTTCTTACACATGAGTCAATGAATTCAATTTGAAAGCAATTCTCGACATCACTAGGATGTTGCATAGATCGAAATATATTAAAAGTGACTTGCTCTTCTTGAACTCGTAACGTGAGCTTCCCCTTCTCCACATCAATTAGAGTTCGGTCGGTCGCTAAAAATGGTCTTCCCAATATAGTTTGGATGTGATGATCTTCTTCCATATCGAGCACAATGAAATCAGCAGGAAAAATGAATTTATCGACCTTGACCAAGACATCTTCTATTACCCCTCTCGGATACTTGATGGATCTAACTGCTAGTTGTAAAGATACCGTAGTAGGCTTTGCTTCCCCAATGCCTAGTTTCTTGAAATTAGAGAGATGCATAAGACTAATGCTGGCTCCAAGATCACATAAATCTCTATCGAAGAACGAGTTTCCAATAGTGCATGGTATAGTGAAACTTCCTGGATCCTTCAATTTAGGCGGGAGCTTTTTCTGCAAAATAGCACTGCACTCTTCAGTTAATGCCATTGTTTCATATTCTTCGAGCTTCCTTTTGTTAGATAAAATATCCTTCATAAATTTCACATAACTCGGCATTTGTTCCAAAGCGTCGCCAAATGGGATATTGATATGTAATTTCTTGAAAACATCAAGAAAATTGGAAAATTGTTTGTCTAACTTTTACTTTTGCAGACATTGTGGAATGGGACTGGTGGTGCAGGATGAGTGGTCAAGACTGCTTTTGACTTGGGCTCTTCGTCATTCACTTTCTCAACAGGGCTGCTCTTTTCTTTGCTACTCTTGGGCTGCTCGTGTAGCTCCTTTCCACTTCGTAGCTCGATAGCTTGCACATTTTCCTTGGGATTCATCTCAGTAGCACTTGGTAATACACCTTGAGGTCGAGAAGATAATAGATTTGCAATCTGCCCCATTTGAACCTCCAAGTTCCGAATAGAAGCAGAATGACTTTGTAGAGTAGTTTCCGTGCGAGTCATGAATTGACTCGTGTTAGCCGCAATTTGCGCAAGTGCATCTTCTAAAGAAACCTTTGGTGGTTGAGGGGGCTGCTGTTGTGGCTGAGTGAATTGAGCTTGTGGAGGTTTGTTCAATGCTTGCCCGTTCCTCCATGAAAGATTTGGATGATTTCGCCACCCTTGGTTGTAAGTGTTGGAGTATGGGTTATTTTGACGATTTCTATTCCCCACAAATTGAGCTTGTTCCATCTGAGATTGCTCAAATGGATTCCCAACTTGACATTCAGCACTAGGATGAGAACCACTGCACCAATTACATGTTTCCGTGGTACCGATAGAAGGAGCGTGTGATAAAACTTGGAGTTATTGGGTTAAAGCTGGAACTTAGGCCGATAGCGTAGATATGGGATCATTGTCGGAAATTTCCAAAACTCTTTTCGGATTCACACGCTCAGAAGGCCACTGATAAGCGTTCGCAGCCATAGCTTCCAGTAGTGGATATGCTTTGGCCATAGTTTTGCCTATTAAAGCGCCCCCAACTGCTGCATCCACTAGAGTGCGTGTAGAAGCACTCAATCCGTTATAGAATGTTTGAATTTGCAGCCAATCCGGAAGGCCATGATGGGGGCATCTCCTTAGTAAATCTATATATCGCTCTCATGCCTCATGTAGCGACTCCATATCATATTGTCCGAAAGTGGTTATCTCATTTCTGAGTCTTGCTATCTTCGCCGGTGGAAAGAACTTAGCCATAAAAGCTTGTGCTAACTCCCCCCAAGTTGTGATAGAGCCTGTCGGGAGTGAATTCAACCAGAACTTTGCCTTGTCCCTTAAAGAGAATGGGAAAAGCCGTAGACGGATAGCATCATCGGTGACACCGTTATTCTTGAATGTGCCACAAATATCGAGAAATGAAGCAATGTGAGCATTGGGGTCGTCATTGGCCAATCCACAGAATTGGCTCGCTTGCACCATCTGAATGATAGTTAGCTTAATTTCGAAATTATTTGCTTGAATTCGGTCGCCGAATCCCCGAAAAATTTGCATTGATTTGTAGAAGTGCATAATCACGGAGAGGCAATGCCTGCAGAATTCGGTTATCAATCCCTTCATTTCCAGTGTTGTCTCCCATGATATCCGTAATTAATAACTCGCGTCTTTCCTTCCTGTTTTTCTGCAGAGTTGCGTTCAAGTTCGGTATCAAAGGAAATAAACCTTCATTATCAAATTTTCTCATGCACCAAACGAATTCCTGAAAGAAAAACAAATAAAAACAGATTTACACAAAAATAAAATAATGTTCAAATTAAGACTAAAAATACTGAAATTGATATTAGTAAAACAATCAGTCCCGGCAACGGCGCCAAAAACTTGTTACGTATTTATGTGAACGCAAGTGCACGTTGTCGTAAGCAAATAATAAAGTGATGAGAAAGTATCGTTCCCTCGAGGACTGATGTGCTAATTACCAATTTATTAGTATTTCTAATTTTATTTGAACGACCGAAAGTTTTGTGGTTGAACAATTTTCAATAAATAAATAATGCGATAAACTAAAATAAATAAGAAAATCAATTATCCGATAAAAAGAGATCAAATAGGAGAAGACTCTAGGATTAAGAATTCACCTCGATTATTCCGAATTAATCTTAATCTATATAATTTATGTATTTTCTCAATTAATTGAAATCGAAGATTATCTAATTTAATCTAATGCCCCTTCCGAGGTCAGTAGATTTTTTCAAAGCGAATGATTCACTATATTCCTAGGTGAGTTAATTCGACATTAGCCAAAAAGTTCTATAATCTTTAAAAAATTGATGCTTCATAATTCTTATGAGTATATTCCTATCTCACAAGATAAAATGGTTTTCTCCCAATTATCACTACTTACTACCCTCTTACGATTCAAGTAACGTAATTAGAACAATTCAATTATCGGCCACACAAATGAAAGCATTAAGAACAATCAGGGGAAAACTCGATAGAAAAGGGAAAAATATCAGTAATGTAAAATCAAGAATCAATCCATCATAATCTCGGTTTCATCATGCTAGAAAACAATACACAAATACTTTAAGTAAACATAAGGATGAATAAATTCAAACACGATTGAAGAACTTGTCTTCTTCCGTTCTTTAGCCCTCGTTCTCTGCTGCTAGGTATTCTCCTCTTCTTTCTTCGATGATTTCTTTTCTGACCATCACTGTGCTTTTATAACCTTTTTCTCCTCCAAAACGCGTCTGAGGATTAGGTCTAATCCGCCTCCAAAACAGCCAAAATTGCGAGGTCAAATCAGGATTCCCGCCGCTGCGGGCCGCGGACCTAGTCGTCTCGCTGCCCAGTCCTGGACAGAAAATCATTACGGGCCGCGGCCCGTGGAGAATGTGTCGCGGCCCCCCGGTACAGCTTGTGCCGGTTTGCTTTGTGTTGTGCCTGTGACACGGCCCAGCTTCGGTGCGACGTGGCCCTCGACCGAAAAATGTCATTTTTGGCCCGTTTTTCTACATTCGAGCTTCAGGACTCTAATTTCCTTCAAAATATGCAAACGTCATGCATTAGGAGCTCATTTTTACAGAATTAAACCAAAATAAGGATAAAATAATCACAATAAAGCGCACAAAAATAACATGTAACACCGCGCACCTGAGGATGTCTACCTGTGGCCAAGTTTTTAACTGCGGACCATGCACGACTCATCCTTGGTCGGACGGGTTGTCGTACCTCCTCCGAAGATAAGCTAACAATGGATGAGATCTCTGGTGGGACACTCCACTCATCAGGATGTGGTATTGATTAATATGCTCCCCATAAGTCTCTCTAAGGCCTTGTTGCTTGAAATAACGGCTGACAAAATCATACACAGACAAACCATTACCAGCGTGCCTCTTACAATAAGCAATTATGTCACACACATAAACAAAAATATTGAATGATGTGCACATTAGAGCAAATTAATTACCTTATAGCGGAAACAATATGACGACATGGAATCTGATCCAAATCAAACTCCCGACAATAACATGTCCAGCTTTAAAGGTCGACCTCATAAGGAACCTTATTTTTTCGGATTTATAAATATGTGGGGTGGTAGCTCGAACAGTAAGAGCGTGACTGGCTTGTACATAGTTATAAAGCTTTGTAAAAGTGTGCATTGTCAACTCATGGTCTTTGATGCAGCTTCTCCCCGCTTCTCATCGAACTAATTCTCTAAAATTAGGCGAAATTTCTTAAGTAACTAGCAAACCGATAAATGCTTCACCCCCAACATATATTGATGGTTATTCAGTTCCTTTTTATGGTGATGCTATTATTATAAGAAATAGTGAATATGTTTGGAAAGGTATCTATACTGATGGATTGTATGTCATTAATACTGCACAAACTCCCATGTATAAACATAAATCGCTTAACTCTTTGTCTAAACCTAAAAAGAGTAAACAACCTTCAAGCATAAACCAAACATATCTGTGGCATCTATGGTTAGGCCATGTAATCCTTAGAAGAATTCAAAGACTGGTAGATGATGGCCCATTGGATGACCTCCAAGTTGAGTCATTTCCAATTTGTGAATCCTGTCTGGAAGGTAAAATGAACAAAAGGGTTTTAAAACCAAGGGAAACCGTGCTCAGAACGTGTTATAATTAGTTCATATAGATGTATGTGCTCCAATGAACATACAGGCTAGTGGTGGTTTTGAATACTTCATCACGTTTATAGATGATTATTCGAGATATTTGATACATCTATTTGATGTGACGTAACTCTAAAGCCTTTTACAAGTTCAGAGATTTCAAGGCTGAAATGGAGAAGAGTCATGGGAAGATTATCAAGTCACTACGATCTGATCATGGTGGCGAGTACCTTAATGGAGAGTTTTTGGATTTCTTAGCAAATAAGGGGATTTCGTCCCAGCTCACTGCGCCGTGAACTCTACAACAAAATGGTGTTGCTGAGAGAAGGAACAGAACTCTTTTAGAAATGGTTTGGTCAATGATGAGTTAATCAGATTTACCTATTTTGTTCTGGGGGCATGCCTTGGAAACAGCGGCGTACATTCTAAACATGGTGCCTTCAAAATCAGTTCCAAAAACACCCACAGAACTTTGGAGTGGGCGGAAGTCCAGTCTAGGACATGTTCAGATTTGGGATACTCCAGCACATATGCTGAATAAGGATGCTGATAAGTTGGCATCTCGTACAAAGGTACGAGTGTTTATAGGATACCCTAAGGGAACGAAGTGTGGCTTGTTCTATAGTCCCCAGGATCAGAAAATCATTATTAGCACCAATGCCCGATTCCTGGAAAAGGATTGTATGATTAGTCACAAGCCCATGAGCAAAATGATTCTGGAAGAGTTGACGTGCGAGACTCCATCTATATCAATAGTAATGCCAACTTCATCATGGGATCTATGCTGAGGGTGCTGGATCATTGGACGGGTTTTTCCACACCACTTATCGATTTTAAGACTTTTACACCAACTCAGGATTTGCCTCGTCGTAGTGGGAGGGTTGTTCATCAACAGGAACGATTCATATGCGTGTGAGTCCTCGGACTCAATCCCAAGCGAATATAAATCAGATCCCTGGATTTACAAGAAGGCAATCCAAGATAAAGATGCCGACTCCTGGTAAGTAGCAATGGAATCAGAAATGGGGTCTATGGATTCCAATCAAGTGTGGGAGCTATTAGAACTACCTGATGGGGTACAAGCCATTGGGAGAAAGTGGGTCTATAAGCAAAAGAAAAGAGGTGACGGGAAGGTTGAATCCTTCAAAACGAGGCTTGTAGCGGAAGGTTACACTCGAAAAGAGGGTATCGATTACGATGAAACCTTTTCGCCATTAACCTTTCTTGAGTCAATCCAGATTCTTTTAGCTATATCTGCATATTTGGATCTGGTGATTTGGTAAATTGATGTCAAGACTGCATTCTTGAATGAAAGTCTAGACAAGTAAATCTACATGCGCCAACTATAAGGATTCGTTTCTGAAGGAGAAGGGCACTTATTGTGCAAGCTTAAGAGATCCATTTATGGACTTAAGCAAGCATCTAGATCTTGGAACACTCAATTTGATAAGGTTGTCCAGTAATATAGATTCGTACAATGTCCGAGTGAGAGTTGCGTATATAATAAATGCGATGGAAATGTGTTGATGTTTCTTGTACTATACGTAGATGATATCCTTCTGATTGGAAACAAAATGACAGAATTGTCGAACGTACGGGTATGGATGTCTGAGCAGTTCGATATGAAGGATTTGGGAGAAGCAAGACACATCCTTGGGATCAGTATCTTCCGTGATCAGATGAAAAAGATGTTGTGGTTATCTCAGGCATCCTATATCGATACAGTGCTAAAGCGGTTTAGCATGGAGAATTCCAAGAAAAGTTTTTAACCTTATAGACATGAAATTCAAATATCTAAGGATATGTGTCATAATACACAAAATGAGATAGATGACATGAAGTTGATCTCTTATGCGTCAGCTATGGGAAGCATCATGTATGCTATGCTTTGCACTAAACCAGATATTTGTCATGTTGTAGGCATGGCTACTAGATATCAGTTAAACCCAGAACCAGGACACTGGATTGCTCTCAAGCACATACTTAAGTCTTGAGAAGGACTAAGGAGTACATGCTAGTATATCAATCAGACGACCTATGTCCAATGGGTTATACTGACTCGGATTTTTCATCAGACAAAGAAAAGTCCAAGTCTACTTCAGGTTATGTGTTTACTCTGGGAGGTGGAGCCATTAGTTGGAAGAGTATGAAACAAAAACGCATCTCGGACTCTACCATGAAAGCCGAGTACGTGGCAGCCTATGAGGCAGCCAAAGAGGCGGTATGGATCAAGTACTTCCTACAGGACTTAGATGTGATTCCCGATTTGCCAAAAAAGTATTACATTTTATTCTGATAATACCGGTGCAGTCACAAATTCAAGGGAACCACGAGCCCATAAGGTAAGTAAACATATCAACCGCAAGTACCACATCATACAACACTTTGTAAAGGAAGATACGTTGTTGTATCCAGGGTTGCATCAGAAGATTATCTTGTTGATCCTTTCAGGAAAGGCCTACCCTCAAAAGTTTTTGAAAGACATGTGGAAGGAATTACGGTATATGGCAATATGCTTTGAGTATAAGTGGGAGATATGAGAGACTGTAATGTGGTAGTAACTTAAAGGCATGCTTTGAGTATAAATGGGAGATTGTTAGGGTTGTATACTGCAAACCATACTTTATGCTTGTATTATCTTATTTCCCAGTGACTACGTATGAGAATATTAATTACATTTAATCACATGTTTTGCATATTTATTCAGGTTATGGTTATGCGAATAAAATGTCTAATTTTATATTGTAGATAATGTGGTGTGTTTGTGTCACACGGAAGATCACATTATCGGTGCCTTATAAGATAATATAATAGTTCACAACCTATATGATTCTAGACAAATTATATGAAAGGTTGTAATGTATGCTTGAGATTAGTTGGTCTTGACTATTAGCATGCATTAACATATTTGCATACGTTGAATTGGATCGAAGTGAGATAGTGTCTTCTGTACTGACTGTAAGAAGAACGTAATCTCGGATAATTATTATTTCTTAATTCTAAGAATATAATATTTAATTATGTATTTATAATATTTATTGCTTTGATTTACCATGGGTGAGAGTCAAAGTGAATGACCCAATATACTTCGTATCTTGGGCATTAATATTATTTATATGATAATTATTATTATAACTAGAAATCGTGTCCCGACTAATGCGGGTTGATGATATCCCCTTCAGGAGCTCGATAATGATTATTATATTAAACTTTGTATGTGGATTTAATTCCGATATAATAATAAGGTTCGAGTAGTACTGATCTTGGATAATAAATTAATTAATTGAAGCTGTCAGTAGCTTAAATTAATTAGTGGACATTCGATATCTTAAACACAGGAAATAATATACTTAAATAAGGAGCCCGATTTCGTAAATTGGGATTTGGGTTGGAAATGCAATATTAATTTTTTAGTGGACTGAATTGAGTGAACTCAACCATATTAGGAAGGGCTTATTATGGAAAATTGCATTGCACTAGGAGTCTTAACCCTAATCCTCCTTAAGATCCCTAGAGTAGTGCAAAGCCTATAAATTGGACTTTTAAGGGGAAATTTCGGCCGTCATGTATCCTACACAAGGGTTTCGATTTTTTCTTCCAAGTGTTTAATTATGGATCTTGACTTGTGTCTTTGATTCAACAATTGAGATAACACTTTAATTCTTGCTATAAATCAGAATTACTTGAAGAAAAAAATCGAGAGTGTAACACCCCCAAATCCCATTGGGTCATTGCAATGTCGTGGACCCCACACCAGGAGATCCACCAGGCGAACACGACCAAATACAACAAACTGACCAAAAGGGAGGATCACAGTCCCTACCATGATATCCGACATAATATTCCGATATGGAATTTCAACGAGAAAAGTGGGCCTACATGGCCAAAATAAAAATACAACAACATCCACGAGTCTTGCTCGGGTAATACAAAATGACAACAACTGACGAAACTGGAGTACTCCAAACTGTCTGACCGATATGAACACCAAAACATCTCGAACTAGTATCGCTCGAATGCCTCGTCGCCATCATCATGCCTTTGTGTCTCAACTCTCTCCTCGCAAGCACCTAAAACATGAAAACATGTTCCGCCCCCACGGGGTCAGTCATCCAGATAATGAATATCAAATACATGTACAACATGATACGCATCAAAAAGCAGAATGAACAGTACAATAATGGTAATACGAGATGCTCACAAACCAGAGTAAAAATCAACCATTCGTGACACACTATGCCCACGGCATATGATCAATACCTGCTCAACAGGTTAGAACACAAGTGCACAATGGCGAATCATCAATATAGAACACAACAATGAATTACTCGAAGATAAACCAAACCAGAGCTGAAGTAAATACGAATTACAATGCCCGAAGGCTCCAACAGAAATACCCAAAACATCACAATGGCCTGAAAGCCCCTCAGCCGAAGCTGTCAATCATCATAATGGTCTGAAACCGCTCAGCCGAAGCTATCAATCATCATAATGGTCTGAAACCGCTCAGCCGAAGCTGTCAATCATCATAATGGCCCGAAACCACTCAGCCGAGGCTGCCAATCATCATAATGGCCCGAAGCCAAAACAGTCTGAAGCTGTATCACATAAGGGCCGAAGCCAAGCCGTATCACAATGAGGGACGAAGCCACGGCATGAATCCGTATCACAATGAGGGCCAAAGCCACAGCACGAAGCCGTATCACAATGAGGGCCGAAGCCACGACACGAAGCCGTATCATAATGAGGGTCGAAGCCACGGCACGAAGCCGTATCACAATGAGGGCCGAAGCCACGGCACGAAGCCGTATCACAATAAGGGCCGAAGCCACGGCAAGAAGCCGTATCACAATAAGGGCCGAAGCCACGACACGAAGCCGTATCACAATGAGGTCATCCACTGACCGTGACCTGCTGAATTGCAGGTGCTGGGAAACCAACCGAGAAGGTTTAAGTCCCAGACTTACCCATAATGAGATCACTCAGTGACCGTAACCTACTGAACTGTAGGTGTTGGGAAACCAACCGCGAAGGTTCAAGCCCCAAACTTATCCATCGAGCACTAGCCGCGACTAGCCTCTAAACACAATTAATCACAAATGGCAATGACCCCAAGATTACCGAATTCACAAGAAGAATAGTGTGCTGCCTCGAATCGGCCAACACGACAACAGTAACTCACGGATGGGCACCATCCTCGGTGGTCCCAATTCAAATACCTCGACTGCCTTGGAATGGCCAATCGATCACAACAACTCAACGGATGGAAACTATCCTCGGCAGTCCCAATTCAATACCTCTATTACCTTAGAACGGTAAGTCGATAACGATGAATCAACGGATGGGAAATGTCTTCGACAGTCCCAATTCAATACATCGATTACCTTAGAATGGTAAATCAATAACGATGATTCAATGGATGGAGATATCCTCGATAATCCCAATTCAATACCTCGATTGCCTTAGAATGGCCAATCGATAACAACGACACAACGGATGGGAATTATCTTCGATAATCCCAATTCAATACCTCGAATGTCTTAGAACGACCAATCGATAACAACGATACAACAGATGGGAAATGTTCTCGATAGTCCCAATTCAATACCTCGATTGTCTTAGAACGACAAATCGATAACAACGATACAATGGATGGGAAATGTCCTCGGCAGTCCCAATTCAATACCTTGATTGTCTTAGAATGACCAATCGATAACAACGATACAACAGATGGGAAATGTCCTCGACAGTCCCAATTCAATACCTCGATTGTCTTAGAACGACCAATCGATAACAACGATACAACAGATGGGAAATGTCCTCGACAATCCCAATTCAATACATCGATTGTATTAGAATGACCAATCGATAACAACGATATAATGGATGGGAAATGTCCTCGACACTCCCAATTCAATACCTCGATTATCTTAGAATGACCAATCGATAACAACGATATAATGGATGGGAAATGTCCTCGATAGTCCCAATTTAATACCTCGATTGTCTTAGAATGACCAATCGATAATAACTACTCAATTAGAATAGACGTCCCGGTGCCTTAAACCGACCACCGAAAACAGAGATGATAATCGAATACGCCAAATGCCTTCAATCGGCCAAAACAACATCAATAGCAACAATACCAATTTGATAACGATCCCAACGATGTCTTAGACCGACATCAACGCCAACAATAATAATCGATACATCGATACCGCAGACCGGCTATCGAAAACAACAATAACAACAAGAGTCTCGATGCCTTAAACCGTTGGTTAACGAATAACAATAATATCTAGCATAATTGTCGAAGGGTATTGCATCAAACCATCCCCATATATCAACAAATCACGAAGAGACTATGTCTCAAAATGATACAACACATTCATACACATATATGATAACATTAATCTCATTGACCAGTACAAGTATAAAACTTGCCTCAAACCGACGGCGAGAAAGTCCTTCCACGATCAACGTCTTCCTACGAAACAACGAACGACATCCTCCGATGATCACAAGCACTCGAACAACCTTGAATGAAATACGAATCATTCGATAACACAAAATCAATAGAAAACAACACCAAGGACAATCCCGATTCAACCCCGAATTGGTTAAACTCCATCAACGAATATCATAGTTCTCAACTATGAATTCTAACATCCTCCAACACCTCAATGATCGATATGATCAAACGTTCTTAACACTTGTGAAAACAATTCAACAAGAATCACTTAAGAACAACATCAAATTGATCCTCCTAAAATGATAATATCATCAATATTATCAATAACACCTCAAGAACATCATCAACACCACAAACATGATGTCTAAACAATAATCAATCACCTATTCATCATGATTTCAGATTAATCAACAAGATTAAATAAACAATTGCAAGATTATGATAAGCATTACATAATTCATCATAATCCTATATCAAAATGGTTATAATCTCCCCAAGAAACACAAATAACAACATCAATCATATCAAGACTATGTTAATCATATAACAATCTTAACATAATCCTTCCTAGACATGATTATAACCTCCAAACATTCTAAAGCATTAAGAACAACTCCGCCTCAAGACAAAATCATCATGTTCTTCATCACAAGTTATAAAAACTCATCAAGAATAATGATATACTCCAACAATAAATCAATACACGAAGTAAACAACAACAACAACAATCGACATGCTCGAAATTCGGTTGAAGAATAAGAGATTAAGAAAACTTACTCAAGAAGAACAAGATGAACTCTCCAAACACCAAAGAAGTAAGAAAAGCTTCCAACTCCAAGTTCCAAATCAAGCTATGATGATCAAAAACACGTTGGAAGAGGCTAAATATCAAGAACAAGTCCAAAGGGACGGTTCTATGGAGAGAAATGAGGTTTTGGTTCGTGAAGAAATGAAATATGAAACCAAAATATATAAACTGACAAGCTCATTATGTACGCTATACACCAATCTTAACGTACGTAAGGATCATTACGTACGCTATAGCGATAAATTAACGTACATAATGCTAGTCCAGAACCAACTGACCAAAAATATGAAGACCCTAATGTACGTAAAGTGCCACACTTTACGTCCGTTAACAAGATGCATGAATTACGTACGTAGAGCTCACCTCCTAACATACGTAAGGATCCGTTGACTGCAATAGTGAGATCTGATCGAATGATAGCCGGTCCTACCATCCAAAAGTGACTCCGAGGAAGGTTCCTACAACCGACCACTCATTACGTACGTAACCCTATAGGTTTAATGTACGTAATGCTCAACCCTTAGCGTACGTAATGTTACACATGTAGCGTTTGTTATGGCTAGTATACTTAGCCAAAAATCCAAACTCTCCAAGCAACATCCAAACGACGAAACAATACCGATGACAAGTATAAATATTTCTATCCCGAAATATCCCAATACAATATACATTGTATCAATACAAAACAACAACACTTGTATAATTCAAAATGAATATGTAAAACTCAACAGTGAAACGAAAAAAAAAAATTACCCCCGGATATTACATACTCCCCCCCTTTAAAAAGAGTTTTGCCCCCGAAACTCAGGGTGCACAACACGGGGTACGAACTATCCATCAGGATATGAAAACAACATCTCCAGGAATACTCCTCACTTCGAACCACCTCTCTTGAGTAATCGGTCTAACCCCTCGGGTCTCTCGCGTATCCTCTGTCTGAACACGGAAAAAGTCAAGTGATAAAAACACTCAACCAAGTGTGGGATCAGTCGAATCGTGACTCCTCCGCCAGAGACCAGCCAGAAAGTCGTACCACCTGCATGACTCGTAACACCGACGTACACATCCCGTGGTAGCCGCCCATTGTACATGTCTACAGTCATCGGTGTACACTTCCCCGTTCTCGTCAGCATCGGACGCCCATGCAAACACTGACTCACGCCACAAAAGGAAAAAAACAACGCACATATAGTCCTCGGGACCATATCAATCACGCGTCTAAGTCCTTACGACTTAGATATCTCGAAACACCAGGAACAATTACCCATATCATCATAAAAATCACGGGTACAATACCAAAAGGAAAGAAAAACGCATCAGACGACCTCAAATCTCAAGATTCTAAAATACTATCATTACAAGATAGATCAACAATAAATAGTTCACAACCACGATACAACAATACAGATTAAGTTCAACATTAATCTAGAAACAATAGGAAGGGAAAATACAAATCAAGGCTACATCTCAAATGCACCCCACATCAATATCCTCCAGATCGTCTATCTCCTCGATCTAATTGACTCGAGGAAAACCCGAATCTGAACCCACTGCTCGTCCTCGGTTGTCCTTACCTCTGGCTCCTGAAGCCTGATAGGACCCCTTGGATGAAGTACGGACTGGAGTAATAAAATCTCTCGAGACCCATGAGCTCCCTCGAGACCTACTAGAACTAGAACTCCTACAGTATTTCTGAAGGTATCCTTTCCTCCCACACAGAAAACAAATAATAGCTGGCACTGTACAATGAGTGCTAACATGCCCCGCTGAATCACAGTTAAAGCAAACAACAGCCGAACTCGTCATCTGAGAAGAAGATGCTTTCCCAGCACGGAGGCGACTAGAAAATGACCTCTTGGACGTCGGAGCCCAATGCCCCTCTGAACGAACCGGCATCCTAGTCCTCTCACCCGAAGAAACTGAAGGGTTCTTCCGAGCAAGATCCTTGATCAAAAGTTCCGCTCCAAGAGCCTTCAAGATGAATTCACCAAGTGAGTTACAATTATGATTGAACTACTGCATCCTCAAATGCAGGTTCAGCCTCTTGCTAAAATATTTGATCTTATCCGCTTTAGTACGGATAACAGATGAAGCAAACTAAAGAAGTCCTTGAAACTTTTCAGCAATAACAATAACACCCTCGTCCTCGATGGATTCGGGGTTCAAAACCTCTGACAACTTGGCTTCACAGAGTGGATCCGGATAATACCTCTCTAACATGAGAGTCTTGAACTCGCTCCAATCACAATCAAGATCGGTGGGCTTCACAGAGAGTCACCAAGAATAAGCGCCTTTACTCAAATAGTAAGCCGCTACTACCACCTTACTCTCTTCCGGACACTGAACCATGTAGAAGAGTTTATCAAAATGTTCAAGTCAATGAACAATATCAGTTGGTTCCGATGAACCCTCAAAGGTAGGCGGCCTCTGACGAGAGATATCGCCAAAAATCTGAGCCCACAAGCTCCAAAACAAATAATCATGAATGAACCGTAACACAAATGTTACATATAGGTATCAACAAAACATGTATAATTAATGACATAGTGAATGTATGAACATAAAAGAGAATCGAGTCCTTACACAGGTCATACGAAGCTTCGAGGTCTTCCGATACTAGTCTTCACTGACGACGACTCGATGAAAGAAAGAATCATACAGTCGTCCAACTACCACGACTCACAGAACCCGACTGTCCAGATTGTCATAACCTGACGGCTCCAGTACTACCACGTCGGTAGAGCCACATAACTCACATATCAGGGTATCTCACAACCCAATTCTCTGATACTATGGACTAGTATTGCTCGAATGCCTCGTCGCCATCATCATGCCCCTGTGTCTAAACTCTCTCCTCGCAAGCACCTAAAATGTTCCGCCCCCACGGGGTCAGTCATCCAGATAACGAATATCAAATACATGTATAACATGATACGCATCCAAAGGCAGAATGAACAGTACAATAATGGTAGTACGAGATGCTCACAAACCAAAGTAAGAATCGAGCATTCGTGAAAAACTATGCCCACGGCATACGATCAATACCTGCTCAACAGGTTAGAACACAAGTGCACAACGGCGAATCATCAATATAGAACACAACAATGAATTACCCAAAGTTAAACCAAACC
The DNA here is from genome assembly GCA_033398695.1 of Orobanche coerulescens. Taxonomy (NCBI): domain Eukaryota; kingdom Viridiplantae; phylum Streptophyta; class Magnoliopsida; order Lamiales; family Orobanchaceae; genus Orobanche; species Orobanche coerulescens. The sequence continues at coordinate 8,831,725 of CM065807.1, read as the reverse complement.
AGAGCTGAAGTAAATACGAATTACAATGCCTGAAGGCTCCAACGGAAATACCCAAAACATCACAATGGCCTGAAAGCCCCTCAGCCGAAGCTGCCAATCATCACAATGGTCTGAAACCACTCAGCCGAAGCTGTCAATCATCATAATGGTCAAAAACCGCTCAGCCGAAGCTGTCAATCATCATAATGGCCCGAAATCACTCAGCCGAAGCTGTCAATCATCATAATGGCCTGAAGCCAAAATAGCCCGAAGCTGTATCACATGAGGGCCGAAGCCACGACACGAAGCCATATCACAATGAGGGCCGAAGCCACGGCACGAAGCCATATCATAATGACGGTCGAAGCCACAGCGCGAAGCCGTATCACAATGAGGGCCAAAGCCACGTCACGAAGCCATAACACAATGAGGTCAGCCACTGACCGTGACCTGCTGAATTGCAGGTGCTGGGAAACCAACCGCGAAGGTTCAAGTCCCAGACTTACCCATAATGAGATCACCCAGTGACCGTGACCTACTGAACTGTAGGTGTTGGGAAACCAACCGCGAAGGTTCAAGCCCCAAACTTATCCATCGAGCACTAGCCGCGACTAGCCTCCAAACACAATTAATCACAAATGGCAATGACCCCAAGATTACCGAATTCACAAGAAGAATAGTGTGCTGCCTCGAATCAGCCAAGACGACAGCAATAACTCACGGATGGGCACCATCCTCGGCGGTCCCAATTCAAATACCTCGACTGCCTTGTAATGGCCAATCGATCACAACAACTCAACGGATGGAAACTATCCTCGACAGTCCCAATTTAATACCTCAATTACCTTAGAACGGTAAGTCGGTAACGACGACTCAACGGATGGGAAATGTCTTCGACAGTCCCAATTCAATACATCGATTACCTTAGAACGGTAAATCAATAACGATGATGCAATGGATGGAGATATCCTCAATAATCCCAATTCAATACCTCGATTGCCTTAGAATGGCCAATCGATAACAACGACACAATGGATGGGAATTATCTTTGATAATGCCAATTCAATACCTCAATTGTCTTAGAACGACCAATCGATAACAACGATACAACGGATGGGAAATGTCCTCGACAGTCCCAATTCAATACCTCGATTGTCTTAGAACGACCAATCGATAACAATGATACAACGGATGGGAAATGTCCTCGACAGTCCCAATTCAATACGTCGATTGTCTTAGAACGACTAATCGATAACAACGATACAACGGATGGGAAATGTCCTCGACAGTCCCAATTCAATACCTCGATTGTGTTAGAACGACCAATCGATAATAACGATACAACGGATGGGAAATGTCCTCGACAGTCCCAATTCAATACCTCGATTGTCTTAGAACGACCAAGCGATAACAACGATACAACGGATAGGAAATGTCCTCAACAATCCCAATTCAATACGTCGATTGTCTTAGAATGACCAATCGATAACAACGACTCAATTAGAATAGATGTCCCGGTGCCTTAAACCGACCACCGAAAACATAGATGATAATCTAATACGCCAAATGCCTTCAATCGGCCAAGACAACATCAATAGCAACAATACCAATTTGATAACAACGATCCCAATGATGTCTTAGCCCAACATCAACGTCAACAATAACAATCGATACATCGATACCGCAGACCGGCTATCGACAACAACAATAACAACAAGAGTCTCGATGCCTTAATCTGGTCGTTAACGAATAACATAATATCTAACATAATTGTCGAAGGGTATTGCATCAAAAAATCCCCATATATCAACAAATCACGAAGAAACTATGTCTCGAAATGATACAACACATTCATACACATATATGATAACATTAATCTCATTGACCAGTACAAGTATAAAACTTGCCTCAAACTGACGGCGAGAAAGTCCTTCCATGATCAACGTCTTCCCACAAAATGACGAACGGCGTCCTCCGATAATCCCAAGCACTCGAACAACCTTGAATGAAGTACGATTCATTCAATAACAAAAAATCAATAGAAAACAACACCAAGGACAATCCCGATTCAACCCCGGTTAAAATCCACCAACGAATATCATAGTTCTCAACTATGAATTCTAACATCCTCCAACACCTCAATGATCGATATGATCAAACGTTCTTAACACTTGTGAAAATAATTCAACAAGAATCACTTAAGAACAACATCAAATTGATCCTCCTAAAATAATAATATCATCAATATTATCACTAACACCTCAAGAACATCATCAACACCACAAACAGGATATCTAAAAAATAATCAATCACCAATTCATCATGAATTCATATTAATCAATAAGATTAAATAAACCATTGCAAGATTATGATAATCATTACATAATTCATCATAATCCTATATCACAATGGTTATAGTCTCCCCAAGAAACACAAACAACAACATCAATAATATCAAGACTATGTTAATCATATAACAATCTTAACATAATCCTTCCTAGACATGTTTATAACCTCCAAACATTCTAAAACATTAAGAACAACTCCTCCTCAAGACAAAATCATCATGTTCTTTATCACAAGTTATAAAAAATCATCAAGAATCATGATATACTCCAACAATAAATCAATACACGAAGTAAACAACAACAACAATCGACATACTCAAAAATCACTTGAAGAACAAGAGATTAAGAAAACTTACTCAAGAAGAACAAGATGAACTCTCCAAACACCAAAAAAGTAAGAAAAGCTTCCAACTTCAAGTTCTAAATAGAGCTATGATGATCAAAAATACGTTGGAAGAGGCTAAACATCAAGAATAAGTCCAGAGGGACGGTTCTAGGGAGAGAAAGGAGGTTTTGGTTCGTGAAGAAATGAAATATAAAACCAAAATATATAAACTGACAAGCTCATTACGTACGCTATACACCAAGCTTAACGTACGTAAGGATCATTATGTACGCTATATCAATAAATTAACGTACGTAATGCAAGTCTAGAACCAACTGACCAAAAATATGAAGACCCTAACGTATGTAAAGAGCCACACTTTACGTCCATTAACAAGCTGCATGAATTACATACGTAGAGCTCAGCTCCTAACATACGTAAGGATCTATTGACTGCAATAGTGAGATCTGATCGAAAGATACCCGGCCCTAACAGCCGAAAGTGACTCCGAGGAAGGTTCCTACAACCGACCACTCATTACGTACGTAACCTTATAGGTTTAACGTACGTAATGCTCAGCCCTTAGCATACGTAATGTTACACATGTAGCATGCGTTATGGCTAGTATACTTAGCCAAAAATTCAAACTCTCCAAGCAACATCCAAACGACGAAACAATACCGACGACAAGTATAAATATTTCGATCCCGAAATATCCCAATACAATATACATTATATCAGTCGAAAATAAAAACACTTGTACAATTCCAAATGAATAAGCTCAACTCAACAGTGAAACAAAAAAAAATTACCCCCGAATATTACAGAGAGTTGTGAGGAACTTGGGTTCGGCCGATCCACTTTGTAGTCCAAGCAAGATTTGGTAGCTTGTTGCCACACAACATCTAGATTAAGGTGGGATCATACTCTAGAAGATTTTGAGGAAGAGATCAAGAAAGCAACCACTACGCTTCAAAAGGTAAATATCCTATTATCTTTGATCTAGATTAGGATATTGAATTTACCAACAAGTTTATTTAATAAATAATAAATAATATTTAAATTGCTTACTATTCTTAATGGTTAATTAATTAGCATGCCTAAATAGGTTTTGTGCTCGTGGATGCGTAAAACACTTTTATCAAATTTTCCTCAACTTCGCTTCCGCTGCGTTTTATTTCCAACATATGGCAAGTCTCCTAAGTTCAGATTTACACTTTCATACAGGGAATTGGGATGGTCCGGATCCAGATTATGTTTCCTCTCATACACAAAGTACAGTTCCTTGTGTACTCTGTAGTCTTGTTATGGTGGAAACACCAGCATCAATATCACCAATTATTAACTCCTCTGGGTGATTTATTACTCACCTCCTGTCGGGTTCTAAGTCCGCATCCCTTGCTCTGTCCTGTTGGACTGTAGGTTCAGCTTTAGCTTCCACAACATCAGCTTCAACTACATCATCTATTCTTACAACTGCGGGATTGATTTGTAAAGTGATGACAGGATCCTCCTGAGACTGTGGGATTTTCTCAAGAGATAACGTTTGGACAGCTTGGGTTAGGTTATCTACTCGTGTAGGATCGCAACGGGGTTCATCAAAGACCACATGGACTGATTCCTCTATAGTCAGTTTTCTTTTATTGAAAATTCTGAATGCCTTGCTGACAGAGGAGTATCTAACAAATATACCCTCATCGGATTTCTCATCAAAGGTCTTGAGTTGATTCTTCCCATTGTTAAGTATGTAACACCTGCATCCAAAAGTGTGAAAATATACAACCATAGGTTTAATTATTCCATACCTCGTATGCGGTTTGTTGTGGTGCTTGTTGATGATATAACAGTTTTGTGTATAACACGCTGTATTTGTTGCTTCTCCCGAGAAACATTGTGGCAACTTGCTTGCAGAAATCATTGTTCTTGTTGTCCTCCTTCAGCGTCCTATTTTTCGCTCGACAACACTATTTTGTTGAGGAATCCGGGCTATCGAGTATTCGTTTTGTATGCCACTATCCACACAGTATTGCTCTATAGAGCAGTCTGTGAATTTCGTGCCTTTGTTGGACCGAATGGACACAATGCTCAGCCCTTTCTCGTTCTGAATATTTTTAAGGTGTTCCAGTAGTTTTGTGGTTGTCTCCTTGTTCTTTTTCAGGAATATGGTCCATGAATACCTACAAAAATCATCAACAATAACAAGATAATATTTCTACCTCCCATGATGACATGGTCTTTATGACCATAAAGATCCATATGGAGTAAGTCCAGGACCTTGTGGGTTGAGAGATATGATTTTCTCTTCAGAGAGGTCGTAACTTGCTTGCCTTTCTGACAGGGTCAGCAGACGCTGTTCTTATAAAATGAAACATCAGGCAACTGACCATTCCCTGGCGGGCCAATTTGTTGATGGTCTTGAAATTGATGTGAGCCATCATTTTGTGCCATAGCAGCTTTGATCTACAGTGCCTTGGCAATAAAGCAAGGAATTACAACATTAGTAGGTTTTCAATCAGCAACGTAATGTTACCTGAACGGCTTCCTGTGAGGACGATCTGTTTGGTCTTTATGTCATTCACCCTATAGTATCCTTCGTAGACTTTAACCTAGAACTGTTTGTCACAGAACTGGATAGCACTTAGAAGGTTGTACTGTAGTCCTTCTACATAGGCTACATCAGCGACTTTGAATTTTCCTACAAGCAGGGTTTCTTTCCCTCTTGTTCTTTCTTTTGTTTATCACTGAATTACATCTTTGGACCTTGACTTTCTACTTAATCTGTTAGCTTAGTGATGTCTCCTGTCATGTGCCAAGAACATCCGTTGTTGAAATACTAGATGTCCTCCTACCCAATATCATGTAATCAAGAATTAAGTAGATTTAGGTCCTCTTTGATCTTTGGGTCCTTGGTTATTTGTGCATTTAGGTACCCAAATTTGCCTGACAGCAACGGGCATGTTGTAGGTTTCGTTAGGTCCCTTCTTGAGATATTTACGTGTGGCAGGCACGTAATCGTTGTAAGCATTGTTATTATGCATGTAGAATCGAGAATTTTGGTTCCAGTAAGGTTGTTGTCTGGGGGGAATCGTACTTCTCTGCCTTCTGGATTGCCTTCTGGGTTTTCAGTTGGATTCCTAGAGCTATTGTAGGTGAAACTGCGCGGCAGCTTGCTTACGAAAAAGATGTTTGGGTTCTCGTAGCAGTATTGAGGAGAAACATACTGTTGATAGTACTGAGATGCGGGTTGTTGATTGTACTGGGGTACAACATTCCTTCTTCTCTTTTGGCGATGTTTTTGTATGCTTGAGGAGCATACTATTGATGTTGGTCATTGCATCTAATAGGCTTGTTATGCTGTGTGGTCCGCTGCTTGCGATAAGAGCTTGGTGGCGGAATGACAACCTTTCAACATCGATCAATATCAAGGGGAGATCATAAGAAATGGTTATATATATATATATATATATATATATATATATATATATATATTAGTAGTTTAATTATATTAACTTATAAATTAATAATTTTAAAACTTTTAAACGATATATTCATAATATATATATTATGAATGTGTATATATATAGCAATTAATTTTTAAGAATAATATAATAATCAATGAAATCATATTTATAGAAGAACAATGTTCAAAAATAAAAAATTAATGTGTAAATATTTCTGAATGTGATTAGATAAGTATTTTAAATATCTTAAAGTATCAATCATTCAAAAAATAAAAATTTGTGTGAGAAAAGTAGAAAATATTTGATTATGATAACGCATTAATAGCTTAATTCGTGAGAGGGTTTATCTTTGGGTAATTATTGTATTAATTATGGAACTTATGAGTAAAAATTTCTCTATGAATGATATTAAGTCCGTGGCATACCAGATTGCCATTTAATTTCAAAGATGAAAATTTTCACGTGTTTTATGTGTTGCCATGGTCAGTATATATATATATATATATATATATATATATATATATATATATATATATATATATATATATATATATATATATATATATATATATAGGGATTGATTATGATGGAAACACCTTTAATGGTGAAATTTAGAAACCATTTGCATTATTAAGTAATTTCATTATATATTTGTTATTATTTGTTGCATCAAGCTCGTCGCTAGTATATGCAACAAATAATGCAATAAAAAAATACATAAATGTATATAATCCTACTTATCTACAGCCTTTAGATCACTAATATCAATGGCCTACAAAAGTTTCTAGATTTCACAAGATAACTAGTTTTCATATGATATATTTCCTATATATATATATATATATATAAAAAAACCAAACCAAACCAAATATACTCAGTACATCCCGTTCGGAGCAGGGTCTGTGGAAGGTAAGATGTACGCAGACCATGCCCCTACTTTTAGAGTAGGGAGGCTATTTCCGTGAATACCCTCGGCTTAGTGCACGACAAAATAATGAGTGATATTTATAATGAGATTCATATGATTTGAAAAAGTTCAAAACAATACATGAGCCCATGGCTTTGTCCACATGGGACTTACCTGAGAGGATTTTGATTAATCCACTCTTGATGCACTCTATTCTACCAGAGAAGAGGTTGACTCCGTGCAAGATCCCCTGTCAAAACTAAACCACAAGTAAAGGACAATAGAAAATTAAAATATAAATGTAATGCGCTATGTCAAAACTAACTGAGAGAACACTGAGACTCTTTACTACTGCGCCCCTCCCTAAATGAGAATCCATAACTCTGATCCAGCATCTCCAAGAACTCCTATCAATGGTCATGGCCTCGTCTATGTTTAAGGCCTTCAAATCTAACCTCAACTGATCCTCCCACGTCTTCCTCGATCGGTCTCTCCTCCTCACCCCTTCTACCGATAAACTCTCGATCCTCCTCACCGCAGCTGGAACAAGCCTCCTACGGACGTGGCCAAACCATCTCAATCTCTCTTCCCTAACTTTTGCTGATATGGGCGCGACTTCTAGTTCCTCCCTAAAAACCTCATTCGGGATTCTATCCAACATAGTACGACCATACGACCAATGCAACATTCTCATTTCAGCCGCTGCCAACTTGCGCTCAATCACCTTCTTCATAGCCCAACATTCGGAACCATACGACATCACAGGTCTGATAGCCGCTCTGTAGAATTTACCCTTCAACTTTAGAGGGACTTTCTTGTCGCACAGCACCCCTGATGCTGCTATCCACCTTAGCCACCCAGCCTTGATACGATGGATGACATCATCATCAATCTCTCCTTCCGTCTCGATGATAGAGCCCAAATACATATATATATATATATATATATATATATATATATATATATATATATATATTGTAGCGTATAATATAATAGCCCTATTACCCTAATCTTGTCGCCCGCCTCCTGCCTGTTTCTCCTGAGGGCTTCACCTGTTCGCCTCTTCTATTTCTTTCCACTGCAGTTGCCACCACCTGGTAGGTTTTTGGGTTTCAGCTTTCTCCTTTTCTTTTGTTTCTCCACGGTTTGTTTTTTGCTTTCTGTTCGATTTTATTTTTGTTTCTGCAGGAAAAATCAGGCTCCAGCCCTTTTCTTTCGTTTCTCCGCGGTTTTTTTTTTTCGTTTGTGTTCGATTTTTTTTTTGTTTCTGCAGGAAAAATCAAGCTCCAGCTTGTGAAATTTCAGGCTCGAGGTTGTGTTTCGCTTCTTCTTTCGAAATTTGTTTGTGTTTGATTGATATGCGTTATGCACGTTGACCACCGAAATTCTCCTGGATTATTTTCTTTACCTGCTGTGCAAATTTTCCTTACCTGGCTATTATTCTTGTTTTATATATAGAATTGGAATCTTTTTCCTGAATTTTATGTACTTATATTTTAATTTTGTTGTTAATCCATATTGTTTGCTATCTACAGATATATTGAGGAGGGACAGTGTTCAACAACTACGCCCACATATTGGATCTGCCTACGCGCCTTCGACGGGTTTTACGATCTTATTGGTTTTCATCTTTTTTATATCATTGTTATGCATGACGGTTTGGAAATTTAATGAAAGCTCAATTCGAAATGTGTTGAAAATTGGATTACAGATTGGAGATCCTTCAGTTTTTGTTAGGTCAGGCATATGGATATTTTAATTTTTGCTACCTTTTTTTTGTGTCGAGCGATCAATAGGAGCTCAGGCATTATGACTTCGAAGTATTTAAACCCGATTTGATTGTCCACTGTACACGCATCTTGCTTCTGGCAATAATATGCACCTTCAACTCCCTGTAAAGATTGGCTGTGTGTTGTGCGGTCTTTTTAGTCTTACATTTTTCGGTCAAGGGTTTTCTTGCTATGTTGTTTTAGCTCTGGTGTTTATTACTGTGATGTTTTGTTTGATTTTTTTTTCATGTAGAGGGAGTTTTTACTAGTTTGATGTTATGCTCGTATTTATTTACCTTACTATATGTTTTGATGGTTGTTGGTGTTTCGTTGCAGGTTGATGTGTTTTTCGGCCTCTGATGTTTTGTTCATATGGGCTGATTTTGTACAATATTTATTTTCTCATGTACAGAAAGGTCCTTCTATTTATTTACTTTACTAGATGTTTTGATGGTTGTTGGTGTTTTGTTGCAGGTTGCTGTGTTTTTAGTCGTCGAGCTAGGTTTGTTTAGACTCTTTTCGCCGGTTCATCCTACGCAATTTCTTATGTTCTGACTTCGCTTTTTCTTCGGTATCTATTGTTTCCTACTGGTGTCTGGGTTCTTGAAGATTATTTGCAATTTGGTCCGCTAGATTATATGATTCGAGCGGATGTTTTACCTATGTTTCTTCATATTGGTTGCTGCTATATGAAATATTATTCGTTCAGTTTGGTTTTGGGTATATCTTCAATGCAGTCACGTAACATATTTGGTCTAGCTATATCGTGGTATTTCCTTCGTACTGTCAGGTTATTATTACATATATTCTCTGGTGGATTTAGTTTGCTAAACATTTGGCCTCATTTTTCGATTTCAGCTTACTTTGGTTGTTTTTTTTCTTATCAGTTCTTCATGCATTTTATTGTGGGACATCAATGTATGGTTATACTACTGCGTTTTGATACTTTGAAAACATAGTTTGGGTTCTTATATTTTTGGTTCAATACCAATCTTCACTTGGATTTTTGGGTCCACGTTACGCTTTCAATGGATTTCAGTTCTATTAGGCTTAGGCAAAAAAATTATTTTCTTCACATTTCCGTTTGCTCTCTGATGTTGCTTTTTTGTTCGTTTATATTCTTACGTACACATTATTATATCGGCAGCCTATGCTGGGTGTGGCTTGTCACATCCCAAGACCCCTCCGCCGTAGCATGATATTCTCCGCTCGGGGCACTCTCCTCTAAACTGGCCCTCACGGTTTTGTTTCTGGGAGCCCAACGAGCAGCTTCCCAGGAGGTCACCCATCCTGAGACTGCTCCTTGCACCAGCACGCTTAACTTCGGAGTTCTCATCACCCCGAAGCCACTGGGCTCCCAAAAGGCCTCATACTATTAGGAGTTCGGCATGCACATATAAGGCACTTCGCCCGCTCTCTGCTAGTCGGTGTGGGATATCACAATCTGCCCCTCCTCAAAGGACCTGACGCCCTCGTCGGCACACTCGCACGACACGGTAGAGTGGCTCCGATACCAAATTGTCACATCCCAAGACCCCTCCGCCATAGCATGATATTGTCCGCTATGGGCACTCTCCTCTGAGCTGGCCCTCACGGTTTTGTTTCTGGGAGCCCAACGAGCAGCTTCCCAGGAGGTCACCCATCCTGAGACTGCTCCTCGCACCAGCACGCTTAACTTCGGAGTTCTCATCACCCCGAAGCCACTGGGCTCCCAAAAGGCCTCATGCTATTAGGAGTTCGGCATGCACATATAAGGCACTTCGCCCGCTCTCTGCTGGTCGGTGTGGAATATCACATGGCTTGTTCCCGTCAGTTTATCATTGCGGTGTGCGGCAGGAACTTTATGGTTTTGTTATAGTGCTGAATTTTCCGGCTCCCTGCGTTGCATCTGACATTTGCTCGTTTTATTAGGCTAGGGAAAAAGTATTATCTTCCTTACATGCATGTTTGGCCTCTGCTGCATGTCTTTCTTTGTGTTTTTGTTCTATTTCAGCTACCTCACATTCTGAAATACATGATTTTTTCCTGGTTTTGTCTTCTCACTCCGTGCTAAAGACATTAGAGAGTACATTTCTTATTTATTCTAGATCTTAGGTGATCTCTTCATGTCAGGTAGTACTCGTTGGTCAGTATGTAATTTCGAATGTGTTCGAGCACTTTCTTGCTAACTTAAATTGAATAGTGTTATTACTTATACTTGATTATGTTAGGCTGATCGGATAAATTTCTTTTCTAACATGGTTCCTTGTTGTCCGTTTTCTTGTTCAACAGAGTTCTCTTCGCTGCGAAGATCAATATTTGTTGTGTTATTTTTTCTCCAAGGTATACTCTATTTTCTCTTTCAAAATATTTATTCGTCACCATGCGGTGTTTCTTTCGTACTATCACGTGTTTATTCTGTAGTTTTTTCAGTGCATTCAGTTTCTTAGGCATTTAGCTTCATGTTTCAACTTGGGCCTCTCTTGGTTATTTAAACATTTACCCTCACTCTATATGTTTGTAAATCAGATTTTAATACCCCTGTTATTCAGCTCAAATGATTTCGCCTCTATTTTCTTTTTTTCTTCCTAGCTTAAATTAATTAGTTTTATTATTTATATTTGATTAGGCTATGCTGCCCGCTTAAATTTCACTTCTAACATGGTCCGTTGTTGTTCGTTTCCTTGTTCAGAAGAGCTCTCTTCATCGCCCGGATCAATAATTGCTGTGTTTTTTATTCCCAAGGTGTACTCTATTTTTTCTTTGCTTCTACCTTCTGGTTTTCAAAATATTTCTTCGTTCTGACTCTCCACTGCGTGCAGACTTCTTCTGCCTGGATTTGCTGTTTGCCTTCAGGATACAATGTTACTGCATGTTTGTCTGTCGATTTATATATTTGATCATCCTCTGGTCCGTGCAGATTTGTTCTGCGTGTATTTGATGTCTACTTATTGTACATTGTTCTTCGGAGGTCGCCAAAGTGAAATACGTGATTTTTTCCGTGTGTTGTCTTCTTACTCAGTGCTGACGATATTACAGAGTACAATTCTTATTTATTGTAGATGTGGGGTTGTCTCCTCATGTTGGGTAGCACTTGTTGCTTAGTATGTACTTTCTAATGTGTCTCACCACTTTCTTGCTATCCTAAATTTAATAGTGTTATTATTTATGTTTGCTTAGCTTAGCCCGGCCTCCTATATTTTTCTTCTAACATGGTTCATTCTTGTCTGCTTCCTTGTTCAACATTGTTACCTTCCTCAGCGGGATCAATAGTTGTTGTGTTCTTCTCTCTTTAAGGTATACTCTATTGTTTCTTTGCTTCTACCTTGTAGTTTTAAAAAAATATCTTCGTTCTAAATACAAGTACCTTTCTCCTCTGTTAGAAAAATGCATTGGTAGGTAGCCATTATAATGGTGTAGAATGCTCGGGTTTATCGGCTTGAGACCTACCATGGCCCCACAGAACTTCTGAATAGAGCTTGGGCCTATGAACATGTGACATTCATTTCATGTTCTGCTCAGGTTTCTGTTGCTGGTGTTTGCTAAATGCGTACTGCTATTGCACAATTGATTCAGCGTGTATCTGATATTTTTATTACTTTAGAGTTACCAATATCTACGAATTAATACTTTTCCCAAGGCTGTTGAGGTATGCATAGATTTGCATATGTATTCAAATATAAATACCTCTCTTCTACACCAAGAGGCTAAATTAGTAAATGTACATTCTAATGATGTAATGCGTTCGAGTTTATCGGCTGGAAACCTGAAATGTCCCCTTAAAATCTATGAACAGAGCCTGGGTCTAAGTAGTTGTAACAATGCCACGAACAAGAACACATGATATTCATTTCATGTTCCATTTACTTCTATGTTATCAACGTTTGGAAAATGATACTTTCTCATTTCTTTTCAGTTTTTTTAATTTTCGTATGCATGCCTAAATACAAATACCTTTCCCCCTTTGTTAGAAAAATGCCTTCCTGGGTGGACATTGTTGTGTCAAGAATTAACACTTTCCGACCGGCGATCGCCTCGGAGGTCGGGCGACCGAGTCACTGCCGAACGGCCAAGGCAGATCTGCCGACCAGCGACCGGGCGGCCAAGCCTTAACCCAGCGGACAAGCTACATCGGCCACCCGAAGGTCCCAGGACCAGTCCCGGTGCCGAGCGATCGACATCAAATACGATCGCCTCTCGGTACTCGGCGACCGACTCCTGGCGACCGACAAGCGGACGACCATCCCTCGGCACCTGCCGACCGACTAATGGACGATCCTCTCTCGGCGCCTGCCGACCGACCCTTGGTGACCGACCAATGCCGACCCTCAGCTACTGGCCGATGGCGACCTCTGATGACCAGCTAGAGACGACCGCCTCATGTCGATCAGTGCCGATGGCCATCCAGTCGGCAAAGACCGAGCCTCAAGACTGGCACCACGTGCAAGAGCCGAGACAAGATCCGCGAATCTCGGGCCATTGACCACAGCCTGGCAGAATCTCTCCACCAGCCGACAAGCCGCCGAAAGGTGTCAGTAGGTCCGCATGTGACTGACTCCGGACGCGTGCTGGCCCCTCATTGGACCGCCCAGCTGGCTGCCTGCTGTAGCTTTGGACTTTAGACAAACTGCCAGCCTCTTTCTTGGAATTTAGCCCGACAGCCCGGGTGATCGCCCCATTATAATATTGGCCGGCAGACGATCGGCACATTATTATAATGGCCGGAAGGCGATCGCCCTCCATAGGACAGGACCCGGCTGCCACTATAAATACAAGGCATCCTGCACTTGTCCAAAAAACGGAAACTCTTTTGCATAAGACCGAACTTTTACCGCACAAAGGCTCCAGAACTTGAACTCTCTGGCATTCTCGCATTTAACACACCATACAGAAGAAAAACATCAAGCACTTGGCTAATCTCCAACTCTTGGCAACAGCTATCATTCGGTCTTACTTCTCCCGGCCTCTCTCATCAGGAAGACGATCGGCGGGGACGAAGAACACCGAGCTTCGCTCAAGAGCCGGATTAACAGAGTCTTCTTACACTCATTGTATTTAGATTTCTCTCATTAATACTTGTATCCACGAATATTCGTATTAATACCATCTCGCGAGAGCATTCAAGCCCGGGCCTAACAAACCCGGCAAATCTTGTATTATTTATCTTCTCTCGGAAGTGCTCCCGCAATTGTTGTTTGTTGTCCGTCTTCCAGCAGTATTAATCTTCGGATAAATATTTTGGGCAACAACAGACATTATAATGATGCAGCATGTTCGAGTTTATCGGCTGGAAACCTGACATGGCCCCACAAAATCTCTGAATAGAGTCTGGGCCTAAGTAGGTGTAAGAATGCCACAAACAAGAACATATGACATTCATTCCATGTTCTACCTGTAGGTCACAAGTCGTCTAGGAATAAGTCTAGAGGGGGGGTGAATAGACTTATTGAAACTCTTTTCCACAAAGGATGAGTTTCTCATCTGATGATACAGATGACTTAGAGTCATCAATGTAAGTGCGGAAGTCAGCTGATGACGAATATAGAAATAATCAATGGAACACTCAAGTATGAATGCAGCAGTTAAGTATGATGCGAAAAATAATAAAGTACGCAGGCAATTTATAGTGGTCTCAGAGGTGGGGAATTCTATACTAATTCACTTTCTCCAAACCAGTTGGAGACGAATCCGCTATAATTCTCAACCAGTGATAAATATTACAGTGATTCTACAACTTAGCTACAACAACTTCCAACCAGTGGAAATCCTGTCGTTGCAACTCCTTTCTGACTGCCTAGCACCACTTGATTCTTCAGATCCTTGGATGCCTATCAGTCGCGAAACTTCAACCAGTGAAGTACCCCTTACTCAGGTTTTAACACAAGAGTGTTTTGTCTTCTCCAACTAAAGAGCTTTCTTCGTGTATGAACTTAGAGTACTGCTCTTTCACGATGCTATAGTTTTCTGATTGCTTTTAATTGCTTTTGATTACTCGAGAGTGTTGTTTGCATCGTACTTCTCAACTTCAAATCTTCGGATATATAGAGGTTCGATCCTTTGAGCATTTCTTCATAGCCGTTGCAAATCTGTAGCAAAACCGTCCGTTGGAGAAATAGACTTCTTTGTTTTTCTTTCTGAACGTTGCAAGGCTGGATTCCCATATTTTATTCCAATTCCGACCGTTGTGAAGACTTCCATGTGATGGCGCCGAATCTTTTGATTTTAATATGCTTAAAGTCTCCAGTGGTGGGTCTGGATGATTTATTTAAATCATATCCTTCCGGGAATCTCTCCAATCTATCTCTAATCGCCCGCATGTGACTTTCCGTAAATACTGACTATTCAACGCATGCTAGCGTGGACAGGAGTACTTAGATGATCACTTAACTGATCTCTCTATGGTCAACTAGTCTGATGTGTAGTCAACCTTCTTTGATGTCGACTTATCTGATGTGCCGACTTGTCTGTAGTCTTCTGACCTGATTGAACTTGACTGATCTGATGGTCAGACTTCAGATGACTTGACTTTTCTTCTTGACTGCAGTCTGGTCCAACTTCACTGATTAAGTTGTTTGACCAGAACTTCTATGATAAGGGTTGCTTGATACAGCTCGCCTGTAGTCAACCTTATCTGAATAGTTGAGTTGACCAAGACTAGGCTGATAGATACTTATCTGTTCTTAGCCGATTCTAAAGCCTAACTTATATGGCCTATAGAAGATACTCATTTGGTTCTTCTTTACATTTTGCCAAGTATCTAACTTAACACAATTTGGCCTATGGAAGATACTAATTTGGTTCTTCCTTACATTTTGCCAAGTGATAAACATACATTTGAATATATAAAGATGACATCATCAAAATCTAATAAGTATTCCTAACACTACCTAGATTTTCGTTATTGATATTTGTTATATCTATACTGCTGTTGCACAACTAGTTTAACATGTTTCTGATATTATTATATACATATATATTGTGTGAAATATGCATCTATGAACTGATTCATACTCTGCAAAGACTGGCCTCTGTATACCTCAACAGTTTTGGTTTATTAGTTTCTTCTGCAGCATCAAATGCTGCATGCGTTCCTTTTTCCCAGTTTTCTGTATACCTCACGGTTGCTTCTTAGTAAGCGTCTTTCTCATGCTGCATGTGTTCTTCTTTTTTTTGGTTTTCTGTATACCTCAATAGCTGTGGTTTGGTTTGATTTGCTGCATGCGTTTGTTTATTTTAGTTTCTGTATACCTCAACAGCCTTCGTTTGCCTTGGTTTTTGTAAACCTCAGCAGGTGAAATATGAATGCTGCATGCATTTGTTTATTTTGGTTCCTGTGTGGCTTATTTTGGTTTACTTCAGTTTATTTTTTTCAATCCATCGGACTGTTCCTTTCATCCCGCATGTATTTCTCCATATACTGCATGGCATACAAACCACAGTTAATTTTACTGCATTCTTTTATAACGTCCTCATGCCCATATTTCACTGCAGTTAGATGCTTATACTAACTGTTTCTTCAGTTTTTTGGTTCCGAATATTCTTTCACTTTTTAAATTTTCATCGTAATGGAAAATGAACATTCTAATGATGTAATGCGTTCGAGTTTATCGGCTGAAAACCTGACATGGCCCCTTAAAATCTCTGAACAGATCCTGGGTATAAGTAGGTGTAACAATGCTACGAACAAGAACACATGGTTTTCATTTCATGTTCCATTTATCTCTACCTTTTTCCCATGCTGCATGTGTTCGTTTTTTTTTTTCGGTTTGCCTCAACACCTTTGATGCATGCGTTTGTTTATTTTGGTCCCTTGGTTTTTGTAAACCTCAGCAGGTTAAATATGAGTGCTGCGTGCGTTTGTTTATTTGGGTTTCTTTGTGGCTTACTTTGGTTTACTTCAGTTTATTTTTTTCAATCCATCGGACTGTTCCTTTCATCCTCCATGTATTTCTCCATACACTGCATGGCATACAAACCACATTTAATTTTACTGCATTATTTTCTAACGTCCTCATACCCATATTTCATTGCAGTTAGATGCCTATAGTAAATGTTTCTCCATTTTTTTGGTTCCGAATAGTCTTTCAGTTTCTAAATTTACGTCGTAATGGAAAATGAACATTCTAATGACGTGATGCATTCGAGTTTATCGGATGGAAACCTGATATGGCCCTTTAAAATCTCTGAACAGAGCCTGGGTCTATGTAGGTGTAACAATGCCACGAACAAGAACGTCTGATATTCATTTCATGCTCCATTTACTTTTATCTTATCAATGTTTGGAAAGTGATGCATGTTCGAGTTACCGGCTGGAAACCTGACATGGCCCCACAAAATCTCTGAATAGAGCCTGGGCCTAGGTAGGTGTAACAATGCCACGAACAAGAACATACGTCATTCATTTCATGTTCTACTAAGATTTTTGTTATTGATGTTTGTTAAGTCTGTGTTGCTGTCTGGTTTAACATGTTTATGATATTATTATTATTATTATTATATATATATATATATATATATATATAGTGTGTGATTTATACATCTTTGACCTGATTCATACTCTGCATAGAGTGGCCTATGTATACCTCGACAACTTTGGTTTATTAGTTTCTTCTGCAGCATCAAATGATGCATGCATTCCTTTTTTTTTCCCATGCTGCATTTGTTCATTTTTTTTCCGATTTTCTGTATACCTCAACAGCTGTGGTCTGCTTTGGTTTGTGTATACCTCAACATCTTTGCTACATGCGTTCATTTATTTTGGTTTCTATATACTCCAACAGCTTTAGTTTGCTTTAGTTTTTGTAAACCTCAGCAGCTGAAATATGAATGCTGCATGCGTTTGTTTATTTTGGTTTCTGTGTGGTTTACCTGGGTTCGCTTTTATTTCTTTCAATCCATCGGACACTTCATTTCATCCTCCATGTATTTCTCCATATAGTGCATGGCATAAAAACCACAGTCAATTTTGGTTGAATACCTATACTAACTGTTTTTCCAGATTTTCTGGTTCTGAATATTCTTTCAGTTTCTAAATATCTGCCGTAATGGACGAATGTATCACAATGTTGCTTAGGGAAATGAACAAATTATCAGACCCTCCAACCTGGGTAGGGTCTGCTACTGATGTCGCCGAATGCATACGATCTCTACAAAATTATCAACCAGACTCGCTTGAGGATTTGCAGCAGAGAGCTATCATTGAAATAGGCATACATATTCCTGACTTCGCAATATTCTTCATTACGAGAGAGGAACACAGCAAAAGCAAAACGATTTTCATGCACTCACTTCCTTATTTGAGTACCCAGAGTATGAACTGCCATTTCAGTGCCCTCCAAATAGTCATGCGCATATTTCAGGCGACCTTCGTCTTGATGTTTTAACTCCAAGAATGCAAATTAGGCGTCTCTGCAACAAACTCTATTCGAGTCTCAGAGCAAGAAAAATCATGTACTATACTGGCAGTCAGTGGAATCAATCAGGCGGCTATCTTGATGAGGCACCTGCAAACAAACTATTTGAGGACTGCGATATGCTCGACCGCCATCGTCTTCTTGAACGTGCTATTGCTGACATTTACTGCATTCCCAATCTGGCTGAATATGTTTTCAAGAGAGAACTTGGCCTACGACTGCCCAAACTCAGGCCTCGAGCAGATAAGTGGGTTTAAAACAGATTTGTTGAGTTGCTTCGGCTGCATGGCTTGGAATAGAATCGATGATATCTACTGCATTCCCAACGCTGTCGAATTTGTCGTCAATCAGCTTTTTCACACACATCTCCTGTGTGGCTGTACATTATGGAAACCGCATATTTCTTGCTGAAGATTTCTTTATTTCGTTTTCAAAATATTACAGTTCATACTGGCAATAAATATTGTCCTAAACTAATAGCAAAGATTACAGCCGTAATATTTGGAAAATTAGTCTTCCAAATAATACCTGATCTTTTCATGCGTATACTGAATATTTTATGTCTCTCGTAAATTAATTGTATTTCCTTTCGCCTCTCATTACTATAATGCTTTTTAATATGTTATCATCAAAGTTTTATATATTATTTTTCTAATGCCTCTCGAAATTATATTATTTTTCTAGAAAAATTATCTGTGGGATACAATAATGAGTTTCTAGATTTCCTGCACAGTATAATCACGACAATTACATGTCTGACTGTGGGGGTTATCTTTTATAGTACATTACTGGGTTCGGATGTACAGAAATTGTTCTACAATGGCATCAAACTGCGACTGCAACGGCTACGTGCATACCTTAATAGTTCTAACAACTTCCACAGTTGGCTGCACTGTCTGTACCCTGTTGCGGCTGATTCCCTGATATTTCATTCTGCAATTTACTCTCAGGTCCTTACTATTCTTCGCTTAGTAGTCTTTCATCCTTTTTAAATATTTTTAAACTAATATGTACTCTCTGGGTTAACATTGCTCAATGTTTTTTTGACAGGGCCAAAAATTACTTTAGCGTTCATCTAGAAATCATTACAATTTACATCAAATGACAGGTACCTCTCAGCAAACGGCTCAATCAGATCACATGTATGTTCTCAATAGGACCTAAATTTTTTGGAACATCCTGCTGTATTTGTTAAATTATATCATTATATTCTCCTACTTTCCAGGACGGGACCTGAAACTAAATATGGAATCAATATTCATTCATCTTCCTCTGCTGTGTTAGGTGCTTGGTCTTTTGCTTTATTTTCATTCTACATTAACATCGTTATTAATAACATTATTAACTCTTTCTTACTTTGGACAGGATCCCACAATGTAATTGGCCTGAAAAAAATGCAAGAAAACGAAATGCATACGCGTCTATGGACACAGAAAAGAAGCTCACTCTGCTAGACAATAGAATAAATAGGTACAAACAACAAGGTAAATTACTTCGTAAATTTATTTGTTTCCCTTTACTATTTTGTTTATTTCCCTTTTCTTGTTAGCCTCTGACCAAATATACATTACATTTCGCTTTAATGTATGTTGCATGTTCTTTTCTGTAGTTGCAATTGCCAACGAGGCAACGTGTTCCACCAGCAGTCAAACTACATCCCCCCGAGCAAAACGATTGCGATCTACTTCTGTTATGCGGCATGATCTTCTTAATAGAATGGAGAAAATCCCCTTGCATGCTTGGTCTCTTCCCTTCTCCACTGCATGCGTTTCCTGCAAAGCCCAGCTTTATTTCAAGGATCCAGATGGTTTCTGCTGCCTACGTGGACAAATTTCCCTTGCTCTACCTAGAATGCCACTGCAACTTTGGGAATTATATACTTCGCTTGAGTCCTCTGATGCGGTTCATTTTCGTAGGCGCTGTCGTACTTATAACAATACTTCTGCTTTTAGTTCCTTGGGTATCACTTACGACGAGACATTGGCCAAATCTAACAAGGGTGTATACAGTCTCAGAATTCAGGGAGCTGTTTATCATTTCATCAGAGATTTGATACCTGCGGAGGGTCATGGGCGATAGCTGCAATTGTATTTTTACAAAACTGAAAATGAACTGCAGAATAGACTATCTCAGTCGGGGGTGCTTGATTCACATGTTCTACAGTTTATTGTTGAGTTGATGAAAATATATCCCTACGCAATTTTTTTCCGGGGGCTTCGCGAGCTGATGAATTTACAAGAATACAACATCGTTCTTCGTGCAGACCCATATTTGGACATGCGAATTTATAATTTGCCGACAGTTAACCAGGTCGCTGAAATTTGGAATGAAATGACTGGGACTCCTGCAGCGCAGCCGCACGACATCCGTGTCTATACCGTATCAGGAAAAACACACCGCGTCCATTATTACTACGGCTGCTACGATCTACTGTAGTACCCGTTATTATTCCCGTACGGCGAAAGCGGCTGGCATACAGGAATTCGCCGAATACCACTCGCCTCCGCTGCTGCTCGTACCCGGCATGGCGCATAGTGCAGTGGTCAGGCTGCTGTTTATCCTCATGGCCATCAATCTGGAGATCTATTATTTCTACAGAACTCGAAAGTATGATTCTATAGTTTCTTTACAATACATTTCTTCGCTCATTACGCCTAACCTCAACGCATCTTCTTTTATGTTCTCCTCGCCAATATGTTGTTGCCCAAAATATTTATCCGAAGATTAAATACTGCTGGAATGGACGGACAACAAACAAATTTGCAAGAGCACTTCCGAGAGAATATGAATGAACACAAGATTTGCCGGGTTTGTTAGGCCCGGGCTTGAATGCTCTCGCGAGTTGTTATTAATACAAATATTCGTGGATACAAGTATTAATGTGAGAATCTAAGTACAATGAGTGTAAAAAGACTCTGTTAATCCAGCTCTTGAGCGAAGCTTGGTGTTCTTCGTCCCTGCCGATCGTCTTCTATATGAGAGAGGTCGAGAGAAGAAAGAACCGAGAGATAGCTATTGCCAAGAGTAGGAGAAAGCCAAGTGCTGTGTATTGCTTCTGTATTGTGTGCTGAAATCGCGATAATGCCAGGCGGAAATCCAAGTGCAGGCTGCCTTTTATTTATAGGGGCTGAGGAGCCTTGTATCCTAGCGGGCGATCATCTTCCGGCCAATATAATAATGGGGCGATCGTCCTGAAGGTCACATGGGCAGTCTGCCTAAAGTCCAAGGCTGCTGCTGGCAACACTCAGGCGGTCCAATGAGGAGCCGACGCGTCCGGGTCTCGTCACATGCGCCCTACCGACACCTTTTCGCGGGCCTCGCTACCGGTGGATGGATGCCGATAAGTCAGGGTCAACGATCCGTGATATGCGGATCTTGTCTCGGAGTTGCACGTGGGGTCTGTCCTGGCTTCGGCCTTTGCCGACTGGATGGCCATCAGCTTCGAGCGGCATGAGGCGTTCGTCTCTAGCTGGTCACCAGAGGTCGGCGTCGGTCAGTCGCCAAGGGTCGGTCGGCAAGTGCCGAGAGATGATCTTCTGCTAGTCGGCCGCCAGGAGTCGATCGCCGAGTACCGAGAGACGATCGTCTGTAGATGTCGATCACTCGGCACCGGGACTTGTCCTAGGACCTTCGGTCGGCTGATCTATCTTGGCTCCCGGCAGTTCTGCCTCGGTTGCTCGGCAGTGGCTAGGTCGCCCGATCTCCGAGGCGATCGCCGGTCGGAG
The DNA here is from genome assembly GCA_033398695.1 of Orobanche coerulescens. Lineage (NCBI taxonomy): Eukaryota > Viridiplantae > Streptophyta > Magnoliopsida > Lamiales > Orobanchaceae > Orobanche > Orobanche coerulescens. The sequence continues at coordinate 8,809,819 of CM065807.1, read as the reverse complement.
AGTATAATTCTCGACACAACAATTGCCCCCCAGCTTGCTCTGATGTTGAAGACATGGGGCGAGGTGGTTCTTGCTGGCGACCATGTAAGATGAGGACGGGCGATCTTGTTGAGCTGACTTAGGATTCGGACTTGGGCGATCATGGTCGATTGGCTAGCTATCTTTCGGTCTTGTACCTGCAAAAAACAACATTGGCCGATCCCTCGTAGAAACTTGATTGTTTCATTGCTGAGGAACCGTGCACAGTCGCGAAGTTCGATGGACCGACTCCATGACCGTGTCTTGGTGCGCGAAGACATTGAGTGTCTCGTGACTCATTTTATTGTGAGGGTCCTCTGTTAGGCTGCGCCTCGCCTCGTATTTAAACGAAGGGCGTGCGGTCTTGGTCTAGAGGAGTCCTTGCGCGGGGCAGCGTCGGATGATTCAACTCCACGCCCGCGGCTTGTTAGCTCTGCTTCCACCTCGGCCCGCCATGGAGATGGCGAACCTCGACGGTGTACGTTGAGACGGGGGTAGTGGCGCGTGGCGCATTGTCCGGGTACATCATGTTAGATGGTGAACCTTGAGGGTGGGCGATCGTGTCCATTGATTAGTTTTGGAGGGCCCTCAAACTACGCCGGCCTTGTATTTAAACGAAGGGCGGGCGATCTTGGCCCAAAGGGACCTTGCATGGCCGAAGCAGCCGGTTCCATCGACTACCAGGGCCATGGCTTTATGATGTGCGGTGGAGGCGATCTCGTGCCTTAGTCCATCATGTTAGATGGTGAACTGTAGATGGCGAACGAGTCCTCCGCGTTTTTTGTGATGTAGCGTGATGATGGCAATCGGGCTGGAAGACTGGCGATCGTCGCTCGGCTGCCGATCGCGTTATTCGTAGGTCGATATCGGCGATCGGGCGGGAGATCGTCATTCGGGCGCCGATCGCGCTGCTCATAGGCTGAGGAGAAACCTTTGCCTTGCCAGAAAGTCGGCGGCTTTAGCTCGGAAGGTCGCGTAGGTCGTGGGTTGGTCCTTCGTAAGATGCCTGAACATAGGCGAAAGACTATGGAATCCTCCTAGGACTACGTAGAGGGCGATCTCATCACATATGGGTTCACCATTGAGGATGATATCGTCTACCCGGTTGATGTAGTCCGAGTCGGACTCTTCTTCTCCCTGCCTAATTTGCATCATGCGAAGGGGACCTTCCGGTCGAGCGACCTTGGCGGTGAAGTACTCTGTGAAGACGTTCGCCAGTTGGTTAAAGGAGCAAATGGACCGAGGCGGCAATGAGGCGTACCACCTGTGGGCGAGATCGTCCAGTGTCAGAGGGAACATTCGGCACCTGGTCGGGTCTGATGCCCCACACCCGGTCATGTAGATGTTGAACTTACTCAGGTGTGTTTCGGGGTCTGATCTCCCCTCGTACAAGGGTGTTTGAGGAGGGGCGATCTTGTGCTGCACAGGGGCGAGCTCGATGGGGACCGCGAGCGGATCGCTCGGCTCGGCGATCGTCTTCTTGGCGCCTGCCCCTGATTCCAGGAGCGCCTTCATGTTGTCGAGCTGACGTTTCATCGCGGCCATCGCCGCGGCTCGGACTCTTGCGGATCGGCTTTGGGAGCGGGAGCCGAGGCGATCGTGTACCGATCTCCGGACTCCGCTGCTGCCGACCTCGGCTATTTGGCGAGGGGGAGCCAGACGGCTGGGCTGTCTTCTGGGAGTCGGGTAGGCCGAGCTCCTGGTGACGGACTCCAACTCCGTCGTCTCGTAGCTGGGGCCGGACTGCCCCGGTCGCCAAGACGGGTCACTGCCTAGGCGATCGAAAACAGAGGTACCCCGGCTGGCGAGCGCCTCTCCTTGCGGATGAGAGCCTCCTGGCGATCGCTCGGCCCGTAACGCCTCGAGCTTCCGCTTGGTCTTCCGGTGGATGGCCGAGGGGGTGATAGCAGGAGGCGCGTCGAGAGCACTCCGTCGCTCCTGTAGGACGGCCATGGCCTCGTCGATTTGTTCCGCGGTTCGGAGCTGATCGAGCGAGAGGCTTGGGCCGTCGTCCAGGGGCGGGATCGAGCGTCTCTGACCGCGGCGGCTACCTTCCGCCATCGGCTGTGGCTCGGACTGGGACGGAACGAGGCGTCTGGCGGGCTGGCCAGCGGCTTTCTTCGACGCGGAGGCGGAAGACATGATTTCTGAAAGATTTCTTTGAAGCACAGTGAGTGTCACTTCAAGTATATGCCCCGAGAACAGTGAGTGTTCTTCGAGACGGTAGGAATAAAAATTTGAGGGTTAGATGCCCTCCTTCTAGTGCCAATTGTTGTTGCCCAAAATATTTATCCGAAGATTAAATACTGCTGGAATGGACGGACAACAAACAAATTTGCAAGAGCACTTCCGAGAGAATATGAATGAATACAAGATTTGCCGGGTTTGTTAGGCCCGGGCTTGAATGCTCTCGCGAGATGTTATTAATACAAATATTCGTGGATACAAGTATTAATGTGAGAATCTAAGTACAATGAGTGTAAAAAGACTCTGTTAATCCAGCTCTTAAGCGAAGCTTGGTGTTCTTCGTCCCTGCCGATCGTCTTCTATATGAGAGAGGCCGAGAGAAGAAAGAACCGAGAGATAGTTGTTGCCAAGAGTAGGAGAAAGCCAAGTGCTGTGTATTGCTTCTGTATTGCATGCTGAAATCGCGATAATGCCAGACGGAAATCCAAGTGCAGACTGCCTTTTATTTATAGGGGCTGAGGAGCCTTGTATCCTAGCGGGCGATCGTCTTCCGGCCAATATAATAATGGGGCGATCGTCCTCAAGGTCACATGGGCAGTCTGCCTAAAGTCCAAGGTTGCTGCTGGCAGCCAGCTGTGCGGTCCAATGAGGAGCCAACACGCGTCCGGGGTCTCTGTCACATGCGGCCCTACTGACACCTTTCGGCGGGCCTGTCGGCTGGTGGATGGATGCTGACACGCTGTGGTGAACGATCCGTGATATGCGGATCTTGTCTCGGCGCTGCACGTGGGGTCTGTCCTGGGCTTCGGCCTTTGCCGACTGGATGGCCATCGGCTTCGAGCGGCATGAGGCGGTCGTCTCTAGCTAGTCACCAGAGGTCGGCGTCGGTCAGTCGCCAAGGGTCGGTCGGCAAGTGCCGAGAGATGATCGTCTGCTAGTCGGCCGCCAGGAGTCGATCGCCAAGTACCAAGAGGTGATCGTCTTTAGATGTCGATCGCTCGGCACCGGGACTTGTCCTGACCTTGATCGGCCCGATCTGCATCTTGGCTCCGGCGATTACGCCTCAGGCCTGCTCGGCGATGCTTCGTCGCCGATCTCCGAGGCGATCGCCAGTCGGAGAGTATAATTCTCGACACAACACAATACTTGACTACTTATTTTATCTACTTGAAACAGATTTAAATGCAAATAAATGGAAGCGAAACAATGTGGCAGCAAGAGAATTTTATTGCTACTTATTTCAGAGCCGACCCACCGACGTCACAAATATATTGCGTACAGAAAGACGGGCACAACAATACCAAACTGACTGCTATGTTAAGATCGAAACTCAACGCCTAGATTATCTAAGAGGTGAATAAAACCACGAACATCTATGACTTGAATCATTCAAAGGTATTGTTGATAGTATGGCATGCAAGACCAATGTCAAAGGATCTGATATTGGCCAAAGGTTTGTGCTTCCCGCATCGTATATTGGCAGCCCTCGAGACATGCGGCGGCGTTATCTAAATGCATTGACTTTGGTGAGCGAATATGGGAAGCCATATTTTTTCATCACGATGACATGTAATCCAAATTGGCCCGAAATACGCGCCGGTTTGTTGCCTGGTGAGGAAGCTCAAAACAGATCCGACCTTGTAGCAAGAATCTTTATAGGCCGCAACGAGGAATTCAAACATGAGATTATTAGGGAAAAAATATTCGGTGAGGTTGCAGCATATTTATATGTTATAGAATTCCAAAAATGAGGACTCTCGCATGCTAACTAGATCATTATCTTATAGACAAAATATAAAATAACGTCGTCCGATGTGTACGATCATTTTGTTAGTGCAGAGTTTCTCGACATCGGCCTAAGACCACATCTTCATGCATGTGTCGTTAGGCATATGATGCACGGTCCTTGTGGGTTATTAAATCCTTCTAATATATGCATGCAAGATAACATATGCAAGAATAAGTATCCCAAAGATTATGTGGAAAGCTCTTCGCAATGGGAGGACGGTTATCCGTTATACAGGAGAAGAAATGATTAGAGAAACGTGCATGCCCGTGGTCACACTCTTGATAATAGATGGGTGGTGCCATATAACCCCTACCTTTTAGCCAAATTTGACTGCCATATTAACGTTGAAATATGCGTTGGCCTGAGACTGATTAAATACTTATATAAGTACGTTTGCAAGGGCACCAACAAGATGACATTCAATGTTGTGGAGCAGTCGGTTGTTTCGAAAATGGATGAGGTTACAGATTTTCAGTCGTCCCGTTGGTTATGCGCTCCCGAGGCAATGTGGAGAATCTATGCTTTTATACTTGGTGAAATTAACCCAGCTGTTCTTCAGATGCATGTTCACCTGCCGAACAAGCACCATGTTTTTTTCTCGTCCTCACGATCTCTCTTCGATGTAATAGCTAATCCAAACACTTCGAAAACACAGCTCACAGAATTTTTTGCCATGAACGCACAGTCACCCACAGTGGCAAAATTGAAATTACTTTACAGAGATTTTCCTCGCTTTTTCGTATAGGACGCAACAAAAAAAACATGGCATCAAAGATTTAGAGGTATCTGCATTGGACATCTGGTCAGTGTAAGTCCGCTTGATGGAGAACGATACTATCTACGACTGCTGCTTGACTATATTCCTGCACCTACATCTTTTGAATATCTTAGAATATACAATGGTATTTTATACCTTACATTCAGAGCTGCTACTTTAACACGAGGTCTACTAGAATCAGATACAGACGTCACCAATTCTTTGGTGGAGGCCTGCTCCTATCAAATGCCGTATTCCCTCCATCCTCTCTTTGCAACAATCTTAATACATAACACTCCATATAATCCTCGAGTATTATGTATTACTTTTAGGATGTTTATGGTGGATGATTATATTTCTCAAATAAAATATACTGAAGATGAGGCCTTTCTTAAAGCACTTGCATCTATTGACATTTTCTTACAATCTCGCGGACGAACGATCGACGAGGTCGGTCTGGTCGACTTTATTATTGGAGCCTCACGAGAACAAATGCAGAGTAAGGATTTTGAAGAGGAGCAAAATTATTGCATCTCTGATTTTGATTTGAACTCATTAACGTTGCTGAATTCAGGCCAACGCCAGGCTTTTGACGAGATTATGCAAACTGTTGGCACTAACCGTTTAGCAACTTTCTTTGTCGATGGTCCGCCCGTCTCTGGCAAAACGTTTTTGTACCGATATCTTCTTGCAGCGGTCCGTTCAGGGCATTCGATTGCTCTCGCAGTCACATCTTCAGGAGTTGCCGTATCTCTACTCCCCAGCGGCCGTACAGCTCACTCACGATTCAAACTTCCTATAATTGTAGAGGATGAGGTTTGCACAATTAGCAAACAGAGTGTGCATGCTCGCGTCTTAACTGCCGCTAAACTTATTATTTGGGATGAGGCATCCATGGCACACTGGAAGAGTATTGAGGCAGTCGACACTTTGCTGCGTGACCTTATGGAAAATGATGTGCCTTTCGGTGGCAAGACCATTGTTTTCGGCGGTGATTTTAGACAGACCATCCCTATAGTTCCTGGGGGCGTGCTATTGATGCTTGTCTAATTAATTCTCACTTATGGCAGTATATGCGCAAAATTCGTTTAGTCCAGAATATGCGGGCAAGGTACGACCTCGATTTCAAAGGTTTCTTACTTAAAGTTGGTAACGGCACTCAACCTTATATTCATAATGCGAATATTACACTGCCTTCGAAAATGTGTCTCCCTTATAGGCCAGACGACAATCCTCTCGACGAACTGCTCTCAGAAATCTTCCCAAATTTTAATGCCCACATAGAAGATCCACATTCGGTCATTGAACGTGCTATTCTGACCCCAAAGAATGATTGCGTGCATGAAATCAATAACGCCTTAATTGATAGATACACAGGTTGCAGTGTGGATTATTATAGCACGGATCTGACAACTGACCCTCTCCAGCAAGCATATTATCAAGATTATTTGAACTCCATCAACACTCCAGGCCTACCTCCTCATTTACTTCGGCTTAAACTCAATTGTCCTATAATGCTTCTACGTAATATTAACCCCTCTCAAGGACTTTGCAATGGTACCCGCCTTATCTGTCGTCGTCTGGATCGAAATATTTTAGGTGCTGAAATTGTATCAGGTCAACATGCTGGAGATTTTGTATTTATACCGCGTATACCTTTAGATCCCTCAGACAAGCAAAAATGCCCCATCCCATTTAAAAGGCATCAATTTCCTGTTCGTCTCTGTTTTGCGATGACAGGGCCAAACATTCAACAAGGTCGGACTTTATCTACCTGAACCAATCTTCTCTCACGGACAGCTTTACGTTGCTCTCTCTCGAGCCAGAAAGGCAGAGGATATTCGAATATTAATTCGCCCGCCTTCAGCTCATACCATCTCAAACAATCTAACCAAAAACATTGTGTATAGAGAAATTATTGCTGCTGCAGTTCTATGACTCTCATGTCATTTGCATAGTCATTTGGTATACCCCAATAATAAATATACATTTGCCCCTTTCTCATTCAAAACAAAATTCTTGAATGTTATTAAATTCATTCAACATGTTTTTAAAGGTATGAGATGTATTTACAGGAGTAGTCGAGGTAGAGCTTACCTCATCATCATCGCCGTCTTCATTTTCCTCTTTACCTTTGGCCATAGAGTCACTATCAGTGACCACCTGAAGACATTCAGTCCTTGTTTATGCGGGTGAAGCTTTTGATTCTCCAATGAAGGCCTTGAGTTTGTTCTTCATCCTGTTTCTCCAGTCATCAAACTAGTTAATAGAAAACATAGGTACCTTGCTTATTAATGAGGTATCCATATGTGAGGAAATAGGAATGATAAATTGTTTTCGAAAAATAAGTGATTTTAAGGATCTGATTCAGTTAAAACTACGACTATTTCTTTTTAGAATCAACCGCTCCGATACCAATTATTGGTCCACTTAAAGTATACAGGATACAGCTTGGGAAATGCTTAAGCAACAGGCTATATGATTTTCGAATCTGAGTGCGTAGCGGAAGTCTTAAAACAGTAAGTTGCTGTCGATACAGCAACTCGGTCTATTCTCCTGTTAGCTTGGTGCGTACATGGTTTTGCAGTGTATACTTATATAAATCACAGTTTATGAAAACAGTAACGGGAAAAGGTAAATAACACAGTATTTAAGTGGTTCGAGGTAAACCCCTCTACGTCCACTGGTCCTCCACATAGGAGTAAAATGTTTATTATAAATACTGCCTACACAACTATGTATTTATAATCAAATCTATCCTTGTATCGTTCACACAGATAGATACAAAGACTGTCGCTTTCAACCGTTCACACAGATTGGTTCAAGCTTCAACTTGAATTGCTTCTTCACACACAGTTCCAAAGCTTCGTCCTTATTCGTCCCACACAGGTCAAAATAACTTGTTGAGTTCACACAGAGCTCAGTTTTTACACAAAGGTAAAAGGTAGGTAACCAGGTAAGAACAACAGCTTGAATATGAAGATCTTGAGCTAATGATGGCTGTTCTTGATGACTGAGTATATTTCTTCTTTCTCAGATATGGATTGATGCTAGAAAGAAATATACTTGCTCTTGTAAGCTTGATATGATGATAATGATTATTCAGTCTTTCGATGGTTTGAATATCGTTTGTAAGCTTGTATATCTTCTTCTTGTTTGTTCGTAGTTCACGTTGATATACTTGATGTTTGATCTTCAAACTCTGGGGTATAAATAGCCCTATTGGATATATCCGTTGAGATAGATCCGTTGAGCAAGATTCTGTGACAACTTGATAGTTGACTTGAATAGACCATGATCTGGATATTGTGGGATTTGAAGATCTTTGTCGGCTTCAGTATTTAAATACTTTATCCTTTCAGTATTTAAATACTTCTTTATCAAATGGGACTTGACTTTAGTGAATTCCAAAGATTCCTTTCCAAACGGTCTTCAGTCCTGTTTCGATGTGAATGCTGTATCCAATTATGCTGTAGGCATATTGGAGTAGTCCGATGCTGTATGGAAAGATGCTGTATTCGAATAGCTTCCATAATTGGCGTTTACTTAGGCTTTGTTGCTGTATCTTGGTAGTACGAGAGCTCGCTGTATGCTGGCGCTATGACAAGGTCTTCGATATAGGATTGACAACTTCGATCAGACTTTCGATACAGCGGCTTGTTGTATGCTGGCTTGCTGTATCAAGCTTTATTGTTTGGTAATTATCAAAACAACATTGTTTTTCCCAACATAGATATCTCGAAAACAACAAATATTTTGGGAAATGACCGTAGTTCATTAGCTTCTCACCATGGAACATGATTTGCTTTTTGTTTTCAATATATATATATATATATATATATATATAATACTGTAGTTCATTAGCTTCTTGAAATGATGAATTTGATGAGCTTTATTTACTTGAACTTGCTCAATGCTACAATTATTAAAACTATAATATAATACTGTACAAAAAGGTGTTTTATCTTTATTTATTTTGGTTAATGACTGATTTAGATGTTTTATTTTGTTTTTCAGATGGAAGGTGCTCCTGAAATGGTCGTCTTAGCAAGCATAGCTCCACCTGTATGTTCCACGGATGATGCTTGTGATTCTATTACTGCAACTTGTTAGTTGTTCATATTTTTCAATGTACAACTATTACTCTGTACTTTTTCTTGTCCACAATGGGTTGGTTCGGAGTGTTTTTCTACACGTGTTAATTTTCAGTAGTAGATTGTGATTTGTAAAAATTAATTTGAGTGTTATGTGAATACATTGAGAAATAATGATTGAATGGCATTATGAATTCCTTGTGAAAAGTTACTGATTTACATGCAGAAAAATTTGTGGTTTTAATATTTTTTTTGTATTTTTACAACATTTGTGACTTCTAAAAACAATCGCAAGTTATAGAAATGGTGACTAGCTTGGGACTGTCGATGGTAGTCACGAAAGGTGACATTTACGAATGTCAATGGTAGTCACAAAAGTGGAAATTTATGACTACTAATGACAGTCATAAATGGCTGCCATGGAAAGTGGTATTGTAAAGTCATATAAATGAGGTTTTGTCACTGTTTTGTGACTGTTTTTTACAATAAAAAAAACTTGTGACTAGTGATTTTACAGTCATTTGTGACTGTTTTGCCCATTTGTGACAGTCATAAAATCGTGATTCTGGTGTAGTGGGGGTTCAGTTTTGCGAGTTAGTCACCGAGTCTTCCGAGGCACGGACTTGAGAACTAATATCAAGATTGACTCTGAGGAGTCCGTGAGAGTGTAGTCTACCAGTCTTATGTTATGTTATTTCCTTGCTTTGTTGTTTCGAATTTTGGATACAAACCTCTTTTATTAGAGGGGGATCGAATTGTTGAACTTCTGTATTTTCAGTCATGTCGACTCATTTGTGCTCATTGATATTTTCTGAACTCGTTCCATTCTTCACTTTTCACTGTTGGACGAGTTGTGATATTGTTTCGGATTAATCCATTTGTCGTTGTGACTTTTTCCGAATTCGGCCTCATTCATGTGAATCTTATGTAAATGCATATATTGTCTTTTTTACCAGACCATCTATTGTCGTGAGTCGAGGTGTGGACTTTGAGGTGCTATTTGATTTTTGTGTTCGTCGTGATTCGAATATGATTGTTCGACCGTTGTTGTCTCGATCATTGTGGTTCGATCATTTGTTGGCCAGTTTTTGTTGATCTCGTATCGTGATTTTTGAGCGTTCGGGTCACTTCATAATTCCCGTAAGTTCGGGAAATTAACTTTGTTTTCGATCTTCCAATCCTTGGGTTGTGGAATTTCATGTTTGTTCTGCGATTAACTCGTGTTTTGATTGACGTATTGTTCGGGTTGGTCAACCATGTTGATTTTGTTCGTTGCGTTTTGTCATCATTCTGGCATAGCGATATGGATGGTGGTAGCCACGTGATGCATGTGATTCGTTGCAGGCCGTCGGCAACGGATAGCGTATGTTATCTGAGATTGTTTTGCGTTGATCATTTTATATTTTAAGTTTCAGGGACGAAACTTCTTTTAAGATGGGTAAGATGTAATACCCGAGATCTTCGTTCCAGTTTCGTTGAGTTTTCTGCGGGTTATCGGATTGGCGTTGTCCATGTCTCTGGAATGTTGTGTCATGTTTGGGTGTGTCATGAGTGGACACGTGTTTGATTTCATTTCAGATCGTTGCATGAGTTTTTGACTCATTGTGGTGTAGCGCACGCTATCACTTGTGGTGTAGCGCGCGCTACTGTGTCATTGTTAGCGCATGCTACCGGGTGTGTAGGGCATGCTAACTGGCAGTCCAGAGGCAGACCATGAGCTACTGGATTGGGACTGGAGTCTCGTTAGTGTAACACCCCCAGAATCAAACCGGAAATATTACACGCCGCAAACCCTCTCCGTGAGGATCCACTAGGCTAGAAATCGAAACAACACATTACATCACATACCAACCTAATTAAAAGAACGAACCAATAGACCGATTTGGTATTATCAAACAACTCTAATATACATAACTCTGTCTGGACTCATACCCATGCAAGGGTAAAATACACTCACAAACCAAAAAGTACGACAGCGGAAAAGACCATACAACGAACTCCGACTGTCTGCACCCAAAATTGGCTTTCATGTGATTAGTATCGATCGTCTTCCATCATCCTTCGCACCGATCCTGTGTTTTGCTCCCAAAACTTGCATGTACCTGGACGCAGAAAAGACATCCACCCCCCGAATATTCGGGGGTTAGCAAAACTCCACTGTTTCGCTAGTACAAGTATAAAGTACAAATACGAGCCACAACACATTCCGAGAATACAACGAAAGACTTCCCGAGATAGTTCATTTGAATAAAGTATTACAAGGGAAAAAATATAAAAGAATCATTAATCATTTACAAATCGATTCAGAATCTCGGAAGTTTTGAAAACATTTGCGATTCAAAAGCTCTTAATTTATCAAAAGCAGTTAAGGTCACAGCCCAAAGTTTATTTTCCCAAATATATAAATCCGTTCACAAAACACGGGGTCCACGAACCAACCATCCAATTCAATTCACTTCCAGGGACAAATCACACACAACACATTACTCTTATGCCATTCTAGCCAAACACCAAGACTCGATATATAATGTATCTCGACCCCAAGCACAAAGCATTGTGATCTCCGGACAATATCACAATTAATCATCAAAACACTACATTAACAAGTCTCAACATCACAACTAACCCCACTTGGTAACCCGCGGTTGTACCCATTAGTATCGACCCCTAGAGGCCCCGTTGGACCATCCCCGGGTACAAAAATGACAACAGCAACCAAGCCCACTTCCGTGGCCGTACCTATTAGTATCATCCCCCAGAGGCCACACATGCCATCCCCGGGTGGAATAACGACAACACATCCACACAATAACACAATTCACAGTTGCAAACCACAAGCCTCGAAAGTCAATCATAGTATATATAGTCGAGGTATCTTACTAGAATGGCCAGTTCATCCAACACATACTCACGACCAAGTAGCGATACAATTAACAATAGAATTCAATGATGCAGCTAGTACCATACACATAGCAACGAGAGAAAGTACCTTTCCAACCACGCCGAACGACACAACCTCCTTGTAAGAGAGTTACCAACTTTATATCACAATGACACATGATCATCAATAAACACATGTTTCCCCACACATACCTCAACGAAGGGTTAAACTTTAAATCTACAGACAACATAATCACACAAAACGAAACCCTACGAAAGTAAGGTATTCTTATACTCAACACTAACACACATACTTAGACAAGAACATTTAGCAACGAAAACATACGAGTCATCTTTAAGGACATATTGAAAAGCATAATGATTCCTTTGGAAGTTAATTATAGACATTCATTCGGCACATAACGCCGATTACCAACTATTAAATCCACAAAATACGTAATGTATGGGCAAGATACTTGCCTCGATACCACGAGAAATGAAATGACGAATGGACACGGTTGGGTATCCCTCGAACTTCCAAGAACGAACAAGAACTCGACAACTCCACGAAAACTACGAAAATAATATCACCACGAATCAATAACGCTAAACGGAGTACAAAACAACCCGAAAAACAACAAGAATTCGAGGGTTTCTTCAAGGAAATCAGGAATCAAGTTCCGGGTGATAAAAAATCGATAAATGAGTTACAAAATCCGAAGGTCATGACCAATACAACGGGATTACCATGAACAATTCATCAATATCTGACAAAATCAACGAATCACGAAGAAAACCCCCCAATAATTACACAACTAGGGTTCTACGGAAGAATTACCTCGATCCTGCGAAGAACAAGGATTTGGTGATGATATGATTGAAAAGGATCTTCCAAAACACCTTGGAGATGATTAGAATCGACCAAGGACCCGAGTTCCCGAGTTCCTGTCTCCAGCCGTCGCAAGAAATGAGAAAAGGGGTAAAAATGAGGTCTGGCCGAAGCCCAGGCCTATATATGCCGACAGCGTTACGGCCGTAACCGGCAGGGCCTTACGGCCATAACTCGGTCAACGTTTAGAGCGTACGTAACGACCGACTCCTAGCGTACGCAACGAACACCACTTACGGCCATACTCAGCATGGCCTTACGACCGTAACCGAACTCCCAGGGCCACTGCCCGAAATCTGCCGACCCATTACGGCCGTAACCGGCCGACGCCTAGCGGCCGTAATGAAGCCTTACGGTCGTAACCTGGCGACCCATACGGCCGTAATTGAGTGTCCCCAGGCCAAGGTGTACGGGTGCATTACGGCCGTAATCGGCCATGCGTTACAGCTGTAACTCGGCCCAGTCAACCCTTCGACTGCCCGGCTAGTGACTCGATGATGTCTCGATCACGCGAACGCACCAACTAAGATTCAAAACGATAACAAGGAGGCTACGAAACTCAATGAACCATAGTGCAAGAACACGATTCCAAAGACGCGGACGACATCAACCCGTTCGATCGAAGAGAAAAAAATTCGATGAAACCGGAACGAAGATCTCGGGTATTACATTCTACCCCCCTTAAAAGAAGTTTCGTCGCCGAAACTTAAACATAAAATGATCAACGTGGTACAGTCTCAGATAACACACGCTATCCGTTGCTGACAACCTGCAATGACTCACATGTAGCACGCAGCTGCTACCATTCATATCGCTACACCAGAACGATAACAAAACACAACGAACGAAATCAATATGATTAACCAACCGAACGACACAACAATCAAAACACGAGTTAATCGTTGAACTATGAAATTCCAACGACCCAAAGGTTTAGATGATCGAATATGAAGTTAATTTCCCAAACTTATGGAAATTACGAAGTGATCTGAACGCTCAAAAATCATGATACGAGATCAACGAATACCGGACAACAAACGATAGAACAACAACGATCGAGACAACAACGGTCGAACAATCATATCCGAATCATGACGAATAACAAAAATCGAATAGCATCCCCGAAGTCCACAGCATGAATCAAGACAATATATGGTCCGGTGAAAACGACATGATATACATTTGCATAAGATTTACAAAAGCGGAACAGAATTCGGGAAAAGTCACAACGACAAACGGATTAACCCGAAACAATACCACAACTCATTCGAACAACAAAAAGTGAATAGTAGAACAAGTCCAGAAAATATCGACGAACACAAACGAGTCGATACAGTCGAACAAAATGAAAGCCAAAAAATATGGGTATTACACCATATCACCTTTAAAAGAGGTTTCATCCCCGAAACCTAAACAACGAGAACGAAGTGCTAGAATAGCAACCTTCCCGGAAATCTTCTCTTGGTCCCGCATCTGATCTCCATGACTATCTGTACCGCGGTCACGACCGCGCCCTTTGCCCCTTGGAATACTAAGTAGATACTCACTCAATACCACGGCACAACATCGCAAAATAATATACCAAATTGCCAACTCAGCTTGACATATCATATAAGACAGCTAATAGCAACTCGATAAGAAGATCCAAGAGGTATCCTTTTAAATGATATCATTTGAAAATCCTTGGATTTGCATGTTTATTCAAAATAAAAATTTGAAAGTATTTTTGGTACCTCGGGTTTTTTTGTCAAAACTTATAAACAAAAGACTTTAACCGTCTCATTTTGAAATTATTTGCAAAACAATATTTTCTGTGCAACTGGTATTGTCAAGATCACCACGCAACTACACACTAGCATCAGCGTTAATAACAAACAAGGTAACCACACGCGGTCATCAAACCATTCGTACACACTTTAATCAGTACAGGAAACTTTTCCATAACCGAGTTTGTAGTTTAAATCGAGTGAGATTTTTCATTTTTCACTATATATTTTTGAAAATAAAAATTGTATTGGTTTTTGAAAATAAAAATTTTATGGTGTGAAAGATTTCTGAAAATCATGTACTCGAATCATTTGAAAATATAACAGTACGTCAAAAATCATTTTCGAAAATCCTCTCAACACTACACAATAATCAACGATGGTAACATTTTACAAAATGTTCAAAGGTACTTTAAATCGACTCTTTCACTACCGTCGGGGTTCCTTTAGAAAATTTAAGGCCGGATCGCCAATTTTAAACGATTTTCAAAGTCCACACGAAGCCGCCGATTAAGCGAACCGTCAAAACTTTATGAAACTTAATTTTCCACAACTTGCTCAAGTTTATAAAATTTTCAGGAAAGTGTTTTCGAACACACACACACAGCAGACATAATTTATCAATTTACTGAACAAAATCTATTATCACTTAGCGCAACGAAAAGTCATAACACCCATTCATACAAAAAAGTTGTCATTACTAGACAACACACATAGAATACAATCACGGGTGATTGACTGCAAAGGTTAGGCCTAACGGCTAAAAGAAATGCGGTTCTCTAGCCTCTGTCCAGGCTAACTAACGCGCGCTACAACAAATATTTAGCATGCGCTACCCATGATGCATTAGCGCGCGCTAGCCTCACACATAGCGTGCGCTAACTGTTCTATTTCAGCAACATGATTGAGAACATATATACGACATTGCTAGAATCGAAGGTCACAAATAAACAACAATAACATTCGAATCTCAAAGCCATCGATTCACATAATTACAACACCTCATGAGCAACCATAAAAAGGCAATTGTCATTCAAAACCAAAAAGTTAAAAGTAAGAGTCACGTCTTGAGTACATTTGTAGACCTCATTTGAGTGTTTAAAAAAATCGTGTTTTGAAAACTTACAATACAAAATGCAAATGAAATATCGGTAGTTCGAATTCTCCAAAAAATTTCGACATGAGGTCATCATACGAAAATCAAACTTTTTTCTCCCTTTGGAGGATGTTTTGAGACAAAACTCACGTGACTCCCCAAAAACATGTAAAGCTTTAAAATATCACATTGACGAATTTTTCTTTGCGTAACCACACCAAGGCCATTACCCTTGTAAAAACGACTTATACCAGGATGTGTATATATATACATATATGTTGGCACCACTTCCATTCTAGCACCATATGAGGATCAAACAAGCATAAGCCTCATAATCACAAATCACCTTTAAACTCCACGTCATAACACAAAATCATACAAGCTCGTATAACATAAGGCACAGTATAGTAGAGAGACTTACATCCACAGGTCGCACGAAGATGATGGCTGCACCTTGATACTAATCACGGTCGACATCTTAGACGACGCATCGCGACACGACTTAGGTAGACACAATCTGACAGGACAAGACACGTCAATACCCGACTGGACCCGACAGCCTAGGTTTCCGCAACCTAAGCTCCGATACCATAAATGTAACACCCCCAGAATCAAATCGGGAATATTACATGCCGCAGACCCTCTCCGTGAGGATCCACCAGGCTAGACATCGAAACAACACATTACATCACATACCAACCTAATTAAAAGAACGAACCAATAGACCGATTTGGTCTTACATCATTATCAAACAACTCTAATATACATAACTCTGTCTGGACTCATTAAACTCATAAACCAAAAAGTACGACAGCTGAAAAGACCATACAACGAACTCTGACTGACTGCATCCAAAAATGGCCTTCATGTGATTAGTATCGATCGTCTTCCATAATCATTCGCACCGATCCTGTGTTTTGCTCCCAAAACATGCATGTACCTGGACGCAGAACAGACATCCACCTCCGAATATTCGGGGGTTAGCAAAACTCCACTGTTTCGCTAGTACAAGTATAAAGTGTTGTGTCAAGATTTATACACCTCAACAGGTGATCGCCTCAGAGACCGGGCGACCTAGCCATAGTCGATCAGTCCAAGGCAGACTTGCCAATCAGAGGTCCCAGGTCGAGTCCCGGTGCCGAGTGATCGACGTCTAAGGCGACCATCTCTTGGCACCTGGCGATCGAATCTGGTGCCCGGCCGATGACGACCGCCTCGAGCTACGCAAAGCCAACGACCGTCTAGTCGGCAAAGGCCGAAGCTCAGGACAAAGACCCACGTGCAGATCCGGAAAAGGCGTCGCAGAATATGGATCATTGACCACAGCCTGTCAACATCTTTTCACCTACCGACAGACCCGCCAAAAGGTGCAAGTGGGACCTCCCGTGACAGCAACTCAGGACGCGTGTTGGCTCCTCATTGGGCCGCACAGCTGGCTGCCAGCAGCAGCCGCGGACTTCAAGGCAGACAGCCCATGTGGTTAAAGACGATCGCCCCTTATTATATTACAAGGAAGGCGATCGCCCGTCAGTACAAGGGCATCTCAGCTCCTATAAATAGAAGGCTGTCTACACTTGGATTTCTCTCTGATTTCTATCGGATTTCTCTGCAACTCTATGGCTTTTGACAGAACTTGGCTTTCACTCTCTTGGGAAAAGCTATACACTTCGGACTTCTGTTCATCTCTCACTCTCGGAACCTCTTAATCCTAGGACGGTCGGCAGAGACGAGAACAAGAACACACAAAGCTTCGCTCAAGAGCTAGATAACTAGGATCTTTTACACTCATTGTATTCGCATCCTTACATTAATATTTGTACTCATACGTATTCTTATTAATAACATCTCGCGAGAGCATTCAAGCCCGGGACTAACAACCCCGGCAAATCTTGTGTAATTTACTTTCTCTACGGAAGTGCTCTCGCACTTTGTTTGCTATCCATCCATTCCAGCAATATCTATCTCCGGATAATATTTTGGGTAGCAACAATTGGCGCTAGAAGAAGGGCATCTAAACCTTCATTTTTATTCCTACCGTATCGAAGAACACTCACTGTTCTCCGAGGCATATACCTGAAGAAACACTCACTGTTCTTCAGAGAAAAGCTTTCAGAATCATGACTTTTGTCTCTGCATCGAAGAAAGCCGTTGGTCGATCCGCCAGACACCTCATTCCGTCTCAATCCGAGCCACAGCCTATGGCGGAGGGTAGCCGCCGCGGTACGAGACTCTCGATCCCGCCCCCGAGGGACGGCCCTAGCCTCTCGCTCGATCAGTTACAAACCGCAAAACAGATCGAAGAGGCCATGGCCATCCTACAGGAGCGACGGAGAGCTTTCGACGTGCTGCCCGCTATAACCCCATCGGCCATCCGCTGCGTGAGCAAGCGGAAGTTCAAGGGGTTACTGGCCGAGCGATCGCCATGAGGCCCCAATTCACAAGAAAAGGCATCCGGAAGGCAGGATACCTTCGTTTTCAGCCGCCTAGGCAACGACCCATCTTGGCGACCGGGACAGTCTGGCCCCAGCCACGAGACGACGGAGCCCGAGTCCGTCACCAGGAGTTCGGTGTACCCAACTCCCAGAAGGCAGGCCAACCATCCGGTTCCTCCTCGCCAAAGAGCCGAGATCGGCAATCGCGGGGTCAGGAGATCGGTACACGATCACCTCGTCTCCCGTTCCGGAAGCCGAACCACGAGCGACCAAGCTACAGCGATGGCTGCGATGCAATGCCAGCTCGACGACATGAAGGCGCTCCTAGAAACTGGGGCAGGAGCCAGTAGCAAGATCATCGGGCCGAGCGATCCACTCGCAGTCCACATCGAGCTCACCACCATGCAGTGTAGGATCGCTCCTCCCAAAACACCTCTGTACGAGGGGAGGTCGGATCCCGAGACTCACCTGAGCAAGTTCCGGATCTACATGACTGGATGCGGGGCATCAGACGAGACCAGGTGCCTAATGTTCCCGCTAACGCTGGGCGACCTGGCCCATAGGTGGTACGTCTCATTGCCACCACGATCCATCAGTTCCTTTGATCAACTGGCAAACAACTTCACAGCATACTTCGCTGCCAAGGTCGCTCGGCCGGAAGGTCCCCATCGCATGATGCAGATCAGGCAAGGGGAAGAAGAGCCCGATGCAGACTACATCGATCGGGTAGATGAGATCATCCTCAATGGTGAGCCCATAAGCGACGAGATCGCCCTATACTCGGTCCTAGGGGGATTCGATGGTCTTTCGCCTATGTTCAGGCATCTTACGAAGGACCTCCCCCCGACCTACGCAATCTTCCGCGCCAAAGCCGCAGACTTTCTGGCCAGGCAAAGGTTACTTTTCAACCTATGAGTAACGCGATTGGCAGCCGAACGATGATCACCAGTCTTCCAGCTCGATCGCCATTATCAAACGACATCATCAAAACCGGAGGACTCGTTCACCATCTACAGTTCGCCATCTAACATGATGGACTAAGGCATGAGATCGCCTCCCCCGCACAACGTACACCGTCGAAGGTCGGCATTTACATGACGATCCGAGGTAGAAGAGTGCAGCCATGGTCCTGGTGGTCGATGGAACCGACTGCTTCGGCCATGCAAGGTCCCTTTGGGCCACGATCGCCCGTCCTTCATTTAAATACGAGGCCGGCGTAGTCTGAGGGCCCTCCAAAACTAATCAGTGGACACGCTCGCCCGCCCTCAAAGGTTCATCATCTAACTTGGTGAGCCCGGACAATGCGACGCGTCCCTACCCCCGTCTCAATGTACACCGTCGAGGGTCGCCATCTTCATGGCGGGCCAAGGTGGAAGCAGAGCTAACAAGCCGCGGAAGTGGAGTTGATTAATCGGACGATACCCCGTGCAAGGACTCCTCTAGACCAAGACCGCACGCCCTTCGTTTAAATACGAGGCGAGGCACGGCCTAACAGAGGACCCTCACAATAAAATGAGTCACGAGACAGACAATGTTGCTCGCGCATAAGACACGGTCATGGAGTCGGTCTATCAAACTCTGCGACTGTGCACGGTTCCTCAATGACGAAACAATCAGCTTTCTACGAGGGATCGACCAAAATTGTTTATTGCAGGTACAAGACCGAAGATAGCTCGCCAATCGAACAGATCGCCCAAGTCCGAAACCAAAGTCCGCACAACGGTTCGCCCGTCTTTATCCTCAACGATCGCCAATAAGAACCACCTCACCCCATGTCTTCAACATCGGAGCAAGCTGGGGGGCAATTGTTGTGTCAAGATTTATACACCTCAATAGGCGATCGCCTCAGATACCGGGCGACCTAGCCATAGTCGATCATGTAATATCCGTATTTTTCTTTCCCTTGTATTTTCATTTTCGGTGTATTTCTCGATCGTAGTGACCCTCGTGTACCCTTCAGTGTGTCTTTCCCGTCATCTATTGATCTGATTCTCGTTATTGTTGTACGGAACTGCTGTTTCGGGGTTGCCATGGATCCATTTTATGTTTTGATGCGTTTTGAGATGTTCCATTTGATGTTTCATTCATATTCCGGTGTTTTGGACCGTTTATATTCCGTATCTAGCGCACGCTAAATTTTCTGCATAGTGCACGCTAGAGGTCCCTTAGTAGCGCACGCTACGTTTACATTGTAGCGCGCGCTAGCGAGTTAGCCCTGGGAGTGGCAGTTCTGTTCCCAGCCCTCTGCACTATCGGAATAGCGCACACTACTTTGTCTAGCGCACGCTGATGTCAAGAGACTAGCGCACGTTAAGTTGTTCGGTAGCGCGCGCTAGCGTGACTGTCCAGTACTGGACAGTTTACTACTGAACTCGGTCAGGCGCCAGGTAGCGCACCCTACGTTTGTACGATAGCGCACGCTAACGGGTCTGGTGAGTTTTGGGCAATTAGCTTCTGGACTCGGCTGATGTCCAAGTAGCGCACGCTATTGGTCGATAGTGCGCGCTACCGAGAGGTTATTAGCGCATGCTACGTTTCGAGTAGCGCACGCTAACGGCCAGAAATCTGGCTACTGGACTGGGACGCTAACTGTATGGATCGGAATTTTATCCCGTTAGTGCACGCTAACCTTGAGGTATTAGCGCGCGCTAACACTCCCTGGCTATATAAACCAGGGAGTTGACCGAGATAAAGGTATTTTCTCATTTCTTCCTCCTCTCCGCGGCTAAGGCGATTCCGAGCGATTTTCTTGGTGATTTCTTCCTCTAATCATCTCATCCAACATCTTCCTTGAGTTTTTGGTGTGTTATAACAACATCAACACGGATCTTTCATCCTAATCCAAGGTAAAATCTCTTAGAACCCTACTTTTGGATAAATTGGGGGTTTTGGGATTTTCGTCCGATTCGTTCCGTTTTGTTGGTGGATTCATGATGGATATGATTAATCTTGTTGATATCATTAGTTTTCCTACGGATTCATGGTATATTTTCATAGTTTTGCGAAATCGGGAGGGTTTGGTTGTGGTCCGCCCTCGTTGTTATTTTTATACAAATATACATGAATCGTAGGTGGGTTTCCGGGTATATTCCGTTTCCGTAATCGTTTAGAAGTGGTTGTGATTGTGTTATTCGAATCGTTAGGTTCATTTCCGCCGGTTCCTCGCGGTCGTGTTTGATCCTTCATTCCCGTTCGTGTCACCGTCTATTTGATCGAGGCAAGTACCCTTATGAACTTACAATCTTAACGTAGTAGTATTGCATGAGACTTGTGTGTGTGTGTATGCTCACTATGGGTTAGATCCGACGGGGTCTCGGTAGGGGTCCACGGAGGGGTGGATCCGCGAGCTTGCTTTTAACCACTATGGGTTAGATCCGATGGGGTCTCGGTAGGGGTCCACGGAGGGGTGGATCCACGGTTAATTGTGGTGCATTTTACAAATGTGATTTGATTATGGCATTTCCGAAAATGAGTGTTTTGGAACTATGTTTTCTTGATTGCATGCATTTACTATATGTGTAAGATGTAAGTCGTTCATTTGGTTACTTGTACTAGCGTAATTGCTAACCCCTCTGGGGATCCATTTTGGGGAAATTCGTTTTATGAATTTCAGGTCAGGTTCATCGAGACGAGCGGGTGCTGGACCAGTATGCGGATGATGGCCGTGCGTGATGATTGTGCACGAGTAGTGTCTTATTGCCTTTTATCTTTTTACCTTTTGTGGTCTTTAAACTAATAGAAGTACTCGAGTACTTAAGAATTTTTACTCGTCTGGATTGTATTGTTGGTTATTATGTTGTGTCGGATTATGGAGTTATGTTTGACCGGTTGAACCGGGTGGATTATTTTGTTTGGCGTCTTTATGACGAGGTGTTATTCTGTTGTTTCTGTGAGTCGATGAGTATGATGTTTGTTCAGCCTGGTGGGTCCCATATAGGGATTCACCGTGCTGTAATATACCTCGAATATCTTGGGGGTGTTACAGATCAGTCCAAGGCAGACTTGCCGATCAGAGGTCCCACGTCAAGTCCCGGTGCCGAGTGATCGACGTCTAAGGTGACCGTCTCTTGGCACCTAGCGATCGACTCTGGTGCCCGGCCGATGACGACCGCCTCGATCTACGCAAAGCCAACGACCGTCTAGTCGGCAAAGGCCGAAGCTCGGGACAAAGACCCACGTGCAGATCCGGAAAAGGCGTCGCAGAACATGGATCATTGACCACAGCCTGTCAACATCTTTTCACCTACCGACAGACCCGCCGAAAGGTGCAAGTGGGACCTCCCGTGACAGCAACTCAGGACGCGTGCTGGCTCCTCATTGGGCCGCATACCGGATGCCAAAGCAATGCGGACTTCATGCGCATGTTCCCATGTGCTTAAAGACGATCGCCCCTTATTATATTACAAGGAAGGCGATCGCCCGTCAGTACAAGGGCATCTCAGCTCCTATAAATAGAAGGCTGTCTACACTTGGATTTCTCTCGGATTTCTCTGCAACTCTCTGGCTTTTGACAGAACTTGGCTTTCACTCTCTTGGCAAAAGCTATACACTTCAGACTTCTGTTCATCTCTCACTCTCGGAACCTCTTAATCCTAGGACGGTCGGTAGAGACGAGAACAAGAACACACAAAGCTTCGCTCAAGAGCTAGATAACTAGGATCTTTTACACTCATTGTATTCGCATCCTTACATTAATATTTGTACTCATGCGTATTCTTATTAATAACATCTCGCGAGAGCATTCAAGCCCGGGACTAACAACCCCGGCAAATCTTGTGTTATTTACTTTCTCTACGGAAGTGCTCTCGCACTTTGTTTGCTATCCATCCATTCCAGCAATATCTATCTCCGGATAATATTTTGGGTAGCAACATAAAGTACAAATACAAGCCACAACACATTCCGAGAATACAGCAAAAGACTTCCCGAGATAGTTCATTTGGATAAAGTATTACAAGGGATAAAATATAAAGGAAATCATTTATCATTTAGAAATCGATTCAGTATCTGGGGAGTGTTGAAAACATTTGCGATTGAAAAGCTCTTAATTTATCAAAAGCCACTAAGGGTCACAGCCCAAAGTTTATTTTCCCAAATATATAAATCCGTTCACAAAACACGGGTTCCACTACCCAACCATCCAATTCAATTCACTTCCAGGGACAAATCACACACAACACATTACTCTTATGCCATTCTAGCCAAACACTAAGACTCGATATATAATGTATCTCGACCCCGAGCATAAAGCATTGTGATACTCCGGACAATATCACAATTAATCATCAAAACAGTACATTAACAAGTCTCAACATCGCAACTATCCACACTTGGTAACCTGCGACCGTACCCATTAGTATCGACCCCCAGAGTCCCTGTTGGACCATCCCCAGGTGGAAGAATGACAACACACGCAACCAAGCTCACTTCTGTGGTCGTACCCATTAGTATCATCCCCCAGAGGCCACACATGCCATCCCCGGGTGGAAGAATGACAACACATCCACACAATAACACAATTCGCAATTGCAAACCACAAGCCTCGAAAGTCAATCACGGTATATATAGTCGAGGTATCTTACTAGAATGGCCAGTTCATCCAATGTAATATCCGGATTTTCAGTATAAATTTTTAGCATTATTTTATCTGAGATATACTGCATAACTTGGTGTCTATACAGTATGGATAAAATAAATTGAGAACTGAGACAGCTGTATTGGTATAATTGTCGTAGTTGTTCGACAATTACATTGAGGATATCGTGTATCCGATTATTTTAATTTTGACATCGGGTCTATCATATGAGAATATTATTGTATTGAGTATATATATTCAGTATGTGAGTGTACGTATCCAGTATGTCGAGATGGACGAGAAGAGTTGGAATGGCTAAGTATAGCCTGATTAGCGCACGCTAATGTTCAAGTATAGTGCACGCTATCGTTCAGGGTTAGCGCACGCTAGAGGCAGAATGTAGTGCATTCTAGTGCAGATCAGATCAGAGGGAATCTGCGTGTGGACCCGGATGCTTTCGGTATATGTTCCGATAGGGTCAACGGTTGTTTGTCCTGAAGGATTAGCACACGCTAAAGCATGAGGCTTAACGCACGCTAATTGTAGATCGGTCAAAGGGAATCTTATCCTTGTCAGATGCTTTCGGCATGTGGTTCACGAGCATTTTCGTGGTAGGTGTAGACTGTAGCAAGTCAACTGATATTAGCGCACGCTAAATGCAAGGACTTGCGTACGCTAGACAGTGTAAGTTACGTATGCTAATGCATGGGCATTACATACGTAAGCACATGTACGAAGCCAGACAGTAGCCTCTGGACTGCGATAGCGCACGCTAACAAAAGTCAGTTAGCACACGCTAAGGCTGTTGCGCACGCTAAACATGAGATGTTAGCGCACGCTAGTAATGTATTCTACATAAGGGGACAGACGGGTGTTATGAAGCATTTCGTCCATTTCTTTCCTTTCACTTGATAGAGAGAGCTTTGGGAGGTACTTGAGGTCCAGAAACACTCCGAGATGATGATCTTTATCACGATTAAGATAGAGAGCATGGATTAAAGCCTTGTTCTTCAAGTTATTCATGATTCTTGGAATGAAGTTAAAGTGTTCTTCTTCTTGGTTCATCTAATCCAGGTAATTTTCATATCCCTTTGATAGTAGTTCGTTTTTAAGGACGATTACTTGTGAGAGAACATGTTGGATAATCATGTGGTGATTTTTGTGAGACCGAATGGGATTATGATAAGAGTTTTCGGATGTTATTTAAGATTCTTCATGTTAATGGTGATTCGTTTAACTTGATGAGGTTGAATCATGGATTTCTGAATCATGATAATTTCAGTGGTCGATTTAGATGAGTTAAATCATGATATGAGGTTGAATTCCGGATTGAGTATGATATGATCCTTGTTATCGAGTTGGTTTGATTGTTGATGTTGTTATTGATATATGGACATTGATATGATCCTTGTGATAGTTATGGTGTTGTTTATCTTCAAGAGATATGGAGATTTATGTCTCCGTTCATTTCGGATTTTGATGTTAAGATGATATAAGGATATATAATGGTTTTGATTATAAATATGGATAAGATGATTAAAACCAACATTGTGTTGATTTTAGTTTCGTATGTTCTTGATAAGATGTGGATCATGATGATGAGATTGAATTTGAAAAAAAGTTATTGTTAATCTTGGAGTATGATTTCCTTTTCATTCGGATTCGTAGTCGCAAGGTGTTAGTTGATGCTTGGAATGCATGCCACTGTACAGCATTAGCGCACGCAAAGCTTACTGGCTAGCGCACGCTAACGGGAGCAACTTAGCGCACGCTACGTTATGCGTTTAACGTGTGCTAAGTAGGCAGACAGTGCAGTATTTTTGTGTTGTGATTATGAATTCGTGATGGTTTGATTTGGTTTGTTCAGATTGTGTTTAATCTAGACATTGTGGAACCGTTGGATTTGTTGATCGGTTATATTGATTATTAATTATTAGTTATCGAATTTCAGATTGTATTGTTGATATGAGTTCGTAATTGTGTGAGCCATATTGTTCAGTTTTGTTGATGATCGAGGTATTATTGAGCCGTTGAGTTTGATTGGTTGGTTATATCGGTTATTGATTATTATCGGATGTGTTGTCATTTGATTATTGCATTAGGTCGCGATAATTGATCGTTGATTATGACCGTTGTATTGTGGTCAAGGCTGAAGAGTTCGTAGAAATCTTCTGGTCGGGGCTGAGGAGCTCGTAGACGAAGGCAACGGATTTCGGTAACGGCTTCGTGGTATCGGTATCGAGGCAAGTTTATACTTGTTCAGTTTATAATACTTAATGAATGATTTCACTTTCGTTTCATTTATAATTCATATAGCAATGTTGTTATAAATGTAAATTGTCGGGATGATGGTTTGTATATCGTGCTCTAGTTTGGATTAAATCATAATGTATATGATTTAATTGTGTTCAAGAAAGACGTGAGTTATCTTTGGTCAAGTATATGGAACATCGGATATCGAGGATAGTTACCGTGTCGACATTGATGTCGGGATGGTGGTTTGTTGAAATTAATGAATTGTACCTCATTCGAGATTATTCGTATAACTGTGTATTCGTTTAGGGATGTTTTTCGTGGAAAGGATATTGTCTTCGGCTTTGAGGTAATTTAAGCATTGTTCAGTTATGAGGATAATTAGTATGTTGAGTTGTTGTATATATCGAGGTTTCGTATGATGAGATTCGTATTGGTTATTCGTTGAGGGATGTTGATTCCAGGACTGATGTATTGAGAGCATGGATCGTGTTGATCATTCATTTGGGGATGATGACCACAGGATTGATGTTTTGGATATTGATTAGTCATGTCGACTTTTCTTTGTCAGTCTGTTGTTGTTCACTTCGGTTGGTCTTTTGATCCTTATTGGATATGTGATTCTTTGAGTTTCGTTGTCATGTTTCATCGTGACGTATCTGGAGTTATATCTGCGTGCCGATTGGTTATTGTGTAGGATTTTTAGCCGGGCACACGATGGTTATGCGTGGATGTTTCCGCATTGAACCGTGCACACGAGACGTACTTCGTGAGGCTAATTAGGTACATTGTCCCACGTATATCCTGGATTCCATATACGGGGTGGACATGTGCACGGACACATTTCCGGATCGGGCGTATTATGACGTCCATCTTTGAGCCATATTGTTTGGTCGTTCATAGTCCATGTATGATTGGATATGTTCAACGGTTTGCGACTGATCGTTCATACGCCCGAGGGGTATGTTCGATAGTCGAAGTTATTTCTTTGAGATCCATTATTGTTGATCATTTGGAGTTTACCTTGTTGATGGTATTCTCGGTTATTGTTGGTCCTTCGTTGATTATTTGGAGTTTACCTTGTTGAGGGTATTCTCGGTTATTATTGATCTTTGTTGATCGTGTTTGGAGTTTACCTTGTTGAGGGTATTCCCGGTTATCGTTGATCCTTTGTTGATCGTATTGGAGGTATCATGTCGATGATATTCTCGATTGAATTATTGGTTGATCATTGTTATTGATCGTATGAGCATTCGGACTGTACGTCGATGTTTCAGGACTTGTTATCATTGTTTTGTGGTAGTTGATCTACAGATATGTTGTGTATGATTGGTTTATCCAGGTTGAGATTGGATTGTGTAATCCGACGGACAGGATTTGGCACAGATTGGATTATTTCCACACTTATGAGTTATGATGATGTTTTGAGGATTGTTGATATTTTTGGAATACAGTACAGATAATTGTTGTTGAGTTCATTTCGTCATTTGAGAATGCGAAATATGGATTATGGTAAGGATTGATTTGTTATGAATTGTCATGGATTGGTAAGGTTATGGCGGTAAGATTACGTTGGAAGTATTCTTACTATATTATTACATTGGTATGTAATTATTCATGATGATGTGATCGATATCATTGTTGAGTATTGTGGCTGACCCGGTCGTGAGCTTTATTTTTAGGTACTCAGAGATCGATCTAGTAGCGGTCGTGAAGGGATGAGCTTCCCGGGTGATACTGGCCGTGGCATGTATTTTGGGAATTGAGTATTCCTTCTGGTTGTTTATTCCGCTGCAAATGTGTATTTTGAACTGTGTTTTATCCGCTGCGTGTGTATATCAAAATGGCTTTTCGGTATTTTTACCAACTCGTGTGTACTTTCAAAATGGCCTTTTGGCACTTTGCGAACTTGGGTTATTTCGTTAAACCTTTTCCTAAACTATTTTATCGGTACGTTTAAGTGGTGGCTTAACGTACATTTTGAACTGTCGATATTTGGCATTTCGCCTTGTATTTTCAAATGGTATTTTATGACGGTATTTGAGAACTATGTTTTTGAAAATATTTGAGTATTTAAAATATTACCGTCATCGGCCTTTTGGCATTTTTAAATGTTTTTGAAATGGTTTTTAGCCTGGTGGGTTCCGGCGCGGGACCCACGGCGCTGTAATATTAGGCCTGGGACTTTTCGGTTCCTGGGAGAAAAATACAGGAATGGGAACCGAACCGCATAGTTTTTTCGCGGTTCGATTTTTCCAGTTTTTTTTGTCCGAACCGAACCGGAACCGAACCGAACCGGAACCGATTTTGTATGATTTGGACGAAATATATTATATCATATTTTATTTTATTAAGAATATGTTATATTATTTTATATTAAATCAATTATGTTTAATAAGAATATATCATATTATATTATATTCAGAGGGTCGGTTTCCCGGTTCGGTGCGGTTCGGACGGTTCCTTGCGGTTCAGATCGGTTCCTCTTTAAAACAGACAGGAACCGCGAACCGAACCGAACCGAATACTAACAGTACGAACCGAACCGGAAAAAAAATCGTTGCTAGGAACCGAACCGAACCGTCGGTTCCGATGCGGTTCGGATCGGTTCTGCGGTTCCCGGTTCCAAAAGTCCCAGCCCTATGTAATATCCCGGATGGTTTTGGGGGTGTTACATCCAACACATACTCACGACCAAGTAGCGATACAATTAACAATAGAATTCAACGATGCAGCTAGTACCATACACATAGCAACGAGAGAAAATACCTTTCCAACCACGCCGAACGGCACAACCTCCTCATAAGGGAGTTACCATCTTTATCTCACAATGACACATGATCATCAATAAATACATGTTTCCCCACACATACCTCAACGAAGGGTTAAACTTTAAATCTACAGACAACATAATCACACAAAACGAATCTCTACGAAAGTAAGGTATTCTTATACTCAACACTAACACACATACTTAGACAAGCACATTTAGCAACGAAAACATATGAGTCATCTTTAAGGACATATTGAAAAGCATACCGATTCCTTTGAGAGTTAATTATAGACATTAATTCGGCACGTAACGTCGATTACCAACTATTAAATCCACAAAAATACATAATGTATGGGCAAGATACTTGCCTCGATACCACGAGAAATGAAACAATGAACGGACACGGTCGGGTAGCCCTCGAAATTCCAAGAACGAACAAGAACTCGACAACTCCATGAGAACTATGAAAATAATATCACCACGAATCAATAACGCTAAACGGAGTACAAACAACCCGAAAAACAACAAGAATTCGAGGGTTTCTTCAAGGAAATCGGGAATCAAGTTTCGGGTGATAAAAATCGATAAATGAGTTACAAAATCCAAAGGTCATGACCAATACAACGGGATTACCATGAACAATTCATCAATATCTGACAAAATCAACGAATCACGAAGAAAACCCCCCAAAAATTACACAACTAGGGTTCTACGGAAGAATTACCTTGATCCGGCGAAGAACAAGGATTTGGTGATGATATGATTGAAAAGGATCTTCCAAAACACCTTGGAAATGATTAGATTCGACCAAGGACCCGAGTTCCCGAGCCTCCCGTCGCCAGCCATCGCAAGAAATGAGAAAATAGGTAAAAATGAGGTCTGGCCGAAGCCCAGGCCTATATATGCCGACAACGTTACGGCCGTAACCGGCAGGGCCTTATGGCCGTAACTCGGTCAATGCCTATAGCATACGTAACGGCCAACTCCTAGTGCATGCAACGAACACCGCTTACGGCCATACTCGGCATGGCCTTACGGCCGTAACCGAACTCCCAAGGCCACTGCCCAAAATCTGCCGACCCATTACGGCCATAACCGGCCGACGCCTAGCGGCCATCACGAAGCCTTACAGCCGTAATCGAGTGTCTCCAGGCCAAGGTGTGTGGGTGCGTTACGGCCGTAATCGGCCATGCCTTACGGTCGTAACTCGGCCCAGCCAACCCTTCGACTGTCCGGCTAGTGACTCGACGACGTCTCGATCACGCGAACGCAACGACTAAGATTCAAAATGATAACAAGTAGGCTACGAAACTAAACAAACCACAGTGCAAGCACACGATTCCAAAGACGCAGACGACATCAACCCGTTCGACCGAAGAGAAAAAAATTCGACAAAACTGGAATGAAGATCTCGGGTATTACAGTTAGCGCACACTAAGGTTGGTTGTTAGCGCACACTATCGTGTGCTTAGCACATGCTAATTGTTCTTTCAAGCGCACGTTACCTGGTAGGTGCAGATCTGTCCAGGAGCCACTGGACTGTATTCGTGACTCGTTAGCGCACGCTACGCATATTGGCTAGCGCACGCTAACAACGTTGCGGGCGGATTGTTTTGGAGCGTTGACCCCATTAGCGCGCTCTAATGCAGTCTGTTTAGCACATGCTAATAACTGTCCAGTATAAATACTGGACAGCAGGCCTCCTTTCCCATTTTCTTTCTTTTTCTCTCCTTTTTCATTTTCGGTGGTCGGGGCGAGTCCCTAAGGGAAATCAGAGGCGATCTGCATCTTCAATCATCATCGTGGTGAGTTTTCTTCATGTTATTATCATCATCTAACTGGTTTTCATTATGGATCGAGGTATTTTCTTACTAAGAACCCTAGTTGAGAAATATTTGGGGGTTTTCCGTTGTTTCATAATTCTTACCCGATCTCATCCGATCGGTTGTGTATTCTTGTTGTCTTGGCCGTGATCTTCGGATTGGTAACTCGTTTATTGATTTTATATCACTCGAAACTTGGCTCTTGAATTCTTGGAGAAACTCTTAGACCCTTGTTGTTCATTGTATCGTTTCGGATCCCGATTAGTGTTGATAATTCGTGATGGTATTGTCCTCATAGTATTCGTGGGGCTGTCGAGATTCTCGGTCGTTTTTGGAAGTTCGAGGGCTGCTCAACCTCATCCGTTCGTTGTTCGGTTGCTCGTAGTTTTGAGGCAAGTATCTTGCCCATACACTTCATGTTTCGTAGACGTAAAAGTTGATAAAATTGTATGTGTGCAATCCGAATGTTTTAATGAACTTTAAAAAGGATCGGTATATTCTCAACAAAAGGGTTTTCTTCAAAGATAGTGTGTATGCTTCATGAATAAATGTGTCTTCGGAATATGTGAGTATGTGTCGTATGTTGGAAGATGTCATAATCATATTTTGTGAATAAAATAGACCGTAATCACTTACCGAGGGTTGTGTATTAATATGTATACTTGTTCGGTGAATATGTGACGTGTGATATTAGTTTTTTTTTGTTGAGGGAGAGACGAGAAACTCCCCCCACCTGTATCAGAGGTCCCTTGACCAGGCGGGTGTTAAATCGAGGGATGTGCACTAATGGCAGCCCTGCAAGGGAGAGGACCAACGAGACACGAACCCAGCAACAAACCTTGCAATATTTCAGCAAAGTATTGTCACCACATGGATTCGAACCCGCGATGTCGGAGTGTTTCCATCCCAATCACCTTACAACTCATCATTCTATGCCCCTGGGGACATGTGATATTAGTTATTACTCCTTGGAAAGAGCTTGTGGTGCTTAGTGTTGTTTGACATTGCTATTCGCTTTTGTTGTGTGTGATTGTTGTAAATGATGTGCCACCGGGTAAGATTGTTGAATCTCTGGGATCCGTCCTTGCTAGTACGGGTCGGGCATGACCGTAGGGTTATCCAATCGGGTATGTCTTGCAGGGACTCCGAGGTTCGTGGCTTGATAGCTCGATGACGGGATAACTTGTGAGGTTATCCAATCCGGGTATGTCTTGCGGGGACTCTGAGGTTCGTAGCTTGTTAGTGCGATGCCGGGATAACTTATGGTTGTGGTTTGGTTGTGTGATCTACATGTCATGTGTTGTTCAATCAGGTATGTCTCGTGGAGGCTCCGAGGTTTGTAGTTTGCTAGTGGGATGCCAGGATAACTATGAACGTGAGTATGGTTATGGTCACGTGACTGTTGTCACGGTCTCCCTATTAGGTTATCCACTCGGGTATGTTCTGCGGGAGCATCTGAGGTTCGTGGCTTGTTAGCACAGGACGCGAATGATCCTTGGGAATATATTGAAACGTATGATTGGGTCGTGGACCCCGTGCTTTATGACTGGAATGGTATGATTGGGTTGTAGACTCCGTGTGTTGTTATCATAATTGTATTTTGGGAAAATGACTTTTGGGTTGTGTCCCTTAGTGGTTTCGAAAGGCTTGAGAATTCTTAAATCCCAAATGATTTCAAAACTCCCGAGATCGTAAAATGTTTTGTAAAACGTATATCGGGTTTATCCCTACCTTTAATGATTGAACCGTTTTGATCAAGTGATTTACCTCGGGAAGTATGTTCACGATTATTCTATTCTTGGAGTGTGATATGTATGGCTTGTATTTGTATTTTATACTTGCACTAGCAAAACAGTGGAGCTTTGCTAACCCCCGAGTATTCGGGGGGTGGATGTATGTATTGCGTCCAGGTACTTGCAGGTTGCTGGGGAGCGAATCACAGGATCGGTAGATCCCCACGGAGAGGGTCTGCGGCGCTGTAATATTCCCAATTGGTTTGGGGGTGTTACAGTAACATGTATACCAAATCTCCAATACGAAAATTTCAAATCGGCAAAAATGTGTTACGAAATTCGAATTTTGTAACTTCATAGTGATACGAAATGACAAAATCTTAATAAAAAATCAAGGCATAGTGATACGAAATGATAAAATTGTAACATGGTAACCCAGTACGAAATGAATAAATCGTAACAACTGTAAATTCGTAACCACGTATGCAAACATGCGAAAACTAGATCTAAAACACCAATACATCCAAATCGGTCGGAAATCAGCCCAAATATACCACGAATCACTAGGAATCATATGAAAACTTGTAAATCATCAAAAACAAATTTGAAAATTGCATTATTTCAAGCTAGATATAGGATTTTTCTAGAGAGAGAAATATGAAAAAAGTGAAATAAAATCGAATTAGAGGGGTGCCGCATGAGAACGCCATTAATCTCAGGAGTAGAGAGATCTCGTCGGAGAAGGAGCGGTAGAGGTGGTCGGAATCGATCTCGTCGGAGTCAGATCCATGGATTGAAGCTCGCTGGAGATGAAGATGGTGGTGACCTGAGATTCTGGGCTGGGGAAGACGAGCAGAAGAGCGGCGGCATAAAGAGAGCAGCAACGGCGGCGGAAGAGTGGCGACAGCGAGGGAGAAGGGAGAAGCAGCGAGGTAGAGAGAGAGAGGGATAGGGGAGCAGGCTTTGGCAATGAAGAAGAGAGAGATAGGGATACGGGGGAAGCAATAGGGTGAGATAAAATAGGTGGGTTGAAGGATAAAATCATCCACAAGTTGTGAAATTGGCTAGAATTTGACAATATTAAGTTACATGACATAATTTGTAGTTTAAGGGGTCCATATGGCTAGGTTCCTACTCCTCTCTTTAGTCTTTTACAATTTATTCTTGATTTTTGGGATTTATTTTCAATTTTTTTAAGATTCACAAGATACTTAATCTGTGTTGGCAAAAAGTAGCGAATAATAGATAAGCTACTTTATAGCGCAAAGCTTATGGTGGATGCGGTAGAGAATAGCGAATAAGCTACCTGATTAAGTTTAAGTACTTAGTTAAATTAACGGTTGAAATTGCTTATAAAATAAAATTATTAAATAGATATTTATAATTAGTGCTTAAAAATGAGAGAAAATTAATTTAACAGAGGATAAATGAGAAATCTAATTAAATAATGAGGGTAAACTTTAGAAAGAAAATAAAACGCTATAAGCTAAAATGCCACTTCAAATAGCGTTTCAAGAAAATATAAGCTACTGAAAAACACTATAAACTACAAGCGCCAAACATTTATCAATGGCTAATCCACTATGAAATCTCCACTATAAGCTAGCAGATTGATATTGCTAAACAGAGCCTTAAGCATTTTTTTTTGCTTAAACTCGATCTTAAGCACCATATCCGTACCCAGTTTCTTGTGGGGCGGTCTCATTGTGAGATTGGTCCATGAAACTTTTAAATTTTAAAATAAAAAACAAAAAAATACTATAAATAGAAAACTTGAGAAAATTTATAGTAATTAAAATATTTGAAAATCACCCTAAGAAACTAGACCCGATAATTTACCACACGACACGAAAACGACACAAAAATTTAGTGTTTGTGTTTGCACTTTGAGTACACGACACGAAAATACACGAACATGAAAGTACACGATCGAGATTTAGCGTCGGTTTTGTGTGTACCCTTTGGGTACATGACACAACATGAGGTACATGAAATATATATATATATATATATTATAACATAATTTAAAATTTTATATTTAATTTTATAAAAACATACATTTTATGAATTCTCTTTGTACTAAACTTTAAAATTTGTAAATATAATGTGAACTTTCATAAATTTCATATAAACATTCGTGTTTTCGTTGCTATTAGTTTCGTTTTGTCTACTAAAACCTATAAAAAATAATATTAAATATTATAATTATTATTTTTCATAATATTTTAATATTTATTTTATGTTATATGTGTAACACCCCCAAGATATTAAGGGTATATTACAGCGTTGTGGACCCCTACGTGGGACCCACCGGGCTAAATAAACAATGACGCTCGTCTAACCATCTCGGTTAACGAGAAAACACACAACACCACAACAATAACTAAATGAAATCAGCTGGTACAATTGGTAAACATGACATCATCCAAACCCACAAATACGATTTAACATACAAAACATATCCCAAATCAAAAGTGCCTAAGTACTCGCGAGTACCGTCTATAATTCACAAGTTTGGAATACAATACATCAAAATGGACAACGGAAATAAAGGACTCCATTGCACACGTCAACACCCCCGGCCAGCATCCTCGTACTGATCCAGTACCCGCTCGACCGGTTGGACAACACCTGAAATTCATAACAAGAATTTCCCCAAAACGGGTCCCCAAAGAGGTTAGCAGTTACGCTAGTACAAGTAATCAAGGCAAACCATTCGCTTACACATTTCATAGTACATGCATCAATTCATTTCAAAATCCAAAACCAGGCATGTCTTTTCCGGATAACGAACAGTCAATAATCAATTTACCTAAGACCGGGGCGAAATCACTGGTCCCATTCGAGGCCTCTAAGGACCCTCCCGAACTGGCCATAATCAGAAAACAAATCACGCACAGACATAGTCTAGGACCGGGGTGAAGCCACTGGTCCCATTCGAGGCCTCTAAGGACCCTCCCGAACTGGCTAGCGAACAAGCTCGTGAATCCGGGTGAAGTCACGGATTGCCCCGAGGCCTCGTCGGACCCCCCCGAACTGAGCAAAACACACATATTATACATCACCATTTCATGTTAAGCATAAAGGTTTCCAAGAATACTTGCCTTAAGTAATTAACGACGAAACGGAATGGAGAAACAACCACGATCGCTAGGAACCGACGAACCCGAACCTAACGATTCGAAGAATACAATCACAACCATTTCTAAATGATTACGAAAATGGAATACACCCGGAAACCCACCTACGATTCATGTAAATTCGTACAAAAATCAACGACGAGGGCGGATCGCAACCGAACCCTCTCGATTTCACAAATACCATGAAACTTACCATGAACTCGTAGGGAAAACAAGAATACCACCAATATTAATCATATACATCATGGATTAATCAACAATATGGAACGAATCGGACAAAAGCTCGAAAACCCCCAAATTTCCCAAAAATAGGGTTCTATGAGATTACCTTGGATTAAAGACGAAGAATACGAGTAGATGTTATTCTACATCAAGAATTCAAGAAAGATGATGGCTTGGAGTTGCAAGACTTCGAATCGCCCGGAGATCGCCCAAAGATCGTTCAAACGCGGAGGAGGAAAGGAAATGAGAAAAAGTGACAGGAGTTGACCTGCTCTGGCCCTTATATACTGGGTTTAATTATCGCACGCTACTCTCATGGTTAGCGCGCGCTAACGGGGTCGTCCAATAGTCTAGTAGCTCCTGTCCTAAGACGTTAGCACGCGCTACTACAGAATTAGCGCGCGCTACAACCAGTGTTTGCATGCGCTAAAAAATAGTACCAGCGTGCGCTACCTGTACAGTTCTGTGCGGAGTCCAGAACCTCAAAAATCTACTGCCCTTACTGGAATACTAGATTAGCGCGCGCTGCCAACCTATCTAGCGTGCGCTAAGTCCCACCATTGCGCGCGCTAAGAAGAGTATTAGCGTGCGCTATCAGGCTACATCAAACAACTGGAGGGTCTCTGGAATGTCCTATTGGCGCGCGCTAAGGGGATCCTTAGCGTGCGTTAACGAGTGCAGACCGCAAAACAGACAGCCCTCAAAGTTGGGAAACGACGAATTCTCCCTCGGGTGAAAAACAACGTGCATCCGACACCAAACAACAGACCGAAGAAGACACACGAACGACAAGTTCGAGTTAGAACTAAAGTGCTAAAAGAAAAACGATTCCGACTACCCAAAGGTTCGGAAAACGACAACGTTAGTAATCGCCCCATAACTTTAGGAAATTACCAAACGGCCTAAAACCTCCGAAATACACGATACATGATCGAAACAACAAACGAAAGCTCACAACATGCATAATAACATGAGATGGATCTGCGGCAACCCCGAGACGATGGTTCTGAACAACGATTATGAGAAACGAACGAAATAGCGATGAAAATGACATTAAACACGGAATTGAGTAGAACAAGTCCGAAACAATCTCAGATGACAAAAAGTCCAGTATTAAATATTCTCAAAATATCAATACGAAAAATACACCAAAAAATGAAAATACCGGAAGAAGAAAAATGCGGATATTGCATTCTACCCCTCTAAAAATAAGTTTCGTCCCTAAAATTAAGAAACAAACAACTCGGGGTACCTAGCACGCATGCTATCCTCGGTTTCCCAAGTTGCCTCCTCGACACCATGTCTCGACCACTGCACCTTGAGCAAAGGAATTGTCTTATGCCTCAGTCGCTTCTCACGATGCTCCAAAATCTTCAAGGGACGCTCCTCAAAGGTAATATCCTCGGCGATATCGATCTCACCATAGTCGATGACATGACTAGGATTCAGAGCATATTTTCTCAGCTGGGAAACATGGAAAATGTTATGGACGTGGCTCAAAGCTGGAGGCAACGCCAAACGATACGCCAACTCGTCGACCCTTTCTAGAATCTCAAAGGGCCCAATAAATCTCGGACTCAACTTTCCCTTCTTCCCGAAGCGGAAAACTCCCTTCGTTGGCGACATCTTTAGCAAAACGTGGTCTCCCACCTCGAATTCCAAAGGTCGACGACGGACATCGGCAAAGGATTTCTATCGACTCTGAGCAGTCAACATTCTCTCCCGAATTAATTCCACCTTCTTCCTCGTCTCCAAGGCGATATTCGGTTTGGTTCCGACCAAATCGGACGCCTCGTTCCTACAAATCGGCGATCGACATCGCCGCCCATAAAGCGCTTCATACGGTGCCATCCAAATCGACCTGTGCCAACTATTGTTGTATGTGAACTCGATCAACGGAAAATTCTCCTCCAATCACTGCTCCAATCGAAAGCACAAGCACGCAACATATCCTCAAATATCCGGATAGTGCACTCCGACTACCCATCCGTCTGAGGATGAAAAGAAGTACTCAAACGCAAACGAGTACCCAACGCCTTATGTACCGCCTGCCACAAATGTGATACAAAGCGGCCATCACGATCCAAAACAATAGACTTCCGAGTACCGTGAAGCATCACAACATGCGCAATAAATACACGAGCCAACTTTTCCGGACCCCAAGTATCCTCGATGCCCAAAAAGTGTGCCGACTTGGTCAGACGATCCACAATCACCCAAACCATATTCATACTAGACTTAGATCTCGGCAAGCTCGTGACGAAGTCCATCGAATATCTTACCATTTACATTCCGGAACAAGAAGCGACTGTAACAACCCGGCTGGTTGCTGATGCTCGATTTTGACCTGCTGACAAGTCAAACATATCGCTACAAATTACGCGACCTCCTCCTTCATATCGTTCCACAAAAAGTTCCTCCTTAGGTCCTTGTATATCTTACTAGAACCAGGATGAACTAAGTAAGGCATAACATGGGCCTCACGCAAAATCCTCTGCCTCAATCCCAAGTCG
Source organism: Orobanche coerulescens (assembly GCA_033398695.1). NCBI lineage: Eukaryota > Viridiplantae > Streptophyta > Magnoliopsida > Lamiales > Orobanchaceae > Orobanche > Orobanche coerulescens. Next base: position 8,771,879 of record CM065807.1, on the reverse strand, counting down.
TTCGGAACACAAAGCCGACTTTGGAATCTCAACACACCATCCTCGTGAATCACGAACCCAGGAGACTTCCCCTTAAGAACATTCTCTCGGATTTGCGAAATCATAGGATCCTCCAACTGCTTCAGTTTAATTTCATCGATTAGCGACGACGAAATTTCTAAAGCAAAAAGTTGCTCGGCAGCTCTTGGCAACAAAATGTTAACACTCAACTCGATCAAAACACACTGAAGCTCATATTGAGATGTAAGTATCTCAAGCGTTCGCAACGTAATCGGTTTCCGACTCAAGGCATCCGCCACGACGTTCACCTTGCCCGGATGATAAAGGATCTCGAGGTCATAATCCTTAATCAGTTCCAACCACCTCATCTGCCTCATATTCAACTCCCACTGAGTGAATATGTACTTCAGACATTTATGATCGGTAAAAATCTGACATATAGAGCCAAAGAGAAAATGGCGCCAAATCTTGAGCGCAAAAACAACTGCCGCTAGCTCCAAATCATGAGTAGGGTAGTTGAGCTCATACGGCCTCAACTGCTCGACGCAAACGCAATAGTCTTGTCGTACTGCATCAACACGCACCCAAGAACCTGACCTGAAGCATCGCTATAAGCAGCAAAACCCGTGTTGCCACACGGCAACGCCAGAATCGGGACTGAAGTCAAATGCCTCTTCAGCTCCTCAAAACTCGACTGCCTTTCATCATTCCATACGAACTTCTCGGACTTCTGAAGCAACTGCGTAAGAGGACGAGCCAGTTTCGAGAACCCCTTGACAAACCTACGATAGTATCCAGCCAAACCCAATAAGCTACGGACCTCCTTCACATTCTTAGGCGGTGCCCAATCCAGCACTGCCTCAATCTTCTGTGGATCCACATGGACCCCCTCGGCTGAAATTACGTGACCCAGAAACATCACTTCCTTCAACTAGAACTCACATTTCGAGAACTTCGCATAGAGTCGCTCGGTCCTCAAAATGTCTAACACCACACGCAGATGATGTGCATGCTCCTCCTCATTCTTCGAATAGTAAAGATATCGCCAATGAAGACGACGACACACTTATCCAAATACTCGATGAAAACCTTGTTCATCAACTGCATGAACACTATCGGCGCATTAGTTAGCCCGAAGGGCATAACCACAAACTCGTAATGTCCATATCTCATCCGAAAAGCTGTTTTCGGGACATCGGACTCCTTCACCCGAAGTTGATAGTACCCCGATCTCAAGTCGATCTTCGAGAATACCGCAGCTCCCTGCAACTGATCAAACAAGTCATCATTACTCGGCAAGGGATACTTGTTCTTGATGGTTACATTGTTTAGCTTGCGATAGTCGATACCTAAACGTAGTGAACCATCCTTCTTCCGCACAAACAGAACCGGTGCGCCCCAAGGCGAAGCGCTCGATCGAATATACCCTGACTCAAAAAGCTCACTCAACTACTTCTTCAACTCAGCCATCTCTGAAGGTGCCATACGATACAGTGCCTTCGAAATTAGAGCCGCACCCATCTCTAACTCGATAGCGAACTCAACCTCACGATCCGGTGGCAACCCCGGTAACTCGTCAGGAAAGACATCAGGGAAATCACTAACAACTGGAATCGATGAAAACTCGATCCCACCATCCTCGGCCTTCAAGGCGTAACACCAATAACCAGTACACCCCTTCAGCAGGAGTCTCATCGCCGTCAAGGCGTCAATTACGAACTGCCGGTTTCCACTCTTTCGCCCTGCAAAAGAGTGCTCGGTGCCGTCTTCGGCTAACATGGTGATGATTCTCGTGCGGCAGTTCATGAGATCGCACCATGCCGCTCGACCCAATCATCTACGAGAATCAAATCCTCACCCTCAACATCCACAACAATAAGATTAGAGAGCCAAACCCTCTCGCAAATAACCACAGAATAGTCTCGGATCTCTCGATCACCAGTGATCCTATCACCGCTTGGAAGTTTAATGATGAAAGGCTCACAAGACGACAAGCAGTCGAGACTCAAACTGTGCACGCACTCCAGAGATATGAATGAATGTGTAGCACCAGAATCAAAAAGCACACTGACATGATAAGAATGAATATGACGCTACCTGTAGCCACGGTAGCCACTGGATCATCGGCCCTCCTCATCTCATAAAAACGCGGATGAGCGGAGCCAACACTGGAAGCTCCCCCACTAGCATGTTAGCCCCGACCTCTCCCTCGACTGGCACTCTGTGGAGGTGGCGGAGCAAACGACGCCTGGTTCACACTCGGATCCTTAGGTACTGGAAAAGAAGTTTGGGCACCAAGAGTCTGCCCTAAACGCTCATAAAAAGAAGCATTGTGGCCCGACTGACCACAAGTATGACAAGTTAATGACGGATGAGGACACTCCTGGTTCCTATAGCCCGGATTACCACAGTTATAACATCTGACATCACAAGTGGAGGCACCGCGGTACTCAAAGCCCTGCATAACGAGCCGAACCGGCCACAGAACATTAGCAGATCGAGATTTCACGAATCAGAACACCCCAAACTAGGCGGATATTACAAAGGCCATGGACCCCGACTCAGACCCACCAAAGTAGTGAAAATGAATGAAATACACAGGGTAAATGTAGTACCGAACCACATTACATCATTAATTACTCCGATGAGGAGTTTTATTACAACACACCCAAAGAAAATGACCGAATACAAGTATATTTTATATGGAGATAAAATACACAACACTGAATGAACTCAAAATCCAAACTAAATCATAATGAAATAAAATGAGGAAACACGGTGAATGAAAGGACTGGGGCCCCCTACTAGTATCACTGGGACTCCTCGCCATCAACGTTCTCTTCCCGTACCTTAGCCTTGCCACGACACAAAAACAAAATCCCCAACAGGTCGGCCATACGTAACAACAATCCTCAAGAGTTGAATAAACACAATCATATATATATGTTGTATAAACCACAAGTTCTATCAAAAATGAATCGGTTAGATTATAACCCAATCTTGTTGAAAACATACGCAATCAAACATGCTGTGTGAATCAGCTAACAGTACGGCTCAAAGGGTGGCGCCACACTACGCCCGGGATGGAAATGTGTCCGTGCACAAGCCACCATCGAGTATCGATCGAATACACGTGTGGTCTTGTTCCTAATCAGTCTCACGAAGTGATCTTCTCGTGTGCATAGTCCAATGTGAGGCCAACAACCAACACACGACTTAATATGTGCCCGACATGAAAATCCTACACATACCAACCGGCACGCCAGTATGACCCGGAATGCCACGAGATAACAAAAGTGACATCGAAATCAATAATGACTCACCGAGATGAAACGATAGTGAAATGAATGACAGCTCAATGAAATGATTGGAACCGATGTTCCTTCTGACTGAAGTGATTAATTGACAATGACAAGTCTCGATACGGTTAATACAATATGAATGAATTGTGATTATGAATGAACAACAACGAAAGGAATGAATATCCCTTTAACTGAGTAAGAATTAACTTACCTTAACACCGGTGATGATACGATCTCTCTCGAACAACGTCCTAAGGAAACTACCGGTCGCTCGAGCAACCTTGAATAACACAATTACCAACAATCCGTTCAACATACGAATCAAACACGAATATAACTAACTCAAAACGTCGATACGACTAAACCAAGTTCATTGGGGCATTATATCGAACACGTTGAGGCCAAACTTCGATTGTTTACAACCAAACCTCAATAATACCAATATCAAATCCACAAGAAGTGTTTCAAACCAACAAAACATCTTCAATATGATCAATAATCCAATATGAATATCCAAATTCGTGATTTCAACACCAATTAATCGAAAATCCCCAAATCCAACTCAATATTCAAAGTGTTCTTGAATAACCTTTCAATAATCCGATGAATATTCATACATACTCATAATAATATGTATATCTCTTCATACAACATGATTATAACATCCAAAACATCATATCTCAACACAAATCAAAATCCAAGAGGTTTGAGAAAATTACCTTTGAAGATCCAAACACTTTGATTCGATGAATACGCGTTAGATCGATGATCCGAGCTTCACAACCGAATGAAAATGATGAAGAATCGAGTATTCAAGTGATTGATGAAGAAACTTTCTCCCACAAACCCTCTCTCTCGAATATAGGATGAAAAATGAGTGTTTCGTCTCAAAAACGGGTTATAGTGCATCGCAATATGTGCCGCGCCTGCCGAGTATGCCGCGCACAGGCCAAAATCTACCCTAGTGCTCGGCACAGACATGCCCGGCCGAGTGTGCCGCAGCTGACTCGGCAAGATGCCGCGGCCCTTCGGCAGAGCCGCGGCACCAGACAGCCGCCGCCAAAATCGAAAATGTGTGTGTCTTAGCTATTTCGACCATAACTCCCTGCTCGGACCATTGACTCACCGTTTGAACCATTAGAAAGCTAACTTGATGCTATATAATATTGAAAAGATTCAGAATTTTTGGAGTTTCCAAAAATTAATGGTGATTTTACAAAGTCGAACTCATACGTGGAAAAGTCGCTAAAGAACACGGAATTCAACAGAACGACACCGAGACGAACTCGGATGACAAAAAGTGTAGAATTAATCATTCTCGGAATGACGAAAAGGTAACAAGATAGTCTCTAAGATGGATTTATGCCAAAAAATAAAATTACCGAATGAAATTACTGAATAATAATGACTGAATTACAACCAGGTATTACATACACCCCCCCTTAAAAGAGTTTCGTCCCCGAAACTAAGGGTCAAACAACTCGGGATAACTCTCCCGCATACTATCCTCGGTTTCCCAAGTAGCCTCTTCGACTCCGTGTCTAGACCACTGAATTTTAACCAAAGGAATCGCCTTATTCCTCAACTGTTTGATTCGCCGCTCTAAGACTCGTATGGGATGCTCCTCATAAGAATGATCATCTACGATCTCGATTTCGTCGAACTGAAGTATGTGACTCGGGTCGGCAACATACTTCCGTAGCTGAGAGACATGAAACACATTATGAATTCGGCTCAACACTGGAGGTAAAGCCAATTGATAAGCTAGCTCGCCTACTCGTTCCAAAATCTCAAACGGTCCAATAAATCTTGGAATCAACTTTCCCCGCTTCCCGAAACGGAAAATACCTCGACTCGGAGATACCTTGACCAACACGTGGTCACCTGTCTTGAACTCTAATGGTCGGCGTCGATTGTCTGCATAAGATTTTTGTCGACTCTGAGCGGTCAACAAATGACTCTTGATCAAAGCTACCTTCTCACGGGCGGCTATAAGCATATCGGGCTCGGTGCCGATTGATTCTGATAAGTCATCCCAACACAAAGGAGATCGACAATGACGATCGTACAAAGCCTCGTAAGGTGACATCTTAATCGATGCATGCCAACTATTATTATACGTGAACTCGATCAATGGTAGTTGGGCTTCCCAATCGTCTTTCCAATCGAGAACGCATGCCCTCAACATGTCCTCCAATGTATGAATAGTCCTCTCTGATTGTCCGTCGGACTGAGGATGAAAAGATGTGCTGAAATTAAGCTGAGTTCCCATGGCACGATGAACTGATTTCCAAAAATGAGACACGAATCGCCCGTCACGATCAGAAACGATACTCTTAGGAGTACCGTGCAATCTCACTATTTCTTTGATGAACAACTGGGCAAGTCTCTCGGGACCCCAAGTATCCTTAATCTCGAGAAAATGAGCTGACTTAGTTAGACGATCCATAATTACCCAGATTGTATTCATGCCACGGCGACTCGTCGGCAAACTCGTGATGAAGTCCATTGAAATATCCTCCCATTTCCACTCCGGAATAGGGAGCGGTTTCAGCATACCCGTCGGTCGCTGATGTTCTATCTTGACTTGTTGACAGGTGAGACATCTCGAAACAAACTCGGCGACTTCACGCTTCATATTACTCAACCAGTAATTTTGTTTCAAGTCTTTGTACATCTTGCTGGACCCCGGATGAATAGAATAAGGGGTAGCATGGGCTTCTCCAAAATCGAGTTTTTCAACTCGTCATTCGCCGGTACACATAACCGATTCTTAAACCTCAAGAGTCCATCCTCATGGACAACAAATCCAGGGGCTTTCCCCTGTGCCACATCCTCGCAGATGCGCAACAAAAACGGGTCTGAACCCTGATTCACTCTGATTGCCTCTTCAAGTGGCGATGAGATCTCCAGGATACAAAGCTGTCCCTGAACACGCTGTAACCAAACTTCGATCTTATGCCTAAGTAATTCTTGCTGAAGTTCCTTCTGAACTGTTAATCAAGCAAGCATCTGCTCCTGAACGGACTTACGACTCAAGGCGTCGGCGACAACGTTCGCCTTGCCCGGGTGGTAAAGTATCTCAATATCATAATCTTTAATTAGTTCCAACCACCGTCTCTGTTGCATATTTAACTCCTTTTGAGTAAATATATATTTTAAACTCTTATGATCGGTGAATATCTAGCAGGTAACGCCATAAAGATAATGACGCCAAATCTTCAATGCGAATACCACGGCTACTAGCTCCAGGTCGTGGGTCAGATAATTAACCTCGTAAGGTCTCAATTGCCGTGAAGCATAAGCAATAACTTTCCCGTTCTACATTAGTACACATCTGAGACCCTGTCCGGACGCATCACTATAAACCACAAATCCTTCCGTCCCTTGTGGCAAGGAAAGTACAGGTGCTGAACTTAACCGGCTCTTGAGTTCCTCAAAACTCTATTGACACGCGTCGGACCACGTGTATTTCTTATATTTCCTTAAAAGGTTCATCATGGGTTAGAAAATCCTTCCACAAATCGCCGATAATAACCAGCTAATCCGAGGAAACTTCGGATTTTCTTAACATTCTTCGGAGGTTGCCAATCTCGGATAGCCTCCGTCTTCTGAGGATCAACACGAACTCCGTCTGATGAAATTACATGTCCGAGAAACGTCACTTCGGACATCCAGAATTCACATTTGGAAAACTTTCCATAAAGTTGCTCTCGTCTCAACACGTCGAGCACCTGATGAAGGTGAAACTCATGCTCCTCCCGGTTACGAGAATAAATTAAAATGTCATCAATGAAGACAACCACGAACCGATCTAAATAGTCGATGAAAACCCGATTCATTAACTCCATGAATACCGCAGGTGCATTAGTTAACCCAAACGGCATTACCACAAACTCATAATGACCATAGCGTGTTCGGAACGCCGTCCTAGCAATATCCGACTCTCGGATTCGCAACTGATGATACCCAGATCTTAAATCGATCTTGGAAAATACTGAAGCTCCCTGAAGTTGATCCAAAAGATCATCAATATGGGATAGGGGATATTTATTCTTGATCGTCACCCTGTTCAGCTCTCGGTAATTAATATACAAACGGAAAGAACCGTCCTTTTTCTTGACAAATAATACCGGTGCTCCCCACGGAGACGCACTCGGCCGGATATAACCCTTCTCGGTCAAATCCTCCAATTGATTCTTTAGTTCCAGCATTTCGGTTGGGGCCATCCGGTACGGTGCCTTCGATATTGGGGACGTACCAGGCTCCAACTCAATCGTGAATTCCACATCTCTCTGTGGAGGCAAACCAGGTAACTCGTATGGAAAGACATCGGCATAATCTCTCACTACCGGAATATCCTCTAATATTACTGATGATTTCTCGGTCTTAGTTATATAGAACCAATAACCAACACACCCCTGATTGAGTAATTTCACTGCTTTCATCAAATTGATGACTCTCCCGGAACAGTTGGGATTACCTCCCTGAAAAACACATTCGACCCCATCGTCTGAAATGACAGTGACCAAACGTTTACGGACGCTAATGACGGCATCGTGACGATCCATCCAATCAATACCCATAATGACGTCGTCTCTCGGAAAATCTACCACAATTAGGTCTGCTAACAAATCACGGCCATGAAGCTGAATCGGACAATCCTTAATCTCACGATTCCCGATAATTCTTCTACCATCAGGTAGACCGATGACATAAGGCTCACAACTAGTAGCACTACCAAGACATAGTCTACTCTAACATGATTCGGAAATAAAAGAATGCGATGCACTAGTATCAAAAAGGGTACACACAGGTTGAGATAGAATATCGAGTGTACTTGAGATCATCCGGGCCTCTGGATCATCGGTCTTCTTCATCTCGTAAATTCGGGGCTTGCCGGCCCCCGAACCAGATGCTCCCGTCTGATAGCTCTTAGCTCCGCCTTTGTTAGCTCCTGTCATCTTAAACGACGCGGACTGAGTGGCCTGATTCGGAACAGCTGACTAGTTTGGGGCCTGAGATGTCGCCGGAGTGGGTTTGGAGTCCCTTCGGCAAAAACGGGCCCTATGCCCCGCAATTCCACAGTTATGGCATGTGACAGTCTGCCTCGGACACTTGGTACTGAAATGACCCTGTTTTTCACAGTTGAAATAGGTGATGGCCGAACTGGCCGCTCGGGACTGAGATTCCGCGGGTTTAGGCGCCATAGGAGGTCTCTCAGAAAAAGTAGAGCCCGCACGAGGTTTCTTGAAAGTGGTCTGACTGCCGTCAGACTGATTACGATTCTTTGACTTCTTGCCAGCAGATGAAGGTTGCTGCTTCGCAATCTCCTTAGCAGTAAGCTCATAAGTAAGAGCTTTCTCGATGAATTCGGACAGGGTGGTGCAATAATGATTAAGCAACTGTAGTCGCAAACGAGGTTTCAACCTCTTGCTGAAATATTTGATCTTGTCCGCCTCAGAATGAATAATGGACGAGGCGAAAGGAAGTAGCTCCTGAAATTTCTCAGCGATGGTGAGAACATCGTCGTCCGCTGATAGGTCGGGAGTGAGTAATTCTGATAACTTGGCCTCTCTGAGTGGGGCCGGATAATACCTCTCCATCATGAGAGTCTTGAATTGTTCCCAAGTACAAAGTCCGTCGGTGGGCTTCAACGATAACCACCATGAATGAGTGCTCTTACCCAGATAGTAAGCCGCGATTGAAACTTTGTGTCCCTCAGGACAGTCCACCATAGCAAACAGTTTCTCGAAATGCTCAAGCCAGTGAATGATATCCTCCGGTTCAGATGAACCCTCAAAAGTAGGTGGTCTTTGGCGAGAGATGTCGCCAATGATACTGCTCACACCCCTCTCTTGCCTCTGAGGTGGCGGAGGAGGATCTTGTTGATTCTGAGTAGCTGAGTTATGCATCGTTTCCATCAGTTGTGTCATCTGAGTCATTTGGGCCATCATGCCCTGCATAAAAGCGAGTGGATAAACCCGAACACCTTCTGACTGAGCTGTGTCTCGGGTACGACTCCCTGATAGTGAATGATTACGCCCAGGTGAATGAGTGGCAGCATCACTGCTCGATGAATTAGTATTATTCCTAGCATACACACGTGTATTCACACGAGCTCTCGGGTTTCGGCCTGCACCGCGGCCTCTTTCCCCGCGTCCTCTGCCAGCTCTTTCCATACTTAAGTGGGAAAGTCACGAAATGATTATATATCTCGCATGATTATCACATTATGATTACGTTATGAAATGATGAAAATGAGCATACGCGCCCAAACGCAATGATTACATGAATGATCAACTGAGGTGACGTGATTATCTGATGAAATTCTTGAAATGATTAATTTGAACAAGTTAATAAGATTAATGATATGATCCTCAAGATCAACAACTGAACAATGAAATGAAATGAGTGATTAATGAATTAACATGATCGACTTGATCACAAATGAAAAAGATAAATGAGGAAATCTTACTGTTCTTTGGTCTGAAGGGCTCGGCTCTTGCACGGGTCACACGTGACGCGAAAGTCCAATGATACTAGTCTGATGAATGATGATTTCAAATGAAACATGACTCGGAAGGTAGTATTCAAAACCACGCTCCGATACCAACTCTGTAACACCCCAAACTAGGCGGATATTACAGTGCCGTGGACCCCCGATCAGACCCACCAAAGCAGTGAAAATGAATGAAATACACAAGGTAAATGTAGTACTGAACCACATTACATCATTAATTACTCCGATGAGGAGTTTTATTACAACACACCCAAGGAAAATGACCGAATACAAGTATATTTTATATGGAGATAAAATATACAACACTGAATGAACTCAAAATCCAAACGGAAATCTGCAGCGGAAATAAAATGAGGAAACACGGTGAATGAAAGGACTGGGGCCCCCTACTAGTATCACTGGGACTCCTCGCCATCAACGTTCTCTTCTCGTACCTTAGCCTTGCCACGACCTGAAAAACAAAATCCCCCAACGGGGTCAGTTACACAGAACAACAATCCTCAAGAGTTGAATAAACACAATCATATATATATATATATGCTGTATAAACCACAAGTTCGATCAAAAATGAATCGGTTAGATTATAACCCAATCTTGTTGAAAACATACGCAATCAAACATGCTGTATGAATCAACTAACAGTACGGCTCAAAGGGTGGCGCCACACTACGCCCGGGATGGAAATGTGTCCGTGCACAAGCCACCATCGAGTATCGATCGAATACACGTGTGGTCTTGTACCTAATCAGTCTCACGAAGTGATCTTCTCGTGTGCACAGTCCAATGTGAGGCCAACAACCAACACACGACTTAATATGTGCCCGACATGAAAATCCTACACATACCAACCGGCATGCCAGTATGACCCGGAATGCCACGAGATAACAAAAGTGACATCGAAATCAATGACTCACCGAGATGAAATGATAGTGAAATGAATGACATCTCAATGAAATGATTGGAACCGTCATTCCTTGTGACTGAAGTGATTACTTGACAATGACAAGTCTCGATACGGTTAATACAATATGAATGAATTATGATTATGAATGAACAACAACGAAAGGAATGAATATCCCTTTAACTGAGTAAGAATTAACTTACCTTAACACCAGTGATGATACGATCTCTCTCGAACAACGTCCTAAGGAAACTACCGGTCGCTCGAACAACCTTGAATAACACAATTACCAACAATCCATTCAACATACGAATCAAACACGAATATAACTAACTCAAAACGTCGATACGACTAAACCAAGTTCATTGGGGCATTATATCGAACACGTTGAGGCCAAACTTCGATTGTTTACAACCAAACCTCAATAATACCAATATCAAATCCACAAGAAGTGTTTCAAACCAACAAAACATCTTCAATACGATCAATAATCCAATATGAATATCCAAATTTGTGATTTCAACAACAATTAATCGAAAATCCCCAAATCCAACTTAATATTCAAAGTGTTCTTGAATAATCTTTCAATAATCCGATGAATATTCATACATACTCATAATCATATGTATATCTCTTCATACAACATGATTATAACATCCAAAACATCATATCTCAACACAAATCGAAATCCAAGATGTTTGAGAAAATTACCTTTAAAGATCCAAACACTTTGATTCGATGAATACGCGTTAGATCGATGATCCGAGCTTCACAAACGAATGAAAAGGATGAAGAATCGAGTATTCAAGTGATTGATGAAGAAACTTTCTCGCACAAACCCTCTCTCTCGAAAATAGGATGAAAAATGAGTGTTTCTTCTCAAAAAAACGAAGTTATAGTGCAGACTGCACTGTGTGCCGCGGCACAGGGCCAAAATCTGCCCCCAGTGCTCGGCAGCGTGCCGCGGCCCAGCCGAGTGTGCCGCGGCCCTTCCGGCAGGAGCCGCGGCCCCCGGTACAGGCTGCTCGGCCAAAACTGGAAAATGTGTGTGTCTTAGCTATTTCGACCATAACTCCCTCGTACGGACTCCAATTGACTCACCGTTTGAACCATTAGAAAGCTAACTTGATGCTCTATAATATTGCAAATATTCAAAAATTTTGGAGTTTCCAAAAATTAATGGTGATTTTACAAAGTCGAACTCATACGTGGAAAAGTTGCTAAAGAACACAGAATTCAACAGAACGACACCGAGACGAACTCGGATGACAAAAAGTGTAGAATTAGTCATTCTCGGAATGACGAAAAGGTAACAATAGAGTCGCTAATATGGACTTCCGCCAAAAAAAATAAAATTACTGAATGAAATTACTGAATGATAATGACTGAATTACAACCAGGTATTACATGAACTCTGCCCTTTTGACCCGAAAAGCTACCGACGGATTTTTGTTTCTTACTTTCTCGAGCAGCCTCACTGTCCGTCAAGGACATATCATAAGCAAGAGCTCTCTCTGATAGTCCTTTAAGGTGGTGTAGGTGAATCCAGACAAGTAATCACGAATCCTCGGTTTCATTCTCCTCAAGAAGTGGCAGATTTTGTCATCCTCTTTCTTAACCTGGGCCTTCACGTAGCCCAATTCCCGGTTGAAATCTTAAATGGCCTGAGAAACCGGAATATCTCGAGGCTGAGCATCATAAAAAACATGAATCCGCGCCTAACGAACTGGCCACGGATAGTACTCCGCTTCCATAAGGTCTCTGAACTCGGCCCAAGAAGCAACATGATCCTGGGGTCCAACAACCTCCCACCAATCAGCAGCATCCCTAGTGAGAAAATACTGGGCGATTGGGACCTTGCGTTCCTCAGGACAACTAGTGGCAGTAAAGACCTTGGACATCTCTTTGATCTACCCCTCCCAGCCAATCGGGTCTGAAGCCCCAGAAAACTAAGAAGGATGTATCTTGATGACATCTTGAAGCCAACGATCTGCCTCGACCCAAGCATTATGAGCCAGAGTCGGGTTTTGAACCGCCTGGGCTATCGCAGCCATTTGGTTCACCATCTATTGCATTACAGCTGCAACACCAAGGTCGGTGCCATATGGAGTAGCAGTATGGCTATGACGGCCATCAGTACTGTCGGCTCCAGAAGAGTGTGACGTGGCCACCCCACTGGCTGCCCCACGTCCCCGGTCGCGTCCACGACCACGACCTCGACCTCTTCCAACATCCATACTGGAGATAAGAGGTGGCAAAAGTAACTCGATGATAAGTACGCCAGAAAACAATCACAATAGAAGAAACGGAAGTACGATACAAGAAGCGAAAGAATCGAGTAAGGAAAACTTCCGAACATTGGGAGTACCGAGACGCTGGCAGCATGATGACGATGTGCAGAAATAAAACACGACTAGACCCAAATAACCGACAAGCCTAGGTATCCATAAACCTAGTTCTCTGATACCATTTTCTGTAACACCCTCAAGATATTCAGGGTATATTACAGCGCCGTGGACCCCTTCGTGGGACCCACCTGGCTAAATAAACAATGACGCTCGTCTAACCATCTCGGTTAGCGAGAAAACACACAACACCACAATAATAACTAAATGAAATCACCCGGTACAATCGGTAAACAAAACATTATACAAATCCACAAATATGATTTAACATACAAAACATATCCCAAATCAAAAGTTCCTAAGTACTCGTGAGTACCGTCTATAAGTTCACAAGTTTGAAAAACAATACATCAAAATGGACAACGGAAATAAAAGACTCCATTGCACACGTCAACACCCCCGGCCAGCATCCTCATACTGATCCAGTGCCCGCTCGACCGGCTGGACAACACCTGAAATTCATAACAAGAATTTCCCCAAAATGGGTCCCGAAAGGGGTTAGCAATTACGCTAGTACAAGTAATCAAGGCAAAACATTCGCTTACACATTTCATAGTACATGCATCAATTCACTTCAAAATACAAAACCAGATATGTCTTTTCCGGAACGATTCGAAAAATACAATCACAACCATTTGTAAATGATTACAGAAATGGAATACACCCGGAAACCCACTTGCGATTCATGTAAATTCGTACAAAAAGCAAAGAGGAGGGCAGATCGCAACCGAACCCTCTCGATTTCACAAATACTACGAAACTTAACATGAACTCGTAGGGAAAACAAGAATACCACCAATATTAATCATATACATCATAGATTAATCAACAATACGGAACGAATCAGACAAAAACTCGAAAACCCCCAAAGTTCCCAAAAATAAGGTTCTAGGAGATTATTTTGGATTAAAGACGAATAACACGAGTAGATGTTGTTAATATACACCAATAATTCAAGAAAGATGATGGCTTGGAGTTGCAAGAATTCGAATCGCCCGGAGATCGCCCAAGGATCGCTCAAACGCGGAGGAGGAAAGGAAATGATAAAAAGTGACAGGAGTTGACCTGCTGTGGCCCTTATATATTGGGTCTAATTAGCGCACGCTACTCTCATGGTTAGCGTGCGCCAACGGGGTCGTCCAGTAGTCCAGTAGCTCCTGTCCTAAGACGTTAATGCGTGCTACTACAGAATTAGCAAGCGCTACAATCAGCGTTAGCGTGCGCTAAAAAATAGTATCATCATGCTGAAGCTGAAAACTCCCTTCGTTGGCGACACCTTTAGCAAAACATGGACTCCCACCTCGAATTCCAAAGGTTGACGACGGACATCGGCATAAGATTTTTGTCGACTCTGAGCAGTCAACATCCTCTCCCGAATCAATTCCACCTTCTTCCTCGTCTCCAAGGCAATATCCGGTTCGGTTCCGACCAAATAGGACGCCTCGTTCCAACAAATCGGCGATAGACATCGCCGCTCATAAAGCGCCTCATATGATGCCATCCGAATCGATGCATGCCAACTATTGTTGTATGTGAACTCGAGCAACGACAAATTCTCCTCCCAATCACTGCTCCAATCGAGAGCACAAGCACGCAACATATCCTCAAATGTTTGGATAGTGCGCTCCGACTACCCATCCGTCTGAGGATGAATAGAAGTACTCAGATGCAAATGAGTACCCAACGCCTTATGTACCACCTGCCAAAAATGCGATACAAAGCGGCCATCTCGATCTGAAACAACAGACTTCAGAGTACCGTGTGTAATATCCGGGAGTAATTTTTTTTTCATTTCACTGTTATGTTGTACGTATTCATTTGGGATTGTACAAATGTTGTTGTATTTGACTTAGACAATGTATATTGTATTGGAATATTTCAGAATTGAAATATTTATACTTATCATCGGTTTTATATTCGATGTTTGGTTGTTGCTTGGTGAGTTTGGATTTTTGGCTCAGTATATTATCCATAGCATACGCTATATATATAGCATTACGTACGCTATTGTCAGAGTGTTACGTACGTTAAGCAGTGTTGGTTACATACGTGAAACAGGATATCAGACTGGATCTATCTTTCGGCGTTTGGGACCGGGCCAGGCTGGATTCGCGGAGTTCGATTGGGACAGGCTGGTCAACGCACATTACGTACGCTACACCTTGTGGTTAACGTACGTAATGCTTAGACTGTTTACGTACGTAATTTTGTTAATGTATGTAATGGGTACCCTATTTTTAGGCAGTGAGTTTTAGACTACGTAGCGTACGCTATGTAGAGGTGATAACGTACGTTATATGCATAACGTACGTTAAGGTGGTGCCATAGCGGCCGTAATGAGCTTATCAGATTATATATCTTGGTTTTGTATTTCATTTCTTCACGAACCAAAACCGATTTCCTCTCCCTAGAATCGTCCCTCTGGACTTGTTCTTGATACTTAGCCTCTTCCAACATGATTTGGAGCTTCATAACTTGGATTGGAGCTTAGGAACTTGAAGATTGGAAAGGATTCTTGATGGTTTGAGGTTGTTCTTCATTTTTCTAGAGGTATGTTGGTTAATATGGTGTTGAACTCGAGATTATGATGTTGTTATTGTTAGTTACTTCGTGTTTTGATGATTTGTTGGAGGATAGTATGGTTCTTCATAGTTTTGATGAACTTATGATGAAGAACATGATGATATAGCTTGAGTTTGATTGTGTTCTTGATGTTTAAGAATACTTGGAGGTTATAATCATGTCTAGGAATAGTTATGTTAAGATTTTTCGATGATTAACATAGCCTTGAGATGATTATTGTTGTTGGTTGTGTTCTTGAGAGATTATAACCACTTTAGTAAGGATTTATGATGAATTAGGAGGTGATTATCATAATTCTGAAATGGTTAAGTTAATCTTGTTGATTAATGCGAATTCATGATGAATTGGTGGTTGATTATTGTTTAGACATCATGTTAGTATGGTTGATGATGTTCTTGAGGTATTACTGAGGATATTGGTGATTTTATCATTTTGAGGTGATTGATTTGATGTTGTTCTTGATAATCCTTGTTGAATTGTTTTTCACAAGTGTTAAGAACATAATGATCGTGTTAATTGATCATTGAGGTGTTGGAGGATGTTAGAATTCATAGTTGAGAACTATGATATTCGTTGTGGAATTTAACAGATTCATGATTGAATAGAGATTGTCTTTGGTGTTGTTTTCTATTGATTTTGTGTTATTGAATGAATTGTGTTTCATTCAAGGTTGTTCGAGTGCTTGTGATCGTCGGAGGACGTCGTTCGTCGTTCGTTGGAGGATTTCATCGCCTTCGGTTTGAGGCAAGTGTTATACTTGTACTAGTAAATGAGATAAATGTTATCATATATGTGTATGAATGTGTTGTATCATTTCGAGACGTAGTCTCTTCATGATCTATTGATGTCAGGTAATTGTTTGATACAAAACCCTTCGGTAATTATGCCAACATTGTTGATTGATCGTCTTGTTATTATTGTTGTTCGTTAATGGCCGGTTCAAGGCATTGAGATAATTGTTTGATTATGTTTTTGTCGATAGCCGGTTCGCGGTATCGATGTATATATGGTTATTATTGACTAATGTTCCATTGAGATATCGTTGTGATCATTGTTATTGATATCGGTGTTTTTTCTATTGATGTTGTTTTGGCCGATTGAAGGCGTTGACATATTCGATTATCATCTCTGCTTCTGGTGGTCAATTAAAGGCACCGGGAAATCTATTCTAATTGTATCGTTGTTATAGATTGGTCATTCTAAGACAATCGATGTATTGAATTGGGACTGTCGAAGACATTTCCCATCCGTTGTATCGTCGTTATCGATTGTCCGCTCTAAGGTAATCAATGTATTGAAATGGGACTGTCGAAGACATTTCCCATCTGTTGAGTCGTTGTTATCGATTGGTCGTTCCAAGGCAATCGAGGTATTGAATTGGGACTCTCGAGGATAGTTCCCATCCGTTGAGTAGTTGTGATCGATTGGCCATTCCAAGGTAGTCGAGGTATTTGAATTGGGACCGCCGAGGATGGTGCCCATCCGTGAGTTATTGTTATCGTGATTGGCCGACTCAAGGCAGCACACTATTATTCTTGTGAATTCAGTAATCTTGGGATTGTTGCAATTTGTGATTAATTGTGTTTTGGAGGCTAGTCTCGGCTAGTGCTCGATGGTTAAGCTTGGGGCTTGAACCTTCGCGGTTGGTTTCCCAACACCGACAGTTCAGTAGGTCACAATCATATTGATGATCTCATTATGGGTAAGTTTGGGGCTTGAACCTTCACGGTTGGTTTCCCAACACCTACAGTTCAGTAGGTCACGATCATGTTGATGATCTCAATATGGGTAAGTTTGGGGCTTGAACCTTCGCGGTTGGTTTCCTAACACCTACAGTTCAGTAGGTCACGGTCACTAGGTGATCTCATTACGGGTAAGTCTTTGGGGCTTGAACCTTCGCGGTTGGTTTCCCAGCACATGCAATTCAGCAGGTCACGGTCATTGGATGATCTCATTGTGATACGGCTTCATGTCGTGGCTTCGGCCCTCATGTGATACAGCTTTGGGTTGTTTGGCTTCGGGACATTAGGATGATTGGCAGCTTCGACTGAGTGGCTTTCAGGCCATTGTGATATTTTGCAGCTTCGGCTGAGGGATTTCAGGTCATTGTGATGTTTTGGTATTTTTGTTGGAGCCTTCGGGCATTGTGATGCGTATCTATTTCAGCTCTGGTTGGTTTACCTTCGGGTAATTCATTGTTGTGTTCTATATTGATGATTCGTCGTTGGGCACGTGTGTTCTAACCTGTTAAAAAGGTACCGATCGTATGCCGTGGGCATAGTGTTTCACGAATGTTCGGTTCTTACCTTAGTTTGTGAGCATCTCGTATTACCATTGTTGTACCATTTATTCTGCCTTTGTATGCATATCATGTCGTACATGTATTTGATATTCATTATATGGATGACTGAACCTGTGGGGGCGGAACATGTTTCATGTTTTAGGTGTTTGCAGGAGAGAGTTGAGACACAGGGGCATGATGATGGCGACGAGGCATTTGAGCGATACTAGTCCGAGTTGTTTCGGTGTTCATGTCGGTCAGACAGTTTGGAGTACTCCAGTTTCTTCAGTTGTTGTCATTTTGTATTATCCGAGCAAGGCTCGTGGATGTTGTTGTATTTTATTTTGGCCATGTAGGCCCATCCTTGTCGTTGAAATTCCACGTCGGAATATTGTGTCGGACATCACAGTAGGGACTGTGATTTTCCTTTTTAGTCAGATTGATGTATGTTAGTCGTGTTCGCCTGGTGGATCTCCTGGCGTGGGGTCCACGGTACTGTAATAACCTAATGAGATTTTGGGGTGTTGCAGAAGATGGTATCAGAGAAATGGGTTGTGAAATACCTTGATATGTGAGTTATGTGGCTCTACCGGCGCAGTAGTAGTGGGGCTGTCAGGTTATGACAATCTGGATAGTCGGGTTTTGTGAGTCGAGATAGTTGAATGATTGTATGAGTCCTTTTTTCATTGAGTCGTCGTCAGTGGAGACTAGTATTGCAAGACCTCGAAGCTTCGTATGAACTGTGTAAGGACTCGATCCTCTTTTATGTTCATGCATTCATTATGCCATTGATTATACATGTTTTGCTTGTATATGACATTTGTGTTACGATTGATTCATGATTATTTGTTTTGGAGCATGTGGACTCTGGATTGGATATAATTAGCATGATTGATGTGATTGTTTTGAGTATGTATACTCGTGTTTGGCTATTGACTTAGCATTCTGGATTGGCCGTTGAGGCATATTTGAGTTATGATCATGATCGAAGGTTATTCTTTCAGTATGGATAGAGGAATCCGAGGACGTGACAGAGGGGGTAAGGGTTGCAGAACGAGCCATAACCCAAAACCTCGTATTTATGGGCGTGCGGATGTTGAGATGGATCAGAGTTCGGCCAGTGGTGTTACCTACGCGACCGATTCTCCTTCGGGACATCATACTCGAGAAGTCGATCAGACTGAAAGTGGACACGTCGACCCTTTCTGCCTTATGAGGGGCATGATGGCCCAAATGACTCAGATGACGCAGATAGTGGAGACCATGCAGGCCTCGATGGTTCGTGGTGCACCGCAGCAGGGATTCCAGATGCCATTTCATGGGCAGAGTGAGGGAGTGAGTCAGATTATTGGCGATATCTCTCATCAGAGGCCGCCTACTTTTGAGGGTTCATCGGAACCAACTGACATTGTTCATTGGATTGAACATTTTGATAAAATCTTCGACATGGTTCAGTGTCCGGAAGAAAGTAAGGTGGCAGTAGCGGCTTACTATTTGAGTAAGGATGCTTATTCTTAGTGGATTTCTGTGAAGCCCACCGTGATTGTGTTTGGAACAAGTTCAAGACTCTCATGTTAGAGGGATTATCCATCTCCACTTCATGAAGCCAAGTTGTCAGAAGTTTTGAACCCCAAATCCATCGAGGACGAGGGTGTTATTGTCTGCTGTATCGAGAATTATTCGTCTCAACAGGCGATCGCCTCAGAGACCGGGCGACCGAGCTGCAGTCCAAAGCCTCAGCAGATCGGGCCGATCAAGGTCCTGTGACAAGTCCCGGTGCCGAGCGATCGACATCTAAGGCGATCATCTCTCGGTACTTGGCGATCGACCCCTGGTGACCGACCAAATGATGACCGCCTCATGCCACACGAAGCCATCACCCGTCCGATCGGCAAAGACCTAAGCTCGGGACAGTAACCCACATGCAGATCTGGAAAAGGCACCGCCAGCACATGGAGCGTTGACCACAGTCTGTCAGCATCCTTCCACCAACCGACAGACCCGCCGAAAGTAGTATGGTGGGACCGCCCGTGACAGCAACTCCGGACGCGTGCTGGCTCCTCATCGATCGCAAATGGCCGCCAGCAGCCTTGGACTTTAGGCAGACAGCCCATGTGACTTAAAGACGATCGCCCCATTATTATATTGGACGAAAGGCGATCGCCCGCCAGGAAACAAGGCATCTCAACCCCTATAAATAGAAGGCTGCCTGTACTTGGAAAGCTCTCGGCTTTTACGTCCAGTTCAGATCCTCAACTCAGAACTTGGCTTTCTCACTCTTGGCAACAGCTATCTCTCGGTTCTTTCTTCTCTCTCAGCCTCTCTCACACAGAAGACGATCGGCAGAGAGCAAGAACACCAAAGCTTCGCTCAAGAGCTAGATAAATAGGATCTTGTACACTCATTGTATTTAGATTCTTGCATTAATACTTGTATCCACGAATATTTGTATTAATAACATCTCGCGAGAGCATTCAAGCCCGGGCCTAACAAACCCGGCAAATCTTGTGTTATTTACACCCCCACGGAAAGTGCTCCCGCAACCTTGTTTGTTGTCCGTCCATTCCAGCAATATCTATCTTCGGATAATATTTCGGGCAGCAACAATTGGCGCTATAAGGAGGGCATCCACCCTCAATTTTTATTCCTACCCTCTCGAAGAACACTCACTGTTCTCCGGGGCATATACCTGAAGAAACACTCACTGTTCTTCAGAGAAAAGCCTTCAGAATCATGACTTCTGCCTCCACATCAAAGAAAGCCGCTGGTCGATCCGCCAGGCGCCTCTTTCCGTCTCAATCTGAGCCTCAGCCTATGGCGGAGGGAAGTAGCCGCGGTCCGAGACTCTCGATCCCGCCCCCGAGGGACGGCCCAAGCCTCTCGCTCAATCAGTTCCAAACCGCGGAACAGATCGAAGAGGCCATGGCCATCCTACAGGAGTGACAGAGAGCTTTCAACGCGCCGCCCGCTATAACCCCCTCGGTCATCCGCCGCGTGAGAAAACGGAAGTTCAAGGGGCTACTGACCGAGCGATAGCCCAGGGGCTCCCATTCGCAAGAAGAGGCGCTCGCAAACCGGGGCACCTCTATTTTCAGCCGCCTAGGCAGCGACCCATCTTGGCGACCGGGGCAGTCCGGACCAGCCACGAGACGACGGAGCTCGAGTCCGTCACCAGGAGTTCGGCGTATCCAACTCCCCGAAGGCCGACCAGCCATCTGGATCCCCCTCGCCAAAGAGCCGAGGTCGGCAGCAGCGGAGTCAGGAGATCGGTACACGATCGTCTCGGCCCCCGCTCCGTAAGCCGATCCACGAGCGACCATGCTACAGCGATGTCCGTGATGCAACGCCAGCTCGACGACATGAAGGCGATCCTGGAATCTGGGGCAGGCGCCAGTAGCACGATCGCTGGGCCGAGCGAGCCACTCGCGATACACATCGAGCTCGCTCCCGTGCAGCGCAGAATCGCTCCTCCCAAAACACCTCTATACGAGGGGAGGTCGGATCCCGAGACTCACCTGAGCAAGTTCCGGATCTACATGACCGGGTGTGGGGCATCAGACGCGACCAGGTGCTGAATGTTCCCGCTAACACTAGGCGACCTGGCCCATAGATGGTACGTCTCATTACCACCGCGATCCGTCAATTCCTTTGACCAATTGGCGGACAACTTCACAGCATACTTCGCCACCAAGGTCGCCTGACCAGAAGGTCCCCACCGCATGATGCAGATCAGACAAGGGGAAGAAGAATCCGACTCGGACTACATCAACCGGGTAGACGAGATCATCCTTAGCGGCGAGCCCATAAGCGATGAGATCGCCCTATACTCGGTCCTTGGGGGATTCCATGGTCTTTCGCCTATGTTCAGGCATCTTACGAAGGACCTCCCCCCGACCTATGCGATCTTCCGCGCCAAAGCCGCAGACTTTCTGGCCAGACAAAGGTTACTTCACAACCTATGAATAACGCGATCGGTAGCCGAACGACGATCGCCAATCTTCCTGCCCGATCGCCATTATCAAGCAACATCACCAAAACCGGAGGACTCGTTCGCCATCTACAGTTCACCATCTAACATGATGGACTAAGGCACGAGATCGCCTCCACCGCACAACGTCCACTGACGAAGGTCGACATCTACATGATGATCCGAGGTGGAAGAGTGCAGCCATGGTCCTGGTAGTCGATGGAACCGGCTGCTTCGGCCATGCAAGGTCCCTTTGGGCCAAGATCGCCCGCCCTTCGTTTAAATACAAGGCCGGCGTAGTCTGAGGTCCCTCCAAAACTAATCAGTGGACACGATCGCCCGCCCTCAAAGGTTCATCATCTAACATGGCGAACCCGGACAATGCGACGCATCACTACCCCCATCTCAACGTACACCGTCGAGGTTCGCCATCTTCATGGCGGGCCGAGGTGGAAGCAGAGCTAAAAAGCCGCGGAACTGGAGTTGATTAATCCGACGACACCCCGCGCAAGGACTCCTCTAGACCAAGACCGCACGCCCTTCGTTTAAATACGAGGTGAGGCGCAGCCTAACAGAGGACCCTCACAATAAAATGAGTCACGAGACAGTCAATTTCGTCCGCGCATAAGACACGGTCATGGAGTCGGTCCATCGAACTCCGCGACTGTGCACGGTTCCTCAGGAACGAAACTATCAAGTTTCTACGAGGGATCGGCCAATTTTGTTTTTTGCAGGTACAAGGCCGAAGATAGCTAGCCAATCGACAAGATCGCCCAAGTCTAAAACCGAAGTTCTACACGATCGCCCGTCTTTATCCTACACGATCGCCAGCAAGAACCAGCTCACTCCATGTCTTCAACATCGGAGCAAGCTGGGGGGCAATTGTTGTATCGAGAACTATTCGTCTCAACAGGCGATCGCCTCAGAGACCGGGCGACCGAGCCAGAGTCTAGCAGCCCAGGCAGATCGGCCGACCGAAGGTCCCAGGACAAGTCCCGGTGCCGAGCGATCGACATCTAAGGCGATCGTCTCTCGGTACTTGGCGATCGACCCCTGGTGACCGACCAAATGACGACCGCCTCATGCCACACGAAGCCATCACCCGTCCGATCAGCAAAGACCTAAGCTCGGGACAGTGACCCACGTGCAGATCCGGAAAAGGTGCCGCCAGCACATGGAGCGTTGACCACAGCCTGTCAGCATCCTTCCACCAACCGACAGACCCGCCGAAAGTAGTATGGTGGGACCGCCCGTGACAGCAACTCCGAACGCGTGCTGGCTCCTCATTGGACCGCACAGCCAGATACCAGCAGCAGCCTTGGACTTTAGGCAGACAGCCCATGTGACTTAAAAACGATCGGCCCATTATTATATTAGACGAAAGGCGATCGCCCGCCAGGAAACAAGGCATCTCAACCCCTATAAATAGAAGGCTGCCTGCACTTGGAAAGCTCTCGGCTTTTACGTCCAGTTCAGATCCTCAACTCAGAACTTGGCTTTCTCACTCTTGGCAACAGCTATCTCTCGGTTCTTTCTTCTCTCTCAGCCTCTCTTACACAGAAGATGATTGACAGAGAGCAAGAACACCAAAGCTTCGCTCAAGAGCTAGATAAATAGGATCTTGTACACTCATTGTATTTAGATTCTTGCATTAATACTTGTATCCACGAATATTTGTATTAATAACATCTCGCGAGAGCATTCAAGCCCGGGCCTAACAAACCCGGCAAATCTTGTGTTATTTACACCCCCACGGAAAGTGCTCCCGCAACCTTGTTTGTTGTCCGTCCATTCCAGCAATATCTATCTTCGGATAATATTTCGGGCAGAAACATTGTCACTGCTAAAAAGTTTCAAGGACTTTTTCAGCTTGCTTCGTCTGTTATCCGTACTGAAGCGGATAAGATCAAGTATTTTAGCAAGAGGCTGAACCCACAGTTGAGGATGCAGTTGTTCAATCATAATTGTAATTCACTTGGTGAATTCATCGAGAAGGCTCTTGGAGCAAAGCTTTGAGCTTGCTCGGAAGAACCCTTTAGTTTCTTCTGGTGAGAGGACTAGGATGCCGGTTCGTTCAGAGGGACATCGGGATCTGACGTCCAGGAGGTCATTTTCTAGTCGTCCTCGTGCTGGGAAAGCATCTTCGTCTCAGACGACGAGTTCGGTCGTTGTTTGCTTTAACTGTGATACAATAGGACATTGTACCCGGTGTTCAATGCAGACTATTGCTTGTTTTCTGTGTGGGAGGCAGGGACACCTTCAGAAATACTGCAGGAGTTCTAGTGCCAGTAGGTCTCGAGATAGCTCACGGGCCTCGAGAGATTTTGTTACTCTAGTCCGTACTTCATCCAAGGGGTCCTATCAGGCTCCTAAAGCCAAAGGTAAGGACAACCGCGGAGGGAAAACGAGTGCAGATTTGGGTCTTCCTTGAGTCGATGAGATTGAGGAGATCGATGATCTGGAGGATATCGATGTTGGGTACACTTGAGATGTAGCCTTGATTTGTATTTTCCTTATTTTCGGATTGATGTTTAACTCAGTCTGTATTGTCGTATTGTGGTTGTGAACCATTTACTGTTGATCTATCTTATAATGATGGCATTTTGAGAATCTTGAGATTTGATGTCGTTTGATGCATTTTATTTCCTTTTAGTGTTATACTCGAGATTTTGTGATAATCTGAGTAATTATTCATTGTGAATTGCGACGTCAAGTCGTGAGGACTTAGGCGTGCGATTGATATGGTCCCGAGGACTATATATGTGTTATTGTTATCCTTATGTGGCGTGAGTCAGTGATTGCATGGGCATCCGATGCCGACGATAACGGGGAAGTGCACACCGATGATTATAAACATGTACAATGGGCGGCTCCCGCGGGGTGTGTACGCCGGTGTTACGAGTCATGCGGTTGGTATGACTTTCTGACTGGTCTCTAGCGGAGGAGTCATGATTCGACTGATCTCGCACTTGGTTGAGTGTTTTTATCACTTGATTTTCACCGTGTTCGGGCAGGGGAGACGCGGGGACCCGAGGGGTTGGCCCAGCTACTCAGGCAGAGTTGTTCGTAATGAGAAGTATTCCTGGAGATGTTGTTTTTAGATCCCGATGGATAATTCATCTCCCGAGTTGTGTACCCTTAGTTTCGGGGACGAAACTCTTTTTAAGGGGGGAGTAAGTAATATCCGGGGGTATTTTTTTTCGTTTCATTGTTATGTTGTACGTATTCATTCGGAATTGTACAAGTGTTGTTGTATTTGACTGATACTATGTATATTGTATTGAAATATTTCAGAATCGAAATATTTATACTTGTCGTCGGTTTTATATTCGTTGTTTGGTTGTTGCTTTATGAGTTTGGATTTTTGGCTAAGTATATTAGCCATAGCGTACGCTATATGTATAGCATTACGTATGCTACTGTCGGAGTGTTACGTACGTTAAGCAGTGTTGGTTACGTATGTAACACAGGGTATCAGATCAGATCTATCTTTCGGCGTGTGGGACCAGGCCAGGCTAGATTCGCGGAGTTCGATTGGGACAGGCTGGTCAACGCACATTACGTACGCTACACCTTGTGGTTAACGTACGTAATGCTTAGGCTGTTTACGTACATAATTTTGTTAACGTACGTAATGGGTACCTCGTTTTTAGGCAGTGAGTTTTGGACTACGTAGCGTACGCTACGTAGAGGTGATAACGTACGTTATATGCATAATGTACGTTAAGGTGGTTCCATAACGACCGTAATGAGGTTATCAGATTATATATCTTGATTTCGTATTTCATTTCATCACGAACCAAAACTGATTTCCTCTCCCTAGAATCGTCCCTCTGGACTTGTTCTTGATACTTAGCCTCTTCCAACTTGATTTGGAGCTTCATAACTTGGATTGGAGCTTAGGATCTTGAAGATTGGAATGGATTCTTGATGGTTTGAGGTTGTTCTTCATTTTTCTAGAGGTATGTTGGTTAATCTGGTGTTGAACTCGAGATTATGATGTTGTTATTGTTGATTACTTCGTGTTTTGATGATTTGTTGGAGGTTAGTATGGTTCTTCATAGTTTTGATGAACTTATAGTGAAGAATATGATGATATAGCTTGAGTTTGATTGTGTTCTTGATGTTTAAGAATACTTGGAGGTTATAATCATGTCTAGGAAGAGTTATGTTAAGATTTTTCGATGATTAACATAGCCTTGAGATGATTATTGTTGTTGATTGTGTTCTTGAGAGATTATAACCACTTTAGTAAGGATTTATGATGAATTAGGAGGTGACTATCATAATTCTGAAATGGTTAAGTTAATATTGTTGATTAATGCGAATTCATGATGAATTGGTGGTTGATTATTGTTTAGACATCATGTTAGTAGGGTTGATGATGTTCTTGAGGTATTACCGAGGATATTGGTGATTTTATCATTTTGAGATGATTGATTTGATGTTGTTCTTGATAATCCTTGTTGAATTGTTTTTCACAAGTGTTAATAACATAATGATCGTGTTAATTGATCATTGAGGTGTTGGAGGATGTTAGAATTCATAGTTGAGAACTATGATATTCGTTGTGGAATTTAACCGATTCATGATTGAATAGGGATTGTCTTTGGTGTTGTTTTCTATTGATTTTGTGTTATTGAATGAATTGTGTTTCATTCAAGGTTGTTCGAGTGCTTGTGATCGTCGGAGGACGTCGTTCGTCGTTCGTTGGAGGATTTCATCACCTTAGGTTTGAGGCAAGTGTTATACTTGTACTAGTCAATGAGATAAATGTTATCATATATGTGTATGAATGTGTTGTATCTGTAATACCCTGTTGTAATTCATTCATTTTCATTCAGTATTAATCAGTCAGTAATTATCACTCATTAATTTTCACTCATTATTAACCATTCATCATTCGTGATTCATTCATTTGCGTTCACTGTTGGCATGTTGTAACCGTATATTAGTTACCGATCGTTATTTCATCTCCGTTTATAGATCGAGATGGGAGTATTATCATTTTCATCGTGATTGGTAGTCTTATACTGGAAGTATCATCTTTGGCATGTGTTGGACTTGTTCACTTTCACATACGTATGGTATGTCGGATCATTCATCAATCGTAGCGAGGAATCGGAGTTATCGGTTTTTCACCTTGTCCATCAACGAGTTACGGCCGTAAGGATTTTCGGATACGGCCGTAACAGGCGTTCGTCGATTTCAGGCTATTTTGGACGAACGGGACTTACAGCCGTAAGGTTGCGGCATACGGCCGTAAGTTGAGCAGGTACGGCCGTAAGGCTTGGCCGGATACGGTCGTACGTGTCGAGCAGGGTGCCCAGGCGTTTTTGGCCGAAGGCGAGTTACGGCCGTAAGATGGGCAGGATACGGCCGTAAGGAGTGTTCGTGTTTTTCAGGATGTGCCGAACGAGAGGGACTTACGGCCGTAAGGGTTGTGGCATACGGCCGTAAGACGAGGAAGGTACGGCCATAAGGCTTGGCTGGATACGGCCATACGTTACAGGCAGGGTGCCTGGTCATTTTCGACGAGGGGGGATTACGCCCGTAAGTTTGGCCGGTTACGGCCGTATCGATCGAGTTACGCCCGTAAGGTGTGCACGTACGGCCGTATGGATGTCGGCAGGTGTTTTAGACAAGGGCGAGTTACGCCCGTAAGTCAGGTGCGGGTACGGCCGTAAGGCTATCGGCAGGTGTTTGGACGAAGCCGAGTTACGGCCGTACGAGTTGGCTGGTTACGGCCGTAAGGCCGTTGACCTGGGATGTTACGACCGTAAGAAGGCCGACTTACGGCCGTAACTTCCGGCAGTTTATAAGGACTTGGCCGGGACTTTTTCATCATTTTCACCATTTCTTTCATCTTGTTCCGAGAGAGAGAGCTTGAGGGAGGGATTTTCCATCATCAATCACTTGAGTGTTAGATTTTCATCATCTTCATTCGTTTGGGAAGCTTGGATACTCGATTTAACTCGTGTTCATCGGATCGAAGTGTTTGGATCTTCAAGAGGTAATTTCTTCAACATCTTGGATTTCAATTTTGTGTTGAGATATGATGTTTTGGACGTTATAATCATGTTATATGAAGGGATATGCATATGATTATGAGTTTGTATAAAGATTCATTGGACTATTTAAGGGTTATTCAAGAACACTTTGAATATTAAGTTGGATTTGGGGGTTTTCGATTAATTGTTGTTGTAATCACGAATCTGGATATTCATTTTGGATTATTGATCGTATTGAAGATGTTTTGTGGGTTTGAAACACTTCTTGGGGGATTTTATATGGGTCTAATTGAGGTTTGATTGTAAACGATCAGAGATTGGCCACAACGTGTTTGATATAATGCCCCAATGGACTTGGTTTAGTCGTATCAACGTTTTGAGTTCGTTATATTCGTGTTTGATATGTATGTTGAACGGATTGTTGGTAATTGTGTTATTCAAGGTTGTTCGAGCGACCGACATCTCATTTATGACATTTGTTCGTGGAAGGATAATTGTCATCGGTGTTGTGTAAGTTAATTCTTACTCGGTTAAAAGGATATTCATTCCTTTTGTTGTTGTTCATTCATAATCATAACTCATTCATCATTGTATTAATCGTATTGAGACTTGTAATTGTCGAATAATCACTTCATTAACGAGGAACGGCGGTTCCAATCATTTCATTGAACTATCAATCACTTCATTATTACTTTCATCTTGGTGAGTCATTCTTGACTTTATCGGATTATTATTCATTGATATTCATTATGGTGATTCTCGTTCATATGACCTTCTGGGTTCATATTGCATGGCCGGGTGCGGATGTGTGGAATTTTTAGTCGAGCACGCGATGGTCATGTATTGGGATCGATACATTAGACTGTTGACACGTTGTTAGTGTAACTATCGCAAGTGCATGATATCGTATCAAGTAGTAAAGTGGACTTTTTGAGTCCGATTTATCGATCCCACAAGGAAGTTTGGTTATAATTTGAATTATACACTATTAGTCTATTTTTATAGATACTAAGATGAGTGAAACACACAATTAAAGAGTTTGGTTTAATAGTTGCAAAGTAAATGCAATAATAGTTCTAATATTTTAAGAAAATAAAAAGATTGCAATAATAATAGATTGTTTAAACGATAAAATGAAATAGTTGGGATTACAAACTTAGTTCGTCATTAGTTATAAAAGATGTATAGGAGATCATAAGATGAATTTACTTATTATGTTGTGTAGATTCGATTTTCCTTAAAAAGACGGTTTCTCTTTCGAACTATAAAACGCCCCTTACATATTGAATCAATCCACTATATTTCTATGTTGATTGGCTTCAATACATAGCATTAAGATTTATGAAAATAACTCAAAGAATCATCTAAGGACTAGAGGTATATTTCTATCCCCTATAACAACTTAGAGTGAAGATCATTTGATCTAATCAAACATATTTTCTTTCGAAACATATGAAGACCATAAATATCTTCATTAATTGGCCAAATAAATAAAGATTATTAAAACAATGAAAATCACACACAATAATAATTAATTCAAAATAGATCTTTTATACAAACATAAATAACATGACTAACCTTGTTTATAATCCCAACTAAAGGTTACTTAGCCCATGAAGGGTTTATTACACATATTACAAGCTTGTGTGGTCATTATTAGTTGAATCAAGAGAAAGAATTGATCCTAACTCCCTTAGTAGATAAAGGAGATAGAAGCAATAAACTCTCTGAACAACATATGCTATACCACAATTACAAATATCACTCAAGAACACAAGTGTGTTCTTCACACAAAAAGAAAAGTTTACAAAAAATAGAAAATTATAAGATGAATGATGAAGGATCCAAGGGGTCTATTTATACACCTAAAGTCATCTAATAGCTCCAAAACTCCAGCATTATTACAATAGATCGGATCAATGCCAGCCATCCCCTCAATAATACACAAAAAGTATAAAAAATTAGACAAATCATAACAATCTGTCAAGAGTTACGGCCGTAACATTAAGGAGTTACGACCG
Organism: Orobanche coerulescens; assembly: GCA_033398695.1. Lineage (NCBI taxonomy): Eukaryota > Viridiplantae > Streptophyta > Magnoliopsida > Lamiales > Orobanchaceae > Orobanche > Orobanche coerulescens. The sequence continues at coordinate 8,741,885 of CM065807.1, read as the reverse complement.
TAACTTGGATGACTTACAGCCGTAACATCCTGTAGTTATGGCCGTAACTTGGCTTCGTCAATTTGTTTACTGTTTTCTTTGAGAGTTATGTTTTCAGCCCAGAATTTCTCAGACTTTGCGTTTTTGCCCCAGATCTTCTTCGGATGATAACTTTTGATACATAACTCTGATTTTGAATCTGGAAAGACTGCCGAATTCATCTCGGAAAGCCCTACAACATGAATATATCAAAATTCAACAAAGAGAATATTTAATAAACATGTTATTTCTTGAGTAAATCAGTTATTTAATCCGATCATCATCCGATAAAAATAAAATTATTAAAAACTAATTAATTAAAAGCAAAAAACGAGTAGACTAGCTCAATTATGGGTGAATTTTATCGATACAAACCATGGATAAGTGTATAAAACTGACACTTATCACACCCCCAAACTTGAATTCTTGCTAGTCCCGAGCAAGACTTTATTATTCACACAAAAATAAAAATAAAAATAAAAATAAGACGCAAAAATACTAATACACACAAAAAATATAAAAAGAGAAAAGGAGATCAAAATGCCATTAATACACAACAACCAGCTATATACAGTAGATAGAAATGAATCAAGATTCAAAATAAATCTACTGATGATTTTGAAGTTAAAACACGGTTTTTATTTTGTAATTCCAAAATGCAAGGTTTTCCCCCCAAAAGGCTGATTATTTCTTTCCCACTCGTGATACACACGACTCCCTTTAATGGTTGCTCTCGATCACTCGTTTATTTTTCGACTCAATATGAAGAAGAATTTCATTGGTGTCATCAAATATTGTGATTTTCACAAAATTGAGTGTATTGAAATTCAGCCGCTAATTAATTCAGATCTGCTCATAAACTACATCCCTTTTAGTGATAGCTTTCACACCATTATTTGCTAACGTGTAGCTCTTTTCACTAACACAATTTCTATCTCATTTTTTTTTAAAAGGTGATAGCTTTCACACCGTTATTTGCTAACGTGTAGCTCTTTTCACCAATTTTTCTGTGAGACGGCAGCTACGCACCAACAATGGTTAGTCCTTTATTTTCGCAAAATTTAAGACCCCCAAAATTAGGCAGCTGTTGCTGCTCAACACTTCTCCTTTTCGTCATTTTATTTTTTTAGGTGATAGCTTTCACACCGTTATTTGCTAACGTGTAGCTCTTTTCACCAATGACTCCTTTTTTAGGGAATAGAATTTTTGCAGAAAATCATTTCTTAGTTTAAGCATGAAAAATCAAAAACTCCACAAATTAAGTAAATTTCAGTTCTATTTTTCATCAACCGACTGATTCTTCTTTTCTCAAGGTAACGAATGACTCGATTTTATATTATAACTACAAGGCATGGAAAGAGAGATTAAGGCTCAAAAATTTTGGCAATTTTTTTTATTTTTTTACCAGTTAAAACGATTTTCGAAGCTTGTATATAGCTAATTTATTGGTGTTATGGCCAGCTCTAGAAATCTCAAAAATCAAAATAATATTGATATATATATATATATATATATAGAAATATATATTCACTAAACCTAATCAATGCCAAATAATAAAAACACACCACACACTACACTAATCAAAACATACCACAATCAAAATCAAAATAAACATCATAGTTCAAAAACCAACAAAATAAACACACAAGTATGAAAACACCCCTTGAAAGTAAAACTGTCCCGAGTTTTTAAAAAAAATAAAAGCAAGTGATAAAACAGAAAACTCCCTGAATTTTAGTTTTGTGATCCTCCAGGTGTGTCGTCAGGGATGTTTAGAAAACGGAAAAGCTTTTCAAAGCACTTCTCCGTTTCTAATTGTCGGTCAATTATTTCATGCTGATTTCTCAAAATTTCAGCCTGGGATGTTTCTAATCCCCGAACTCTTTTAAGCAAATTTTCCTCAAAAGGCGTCAAGTCATCACTGGCATCCTCCTCGGCCTCTTCTTCCTCCTCGTAGCTACTATCCTCTTCCGGTTCCAAACGTGGCCGTTTGCTCCTCAACTGAGTACTTCGAAAAATACTACTCCGGCCGTTCAGTCGATCCCCATGTGTTAATATATCACCTCCCGCCGAAATTTTTATTCTCTAGCTTCTGCAAATACCGATGATAAGGCAGGGGTATGGCATCTTCTGCCTAGTCGGGACCATGCCGGCATAGTGACAAATCGTAGTATAAATGTGAGTACCCAAATCCATTTTTACCCCTCGACGGATAGCAAATAAACCTCGCAGGTGGCCAATGGAAACCGTCGTCAGAGTCGAGGTCGGGTAAATGCTCCCGGCTGCCCACATCCATAAGTACCAAGCATCATCAATTAGGTCCGCCTGGTTGTATCGGGGTTTGATCATCCCAATACTGTCATGCATCTCACTCACTAACGCCCAGCGTAAAACCCTATCATCCGGCGCCTCTTCATTAGGTAAGATAGAAATGTCTACCGCGTTAGTACAATTAACCCCCAAATACTTGTTAATGACATCCGGTGAAAAATTAATCGATTTCCCATTCACAGTAGTCTGATGATAAGTAGGCGACCCTACCTGCCCAATGGACTTGTTGAAAGAATTGTAAAAGTTTAGGGTCAAGGTCGGGTTACCATTTGGGGGATCGGAAACGAATTTTTCCCAGCCGTTGTCTATGAATTTTTGGATGAAACGGCTAGTAATAGTGTCTCTATCCGAATCGCCAATGAAATCATCAAGATTGAACAATCTTTCCTTAATGCACTTTGTGTTTTGATTTCTTTGCAGTGGTGCCGGACCTTGAGATGACGAACCGACCTTTTCTTTTCCTTTTGACGATTTCTTCGGTGCTATCCCTGAAATTTAACAAAATCAACTTCCTTTTCATCATACGACTATAATAATCAAGCAAAACCAAAAAAAAATTCAAAGATTTTCGTTGTGGCATTTCGTCGGACACCTTGAGTTCATAGTTTTTTTAACAAATTTTTTCATTCAAACTCAAATCCACAAAGTCACCACAAATCAATGAATCGAATTACCACACAAATATCGATAATACTAACAACTAAACATGATTTAATCATCGAATCAAACGGAAATAAGAATCTAAAAACAAATATGAAGTGAAAAACTAAAAACTAAAACTCAAAAATATATAATTTGAAACAAGGATTGAAAGAGAACCTGATGATTATGTGTTAATGTTGATAAGATAATGAATTTTTTTCAGGAATTTGAGTTTTAGAAAGTAGGGATTGAGAGGGGAAAAAATTTCGGAACTGCTCCTCTGTCTCTGTGAAGTCCGCCGGGTTTGTGTTTGTGATTCTAAATCCCGTTTTTTTTATAGCTGTCTAAGTTACGGCCGTAACATACTCAAGTTACGGCCGTATAATGCATTCGTTTTTTCGACCCTGTTTCAAGATACGGCCGTAACATGCAGGAGTTCGGCCGTATGTAACGTTCGTTTTTGAGGCAGTTTTTTAAAGATACGGCCATAACGTACAGTAGTTACGGCCGTAAGGTGCTTTCGGAAAAAAAAATAGTGGAACAATATACGGCCGTAAGACTTATAACTTACGGCCGTATTTATTTATTTATTTATTATTATTTTTTTTTAGCTTTTTAAGTTTTTAATATGTTTTTTTTTTAGAAAATTATAATTATTATATGTGTGAGAATAATGAAAGAAAGACTCCCTGAATGATATGATCCTTGCTCTTGTTGTTGAATCTTTCCGTGTTACCCCCAAACTTATTTTGCGAAATAATAGAGATTGGGTTGCCTCCCAATAAGCGCTTTGTTTAACGTCCTTAGCTTGACTTCTCGTCAGATTAATTAGGTATTTCCAGCATTATGATTGACTTTGCTGTCGAGAATTCTCCTCCCAGATATGGCTTTAACCGTTGGCCGTTTACTTTGAAACTCTCGTCGGTTGTATTATAAATCTCCACAGCTCCATGAGAAAACACCTCTTTGATCGTGTAAGGGCCCGTCCATCGTGATCGCAGTTTACCGGAAGCAATTGATCGTGCATTAAAAAGGAGAACTTGGTCTCCTGCTTTAAAATCTCTTCTTTGAATTCTGCTGTCATGCCATCTTTTTGTTTTTTCTTTGTAGATTTTGGCATTTTCATATGAGTCGAGTCGGATTTCATCCAACTCATTTAATCACAAACAACCTTTTCTTTCCAACAATTGTTCGTCAAAGTTCAATTTTTATAGCCCAAAAGGCTCGATGTTCAAGTTCTACTAGCGGTGACAGGCTTTTCCAAAAACTGCATTTAAATGGAGACATGCCTATCGGTGTCTTATAAGTCATTACAGTAAGCCCAGAGCGCATCATCCAGCTTTTTCGACCAATCTTTCTGAGATGAGTCGACTGTCATCTCAAGTATACGTTTTAGTTCACGATTGGAAACCTCGACTTGTCCACTGGTTTGTGGGTAATAAGAGGTAGCGACACGGTGTTTTACTCCGAATTTGGTCAATAGAGCCTTAACCTGGTGATTGCAGAAATGAGATCCGCCATCACTGATAATAACTCTCGGAGTTTCGAAGCGAGTGAATATATTTTTCTGTAGAAAATTTACCACAACCTTAGCTTCGTTTGTTGGTAATGCAACAGCCTCCACCCATTTAGATACGTAGTCCACAGCTACAAGGATGTATTCATTAGAGAATGATGATGTAAAGGGTCCCATGAAATCAATTCCCCAGACGTCGAAGATTTCAACTTCAAGGATGAAATTCATTGGCATTTCATTTCTTTTTGACATGTTTCCATGTCTTTGTGCGGTCATACTTCGAGACAAGTGTATGTGCATCTTTGAACAGAGTGGGCCAATAGAATCCTGCTTCAAGAATTTTTGCTACTGTTTTTGAACCCCCAAAATGTCCTCCATAGTGAGAGGAATGACATCTTTCTAATACCTTCTCCATTTCTTCTTCCGGTATGCATCTCCGGATGATTTGATCAGGTCCTCGTCTGAACAATAGAGGATCTTCCCAGTAATAGTATTTCAACTCGGAGAAGGATTTTTTCTTTTGATGATGGGAAAAATTTGGGTGAATTATTTCACTAACAAGGAAATTAACGATGTCAGCATACCATGGTGCATTTTGTTTTTCCTGGATATTAGAGATTTGGAACAGTTGTTCATCTGTAAATACTTCATTTATTTCCTTCTCTTGAGCATTGTTTTGGTCTAGTCTAGAGAGATGATCCGCCACTTGGTTTTCTGTTCCCTTTCTGTCTCTGATTTCTATGTCGAATTCTTGCATAAGTAGAACCCATCGGATTAGCCTTGACTTTGCATCTTGATTTTTCATTAAATATTTCAAAGCTGAATGATCAGTGTAGACAATGACCTTCGATCCCAATAAGTAGGATCGAAATTTATCAAAGGCATAAACCACTGCAAGCATCTCTTTTTCAGTTGTTGTGTAGTTCAGCTGAGCATCATTCATAGTCCTGCTAGCATAATGGATCACTTGCATCATTTTGTCCTTCTTCTGGCCCAGCACGGCCCCCACGGCATAATCACTTGCATCGCACATCAAAACGAACGGAATAGTCCAATCTGGAGAGATAATGATTGGAGCTGATGTAAGCTTATCCTTCAAAGTTGCAAAGGCCGCGTGGCATTCATTTGTGAAAAGGAATGGTGTATCTTTCTCAAGCAAAGAACAGAGAGGTTTTGCTATTTTTGAGAAATCTTTTATGAACCTCCGATAGAATCCTGCATGCCCGAGAAAACTCCTTAGTCCTTTCACCGAAATTGGTGGAGGAAGTTTTGCAATCACTTGAATCTTTGCCTTATCGACTTCAATTCCATGTTCTGAGATTCTATGGCCAAGTACGATTCCTTCCTGGACCATGAAGTGACATTTCTCCCAATTTAGAACTAGATTTGTGTCTTCACATCTTTCCAAGACCATGCCTAAGTGATTTAGGCATTTATCAAATGAATCTCCGAAAACCGAGAAATCGTCCATGAAAACTTCAATGAATTTTTCAACCATGTCTGAGAATATTGACATCATGCATCTCTGAAATGTGGCTGGAGCATTGCACAATCCGAATGGGATTCTTCTATAGGCAAATGTTCCATAAGGGCATGTGAATGTTGTTTTATCTTGGTCTTCTGGGGCTATTACGATTTGGTTATACCCTGAATAGCCATCGAGAAAACAGTAGTAAGAATGTCCCGCCAATTTATCGAGCATCTGATCAATAAATGGGAGTGGAAAATGATCTTTTCTGGTCGTCTTGTTTAGTTTCCTGTAATCAATGCACATTCTCCATCCTGTGATTGGTCGTGTCGGTATAAGTTCATTGTGCTCATTCTCTATAATCGTGATTCCACTCTTTTTGGACACCATATGTACAGGGCTCACCCATGGACTATCTGAGATTGGATAAATGATTCCAGCGTCAAGTAATTTAAGAATCTCTGCCTTCACAATTTCCTTCATGTTTGGATTCAAACGTCGTTGATGCTCAATTGAAGGTTTGCAGTCATCTTTCATCAAAATTTTGTGAGTGCATATAGAGGGGCTTATTCATCTAATGTCCGCAATAGTCTATCCAATTGCTCTTTTGTGATTCCTCAATACCCTTAGTATTCCCTTCTTCAAGTTCGGTCAATATGTTAGATATGATGACCGGAAGTGTAGAGGAAACGCCCAAGTAAGCGTATCTCAAATGTGTGGGTAGAGGTTTTAGATCAAGTATTGGAGCTTCTTGTAAAGAAGGGAGGGGTTTAGCGGAGCTTGTCCCCAATTCCTCAAAATGTGAATGCCTTCTTAAAGGTGGTAGTGCTTCTAGATAGTTAACTGTTTCGGCCAAGTGATATTCTTCTTCCATGCTGGTTAGAGAGCTTGCTATACATGTCTCAAGAGGATCTTTAGATAGAATTTTCTCTAAAGACTTGTTTACCATGGCTTCAATTGTGTCTATTTTTAGACAATACTCATCTGTGGAGGGTTGATTCAAAGTTTCTGGGACATCGAAGATGACATGTTCGTCTTCCACTCTGAGAATTAGCTTTCCTTCATAGACGTCAATGAGAGCACGTCCGATTGCGAGAAATGGTCGTCCCAAAATAATGGGAATATCTTGATCTTCTTCCATGTCAAGGATGATAAAATCTGCTGGAAATATGAATTTATCAACCTTGACGAGCACATCTTCTATTATCCCACATGGATATTTGATTGACCGATCGGCTAATTGTAGTGAAACTATTGTTGCTTTTGCTTCTCCCAAGTTCAATCTGTTGAAAATTGACAGGGGCATCAAGTTGATACTTGCCCCTAAATCACAAAGAGCTTTGCCAAAATTCACTTCACCAATTGCACACGGGATTGTGAAAGTTCCCGGATCTTTTAGCTTGGGTGGCAACTTCTTTTGTAGTATTGCGCTACATTCCTCTATTAGCATGACAGTTTCGTATTCTTCAAGCCTTTGTTTGTTGGAAAGAATATCTTTCATAAATTTGGCATAGCTTGGCATTTGTGCTAGAGCATCGGCAAAAGGAATGTTGATGTGTAGCTTTTTGAAAATTTCCAAGAATTTCCCGAATTGAGCATCGAGCTTGTGTTTCTTCAACCGTTGAGGAAATGGGGTAGGTGGAACATAAGATTTTGTAGCAACTGGACCTTTTTGAGATGAAGGTACTGTATCAGATTCTTTTTCTGATTCTTGATTTTGTTTATTTTTTTTGTTTTTCCAGATGATTTTCCATAGAAATTTCGGGCAACTGCACTCCACTTCTTGTTGTGATAGCTTGGACATTTTCTCTTGGATTTACCTCGGTATTGCTAGGTAACATGCCATGAGATCTTTCTGAAAGTATTTTGGCCATTTGGCCAACTTGTGTCTCCAGATTTTTAATTGAAGCATCATTGCGTTGTTGATACTTCAGTTGTTGTTCAGCTAGCTTCGTGATTGCTTCTTCCCATCCGGGCTTCTTTTCTTGATGCGTTGGATTCAACACATTGTTGTTGTTTGCATAAGAAAAATTTGGATGATTTTTGTACCCTGGATTGTATGTTGGCCCGTAAGGATTGTATGCTTGCCTTTGGAAATTCTGAGCATAAGCCACTTGTTCGGTGGTGGTGGTGGGCCTCTGTTGCACTAAGGGACAGATAGTCTTTTTGTGAGTTGCTCCACAAATTTCACATGAAAAAGCTGAAACTTGTGGAGTTTGCACCGTCTTCACAGATTGAGGAGTTGAAAAAGACATTTCCTCGACTTTCTTTGATAGAGCTTCAATTTTTGCCAACATAAGTGAATAAGAATCCACTTCAAAAACACCATTTGGTTTCTTTTTGATATTTCTGTCTGGCCATCTTGCACTTTGTTCACTTATAACCTCAAAAAGATTATAAGCCTCTTTCATAGTTTTGTTGCCCAGTGAGCCATTTGATGATGAATCGACATTGGCTCGGCATGAAGGTAAAATTCCAGAATAGAAGTAATTGACTTGTGCTCCCAAATTGAAACCATGTTTAGGACATTTTCGTAGCATATCTTTGTATCTCTCCCATGCTTCGTGGAATGATTCTGAATCTTGTTGATGAAATGTAGAGATTTCGTATTTGAGTTTCGCCACTTTTATTGGTGGAAAGTATTTAGTGGTGAATTTTTGGACAAATTCGGGCCAATTTGTTATGCTTCGTGGTGGCAAAGTATCTAGTCACTCTCTTGCTCTGTCTTTCAAAGTGTGCACGAAAAGTCTCATTTTGATCGCCTCGTCATTTACATTTGGATATTTGAAATTTCCACATATCTCCACAAAACGGTTAATATGGAGATATGGATTTTCGTCGGTTCTTCCACAGAATGAGTTGTTGTTGGAGAAGAGATTGATGACATCTGGGCGAATTTGAAAATTGTCCACTCCAAATGGTGGATAGATTACACTTGATTGAACGCTCAAAGATGGGGGGTTCATGAATTCCCCAAAGAGCATGTTGTCTTCATCTATTTCCGGCACAATAGGATATTGTTGATGTTGAATGTTTTGAACATTAGGTATTCCCCCCACCGGAGGAATTCTTTCATTATCATTTCCTTGAGGGAGACGTGGATTTAGTTCGTCCGCCATTGATGGTGAAGAAATAATGTTTTTCTTTTGTTCTCTTCGCCTTCTTCTAAATGTGGCTTCGATCTCGGGATCTAGTGAAACTAAATCACGATTGTACGTCCTTCGCATAGACAAGAGAATCTACAACAAAGAAAAAGTTGTATTTATAACAATAGTTAATAATGTAATTTTTTCAAATATAACTTATACTTCCCCGGCAACGGCGCCAAAAACTTGACACGTTGTTAGTGTAACTATCGCAAGTGCACGATATCGTATCAAGTAGTAAAGTGGACTTTTTGAGTCCAGTTTATCGATCCCACAAGGAAGTTTGGTTATAATTTGAATTATACACTATTAGTCTATTTTTATAGATACTAAGATGAGTGAAACACACAATTAAAGAGTTTGATTTAATAGTTGCAAAGTAAATGCAATAATAGTTCTAATATTTTAAGAAAATAAAAAGATTGAAATAATAATAGATTGTTTAAACGATAAAATGAAATAGTTGGGATTACAAACTTAGTTCGTCATTAGTTATAAAAGATGTATAAGAGATCATAAGATGAATTTACTTATTATGTTGTGTAGATTCGATTTTCCTTAAAAAGACGGTTTCTCTTTCGAACTATAAAACGCCTCTTACATATTGAATCAATCCACTATATTTCTATGTTGATTGGCTTCAATACATAGCATTAGGATTTATAAAAATAACTCAAAGAATCATCTAAGGACTAGAGGTATATTTCTATCCCCTAGAACAACTTAGAGTGAATATCATTTGATCTAATCAAACATATTTTCTTTCGAAACATATGAAGACCATAAATATCTTCATTAATTGGCCAAATAAATAAAGATTGTTAAAACAATGAAAATCACACACAATAATAAGTAATTCACAATAGATTTTTTATACAAATATAAATAACATGACTAACCTTGTTTATAATCCCAACTAAAGGTTACTTAGCCCATGAAGGGTTTATTACACATATTACAAGCTTGTGTGGTCATTATTAGTTGAATCAAGAGAAAGAATTGATCCTAACTCCCTTAGTAGATAAAGGAGATAGAAGCAATAAACTCTCTGAACAACATATGCTATACCACACTTACAAATATCACTCAAGAACACAAGTGTGTTCTTCACACAAAAAGAAAAGTCTACAAAAAATGGAAAATTATAAGATGAATGATGAATGATAAGGATCCAAGGGGTCTATTTATACACCTAAAGTCATCTAATAGCTCCAAAACTCCAGCATTATTATAATAGATCGGATCAATGCCAGCCATCCCCTCAATAATACACAAAAAGTATAAAAAATTAGACAAATCATAACAATCTGTCAAGAGTTACGGCCGTAAAATTAAGGAGTTATGGCCGTAACTTGGATGACTTACGGCCGTAACATCCTGTAGTTACGGCCGTAACTTGGCTTCGTCAATTTGTTCACTGTTTGCTTTGAGAGTTACGTTTTCACTTAATTTCTCGGACTTTGCGTTTTTGCCCCGCATCTTCTTCGGATGATAACTTTTGATATATAACTCTGATTTTGAATCCGGAAAGACTGCCGAATTCATATCGGAAAGCCCTACAACATGAATATATCAAAATTCAACAAAGAGAATATTTAATAAACATGTTATTTCTTGAGTAAATCAGTTATTTAATCCGATCATCATCCGATAAAAATAAAATTATTAAAAACTAATTAATTAAAAGCAAAAAACGAGTAGACTAGCTCAATTATGGGTGAATTTTATCGATACAAACCATGGATAAGTGTATAAAACTGACACTTATCAACTGTGCACACGGTAACGATTACCTCCGTGAGACTAATTAGGTACAAGGACGGGTGTGTCCGGTCATTCGTCTTGTACACTTGCACAGAACATTACGGGCATACTATGATGCTCCTCTTCAGCGTAATTCATAATTAAGGATATTTCATAACTAAAGATATATCATGATTGTGTATTTTCAACCCTTGGGGATTGTTGTTCTGTGTAACTGACCCCGTTGGGGGATTTTGTTTTCAGGTCACGGCAAGGCAAAGGCACGAGAAGAGCATGTTGACGGCGAGGAGTCTCAGTGATACTACTAGGGGACCCCGATCTTTTCAGTCATTTATGTTGTTGTCATTTATTTTTCCGCTGCAGATTTTCATTTGGATACTCCGTTCATTCAGTGTTGTGTATTTTATCTTCATATAAAATATACTAGTATTCGGTATTGTCCTGGTGTTTTGTATTTAAAATCCTCATCGGAGTATTTGGTAATATAATGTGGTTCGGTACTACAATTATATTATTTAATTCATCAGTTTTCATTCGCCTGGTGGGTCCCAGTCGGGGGTCCACGATACTGTAATATCCGCCTAGTTTGGGGTGTTACAGTATCATTTCGAGACGTAGTCTCTTCATGATCTGTTGATGTCAGGTAATTATTTGATACAAAACCCTTCGGTAATTATGCCAACATTGTTGATTGATCGTCTTGTTGTTATTGTTGTTCGTTAATGGCCGGTTCAAGGCATTGAGATACTTGTTTGATTATGTTGTTGTCGATAGCCAGTTCGCGGTATCGATGTATAAATGGTTATTATTGACTAATGTTCCATTGAGATATCATTGTGATCATTGTTATTGGTATCAGTGTTTTTTCTATTGATGTTGTTTTGGCCGATTGAAGGCGTTGACGTATTCGATTATCATCTCTGCTTCTGGTGGTCAATTAAAGGCACTGGGACATCTGTTCTAATTGTATCTTTGTTATCGATTGATCGTTCGAAGACAATTGATGTATTGAATTGGGACTGTCGAAGACATTTCCCATCTGTTGTATCATCGTTATCGATTGACCGTTCTAAGGTAATCGATGTATTGAATTGGGACTGTCGAAGATATTTCCCATCCGTTGCATCATTGTTATCGATTGACCGTTCTAAGGTAATCGATGTATTGAATTGGGACTGTCGAGGACATTTCCCATCTGTTGAGTCGTTGTTATCGATTGTCCGTTCTAAGGCAATCGAGGTATTGAATTGGGACTGTCGAGGATAGTTCCCATCCGTTGAGTCGTTGTGATCGGTTGGCCATTCCAAGGCAGTCGAGGTATTTGAATTGGGACCGCCTAGAACAGTGCCCATCCGTGAGTTATTGTTATCGTGATTGGCTGACTCAAGGCAGCACACTATTATTCTTGTGAATTCAGTAATCTTGGGATCGTTGCCGTTTGTGATTAATTGTGTTTGGAGGCTAGTCTCGACTAGTGCTCGATGGGTAAGCTTGGGGCTTGAACCTTCACGGTTAGTTTCTCAACACCTACAGTTCAGTAGGTCACGGTCATGTTGATGATCTCATTATGGGTAAGTTTGGGGCTTGAACCTTCGCGGTTGGTTTCCCAACACCTACACTTCATTAGGTCACGGTTATGTTGATGATCTCATTAAGGGTAAGTTTGGGGCTTGAACCTTCGCAGTTGGTTTCCCATTACCTACAGTTCAGTAGTTCACGGTCACTAGGTGATCTCATTACGGGTAAGTCTGGGGCTTGAACCTTCGCGGTTGGTTTCCCAGCACCTGCAATTCAGCAGGTCACGGTCAATGGATGATCTCATTGCGATACGGCTTCGTGTCGTGGCTTTGGCCCTCATGTGATATAGCTTCGGTCTGTTTGGCTTCGGGCCATTGTGATGATTGGTAGCTTCGGCTGAGTGGTTTTCAGGCCATTGTGATATTTTGCAGCTTCGGCTGAGGGCTTTCAGGTCATTGTGATGTTTTGGTATTTTTGTTGGAGCCTTCGGGCATTGTGATGCGTATCTATTTCAGCTCTGGTCTGGTTTACCTTCGGGTAATTCATTGTTGTGTTATATATTGATGATTCGCCGTTGGGCACTTGTGTTCTAACCTGTTGATCAGGTATCGATTGTATGCCATGGGCATAGTGTTTCACGAATGCTCGGTTCTTACCTTGGTTTGTGATCATCTCGTATTACCATTGTTATACCATTTATTCTGCCTTTGGATGAATATCATGTCGTACATGTGTTTTATATTCATTATCTAGATGACTGACCCCGTGGGGGCGGAACACGTTTCATGTTTTAGGTGTTTGCGAGGAGAGAGTTGAGACACAGGGGAAGACGATGGAGGCGAGGCATTCGAGCGATACTAGTCCGAGTTGTTTCGGTGTTCATGTCGGTCAGACAGTTTGGAGTACTCCAGTTTCGTCAGTTGTTGTCATTTTGTATTATCCGAGCAAGGCTCGTGGATGTTGTTGTATTTTATTTTGGCCATATAGGCCCATTCTTGTCATTGAAATTCCACGTCGGAATATTATGTCGGACATTATAGTAGGGACTGTGATTTTCCTTTTTGGTCAGATTAATGTATGTTAGTCGTATTCGCCTGGTAGATCTCCTGGTGTGGGGTCCATGACACTGTAATAACCTAATGGGATTTTGGGGGTGTTACACCGTGAAGCCTCACAACATGCGCAAAAAATACACGAGCCAACTTTTCCGGACCCCAAGTGTCCTTGATGCCCAGAAAGTGTGCCGACTTGGTCAGACGATCCACAATCACCAAAACCATATTCATACTAGACTTCGATCTCGGCAAGCTCGTGACGAAGTCCATCGAATATCTTCCCATTTCCGTTCCGGAATAGGAAGCGACTGCAACAACCCGGCTGGTCGCTGATGCTCGATTTTGACCTGCTGACAAGTCAAACATCTCGCTACAAATTGCACGACCTCTTCCTTCGAATCGTTCCACCAAAAGTTCCTCCTTAGGTCCTTGTACATATTACTTGAATCAGGATGAACTAAGTAAGGCGTAGCAGGGGCCTCATGCAAAATACTGTGCCTCAATCACAAGTCATTCGGAACACAAAGCCGACTTTGGAATCTCAACACACCATCCTCGTGAATCACGAACCTAGAGACTTCCCCTTAAGAACATTCTCTCAGATTTGCGAAATCATAGGATCCTCTAATTGCTTCAGTTTAATTTCATCGATTAGCGACGACGAAATTTCTAAAGCATAGAGTTTCCCGGCAGTTCCTGGCAACAAAATATCAACACTCAACTCGATCAAAACACACTGAAGCTCATATTGAGACGTAAGTATCTCAAGCGTTCGCAACGTAACCGGTTTCCGACTCAAGGCATCCACCACGACGTTCACCTTGACAGGATGATAAAGGATCTCGAGGTCATAATCCTTAATCAGTTCCAACCACCTCATCTGCCTCATATTCAACTCCCACTGAGTGAATATGTGCTTCAGAATTTTATGATCGGTAAAAATCTGACATGCAGAGCCAAAGAGATAATGGCGCCAAATCTTGAGCGCAAAAACAACTGCCGCTAGCTCCAAATCATGAGTTGGGTAGTTGAGCTCATACGGCCTTAACTGCTCGACACAAACGCAATAGTCTTGTCGTTCTGCATCAACACGCACCTAAGACCCTGACCCGAAGCATCGCTATAAACAGCAAAACCCGTGTTGCCACACGGCAACGCCAGAATCGGGACTGGAGTCAAATGCCTCTTCAGCTCCTCAAAACTCGACTGCCTTTCGTCATTCCATACGAACTTCTCGGACTTCTGAAGCAACTGCGTAAGTGGCCGAGCCAGTTTCGAGAACCCCTTGACAAACCTACGATAGTAGCCAGCCAAACCCAAGAAGCTACGGACCTCCTTCACATTCTTAGGCGGTGCCCAATCCAGCACTGCCTCAATCTTCTATGGATCCACATGGACCCCCTCGGCTGAAATCACGTGACCCAGAAATATCACTTCCTTCAACCAGAACTCACATTTCGAGAACTTCGCATAGAGTCTATCGGTCCTCAAAATGTCTAATACCACACGCAGCTGATGTGCATGATCCTCCTTATTCTTCGAAGATAAGGATATCGTCAATGAAGACGACGACACACTTATCCAAATACTCGATGAAAACCTTGTTCATCAACTGCATGAACACTGTCGGCGTGTTAGTTAGCCCGAAGGGCATAACCACAAACTCGTAATGTTCGTATCTCGTCCGAAAAGCTATTTTTGGGACATCGGAATCCTTCACCCGAAGCTGATAGTACCCTGATCTCAAGTCGATCTTCGAGAATACCGTAGCTCTCTGCAACTGATCAAACAAGTCATCAGTCCTCGGCAAGGGATACTTGTTCTTGATGGTTACTTTGTTTAGCTCACGATAGTCGATACATAAACGTAGTGAACCATCCTTTTTCCGCACAAACAGAATCGGTGCGCCCCAAGGCGAAGCGCTCGGTCGAATATACCCCGACTCAAGAAGCTCACTCAACTTCTTCTTCAACTCAGCCATCTCTGAAGGTGCCATACGATACGGTGCCTTCAAAATCGGAGCCGCACCCAGCTCTAACTCGATAGCGAACTCAACCTCACGGTCTGGTGGCAACCCCAGTAACTCGTCAGGAAAGACATCAGGGAACTCACTAATGACTGGAATCGATGAAAACTCGATCCCACCATCCTCCGCCTTTAAGGCGTAACACCAATAACCAGCACGCCCCTTCCGCACGAGTCTCATCGCCTTCAAGGCGTTAATTATGAACTGCCGGTTTCCCCTCTTTCGCCCCGCGAAAGAGTGCTCGGTGTCGTCCTCGGCTAACATGGTGATGATTTTCGTGCGGTAGTTCATGATCGCACCATGCCGCTCGATCCAATCATCCCCGAGAATCAAATCCTCACCCTCAATATCCACAACAATAAGATTAGAGAGCCAAACCCTCTCACAAATAACCATAGAATAGTCTCGGATCTCTCGATCACAAGCGATCCTATCACCGCTAGGAAGTTTAACGATGAAAGGCTCACAAGACGACAAGCAGTCGAGACTCAAACGGCGCACGCACTCTAGAGAGATGAATGAATGCGTAGCCCCAGAATCGAAAAGCACACTGACATGATGAGAATGAATATGACGGTACCTATAGACACGGTAGACGCTGGATCATCGGCCCTCCTCATCTCATAAACACGCGGATGAGCGGAGCCAACACTGGAAGCTCCCCCTCTAGCGGGCTGGCCCCGACCTCTCCCTCGACTCGCACTCTGCGGAGGCGGCAGAGCAAACGACCCCTGGTTCACACTCGGCTCCTTAGGTGCTAGAAAAGAAGCCTGGGCACCAAGAGTCTGCCCTAAACGCTCACAAAAAGAAGCATTGTGTCCCGACTGACCACAAGTATGACAAGTTAACGGCGAACGAGGACACTATAACATCTGACATCACGAGTGGAGGCACTGGAGGTACCTCGAAAGCCCCCAGAATAACGAGCCGAACCGCCCGCAGGGACATTAGCAGACTGAGACTTCTGCTGAACTCCGCCCTTTTGACCCAAAAAGCTACCGACGGATTTTTGTTTCTTATTTTCTCGAGCCGCCTCATTGGCCGTCAAGGACATATCATAAGCAAGATCTCTACTCTGATAGTCTTTTAAGGTGGTGCAGGCGAATCCAGATATGTAATCACGAATCCTCGGTTTCATTCGCCTCGAGAAGTGGCAGATCTTGTCATCCTCTTCCTTAACCTGGGCCTTCACGTAGCCTAATTCCCGGTTGAAATCTACAATGGCCCGAGAAACCGGGCCTGACGAACCGGCCAAGACAGTACTCCGCGTCCATAAGGTCTCTGAGCTCAGCCCAAGATGCAACATGATCCTGAGGTCCGACAACCTCCCACCAATCAGCAACATCCCCAATGAGAAAATACTGGGCGATTGGGACCTTGCGATCCCCAGGACAACTAGTGGCAGTAAGACCTTGGACATCTCTTTGATCCATCCCTCCAGCCAATCGGGTCTGAAGCCCCAGAAAACTGAGAAGGATGCATCTTGATGACATCCTGAAGCCAACGATCTGCCTCGGCCCGAGCAGTATGAGCCGGAGTCGGGTTTTGAACGGCCTGGGCTATCGCAGCCATTTGGTTCACCATCTGTTGCATTACAGCTGCAACACCAAGGTCGGCGCCATCTTGAGTAGTAGTATGACTATGACGGCCATCAGTACTGCCGGCTCCAGAAGAGTGTGACGTGGCCGCCCCACTGGCTGCCCCACGTCCCCAGTCGCGTCCACGACCACGACCACTACCTCGACCTCTTCCAGCATCTGTACTGAAGATAATAGGTGGCAAAAGTAACTCGGTGATAAGTACGAGAGAAAACAATCACAATACAAGAAACGGAAGTACGATACGAGGAAGCGAAAGAATCGAGTAAGGAAAACTTACGAACACTGGGAGTACCGAGACGCTGGCAGCGTGATGACGATGTGCAGAAATAAAACACACTACACCCAAATAACCGACAAGCCTAGGTATCCATAAATCTAGTTCTCTAATACCATTTTCTGTAACACCTCCAAGATATTCAAGGTATATTACACTGCCGTGGATCCCTACGTGGGACCCACCAGACTAAATAAACAATGACGCTCGTCTAACCATCTCGATTAGCGGGAAAACACACAACAACACAATAATAACTAAATGAAATCACCCGGTACAACCGGTAAACAGGACATCATCCAAATCCACAAATATGATTTAACATACAAAACATATCCCAAATCAAAAGTGCCTAAGTACTCCCGAGTACCGTCTATAAGTTCACAAGTTTGGAAAACAATACATCAAAATGGACAATGGAAATAAAGGACTCCATTGCACACGTCAACACCCCCGGCCAGTATCCTCGTACTGATCTAGTACCCGCTCGACCGGCTGGACAACACCTGAAATTCATAACAAGAATTTTCCCAAAATGGGTCCCCAAAGGGGTTAGCAATTACGCTAGTACAAGTAATCAAGGCAAACCATTCGCTTACACATTTCATAGTATATGTATCAATTCATTTCAAAATCCAAAACCAGACATGTCTTTTCCAGAAAACGAACAGTCAATAATCAATTTGCCTATGACCGGGGCGAAACCACTAGTCCCATTCAAGGCCTCTAAGGACCCTCCCGAACTGGCCATAATCAGAAAATAAATCACGCACAATCATCGCCTAGGACCGAGGTGAAGCCACTGGTCCCATTCGAGGCCACTAAGGACCCTCCCGAACTGGCTAGCGAACGAGCTCGTGAATCCGGAGTGAAGTCACGGATTCCCCCGAGGCTGCGTCAGACCCTCCCAGAGTGAGCAAAACACACATATTATACATCACCATTTCATGTTAAGCATAAAGGTTTCTAAGAATACTTGCCTTGAGTAATTAACGACGAAACGGAACGGAGAAACAACCACGATCGCTAGGAACCGACGAACCCGAACCTAACGATTCGAAGAATACAATCACAACCATTTCTAAACAATTACGGAAATAGAATACACCCGGAAACCCACCTACGATTCATGTAAATTCGTACAAAAAACGACGACGAGGGCGGATCGCAACCGAACCCTCTCGATTTCACAAATACCATGAAACTTACCATGAACTCGTAGGGAAAACAAGAATACCACCAAGATTAATCATATACATCATGGATTAATCAACAATACGGAACGAATCGGACAAAAACTCGAAAACCCCCAAATTTCCCAAAAATAGGGTTCTATGTGATTACCTTGGATTAAGGACGAAGAACACGAGTAGATGTTGTTAATCTACACCAAGAATTTAAGAAAGATGATGGCTTAGAGTTGCAAGACTTCGAATCACCCGGAGATCGCCCAAGGATCGCTCAAAACGCGGAGGAGGAAAGGAAATGAGAAAAAGTGACAGGAGTTGACCTGCTCTGGCCCTTATATATTGGGTCTAATTAGCGCACGCTACTCTTATGGTTAGCGCGCGCTAACGGGGTCGTCCAGTAGTCCAGTAGCTCCTGTCCTAAGACGTTAGCGCGCGCTACTACAGAATTAGCGCGCGCTACAACCAGCGTTAGCGTGCGCTAAAAAATAGTATCAGCGTGCGCTACTGCATACCGCCCGAGTCCGTAACCTCAAAACCTCCGCCCTTACCGAGTAGGATTAGCGCGCGCTGCCAACCTATCTAGCGTGCGTTAAGTCCCACCATTGCGCGCAATAAGAAGGGTATTAGCGTGCGCTATCGGACTACAATAGATAACTGGAGGGTCTCTGGAACGTCCCATTAGCGTGCGCTAAGGGGATCCTTAGCGTGCGTTAACGAATGCAGACCGCAGAACAGACAGCCCTCAAAGTTGGGAAACGACGAATTCTCCCCCAGGTGAAAAACAACGCGCATCCGACGCCAAACAACGGACCGAAGAAGACACACGAACAACAAGTTCGACATTAGAACTAAAGCGCTAAAAGAAAACACGATTCCGACTACCCAAAGGTTCGGAAAACGACAACGTTAGTAATCGCCCCATAACTTTGGGAAATTACAAAACAGCCTAGAACCTCCGAAATACACGATACATGATCGAAACAACAAACGAAAGCCCACAACATGCATAATAACATGAGATGGATCTGCGGCAACCCCGAAACGACGGTTCCGAACAACAATTACGAGAATCGAACGAAATATCGACGTAAATGACATTAAACACAGAATTGAGTAGAACAAGTCCGAAACAATCTCGGATGACAAAAAGTCCACTATTTAATATTCTCAAAATATCAATACGGTTACAAGTGAGTCATTAAAAACAAAAAATACACCAAAAAATAAAAATACCGGAAAAAGAAAATGTGGATATTACAATGTGTCTGACACGAAAATACGACACAAAACGACACGAATTTGCGCGGTGTACGACACGACACGACACGAGGACTTTTAACACACAAAATACGAAAGTACACAATATGAAGGTACACGACACGAACGATTTGTCGAATCTATAAACAACTGAAAATGGACCCTAGTAGTATTAGAAAAAAATTAAAATAAATCCCTTGAAAAGCTGAACCACAGCTAAGAAATTTAAATTTAGTTTCGTCTTACATAGTGCACCATGTGCGACGTGTCTTTATCTCACATCTCTAACGAAAAGTACAGTTGATCTACTCAAGTTCCAACTCCACAATCTACAAACATCAAAACCCTAAAAAAGGAGAGGAAAAAAAAAAAAAAAAGAGAACCCCATTTCAATTCTCCACTCGCTACCACTCACCGAAAATTCCTTTGTGTAGCTGTGGGACTATCTATGACCAAAAACACACCAGTAATGGAGCCTAGCCGAAAAACCCACGAGGAAGAAAACCCACATTGCTGAAAAACTTAACTGCAATGGGGAAGGGGGAGGATGATGAGAATCTGCCAAGTACAGCTCTTGATGCACAAAGCACAATCACTGGTGCTGGGAACAGTAATGGGTGCTGTTCGGGTTGCAGCAGGTTTCAGAAATTGGTGAGCTTCAGATGTGTGTTTGTTTTGGTGCTGGGTTTTGCGGTGCTTTTCTCTGCTGTTTTCTGGCTGCCGTTTTTTCAAATCGGGCATCGTAAAGATCTGGATCTGGACTATGGAGGTTTGTTTTCTCTTTCTTTTTTCGTTATTTAATTTTAAATAATTGGATTTTTTGGCACAAAATCTGTTCTTGGTTTCTGTAATTGTGATTATTTAGGTTTAAATATGTTTTGTGGTACCCTAATCAGATCTGCACATTTGGAATTTGGAATATATTGGGTTATAGTTATAATTATTTTACTTTATTTTTTGATTTTTTGATGCTTTACGTGTGGTTAATTTTAGTGGTAAAGTGGTGCATTTTGATTTTTTGATCACAAAAATTATTGAATTCTTTTAAATCGTTTAAATTGGATTTCCCGAGAAATTTCCGACTTTCCTTCTTGAAGATTCACCATCAAGATTTATATAGATGTAATTGTGGCGGGTATCCCACTCGTCTCTTCATTCTGCGGCTGTGGCAATGCTCATATAAATATTGGTATCAGTTTCTCTCTTTGAATCATAGTGTATTTCTATTTATTTTTAGATTAGCCATGGTGACTGACACAGACTTTAGGTGTTTGTCTTAAATCATATTGCATGTTTTTTATGGTTTTATACTAAGGTTTCTAGTTTAAGTAGTCTATATTATGTCACTTTTGAAGATATGAAGAATTAGTTGTGGATATCATTGCTTGCTTTCGAGGTCTTTGAGGATAGGATTTTTAACGGAAATCAGTGAGAAAAGTTCTTTTCAGCAATTGTTCATGTGGTATTTCTTGTTTCAGTAAATGTAAACGTTGTCTTAAGAACAATCCATACTTTTTTTTTTCATTTTTGTTGGTCTCATTGATTCAACACCTTTGGAACTCTATAAGTTGAAAAAGCAAACTCACAGACTGTTACACGTAAGAGAACTAATTTTGTGGGCAAGGCATGGGAAAGTGCAGTAATATACTCCATTCGTTCGTCCTGCTTGAAGATGGTATTTCAAAACATGATTATGTCCCAAGAGAAAAGTATACTTTCAAAAAATATCGTATTGTCTAAACTCTTTTTTTGTTGCACTTTACCTCCCTGAACTGGGTATTTTTTCCATTTTGCGACCTGAGCTATTTCACGTTGTATCATGCGCGGACACGTGTCATGAACAGTAGACACATGTCAGTTTTTGATTTGTCCAATGGGCAAAGTGAAAAAAAACATGCGTAGTTTAATGCAACAACAAAAGAATAATGGGCAAAGTACTGAAAAACTCATAGTTTGGCTTAGTGTAATTTACTCGAAAGAGAATTACTAGCAAAAAAAAATTCAATTTGTGAGTCGTGACGGTTCTTATTCGTTAATTAAAATATAATATTTGTTTAATGTTAGTACTCTCCAGGTCATGATATAGTGGCAAGTTTTATGCTGAGAAGGCCAGCTTCTTTTATTCAAGACTATATCCTGCAACTTGAGGGTGATATTTTCGATGAGATGAGCTTCTCCTCTACGAAAGTAATACTCTCGATCTTACTTCTTTTCATGTCGAGATTTATTAAATTAAACCCCCTTTTTTAACCGTATAAAACTTAATTTTCATTTCCATGACAGGTGGAAATAATATCTCTAGAGTCATCTGCCACGCCAAACATAACAAAGGTTGTGTTTGCCATAGAGTCGGATGCGACTACCAAAAGTTTAATCAGAGCCAATTTTGTGTCGTTAATAACTCACCAATCATTTCTTCGTTTGACTGAATCTTTGTTCGGGGATCCTTTTGAATTCGACGTGCTCAAATTCAGAGGAGGGATTACTGTTAGCCCCGAGCAGAAGGCGTTCCTTATGCAGAATGTTCAGATCATTTTCAACTTCACGTTGAACTTCTCCATTGATGAAATTCTTGTAAATTTCGAGCAACTTAGGAGCCAACTGAATGCAGGCTTACATCTGGCCCCATATGAGGTGTGTGGAAGATCCTTGCTTTGTCTTGCTTGCCTTACATCCCTTTTCACATCACCAAGACTCGTTTCTTGAAAACAAAGGAATGATTACAAAAAAAGTACTATGGGTTTTAGTTTACTGACAAAAAAGTCTAATTTTATCTTTTAAAACTACAAATAAGCCCAGAAGGTTTATAAATTGTAATTTTAGTTCTCCTAACTCTTTGGGGTAGGCAATTCGGTCCTTTAACTTCTTGGTGCGGCAATTGGCAATTCTGGTCCTAGACTATTTTGCTCTTTAACCAATAGCAATTTCAGTCCTGTAACTCACGCATGCATTTTGGATATCTTGGCACTTTAGGCATTTCGGAAATGAAATACTGAGACAGGCATTTGGGTTAAAAAATGCACCGATTTTAAACTTATAGGACAAATTGAGCTATTTTGAAACTTATGGGACCGAATTTGCAAATTTTTCAAATATTCATCATAATCATCATCATTAATCTGCACCTTAATTCCAACTATGTTCGGTGACATGAAGATTGAGTGTCAATTAATTGTCTAAAATTAGTTAACATAAATTCATGCAATTACCAAAGTGGCAACTTTTGCGTCGGATCCCGCCCTTCCTGTCGCACCGGACTAAAATTGCTACTTTGCATAGTTATGACCCAAATTTGTAGCATGGGACCAATTTTGCAATTATGTCAGGTTATAGTTGTTTCACAAATTACCGGGCAACAGAGTGCAATTAATAAAATGGAAACAAGGTTTGTACTTGCAATTATTGCTAAAAACAAATCGAATATGTTGTTTACGAGTCGGCAAAACCTCAACAGCTAAAAATTCTTCTCTTGCTTCTTTTCCCGACAAAAAATGCAGAACTTGTACATCAGGCTGACCAATCTAAAGGGTTCGACTGTGGCTCCACCCACAACAGTCCAGTCGCAAGTTCTCTTAGCCGTGGGCATTAATCCCTCTAAGTGGAGACTCAAGCAGCTGGCTCAAACCATAACTTCTTCCCACACAAAAAATCTCGGCCTCAATAACACCGTGTTTGGACGCGTCAAGCAAGTTAGTCTTTCGTCCATACTGCAACCCTCAGCCTCACCATCACCTTCTCCATCTTCTCTGCCGCCATCCCACCACCACCACCGCCACCATAAATCCATCCCCACACCTAATATTTCACCTTCGCCATCAACGGGGCACAACCATGGATCTGCATTTGGGAGAGGATCACCTACATCCGCGCCTGTTCCTGCACCAGGTCCAGGAAAGCGTAACGCACCACCACCGCCTCCAGGCTGTCATTTTGGTCCCAATAATCCATGGAAGCACAACAGCCATTCTCATGTGGCACCTTCTTATCCACCAGATTATGCATTCAGTCCTACTCCATCACAACCAAAGCCAAAACATCTCCCCTCTCCCATACGGCCTTCATTTCATGCGGCAAGTCCACCAAATGCGGTTCGTGGACACAGTCATCCCCCATCACGTGCAAGGCCATTGAATGTGACGCCGATAGTGTCGTCACCCTCACCCTCTCCATGTAAGTAATAGTTTTTTTTTTTTTCAAGTTGCCAGCATGCGTGATTAGTATCTTTTTGTTTTTAATAAATTGCGTATGTGATGAATAGGCGCATTTTAAGTAGGGTTGGTTGCACATTGCTCTTTTAACTATTACGTCTTTTACACTTTGCCCTGTACACCGACAAAATAGTTGACATATATTGATTCACGTTAGGTCCAAGTTAGCTTCCAGGGGGGTTAAGTGCAGTTGTGCAAAATATTCAAAGTTAGGTATGATGAAGAGAATTTTTTCAAAGTTTAGTAGGCAAAGTGGAAGACTTCTAGCTCATCCAGGACCAATTGATAATAATAAAAATAAAGTTGATTACCATAAAATACCCGAACTTATCACATATTCAAATTGTAGCTCAACCTTTAAAATATCAACTTGCACACTCGTAACTTTCAATTTTGCTTATTTAAAAAAAAAAAGACTAAAACTAAGAATATTTAATTTTAAAAACAATTTGGCGGAAGCCATGTTTGAAAAGATATTGCAAATTAGATTATCTAATTGTCATAAATAATATCTTAGAATATTAAGAGATGGAACTCCAGTATTTGTGTCAAGTAAAGTCATCATAAGCCATTTAAGAAACATGAAAAGTTAGATTATAAAATTCCTAATGTTTCTAGTTTGAGCTTAAATTATGAAAATACAAAAGGTTTGGGTTATTTAAGTAAAATATACTAGTACTAGTTTTGATAAAGTAAAATATTTTGATGTATTTTTCTAGTAAAAGGTAAATAAAATAACCGGAAAAAAGATTAAAAAAACAAAGACAAAAGAAGAAACAATAATACAACAACAAAATCTGAGCCGTCATTCTGGGATCGGCTAACACGAATCGTCCTTTGAAATCGTCAATGGCACAAAAAAGATCAATTAAAAAAACGAAATAAATAAATAAATGAAAATACGAAGTATAAATAAGAATCAAATCGACTCAGGCGAAAGAAAATAAAAAAATAGATAAAACCTATAAATAAAAAGTAAAATGTATTGATGGTGAGTGTCTGGTAGAGATTAAGTGGTGATTGTGATTGTTTGATTTGATCAGTGTAAACTTTCTAAAGGGTCAAATTTCGGAGTGAATCGTAAAGCTTTGAGCGGGATGGAGGAAGTATTTAAGTAATTCAGGACTAACTTTAATAATTACTATTTCTAACATAAATAATTTTGTAAAACATATCATGCGGCCAAGTGCTCTACCCTTGATGTTTAGTCTAAATACGAAAAAACCGCATTTATATTTTGAAGTACAAACTCGTATTTGTTTTTACAAATTTCTCCATTCAATGTTTGCAAGTTTTAAAATAGAAACATGTATAAAAGATTAAGAGGCTGTTGCAATTTCGGAAGATAAGTGTATTTTCTAATTATCCCTCTCTCTTAATACATAACTAGTGGATAACCCGTACCATTATTTAGTCGTAATACCTCCACTAGTTAATACCCATGCCAGCATATTTTTCTAGTCGTAAACATGTTTGACTTAACATTTTTGATTGAATATCTCTTTTGCAGCCTCTGCAGTTATCTTATCCTCCAATATACGGTCTCTGCTGCTGTTCGTATTAGTCGTACTACTTCTCTAGTTAGCAGAAAAAAGAAAAAAAGTGAGAAGCATTTTGTCAACCGGTTGCCAAAACTGTAGGTATTTTGCTGGTGGGAGCGATGAAAAACGGCTTTTTTCCACACGGTTGACTGAATAAAAAGTCGTCTTTGTGCTTGTAAATATTTCGATTGAGAAAAGTTGTGCAGTGGCTGAAATGCGTCGAGGTCAAAGTCACAGAGGTGACGGGCCTGTGATGACATGTAATGCTGCCAAATTGTGTTATGATATATTTCCCCCCCCCCCCTCACCACCACACATATAAATTGAAGGAAGGGAAAAAATCGACAAATGTAAAAACTTCCCCCCTTCGTTTTCTAATCTCTTACGATTCTTCGCCATATAATTATACGATATTCTGCCGAAGTATTTCTGTTTGGTGTTCGAGATGATGTGAAGCAAATTTGTAATCGAAACTGGTGTATTTTCAACTCTAGGCTGCATTTTTTTTTTTTTTGATTGATTGAAGATGTAGTCATCTAGGCTTGCAAATGTCAGAGGTGAACAGACGGGTATGAAATTAAAAATGATGAAAGATCAGATGAAATTATTAAAATAAAATCTTTAGTTTTAATTGGTTCTTCATACTTAAATTGTTGAGAATTTCCTAACATATAATTTTAGAGGTCTAAGAGAGAAGCCCTTTGGGTAACACCATAATACATGTGGATGGGTTTGAGTTTGGAAATATGATTATAGCTAAGGGCATAAAGACCTTATAAGTTGTGTAGTAAATAAAGTTGGGTAGTCATCGTATACTTTCTCGGTTCTATTATAGTTGTAACGTTCATACTTTTATTTGACCATTTTATCTAATTTATATGTAAAAAAGAGTTGTGTGAGATCTTATTAGTCAGAATTTCAATTTCTTGTTTTTAATAATAAAATAATTAAAAATATCGATAATTAATGTTGTATCTTGACAAACGTGAAAATCAAAATATTATAGAATGCAAATTTAATTCACCATTCAATCTACGCAAAAATGTTTGTGTACCATGTAGTTTACGTATTTACCCTTAAATAAAAAGGAAGAGTTAATCTTTATATATGTTAAAAGAATATAGTCATTTGGGAATGAGATTTTTAGCCCAAATTTAGTAGGTATAATGGCGGTTTTTTTTAATAAAATCGTTGCAAAAAAAATAAAGAAAAATAGGTGTAATTGCGGTTTTTTCAATAAAACCGTTGCAAAAAAATTAAAGAAAAATATTTAATAAAAGCAATAAATTTGAAGATAAAAATACAGGATTTCCCGCCCAAATTATTGTTAGTATATAGTAGTTCTAATGACGGTTTTATGAATAAAACCATCGCAAAAAAAAATTAAATAAATAAATTAATAAAAGCAATAAATTTGAAGATAAAAATATAGAATTTGATTACAATAAATCATCACAGCCATATCCTTCACTAGCAGGTTATTGTATAGTAGTTGGAATGACAGTTTATCAAAAAACTGCCCCATTAGAATTGGTGGTTTTTTTAGAATTGACGATTTTGTTAGGAGTGCCGGTTTAACAAAAAATTGTTTATGTCTTCCTATCCACAACAACCATATTGTCCACTACTTTGGTCACTAACATAAAACTACCTTATAACCGGCACATTAAAATGGAAAACAATATAAAAGGAGCCTCCAGCCAAGGAATATACATCAACTCCATTCCATTCTTCCTATAGTTGCAGAAACGAACCATAGAAATATATTAACAAAAGATAGACAACATATCGATTTGGAGCAGTATAAGAGATCTGGAACCCAGAAATTTTGGATGGAGCATAGATTGCGTCTGGTCAGATCATATGATGTACTTGATTTTGCTGGGAGAGACATAAAAACAGTTGAATGCATATTTCACGATGTAAACAATAAGATTCTATTACATTATGATTACGTTTTCTATATATAAAGATGTCTCTCATTTACTTGATGCAACACTGTGTAATTCTTTTTATTTATAGGGAGACAGGATCCATGCTCAAATAAAAAAACCATGAGTTTCGAAGCACATGCCTATGTTGCAGGAAGGAAAACTATATAGAATGTCTAAATTTTTGGTTGCCTTAAATGATATGCCATATCCAACAACTGATGCACCCTTCATGATCAACATTTGTGGATGAACTCTCATATATGAAGATCCGAAAGAAGAATTTCCAAATTTGAGATTTGTGCTTAAAAGTTTTGCAGATTTTTAAGACAAACACCAACATTGTCACAGGAAAACTTTACGGTAAGTTACTACAATTTCTAAATTTCAGGATAACAATATTTTTTTCTATATTCCTCATGATTTTTTGATACAAGACTTCGAAGATCCTATCCCATCAATTGTTGAGAGCACATATTCATCCTCTGGCATTTACACTGAAGATTCGTCTTACTTTAAAGAAAGGGCGATTTTGGCACCTACACTAGACGTCGTTGATGAAGTGAATCAGTACATGAATGCCCAATTAGCTGGAGATGGACGCTTATATTTAAGTTCGGACGAACCATGTCATTCAAACAAGACAACTGATGTCATAAATGCACTTCACACAACTGAATTTTTGAATGAAAGCAGATCTTTAGGGGTTCCAAACCATGAACTTAATTTGAAAGTAGGTACTCCGGTGACGTTGCTACGAAATGTCGACCATTCAATTGGACTATGCAATAGTACAAGAATGGTCGTGACAAAGCTCGGGAACTATGTCATTGAAGCTAAGATTTTAACAAGAAGTAACGCAGGACATCGAGCACTAATTCCTAGAATGTCGTTGACACCTTCTGATCCCAGGCTATCAGTCAAATTCACAAGAAGGCAATATCCCTTGATTGTGTCGTTTGCAATGACCATAAATAAGAGTCAAGGTCAATCTTTGACTCACGTTGAACTATTTTTAAGGAAACTAGTTTTTTTGTCACAGTCAACTATATGTGGCTTTGTCAAGGGTTACTCATCCAAAGGGTCTCAAAATCTTGATGGGCGACAAAGAGAGCAACAAATCTACCACAACAAGAAATGCCGTCTATAGGGAGGTCTTCCGTAATTTGTAAAATTCGTTATTTTCATTTATCTCGGACAATATTAAATCTATCGCACTGTGTTATATTGATTTATATCCTGTATTTGTATGTGTTTTGTAATCAACAATCAATTACCGACGCTTGCTTGCCGACACCCAACAGCTGATATCTCTGAAATTTGCAAAATGCTTCCACTTAAAGTTGGATTAGTTCATATTTTTTATAGAGTTCAAGAGTGCTTAATTTTTTTTTTGGTCGGTAGTTCAAGAGTGCTTAATATAATGTTGTCCAAACGTTGCCCAACATACAAGCTAATCGGCATTCATCCACTTTCTACACGTGGACTAAAATCGTTATCTGACTTAGGACGTGTTCGACAGCAGTGTCTCTAGTAGTTTTCAGTGTTTTGATCGAGTCGAAATTCTACCAAGAATAACAAAAAATTGGATTACTAAACACCGTCCAAAATTACTAGACACCGTCCTAAAATATTACCTTTTTGCCCTTAATTCATATTAATTAGATTTAGGATCCTAATTTGACAATACTTTTCTCTCTAAACAACCCACCCGACGCAGCCGCACCGCCGCCACACCACCGCCGCAAAGCCGCCGTCCGCCGCCATATTACCGCCGCATAGCCGTCGTCTGCCGCCGCACCGCCGTAGTCCGCCGCCATGACCGGAAAAGGAAAAGCTCCGGTAACTATTTTTTTTCGTTTTATCGTTCATTGGCGCCGCGGCCGTGAGTGCAGCGGCAGCGGCCGTTATTTTTGTGAGCGTCGACGATGACGCCTTTGCCATGCACGAGCGTCGCCGATTCCGCTGTCCATGGCGCAGCGTCACGGCGACGCCGGCCTTTACGACGCGTCACGGTGGGCGTCAAACCATGTCCGGGCG
This sequence comes from Orobanche coerulescens, assembly GCA_033398695.1. Lineage (NCBI taxonomy): Eukaryota > Viridiplantae > Streptophyta > Magnoliopsida > Lamiales > Orobanchaceae > Orobanche > Orobanche coerulescens. The sequence goes on along the minus strand of CM065807.1, from coordinate 8,712,359 downwards.
TCGAGACGGACGCCTGGCCATTGATAAGCGTCTATATCTCGACGCTTGGACCATGGAAGTAGCGTCAGGACAGACGCCTGTGCCATGGTTCAAGCGTCTGCTTCGGCTCGCCTATCATTTTTTGAAAACAAATAAAATTTTCAATTAATAATTAATAATGTGTATTCTTTGTATGATTATTACTTATTAGTTGTATTGTTTGCTAAATGCAGATGAGAGGAGGAGCGGGCAAATCTATGCCGCTAGTCACAGAGTTGATGGGTTCTGGAGCGCGTCACACCAGAGCTCGTGGTGTTGATGCTTCCGTTTGTAGACAGCGGGAGGCAGAGCGTAGGGGATTCGAGGACGTATCTTATACTGATTTTGGTACTGAGGATTCGAGCGAGTATTATTCGCACGATGAGGCCGACGATCAGGAGGGTGGTGATGATTCTTCTTCATTTTCGTGCCGGGTTCGGAAGGGGAGAGGGGGGAGGTTTGTGACTTCTGGGTCTACGTAAACGGCGTAGGGCAGAGGATGATACATCTTGGATGGTTTCTGAGGAGATGTCTGGTGGCCCTATCGACGGCAACGTTATCCCGAGTTTCGGTGGGCATGTCGCCGCGCGTATCTGGACTGGAGATATGAGAGGTTTGCTGAAGTGTCACACCAGGACTGCTGCTTGTCAGAGCTTGAGTCAGTGGCGCTCAGTGATGTCACCCTCTTTAGTGAGTCGGATCAGTGGGACTGGGTTATCCCACCTGACGGACGCCATGTTCAGACATATTGACTCCCCGTTGATTTCTGCGTTCGTTGAGCGGTTCAACGTAACGCGTTTGATCAGGGTGAAGATGATCGTGGATCATAAGTGATATGTTACGGACAACTGCAGGATCGCTCTGTCTGACATCATCGACAAGGGCCTGAAAGTACCGCTGGTCCTCCGATTCAGCACCGGTAGAAGGATCAACAAATTCGGTCGTGTCCACACCATCCCTAATAATAAGTGTTTGCCAAAATATGTGAAGACGACTAACACTGCATGGGGTCTGTGATTCCATAAGTCTCTTGAGCTCACACGCACAAGGAATCTGATGGGTGGTTTGGAGTGCACAACCGCAACGATGGTACACTTGATCACTTAATTCTCTCATACGTGTCAATTCATTCGTGAAGAACTTGCAGCAATGATGGGAAACACGACAGCGCAAGTAGTTGAACGGAAAACCAGAATACACCACGCCTGTACGACACCTAGACTGTTCCAATGTGTATCTGATCTGCGTAAGTTGTAATTCAATCTCCTGGTTCACTTTGGTCCAGACGGTGTCGAGGGCTCCGGTGGAAGAATTAAGTCATTGCTTTAACTCGGCATGTGCACTCTCAACTCTACAAGTAGTTATCGCTTCAACAACTGACATCTACTGCAACAACCAACAACCAATATCTACAGTTACTTTTTGCTGAACAGACCCTCAAAGTATCATTAAATCAAGTTGGTATGTCTAATTTTGTGTTTAATTAGAAGAAGGGATTTTAATTAGAACCCTTCATAAAAAAAGGAGCGGAGAGAGGAAATCTTAATCTATTTCCCCTCATGAAAATTTTTTTTATGTAATTACTTCTGTGATTTAAAAATGTCCAGCCATAAATAAGAAAACCGCCCCTGCAGAGAAATCGGAATACGGAGAGAGTGTACGCGTTTTACCTGTTTTTCCTGAGGAAAAAAAGGGGGAGAGAGAGACAGGAGAGAGAGAGAGAGACAGACACAGAGAGAGAGAGAGGGAGAGAGAGGGAATTTATTTTAAAAAGGAAATAACTATACGTTAATGCCATTTTGAATACCAAAGATAAAAAGTTTTTTCTTTCCTTAGGAGTTTCTTCTTTTTTTCGGTGACGGAATAATTCGCTCTCTCGCTCTCCCGTTGCCGTTTTGTCGCCCTGAATGCCTCACCAGTATTCAGGGTACGCCTCCTCCTTTCTCTCTCTCTCTCTCTTGCTGTATTTCTTCTTCTTTCCTTTTTTTTCAGCGAATATTGTTGTCGCATTGCGAATTTGTGGATTTTATTCGGGATTGGGATGTGCATTTGACCTGTATGCAATTTTGCATTTTTTTTTGAAATGCATTGGGTTCTGTATAGATGATCAAAGATTTTTAAACTGTTGAATCATTTCTTTTTTAAATGGAGCATGTTACATTTCGTTTCGATTATATTCGTATCACGGTATGGTTTCGATTTTAATTTTATTTTTTGCAATTTTTAGTTCTTTTTTTTTTCAGATTGTCTCATTTAATTATTTGGCTATTCATGGTGCAATAGCTTCTTTGACGAATTCATTCTGAAATAAGATACATTTGCATTCTGTGGATCAGGGGCATCTCATTCTATAAGTCTGTATCTGCATTTACTCAATTGAAGTTGATGAGACTTTCATATGATTTGTTTTAGGCAATTTGTGATCGTTTATGAAGCTTGAATTTGTTCTTTTTTCTTTTTTTTTGACTTACATGGTGCTCAATTGTTAAGGATTTACATAGATAATCTCCGTTAGAGGCGGACCCAATATTTTTTGAAGGGGTGGGCTAAAACTTATCAGAGGTATGGGCTTATATTATTTTTGTATCTCCCCTGGTTCCGCCCGTGTCGTCGCCTATTCGGAAAGAATAAGAATCAACGACGATAGTGCATAACAATTTCGGTTGCATTTAATTCACACATTTTCATGTGTTCGTTCTCATTATATATCCATAAGCCTTTGTTTTATAATGCTTTTATTTAGCGTATGTCGGTTGAATCTTGTATGGCTTCATATCTCGTACTAATCAATTGAAAGTGACGAGTGTTTTCATAGTTCTGTTAATCAATCAATGAATTCTTGAGTGAAGTCGATTTTAGGCAGGTTTCGTAACAATGAAGTCGTGGAATATTGAATTTCAACTGATTCTGCTCCTGTTTTTTTTCCTCTGATTCCAACAAGTTTGTTCCTTCTTTCTGTCCTATGCAGTCCATTTTGGTGATTTTTAAGCAGAGAAGCGAAGGTATAATAAGACGGTAGGTGGCAACACCATGAACATACTGTAATTCGGGATTTATATTTTGTGCACAGGGATAATATATTGAATGGTGCTTACACTGTTTAATATTTTGTAGGTGTTCGGAGATTAGCACCATGGTTCTAGTTGTTGATTTTTGCAGCCTTTTTAATGCGAATTTCGAGTAAGAAAAAATATTCACCGTATATTTTAAACTTTCTGCTGCTTCTTTCTCTCTAGATTTTTCATTTGTGGAAACCTAAATTATTATTGACTGTTGGTAACTTTCAGTGAAATGCTCATTGAAACAGATGTAGATTACTATAATCAAACATCTATTGATGCCCTATTGATCAGAATATATTGAAGCATGATTGATGAATATGAACTGGTAATAGATTTCTCTGACTGAGGTCATAGAGAATTAAAGGGTATCATATACATTTCGTACATATCAAGTATGCTTTTCAATGGATAGCTTAAAATTATAAGGTGTTTTGCCAAAATAATCCTTTTGAGTTTTTTTCCTTAATTTCTCTGTGAATATCGGAAAAGTTATTTGAACATATTTCGCTTAATTGTAATGTTTGATTGCAGAAATGTGATGTCTAATCTCCCAGGGAAGACTAACCACACTCAAGAAATTTCTTAAAAAAGAATAAAAAGCAGCAGCAGTAGCCCCTTAGCATGTATATTAGCCGTTCTCTCCTGCACAAATCGTTTCAATATGGCTGTAGCTGTTGATCAAGTTCATGGATTCAAGCCATTCGCCCGACCCCCAAGATGCAATCTCCAGTCTTTCTCTCAACTTGATCACAAGATGCTCGATTTCACTCAAACCAAGCTCGGACAATCCCTTGAATGCGCATTCGAGCTCACCAACATCCACAAGAGCTTCTCCACTCCATGCCTGTCTCATTCTTCTCAAGTAAAAGATGATTATGATACCGCCTCAAGGATTGAAATCATCGTGGGCCATGCTGCGCCAAGAGTACGTGCTCTGGTTGCCGAGGTAGCAATAGCTATGGCTTCCGGCGTCAGTCCCGAGCCCGTGTCGAGTGGGCTTGGCGGGGCCTACTTTTTGCGGGCTCAGAACGGCGACATTATAGCTGTTGCGAAGCCCATAGACGAGGAGCCTCTAGCAATTAACAATCCAAAAGGGTTAGCCGGAAGGATGTTAGGCCAGCCTGGCATGAAATGCTCAATTAGGATAGGCGAGACAGGACTTCGTGAATCGGCTGCCTATTTTCTCGACCATGATGGCTTTGCCGGCGTCCCTCCAACGGCATTAGTTAGATTCTCTCATGTCAAGTTCAACTTAAATAATCCTGAATCAAATCCGACCCAAATTTACAAAGTTGCATCCCTTCAACGTTTCGTGACTCATGACTCGGATGCCGGAGATTTGGGCCCGTCGAGCTTCTCGGTCACTTCCGTACACCATATAGGTATACTAGACGTAAGGCTGATGAATCTCGATAGACATGCGGGGAATATTCTGGTGAGGCAAGGACACGAGAGTTATGCTAGGGGTACGGCTGAGCTAGTGCCGATAGATCATGGGTTTTGCTTGCCAGAGTCTCTTGATGACCCGTATTTCGAGTGGCTCCATTGGCCGCAGGCTTCAATACCTTTCTCAGAGTCCGAAATTGATTACATATCACGTCTTGATCCTTATAAGGATGCCGAGCTGTTAAGAACCGAGCTTCCTTCGATCGCGGAGTCCTCGATTCGGGTTCTAGTGCTTTGCACGATTTTCTTGAAGCGAGCGACGGCTTATGGGTTGTGTCTTGCCGATATAGGCGAAATGATGACTAGAGAATTCCGTCTAGGGGAAGAAAATTGGAGCACCTTAGAGAATCTTTGCGTGAATGTTAAGGCTAGCTTGAAGAACGAATTAAGTGGTGGTGGTATTAGTGGGAAATGCAACTATTTTGAAGAAGAAGAAGAAAAAGAAGAAGTTGATGAGATGTTTCAATTCGACGATGAACACGAGGACGTCCCGGAAAGTTCGAGTCACTCCCCTACAAAAGGTAAGTCGTCCAAAATTCCAAGATTTTCGTCGATGAGTGCGTTGGATAATCCGAAATCTTCTCTTTTGAACGAGAATGATAGATGTTTGATCGATGATTGTGGTACGAACTCGTTCTTGGACGGTTGTGTCGATAAAGACGAACGTGGTGGCGACAGTAATCCCAAGGCAGTTGGCTTGATGAGGAGTTTGAGTTACTTTGTACCGAACTATAATCTCGACGGTCAATGTATTTGTTTTAGTGAGTTGGATGATGAGGAGTGGAGGTTGTTCTTGGAGAGTTTCGAAAGGACATTGCCCGAGGCTTTCGAGGAAAGGAAATCCATGGGTTTGTCGAAGCAACGGTTGGGATCTTCGTGTGAATTTTGAGAATGTTTGGAATTTGTTGCCCCAGTTAACTGTGTAAAAAATTTAGAAGATCTGAATAGGATGTAGATAAAAAAAAAAAAAAGTTCTTAGTTCATATGTGAGGAAAAGTGATTGAGGCTAGAAAGCCATCCTTTCCCTTGTAACTTGTAAGCTTTTTGTGCCTGTGGTCTGTGATATGTTTCTCTTATTTCATAGTTCTCTAGTCTCTCCTTCTTCCTCCTCCTCTTTTTTTTTTTCCTCTTAATGCAAAAACTGTATATAGAACTGTTGAAAATTAATTTTTCTTAGATGTATTTTCAGGGCAATTTATATCAGGAAAAATTACTTTAAACTCCTCAATCTATTTCATCTAGACCTGGCAAACGGGCTCGGCCAACCCAAACGGGTTAAGTTGGCGACGGGTTGGGTAATTCTTGGTTGGGCCAAAAAGACCCAAAATTTTTTGGGCCAAAAAATAGAGACCCATGGCCCAACCCGGATGGGTCTGGCCTGGCCCTTGGGCATTTTTTTAAATATTAAAATACTTATAATTTTTCGTTTCTTATCTTTTTTTTAAATATAAAATAATCCTCATTACACAATCTCCGATTTCTCATCCGTTGTCCTTATATATAAGTAATTCTAAGATTTTTAATAGAGTTATAATAATGGAATTTTAATATTAAAACTATATTTTATATATTAGGATAGCAAAAGAAAAAATATTATTCGTCTAAATTGAGCATGCAATGATATATGTATGCTAAATGTTTGATTTTATTATTATTTAAGTTCATTTGAATTTGTGACTTTAAAAAATTATCAAACAAAAAACATATTAAAAAATTAAAAAAAAACAAAGACAGGCTTGCGGGCCGGAGTCCGGACTGGCCACTCGCGGCCCAAAACCCAAGTTTTTATGGGTGGCCCAACCCGACCCATGAGTTTGGGCCAATTTTGTCAGGTCTAATTTCATATGTGTGAAGTGTCCCCTAATGTATTGAGTTGAGTGATAACAACCCCCCAACCTATTTAAAAATGTGTTAACTGCGCTCGAGCAGCTAGGGGTGTAAATCAATCCGAACGAATCGAACATATGCATGTTCAAACTTGTTTGAAATTTTATCGAGTTTTAAGCATTATGTTTGATTTGATTTGAGTAATAATCGAGCCGAGCTTGGACGAGCTTTTATCGAGCTGAAAGCTAATCGAGCTCGAGTAGTTTGATATTTTTATATGTATTTTATAATTTTTATTCAAATCGAGTCGAGTTCGAGCCGAGTTTTATATTTTATCAAACAAAAAATTGTGTTCAGCTATGGTTGATTATATTAACGAACCGAGCTCAAACGAGCTTTTTACCAATCGAACTCGAATCGAGTATCGAGTAGTTTGGTTTGATTTCCAGCCCTACTAACAACCATTCTGTTGTGTCGCGATTAACACATCTCGATGGCGATCGATGTAAGGGCCGAGCGACCGAGTCAGCGTCAAATGAGCCACGGCACTCCTACCAAACGAAGATCCCGGATCAAGTCCAAACGCGGAGCGATCGACATCAAGGGCGATCGTCTCTTGGCACATAGCGATCGACTCCCGTGCCCGGCCAAGGACGACCGCCTCATGCCACGTGTATAACCAACATCCGTCGTATCTACCAAGACCGGATCTCGGAGTAAAGACCCGCGTGCAATTCTGGAAAAGGCACCGTAGGAGAAGGCCTTTGACTCCAGCCCATCAACAGCTGTCAACGACAAGGACAAACCTCACCTACCGACAGACCCGCCGAAAGGTCCAAAGTGGACCTCCCAAGACAGCGACGTAAGGCACATGGCGCCTTCTCACTGGTTCGCACAGCTGGCTGTTAGTAGCAGCCGCGGACTTTAAGGGAATCGACCCACGTGCTGAGACGATCGCCCGCTTATTATAAGGCAGTAAAGGCGATCGCCCAGCTACCTCCACTCCTATAAATAGAGGACTTCCAGCATTTGGGAAAGGGGCTTCTTCTTCTCTCTCAGGTTGTCCACAGACACTCAAAACTTCTCTCTCACTCTCGATCGAAAGACGATCGGCCGAATCGAGCATCACATCTCATTTGTTACAAGAACACACAGAGCTTTAACTCTGATTCTTCCGGCAATCATCAACACTCAAGAGCTAGATAACTAGGGTCTTTACACTCATTGTAATTGTACTCTAACATTAATATTTGTACTCTCAAGTATTCGTATTAATAATATCTCGCGAGAGCATTCAAGCTCGGGCCTAACAAACTCGACAAACCTTGTGTTATTTACATTCCCTCGGATGTGCTCTCGCATTTTGTTTGTTACTCGTCCATTCCAGCATATCATCTCCGGATAATATTTTGGGTAACAACAATTGGCGCTAGAAGAAGGGGGTCTACCTTCATTTTCATTCCGACCGTTTCGAAAACACTCACTGTTCTCCGGAGCATATACTTGAAGAAACACTCACTATTCTTGAAAAAAAAGCCTCCAGAATAATGACGTCAGCCACCCCATCGAAGAAAGCCACTCTCCGATCTGCCAAACGCCTTATTCTGGCTCAATCCGAGCCCCAACCTACAGCGGAGGGTAGCCGCAGTGGCGCGAGACTCTCGATCTCGCCCCCGAGGGACGGCCCTAGCCTCTCGCTCGATCAGTTCCAAACCGTGGAACAGATCGAGGGGGCCATGGCCATCCTACGGGAGCGACGGAGAGCATGCGGTGCGCCCGCTATTACCCCATCAACCATCCGCCGCACGGGAAAACGAAACCTCAATGGGTTACTTGTCGAGCAATCGTCAGGAAGCCCCGATTCACGAGCAGAAGCACTCGCGAGGCGGGACGGTTCCGTTTTCAGCCGCCTAGGAAGCGACCCATCATGGCGGTCGGGGCATTCTGGCCCCAGCCATGAGACGACGGAGCTCGAATCCATCACCAGGAGTTCGGCGTACCCAACTCCCAAAAGGCAGGTCGGTCACTTGTCTCCCCCTCGCCGAAGAACCAATATCGGCGGCGACGATCTCATCACCTACCGCGGAGCCAGGAGATCGGTACACGATCGCCTCGACTCCCGCTCCGAGAGCCAAACCACGAGCGACCAAGCTACGGTAATGGCCGCCATGCAACGCCAGGTCAATGGCATGAAGGCGCTCCTAGAAACTGGGGCAGACGCCAAGAGAAAGATCGCCGGGCCAAGTGAGTCGCTCGCGGTCCAGATCGAACTCGTCCCCGTGCAGCCAAGGATCACTCCTCCTCAAACACCTTTGTACGAGGGGAGATCGGACCCCGAGAATCACCTGAGCAAGCTCCAGATCTACATGACCGGATGCGGGGCATCAGACGCGACCAGGTGCCGAATGTTCCCGTTAACATTGGGCGAACTGGCCCATAGGTGGTACATCTCACTGCCACCGCGGTCAATCAGTTCCTTTGATCAACTGGAGAGCGATTTCACGTCATACTTCGCCTCCAAGGTCGCTCGACCAGAAGATCCCCACCGCATGATGAAAATCAAGCAGGGGGAAGACGAGTCCGACGAAGACTACATCGACCGGGTGGATGAGATAATTCTCAACGGCGAGCTCGTAAACGACGAGATCGCCCTCTACTCAGTCCTAGGGGGTTTCAATGGTATTTCGCCCATGTTCAGGCACCTTACGAAGGACATCCCACCGACCTACGCAATCTTCCGCGCCAAGGCCGCAGACTTTTTGGCCAGACGGAGGTTGCTCGCCCTTCGCCAAGGCGAGGGGGTAGAAACGGCGATCACCAAGTCTAACAAGGCAGTCGCCAAGCCACCCGGTGATTTCAGGACCTTCGAGGATGTGGTAGCCCATATCTACCACAACCTCAATCTATCTCCGGCTCATTACACATGTCCTCTAATGTCTGAATAGTTCTCTCTGATTGTCCGTCGGACTGAGAGTGAAAAGATGTGCTGAAATTAAGCTGAGTTCCCATGGCACGATGAACTGATTTCCAAAAATGAGACACGAATCGCCCATCACGATCAGAAACGATACTCTTAGGAGTACCGTGCAGTCTCACTATCGCTTTGATGAACAGCTGGGTAAGTCTCTCGGGACCCCACGTATCCTTAATCTCAAGGAAATGAGCTGATTTAGTTAAGCAGTCCACAATCACCCAGATCGTATTCATGCCACGATGACTCGTCGGCAAACTCGTGATGAAATCCATAGAAATGTCTTCCCACTTCCACTTTGGAATAGAGAGAGGTTTCAGCATACCCGTCGGTCACTGATGTTCAATCTTGACTTGTTGACAGGTTAAGCATCTCGAAACAAATTCTGCGACTTCTCGCTTCATATTACTCCACCAGTAACTCTGTTTCAAGTCTTTATACATCTTGCTAGACCCCGGATGAACGGAATAAGGGGTAGCATGAGCTTCTCTCAAAAACGAGTTTTTCAACTCGTCAATCGTCGGTACGCACAACCGATTCTTAAAACGCAAAAGTCCATCCTCGTGGACCACAAACCCGGGGGCTTTCCCCTGAGTTACATCCTCTCGAATGCGTAACAAAAATGGGTCTGAACCCTGATTCTCCCTGATCGCCTCCGCAAGTGGCGATGAAATCTCCAACGTACAAAGTTGCCCTTGTACTCGCTGTAACCAGACCTCGATCTCAGGTCTAAGGAATTCCTGCTGAAGCTCCTTATGAACTATTAAAAGAGCAAGCATCTGCTCTTGAACAGAGTTACGACTCAAGGCGTCGGCGACAACGTTCGCCTTGCCCGGGTGGTAAAGGATCTCGATATCGTAATCTTTGATTAGTTCCAACCACCGTCTCTATCGCATATTTAACTCCTTCTGAGTAAATATATACTTTAAACTCTTATGATCGGTGAATATCTGACAGGTAACGCCATCAAGATAATGACGCCAAATCTTCAATGCAAAAACCACGGCTGCTAACTCCAGGTCGTGGGTCGGATAATTAACTTCATAAGGTCTCTATTGTGTCACGATTTATTCATCCCGACAGGCGATCGACTATAAGGCCGAGCGACCAAGTCAACATCAGTCAAACTATGGCTAGCTCGCCAAGTCGAAGATATCAGACCACCATCAGGTACCTAGCGATCGACTCCCAAGGCGATCGCCCTTTGGCAGCTGGCGATCTACTCTAGTGACCGGCTAAGGGCAATCGACCTACGCCCCGAGCAGAGATGATCGCCCGTCTAAGTCATCGAGGACTGGATCTCAGAAAAGCACCCACGTGCAGATCCATAAAAGGCGCTGACAAGATCTTTTGCTAACAGACAAGATCTTTGACCAAAGCCTGTCACCTACCCCACCTACCGGCATGTGCGCCGAAAGTTGTCAGTAGGGCCGCATGTGACTAACTCAGGACGCGTGTAAGCTCCCCATTGGACCGAGTAGTTGACTGCCAACAACTCCTGCAGACGTTGAGGGGACAGGCCCATGTGCTAAAAGACGATCGCCCGATTATTATATTGCAGTAAAGGCGATCGCCCGGCGTATCCAAGCCCTATAAAGAGAGAACCTCCTCCTACTGGAAAAAGGTTCTCTATTCTGAATTCATTTTAACCAACGGTTCAGAATTCACTCAACGTTTCTCAGTTCCGAAATACATTCCACCAAAAGTTCGCATTCTCTCACATTCCGATACATCCACGGAAATACTGAAGAACACACATATCACCAAGCTCCCGGCTATCTCACCGGAATCCATCTCAGGACTTCTCTCTCCAAATCTCTCGTCCAGAAGACGATCGGCAGAAGCAGCAAGTCTCCACTAGACAGATTCCAAGGGATTCACAAGCCCAGAAGCCCAAACATCCAGCTATATACTCGCCGTGAGAGGCGGTCGATCTCTCACCACCGCGACTGTTCATCACCTTTGTTACAAGAACTCACAGAGCATCAAATCTGGTTCTTCCGGCAATCTACACGCTCACTAGCTAAGATAACAAGAAACTTTACACTCATTGTAATTGTATTCTTACATTAGTACTTGTATCCCCGAATATCGGTGTTAATAATATCTCGCGAGAGCATTCAAGCCCGGGACTAACAACCCCGGCAAATCTTGTGTTATTTATCTTTCTCACGGAAGTGCTCTTGCATTTGTTTGCTATCTCATCCATTCCAGCAATATCTATCTCCGGATAATATTTTGGGTAGCAACAATTGGCGCTAGAAGGAGGGCGCTTTAACCCTCAAACTTTTACTTCTACCGTCCCGAAGAACACTCACTGTTCTCGGGGCATATACTTGAAGTGACACTCACTGCGCTTCAAAGAAAACCTTCAGAATCATGACATCCGCCGGTACATCGAAGCAAGCTGCTCTCCGAACCGCCGGACACCATATCCCGGCTCAATCCGAACCCGGACGGCAGGGGGAAGCCGCGGCAACGCGAGACTCTCGATCCCGCATCCGAGAGATGGCCCCAACCTCTCACTCGATCAATTCCAAACCGAGGAACAGATCGAGGAGGCTATGGCCATCCTGGAGGAGCGACGGAGAGCATGCGCGCCACCCGCGATAACTCCCTCGATCATCCGCCGCATGGGAAAACGGAAATTCATTGGGCTACTGAACGAGCGATCGTCAAAGAGCCCCGATTCGCGAGGAAAGGCTCTCGCACGACCGGACGGATCCATATTCGATCGCTTGGGACGCAACCCATCCCGACGACCGGGGCACTCTGTTTCCAACCTTGAAAAGACGGAATCCGAATCCGTCACCAGGAGTTCGGCCTACTCACCTCACAGCCGAACGCATGTCAGCCATCTGACTCCCGCCCCGATCGCTGTGGACTCGTACTAATCGCCTCGGCCTCGCTCCGATCGCGAGCCGCTAACGCCAAAGCACGGCGATGGCCGCCATGCAACGTCGGCCGACGAGATGAGAGCACTCTTAAACACAGGGGCAAGCACCAAGAAGAAGATCACCGGCCGACCGAGCCACTCGCGTCCACATCGAGCTTGCCCCCATACAACCAACGATCGCTCCTCCTAAAACACCTCTGTATAAGGGGAGATCGGACCCAGAAACCCACCTCGAGTAAATTCCGAATTTACATGACTAGGTGTGGGGCATCGATGCAACCAAGTGCCGGATCTTCCCGCCGACATTGGGCTTAGCCGCCCATAAGTGGTACGTCTCACTACCACCACGATCGGTCACTTCTTTTAAGAAATCGGCGGATGACTTCACGTCATACTTCGCCAAAGAAGGTCGCTGCACTGTAAGGCCCCGCCGCATGATAAAATCAAGCGGGAAGGACGAAATCGACGCAGATTACATCGACCGGTAGACGAAATCATCCTCACCGCGAACCCGTCGCTGATGAGCTCGCTTCTCTATTCGGTCATGGGGGATTCCACGGTCACTCTCCCATGTTCGACATCTCTCCAAGGATATTCCCCAACTTACACGATCTTCCGCGCTAAAGCCGCCAACTTCTGGCCAGCAAAGGCTACTCACCCTCCGCTTAGACGAGGAAACGCCACCTCTTGTCCGGAAGATAGCGATCGCCAAAGCAAAGAAGGCGATCGCCAAGACACCCGGAGATCTCAAGGCTTTCGAGGACATGGAAGCCCATCTCCTCCATACGTTCAATGTAACTCCGGCACATATTTTCTATGCCATCAAGGGGCACGAAGAGCTCAAAAGCCAAAGGCGATAAGGGACCACGGTCACCGACAACAATCAATATTGTGCCTACCACAAGAGTCCCACACAAAGACCAACAATTGCCGCGACCTCCTCAAACAAACTCGAGACTGCTCGAGGAGGGCAAGTTGATGCCTTATTGGTTTAGCCGAAGCCCCCGCCTATCTCTATAGACTATCGTCCGAGTCGAATGCAAAACAGGCTGGGAAGCTCATACGAGCCGACCCCTGGATCAACCTCGGCGACCGTCTCTATATGCTTCAATCAAGAGAAGGAGACCACGGAAGTCATCCCGATCTCCCTCCTTATTTAAGAAACCGGAGGACTCGATCGCCATCCGCAGTTCACCGTCTAACACGATGGACTAAGGCACGAGATCGCCTCCCCCGCACAACGTACACCGTCGAAGGTCGGCATCTACATGACGACCCAAGGTGGAAGAGTGCAGCCATGGTCCTGGTGGTCGATAATTCCGACTGCTTAGGCCATGCAAGGTCCCTTTAGGCCAAGATCGCCCGCCCTTCGTTTAAATACGAGGCCGGCGTAGTCTGAGGGCCCTCCAAAACAAATCAGTGGACACGATCGCTCGCCCTCAAAGGTTCATCATCTGACATGGTGAACCCGGACAATGCGACGTGCCACAACCCCGTCTCAACGTACACCGTCGAGGTCGGCCATCTCCATGGCTGGCCGAGGTGGAAGCAGAACTAACAAGCCGCGGGCGTGGAGTTGATTCATCCGACGCTGCCCCGCGCAAGGACTCCTCTAGACCAAGACCGCACGCCTTTCGTTTAAATACGAGGCGAGGTGCAGCCTAACGGAGGACCCTCATAATAAAGTGAGTCACGATACACTCAATGTCTTCGCGCATCAAGACATGATCAAGGAGTCGGCCCATTGAACTCCGCGATCGTGCTCGGTTCCTCAAGATGGACGACCGTCCCCGAGGATTCGACAAAGTTAAAGACCGCTCACTCAAGGAATTATTTTCATCCCCTTACTCCCACTAAGTGAATAAAAACAAGGGGCAAGAAGAGTGCGGACTACCTACACGACGATCGTCGCTATTCAACCACATACGGAGATCGTCATTTTTTCAGATGTAGTGCAGCGATCGAACTTGTTGTAAAAAGTTGTCTTATGAGTTTATCAATTCATTTGGAACTACCCTCGCAACGATCTCTCCTCACGCATTTGTACAAAGTCAAACAAAGACTCAAAAATAACCATTCATTCAAGTGATAAGTCAGAAATCCAAATGCTCATTTTATTACTTGAAAAATAGAGTACACGGTCGCCCGAAGCCATAAGTACTAAAAAAAGAAAACTACAATCTACAAATAAAGAAAGATAAAAGCGTAAAAAGGAAGCGCCTCGTGCCCTGCCGGCCTTCGCCATCGGCATTCGGCGCGGTCCCCTCATCTTCCGGAGCATCGGGATGAGCAAGACTGTCTGGAGACGGATACCAGCTCAAATCCACGCCGATGTCCGCCAGGTCCAAGATCGGCAAGGAGAAAGCCGAATGGAGAGGATGCTCCAATGCATATGACTTGAACTTCTCAGCTAGAGGACCGACCTCCAAGCCTCCCTTCTTAGCCGCTCGGATCGAGTCGGCGAACGCCAAGTAATAGGCGAACTCGCTGACATACTCCAAATTTTGGAAGGGATCGGCCTTGGTCGCCTCAACTTCTCCTCTCAGCTCGGCCATCGCCTGTTGCGATCCCTGGATCTCGGCCTCCCTCGCAGCAACCTTCTCTTTCGCCTCCGCCACTGGCCGCCCGAGCGATCGTCACCTTCTGGCGATCGGCCTCCTCCTCAGCAACATTCCTCGCCTGGACGGCACTCTGCATTTGGTCCCGAAATCGGTCGACCGCCATTCGAAATTTCTCCGTCTCCTTCTTCTCCAGCTCGAGCTCATGGCTCGCCCGCTTGGCCGCCTCCAAGGAGTCCTTCTCCATAGCCACGATCTTGTCAGCAAACTCGGCGTTCTCTTTCCGAGCCGCCTCGAGATCCTCCTGAAGGCGAATAGTGGAGGGCCTCCCCTCAAACTCCTGAGCAGCCTGGAAGGCCATGGTCGCCGTCTGAAGAGAAAGGGCGACAACGATGCATCGAACTCGACGATCGCGCGAGCGATCGCATCCAGATCGATTGTCCACGCCTTCGGCAGGCGGAAGCACTTGCTAACATAGGGAGGAATATCACAGAATGGCGAGGAGATCGCTCGCCAGAAATCCACGACCATCGGTGGACAAGAAGGATCTGCGCGACGACCGCATCAAAACAGATAAGATAGTAAAACTCCTACGCATATGCAATTGTCAAACACGAAATGCCGTCTACCTCTCGGCCTTCTGATCCCGACCAAAAACGGCTTCCTCGAGGAATCTCGCATCCGCGATCGCGCCTCCCGAAAAGCCGCAGAGGGCGGCTCGCGCTCCGAGCAACGATGGTGATCGGAGGCGCGGCGATCGACACTCCATCGCCCGGGCAGAAACGGTTTCTTGCGGCCTCGGCCTCTACGATTCGCCCAAGACCCTCCTCCGAATTTCCTCCTCAACCACGACTCGCTCTACGCGAGGCTCCGGCTCCGCACGAGGCTCCGCCTCCGAACTATAGGCAATGCGACGGTGGAACCCGAGTCGACCTCTTCGCGTGAAGACGGCCAGACTCCTGGGTTCGACATAGCGATCTCACGGAGGCTCCAAAAGCGAGGGAAACGAACCTCTGCAGCTTAAAGACGATCGACTAACGGCCGACACTCCTTAAAATAAGGCGATCGCCTAGTAAGTAAAGATCGCAGACCACATACTGCACCGCGAGATGTCTCGGGAAGCGGAATAGTCGAGCCGACAACCAGGCGACTCTCCTTGTTGATCCAAGTGGCGTCTAGGTCGTCGTCCAAGAAGCTCCTAATTCGCTCCCAAACAACGAGGAAGTCGAAAGGCGGCTCCTCGATCGCCGGAATATGAAAGCCTCAGAAATGTAAATCAAATTAGATCACCCAAAACGCATCCAAGCGAAGGGAGAGTCTAAACCCCACGGATTCCTCTCCCGAAATTCGAGGGATCTCCGTCGCTGTGGGATTGTCGCCGAAGCTCTCCACTTGCCGCCGACCTGCAACCACTTCGCCTCGATCGCCCGTATCTTATTCGAACTCCATGAATCACCCGGCCGATCGGCCTTGAATATGGTAACCGCCGACCAACCTCTATGAGCCGTCGGTTTAAACAGATGATTCATCTCCAACGGCGACGGAGGCGGTACAGCGGTGACCGCCGAATAGGGTGAAAGTGCAGATGATTTGGAGCCGGGCGTTGGCGTCACCGAAGTGGCGCCACATTCCAAGCGGCCAAGATGGGAGACCGCAGCGACGAGGGAAGCGTAGCCGGCCTCCATAACGGCCTCACTCATCGCGACCATACCCATCGGAGGCCGGGTCGGCTCGTTCATTCTCCGCGGCGCGAACATGTCCACATCTCAAGGAACATGGAATCTTGTCCTCCGTGACGCGGCGATCTCTCACGGACGCCGAGCTCAGATTTGGCCGAGCGACCACAACGATCACCGCGGCACGATCTCGCGACCGCTTGGGGAGCACATAGGGATAAGCGACCGAGTATCCCCGAAATCGAATCGCGGAGTAGGACCGCCAATCTCTCCATTATTTCAAGAAAGGCCCTATAGCCCGCATAAAATCACTATGTTGCTCCCAAGAAGCCCCGATCGCGGATCTCTCTCGATCTGCGATCGTCTCTCCTCAGCAGCCGACTCCCTAGCAATATCGGCCTCATTGAACAAAGCCTCAACTTCAGCCGGGTCGATTCCGGCTCGAATTGCTTCAGCCGCCGTCTCCAGGTGGAAGACGGAAGAAGTTTCTCCCCGGGCAGCCGATGTCCCGGCGGCAGAACTGGTTCCCGCTCCAAATGATGATGAGGTTCACCGTTCCGGCCATTTTCAGAGTTAGAAAGGGAGAGAAGGATTTTTCTTACCCTAAAGTGAAATCGATCGACGATCGGCTCTTAGATCTTCAGAAAATTCGGCAGCAGGTCCTTCTTTCTCCAAAAAAGCACGCGTGAGTGAGACTGCAGCCCCGCGCCCTTTTATAGAGAAGGCAGGGACCCGATTGCAATAAGAGAAAACCTCGGGGTCGAATCTCAAACGGCGCACTGGTTGACTCCTCGAGACCAGCGTGCGCGTCTTTTCGAGGACGCGTCGGCCGAGGAGTCATTAATAACCGTTGGCGTCCTCCAATAGGAGCCCGACACGTGCGAGGAGACTTTTCAACGCCCGTTGCTTTTTCCCCGTGATTCAGCCGCCAACAGTCGTCCGAATCGAGCATATCGGCTCAAAGACGATCGCGCTTGATAAAACACTTAGTCGCCGTCAAAAATTCAATGATCGCTAAGAAAGCCACCTCACCCCATGTTTCCAACGTATGAGCGAGCGGGGCAATTGTTGTGTCACGATTTATTCATCCCGACAGCGATCGACTATAAGGCCGAGCGACCAAGTCAACATCACCAAACTATGGCTAGCTCGCCAAGTCGAAGATATCGACCACCATCGGTACCTAGCGATCGACTCCCAAGGCGATCGCCCTGCACCGCGATCTACTCTAGTGACCGGCTAAGGGCAATCGACCTACGCCCCGAGCAGAGATGATCGCCCGTCTAAGTCATCGAGGACTGGATCTCAGAAAAGCACCCACGTGCAGATCCATAAAAGGCGCTGACAAGATCTTTTGCTAACAGACAAGATCTTTGACCAAAGCTCATCACCTACCCCACCTACCGGCATGTGCGCCGAAAGTTGCCGTAGGGCCGCATGTGACTAACTCAGACGCGTGTAAGCTCCCCATCGACCGAGTAGTTGACTGCCAACAACTCCTGCAGACGTTGAGGGGACAGGCCCATGTGCTAAAAGACGATCGCCCGATTATTATATTGCAGTAAAGGCGATCGCCCGGCGTATCCAAGCCCTATAAATAGAGAACCTCCTCCTACTGGAAAAAGGTTCTCTATTCTGAATTCATTTTAACCAACGGTTCAGAATTCACTCAACGTTTCTCAGTTCCGAAATACATTCCACCAAAAGTTCGCATTCTCTCACATTCCGATACATCCACGGAAATACTGAAGAACACACATATCACCAAGCTCCCGGCTATCTCACCGGAATCCATCTCAGGACTTCTCTCTCCAAATCTCTCGTCCAGAAGACGATCGGCAGAAGCAGCAAGTCTCCACTAGACAGATTCCAAGGGATTCACAAGCCCAGAAGCCCAAACATCCAGCTATATACTCGCCGTGAGAGGCGGTCGATCTCTCACCACCGCGACTGTTCATCACCTTTGTTACAAGAACTCACAGAGCATCAAATCTGGTTCTTCCGGCAATCTACACGCTCACTAGCTAAGATAACAAGAAACTTTACACTCATTGTAATTGTATTCTTACATTAGTACTTGTATCCCCGAATATCGGTGTTAATAATATCTCGCGAGAGCATTCAAGCCCGGGACTAACAACCCCGGCAAATCTTGTGTTATTTATCTTTCTCACGGAAGTGCTCTTGCATTTGTTTGCTATCCCATCCATTCCAGCAATATCTATCTCCGGATAATATTTTGGGTAGCAACAGTCTCAATTGCCGTGAAGCATAAGCAATGACTTTCCCGTTCTGCATTAGTACACATCCGAGACCCTGTCCGGACGCATCACTATAAACCACAAATCCCTCCGTCCCTTGCGGTAAAGAAAGGACAGGTGCTGAAGTTAACCGGATCTTGAGTTCCTCAAAACTCTGTGGACACGCGTCGGACCACGTATATTTTTTATCCTTCCGTAAAAGGTTCGTCATGGGTTGAGCGATTTTAGAAAATCCCTCCACAAATCGTCGATAATAACCCGCTAGTCCGAGGAAACTTCGGATTTCCTTAACATTTTTCGGAGGTAGCCAATCTCGAATAGCCTCTGTCTTTTGAGGGTCGACACGAACTCTGTCTGATGAAATTACATGTCCGAGAAACGTCACTTCGGACATCCAGAACTCACATTTGGAAAACTTTCCAAAAAGTTGATCTCGTCTCAACACGTCGAGCACTTGATGAAGGTGAAGCTCGTGTTCCTCCCGGTTACGAGAATAAATCAAAATGTCATCAATGAAGACAACCACGAACTGGTCTAAATAGTCGATGAAAACCCGATTCATTAACTCTATGAATACCGCAGGTGCATTAGTCAATCCAAACGGCATAACCACAAACTCATAATGACCATAGCATGTTCGAAACGCCGTCCTCGCGATATCTGACTCTCGAATCCGCAACTGATGATATCCAGATCTTAAGTCGATCTTGGAAAATACTGAAGCTCCCTGAAGTTGATCCAAAAGATCATCGATACGGGGTAAAGGATACTTATTCTTGATCGTCACCCGGTTCAATTCCCGGTAATCAATACACAAACGGAACGAACCATCCTTCTTCTTGACAAACAACACTGGTGCTCCCCACGGGGACGCACTCGGACGGATATAACCTTTCTCGAACAACTCCTCAAGTTGATTCTTTAATTCCTGCATTTCGGTCGGGGCCATCCGGTACGGTGCCTTCGATATCGGGGACGTACCAGGCTCCAACTCAATCGTGAATTCTACATCTCTCTGTGGAGGCAAACCAGGTAACTCGTCTGGAAAAACATCGGCATATTCCCTCACTACCGGAATATCTGTCAATATTACTGATGATTTCTCGATTTTGGTCATATAGCACTAATAACCAACACACCCCTGACTGAGTAATTTCACTACTTTCATCAAGTTAATGACCTTACCAGAACAGCCGGGATTACCTCCCTGAAAAACACATTCAACCCCATCATCTGAAATGATAGTGACCATACGCTTACAGACACTAATGATGGCATCGTGACGATCCATCCAATCAATACCCAAAATGACGTCGTCTCTCGATAAATCTACCACGATTAGGTTTGCTAGCCATACACGGCCCTGAAGCTGAATCGGACAATTCTGAATCTCACGATTTCCGATAATTCGTCTACCATCAGCTAGACCAATAACATAAGGTTCACAACTAGTAGCACTACCCAGACGTAGTCTACTCAAACATGACTCGGAAATGAATGAATGCGACGCACCAGTATCAAAAAGGGTACACATAGGTTGAGATAGAATATCGAGTGTACCTGAGATCATTCGGGCCTCTGGATCGTCAGTCTTCTTCATCTCGTAAATTCGGGGCTTGCCGGCCCCCGAACCAGATGCTCCCGTCTGATAGCTCTTGGCTCCGCCTTTGTTAGCTCCTGTCGTCTTGAACGACGCTGACTGAGTGGTCTGATTCTGCACCGCTGAATGTCCTGGAGCCTGAGATGACGCCGGAGTAGGTTTAGAGTCCCTTCGACGAAAACGGGCCCTATGCCCAGCAATCCCATAGTTGTGGCACGTGACGGTCTGTTTCGGACATTTGGTGCTGAAATGACCCTGTTCTTCACAGTTGAAACAGGTGATGGCCGAGCTGGCCGCTAGTGACTGAGATTCCGCGGGTTTAGGCGCCATAGGAGGCCGCTCATAAAAAGTAGAGCCCGCACGTGGTTTCTTGAAAGTGGCCTGACCGTCGTCAGACTGATTACGGTTCTTAGACTTCTGGCCAGCAGATGAAGGTTGTTGCTTAGCAATTTCCTTAACAGTAAGCTCGTAAGTAAGAGCTTTCTCGATGAATTCGGCCAGAGTGGTGCAATTATGATTAAGCAACTGTAGCTGCATACGAGGTTTCAGTCTCTTGCTGAAATACTTGATCTTGTCCGCCTCAGAATGAATGATAGATGAGGCGAACGGAATAAGTTCCTGAAATTTTTCGGCGATGGCAAGAACATCATCGTCCGCTGAGAAGTCGGGAGTGAGTAATTCCGACAACTTAGCCTCCCTTAGCGGGGCTGGATAATACCTCTCCATCATGAGAGTTTTGAACTGATCCCAAGTACATGATCCTTCGGTGGGCTTCAACGATAACCACCATGAATGAGCGCTCTTACCAAGATAGTAGGCCGCAACTGAAACTTTATGTCCTTCGGGACACTCTACCATGGCAAATAACTTCTCGAAATGCTCAAGCCAATGAACAATATCCGCCGGCTCAGATGAGCCCTCGAAGGTAGGTGGTCTCTGGCGAGAGATATCGCCAATGATATTGCTTACACCCATCTCTTGCCTCTGAGGTGGCGGCGGAGGAGCCTGTTGATTTTGGGTAGTGGAGTTATGCATCGTCTCTATTATTTGTGCCATCTGAGTCATTAGGGCCATCATGCCCTGCATAAAAGCGAGTGGGTCAGCCCGAACACCCTCTGACTGAGCTGTGTCCCGGGTACGACTCCCTGATAGTGAATGATTACATCCAGGTGAATGAGTGGCAGCATCACTGCTCGATGAGTTAGCATTATTTCTAGCATTCGCGCGTGTATTCACACGAGCTCTCGGGTTCCCGCCTGCATGTTTCGACAGGGTTGTGTGTATTCAACTCTTGAGGATTGTTGTTCTGTGTAACTGACCCCGTTGGGGGATATTGTTTTTCAGGTCATGGCAAGGCAAAAGCACGGGGAGAGCACGTTGAAGGCGAGGAGTCCCAATGATACTAGAAGGGGGCCCCAGTCTTTTCAGTCATTTATGTTTCCTTCATTTATTCCACTGCAGACATTCCGTTTGAATACTCATTTCACTCAGTGTTGTATATTTTATCTCCATATAAAATATACACGTATTCTGTATTATCTTGGGTGTGTTGTATGAAACTCCTCATCGGAGTAATTAATGTTGTAATGTGGTTCGGTACTACATTTACCCTGTGTAATTCATTCATTTTCATTCGCCTGGTGGGTCCCAGTCGGGGATCCACGGCACTGTAATATCCGCCTAGTTTGGGGTGTTATAGAGTTAGTATCGGAGCGTGGTTTTGAATACTACCGTCCGAGTCATGTCTCATTTGTAATCATCGTCATCAGACTAGTATCATTGGACTTTCGCGTCACGTGTGACCTGTGCAAATGCCGAGCCAATCAGACTGAAAGAACTGTAAGACTTCTAACGCCATGGTATAGTTTCTGGCATTAATCACTCATTCATCATTCAAAAGTCAACAATCCTCATTCATCATTTTCATTTGTGATCAAGTCGATCACGTTAATTCATTAATCACTCATTTCATTTCATTGTTCAGTTATTAATCTTAAGGATCATATCATTAATCTTGTTAACTTGTTCAAGATATTCATTTCAAGAATTTCATCAGATAATCACGTCATTTCAGTTGATCATTCATGTAATCATTTTATTTGAGCACGTATGCTCATTTTCATCATTTCATAATATAATCATAATGTGATATTCATGCGAGATATATAATTATCATATGACCTTCCACTTCAGTATGGAAAGAGCTGGCAGAGGACGCGGGGGAAGTTTGGCCGAGTACGGCCGTATCAGATGAGTTACGATCATAAGCATGTGCGGCTACGGACGTATGACTATCGGCAGGTGTTAGGACGAGGGCGAGTAACGCCCGTATGAGGTGGCTGGTTATGGCCGTAAGGCCGTTGACTTGGGATGTTACGGCGGTAAGTAGGCTGAGTTACGGTCGTAACCATGGCTGTATTTAAAGGACTTGGACGGGACTTTGAGCTCATTTCTATCATTTCTTCACCTTGTTCCGATAGAGAGAGCTTGAGGGAGAGATTTTTCATCATCAATCACTTGGGTGTTCGGTTTTCATCATTTTCATTCGTTTGTGAAGCTTGGATAGTCGATTTAAAACGATTTCATCGGATCAAAGTTTTTGGATCTTCAAAGGTAATATTCTTCAACATCTTGGCTTTCGATTTTGTGTTGAGATATGATGTTTTGGACGTTATAATCATGTTGTATGAAGAGATATACATATGATTATGAGTGTGTATGAATATTCATTGGATTATTGAAGGGTTATTCAAGAACACCTTGAATATTGAGTTGGATTTGGGGGTTTTCGATTAGTTGTTGTTGTAATCACGAATTTGGATATTCATATTGGATTATTAATTGTATTGAAGATGTTCTGTTAGTTTGGAACACTCCTTGGGGATTTGATATTAGTATAGTTAAGGATTGGTTGTAAACAATCGAAGATTGGTTACAACGTCGTATCGACGTTTTGAGTTAGTTTTAATCGTGCTTGATACGTATATTGAACGGATTGTGGGTGATTGTGTTGTTCAAGGTTGTTCGAGCGACCGACATCTCATTGTAGGACGTTGTTCGTGGAAGGACATTCTTCACCGGTGTTGAGTAAGTTAATACTTACTCGGTTAAAAGGATACTCATTCCTTTCGTTGTTGTTCATTCATAAATCATAATTCATTCATAGTGTAATAATCATGTTGAGACTTATAATTGTCAAACTAATCATTCAATTCACGAGGAACGACGGTTCCAATCATTTCATTGAGCTACCATTCATTTCATTATTATCTCATCTCGATGAGTCATTCTTGACCTTTGTCGTATTGTTATTTATTAATGTTCATTGGTCACTTTTGATCGTGTGACCTTCTGGGTTCATATTGCGTAGCCGGGTGCGTATGTGTGGAATTTTTAGTCGGACACACGATAGTCATGTGTTCGGGTTCACCGACACATTGGACTGTGCACACGGTAATATACCTCCGTGAGACTAATTAGGTACAAAGACGGGTGTGTCCGGGCACTCATCTTGTGCACTTACACAGAACATTACGGACGTACTATGATGCTCCTCTTCAGCTTAACTTCATAATTAAAGGATATATCATGATTGTGTTTATTCAACTTTTAAGGATTGTTGTTCGGTGTAACTGACCCCGTTGGGGGATATTGTTTTCAGGTCATGGCAAGGCAAAAGCACGGGAAGAGAACGTTGACGGCGAGGAGTCCCAGTGATACTAGTAGGGGGCCCCAATCCTTTCAGTCATTCATGTTGTCGTCATTTATTTTCCGCTGCAGGTTTCCATTTGGATACTCCGTTTCATTCAGTGTTGTATATTTTATCTTCATATAAAATATACATGTATTCTGTATTATTTTGGTGTGTTGTAATGAAACTCCTCATCGGAGTGATTGATGATATATTGTGGTTCGGTACTGCGATTATGTTATCTAAGTCATTAATTTTCATTCGCCTGGTGGGTCACAGTCGGGGTCCACGGCACTGTAATAGTCGTCTAGCTTGGGGTGTTACATTAAATTCATCCATTTTGCGCTAAATATATTATATAATGCAATATAGAATGTTGTTAAGTTAGTATATTAAAATATAATATTATAAATTAGGGACATGTCAATACATTACCTAATTATACATTCGAAATATAAAATTTTTAATGAATAAACTAAGCATATACTTTTAGGTAAGAGATAGAAAATGAGTAAGTGTAAAGTTTTGAGAGGGGCGGGGAAGTATTACATATAATTTTACAAAGTATTGTGGTTGGGTGGTCATTGATAAATCTCTCGAATTATTGTGGTTGAGTTGGGATGAATATTAGTACATGGAGATAGATAAATTAATTAAATATTGAAAAGTTTGTATGGTTGGATGATTGAGATGACCGCTGTTAAACATAGCTTAAACATATAATAAGAATGTGTATTACTTCCTCAGTCCCGTCCAAAGTGCAACATTTGGTCTAAAAAAATAACCCTCTATAAGTGCAGTATTTCATTAAATACCATAAATCACATCAAACAATCATTTTTTAATTTTTAATTTTCACCACACACTCACCATCAATACCTTTTACCTTTTAATCTACACCACACACTTTCCATCAATATTTATAAAATTTACACATCTATTATATTTAATCAATTGTCTTAAAATACACTGTTTACACGAAATATTACTCTTCGACTGAAATGAAAGTCTAAATATATCAAGCAATCCACTAAACTCACAAGTGTAATCATTATGTTTTTTGTCCTTTAGCAATCCATTAAATCTAACAAGTATAATCATTATGTTTTTTGTCCTTTTTTTATTAAAATTTTCATGTTTCCCGTGCTTCTCTTTCATACTTAAGTAATCATTAACTATGTCTCTAATTTTTATTATTTTTTACTTATTTAATTACATATATATATATAAGTAAGCAAATATTAAAATATTCATTAATAAATAAAGTAGAATTACAATAAATAGAATATTACATAATTACTTCGATAGGTCAAAAAAATCAGGAATACGATAATAATATTCACGAAACTCTTCCTGACGACTAACATATGGGTCTTCCCATTCATTGATAAATAAACTAGAATTACAATAAATAGAACGTTACATAATTACTTCGATAGGTCAAAAAATTCAGGAATACGATAATAATATTCACGAAACTCTTCCTGGCGACTAACATATGGGTCTTCCATCCAGATGCAATGTCACTTTTATATATCCTCCAAAGTGGATGAATCGGCAAAGGGCAACCTTCTTGTAATGCCGCTTTAATATAATGGTTACCATTCACATGTGCAATGACGATTGTCCCATGTGGCTCTGATTGTGGTGGATTGGACCAAAGCGGGAAAGTCGTAGTACAACCTCCGACGTTTTCTCCAGTAGTTAGACTTATAACAACTCTATTGTATGCAGAAGCAATAATCAATCCCGTGTTTGGCATTTCCATCCATTTTCCAGCTAATTGTACGGTTTTATAGATTTTTTATAACCTGCCGTTCCAAATATATACTTGTAGTTTTGCTGGTTAGCATCTAACTCCCGCACCAAGTCTGGCCTTATTCGACTGATCCTCATATAGACCAAGAGCGACATCGACTGATCGAAATCCGCAATTTCCGCCGCCTCTGACATCTTGTAAACATGTAAGATAAGGATGGAAAATTTGTGGAAGTTGTTTAAAAAATCATTCTGAATCGCTTGTTACCGTAGATGAACCATGTCTGGCAAACGATTGGCTCACATATGAACTGTGTCTCGCGGGTTCTTTGTTTAAATTCGGGAACAAGTCGCGTGCGCATGTTTCATAGTTCGAGTATGAACTATGTCTCGCCGTTTCAATATTTGTCGGTTCAAAATTCAAGTCTATCTCAAAAAATCTGGTTGAATAACTACTTTTACCAGGATCTTGATTTTTTGGATCAACATACTTCTTCTTTTTTTGTTTCTTCAAGCTTGGCCGCCCGCGAGTATTTTTTTTTTAAACTGCGGGTTCTCTAATAAGATTTGTGCTTGGATTGATTATATTGCCTAGTGTTGTTACCCAAAATATTATCCAGAGATAATATTGCTGGAATGGTCGAGTAACAAACAAATGCCAGAACACTTCCGTGAGAAAGTAAATAACGCAAGATTTACCGGGGTTGTTAGTCCCGGGCTTGAATGCTCTCGCGAGATGTTATTAATATAAATACTTTGGAGTACAAATATTAATGTTAGAATCTATTACAATGAGTGTAAAGACTTCTAGTTATCTTAGCTATAGAGCGTGACGATTGCCGGAAGAACCAGATATGAAGCTCTGTGAGTTCTTGTTTTTGATGTTCTGTAAGTGTGTATGAATATCACTGTGAATCTGTGAGTATTCGTCAGATGAATCTCTTGTTCTATCTGTACGTTTTTCACTCTGTCCTTGGCCACTGTTGGGAGCCTCCTATTTATAGGAGACAAGGTTGTTGGGTCCTGTCCGGCGATCGCGGGCGACCGCCGTTTTCTATATTAGAATAAGGTGGGCGATCGTCCCGTCACGTGGGGTTGTTCCCTTAAAGTTCGAGGCTGCTGCTGGCAGCCAGCTGTGCGAGCCAATGGGAAACCTGCACGCGTCCTGAGTTGCTATCTGGGGAGGACCCACCTTGTACCTTTCGGCGAGCCTGCCGGTAGGTGAAAGGTTGGTGACAGGCTGGGGTCAAAGGCCTTATCATGCGGTGCCTTTTGTGGATCTGCACATGGGTCCACGTCCGAGATTCGGTCTTCGAAGACTTTGACGGGTGTCGGATTCACATGCAGTATGGGACGATCGTCTACAGTCAGATATCATTGGCGATCGCCAGATGCCTACAGACGATCGCCTTAGACGCCGATCGCTAGGTGCTTGCCCAGTGTCTTTCTTCTTTGACTGGCTCCTGACCATCATGCCGATCGCCATCGAGGCGTATGAATCGCCGCACAATAATTGTCCCCCAACTAGCTCCGATGTTGAAAACATGGGGTGAGGTGTCATTGTTGGCGATCGCCTGTTTTAGACGATTGGCTCGTCTGCTTAAGACAAGGATGATCGTCGCCAGAACGGTCTGATTTCGAATCCGGACAATCTCCTTATGCGCTGGAAATAGAGGGAAACGGAGGCGGGCTCTCGAAACATTGCAGGGACACGCGTCGCGCTATCGTTAGGGGAGTCCGATGGTTTTGTCAGAATTATCGGCTGACGTGCCCTCGAAACGACGCGTACGCGGGTTTCAAGGGCTGCATTTAATGTGTCCCCCCCGACGGTTGCACTCCAGCCCCTGGTATTTCGCCTATTTGCACAGAGGTCCCTGTACTCGCCTATAAAAGGGCTAGGGTCATTTCAGTTTATCTCTTTATGCGCCCTTACCTTTTAGACGAGACTCTGCCGAATTTCCTTGAAGATTCCACTGCCGACCGTCTTTCTCTCTAGGTAAGAACCAAAATCTTCTCTCCCCTTTACTTTTAAGAACATGTCTGGAGGCGGATCTAAAACATACGAGGCTGGTAGCTTTTATGCCGCCGCGGCTTTGCCTGACCGGGAAGAAACCTCCTCAACATGGAGACGGCCGATGAGGCCATCCGTGCGGGAATAACACCTGCGGAGGTTGAAGAGCTCTTCAATGAGGCCGACGTGGTGAGATCAGCGGCGGTGGCGGAGCAGGGGGGCTCGCCGTTGGATGAGGATGAAGTGGTACGGCTGTCTTGGGAGCAGAACAGTGTGTTCGGCCCCGCCTATTTAGATTTCGCCAAGCTGATGGAGGGTATTGCCGGACCATGTCCCGAGTTTGACTTTGAAGCGTATTCTGTCGCCCACCCCTATGAGCCCGTGAGGCGGACGTCATTCCGGGCCGCGGACCATTCATTATGGACCCTTGGACAGATCCGGAGTTCGGCGACCAGGAAAGACTTGATCCGTTGGAGGGAGAAATTCCACATTCCTTCTGATGTTTCATTGCACGTGCCTTCAAAGAACGAACGTGCCGACCAGCCTCCCGATGGTATGGTCGCTGTCAATGAAATGATCTTGGAGGCCGGATTGCGGTTTCCCTTGCCGTTCGCCATGTCATATTTGCTGATCGCCTGGAATGTGGCGCCGCTCCAGTTGACGTCGAACGCCTGGCTGCAGGTCATCAGCACCTTGACATTTTTCGGCGATCATCGGTTGTTTCGTCTGCCTTCTGCGCTGGAAATGAACTATCTTTTCAAGCTGACCGTGCAGAAGGGATCTTTCGGAGGCTACCATATCCAGTGTCGCATGGGTAGGGTGGTCCTTGGGGTGCCAAACAAGGTTCGGGGCGACCTGGCAAAGTGGTACTGGGTCGGCGGAGCATGGAGGTCGGCATCGAGTGATAAGCCGGAGGAAGAGTTGGATATCCCCACCAGTTTTCGGGAGAGGAATCCGAGTAAGGGTTTCAACTCTCTTTATTAGGATACACCTTGAACTGATCTAATTTGGTTTCCTTTTTGCAGGATCCCTTGTTCTAGCGATCGGCGATCTCCCCTTTGATTTCTTGATCGTCTGGGAGCGAATTCGCGGTCTGCTGGATTCCTACATCGACATTCGCTCAGTCAGCCACGAACTTCATCAGTTGGGAGCTCTATTGTTTCGCTACCCTCGCCACTTGAAGGTTCCAGGTATGAATTTTTACTTCCTCTTTCCTGTATGACGATCGTCTGATTGAAGTAGATGTCTAACTTGTCTGAATTTCTTCTTTGACAGAGATCCATTTTCCCCGTTATACCGAGCCACCGCGAGAGATCTCCATGTCGAATCCTGGTCTTTTGGGTCGTCTCCACCAGGGCAAGAAGGCGGGTCGTGCCCCAGCAACGACGTCCCGTCCTGTCCCTGTGGTGAGACCTACTACGGTGCCGGTCGTCGAGCCGGAAGTTCGGGAGGAAGAACAGCTCCAGCGCAACCGCAAGAGGCGGAGGCCGGAGGAGTCCCTACCGACTGCTGACACGGAGGTATCCATTTTGGAGCCGCTGGTTGCCGCGTCGCCTATCTCAGTTGTTCCGATGGCGGAGGGGTCCGAACCATCAGCTGCCTTCCTGAAGACCGCGGCGATTGCCGGGGCCGAAACTCCTCGGGGCAAGCCCTTTTTCGGCCGCGACCCTGAGCTGGTCAACAGGTAAGACCGGATTGATCTTTCTGAGTTAGGATATTTGTGTAGGATGTATACTAACTCCTTTGTTTCTCTTTGTTTGTGTTGCAGGGTCCGTCTTGCCGATCCAGACGTCTCGCCGATGGTGCTGGATTCCTTGGCGAGCAAGTCTCTGCGCCAGTCCCTCAATATTCCTTCTTATGTCTCTCGGACCATCAACTCTCTTCCTAAGGCCTGGACGACCGACCTCGATGCGATTGCTCGTCGGCGGTCTGGAGATGCCATGCAGGCGACGCTCGCCCTCACTCTCCAGGCGGCGACGATGGCCGCCCAAGCCGCTAAGGATTATGAGGGGCGACCCTATAATGCTCGCCTTCATCAAGATCTCGATATTGCTCGGAACCAGAATACCGATTTCGCTAACCGGATCGCGGCCATGGAGAAGGAACAAATCGAGACGGCCAAACGGGCCAAACAAGACCTCGACCGGATGAAGCAAGAGCTTGGCCGGTCCAAGGAAGTGGCCGATCGGTTCCGCAACCAGATGACGGATGCTCGTCGGTTGCACGTGGACTCGCAGGAGGAGGCGACTGGGCTGAAGGCGACAGTGGATCGTCTCAACAACGAGCTGGAGAAGGCGAAAGGTGAACTGGCCGCCAAGGTAGCCGAGCTTGC
This sequence comes from Orobanche coerulescens, assembly GCA_033398695.1. Taxonomy (NCBI): domain Eukaryota; kingdom Viridiplantae; phylum Streptophyta; class Magnoliopsida; order Lamiales; family Orobanchaceae; genus Orobanche; species Orobanche coerulescens. The sequence goes on along the minus strand of CM065807.1, from coordinate 8,682,252 downwards.
GGATGCTGAGAAGACGACCGCGGGATTGAAGGAGCAGTTAAGGGAGATCGAGACCGATCCCTACCTTAATGTGGGAGACGTCGGCGAGTTCGCCTATTATATGTCCTACGCCGACGCTATCCGTGTCGCCAAGAAGGTAGGGATCGAGGTCGGCCCTATGATGGAAACCTTCAAGGCCTACGTACTCGAGCATCCCTTGCATCCGGACTTCTCCCTGCCGATCCTCGATCTCGCCGACTTAGGGATTGATTTGAGCTGTATCCGCTTTCGGATAAACTTATCTATCCTGAGGCCGTGAGGGATCGCGCGCCGATCCGCCTGCTGGGGGCGAAGGCCAGTCGGGGGCGGCCTGAGAGATGGCGGAGTTGTTTTGTTTTCCTTCACTTTGTAATTTCCAGTTTTCTCTTGTATTGCCTGCAGGCTTGAATGTACCAATTTTTCGAATGGAATAAAATACTCCTTTTCCGTATCTGATTCTTTACATGTACGATCGTCTCTTTTGAATATTTGCATATGCATTTATACAAGTGTTTATGTAATTGCATCTGATGCCATGTTCGCCTGATTGACTGTTTGAATGTTGAATGGATCTGAATGTATTGGTACACTTGAAAATTCTTACTTGTAAATTTCTTGCATGTGTGTGTTTGAACGAAGCCGATCGTGTATGGTCCCTTCCTCTCGATCATGTTTCAGGAATAGCTCCACTTTGCCCCTTGTTTTTGTTTACTTAGTGTACGTAAGGGGACGAAAATAGTATGTTGGACGAGCTATCTTGAGTTTTACCGATTCTTTGAGGAGGGACGACTGTGTGCACGGTCGCTGAGTTCGATGGACCGACCTCCGTAACCGTGTCTTTATGTACGAGGGACATTCTATCCGTATGTATGTCCCGCGACTCACTTTATTGTTAGTGTCCTCCGCTAGGCTGCGCCCGCCTTGTGTTTAAACGAAAGGCGAGCGGTATTGGTCTGGAGAAGTCGTTGCACGGGGCGTCGTCGGTTTATTCGACTCCACGTCCGCGGCTGGTTAACACTTTTCTACCTTGGGTCGCCATGTTGGATGGTGACCCTCGACGGTGTACGTTGTGACGGGGTAGGGACGCGTCGCCTTGTTCGGGTACATCATGTTAGATGATGTACTTTTGAGGACGCGCGAGCGTGTCCACAGATTTAATTGGAGGGTCCTTCGGCTACGCTCGCTTCGTATTTAAACGAAGAGCGAGCGATCGCAGCCCAAAGGTTTGATAACATGCAGGCGAATGGACTGCTTGTCGAATTTTTCTTTAAAAATCTGCAGTTCATCTTCACATTGAATATCTTCATGTTCCAAGGGTGTTGACCATGAAACATCTAGTGTCCTCCAAAATATATCAATTGAATCCAAAGGAATATCCTCACTTGCACAAATAAAATAAAAAATATTTTAAAATTTCTAAAAAAACAAGACCTCCAAAAAATAATCAAACAATTTTAGTTAAATAACTGACCCGTAAGTACGTTGAAAGTACGCAAGCACATGGTAGCCCACAACTCTTAAGAAGTTGGCAACCACATGTTGAGTAGTTTAACTCAAGATCACTCAATCGATGTAGTTCTCCTAAAATCATATCAAGAGCCTCATTTGAAACAAAACCTCGTAATAAGTTCAAACATATGTTATGTTGATGATAACGATAAATTCTACATCTTTCAAAGCTTTTATTTATTGGTGTAACCTGGGACTGCACGATTTGATTGGTATAGCCCACAAATTGATCTAATAAATATATTTGGGATTTCAAGTACTTTTTTTAACTTGGCGTGTTGGCTCTCAACTCTGTTGGTTGTGCAATTGCCAAAGTTGAGAGATTGGTCACTCCATGCAGACACAAACCTTTCTTTATAATGATTCAACCATTATTCGTCCACATAACTTAAAACACCTGAAAAGTTAAATAAAATTAAAATATAATTATTTGATGTAAAAAATAGTATTAAATAAAATATAAAAAAAGTAATATTAGATGTGAAATCTAAAAAAGTACGTGAATATTTTCTCAATACTAATTGAAGTTGCTTGTAGTTCTCGATGTACGACATCCACGTCGGAGAATCTTCTAGTAACTTCAACGCCGAAAGAAAAGAGTCCCAATCACGTTGCGTCTTGATTGTTGGCCTGCAATTCTTCAAAATATTTTGGCTAATGTGCCATCTACAAAGTAATCGAGTAGCATTCGGGAAAACTTTTTTTCGCATGCTTTCATGAGAGCCAACTCTCTGTCAGTAATTATAACACGTGGAAGCATGCACTCATCTAGTGTCAACTTTAAACACTCTAACACCCACTTATAGTTGTCCGTCTTTTCTTCACTTATAAAGGCAAAAGCTATGCAAAATGTCAAGTTACGCCAACAATCTCAACAAAAGGCATCTTGTACTTGTTCGTCTTGTACGTAGCATCTATCAACAACACATGTGGGAATGCACGCCATATCTTAAAAGATGTCGGATGAACAAAAAGCTTCGAGCTCGTTCGTAACATCATTTGTAGAAAAGAAGAACCTGCATTCAAATTTTCATAATTAAATTATATTTTAACTATTTGAAAATAAAAAAGTCAAAATATATAGAAAAAAAAGATGTGTTGTAATACCCGGTTGTAATTCATTCATTTTCATTCAGTAATTATCAGTCTGTAATTGTCACTCAGTGTATTTTCACTCAATTATAATCATTCATCAATCATGTTCATTCACCGTGTTCACCGTTCGTATAAACTTCGAGTTGAGTATCGTTATTGTTCATCGTTTCAACTTTCCTCATATGAGTTCGACTTTGTTAGATCACCATTAATTTTTGGTAACTCCAAAAATTCTAAATCTTTGCAATATTATAGAGCATCGAGTTAGCTTTCCAATGGTTCAAACGGTGAGTCAATCGGAGTCCGGACGAGAGAGTTATGGTCGTTTGATTTTGGCGATCATCGCGACCGAACTCTGCCGTGTCGTCCGACACGGCTCGTGACGTACTCGTCCGGAAAATGCAGAAGTTTATGCCGACCTGGCTCGACCGTGTCGTCCGACACGGGCCGTGCAGTACTCTTCAGGATAAGCTCGAACGATCGCCGACACGCCCGACCGTGTCCCGTGACACGGCCGAGTCATGCCGAAGTCGCCGCCGGGCGGTCGCTTCGGAAGGCCCTCAGCCGCGACCGCGTGTCAATCCGGACACGGCCGAGTCACTGCCGCCAATCGGCCGTGCGACACGACCGTGCCGATCGGGCACGGCCGTGTCCGGCAGCACCAACCCCTATAAATTCATTTTTTCATCATTTCACCCATTTTCTCGCATTTTCTTCACCTTCAACCGAGAGATAAGGCTTGAGGGAGGGTTTTTCCTTCACAAATCATTTGGGTGTTTGATTTTCTTCATCTCCTTTCGATCGTGAAGCCCGGATAATCAATCTAACGCATATTCTTCGGATTGAAGCACTTGGATCATCAAGAGATAATTCCTTCAACACTTTGGACTTCGATTTTGTGTTGAAATAGGATGTTTTGGACGTTATAATCATGATATATGAAGGGATATGTATATGATTATGAGTTTGTATAAGGATTCATTGGATTATTGAGGGATTATTCAAGAACACTTTGGAAATCGAATTGGAATTGGGGATTTTCGACTAATTGTTGTTATGATCACGTTTTCGGATAATCATAACGGATTATTGATCGTATTGGAGATGTTTTGTTGATTTGAAACACTTCTTGGGGATTTGAAGTTGATATTATTGAGGTTTAGTTGTATACAATCAAAGTTGGCCTCAAAGTGTTCGATATAATGCCCCGATGAACTTGGTTTAATCGTATCGACGTCTTGAGTTCGTTTTATTCGTGTTTAATTCGTTATTAATCGGATTGTTGGTAATTGTAATGAATTAAGGTTGTTCGAGCGACCGGTATCTTGGTTAGGACGTTGTTCGTGGACGGACATTCTTCATTGTTGTTGTGTAAGTTAAATCTTACTCGGTTAAAAGGATACTCATTCCTTTCGTTGTTGATTGTTCATAATCATAATTCATTCATCATAATTATAATCATTTTGAGATTTGTAATTGTCGAATAATAATTTCATTCACGAGGAACGACGGTTCCAAATCATTTCATTGGATTATCAATCACGCCACTATTACTTTCATAACGGTGAGTCATTTTATCCTTGTCTAATTAATTATTCATTGACGTTCATTATGGTCATTCTCGTTCATGTGACCTTCTGGGTTCATATTGCGTGGCCGGGTGTGTCTGTGTGGAATTTTTAGTCGGGCACACGATGGTTATTGTATTGGGTTCACCGATACATTAGACCGTGCACACGAGTCATATTGTCTCGTGAGACTAATTAGGTACACGGACGGGTGTTGTACACTTGCACGTAACATTACGGCCGTACTATGGTACTCCTCTTCAGCGTAATTCATAATTAAGAATGTTTCATAACTTCAGTTAATTCATGATTGTGTAATTTCAACCCTTGAGGATTGTTGTTCTTTGTAACTGACCCCGTTTGGGGATTTTGTTTTTCAGGTCATGGCAAGGCAAACGCACGGGAATAGCATGTTGATGTCGAGGAGTCCTAGTGATACTAGTAGGGGGCCCCGATCTTTCAGTTATTCATGTTATTGTCCTTTATTTTCCGCTGCAGACTTTCATTTGAATACTCCGTTTCATTCTGTGTTGTGTATTTTATCTTCATATAAAATACACTAGTATTCTGTATTGTACTGGTTTGTTGTAACTAAACTCCTCATCGGAGTAATTATTTTTGTTATGTTGTTCGGTACTACATTTATCTTGTGTAATTCATTCATTTTCATTTGCCTCGGTGGGTCCTGGCTTGGGGATCTACAGACCGTAATATCCGCCTAGTTTGGGGTGTTACAGAGTTGGTATCGTGAGCGTGGTTTTGAATACTACCCTCCAAGTCATGTCTCATTTGAAATCATTGTCATCGGACTAGTATCATTGGACTTTCGCGTCACGTGTGACTGTGCGAATGCCGAGCCAATCAGACCGAAAGAACTGTAAGACTTCTAACGCCATGGTATAATTTCTCGCAATAGTCATTCATTCATCATTCATCATTTAACAATCCTCAAACATCATCATTCATTATGATCGGGACGATCATATTAACTCATCAATCACTTAATTCATTTCATTACTCGATTAATAATCGGAACGATCATGTTAACTCATTAATTACTCAATTCATTTCATTACTCATTGTCAACTGATAATCATATTATCAATCTTGTTAAGCTATTCAAGATAATCATTTCAAGAATTTCATCGATAATCATGTAACTTCAAGAATCATTCATATAATCACTAAGTTAGAGCATGTATACTCATTTTCATCATCTCATGACATAATCATAACGTGCTAATCATGCGGAAATATAATCATTATGCGACCTTCCTACTTCAAGATGGAGAGAGTCGCTGTGGATGCACGGGGAGAGACATGGCGGACCGAAACCCGAGAAATAATCACTGGCCGCCGAAATCGTGCCTGTGACTCGGCTCGATCGAGAAGATGTTCGGGTTGATCCACTCACTTTTATGTGCCATGATGACCCATGTGCGGTTGCTCAATCATCATTGCGCCACTCTGACCGGTTTAATCGAGAGAACTCTCACGTATGAGCCACCGCTAAGGAAAGTGCTGAACAACAACTTTCATTTGTCGGCAAGAAATCAACGGCGTAATCAATCCGGCGGTCACCAACCTTCAAGAAGCCTCGTAGGTCCTATCGCTTCGAGCGACCTCCTACGGCGCATAATCGTGCGGGATCTCATTCCCGAGCGCCGCTCGCCATCACTGTTTCAATTGTGAACGCCGGGTCATTTCAAGACCGAGTGTCTCAAACCGCTTATCACGTGCTATAATTGTGGGAATTTTGGGCATAAGGCCCGTTTTGCCGAAAGGACTCCAAGTCGGCTCCGGCATCTCAGCCCCAAGCAACCAAGCTTTGAATCGATCGCTTTGTCATCGCTGCTTAAGACACTGGAAGCAAATAGAGTTGGAGCTCGTATTTATCGACGGAGCGTCCGGTTCGGGGACGGCAAGTCCTGCATTCATATGATGAGGAGGATCGACGATACGGTGGCCCGAATGATTTCGTATACTGTAATTTTATTTCAACTTGTGTGTACCTTTTGATTCTGGTACACCGCATTCATTCATTTTCGAATCATGCTTGAATATACTTATTTCGGGATAGTCCTATTGCTTGTGGACCTCATACCATCGGTCTACCTGATGATGGAAGAATTTTCGGAATCATACCTAAGTAAGCTTAGTAACCGCGATTGGTTGGTGGACCTAATCGTGGTGAATTTATCTTAGGACGATGTAATTTCGGTATTAGTTGGTTTAACCATCTTGATACTATCCTCAGTGTTTGTTAGCGTTTGATCGCTATCTTTCCGTCGTTGGTTGTCGAATGTGTGCTTCAGGGAAGTAATCCCCGTTGTTCCAGAAGAAGTATTATTATTGACAAAAGCAGAGAAATTCCGCAATCGAACTATTCAATCATTCATTGTATCATTCTCATCGATTAGCCTTTCTAGGGCAATCGAGTTATTCAATCATTCCTTGTATTATTTCCATCGATTGGCTTTTCTAAGACAATCGAGCCATTCAATCATTCATTGTATCATTTTCATCGATTGGCCTTTCTAAGGCAATCGAGTTATTCAATCATTCATTGTATCATTTTCATCGATTGGCCTTTCTAGGGCGATCGAGTTATTCAATCATTCATTGTATCATTTCCATCGATCGCCTTTCTAAGACAATCGAGTTATTCAATCATTCATTGTATCATCTTCATCGATCGCCTTTCTAAGGCAATCGAGTTGTTCAATCATTATTGGTATCTCTTTTTATCGATTGACCATTCTAGGGCAATCGAAATGTTCAATCATTCGTGGTATCATTGTCATCGATTGACGATGTATTTCCAGACGAGTTATCTAGTTGCCTTCACATAGAGTAGGGGAATTCAGGAGTGAGTGGGAGCCGGTACGTCCCATTTATCGAAGGCACCGTATCGGATGGCCCCGAACGAAATGCGAGAGTTGAAGAATCAACTTGAGGAATTGTTCGAGAAAGGGTATATCCAACCGAGTACGTCCCCGTGGGGAGCACCAAAGGCCGCTTGTCAAGAAGAATGATAGTTCTTTTCGCTTGTGTATCGATTACCGTGAGTTGAACAGATGATGATCAAGAGTAGTATCCTTTACCCCGTATTGATGATCTTTTAGATCAACTTCGTGAGCCTCGATTTTCTAGGATCGACTTAAGATCTGGATATCACCAATTGCGGATTCGAGAGTCGGATATCGCGAGGACAGCGTTTTGTACACGCTATGGTCATTATGAGTTCGTAGTTATGCCGTTCGGGCTAACTATTGCACCTGCGGTATTCAAAAAGTTAATGAATCGGGTTTTCATCGACTTTTTGGATCAGTTTGTTGTTGTCTTCATCGACGACATTTTGATTTATTCTCGTAGCCAGGAGGAACACGAGTTTCACCTTCATCAAGTGCTCGACGTGTTGAGACGAGAACAACTTTATGGGAAGTTTTCCAAATGTGAGTTCTGGATGTCCGAAGTGACGTTTCTCGGACATGTAATTTCATCAGATGGAGTGCGTGTTGATCCTCAGAAGACGGAGGCTATCCAGAATTGGTTACCTCCGAAGAATGTTAAGGAAATCCGAAGCTTTCTCGGATTAGCCGGTTATTATCGGAGGTTTGTGGAAGGATTTTCCAAAATTGCTCAACCATTGACGAACCTTTTGCGGAAGGATAAGAAATACACGTGGTCCGACGCGTGCCGTGAGTTTTGAAGAACTCAAGAGTCGGTTAATGTCGCACTGTACTTTCCTTGCCGCAGGGACGGAGGGATTTGTGGTTTATAGTGATGCGTCCGACGGTGGTCTCGGATGTGTACTCATGCGCAGGAAGGTTATTGCCTATGCTTCACGGCAGTTGAGACCTTACGAGGTTAATTATCCGACACACGACCTTGAGCTAGCAGCCGTGGTGTTCGCTTTGAAGATTTGGCGTCATTACCTTTATGGCGTCACTTGTCAGATATTCACCGATCATAAAAGTTTAAAGTATATATTTACTCGAAGGAATTAAATATGCGACGAGGCGGTGGTTAGAACTAATCAAGGATTATGATATTGAGATCCTTTACCACCCGGCAAGGCGAACGTTGTCGCGACGCCTTGAGTCGTAAGTCCATTCAGAGCATGCTTGCTTGTTTAACAATTCGAAGGAGCTCCAACAGAATTCCTTAGACCCGAGATCTAGGTCCGGCTTCAACGAGTTCGTGGACAACTTTGTATGTTAGAGATTTCATCATCTCTTGAGGATGCAATCGGGGAGAATCGTGGTTCGGACCCGGCATTGTGCGCATTCGTGAGGATGTGGCTCGGGAGAGCCCCCTGGATTCGTGGTCCACGAGGATAGACTTTTGAGGTTTAAGAACCGGTTGTGCGTGCCGCGATTGACGAGTTGAAAACTCGATTTTGAGAGAAGCTCATGCTACCCCTTATTCTGTTCATCCGGTCTAGCAAGATGTATAAGGACTTGAAACAAAATTACTGGTGGAGTAATATGAAGCGAGAAGTCGCGGAATTTGTTTCGAGATGCTTAACTTGCCAACAAGTCAAGATTGAACATCAGCGACCGGCGGGTATGCTGAAACCTCTCCCTATTCCAGAGTGGAAGTGGGAAGACATTTCTATGGATTACATCACGAGTTTGCCGACGAGTCGTCGTGGCATGAATACGATCTGGGTGATTGTGGACCGTTTAACTAAATCAGCTCATTTCCTTGAGATCAAGGATACGTGGGGTCCCGAGAGACGGGCCCAGTTATTCATCAAGGAGATAGTAAGACTGCACGGTACTCCTAAGAGTATCGTTTCCGATCGTGACGGACGATTTGTATCTCATTTTTGGAAATCGATTCACCGTGCTATGGGAACTCAGCTCAATCTCGCATCAGCCTTTCATCCTCAAATCCGACGGACAATCGAGAGGACTATCTGAGACATTAGAGGACATGTTGAGGGCATGCGTCCTCGATTGGATGGACGATTGGGAAGCCCAACTACCATTGATCGAGTTCACGTATAATAATATTTTGCATGCTTCCATTAAGATGGCACCTTACGAGGCCTTGTACGGTCGTCGGTGTCGATCTCCCTTGTGTTGGGATGACTTGTCGAATCAATCGGCACCGAACCCGATATGCTTATAGCCGCCGGGAGAAGGTAGCTTTGATCAAGAGTCGTATGTTGAAATTTCAGTCGGCGTAAATCATATGCGTATAATCGTCGTCGACCACTAGAGTTAGAGACGGGTGACCACGTCTTGGTCAAGGTATCCCCGAGTCGAGGTATTTTCCGTTTCGGAAAACGGGGGAAGTTGAGTCCGAGATTCATTGGACCGTTTGAAATTTTGGATCGAGTAGGCGAGTTAGCTTATCGATTGGCTTTACCTCCGGCCCTGAGCCGAATTCATAATGTGTTTCATGTCTCTCAGTTGCGAAAGTATGTTGCCGACCCGAGTCACATACTGCGGTTCGACGAAATCGAGATCGCCGACGATCAATCATATGAGGAGCGTCCTATACGAGTTTTAGAGCGGCGAATCAAACAGTTGAGAAATAAGTCGATTCCTTTGGTCAAGATTCAGTGGTCCAGACATGGAGTCGAAGAGGCCACTTGGGAAACCGAGGAGATTATGCGGGAGAGTTATCCCGAGTTGTTTGACCCTTAGTTTCGGGGACGAAACTCTTTTTAAGGGGGGAGTATGTAATACCCGGTTGTAATTCATTCATTTTCATTCAAGAATTATCGATCTGTAATTGTCACTCAGTGTATTTTCACTCAATTATAATCATTCATCAATCATGTTCATTCACCGTGTTCACCGTTCGTATAAACTTCGAGTTGAGTATCGTTATTGTTCATCGTTTCAACTTTCCTCATATGAGTTCGACTTTGTTAGATCACCATTAATTTTTGGTAACTCCAAAAATTCTAAATCTTTGCAGTATTATAGAGCATCGAGTTAGCTTTCCAATGGTTCAAACGGTGAGTCAATCGGAGTCCGGACGAGAGAGTTATGGTCGTTTCAGTTTTTGCCGATCACAGCCGACCGAACTCGGCCGTGTCGTCCGACACGGCCCGTGCTGCATTCGCCCGAAAATGCGAAGTTTACGCCGACAGGCTCGACCGCAGTCGCCCGACACGGCCCGGCTGCATTACTCTTCCGGATAAGCTCGAACGATCGCTGACACGCCCGGCCGTGTCCCGTGACACGGCCGAGTCATGCCGAAGTCGCCGCCGGGCGGTCGCTTCGAGGCCCTCGCTGCCGCGACCGTGTCAATCCGGACACGGTCCGAGTCACTGTCGGCCAATCGCCGGCCGTGCGACACGACCGCGCCGATCGGCACGGCCGTGTCCGGCAGCATCAACCCCCTATAAATTCATTTTTTCATCATTTCACCCATTTTCTCGCATTTTCTTCACCTTCAACCGAGAGATAAGGCTTGAGGGAGGGTTTTTCCTTCACAAATCATTTGGGTGTTTGATTTTCTTCATCTCCTTTCGATCGTGAAGCCCGGATAATCAATCTAACGCATATTCTTGATCAAGCACTTGGATCATCAAGAGGTAATTCCTTCAACACTTTGGACTTCGATTTTGTGTTGAAATAGGATGTTTTGGACGTTATAATCATGATATATGAAGGGATATGTATATGATTATGAGTTTGTATAAGGATTCATTGGATTATTGAGGGATTATTCAAGAACACTTTGGAAATCGAATCGAATTGGGGATTTTCGACTAATTGTTGTTATGATCACGTTTTCGGATAATCATAACGGATTATTGATCGTATTGGAGATGTTTTGTTGATTTGAAACACTTCTTGGGGATTTGAAGTTGATATTATTGAGGTTTAGTTGTATACAATCAAAGTTGGCCTCAAAGTGTTCGATATAATGCCCCGATGAACTTGGTTTAATCGTATCGACGTCTTGAGTTCGCTTTTATTCGTGTTTAATTCGTTATTAATCGGATTGTTGGTAATTGTAATGAATTAAGGTTGTTCGAGCGACCGGTATCTTGGTTAGGACGTTGTTCGTGGACGGACATTCTTCATTGTTGTTGTGTAAGTTAAATCTTACTCGGTTAAAAGGATACTCATTCCTTTCGTTGTTGATTGTTCATAATCATAATTCATTCATCATAATTATAATCATTTTGAGATTTGTAATTGTCGAATAATAATTTCATTCACGAGGAACGACGGTTCCAAATCATTTCATTGGATTATCAATCACGTCACTATTACTTTCATAACGGTGAGTCATTTTATCCTTGTCTAATTAATTATTCATTGACGTTCATTATGGTCATTCTCGTTCATGTGACCTTCTGGGTTCATATTGCGTGGCCGGGTGTGTCTGTGTGGAATTTTTAGTCGGGCACACGATGGTTATTGTATTGGGTTCACCGATACATTAGACCGTGCACACGAGTCATATTGTCTCGTGAGACTAATTAGGTACACGGACGGGTGTTGTACACTTGCACAGAACATTACGGGCGTACTATGGTACTCCTCTTCAGCGTAATTCATAATTAAGAATGTTTCATAACTTCAGTTAATTCATGATTGTGTAATTTCAACCCTTGAGGATTGTTGTTCTTTGTAACTGACCCCGTTTGGGGATTTTGTTTTTCAGGTCATGGCAAGGCAAACGCACGGGAATAGCATGTTGATGTCGAGGAGTCCTAGTGATACTAGTAGGGGGCCCCGATCTTTCAGTTATTCATGTTATTGTCCTTTATTTTCCGCTGCAGACTTTCATTTGAATACTCCGTTTCATTCAGTGTTGTGTATTTTATCTTCATATAAAATACACTAGTATTCGGTATTGTCCTGGTGTGTTGTAACTAAACTCCTCATCGGAGTAATTATTGTTGTAATGTAGTTCGGTACTACATTTATCTTGTGTAATTCATTCATTTTCATTTGCCTGGTGGGTCCCAGTTGGGGATCTACGGCACTGTAATATCCGCCTAGTTTGGGGTGTTACATGTGTAATGTTTTACCTGCATCGTACTTTTCCGGACTTGTAAGGCCTTGCGAATTTTATATTGTGCGTTATATATGTCTTTAAGTGTTGACACATTATTTTCATTTTGCGACTTTAATATTGATAGAATGTCACGCGGCGGCACATTCTTCTTTGTCATATCTTCAACCAATCGATATTCATCTTTAAACAATCGCCTCGCATATGGATGCCCCTCCATATGCTGTGCAAGAGGATGATTATGTTTATCACTTATCACACTCATCAACCAACCACCATATATACTTGAATACTTTCCTACCATCTTTTCGTTTCTATCCACGTTCGTTCTTTTCCCTCCTTAAATGAGACTCGGAAACAAGGCGTTAGATTTTGGTTTTAAAATATGTTGGAAATTGGTTTAAGGAAAATAAGTTTTTTATTTAATTTGAACGAATTTAATGGTAATAAAATATTTAATTCTTGGAAATTATTTGTACATAAGTGTTATTTAATTTTATTTATTTATTATTAATGATTAAAAAACACGGGCATCGATCGTTCTTAATTATGATCAAGTAAGTCATTCTACATGCGGCTGATTTCATGGTTCAAACATCCGATGAATAATATGTATGTATAAATAATAATACTTTGAATTTTTTATTTTACTTTATTATATATATGAGTTCATACGTGATAGACCTGAACGAGGTCCCATATGGGTTTAGAGTGGTGGCTACGTTCTTGGGATTAAGTCAACATCAGTATTTTCAAATGGATGATTATGCCAATGACTGGTTTACTAATTGCTACACGTTTTGACATTGCTGTTATTTTTTTAAGTGAGTCATCCAGTACGATGTACTTACTACTTTGGTCTAGTCCGCCACGATCACAACAACATAATGCGATGGTATTGGTCGGTAACCACTACGTCCAAGTAGAATTACAAGAAAATTCTCCATTACCTCTTAACCATCCGCAATGGTTTCGTTACAATTATGACCCGGCATGGGCCTTCCCGTATATAAGTCGGCAAAATTTGTATAATGAACTTTTGCACTCTATATCGTGAAAGAATTCAATCATGACGGAACCTAATGGCTCAAAATTAATTTTTTTCTTGTATTATCATAATTGTGCTTCTCTACTTTTTTGTATTATCTTCCGTAATGTATTTAATAAACATGATGTATAATATTTATCTATTTAAATAATATATTTTTACACAAATTTTTTGGTATCATCATAATTGTATTTATCAATTTTTAATATATATTTATATTATTTTACATAAATTTATTAAATTTTTCTTGAGTTGAATCATCATATATAATATGTCTATTTAAATATTGTATTTATTTATATAAATTTAGTATATTTATAAGTAAGTAAATTAAAGTAAAAACAAAAAAAAAGTAAAAAACTTTAAAAAAAAAAAGGCTGCCGGTGAAATGCTGGCCGGAAAGGGAGGGAGGAGGGGGGCGGAGCAGCAGGGGGAAGAAGGGATAAAAAAACATGATTTGACATTTATATTTTTATTGCTAGATTAGTAATTTTTGTTGGTATATTTAGCCGGGTGCTGCTATATGCACACCCCTATGCATATATATGCACCCCTATGCACACTTATTTTATTTTTTATTCATCTTTTGTTGTTTTGTCCGTATTTTATCATGCTTTTTATTTTCTTTTTCTTTTTTAATGCACATCCCTATGCACATATATGCACACTCCTATGCACACTTATTTTATTTTTTATTCATCTTTTGCTGTTTTGTTCGAGATATATATCGAGACATATATCGAGATAAAAAAAAGATCCACATATGTTTTTACTCATCTAGGGAAGTTATATGATAAAGTATCAACAAAAGTATTTTGGTGGACCAATAGATTTGGTGTGGTCCTTACTTTTTTAACCAAGCAAGCTGTATCATTTTCTTTCCTCTTTGGAAAGGTTCGGAAGAATTTTTGTACCATCGAATTATTTCGATATGACTTGTATATGAGAGTCATTATGTGATGGTACAATTAGAAGGAGATTGTTCGATGCCTATCATTTCGGCTTACTGGATCCGCCACAAAGCCCTGTGTGCAGCTCGATAGGAAATTATGTTCATGTCACGCCTGGAACTTTACAGACAACTGAAACCTTGTAGTCCCAGAGCACCTTTTATAACTATAGAGGATTGTTAAACTATGTTCTCTTTGAATACCTCAAGATTTTTAAGGACTTTTAAAAATTCGGATTGAATACCTCCAGACTTTTAAAGTCCAAAAAAATCCAATAGAATTTTAATTCAATACACCCCTAAGTATTGATGGTAAATATGATGTAATTAAAAAATAAAATATATCGTGAAGAAAATATGATAATATAATATAATATGAAGGTATTTAATAAATTTTAATAATCATTATATATATATATATATATATATATATATATATATATATGTGTGTGTGTGTGTGTGTTGTGTCGAGATTTATACGTCTCAACAAGCGATCGCCTCAGAGATCGGGCGACCGAGCCAGAGCCCAGCAGCCAAGGCAGATTGGCCGACCGAAGGTCCCAGGGCAAGTCCCGGTGCCGCGCGATCGACATCTAAGGCGATCGTCTCTCGGTACTTGGCGATCGACTCCTGATTACCGACCAAATGACGTCCGCCTCATGCCACGCGAAGCCAACGATCGTCCAGTCGGCAAAGGCCTAAGCTCGGGACAGAGACCCACGTGCAGATCCGGAAAAGGCAGCTCAGAACATGGATCGTTGACCACAGCCTGTCAGCATCTTCTCACCAACCGACAGGCCCGTCGAAAGGTACACAGTGGGACCGCCCATGACAGCAACTCAGGACGCGTGCAGTCTCCTCATTGGACCGCACATCTGGCTGCCAGCAGCAGCCGCGGACTTCAAGGCAGACAGCCCATGTGTAGAGGTGTTCGGCGGTTCAAAACCGCCGGTTTTTTGAACCGCCGGTTCATGAACCGCCGGTTCCGGTTTGCCAAAAATCGGAACCGGAACCGAACCGCCTTATAGCGGTTCACGGTTACGGTTTTGAACCGTGAACCGCCGGTTCGACCGAACCGAACCGCGGTTCGCGGTTCGCGGTTTTTTTTTTAATTTTTAAATTTTAATTTGAAAAAAATGGGGTAAAAATTGGACTTGAGCTTAATTCGGATATTAAAGTCTAAACTTGAATTTTGTAATTTTAAATATTTGAATTAAGCGCCTACGTATTTGATATCCGTAACTTTAGAGTTTAGAAATCAAAATCAAAGTCCTCGTAGTTCATTTTTAAATTTGTTGGGGGGAAGGAAAAAAAATAAAATGGACTTGAGCTTAATTCAAATATTCAAAGTTAAAATTAAGAATTTCAACTTTAAATATTTGGATTAAGTTGCCTACGTATCCCCTTACCTTAGGAATCAAAGTCCTCGTAGTTCACTTACCTTATACTTACCTTAGGTAGCGGAGGTGGAGGCGGAGAGGAGATGGTTCAATCACCCAAGTCAACCGAATCATTGCTAGATCCGGTATCATATGTATCACTGTCTTCTTGTTCATTATAGTTTGGTTCTTGTTGGCGTAACTCGGCTTTCACCCAATCATTCAATAATGCTTGGGCTTCAAGATTTTGAGGCGTCAATCGAGATCGTCGTTCATCCAGAATGTATCCTCCTACACTGAAGGCTTGTTCAACAGAAACTGTTGAGGCGGGGACAGCTAGTATTTCCTTCGCAATCATGGCAACTACAGGAAATATTGTAGACCTTTTTGCCCACCACTTAAGAAGATTGTTATTACCATCCGAACCACGTTCTAAAGCTCCCAATTCACAAGTAGTTAAATAATTTTCAAGTTCTTGATAAGCATTACTTTGGTACCTTGTTCGTTTTCGGATAAATCTTCTTGATAGGCATTCCATTCACTAAGATCCGAATAGCAAAACCAAAAGAAGATGTACTACTACTAGAAGGAATGTGAACAGAGAAGAAGAACTCGTACCAAGATCAAGACTACCACTATAACTACATGCATATTCACGATAAAGAGTAGATAATAAATTTTTGCATTTTGTACTAACTCGCTAGGATTTGGAGGACTAAAATTAGCAATAGGATTAGGAAATAAAGCATTATAGTAAAGTGAAAGTAATTTTAGCAAACCTTCCTCTCTAACTTGAGGATCTAAAAGTTTAGCAACTA
Organism: Orobanche coerulescens; assembly: GCA_033398695.1. Classification (NCBI taxonomy): domain Eukaryota; kingdom Viridiplantae; phylum Streptophyta; class Magnoliopsida; order Lamiales; family Orobanchaceae; genus Orobanche; species Orobanche coerulescens. The sequence continues at coordinate 8,665,873 of CM065807.1, read as the reverse complement.
AAAACCGGAGGAATGTAGGCGAAATATTTAATCCATTTGTCTCTCATTTCTTTTATACAATTAAATAACTCGAACTTTAATTAAAGACTTGAATACAAGTACAATTTTAACACAATGTTCAACAACAAGTGTAGAAGTAGGATAATAAACAGGACAAAGATTCATTGCCTCTTTAAAGATTTTTAAAAGTGCCATTAAACTAGAGCACTTATCCCATTGAGATGGCAATAAGCAAACAGTACTTGTTCTTCGTTATAAAAATTGCATAATGCAATACGATATTCATAACTATCATTTAACAAATTGTAAGTAGAATTCCAACGATTTGGCACATCTTTTGAAAAATTTTTGGATGCATATTATTTTTATGCAATATCTTTTCCATTTTTACCTAGAGCCGAATGTCTAATTAAATACATTATTGCTTCACGAATAGGAGCATATGCTTCTTGTAAAACAGTTAAACCATCTTGAACACATAAATTAAGAACATGACAAATACACCTAACATGAAAAAATTTACCACCAAGAGATGGCTCACATATTGCAATAAGTGATTCTAAACTAGTCAGATTGAGCTAGCATTATCAAAAGAAATTGAAAAATTTTTGTACTAAATTATATTCGATAAAATTGTATGAATTTTATGCGAAATATTTTGAGCGGTATGTGGGATATTAAACTCTCTAAAACCAATTAAACGTTTTTGTATAGTCCAAGAATCATCAATCCAAATACAAGTAATTCCCATATATGAATTTGCTTCCCAATGATCACTCCAAGCATCGGAACAAATACAAACTTTATGATCTAAGTTTAAAAACATATTTGCTAAAATTAATTTTGCCTCGCTAGTAGTTTTTCGAATATCACGAGTTACGGTGGAGCGTGAAATTTTTTTACTAGCGGGATTAAAACTTAGTTGAGTGAAATTTTCATATATTTGGTCGTCGGCAAAGTTAAAAGGAAGAGATTTACCACAAACAAACTTAGCTAATTCTTTTCTAGCGGTAATTGGATTAAATTTAAATAAAGTACTATTACCTTGATTGGGGGCATTAGACGACGTCGCCGTGCCTCGAAGTTGGGTTTGATTAGACTCGATGCCAACTTTATCGGGATGTTGTCTTTGTATATGGCCATTGAGTGTCCCGTAACCTCCTCCTTTTTTAAACTTGTACACTTTATCGCAATAGTTGCACTTGGCCAAGAAATGACCGACCGGATGCAACGTCGTCCATTTTTGTATAATGGATCGCAAATAATGGAGATTTCAGCTCGGATGGTTTCCTTTGTTTTGGTTTTGTTGGTTGCTCTAGCTCATCATCTTCATGAATCGATTTTGAGGCTTCAAACATTTCGTTGATTTGTTCCTCGGTTAATTCATCGGGAACATAATCTCCAAAATTCGGACTTGGTATAGAATGAGAACTCGGAGTATGAGTAGGAGGAGGAGTACTACCACTAGCACCGCCTCTTCCACGTCGAGGAATGCCGGTGATAGCCTTTCCCTTTCCCCGATTGAATTGACCACTTGACATTTTTTCGAATTAAAAGTGTATACTTGATAGTTGAGATAATAGAAATTAGAGAGAAAGTTGATAGTTGGTGTGAGTAAAATGAAGGATGTGAGGGGGGTATTTATAGGTGTAAAAATTTAAAAAAAAAAAAAAATTTGAAAATGTGACCGTTGAACCGCCGGTTCCCGGTTGAACCGCCGGTTCCGGTTTGAACCGCCGGTTCACAACGGCCACATTTTTGAATTTTTGAATTTTTTTTTTTTTTTTTGAAACCTCCGGTTGAACCGCCGGTTCGCGGTTCGTCATTTTGACGAACCGGAACCGAACCGTCTAAAAACGGTTCACGGTTCCGGTTTTGAACCGAACCGCGGTCAACGGTTAACCGAACCGCGGTCAACGGTTCAAAACCGGCGGTTCGGCGGTTCGAACCGGAACCGTGAACACCTCTACCCATGTGACATAAAGACGATCGCCCCTTATTATATTACAAGAAAGGCGATCGCCCGTCAGAAACAGAGCATCCCAGCTCCTATAAATAGAAGGCTGCCTACACTTGGAAAGCTCTCTGCTTCTGAACAAGCTCAACTCACAACTTGGCTTTCTTACTCTTGGCAATAGCTATCTCTCGGCCTTTCTTCTCTCTCAGCACCTCTTACACGAAAGACGGTCGGCAGAGACGAAACACTCAGAGCTTCGCTCAGAGCTAGATAAATAGGATCTCTTACACTCATTGTAATCGCATTCTTACATTGATATTTGTACTCAAACGTATTGATATTAATAACATCTCGTGAGAGCATTCAAGCCCGGGCCTAACAAACCCGGCAAATCTTGTGTTATTCACACCCCCACGGACGTGCTCTCGCAATTTGCTATTGTTCGACCATTCCAGCAATATCTATCTTCGGATGATATTTCGAGCGACAACAATTGGCGCTAGAGGAAGGGCATCTTAACCCTCATTTTTATTCCTACCATCTCGAAGAACACTCATTGTTCTCCGGGGCATATACCTGAAGAAACACTCACTGTTCTTCAGAGAAAGCTTTCAAAATCATGACTCTTGCCTTCTCATCGAAGAAAGCTGCTGGCCGATCCGCCAGACGCCTCGTTCCGTCTCAATCCAAGCCACACCCTATGGCATAGGGTAGCCGCCGCGGTCCGAGACTCTCGATCCCGCCCCCGAGGGACGGCCCAAGCATCTCGCTCGATCAGTTCCAAACCGCGGAACAGATCGAAGGAGCCCTGGCCATCCTACGGGAGCGACGGAAAGCTTTCGACGCGCCGCCCGCTATAACCCCCTCGGTCGTCCGCCGCGTGACCAAACGGAAGTTCAAGGGGTTACTGACCGAGCGATCGTCAGGAGACCCCCATTCACAAGAAGAAGCGCTCGCAAGTCGGGGCACCTCTGTTTTCAGCCGCCTAGGCAGCGACCCATCTTGGCGACCGGGGCAGTCTGGGCCTAGCCACGAGACGACGGAGCCCGAGTCCGTCACCAGGAGTTCGGCATACCCAACTCCCAGAAGGCAGGCCAACCATCTGGCTCCTCCTCGCCAAAGAGCCGAGATCGGCGATCGCGGAGTCAGGAGATCGGTACACGATTGCCTCGGCTCCCGCTCCGAAAGCCGAACCACGAGCGACCATGCTATAGTGATGGCCGCGATGCAACGCCAGCTCGACGACATGAAGGCGCTCCTAGAAAATGGGGCAGGCGCCAGTAGCACGATCGCCGGGCCGAGCGAGCCACTCGCGGTCCACATCGAGCTCGCTCCCGTGCAGCGCAGGATCGCTCCTCCCAAAACCCCTTTGTACGAGGGGAAGTCGGATCCCGAGACTCACCTGAGCAAGTTCCGGATCTACATGACCGGGTGCGGGGCATCAGACGCGACCAGGTGCCGAATGTTTCCGCTAACGCTGGGCGACCTGGCCCATAGATGGTACATCTCATTGCCGCCGCGATCCGTCAATTCCTTTGACCAACTGGCAAACGACTTCACAGCGTACTTCGCCACCAAGATCGCTCGACCAGAAGGTCCCCATCACATGATGCAGATCAGGTAAGGGGAAGAAGAGTCCGACTCGGACTACATCAACCGGTTGGACGAGATCATCCTCAACGGCGAGTCCATAAGCGACGGGATCGCCCTCTACTCAATCCTCGGGGGATTTAACGGTCTTTCGCCTATATTCAGGCACCTAACGAAGGACATCCCCCCCGACCTACGCGATTTTCCGCGCCAAAGCCGCAGACTTTCTGGCCAGGCAAAGGTTACTTTTCAACCTGTGAGCAACGCGATCGGCAGCCAAACGACGATCACCAGTCTTCCAGCCCGATCGCCATTATCAATCAACATCTCTTAAACCGGAGGACTCGTTCGCCATCTATAGTTCACCATCTAACATGATGGACTAAGGCACGAGATCGCCTCCCCCGCACAACGTACACCGTCGACGATCGGCATCTAACATGACGATCCGAGGTGGAAGAGTGTTTCCATGGTCCTGGTGGTCGATGGAACCGACTGCTTAGGCCATGCAAGGTTCCTTTGGGCTGAGATCGCTCGCCCTTCGTTTAAATACGAGGCGGGCATAGTCGAAGGACCCTCCAAAATTAATCAGTGGACACGCTCGCCCGCCCTCAAAGGTTCATCATCTGACTTGGTGAGCCCGGACAATGCGACGCGTCCCTACCCCCGTCTCAACGTACACCGTCGAGGGTCGCCATCTTCATGGCGGGCCGAGGTGGAAGTAGAGCTAACAAGCCGCGGAAGTGGAGTTGATTAATCCGACGACGCCCCACGCAAGGACTCCTCTAGACCAAGACCGCTCGCACTTCGTTTAAATACGAGGCGAGGCGCAGCCTAACAGAGGACCCTCACAATAAATGAGTCACGAGACAGACAATGTCGCTCGCGCATAAGACACGGTCATGGAGTCGGTCCATCGAACTCCGCGACTGTGCACGGTTCCTCAGCGACGAAACAATCAGCTTTCTACGAGGGACCGGCCAAAATTATTTATTGCAGGTACAAGACCGAAGATAGCTAGCCAATCGAACAGATCGCCCAAGTCTGAAACCATAGTCCGCTCAACGGATCGCCCGTCTTCATCTTACACGATCGCCAGCAAGAACCACCTCACCCCATGTCTTCAACATCGGAGCAAGCTGGGGGGCAATTGTTGTGTCGAGATTTATACGTCTCAACAGGCGATCGCCTCAGAGACCGGGCGACCGAGCCAGAGCCCAGCAGCCAAGGCAGATTGGACGACTGAAGGTCCCAGGGCAAGTCCCGGTGCCGAGCGATCGACATCTAAGGCGATCGTCTCTCGGTACTTGGCGATCGACTCCTGGTGACCGACCAAATGACGTCCGCCTCATGCCACGCGAAGCCAACGATCGTCCAGTCGGCAAAGACCTAAGCTCGGGACAGAGACCCACGTGCAGATCCAGAAAAGGCGCCGCAGAACATGGATCGTTGACCACAGCCTGTCAGCATATTCTCACCAACCTACAGGCCCGCCGAAAGGTACACAGTGGGACCGCCCATGACAGCAACTCAGGACGCGTGCAGGCTCCTCATTGGACCGCACAGCTGGCTGCCAGCAGCAGCCGCAGACTTCAAGGAAGACAACCCATGTGACATAAAAACGATCGCCCCTTATTATATTACAAGAAAGGCGATCGCCCGTCAGAAACAGAGCATCTCAGCTCCTATAAATAGAAGGCTACCTACACTTGGAAAGCTCTCTGCTTCTGAACAAGCTCAACTCACAACTTGGCTTTCTTACTCTTGGCAATAGCTATCTCTCGGCCTTTCTTCTCTCTCAGCACCTCTTACACGAAAGACGGTCGGCAGAGACGAAACACTCAGAGCTTCGCTCAAGAGCTAGATAAATAGGATCTCTTACACTCATTGTAATCGCATTCTTACATTGATATTTGTACTCAAACGTATTGATATTAATAACATCTCGCGAGAGCATTCAAGCTCGGGCCTAACAAACCCGGCAAATCTTGTGTTATTCACACCCCCTCGGACGTGCTCTCGCAATTTGCTGTTGCTCGACCATTCCAGCAATATCTATATTCGGATGATATTTCGGGCGACAACAATATATATATATATATATATATATATAGAGAGTTCGGGATATAGGGTGACACCTTCTTTTTTTTGTGAGGTGCCCGCCACGTGTCATGTTCTGATTGGAGGTGAGTGTTTTAATTATAACACTCACCCGGCTGGCCCACAACACTTGGTGGGTGATTTTTATAATTAAAACACTCACCTCCAATCGTAATACGACACGCATGCGCACTACAAAAAAGAAGGTGTCACCTTCCTTCCCGAATTCTCTATATATATATATATATATATATATATATATATATATATAGAGAGAGAGAGAGAGAGAGAGAGAGAGAGATTATTGGGCCGAGAAAGAAATTAAAGTAGACAGCACATTTTTTTTATTTTATCGGAAAATATCAGACATCACCTTTTGACAGGCAACACTTTTTTTATAACGAAAGGAGTGTTTATTTAGTAGAAGAGGGTGTTTATTTAGCCCTTCTCTTAACAATGCCTTAGTTTATGACCCTTTTAATATAAGCCGTCTATGCTTTCTGTGCAGATGTGCTCCAAAGTGGGGCTGTTTTAATATAAGCCGTCTATGCTTTCTGTGCAGATGTGCTCCGAAGTGGGGCTGTTCTTTCACGGCTTGAAAAGGACATCTAATAATTACTCCAGTGGCTCCTTGTTAAACCAAAGGACATTTGGTCCGGCTGTACTCACGCGTATTGGAGGTGAGCGTATTGGAGGTGATCTCGAACCGAATGGTTGTGAATTCTAGTCCTCTTATCAACATAAAAGTGCATATTTAGGAGTAGGAAAAAAATAGAAAGGAGATAATCATTAAATACTCGCTCCGTGTCGGAGTTTACTTTTCTTTACAATTTTTTATTTATTATAAGTAACAACATTAAAATATAGTCTTTATCAAACAAAAATATCATTGAGCTATATTGGAAATGTATATAAAATTATAAAATTTAAAAGTGGACTCTTTTTATAGCACATATGGAGTTTTACTTACCTATCAGGTAGGACAAAATGTTACTCCATCTGCCTCGGGGTGGGTATATTTGATATATTTTAGGTAATTTTAGTATAAGTAACGATGATAAATGTGTAGTGGAGATTAAAAATAAAAAGTATTGATAATAAATGTGTGGCGGGATTAAAAAGTAAGAGATGATTGTTTGATTTAATTGTAAAATGTGACATATGTAAATGTAAACTTTTGGGCGGAACGGAAAGGGTATCTTCTTTTATTTGATAATGGACTACATCATTCGTTCGAATCATATATCGCGACTCTATTTGTTGCTGCCTCTGTCCACTAAAAGTGTGGTTTTCTTTTCTTTTTAGACCGTCTACAAAAAGTGTGGTCTTTTCATAAATATAAATGAGCCCGCTTAAGATGTTATTATTTCCCCACACAAAAATATATGTCTCCCCTACTTTTTCCACTAAAAAATACACATATCCTCTACTTTCTTAAAACTCATGTCACTCTCTCTCAACCACATTTTTTTGTGGACGGAATGAATACTTTTTTATTTGATAATGATCTACGCCATTCTTTCTCATAATTAAGATACCATTTTTCGATTTTTCAATATAGTATTCTTAATCTTTCCTATATACTGATTTTACGAATTGTCAAGTGGAATTCAGTTAGAGCAATCAATCTAATTCCTTCATCTATTGAACGATCAAAAAATCTAAAAAGTTCTCTCTTTCTCATTTGATCCATCTTTTATATACATAGTACCAATATAATTAAGGAAATAAATGTATGTCATAATCTTCCAATAAATTCATCAAAACGTATTGTAAATAAGGAAACAGCTATTATAAATCAAGTCTAATTAATATTGTAATTAAGAAAAACCCATACCTCATCCATCTAGAGGAAATAAGTATCATATATATTGAAAGATTGAGTCCTAAAAATGATTGGAGAGTATTAATGACACCAATTTTGAAGTGAAAATATATGCAGATTAATCGTTAAACGTTTCAAGAGAATGGGGTATGAGGCACTAATTAATTGTAGATGTTACATGGAAGAAGAATATCAATCATCATGTAGTAATTACAACAATTAAGAATCAGGCATCTATAAATTAGAGATGCTTTGCTTAATCTTTCACCACTCCTTAACCTTCCATCATAATTACTGCATTCCTGTTGGCCACTTAAGTATACTGGATACAGTTTGGAAAAGTAGTTTAAACAACAAACTGTATGGAATCTAAATCTGAGTGCGTAGCGGAAGTCTTGGATACAGTTAGTTGCCGTGGATACAGCAACAAAGTGTTTGGTGTATACTTAATATATCACAGTAATTTCAAACAGTAAAAGCAGAAGGTAAATAACACAGTAATTTAAGTGGTTCGAGGTAAACCCCTCTACGTCCACTGGTCCTCCACACAGGAGTAAAAAGTTTATTAAATAATTACTGCGTACACAACTACGTAATTATAAACAAACCTATCCTTGTATCGTTCACACAGATTGATACAAAGAATATCACTTTCAACCTTTCACACAGATTGGTTAAAGCTTCCTTCTTGACTAGCTTCTTCACACACAGTTCCAAAGCTTCGTCCTTATTCGTCCCACACAGGTCAGAATAACTTGTTGAGTTCACACAGAGCTCGGTTTTTACACAGAGGTAAAAGGTTAGGTAACCAGTAAGAACAGTGACTTTGAATATCAAGATCTGATGATAGCTGTTCTTGATGTTTGAGCACTGTATATCTCTTTCGTTTTAACTTGCAGTTTGCTCTGGAGATATGTTTGCTCAGATGATAACTTTGATAGCTTTGAGAGTTATATTACTTGGGGTATCTCGATCTTCAATGTCTTCAAGGATATATATAGCCTCTGAAGAAAGTATCCGTTGAGATGTCCGTTTGAATAAGATTTCCTTCAACGGAATATGACATGATCCGGATTTCGCGGGATTCTCAAGATCTGAAGACCGATATTTAAATACTTTATCCTTGAGTATTTAAATACTTCTTTGTTCAACGGAACTTGACTTGTGTTCTTTCTTGTCCTTTTGTGAATCAGTATGGAGAATGATCGTATTTAGGATGTCGAGACAGCTTCCATACTTGATCTTTTCACAAGTCTTCAAGGTATCTTGACGAGCTTCACTTATGCCGATTCAAGCAGTCTTCGATACATGATAAATCCTTGAATCCTCGATACGCTTTCTTATCGTATTTGGCATATATGTCAAAACCTTCTCAATAACAAATAACAGTCGATACAGGGATCGGGTATCCCGGCTGAATCGATACAGGGTGATTGTTTTTCCTAACAATTTCCCCCGTTTTGACAATTTGCCAAGTCTTAACTTAAACTCTTCGAGTCTTCTTGATGATGCCAAAACCTTCTTCATGAAGCGTTCTTCTTTCGATGACTTCTGGCAGATTTCTTGGTCTTTTCTCAATAGGTCTGACTTAGTGACTTTAGTCTACAATAATGAACTGCTCGCAGGCACGTTCGATACAGTTTGAGATTTATTACAACTTAAGCCTATGACTGGCGCGCAGGCACAATCTTACAATGTATTCTAAGAAACTATGAACTGTTCGTAGACTAGTTCATACAGCTTTAATCTTTCAATCAAGTTTATCTAACTTGAGATTCCTATCAAACAATTTAAGTAAACATACATAAACACAGTAGATTACGAGTTGTAATCTTTCAAGACAAACAAACTGTTTTATTGATTTTCAAAAAGATTGAGTACAAAGTTTGTGTCGAATAGAAATTACAAAAACAATAATAATATAAATTTCACTCTTTATCTTTGATCCGTATGCCTCCAAGGTCTCCTTCTCGGCTCATTCTCGGTGCCGCGCCACCGCTTTGAAGAGAATCATTGCCTCGCTCTTGGTAAATTGCTCGTCCATCCTAAGAACGATCAAAGGCAAGTATCCAATCCTCTGGATGGGTGACCCGATCTCCTCTTCTATGTTTTGATTTCATTTCGATTTGGAGAGGGAGCTTACCTTCTTCTAGCATTTTTGAAAATTTGTCCGCGCTTCCGCCAATGTCTTATAATTTTTGAAGATGGCGGATTCCTGATGAGTCGACAAAATATCTCATCGATTCATTCTTCCTCCAAAGGCTTCACTTCTTCGGCGGTTGGGTTGCGGTTGGTTGCACGTATTTCAAGGTCTTTGAACAAGATTTTGCCAAGGGACATTTGGGTCATGGAATTCTCGTCCTGAGCACGAAATTCTAAAACTTTGGGGTTGAGGTGCTAGCTTGTTCAATTCGGCCGATCTTGCTCGAGCACCTCAAATTCCCTTTCTGTTGTAGTCTTATTCTCCTTGCAGCCTTCTCGAGCTTCTTCCCCTTTTTGGCCTCATCAAGACTTTGCAGGATTTCAAGAGCGGCGTCTGTTTGGTCTCGATCTTGTTTATTCTTTCAACGAGGGAGGAAAGAGTCTGCGACATCTCTTGAATGGATTTGTCATGCGCACGTAGCCGAGAGTCGTTTCTCTATCATTGCACAGCGGTCTTGGCTTCAGCAATTCTTGTCTTGAAGCTTCCTCCTTCAAGCTTGCGCTTGTTTATCTTCCATGATTTTCAAGGCTTGCTTGAACACTTCAGCGAGATGAAGAATGCTTCGACAACTCGAGATACGTCGTGTTGAAGAGTTGTCATTTCTTCAACTTCAGATGTGTTCATCCAGTTCAGAGCCAATTCTACGTAATAGAGAGAGTTAACTGCAAATTGGATAAATACAGACTGAAGGCCAACAGCTTGCAGCGCTCTTTGCGTGCAGCAGAGATAGGAGAGTCGGTGGCGAAGTCTTGAGACCATTTAACCTTCTTACGTTCACGGATGGTCGTGAAGTTAGTTGGACATCCTCATGTTCGTTACCGTACTCGGATTCCTAGGTTGATGGGGCGGGAGTAGCTTCTTGTGGAATGGCGACAGTTGGTTCAGAAGCGTCCTGTGGCGAAGGTTCTTCGGCAGATAAGGATGCGTAGACCGAATCCTCTGTTGGGTTGTCGGATCGCTTCTTTGGTCGCAATGTGCTCGGGTGCCTGCTCCAAAATTTCTTGATCTTCCACGACCGGAGGGACCGATTCCTCCCGGCCTGGGAATGTTCTCCCTGTGGTGAAGGTGGATTAGCTTGGGTAGATGGCCCTTCGCTGCTTCGGGTGGAGAGGTGGCTTGGGCTTCAGCCTTTTCACGGCTCAATCTCGCACTGCTTGAAGAGCATCGTCGTCGTCCGAGTCGTGGTCGCCGTCTTTTGGATTGATGGGAGAGTCCTCGACTTCTTCTTTCCTTTTCTTCTCGCGTCGGATTTGTGCAATGTGGCTTTCAATGAGATCTTTGCAAGAAGCGTTGTCCCATCGGGCAAAGGCCTCAATTTGAGTTGAGTCGATTACTTCGAGACAAATCGCTCTTCGTGGCTCCATTCGCTCCAATTATGCAGTGTCGCACGAGCTAGCCTAAAGCTTTTCCATTGCGAAATCTTTCGTACGCCTGCTCAATTTGTACCGAAAGAAGTGTTTGATTTATAATTGAGTCGGGAGGGACTTGAATCATGTCCGAGACGCTGTTTCGAGGGATTCCAGATGTATGGGATCCTCGCACGGAAGATGGACTCCTTGCAGGGATGGTGCCCGAAGGAAATTGGATCCTGTGCGGTGTGGAATCCCGTAGAGGAGAAGTAGCTTTGGCTCGAATGGGCGTAGACGTGCTAACGTCTTGAATGTCGCGATGTCTCTAAATCCGTCGTAGCCGCCAAGGGCTCGGGATCTACCGTCGATGCGGTAGGAGACACCTCTTCCGCAGGGGTTGGGCCACAGGGTGCTATATCAGTGGGTTGCGCCACGGGCGAGACATCCTCGGAGTGTTTGGCTTTGATTTTTGAGAGCCTCCGGAGTCTCTTCTTCGACTTCTCATCGCAGAGTGCTTCTTGCCGTGAGAACGCTTGCGCTTCTTCTTTGAAGATTCCAATTCGGGGACCTTCACGGTTTCGTCTCTGGGTTTGTCGAAATAGGCATGTGACGTGTTCTCGGGTGGTTGGCATGCATTGTGCTCGGTTATAGGCGGAGGGTTTGACGCCTCCTAAATATATCCGTGAGTTTTTTCTTAGCATCGGCGGATTGCTTGACTCCGCACTTCGTCAGAATGTAGTTTAGCATTAAACCGAACGATTTCTTTTGGGTGGCCGGTTTGCACACCTCTTCCTGAAGACGTTTCAAAATGATTTGACACCAGTTGACCTTTTCACAGGTCAAGATAGCTACCATCATTCTGAACCTAAGATTTGTGCACATCTCGAACGCACCGGTTCGATTTTCAATGATTCTGGAACAGAAATCGTGGAGATAAACGAAATGAAGAAGAAAATTTTTCTTGTGGCACGTGGTTGTCACCATATCAACCACTTTGGACCCGGTAAATAGTCCATAAAACTTGGTAGCCCTTGAGACCCAAACGTCTCAAGTCGGTCCATGGTCGCCGTCGGCGGCACTGTAGATTTTCTCAAGTAGGTCGCTATCTATGCATTTGCACTCCTTGGATCATTGCGGTGATGTCGCAACATGTCCTCCCCGGGCTAGTGAGAGAAAACGAACGGCGGCGTTGAGGTAGAATTCCTCAACCGGATGAGCGTCGTATTTGTCGGCGATTTGCTTCCAAAGCGATAAAGACCTTGTTGTTCAAGACGAGTAATGATATACTCCATCGGTTCGGTCGTTGGTTTCGTAGATGATACGCTCGATGATGACGGTTTTCGAGAAGATCCGTCCATCAATGATGTTGGAGGTCTTCTTGAGCGGGGATGAAGATTGACTAGCCATGGATGTTTTCTTAAAGCGAAGGTGTAAGAAAACAAGAGAAATTCGCATGAATATGCAGAGAATATGTAGTCGTTTGCTTGAGATCTCTTGTAATTGCGGAATGCGTAAAGAGTCTCTAATGGCGAATCTGATCCTTTTATACTTGGCGGCGAAATAGGGTTTGCAGAGTACGAATGGTCGATTTTAAGGGATGGGAACCGTTTTGAAATCGACGGTCGATGGATTTAGTATAACTGATACGCTAATCCATTAACAAGTGTTTTAAAATACAATGGGTCCCACTTCGACATAGGTTGAATACCCTAAATGCCTAAAACGGCGGTTTAAAAATAATAATCAATTTGAAAACATCGCGGCTTTTGAGATTCAGTTGTCCAGATGTCGTGTAAGGCATTTAATGAACATGATGTTTGACATAAAACAGGGCACATGGACAAAAATTATTTTAAAAAGGAAATAATATTATATTATATACTGAATCAAAATCCTATAATATGTGTTGTTCTCCGCGTCGATACAGCGTTCCCCCTTAAAAAGGTACTAATAGGTTTTAAATTCCATACAGCAATAGTTGGATTAATCTTTGTATTCATGGGTCCTACAAGATTCCCCCTTAATTATTGCACACATCACTGTAGTATTCATATGCCTTCGTTCGCTACATCTTGTATTGATGTTTCGAGTGTACAGATAGTTAATGTTGAATCAGTATTCACGGGTCTTCTGATTCCCCTCAATTGTTGAGTAAAAGCGGAAATTTACTTACAGGAGTCTGGCCGTAGTATTCCCAATTCTGTTCTTAGCATGTTGAATCTTGTGTGTCGAGAGGCTTGGTGAAGATGTCGGCCACCGGATGTCTCAGATGGACTTTTTCCAGCGAACATCCTTGTTCTCGACATGATTCCTGATGAAATGATGCTTCATGTTGATATGCTTAGTGCGCGAGTGCAAAACAGATTGTGCGTGATTGCAATTGCACTCGTGCTATCACACATGATTGGAGTCTCTCTAGCATCGATTCCATAATCGGCGATTGTTCTTTGCATCGAAGGATCTGCGCATACAGCCACTACCGGAGATAGTACTCTGATTCGGCCGTGGAAAGAGAATTTGCCAATTGCTTCTTCTTGAACCAAGATACGAGTCTAGGTCCAAGAAAGTGACAAGTTCCACTTGTACTTTTCCTATCTAGCTTGCACCTCCGAGATCCGAGTCGCCGTATCCAACTAAATCGAATCCGCCTTCCTTAGGATACCACGATCTGCATCGACTGTTCCTTTAACGTATTTCAGATTCGTTTAGCCGTATTGAAGTGTGATTCCTTAGGTGCAACTTGGTATCTCGCACACACTCCAACAGCAGATGGATATCGGGCCTGCTAGCCGTTAGGTACAGGAGCGAACCAATGAGCTTCTGTAGAGTGATTGGTCAAACGGCTTTGGCTTCATCAAGACTAATTTGCGGAAGTGCTCATGGGGGTTGGCGAGGATTTGGAAGTGTTCATTCCAAATTTGTTGAGAAGCTCCTTCTTTGTATTTCTCTGGTTGATGAATATACCTGTAGGCATCGCTTTATCTGCAAACCTAGGAAATAACTAAGTTCCCCATCATACTCATTTCAAATTTGCTTTGCATGAGATGTGAGAACCTTTGACATAGAGCAAGGTTAGTTGAACCAAAAATAATATCATCGACATAAATTTGTACCATTAGAAGGTCATCTCCTTCCCTGTATTTTGAACAATGTTTTGTCGACAAGACCTTTCTCAAATCCGTTATTGGTTAGATCTTTGGGACGGGGTTTCGTACTGTGGCTCTAGGGGCTTGTTTAAGTCCGTATGCCGCTTTCCTTAGCTTCGTAAACTAGATCGATACCGTCTGTGTTGGCAAACCACGGTGGTTGTTCAACATAAACTTCTTGAAAGCTCTCCATTCGGAAAGCACTCTTGACGTCCATTTGGTATACGATAAAATTCTTATGGGCGGCAAAGGCTAAAAATATCTGATGGCTTCTAGTCTCGCTACGGGCGAAGGTTTCATCATAGTCGATTCCTTCTTCCCGACAATAGCCTTGTGCTACTAGTCTGGATTTGTTTCTTATGATAAGTCCATTTCCATCCTTTTTGTTTGAAATACCCATTTGGTTCCTATAACCGATTGGTGTGTCGATGCAGGTACAAGATACCATACATTGTTTCTTTCAAACCGTTAAGCTCTTCTTCCATAGATGTAATCCAATGAGAGTTGTTAAGAGCGTCTATGGTCGAAACAGTTCGATCGGGCTAAGAATACAGATAGTGCACATATTGAGTCTCCTAAGTTCGGATTGAGATTTCCATTCAGGAAACTGTGAGACTTCATCATTAGATTCTTCTTGGGCACAAAGTACATTTCCTTGTGTACTCTGTATTCTCCTACGAGTAGAAACACCTGCATTAATGTTTCCAATGATCAGCTCTTGCGGATGATCTCTCAACCATCTTCGGTCGGGTTCTAGTTCAGGGTCCCGTACTGTGTCGAAAGTTTCTGTGGGTACAGCTTCAGCTTGTACAGCGTCAGCTTCATCCACATCGATTCTTACAGCTGCGGGGTTGATTTCTAAATCAACTACAGGTTCTATGGGTGTAGGTGGATCCAAGATAGATAGATGGTGAATGTCTTGAGTGATATTATCTACTCCTGTAGGGTCATGGTGTGGTTCGTCGAACACTACATGAACTGATTCCTCGATCGTCAGCCTCCTTTTATTAAAGATTCTGAAAGCTTTGCTGACGGAGGAGTATCCTACGAATATTCCTTCATCTGATTTTTCATCAAATGTTCTAAGTTGGTCCTTCCCATTGTTCAATACGTAACACCTGCATCCAAAAATGTGAAAATACGAAACTAATGGAGTTTTGTTGTTCCATACCTCGTAAGCTGTTTTGTTGTGGTGCTTGTTGACGATACATCGGTTTTGAGTGTAGCACGCTGTGTTAGTTGCTTCACCCCAGAAACGCTGCGGCAATTTGCTTTCGGCAATCATTGTCCTTGTTGCTTCTTTCAACGTCCTATTCTTTCGCTCGGCAACACCATTTTGTTGAGGTGTTCGGGCAGCTGAGTACTCGTGCTGTATTCCATTCTCCGAACAGTATTGCTCTATAAAGCGGTTAGTAAATTCAAGATCTGTCCGGAACGAATGCACATGATACTCGATGCTTTTTCATTCGCAACTTTCTCAGAGCTCGGGCACCTTGATGTTGTTTCCTTCTTCTTGCTAAGAAAGATCGTCCAAGCATACGGAATAATCATCAACAACAACCATACAATATTTCTTACCTCCCAAACTTACCGGGTCTACAGACCGTAGAGATCCATGTGTAGCATTTCCAATACTCTTTGGGTTGAAAGGTAGGATTTGCTCTTCGTGGTTGACTTGATTTGGTGGCCTTTCTGCATGGTCCGCAGACGCTGTCCTTCTTGAATGACACATCTGGCAAACCTCTTACCATACCCTGTCTTGAAAGCTTGTTGATCGTCTTGAAGTTGACGTGAGACATCCTCTTGTGCCATAGCCAGCTAAGATCTGCAGTGCCTTTGGCAACAAAACATGGAATTGAGGAGCTCATAGGCTTCCGATCAAGAATGTACATATTACCGATCTCGTCTCGTAAGCACAACTTCCTTGGTTTGGGTGTTCTTGACTCTACAACATCTATATAGAACTTCACCGAGAACTGTTTATCACGTAATCAAGCTAATACTAAGTAGATTATACTGTAAGCCTTCAACATATGCGACATCGGTGACTTTGAATTTCCCGACTAGTAGGTTTCCTTTCCCTCTTGTTCTTCCTTTAGACTTATCACCGAAGCGAACTTTTGGACCGCGACCTTCTACAAAATCAGATAGCTTGCTCCTGTCTCCGGTCATGTGACGAGAGCATCCACTATCGAAGTACCAGGTATCCTCCTCTAGAATGTCCTGTAACAAAGAAATTAGGTAGATTTAGGTCCCCTTTGATTTTTGGGTCCATGTATGTTAGTTCCTTTAGGTACCCAGATTTTCCTGACAGCAATTGGTTTACTGTAGGATGTACTCGTCTGATATTTCGGTATCTACGGGGCATAACCGTAGATGTTATAATCATGATAATTACTATGCATGTAAAAAACAGGATAAATATTATTATTCCATTACAAATTCCGTCAAGGAGGTGGATCCATATACCTAGTCCTAACAGCTTGTCTTCAGGATATCCAGTTGGAATCCCAATCCGTTGTTGATACCGAATCGGCATCTCTGTCTTGAGGGATAACGGGGCTCCTGTATCCAATACCTAGGTGCACTGTCTCGAGGGTACTGCTGTTCGGGCCTTTGGTGGTTGGATACCGTCTTCTTTGTGAATGAATTTCGGCTTTGATGTTATGCTTGGGGAGCATGCTGTAGATTGCGCCTTCTGAGTGGTTGTTGGTTCCACTGTCTCGAATTGTAGTGTTGTTGAGGCGGAATGGCGGCTCTTGGTTTTCTCGGTACAGAGGTTCCTTTATGGGACTAGGAACATCTTCCGATTCTGGAATGTGTTTCACACTCTTGACGAACACAAGACTAGTTTTACCTTTATTCGAACATGAGCTGTATCCTAAGCCACTTTTATCATGAGCATGTTGCCCAGTGCTCAGAATTTCTTCCATTCTTTTGGACGATTTTTCAAAAGACTTCAGAATGGTCTCAAGTTCAGTTTCTCGCTTCTCGAGAGTTGTAATTTTGGTTTGTAGTAGAACCAAATCATTTGTCTTGCTCTCATTATGGGTTTTAACCTCATTTAGTTCATGAGCAAGTTGATGATTGCTCTCCATGAGTTTTTCAAAATCGACCTTCTTTGGTTTCACAATCAAGAGACATATTATCATAGTTTATCTTCAGCAAGTCATTCTCATCTTTCAGCTCTAGATTTGTTAATTGAAGCTGTATATTCTCAGTTTTTAGACTCTCATGGGCTTTTTGAATGTTTTTGAACTCATTCATCATATTTTCGAAAGTATGAGATGCATTAGATGGAATAACTGAGGTTGAACTTACCTCATCGTCATTGTCTTCACCTTCGGAACATCTTTAGCCATAAAGCACATGTATGCTTTATCATCGAACTCATCGTCAGATGAATCACTCTCAGTGACCACCTGAAGACATTCTGCTGATTTGGATGGTGTGGGGGAGGCTTCTGATTCTCCAATCAGGGCCTTGAGCTTGTCTTTCCAAGCACGTCTTCTTTCATCTCGTTCTTGTTGCTCGGCCTCCGGCAACCTTTGGACTTTGGGATGAGGACATTTGTTTGCATAATGGCCTGGTTTCCTGCAGTTATAACACAGGTTAGCATCGGATGATGTTTCGGTGCTTACCTTGTTGACAGGTTTGGGCCTGTAGGGAGTCTTTCCAGACTGTTTGATAAACTTTTTGAATTTATGCATTAGAAGCGCCATTTCATCTTGTGACAGGATGTCGTCGTCGCTGTCAGCACTCTTGTGACCGGGCTTCGACGAGCTAGGCATGCTGTGTCGACGGTTCGATACAGCGGCGAGAGCTGTGACCTTTGAAGGAGATTCTTCAGCTTTCTCTCTTCTGTCAATGTCATACTCAAATGCTTTAAGGTCAGAGAAGAGATCAAAAGTGGATATTTCATTAAGATTACATGATACACGCATAGCTGTGGTCTTAATGTCCCATCGGGCTGGGAGAGATCTGAAAATTTTTAAGTTCTTCTCCTTTTGGGTGTAAATCTTGCCCAACGCTTCAAGTTCACCAACAATTCCAGTAAATCTGAGGTCAAGTTCCTCAAGTGTTTCCGTTGGTTTCATTTCAAAAGATTCGAATTGCTGAGTGAGTTTTGAAATTTTGTTTTCTTTGAGAGCTCGGTTCCCTCACAAATTAACTTGAGTTTATCCCAGATTTCTTTGTCGTTTTGCGGCTCTTTACCTTTGAGAACGTGCCTTTGTCAAGAGTGACAAATAACGCGTTCTTAGCCACGTTGTCTAGATTGGCTCGCTTCCTTTCATCGGTTGTCCATTGCTCGCGTTCCTTCTCGAGCATTTCAGCATGGGCTTGGCCCTCAATCCTTGCGGCTGGATTGACCTTCATAATCTTGATCGGACCATCCTGTATAACAAAGATCATCTCTTCGTGCATTCTTTGCAAGATGAGCTTCCATTCTAATTCTCCGATCGTCAAATTCGTTAATAGAGAACATAGGGACTTTGTTAATCATAGAGGTATCCATCGATAATATAGGAATGAAAGAAAGCTGTTTTGAAAATAAGTGATTTGAATCGATTCGGTTAAAAGAAATACATTGATTCTTTTTAGAATCAACCGCTCGATACCACTTGTTGGCCACTTAAGTATCTTGGATACGGTTTGGAAAAGTAGTTTAAACAACAAAGCGTATGGAATCTAAATCGAGTGCGTAGCGGAAGTCTTGGATACGCTTGGTTGCCGTGAATCTGACAACAAAGTGTTTGGTGTATACTTAATATATCACGGTAATTTCAAACAGTAAAGCGAAGGTAAATAACACATTAATTTAAGTGGTTCGAGGTAAACCCCTCTACGTCCACTGGTCCTCCACACAGAGTAAAAGTTTATTAAATAATTACTGCGTACACAACTACGTAATTATAAACAAACCTATCCTTGTATCGTTCACACAGTTGATACAAAGAATATCACTTTCAACCTTTCACACAGTTGGTTAAAGCTTCCTTCTTGACTAGCTTCTTCACACGGTTCCAAAGCTTCGTCCTTATTCGTCCCACACAGTCGAATAACTTGTTGAGTTCACACAGGCTCGGTTTTACACAGAGGTAAAAGGTTAGGTAACCGTAAGAACAGTGACTTTGAATATCAAGATCGATGATAGCTGTTCTTGATGTTTGAGCACCGTATATCTCTTTCGTTTTAACTTGCGGTTGCTCTGGAGATATGTTTGCTCGGATGATAACTTTGATAGCTTTGAGAGTTATATTACTTGGGGTATCTGATCTTCAATGTCTTCAAGGATATATATAGCCTCGAAGAAAGTATCCGTTGAGATGTCCGTTTGAATAAGATTTCCTTCAACGGGAATATGACATGATCCGGATTTCGCGGGATTCTCAAGATCTGAAGATCGACGGTATTTAAATACTTTATCCTTGAGTATTTAAATACTTCTTTGTTCAACGGAACTTGACTTGTGTTCTTTCTTGTCCTTTTGTGAACTGTATGGAGAATGACTGTATTTAGGATGTCGAGACAGTTTCCATACTTGATCTTTTCACAAGTCTTCAAGGCCGTCTTGACGAGCTTCACTTATCTTGATTGACGGAGTCTTCGATACATGATAAATCCTTGAATCCTCGATCTGATTTTCCTTTCTTGTATTTGGCATATATGTCAAAACCTTCTCAATAACAAATAACAATCGATACGAGGATCGGGTATCATTGAATCGTCTGAGGTGATTGTTTTTCCTAACAATTTCCCCCTTTTTGACAATTTGCCAAGTCTTAACTTAAACTCTTCGAGTCTTCTTGATGATGCCAAAACCTTCTTCATGAAGCGTTCTTCTTTCGATGACTTCTGGCAGATTTCTTGGTCTTTTGTCAATAGGTCTGACTTAGTGACTTTAGTCTACAATAATGAACTGCTCGCAGGCACGTTCGATACAGTTTGAGATTTATTACAACTTAAGCCTATGACTGGCGCGCAGGCACAATCTTACAATGTATTCTAAGAAACTATGAACTGTTCGTAGACTAGTTCGTACAGCTTTAATCTTTTAATCAAGTTTATCTAACTTGAGATTCCTATCAAACAATTTAAGTAAACATACATAAACACAGTAGATTACGAGTTGTAATCTTTCAAGACAAACAAACTGTTTTATTGATTTTCAAAAAGATTGAGTACAAAGTTTGTGTCGAATAGAAATTACAAAAACAATAATAATATAAATTTCAGCTCTTTATCTTTGATCCGTATGCCTCCAAGGTCTCCTTCCTGGCTCATTCTCGGTGCCGCGCCACCGCTTTGAAGTGAATCATTGCCTCGTTCTTGGTAAATTGCTCTTCCTTCATAAGAACGATCAAAGGCAAGTATCCAATCCTCTGGATGGGTGACCCGATCTCCTCTTCTATGTTTTGATTTCATTTCGATTTGGAGAGGGAGCTTACCTTCTTCTAGCATTTT
This sequence comes from Orobanche coerulescens, assembly GCA_033398695.1. Taxonomy (NCBI): domain Eukaryota; kingdom Viridiplantae; phylum Streptophyta; class Magnoliopsida; order Lamiales; family Orobanchaceae; genus Orobanche; species Orobanche coerulescens. Next base: position 8,645,238 of record CM065807.1, on the reverse strand, counting down.
TGAAAATTTGTCTGCGCTCCGCCAATGTCTTATAATTTTTGAAGATGGCGGATTCCCGATGAGTCGACAAAATATCTCATCAGTTCATTCTTCCTCCAAAGGCTTCACTTCTTCGGCGGTTGGGTTGCGGTTGGTTGGCGACGTATTTCCAAGGTCTTTGAACAAGATTTTGCCAAGGGACATTTGGGTCATGGAATTCAGTGCTGAGCCTGAAATTCTAAAACTTTGGGGTTGAGGTGCTAGCTTGTTCAATTCAAGAAATGATCGCTTCTGAGCACCTCAAATTCCCTTTCTGTTGTAGTCTTATTCTCCTTGCGGCTTCTCGAGCTTCTTCCCCTTTTGGCCTCATCAAGACTTTGCGGGATTTCAAGAGCGGCGTCTGTTTGGTCTCGATCTTGTTTATTCTTTCAACGAGGAGGAAAGAGTCTGCGACATCTCTTGAATGGATTTGTCATGCGCACGTAGCCGAGAGTCTGTTCTCTATCATTGCACAGCGGTCTTGGCTTCACAATTCTTGTCTTGAAGCTTCCTCCTTCAAGATTGCGCTTGTTTATCTTCCATGATTTTCAAGGCTTGCTTGAACACTTCTGGCAGGATGATGAATGCTTCGACAACTCGAGATACTTCGTGTTGAAGAGTTGTCATTTCTTCAACTGCAGAGGTGTGCATCCAGTTCAGAGCCTTTTCTACGGAATAGAGAGCGTTAACTGCATCTTGGATAAATACAGTCTGAAGGCCAAGAGCTTGCAGGCGCTCTTTGCGTGCAGCAGAGATAGGAGAGTCGTGGCGAAGTCTTGACACCATTTAACCTTCTTACGTTCACGGATGGTCGTGAAGTAAGTTGGACATCCTCAGGTTCGTTACCGTCCTCGGATTCCAAGGTTGCAGGGGCGGGAGTAGCTTCTTGTGGAATGGCGACAGTTGGTTCAGAAGCGTCCTGTGGCGAAGGTTCTTCGGCAGATAAGGATGCAGGCGAGACTGAATCCTCCTGTTGGGTTGTCGGACTGGCTTCTTTGGTCGCAACAGGCTCGGGTGCCTGTTCCAAAATTTCTTGATCTTCCACGACTGGAGGGACTGATTCCTCCTGGTCGGGAATGTTCTCCGGCTGTGGTGAAGGTGGATTAGCTTGGGTAGATGGCCCTTCGTCGTTTCTGGGTGGAGAGGTGGCTTGGGCTTCAGCCTCTTCACGGCTCAATCTCAGACCTGCTTGAAGAGCATCGTCGTCGTCGTCTGAGTCGTGGTCGTCGTCGTCTTTTGGATTGATGGGAGAGTCCTCTGACTTCTTCTTTCCTTTTCTTCTGGCGTCGGATTTGTGCAACAGGTGGCTTTCAATGAGATCTTTGCAAGAAGCGTTGTCCCATCGAAGCAGTGCCTCAATTTGAGTTGAGTCAGTTACTTCGGAGACAAATCGCTCTTCGTGGCTCCATTCGCTCCAGTTGTACAGAGTGTCGTACGGAGCTAGCCTAAAGCTTTTCCATTGCAGAAATCTTTCGTACGCCTGTTCAATTTGTACTGAAAGAAGTGTTTGATTTATAATTGAGTCGGGGGAGGGACTTCGAATCATGTCTGGAGACGCTGTTTCGAGGGATTCCAGACAGTTATGGGATCCTGCACGGAAGATGGACTCCTTGCAGGGGATGGTGCCCCGAAGGAAATTGGATCCTGTACGGGTGTGGAATCCCGTAGAGGAGAAGTAGCTTTTGGCTCCGAATGGGCAGCCGACGTGCTAACGTCTTGAATGTTGGCAGATGTCTCTAAATCCGTAGCCGCCAAGGGCTCGGGATCTACCGTCGATGCGAGGAGACACCTCTTCCGCAGGGGTTGGGCCCCAGGGTGCTATATCAGGGTTGCGCCACGGGCGAGACATCCTCGGAGTGTTTGGCTTTGATTTTTGAGAGCCTCCGGAGTCTCTTCTTCGACTTCTCATCAGCAGAGTGCTTCTTGCTGTGAGAACGCTTGCGCTTCTTCTTTGAAGATTCCAATTCAGGGACCTTCACGGTTTCGTCTCTGGGTTTGTCAGAAATAGGCATGTGACGTGTTCTCGGGTGGTTGGCATGCATTGTGCTCTTATAGGCGGAGGGTTTGACGCCTCCTAAATATATCCGTGAGTCGTTTTTCTTAGCATCGGCGGATTGCTTGACTCCGCACTTCGTCGAATGTAGTTTAGCATTAAACCGAACGATTTCTTTTGGGTGGCGGTTTGCACACCTCTTCTCAAGACGTTTCAAAATGATTTGACACCGATTGACCTTTTCACGAGTCAAGATAGCTACCATCATTCGAACCTAAGATTTGTGCACATCTCGAACGCACCTTTTCGATTTTCAATGATTCTGGAACAGAAATCGTGGAGATAAACGAAATGAAGAAGAAAATTTTTCTTGTGGCACGTGGTTGTCACCATATCAACCACTTTGGACCCGGTAAATAGTCCATAAAACTTGGTAATCAGCCCTTGAGACCCAAACGTCTCAAGTCGGGTCCATGGTCGCCGTCGGCGGCGCTGTAGATTTTCTCAAGTAGGTCGCTATCTATGCAGATTTGCACTCCTTGGATCAAGCGGTGATGTCGCAACATGTCCTCCCAGGCTAGTGAGAGAAAACGAACGGCGTTGAGGTAGAATTCCTCAACCGGATGAGCGTCGTATTTGTCAGCGATTTGCTTCCAAAGCGATAAAGACCTTGTTGTTCAAGACGAGTAATGATATACTCCATCGGTTCGGTGTCGTTGGTTTCAGAGATGATACGCTCGATGATGACGGTTTTCGAGAAGATCCGTCCATCAATGATGTTGGAGGTCTTCTTCGAGCGGGGATGAAGATTGACTAGCCATGGATGTTTTCTTAAAGCGAAGGTGTAAGAAAACGGTAGAAATTCGCAGTGAATATGCAGAGAATATGTAGGCTGTTTGCTTGAGATCTCTTGTAATTGCGAATGCGTAAAGAGTCTCTAATGGCAGATACTGATCCTTTTATACTTGGGCGAAATAGGGTTTGCGAGTACGAATGGTCGATTTTAAGGGATGGGAACCGCTTTTGAAATCGACGGTCGATGGATTTAGTATAACTGCACGCTAATCCATTAACAGTTTTAAAATACAAATGGTCCCACTTCTGACATAGGTTGAATACCCTAAATGCCTAAAACGGCGGTTTAAAAATAATAATCAATTTGAAAACATCGCGGCTTTTGAGATTCAGTTGTCCAGATGTCGTGTAAGGCATTTAATGAACATGATGTTTGACATAAAACAGGGCACATGGACAAAAATTATTTTAAAAAGGAAATAATATTATATTATATCGAATCAAAATCCTATAATATGTGCCGTTCTCCGCCGATACATTGCTCCCCTTAAAAAGGTACTAATAGGTTTTAAATTCCATACAGCAATAGTTGGATTAATGCTGTATTCATGGGTCCTACAGTATTCCCCCTTAATTATTGCACACATCAGCTGTAGTATTCATATGCCTTCGTTCGCTACAGTACTGTATTGATGTTTCTGAGTGTACAGATAGTTAATGTTGGATACTATATTCACGGGTCTTACAGCATTCCCCCTCAATTGTTGAGTAAAAGCAGTAAATTTACTTACAGGGAGTCTGGCTGTAGTATTCCCAATTCTGTTCTTAGCATGTTGAATCTTGCTGTGTCGAGAGGCTTGGTGAAGATGTCGGCCAGCTGGATGTCTCAGATGGACTTTTTCCAGCGAACATCCTTGTTCTCGACATGATTCTCGATGAAATGATGCTTCATGTTGATATGCTTAGTGCGCGAGTGCAAAACAGATTGTGCGTGATTGCAATTGCACTCGTGCTATCACACATGATTGGAGTCTCTAGCATCGATTCCATAATCGACGCTTGTTGCCGCATCCAAAGGATCTCGCATACAAGCCTACCAAAGAAGATAGTACTGATTCACCGTGGAAAGAGAATTTGCCAATTGCTTCTTCTTGAACCAAGATACGAGTCTAGGTCCAAGAAAGTGACAAGTTCCACTTGTACTTTTCCTATCTAGCTTGCACCTCCGAGATCCGAGTCGTCAGATCCAACTAAATCGAATCCGCCTTCCTTAGATACCACAGCCCCGCATCGACTGCCTTTAACGTATTTCAGATTCGCTTAGCCGTATTGAAGTGTGATTCCTTAGGTGCAACTTGGTATCTCGCACACACTCCAACAATGATCGATATCGGGCCTGCTAGCCGTTAGGTACAGGAGCGAACCAATGAGCTTCCTGTAGAGTGATTGGTCAAACGGCTTTCCGGCTTCATCAAGACTAATTTGCACTAAGTGCTCATGGGGTTAGCGAGGATTTGGAAGTGTTCATTCCAAATTTGTTGAGAAGCTCCTTGCCGTATTTCTCTGGTTGATGAATATACCCGTAGGCATCCGCTTTATCTCGCAAACCTAGGAAATAACTAAGTTCCCCATCATACTCATTTCAAATTTGCTTGCATGAGATGTGAGAACCTTTGACATAGAGCAAGGTTAGTTGAACCAAAAATAATATCATCGACATAAATTTGTACCATTAGAAGGTCATCTCCTTCCCGTATTTTGAACAATGTTTTGTCGACAGACCTTTCTCAAATCCGTTATTGGTTAGATACTCGACAGGTTTCGTACTGTGCTCTAGGGGCTTGTTTAAGTCCGCATACGCTTTCCTTAGCCTCGTAAACTAGATCGATACCGTCTGTGTTGGCAAACCCCGGTGGTTGTTCAACATAAACTTCTTCAAAGCTCTCCATTCAGAAAGCACTCTTGACGTCCATTTGGTATACGATAAAATTCTTATGGGCGGCAAAGGCTAAAAATATCCCGATGGCTTCTAGTCTCGCTACAGGCGAAGGTTTCATCATAGTCGATTCCTTCTTCCCGACAATAGCCTTGTGCTACTAGTCTGGATTTGTTTCTTATGATAAGTCCATTTCCATCCTTTTTGTTTCAAATACCCATTTGGTTCCTATAACCGATTGGTGTGTCGTCTGGGTACAAGATACCATACATTGTTTCTTTCAAACCGTTAAGCTCTTCTTCCATAGATGTAATCCAATGAGAGTTGTTAAGAGCGTCTATGGTCGAAACAGTTCGGATCGGGCTAAGAATACATGATAGTGCACATATTGAGTCTCCTAAGTTCGGATTGAGATTTCCATTCAGAAACCGTGAGACTTCATCATTAGATTCTTCTTGGGCACAAAGTACATTTCCTTGTGTACTGTATTCTCCTACGAGTAGAAACACCTGCATTAATGTTTCCAATGATCAGCTCTTGCGGATGATCTCTCAACCATCTTCGGTCGGGTTCTAGTTCGTGGTCCCGCATCGTGTCGAAAGTTTCGTGGGTACAGCCTTCATGCAGTACACGCCTTCATCCACATCGATTCTTACAATGCGGGGTTGATTTCTAAATCAACTACAGTTCTATGGGTGTAGGTGGATCCAAGATAGATAGATGGTGAATGTCTTGAGTGATATTATCTACTCCCGTAGGGTCATGGTGTGGTTCGTCGAACACTACATGAATCGATTCCTCGATCGTCACCTCCTTTTATTAAAGATTCAAAGCTTTGCCGACGGAGGAGTATCCTACGAATATTCCTTCATCCGATTTTTCATCAAATGTTCTAAGTTGGTCCTTCCCATTGTTCAATACGTAACACCCGCATCCAAAATGTGAAAATACGAAACTAATGGAGTTTTGTTGTTCCATACCTCGTAAGTCGCTTTGTTGTGGTGCTTGTTGACGATACAATGTTTTGAGTGTAGCACGCCGTGTTAGTTGCTTCACCCCGTAAACGCCGCGGCAATTTGCTTTGCAATCATTGTCCTTGTTGCTTCTTTCAACGCCCTATTCTTTCGCTCGGCAACACCATTTTGTTGAGGTGTTCGGCAATGAGTACTCGTGGCCGTATTCCATTCTCCGAACAAGATTGCTCTATAAAGCGGTTAGTAAATTCAAGACTGTCCGGAACGAATGCACATGATACTCGATGCTTTTTCATTCTCGCAACTTTCTCAGAGCTCGGGCACTTTGATGTTGTTTCCTTCTTCTTGCTAAGAAAGATCGTCCAAGCATACCGGAATAATCATCAACAACAACCATACAATATTTCTTACCTCCCAAACTTACTGGGTCTACAGGACCGTAGAGATCCATGTGTAGCATTTCCAATACTCTTTGGGTTGAAAGGTAGGATTTGCTCTTCGTGGTTGACTTGATTTGCTTGCCTTTTCTGCATGGTCCGCAGACGCCGTCCTTCTTGAATGACACATCCGCAAACCTCTTACCATACCCCGCCTTGAAAGCTTGTTGATCGTCTTGAAGTTGACGTGAGACATCCTCTTGTGCCATAGCCGCCTAAGATCTCGCAGTGCCTTTGGCAACAAAACATGGAATTGAGGAGCTCATAGGCTTCAACAAGAATGTACATATTACCCGATCTCGCTTCCCGTAAGCACAACTTCCTTGGTTTGGGTGTTCTTGACTCTACAATGATCTATATAGAACTTCACCGAGAATCTGTTTATCACAGAATCAAGCTAATACTAAGTAGATTATACTGTAAGCCTTCAACATATGCGACATCGGTGACTTTGAATTTCCCGACTAGTAGGTTTCCTTTCCTCTTGTTCTTCCTTTAGACTTATCACCGAAGCGAACTTTTGGACCGCGACCTTCTACAAAATCGATAGCTTGCTCCTGTCTCCAGTCATGTGACGAGAGCATCCACTATCGAAGTACTGTATCCTCCTCTAGAATGTCCCGTAACAAAGAAATTAGGTAGATTTAGGTCCCCTTGATTTTTGGGTCCATGTATGTTAGTTCCTTTAGGTACCTGCATTTTCCCGACAAGAATTGGTTTATCGTAGGATGTACTCGCACAAGATTGCGGTATCTACGGGGCATATCCGTAGTTGTTATAATCATGATAATTACTATGCATGTAAAATTCAGGATTATTATTATTATTCCAAGATTTAATGCCGTCTAGGAGGTGGAGCCATTTTCCTAGGCCTAACAGCCTTGTCTTCTCGGGTCTCCACTGGATTCCCAATGCCGTTGTTGATACCGAATCGCATCTGTGCCTTGAGGGATAACGGGGCTCTCGTATCCAATACCTAGGTGCACTGCATCGAGGGTACCGCCGGCGGGCCTTTGGTGGTTGGATACCGTCTTCTTTCTCGAATGACTTTCGCTTTGATGATATGCTTGGGGAGCATGTCAGATTACGCCTTCGAGTGGTTGTTGGTTCCACTGCCTCAATTGTAGAGTTGTGGAGGCGGAATGGCAGCTCTTGGTTTTCTCTGCATACAGGTTCCTTTATGGGACTAGGAACATCTTCCGATTCTGGAATGTGTTTCACACTCTTGACGAACACAAGACTAGTTTTACCTTTATTCGAACATGAGCCGTATCCTAAGCCACTTTTATCATGAGCATGTTGCCCAAAGGTTGCTCGAAATTTCTTCCATTCTTTTGGACGATTTTTCAAAAGACTTCGTAATGGTCTCAAGTTCGGCCGCTTCTCGAGAGTTGTAATTTTGGTTTGTAGTAGAACCAAATCATTTGTCTTGCTCTCATTATGGGTTTTAACCTCATTTAGTTCATGAGCAAGTTGATGATTGCTCTCCATGAGTTTTTCAAAATCGACCTTGCCGGTTTCACAATCAAGAGACATATTATCATAGTTTATCTTCACAAGTCATTCTCATCTTTCACTCTAGATTTGTTAATTGAAGTCGTATATTCTCGCTTTTAGACTCTCATGGGCTTTTGAATGTTTTTGAACTCATTCATCATATTTTCAAAGTATGAGATGCATTAGATGGAATAATCGAGGTTGAACTTACCTCATCGTCGCCTTCACCTTCTCGAACATCTTTAGCCATAAAGCACATGTATGCTTTATCATCGAACTCATCGCCGATGAATCACTCTCGTGACCACCAAGACATTCTCACGATTGGATGGTATGGGGAGGCTTCGATTCTCCAATCGTGGCCTTGAGCTTGTCTTTCCAAGCACGTCTTCTTTCATCTCGTCTTGTTGCTCGGCCTCCGCAACCTTTGGACTTTGGGATGAGGACATTTGTTTGCATAATGGCCTGTTTCCTGCAGCTTAAAACACAGTTAGCATCGGATGATGTTTCGGTGCTTACCTTGTTGATGTGTTTGGGCTCGTAGGAGTCTTTCCAGATCGCTTGATAAACTTTTGAATTTATGCATTAGAAGCGCCATTTCATCTTGTGACAGATGTCGCTGCTGCCACAAGACTTTGTGACCGGGCTTCGACGAGCTAGGCATGCCGTGTCGACGGTTCGATACACAAGTAGAGTCATGACCTTTGAAGGAGATTCTTCACTTTCTCTCTTCTCACAATGTCATACTCAAATGCTTTAAGGTCGAGAAGAGATCAAAAGTGGATATTTCATTAAGATTACATGATACACGCATAGTTGTGGTCTTAATGTCCCATCGGGCCGAGAGATCTCAAAATTTTTAAGTTCTTCTCCTTTGGGTGTAAATCTTGCCTAACGCTTCAAGTTCACCAACAATTCCAAGAACTGAGGTCAAGTTCCTCAAGTGTTTCCGTTGGTTTCATTTCAAAAGATTCGAATTGCCGAGTGAGTTTTGAAATTTTGTTTTCTTTTGAGAGCTCGGTTCCCTCACAAATTAACTTGAGTTTATCCTGCATTTCTTCGTCGCTTTTGCGGCTCTTTACCTTTGAGAACGTGCCTTTGTCAAGAGTGACAAATAACGCGTTCTTAGCCACGTTGTCTAGATTGGCTCGCTCCTTTCATCGGTTGTCCATTGCTCGCGTTCCTTCTCGAGCATTTCAGATGGGCTTGGCCTCAATCCTTGCGGCCGGATTGACCTTCATAATCTTGATCGACCATCCTCGTATAACAAAGATCATCTCTTCGTGCATTGCCGCAAGATGAGCTTCCATTCTAATTCTCCACTGCCAAATTCGTTAATAGAGAACATAGGGACTTTGTTAATCATAGAGGTATCCATACCGATAATATAGGAATGAAAGAAACTGCTTTGAAAATAAGTGATTTGAATCGATTCGGTTAAAAGAAATACGACCGATTCTTTTTAGAATCAACCGCTCCGATACCACTTGTTGGCCACTTAAGTATACTGGATACGCTTGGAAAAGTAGTTTAAACAACAAACAGATGGAATCTAAATCGAGTGCGTAGCGGAAGTCTTGGATACGCTTAGTTGCCGTGGATACAAGAACAAAGTGTTTGGTGTATACTTAATATATCACAAGAATTTCAAACAAGAAAAGGTAAGGTAAATAACACAAGAATTTAAGTGGTTCGAGGTAAACCCTCTACGTCCACCGGTCCTCCACACAGAGTAAAAGTTTATTAAATAATTATCACGTACACAACTACGTAATTATAAACAAACCTATCCTTGTATCGCTCACACGATTGATACAAAGAATATCACTTTCAACCTTTCACACGATTGGTTAAAGCTTCCTTCGACTAGCTTCTTCACACACGCCTAAAGCTTCGTCCTTATTCGTCCCACACAGTCGAATAACTTGTTGAGTTCACACAGAGCTCGGTTTTTACACAGAGGTAAAAGGTTAGGTAACTGTAAGAACAAGCACTTTGAATATCAAGATCCGATGATAGTCGTTTCTTGATGTTTGAGCACCGTATATCTCTTTCGCTTTAACTTGCGCTTGCTCGAGATATGTTTGCTCGTATGATAACTTTGATAGCTTTGAGAGTTATATTACTTGGGGTATCTGATCTTCAATGTCTTCAAGGATATATATAGCCTCTCAAGAAAGTATCCGTTGAGATGTCCGCTTGAATAAGATTTCCTTCAACGGAATATGACATGATCCGATTTCATGGATTCTCAAGATTCGAAGATCGACAAGATTTAAATACTTTATCCTTGAGTATTTAAATACTTCTTTGTTCAACGGAACTTGACTTGTGTTCTTTCTTGTCCTTTTGTGAACCGTATGGAGAATGATCGTATTTAGGATGTCGAGACAGCTTCCATACTTGATCTTTTCACAAGTCTTCAAGCCAGACCGACGAGCTTCACTTATGCCGATTCAAGCGTGTCTTCGATACATGATAAATCCTTGAATCCTCGATACGCTTTTCTCATCAGATTTGGCATATATGTCAAAACCTTCTCAATAACAAATAACAATCGATACAGGATCGGGTATCCTACTGAATCGATACAGGTGATTGTTTTTCCTAACAATTTCCCCCTTTTGACAATTTGCCAAGTCTTAACTTAAACTCTTCGAGTCTTCTTGATGATGCCAAAACCTTCTTCATGAAGCGTTCTTCTTTCGATGACTTCGCGATTTCTTGGTCTTTTGTCAATAGGTCCGACTTAGTGACTTTAGTCTACAATAATGAATCGCCGCAGCACGTTCGATACAGCTTTGAGATTTATTACAACTTAAGCCTATGATCAAGCGCGCAGCACAATCTTACAATGTATTCTAAGAAACTATGAACTGCTCGTAGACTAGTTCGTACACTTTAATCTTTCAATCAAGTTTATCTAACTTGAGATTCCTATCAAACAATTTAAGTAAACATACATAAACACAGTAGATTACGAGTTGTAATCTTTCAAGACAAACAAACTGTTTTATTGATTTTCAAAAAGATTGAGTACAAAGTTTGTGTCGAATAGAAATTACAAAAACAATAATAATATAAATTTCAGCTCTTTATCTTTGATCCGTATGCCTCCAAGGTCTCCTTCCTGGCTCATTCTCGGTGCCGCGCCACCAGTTTTGAAGTGAATCATTGCCTCGTTCTTGGTAAATTGCTCTTCCTTCATAAGAACGATCAAAGGCAAGTATCCAATCCTCTGGATGGGTGACCCGATCTCCTCTTCTATGTTTTGATTTCATTTCGATTTGGAGAGGGAGCTTACCTTCTTCTAGCATTTTTGAAAATTTGTCTGCCGCTTCCGCCAATGTCTTATAATTTTTGAAGATGGCGGATTCCCTGATGAGTCTGACAAAATATCTCATCGGCTCATTCTTCCTCCAAAGGCTTCACTTCTTCGCGGTTGGGTTGCGGTTGGTTGGCGACGTATTTCCAAGGTCTTTGAACAAGATTTTGCCAAGGGACATTTGGGTCATGGAATTCTCGTCCTGAGCCCGAAATTCTAAAACTTTGGGGTTGAGGTGCTAGCTTGTTCAATTCAAGAAATGATATCGCCCGAGCAATTTCAAATTCCCTTTCCTGTTGTAGTCTTATTCTCCTTGCAGCCTTCTCGAGCTTCTTCCCTTTTGGCCTCATCAAGACTTTGCAGATTTCAAGAGCGGCGTCTGCTTGGTCTCGATGCCGTTTATTCTTTCAACGAGGGAGGAAAGAGTCTGCGACATCTCTTGAATGGATTTGTCATGCGCACGTAGCCGAGAGTCGTTTCTATCATTGCACAAAGCGGTCTTGGCTTCAGCAATTCTTGTCTTCAAGCTTCCTCCTTCAAAGCTTGCGCTTGTTTATCTTCCATGATTTTCAAGGCTTGCTTGAACACTTCGCAGATGATGAATGCTTCGACAACTCGAGATACTTCGTGTTGAAGAGTTGTCATTTCTTCAACCGCAGAGGTGTGCATCCAGCCTGAGCCTTTTCTACTAATAGAGAGCGTTAATCGCATCTCGATAAATACACCAAGGCCAAGAGCTTGCAGCGCTCTTTGCGTGCAGCAGAGATAGGAGAGTCAGCCGGGCGAAGTCTTCAAGACCATTTAACCTTCTTACGCTCACGGATGGTCGTGAAGTAAGTTGGACATCCTCGTGTTCGCTACCGCCCCTGATTCCAAGGTTGCAGGGCGGGAGTAGCTTCTTGTGGAATGGCGACAGCTGGTTCGTAAGCGCCCCGTGGCGAAGGTTCTTCGGCAGATAAGGATGCAAAGTAGACCGAATCCTCCCGCTGGGTTGTCGGATCGCTTTTGGTCGCAATGTGCTCGGGTGCCTGCTCCAAAATTTCTTGATCTTCCACGACCGAGGGACCGATTCCTCCCGGTCGGAATGTTCTCCTACCGTGGTGAAGGTGGATTAGCTTGGGTAGATGGCCCTTCGCCGCTTCGGGTGGAGAGGTGGCTTGGGCTTCAGCCTTTTCACGGCTCAATCTCGCACTGCTTGAAGAGCATCGCTGCCGCCGCCCGAGTCGTGGTCGCCGCCGCTTTTCGATTGATGGGAGAGTCCTCCACTTCTTCTTTCCTTTTCTTCTCGCGCCGGATTTGTGCAATGTGGCTTTCAATGAGATCTTTGCAAGAAGCGTTGTCCCATCAAGCAAAGGCCTCAATTTGAGTTGAGTCGCCACTTCGAGACAAATCGCTCTTCGTGGCTCCATTCGCTCCAGCTTGCAGAGTGTCGTGACGGAGCTAGCCTAAAGCTTTTCCATTGCGTAAATCTTTCGTACGCCTGCTCAATTTGTACCGAAAGAAGTGTTTGATTTATAATTGAGTCGGGAGGGACTTCAATCATGTCCGAGACGCTGCTTTCGAGGGATTCCAGACAGTATGGGATCCCGCACGGAAGATGGACTCCTTGCAGGGATGGTGCCTCAAGGAAATTGATCCCGTACGGTGTGGAATCCCGTAGAGGAGAAGTAGCTTTTGGCTCCGAATGGGCACCGACGTGCTAACGCCTTGAATGTTGGCGTATGTCTCTAAATCCGTAGCCGCCAAGGGCTCGGATCTACCGCCGATGCAAGAGAGACACCTCTTCCGCAGGGGTTGGGCCCCGGGGTGCTATATCAAGGGTTGCGCCACGGGCGAGACATCCTCGGAGTGTTTGGCTTTGATTTTTGAGAGCCTCCTGAGTCTCTTCTTCGACTTCTCATCGCAGAGTGCTTCTTGTCGTGAGAACGCTTGCGCTTCTTCTTTGAAGATTCCAATCGTGACCTTCACGGTTTCGCCTCTCGGGTTTGTCGAAATAGGCATGTGACGTGTTCTCGGGTGGTTGGCATGCATTGTGCTCGTTATAGGCAGAGGGTTTGACGCCTCCTAAATATATCCGTGAGTCGCTTTTCTTAGCATCGGCGGATTGCTTGACTCCGCACTTCGCCGAATGTAGTTTAGCATTAAACCGAACGATTTCTTTTGGGTGGCCGGTTTGCACACCTCTTCTCAAGACGCTTCAAAATGATTTGACACCAGCTGACCTTTTCACAGTCAAGATAGCTACCATCATTCTCAACCTAAGATTTGTGCACATCTCGAACGCACCGGTTCGATTTTCAATGATTCCCGAACAAATCGTGGAGATAAACGAAATGAAGAAGAAAATTTTTCTTGTGGCACGTGGTTGTCACCATATCAACCACTTTGGACCCGTAAATAGTCCATAAAACTTGGTAATCAGCCCTTGAGACCCAAACGCCTCAAGTCGTCCATGGTCAGCCGTCAACGGCACTGTAGATTTTCTCAAGTAGGTCGCTATCTATGCAGATTTGCACTCCTTGGATCAAGTGCGGTGATGTCGCAACATGTCCTCCCCGGGCTAGTGAGAGAAAACGAACGGCGGCGTTGAGGTAGAATTCCTCAACCAGATGAGCGTCGTATTTGTCAGCTTTGCTTCCAAAGCGATAAAGACCTTGTTGTTCAAGACGAGTAATGATATACTCCATCGGTTCGGTCGTTGGTTTCGTAGATGATACGCCGATGATGACGGTTTTCGAGAAGATCCGTCCATCAATGATGTTGGAGGTCTTCTTCGTAACTGGGATGAAGATTGATTAGCCATGGATGTTTTCTTAAAGCGAAGGTGTAAGAAAACAAGAGAAATTCGCAGTGAATATGCAGAGAATATGTAGGTCGCTTGCTTGAGATCTCTTGTAATTGCGTAATGCGTAAAGAGTCTCTAATGGCGTATACAAACCTTTTATACTTGGGCGTAAATAGGTTTGCAGAGTACGAATGGTCGATTTTAAGGGATGGGAACCGCTTTTGAAATCGACGGTCGGGATGGATTTAGTATAACTGTACGCTAATCCATTAAAAGGTTTTAAAATACAATGGGTCCCACTTCCGACATAGGTTGAATACCCTAAATGCCTAAAACGGCGTTTAAAAATAATAATCAATTTGAAAACATCGCGCTTTTGAGATTCAGCTTGTCCAGATGTCGTGTAAGGCATTTAATGAACATGATGTTTGACATAAAACAGGCACATGGACAAAAATTATTTTAAAAAGGAAATAATATTATATTATATACTCAATCAAAATCCTATAATATGTGTTGTTCTCCGCCGATACATTGCCTCTTAAAAAGGTACTAATAGGTTTTAAATTCCATACAAAGAATAGTTGGATTAATGTCAGATTCATGGGTCCTACAAGATTCCCTTAATTATCGCACACATCACCGTAGTATTCATATGCCTTCGCTCGCTACAAGATCGTATTGATGTTTCGAGTGTACGATAATTAATGTTGATATCAGATTCACGGGTCTTACAAAGATTCCCTCTCAATTGTTGAGTAAAAGCAAGAAATTTACTTACAGGAGTCCGCCGTAGTATTCCCACTCGTTCTTAAGATGTTGAATCTTGCCGTGTCGAGAGGCTTGGTGAAGATGTCGCCACCGGATGTCTCAGATGGACTTTTTCCAGCGAACATCCTTGTTCTCGACATGATTCCCGATGAAATGATGCTTCATGTTGATATGCTTAGTGCGCGAGTGCAAAACAGATTGTGCGTGATTGCATTGCACTCGTGCTATCACACATGATCGAGTCTCTAGCATCGATTCCATAATCGACAGCTTGTTGCCGCATCCAAAGGATTCGCATACAGCCTACCAAGAAGATAGTACTGATTCACCGTGGAAAGAGAATTTGCCAATTGCTTCTTACCAACCAAGATACGAGTCTAGGTCCAAGAAAGTGACAAGTTCCACTTGTACTTTTCCTATCTAGCTTGCAGCCTCCGAGATCCGAGTCGTCAGATCCAACTAAATCGAATCCGCCTTCCTTAGATACCACAATCCCGCATCGATCGCCTTTAACGTATTTCGTGATTCGCTTAGCCGTATTGAAGTGTGATTCCTTAGGTGCAACTTGGTATCTCGCACACACTCCAACAAAGAAATCGATATCGGGCTCGCTAGCCGTTAGGTACAGGAGCGAACCAATGAGCTTCCCGTAGAGTGATTGGTCAAACGGCTTTCCGGCTTCATCAAGACTAATTTGCACGGAAGTGCTCATGGGGTTGGCGAGGATTTGGAAGTGTTCATTCCAAATTTGTTGAGAAGCTCCTTGTCGTATTTCTCCCGGTTGATGAATATACCCGTAGGCATCCGCTTTATCTCGCAAACCTAGGAAATAACTAAGTTCCCCATCATACTCATTTCAAATTTGCTTTGCATGAGATGTGAGAACCTTTGACATAGAGCAAGGTTAGTTGAACCAAAAATAATATCATCGACATAAATTTGTACCATTAGAAGGTCATCTCCTTCCCGTATTTTGAACAATGTTTTGTCGACAAGACCTTTCTCAAATCCGTTATTGGTTAGATATCGGGACAGGTTTCGTACTGTGCTCTAGGGGCTTGTTTAAGTCCGCATACGCTTCCTTAGCCTCGTAAACTAGATCGATACCGTCTGTGTTGGCAAACCCCGGTGGTTGTTCAACATAAACTTCTTCTCAAAGCTCTCCATTCAGAAAGCACTCTTGACGTCCATTTGGTATACGATAAAATTCTTATGGGCGGCAAAGGCTAAAAATATCCCGATGGCTTCTAGTCTCGCTACAGGCGAAGGTTTCATCATAGTCGATTCCTTCTTCCCGACAATAGCCTTGTGCTACTAGTCCGGATTTGTTTCTTATGATAAGTCCATTTCCATCCTTTTTGTTTCAAATACCCATTTGGTTCCTATAACCGATTGGTGTGTCGGCCTCTGGGTACAAGATACCATACATTGTTTCTTTCAAACCGTTAAGCTCTTCTTCCATAGATGTAATCCAATGAGAGTTGTTAAGAGCGTCTATGGTCGA
Organism: Orobanche coerulescens; assembly: GCA_033398695.1. Taxonomy (NCBI): domain Eukaryota; kingdom Viridiplantae; phylum Streptophyta; class Magnoliopsida; order Lamiales; family Orobanchaceae; genus Orobanche; species Orobanche coerulescens. Next base: position 8,629,203 of record CM065807.1, on the reverse strand, counting down.
AACAGTTCGGATCGGGCTAAGAATACAATGATAGTGCACATATTGAGTCTCCTAAGTTCGGATTGAGATTTCCATTCAGAAACCGTGAGACTTCATCATTAGATTCTTCTTGGGCACAAAGTACATTTCCTTGTGTACTGTATTCTCCTACGAGTAGAAACACCGCATTAATGTTTCCAATGATCAGCTCTTGCGGATGATCTCTCAACCATCTTCGGTCGGGTTCTAGTTCGTGGTCCCGCATCGTGTCGAAAGTTTCGTGGTACAGCCTTCACTTGTACAAATACGCCTTCATCCACATCGATTCTTACAAATGCGGGGTTGATTTCTAAATCAACTACAGTTCTATGGGTGTAGGTGGATCCAAGATAGATAGATGGTGAATGTCTTGAGTGATATTATCTACTCCCGTAGGTCATGGTGTGGTTCGTCGAACACTACATGAATCGATTCTCGATCGTCACCTCCTTTTATTAAAGATTCTAAAGCTTTGCCGACGGAGGAGTATCCTACGAATATTCCTTCATCCGATTTTTCATCAAATGTTCTAAGTTGGTCCTTCCCATTGTTCAATACGTAACACCCGCATCCAAAAATGTGAAAATACGAAACTAATGGAGTTTTGTTGTTCCATACCTCGTAAGTCGCTTTGTTGTGGTGCTTGTTGACGATACAAATGTTTTGAGTGTAGCACGCCGTGTTAGTTGCTTCACCCGTAAACGCCGCGGCAATTTGCTTTCGCAATCATTGTCCTTGTTGCTTCTTTCAACGCCCTATTCTTTCGCTCGGCAACACCATTTTGTTGAGGTGTTCGGGCACCGAGTACTCGTCAGTATTCCATTCTCCGAACAAGATTGCTCTATAAAGCGGTTAGTAAATTCAAGACTGTCCGAACGAATGCACACGATACTCGATGCTTTTTCATTCTCGCAACTTTCTCAGAGCTCTGGCACTTTGATGTTGTTTCCTTCTTCTTGCTAAGAAAGATCGTCCAAGCATACCCGAATAATCATCAACAACAACCATACAATATTTCTTACCTCCCAAACTTACTGGGTCTACAGACCGTAGAGATCCATGTGTAGCATTTCCAATACTCTTTGGGTTGAAAGGTAGGATTTGCTCTTCGTGGTTGACTTGATTTGCTTGCCTTTCTGCATGGTCCGCAGACGCCGCCCTTCTTGAATGACACATCCGCAAACCTCTTACCATACCCCGCCTTGAAAGCTTGTTGATCGCCTTGAAGTTGACGTGAGACATCCTCTCGTGCCATAGCCACTAAGATCTGCAGTGCCTTTGGCAACAAAACATGGAATTGAGGAGCTCATAGCTTCCAACAAGAATGTACATATTACTCGATCTCGTCTCGTAAGCACAACTTCCTTGGTTTGGGTGTTCTTGACTCTACAAACATCTATATAGAACTTCACCGAGAACTGCTTATCACGTAATCAAGCTAATACTAAGTAGATTATACCGTAAGCCTTCAACATATGCGACATCGGTGACTTTGAATTTCCCGACAAGTAGGTTTCCTTTCCTCTTGTTCTTCCTTTAGACTTATCACCGGCGAACTTTGGACCGCGACCTTCTACAAAATCGATAGCTTGCTCCTGTCTCCACCATGTGACGAGAGCATCCACTATCGAAGTACCTGTATCCTCCTGTAATGTCCTGTAACAAAGAAATTAGGTAGATTTAGGTCCCTTGATTTTTGGGTCCATGTATGTTAGTTCCTTTAGGTACCTGATTTTCCCGACAAAGAATTGGTTTATCGTAGGATGTACTGCACAAGATTGCGGTATCTACGGGGCATATCCGTAGTTGTTATAATCATGATAATTACTATGCATGTAAAATTCAGGATTATTATTATTATTCCAAAGATTTAATGCCGTCTAGGAGGTGGAGCCATTTTCCTAGGCCTAATAGCCTTGTCTTCTCGGTCTCCACTGATTCCCAATGCCGTTGTTGATACCGAATCGGCATCCGCTGCCTTGAGGGATAACGGGGCTCCCGTATCCAATACCTAGGTGCACCGCATCGAGGGTACCGCCGTGCGGGCCTTTGGTGGTTGGATACCGTCTTCTTTCTCGAATGACTTTCGGCTTTGATGATATGCTTGGGGAGCATGTCAGATTACGCCTTCGAGTGGTTGTTGGTTCCACTGCCTCGAATTGTAGAGTTGTGGAGGCGGAATGGCAGCTCTTGGTTTTCTCTGCACAGAGTTCCTTTATGGGACTAGGAACATCTTCCGATTCTCGAATGTGTTTCACACTCTTGACGAACACAAGACTAGTTTTACCTTTATTCGAACATGAGTCGTATCCTAAGCCACTTTTATCATGAGCATGTTGCCCAAAGGTTTTCTAATTTCTTCCATTCTTTTGGACGATTTTTCAAAAGACTTCGTAATGGTCTCAAGTTCATTTTCGCTTCTCGAGAGTTGTAATTTTGGTTTGTAGTAGAACCAAATCATTTGTCTTGCTCTCATTATGGGTTTTAACCTCATTTAGTTCATGAGCAAGTTGATGATTGCTCTCCATGAGTTTTTCAAAATCGACTTGCCGGGTTTCACAATCAAGAGACATATTATCATAGTTTATCTTCAAAGAAGTCATTCTCATCTTTCAGCTCTAGATTTGTTAATCAAGTCAGATATTCTCGCTTTTAGACTCTCATGGGCTTTTGAATGTTTTTGAACTCATTCATCATATTTTCGAAAGTATGAGATGCATTAGATGGAATAACCGAGGTGAACTTACCTCATCGCCGCCGCCTTCACCTTCCGGAACATCTTTAGCCATAAAGCACATGTATGCTTTATCATCGAACTCATCGCCGATGAATCACTCTCATGACCACCAAGACATTCTCACGATTCGATGGTGTGGGGAGGCTTCGATTCTCCAATCGTGGCCTTGAGCTTGTCTTTCCAAGCACGTCTTCTTTCATCTCGTTCTTGTTGCTCGCCTCCGCAACCTTTCGACTTTGGGATGAGGACATTTGTTTGCATAATGGCCCTGTTTCCTCGCAGCTTAAAACACAAAGTTAGCATCGGATGATGTTTCGGTGCTTACCTTGTTGATGTGTTTGGGCTCGTAGGAGTCTTTCCAGATCGCTTGATAAACTTTTGAATTTATGCATTAGAAGCGCCATTTCATCTTGTGACAGGATGTCGCTGCCGCCACAAGACTTTGTGACCGGGCTTCGACGAGCTAGGCATGCTTTGTGTCGACGGTTCGATACAATGCGAGAGTCGTGACCTTTGAAGGAGATTCTTCACCTTTCTCTTCTCACAATGTCATACTCAAATGCTTTAAGGTCGAGAAGAGATCAAAAGTGGATATTTCATTAAGATTACATGATACACGCATAGTCGTGGTCTTAATGTCCCATCGGGCCGAGAGATCTCAAAATTTTTAAGTTCTTCTCCTCCTTTTGGGTGTAAATCTTGCCCAACGCTTCAAGTTCACCAACAATTCCAAAGAACTGAGGTCAAGTTCCTCAAGTGTTTCCGTTGGTTTCATTTCAAAAGATTCAATTTGAGTGAGTTTTGAAATTTTGTTTTCTTTTGAGAGCCTGGCCTCACAAATTAACTTGAGTTTATCCTGCATTTCTTCGTCGCTTTTGCCTTCTTACCTTTGAGAACGTGCCTTTGTCAAGAGTGACAAATAACGCGTCTTAGCCACGTTGTCTAGATTGGCTCGCTTCCTTTCATCGGTTGTCCATTGCTCGCGTTCCTTCTCGAGCATTTCAAGATGGGCTTGGCCCTCAATCCTTGCGGCCGGATTGACCTTCATAATCTTGATCGGACCATCCTGTATAACAAAGATCATCTCTTCGCATTGCCGCAAGATGAGCTTCCATTCTAATTCTCCAGCCAAATTCGTTAATAGAGAACATAGGGACTTTGTTAATCATAGAGGTATCCATACCGATAATATAGGAATGAAAGAAACTGCTTTGAAAATAAGTGATTTGAATCGATTCGTTAAAAGAAATACGATCGATTCTTTTTAGAATCAACCGCTCCGATACCACTTGTTGGCCACTTAAGTATACCGATACGCTTTGAAAAGTAGTTTAAACAACAAACCGTATGGAATCTAAATCTGAAAGTGCGTAGCGGAAGTCTTGGATACGCTTAGTTGCCGTGATACAAGAACAAAGTGTTTGGTGTATACTTAATATATCACAAGAATTTCAAACAAGAAAGTAAGGTAAATAACACAAGAATTTAAGTGGTTCGAGGTAAACCTCTACGTCCACCGGTCCTCCACACAGAGTAAAAGTTTATTAAATAATTATCGCGCACACAACTACGTAATTATAAACAAACCTATCCTTGTATCGCTCACACATTGATACAAAGAATATCACTTTCAACCTTCACACGCATTGGTTAAAGCTTCCTTCTTGACTAGCTTCTTCACACACGCCTAAAGCTTCGTCCTTATTCGTCCCACACAGTCGAATAACTTGTTGAGTTCACACAGAGCTCGGTTTTTACACAGAGGTAAAAGGTTAGGTAAACTGTAAGAACAGCAGCTTTGAATATCAAGATCCGATGATAGTCGTTCTTGATGTTTGAGCACCGTATATCTCTTTCGCTTTAACTTGCGCTTGCTCGAGATATGTTTGCTCGTATGATAACTTTGATAGCTTTGAGAGTTATATTACTTGGGGTATCTGATCTTCAATGTCTTCAAGGATATATATAGCCTCTCAAGAAAGTATCCGTTGAGATGTCCGCTTGAATAAGATTTCCTTCAACGGAATATGACATGATCCGATTTCAAGGATTCTCAAGATCTCAAGATCGACAAGATTTAAATACTTTATCCTTGAGTATTTAAATACTTCTTTGTTCAACGGAACTTGACTTGTGTTCTTTCTTGTCCTTTTGTGAACCGTATGGAGAATGACAGTATTTAGGATGTCGAGACAGCTTCCATACTTGATCTTTTCACAAGTCTTCAAGTCAGATCGACGAGCTTCACTTATGCCGATTCAAGCAGTCTTCGATACATGATAAATCCTTGAATCCTCGATACGCTTTTCCTTTATCGTATTTGGCATATATGTCAAAACCTTCTCAATAACAAATAACAATCGATACAGGATCGGGTATCCCTACTAATCGATACAGGTGATTGTTTTTCCTAACAATTTCCGCTTTGACAATTTGCCAAGTCTTAACTTAAACTCTTCGAGTCTTCTTGATGATGCCAAAACCTTCTTCATGAAGCGTTCTTCTTCGATGACTTCGCGATTTCTTGGTCTTTTGTCAATAGGTCGACTTAGTGACTTTAGTCTACAATAATGAACTGCTCGCAGGCACGTTCGATACAGTTTGAGATTTATTACAACTTAAGCCTATGACTGGCGCGCAGGCACAATCTTACAATGTATTCTAAGAAACTATGAACTGTTCGTAGACTAGTTCGTACAGCTTTAATCTTTCAATCAAGTTTATCTAACTTGAGATTCCTATCAAACAATTTAAGTAAACATACATAAACACAGTAGATTACGAGTTGTAATCTTTCAAGACAAACAAACTGTTTTATTGATTTTCAAAAAGATTGAGTACAAAGTTTGTGTCGAATAGAAATTACAAAAACAATAATAATATAAATTTCAGCTCTTTATCTTTGATCCGTATGCCTCCAAGGTCTCCTTCCTGGCTCATTCTCGGTGCCGCGCCACCAGTTTTGAAGTGAATCATTGCCTCGTTCTTGGTAAATTGCTCTTCCTTCATAAGAACGATCAAAGGCAAGTATCCAATCCTCTGGATGGGTGACCCGATCTCCTCTTCTATGTTTTGATTTCATTTCGATTTGGAGAGGGAGCTTACCTTCTTCTAGCATTTTTGAAAATTTGTCCACGCTTCCGCCAATGTCTTATAATTTTTGAAGATGGCGGATTCCCGATGAGTCCGACAAAATATCTCATCAGTTCATTCTTCCTCCAAAGGCTTCACTTCTTCGGCGGTTGGGTTGCGGTTGGTTGCGACGTATTTCCGAAGGTCTTTGAACAAGATTTTGCCAAGGGACATTTGGGTCATGGAATTCTCGTCTGGAGCCCGAAATTCTAAAACTTTGGGGTTGAGGTGCTAGCTTGTTCAATTCAAGAAATGATCGCTTCGAGCGACCTCAAATTCCCTTTCTGTTGTAGTCTTATTCTCCTTGCGCCTTCTCGAGCTTCTTCCCCTTTTGGCCTCATCAAGACTTTGCAGGATTTCAAGAGCGGCGTCTGTTTGGTCTCGATGTCCGTTTATTCTTTCAACGAGGAGGAAAGAGTCTGCGACATCTCTTGAATGGATTTGTCATGCGCACGTAGCCGAGAGTCGTTTCTCTATCATTGCACAAAGCGGTCTTGGCTTCAGCAATTCTTGTCTTGAAGCTTCCTCCTTCGCAGCTTGCGCTTGTTTATCTTCCATGATTTTCAAGGCTTGCTTGAACACTTCTCGCAGATGATGAATGCTTCGACAACTCGAGATACTTCGTGTTGAAGAGTTGTCATTTCTTCAATCGCAGAGGTGTGCATCCAGATTGAGCCTTTTCTACTAATAGAGAGCGTTAATCGCATCTTGGATAAATACATCAAGGCCAAGAGCTTGCAGGCGCTCTTTGCGTGCGGCAGAGATAGGAGAGTCAGCCGGGCGAAGTCTTCAGACCATTTAACCTTCTTACGTTCACGGATGGTCGTGAAGTAAGTTGGACATCCTCGAGTTCGCACGTCCCTGATTCCAAGGTTGCGTGGGCGGAGTAGCTTCTTGTGGAATGGCGACAGCTGGTTCTGAAGCGTCCGGTGGCGACGGTTCTTCGCGGATAAGGATGCAAAGTAGACCAATCCTCCTGTTGGGTTGTCTGATGCTTCTTTGGTCGCAATGTGCTCGGGTGCCTGTTCCAAAATTTCTTGATCTTCCACGACCGGAGGGACCGATTCCTCCCGGCCTGGGAATGTTCTCCTACTGTGGTGAAGGTGGATTAGCTTGGGTAGATGGCCCTTCGCTGCTTCTCGGGTGGAGAGGTGGCTTGGGCCAGCCTTTTCACGGCTCAATCTCGGACTGCTTGAAGAGCATCGCCGCCGTCCCGAGTCGTGGTCGCTGCCGCTTTGGATTGATGGGAGAGTCCTCCGACTTCTTCTTTCCTTTTCTTCTCAAGGCCGGATTTGTGCAATGGTGGCTTTCAATGAGATCTTTGCAAGAAGCGTTGTCCCATCGGCAAAGGCCTCAATTTGAGTTGAGTCGCCATTTCGAGACAAATCGCTCTTCGTGGCTCCATTCGCTCCAGTTGTGCAGAGTGTCGACGGAGCTAGCCTAAAGCTTTTCCATTGCGAAATCTTTCGTACGCCTGTTCAATTTGTACCGAAAGAAGTGTTTGATTTATAATTGAGTCGGGAGGGACTTGAATCATGTCCTGAGACGCTGCTTCGAGGGATTCCAGATGCAGTATGGGATCCCGCACGGAAGATGGACTCCTTGCAGGGATGGTGCCCTCAAGGAAATTGGATCCTGTGACGGGTGTGGAATCCCGTAGAGGAGAAGTAGCTTTGCCCGAATGGGCACCGACGTGCTAACGTCTTGAATGTTGCGCATGTCTCTAAATCCGTCGTAGCCGCCAAGGGCTCGGGATCTACTGTCGATGCAAGGAGACACCTCTTCCGCAGGGGTTGGGCCCCGGGTGCTATATCGATGGGTTGCGCCACGGCGAGACATCCTCGGAGTGTTTGGCTTTGATTTTTGAGAGCCTCGAGTCTCTTCTTCGACTTCTCATCGCAGAGTGCTTCTTGTCGTGAGAACGCTTGCGCTTCTTCTTTGAAGATTCCAATTCGGGGACCTTCACGGTTTCGTCTCCGGGTTTGTCGAAATAGGCATGTGACGTGTTCTCGGGTGGTTGGCATGCATTGTGCTCTGGTTATAGGCAGAGGGTTTGACGCCTCCTAAATATATCCGTGAGTCGTTTTTCTTAGCATCGGCGGATTGCTTGACTCCGCACTTCGTCGAATGTAGTTTAGCATTAAACCGAACGATTTCTTTTGGGTGGCGGTTTGCACACCTCTTCTCAAGACGTTTCAAAATGATTTGACACCAGTTGACCTTTTCACAGTCAAGATAGCTACCATCATTCTCGAACCTAAGATTTGTGCACATCTCGAACGCACTTGTTCGATTTTCAATGATTCTCGAAATGTAAATCGTGGAGATAAACGAAATGAAGAAGAAAATTTTTCTTGTGGCACGTGGTTGTCACCATATCAACCACTTTGGACCCTAAATAGTCCATAAAACTTGGTAATCAGCCCTTGAGACCCAAACGTCTCAAGTCGGTCCATGGTCAAAGCCGTCGGCAAACTGTAGATTTTCCAAGTAGGTCGCTATCTATGCAGATTTGCACTCCTTGGATCAAGGTGCTGATGTCGCAACATGTCCTCCCCGACTAGTGAGAGAAAACGAACGGCGGCGTTGAGGTAGAATTCCTCAACCGGATGAGCGTCGTATTTGTCAGCTTTGCTTCCAAAGCGATAAAGACCTTGTTGTTCAAGACGAGTAATGATATACTCCATCGGTTCGGGTCGTTGGTTTCAGAGATGATACGCTCGATGATGACGGTTTTCGAGAAGATCCGTCCATCAATGATGTTGGAGGTCTTCTTGAGCGGGGATGAAGATTGACTAGCCATGGATGTTTTCTTAAAGCGAAGGTGTAAGAAAACAGTAGAAATTCGCAGTGAATATGCAGAGAATATGTAGGCGTTTGCTTGAGATCTCTTGTAATTGCGAGACGCGTAAAGAGTCTCTAATGGCGAATACTGATCCTTTTATACTTGGGCAATAAATAGGGTTTGCAGAGTACGAATGGTCGATTTTAAGGGATGGGAACCGTTTTGAAATCGACGGTCGGGATGGATTTAGTATAACTGATACGCTAATCCATTAACAGTTTTAAAATACAATGGGTCCCACTTCGACATAGGTTGAATACCCTAAATGCCTAAAACGGCGTTTAAAAATAATAATCAATTTGAAAACATCGCTTTTGAGATTCGATTGTCCGATGTCGTGTAAGGCATTTAATGAACATGATGTTTGACATAAAACAGGGCACATGGACAAAAATTATTTTAAAAAGGAAATAATATTATATTATATAATTGAATCAAAATCCTATAATATGTCTTTGTTCTCCGCGTCGATACGTTCCCTTAAAAAGGTACTAATAGGTTTTAAATTCCATACAAAGAATAGTTGGATTAATGTCGTATTCATGGGTCCTACAAGATTCCCTTAATTATTGCACACATCACCGTAGTATTCATATGCCTTCGTCGCTCTGATCTTGTATTGATGTTTCGAGTGTACGATAGTTAATTTTGGTTACTATATTCACGGGTCTTACAAAGATTCCCCTCAATTGTTGAGTAAAGCAGAAATTTACTTACAGGAGTCCGGCCGTAGTATTCCCATTCGTTCTTAGCATGTTGAATCTTGGCCGTGTCGAGAGGCTTGGTGAAGATGTCGGCCACCGGATGTCTCAGATGGACTTTTTCCAGGCGAACATCCTTGTTCTCGACATGATTCCTGATGAAATGATGCTTCATGTTGATATGCTTAGTGCGCGAGTGCAAAACAGGATTGTGCGTGATTGCAATTGCACTCGTGCTATCACACATGATTGGAGTCTCTCTAGCATCGATTCCATAATCTGACAGTTGTTGCTGCATCCAAAGGATCTGCATACAGCAGCTACCAGCAGCATAGTACTCTGATTCAGCCGTGGAAAGAGAATTTGCCAATTGCTTCTTACTGAACCAAGATACGAGTCTAGGTCCAAGAAAGTGACAAGTTCCACTTGTACTCTTCCTATCTAGCTTGCAGCCTCCGAGATCCGAGTCGCTGTATCCAACTAAATCGAATCCGCCTTCCTTAGGATACCACAGTCCTGCATCGACTGTTCCTTTAACGTATTTCAGGATTCGTTTAGCCGTATTGAAGTGTGATTCCTTAGGTGCAACTTGGTATCTCGCACACACTCCAACAGCAGACTGGATATCGGGCCTGCTAGCCGTTAGGTACAGGAGCGAACCAATGAGCTTCCTGGGACCATCGTGGTGATGGTTTGCAAAATGTGGGATGCCAATGCAGTGATCGGACGCTATCTCAGCACAGACTTTGTAGTGTCTGATTCCAAAGCAAAACATAATTAAACTTAGTATTTGATAAATAACATTTTGGTTCTAATGTTGTTTGACTGTTTTGCAGAACTAGCTTTGGTTCTAATGTTGTTTGACTGTTTTGCAGGGTAGTTCAATTCACTATACTGCAAGGAACCACATAGCTCATAATTTTATCAGGTTGAAAGAAGGGTTGACATATTCTATTAAAGACTTTGTGATCAAGCCCAATAAGGATGAGTACCGGATTATGCAAAGGGATCCCTTCATGCTCGAATTTGATGGGACACCAACGGCAAAGAAAGTTATTGTTAAGGATGGAGGTTTTAAGAGGTACCCTTTTGAGCTTCTTGCAAGATTGAATACAGGTTTTTTCACCTGTACAAGGTCGTTCTGCTAAATTTACGCTTCAGGAATTTTGCAACATGCGAGGGCTCGGCACATTATGGGAATTAAAGCAACTGCCGAGAAATAAATCATCAACCATGAACATTAAAAAGAAAAAGAAAAGAAGAAAAGGTCAACTTTTTCTCCGTCAAGCAACATATAACACGGAAACGAATAATTAAGTGATAAGATGGAACTGACATTTAAGGCACAAAGCGGCGACGAAATTAAGGCAAGAAATGAGAAAATAAAATCTTTGTTAGCCAGCACGGACTGAAACCAAACTTGCAAAGCCTGCATGTTCCATGCTCTTGGTTTCTGCAGGCAACAATTCGCTGGATAAAAAAGAATAGAAAATTAAGGACATACTGGAACAAACAATAAACAAAAAAGAACATTACCCCCGTGATAACAAACACAGATTACAAACTTATTGAACAAAAAGGGGGGGTTGTCGGCTGTGAAGGAAGAGATCTAGAGAGAGCTCGGTTTTACAAGAAGTTCTTGAGAGAGAGGAAGAGAATTTTTAGAGAGTAGTTAGAGAAGAGAACGGGGGATAGGGATTTAGAGAGAGAGAGGGGGTAGAGGCAGTGAGGGGGGGTTCACACACGGGAGGAGGAGGAAAATGTTTGGTGTCGGTTGACCCATGAATTAAGGGTTTTTATACCCGCGAAAAATTAGGGTTTTGCAATTTAGTTCTCACATTTTCCAGCAGTTTTCAATTTAACCCCAGAAATTCTGGATAATTCAATTTAAACCCGTTTTGATTTATGATTCTTCAATTTTAACCCAGTCAGCTTCTCAACTCTTACAATTTGACCCCACTCAACTTTAAAACCTCCAATTCAGTCCCATTTTGGCCAAGACATTAAAATATTGGCCTTTCAATTTATATTAATAATTAGTCCGATTTTATGCATATATATTTTAATTTCCGTCATTATATCGTAATATTTTATAATGATTAAAATATTATTATATGAAGACTTTATCGAGGATTTACGGGCTTAAGAATGTGAGTCGAGCATCTCCATATTCAAGTCAGACAACATCATTTATTCAGGTGGGAATTTTCACTATCACTTTAATTACTTTAATTAGATTGTATATGTGATATTCAATTCAACATGTGATATTCAATTCATGTTTAAAAATTGACGATACATGTTGTGAATCAGGCTCAGCTGTATACGTGTAAAGAGGCTATCTTAAGATATATATATATATATATATATATTTTTGCGGGGACACCTGCGCAACCTCAATATTCACATGCGTGCTCGATTCATGTTATATGTGGTATTTTGTGTATGTTTCATATTATTGCGGGGACACCTGTGCAACCTCAATATTCGTGTTATGCGTGCTAGATTCATGCTATATGTAATATTGTGTGTATGTATTCATGTTGAGGAAAAGATATGATAGATTATTCATTTTATGCTTTCCATGAGATTGTATATTACTGTGATAAGTGAGATTTCCACGAGCTGAAGGAAGTTCACCCCCACCTTTATTGATCCCGCAGGTTAAACCGGGCCGAATGGACGAAGTAGCGAGCCGAGAGGGCATATGAATGAAATTTATTAAATGATGTTTTCTTATGTCAAATGTTTCGAAATTCTTTTGGGGAAATTTTTGTTAGAAATTAACAATTTATAATTTATTCTTCCACCGCAAATTTTATTTCGTATCTATGACGTGTTATTGCCTTAATTAAAGGTATTTAATTTATGTCAGTGTAGCGACTCGACTTTGTAGGCGAGAATTTTAATATTCTCAAAAGAAAATTATTCTTCGTCAAATTTACCTTTTATTTATTTTTCCCAAAATTACCCCTAGAAAGTCGGGGCGTTACATAGTGATATAACTTATATTACACACATTAACGCAACCTTGATAAAAAATATATAAACATCTGCACAAACATTACGTACAAAACACGTAGATATTCAACCAAAAACACAGTCGGTGCATTGAACGGGTTCGTAAAAGCCTCGTTCTCAAGAACAAATAAATTTGAAATCAATAAATAAATATAATAAAAATTTAAAGATACATTTAAAAATAAACGATTAACCATATATCAGGATTCAGAACGAAAAGCTATTATTTATATAGAATTTATGTCAATCAATTAATATATCAATGTCGGTTCGAATTTTATTAACCAATTAAACACCTCAACTTTATCCGACTTACTACAAAAAGTTGTAATTATATAAAACTCATGTCAATAGATTAAAAAAAAAAGGAAAAAAAAACTAGGAATTTGTTAGCTAATTAAATGATGGGTTGGTACCGCCACTAGAAGTGTGTTTAGATAGTGCGGTTAAAAATATAGATTTTTTTTTATTGCGGAAGCGATAAAATGCGGAATGTAAATGACACAGCGATTTACAGAGGTTCGATCAATATGCCTACGTCCTCTCTGCTTATCTTTTTCTATAGGTTCAAGATAAACTTTTCCGCCTTGTTTTCGATCGGTCTGAGGTAAACCGTTACAATCTTGTCTTCCATCGGTCCAAGATAAACCGTTACAATCTTGTCTTTATGTCGGTCCAAGATAAACCATTTTCTTTTTCTATAGGATAAGAAATCAACTTTTCTAAATTTCTATCGGTACTAGAAAAACCTCACTTGATTTAGATTATGATTCTAACAATGTCGGATCAACGATCCTAATAACACCGAATCAAATCTACAATCTTCTCTTTTCTCTCGTTTATGATTGAGTGAATTAAACACTCGAACTCTTATCAATTAAGCTCGATTACAACAACAATAATATTTATATTGTATACCAGATGTATGGCAATTTGCTTGAAGTTGTTGTTTGAATAATATCAAATGCATCGGTATTTATAGGCTTGAGAGCCAAACTAGTCGTTGCTTTCTGTTCTGCTTTAGCGTACGTTATGCTTCCTGTATAACGTACGTAATGCTCTCAGCGTACATAAGGCTTCTTTGTACCATATGTTATTACATGTCCATTTCAATCCAATAGCTAGTGTCTCTTTTATAGCGTGAGCTATATCATCATGTAGCGTACGTTATATATGATAGCCGTTGAAATGATGACATACTCCATGACGTTACTCACCCATCAACAGTTCAATATTTGAATTCTGATTCACATGTTTAGCGTACGTTAACTACTCCTCGTAGCGTATGTTATCTTCATGTATCCGTTGCATGCTTTTTGACCTTCTAGAACCAATCCAACATATTGATTTATTTAAATTAGTAATCCAGATCTCATAACGTAAGTACTAAGTCTTACATACGTTAGGCTCTTGCTAGTAGCGTACGTTGATCTTCGTGCGTAGCGTGCGTTAGCCATGTCATACTCGACTGCCTTCAGCTGGGTCTTCGTTACGTACGTCAGGTATGATGCACAACGTATGTTAATTGTGCTTTAAGCTTCGGTTCTTTGCTTTTCTGTTCAGCTCGTGCTTCTTCAACTAATGTTGATTAATTGTTGTTTTTCATTGTTTATCAACTCATCATCAAAACCTTTAATATGAATGTGTGGAATAAAATGTTCCAACAATCTCTCCCTTTTTGATGATGACAAACAACAATTCTTGATGGGATTTATACCTGCAAAAATAAAATACAGTAAACAATATACAGATCAAAGTTTTCACTCCGTCTATTTTGTTAGTTTTCTTCTCCCCATCATACCTTCTTCGTCTTCTCCTATCTTATTATTTTTCCCATTATGTCTCCTCATTTTTCTCCCCTTTTTTTGTCATTAGGCAAAAGCTTACTTAATCATTAACATGATACCAATTATTTTGAAAAGAAATGGGTAAAACTCCCCCTGAAAATACTAACTCCCCCTGAGTTAAATACCAATTTATTTGACTATTAATTCTGAATTTTGGGGATCCAATCGACTCTTGGTTGTTTTTCATTTGGCAAAAAGACGATATTTGATTATGGTTCCTTTTGTAATCCATATTTTCTTTATTTTATCATTCGTCTTAGGCTTTAAATTTAGCATTATGATGCCTGATTTTTAAATATTTATTCACAATTTGGTATTTTCAAATTTAAGGATTCATTTTTATAATTTGGTTTGAATCATACTCCTTGTTTATTTAACGAATTTTTTTTAACAGAAAATAATTTTTCAAATTTCTTATTTCCGAGAGAAAATTTATTCGTTAAATCTTTAAGTTCTTTTGTAACTTTTAATAAATTATTTTTCAGTTTGTTCTCTTTTTCGAGACATAGAGAATGATTATTTTCAATAATTTTTTCTTATTCTTGTATTTTGGAGAGTTCTTTTTCCAAGATTTTATTTTTCATTTTAAGTGATTTATTATCATTCAACGAATTTTGAAAATCCATATGTAATTGTTCGAAAGCATTAAAAAGTTCGTCGTGAGACGAGTTACTTAACTGGCTTTCGTTGTCGCTGTCGTCAAAGGAGCTCCTTGCCATGAGCGCGAGAGTATTTTGAAATTTTCATCTTCATCTTCTTCGTCACTGCAGGTGGCTACTAGCACTTCCTTCTTAGAAGTCGAGCTACGACAATTCTTCGCAAAGTGGCTGGGTTTTTCATAATTTCGACAGTTGTTGTCGAATCGATTTGACTCATTTCGGACTTGCGAGTTGAAGTCCTTTCTTCTCCGATTTAATAAGTTTTGATACTTATTGATGTTTTAGCATAAAATGTCAATTCTTCATCATCGTCATCAACCGGGATTTTTTCGTCATTTCTAGACATCTTTTTAGCTTTTAAAGCTATCATTTACTCCTTGGGTTTTGGCTTGACATTTCGAGATTTAAGCACAATCTCGTAGTTGATTAGCGAGCCGACAAGGACGCTAAAATCAAGAGTGTTGAGATCTTTAGATTCCATGATAGCCGTGACCGCCCTGTCCATTCACAAGGTAGTGATCGTAATCTTTTCTTCATTTTTCACCACTTGATAACGGTTTTCCAAAATAAGGTAGTCCGTTTGTAATGACAAAAAATCGGCCGAGCATGTTTGTTATGGACTCGTCATTCTTCATCATAAATAATTCATAGTCGTGGAGAAGCATATTGATCTTCGTCTCCTTGACTTGATTCGTTCCTTCGTGAGTCACCTCTAGCATTTTCCAAATTTCTTTGGCAGTATCACACGAGGAAATTCGATCGTGTTCTTTCGGATTTAAAGCACAATAAAGCAATTATGTTGCTTTGCTACTATAATGATCGTTCTTCCAATCCGTATCATCGTATTCTTCAAAGCTTTTAAGAGAGCCGTCGACTTTTGTAGAGATCTTTGGACTAAGGCATATTACCTAGGGGTGGAATATCGTACCGTACCGATTTATTTTACTCATACCGTATACCGTACCGAAACTTTCATTATATAAATTTGCATACCGATATCGTACCGAACCGTTCGGCATACCGAGACTCGGTATACCGAGATATCGGTATGAAGCATAGCACATACCGATGCCGTACCGTTTTCGGTATAATACACGGTAATTCGGTATACCGTATACCGAAATTACTGTCATACCATTTAGCACCGAATCCACATATACCAAAAACAAAGAAACAGAAACAGAAACATTAAATTTAAACATACAACAATAAGAAGGCATTCATTGAGCACAGAACCATGATACAGACCGCCTTCCCCTCTTAACAACCACATAAGGGTCAGTGCTTGTGGCATCAAAAAGAAAAGAAAAAACACACACTAAAAAACAGTTCAGGACAAGTTCTCAGCAAACCCAACAAGTTCTCACCTGCTTCCTCTGATGACTTTAATCGTCAACAAATCCAACAAGTTCTCCATACCAAATCAAAAAAAAAAAAATAGTTCACGACATTTAAAAACAATTCAAGACACAACAAACATTACAAACAATTCATGTCCTGACAATAGTACGACATAACAAGCTTTTAAAAAAGTACGACAATCCAGCGAATCCGCATCCAAAATCAACAATAACATTTATTTTGAAATAAATATCTGGAAGGGCGGAGTCGGCGGAGAGCCGATCGGATTTGGAAAGTGGAGGCGGAGAGGACGCGACAGATCTAGAATGATTGAGAGGAGAGGAGAAGTCGAGTATCGTGGCTATCAAAATATTTTAGGGAATGAAACGCCTCGATTTTTCGGATAGGAGCTCTCGATTTTTTGAAATGAAATGGGAGAACTGAGAAGGTTGTCGCTGGAGATTAGAGAGTCAGAGGAAGGCCGACTCCGATGTCTTGTGTGGAA
Organism: Orobanche coerulescens; assembly: GCA_033398695.1. Taxonomy (NCBI): domain Eukaryota; kingdom Viridiplantae; phylum Streptophyta; class Magnoliopsida; order Lamiales; family Orobanchaceae; genus Orobanche; species Orobanche coerulescens. Next base: position 8,612,397 of record CM065807.1, on the reverse strand, counting down.
GTCAGGAATGTGAACATGAATGAAACCCTAAAGGCATCTGATTCTTATTTCCTATATTGAATCATAAAATATATAAAAAAAAAATCTGGGTCATATCACTACAAAAAAAAAACAGTTTTTACCGACGCCAAACGCCGTTGGTAAAACAGAAAATGGCGTCGGTAAAAAAATTACCGACGCCATTACCGACGGCAATCCGCCGTTGGAAAAACGCTCGACGGAAATTTTTTACCGACGCCGCCATTTACCGACGCCATTTTTGGCGTCGGTAAATTAAAAAAATCTAAAAAGTCGGGTCGTGGCTCAGCGGTCACGTCCGGCTCGGGCGGCGCCAGCGGGTTAGGTCCGGCTCGGGCGGGTCGGGTTCGGTCAGTCCAGTCCGGGCGGGTCCGGTCCGGACGGTCGTTCGGGCTCCATTCAATTTCAAAAGGTTGAGAAGGATTTTGGTTTATATACCAGAAAAAACACTACTGTTTTTTCGATGTGGGATAGCGTAAAAAATTTACCGACGCCGAAATGGCATCGGTAATGGTGTAAACGGCATCGGTAAATTAAAAAAAAAAAAAAAAAAAATTACCAACGCCAAAATGGCGTCGGTAAACGGCGTCGGTAAATGGCGTCGGTAAACGGCGTCGTTATTTGTGAAAAAGAAAAAAAGATAATAAAAAATTTTTACCAACGCCAAAATGGCGTCGGTAATGGCGTCGGTAAATGGCGTCGGTGATCACTAGAATTCGCGTAGTATGGTTTTCAAATCCGATCAATTTTAAAATTTGTAAAACCTTGAAGTATTTCCAAGGTATCGAACCCAAGGGAATTGATATGTCGAAAATAAAGGAAGTAACTCTACTCAAAATTTGACTGCTATTTAGGAATCCGAAAATTTGGTTTGTTTCTAATTATCTAACTTCAAAAATCGAAAAATAAAAATTAAATAAAAGATGAATTATCTAAATCTAGCAAATAAAGCAAATTAGCAAGATAAAATCACAAGTTGAAAGCTAATTGATCCTAGGGTAGTATCATCTAATTTAGTTCACACAATCCATTCACTTGATTCCTTTTCCCCAAACTTTAATTCAATCCTAGAAATAATCACTCAGCCAATCTAGAATTCCGATCAAGGCAACCTAGAAAGATAGTTAATTTAAACCCTTTTCCTCGCCAGGGCTCAAAGAATTTAAATCACTTAAAGAGCGCCAACTTATTTATCTATGATTTATCTTACTCCACTCAGGTCTTAAGATCAAATCATATTGTGCATCAAGTATTTCCACTAATTAATTAATCCTTCCGGGCAAAATCAATTAGCTAACATGCATCGATTAAGGGCCCTTTAATCTAGCATGAGATTTAACACATCTTGATCACAAGCCTAGGATGAAAGGTCAAAAGGTAATCAAAGGGACATCATGTGAACATCAATTAAATTTACTAACCCTAGAATCAATCAATGGATTTAGCCAGACATAATTGAAATTAAACAAGAAATAGATGTAGAATGCATATTATTAATATGAAAAGAGAGATTACAACCCTTACGGATGAACTCTGAGTCTTCAATCTCCGAAAGAGTAGAAAAATAATAATACTTGCTTCCTTCCAAAAAGTTCTTGTCTCCAAGGAATTAATCTTGCTAAAAAATGTAAAAATAACCTAGAGATGATAAAGGATGATAAAAGCTTGATGAAAGATGATAAAAGCTCATAAACTAGGGCTGGGAGAGGTCTATATATCCTATGGGAATTAAATTCCCGATTGAAACTAATCTAGGAAACAAAATCTATCCAAAAGAGTCACAATCCGTCAAAACACGAGATCCCGCGGAGCAGCCTATCGGTCTGGCCTATCGGCCGATAGGCTGGCCCGATAGGCGGTTCGTCGGTCGACTTCACTTGATAGGGTCTGGACACCTTTCGGATGCACCTATCGGCCGATAGGCTGGCCCGATAGGTGGTCTGACTTTAGCAAAAATCCGTTTCTACCGTCCGTTTGACTCGACTCTCGGTCCTTTGTCTCGTTTTGGGTCCTTTTGGCTCTAAAAACCTGCAAACACACTAAAACCAACCCAAACGCGTAATACGGCTCGACTAAGCATAAATAAGCCAAATACGAGCACATTAATCACGAAACGAGATAAAAACCTAGTATAAAATCCTAGAAAAATGTGGTAAAATTACCACTTATCAAACCCCCCAAACTTAAGCATTGTTCGTCCCGAACAATAAAAAGAAAGAAAAAGAATGTCGTGAATCATCGTGCAACTCATAGTGTTCAACCTAATCAATACTATCCTGTAATTCTCTCTAAATAATCCGAGTGTCGTAAAAGCGAGCTGCACTCAGAATAATGATTCCGCAAAGTAGTCAAGTTCACTCTAATCATTCGCTCATGAAGAAAATCCACTCAAAGATTAACAAAACGTGAGTCAAATCGACCGTCAATATGAAAGGCTAAAATAAACAAGCTAGTTCGTCTGCTACACGCCTAATGGCACAATTTTCACGAGTTTCATAACAATTAAACCTCGGACAGTATTCCCTTATATATATGCTCAAAAATTTGATTCGAGTTGACCACTAGGTTAGGATCTCGGGATGTTTCATCGGGATAATCCTAGGGTGGAACTTCCATTCTCATGTATTAGGAAACCGTTTGACGTAAAAGACACTCATGGGGCACATGGATGCTCCTAGTTACTAAGTTCCCGTCTACAGCGGAGAAACAACTCGAATATATAATTTCCGCATGTCCGAATCAAGGTTGCCGTTTTACGCGAGAGTAAACAGCGGGTCACGCGAATGCCCCCGGTTACTAGGCTCCCTATCATTGGCACATGTGAAATATCTAAATCACTAGTCTAATCAGAGTCGTCGTTTTACGCGAGGGTAAACAACGGGTCACGCGAATGCCCCCGGTTACTAGACTTCCCTTCATAGAACAACATTATCTCGACTTTTGGGAAAAACTGACCGACTCTAAACTCAATCTAAGTGCCAACACGACTAAAGAAACAGTACGACTCACTATCCGGAAGATGTAACCAAACGTATTGACGGTGATTTTAAAACAAGTATGTATCGTCTCTTATCTGCCAAGACCTCTACAATCACGAAAAATTTTGGACCTAAATGAATACTATGCAAAACAGAAATAACTGACTACAACTCGACTAAAACTCGACCGTTTCTTCAGAGAGAAAAACAGTGTCGTAACATCGGCATCACACAAATAGAAGCACGAAAAATTCACGAATAAAGAAAACTAATACAAGCAAGGCATCAAAGCAAACAACGAAAAGCAAATAAAAGCAAACACGAAATCTAAAAAAAAAAAAAAAAACTACTACGACCTAAAAAAATAGAAACTAGCAAACACACCAAACGAAAATGAACATAAAAATCTTAAAAACTAAGCAACAAAAGCTAAATCCACGCAACACCAATATGAGAAGCACAAATAAAAACAACGGGCACCAACACAAGCAAATAGTAATACAAGGCATACAAGGTACTCACACGTGCCGAAATTAACAAAGCCGCACTTGCCCCCCCCCCCCCCCCCCCAAACTTATTTCGCATCCCAAAAGAGGAATAAGTTTGAAAAGAGAAAGGAGTGGCTTTGTTAACGGAGTACCTGATCACTGTGGTTGCCTTAGACTTTCCGGCCTTACACGGCTTCTTTTTCTTGCTTTGATTTCCAGCCATTTCAAAGTTCCTGCAAAACAACCATCCAATCAATATCCAATAAGCAGCTCATAATGCAAACATTCAACGAGTGTCGACATAGTCCAATAATCCCACACTATCAACTAAGAGCCCTATAATGTCCAATAAACATCAAAATCATATACCCGACACCCATATACTACGATCAACAAATCACACAACCTCCCCCAAACTTAGACTCCCCCATTTCATATTCAAAGGATCAAAATCACAACCCACAATAACAAAACAACACACTACGATCATATTAGGGCAAATTCTCTCCAATCCAATCTAATTCATCAACAATTCAACTCATATCAATCCCAATTAACAATTCAATTCAACAAATTCACCCAATTTCAACAAATTCGAAATTAGGGTTCTTCCAATTTGGGTTTTTTTTTTCAAAATTCGTTCAATTTCATCAATTAATCCCCCAATTCGAAGTACCCATGAACAATCAAGCATAGATAACATGTTTCCATCAAGATTCTATCAACAATCGGGCATAAAATTCAAAGAACATCAAAGTCTAACAAAAGCCCCCAAAAAGTGGATCCCCAATTCGAAATTCAACAAAACTCCAAAAAGAATCCGTCAAAGTGCTTCAAAACATGTATAGAATTGAAAAACAAGAGGATTAAGTGTCGAAATTAAGTACCTTGATCGAGTTTTGAAGAAGAATAGAAGAGAAAATCGCCCCTCTCGTTCTATCGGCCGATAAGTGTGTGTGAGTGTGTGAAAAACGGGTGGGAAAAATGTATAAAAGGGGTTATTAATCAATCGGGTCGAAGCGGATACTGGACCGGGTATGTCCTATCGGGCTGGCCTATCGGCCGATAGGCTGGGTCGATAGGACAGACAGAAAGTTACGTACCTCATATCGGGTCATGATATCGGTCGATAGGGTCTGCCTATCGACCACTGCTTGCAACATTAATTTTTTTTACTTTTCCTCAGCCTATCGGTCGGGCCTATCGGCCGATAGGCTGACCGATAGGCTCGTCTGTCTCAAAAAAAATTTTTCAACTTTTTCTATTTCGCAAACTTGGTCCCGTTTTCGCTTGGATATGGCGATTAAAGACCTGCAAGTATCCAAAACTCGGCGTGCATGGATTAGAACTAAAGAAAACTAACAAAGCTACTACGAAACTAGAAACTACAAAAATCACGCAAACGAACAATCGAAAACAAATGAATAAAACGAACTAATATACATACGTTGGGTTACCTCCCAACAAGTGCTACGTTTAACGTCTTTAGCTAGACGATACCTCATTCATTCCGGGTCTTCAGCGACAACTCCCCCTTGAACGGGTTTGTTGATATCAAGATAGCATACGTCCCTCTCATTAGATCGAGACTCGTTCGCCTCCAACATTCGAACATAGTTTGGCAAATCCTCGTAAATTTCTTCAACATCGGAATGTGAGTAAATGGATTGTGAAATGCAATGCTCCAACAAGTCGGTCGGGGGCGGCATAATAGACTCAATTTCATAACATTCCTCGGGCGCATCCTCGGGCTTCTTATTCATCGCGTCATAGATGGAAATTTTCAGATTTTGATCATTAACCCGGAAGGTAAGATCACCCTCTTGGACGTCGATAAGTGCTCTCCCCATTGCTAGAAACGGTCTCCCAAAGATCAATGGTTGATTCTCGTCCTCGGGCATATCAAGAACTACGAAATCGGCCGGGAAGACTAAGTGTTGGACTCTAACGAACACATCCTCCACAACTCCCCGCGGATAAGAGATCGACCGGTCCGCCATGAGTAGAGAAATGGTAGTCGGCTTCATCTCCCCAATCTTCAACCTCTTAAAGATGGATAGAGGCATAAGATTGATGCTTGCCCCGAGATCACACAACACATTACGGAACGTTTGGTCGCCAATCATGCATGTAAAAGTAAAACGCGTCCGGATCTCGCTTGAGCGGGAGCTTGTTTTGAATGATAGCACTACACTCCTCTGTCAAATTTATTGTTTCAAACTTCGCCAACTTCCTCTTGCTTGCCACAACGTCTTTCAAGAATTTAACGTACCCCGGCATGTCTCTCAAAGCGTCTACAAGTGGAATGTTGATATTCACCTTTTGAAACATGTCGATAAACCGTTGAAGCTTTTCATCATATCTTGACTTGGCTAATCGCTGTGGAAATGGAGCTTTTACCTCAAAATCCTTCACATTCGAACCTACAGGATCCTTTCGACCGATAAGGGGGTCGATAGGCTCAATTGCTGGCATTCTGTCTGGGTATCGGGTGGGCATATCGGCCGATAGTCTTGGCAGAGAGGCCTGCTGCGTTTCATCTTCCTTCTCGTTCTCGGCTCCCGTTTCTAGTACATCCTTGTTTCCAGATTCCTCAATTTCAGCCCCATGATTACTGTACCTTGTCCCACTCCGAAGCTGGATTGCGTTGCATTGTTGCGTCTTCGGGTTGGTCTCGGTGCTGCTCGGAAAATGCCCCGGCTTATGAAATCCGGCTTGGGCGTTCGCCATTTGACTCATTTGGGTCTCCACCATCGACATCTGCTTTGTCAAGGCTATCACTGAGTTTCCAATAGATGTCACACTATGCTCGAGAGCCCCGAACCTCTTGTCTGCTTTATAAATAAAATCTTTTTGACTTGCCTCTAACCGTTCCAACATCTCTTCCATCGGTGTCTTAGCAATCGGCTCTTGAATAACCCCGTTTTTCACGTTAAATCCCGGTGGTGGCTGAAGAGCATTGTTCGGGTTGGCATAGGAGAAATTAGGGTGGTTTCGATTGTTCGGATAATAGTTCCCCCTATTTCCCCCTTGCCGGAAGTTTCCTCCTTGCACGTAATTTACATCCTTCTCAATTGCAATAGGCTCGTTTAGCTCTTCAAAAACTGCATTGACTCCCAAAGTCTTCTTTCTTAGTATCTCAAGCTCTTTTTGTTGTCTTTCAAATTTCGCCTTCAACTCACCGTAGGCGTCCTCGTCACCTGATGGGACCTTTCTTCTCGTCATCTTCCTAACGGTCACCTCCTCGTAATCATTGTTGACCGCTAGCTCGATGAGATTCTTGGCCTCTTCATAATCGTTAGCAAGAAATCCCCCTTTCGATGAATAGTCCAACTCTCTTCTAGCCTTCCTTGTCAAACCCCGATAAAACCGAATGTAGATTTCCTCCTTGTCAATTCCATGCTGTGGGCATTTGCGAAGTAGCTTCTTAAATCGGATCCATGCCTCGTATAAGTATTCATCCTCATATTGCTCGAATTGCAAGATATCGTTGATTTGTTTTTGCACCTTCGAGGGAGGATAGAACTGTGCTAAGAACAACCGAGTCATCTCTCTCCAAGTACCAATTTCCTTCCGATCTAGGCTCTTGTACCAATCTAGCGCATCGTCTTCTAAGGAAAACCGGAATAGGCGGAGCTTAATGACATCCGGAGGCACTCCGTTTTGCTTGATGGTGGCACATATGTCCAAAAACGACTCAAGATGAGCGTTTGGATCTTCATTAACTCCTCCTCCGTATGTTTGAGATTTCACCGTAGCGATGAGGGACGGCTTAAGCTCGAAGTTGTTGGCATCAATCTTTCCCCAACCTCCTTCTTGATAATCGTCCAGCTTAGGTCGAAAGCGGTCATTCAAAGGGATCTTCTCGGGACGAGCGAGTTCTCGTGGTGGGTCAACAATGCCGGCCATGGTATCAACGAAAGGTATAGAAATAGTCTCGGTTCTCGCTTCTTGCTTCTTCCTCCTCAAAGAATTCTCGATTTCCGGATCCAAAGGAAATAAGTCCTTTCCTTGGGATCTCGTGATCATGCACCGCCTACAAGGAAGAGAAAACAAGATGTGAGGACGAGATCGAATATTAATAATAATAGTATACAACCTAAAGTAACAATCTCTTCTTTTTCGAATTATCCCTTTAAGTTTTCTATCAATTCCCCGGCAACGGCGCCAAAAATTGATCGCTAGAATTCGCGTAGTATGGTTTTCAAATCCGATCAATTTTAAAATTTGTAAAACCTCGAAGTATTTCCAAGGTATCGAACCCAAGGGAATTGATATGTCGAAAATAAAGGAAGTAACTCTACTCAAAATTTGACTGCTATTTAGGAATCCGAAAATTTGATTTGTTTCTAATTATCTAACTTCAAAAATCGAAAAATAAAAATTAAATAAAAGATGAATTATCTAAATCAAGCAAATAAAGCAAATTAGCAAGATAAAATCACAAGTTGAAAGCTAATTGATCCTAGGGTAGTATCATCTAATTTAGTTCACACAATCCATTCACTTGATTCCTTTTTCCCAAACTTTAATTCAATCCTAGAAATAATCACTCAGCCGATCTAGAATTCCGATCAAGGCAACCTAGAAAGATAGTTAATTTAAACCCTTTTCCCCGCCAGGGCTCAAAGAATTTAAATCACTTAAAAAGCGCCAACTTATTTATCTATGATTTATCTTACTCCACTCAGGTCTTAAGATCAAATCATATTGTGCATCAAGTATTTCCACTAATTAATTAATCCTTCCGGGCAAAATCAATTAGCTAACATGCATCGATTAAGGGCCCTTTAATCTAGCATGAGATTTAACACATCTTGATCACAAGCCTAGGATGAAAGGTCAAAAGGTAATCAAAGGGACATCATGTGAACATCAATTAAATTTACTAACCCTAGAATCAATCAATGGATTTAGCCAGACATAATTGAAATTAAACAAGAAATAGATGTAGAATGCATATTATTAATATGAAAAGAGAGATTACAACCCTTACGGATGAACTCTGAGTCTTCAATCTCCGAAAGAGTAGAAAAATAATAATACTTGCTTCCTTCCAAAAAGTTCTTGTCTCCAAGGAATTAATCTTGCTAAAAAATGTAAAAATAACCTAGAGATGATAAAGGATGATAAAAGCTTGATGAAAGATGATAAAAGCTCATAAACTAGGGCTGGGAGAGGTCTATATATCCTATGGGAATTAAATTCCCGATTGAAACTAATCTAGGAAACAAAATCTATCCAAAAGAGTCACAATCCGTCAAAACACGAGATCATGAGCGACTTTATCGGTCGCCTATCGATCGGCCGATTCGATAGGCGGTTCGTCGGTCGACTTCACTTGATAGGGTCTGGACACCTTTCGGATGCACCTATCGGCCGATAGGCTGGCCCGATAGGTGGTCTGACTTTAGCAAAAATCCGTTTCTACCGTCCGTTTGACTCGACTCTCGGTCCTTTGTCTCGTTTTGGGTCCTTTTGGCTCTAAAAACCTGCAAACACACTAAAACCAACCCAAACGCGTAATACGGCTCGACTAAGCATAAATAAGCCAAATACGAGCACATTAATCACGAAACGAGATAAAAACCTAGTATAAAATCCTAGAAAAATGTGGTAAAATTACCACTTATCAGTCGGTAAATGGCAATGTGAAAAAAAGAAAAAAAAATAAGTCTGCGAACCGATCGTCGGCAATGGCGTCGGTAAATCAATTAAATAACGGGCGTCGGTAATGGCGTCGGTAAATTATAAGTTTAACAACGGCGGTACGGGCGTCGGTAAATGGCGTCGGTAAAAACTGTTTTTTTTGTAGTGATATGGTATTTCGGTATATACAGAAATACCGACTTTTTAAAAAATGTCATACCGATACCGAACCGAATACACACGGTATTATACCGTACCGTACCGAAAGTTACGGTATATCGAAAAATACGGTATTTTCGGTATATTTTCGGTATGGTAACGATGGTATTTCAGTATTTCGTTTTTTTTCACCCCTAATATTACCTTCCAAAGTTCGATATCATAGGCTCGAATGAAAATTGACATCTTTTTCTTCCATGTCATGAAATTTGATCCATCAAAGAATGGAGGTCGGTTTAAGGCAAGGTCTTCGCCCGGGACATAATAAAGCGTCATTGGATCTTTTTCTCCTCGGATGTTATGCCAACTATTAGAGATATCGTCTCCGATATCAATTGTTGGGTTGGTACCGCCATTAGAAGGGGGGTTTAGATAGTGCAGTTAAGAATATAGAATTCTTTTGCGATTGCAAAAGCAATAAAGTGCGGAATGTAAATGACACAGCGATTTATAGAGGTCCGGTCAATATGCCTATGTCATCTCTGCTTATTTTTTCTATCGGTTCAACATAAACCTTTTCGCCCTGTCTTCGATCGGTCCGAGGTAAACCGTTACAATCTTGTCTTCTATCGGTCCAAAATCAACCGTTACAATATTGTCTTTATGTCGATCCAAGATAAACTGTTTTTCTTTTCTATATGATAAGGAATCAACCTTTCTAGCTTTATATCGGTACCAGAAAAACTTCACTTGGATTTATATTATGATTCTAACAATGCCGGATCCACGATCCTAATAACACCGAATGAAATCTACAATCCTTTCTTTTCTCTCGTGTATGGTTGAGTGAATTAAACACTCTCGATTACAACAACAATAATGTTTATAACGTAGATATATAGCAATGTGCTTGAAGTTGTTGTTTGAATAATACCAAATGCATTGATATTTGTAGGCTTGAGAGCCAAACTAGCTGTTGCTAGGGGTGTTCAAAACCGGATATCCGAAATTTCGGATGCGGATATCGGATATCCGAATATCCGGAAAAAATATAAATTATATCCGGATATCCTTATATTCGAAAAAATATTCGGATTTGGATATCGGATATCCGAATATCCAAAAAAAACTTCGGATATGGATATCGGATATCCAAATATCCGAATACATTATATTATTTAAAATATAAAAAAAATAAAATTTTTAGGATTTTTCAAATATTTCGTATATCCGAATATCCGATTTTTCTGAATACTATCCGATATCCGAATATGAAGTTCCGGATATCCGAACTTCGGATATCCGGATTATCGAATATCCAAATTTTCGGATATCCGGAACTTCGGATTTTCGGATATTTCGGATCGGATATTGGATATTGGATATTTTTGAACACCCTTAGCTGTTGCTCCCTGTTCTGCTTTATACGTTATGCTTCTTGTATAGCGTATGTAAGACTTCTTATTGCATGTCCATTTTAGTCCAGTAGTTACTATAGCATGCACTATTTCATCATGTAGCGTATGTTATATGTGTCATGGGATAGCCGCTGAAATGATGACATACTCCATGACGTCACTCTCCCATCAACAGTTCAATATTTGAATTATGATTCACATGCTTAGTGTACGTTACTACTTCATGTAGCGTACGGTATCTTCATGTATTCATTGCATGCTTTTTGACCTTTTAAAATAAATCCAACGGATTGATTTATTTGGATTCGTAATCTAGATCTCATAGCGTACGTTAAGTACTAAGTCTTACGTACGTTAGGCTCTTGTTAGTAGTGTACGTGATCTTCATGCATAGCATGCGTTAGCCATGCCATACTCGACTGTCTTCAGTTAAGACTTCGTTACGTACGTTAGCTATGATGCATAGCGTACATTAGCTGTGTTTTAAACTTCAGTTCTTTATTTTTCTGTCCAGCTCGTGCTTCTTCAATTGATGTTGATTAATTATTGTTTTTCATTGTTTATCAACATATCATCAAAATCTTTAATATGAATGTGTGGAATAAAATGTTCCAACATTAAAGTACCTCAGTTTTATTTATGTAGTTTAAAAATATAAATTCAGATAATCAATTAGCTAAAATAGAAAATTTGCAGATAGCTTAAACTTTGCATAAAAATCTGAAACATATTGAATATAAAATTTGAAAGTATTTCAAAATTTATTTTTGAAAATCCAACAATGACTTTTTTTTTTATTTAAATTGAGCAATGATTATGCCAGTCGGGCCCAGTCGATCACCAAAGAAGATTTCTTTAGGACACGCCGCCGCCTAAAATCACAACCGGCTGATCGAGAATCCGCAACTCACTTTCAAAAGCAAGGAGATGCCGAGAAGAGGGTATTTGCGCCAATTTACTCTTGTTCCAGATGCTATTGTTTATAAATCAACTTAGTTATTGTTTAATGCAATAATTGTAACTCCGTCTAATTTTTTATCCAATTTTATTGAAAATCTTACATGACTATTTATTTGTTTAAAAAAATCCTAACATTTGACTACTTCAATTATCTACAAATCGAACAACTTAATCGTGATCGTGATAGGAAATATGAAATCATACTTCTATCACGATTTTACAATCCGACAATCAATCTAACAATTCATTGAATTTGATAATCGAGAGAAACAAACATCGAGATGAAAATCACTCGCAATATTATTGCGAATTTATCATCTAGTAGTGCAAGAAATAGATAAACAAAAACACTTGATATGCATTGGTTATTTCATCTATTAATTATCATTTTCTTTTCATTTACAAGGAATATGTTTTTTGTCTTATTAAATATTAAAATAATAACAAAGATAATTAAATTAACAATACTAGCAAAAGTATAATTTAAATTATACATTTTTATGTGTTTTAATTTTTGAAATACCTTATCAACTTGGAGGACAAATACATGGTGTATTATATCATATACTTTTTCTTTTTTAGATTCGTTTTATGACTATAAATTATGAGTTTATCTTAGGAACGTGCATTTAGTTCGAATCCAAAAATTCGATTCAAAAATTCAAAAATTCGATCCGAATCGATTCGATTCGGTAGATTCAAATCGGATTTCGGATTATGAATTTTTGGATTTTTGAATTTTGGATCGAATCGGATTAAATCCGCGGATTTTCTGATTAATCCGATCAATTCGAAATATATCAAAAAATTAAATTCACATTATACCTGTTAGTTGATCCGAAATTCGATCGATCAAATTTTTAATTTCACTGGAATGTAATCGTTATTTGAACTTTGATTTCGAACTTCTAGTACTTTGTGTTTTGTTGATTATTTAGATGTTGCTTCTTGTTGTGTTGGCTATGAATTTGATTTTGGAGTTTGATTATGTTTGTTAGTTTGTGGAAAATTAAAATGTTTGTATATTTTCGCCCATCCTTAGGGCCGGCCCTGATATTTCGGGGGCCCTAGACGAGCGCACTGAATTGCTTGCTGATGCTGAATCGCCAGTCCTGGGCGCTGCTTACCGTCCGTCCGATTGGGAATCTGAGAAATAGTTCGCACTTTACAGAGAGAGAATATTGAGATAGATCAGAGAAGAGAGAAAGTGGAGAGAACAGAGAAGAGAACCGTTGCGTTGCCTCTGCAAAAAAAAAAACCCTTTTTATCTAAAAAAAAATCCCGTTTTTTTTCCATTGCTGAGTGCTGCATGCGAGCCTGCCAGTGTCTGGGAATATGCCAAATTTTTTTCTTTCTCCCGTTGTTGAGTGCTGTCAGCCTGCCAGTGTCTCGAGATAATATCATTATTAAATGGGTAGTTTTTAAAAAAGATAATAGCGCCTACACATAAAAATGGTGACGTGGCGGTGGCACTAATATCTTTATGATAGTAGTTGAGTGCTATTATTAGTGCTTCTCATTTACTTATTTTTCGTTCGATTATATTATCGAGTGCTGTCAGCCCACCTATCATTTTTCTTCTCATTATTGGTGCTGGCCAATTTTTTTTTAATGTGTAGTGGGGTTAAAAAAAATTTGGGCCCCTCAAATTTGGGGCCCTAGGCAAAGACCTACCTTGTTCTATAGAAGGGCCGGGCCTACTTAAATTCTTGTTTTGTTTTGATAAGTGGGGATTGTTTCTTTAATAATAATTTTTCTTCAATTCGAAATCCGATCCGAATTCAGATTGATCCGAATTTAATCCGATATTTTGGATCGAATTTGAATTGAACCAAATATGATTTGAAATTTCAAATTAATCCAAAATTCGGATAGAATCGGATCGAATTGATCCGATGCATGCACATCCCTAATGGCTCGTTTGGTAGCCATGTTTCGGCATGTTAGGATAAATTAACCTGTCGAAACATTCATTTGGTAGGCGTGTTTAGTTAACTCATCGGCCTGGTTTTAAGCCAAAGCCCGTGTTAATTCATTGTTACAATTTGATTTTGTAACCCACCAAAATGGTGGGTTTAAATAACATGATTGAATAATGCTCATGTTAACTCAATAATCCCAAAATTACCCCAAGCCTTATTTTTTTAAAAAATCTAAAATATTAATATTAAAAATCTGAAATTTTTATTTAAAGTTCGCAAATAAAAACTAAAAAATAAAAATTGGATGTTTTTATTTAAAGTTCGAAAATAAAAAATAAAAATTAGTTCGAAAACAAAAAAATAACTCGGATGTTTTTATTTAAAGTTCGAAAAAAAAATAAAAAAAAAAATTAGTTCGAAAATAAAAAATAAAATCGGATGTTTTTATTTAAAGTTCGAAAATAAAAAATAAAAAATAAAAATTAGTTCGAAAATAAAAAATAAAAATCGGATGTTTTTATTTAAAGTTCGAAAATAACAAATAAAAAATAAAAATTAGTTCGAAAATAAAAAATAAAAATCGGATGTTTTTGTTTAAAGTTCGAAAATAACAAATAAAAATCGGTTCAAAAATAAAAAATAAAAATCGCATGTTTTTGTTTAAAGTTCGAAAATAACAAATAAAAATCGGTTCAAAAATAAAAAATAAAAATCCCATGTTTTTATTTAAAGTTTTTGAAAAAGAAGAGGAATATTATTTTCCATAAATAAATAAAAAATGAATTGCTATATATATATTTTTAAAATCCTGCTAGTATTCCAGATTTTTTACTACTGACAAGGATAAAAATGTAATTTTACAATTTAATCTAAATAGTACATTTTTCCTACCAAATACCAAATTGTCAATCCCCACTTTATCTAACTTGCTATAAGTAACCCACCAACTAGAGGCAAACTCCCCTGCGGAACCATCTGCCATATATATAATAAATCCGCCTACAAGTCTTTGCTGAGTCCAAAAAGCGTTCACTCTGGTTTGCGCAGAAAAGGAAAAAACAGTAATGGCGATCGACATTACGAATCACGATCTGCCGTACGATACCCACAACACCTACGACGTCTTCTTCTTCGGTGACACCGTGCTCACAACCGTCACCACCGACTCCGACACCGTATCCAGCTGGATCTCCGACATCAGATTCATCCACCGCTTCAGGCTCCACAACCTCATCGTCGGCCTCGACGTCGAGTGGCGCCCATCCTACATCAGCTACCAGAACCCCGTCGCCACCCTCCAGATCTGCGTCGGACGTCGCTGCCTCATCTACCAGATCATCCACGACGACGGCTGCATCCCCGAATCCCTAGACGATTTCCTATCCGACGACGACTTCACTTTCGTCGGTGTCGGCGTGGATTCTGACCTGGAGAAGCTGTACTCTGGGTACGGAATCGGAGGCGACGCGCGCACCGTCGATCTGCGGCAGCTGGCGGCGGCGCGATATGGTCAGAACTATTTGAAGAATGTGGGGCTTCAAGAGCTGGCGAGTGTGGTTCTGGAGAAAGAGGTGGATAAGCCGAGAAATGTGACGATGAGCCGTTGGGATGACCGGTGGCTGTCAGATGATCAGGTGCAGTATGCGTGCGTTGATGCGTTTGCGTCCTTCGAGATTGGAAGGATTTTGAACGCCTCTCGTTTCTGATCAGACTTTGGTAAGTTAAACAGATTGTTGTTATTAGCAGCGTATTTAGGGCTATGATAACGACTATCTGTTGTTTCTGGTTTGAACTGTGAATAGTGAATTTTATTTTCCCACTTCTGATTTTGTATTTGTTTTTAAGATTATGTACTCCCTCCGTCTTTCTTGTGAGAACATTGACGTACTTGTGAATGAACTTCTCGGATGTGATAGATACTTAAGTTTTATCGTAAGTATCGATAGTGAGTGTGTGATGTAGATTAAAAATATTGATGATCAGTGTATGGAGTCTGGAGATTAAAGGAGATGGTTTGAAGTGATTGGAGCCAATTAAGAAATATAGCACTTCTAAAAGGATATTTGGGTCAAATATAACATTTCGGGTGGGACAGAAATAGTAGTTAATGTTACTCAAATTTTATTTAATGGGCAGACCATGAAGATAGGGGTGCTATCTGGTCTGAGTCGAGCTCCAGTATTGAACTCCGTACTCGAGCCCGAACTCAACCAAGGAGAGGGGTACTCGATCTCGATTGAGTACAAGTAGTTTTGGCTCTAGCTCAATTTCTTAGCAGATTCGATCATCTTCAGTTCGGACCTTAGTCTACCCAAGCTTTATTGTTCCTATTGTGCCTTGTTGAGTCTAGAAAATAGATTTATAAATTAAATTAGTCCAATGAGTCGTGTTCCGCTGCGACCTATCGGGCCAAGAAAATATGTGCTTGAGCTCGACTCTGAGCACATAATTGAGCCTAGTCAAGCTCGAGTTCAAGTTGAGTAGCAAATGGAGCTATGTGCTGAGTCGAGTGGAAACTCTGTCACCCCTACATGAAGCTTTGTTGCGACTTTGCATTTCGAGTCAATATAAGAAAGTGTAAATAGTCTCTATGCTGTAAGATTTATATCTAAAAATGATTTCCTTAATATGTAATATGTAGTTGTAATTTATCCAACTAGTTCTAAATATGGTCTTTCTACTGTCAGTACCATGACATAAATAATCTTTAACCTTTTTTTCGAAAACAAAAAAGTTTCTGAAAACTTTTAATCACTTTTCAGATTCTAATTCGACAGAAATCTGTTTTGACATACCTTGTGTGCTTCATCGAGTCGACGACAAGTCATTCTGTCGGGTTCCAAAAAAAAGTCGTTGGACGGGCTTATCGAGTTAAAATGGCAAATATTTTTAACCCGGAAAGCGACCCGAAAACCCGGATTTTTACCTCAAGACCCAACCTTTAAACTGAATATGAAATTAATAATGGTTAAAGCATATGTAAACATAGGCGATCCTCGTTCTATTCTTCCCCAATTAGGTCTTCGGATGTTATATTTGCATGTTATATATCCGATCTCGTTTTATTCTCCCTACAACTTCAATTATGTTATGATATTATGTAGTGACTATATATATATGTATATATATATATATATGTGTAATGGGGTTAGAGTTTTATACACCCTTTTTGGGATGTATACACCCTCACATCACATCACATCACATCACATCACATGGGTATTGGTGGGACCCACCTGAAGGTTCATCAAAATTGAGATGAAAAAATTGTGTCAGCAAAGAGGTGTTAAGAGGACACCCAATGGGAGAGTGTCAGGTCATGAGACAATCTCCAACAGTTTACACAAAAATACTGCAACTTCAAACACAAAAATACAGAAAATCAACAATGCATCTCCAACAGTTTACACAAAAATACAGCAATTAGTAATGCATCCTCAACAGTTTGCACAAAAATACAGTAAAAATGGATATTCTATTATATTTTTTTTTCTAATGTTAATATTTTGTACAAATATAAACACATTTTATCTCCATTAACTAATAATGAAATTTATTTATTCATCAATATTTTTTTATCAATCTAAATGTAATTTTCTTATTAATCTAATTTTATTATAATAATTTCGTTTCATTGATAAAAGAGTTGTATATAAAAAGAGTTGTATTCCCTAAAAAAAGAAAGAATTGCAAAAGAAAAGAATTATTATAAAATTAATATAAAACAATGATGCGGTGAATAGTGTTACGTTATATATGAGGCAATACTGTTGAAAAACGAAAAATAGAGTGAAGTTTGCAGTTTCTTCTGGAGAAGCTTTCTCAGTGATATTTTCCAAATCTTGTCATATATTATGACAAAGTAATCATTCTAATAGAACCCATGTGACCGTCAAATTCGCACAAATCATGGGTGTATTATTTTTTATCAGTTAAGTTCACGGGTCTTTTATTTTTTATCAGTTCTGTTCTTTATTTAAGTCACGCAAACATTTTATTTAAGACGCTTTCAAATTCGCACAACATTTACATTCTAAAGATTCTATCTCGCGGTGCAAACAATGTCATCATTTTACACTGACCGGGTGTTCAGTACTCGTGAGGAGTTGATGGATTGGGTGCAAACTACGGCACGCAATCTTGGATACGTTATTGTCACAGAACGAAGAAGACTATTCTCGGCTTCATCAATAAAGTTTATCTTATGTGTGATCGTGGTGGTGAATACAAGTCAGCATCATAGTCGACAACGCATTCAGGTATAAAGAAATCTGGATGTCCATTTCATTTTTAATTTATATCTTTCAAAAACATCCAGAACAAATTTTATAGTGTTTTACACACCATTTTTTTGCTGCTGTTATCAATTTCCAGGTACTAAGAAATGTGGATGTGCGTTTCAACTTATAGCAAAATACAATCATGAAGGTTGGAAAATTGATGTTATATGCGACGAACATAATCATGATCCAACTATGTTTTTGGAGGGGCATGCTTTTACAAAGAGGTTGTCCAAAAAAGAGTTTGAAATAGTGGAGGACATGACAAAAAAGAATATGGCTCCACGAGATATTCTTTCTCAATTAAAGAAAAATGACGATCAAAATGTCTCCACAAGACAAATCATATACGATGCACGAAAAAAAAATACATAAAGCCGAAAAACCAAACCAAACCAAACCAAACATACCCAGTATATCCCGCTCAGAGCAGGGTCTGGGGAGGGTAGGATGTACGCAGACCATGCCCCTACTTATTACGGTAGGGAGGCTGTTTCCGTGAAGACCCAAATACAGTGCGCAGAATCTTGTGTGATAAATACAAAGAATAACCAATGATTCAAAAAAGCTCGAGACCATACCTGAGCCCATGGCTTGATCCACATGGGACTTACCTAAGCGGAGTTTGGCTATTTCACTCCCGATGAACGTTGCTCTAACAAAAGAGAGGTTGGCTCTGCGCACAGCTCCCTGTCAAAAATACACCACACGCAAAGACAATAGGATAAAATATACAATAAAAGTAAAAATGCAATGCTCTAGGTCAAAGCTAACCGAGACAACCCAACCTTAAGGCTCTCAACTACAGCACCGCTCCCTACAAAAGAATCCACAACTCTGATCTGGCGCCTCCAAGCGTACCTATCAACAGTCATGGTCTCGGAAAGGTTTAAGGCCTTCAAATCTAATCTCAATTGCTCCTCCCACGTCCTCCCTTGGCCTCCTCTCCTCCTCTCCCCGACAACCATTAAACTCTCGACCCTCCTCACCGGAGCAGATGTCTGCCTCCTGCGGACGTGGCCAAACCATCTCAATCTCCCTTCCCTAACTTTCGCTGAAATGGGCGCCACTTCCAGCGCATTCCTGAAAACCCCGTTCGCAATTCTATCTAACATTGTGCGACCACACGACCAACGTAACATTCTCATTTCAGCCACTTCCAACTTGCTCTCAAGCGACTTCTTCATACATAAAGCCGAAAGAGTTGGACAAACCCCTATGCAATCATTGGTGAAATATTTATACACGGGTGAGTATGTCTATTGTTAAAAGTTGGCCCAAATGATTTATTGTTATGGGCCGGTATTGTTGCAGCCCGGCCCAGACTTATTGATCCTTTCCCCTGACCCGGCTTCTTGTCTACCCCGGCTCCTTGATCTCACCCGTTGATTTAAGGTTGACCTATCTCAACCGTTGGTCTCTTATATTTTAACCCCCCCATTATCCCTAGCCTCACTTCTCTCGGTTTTTTCTCTCTCCCCTCTCGCCTCTCCGCCGACTGCCATGGAAAAGGATTTCCTTACCTTTTCTGCTCGGCTTCGCGGTTCCGATTTGGAAGGGGATTGAAACCCATATCAACCAATGATATGAATGGATTCGATCCTCCGAAAATTTGTGGCTTTTCCCGGTTGGCGTTTTGCCTATATATTGCGGGCGTTCTGGGCATGAGAAGACACACGAAAAATAAAAACCTAATTTTTTCTAAGTGAGGAAAAATCTATCTGTATTTCTTTGTGAATTTTTCTGAGTGAAAAAAATATTTTCTGAGTGAAAATTGCTTGAGGCCGATTTTGGGGGCTTGTATTCGGGACTTTTTGAAACCAGTCGGGGATTTGGATTTGTTCGTCTGGGTTGCTGGCCGCGGATACACACGGAGCCTTGGACGTGGGTACTGGATAGTGGAGGACTTAGCCGAGGCCGAGTTCTGGTTGATTCGCACCTCCGTTTGCTTTTCGTTTTTCAGATCTTTGTGATCTGTTTCGGTTTGGTCTCTAGCACTTTAATTTCCTGTTTTTGTGTTCGGTGTTTTTGGGTTAATTCGTTTTTCCCTTTATCATTTCGTGTAATTTGTTGCCTATAAGTTCGTTGTGTAATTCGTTATCTCCGGAATTTATTTGTAATTTGTTTACTGCATTGTTGTGTAATTTTTTATGTATTCCGAATAGTTACCCTATAGTGGTATCGGAGCCCTCTAAAAGGGGTTTCTATTCGGAAGGGCATACGGATTCCGGCCGAGGAATCCACTCAGGTATCACTTTCCATACTCTCTTAAATTCGGTATTATTGGTGTGCTGCCTTTCGTTTTTTATTTTCGCTTCCGTCTGCTTCTGTCTTGGTGACTGTGATTGCTTCGGTTTTTTGCTACCTTTGTGTTGAGACTGTTGAAATCGATGTCTCCGAGCATACCAAACCCCCTTGCCTGGACCGTAAGTGTTCCTCGGATCTTGTGGGGGCTCCGGGATACGACTCCAGCTCATATCATTTTAAAATCTGGTGTGATTTTTTTTTCTTTTATGATATCTGTGTGATATTGGTATTCGATTCCAGCTCACTTCGTTTCAAAATCTGGTGTGATTTTGTTCTTTGTGGTATCTTCGTGATATTTATCTGTCACCTCTGTTTTTCAATTTTAATAGTACCTTGTGCTGGTATTTTTTAAAAATCTTGTGTGATTTTTTACAAATACTAAAATGGGTTCTCTAACTTCATTTACAATGGCACCTTTTGACGACAAATGAGATTTTAGAATTTGGCAACAGAAAATGAAATCTATACTTGTCCAACAAAAATGTTTTAAAGCCATTGAAGGTAATTTTCCATCCGATGTGTCTTCTGAAAAACGAGAGGAATTAATTGAGTTTGCTCATTCTTCTATAATCTTGAACTTGTCTGATTCTGTGATTAGACGAATAGGCAGAACAGATAATGCTAAACAGCTTTGGGATAAACTTGAGGAAACGTTTACTGAAAAATCTTTGCCAAATAAATTATTCCTCCTCGAAAAGTTTTTTCACATGTCGGATTTGAATAAAGATATTGATGGTAATCTTGATACCTTTACAAAGTTAGTACAAGATATAAAACAAACGGGTGATAAAAACATTGATGATTATTCCCCTATTGTGCTCTTGAATGCTATCCCTGATGCTTATAATGATGTGAAATCTGCCATAAAGTATGGTAGGGATTCTGTGACCTTAGATACTGTTATAAGTGGCTTAAAGAGTAAGGAATTAGACTTGAAAGTTAATAAGGTCTCTAAACCGGTTTCTGATATCAATTTTGTAAGGTCTAAACTACACCTTAAAAAGAATCCGTTTATCAAAACTGATTTTGAAAAGTCTAATAAGAAAAAGGGGCAATGGAAGGATAAATCTAAGTTCCGTCCTAAAAATCGCAAATGCTATAACTGTGGTGAATCTGGTCATTATATACAAGAATGAACCAAGCCTAAAAAGAATTTGCAAAATGATCAGGCTAACTTTACTGCTGGGGATGTCTTTACTGTTATTGATAATTTGCATCTCTCTGTGAATTCTGTGCTTTCGGGTCTAAGTGAAAATGAATGGTTGCTGGATTCTGGATGCACTCACCATATGACACCTTATAAACAGTATTTTACGAGTTATACTAATCTTGGTGATCGGTATGTGTATATGCCTGATAAAGTGAAACGGGTTGTGGTCGGGGTTGGGAATGTTTGTTTGAAATTTGGTGATGGTACTCAGTTTACTTTTAAAAATGTCCGACATATTCCCGATTTATCTAACAATTTGATATTTTGTACTACTTTGGAAGATGAGGGTCTTAGGGGTTCAGGGGGAAATGGTTATATGAAAATTTTCATAGGTTCCTTAATGTTGTTTAAAGGAATCCGGAAATTTAATTTGTATGTTTGCCAAACTGAAACTGCTGCATGTTCCAACCTGGTTTGTGCGGATAAAACCGAATTGTGGCATAATAGGCTAGGACATATGAGCATGAAGGGATTAGATATCTTGCATAAACAAAAGTGTTTTGGAAAAGATAAAATCTCTAAGTTGTCTTTCTGTGACTCTTGCATGTATGGCAAACAACATAAAACCCAATTTCCGAAACCTCCCAATTCCCCTGATCCTGTTTTTGAAAAATCTGGTAAGAGTTCCAATGTGCTTGATTATGTTCATGCTGATGTTTGGGGTCCTGCCAGTGTCCCAACTCATGGGAGGAACCGTTACTTCTTGTCCATTATTGATGATTATTCAAGGAAAGTTTTCATTTTTTTACTCAAACTGAAATCTGATGTGTTCGAAAAATTTCAAACTTGGAAAACTTTAGTGGAAAATCAAACCGGAAAACGGATTAAAAGGATAAGGACCGACAACGGTCTTGAATTTTGTAATACTCAGTTTGATACTATGTGTTCTGAAAATGGCATCCTTAGGCATAAGACAGTTCCATACACCCCTCAACAGAACGGGGTGGCTGAGCGAATGAACTGAACCCTCCTTGAAAAGGTTAGGGCTATGCTCGCCACTTCTGGGCAGTCCAAAAGTTTTTGGGGTGAGGCTACTGCTGCCTATATTATCAATAAATCACCTTCTATACCTTTGAATGGTAATTACCCCGAGTCTGTGTGGTCGGGTCATGCTGTTGATTTTTCAAACATTTGTGTGTTTGGTTGTGCTTCTTATGTGCATCAAAATGTTGATAAACTTGAGCCTAGGTCCTTGAGATGTGTTTTTCTTGGATATCCTGATGGTATTAAGGGTTATCGTTTATGGGTCAGATATGAACCCGGGTTGAAGGTGATCACTAGTAGGGATGTGGTTTTTAATGAAACTGAATTTCCTTGTCTTAATAATCCTTTACGTGCTCCTGTATTAGCTGCTGAAAATTCTCCCCACCCTGTTCAGATTAGGGTGGAGCATCTTAGTGATAATGAGTTACCTGCTGAATCTGATAATGTGGAAAATCCTGAAATCTCTAATGATCAACCTGATAATCAATCTGAAAATGGAGATGAATCTGAATCTGTTCCTGATTTGTATGATTATCAACTAACTAGGGATAGGTCTAGAAGAAATGTTAGAAGACCTATACATTTAGATGATTTCCACATGGCTTCCCTTGCTTTCAATGTGTTTGATATGCTTGATGGTAATGAACCTAAATCTTACAATGATGCTTTGTTGTCTGATAAATCAAATGAATGGTTAAGAGCAATGAATGAGGAAATGACATCCTTGCATGCAAATAATACTTGGAAACTTGTTCCAAAACCTAGAAACTGTTATTTGATTGATTGTAAGTGGTTATTTAAAGTCAAAAAGGATGAGGATGACATCAGATTCAAAGCAAGGTTAGTAGCTAAAGGTTTCACTCAGCGTGAAGGTATTGACTATACCAAAATTTTTGCACCCGTAGTTAAATTCACCACTGTTCGCATTATGCTTGCATTAGTTGCACATCATAATTGGGAGATGAAACAATTAGATGTTAAAACGGCTTTTTTGCATGGTGAATTAAAAGAAACCATCTACATGAAACAACCGGAAGGTTTTATAGATATTAACCATCCGGATTATGTGTGCTTGCTGAATAAAACCTTATATGGCCTGAAGCAATCCCCTAGAGAGTGGAACAAGAAGTTTAATGATTGCATGCTGTCCTTGAAATTCTGTCGAAGTGCATATGATCCATGCCTTTATTTCAAGATTAACTGTGATGTTCCTATGTTCCTACTTATTTATGTAGATGATATGCTCTTGATAAGTTCGTGCATTAAATCTATTAATCATGTCCAAAATCGCTTAGGTGAACAATTTGACATGAAATATTTGGGGGATGCTAAAAGAATTTTAGGCATGAATATCATTCGGGATAGATCTAAAGGCACTCTATTTCTAAATCAGTCCTCTTACATTGATAAAATTCTGGAAAAAATTTCAATGACTGATGCGAAATCTGTTAGTGTGCCGTTGGCTTCTCATTTCTTATTATCCAAAACTCAGTCACCAAAAACTAAATCTAAAATTCGTGAAATGAGATCTATCCCATATGCTAATGCTATTGGATCTGTCATGTACCTTATGGTCGCATGCACTGGATATTGCTTATCCGTGAGTCATTTAAGTAGGTATATGGCCAATCCTGGGAAGCCTCATTGGGAGGCTCTTAAGTGGTTACTTCGGTACTTAAAAAACTCTGTTTCTGATGGTCTTGTGTTTTCTAAATCTAATGACGGGGTTAACCGTAAAGGTTTTGTTGATTCTAATTATGCCAATGACCGGGATGAATGTAAGTCCACAACTTCATATGTGTTTACCTTGTGTGGCTCATGCATTTCTTGGAAATCACAACTTCAGCACTACTTTGTCTACTACCGATGCTGAATATATTGCCACCACTGAACCCTTTAAAGAGGCTATTTGGTTGAAAGGTTTACTTACTGAAATTGGTGTTCTTCGTGACAATGTTGTGATCTTTTCTGACAGTCAATCTAGCATACATTTGTGCGTAAACTCGCTTTCCATGATCGTACAAAGCATATTGACGTCAGGCGACATTTCATCCGTGATATCGTGGAAAAGGGCATAATTGATTTGAAGAAAATCCCGTCCCAGTCTAACCCTGCAGATATGGGCACGAAGTGCCCACCGGTCGAGAAAATCAGATCGTGCAAGTCGATACTAAATATCGACTCCTTCAACTGAAGACTCTCTAGTCTTTCTTTTCGCTATCTTTGTGATAGCTTTTCTAGTTTTCTCCGTGATTCCTAGTTTTCTTTCTTAGTGATTGATTAATGTCTTTATACTTGTACTAACTTTGTGTGGTGTGCAGGTGGTGTGACGTTCGGCGATGATGACCTCCTTATCAAAGAAAGTACCCCGATGGCTCATTTGGTCTGGGTGGAGATTTGTTAAAAGTTGGCCCAAATAATTTATTGTTATGGGCCGGTATTGTTGCAGCCCGGCCCAGACTTATTAATCCTTTCCCCTGGCCCGGCTTCTTGTCTACCCCGGCTCCTTGATCTCACCCGTTGATTTAAGGTTGACCTATCTCAACCGTTGGTCTCTTATATTTTAACCCCCCCGTTAACCCTAGCCTCACTTCTCTCGGTTTTTTCTCTCTCCCCTCTCGCCTCTCCGCCGACTGCCATGGAAAAGGATTTCCTTACCTTTTCTGCTCGGCTTTGCTGTTCCGATTTGGAAGGGGATCGAAACCCATATCAATCAATGATATGAATGGATTCGATCCTCCGAAAATCTGTGGCTTTTCCCGGTTGGCATTTTGCCTATATATTGTGGGCGTTCTGGGCATGAGAAGACACACGAAAAATAAAAACCTAATTTTTTCTAAGTGAGGAAAAATCTATCTGTGTTTCTTTGTGAATTTTTCTGAGTGAAAAAATATTTTCTGAGTGAAAATTGCTTGAGGCCGATTTTAGGGGCTTGTATTCGGGACCTTTTGAAACCAACCGGGGATTTGGATTTGTTCGTCTGGGTTGCTGGCCACGGATATACACGGAGCCTTGGACGTGGGTACTGGATAGTGGAGGACTGAGCCGAGGCCGAGTTCTGGTCGATTCGCACCTCCGTTTGCTTTTCGTTTTTCAGATCTTTGTGATATGTTTCAGTTTGGTCTCTTGTGTTCGGTGTTTTTGGGTTAATTAGTTTTTTCCTTTATCATTTCGTGTAATTTGTTGCCTATAAGTTCGTTGTGTAATTTGTTATCTCCGAAATTTATTTGTAATTTGTTTACTGCATTGTTGTGTAATTTTTTATGTATTCCGAATAGTTACCCTACATCTATCATATTCGTCAAGAACCTGATTCCAATCAAGTGCAGGATTTATTCTTCACAAATCCAATTTCAATGAAGATGTGGCGCGCATTCCTAATGTGCTCATTTTAGATCTCACGTGCAAGACCAACAGGTATCCCAATAAGCACTTCAAATTAAATGTTTTGACATAATATTCTTATGGTGGACATAACTTTTTGACTACCTTTTGGAGTTTTTTGGGAACATAGTGAATTTGTATTCCTTTTTACAAATTAAATGTGATGTCTTATAATGATTAGAACTACATTTTAATATTTTGTAGTCAATGAGATATCTACAAAGGATGCTATTAAATTATTTAAAAATTTAATCAATTAAGATTAAAATATTAAAAATTGAATTGTATTGTAGTCTGGCACATGAGATCATTTGTTTTTTGTAAAAAGCAAAAGGAAAATAAGAATAATGTTATAATGTAATAATATTTAAAAATACAAGTGTCATGTATTTATGTTTCAACGTTTCTATGGTTAGAAAAAAAAACTCACCTTTTTGTTGGATTAACTTCAACAAACGCATGCAAACAGGTATCACCTACCTTTTCTTCAGATTGTTGGATTAACTTCAACAAACAAGACCTTTTGTATAGCTTTTGCGTTCATACGAAATGAGAAGACCGACAATTTAAAGTGGGTGTTATACTGTCTTCGACAGACACTAGACGGCTATATGCTGCCACGTGTCGTAGTCACGGATAGGGATTTTGTTATAATGGAGGCATGCCGATATGTCTTTCCAGAGGCAAGTCGGTTGCTTTGCATATATCACATTTTTGAGAATATTAGAAAGCACCACAGACCATCATTTGGCTGGGATAAATTCACTTCTTGGTGGAATCGCGTAATTAATTCTCCAACTACTGACGAGTATGCCCAAAATTGAACGTGGTTACACTCAAAGTTGATAGACAAGAAAAGTATTATTCTTATCTCTCAAATTCATTCTTAATTTTATCAAAATGTATATCTATTGAAACTAACCTATTTTTATCAACGTTTCAGATGTATTTACCTACGTGGATGCAAATTGGTTACAAAAGTATAAAGAGAAGTTTGTGTCCGCCTGGATTGATCAATATCTAAATTTCGGAGAACGAACAATGAATAGGGTAGAGAGCCAACATTCTTTATTGAAAAAATATTTGGATAATGAAAGGTCACATTTAGATAAATTTGTAGGAATTATAGATGACATAGTTCGAATACAATACACAGAAATAAAGGCAAGCTTCGGGAAAAACATGAATAAGATAAAGCATTTACACAGGAATAGAACATTTAGTTTATTACTAACAAAAGTTTCTATAGAAGCATTAGATGTATTAACAGTAGAGATGTAGCGGGTTAAATCTTTAAACGAAAAAGAGGAATCATGTGGCTGTCAAATTCGTACAAGCTGCGGTTTACCATGTGCATGTGAAATCTCTCAATATGTCGATGCAGATGTATCGATTCCACTGCATCTAATAAATGTCTTTTGGAAGAAGCTTGATTTCGAACCGGCGTTGTTGAACCAAGAGGAACCAAATGAACCTGATGACTCAGAACCCGACATTCGTAAACTACATGCCTTTGAAGATGCTTACAACAAAGAGAAAAGAGTAGTTGTGAAAAAGAGTTGGCTTCAAAAGATGAGAGCTATATGGGATCCTAGCAGCATGAGTTATGATGAGCCCGCGGTGCAAACAAAAGCTCGTGGAAAACCCAAACACCTGAAAAACCGGACCTTGCAACTGGTAAACCTCCTCTTCAGCGAAGCTAGTCCCATAAGCCCCCGAGGCATAGTTCATATGTGTCGTCCGTAGAACGTGATTACGCCCAAGATCTTACAAGGCACAGTTCGTTCAGATACTCCCAAGACCAAGAGCATCCAACACCATCTTCATTAAGGGACTATGACGATTCTCCCAGTTACAACAGTGCCTACGTGAAATAAGAAACTCCTGGTTTTTACGGGAACTACGATGATTATCCTGGTTACAATAGTGCATACGTGAACTACCAGGTGCCTAGTGAACCGAGCCCTTTCATGAATCAAGATGCCGCCGGGCAAAGTTATTTCTCCAACCCTTCAACCGCAATAGATGATTTCTTCTGGTTTAACGAGAATACTGATGGACAAACGTATTTCACCAACACTTCAAGTGCAACAGAATATGATTTCATGGGGTTGAGCCAGTATAATGTTACATATCAAAAATCACAAGACTATCACAATTATATTGATTAAATTCCAAAAATATTTCATCCGTATATGGAGGATATAAAAAACGTCAAAGGTGATGGAAATTGTGGGTTTCGGGCGACAGCTTTTGCTCTCGGGTACGGTGAAGATGATTGGCTATTAATCCGAAGATTACTAATTGATGAGATGGTGCAGTTTGAAACACATTACAAAAAGACTTTCAAGGACAAAAATAATAAGGTGGACGATTACAATGAGGTGTTTTCATCGTTAGACTGGTCGGGATCTGGTTTTGCGCCACAACCATATTGGATGATTATGCCAGAGACGGGTTTTTTGATTGCGAACAAGTTTAACGTAATTTTTCATTTTATATCTAAAGAAAATAATAGTAGTTCGACAATCTTTCCGCTTTGGAGAGGACCTGACCAGTTCCCAGATAAAAAGATAATCACAATTGCACTGGTGAATTCAAATCATTATGTAATGGTGAAAATTCAAGGCGAGTTTCCAATGGGTTTCACACAAAACTTATGGAGACTAAGAGAGAAAGAGGCGCAACTGAGCGGAAAAATATATTTCAATCTCGTCAAAAGCTCTATAAAGATTGGATAGAAAAACCTGCCGAATATGAAGTTATAGATTAATTTCTTTTTGTCTAAACTAAAGGTAGATAATATTCTTAATACTCGATATAATTTTTGTATCATATCATCAGAATATTTAAAACAAAATTTAAATATGCTACATGTGGGGCCGAATATACATGTTATATGGTTATCTTCATTGTGATAGTGGGCCGAATGAAACGGTATGAAATGACATACAAAACAAAATTTATAATTTAAAACGTCAACATCTCATCATATATAGTACGAAGATAAGTTACAAATATGGGTCATTCAAGTCTTAATAATCATATTTTATTAATGATTTGAAATCATAAAATGAGATTCATACACCCCATTAAATATGGGGTGTATGAATCTTGCACCACGTATATATATGAATTACTTGTCGACTTGATATAACTAGTCGGATGACTTATTGACTTATTGGGCTGACAGTGCATGAGCATGCCCGGACCTGGGCATAGGCCCAAGAAGCCTGTGCCTAGGGCCCAAAATTTTTAGGGCCCATTTTTTTAATTTCTTACTATATATAATTATTAGTAGATATAAACAAAAGACTAATTTTAGTGTAATGATAAATTAGATGTTTTAAAAGTCATTGATCCTGAGATCGACCCACACCAGGCTCCGATATATATTTTTATAATGGGCCCTCTTTTACTTTTTATTTTTCTTACGTTTTGTTATCTACTTCTATTTGTTTTATAATATACAAATAAGAAATATATATTCTTTTCTAGTATATATTTATAATGGTCCCTTCAACTTTTTATCTTAATTTCCCTTCTATTTTGTCATCTGTTTTATTTGTTTTGTAATATACATTGTTTACAAAAATATATATATATATATTTTTCTAGTTGTTATTCATTCAATAGTAAAAAAATATTATTTTTGTTGTACTTTAAAATAATTGAACAAGTAAGGGAAATCGCACCATCTTTTTATTTATTTTATCATTAAATATATGTAGGAATTATTTCTTTTTGGGTTAGTTATAATGAGTTAAATATATTTGTTATTAAATTAGATATTTTTCAATAAAAAATTCAAAAATAATTGCTACAAAGCAAATAATATAAATCATAATTAATAAAACTCACAGAGTTAGAAGAAATTATTTTTTCAAGTGTTAACTTAGTTTTAATTTTCATAGTCTATCATTTTTGCGTTGCTTTTGCATATTTTCTCAATTTTGAGGACCTATTTTTAAATTTCTGCCTAGGGCACCGTCAGGCACAGGATCGGCCCTGTGCTGCTATGCATGAACGACTTCGCTCGACTTGACGTCATTTCTTAGTTTTTCAACACGCTGCCTCAAATATTAAAATCACCTAAAAAATTATTTACCAAACATTAATTTTAATCCTCACTAGATTTTTTATTTGATCAAAATACTAAAAACTAAAATGAACGCAAGTCCCTTGTGTGTTCTACATGCAAGCCATAATCGTGCCACAGCTTCTCCACATCATGTTTTCATACGCGGATTCAGTATTCGAAAATTACTGGGGCACCAGTATACCATAAAAAAAATAACGGACGGACATTTTTTTTTTAATTTTCCACTTTTTTAATAAAAAATCCAAAACGACGTCGTTTTGACCAAAACGGCGTTAAACGACGTCGTTTTGGTACATTTTTTTCTTTTTTTTTGGTTCGAGAAATTTTTGGTGGTGCACGTGCACCACCAGACTTAGGGTAGATCCGCCCCTGCATGTTTTATTTCGACCCCAACAAATGTGTTATCGGGATCTCCAAGAAACTCTTCCACACAACGGGGAATTTTTATTTTTGATTTTTTGAACGTCAGGCCGTCGACCAGCTTTCAGACGGGCCACCGACAACCGACCAATCACTACCAATGTTTATACTTTAGCCGACAGCGAAAAGTCGTCGGCTAAAGTCGAAAGTCGTCGGCTAAAGTGGTCAGCTGTCGGCTAAAAGTCGGTCGGCCGAGGTCGGTCGGCTAAAGTTTAGCCGACGGCTAATAGGGAAGATCGTCGGCTAAACTCGAACTTTAGCCGACGATTACACGGTCGTCGGCTAAAATAATACCCATTTTAGCCGACGGATACATAGGCGTCGGCTAAAATGTCGAGTTTTAGCCGACGGTAAATGCTGTCGTCGGCTAAAACCTATACACTTTAGCCGACGACAACGTTGTCGTCGGCTAAAACTCGACATTTTAGCCAAGACTATGTCGTCGCTAAAGTTTTATTTTATTTTTTAATTAAATACTTTAGCCGACGGCCTGTAAATGCCGTCGGCTAAAGTCCAAAGTGAAAAAAATCAAATTTCAAATCACCAAACTGCTCGTATAACCTGTTATTCCAAATGTACAATACACCACCATACATCACAATCAACATAAATCAATTACGAAAAGCATAATTTAAATACAAACCATATCAACATGTCATGTAGCAACATCAACAAAATCAATAAACAGCAACATTAACGAACACGAGTCTAAACAAAAAACATTTAGCAAAAGAACTACTACAATGACAACTAAAATCCTCAAAGATCCATCAAATTCTTAAAGATAGAAGAAGGATTACTACCGTCTTGCATGTCGTCGTCCCGAGGCTGTGAAGAAGAGGGGGGTGTTTGTGAATTGAAGAATTGAGGTGGTGGTGGTACCGAAATTCCCGATTGACACACGATCTGACTCAATGACATCATATACTGCATCATGGCCTGCTGCTGAGCTAACATCTCTTATTGAACCTTCCTTTGTTCCTCTTGGAATTTCTGGAACTGGTCTTGAAACTTCCTTTGCTCCTCAGCTCGGAGCTCCCTCTCGATCCTCAATTGCTCCTCCAAATAAGCCTTTTGAGTGTCGCCCCTTTGATTGCGCTGAAACCCTGTAGTATTCTTCAATAATCCGGTGCCTTCAGCTCCCATCATCTAAGGCCCTGATGACTCCCTTTAGGAGGGTAAATGGTAGCCCACACCCTTGCCCTAATGTAGGATCGCCCGATCGATCTCTAAGATGCTAACTCGAGACCAGCCTCGTCCAAATCCGGATGCTCCTCCTCGCCATCTCTATCAACATTCTCTCGACTCCTACCACTCTCTCCTAATTAAGTGGGAAAAAAAAGTAACCGAATATTAATAAAGTTCGGAGGTAAAAAGCGATAGCAAGATTAAAATGGTTAGGATATATTTACAACTTACAAGTCTATCCTGATAGTTAGGATATGCCTTCCGAGTCACGTAGACAAAGGCATTCGCCACATTTTCATCAAGTGGCCTCGTGCGAAACTCTCGCTAACGACCGCGAACCTAAACCGTGGTGCTCCACAAACCCTTACTTGCGGTGTTGGTTGAACTGCCGCCTACACATAGAAACATGTAATTTTCATTTAACAAGGCGAAAAACTACCACAAGTAAGTTTCATATATGTTTCATATCTTTAAACAACAATAGGATTACGAAAATATTTAGAGCTCGATTACATACAATATAGTCCGGGACGCTAAAATGTGCGCATAGCCATCTCCACTCGAACTCCCGATACTTGAACTCCTCCGAGTAGCCTCACGAGAATTACCCTGTTCGACCAACACATGTGTAGCTCATTTTTCCAAGATTTGTACCTATAACAAATATTTATAAATAATAATCAAACGTTAGTCAAATATATTTGTAAAGTATTTTGTAAATTTCATGTATTTATTTACTGTGATTTTGTGTTATTGTTTTATTCTAATTCATAATGTTATTTGTTTAATATGTTATTCATAAATAATCTGTTGTGTGTATACATTGTTATTATGCGAATGAATGTTAAGATTTAAGTTTAGTGATTACGTTACATGTCATTTTATATTTATTGTTTGTGTATGATTATATAATATTAATGTGTTAGTTTTATTATTTTTATGTATAATTAATATTATAATATTTTATGTATATTCTAAAAGTGTATGTTATAATACTCATAATTACAAGTAAATTAGAATGTTTACCATGTTTAAATTTATCAATCAAATTACCTTCTATTTATACAAGTTGTGAATTTTAAATTATAAATTATTATGTATTAATAAATAAATTATAAAATATTTGACAAATACATATTTTTAACAATAACTAAAATGATGCAAAAATTAGTCGAGTAATTACTCAACTACGTATTGTGAAAATTACTTACTTGGTTGTTTGCACCTCATCACACCAAGTATGTAGTAGGAAAGAAGGAACCTCAAACCAAACCTACAATTAACATATAATATATATTACTAAATTTTTTCGAATTTAAATACACAAAGTAGCTTTGAATTGAGAAAACTTACCGACATAGCATTGTTCAATGCATCCTTCACACTTTGTGGCACATCCTTCCACTCAACCCACAAGCACTTAATTCTATCGCGTATGACAAACCCAACATTACGACAATATGCCGTACAAGCATCCGAAGCCAAAATGGGTCGTCGATACTTTTCATCTACTGCTATCTTGTGACGGCCATTTTTTAAAACATATGCGTCAAGTGCTAGACCCTTCGATGGGCCACGAGTCTTCTTCTTCTTTTTCG
This sequence comes from Orobanche coerulescens, assembly GCA_033398695.1. Classification (NCBI taxonomy): domain Eukaryota; kingdom Viridiplantae; phylum Streptophyta; class Magnoliopsida; order Lamiales; family Orobanchaceae; genus Orobanche; species Orobanche coerulescens. Next base: position 8,579,332 of record CM065807.1, on the reverse strand, counting down.
GTTCGTCTTCGGTACGACCCCCCTCATTATCAAGCTCTGCAAGCGACGCGTACAACTTCGTCTTAGATATCCGATATGTTCGCCAAATCATTTTCTCAGGCCACGCCTGGAACACATACGCCTCCGTCGGGTTAACCAAGCTATATGGCCGGCGGACTCCTTTCTCATCGACCCCTGGAATCGACGGTACCATAGAGGGCATAAATAGAGTCGACGGAGGACCGAAAGGCACCTCAGATGACGTGCTCGGTGTAGATCGGCCGCTCCCAGATGTAGTAGGAAGAGAGGGAATGCGGTGTATAAGAGGCATACGAGGCTGAGTCGTCTCGACAGTAGTGGGAGTCGTCCGCGATCTCGGAGTCTGATACGATAAGCGCCTCACAATAGTATGTGCGTCATCCGTCGGATACAAGTTCCCATCCTTAAACTTCAGTCCACTATTCTCTATTAGCCCACGTATGCGACTGTTACTTTCATCCAAATATTTACCGACAGGATCAGCACGATTGGAAGCTGCGGAACTATCCCCCGACTCCGGAGTTTTCGATTTTTTCTTACCACATGCTAGTCTCTTAATTTTGTCCATTTAACCTGTACAAATTCAACCACATAAATTAATTCTTTTTATACATAAACCCTAAATAGAAACTCATATGCAATTCAAGCTCAGAGCAACTACACATCACTTCACAAGAAACACAGACAATCGCAAACTAGCACAACCAATAATAAAAAGTAAGCAAGAGGACCAGCAAACATAAAGAGCCCAACTTATTAATCAAGATAAATTCATAGCTCAGTAGAAAATATACAACTAAGTTGAAAATTGAGACTTGGTGTGAAATATAGCAAGATGTCCGAATCGATGAACATATACATTCTAAAACTATTGCTTTGAGTCAATCGTTGAGATCTTGCAGAAGAATCAAGGAATAAGGTTACTAGACAAGTAAATGAAAGCTGCACCAAATTATCTGAGTGATGATTCAATAATGCTAAAAGTGACCAATTCCTAGACATCAACTCCGCAAATTTTGTATAGATAAGAGTACATGATAACTTGCATTGTCTGTTGTAAAGTCATCATAGATCTCCACTGTTAATATGTATTATGTATTAACATATGTTTAATACATCGTCCAAGCCAAATATAGCTTAATGCACAACTTGATCACATTGTATGATTAAGACATACCTTGACTTGTATAACCAGCAATTTTTACTGGAACCGTTGGGAAGGTAGGTGATATCAATTGGAGCAGGAAAAAAGCTACCAGGAGTGGAGTTTCATGTACATTTAAATCAGCAAATATCTACAAACAATCTTTAAGAACTTGTTTCATGCATCAGTACTCATAAGAATGTTGAGATAATTACAGAACATGGTGCACATTTGTGAGCTCATTCAAGTTGGGATATCGGTCTGACAACATTTACCAAAAGTGATATTCATTCTTCGAGTAGAGGACCGAGAGCACTCGAGGAAGCACTCCGGCAGCAATAATGCTATATTCAGACAACATAAAATTTTATTGAGAATGACATACTCGAATGCATAATAATGACTTTTCAGCATCAAGTACTCAAAACTTTACTGATATCAGATGTGAAAAGATGGAAGGAGTCGATTAGGAAAAACGCTAATGAATTCCCGATGGAGAAAAGAAATAAAAAAATATAAAGTAGTACTTTAGCTTGATAAACTAAAAACAAAGCAGCTGGAAAAGTAAGAAGACCATAACTTTAAGGCTTGCTGTATATTAAAGCTAATTATGCATCTATTTTTACAAACAACTACGACTAATCTTGAGAAAAGTATACGGGGCACAAATATAAGGAACATGTGGAACAAAAACAGTCTCCAAAACATTCAAAGTAGAAGCTATTTCTGCAACAAAATCAGGAGAATTATAGTCGGATCTTAAGGTGCCCGAAGGGAGAAGAAAATGATCGCATAAGTAAATTCAAGAAAATAATTTGATGAAGGAAAATAGGTAATTATTATGGCTGCAATCCGTGATTCTCTCATCATACCCCAATAATTATTATGTGCAAGTGTAGAAGAGAAGAGTAGAAACCTTGCATTTATGGAACAAATCTTATCTAACATTAGGAAGAAGTGAACCTCTCCTGGAGGATGACGAAGCAGTTACGTGAAGAAAACATAGGAACGCGAGGAGGTACAATCATGTTAATGCCAACACTGTTATAGTGTGTTATAGTGCGGAGTTGGTCAGGCTGGCAACTTTTTCCCTAACTATGCACAATTTTAGATATCATTCGCATGAAAGTGAAGCATAAAATGCCGTTTCTTTAAGAGAGTACGCCAATATTGGCAAGCAATAACTCAACCAAAACATGAGTGACGATGTGACACAGCAATTTATATATTTCGCACAATAAAGGATGCAGTGTGCGTTAAATGGTATATCTGTAAAATATGCCCGTCATAGATTCAGAGTGCAATAAGATCATTTCTCGAACTATGTAGATGAAGTTAAATGGCTTAAAACTACATGGGATAAAGGAAAAAAAACACTTAAGTAACAATATATTGCAGCAAGTTTGAAAACACAAAAAGTACAGATTCTGAAAAACTCGAATTGAACAAAGTGCAAGATTAGGGTTTCCGTATAAACCTCCACCCTTCTTCTGAATTCCAAAAAACGAGGCGGAGCGGCGGCGGTACGACGGTTCCAGGCGGAGCGGCGGGACGAGGGTTCCAGGCGGAGCGGCGGGACGACGGTTGCATACGGAGCGACAGGACGAAAGAGAAAAGACGAAGGGGAAAAGGTACCGAGGAAGAAATAGCCTGTCACGTTTTTTTTATATATAAGGGGTATTTTGGCCGACGACAGTGGCCGTCGTCGGCTAAACTTGAAGGCTTTAGCCGACGGCAACAGTCGGCTAAAATAAAAAACGAGCCACCATGAAACGGGCCGTGTCAAACGGCTCGAACGGATTGCATGTCCAGAATGTTTTTGGAAATATAGACCACTAGGACACGGGCCGTGTCAATTGACACAGGCCGTATCACTTTGGCCGACAACAACTGTCGGCTAAAATAGATCCCAAAAAAATTATATGTATATACTTTAGCCGACATCTGTCGTCGGCTAAAACCTTATATAATTAAATTATATATATATATATATATAACTATAAATATATATAATAAAAATTAAAAATATCTACACTTTTAGCCGAATGATTCACATTAAAGCCTAATTTATCATTTTTTATATAATTAAATTATATATATATATATATTTAACTATAAATATATATTAAAACTTAAAAATATCTACACTTTAAAGCCCAATTTATTATTTTTTTATATAATTAAATTATATATATATATATATATTTAACATTAATTAAAAATATCTACACTTTAGCCGACGATAGCCGTCGGCTAAACTAAATTTCCAAAAAAAACATGACCAAATGGCTAAACTAATTTATATTCTTGGAATTTAATTATAGATAATATATTTATATATATTATTTGAAATTTATATAATTAAAATAAATTATATAAACTAAATTGGAATTTAAACTAAATTTTATATTATTTATATACTTTAGCCGACAGCTGTCGTCGGCTAAAGTATTTATTTATTTATAGATTAAATTTTATATATATATATATATATTTGAATTTAATTATAAATATATATATATATATAACATCATTATATATATCTGTATATTAATTTATATAGTTTTTATATAATTATATTTTATATATATATTTATATTTGTTTTTTATATAATATTAATAGTTTATATATTTATACTTGTTTTATTATAAATAATTATATATATAAAAAATAAAAAAAAATCAGTAATAATTTCACTTTTGATTCGTTCGAGCGGCAAACAACAATCAATATTTAAGGAACTTTTACAAATAATATGATATGTCCTTCTAAGGTTCGTAGTCAGAATCACCACTTGAATCTGTCTCTGTGTCGGAGTTCATAACTGGCAGCATATGTCTGAACTCGTCCTCATCATCTTCATCAGAGTCTGCACGTAATTCATCTGTACCTACATCTATGAACCCACGTTTTTCGCCATGTAGCCGAACAACTCGACCTTCTACAACATTATTCAGTAGTATTGTGGAGGATCGTGGAATATTAGTTGTATCTGGCTCTTGATATGCCTCGTTGTAATCCTTATCGACTGCTTGTCCAAGTGTAGCCGCACTATATATATTTCTCGTAGCCACATGATTTACGATATTCCATGCTCCTTTTTTTACCAAGTCATCAAGGTAGTAAACTGGTTTAGCAGATGTTGCAAAAACAAAAGGATCACTTTCATACCAACTTGTAGAAGTATCAACAGATAATAGTCCATAACTATCCTCCCTTTCGATTTGAGGATTTGTATCAAACCACCTACACTTGAACAAGTAAACTGTCAAGCCTTCTCCATAAATTAGTTCCACTACTTCGAGAAGAACACCGTAATATCTACCGTCAATCATAACCCCAGAATTTTGACACCTCCTTCTTTGATCTCTGTCGATACATACAAATGTCACACCATTTACCTTCGCTATTGAATAAACTCTAGATGTAACAGGCTTCATCGAAAGAAGCATCAACTCACGTTACCACATCGGGTGGCCATCACTTTGTATGTGCGTCATCTGGATATTAATTAAGGTGAATGTCGTGATTAAGTAAATTATGTAAGCAAAATAAGTAAACAGTAATTAAACACTTACCCATTGTCCGAAATAATCAGCAAATGTTTCATTGTGGAATCTAATGTCTCCATTCACAGCATCACATGAAAGGTGAATGTCTTTCCAATATAGAACTTCTGGACAGTTAAGTAATATCCACCAATGTGTAATTCGTAGCTCGTAAGGTTGTAAATGACTGTCAGGTAATCTTCCTTGAACTTCAACTTCGCTGGTGATGATGGAGAGATTAAATTGCACTGGAATTATTGACATAGGCTCGGGTGTGGGATCCACCGCGCCTAAATAGAACTTGGTATATGTTACACACTCCCATGCAAGATATGCTTCGGCGATACATCCTTCTGGTGCAGACTTATTAGTCACAGAGTCCTTGTACTCACCAAGTTGCCTTTCTACTGGAAACATCCACGTGTAGTGGACCGGGCCTGTTAGTAAAAGTTGGCGAGGGAGATGGATCATGAGGTGAGGCATGATATCAAAAAAATTCGGTGGGAAGATCCTCTAAAATTTGCATAAGATATAAATGATCTCTTTTTGCATGAGCCGGAGATCTGACTTCCTTACTTCCCTAGTGCATAACTTTTGAAAGAACCTGGATAACGATACACAAGGCTCGACCACCTGTTTGGACAAGTATGGTCGAATAAACACAGGAAACAAACGTTGTAAGAGGATATGACAATCATGGCTCTTCAGTCCAGTTAACTTGTTCTCCTTGAAGTTAACACACCTCCCTATATTTCCAGCATATCCTGTGGGATACCTTGCAGCCTTCATCCACGAAAAAATCTCAGCCTTTTGCTCAGGGGTGACGGTGTAAGCAGCTTTCGGCATTTTGTGTTTCCCCTTCCCTTCCTTCAACCACAAATGTTTTCTAATGTTCATTTCTTTTAAATCAATGCGTGCCTTAGGGCCGTCTTTAGATTTCCCTTCCCAACATAACACTGTACCGACAACACTTTCACAAACATTTTTTTCTATGTGCATCACATCTAGGTAGTTCCTAATCGACAACTTACTCCAGTAAGGTAGATCCCAGAAAATACTTTTGTGGGACCAATACTTATACCTGTCAGGTCTTTCAGGAGTTGCCGGTACTATATCAGGATGGTTGCTCAACTGCCCAAAATCATACTCATTCAGCACGGCCAAAATTTCCTCACCAGTCCACTCCCGTGGTGGATCACCAACCTCTTCAGTCCCATCAAATGCTGCAGCATCTGTGCGCCAGACATGCGTCCTCTCAAGCCATATACGGTGACGCATTCTGATAACCTTCCGACAATGATACCTTGCGCAATCAGCATTCAAGCACACTGGACATCCTCTATATCCACTAATAACAGATCCGGACAGCATCCCGTACGCAGGAAAATCACTGATGGTACCGGTACACATAGCACGTAAGTAGAACATCTCATGTGAGTAACTGTCGTACGTCGGATGACCTTGCTCCCACAACAACTTCAGCTCCTCTATCAAAGGTCTCAAATAAACATCAATACACTTTCCTGGATACCCGGGGCCAGGTACTAAGAGAGTCAACATATTATACTCCTTCTTCATGCACATCCATGGAGGAAGGTTGTAAGGAACCATTACCACCGGCCATATACTACGAAAGGCTCATGTTGCCAAAAGGGTTGAATCCATCGATGCAAGTCCGAGTCTTACATTTCGGACATCCGATGCAAATCCTGAAACTCCCTATCTATATGCTTCCAAGCCTCTCCATCAGAAGGGTGTATCATAATATCCTCGTCAGTCACCCGAGGCTCAGCGTGCCATCTCATCGCCTTGGCTGTGTGAGGAGACATGAAAAGCCTCTCCAATCTATCCTTCAGAGGGAAATACCAAAGAACCTTCATAGCTTTCTCTTTACCAGAAGGAGTGAACTTATACCTCTCTGTGTCACATACCGGACATCTATTTAGATCTTCATTAGGCTTTCCCCAAAATAAAGCACAATCATATATGCATACGTGGATCTTGATGTACGATAGCCCAAGACCTTTTAGGATATGTCTCATTTTACTGTGATTACTAGGAAGATGATGACCTTCTGGGAGCATTTTCCGTGTAAGTTCCAAATAATCATCCACAACTTTAATCGAGGTTTTGTTCTCCACCTTGACTCTCATAGTCTCTATGACACTATCAAGAACCGTCATGTGACACCCAGGATAAAGAAGAGTCTGTTGGAGCTGGATTAGCTTGTTGTATCTATCAAGAGAAATTGTGTTAACGGGTATCAATGTAGGCGTTCGGATGACTGCTTGATCAGCTATATGGTATTCTTGACCTTCAGCCGATACGTCCCTGTCGTAATAACCAAACACGTCGTCAATCAACCGTCTTGTGGGGTCATTGGATGTGCTACCACTGCACTGTCCGTGATCATGGGGAATAATTGAATTCGATCTTTCACCGTGGTAAATCCAACATGTATATTTATCCCAAAATCCATTTTTTTTCAAGTGCTCCCATACGACATCAAGTGTAAAACGGTACATATCACGCGGCATTTACATTTATTGCAAGGGAGTAATGAATCATACTATCACTATCATGTTCCTTCACAAATCGAATAAACCCTCGCATTCCATCTATGACCCTTGGATCCCATTTTTGCAGACCAATCCAACTTTTATCCATCCTATAACAAAAATAACAACAATATTATACATCATATTTATCAAGAACATACAAAAATTATGACTAAAATCATCATATATATAGCTCGAATTCAAGATGTCAAATCCATATATATATATATATACACACACACACACCAAGAAATATTCGAGAAAACGAACTAATAATTCTAAAACATTTTCATAATCATCCAAATAATTATAACTGATATTAAAATTCAATAAAGTACATACCTTCAATATGATTTCTTGAATGATCAAACCAGAGAAAATTACTGTTTTTCGTTTTCTTGTTATGTAATTTCCGAATGTGTTGTAAATGGTCTCTTCAAATGTTAGATGGTGATATATTTTGCACAAAAAAACATGAAAGACTTTAGCCGACGGCATGTCGTCGGCTAAAGTATACTAGCCGTCGGCTAAACTTTACTTTAGCCGACGGCATGTCGTCGGCTAAAGTATACAAGTCGTCGGCTAAACTACAAAACTTTAGCCGACGACTAACTGGACTTTAGCCGACGACCAATAGTAAAGTCGTCGGCTAAAGTAGTTTAGCCGACAACAAGTTAGCCATCGGCTAAACTTGCTGACTTTAGCCGACGACTTCCGCCGGTCGTCGGCCGTTCTCCGGCGAGTCGTCGGCTAAAGTGTTATTTTTGGTAGTGAATTAAATTTTTTTTACGCCAGGACGCCGGATATATGCAGCTCTTAGGAGTTCATATAAGTATTAATTATGTACATTAATTGCGCCGAATACTATGTTAATTACTCTAAATTTTATATCATTCGTAGTTTTAATGCATTGATATTTTAAATAAATCTTATATACTAAAAGCTTAAGTTGTCTTATAAATGCAAAGTGCTCACAATAAATGTTTCATGAATTGAAAGTGAAATGTGAAAACTTCATGTGTTAGTACATTGATTTAATAGTCATGCATAAGGGTAAGTACATAGGAATCGTGCACATTAAACACGAAGAATACAAACCAAAAATGCCATGAATGCATAAATTAAACACACCAATTAGTGGTTAGTCTTTTTACCTTCCCGTCCATGAGTTACAAATATTTTATCAACTATATAATGTGTCAAAAATCACACACAACAAACCACAACTTCCTCCACACCGCGTGCACATTGGGCTACAACTTATTATGGTGGTAAAGTAAGCATCATATCGTCTTACTTATTTAGCATATTGATTTATATTATTTTATGTAAATTTTACGTGTATTTTTTGTGTGTAACAATGTAGGACATAAAGATGGTGGCTTAGGAGATTTGGTAGTAACATCATCTTTTCTAATGGTTTAAGAGATCCTACACATCGTTGTCTTATCAATTAAGTGGAACATGCACGAATATTTTTACTTTGATCGAAAATGCAATATATTGATTAACTGTATTTAAGTTACTAACGATCAACTATATCTATTTTTTTTGTAGCGCATCAAGAAGTATTAAAGAAAGAGATCGAGAAGTTACAAAAATTATGTCAAGAACAAAACATGCAAAAGGCCAATGAACAACAACGACAAAGACAACAACAACAAAAACAACAACAACAACAACAAGATCAACGCCGTGGCCACCGGTGAGATGAATACTTAGCATTCATATTAATAGTACGTTACAAATTAAACATGCAATATTTTACTTTATGTAATACCGATAAACGGGCTAATACTATTGATTCGTTAGCAAGTAAATTTATTGAAAATGATGTGACGAGCATTCAATTTTTAGTCAATAATTATTACTACACTTTGTTGGTGCATTTTAATATTTTTGCTCTTAATGTAGTTTTTTGTCTTGCGTTGTGTTAATGTCACTTTTTTAATTAAACGTCTTGGAATATTGTGTGACTTTGATATTTGATATGACTGTGTAAATTATGTCGATGTTACATATTGCAAATGGTAGTATATAATAAAATATAATAAAAATATTTTCACACTATCATCATAACAATGAGAATCTTCTAAATCGAAGAAGTATATAAAGGAGAAGAAAATTGTATTTCAAATGTTATCCACATATCACGAGGTAAGTATTATTCATTTGAGTATGAGATCATGTGATTTATGTCGTCATACTGTAAATACTTAGAATGAGTTACTAATGAATGCTCCAAATTCGATATTATAGTTTATGGAAAAATGTTGTAATAATGCATTAATTAAAAAATAATTTATGTAAGTTACTCACATTAAAAGATTACATATGAAAAGCCTCATTTAAATATAACATTTTGCAAAAAAAACCTCTTCACATTAAAGAAAGAGATTGACAAGTCACGAAAATTGTATCAAGAACAAAACATGCAAAATGCCAATGAACAACAACGACAAAGACAACAAGAAGAAGAACAACAACAAGAACAACGCCACTACCACGGTGTCAATATAGATGAATACCTGGCATTCATATTAATAGTACGTTACAAATTAAACATGCAATATTTTACTATACGAATTATAATTTATTATACGAATTATAATTTATACTCTTGAATATACTAATGACTTTAATGTTTTATGTTTTTATAGTTTTGTTAAAAAGGAAATTTGTTTTATAGTTCGCTTTTAATAATGTAATTTATTTGAACAACGAAGTAAGTCTTTCTCATAAAAATGAGAGTTTCAAACATTAAACGAAAATTAGTCCCGAACATTACGAAAAAACAATTAGATCCAACTGAGTGCATCGCATGGGTCGAGTCAGCCAAACTCAGTGTGCGTGCGTGGATGAATATAAAAGGTCTCAACATTAATGTCATCGCTTCATATTTAAAATAATTTATGTAACTTATACATATTAAAAATTACATGTGAATAGACTTTTTCAATGTAACATCTTGAAAAAATCTCTTCACATATACTCTTTTAATGTCAATAAACTATTTTAAATGTGTGTCATGCTTAGAAATGTGATACCATCACAACTTAGATATATAATGGCGAAAATAAGTTAAGAAGATTACGATATAAAAACTTATATACAAATGTGCAACTCAATAAAGTATTCTATGTACGTATAAAGCTTAGAATGTGTGTGACACCATGAAAACTTAAATATAAAATGACGAAAATAAATGCCGAATATTACGCTATGAAAACTTCTATATAGCCCATGTGCATCGCACGTATTTTAAATCTATGAAAACTTCTATACAAGACATGTGCATCGCACGGCATCATTGACTATCATAAGAAATAGTTATAACTTAGCCCAATGTATTAATATTAGTTAGTTCCAATTAAAAATGATAGAAAGTCAATACCAAAATAAATAGACAACAAATATTACGTAAAAATACATCTTAAAAGATTACATGTTAATAAACTATTTTAAATACATATCATGCTACAAAAATGTATCTTCTGTGACAACTTATATATCTGATGACAAAAATACGTCCGAATATAAAATGACGAAAATAAATGACGGATCCATGATCAAAATGACGAAAATTTGTCTTTGAACAATATGATTTAAATATATAATACCATCATATACTGATAGACGCGTCATGTCTGAATTACTCGTTATTATTAATAATATTAATATTATTGTTGGCCCATATTAATTATTGTGGCCCTAACTCTTTTCCTAGCCCAATTGAGATTCTCTATCCTAAACCTAAACTCTAAAGTATAAATATTGTATTTTATACTGCAACCAATCTAAACAGTACGCACGTAAAAGTACAATTCTCTTCCCGGCCGATCGTTCCAGCAAATTTAGTTCTACGGAGGAATCAGTTCCAGCAGCAAATCCAAACTCCTTGCATATCTCATCTTCAGCGTGCACTCCAAAACTCATCCCAACACGCATCATAATAAACCAAACCCTCCGGATACCATATCAAAATGTCAAATCAACTCCCCACAGATCAAAATCAAAACTAGAGTTTCAAATCCGGCCAAACATATTTTATGACTTCTTTGAACCATACCAAACATACTCAAAAATTTAAACCAACGAGCATACCTTTAGATAACCCGAATCCGAATTCATCATCCTGACCTGAACTCACCAAAAAAATCATCGAACCAGGAATACAATTCAGGCCGAGCCTAAAATCCTAATCCTTACTCGACCAGGTCACCGCTGCCTCAGCCCGAGAAACCTGTGTCGAGCCATCTTTGACCATAAACCGCAGTTGAATTTCAGGTTAAAACCCTCGACCTCCAATCGAGCCCGTTTTTGATGCGTTCGCGGTGGGTCTGTATGGCCGATTCAGTGTAGGAAGTATATGTGTGTATTTATGTGCGTGTATGTATGTGTTTTATTTTTAGCAGATATGTGGAGAGGGCCGAGAGAGTTTTTTTTGAGGGACAGATGAGTGATCGGTCGTGAGGTGAGAATCACGGGAGAAGAAGTGAAATATGCGGCCGATTATATAGGGTTGGGGTTTTTTATACCTAGCCTTCTTTTTAGAGTATTTCAATTGAGTTCTCCATGTTCCAGATCTTTTGATTTGACCCCAAATCAACTTTTCAGTGTATTCAATTTCACTCCCTCAGTTTTCCTACTCCTTTTAATTCGACCCCCAGCCAGTTTTCAATATTTTAAAAATCCAATCTCTTTTACTCAATTATAAATCAAACAATTTATATTAATTTATTTTGGACTCAATATCAATATTAAATTTTAATTGTTATTTTAGGAGACGATGACTTGGAGCCTAGGACTTGAACTGCATTCGAATCTCAAACTTTCATAGATCATTATCGTATTTCGAGGTGGACACTTTATGCTTGTTTTATTTAATTCATGATGTTACTTGTATTAATAACTCTTATTCTCAATATATTGAAATTACAAATATCGAATTCGATGCAATTAATACGCACAATTAGTGCCTATATGCAGCTCTCAAAACCAGGATTTTGAAAACATAATATCTGTTCTTATCGTATACATACGAGGAAACTTGAAGCTTGTGCTCAAATGCTTATGGCTACTTCATCTTCATCACAAAGTTGGAAAGCTAAAATCCCTTATCAAAGGTAAAAGAAAACCCACTAAAACATAAGGAAAATACACGGAGAGCACCGTTGCAGTGGAGAAGACATCAAAATCTTCTCGTGATCTATTGTTTGACTTAAATTGATTGCATATTAAATCTCTCCCGCCTACCTACGTGTTATATTCCATCGGCAAATTTGAGTTTGTATATCTAACAATATGATGCATAATGTAAGATATGTACTAGTTGTGATTAGAGTATAATTACAACTGATATATAATATTGTTACAGTGAAAATATGACTTAGCAATCCATTTTTAATCTCCCTTTTATTTGTTACTGACATTATTATTATCCTGCAATACAATCACAGCATGTGTATAATGCACGGTACATCATGTTGCACGGTATAATATGCCGCAAATTTTATGCCACACCTCAAGAACATATAGTAAGATCTTCACTTTTTAGTATTGAGAATAATATACATTTGTACAAACTCTCAGTATGTACAAGCTTATATCACTCTTTCCGTGTATAGTAAGGTGAACATATTGCTAAATGCTCTTAGAGTGCGGAGTATAATTACTGCAAATCGCATTAAACTATCACAATTTTTGACCCGTTTCACTCCGAGGTTGTTTTCGACCAGTTTCTAACCAGACGATATTTTCGACCAATTTCGTCACAAGACGTTACGTTCGACCTAGATCGTTATTTTCGATCCGTTTCGTCCTGGTGTGACATTTTCGACCCGTTCCACCCCAAGATGATATTTTCGACTTGTTTCGTCATGTGCCGTTATTTTCGAAATGTTTTGCCCGTTATTTTCGGCTCGTTTCCACTTGGTACGTCAGTTTTGACCTGTTTCATCCTGGATGTCACTTTGAACCAATTTCGCCCCGGAGCGATATTTCAAGCCTTTTCGTAATGAGACGTTATTTTTGACATGTTTTCACTCGGTGGCGTTATTTTCAGCATGTTTCGTCCTATGAGGTCATTTTCGACCTATTTTACCTTGGAACGATATTTATGTCCTTTTTCGTGATGAATAGTAATTTTCGCCCCTTTTATCTCGAGACGTCATTTTTTATCCGTTTATCCCCGAGACAATATTTTTTGAAAAGTTTCCTTATGGCACGTTCTTTTGACTCATCTCGCCTTGGGACGTCTTTTTCTGCCTGTTTTTCCCATAACATCATTTTTGACTTTTTTTCGTTCTCGGACGTCATTTTCGAGTGTTTTCGCTTTTAGGGCATCATTCGGACTGTATTTTGCCTTAGGATATTATTTCGCCCTGTTTGCCCAATGGCATCGCTTTCGAGCGGTTACGTCTTGAGACGTCATTTACGACTTTTGCCCCAATACATTATTTTCAATCCATATCGTCGCGTGGACGTTGGTTTTACCTTTTTTGCTTCGGACATCATTTTCGACGTGTTTCGCCTCTGGATATCATTTTCGATCTATTTCTTCCCAGGGCGTTATTTTCAGTCCATTTGGTTATGGAACATAATTCTTGATCTAATGCGCCCAAGTGATTATTTTTGGCCCGTTTCACCATAGAACGTCACTTTCGACCCGTTTCATCCAAAAAGTCATTTTCGACTGTTTCATCCGAGGACATCATTTTCGACACATCTCGCTCCGAATGTTCCACCCATTTCGCTGTAATACCCGGTTGTAATTCAGTAATTATCATTCAGTATTTGTCACCGTCAGATTATTCACTCATTAATAATCAGTCATCATTCATGATTCATTCATTGTATCCACCGTTCAGAGTAATTCTTATCGTGTATCAGTTTTTTCTGTCTTTCTACCTAGTTGGAGGATCGAACCGTATTTATCATCTCTGTCATCGTTGTAGCTAACTGTGTGTGAGGAGTATCGCACGCTACGTACTCTTCTTAGCGCGCGCTAATTGAGTACGGGTAGCGCACGCTGGCTCTCCGTATTAGCGCACGATAATGTGGTTCAGACCTGCAGTCCAGAAGGCACTGGACTGCAGTCGAGTTGTAGTAGCGCACGCTAGTAAGTTTGGATATAGCACGCTATGCTGTCAGTGTAGCGCGCGCTAAGGCCGATCAGGCAGAATCCAGTGGGTACTGGACTGATCTGGAATAATTCATAGCGCACGCTATAAGTAGATTTTAGCGTACGCTAATGATGTAGTAGCGCACGCTGAGTTTTGGGTGTAGCGTACGCTATCGCGAGCAGATAAGAGAACAGGAGGTTCTGGACTTCAGTTACCTGGGCATCAAATATTCAGTTAGCGCACACTAACATTATGGGTTAACGAACGCTATCGGGAAGGCGTTAGCGCACGCTACCAAGTTCGTAGCGTACGCTAACGAGGCAGTCAGAGCTCACTGGACTATATGGTTAACCCGTTAGTGGACGCTACATATCAGGTCATAGCGTGCGCTAAACTGGAACAGTATAAATAGGACAGTCAGTCCAGGTTTCATCATTTATCATTTCTCACTTCGTTTTTTGGCGATTTCGGGCGTTTTCGAGCGATTTGGAAGAATCTCTTCGAGCTGCACTCACCTATCATCATTTTCAAGCTTCTAAGTTGGATTAATCATCATTTAATCCTCCCCAACATGTCAAATCAAGGTAATGACTTCTTGGATCTATAATTTCGGATTTTGAATGTTTTTCTTCCGATCTCTTCGTGTAAGCTTGGTTTTAAGTTGGAATATGTTAGATATGGATTATCTACCTTGGATAAATGTTTTCCTACGGATTTATTGATGTGTTTTTCGGATTTGATGAATATTTAGAGAATTAATCAAGAACCCTTGATGTTGACTTTGGTTATTTTTGGGGGTTTCCGATTAAAGTTGTCGTAACCTCGAGTTGTGGTTTCCTATTGGATTATTGATATTATTGAAGGTGTTTTGTTGGATTGAACTACTCATTTTGGAGTTGGTTTCGATATATTTGGGATCGGTTATAATCAAATGATGATGTTCGTTAAGTGTTTGCTTGAATGCCTCAATGAGTTTGGATATTGTTGTATCGACCTTTGAGTTAGTCGTGATTCATGCTTGATACGTATATTGAGCGTTTGTTGGTAATTATATTATTTAAGGTTATTCAAGCGACCGATATCTTATTGTAGGACATTTGTTCGAGGAAGGATATTATTCACTAGTGTTTTGTAAGTAAATATTTACTCGGTTAAAAGGATACTCATTCCTTTCGTTGTTGTTCATTCATAATCATAATTCATTCATAATGTATTAACCGTATTGAGACTTGTAATTGTCAAATAATCATTTCATTCACGAGAAACGACGGTTCCAATCATTTCAATGAGCTATCATTCATTTCATTAGTATTTCATCTCGGTGAGTCACTCTTGACCCTTGTCGGATTGTTATTCATTTATACTCCTCATGGTCATTCTTGTTCATATGACCTTCTGGGTTCATATTGCGTGGTCGGGTGGGGATATGTGAAATTTTTAGTCGGGCACATGATAGTCATGTTATCGGGTTCACTGACACAATGGACTGTGCACACGGTAACGTACCTCCGTGAGACTAATTAGGCACAAGGGTGGGTGTGTCCGGATACTCGTCTTGTGTACTTTCCCATACCATTAAGGGCGTACTATGATGCCTCTCTTCAGCTTAATTTCATAATTAATATATGTCATGATTGTGTTTATTCAACTCTTGAGGATTGTTGTTTTGTGTAACTGACCCCGTTGGGGGATGTTATTTCCAGGTCATGGAAAGGCTAAAGCACGGGAAGATAACATTGACGGCGAGGAGTCCCAGTGATATTAGTAGGGGGCCCAGTCCTTTCAGTCATTCACGTTTTCTTCATTTTATTTCCGCTGTAGATTTCCATTTGGATGTTCATTTTTATTCAGTGTTGTATATTTTATCTTCATATAAAATATACTTGTATTCTGTATTTTCCTGGGTGTGTTGTACTTGAAACTCCTCATCAGAGTAATTAATGATATAATGTGGTTCGGTACTACAATTATATTACATAATTCATTAATTTTCATTCGCTTAGTGGGTCCCAGTCGGGGGTCCACGACACTGTAATATGCGCCTAGTTTGGGATGTTATAGAGTTGCTATCGGAGCGTGGTTTTGAATACTACCTTCCGAGTCATGTCTCATTTGAAATCATCGTTCATCAGACTAGTATCATTGGACTTTCGCATCACGTGTGACCTGTGCAAGAGCCAAGCCCCTCAGACCAAATAACAGTAAGATTTCTGACGTCATGTTATAATTTATGGCAATAAGAATCACTCATTCATCATTCAACAGTCAACAATCCTCAATCATCATTTTCATTTTTGATCATGTCGATCATGTTAATTCATTAATCACCCAGTTCATTTCATTGCTCAATTGTTGATCTTAAGGATCATATCATTAATCTTGTTAACTTGTTCAAGATAATCATTTCAAGAATTTCATCAGATAATCATGTCACCTTAGTTGATCATTCATGTAATCATTGTGTTAGAGCGCGTATGCTCATCATCATCACTTCATAACGTTATTATAATGTGATATTCATGCGAGATATATAATCATCATGTGACTTTCCCACTTCAGTATGGAGAGAGCTGGTAGAGGATGCGGGGGAAGAGGCCGTGGTGCGGGCCGAAACCCGAGAGCTCGTGCGAATACACAGGCGAACGCGAGGAATAATGCTAATTCATCGAGCAGCGACGCCGCCACTCATTCTCCTGGAAATGATCATTCACTGTCAGGGAGTCGTACCCGGGACACAACTCATTCAGAAGGTGTTCGGGTTGATCCACTTGCATTTATGCAGGGCATGATGGCCCATATGACTCAGATGGCACGCCTCATGGAGACGATGCAGAACTCAGCTACTCAGAATCAGCAGGCTCCTCCTCCGCCACCTCAGAGGCAAGAGAGGAGTGTGAGCAGTATTATTGGCGACATCTATCGCCAAAGACCACCTACTTTTGAGGGCTCATCTGAGCCGGCGGATATTGTTCACTGGTTTGAGCATTTCGAGAAGTTGTTTGCTATGGTGGAGTGTCCCGAAGGGCACAAAGTTTCAGTTGCGTCTTACTATCTGGGTAAGAGCGCTCATTCATAGTGGTTATCGTTGAAGCCCACCGACGGATCTTGTACTTGGGATCAATTCAAGACTCTCATGATGGAGAGGTATTATCCGGCCCCACTCAGAGAGGCTAAGTTATCAGAATTACTAACTCCCGACCCATCAGCGGACGACGATGTTCTCGCCATCACCGAGAAATTTCAAGAGCTACTTCCTTTCGCCTCATCTATTATTTACTCTGAGGCGGACAAGATCAAGTATTTCAGCAAGAGGTTGAAGCCTCGTATGCGAATGCAGTTGCTTAATCACAATTGCACCACCTTGGCCGAATTCATCGAGAAAGCTCTTACTTATGAGCTTACTGCTAAGGAGATTGCTAAGCAGCAACCTTTATCTACTAGCAAGAAGTCTAAGAATCGTAATCAGTTTGAAGGCAGTCAGGCGACCTTCAAGAAGCCTCGTGCAGGCTCTACTTTTTCTTAACGACCTCCTATGGCTCCGAAACCCACGGAATCTCAGTCCTGAGCGGCCAGTTCGGCCATCACCTATTTCAACTATGAAGAACAGGGTCATTTCAGTACCAAGTGTCCGAGGCAGACTATCACATGCCATAACTGTGGGATTGCTGGGCATAAGGCCCGTTTTTGCCGAAGAGACTCTAAACCCACTCCGACGTCATCTCAGGCCCCGAGACAGTCAGCAGTTCAGAATCAGGCCACTCAGTCCGCATCGTTCAAGATGACGGGAGCAAACAAAGGCGTAACTAAGAGCTATCAGACGAGAGCATCTGGTTCGGGGGCCGGCAAGCCCCAAATTTATGAGATGAAGAAGACCGACGATCCGGAGGCCCGAATGATCTCAGGTACACTCGAAATTCTATCTCAATCTGTGTGTACCCTTTTTGATACTGGTGCATCGCATTCATTCATTTCCGAGTCATGTTTGAGTAGACTACGGCTGGGTAGTGCTACTAGTTGTGAACCTTATATCATTGGTCTACCTGACGGTAGAAGAATTATCGGAGATCGTGAGATTGAGAATTGTCCGATTCAGCTTAATGGCCGTGTTTGGTTGGCAAACCTGATCGTGGTAGATTTACCGAGAGACGATGTTATTTTGGGTATCGATTGGATGGATCGTCACAATGCCATCATTTGTGTCCGTAAGCGTATGGTCACTATCATTTCAGACGATGGGGTCGAATGTGTATTTCAGGGAGGTAATCCCAGTTGTTCCGGAAGAGTCATCAATTTTATTAAAGCAGTAAAATTACTCAATCAGGGGTATGTCGGTTATTGGTGCTATATGACCAAGACCGAGAAATCATCAGTGTTGTTGACGGATATTCCTGTAGTGAAAGAATATGCCGATTTATTCCCAGACGAGTTACCTGGTTTACCTCTACAAAGAGATGTGGAATTTACGATTGAGTAGGAGCCTGGTACGTCTCCAATATCGAAGGCACCATATCGGATGGCCCCTACCGAAATGATGGAACTAAAGAATCAGTTGGAGGACTTGACCGAGAAGGGTTATATCTGACCGAGTGCATCTCCGTGGGGAGCACCGGTATTATTTGTCAAGAAAAAGGACGGTTCATTTCGTTTGTGTATTGATTATCGAGAGTTGTACAGGGTGACGATTAAGAATAAATATCCTCTACCCCGTATCGATGATCTGTTAGATCAGCTTCAGGGAGTTTTAGTATTTTCCAAAATCGATTTAAGATATGGATATCATCAGTTGTAAATTCGAGAGTAGGGCGGCGTTTAGAACACGTTATGGTCATTATGAGTTTGTGGTAATGCCGTTTGGGTTGACTAATGCACCTGCGGTATTCGTGGAATTAATGAATCGAGTTTTCATCGATTGTTTGGATCAGTTCGTGGTTGTCTTCATTGATGACATTTTGATTTATTCTCGTGACCGGGAGGAGCACGAAAATCACTTTCATCGGGTTCTCGACGTGTTGAGACGAGAGCAGTTCTATGGGAAGTTTTCCAAATATGAGTTTTGGATGTCTGAAGTGACATTTCTCAGACATGTAATTTCATCAGATGGTGTACGTGTCGACCCTCAGAAGACGGAGGTGATCTGAGATTGGCAACCTCCGAAGAATGTTAAGGAAGTCCGAAGCTTTCTCGGATTAATTCGTTATTATCGGCGATTTGTTGAAGGATTTTCTAAAATCGCTCAACCCATGACGAACCTTTTGCAGAAGGATAAGAAATACACGTGGTCCGACGCGTGTCAACAGAGTTTTGAGGAACTCAAGAGCCGGTTAATTTCAGCACCTGTCCTTTCCTTGCCACAAGGAATGGAAGGATTCGTGGTTTATAGTGACGCACCCGGACACAGTCTTGGATGTGTATTAATGCAGAACGGGAAAGTTATTGCCTATGCTTTACGGCAATTGAGACCTTACGAGGTCAATTATCCGACCCACGACCTGGAACTAGCAGTCATGGTTTTCGCGTTGAAGATTTGGCGTCATTACCTTTATGGCGTCACCTGTCAGATTTTCACCGATCATAAGAGTTTGAAATATATATTTACTCATAAGGAGTTGAATATGCGACAGAGACGGTGGTTGGAACTAATCAAAGACTATGACATTGAGATCCTATACCACCTGGGTAAGGCGAACGTGGTCGCCGATGCCTTGAGTCGTAAGTCCGTCCAAGAGCAGATGCTTGCTCGTTTAACTGTTCAGAAGAAACTTCAGCAGGAATTCCTTAGGCCCCAGATCGAGGTCTGGTTACAGCGAGTACAAGGGCAACTTTGTACGTTAGAGAATTCATCGCCACTTGAGGAGGCAATCAGAGTAAATCAGGGTTCGGACCCATTTTTGTTGCGCATTCAAGATGATGTGACTGAGGGGAAAGCCCCTGGATTTGTGGTCCACGAGGATGGACTTTTGCGATTTCAGAACCGGTTATGCGTTCCGGCAAATGACGAGTTGAAAAACTCGATTTTGAGAGAAACTCATGCTACCCCTTATTCCATTCATCTGGGGTCTAGCAAGATGTACAAGGACTTGAAACAAAATTACTGGTGGAGTAATATGAAGCGAGAAGTCGCAGAATCTGTTTCGAGATGCTTAACCTATCACCAAGTCAAGATAGAACATCAGCGACCGGTGGGTATGCTGAAACCGCTCCCTATTCCAGAGTGGAAGTGCGAGGATATTTCAATGGACTTCATCACGAGTTTGCCGACGAGTCGTCATGGCATGAATACAATTTGGGTAATTGTGGACCGTTTAACTAAGTCAGCTCATTTCCTTGAGATTAAGGATACGTGGGGTCCCGAGAGACTTGCCCTGTTGTTCATTAAAGAGATAGTGAGATTGCACGGTACTCCTAAGAGTATTGTTTCCAATCGTGACAGCCGATTTGTGTCATATTTTTGGAAGTCAGTTCATCGTGCCATGGGAACTCAGCTTAATCTCAGCACAGCTTTTCATCCTCAGTCCGACGGACAATCAGGGAGGACTATTCAGGCTTTGGAGGACATGTTGAGGGCATGTGTTCTCGATTGTAAAGATGATTGGGAAGCCCAACTACCGTTGATCGAGTTCACGTACAACAATAGTTGACATGCTTTGATTAAGATGACACCTTACGAGGCCTTGTACGGTCGTCATTGTCGATCTCCTTTGTGTTGGGATGACTTATCAGAATCAATCGGTACCGAGCCCGTTATGCTTATAGCCGCCCGTGAGAAGGTAGCTTTGATCAGGAGATGTTTGTTGACTGCTCAGAGTCGACAGAAATATTATGCAGATAATCGTCGTCAACCACTAGAGTTCGAGACAGGTGGCCACGTTTTGGTCAAGGTATCCCCGAGTCGAGGTATATTCTGTTTTGAGAAGCGGGAAAAGTTGAGTCCGAGATTCATTGGACCGTTTGAGATTTTGGATCGAGTAGGCGAGCTAGCTTATCGATTGGCCTTACCTCCAGCGTTGAGCCGAATTCATAATGTGTTTCATGTCTCTCAGCTACGGAAGTATGTTGCTGACCCGAGTCACATACTTCAGTTCGACGAGATCGAGATCGCGGACGATCATTCGTATGAGGAGCGTCCCGTTCGAGTCTTAGAGCGGCAAATCAAATAGTTGAGGAACAAGACGATTCCTTTGGTTAAGATTCAGTGGTCAAGACACGGAGTCGAAGAGGCTATTTGGGAAACCGAGGATAGTATGCGGGAGAGCTATCCCGAGTTGTTTGACCCTTAGTTACGGGGACGAAACTCTTTTTAAGGGGAGAGTATGTAATACCCGATTGTAATTCAGTAATTATCATTCAGTATTTGTTACTGTCAGATTATTCACTCATTAATAATCAGTCATCATTCATGATTCATTCATTGTATTCACCATTTAGAGTAATTTGTATCGTGTATCAGTTTTTTCCGTCTTTCTACCTGGTTGGAGGATCGAACCGTATTTATCATCGCTGTCATCGTTGTAGCTGGCTGTGTGTGAGGAGTAGCGCACGCTACGTACTCTTCTTAGCGCGCGCTAATTGAGTACTGGTAGCACACGCTGCCTCTCTGTATTAGCGCACGCTAATGTGGTTCAGGCCTGCAGTCCAGAAGGCACTGGGCTGTAGTAGAGTTGTAGTAGCGCACGCTACGAATGGTAAGTAGTGCACGCTAGTAAGTTTGGATAGCGCACGCTATGCTGTCAGTGTAGCGCGCGCTAAGGCCGATCAGGCAGAATCCAGTGGGTACTGGACTGATCTGGAATAATTCATAGCGCACGCTATAAGTAGATTTTAGCGTACGCTAATGGTGTAGTAGCGCACGCTGAGTTTTGGGTGTAGCGTACGCTATCGCGAGCAGATCAGAGAACAAGAGGTTCTGGACTTCAGTTACCTGGGCATCAAATATTCTGTTAGCGCACGCTAACATTATGGGTTAACGCACGCTATCGGGAAGGCGTTAGTGCACGCTACCAAGTTCGTAGCGTATGCTAACGAGGCAGTCAGAGCCCACTGGACTGTCCGGTTAACCCGTTAGCGCACGCTACATATCAGGTCATAGCGTGCGCTACACTGGAACAGTATAAATAGGACAGTCAGCCCAGGTTTCGTCATTTATCATTTCTCACTTCATTTTTGGGCGATTCAGGGGTTTTCTGGCAATTTGGAAAAATCTCTTCGATCTGCACTCACCTATCATCATCTTCAAGCTTCTGAGAATTGTTGTTCGGTGTAACTGACCCCGTTGGGGGATGTTGTTTTCAGGTCATGGCAAGGCTAAGGCACGGGAAGAGAACGTTGATGGTGAGGAGTCCCAGTGATACTAGTTGGGGGCCCCAGTCCTTTCAGTCATTCACGTTTTCTACATTTTATTTCCGCTGCAGATTTCCGTTTGGATGTTCATTTTCATTCAGTATTGCATATTTTATCTTCATATAAAATATACTTGTATTCTGTATTTTCCTGGGTGTGTTGTACTTGAAACTCCTCATCGGAGTAATTAATGATATAATGTGGTTCGGTACTACAATTATATTACATAATTCATTAATTTTTATTCGCCTAGTGGGTCCCAGTCGGGGGTCCACGGCACTGTAATATTCGCCTAGTTTGGGGTGTTACATTCGCCGTGGATGGTATTTTTGACCATTTTCTTACATAATGTTATTTTCGGCCTGTTTCACCTCGGGATGACATTTTCGACCTGTGTAGCCCTGGACCGACATTTTCGTTCCTTTTTGCCCCGTGAAGTTATTTTCGACCCGTTTCGTCATGAGGTGTATTCTTTGACCAATTTTTGTCCTGTGACGTCATTTCGATCGGATCGCTCAGACAAAAATAGTAAAAAATGACATTCTGGGTTGGAACGAGTCGAAATTCACAGGCGAAAACATTTACAGACAATGTCCCCTGACGAAAAGGGTCAATATAACGTTATGTGGAGAAATGGTTCGAAGATAACATACCAGGTTGAAACGGGTCAAATGACGCCCTGTAATGAAAATGGGCGAAAATTATGTCCCGGGATGGAGTGGATCGAAAATGACTTCCCGGCCAGGACAAGTGACGTCCCGTAATGGAACATGTCGAGAATAACATCCAGGAATGGGTCGAAAACTAAATCCCGTAACAAAATGGGTCAAAAATCATCCCAAGGCTAAACTAGTCGAAAGTATCGTACTAGGATGAAACGAGTTAAAAATGATATCTTGGCAAGAAATATGTTGAAAATGAGGTCCTGTGATGAAACAAAACGACAATATAATCTCGCGGTGAAGCTGGTCCAAAATGATGTCCTAGTGCGAAGCGAGTTGAAAATGACGTCCCGGGGAGAAATAGGTTGAAAATGACGTCCGAGGACAAAAATATTTGAAAATGGTGTTGCGGGATAAAAGAGGTAAAAAATAACCTCCCATGACGAAACAGGTCACAAATGTCTAGGGATGGCAAAAAAAACTACGGGTTCGGGTACCCGCGAGTTTTTACCCGAATGGGTCCAGTTCGGGTAACAAAATTCGGGTCCGAGTCCGGGTCTGGGGAGGGTAGAGAAAAATAAGTTCGGATCCGGTTCGGTTCCGGGGTATGGGGTACCCACCCCGAACCCGCCCCGATATATAAATATATATATATATATAATATTAATACTTAATAAATTAAATATATATATATATTAGTAATTAAATTAGTAATAAATTTAAATTAGTAATATATTATATATATAATATATAATATTAATACTTAATAAATTAAATATATATTAGTAATTAAATTAGTAATATATTTTATATATATTAAATTAGTAATAAATTTAAATTAGTAATATTATATATATATATAATATTAATTCGAGAAAAAAATTAATCCACGGGTACCCGCTGGGTACCCAGAACCGAGCGGAGCGGGTTTGGGGCGGACCCGAAAAAAATTTGGTGGGTCTGGGGCGGGTCTGGGGCCTGTTTTTAACCGCGGGTCCGGGTGTGGGTAGGCAATACCTACAAATGTCATCATGGAGCAAAACATGTAGAAAATGACACCAAGGCGAAATGGATGACGTTATGCGATGAAAATAGCTGAAAATAACGTCCCATGACGGAAACGAGTTGAAAATGGCATCCTAGGGTGAAAACGTGTCGAAAAATCACCCTATGGAGAAATGGGTCGAAAATAACATCATGTGGCTAAATGGATTTAATGTCATGTAGTAGAAAATCCCCCAGGTCAAAAAAGATATTACGAGAGGATGCTTCAGGACGAAGCAGGTCGAAAATGGCGTCTCGGGACGACAACAGTTGAAAATGACATCTCGAGACAGAATGAGTCAAAAAATGTCCTGGGGCAAAACTGTCAAAAATAACGTTCTGCGACGAAACAAGTTGAAAATAACGTCCTACGCGAAATAGGTCAAAAATAACGTCACGTGTCGGAATGGGTAAAAGATGACGTTCCTTGGCGGAACGTGTCGAAAATGACATCACGGAACGAAACAGGTAGAAGAAAATGTCTTGGGGTGAAAGCTGTCGATAATGACATCCTGAGATGAAACGAGTCGAAAATAATGTTCCGAGGTAAAAGGAGTCGATAATGACGCTCCTGGGGAAAACGAGTTGAAAATAACATCTCAAATCGAAATGTGTTGAAAATACATTGTGTGAAGAAACAAGTCGAAAATTATTGTAATATGGTGTTTTTTGTACGATAGAACGATTTATTGAAATATGTGTAATTTAGGTATAAAAATGCATAATATCCAGGGCCAGCCTTTACTTAGGGTTTGTTTACTTTTTACTTAATCAGCTTAATGTTTAA
The DNA here is from genome assembly GCA_033398695.1 of Orobanche coerulescens. NCBI lineage: Eukaryota > Viridiplantae > Streptophyta > Magnoliopsida > Lamiales > Orobanchaceae > Orobanche > Orobanche coerulescens. The sequence continues at coordinate 8,554,109 of CM065807.1, read as the reverse complement.
TCAGCTTAATCGATCAGCTATATTTTGCTGTTTACTTTCAACTTAATGATAATCATGTCTTTTTCATTAAACAACTTTTGGGGTGTCCTTACCATTAAGCCAGAAATCTTCCCCAATATACCAAAATTACCCTCTCTAATAATAAAAGAATTCAGTATATATAGTATAAATTATCATATAATCTTAATTATAATTGAGTATATATAGTATAAATTTAAAATATATATTCATATTATAAATTTAAAATTCATAAAATATAAGCTATTTATTGATAAAAAAATTAATATAACTATATATATATATTAAATTATAAAATATATTTTTAAAACTATTGTATAATTATTTAAATATATTTGAAAATTATAATATAATTTATGAATATATATTATAATATAAATTAAAATATATATTATGTTATATTATTTAAATTGATTTTTTATATTGACTATTAAAAAAATTAATATAACTATATATATATATATTAAAATATAACTTAATGTATTTATAAAAATATTGTCTGATTATTTAAATATACCTGAAAATTATAATATAATTTATGAATATATATTATAATATAAATTAAAATATATATTATGTTATATTATTTAAATTGATTTTTTATATTGACTATTAAAATATTAATAAACTATATATATATATTAAAATATAACTTAATATATTTATAAAATATTGTGTGATTATTTAAATATACCTGAAAATTATAATATGATTTATGAATACATATTATAATATAAATTAAAATAAATATTATATCATATAATTTAAATTGATTATATAAACTAAAATGCTCGATCCGTCCTTTATCAAAAAGGACTTAATTCATATTGAGGGGTAAAATGGTCATTTCTATCATTCAGATAGTTCATTCAGAAAAGAAAGAAACAACAAGATATTTTTTCAAATCGCATGATTAATCCACCGGCATGCCTTAATCCATTCGATTAATTTAAAAAGAAACAAAGACCTTAGTGCAAAGTGTGGACTTTTACCCAGGGCCCCCAAATTTGAGGGGGCCCCAAAATTAAAAAAACAATATTATATTAGAAAAAAATTAGCTATTTAATTTAACTCACACACAGACACGTCCTCTCCTCTTCCTCTCTAAAAAAAAGTAAAAAGCACACATGTCCTCTCAGGCTCTCCGCATAGCAACAATTATAAAGTGAAAGAAAAAAAAAATTAACGGCTTATCGCTCGGCAATCGTCAGACGACGGCAGCACCGCATTGTAGCACGACAGCAGCCTCTGCCTCTCCGCCATGACTCTCTGCTCTCTGCTCTCCTTCTCCCATACTCCTCTACGAACGAACAGTGCACTCGAGAAATCCCAATTACTCTTTAATTTCATCTATTGATTTTATTGAATTTGAGTTATTTTTTAGAAGTAATTGTCTTGTTTGTGTATTATTGATAAATAATTTGTGGATACAATATTGATGATTCGATTCTTGATCGACTCATTCTGTTCTATCTAGTCGTGTTTTTATTTGTTTTTTAGTATTTTTGTTCTCTTTTATGCGTGGTATGTTGTGTTTTTAATTTATAGGTAACCAAGCGAATATTGTGGTGAAATATGCGTTTTCATAGCTAATATTGGAGTTTATGACGATCAAGGGCTTAAACGGGGCCTAAAACGATGAAAGATTGAAGCATTATCGGTCGAATCTCCTAAATTCCAGAATCTCCTAAATATGTGTTCTCCTTTAATATAAATTCCTCGTGAAATTAGCTTCGAAACGGTATATCATATGCTAAAATCCGGGGTGTATTGATACATGAACGAAGGATCAAGCCGAAGAAGACCTAAAACCGGACTTGGCTGCACCAGGCGACTCTACTTGGCTGCACCAGGCGACTCGCGCCACATCAGGTAACTCGGCCGTGTCATAAAACACGGCCGGGTCTCATTCCAGTCGAAACTGCATTTTCCGAATGAGAACAACTCGACCGTGCCTTTTGGGACACGGCCGAGTCACGATCGACCATTTTGCTTTCTGGCGCAGTTCAACACGGCCGTGTCATGGGACACGGCCGAGCCTCAGTACAGAACCCTTTTTGTTTAGCGTGCGTAGTTCGACACGGCCGTGTCCCAGGACACGGGCCGTGTCACTTTTCGGTTCATGTCACTTTCTTTGACATCTTTGCACACCTTTAAGCCTTTGTCTTGATTTTTTGGCTATAAAACAAAGGGTGGAGACCCTATTTGAGAGGACAATCATCATCTTGAAGATATTCTTGGGTGAAAAACACAAGATTGAGGGAGAAAACACCAAAAAGTGAGGATTGGGTGAGATTATTTTTCATCATCTTCCTTGTATGTTCTTGGAGTGAAAAAATACTTTTGTGAGATATATTAATTCCTTGTATCATTTTGTTGTGAATTCTTGTAAGAAGATCATCAAACCTTCATCGGGAGTTCGATTTCGGCATTTACAAGGGAATTTTTACCATGTTTTGTTCTTCAATTTCCATTATTGTTGTTGAATTAATCATGTGTGGCTAAACATTTCATATGGGTTTTTAGATATAGCCACACACATGTTTTTTATTGTTAGTTCCTTTTGATTTTCCGGGTAAAAGTTTGGGATTGTTCCTCTTGTTCGGTCTTCGTTTAAGAACTTTTGAATTAGATCATCAAACCTTTTTCATTGTTGTTATTATTATTCGAATCGAGGGTTTTTATCGGTGTTTGCCATCAAACGACCCGAAAGAAACGATTGTGATTGTTCTCGAGCTTTTTCGCGCGATCTTTTAACGATTTACCTCATCAAAAGTAGTTGGTTAATTGATTGTTAGTTAGGGATTCATCCCAATCAAAAGAGTATCTCTTAATTTTCGTTGAGAACAATCGTGATTTTTAGGATTACCGCCATCAAACGGATTTCTTTTAATCGTCAGCAATCGATAATTCCAAACCTTATTTATTTGAGTATCGGAACTAATAATTGATTACGTGTGTGTCGGTGAATCTAAATTCCCATATCAATCTCATTATTGTTATCTCTCATTTATCCAACGATCGAATTGGTGTTGTTACCACTTAGTTTATTTAAATTTTATGCACTAGTAATTGTAATCCAATCGAACCTATGATGTATTTTAATTTATTTTACTTTTGTTCATTCGACTATTTGCCGAACATTATCAAATTTTAAATCGTTTCCAATTCCTCGAGAGATCGACCTCGGAGTTACTTGCCGCTTCCTACAAAAGCGATTCGTACACTTGCGAGTATTTAATTTGAACCATCAAGTTTTTGGCGCCGTTGCCGGGGAATTGGCGTTTAATTTTTGATCTTGTTTTAATAATAGTTGAATTGTTTTTCTTGATCATTTCTCCGTTTTCATTATTTTCGATAAAAGTCTAAAATTTGCTCTTACTTCATTTGTTTATGCTTGGTAGGAGATCGTTGGGCAACCCGATTCTTCCGCCCATAGACGAAGTTCAAAGGATTAGAGCACCAAAAATAATGGCCACAACATCAATGGCAAACGACGAGGTGAATCCGGATCTTGAAGAGCGACTTTTGATCCAAGAAGAAAACACTCGTCAACCGAGAGTTGAGAATGTTGCACAAAATATAGATGAGGAAGAAATTCGTCAACCAAGGTTTCCGAGATATGATAATGTTGGGCGCAATCAAGGGATACCCGAAGCGCAACAAGGGAGATACTTCTATCCGAGACAACCACCCGTTGGAATGCAATATGGAGCGAATTATTATCCCGGACCTCAATATGGGATGGAGGCAAACTACAACATGCCGCAACAACCTCCGGTCGAACATCTAATGCGGGACTATGCAAAATCCGTGGTGAACACCGCCATTTCATGCATCCAATTAGCACCGGCCGCAAGGAACTACCACATAAGCGGATTTCACATCGAACAATTGCCCTCATTTCACGGATTAGCACGAGAGGATCCGTTATCATTCATCTGAGACTTCTATGTGGCGATTGATAACTTCCCATTGAACGGGTTGAGCGAGGATCAACTACGGATGAAGTGCTTCCCTTATACACTCAAGGATGGGGCGAAACAATGGTTGATGACTTTGGCGCCCGGATCACTAAGAACATGGGATGAAGTTTACCAAGTACTTCTCCCATTCAAAGACTACGCAATTGAGAACTCAAATCTCAACTTTTGGACAACAAGACGGAGAGGCATTTCACGAAGCTTGGGACCGATTCAAAATGCTACTCATTCAATGCCCACACCATCACTATCCCCTCCAACTACTTAATCAATTCTTCTATGACGAATTGACTCAATATTGCCAAGGAGCGGTAGATAATGCAGCTGGTGGTTCGTTTTGGGGTTTGACAAAGAGGCAAGCGTATGATGTGTATGAAACATTGGGAGCAAATTCTCAACAAAAAAGTGTACGTGTTCGTAGGGGAGCCGTGCACCAAGTGAGCGAGAAGGACGAGATGCAATCTAAAATCGATGAGTTGACAAATGAACTAAGACAACTCAAGACTCAAAATAAACCTTCTAGCTCACGAGTTTGCGAGATTTGCGGAGCACCCGGACATGATGCCAATCCATGCCCTCATACTTTTCCGGGAGAACAAACCGAACAAGTTAATTGGGCTATGAGACAAAGCACGGGAAGGCCCGAATGGGAAGAGAGGAGAAATAATTATGGCGGAAACGCAAGAAATGCACCTCTCCCAAATACTTATCATCCTGGGCTAAGAAGCCATCCGAATTTCTCATGGAGAAACAACAACCCGATGCCATACGACACAAACGTTCAAGCTCAATACAACGGAGGAAACCGAGCCCAACAACCAACGCGAAGTGAACCACCTCCACAACAAATGAACTCTCTTGAGGAGAGTATAGCGGCATTCATTAAGGAGAGCAAGGAAAACCGAGAGGAGAACAATAAAAGGTTCGAATCTTTAGAAGCTTCGATGAAGAAAATGGAGATCCAAATTGGGCAACTTGCTACCGAGGCACGTAAACAAGAAAGGGGTAAACTACCGAGTCAACCCGAGCAAGCTCAAGCCATTACCACTCTTCGAAATGGTAAAGTGATTAATAGAGAAGTTAATTCCGAAGTAAAAGAAAGAGTCGATGAGAAAGAAGACGAGTCGGGAAATCAAGAGGAAAAAATAGACGAAGAAACTTCAACTTCCAAGCTTCACAAATCCGCTCAACCATATAAGCCACCAATTCCTTTTCCGAGCCGACTTAGAAAAGCAAAGCAAGATGAGCAATTTTCCAAAATCTACAACATGTTTTCGAAGGTTCATGTCAACTTACCTCTTTTGGATGTTGTGAAGAACATTCCCGCTTATACAAAATTTTTCAAAGAGTTGACCTCGAACAAAAGAAGATACAATGGGAACGAGAAAGTGGTGCTCTACGAGGTAGAAGCAAGGGGTCAAAAGAAAGGCGATCCCGGAAGTTTTATGATCGACATTACTATGGGAGACAAGAGAGTTGCTCGTGGGATGTTAGATTTGGGGGCAAGTGTGAATCTCATGCCATACTCGACCTATTTGAGGCTTGGACTCGGGGGAATCAAACCGACAAGAATGACTCTTCAAATGGCGGATAGGTCGGTGAAATATCCCAAGGGAGTCATTGAAGACCTATTAGTGCAAGTGGACAAGTTGGTGATTCCGGCCGATTTTGTTATCTTGGAGATGAGCGATTTCGGGACAAGCAAAAATGAAGGGACAATACTTCTAGGACGACCATTCATGCGAACAACAAAAACAATCGTCGATATTGATGAAGGAAAGATCACCATGACCGTCTTGGGCGAAACCATGGAAATCAACGTGTTCGGTTCATCTCCTATCCCTTCTCATATTTATGCTTCCCATTATGTGAATTTTGTTGATTGCATTGATTCTTTGGTTGATGATATATATTTTCATGATGATGTAGGTGACACGTTGCATGATGCTCTAACCGTTGAGCATAATATGGGGCTTAATAATCTAGAAATTGAAGAATATGTTGCATTGTTAGATAATTCCGAAATAATTGATGAAGTTGACGGTTTTAAGATACCATTGGAATTAAAAATTGTGGAGCCCGTTGAAATCACCCAACCCCAACTTGAATTGAAAGAACTTCCGGCATATCTTAAATATGTTTTCTTAGGCAAAAGTGACACTTACCCTGTAATTGTCTCTTCCGAACTAACTCCCTTGCAAGAAAACAAATTAGTAGAAGTTCTAAGTTAAAGGAAGCAATTGGGTGGAGTATTTCCGATATCAAGGGAATAAGTCCTGTTAGGTGCATGCATAAAATAATTCTTGAGGAAAATGTTAAACCATTTAGGCAACCTCAAAGGCGTTTGAATCCAAACATGCAGGAAGTTGTAAAAAAAGAAGTTTTGAAATTGCTAGATGTCGGAGTCATCTACCCGATATCCGACAGTAAGTGGGTGAGCCCTGTGCATGTAGTGCCTAAGAAATCTGGAATAACGGTGGTTCGTAATGATAAAAATGAATTGGTGCCCACTAGAACGGTAACCGGTTGGAGGATGTGCATTGATTACCGGAAATTAAATGCCGTAACAAAAAAAGATCATTTTCCTCTTCCTTTCATAGATCAAATGTTGGAACGTTTAGCTGGGCATGATTATTACTGTTTTCTAGATGGTCTTTCAAGTTTCTATCAAATTCCCATTGCTCCGGAGGATCAAGAGAAGACCACTTTCACTTGCCCTTTTGGCACCTTTGCCTTTAGGAGGATGCCGTTTGGTCTTTGCAATGCTCCCGCTACTTTTCAAAGGTGCATGCTATCCATATTCTCCAACCTGTTAGAAAAATCCATCGAGGTATTCATGGACGACTTTTCTGTGTTTGAAACCACTTTCGATGAATGTTTAAATAATTTGACTATTGTGCTAGAACGATGTATTAAGTGTAATCTTACACTTAGTTGGGAAAAGAGTCATTTTATGGTAAAACAAGGTCTTGTTCTAGGTCATATGGTTTCCAATAAAAGAATGGAGATTGATAAGGCTAAAATCGATTTAATTGTTTAATTACCTCCACCTTCATGTGTCAAAGAGGTTCGAAGCTTTTTAGGGCATGCCGGGTTTTATAGGCGTTTTATTAAAGATTTTTCGAAAATTGCCCGCCCTTTGAGTAACCTTTTGTGCAAAGATGCTAAATTTGATTTTACCGAGGAATGTTTAGTCAGTTTCAACGCTTTGAAAGAAAAATTAACTTCCACACCTATTGTTGTCGCTCCCGATTGGTCTCTCCCGTTTGAAATTATGTGTGATACGTCTGACTTTGCTATAGGTGCCATTTTGGGGCAAAGAGTGAATAAATTTTTCCACGTGATTTACTATGCGAGCAAAACACTCGATGAAGCTCAGGCTAATTACACCACCACCGAAAAAGAATTTTTAGCCGTTGTGTTTTTTTTAGACAAATTTCGATCCTACTTGGTTGGCTCAAAAGTGATTGTGCATACGGATCACGCCGCATTGAAATATTTATTAAAAAAATCCGATGCAAAACCAAGATTAATTCGGTGGGTTCTTCTGCTGCAAGAATTTGATTTGGAATTTAAAGATAAAAAGGGGTCGGAAAACGTAGTGGCCGACCATCTATCTAGGCTGACAGAGGGAGAAAGTTTTAAGCTTGATAATCCTTTGCCAATTGTTGAAACCTTTCCCGATGAGCAATTATTCGATGTAACAAGGACACCTTGGTATGCTGATATTGTCAATTACATTGTTAGTGGTGTTTTGCAGCCGGACTTAACCTATCAAGGGAAGAAGAGGTTTGTTTCCATGTGCAGGCATTACTTTTGGGACGGGCCCTACTTATTCAGGCTGGGGCCTGATCAGATATTCCGATGTTGTGTCCCGGAGGAAGAGCACGGGAGCATATTGTTATTTTGTCATGAGTTGCACTGTGGGGGACATTTTAGTGCAAAGAAAACGGCTCACAAGGTCCTTCAATCGGGATTCTACTGGCCAACATTGTTTAAGGATGCCTATTTCCATTGCAAGAGTTGCGATCGTTGTCAACGAACGGGGAATATAAGCAAAAGGAATGAGATGCCGTTGACAAACAACCTTGTTGACTTTTCGATGTTTGGGGAGTGGATTTTATGGGTCCTTTTCCAATTTCCCATGGTTTTGAGTATATTCTGGTTGCTGTAGACTACGTCTCTAAGTGGGTGGAAGCAATTCCAACCCGAACTAACGATGCTAACGTGGTTTGTAATTTTTTTAGGGATGTGATTTTTTGCAGGTTCGGGACGCCTAGGGCTGTAATCAGCGACAGAGGCACGCATTTTTGAAATAAACAACTTGCAGGCTTGCTTAAGAAGTACAATGTGATGCATAAGGTCGCAACGGCGTACCATCCACAAACTTCCGAGCAAGCAGAAGTAAGCAATCGGAAAATAAAGGCAGTGCTCGAAAAGACGGTGAAACCGACAAGAAAAGACTGGGCATTGAAGTTGAATGATGCTTTATGGGCATACCGCACGGCCTACAAAACTCCAATCGGAATGAGCCCGTATCGCCTAGTATTTGGGAAAGCATGTCATCTACCCGTTGAGCTGGAACACAAGGCGTATTGGGCAATCAAAGCGCTCAATTTAGATCAAGAAAAGGCGGGCGAGGAATGACTTTTGCATTTAAATGAGCTTGATGAGATGCGATATGAGGCGTACGAAAACGCTAAACTCTACAAAGAACGGACGAAACGGTATCATGATAAGCGCATCGTTCGTAAATCTCACGAACCCGGGATGGATGTTCTTTTACATAACTCCCATCTTAAGCTCATGCCCGGAAAATTGGTATCGCGATGGGGCGGACCGTTCAAAGTCGTTAAAGTATGGCCGCACGGAGTGGTAGAACTTCTTGATCCTCGGAAGAACGAGCACTTTAAGGTAAATGGGCATAGAGTGAAGCCGTATTTCGGACGAATCGAAGAAATCAATGCGTTTGAGAGCATAGAGGTGCACGATGTTGAAGCTTGAGCAAAACGGAAAGAAGTCGAGCTAATGACTATAAAAAAACGCTACTTGGGAGGCAACCCAACGTTTTAGTTAGATTTTTTTGTCTTTTGTTTTTCGCATTTATTTTCCTTATTTGTTTTTATTCGATTCGAAACTGACCGGTTTAACTGTGGGTGTTAAAATTGCAGGAAACGAGTGCATTTTCAGAAACTAAAAATCTGGGTAGGAAGGACACGACCGAGTTACCTTTGGCACGGCCGGGTCTCAAAACAGGAGGTTTTGGGCTGATTTTGAATAGTAGGACACGGCCGAGTGTCAGGACACGGCCGGGCCACAGTACAGTCAGAATTTGATTATTTCGAACAGAACGACACGGCCGTGTCACAGGACACGGCCGGGCCTCAATTCAGTGAATATTGGTTTTCTGAGGGAGTAAGACACGACCGTGGCATAGGACACGGCCGAGTCGACCGACAGTAAGTTTTGGGCTATTACGTACAGCACGACACGACCGTGTCATAGTCAACACGGCCGTGTCAGTCGGTCAGGTATAAAAGCACGGCACGGCCGATTCCCTATTTTTATCTTCTCCAAATTTTATTTTTCTTCCTCCCTGCGAAACCGGCGAACCCTAGCATCTATAATTCCGATTTTTCTCTTCATTTTTAAAGAAATTTTGTGCAAAATCGAGGGGAGATACAAGAATCTACTTCGTAATCATCACTTTTCAACAAATTTCTCTCTTCAAAGGAGCAAATCGGACGAATTGGGACCGGGCTTTAATTTTTTTTTTCTCTTCAATTTCTCCGAAATAAAGGTATGTTCCTCATATTTTAGATGATTATTCTTTGTTATGAACATGCTATGATGATTTGAATCGCTAGTCCTCAATTATCTAGGGTTCTTGAATAAATTGAAGGTGATAAAATTTGGGGATTTTCGATAATTCTTCATGCATTGCTGATTAAATTTATCGATTGAAAATTCTTGTAATTAAGAGATGTTTTCCATGACGAAGATGATGAATTTAAACGATAGATTTTGCTTGGGAGTTGTTTTGATCGATAATGTTTATATTGGGGGAATTTTATTACTTACTATAAGTTTGGGGGAGGAATACGTTCTCAAGTCCTTGGATAATGATAGATTAAATTTTTGCAGAAATGGCACGAAGAAGAGGACGAGGAAATGCTCAACGCGGAAGGGGTAGGAATGGCGGGGAACAAGTGCAGCCGGCAAGAATGGCTATTCAAAGGGCTGTGGAAACCCAGGAATCTTATGGAATAAATCTACCTGATACGCAATATGAAAGGTAGGAAATGCTGGGGCAGAAAAAAATGCTCCCTACAAGGTGGCCCGATGACGAATGCATGAACGCAATGGGGATAAGGGAAGATGTGATGAAATTCCTTGGAAGAGTGCATTGGGCATGGATGATGACTCAACAATGGCCGACTTATAGATGTCTGACGATGGAGTTTCTCAGTACTCTAACTGTAAGAAGAGATCCGGTGACTCGAGAACCGTCCGAAATGACATTCCGGATCAACAACAACAAAGAGACACTGACTATCGTCCAGTTAGAGGAAATTTATCATGCAAGACACGAGGGCCATTACCCGATAAATCGGTTCGCTTGTGAAACTTACTGGAGATCCATGGTAGAATACCCGGGGAGTGAGGCGCGATATTACATTGCAAGATCGGCTAAAGGATCGAACATTCGCAATCCCGTACTCAGATACCTACACAAGGTGATTGCGAATACCATATATGGCCGAAAGGAAACCGGGCCCATTTCACTGCGGGAGTTATATATCCTGACTCACATGCTCGACAACTCGATTCTGGAAACCGGGGCTATGGTAGCGGAACATTTTGAGGATGTCGCGACAAAGCCTAAGGGGGAGATATGGATAGGGGGTTTGATTACCCCTATCGCACTACACTTCGGTGTTTCGTTAGATCAGAGGACCCCCCTTCCTGGAAATAAGCTTCTCTCGATCTCCGTGATGAAGGTGATGAATATCCTGGACTATGAACAGCGCATGGTCTTCATGCAGACCGACAACGATCACTTCCTTCTCCCGAATCCACCTTTGACAACCATAAATAATATTCGGGATATGGGAAATCTTCAAATGGCTACGGAGGCACACCGTTGAGCACGGTGGGCAGCCGCCTTGGCTCCCCTGGGTCACAGCCCTGTCGACCGAATTGTTCGACCTAGGCGCATTATGGATGAGGATAGAGCCGAGAGGATGGAAGAGGAGGAGGCTTATGAAAGAGGCTCGGATGACGAGGAAGAAGAAGAGAGCGAAGTTGAAGAGGAAGAAATCACGAGAGATCGGCCCGAGACGTCAAGGCGGGCCAAAATTGGACGTGGCCCATCATGCCCAACATTAAGGGAGGAGTTTGAGGCTTACCGAGAGGAGGCGAGACGGGAGCGACGCGAGATATTGTCTCTTGTGAGACAAATGCACGAGTGGCACGTCCAGCAAGGCCACTTTCCCCCGCCCCACCAGTAAACCGGTTGTAAGTATTTCTTGACCAATGAAATTCTTTTGTTTAAATACTATGCCTCCTTCGTTCGTATATTCTTTAATTCAAGTTTGGGGGGAATTGGTCAAGAAATACTTCATTACTCTTGTTCTTTTTATTTGTTTTCGGATACTATTTTGCTTGTTTGCTTATTTTTGGTGTGTTTTGGACATTTTGCACTTATTATTGGTTTTTTTTTATTGGTGTGTTTTTACTTGGTGTGTTTTTATTTTGCAAACTTGAAGAAAACTTTGAAGTGTGGATTTTTGGAATGCCTCGGGATTTATTTCGTTGTTTTGATATACAAATCGAGGATAATTTGTTGAGGAAAAATTGTTGATAATCGAAATGGGTGTGAAATTGAATAAGTGGTTTTAATATCTTGGAGGTATGAACAAACCTACTTGTGAGCTATTGAGCCTTCGTGCATTTTCTAAAATGCAAGTTTCATTGTCGAGTGTTTCATTCTTGATTTAAGACTCTAGAACTTGCCTTGGTTTCTTGTTCAAAACTACTAGCGTGTGTGTAATTGAGTGGAAATGATTTTTTGGCACATTTCATCTTAACCTTTCGATTTTGGCCAACCCGACATTCGATCATTCCTTAAATAAACCCAATTGAGGTAATTGTCTATTTCATTGTTAATCCACATATCGAGCTTTCCATTACTATAATCCTTCGATTCCTACTTGAGCAATTAGAAATTATTTTTTGACGAGGATACAAAAGATTGTGGTGATATTGGGTGATATACATATTGTTGGGAGTGTTGAAATGGTGAAAATAATTACTCCGCTATTTTTTGGAACTTAGTAACCGGGTGTATTCATGTGACCCATGTTTATATTCGCGTAAAACGGTTGCCTTAGATATGAGTATGCTTGGAAGTAATTGTGATCCTAGTAACCGGGTGTATTCATGTGACCCATCGTTTATATTCACGTAAAATGGATCCTAAATCAAACCAAGCAAAAAAAAAAAATCGGAGCAATAAGGAGGGTGTGACGCTGCGTTTTTCACTTTCAAAAGTGCTTGTCGCAAGTGGTTCATAATTAAGGTGATGAAAGAAGCAAATCTCAAAATCTTGAGCTTCTAAAGCGACTATGGTGATTTAAATTCTAAAAATTGCTCGAGTCAAGTCACTTAAGCCATATTTATCCCACCTCGACCAAAGCCTACATTTCAAGCCGAGTAATGCCCTTTTTGATTCACAAAAATTTTGCATGCACAAAACAGTGGTAGAGATTAAGACGATTGGCAAGCCTATGGGGTTCCTTATTTCATTGAATGAGTTCCAAGCGTATACTTATCCATATCACTTTGAGAGTGAGTGAATACACTTGACCAGTGAGGTTTATATTGCCAAGTATTGACTATGATGTTAAGGAAGCACCCCGGAGGTTTGAAAACTATGTAGAACTCGACTTATTTTACTTGTGAGTATTGATGAAATTTTCGAAGAGGTCCTTTGAGGTATTTTAACAATTGAGTTCCCCTTTTCAAGAATGGTTATTTTAAAGTGATTTGCTCGGGATGATCAAAGTTCAAGTTTGGGGGGGTTTGATGAGTCGATTCTTGATCGACTCATTCTGTTCTATCTAGTCGTGTTTTTGTTTGTTTTTTAGTATTTTTGTTCTCTTTTATGCGTGGTATGTTTTGTTTTTAATTTATAGGTAACCAAGCAAAGATTGTGGTGAAATATGCGTTTTCATAGCTAATATTGGAGTTTATGGCGATCAAGGGCTTAAATGGGGCCTAAAACGACGAAAGATTGAAGCATTATCGGTCGAATCTCCTAAATTCCAGAATCTCCACTCCGAATTGAGATGTGTTCTCCTTTAATATAAATTCCTCGTGAAATTAGCTTCAAAACGGTATATCATATGCTAAAATCCGGGGTGTATTGATACATGAACGAAGGATCAAGCCGAAGAAGACCTAAAACCGGACTTGGCTGCACCAGGCGACTCGACTTGGCTGCACCAGGCGACTCGCGCCACATCAGGTAACTCGGCCGTGTCATAAAACACGACCGGGTCTCATTCCAGTCGAAACTGCATTTTCCGAATGAGAACAACTCGACCGTGCCTTTTGGGACACGGCCGAGTCACGATCGGCCATTTTGCTTTCTGGCGCAGTTCAACACGACCGTGTCATGGGACACGGCCGAGCCTCAGTACAGAACCCTTTTTGTTTAGCCTGCGTAGTTCGACACGGCCGTGTCCCAGGACACGAGCCGTGTCACTTTTCGGTTCATGTCACTTTCTTTGACATCTTTGCACACCTTTAAGCCTTTGTCTTGATTTTTTGGCTATAAAACAAAGGGTGGAGACCCTATTTGAGAGGACAATCATCATCTTGAAGATATTCTTGGGTGAAAAACACAAGATTGAGGGAGAAAACACCAAAAAGTGAGGATTGAGTGAGATTATTTTTCATCATCTTCCTTGTATGTTCTTGGAGTGAAAAAATACTTTTGTGAGATATATTAATTCCTTGTATCATTTTGTTGTGAATTCTTGTAAGAAGATCATCAAACCTTCATCGGGAGTTCGATTTCGGCATTTACAAGGGAATTTTTACCATGTTTTGTTCTTCAATTTCCATTATTGTTGTTGAATTAATCATGTGTGGCTAAACATTTCATATGGGTTTTTAGATATAGCCACACACATGTTTTTGATTGTTAGTTCCTTTTGATTTTCCGGGTAAAAGTTTGGGATTGTTCCTCTTGTTCGTTCTTCGTTTAAGAACTTTTGAATTAGATCATTAAACCTTTTTCATTGTTGTTATTATTATTCGAATCGAGGGTTTTTATTGGTGTTTGCCATCAAACGACCCGAAAGAAACGATTGTGAATGTTCTCGAGCTTTTTCGCGTGATCTTTTAACGATTTACCTCATCAAAAGTAGTCGGTTAATTGATTGTTAGTTAGGGATTCATCCCAATCAAAAGAGTATCTCTTAATTTTCGTTGAGAACAATCGTGATTTTTAGGATTACCGCCATCAAACGGATTTCTTTTAATCGTGAGCAATCGATAATTCCAAACCTTATTTATTTGAGTATCGGAACTAATAATTGATTACGTGTGTGTCGGTGAATCTAAATTCCCATATCAATCTCATTATTGTTATCTCTCATTTATCCAACGATCGAATTGGTGTTGTTACCACTTAGTTTATTTAAATTTTATGCACTAGTAATTGTAATCCAATCGAACCTATGATGTATTTTAATTTATTTTACTTTTGTTCATTCGACTATTTGCCGAACATTATCAAATTTTAAACCGTTTCCAATTCCTCGAGAGATCGACCTCGGAGTTACTTGTCGCTTCCTACAAAGCGATTCGTACACTTGCTAGTATTTAATTTGAACCATCAAATATGTTGCCTAGAAAATATGCCTCTCGAAGTCAAAAAAGAAACAAAAGAAAAAAATTGATGAGTGTTCCGGGAATTATTATTCTCGTGATGTGTCTTACCTAATACTGATTGTAGATACATAGATGGAAGGTTCTAGATTTTCTAGAGGTAGTATGATCTTATTAGATGTCTTACCTTATCTAGGAATCCTATGTATGGAAGGACTCTCATTGTAATGTCTATATAAAGGCCCCTCTATCAGTGTTATGAATACAATTGATTGACTCGTATTTACAGTCTTTTACTTTCTCCTGAAATACGTTATCAGCACGTAGTCCCCCAACTGAGCAAGAAATTTTTCCACTCCCCTTTTTTCCTAAAAATTCCGAAAAAAAAAGGAAAACCGAATAATAATGAAGAAGCCTTCTTGCTCGATAATAATGATAATAGTACAAATTGTATTGTCGTGTATCCATACAGCTCCTTAGGGTGGGGGGAGTCATCACTCAACTCCTCTCCCCTTCACTCACTCCCAACCAATCCCCTTGCGCCACGTCATCTCTCACTTTTTTCTTCACTCACCCTTCACTCACTCCCTTTTTGGAGGCGCCACCTTCACTCACCCTTCACTCACTTCATTTTTTTTTCTTTTTTCTTTTTTCTTTTTTCTTTTTCCTTTTTTCTTTTTTCTTTTTTAAATTCTATTAAAATTTATTTAAAAACTAAACTTTCATTAAAACTCCATAAACAATACATAATATTTCATTAAAATTAAATAAACAATACATAATATTATTAAAATTACATAATACTATATAAACAAAAAAATTACGTAATATTATTAAAATTACATAATATTTTCATTTTTTTTCTTTTTTCTTTTTTTCTTTTTTCTTTTTCCTTTTTTTTTTCTTTTTTAAATTCTATTAAAATTTATTTAAAAACTAAACTTTCATTAAAACTCCATAAACAATACATAATATTTCATTAAAATTAAATAAACAATACATAATATTATTAAAATTACATAATACTATATAAACAAAAAAATTACGTAATATTATTAAAATTACATAATATTTTCATTTTTTTTTCTTTTTTCTTTTTTCTTTTTTCTTTTTCCTTTTTTCTTTTTTAAATTCTATTAAAATTTATTTAAAAACTAAAATTTCATTAAAACTCCATAAACAATACATAATATTTCATTAAAATTAAATAAACAATACATAATATTATTAAAATTACATAATACTATTTGGAAAGGGAGTGTGTTTTTTTTTTCTTGCTTTTGAATTGCAGCAAGGCTGCTATATAAACAAAAAAAAAAATAGCCAAACGTCTCTTTTCTTCTTTTCTTCCTCCCCGCATGCGTGAAAAACTCCCGCAAATCCCTTCCCCATGCGGGATTCACCGCGAGGCGGCGGTGTTCCCGTGCGGGGGTTCACCTTCCCCGCTCCTTCCCCGCACCCACTCCCTCTCCCCTTACACCACCATCACCATCCCGTGATAAGGTACTTTCTGTCACGCAAGAGGTTGCCTGATAATTGGATTTTCAGTGCCAATGAATTTCTGTTGAGCGCGTGGGGAGGGTTGAATTCCTTGGCGATGAGGAAGAATTTGGGGCGCATGTTTTTGTGTTCCTATTATCTATGGTGGTGGTGTCGGCATTTCTGAAGTTCTCTTTCGTGATAGGACGCAGCGGCGTCGGCGGAAATATTTTCACGGCGGAGAAGGAGATTTTGTTTAGTCCGAAATTGAATAATGATTTATTTTCTAATGACCATAAGGCAGTTTTGGACTCAGATTCATCTTCTGGTGCTGCTGTTCAAAAGCGGCAGATGAAGGAATTTCCGGAGGAGCAGAAAATCGAAAGAAAAAGAAAAAAAAAGGAGACGAGAATCTCCGCGCGCAAATTTTCTGGACAGCGCAGTCGTACCAAAATTATGTTTTTCGATTCGTTAAACGTTGGATCGGTCTGAAATTTTCACAACAACTTACCAACACAAATACCTGTATATTCAACGGTGGAGATCGGATTCTAAGTAATATTTATTACTGGATCTGTCGCCGAATAGAAGTATATTTTTATAAGAAAATTTGGAGATCCGACCTCATCCAATACCGAGCTAATGCACCGCCGCACCTGAGTCCTTTTTCGGATGATTATCGAGCCCGGTAGCCCTTTCTGGGAAAATATGTTGCTCATGATGATGTGCACGATATGGAGAGAAGCCATATTTGTTATCCCGTTCAAGGATCAAAGTAAATATGGAACCGAGCACCACGAAAATATGTTGCTCATATGGAGAGAAGCTCCCGTTCAAGGATCGAAGCAAATATGCAACTAAGTACCCGTAAGATTTTATTAAAGTTCCCGTTTTTCAATTCCTCTCCTTTGGGAATTTTTTTGGGGAATTGGGTATTTGGGTTCTTTATCTCCCACGCTACTTTGTGGTGGATGAGACTATGAGAGGTGGTCTCACTCTCGTATGTCGAAGTAAACTGTGTGACGGTCCTGGGGGAGTCACGGATAATTGTTGAAAGTCGATATTTGTGGTTGTTGCATACACCACGGTTTAGGTGCGATTTGACGTCGCCGTTTTGTCGATTTTAAACCAACAATTGAAAAAAAAATGAACATTATCGGTAACGGTAAAGTTATGACTTGTTCATGATTAATCACGGATTTGTGACGTACAAATGGGACAAACGTCGATTGCGACGGATATGTCGTGGTTAAAATCGATTTGTGACGGATTTGTCACGTTGAATTGAGCGACCACCACGTTGGTCTTCACCCAATCCCATACTTGGAAAACTCTATCTTTCATCTTATTAAAATAAAATATTGCATGTGAGTGTAGTCATGCACCATCTCCTTGCAATATGATATATGAAAGAGTGTAAGAGTAATTATCATGAATTTTAACATGTAAAGCAATGGCATATTGCGTTAAGTACATGAATTCGTTGACCTCGATTATAGTTCGTGTGACTATAGGTCCGAATACTTTCCGAGTATTTATAAAGGCATGTGCCTTATACATTTGACTATGTTTAGTCGATCTTATTGGATGGTCAAGACGAGTTGGTTATGGTATATTCATTATGTCTCATGGTTCAAAATGCTTAATATTGATGCACCGCGTTGCATCCATATAACATGGCTATTATGACGTATACTTGAAAATTGAGAATTAAAATTCTTGGTTGATTTGATGCACTTTGATGGATTTTGTCTACACTTTTGATCATGACTAGGCGCATCCTCCTTGGTATTTGTTTATGTTTTGAAAGTTCAAACGAAATCAGTGGTTTTTAAACAGCCTTAGCTGTAAAGACATTCCTACTTTCTCTGCAAGTCTACCAAATTAGAGTTACCGAAAGGATCATTAGTCGAGATAAGAAATCGAACACACTGCTGCGTTTAAACGCACCTATGGCTGTCATTGTCATGTTTTTGCATCAACACTTATGCCATTGGATATGGTCTCAACCTTGTTTTCTCACTAAACTTGGGAAATACTAAAGTAGCCAATTAAAACATGCACTGTGATCTGAGTTTAAGGATCCTTGTGGAGCACAATATATGGATAGAAATATACGGAAGTCTAGTTTTCAGAACATCTGACCGTTCGTCCATAGCCTTTCTAACAAGGGAGTTATCGCTATTTTAGTGAACAAAGGTCAAGCTGTGCGGAATTTTATTTCCAGCGATTGTGCTAACTTTTGTCCCAACCAACTTGGTTCCCATCTTGAATTTGCAAGTGGTCTTATGACACATATTTTTCAACCCCTTTGTGTCCGAATTTTCCATAGATGATGCAATTTTTGGTATTGATTGTACGCTAAAATATCATCTTTTAAATGTTGAAAAACAGTTTCCTTGGGGAAGCCCAAAATACGCACCCTTATAAGAAGGTCGAGCATGTGCACGGTAGTTTCACACCATGCTTGTATCGTAACTTTGCCCCTTAGGCATAAATCTTGCCATGTTATGCACTCAATATGATAGATCATTTTGATCGTATCAGGTATAAAATCTCTATGTTGTTAGAGTGTTCGCTATGCTCATGTTTGTAAAAGTTTTTGCAAGCGAAATTGAGTGCGTATTAAGCTATTTCCGAGGAACACAATATTTTTGGATTTCGTGTTATAAATCCATTATGACTATGATGACTAGGTCATCACAATCAATGAGTGGTATAATGCTCAAGTTGTTGAATGTCGAATGGTATTTTCTAGTCACATATGTTCCGTAACAATTGAACCATGTTATGACTCAATGATATATATGCCAAAGTGTATCACTCATAGCATCTCATTGTGATTTGTGTGAAATAAAATCTTATGCATCACTTGTATTAGATATGTGAAAAGAAAAATATTCATGAGTCAATATGGTCCGGCTTGCATCGGTTTTTGTAACCAGAAGATGTATTGGGACATTGACACATTTAGGCTTTAATAGTCCGGAGTTTGGACATTTTGATGATCCATATACCACGGTATTGCCATGGCCATTATTTTTCCTTTGAACAAAGAAACTAGCTGGATCAAAGACACCAAAGTACGTTGGTGGAGTCGTGAGCAGGGCTCATGAACGATGATGATATTTATGTCATCCGCGTCTTGCTTTCATAAGCGTGTGTGACGCCAAAGATCCCCCCCCCCCCCCGATGATCCTTCTTAGCCATGTTCATTGATTAAAGCCTATTCTTTGGCACAATTAAGAGATGACACTCTCCTATGCTAAAGAGAATAATGTAGCGACTCGCATAAACATGGTGCTGAGTCTTCCCTTTTCACCGAGTTATTATACATACATGATCATAAGTATTCGTCTGGATGGCTTATGATGCTATGATGGTGTTCACAAATGGTCATACTCAAGTGATAACATTTATATGTTATGTTGTTCCTTTGACAATGATTGATAAGTTGATGAAACCTGAGTTTATGGTTGTCCAACTTGCGGATCAGTCATTGTAAAGGTCGGTTCACCTACTTTTAGAACAAGTCTTAAAGTGAAATTTTAACAAATACTTCCTAACATCCAAGGCTACCTTCTCATAAATTTTGGTGCCATTTGGAGACTTGGAAGGAGGTGAACCACTTAAATGAAGTTTTCACATACCACCAGCCGTCCTATCAACCAGTTTGATGTAATTTCGACCGGTTTTTGACCACAAGGTTGATAGTTTTGGAATCCTCAACACCCGTTTATACATGCTCACGAAATTTTGAGGTGTTTGGGGCTGGTGAAGGGAGTGAACTCTTTAAGAAAGCACTAGAGGTTCGATAAAACTAACGGCCTATCATCGGTTCAATCGTTTCTTTATGTTCGATCCCGGTGGTGTATGGTGGCGGTTTTGTTGGATTCTCAAGACTAGTAGCTACGGTTATGTAGCATAGGTCAACATGTCATATTCACCTATACCTATTATCATTCAAAATACTTAGTTACAAATGTAATCGTATGCATTTTGTTAACTAGATTGTGTTAACAATAAAAACCTTTATCGTCCACATGTCCATGTGCCAAAGTGTGTCACCACAACGCATTATGACGGGTTATAAATGATGAATATGACATGTGCTTTCACTCATATTCCGCTTAAAATATACCTTGGCAGACGATCTCGTAAGTCACTTTGATGAGCCAGTCTTCCCGTCGTTAGAGGGAGATGCGAACGATCTTGTTCGAGTAGAATGACTTGGAATTGTCGTAGTTTGTCCCTACTGTGTCTCACCAAGTTCCCTAAAGTGACGAGATTAAATACATGCTGCAACCATGTCTGCAAGGATTGTGTCCGGTCATGGACGTTCGTCACCTATGAATGGTGATATGGTAACACCACAAATTGTGGTAGACGGTGTTACTAGGCCATGGATCTCATAGAGTATTGGGATGCCACTTGGTTCGATAAATACTCTCGCTAAGAATGTATGCGAGTTTGGTACATGAAACTTGATCATATGATCAAATGAACTCTTCCGTCTCATGTGATTCTGGATTATTGTCATCATTGGGGGATGCCTCGATGAATGCCAATCCATAAAGAGTACTCTATGAATAAAGCTGGTTCATGAGGACGTGGAAAATGACACGAAACTAAGTTGTGCTATCGTAATGGATGTTATAGCATCCACTGTCTTTTCAGTTAGATAGTTTCCCAAAATTGACGTGTGGCTTGTGGTTAATCTTATCTTAGTGGGGAACTAAGTTAAGTGATGAAAGGATCTCGTAGTGGATCAGACTCAAATCAAGTGGCTTCTGACCACGGAGCGCATCGACAAGTGATTGTCGGGAACGCATACTAAGTATATACTTGATTTAGAAGAGATATGAAGCTTTTGCGTGTAAAAATAAGGGTTTTTAGTGATGTACTCTTGTGAGACTAAGAGATTCCTGTAAATCCAAAGTTAAGAATGAAAGGATCTTGGGGACACGTGATGATGCATATTCATCAATCGGTTTAAGGCAATCTAAGGGACGGTTTCCCTAAGAGACGATGAAGTAATGCTTATATGATTCCCAATGACTAGTCGAAGTCATAATAAGACTTGGCTCACTTAAGTGATGATGCAGTCTTAAGAGAAAAGTACAGTATTATGTACTCATGTTTGACTCGATGTACTCATTCGTAATAATTCGGTAAAACCACTGTGATGATGGCCTAGGATGCGCTCACGCAATGTCTGTGATTGACAAGAAGCTTGAAGCTCGCTCTATCTCGATAAAAGGATACTTGAAAATCGATACCCGAATTTGCCCAGAATGTATTGGTCTATCTCCCATATGACCTACAGGGCATCTCACTTGTTGGAAAATGGTGAAATTGGTACCACTGGAAAGGTTTGTGTATAGTTTCCAAGGAAACCAACCATTTGATCACATCCATCATGTTGAGTGACATATGACTATTGTTGAAAAGTAGGAAAGGATATGTACGGTAATTTGCTGAGTCAACTTCGATAGAGCTTTGTGATCTGCTCAGGTCGATCTAGGTTACATACTATATGTGAATGAAAAGCTTTGGGTGTCTAGTTTTCATAAGTTCTTACAGTTTTGTTGATACCTATTGAATCGAAGAAGTTGTAACACCCCCAATCCGTCTAGGGATATTACACGCCGTAGAACCTTTCCTCAAGGATCTACCAGACTGGTAACAACATAGAACGTCTCAACAATGCCTTTAAGGCTAAAATGACTCAGTAGACCGATTTGGTCTTTCAGTAAATACATACAACTCAAACTCATTACATGCCCACGCAGGGGTCGAATACAACACACTCCCGTACAACGGGAAAGAATACTGCAGCGGAAAATAAACTATAACTAAACCAATAACCTCATACGGATCCTTGTGTGATTAGTATCGTTCATCTTTCATCATCCTTCGTGCCGACCCTGTGTTATGCTCCCAAACCTGAATGCAAAAAAAATCCACTGTTTTGCTAGTGCAAGAACAAAGTGCAAATACGAGCCATACAATTCACATTCTATGAATAACAATAACTAGGAATCCTCAAAGATCCAAACGAAACAAAAAGTACTTCCCGAGGCAAGAGTTTGAGAAAAATATTCCAAAACCGAAAGATCACAATTCAATGGAAATAATTTATAAAACAGTTTAGAATGCCATCGAGAGTTTTAATAGAAAACAATTTAGGATTACCGAATCCTTATCTTTCCAAAATCAATAGGGGTCACAGCCCAAAGGTTTTGTTTTCACAAATAAAACCAACCACAATTCACAGGGCCAGAGCCCAACATCACGTGTCCTCGACGGACATAAAAATCAACAAAACATAATCGCGCACGCGCATCGCCTAGAACCGCGACGAAGCCACAAATCCCACTCAAGGCCTCGAAGGACCCTCCCGAGCTGGCTAGCGAAACAATTCACACACACCTCACGGTTGGATCAATCGCTTGTTGTATCCTGGCCACATGATCGCATGCCATGTGCCACCGTAGATTATCTCAGGCTCTCACGGTTGGATCAATCACTTGTTGCATCCTGACCACATGATCACGTGCCATGTGTCACCGTAGACCTTCAACCATATCCACACATTCACACAAATAACATATCACATCAATAATATCCAAGTAGTTCACTCAATGGCAACAAACACAATACACGATGCAATGGTCAAATTACAACGCACCAATAAGAGATAATATATATACATATATATTATCAAAGCACAACGACAACACCAAGTGTATTCATAGTAATTCACGTAACCATCCACGAACACAATGTCCACAAAACACGCGCGTTTTGAAAGAGAGCCTTTAACAAGGCTAACCGAATCTATGAAAGTGAGATTCAAACGATTAAATAAACACAAGGAGACGATCACTAATTATCATATTCATAAAACAAGAATTGTATGGACAAGGTACTTGCCTCGAGTAATTCACAAACGCGAAGAATCGACCGAAGTAGGTTGGCACGAACCGACCACGAATCCGCCGACTCCACCGAACGCTAACCCGCGACAATAAACTACGGAGAACAATAACAACAATGAAAATGAATTCCAAAGTACGACCCAAAGTCGCTGAATTCAAGGAACAAACGACGAAATTTCAAAGGTTTCCCCCAAAACGGCCAAGAACACAAATCGACCCGACAAAACATGAAAATGGAACTCCAAACCGAAATATGGATATACAATCCATAGGATATGTTTAACAACATCATTTAACAACAATCGGTTCATCAAAAACGGATGGAAGACGAAATCAAGAACAAATCCCCCAAAAACGGATGAAAGCATCACAACAAAACGTTCTGCCAAAATGTACAGTTAGCGCGCGCTAGCTACAAATGTTAGCGTGCGCTAACGAGACCCCCAGACCCAGTCCAGTAGCTCCTGGACTGCCCTGAAGTACCGGATAGCGCGCGCTATCCTCCCCCAGTGTGCGCTACCAATGCACCCTAGCGCTATGTTACTAAATAGCGTGCGCTAACCAACGTTCTAACCCAGTCCAGTAGCCTCTGGACTATTTCTGCACCACACGTTAGCATGCGCTAACGGCAACACTTAGCGTGCACTAACTTCGGCAACCTAGCGCGCGCTAGCCACAAAGCGTAGCGTGCGCTAACAACTCAGAGAGACAGCAACAGAGCATCTCAGAAATGGGTATGACGACATACCCACAACTTTGGGAAATTACAAAACAGCCCCAAATATCCGAAAAATCACGATACGACAACGAATAACCAAACTGAAGCTCACAACACGTATAACAACGTTAAATGAACTTATGAGAAACCCGAAATGACAGTTTCGAACGAGATTCGCAAGAATCGAACTCGAGCGCGGGAAAGTCGCTTAAGAACACGGAACTCAACAAAACGACACCGAAACGAACTCGGATGACAAAAAGTGCAGAACTAAATACTCTCAGAATGACGAAACGGTCACGAGCGAGTCGTCAAAACGGACTCCGGCCGAAAAGAAGAAATTTACCGAAAATCAAAAATTGTGGATATTACATTCTACCCTCCTTAAAAGAAGTTTCGTCCCGAAACTTAAAATAAGTAGGGAGGAGCAACACCCCGCCAAGAAAGCTCAACGAGATACACAAGAAATGGGTAACTTTCATCCATCGGCGAAACGTTACAAGCAACGCAAAGGAATATACGGCGTGAAAACGCGCTCCACGACGACCAACACAACGCCACCAGTAAAAACATAATAAAACCAACAAGTGACAAGCGTCATCAAACAGATAATATTATCAAGTCAATTATCCGAACATTCACAAAAACAAAGTACCTATTACAAGGAAACACGCGCAGTTGAGAAAACAGAAAGTAAACACAAACGATCCACAAGGGCAATCATAAACAATTTGGACTACGCCGAAATCCTCAAAACCACACTAGGCATCTCCGTGTCCTTTCGAAGCAGAGACGCAACCTCGATCCCCAAAGATCTCAGCTACCGTCTCGCAATGTACGGCTCGGTGACCCACCTGGACACACTCGAAACAGCTGACTAACGGTGAACGACAATTCTTCGCAGTATGGCCTGTCAACTACAGTTAAAACATATCTTCGAGCTGCTCACATTACTCACTGCAGGGGTACTACTCCTCTGATCACGCGATCTAGGAACCATCTTGGGATGACGAAATGAAGTCCCAACCTCAAGGGGCCCACTCATCTGATTCCCTGAAAAGTTCCCAGCGGTTTTCTGTTTCTTCGAGTCAGACATACTCTCGGTCGATAATCTGGATAGCTCATAGGCTAACGCTCTATTCTGATAATCTCTCAAGGAAGTACAAGCGAGACCTGCCATGTACTGACGAATCTCCGGCTTCATCCGCCTACTAAAATGATAAATCTTGTCCTCCTCTGTCCTTACTTGATTCTGCACATAGTCGAGCTGTTTGCTAAAATCAATAATAGCTTGAGACAGCGGTACATCCTGCGGTTTCGCCGAAAAAAATTCATTAATCTTCTGATTTGTGATCGGCTCCGGACAAAACTCATCTCTCATGAATCTCTGGAACTCTGCCCATGTGACAACACGATCTTGAGGCTTAACAGCCTCCCACCAGCTAGCAGCATCTTTGTCGAAAAGATATTGAGCTACCGGGACCTTACGTTCTTCTGGACAATCAACTATCTCGAATATCTTTTCCAACTGGAAAAGCCAACCATCCCAGCCTAAAGCATCTGCGGCAGACCAATAAACGTGGGGATTCATACGAACCACTTCTCGAAGCCACCGATTTGCACCGGTGTGTTGGGTCACATCTGTAACACGCCGAATCGCTGAGTCAATCGAGTCATCTGTGTGGCTACTCAGTAAAATAGTAGCGACACCGATACCGATATCATCACCGGCAGCATGATCTCGACCACGCGTCCGATCGCCACGACCACGACCTCGGCCCCTCGGCATACTGAATACGTAACCACTCAGCACAACAGAAAATCATAACACATAACACATACAACGATTACCATCGTAAGGCAACACACACATGAATATCACAGCAACGACGGCATCGTTCGGCGACATCAACGACTCGAACGATGACCAGTGCACAATTACAAAACATCACGAAACAACCATGTATGTACACAATCATACAAACTCTAGTTCCAATAGCTCGCACAAGTGCGATAACACACAAATCATCACAAAGCGACAACATTCAATACCAACATCTCACCTCTCACATAGGGCTAATCACAACAAATGCGTGGCAAACGACTCAACATTGACGCCACCAATTCCATCATACTCGGGAGCTAACATTCTAACGATAATGTGAATATCATACATACATTCCTGGACTGCAAACAGGAATGATAGGTTTTAAAAATGAAAACCATCTTTGAAAAAGAAAGATTATGGAAACCCTAGTTGATCTTGAGTATCACCTTTCAAAAAGTAGTACAAACACTATTATCGAGACTTTGAAAATCATCTTGCGTTTGAACAAAAATGAGGACACTTTCCTTTTAGTGAAAAACTTTCAGAATATTCGACCCTCGGGTCTAAGTAAAAGTATTTCTGAGACATTGAAAATATCTCAAAACATTTTGGTCCTCGAGGTAGAAGAATTTTGAAACATATTGTCGCACCTTGGATGTACCACGAGAAAATAATTCATTTTAAAAGTACATCTCGGAATTTAATTTCTAAGATACTCAAGGTTTTCAAAGATAATTCAATGGGCTAGAATGCCCAAATATTTCAGGTAATTACACGGAATATTATAGCGCCGTGGGTCCCGCGCCGAAATCCACCAGGATAAAACCATTTACAAAAACGCCAAAAAGGCCGATGACGGTAATATTTCAAAAACTCACGAAAGCCATTTACCAAAATACTAAATACCGTCATAAGAATTTTGCTAAAATGATCAAGGCCATAATGCCAAAAACTCGGTTAAGGGAATCGGTTTTCGAAATAAAACTCATTCGGTAAAATACCGAATGCCATTACAAAAGAACTCACGCAGCGGATAAAAGAAACACAGTCCAACATGCACAATCCAGCAACACTACTCCTCATATGAACGAAATATGAGAGTCAAATAACCACATATCACGAAATCAAAATCCACAGAAGGATTCCATCACTTAACGTATAATCATACAAGTAACTCGCATCAGACGAGGCACAATCACAAAGAAGGGAGACTTACATCCACATGTCGCACGAAGATGATGATTGCCCCACGATACTAATCACGACCAACAAACTTAAATGACGCGTCGCGACACAACTCAGTCAGATAAAATCCGACGAAACAAGACTCAAACAACACGACTTGACCCGACAGCCTAGGTTTCCTCAATCTAAGCTCTGATGCCATTTATGTAACACCCCCAATCCGTCTTGGGATATTACACGCCGTAGAACCTTTCCTCAAGGATCTACCAGGCTGATAACAATATATAACGTCTCAACAATACCTTTAAGGCTAAAATGACTCAGTAGACCGGTTTTCTCTTTCAGTAAATACATACAACTCAAACTCATTACATGCCCACGCAGGGGTCGAATACAACACACTCCCGTACAACGGGAAAGAATACTGCAGCGGAAAATAAACTATAACTAAACCAATAACCTCATACGGATCCTCGTGTGATTAGTATCGTTCATCTTTCATCATCCTTCGTGCCGACCCTGTGTTATGCTCCCAAACCTGAATGCAAAAAAAACAGACATCCACCTCCCGAATACTCGGGGGTTAGCAAAACTCCACTGTTTTGCTAGTGCAAGAACAAAGTGCAAATACGAGCCATACAATTCACATTCTATGAATAACAATAACCAGGAATCCTCAAAGATCCAAACGAAACGAAAAGTACTTCCCAAGGCAAGAGTTTGAGAAAAATATTCCAAAACCGAAAGATCACAATTCAATGGAAATAATTTATAAAACAGTTTAGAATGCCATGGAGAGTTTTAATAGAAAACAATTTAAGATTACCGAATCCTTATCTTTCCAAAATCAGTAGGGGTCATAGCCCAAAGGTTTTGTTTTCACAAATAAAACCAACCACAATTCACAGGGCCAGAGCCCAACATCACGTGTCTTCGACGGACATAAAAATCAACAAAATATAATCGCGCACGCACATCGCCTAGGACCGGGACAAAGCCACAAATCCCACTCGAGGCCTCGAAGGACCCTCCCGAGCTGGCTAGCGAAACAATTCACACACACCTCACGGTTGGATCAATCGCTTGTTGTATCCTGGCCACATGATCGCATGCCATGTGCCACCGTAGATTATCTCAGGCTCTCACGGTTGGATAAATTACTTGTTGCATCCTCACCACATGATCACGTGCCATGTGTCACCGTAGACCTTCAACCATATCCACACATTCACACAAATAACATATCACATCAATAATATCCAAGTAATTCACTCAATGGCAACAAACACAATACACGACGCAATGGTCAAATTACAACGCACCAATAAGAGAAAATATATACATATATATTATCAAAGCACAACGACAACACCAAGTGTATTCATAGTAATTTACGTAACCATCCACGAACACAATGTCCACAAAACACGCGCGTTTTGAAAGAGGGCCTTTAACAAGGCTAACCGAATCTATGAAAGTGAGATTCAAACGATCAAATAAACACAAGGAGACGATCACTAATTATCATATTCATAAAACAAGAATTGTATGGACAAGGTACTTGCCTCGAGTAATTCACAAACGCGAAGAATCGACCGAAGTAGGTTGGCACGAACCGACCACGAACCCGCCGACTCCACCGAACGCTAACCCGCGACAATAAACTACGGACAACAATAACAACAATGAAAATGAATTCCAAAGTACGACCCAAAGTCGCTGAATTCAAGGAACAAACGACGAAAGTTCAAAGGTTTCCCCCAAAACGGCCAAGAACACGAATCGACCCGACAAAACATGAAAATGAAACTCCAAACCAAAATATGGATATACAATCCATAGGATATGTTTAACAACATCATTTAACAACAATAGGTTCATCAAAAACGGATGGAAGACGAAATCAAGAACAAATCCCCCAAAAAGTCAACTCTATGGATTCAAGAAAAATACCTTGATTCGGTGAAGAACAATGGATTAGATGATGTTATAATCACCTAGGATACTCCAAAACACCTTGGATGTAGTAGAAATTGGCCAGGAGCCCAAGCCCTAGTCGCCCTCGTCTCAACCCGCGGAGGAAGAAGAATAAATGAAGAAAAATGAAGAGTAATGACTGATGTCTAGTTTATATACTGGACAGCTTAGCGTGCGCTAATACTACCTGATTAGCGTGCGCTATCAAAGCATCAGAACAAAACGTTCTGCCAAAATGTATAGTTAGCGTGCGCTAGCTACAAATGTTAGCGTGCGCTAACGAGACCCCCAGACCCAGTC
Organism: Orobanche coerulescens; assembly: GCA_033398695.1. Taxonomy (NCBI): domain Eukaryota; kingdom Viridiplantae; phylum Streptophyta; class Magnoliopsida; order Lamiales; family Orobanchaceae; genus Orobanche; species Orobanche coerulescens. Next base: position 8,524,781 of record CM065807.1, on the reverse strand, counting down.
CAGTAGCTCCTGGACTGCCCTGAAGTACCGGATAGCGCGCGCTAACCTCCCCCCAGCGTGCGCTAGCAATGCACCCTAGCACGCGCTATGTTACTAAATAGCGTGCGCTAACCAACGTTCTAACCCAGTCCAGTAGCCTCTGGACTATTTTTGCACCACACGTTAGCGCGCGCTAACGGCAACACTTAGCGTGCGCTAACTTCGGCAACCTAGCGCGCGCTAGCCACAAAGCGTAGCGTGCGCTAACAACTCAGAGAGACAGCAACAGAACATCTCAGAAATGGGTATGACGACATACCCACAACTTTGGGAAATTACAAAACAGCCCCAAATGTCCGAAAAATCACGATACGACAACGAATAACCAAACCGAACCTCACAACACGTATAACAACGTTAAATGAACTTACGAGAAACCCGAAACGACAGTTTCGAACGAGATTCGCAAGAATCGAACTCGAGCGCGGGAAAGTCGCTTAAGAACACGGAACTCAACAAAACGACACCGAAACGAACTCGGATGATAAAAAGTGCAGAACTAAATACTCTCAGAATGACGAAACGGTCACGAGCGAGTCGTCAAAACGGACTCCGGCCGAAAAATTTTTTTTTACCGAAAATCAAAAATTGCGGATATTGCAGAAGTAGTGATTGATTTAGTGCATGGAGGTCAAGATTTTAGAAAACTTGATTTTTGGATAAGTCTTTAGCAACTCTGCACTTTAGATGTGTCGCGCTCTTTTTGTCCTTAGACCAAGGTTTGTTTTTTCCCATTGGGTTTTCACTTGGTAAGGTTTTTAACGAGGCGACCTATGAGAACATCCATACAATGATGCGTTGTATCCGGGATATTACAGCACCGTGGGTCCCGCGCCGGAACCCACCAGGCTAAAAATCGTTTACAAAACCATTTCAAAAATGTTTAAAAATGCCAAAAGGCTAATGACGGTAATATTTTAAATACTCAAATATTTTCAAAAATATAGTTCTCAAATACCGTCATAAAATACCATTTGAAAATACAAGGCAAAATGCCAAATCTCGACAGTTCAAAGTGTACGTTAAGCCACCACTTATATGTACCGATAAAATAGTTAGGAAAAAGGGTTTAACGAAATAACCCAAGTTCACAAAGTGCCAAAAGGCCATTTAAAATACACACGAGTTGGTAAAAATACCGAAAAGCCATTTTAAAATACACACGCTGGTAAAAATACCGGAAAGCCATTTTAAAATACACACACACAGCGGATAAAAACACAGTTCAAAATACACATTTTCATCGGAATAAAACAACCAGAAGAGAATACTCAATACCCAAATAAATGCCACAACCAGTATCACCCGGGAAGCTCATCCCTTCACGACCGCTACTAGCTCGATCTCCGAGTACCTAAAAATAAAGCCCACGACGGGGTCAGCCACAATACTCAACAATGATATCGATCACATCATCATAAATAATTACATACCAATGTAATAATACTGTAAGAATACTACCAGTGTAAACTTACCGTCATAACCTTACCAATCCATGGCAATCCATACCAAATCGATCCTTACCATAATTCACATTTCGCATTCTCAAATGACGGAAATGAACTCAACAACAATTATACCGTATTCCAAAAATACCAATAATCCTCAAAACATCATCATAACTCATAAGTGCGGAAATAAACCAATCTGTGCCCAATCCTGTCCGTCGGATTACACAATCAAATATCAACATGTATAAACCAATAATACACAACATATCTGTAGATCAACTGCCACATGATAATAATAACAAATCCCGAACATCGACGTACAGTCCGAATGCTCATACGATCAAAAACAATGATCAACCAATACATCACTGAGAATATCATCAACATGATAACTCCAATATGACCAACAAAGGATCAACGATAACCGAGAGTACCCTCAACATGGTAAACTCCCACCACGATCAACAAAGGATCAACAATAATCGAGAATACCCTCAACGTGGTAAACTCCAAACACGATCAACAAAGGATCAACTATAACCGAGAATACCCTCAATATGGTAGACTCCAAATGATCAACAAAGGACCAACAATAACCGAGAATACCCTCAACAAGGTAGACTCCAAATGATCAACAATAATGGATCTCAAAGAAATAACTCTGGCTGTCGAACATACCCCTCGGGCGTATGAACAACCAGTCACAAATCGTCGAACATATCCAATCATACATGGAACTATGAACGACCAAACGGTATGGGTCAAAGACGGACGTCATAGTACGCCCGATCCGGAAATGTGTCAGTGCACATGTCCACCCCGTATACGGAATCCAGGATATACGTGGGACATGTACCTAATTAGCCTCACGAACTACGTCTCGTGTGCACAATTCAATGTGGAAATATCAACACATAACCATAGTGTGCCCAGCTAAAAATCCTACACAATAACCAATCGGCACACAGATATGACTCCAGATATGTCACGATGCAACATAACAACGAAACTCAAAGAAACGCATATCCAATAAGGATCAAAGACTCATCGAAGTGAATAACAATAGACTGACAATGAAAAGTCGACACGACCAATCAATATTCAAAACAACAATCCTGGGATCACAATACCCAAAGGATAATCCATACGATCAACAATCTCAGACAACAGTTCTGGGATCGACATCCCTCAACGAACAACCAATATGAATCTCAATACACGAAGCTTCAACATACAACATATACAACAACCCAACATAATAATTATCTCATAACTGAACAATACATAAATTACCTCAAAGCCGAAGGCAACATCCTTTCCACGAACAACATCCCTGAACGAATACACAGTTATACAAATAATCTCAAATAAGGTACCATCCATTCAATACCAATAAACATTTATCCCGATACTTATGTCATCACGATAACTATCCTCGATATCTGATATTCTATATCCTTGACCAAAGATAACTCACGTCTTCCTTGAACACAATTAAATCATATACCTTATGATTTAATACAACCAGAGCACGATATACAAACCATTATCCCGACAATTTACATTTCTAACAACATTGCTATACGAATTATAAATGAAATGAAAACGAAACCATTCATCAAATTTTATAAACTGAACAAGTATAAACTTGCCTCGATACCGATACCACGAAGCCGTTACCAAAATCCATTGCCTTCGTCTACGAGCTCCTTGGCCCGACCAAAAGCAATACACGAACTCTTCAACCTCAACCGCAACACAACGGTCGTCAGCCACGATCAAACATATCAACCTATTGAAGTAATCAATCAACAACCATCCGATAACAATCAATAACCGACATAACCAACCAATCGAACTCAACGGTTCAACAATACCTCGATCGTATACATAAAACCGAATAATCCAACTTAACAAATACGAACTCATATCCACAATACAAGTCGTAACTCGATAATCACAATTAACAATCAATAAACCCAACGGTTCCATAATATCCCAATTAAATACGAATCCGAACAACCATAATAATCGATCATGAACTCAAAACTACCACACGATTCATAATCCGATAATCATATCAATAATCAATTTAAACCAATACCAAGGGTTTAACATTAGCGATTCCAAATTCACTCTTAAATACGAATACAAGTTTCCTCCTTGTAAATTCATAATAAAGACCAATTACCGATTATCATCATCAATCCGGACGGTCCGATTAATTCAACATTATAGATAATCATATTCCAAGAGTTTCATATAACTCAAACATTCGATTTGAACACTTGTTCAATACGTATGAATTTCCAAATTCAAAGATGAATTATAATCTTATCAAACCCTTAATCATATTTGTATTCCTATATGAATATTGTACCAAAATACATAACTTGATTATAGATATGAATATTCCATATTCATATCCAAAATACCAACACATTCATCATATCAATGATCAATTCATCTCGGCATTAAGGATTTCATAACGTATTCGATTCCAACTTCAATTCCAAACATGAATCAACAAGACTCCTTCTTGTTATACTTGTAAATTCGTAGAAAACAATTTACCGATTATTATCATGAATAATCACATTCCAAAATTAACCGTAAACTCCCTAAAAATCATGACATGTATCTCAAGAGTTCTTCAGGAACACGAATTATCCGAATTCACGTTCATAATCCATAAAATGATATAATCTGATGTTTTCTAACATCTAAACAACCCTTAATCATAATTCAAGGTGTATATAATCATGTTCTTCAATATACGATCTTCCTAACATCAAAAATCACAACAACAATACCAAGAACATCAAGAACTCTATGATTTCATACTCATAATCAACATATTCAAGACATAAACTAACATATCATCATCTTCCTTCAACATACACCTCATATATCCTCAAGAATCGTAATAACAAGATCATAATCATCTTCATACGAATCATTTATCAACAACAACATCAAAAATCCGAATTTCAAGAGAGGATTATCCAACATACCTCTGAGAAGATGAAATACACAAGAAATCACTTCAAGAATTATCAACACCTTCATATCCATGCCTCAAATCCAAGCCCTCAAGATCAAAATCGACTTAGGAGGGCTAAAATCCCCCTCTCTCAGTGTTTGGAGACGAAAAACGAAGTGAAAAGCTGAAGAGAAATGAAAGACGGGCGTCCTCTTGTAAAACATTTCTGTTCGTTACGTACGTAACATGTCCATGTTAACGTACGTAACGCACCCTTACGTACGCTATCTGACCTTGGTAGCGTACGTAACGATAGTCTAGAGTTAACTGACTTGTTTTGCGTACTTCCTTACGTACGTAACAATTTCACCATAACGTAAGTAATACGTACGTCGAATTGCTACAGTGCCATACCCATATTACGTACGTAATTCAACATGCATAACGTACGTAATGGCCAAGGTTGACTCGCTGTCCACATCCTCCACCGAAAGCTGCCGACACAGGGTCCCACCTGCCGACCATGACTCGGTCCTGTCCGATTCCTCTTGTTACGTACGTAATACCTTATGCATAACGTACGTAACACTATCAAATTAACGTACGTTATCTCTAAAATTTAGCGTACGTAATGGCCTCTATACTTGCCAAATATCCAACTGTTCCTATCCGTCTCGATATACCGGATACGTATACACATACTGAATACATATACTCAATCCAAAAATATCCTCATACGATATACCTGATATCCTAGTCATTTCAACTTGATACACTACATCCTCAACATATCTGTCAATCAAAAACGATAATTACACAAGTATAGCTGTCTCGGTTCTCAATTTATTTTATCCATACTGTATAGATACCAAACTATACAGTATATCTCAGATAAAATAACGCGAAAAATTTATACTGAAAATCTGGGTATTAGATACTACCCCCCTTAAAATAAGTTTCGTCCTCGAAACTTGCAACCTTGCCACAAACAACAGATCAACCAAAATTTCCAACTCGTCGCAAAAACAATCAAGCGTCGCCACAAGCGAATAACCAAACCAATATACTTACAGGTACGTGAAGCCGATGATCTTCCGTGATACTAGCACACGACTCCCACATGAAGTCTCAATACAATACCAACACACACCAATATCACAAATAGCAATTTGAAAAGATCTCAAAAATTTTGGAAACTTCAAAAATCGATTTGACTCAAAAGTCAGAAAAATCATTTTCAAAAATCACGCTGTTACCGTACCGGTAGAGCCACATAACACACACGCCTGGGTTTCACAAAACTCAAGCTCTGATACCATCTTCTGTAACACCCCCAAAACCATCCGGGATATTACAGTGCCGTGGGTCCCGCACCGGAACACATCAGGCCAAAAACCGTTTACAAAATCATTTGAAAAACGTTTAAAAATGCCAAAAGGCCAATGGCGGTAATATTTTAAATACTCAAATATTTTCAAAAACATAGTTCTCAAATACCGTCATAAAATACCATTTGAAAATACAAGGCGAAATGTCAAATCTCGACAGTTCAAAGTGTACGTTAAGCCACCACTTATATGTACAGATAAAATAGTTAGGAAAAAGGGTTTAACGAAATAACCCAAGTTCGCAAAGTGCCAAAAGGCCATTTAAAATACACACGAGTTGGTAAAAATACCGAAAAGCCATTTTAAAATACACACGCTGGTAAAAATACCAGAAAGCCATTTTAAAATACACACGCAACGGATAAAAACACAGTTCAAAATACACATTTGCAGCGGAATAAAACAACCAGAAGAGAATACTCAATACCCAAATAAATGCCACAGCCAGTATCACCCGGGAAGCTCATCCTTTCACGACCGCTACTAGCTCGATATCTGAGTACCTAAAAATAAAGCCCACAATGGGGTCAGCTACAATACTCAACAATGATATCGATCACATCATCATAAATAATTACATACCAATGTAATAATACTGTAAGAATACTACCAATGTGAACTTACCGTCATAACCTTACCAATCCATGGCAATCCATACCAAATCGATCCTTACCATAATTCACATTTCGCATTCTCAAATGACGAAATGAACTCAAACAACAATTATACCGTATTCCAAAAATACCAATAATCCTCAAAACATCATCATAACTCATAAGTGCGGAAATAAACCAATCTGTGCTCAATCCTGTCCGTCGGATTACACAATCAAATCTCAACATGTATAAACCAATAATACACAACATATCTGTAGATCAACTACCACATGATAATGATAACAAATCCCGAACATCGACGTATAGTCCGAATGCTCGTACGATCAATAACAATGATCAACCAATACATAACTGAGAATATCATCGACATGATAACTCCAATATGACCAACAAAGGATCAACGATAACCGAGAGTACCCTCAACATGGTAAACTCCTAATACGATCAACAAAGTATCAACAATAATCGAGAATACCGTCAACATGACAGACTCCAAATGATCAACAAATGACCAACAATAACCGAGAATACCCTCAACAAGGTATACTCGAAATGATCAACAATAATGGATCTCAAAATGTACCCTCCCACTTTAGTTGAGAAGGATGACATATTATTCTTTTAAAAGTTTGATGGGATAGAGGGATTACACTAAATAGAGGTCATTCTTCTAGTCCCTCCGTCCTGCTCAAGATGTTACATTTCACCTAAAAAATCGTCCCTTAAGAAGTATTACAATTTATTAAATAACTCCAATCAAATCAAATTACCCCGTAATTCCTTTAATCCCACCACAACTCACCACAACCATCTTTTACCTTTATATCAAAGTCATATACTCGTTTGATACCTACAAAACTTATGCGTCTATCGCATACGTTCATTTTCTTAAAATACAGCAATATTTATTCCAAATATAACAATTAAACAAGAACGTACGTAGTATAAGTTGATTTTAGATAGGCGTTCTAATGTTTTATTTAGGAGAACGATGAAAAGCAGCATTTCAACCAAGATTTTTGCGGGCCCTCATGGCGGGGGCACAGAAACGAGGTCGTTTTAAGAGAACAATGCAAATTTGTGCCCTAGGAAACTATGGGTACAGTGGGGATAGGCATCGACGTCGTAGGCATAGCAGTGGCGCATGCGTCGAAACTAAGCACAGAAGTTTGATTATAGACTCAGGGCCCATTGGAATGTCAACATAGGGTACTCGGCCTATCTACAATTTATACCCTATTTTAATAACTACAAATTATATTTATTAATATTTAGTTGTATTAATAAAATATTATGTGTTTTTATTAAATTGTTTCATATAATTTTAAATATAAAAAGGTAAAAAAATAAATAAATTAAAAGTGGTGAGGGTAGATGGACTAATTCTTACAAAAAAATGGTAAGTGCTTGAGGGTAGACGACGGGCCTCTGAGTTCGTTACTTGATGAGCACGAACCATATATGTGTGATGTCAGGTAGGGTCTGATGGGGCCTTTGGAATTTCTTACTTGATGAGTACGGATAATATTTTGCTGTTGGGTCGCATCCCTAATTATACTCTGTTCCCATCTTTATCCATTTTATGAACCTTGGTCTGACCAACATGACCAAGTCTAAGATACCACTTAAGTGCTTGGTTTGTTTCATCTATACTATGTTTCCTAGTTATAATGTTCACATTACTTTTATTCTTTATATATATATATATTTATCACAAGTTCGTAAAAAAACATGGATCCAAATCCATAACAAAATTATAAATTAAACATGGATCTTGGAAATCTCGACTTACAGCTTGAAGTCCACCTGTAGACCCAGTAAGTTCCCCCCCCCCCAACAAAAAAAAAAAAAGAGACTCATTATTTAATCAGAAATGATGGAACACTCTGAACCACACTTCCAAACATACTTGTGTTTTATCACATGTTTTACTATTATTTTTATTATAATATTATTATAAATATTTTATCTGTAAAACATGCGGTACAACACTCATAAAGCACGGAGTGTGTATGGAGGTGTAGTTCAGGATGTTGCTATCACCTCTTTTTTAATACATACACCCTTGATCTGTTTTTACTATTTTTAAATTCTAATTATAAGTATATTTTATCAATTCTTTAACTAAAAAATGAATTAAAAAAATAATAAAAATAAGATATCGATGTATTATTTAACAAAAAACGAGTGTTGTTAACAACACAGTCCTTTGTTAAAATATTTTCCCTTTGATTTTAAATGTCATCTAAAAAAAAGATTAACATGTATCTAGAGCCGTAAACGAACCGAGCTGTTCGCGAACAAAGCTCGGCTCGACTCGTTAAGGACTCGGTTCGACTCGGTTCGTTAAGAACTTGAGCTCGAGCTCGAACTCGAATACAAAAATCTGTGCATTAAGAAAACGAGCTCGAGCCGAGCTTGGCCATGTGCGGCTCGAGCTCGGCTCGAGATCGGCTCGAGTTCGGTTCGGCTGGTTAAGCTCGATTAATAAATATATTTTTAAATTAATTTTTATATATATTTAAAAAATATATAATTTTTAATGATTATTTTAAAATATTTATTTTAAATAATTCAAATATATTATTTAAATAATTTAAAATATAATTATTCGCGAATAGCTCGAGCTCGGCTCGAGCTCGACTCGACTCGAGTTGTTCGCGAACAGCTCGAGTTCGACTCGTTTTATTAACGAGCTCGAACTCGAAAACATTTTTTGTGCGATAACAAAGCTCGGCTCGGCTTGGCTCGTCAGGGAAAAAAATTGAGCTCGGCTCATTTAGGTCAAAGTTTGGCTCGGCTCGTTTAGGTCAAAGTTCGGCTTGGCTCGATTCGCTTACAGCCCTACATGTATCAATATTAAAAGTGTATCTTTTGTGAATTGTTTTTGGTCAAAATAATTTTAGAAGTTAGAAAATACGGATAAGCACGTATTTTATCTCATATTTTACCTTTAGTTCGTGTATTTTTCGGAAAGTTTTCAATTGAAAGCCAATGAGTTAATTTTTAATGCTAATTCTCGATATGTTTTCTATGTTTTGATAGGACTCTTCACATTTTGGATTCCAATATTTATATTTTTATTTTATTATGGTTAAAAAATATTTTAAGTGTATTTAATAACTACATATCATTAATACTTCCAAAAAATATACATAAATGTTGTACCTATATCTCTACACTTTCAAAATATGTCATTCTCACTACCAAAAATAACACTATAGCCGACGACTAGCCGGAGAATGGCCGACGGCCGGCCGAAGTCATCGACTAAAGTCAGCAAGTTTAGCCAACGGCTAACTTGTTGTCGGCTAAAGTAGTTTAGCCGACGACTTTACTATTTGTCGTCGGCTAAACAATGGCACAACTACATAGGGGCGGGAGGGGGCGCCCGACCCCCCGAATTTTTTTTTGCGATGTAGGGGGTATATAGTTTTCGTGTAGAAAATTTTTGGTATATTCGGTTTCGACCCCCCATTTTAATTCGGTTTCGACCCCCCCATAGCGTTAGGAAAAAAAATTTAGATCCCGACTCCCCACTGAAAATTTTCTAGCTTCGCCACTGCGGCTAAAGTCAAGTTAGTCGTCGGCTAAAGTTTTGTAGTTTAGCCGACCGACCTCGGCCGACCAACTTTTAGCCGACGATTTTGGACTTTAGCCGACGACTTTTTGTTGTCGGCTAAAGTATAAACATTAGTAGTGTCTTATACACGTAACGCCAAATTCGATCTCGTATCGACTTTCATAGTTTGAAAGTATGCTAATTATGTGATAGATGAAAGTTAGGGTTGGCCGTTGGATTGGGCTGGGTCTGGCCAGTTTGGACTGGAGAATATTGAATTGGGATCGGTCCAACGGTATACTCGGCTGGCCGGTCGTGGGTTGATTTTGAGCCGGCTCGGATGGGTTAGCCCGTTCTTTTTTAAATGAAAAAAATATTCTTTTAGTATTTCAAAATTATATAAAATATATTGTTTTTATTAAAAAACTAAAATTGTATATTATTATATTATATATTTAAAATATATTATATAATAATAAATAATAGCAGGCTGAGTTGATTTTGTGTCGTGCTGAATCAGGCTTGTCATGAGCTAGATATAACTGGGTTAGGCTGGAATTCGTGCCCGACCACCTTCATAGTCGGTTGGGCCGGCCTGAGGCGGACCAACTCGAACAGATCAATGAACAAAAAGATCAGGCGGGCCAGGGCGAGATGGACTGGCCCGACCCATTGGTAGCTCCAGGTGAAGCATATGTTTTCTAACAAGTTAAATATACTTTAAGAAGATTAAATATATTTTCCTTTTGATTTTAAATGTTCTGTAAGAAAAAGATTAACATATATCTACATTAAAAGAGTATCTTTTGTGAATTATTTTTGGTCAAATAGTTTTAGAAGTTAGAAAATTCGGATATTTTTGCAAGCACGATGTAAATACATATTGTATCTCATATTTTACCTTTAGTTCGTGTATTTTTTATTAGTGTACAGTCCGTCGAAACTCGACGATTAATCATTTTATATTATAATTTACAAATAAAAACGTATAAATAATATAATACTTTTTTACGGTTTAGCCACTTGGAATCGTACCGCAGCAGTACACACCAATAAACAAACATGATGAAGATGAGATTCAACCACCCAAACTCATTTATAATTTATAAATTTATACTCGTTCTAAACCCGATTGAAAGATAATATTACTATTTATTTCAATTCAAAACTCGTATAGTAACACATAAAACAACGAGAGTATGATTCAGTCACTCAATTGTTATACGTTGATGAATCGGGCGAATAAATTAAACGTCAATAAATTAGCTTTAAAAAAATTAATTTGGCCAACTTAATGATTGACCAAATTACATTTTCAGTAAAAATAATACTATTTATTTGGTCAACTCGAAAATTGGTCAAATTAATTGCGATGAGAAATATGATGCTAAAATACACAGTGATTATTGTAATATCCGTACTTTCTATTTTTGGTAATTTCTATTATTGGGATATGTTCGTTTCGGACGACTTGCTTGTTACTGTTTTGGGATTCTGAACCTATTTTGTTCTTGGAGTTTTTCCGTTTGGACGAGTTTCGAAGATGTTTTTATGTAATTTTATCTTGAATTATATCTTGTCGCATGTACGTTCGATTCTCGTAAAACTCGTTCGTTTTTGTTATTTCTTGGTTTGTATAAGTTTGTATGGTTGAGTTGGTCGCGTTGAGACTTTCGGTTTGTTAATCCGACGTCGTATCGTGATTTTCGGGCACTTGTGCCATTTTTGTTATTTCCCATAAGTTTAGGGAATTTCACTTTCTTTGTCGTATTACGGACTCTCCGGTGGTCGGAGTTGTATTTTCTTTCAGCGCTCAACTCTGTCGTCTTGAATATTCCGTGTTTGTGTTTTCGGGATTCTGGCTTTGCTTTGCATTTCGATTTTGTCTTTGTCTGCGGGTGTCTTGGCAAGATCTTTGGGCTGCTTTTGAGTAGCGCACGCTACTCCTGGTTTCCTTGCGTGCGCTATCGTTGCGTGGTTAGCGTACGCTAACTTGGAGTTCGTAGCGTGCGCTAACGATTTCAGCGTACTGGGCAGTGGGGGTTCTGAATTCATATTCTGTACTCTGACCATCAGGTAGCGCGCGCTAAGGCTTAGGTAGCGTACGCTATCGGGTAGTGTTTAGCGCGCGCTAAACCTGTCTAGCACACGCTAGCGACGTCGGGCTGCTTCTGGACTGCCTGCATGCCCTGTTAGCGCACGCTATGCTTTGATGGTTAGCGTGCGCTAACAATGTATTATATATAGGACAGCAGCAGCCCAACTTCGTCATTTTCCATCCTTACTTCTTCTCTTCGGCTTTGAGCTATTCCAGACGAGGGTTAGGGCCGATTCCGACCAAATATCGTCATCCACTACCATCCGTGCATTCCTTGCGTGAATTCTTCAAGTTCTTAACATTTTCCACCATCCGAATCAAGGTAAGAATCCGTGAAATCCTTGTTTTGAAATTTTGGGGAAATTTTGGGAATTTCTTGTGATTTGACTCTATTAATCCGAATTATCATGAATTATTGCTAGACTTCAATCATATTCTTGTAATCCTTCGTTTTTATTGAGGATTTGTGGTTTTAAACTCCGATTTTTCCATTGTTCGTCACTTATAATCGACGATACCCTCATAATGTTCGACGAATTGTTCCAGCGGGTAGAACTAGGATGTATTCCTATGTTTTCGTAGTTTTAAGATTGGTTGTTTATCGTTATTGTGTTAGGATCGGATTTGTGAAGATTATTCGGGCCAAAACCTTTCCGTTCACCATTTTTCTTCACGTCGTGTTAACCAAGGCAAGTACATGTATTACATTCTGTTATGTGTGTTACATTTTCAAAGTGAATGATGAATTGTGGTTTTTCGGGTGCGTGATTTGTGTTCCTTCCACCCGGAGCGTTCGACGGGATGTCTAGGGGTCGATACTAAGGGGTACGGCCACGGAAGTGGACTTGGGTGCGTGTGTGGTTGAACTTCCACCCGGAGTGTCCGACGGGATGTCTAGGGGTCGATACTAAGGGGTACGGCCACGAAAGTGGTATCCCACCTAGAGCGTTCGACGGGATGTCTGGGGGTCGATACTAAGGGGTACGGCCGCGGGATACCAGTTGTGATTTTGTGATATCGTGATGAATTGATAACTGATTTGATTGCCAATGTAGTATTCCGGAATATTTATGGCAAATGATTTCTGCTTGAGATGATTGTGTAAAAATTGTATTTTGTATATAATATTGTGTAATTGTGTACTTGCACTAGCTATTCGAATGCTAACCCTTAAATGGGGGAAATGCGTCTTATGCATTTCAGGTACCGGGAAAGCTGAGGAGCAGGCACGGGACATGCACGCAAAGGATGGGTTGGCATGATTATGAGGCTCGAGTCTTTAATTATGTTGGGTCATTTATATTGTTTGAGTATCGGAATTTGAATGGTTTTATTGTATTTGGTTAAAGTCCCCTGCGTGGGCATTGGCATGGTATTGACTTATACTTTCACGTACTTCTATTAAAATATTTTGGCCGAGGCCGCGACCCATCTTTACATTAATGATTGTGTCTTTGGGATTTTTCTTGTATTGAATATGTGTCATGTGTTAGCCTGGTAGACCTCACGAGGGTTCTACGACGTGTAATGTCCCATTTGAGAGTTGGGGTGTTACAATTATATGAATTAATTACTCATATCTATTAAAATTTATAAAATCTATACGATTGATTATAAGTTGTTACAATAGTTGGTTCCCAATCAGCATATCCTCATTTACGATCGATGTGGTATCCAAAATTTTAGATCAACACGATTAATACTGGCCAAACTAAAATTCTCAATTAAGGTAAAACTACTTAGGGTTGTTCTCGGTCCGGTTCGGTCCGGGTATTGTCTTCCCGGGTCTTGACCATTATTTCGGTCCTTACCGGTTTCGGGTCCCAACTTCAATACATGTATCCGGACCTCTAATATTTCGGGTGAGTATCGGTCCCGGATATTTATGGCAGGTTCTCGGGTATCTTGGATCGTTAAAAGCCCTAATCACCAAAACCTCATAATCGAAACAAGACTAGGGAATTTTTTTCAAATGTATGCTAAGGAAATTAAGAGATAAAGTCTTTTAAACTTATTTTTTCGATATGTACTAATACCTTATACAATATTTTGTACGATATATGTTTACGAAAAATTACCGAGTTTTTTACCGGGTTAACGGTTTCGGTCCTTATCGGTTTCGGTTATAACTTCGGTGCCAGTATCCGGACCGCTAACATTTCGGGTGAGTATTGGTCTGAGGTATTATCGGGCACTTCTCGAGTATACTTGGATCGCTAACAGCCCTAAAACTACTAAATAAAAATGATATGAGATTCAAATTTTAAAAAAATAGTATTAATGTTCGACTTAATAATTGACCAAATTAAACACAATAGAAATAAAATTCTTAAACTTGTGTGTAGAATAACTGAGATTGAAAAATGCACATTGAATTCGAAGTATTTATTTAGGTTGTTTATTGGTGGAGTTCTATTTTGAATCAATATAGAATTCAAGATTTTAGATAAATAAAATTCTAAAATTAAGAGAATGTCACGTAGGAGAGAGAGTTAATGTTACACTTCAAATTCATAACGCTATTATATATTATATATATATATAAATTAATTTTTAATGATAATTCTCGAAATGTTTTCTATGTTTTGATAGGACTCTTCACATTTTAGATTCAAATATTTTTATTTTTATTTTAATATTATGAAAAAATATATTAAGTGTGTTTAATTGCTATAGATCTTTAATACTTACAAAAAAATATACATATATGTTGTACTTATATCTATACACGTCCAAAATATGTCATATTCTTATACACGTAGCGCCAAATTCGTTCTCATATCGACTTTCATAATTTGAAAGTATGCTAATTATGTGACGGATGAAGCTAGAGTTGGCCACTGGACTGGGCTGGAGAATATTGAATCGGGATCGGTCCAACGATATACTCAACTGGCCAGCTGTGGGTTGATTCCGAGCCGGCTCGGGCGGGTTAGCCCAGTCTTTTTTTAGATGAAAAAAATATTCTTTTAGTATTTCAAAGTTATATTAAAAGAACATTATTTTTATTATAAAACTAAAACTGTATATTATTATATTATATATTTAAAATATATTATATAAGTAATAAATAATAGCGGGTGGAGCTGATGCTGTGTCGGCTGAGTCAGGCTTGTCATGAGCTAGATAAGCCTAAGTTAGACAGAAATCCGAGCCCGACTATCTTCATAGTCGGTTGGGCCGGTCCTGAGGCGGACCAACTCAAATCAGATCGCTGAACAAAAAAATCAGGCGTGCCAGGGTGGCTGGATACCTTAAAACTGATTCCGTCCGTGAGATCACTACATAGTCGCATCTCGCTAATTCATCGACACGTATGTCGATGCGATGCACAGTTATGGATGGAACATCTGCACATCATATACACATTACGTATAGATGGATTAAGAGAAGATGCAGTGGGGACCCTTAAAACTTCCCGATACTTTAAAGAGAGGGCAAAATGTGTTGGAGAAATGGCAAAATGAAATAAAAAGAAGAGGTTATTTGCATTGCTGGTCCTTTAAGTATCGACTATTCGTACAAATCCGTAAACGTAAAACTTCAGTTTTTTGGTTTCCCTCCATTCGAGTAATCGAATTTCTTGTGTATGGATACCATCACTGAAACAATATTTCATCTATCAAAATCCTTGAGTAATAAGAAATCTCTGAAGCAAATCCAGATAATTCATCAAAAAGCTCTCTCTTTCGGCTTACAGAACAACATAGCCCTATGCAAAAACCTCATAAATCTATACATCTCATGCGGCGCACATCAATCCGCGAATTTAGTTTTCCGAAATATAGAGAACCCGTTAGACATCACGGTATGGAATGGCTTGATGGCAGCATACGCGAAGAATTCCATGTTTTCCGAGACCTTTTCAATTTTTCAAAGTCTGTCGCAGTTCCCTTATCTGAAACCTGATGGTTACACCTACCCGAGTTTGTTAAAGGCTTGTTGTGGATTAAAGAGAGTGGATTGCGGGGAAAAGATTCATACCCATTTGATAAAAACTGGGTTCCTGTCAGATGTTGTTATCGCCAGCTCTTTGACTAGTGTGTACGCGAAGTGTGGTGTGTTCGGATCAGCAGTGAGGCTGTTTGATGAAATGCCTCAAAGAGACTTAGCATGTTGGAATAATGTGGTCTCTTGTTATTATCAAAGTGGGCAGTGGGAGAAGGCCTTGGAATATTTCGAGAGGATGAGGAGTGTAGGATTGAGGCCCGACTCTGTATCGTATACGACAGCTATATCGGCATGTGCTAGGCTTTCGGATTTGGAAAGAGGGAGGAAAATTCACGAGGACGTGTTGAGTAGTGGGCTTGTGATGGATGCTTATGTGAGTGCTACTCTTGTGGATCTGTATGGGAAATGTGGCTGCTTAGAGAAGGCTAAGGAGATTTTTGACGAAATTAAGAACAAGAGCTTGGTTTCTTGGAATTCAATGATAGGAGGTTACAGTCAAATTGGGGACAGCGCATCGTGCATCGAACTCTTAGCAAGAATGAATGGAGAAAAAGTTAAATCGAGCTCGACAACCATGAGCAGCTTGTTAGTGGCCTGTGCTAAATCAGCACAATTGCAGCATGGAAGATTTATTCATGGTTATATTATACGAAACAATGTATTTAGTGATATCTTTGTTGAAGGGGCACTACTTGACTTTTATTCCAAGTGTGGAAATATTGCACAAGCAGAGAAGGTATTCGAAAAGATGTCGAAATCAGATATAGTTGCTTGGAATGTTATGATTTCCGGTTATGTATCCGCAGGGTGTTACTTTGAAGCACTTCGCGTATATGATGACATGAGATCAAAATGTATGAAACCCGACGCGATTACCATCACTAGTTCATTGGCAGCTTGTTCGCAATTAGCTGCCTTGGAGAGAGGCAAAGAGTTGCATAAATACATCACAGAAAGTCGGTTGAATTCCAACGAAGTAGTTATGGGAGCCCTTCTTGACATGTATGCGAAATGTGGTGTTGTAAAAGAAGCTGTATCTGTATTCAACCAGATGCCGACAAAAGATTTAGTTTCATGGACTTCGATGATCGTGGCCTATGGATCTCACGGCCAGGCATTCAAAGCCTTGAAGGTTTTTGAAGAAATGCTGCAGAAAGATATAAGACCAGACAGAGTTACCTTTCTTGCGGTAATTTCAGCTTGCAGTCATGCAGGATTAGTTAACGAGGGGCGGAATTGTTTTGATTTAATGGTAAATGAGTACAAGATCCGACCGACAACTGCCGAGTACTCGAGTCTCGTAGATCTCTTGTGCCGTGCTGGGAAATTAAACGAAGCATACGAGATCATCCAGAAAAATTCTTTCATTAAAGAGGATGTTGACTTGTTAAGCACACTATTTGCTGCATGCCATTTGCGTGAGGAAGTGATTTTAGGGGAGAAAGTTGTGAATCTCCTCATTGAGAAGAGTCCGGACGATCCATCAGCTTACGTCGTTCTTGAAAAGATGTATGCGGCTAGCAAGAAGTGGGATGAGGCGCGTAAGATTAGATTCAAGATGAGAGAATTGGGCTTGAAGAAAAGCCCCGGATGTAGCTGGATTGAGGTCGATAAGAGAATCCAGTCGTTCCTGGCAGATGATAAGACGTTTGGGCAAGCAGAATCTGTTTACGACTGCTTGTCGATAATATATGGTCACATGGAGAAGGATGAAATGGCAGCACTGTAACGGATAGTTCAATTTGAGGGGGCGTCTTACATTTTTCCCCATGGTAAGATTTTTTCTTTTTACTTTACATTTACAGGGAAACTAGCAGGTCGTATGGTCCGATTCTGTCAAATGTAGTTTGAGGTTACAGAGAGTTAGTACAACCAGGGGCTGAACTGCTAAAAGTCCTGTTTGTCAAACTGTATATTACTAGATTATTGAAACTTTACATTAAAAAATTGATTGGAATCTAATATAATAATTGCATTTTGATGAAGATACTTGTTTTTGTTCTAAAAAACCAAAATTGGAAACGGAATGTATTCTGTCAGACAGTCTGACACAAGTTTTTGCGTACCATGATTAGTACATTATGTTTTGCAGGTGCTGTGGCAAATCACTATATTCTACTTATAGCCTATAAATACAAACGAAAGCAAGCAAGCATTACTCATCACCTACATCTTTCTGAAAGAGATGCTTTGATAGAAAAACAAAAACTGACATAATATGTCTATACCATCTCTTACAACTTCTTAAAACCAATGGGGACAGAAATAGGCACCGATACAAGCATATACATACTGAATTTCTAATACCATGCACTCAAACGCCTTCCGATCTCAAACGAGAAATATGCATCGATAAAAGCACAGCCAACCTGGCGCCGGCTGACCTCACGAGCTCACGATTATCCCACCGGCTCGACGTGACATCACTTCTTTCTTCCATTTCTACCCCTACAACCTCTTTCACCGATTCCGTTCCGATGTATTTATATCGATTAATTAATCCAATTAATTAATCATATCAAATACATAATAATATAATTAATTTCTCCAAGAAATAATTATATTTATGAATTAAATTAATCACCCAGTAATTTATTTAATTCATTAGGCCGTAAATTAATTTATCCAATAAATCGATTTAGACATCCAATGTCCCAAATTTAATTAGACATCCAATGTCCAATAAATTAGATATCCAATATCTAATATTAATAATGAGAGAATAAGCTAGATTCATTCCGTCGTCAATCCTATTGCGCGACTCGGTAGGTTCGTCTCAGTCAGCAATGGGAGGAACCAAAGAGTAGTAGCACCACCTAGCCAGCCTGGCGGCCTACACCGCACCTGGCGAGAACGAATGATTGGGATCATTCAAGAACCATTCTGTCGTGAATACCAGTATACGTATAAACCCTTCTTTCACATGTCCCGATCAAGTTATAGGATCACGGTCAGTCAAACCCTATCTGTACTTGACGCTATGCATGCGTTAATGCAAATCGAGATCATCGAGCTCTCATGTATCCAATACAACTAGCTCCAATGCTTTGACCAAAGACTTATGACCTCATATGCCAATAACCGCATAGGACATATAACCCGTTCACTAACAGGAGAAAGAATTCTATCTTGGTATTCAGTAGGACCTGCTACTTGCCCATCAAGATGCACGTCGAGGTTGACCCCGCCTCCCGGTTTACAGGGTCGAACTACTCTAATGAAAATCTTGACGTCACAAGCACATCCCTACTAAATCCTCAAGTCGAAGGTTCACGAATACCTATCACAACCTTTCGATTCCGTCATTGACTGTCCCAGAGTGAAATCCGTGTGACGAATCGAGGGTGAGTCGGTTCGAGTATACTAATCCAATTAGCATACCTATAACGTGTGCTTCCACTAACCATTAGTGTTCGACAGGCACTCTCCATGTCAAAGAACGCGTCATACAAGTCTTCACATAAACTTAACGCCCAGTCAAGTTTCATCGACTTGCGAACGATTAAGTATTTGAGCTATAAACATTTCCAGTGCCGACCCCCTTATCCAATAAGGAGTGGAATGTTTTGCTCTCAAATACACGCACTAGTTTCTATATGTATATTTACGAGTTAGGAATGTCAGGAACTACGAGTAAATAAAGAAACATTCATTGCCTTATATAAATGATTTACATAATTACAAGTACAATGCCCTCACTCAACAACCTCTGAGTGGCATTCGAGGGCATACTTCTAACAATCTCCCACTTGCACTCAATGCCACACACTATGGTATCTAATACCCATGTTTTCCAGATGACGCTCTAAGCTAATCTGAGAAAGTGGTTTGGTCAGTGGATCAGCGACGTAGTCGGCTGACTCTACTCTATGAAGCACAATATATCTCTTTGCGAAAAAATTCTCTTACGAGATGATACTCTCTCTCAATATATTTGGTACTGTTATGAAACCTCGGCTCCTAGGCCTGTGCTACCGCTCTGGCAGCGCAGCACAAGGTGTCACGTGAAGTTTACCCAGTAACTTCTAAATCCTTCCTTTGGAGGCTGCTTTATACTCAGCCTAATAGGTGTAATTAGCAGTCGCGCTATACTTGGCATTATGCCAAGATACTGCTCCTCCATTAAGAGTAAATATGTAGCTAGAAGTAGACATCGAATCGTCTTTCTATCCTTGGAAGTCCAATTCAGTGAATCCCACCACATTC
Organism: Orobanche coerulescens; assembly: GCA_033398695.1. Classification (NCBI taxonomy): domain Eukaryota; kingdom Viridiplantae; phylum Streptophyta; class Magnoliopsida; order Lamiales; family Orobanchaceae; genus Orobanche; species Orobanche coerulescens. The sequence goes on along the minus strand of CM065807.1, from coordinate 8,504,486 downwards.
AGTTCTCCACCACCATATTTAGGAACCAGATCTCTAGTCCTTCTAAAGTACTTGAGAACGTTCTTTACGGTGGTCTAATGTTCCCTAACTGGGTTAGCCCGAAATCTACTTACCACGCTCCCGGCATGCGCAATGTCAGGTCTCGTACACAATAAAGTATAAGGCTACCCAATTTTCGAAGCATATATATTTTTCAATTCCTTTCATTGTTCCTCACTATGAGGACACATCTTCAAGGTGAGTTTTATTCCATGTCGCATCGGAAGGAACCCTCTTTAAGATCTAATCTATATATAGGGCTTGGGAAAAACTTATCATTCTCTTCGATCTATCCCAGTAGAGTCGAATCCCAAGAATATAGGTTTCTTCTCCCAAGTCTTTCATGGAGAAATTACTCGAAAGCCAAGCTTTCACATAACTGAGCATTCCCGCATCATTTCCTATTAGTAGAATGTCATCTACATATAGTACTAAGAATGTGATCTTGCTCCCACTAACCCTCTTGTATACACAAGGTTCCTCTTCATTTTGCACAAAAGTCAAACTCTTTGACTGTCTCGTCAAAACGAAGGTCCCAACTACATGAAGACTGCTACAGTCCATTTCATGGAGTCTACATCCACCATTGCTAGGTCATTGGTCGCGGGTCAGTCTCTTGTTTATCACCTAGAACCTCGTGGAAACCCAGTTCCTCCAAGTGCATAAATCTATACCTCTCAGGTAAATGAGACACCCTACTAGTCCTACGAGGTGGTTGTACTTGTGTTTCAGAAGGCTCGGTTCTATTTTCTTGCACAGGTGTCTCCTGAGGAGTTTCATTGTATTCTTCCAAAGAAATATTTCTACCTGCTTCGCCTTCCTGAATGAACTCATCTTCCAGGAAGTGTGCATGCAAAGCAACAATGATCTTTTGATCTTTAGGAATGTAGAATAGATAACCCATCGCCTCAGATGGGAATCCAATGAAAACGTCTCCTCACGGACCTCGCTTCCATTTTGTCCACCTTAGTCTTCTTGACATAGGCGGAACATCCCCAAAGCCTAATGTGATTAAGACTTGGTTTCCTGCCCTCCCACATCTCATGTGGAGTTTTTAGGAACGGATTTGGAAGGACATCTATTCAAGATATATGCAGCAGTCATGAGTGTATACCCCACAGGTAAATCGGTAAGTTAGTATAGCCTAGCATGGAACGGACCATGTCCAACAAGGTCTGGTTCCTTCTTTCTGACACACCATTTAACTGAGGAGTGCCTGGAGGTGTTAGTTGTGATACTATTCTATGTCCCTTCAGGAATTTGTCAAACTCCGTACTCATATCCTCGCCACCTCGGTCCAACCGAAGTGCTTTGATATGATTTCCAGTTTATTTCTCGACTAGGGCCTTAAATTCCTTGAATTTCTCAAAGGCCTCGGATTTATGTTTCATTATGTATACATAACCATACCTAGTATGATCATCTGTAAATGTAATGAAATATTGATATCCGTCACGTGCTGCTTCCAAAACACTACATACGTCGGTATGGATTAATCCCAGTTTATCAGCAGCTCTTTCAAAAGTCCCTGTGAAAGGGGACTTAGTCATTTTGCCTCTAAGGCAAGATTCACAAGTTGGAAAGGGATCCGATCCCAATGGACCCATAAGTCCATCTTTTTCCATTTTGTAAACCTTGGTCTGACCAACATGACCAAGTCTAAGATGCCATGTCAAAACTTGATTGGTTTCATCCCTACCACGCTTCCTAGTCATAGTATTCACAACGACTTTGTTACTGAGGGTTAGATGATACAGTCCATTTAACAATGTAGCAGTGCCCGCTAGTTTATTTCTGAAATAAATTTTGCAGGAACCATCACCAATGAAAAATGAAAAGCCTTTCCGATCCATGACCGGAATGGATACAATATTTTTATGCCCCTTGAGCAAAACAAGTACATCTTCTAAAGTCAGAACAAAACCGGATTCTAAACCCAAAAGAAGTGATCCTATGTTAGTTGCTTCGACACTATGCCTGCTTCCGACAGTGATCATTACTTCTCCAGCTCTAAGCTTCCTACTTTGTTCCAGATCCTGATTCACGATACAAGTATGAGAACTAGCACCAGAATCCAGTATCCAGGATGTAGGAAATACAGTAGCAGAACAATTTGTTTCCAAAACTAAAAGTTCTGTACCTGAAGCGCCATGAAGAATCGGACAGTCCCTTGCCCAGTGGCCCAGCTCACTGTACTTGAGACATGCGTCCTTTTTCTTCTTGTTCTTCGGAACCATTGGGGCCTTGCCCTTACCCTTGAGGTCCTCGACTTGTGGTCCCATCTGCTTCTTGGTCTTTTTCTTCTTGTTCTTGGACTTCCGAGATCCAGAAGAAATCACAAGGGCAGACTCCTTCATCCGCGAAGTCTTCATCTGAGACTGAGCGGTCACAAGTTTGTTCATTAGCCCAGCTAAGTTACATGCAATCTCATTGCAGTTGAAGTTCATAACAAACTGTGAGAAGGATTCAGGGAGAGACTGTAGGATAAGGTCGGTTTGAAGAGAAGTATCCATCTTAAAATCAAGAGCCTCCAATCTCTCGATCATGGATATCATTTTGAGGACGTGGTCTCCAACCTTCTCATCTTCCTTCATCCTTGCACCGAACAGTTGCTTGGATATCTCATATCTAGCAGTTCGACTGTGCTCACCATAAAGCCCGGTTAAGTGAGATAGAATCTGCCTAGCAGAAGTCATTTTCTCATGAGCTCTCTGAAGCTCATTAGACATGGAAGCCATCATATAAGCACGGACTTTCGCGTCATCCTTAACCCACTTTTCGTGGTTTTCAATCTCTTCCTGATTGGCTCTTGTCCGCACTGGAGGCACCGGAATGTCCATCTCTAAGACGTATCCCAGTGCCTCTATACTGAGGACTATCATCAGGTTGCGGAGCCAATCCACAAATTTAGGTCCGATCAAGGTGTTCTTTTCGAGTAGAATTGCGAGTGGGTTCATTGTCATATTGAGAGTTATGTCTGCATTAAGTACGACAGATTAATTAGTGACTCGTTTAATTATGTTCTGAGTATAGAATTAAGGCCTTTTCTATTCTTGTAACCCAGCTCCCACTATTTTTATTGGAATAACACTCTCCCATGTGAAATCCGGAAGTATCATCACTCTACTTCATAGTGGTGATCGAGTTCTTTATAAATCTTAATAGAGGGCAACCGAACAGGTTTCTAGTCTATTAATTTTCATAAAGTGGTGTCCAACACCAACCCATCTAATGGATGATTCAATCTTCTTTTTCCCCTTATTCACTCCCCTCAACCTATACAGTTTCTATGGTTCGTGAACAAGTTAAGTTTATACCATCGACGCAAATCAGTTTCACAATTGAATCTTATCCGGCAACCTATCAGATTTCTAGGGATAAAATTCGCTCCAACCGAAGGCATCCAATGCACTCCCTGTAATTTATCCGTCCTCCCCGAACGACTACCCTGATAACTCGGAAGCATAGCACATCCGGTTTGGATTTCAATTTCCCGAAAGCTCGATGGAGGGAAGGAAAACCTTGAAACCTTATAAACTTAATAATTTGTCGTGTGAGAATTTTCGCGATTAACGTTACACTTTGCACATTAATCATTTAAGCGCGTTTGTGGCATTCATACAATATGAAACAACCATTCACAACCTAGTTGCTACCAACATGTGGTTCATGGACCGTTCCTAGAAAACAAAAAAACTCCATAATCAAATTACAAGTCTTCGTCTTAAATCTTCATCTTCTCGAAATGGATCTTCCTCCGGTCTTCGTCATTACATATAAATTTTACTTTGAAAATTGCATCCTAGATACAAATATTTCTAGTAAAATAAATAGGCTCAAAACAGGCTTTACAACCCAATCGAATAAAACGAACGATTCAAAACTAAGTCCACGAACCACATCCCCATTCAAAAGCATTCATCCAATAAATACTATATAAATGGAAAGCGTAGAGATACATTGATTCAATTAACAATACGAACTGATCCAATCGATTAACACAATCGGTAATATCACAATGTTCAAAATAATTCGGTCGACCATAATTATTCCAATTAATCGAATTTCCCTTATAAAATGAAATATCATAAATCATTTTAATCATATTAAATCCAATTTAACATGCGGGAGATTAATTTTCAAGAATACACGAAAAAATCGAGCCGGGTAACTTACCATTAAACGAAATATTAGAGATACGAATATTAAACGAAACACAAGAGATACGAGAACTTACCCTTGTAGTCCGTTGATTAAATGGATTCCTTCTCTTGAGCTATTCCCCAAGCTTTAGTTGAATATCCCTACGATCCAATGCGCTCCAAGCACTTAAATGATCCAACGCCGAAAGGACAACGTCTCTACTTGTCACGCGCCGGAAAAATGACCGGAATGACAATCACCCAATTAAGCTCTAAGGTTACGGCTAGAATTGGATGATGAAGCTCTTGGATTTGATGAATATACTCCAAGTATGTTTATCAAAATTTCTCTCAATATTTTCTCTCAATTCTCTCTAAGAAAAATGAAAAAGTAGTGAATGAAGAAGATGAAGATGAGTGTTGAACTCAAAGTCACTCTCTCTCTCTCTCTCAATGTTTGATACGTATGAATGCACCAAAGGTTGAAGTGAGAGATGTCAAGTCTTCCTTTTATTCTTCAACTCACAATATATTATTCCCAACCAAATAATGTGCATGATACTTGTCCCCTCAACACATGAGATTCCAAACATCATGATGGGGACAAGTCAAAACACACATATGGATATAAGTGGGTGGAGGGGCGGCCTTGATGAATGATAAGAAGAGTTCGGTCCGTTTCGGACTCCCGTGAGTCCAAACAGATAAACTCCGATTCCATTCCGATGTGTTTATATCGATTAATTAGTCCAATTAATTAATCAAATAAAATACATAATAATATAATTAATTTCTCCAAGAAATAATTATATTTATAAATTAAATTAATCACCCAGTAATTTATTTAATTCATTAGGCCGTAAATCAATTTATCCAATAAATCGATTTAGACATCCAATGTCCCAAATTTAATTAGACATCCAATGTCCAATAAATTAGATATCCAATATCTAATATTAATAATGAGAGAATAAGCTAGATTCATTCCGTCTTCAATCCTATTGCGCGACTCGGTAGATTCATCTCAGTCAGCAATGGGAGGAACCAAAGAGTAGTAGCACCACCTAGCCAGCCTGGCGGCATACATCGTACCCCAACTGAGAACGAATGATTGGGATCATTCAAGAACCATTCTGTCGTGAATACCAGTATACGTATAAACCCTTCTTTCACATGTCCCGATCAAGTTATATGGTGACGGTCAGTCAAACCCTATCTGTACTTGACACTATGCATGCGTTAATGCAAATCGAGATCATAGAGCTCTCGTGTATCCAATACAACTAGCTCCAATGCTTTGGCCAAAGACTTATGACCTCATCTGCCAATAACCGCATAGGACATATAACCCGTTCACTAACAGGAGAAAGTATTCGATCTTCGTATTCAGTAGGACCTGCTACTTGCCCATCAAGATGCACGTCGAGGTTGACCCCCACCTCCCGGTTTACAGGGTCGAACTACTCTAATGAAAATCTTGACGTCACAAGAATATCCTTACTAAATCCTCAAGTCGAAGGTTCACGAATACCTATCACAACCTTTCGATTCCGTCATTGACTGTCCCAGAGTGAAATCCATGTGACGAATCGAGGGTGAGTCGGTTCGAGTATACTAATCCAATTAGCATACCTATAACGTGTGCTCCCACTAACCATTAGTGTTCGACAGGCACTCTCCATGTCAAAGAACGCGTCGTACAAGTCTTCACATAAACTTAACGCCGAGTCAAGTTTCATCGACTTGCGAACGATTAAGTATTTGTACTATAAACCTTTCCAGTGCCGACCCCCTTATCCAATAAGGAGTGGAACATTTTGCTCTCAAATATACGGACTAGTTTCTATATGTCTATCTACGAGTTAGGAATGCCAGTAACTACTAGTAAATAAAGAAACATTCATTGCCTTATATAAATGATTTACATAATTACAAGTACAATGCCCTCACTCAACAACCTCTGAGTGGCATTCGAGGGCATACTCCTAACACTATATTGGTGCATGATCACTTCGATAGGGACTTGATGTTCTGCATTCCTGGCTTCCTACAAAAGATGGGCTGTGTTAGTTTATGAACTATGTTACTAGTTAAGGTGAATTCCTGGTCTGCCTTTGATATTTGCTTCCAACCAAATGTCTCTTCTTGGTCCAGGAGAATTAGTAATAAAAAAAGCTTAAATACTAGTTTGGGAAATATGGTAGTTTAGGTTCGGTTGGGAAACAAGTCGCATGAATTAAAATGCTGAACTACTGAAATTTTTAGTTCTTTTTACAGTATGATAATTGATCTTTTTTTCACCGCCCATTCTACCTACTGTCCCCTCCTTGGATGTAAATCCGAGGTTTGTCATTTTAGGGTCTAGTTTCGCTTTTCACCTTTTGGTAGGGACATTGTTGCTTTGCAGGCATGGTTCTTGCTTGGGAATTGTTTGAAGGTTTGTTAGTTTGAACTGATGGTAATTAAATTTTGTGTTGTATAAAAAACTGATATCTACTCTAATGACTTTTCTAATGATTTCATGTTGCCTTCTACGATATTGTTTTAATTTTTGGTGTTTCTTTTAAGTTTGATGTTTGAATTTTGCTTATTTTCTATACTTTAGACATATAGAGAAACATATTTATTTGTTGAAGTTTTTGTATTAGGTAAACTACTTGGCAACTGATTTGTTTGCTTCACGTGCCGATGTTGAAGATTTGAAGAAGAAAGTTGATAAGTATAATCGTCTGATGAAAAGCAATGATGTGCTAAAGAGAGGCTTGGTCGTTTCGAAGCATATGATATTTTTTAATCCTTTTTGTCCTATTTGTGGTGTTCATGATGAAATAGATAGAATTTTATTACACATTCTTTGTCTTTGTTATGATATGTATCTGATTTTGAATAACGCATGTTATTTTTTTAGATGGGATGATATGAAATTATTGGCTCTTATATTATTGAGCTCTTGTGGTTGATGGTTAGTTATAGGTGAATATAGATTTTGGCAATGAATTTTAAATTGAAATGTGAAATACTATTATATATTACTGCAGAAAATACTAATATATATTATACAATAACTGAAGTAAAAAGTCTTTTTTTTACTATGCCAATAACCAAAGTTAAAGGCATTCTTTTACTTCACTTACCCCCATATTTGGATCATAATTAAAAAAACCCGAGATATACTTCGGTTATTAGGATATTAGACTTTGCATAAAAAGCAAAGTCTAAAGTATATCTTTTACTACACGAACATAGACTTCGGTAATTATAACGTTTTTACTTCAGATACTATCCGAAGTCTTTGACGTTTATTCTTATAGTGGGCCATTTCACCACAGAGTGTTATTTTCGACTTGTTTCTCCCTGGGACGTCATTTTTGTTTTGTTTTTTTGCCCCGTGACATTTGTCTTTACCAATTTTCTCTGTGGCATCATTTTCGATAGTTTTCGCCCGAAATATAATTTTCGATCCTTTTCGCCCAGTGACATTACTATCGATTTTTTTCCGCACCGGACCATTATTTTTGATTTTTTTTGTGTAGGGGCTTTATTTTCGACTGCTTTAATCTCGGGATATTATTTTTGACCCTTTTCACCCAAGAAAATTATTTCTTCCTAGATAAATGATGTCTGAGGGTGAAACAGGTAGAAAATAACGTTATGAGGTAAAATAGACCGAAAATAAATCCCAATGTGAAACGGGTCAAAACAGTGGAAATGAAGTCCTACGATAAAACATGTCGAAAATAATGTCACTTGCCAAAAAAAGTCGAAAATGATGTATTGGGACGAAATAAGTCGAAACTATTGTCCCCTGACATCCTGGAATGAAACGGGTCGAAAATGACACTTTATAGCAAAATGAATAAAAATAATACCTCGAGACCAAAACATGCAAAAATGACATCCATGGCAAAATGGATCTAAATAACACCATACGGCGAGCGTGTCGAAAATAATGTCTCGAGGCAAAGTGTGAATCCCTGGGTGAAATGGATCGAATCTTGGGCAAAAATAATAATAAGTAATATCCTGGGGCAAAACGGGTTGTGAATAATGTCTCGAAGTGAAAATTATCGATAATAACGTCATAGGGCAAAATGGATCGAAAATAACACTTTGTGGCGAAATGGGTCAAAAATAATATTTTGGGGTAAAAACGGTAGAAAATAACATTCGAGTTGAAATGAGTTCAAAAAATATCCCAGAATGAAAGTCGAACATGACGTCCAATGATGAAACTGGTCAAAAATAATATCATGAGGCGACAATTAAAAATAATGTCCATGGGCTAAACAGGTCGAAGTTCACACTCTGTGGCGAAACGGATTGGAAATATGTCTCAATGCAAAAATAGACGAAAATGACGTCCATGATGAAATGCTTTGAAAATAACACCTTGTTGTAAAATGCTTCGAAAATATTATCCAAGGAAGAAGACAACCAATGTGGCATCCCAGATGCAACGAGTCGAAATAATATCACCGAAAAGAGTTGAAAATTATGTCACGGGCCGAAACATGTCGAAAATAATATCTCTCGGCGAAAACAATCAGAAATGATATCAGGGAAAGCGAGTAAAAAATAACACTATATATGGCGAAATGGATCAAAAATAATATCTTGGAGAAAAACAATCGAAAATGACGTACTGGGCTGAAACAGCTCCGAAATAATATCCTGGACAAAAACAGTCGAAATGATGTCATAGGACAAAATGAGTCGAAAATAATGCTCTGAGGAAAAAATAGTCGGAAACAACATCTTGGTGTGAAACTATTCGAAAATAATATCCGGTAAGATAACAGTTGAAATACGTCCCAGGACGAAATGGATCGAAAATGTTACCATATGATGAAACAGATCGAATTTAATATCTCGAGGCGAAAAGAGACAAAAATGATATCCCGAGATGATACGGTTTAAAAATAACAACTTGTGGCGGAACGGGTCGAAATAATATCACGGGGCGAAAACAATTGATAGTGGCATTCCCAGTGAAATTAGTTGGAAATAATCCCCAATAATAGTTGAAAATAACGTCTTAGAGCGAAATGGGAAAATAATGTTCCGCCATCAAGTCGAAAATGACATCCCATGAAGAAACAACTTGAAAATAATTTATCGGAACAAATCAAAAATGACTTTCCAGACGAAACATACCAAAAATAATGTCCCATGGAGAAAATAGTCGCAAATGACGTTACATGATGAAAATGGTCAAAAATGACACTTTTTGGCAAAACGGGCAGAAAATAATATCTCGAGACAAAAACAAACGAAAATAACATCTCACGATGAAATAGGTCGAAAAAAACACCTTGTGGTAAAACGGATCGAAAGTAGCTTTGAGCGACTATAGTCAAAGTAGTTTCCTGTTGTGAAACGAGTCGAAGATATGTCCCTGAAACAATTGAATCAAGCCGAGCCCAAGTCGACCCATTGGTTAGCTCTACTTGTTGAAGTTCAACAATCTATTGTATCTCATCGTGGCCTCAATTCTAGCCAAACCAACAATGTATGAACAAATTTTGCTCCGTTGCGTATCCTCTGAGATTTATACTCCATCCATTTTATTTGAAGAGTCGATTTTGCGAGTGCATAATTTTGTATTTTTAGTCGTTAAATGTGAAACTCTTTCTAAACCACATATTTCAACTTTTTTTTTGTAATATTCTTGTCCGATAAGGTACTATTCTTATTAATATAACAAAATAAAATAAAACTATGTAATATATTTATAAAATTTAACTAGGTATTAATATTTTATTTTAAAAATTGACTCTTCTCATTGAAAAAAAAAAAATCATATTTTCAAAGTTCAAATTGGACGGAGGGGGTGTTTTTTTTTCTTCCTTTCTTCTCATGAGTTTTTTATCCTATTAATATACCAACCTGTATTTTCAAACTCCGCTTAGTGTGCTATTGCGCGCTACGGGGCCGAAGCGCGACGTAGCGCGGCCTAAATAGCGTTCTGCACAAATAGCGTGCGCTTTTTGCTCATGTAGCGCGCTATTTACGCTATAACGTACGCTATTGTGCTACTTAGGGAAAAATTTGCGCTATTTGTGCAAAAAACTGTCAATGCCTGATAACATAATTTTTTAAGGGTAAGTAGTCTTTCTCAAACAAAATAGTTTATTTTCACATTGATCGGCTTTAGAAATGAAAACATCCACATGCCAAAAAAATGGAATCAAACCCTAGGAGAAGGCTGCGCACGCGTAGAAGATTTGAGACTGAGATGTGCGATTTTTGGTGCCTCTCTGAACTCAAAGAACTGCGCCTCTCTTGGAATTGTACATAATTTACTAGTATAAGTATATTTTTATTTCTTTATGGTTTTATGGTTAATTATCTCGTTGATTTATCAATATAAGTATATTTTTATTTTTTAAAATTGATAATTTACATGCTCGAATAGCTTACGCTATGCGTTACGCTATGCTACGACGAAACAAAAACGCTACACATGTAAAAAGCGCTATTTAAAACACTGATACCAACTCATTTAGAAGATGCCCAATTTAAGCAAAATTAGTTTGCACATTGATGGATTTTTGCAGAAAATGTTTTGACATGGATTTTCCCCATAAATTTTGCAGATTATAATTTCCATAGGACTACAGACGGGGACCAACCTCTATAATTATAGTATTAAAATTTCTACATATCAACATATCTACATGCAACTATCACTGAAACATACAAAATCTTCTATGGTACTATGGTGCATGAAGCTATACCATGATACATCATGAGCATTATTTGCAGGATTTCTTTGCAGAATGAGTAATCTTTCCAAGTACCAAACTGTACTCTCTCTCTCTCTCTCTCTCTCTCACACACACACACACACACACACAATTTACTTGTATTAACAACAAAGACTACTAAAATTTTGCCACTCACCACCACATCTTGAAGCACTGAAGCTACCTCCTCCCAGAAGCAGTTTTTGAATCTGTGAGATTGAGAGAAGAGTAAAATTAAATGTCCAATGTGGTAATGTATTAATTTAGATTTAATTGCAAATGAGACCATAAGCTTTATAAAATTATTATAGACATCAAATTGAAATTTGTATATGTTTAACAAAATACTGCCTCAATAGGTGCAATTTGTAAAATTATAAGATTTCAAGTACGATTTTGTAATTAACCCAAAGATTACCATTACCATTTGTTGCGAAGCAGGTCCAACGGGAACGTATGAGCACCGGATGACTACACCTTCATCAAATCCTATCTTCAAAACATGATCCATATTCATCACATCAACCTTCACTTCCATAAACCTCTGATTGATCTCTTTGATCTCTTGCAACAGCATATCAATAGGCTGCAAAGATCGTCCATACGTACAAATGGAACAAGAAAAATGAGTATTAATTACACCACAACACGAATAAATCCAAGGCAAGACGTATGCAAATTGATCATGACCAGGAGTTCGCATTAAGATTTATGCAACTAAAATCTTATATTTCTAGGGTTAATTTACAAAAACTACCCTTGAAGTTCAACTTAATTAAAGAAAACCCCATTTATTATGAAGAGAACTTACTGTCATAATTGCAGTATTGGCTTTATTATGGTGATTATTTCCACTTCTTCGCACACATATTCAATCCAAATAATTATCAACACACACACACACACACACAAACATATATATATATATATATATATTTATATATATATATATATCAAATTTATTTCGAAATTGACCACAGTTCAGGATATAATTATAACTGAAACCATAAATAAGAAAAAAAAATTAATTAAAGAAGAACCACTCACTACCAATGTTTATACTTTAGCCGACAGCTAAAAGTCGTCGGCTAAAGTCGAATGTGTTGTAAATGGTCTCTTCAAGTGTTAGATGGTGATATATTCTGCACAAAAAAACATGTAAGACTTTAGCCGACGGCAAGTCGTCGGCTAAAGTACATTAGCCGTCGACTAAACTTGACTTTAGCCGACGGCACGTCGTCGGCTAAAGTATACAAGTCGTTGGCTAAACTACAAAACTTTAGCCGACGACTAACTTGACTTTCGCCGACGACCAATAGTAAAGTCGTCGGCTAAACTACTTTAGCCAACAACAAGTTAGCCGTCGGCTAAACTTGCTGACTTTAGCTGACGACTTCGGCCGGCCGTCGGCCGTTCTCCGACTAGTCGTCGGCTAAAGTGTTATTTTTGGTAGTGACTCGTGAGTATATCGATGAATCTGCACAAAACCCTAGGTTAGGTAATTACATATCCTCCCATTTTTTCCCCAAATAAATTGGGACTACTATAACCTCATTACCACGAGGTTGTCGTCGTCACTATGCATGTTATCTAAAATTCATTAAATAAACATAAATAAATATGGTGTTAATAAGGCCCGGCAAACTCCTATGTATGCTGTTCCTATGTATCAACTGGTCAAAAAGATGAAATGTTTGAAGCCACACTTAAGTCCCTGAATAAAAGAGCTTTTGATAAAATTGAAAAACAATTTCTGAAGGCAAAAGCTGCTTCGGAAGAATGCCAGCAGATTCTCCAACAAAATCCCTTAAATCATACTGCTTCTGCTCAAGAAAGAAATGCTGCTAAATGTTATAAGGATACCAGGAAAGCATATATTAGCTTTCTCTCTCAAAAAGCCAAAATCAAATGGCTTAAAGATGGGGATGAAAACACTTCACTTTCACAAGGCTATCAAGATTAGGCAATTTAAGCAGAGAATTATTTCTATCACAGGTATGGATGGTGTGACTAGGAATGATACTAAAGGCATTGAGGAGGCTTTTGAACAATATTACATTCACCTTCTTAGTAGTAATCCTGAGAGTAGAACTAACATTCAGCAGGAGATTGTGAACCTTGGTCCTATCATCAATGAACAGCAAGCTGAGACCCTCATGCAACCCTTCACTGATGATGAGATCAAAAAAGTAATCTTCTCTATTCCTGGGTCCAAGGTTCCAGGCCCTGATGGATACAATTCTACCTTTTTCACATCAGCCTGGAGTGTTGTTGATAATGATGTTTGTGTTGCAGTTAGGGACTTCTTTGAGTCTGGTAAGATGCTCACTGAGTTGAATTGTACAAAGCTCTCTCTAATTCCAAAGATTAGTCAACCTCAGTTTGTCACTGAATTTAGACCAATTGCTTGTTGTAACACTCTCTACAAGTGTATTACCAAGCTCATATGCAAGAGATTGAAATTGGTATTGCCTAATCTGATATCCCCAAATCAGTCAGGCTTTGTTGAGGGGAGGCAAATTGTGCATAATGTTAGTATCATTCAAGATCTTGCTGGTCTTTACAACAGGAAATCTGCACCTCTTTGTTGTATGTTGAAGATTCACATTAGAAAAGCCTATGATTCAGTCCATTGGAACTTTCTTGAAGAAATGCTTACTAAGTTAAAGTTCCTACAGAAAGTCATCACTTGGATCATGAATTGTGTCACTACACCATCCTTTTCTCTCTTCTTAAATGGCAAATGGCTTCGTTAAGGGGAAAAGAGGCTTGAGGCAGGGGGATCCTATGTCCCCTCTTCTGTTTGTTATCTGCATGGAATATCTATCTAGACTACTGTACTTTGCCAGTACTCAAGATGGGTATCAATTCCACTACAGATGTAAGACACTGAAAGTTAATCATCTTGTTTTTGCTGATGATCTTATCCTATTTTGTAAAGGGGATGCTCACTCTATTATGCTTAATATGAGAGCACTAGCTACCTGTTGTGTCAAGATTTAACACCTTCCGACCGGCGATCGCTTCCGAGGCCGAGCGACCGACTTACTGCCGAGCGGCCAAGGTAGATCTGCCGAGCAGCGACCAGGCGACCAAGCCTCAACCCAGCGGACCAGCTAAATCGGCCAAAGGAAGGTCCCAGGACAAGTCCCGGTACCGAGCGATCGACCTCAGATACGATCATCACTCGGCACTCGGCGACCGACTCCTGGCGATCGACTAGCGGACGATCCTCTCTGTGCATCTGCCGATCGACCTTTGGTGACCGACCTCTCTGGGCATCTGCCGATCGACCCTTGGTGACCGACCGTTGCCAACCTTCAGTGACGGGCCGATGGCCATCCAGTCGGCCAAAGCCAAGTCTCAAAACTGACCCCACGTGCAGATCCGCAAAAGGCGCTGACAAACCTGTCTCCTACCTCACCTACCAGCATGGCCCAGACCTGCGAAAGGAGTTGGCGGACAAGACATGTGACTACAGCCTGTCACCTACTGACAAAGTCCGCCGAAAGTAGCTAAGTGGGACCTCCTGTGACAGTGCTTCCGGACGCGTCTTTGGATCCTCATTGGACCGCACGTGGCCACCACCGTAGCTGACTTTTGGCGGGCAAACGTAACCTTTAGGGCGATGGCCCCATTGCTTTAAATGCCGATAGGCGATCGCCGAATTGGTGTCAGGGCCCCTCAGCCTCTATTTATTCAAGGCTCCCGGACTTGTCCAGGGACCGAAAACTCTTCCGCACGCACCGAGATTCTGACTCTCTAAACACCCTGCACTCTCTGACATTCTTGCAATACATACGCAATACAGGAGCAAACATCAAGCACTTGGCTAACATCCAACTCTTGGCAACAGCTTTCTTTCGGTCTTACTTCTCCCGGCCTTTTCTCCTCGAGCAGATTACCGGCGGGACGAAGAACACCTAGCTTCGCTCAAGAGCCGGATCAACAGAGTCTTTTTACACTCATTGTATTTAGATTTCTCTCATTAATACTTGTATCCACGAATATTTGTATTAATAACATCTCGCGAGAGCATTCAAGCCCGGGCCTAACAAACCCGGCAAATCTTGTTTTATTTATCTTCTCTCGGAAGTGCTCCCGCAACCTTGTTTGTTGTCCGTCTTCCAGCAGTATTAATCTTCGGATAAGTATTTTGGGCAACAACAATTGGTGCTAGAGGAAGGGGGGCATCCAACCCTCGAATTTTTACACCTACCGTCCCGAAGAACACTCACTGTTCTCGGGGCAGATATTTGAAGTGACACTCACTGCACTTCAAAAGAAATCCTTCAGAAATCATGTCTTCCGCATCCGCGTCGAAGAAAGCCGCTGGTCAGCCGGCTGCACTTCGCCTGGCCCGTCCCAAGCCGCAACCGATGGTGGAAGGTAGCGCCGCGCCGGAGGCGCCGACCACGTCCCGGAAGGCGGCCCGAGCCTCTCGCTCGATCGGTTCCGAACCAAGGAACAGATCGAAGGCCCCCGGCCGTCTACAGAGCGACGGAGTGCTCTCGACGCGCCTCCGGCTACGCGCCCCGGTCTCTCGCCGGGAGATCAAGCGGAAGTTCAAGGCACTATCGGCCGAGCAATCGCCAGAGGCTCCGTCCGCAGGAAGAGGCGCTCGCGCCTGGGCACCTCGTCTCGATCGCCCAGGCGGACTGACACAGCTGCACGGGCGCCGGCCCCGGCCTACGAGACGACGACGGAGTTTGAGTCCGTCACCGTGAGCTCGGCCTACCCGACTCCCGGAAGGCGCCTAGCCGTCTGGCTCCCCCTCGCCGAATTGCCGAGGTCGGGCGGCATGAGCCCGAGATCGCACACGATCGCCTCGGCCTCGCTCCCAAAGCCGATCGGCAAGCGACCAAGCCACGGCGATGGCCGCAATGCAACGTCAATTTAACGACATGAAGGCGCTCTGGAATCCAGGCGAGCGCTAAGAAGACGATCGCCGGCCAAGCGAGCCGCTCGCGATCGACATCGAGCTCGCCCCGCAAAGACAGATCGCTCCCCGCAAACACCCGTACGTGGGGCGATCGGACCCCAAGTGCACCTAAGGAAGTTCAACATCTACATGATCGCGGGGCATCCGACGCGACCGGATGCCGAATGTTCCTCCGACGGGACGACTCGCCCACCGGTGGTACACTTCATTGCCACCTCGGTCCATGGCTCCTTTAACGAGCCGGGCACACGGCCACCGAGTACTTCGCCACTGTGGTCGTCCGCCCAAGGTCCCCTTCGCATGATGCAAATCAAGCGGGGAGAAGAAGAGTCCGACTCGGACTACATCGACCGGTGGACGTGATCATCCTCAATGGCGAGCCCATAAGCGATGAGACCGCCTCTACGCGGTCCTAGGAGGTTTTCGTGGTTTTTCGCCTATGTTCGGGCATCTTACGAAGACCCACCTACGACCTACGCAGCCTTCCGGCAAGAGCCGCAGATTTTCCGGCCGTGCAAAGGTTTCTTCTTAGCCTCGTGAGCAGAGCGATCGGCACCGGACGACGATCTCCCGCCCGATCGCCAATATCGACCTACGAATAAGCGATCGGCAATGAGCGACGATCGCCGCCTTCCGGATCGATCGCCGATCATCACGCTACATCATCCGCAGCCGGAGGACACGATCGCCACCTACATCCAAAGATATAACATGACGAACTAAGGCATAAGATCGCTCCACCGCACATCATAAAGCCATGGCCCCGCTGGCCGATGGAACAGGCCGCTTCGCCATGCAAGGTCCTTTCGCCGAGATCGCCCGCCCTTCGTTTAAATACGAGGCCGGCGTAGTCGGAGGGCTCTCCAAAATTAATCAGTGGACTCATTCCACAACCCCGTCTCAACGTACACCGTCGAGGTCGGCCATCTCCATGGCTGGCCGAGGTGGAAGCAGAGCTAACAAGCCGCGGGCGTGGAGTTGATTCATCCGACGCTGCCCCGCGCAAGGACTCCTCTAGACCGAGACCGCACGCCTTTCGTTTAAAAACAAGGCGAGGCGCAGCCTAACAGAGGACCCTCATAATAAAGTGAGTCACGAGACACTCATTGTCTTCGCGCACCAAGACACGGTCATGGGGTCGGTCCATCGATCTCCGCGACTGTGCACGATTCCTCAAGCAAGCGAAACCACCAAGTTTCCATGGGGATCGGCCAATGTTGTTTTTTGCGGGTACAAGACCGAAAGATAGCTAGCCAATCGACTATGATAGCCCAAGTCCAAGTCCTAAGTCACCGGCAAGGTCGCACGTCCTCATCCAGACGGGTTCGACTGGAAGAACCACGTCGCCCCTTGTCTTCAACATAGGAGCAAGTGGGGCAATTGTTGTGTCAAGATTTAACACCTTCCGACCGCGATCGCCTCCGAGGCCGAGCGACCGACTTACTGCCGAGCGGCCAAGGCAGATCTGCCGAGCGGCACTGTGCGACCAAGCCTCAACCCAATGGACCAGCCTAAATCGGCCAAAGGAAGGTCCCAGGACAAGTCCCGATGCGAGCGATCGACCTCGATACGATCATCACTCGGCACTCGGCGATCGACTCTGGCGATCGACTAGCGGACGATCCTCTCTGTGCATCTGCCGATCGACCTTTGGTGACCGGCCTCTCTGGGCATCTGCCGATCGACCCTTGGTGACCGACCGTTGCCAACCTTCGATGACGGCCGATGGCCATCCAATGGCCAAAGCCAAGTCTCAAAACCGACCCCACGTGCGAGATCCGCAAAGGCGCCGACAAACTGTCTCCTACCTCACCTACCAAGATGGCCTGCACTGCGAAAGGAGTTGGCGGACAAGACATGTGACTACAACTGTCACCTATCGACAAAGTCCGCCGAAAGTAGCTAAGTGGGACCTCCCGTGACAGTGCTTCGACGCGTGTCTTTGGATCCTCATTGACCGCACGGTGGCCACCACCGTAGCTTTGGACTTTTGGCAGCGGCCACGTAACCTTTAGGCGATCGCCCATTGCATTAAATGCCGAAAGGCGATCGCCCACTAGGGACAGGCCCTCGGCCTCTATATATACAAGGCTCCCAGCACTTGTCCAGGGACCGAAAACTCTTCTGCACAGACCGAGATTCTGACTCTCTAAACACCTTGCACTCTCTGACATTCTTGCAATACATACGCAATACAGGAGCAAACATCAAGCACTTGGCTAACATCCAACTCTTGGCAACAGCTTTCTTTCGGTCTTACTTCTCCCGGCCTTTTCTCCTCGAGCAGACAAAGTGGACGAAGAACACCTAGCTTCGCTCAAGAGCCGGATCAACAGAGTCTTTTTACACTCATTGTATTTAGATTTCTCTCATTAATACTTGTATCCACGAATATTTGTATTAATAACATCTCGCGAGAGCATTCAAGCCCGGGCCTAACAAACCCGGCAAATCTTGTTTTATTTATCTTCTCTCGGAAGTGCTCCCGCAACCTTGTTTGTTGTCCGTCTTCCAGCAGTATTAATCTTCGGATAAATATTTTGGGCAACAACAATTTGGACTTTTGGCAGGCAGCCCACGTAACCTTTAGGGCGATCGCCCCATTGCATTAAATGCCGAAAGGCGATCGCCCACTAGGGGACAGGGCCCCTCAGCCTCTATATATACAAGGCTCCCAGCACTTGTCCAGGGACCGAAAACTCTTCTGCACAGACCGAGATTCTGACTCTCTAAACACCCTGCACTCTCTGACATTCTTGCAATACATACGCAATACAGGAGCAAACATCAAGCACTTGGCTAACATCCAACTCTTGGCAACAGCTTTCTTTCGGTCTTACTTCTCCCGGCCTTTTCTCCTCGAGCAGATTACCGGCGGGACGAAGAACACCTAGCTTCGCTCAAGAGCCGGATCAACAGAGTCTTTTTACACTCAACACTACCTTTGCTCAAACTTCTGGTCTAGTGGTTAACACTGGAAAATCAGCCTTATATTCTTGTAATATGAATGAGGAGGAAAAAGAGGAAATCCTTTCTAAGACAAATTTTACCGAAGATCACCTTCCATTTAGGTATCTTGGAGTCAAAATGAGTGCAAAGAAGCTCAGTAAAGCAGATTGTGATTTTATGGCTGACAAAATCGTGGCAAAAATTAGGTCTTGGGGCATGAGGACTATCTCATATGCAGGGAGAACTCAGTTGGTGAATTCTGTGCTGCGGAATCTCCATAGCTATTGGGCTTCAATGTTCTTCATCCCTAAGAATGTCACTGATCAGGTGATTGCCATTTGCAGAAATTACCTCTGGTCTGGACAGGCCTATTCATCCAAAACTCCCCCTATAGCTTGGGACTTCATTTGCCGGCCAAAGAAAGAGGGGGGGGGGGGGGGGAGTTAGGCTTTAAGGACAGTCATACCTAGAACCTAGCACTCCTTGGTAAATATACCTGGAGCATTGCAAGTAAGGCTGACAATCTTTGGGTAAAATGGGTGCATCATGTTTATCTTAAAAACAAAGATTGGAAGAGTTACTCCCCTCCTATAAATTCCAGCTGGTATTGGAAAAATCTTTGTAAGGTGAAGGACCAGTTTAGAACAGGATACTATCATGACAAATGGCTGTTCAACAACAAGGGATATTCTGCATCTTCTGGCTACAATTGGCTGATAGGGAGTTCACAAGTCGTGCCTTGGGCAGGTTGGGTTTGGAATCGACTGAACATTCCTAAATGTAGCTTCATAACTTGGATGATCATGTGGAGAAGGCTACAGACGAAGAATAAATTGAAGAAATTTGGTATTATCTCTGATGATCTGTGCCCTTTATGTCAACACGCAATTGAGACCATTGATCACTTATACGTTGAATGCCAGTACTCTCAGAAGTGCATTCAAGGTCTCCATCAGGTGCTGCACATTCATGAGGACATCAGGACCTTAGATGCACTTAGTAGTTGGATCAATAAACCTGTTAGTGGCAGATTCAAAACTCAAGTACTGCAGTCATGTTATGTGGCTCTACTGTACAATATTTGGATGCATAGGAGCAATGCAATATGGAAGATGGCCATTATTCACCCAACTAAGGTTGTTCACTACCAAAAAAAAACAGTTTTTACCGACGCCAAACGTTGTTGGTAAAACAAAAAATGACGTTGATAAAAAATTTACCGACGCCATTACCGACGGCAATCCGCCGTTGGAAAAACGCTCGATGGTAATTTTTTACCGACGCCATTACCGCCGCCGCTATTTACCGACGCCATTTTTGGCATTGTTAAATTAAAAATAAAAAAAATCTAAAAAAGTCAGGTCAGGACTCAGGCGGATGTTCGCTATATATTTAAACAATCGGCAAGTGTACGGAGTGAGTGTAGAAAGCGGCGAGCAAGGTCGTATTCCACAGAGACTAAATATTCCTAATGTGTTGAGTACTAGATTATAATAATTCCGGTTTTATCTAGACGATCGAAAGTTGAATGGATGGTTAACGAAATAAAATGATGACAATAAAATAAAATATCCGAATTAAAGAGAATTGTAAGTGTTTAGAAAAAAAGATTCCAAGGCTCGGTTTTCGTTGATCACTAAGTTTAGTCGGGATTGGTTCCAAAAGTTCTAAGTGCGTTTCCAAAATAATAATCACAATATTATTCTAAAGTCTCTCTCGAGATGCATTAAAACATAGATTACACAACCTATAACAACGTCTCCGTCAATTATAAATTATTTAACTCCAAAATATTCATAAGATTTAAACATCATCATAGTTCATCACCGATTTCTCAATCTCGTAATTTACTACGTCAAATACTCGAAACCTATTAATGCCCTCTTCTCTCGAATTATGAGCAATTAAGTTTAACATGTAAAAACATTGATCAAGTGTCTAAACATGAATCAAAACCAAGTATTTGATAAAGAAATCACACTAGATATATATAATCATCAATTCCTCAAAACCATAGTAAATCAACGTACTCCCATGCCCGGAATCTAACGAGTTTAGCCGAACATGGTAATGAAAGAAAGATTAATAATCATCATATTCATCATGTTCATGTTAAATAAAATAACAAAATAGATAAAAGATAGGAAGAAGATAAAACTCAAATGGTGTCTTGATTGATCCCGGTTGAAGCCTTCAAATGTTCTTGAAGTGTTCTTCAAGAATTTCCTTCAAATCTCCTTCTTTTTCTAGTAAAAGCCCTCAATCTTGTGTTTCTCCCTCTCTAATCTCTCCAATATTCAGCATATGGCTTCAAAAGTCTGGTCCAAGGCCTTTTATCAAGCCAAAAATGCCAAGAAATTCCATTCAAACCGTGTAAAATGTCAAAAAATTGGACTTGCACCGAAAAATGACACGGACCGTGTCATATTGTCCTAGAAAATGCAAAACTTTCTGGACAGCAGACCCGGCCGTGTCATGTAACACGGCCCGTGTGCAATCTGGACTGTGAAGCCGTGGTCTAGAAGCCATATATCCCTCAATACACCTCGGAATTTAGCGTATGATATACCGTTGCGAAGATGATTTCATGAGGAATCCATAAATATATATAACACGTCTTGATTCGAAGTAATGAATCTGGAAATTAGAAAATACGACAGGTAGTGCTTCAATCTTTATCGTTTTAGGCCTCGTTCTCGTTCTTGATCGTCATAAACTCCAATATTGGCCATAAAAGCGCATATTTCACCACAATCTTTGTCCGGATACTCATCAGTGACACAGCCCGTGTTGGTCCGTTTTGACTCCATTTTCGACTCGATCTCTCGTTTCCGCATTGCTTGATGTGTATTGGGGATTGAGACTTCGTTCTTGCTTGATAATATCCTTAAAACACCTATAAAATCAAATAAAATGTACCCAAGCGTGATCGAGTCCAATAAACACAATATGAGCACAAACGACACAATTCCACATATTTTTGGATCTTAAAATCCGGAAAATCTTTACAAAAATATGTATAAAAATGAGTGTTAACAAAATCCCCCAAACTTGAACGTTGATCGTCCCGAGCAATGCACTTCAAAATAACCACTCTTAAGGGAACTCGTCCCTCAACATACCTCAAGGATCATTTTGAAAATTCATCAATACGCCTCAAGAAATAAATAAGTCGAGTTCTATAAAGTATTCAAATCTCGAGGGTGCTTCCTTAACATCATAGCTAATACTTGAATAATACGAACCTCGCCGGTCAAGTGTATTCCCTCACTCTCAAAGTGTATACTGGGATAAGTGACGCTCAAAACTCATTCAATGAAATAAGAATCCCCATAGGCTTGCCAATCGTCTACATCTCTACGACTAGTTGTGCATGCAAATTTGGTGAATCAAAAAGGACTTTATTGGTTGTAATTTAGGCTTTTTGGTCGGGGTAGGATAAGTATGGCTAAAGTGACTTGACTTGAGCAAATTAGAACTACATCCCAATAATCACTTCGCTCAATTAGAAGCTCAAATTTTTGTTTTCCCTGGAATTCGCTTCTTCAACCTCTTGATTTTAATATAATCGCACTAAGCGCTTTTGAAAAGTGAAAATCACAACCTTATTCCTCCTTATTGCTCCATTTATTTTATTTCCTCTTTTTTTTTCGGCCCACTCTTTGTTTTTGTCTTTTCACGTGGTGGACAACATTATTATTATAATCACACCATTCCTCCTTCAAATTTATTTTGATAAATCATTGCAATTGAACCAACAATACTCCCAATCGCCTCCGCACACCTTTTCATTCTTTTGCCAATTTGTTCTAATAAGCTCAAGTATAGGGACAAAAGTTTATAATGGAACGGAAAGCTCATAATGTGGTTAACAAGAAATAGGCTTTAAGCTCAATCGGGCTAACTAGGGAAATAATTTCCGGGTTGGCCAAAAGATTTGAAGGGTTGCCAAAAAAAATCACCTAAAATCACTCTCACTAATTTGCACACACGTTTGTAGTTTTGAATAAGATACCAAGGCAAGTTCTAGAGTCTTAAAACATGAATGATACACTCGATAATGAAACTTGCATATTTAACGATGCATGAAGGCTCAAAAGCTCACAAGTTAGATTTGTTCATATTTCCAAGATATTAAACTATTTATTCAATTTCACACCCTTTTGATTATTCTACAATTTTTCCTCTTCAAATTATCCTCGATTTGCATATCAAAATAACAAAATAAATCCCGAGGTATCCAAGACAAGAGTTCATTCTTTCGAGTTTCGTTTAAGTACATGATACTCAAAACACACCAAGTTCAAAAACAACAATTCACACCTAAATCCAAGCAAATCTTCACACCAAAATTCGAAAAAATAGAAACAAACAAACAATAAAATAAACAAACAAAACAAGGTGTTAGAAAAAAAAATACGAACAATATAAGTATATTTTGACCCAATATCTCCCCCCAAACTTGAATTAAATAATATACACACGAAGGAGTTATAGTATTTAAACAATAAAAACTTTGGCTCAAGAAATACTTACTGTTGTTACCCAAAATATTATCCGGAGATGATATTGCTGGAATTGTCGAGTAACAAACAAATGCGAGAACACTTCCGTGGGAAAGTAAATAACACAAGATTTGCCAGGGTTGTTAGTCCCGGACTTGAATGCTCTCATGAGATGTTATTAATATGAATACTAGGGAGTACAAATATTAATGTTAGAATACTATTACAATGAGTGTAAAGATTTTAGTTATCTCAACTATTGAGCGTGAAGATTGCCGGAAGAACCAGATATGATGCTCTGTGAGTTCTTGCTTTTTATGCTCTGTGTGACTGAAATATTCTGTCAAGTAATTTCACTGTGTATGTGTCTCTCACTCCCCCAGGCCACTGTTGGAGGCCTACTGTTTATAGTAGAAGAGGTTGCTATGTCCTCCCCGGTGATCGCGGGCGACCGCCGTTTTCTATATTAAAATAAGGTGGGCGATCCTCCCATCACTAGAGATGTTAAACGGGCTAGCCCTAGCGGTTCCGGGCTAGCCCTAGCGGGCTTCGGGCTAAACGGTTCGGGCCAAAAAAGACCGGATTTAAACGGGCTAGGAAATATCGGCCCTAACCCTAATCCTAACGGGCTTCGGGCTAAACGGGCTAAATATTTAAAAAAATTATTTTTTATTTTTTTATAAGTCATAAAAAAACAAACAGTAACAATATATTTTATATATATAGTAACAACTATACTATATAACAAGAAATACACTTTTATGTATATATATATATACACACTATATTAACAAATACAGTAATAATATATATTATATATAATATTAATATATATTACATATGTAATATTAATATATATTATATATATAATATTAGTATATGTTATATAAATATAGTATTAGTGTAAGTTGAAATTAAGTATATATATATATATATATATATATATATATATATATATATATATATATATATATATATATATATATATATATATATATATATCGGGCTAAACGGTCCGGGCCAAAAAAGCCCGAATTTAAACGGGCTAGGAAATATCGGCCCTAACCCGGTTTTTTGGCGGATTAAACGGGCCAGACCGCCGGGCCCGAGCCCGTTTAACATCTCTACCCATCACGTGGGACTGTTTCCTTAAAGTCCGAGGCTGCTGCTGGCAGCCAGATGTGCGAGCCAATGAGAAGTCCACACGCGTCCTGAGTTGCTGTCAGGGGAGGACCCACTTTGTACCTTTCGGCGGGCCTGTCGGTTGGTGTGAAGGTGGTGACAGGCTGGGGTCAAAAGGCTTTATCTTGAGGCGCCTTTTGCGGATCTGCACGTGGGTCTTCATCCGAGATTCGGTCTTCGACGACTCTGACGGATGTCGGATTCATACGTGGTACGAGACGATCGTCGACAGTCGGACATTATAGACGATCGCCAGAAGCCGATAGACGATTGCCTCGGACGTTGATCGCTAGGCGCTTGCCCAGCATCTATCTTCTTTGGCTGGCTCTTCACCATTATGCCGATCGCCATCGAGGCGCATAAATCGCCGCACAACAATTGCCCCCCAGCCCGCTCCGATGTTGAAAACGTGGGGTGAGGTGGCTCTGTTAGCGATCGCCTATTTTAGACGATTGACTCATCTGTTTGTGACAAGGATGATCGTCGCCTGGATGATCTGATTTCGAATCCGGACGATCTCCTTATGCGTTGGAAATAGCGGGAAGTGGAGGCGGGCTCTCGAAACGTTGCAGGGACATGCGTCGCGCTCCCATTGGGGGAGTCCGACGGTTTTGTCAGACCTGTCGGCTGGCGTGCCCTCGAAACGACGCGCACGTGGGTTTCAAAGGCTGCATTTAATGTGTCCCCCTCCCGACGGTTGCACTCCAGCCCCCGAGATTCCACCTATTTACACAAAGGTCCTTGTACTCGCCTATAAAAGGGCTAGGGTCACTTCAGTTTATCTCTTTATGCGCCCTTGCCTTTTAGACGAGACTCTGCCGAATTTCTTTGAAGCTTCTTCTGCCGACCGACTTTCTTTCTAGGTAAGAACAAAAATTCTCTCCCCCCTTTCATCTTCGAAATATGTCTGGAGGAGGATCCAAAGCTTATGAGGCCGGAAGATCTTCTGCTGCCGTGACATCGCCTGCCCGGGAAGAGACCTCCGCGGTTCTTCACATGGAGACGGCCATCGAGGCCATCCGTGCGGGAATCACACCCACGGAGGTTGAAGAGCTCTTCAACGAGGCCGATGTGGCGATATCGGCGGCGGCGGCGGGGCAGAGGGGCTCGCCGGTGGATGAGGATGAAGCGGTGAGGCTGTACTGGGAGCAGAACAGCGTGTTTGGCCCTGCCTTTTTGGATTTTGCTAAGCTCATGGAGAGGATTTTCGGACCACGTCCCCAGTTTGACTTTGGGGCATACTCGGCTGCCCACCCCTATGAGCCCGTGAAACGGACGGCGTTTCGGGCCGCGGACCGCTCCCTGTGGACCCTCGGTCAGATTCGGAGTTCGGAGATCAGGAAAGACTTGAGTCGCTGGAGGGCGAAATTCCACATCCCTTCTGATGTCTCATTGTATATGCCCTCAGAGAATGAACGTGCCGATCAACCTCCCGAGGGTTTGGTTGCTGTCAACGAAATGATCCTGAAGGCCGGCTTGCGGTTCCCATTGCCGTTTGCCATGTCATATTTGCTGATCGCCTGGAATGTGGCGCCGCTCCAGTTGACGCCGAATGCCTGGCTGCAGATTATTAGCACTCTGACACTTTTTGGCGGTCATCGGTTGTTCCGTCTACCTACTGCGCTGGAAATGAACTATCTCTTCAAGTTGACTGCGCATAAGGGATCAGTCGGCGGCTACCACATTCAGGGTCGCATGGGTTGGGTGGTCCTTGGGGTGCTGAACAAGGTTCGGGGCGACCTGGCAAAATGGTGCTGGGTCGGCGGAGCGTGGAGGTCGGCATCGAGCGATAAGCCGGATGAAGAGTTGGATATCCCCACCAGTTTTCGGGAGAGGAATCCGAGTAAGGGTTTAAACTCTCCCATTGTTTGGATACATCTTGAACTGATCTAATTTGGTTTCCTTTTTGCAGGCTCCCTTGTTCCAGCGGTCGGCGATCTCCCCTTTGATTTCTTGATCGTCTGGGAGCGAATTCGCAGTCTGCTGGACTCCTACCTCGACGTTCGCACAGTCAACAACGAACATCATTGGTTCGGAGCTCGATTGTTTCGCTTCCCTCGCCACCTGAAGATTCCAGGTATAAAATTTTACTTCCTCTCCCTTGCTTGACGATCGTCTGATTGAAAGAGATATTTAACTTGTCTGAATTTCTTTTTTGATAGAGATCCATTTTCCCCGCTATGCCGAGCCCCCGAGAGAGATTCTGATGTCGAACCCAGGTCTTTTGGGTCGTCTCCACCAGGGAAAGAGGACGGGTCGTGCCCCTGCGACGACGTCTCGTCCTGTCCCCGAGGAAAGACCTACTATAATGCTGGTCGTCGAGCCGGAAGCTTGGGAGGAGGAGCAGCTCCAGCGCAACCGCAAGAGGCGGAGGCCGGAGGAGCCCCTGCCGACTGCTGCTGAGGAGGCATCCATTGTGGTGCCGCCGGTTGCTGCGCCGCCTATCTCTGCTGTCCCTATGGCGGGAGGGTCTTCGGCCTCGGCGGCCTTCTTGAAGACTACGACGATCGCCGAAGCTGAGACTCTGAGAGGCAAGCCCTTTTTTGACCGTGACCCTGAGTTGGCCGCGAGGTAAGATTGGTATTATCTTTCTGGGTTAGGCTACTTGTGTAGGATGTATACTAACTCCTTCGTTTTTTGTTTGTGTTGCAGGGTCCGTCTTGCCGATCCGGACACCTCGCGGACGGTGTTGGATTTCTTGGCGAGCAAGTCTCCGCGCTAGTCCCTCGACGTTCCTTATTATGTCTCTCGGGCCATCAACTCTCTTCCTAAGGCTTGGACGACCGATCTCGACGCGATTGCTCGTTGGTGGTCTGGAGATGCCATGCAGGCGACACTTGCCCTGACTCTCCAGGTGGCGACGATGGCCGCCCAAGCCGTTAAGGATTATGAGAGGCGACCCTCTACTGCTCGCCTCCATCAAGATCTTGAGGCCGCTCGGAACCAGAATGCCGATTTCGCTAATCGGATAGTGGCCATGGAGAAGGAGTACCTGGAGACGGCCAAGTGAGCCAAACAGGACCTTGGCCGGATGAAGGAGGAACTTGACCGGTCCCGGGGGGTGGCAGATCGGTTCTGTGACCAGATGACGGACACTCGCCGATTGCACGCGGCCTCGCAGGAGGAGGTGACTGGGCTGAAGGCGACAGTGGATCGTCTCAATGGCGAGCTGGAGAAAGCGAAGGGGGAACTGGCTGCCAAGGTGGCCGAGCTCGCGGAAGCGGACAAGACGGTCGCGGGGCTGAAGGAGCAGTTAAAGGCGATCGAGACCGATCCCTACCTTAATGTGGAGTACGTCGGCGAGTTCGCATACTATATGGCTTACGCCGACGCTATCCGTGCATCCAAGAAGGTAGGGATCGAGGTTGGCCCTATGATGGAAACCTTCAAGGCCTATGTACTCGAGCATCCCCTACAGCCGGATTTCTCCCTATCAATCCTCGACCTCACCGACTTAGGGATATATCTGAGCTGGTATCCGTTTCCGGATAAACTTGTTTATCCTGAAGCCGGTGAGGAAACGCGCGCTGATCCGTCTGCTAGAGGCGAAGGCTAGTCGGGGGTGGCCTGAGTGACGTTGGAGTTTGTTTTGTTTTCCTTTGCTTTGTAATTTCCAGTTTTTCCTTGTATTGCCTTCGGGCTTGTATGTACAATCATTTTGAATGGAATAAGATACTTCTTTTTGCATCTGATTCTTTGTATGTACGATCACCTCTTCTGAATGTTTGCATATGAATTTATATAAGTGTTCATACAATTGCACCTGATGCCTTGTTTGTATGATCGACTGTCTGAATGTTCCACATCACTTCGACTTTGCACAATTGTCCGAATAGATCCGAATGTGTTGCTACACTTGAAAATTATTACTTGTGAATTTCTTGAACAAAAGCGATCGTCATGTGTGTGTTTGAATAGAGCCGATCGTGTATGGTTCCTTGCTCTCGATCGCATGTAGGAATAACTCCTGATTGCCCCTTGTTTTTGTTTACTTAGTGTAAGTAAGGGAACGAAAATAGTATGTTTGGTGAGCTATCTTTAGTTTTACCGATTTTCCAAGGGAGGACGACTGTTTCGACTTTGAGGAACCGTGCACGGTCGCGCAGTTCGATGGACCGACCTCCATAACCGTGCCTTTGTGTGCGAGGGACATTCCATCTGTAGGTCTGTCTCGCGACTCACTTTATTGTTAGGGTCCTCCGTTAGGCTGCGTCCGCCTTCTATTTAAACGAAAGGCGAGCGGTCTTGGTCTAGAGGATTCCTTGCACGGGGCGTTGTCGGTTTATTCGACTCCACGTCCACGGCTTATTAGCACTCTTCTACCTCGGATCGCCATGTTAGACGGCGACCCTCGACAGTATACGTTGTGACGGAATAGGGACGCGTCGCCTTGTCCGGGTCCATCATGTTAGATGATGTACCTTTGAGGGTGAGCGAGTGTGTCCACAGATTTATTTGGAGGGTCCTTCGGCTACACTCGCCTCGTATTTAAACGAAGGGCGATCGATCGCAGCCCAAAGGAACCTTGCATGGATGAAGCTGTCGGTTCCATCGAGCTCCAGGGCCGTGGCTGCACTTTTCTACCTCGGCTCGCCATATTGAATGATGATGCTCGACGGTATACACTGTGCTTGGAGAGGCGATCGCTTGCATAGGTCCGTCAGGTTAGATGACGACCTCTTGTAGGGCGAGCGAGTCGTCCTCTTTTTATTTGTTTGTTTTCGTCGAGGCAAATCATATATAGGGGATCGAAAAATCTCATTAAAATCTTTGTACATTGGGTAACTGAATACAAAGTTTTTACTGGTAGTATTTCTTCAAATGCACGGCGTTCCAGGGATATTGATCCGGAGTGCCGTCTGGGTGTTCGAGTTCGTAGGCTCCCCTAGTTAGCCACTTAGATATCCTGAAGAGGCCTTCCCAATTCGGGCCAAAGACTCCTGTGTGAGTCTGGACCTTTTTGAGGACTAGGTCGTCCACTTGGAACCGTCTTTCCTTGACCTTCGAGTTAAATAATTTCTCGGATCTCCTTTTGTGGATTGTGTTCTTCATTTCTGAGGTCAGTCACCGTTCTTCAAGCATGTCCAAGTCGATCCGTCGGGCTACATCATTGTCCGTCGTTATTTCCTGTTCAGTTCGGTGGCTGAGGACAGTGATCTCCGAAGGGATCACTGCTTCTGTTCTGAAGGCGAGGGTGAATGGGGTCTCACCGGTTGAGTTTTTGGTCGTCGTTCGGTAAGACCACAAAACGTCCGGGAGCTCGCTCGCCCATCGTCCTTGTTTGGATTCGAGTCGTGCTTTGATCGTGTGTTTGAGGATCTTGTTTATAGCCCCTACCTGCCCGTTCATCTGAGGGTAGTAGGGGGCCGAGAACAACTTTTTGATCCCCTACTTCTCGCAGAATTGCATGACTTCTAAGCTTTCGAACTGCTTTTCGTTGTCGGAGATGATAGCCTGGGGTAGACCGAACCGGCATATGATGTTCTTCCAGATGAACTTGATTACTTGTTCTTGGCCAATCTTGTTGAGTGGATCGGCCTCAGCCCATTTTGTGAAGTAATCGACCCCTACGATGGCAAATTTACATCCCCCTGGCACCGTCGGCAAGGGACTGATGAGGTCGATGCCCCATTGGGCGAACGACCATGGGCTGTACATAGGAGTGAGTTACTCGGGGGAGAGCTTGATGTTTGGGCCCATTACTTGACACCTGTGACACGATCGAGCGTAGGCGATCACATATTTTTGCAGTGTAGGCCAGAAAAAACCTTGCTTGGTCGTCTTATGGATGAGAGCTCGCCCTCCAGCATGATTTCCACAGATCCCGTCATGGATCTTGGCCAAAACGAGTCGGCCTTCCTCCGGCGTAATGCACTTGAGGAGAGGAACGCTGAAGGCTCGCTTGTAAAGACGGTCGTCCAATACGGTGTATCTGGTTGCATGGAGCTGAAGTTGGCGAGCTTTGATACGGTCGTCGGGGACCGTTCCGTCCTTCAAGTATTTAATGAACAGAGTCATCCAGTTCTCTTCAGCGACGGCAACTGTGGTAATCAGGCTTCTGTCGATGGCCGGCTTTGTTGATTTCGTGATTTGGATGTTAGAGAAATCGGCCGCCCCATCTGATGATGCTAGTTTGGATAGGGCATCGGCCTGGGAGTTGTGCTCTCTCAGGACTTGTTCGATCAGCACTTCTTCAAATTTCGTGCACATTTCGGCAACCAGTTCTTGGTATTTGATCATTTGTTCACCGCACGCCTCATATTCTCTCTTGACTTGGTTCACGACCAAGAGGGAGTCCATGAAAATATGGAGACGGCGAACATCCAGGGCGAGGGCTAGATCGAGCCCGCCTACCAAGGCTTCGTACTTGACTTCATTGTTGGTCGCCCGAAACCCGAAACGCACAGCATTTGTGAAACTTTGGCCGTCGGGACTGATGAGGACAATCCCTGCCCCTGCTTGCGAGTTGGTTGTCGAGCCATCTACGTACAACTTCCACACGGGGCGACCGATCTGGGTCGGACTGAGTGGGAATGTTAATTCCAACACGAAGTCCGCCAGGGCTTGGCCTTTGATCGCCGTGCGAGGAGCGTACGTGATACCGTATTGGGCGATCTCTAGTGCCCACTTAAGGAGTCGTCCGTTGGTGTCTGGGCGGTGCAGAACTTGCCTTAAGGGGAGAGTCGTCAGAACCTCCACTTGATGTTCGAAGAAGTACGCCCTTAGCTTGCGAACACTCAAGACTAGGGCGTAGGCGATCTTCTCCAGAGGCGTGTATCGCGTTTCCGCGTCATGGAGCGCTTGGCTAACGAAGTAGATCGGCAAGTAGGCTTGCCCCTCTGTTCGCACTAAAATAGCACTTAGTGCGACCTCCGAGGCCGCCAGGTAAAGGAATAGCTTTTCGCCGGGGGTCGGGTTTGCCAAGATTTGGGGGTTAGATAGATATTTCTTGATTTTGGCGAATGCTATTTGACTCTCCTTTGTCCATGCGAACTTCTTGTTCTTTATGGTCGTGAAGAATGACTTGCTTTTATCCCCGAGCCGAGAGATAAAACGGTTGAGGGCAGCTAGACAACCTGTGAGGCGTTGCACCTGTTTGATATTCCGTGGCTCCTGCATGTCGAGGATCGCCTGGATCTTGGTGGGGTTTGCCTCGATCCCCCTTTGGCTCACTATGTGCCCCAGGAATTTTCCGGAGCTTACCCCGAAGTTGCATTTCTTGGGGTTCAGCTTCATGTTGAACTTCTCGAGGATGGCGAATGTCTCGACAAGGTCATTGAGGTGATCTTCCTTTTTGAGGCTCTTGACTACGATGTCGTCAATGTAGACCTCCATGGTCTTTCCGATCTGGTTGGCGAACATCCCGTTGACTAGCCGTTGGTAGGTTGCCCCCGCATTCTTCAGATCAAATGGCATTCGGACCCAAAAGTACACGTCTTTTTCCGTGTGAAACGATGTGTGTTTTATGTCTTTCTCCGACATTGGGATTTGATGGTACCCGGCGAAGGCATCCATGAATGACATCATTTCACAACCTGCTGTGCTATCGACCAAGTGGTCAATATGAGGCATCGGAAAGTGGTCTTTTGGGCATGCCGCGTTGAGGTCGGTGAAGTCGATGCATAACCTCCAGGAGCTGTTCGGCTTTTTGACGAGCACCGCGTTGGCTACCCATTGTGGCTCGTCTGTAGCTACTCCGATTAGTTTGTTGTTGAGTAGCTTTTTGACTTCTATGTCGAGCGCTGCGTATTTCTCAGGACCGAATTTTCTACGTTTTTGGTGAACAGGCTTCCTTGCCGGGTCGATCTTTAGATAGTGGCAAGCGTGTTCAGGACGTATGCCAACCATATCTTGATGCGACCAGGCAAAGACTCCGATTTTCTTACGTAGTAAATTGATCAGATCCTTCTTTAACTCGAGGTCGACGCTCGTGCCGATCTGTACTTCCCGCTCCGGGTGAGTCGGATCTATTGTTATACTTTCCAACTCTTCAATGGGGACGATCGCTTCTCGTTTGGAACGATTTCCGGACTCGATCCTTGGATCGATGTCGAGGCTTGGCTCGAAACCGATCTTTGGCTCGATGTCGTCCGTTAATCGATGTGAGATGTGTAATACCCCCAGATTTAATCGGAAATATTACAGCGCCGTGGGCGCCGAGATGGAACCAATAAGGCTAAAAGGAATTTTCGCAAACATTTACAAATGCCCAAGAGGCCAATGACGGTACTATCTTTAAAACATTAGAAGACTATAAAAAATCTGTTTAACAAAACCGTCGTAAAATCTCATTTTAAAAAGGGCGAGGCCAAACGGCCGAAACTCAATAGTTTTAAAAAACGATTTCCAAAGTAACCTCAGTTACCAGATACCAAAAGAGCATTTCAAAATACTCACGCAGCGGAAAAAGACCAACCATAAAGATACTCTAGCAGTGGAATACAAGAACCAATCAAGAAACTCAATGCACAAAACATGTCCTAGCCAGTATCCTCCGGGAAGCTCATCTCTTCACGACCGCTACAAGCTCGATACTCCAAGAACCTAAAAAGAAATCCCACGACGGGGTCAACCATAATATCCAACAATGATAACCGTCACATCACATTAATAATTACATGCCAATGAGAATACACCATAAGAATACGACCAACGTAATCTTACCGCCATAACTTTACTTACTCAAATAATTCTCAACAGAACAACCAGTATCACATTTCACATCTCGTACTCGATTACCGAATCAATTTAAACATAATGTATGTATTGTACCTCAAACAATACTCAAGGTTCTCCAACTATCATCACCAACTCACGATACGGAAATATACCAGTTCTGACCAATACGATCCATCATATAGCATCATCAAATCCCAAGACGACAACCGACTGTCCATCAAAAGACAAATACCAAAGAAAAAATACGGAACATACCTCAAGATATGAAATGCCACGACAATCATGTCAGTCAAATTCGAGGTCGGATCAATACCACACACGGACATGGTCCTAACTCAAGACCTACAAATGCATACTCATATGACAACGTCAATATGCTCAAAAAGAATAACAATGTATACTCAATGGCAATCCCATGATCTAGCGCCCTCAGCATAGATCCCAAGATGATCCTACAAGATCAACACGAGGTGGATAACCAATAATATACATACATCAACACATATAAAACTAACGATGCGAATCCACATGATTCCATCAACACGACACTGGGTAATCCAATGTTCCAGCGCCCTCAGCATAGATCCCAAGATGATCCCGTCGGACCAACATGAGGTGGAAAAACCCATCTAATGATCCAGCGCCCTCAGCATAGATCCCAAGATGATCCCGTCGGACCAACATGAGGTGGACATCTGATCCAGCGCCCCCAGCATAGATCACACGATCTCATCGGATCAACACAACACAGATAACACAATTATGCATACACATATGCAAATCAAAATGTTCATCAACATGAACAACATATGAATCAAAACATGAACGACACTATGATGAAACAACTAGGACGACTTCATGCTCAACAACATGAATGACAACCTGCATGATCAACATCATTAACACTAAACCGAATCAAACTAAGATACTTGTCACGAGTCCTTCAGGAGCAATCTCGATGTCAAATCATCACCGGCAATTATCCCCAATGCTCGGCGATCCAAACGTACAATGAACTATAGATACTCACATCCTCGTCTTTATCGCAACATAACCTCGATACCCGAACATACCAATAACCGAGATAAAACATATATATTATGATTTACCTTCCAGAATAGGGAGAACAATATACGATCCAAATACCCAGAGTTCACAATAATAATCATCGCTATATGCATTATAAACGAAATGAAACTGAAACCATTCATTAAATATTATAACTGAGCAAGTAATAACTTGCCTCGATACCGATACCACGAAGCTGCTACCGAACACATTGCCTTTGTCTACGAGCTCCTCAGCCCCGATCAAAAGCAACACAACGGACATACTCGAACACGACCGCAACATCCGGTTATAATCACCGATCAATAATCTCAACCTATCGAAGTAATCAAATAACACATATCCGATAACAATCAACAACTAACAAAACTAACCAATCAGACTCAACGGTTCAACAAAACCTCCAATAAACACAGTCAGAACAAACCAAATCAAACCATCACGAATTCATAATCACAACACAAAAAATACTGCACTGTCTGCCTACTTAGCGCACGTTAAACGCATAACGTAGCGTGCGCTAAGTTTCTCCCGTTAGCATGCGCTAGCCAGTAAGCTTAGCGTGCGCTAATGCTGTACAGTGGCATGCATTCTAAGCATCGTCTAACACTTCCATCATATCAATGATCAACTCATCTCGATATTAAGGATTTCATAACATATTCGATTCCAACTTTAATCTTTAAACACGAATCAACAAGATTCCTTCTTGTTTATATTTGGTAAATTCATAGAACAATTTACCGGTTATTATCATGAATATCATATTCCAAAATCATCCGTAACCTTTCCAATTTTCAGTTCTTATTCATAACAATCATGACATATATAATTCAATAGTTCGTCAAGAACACGAATTATCCGAATTCACGTTCATGATCCATAAAATGATATAATCCGATGTGTTCTAACATCTAAAATCCTTATTCATCATGTTCTTCGACATACAATTCATATAACTTCAAGAATCACAATAGCACCACCATAATCGTTACCATACGAAGTAACCAACGACAAAACATCAAAAATCCGAATTGAAGAAGGGAATTACATCAACATATCTCTTGAATTCCATCCAAAACCATACGAAACATATCAATACTCATATATTGATAATAATGTTGTTACCCAAAATATTATCCGGAGATGATATCGCTGGAATGGTCGAGTAACAAACAAATGCGAGAACACTTCCGTGGGAAAATAAATAACACAAGATTTGCCGGGGTTGTTAATCCCGGGCTTGAATGCTCTCGCGAGATGTTATTAATATGTATACTGTGGAGTACAAATATTAATGTTAGAACACTATTACAATGAGTGTAATAATTCTAGTTATCTTAGCTATAGAGCGTAAAGATTGCCGGAAGAACCAGATATGAAGCTCTGTGAGTTCTTGCTTTTGATGTCCAGTGTATGAGAATGTATCTCTCTCTGTATGTTTTTCGATGTGTTCTTGATCATCCCAGGCCACTGTTGGAGGCCTGCTACTTATAGGAGACAAGGTTGCTGGGTCCTCTCCGGCGATCGCGGGCGACCGCCGTATTCTATATTAGAATAATGTGGGTGATCGTCTTATCACGTGGGGCTGTTTCCTTAAAGTCCAAGGCTGCTGCTGGCAGCCAGCTGTGCGAGCCAATGGGAAGCCTGCACGCATCCTGAGTCGCTGTCTGGGGAGAACCCACCTTGTACCTTTCGGCGGGCTTGTCGATAGGTGAAAGGTTGGTGATAGGCTGGGGTCAAAGGCCTTATCTTGCGGCACCTTTTGTGGATCTGCACGTGGGTCCACGTTCGAGATTCGGTCTACGAAGACTTTGACGGGTGTCGGGTTCACATGCAGTGTGGGACGATCGTCCACAGTCAGATATCATTAGTGATCGCCAGACGCCTACAGACGATCGCCTTAGACGCCGATCGCTAGGTGATTGACCAGTGTCTGTCTTCTTTGACTGGCTCCTGACCATCATGCCGATCGCCATCGAGGCGTATAAATCGCCTCACAACAAATAACACTAACTTAGTTCGGTAATCCAACTCGTTATCATGCTCATCAACTCGAATATATGAAAATCATTGACTCAAGAATATCAATAATTAATCGAAATGAAAACCAAAAGTGAAGAACTATTACCTTGTATAGACGAACCATGAAGGAGAACAATCAACTTCATTCCAAGAATCATCAATAATTTCAAGAACAAGACATTAATCCATGTTCCTCAGCTTAATCTTTGTTAAATATCATCATCTCTCAGTGTTTGGGACCTCAAACTTCTCTCTAAAAACTCTCTCTCTCTCTCTCGGTTGCAAGGAAGGAATGGACGAAATGAAGGATAATGCCCAACTACACATATATATATACTGTATATTATTAACGTGCGCTAACATCTCATGTTTAGCGTGCGCTACAGCCTTAGCGTGCGCTAACTGACTTTGTTTGCGTGCGCTATCGCAGCCCAGAGGCTACTGCCTTGCTTCGTAAACTAGCTTACGTACGTAATGCCCATGCATTAACGTACGTAAAACATCATGTCTAGCGTACGCAAGTCCTTGCCCTTAGCGTGCGCTATCCGAAGTTGACTTACTACAGTATACACCTACCACGAAGATGCTCGTGATCCACATGCCGAAAACAACCAATAAAGCCAAGATTCCCTGTTGACCGATCTGATTAGCGTGCGCTATAAATATACATTAGCGTGCGCTAATAGTTCACAACAAACATCCGTTGACCTTGTCGGTACATGCGCCGAAAGTGACCGGATCCACACATAGATTCCCTCAGATCTGGTCTGTACTAGCCTGCGTTATCTTTTTCCTATAGCGTGCGCTAAACCAGAATGATAGCGTGTGCTAGGCATGTATATTAGCGTGCGCTAATAATGTTACACTTAGCCATTTTCAGCTATTCTTGTCCAACGTATCAACATACAGAATACGAACATACGGCATACCAAATATACATACTCCTTCCAATAATATTCTCATACGATACACAATATCCTCAATCGCAATTGTCGACCAAATACGACAATTATACCAAAACTGACATCTCAGTCCTTATTTATTTTATCCATACTGTACATATTCCACGTTGTACAATATAACTCGGATAAAATAGTCTCAAACAACAGTAGTAGAAATTTCAGATATTACATTCTACACCACTTAAAATAAGTTTCGTCCTCGAAACTTGCAATCCGTCATAGAAAAACCAACAAACCATTCAACCAAAATATTCCGAAACCATCGCAACAACGATCAATCATCATCATTAACGAATAACCAAAACAGTACACTTATATATGCACCAAGTCGACGATCTCCTGAGGTACTAGCAAGTGACTTCACTGTAAAGCCTCAGTACGTTTACAATAACAATTCCATGAGTCTCAGCAAAATATATCATCTTCGGATGAAATAATCTATCCGTGTCAAATCCTGTCTGCCTAATCGCACAATCAAGTCCCAATCTGCTAAAAACCAATGATGTACGATACATCTGTGAAACAACTGCTCAACACAATGGCAACGAATCCGAAACATCGACAGACAATCTGAACGCTCAGATGATCACCAGCAATAATCAACCAATAAATTAACCGAGAATATCATCGACATGATAAACTCTAATACGACCAATCCAAAGGTCAAAACACATCCGAGAATATCATCATCATGATAAACTCTAATATTACCAATGAACGATCAACGAAAATCGAGAATACCTTCATATGGTAAACTCCAACACGATCAACACATAACCACAGAAACCGATATATGAGCGAATAAAGTTCACAAAACGACACACCAATCACATACAGTGGATATCAATAAACACAACCGACTAGTGAACATACCCCTAGGCATACAAACAACTAATCGCAAATCGGCGAACATACCAAATCATACATGGAGTGGGAACGACCACTCAATATCCAAACAACCAGCATGGGATCACCATCCCCAAATCTACACTTACAAAGAAATCATTCAAAAATCACTATGATAAAATCGCGCTACTACCATACCAATAGAATTACATAGCACATATGTCCCGGTTTCACAAAATCCCAAGTTTCCAAAATAATATTATGTGCATGAATCTACAACACGCAGTATATTTCTCTTATCTGATCAATCAACCGATTATCCCTGGATAACCAAACTGCCATACTAAAGTTTGAATCTCTATTCATCGTTCTATACTGATGTCTCATCCAGTTCGTGAGTCTTACTCAGAACTTCACCATGATATGCATTATGCACTAAATGCGTATGTATATCGATCATATTTTCAAAACCAGTTTGAAATCATATATCTTGTTAAGAAGACAAATTTTCGAAAGTTAATTCAAAAATTTCAAAACTCAAAACATAAATTTTTGAAAAGTTAAATTGGCTCGCTAATGCCAAGTATTCGATATGATTTCCTTGAATCCCAACGATTTGAAGATTAAAATGAAATATATGCAAATGTTCGACTACATCCATACTCCTGTATACCAATTCGGTTCGTCACCAATATCCACTGATATTACATCGGAAAACCACACGATCGAGTTCCAAAATCTCAGTATATAAACTCCGACCAAAAACTCCTTTTCCACATATGACTCGCAACGCCAATCATTAACCCATCTTGGGTCACCTCAGTTATGCTATGACAAGAAACAAATCAACACAGTGAAAGACTTCCCGAGAAGTTTCATTTGAATAAGTAAATCAAAACCCCGAAAGGTAGTAATAAAATAGGTAAACGACTGGTAAAGTGTTTTACAAATCTCGGGAGTTTTAGAAACCATGAAAAATCCTTTTTGAAACATTAGGTCTCACCCTAAATTCCGTTCCACATTACAAGAAGTTTATAAAGTAGAAAACTCTTTTCGGACCTCAAGTCCTGAGTTACAAAACCATTTTAAAATCGATTGGGTCTCGGCCCAAAATTATTTCTGGTAAAACATCCGTAAAACATTCATTTTGAAAAAATATCATTTTCAAATGCTCAAAAACAGTTTCATATATCTCAAAATGAATTACCATGACTACATGTTCCTCTCAACCATTCGCAACATCTTTCCCAAATACACAACTCCGCTCCAAAGTTTAACCGACATCTTGCTTTCCAAAAATCATAGTTTCTCAAGATCATCAATCGTGACTCAATTCTGTCACCTCATACTTTAACACATAATATCTTTCTAAATCTCAAAGCATATTAACTTAGAATGGCAATAAATCTTAATGCAATTCAAAAATCCAAATACTTACAGATCGTGAAGCCGACGATTCCCCGTGATACTGGCACATGTCTCGACTCAAAAAAATACTCGACACAGATATTTTCAAAACACACATTTTGCAAACTCAGTTCATTTCGAGAACACAACACATCTCTTTCAAGAGAATCACGTTAGCACCATTTGGAAAAGTTTATAACAAGCCCACTACTACACTGGCAAATCGCATAACGCATAAGCCCGAGTGAACAACAAAAACTCAGAGCTCAAACACTTGTCAATCGAAAACTCGAATGACACGACAAAAGCACGACCCAACTTGACCCAAATGCCTAGGTTTTCTCAACCTAAGCTCTGATACCATATATAACACCCCCACATTTAACCGAAAATATTACAGCGCCGTGAGCCCCGAGATGGAACCCACAAGGCTAAAAGGAATTTTCGCAAACATTTACAAATGCCCAAGAGGCCAACGACGGTACTATCTTTAAAACATTAGAAGACTATAAAAAAATCTGTTTAGCAAAACCGTTGTAAAATCTCGTTTTAAAAAGGGCGAGGCCAAACGGCCGAAACTCAATAGTTTTAAAAAACGATTTCCAAAGTAACCTCAGTTACCAGATACCAAAAGAGCGTTTCAAAATACTCACGCAGCGGAAAAAGACCAACCATAAAGATACTCTAGCAGCGGAATACAAGAACCAATCAAGAAACTCAATGCACAAAACATATTCTAGCCAGTATCTTCCGGGAAGCTCATCTCTTCACGACCGCTACAAGCTCGATACTCCAAGAACCTAAAAGGAAATCCCACGACGGGATCATCCATAATATCCAACAATGATAACCGTCACATCACATTAATAATTACATACCAATGAGAATACAACATAAGAATACGACCAACGTAATCTTACCGCCATAACTTTACTTACTCAAATAATTCTCAACAGAACAACCATTATCACATTTCACA
Organism: Orobanche coerulescens; assembly: GCA_033398695.1. Classification (NCBI taxonomy): domain Eukaryota; kingdom Viridiplantae; phylum Streptophyta; class Magnoliopsida; order Lamiales; family Orobanchaceae; genus Orobanche; species Orobanche coerulescens. The sequence goes on along the minus strand of CM065807.1, from coordinate 8,464,015 downwards.
TTTCGTACTCGATTACCGAATCAATTTGAACATAATGTATGTATTGTACCTCAAACAATACTCAAGGTTCTCCAACTATCATCACCAACTCACAATACGGAAATATACCAGTTCTGACCAATACGATCCATCGGATAGCATCATCAAATCCCAAGACGACAACCGACTGTCCATCAAAAGACAAATACCAAAGAAAAAATACGGAACATACCTCAAGATATGAAATGCCACGACAATCATGTCAGTCAAATCCGAGGTCGGATCAATACCACACACGGACATGGTCCTAACACAAGACCTACAAATGCATACTCATATAACAACGTCAATATGCTCAAAAAGAATAACAATGTATACTCAATGGCAATCCCATGATCTAGCGCCCTCAGCATAGATCCCAAGATGATCCTACAAGATCAACACGAGGTGGATAACCAATAATATACATACAACAACATATATAAAACCAACGATGCGAATCCACATGATTCTATCAACACGACACTGGGTAATCCAATGATCCAGCGCCCTCAGCATAGATCCCAAGATGATCCCATCGAACGAACACGAGGTGGAAAAACCCGTCCAATGATCCAGCGCCCTCAGCATAGATCCCAAGATGATCCCGTCGGACCAACACGAGGTGGACATCTGATACAGCGCCTTCAGCATAGATCACACGATCCCATTAGATCAACACAACACATACAACACAATTATGCATACACATATGCAAATCAAAATGTTCATTAACATGAACAACATATGAATCAAAACATGAACGACACTATGATGACACAACTAGGACGACTTCATGCTCAGCAACATGAATGACAACCTGCATGATCAACATCATTAACACTAAACCGAATCAAACTAAGATACTTGTCCCGAGTCCTTCAGGTGCAATCTCAATGTCAAATCACCACCGGCAATTATCCTCAATGCTCGACGATCCAAACATATAATGAACTATAGATACTCATATCCTCGTCTTTATCGCAACATAACCTCGATACCCGAACATACCAATAACCGAGATAAAACATATACATTATGATTTACCTCCCAGAATCGGGAGAACGATATACGATCCAAATACCCAGAGTTCACAATAATAATCATCGCTATATGCATTATAAACGAAATGAAACTGAAACCATTCATTAAATATTATAACTGAGCAAGTAATAACTTGCCTCGATACCGGTACCACGAAGCTGCTACCGAACACATTGCCTTTGTCTACGAGCTCCTCAGCCCCGATCAAAAGCAACACAACGGACATACTCGAACATGACCGCAACATCCGGTTATAATCACCGATCAATAATCTCAACCTATCGAAGTAATCAAATAACACATATCCGATAACAATCAACAATCGACAAAACTAACCAATCGGACTCAACGGTTCAACAAAACCTCCAATAAACACAGTCAGAATAAATCAAATCAAACCATCACGAATTTATAATCACAACACAAAAAATACTGCACTGTCTGCCTACTTAGCGCACGTTAAACGCATAATGTAGCGTGCGCTAAGTTGCTCCCGTTAGCATGCGCTAGCCGATAAGCTTAGCATGCGCTAATGCGGTACAGTGGCATGCATTCCAAGCATCGTCTAACACTTCGATCATATCAATGATCAACTCATCTCGATATTAAGGATTTCATAACATATTCGATTCCAACTTTAATCTTTAAACACGGATCAACAAGATTCCTTCTTGTTTATATTTGGTAAATTCATAGAACAATTTACCGGTTATTATCATGAATAATCATATTCCAAAATCATCTATAACCTTTCCAATTTCCAGTTCTTATTCATAACGATCATGACATATATAATTCAATAGTTCTTCAAGAACACGAATTATCCGAATTCACATTCATGATCCATAAAATGACATAATCCGATGTGTTCTAACATCTAAAAATCCTTATTCATCATGTTCTTTGACATACAATTCATATAACTTCAAGAATCACAATAGCACCACCATAGTCGTTACCATACGAAGTAACCAACGACAAAACATCAAAAATCCGAATTGAAGAAGGGAATTACATCAACATATCTCTTGAATTCCATCCAAAACCATATGAAACATATCAATACTCATATATTGATAATAACACTAACTTAGTTCGGTAATCCAACTCGTTATCATGCTCATCAACTCGAATATATGAAAATCATCGACTCAAGAACATCAATAATCTATCCAAATGAAATCCAAAAGTGAAGAACTATTACCTTGTATAGACGAACCATGAAGGAGAACAATCAACTTCATTCCAAGAATCATCAATAATTTCAAGAACAAGACATTAATCCATGTTCCTCAGCTTAATCTTTGTTAAATATCATCATCTCTCAGTGTTTGGGACCTCAAACTTCTCTCTAAAAACTCTCTCTCTCTCTCTCGGTTGCAAGGAAGGAATGGACGAAATGAAGGATAATGCCCAACTACACATATATATACTGTATATTATTAACGTGCGCTAACATCTCATGTTTAGCGTGCGCTACAGCCTTAGCGTGCGCTAACTGACTTTGTTTGCGTGCGCTATCGCAGCCCAGAGGCTACTGCCTTGCTTCGTAAACTAGCTTACGTACGTAATGCCCATGCATTAACGTACGTAAAACATCATGTCTAGCGTACGCAAGTCCTTGCCCTTAGCGTGCGCTATCCGAAGTTGACTTACTACAGTATACACCTACCACGAAGATGCTCGTGATCCACATGCCGAAAACAACCAATAAAGCCAAGATTCCCTGTTGACCGATCTGATTAGCGTGCGCTATAAATATACATTAGCGTGCGCTAATAGTTCACAACAAACATCCGTTGACCTTGTCGGTACATGCGCCGAAAGTGACCGGATCCACACATAGATTCCCTCAGATCTGGTCTGTACTAGCCTGCGTTATCTTTTTCCTATAGCGTGCGCTAAACCAGAATGATAGCGTGTGCTAGGCATGTATATTAGCGTGCGCTAATAATGTTACACTTAGCCATTTTCAGCTATTCTTGTCCAACGTATCAACATACAGAATACGAACATACGGCATACCAAATATACATACTCCTTCCAATAATATTCTCATACGATACACAATATCCTCAACTGCAATTGTCGACCAAATACGACAATTATACCAAAACTGACATCTCAGTCCTTATTTATTTTATCCATACTGTACATATTCCACGTTGTACAATATAACTCGGATAAAATAGTCTCAAACAACAGTAGTAGAAATTTCAGATATTACATTCTACACCACTTAAAATAAGTTTCGTCCTCGAAACTTGCAATCCGTCATAGAAAAACCAACAAACCATTCAACCAAAATATTCCGAAACCATCGCAACAACGATCAATCATCATCATTAACGAATAACCAAAACAGTACACTTATATATGCACCAAGTCGACGATCTCCTGAGGTACTAGCAAGTGACTTCACTGTAAAGCCTCAGTACGTTTACAATAACAATTCCATGAGTCTCAACAAAATATATCATCTTCGGATGAAATAATCTATCCGTGTCAAATCCATGCGCCTAATCGCACAATCAAGTCCCAATCTGCTAAAAACCAATGATGTACGATACATCTGTGAAACAACTGCTCAACACAATGGCAACGAATCCGAAACATCGACAGACAATCTGCGCTCAGATGATCACCAGCAATAATCAACCAATAAATTAACCGAGAATATCATCGACATGATAAACTCTAATACGACCAATCCAAAGGTCAAAACACAGCCGAGAATATCATCATCATGATAAACTCTAATATTACCAATGAACGATCAACGAAAATCGAGAATACCTTCATATGGTAAACTCCAACACGATCAACACATAACCACAGAAACCGATATATGAGCGAATAAAGTTCACAAAACGACACACCAATCACATACAGTGGATCTCAATAAACACAACCGACTAGTGAACATACCCCTAGGCATACAAACAACTAATCGCAAATCGGCGAACATACCAAATCATACATGGAGTGGGAACGACCACTCAATATCCAAACAACCAGCATGGGATCACCATCCCCAAATCTACACTTACAAAGAAATCATTCAAAAATCACTATGATAAAATCGCGCTACTACCATACCAATAGAATTACATAGCACATATGTCCCGGTTTCACAAAATCCCAAGTTTCCAAAATAATATTATGTGCATGAATCTACAACACGCAGTATATTTCTCTTATCTGATCAATCAACCGATTATCCCTGGATAACCAAACTGCCATACTAAAGTTTGAATCTCTATTCATCGTTCTATACTGATGTCTCATCCAGTTCGTGAGTCTTACTCAGAACTTCACCATGATATGCATTATGCACTAAATGCGTATGTATATCGATCATATTTTCAAAACCAGTTTGAAATCATATATCTTGTTAAGAAGACAAATTTTCGAAAGTTAATTCAAAAATTTCAAAACTCAAAACATAAATTTTTGAAAAGTTAAATTGGCTCGCTAATGCCAAGTATTCGATAACAGTTTCCTTCGAATCCCAACGATTTCGAAGTTTAAAATGAAATATATGCAAATGTTCGACTACATCCATACTCCTGTATACCAATTCGGTTCGTCACCAATATCCACTGATATTACATCGGAAAACCACACGATCGAGTTCCAAAATCTCAGTATATAAACTCCGACCAAAAACTCCTTTTCCACATATGACTCGCAACGCCAATCATTAACCCATCTTGGGTCACCTCAGTTATGCTATGACAAGAAACAAATCAACACAGTGAAAGACTTCCCGAGAAGTTTCATTTGAATAAGTAAATCAAAACCCCGAAAGGTAGTAATAAAATAGGTAAACGACTGGTAAAGTGTTTTACAAATCTCGGGAGTTTTAGAAACCATGAAAAATCCTTTTTGAAACATTAGGTCTCACCCTAAATTCCGTTCCACATTACAAGAAGTTTATAAAGTAGAAAACTCTTTTCGGACCTCAAGTCCTGAGTTACAAAACCATTTTAAAATCGATTGGGTCTCGGCCCAAAATTATTTCTGGTAAAACATCCGTAAAACATTCATTTTGAAAAAATATCATTTTCAAATGCTCAAAAACAGTTTCATATATCTCAAAATGAATTACCATGACTACATGTTCTCAACCATTCGCAACATCTTTCCCAAATACACAACTCCGCTCCAAAGTTTAACCGACATCTTGCTTTCCAAAAATCATAGTTTCTCAAGATCATCAATCCTGACTCAATTCTGTCACCTCATACTTTAACACATAATATCTTTCTAAATCTCAAAGCATATTAACTTAGAATGGCAATAAATCTTAATGCAATTCAAAAATCCAAATACTTACAGATCGTGAAGCCGACGATTCCCCGTGATACTGGCACATGTCTCGACTCAAGAAAATACTCGACACAGATATTTTCAAAACACACATTTTGCAAACTCAGTTCATTTCGAGAACACAATACATCTCTTTCAAGAGAATCACGTTAGCACCATTTGGAAAAGTTTATAACAAGCGCACTACTACACTGGCAAATCGCATAACGCATAAGCCCGAGTGAACAACAAAAACTCAGAGCTCAAACACTTGTCAATCGAAAACTCGAATGACACGACAAAAGCACGACCCAACTTGACCTAAATGCCTAGGTTTTCTCAACCTAAGCTCTGATACCATATATAACACCCCCACATTTAACCGAAAATATTACAGCGCCGTGAGCCCCGAGATGGAACCCACAAGGCTAAAAGGAATTTTCGCAAACATTTACAAATGCCCAAGAGGCCAACGACGGTACTATCTTTAAAACATTAGAAGACTATAAAAAAATCTGTTTAGCAAAACCGTTGTAAAATCTCGTTTTAAAAAGGGCGAGGCCAAACGGCCGAAACTCAATAGTTTTAAAAAACGATTTCCAAAGTAACCTCAGTTACCAGATACCAAAAGAGCGTTTCAAAATACTCACGCAGCGGAAAAAGACCAACCATAAAGATACTCTAGCAGCGGAATACAAGAACCAATCAAGAAACTCAATGCACAAAACATGTTCTAGCCAGTATCTTCCGGGAAGCTCATCTCTTCACGACCGCTACAAGCTCGATACTCCAAGAACCTAAAATGAAATCCCACGACGGGATCATCCATAATATCCAACAATGATAACCGTCACATCACATTAATAATTACATACCAATGAGAATACAACATAAGAATACGACCAACGTAATCTTACCGCCATAACTTTACTTACTCAAATAATTCTCAACAGAACAACCATTATCACATTTCACATTTCGTACTCGATTACCGAATCAATTTGAACATAATGTATGTATTGTACCTCAAACAATACTCAAGGTTCTCCAACTATCATCACCAACTCACAATACGGAAATATACCAGTTCTGACCAATACGATCCATCGGATAGCATCATCAAATCCCAAGACGACAACCGACTGTCCATCAAAAGACAAATACCAAAGAAAAAATACGGAACATACCTCAAGATATGAAATGCCACGACAATCATGTCAGTCAAATCCGAGGTCGGATCAATACCACACACGGACATGGTCCTAACACAAGACCTACAAATGCATACTCATATAACAACGTCAATATGCTCAAAAAGAATAACAATGTATACTCAATGGCAATCCCATGATCTAGCGCCCTCAGCATAGATCCCAAGATGATCCTACAAGATCAACACGAGGTGGATAACCAATAATATACATACAACAACATATATAAAACCAACGATGCGAATCCACATGATTCTATCAACACGACACTGGGTAATCCAATGATCCAGCGCCCTCAGCATAGATCCCAAGATGATCCCATCGAACGAACACGAGGTGGAAAAACCCGTCCAATGATCCAGCGCCCTCAGCATAGATCCCAAGATGATCCCGTCGGACCAACACGAGGTGGACATCTGATACAGCGCCTTCAGCATAGATCACATGATCCCATTAGATCAACACAACACATACAACACAATTATGCATACACATATGCAAATCAAAATGTTCATTAACATGAACAACATATGAATCAAAACATGAACGACACTATGATTACACAACTAGGACGACTTCATGCTCAGCAACATGAATGACAACCTGCATGATCAACATCATTAACACTAAACCGAATCAAACTAAGATACTTGTCCCGAGTCCTTCAGGTGCAATCTCAATGTCAAATCACCACCGGCAATTATCCTCAATGCTCGACGATCCAAACATATAATGAACTATAGATACTCATATCCTCGTCTTTATCGCAACATAACCTCGATACCCGAACATACCAATAACCGAGATAAAACATATACATTATGATTTACCTCCCAGAATCGGGAGAACGATATACGATCCAAATACCCAGAGTTCACAATAATAATCATCGCTATATGCATTATAAACGAAATGAAACTGAAACCATTCATTAAATATTATAACTGAGCAAGTAATAACTTGCCTCGATACCGGTACCACGAAGCTGCTACCGAACACATTGCCTTTGTCTACGAGCTCCTCAGCCCCGATCAAAAGCAACACAACGGACATACTCGAACATGACCGCAACATCCGGTTATAATCACCGATCAATAATCTCAACCTATCGAAGTAATCAAATAACACATATCCGATAACAATCAACAATCGACAAAACTAACCAATCGGACTCAACGGTTCAACAAAACCTCCAATAAACACAATGAATAAATCAAATCAAACCATCACGAATTTATAATCACAACACAAAAATATCGCACTTTATGCCTACTTAGCGCACGTTAAACACATAATGTAGCGTGCGCTAAGTTGCTCCCGTTAGCATGCGCTAGCCGATAAGCTTAGCATGCGCTAATGCGGTACAGTGGCATGCATTCCAAGCATCGTCTAACACTTCGATCATATCAATGATCAACTCATCTCGATATTAAGGATTTCATAACATATTCGATTCCAACTTTAATCTTTAAACACGGATCAACAAGATTCCTTCTTGTTTATATTTGGTAAATTCATAGAACAATTTACCGGTTATTATCATGAATAATCATATTCCAAAATCATCTATAACCTTTCCAATTTCCAGTTCTTATTCATAACGATCATGACATATATAATTCAATAGTTCTTCAAGAACACGAATTATCCGAATTCACATTCATGATCCATAAAATGACATAATCCGATGTGTTCTAACATCTAAAAATCCTTATTCATCATGTTCTTTGACATACAATTCATATAACTTCAAGAATCACAATAGCACCACCATAGTCGTTACCATACGAAGTAACCAACGACAAAACATCAAAAATCCGAATTGAAGAAGGGAATTACATCAACATATCTCTTGAATTCCATCCAAAACCATATGAAACATATCAATACTCATATATTGATAATAACACTAACTTAGTTCGGTAATCCAACTCGTTATCATGCTCATCAACTCGAATATATGAAAATCATCGACTCAAGAACATCAATAATCTATCCAAATGAAATCCAAAAGTGAAGAACTATTACCTTGTATAGACGAACCATGAAGGAGAACAATCAACTTCATTCCAAGAATCATCAATAATTTCAAGAACAAGACTTTAATCCATGTTCCTCGGCTTAATCTTTGTTAAAGATCATCATCTCTCAGTGTTTGGGACCTCAAACTTCTCTCTAAAAACTCTCTCTCTCTCGGTTGCAAGGAAGGAATGGACGAAATGAAGGATAATGCTCACCTAAAAATATATATATATATATATATATATATACTGTATATTATTAACGTGCGCTAACATCTCATGTTTAGCGTGCGCTACAGCCTTAGCCTGCGCTAACTGACTTTGTTAGCGTGCGCTATCGCAGCCCAGAGGCTATTGCCTTGCTTCGTAAACTAGCTTACGTACGTAATGCCAATGCATTAACGTACGTAAAACATCATGTCTAGCGTACGCAAGTCCTTGCCCTTAGCGTGCGCTATCCGAAGTTGACTTACTACAGTATACACCTACCATGAAGATGCTCGTGACCCACATGCCGAAAGCAACGAATAAAGCCAAGATTCCCTGTTGACCGATCTGATTAGCGTGCGCTATAAATATACATTAGCGTGCGCTAATAGTTCACAACAAACATCCGTTGACCTTGTCGGTACATGCGCCGAAATTGACCGGGTCCACATATAGATTCCCTCAGATCTGGTCTGTACTAGCGTGCGTTATCTTTTTCCTCTAGCGTGCGCTAAACCAGAACGATAGCGTGCGCTAGGCATGTATATTAGCGTGCGCTAATAATGTTACACTTAGCCATTTTCAGCTATTCTTGTCCAACGTATCAACATACAGAATACGAACATACGGCATACCAATATACATACTCCTTCCAATAATATTCTCATACGATACATAATATCCTCAACTGCAATTGTCGACCAAATACTACAATCATACCAAAACTGACATCCCAGTCCTTATTTATTTTATCCATACTATACATATTCCACGTTGTACAATATAACTCGGATAAAATAGTCTCAAACAACAGTAGTAGAAATTTCGGATATTAGAAGATGCCGTCATCTGAGTCGGGCTGGTACGAGGTGTTTGGCTCGTCGATCTCCATCGGTTGATTGTCGATCGTCTTAATGTTATAAATAGTATGGTAAGTGTTGAAAGAAGTTACGACACAGAAGTAATTCAAATATTTCTTAGCCATTAGTTGGTCTCCTTTTACAGTACCGATCGTCCCATCAGCAGTGGAGAATTTGATACAGTAAAAGAAAGAAGAGGCGACCGCCTCGAAGTTTTCTAGAAATGGGCGACCTAAGAACCCATTATAGATGCTGGGCCTATCTATGATTACAAAATTTAGGTTCCTAGTAATCCTAACCTTGGGATCGTAATAGCATATTAGCTCGACAGAGAGCTTGATCCTTCCGTAGGCTTGGACTGTGCTGTTGCCGAACCCTTGAAGCACGGTGCCAAATGGCTTGATGAACTTGGTTAGGTTGCCGAGCTGGTCGAGAGCGGATTTGAATATGATATTGCAAAAGCTCCCATTGTCAACCAGCACGCGATCGACTATTTTCCCAAGAATACATGCAGAGATTACCAATGCATCCTCTTTGGGGCACTGCACCCCCTCCCTATCCTTGTTGGAGAAAGTGATGAGCGCGTCTTTGGAGATGGTCGGTTCTGGGGGTACCATGACATGGACACCGACGAACGGCCTCAATTCGGCCTTTCGCTTTCTGTTTGACATGGTGGAAACCGGGGAAAGGCCTCTGAGGTTTCCACCTCCCGCCTGAAGCATATTGATCCGGCCGTCGAGGTTGATCAGAGGGATTGATTCTTCTGAGTACTCCAGCTCGTTCTGCTCGATTATGGCCACCGGATTGGGCGGGATCCTGTCGCTATGTCGGCGGTCGCGCCCCCCGGTCCTTTCTGCCCTGGGTTCTGGTTTGGTAACCAAGTTATCCAACTTGCCTTCCTCAAACAGTCTCCAGAGTTGTCTGAGGAGGTCGCAGCACTGGCTGGTGTTGTGTCCGGGACTCTTGTGGTAGGCACAAAATTTGCTGCGGTCTAGATGACCGTTGTCCCTTATCAGCTTTGGTTTGTTAAGCCATTCGCGCCCCTTAATGGTGTTAAAGATGTGGGCCGGAGATAGATTGAGGTTGCGGAGGAGGTGAACCTCCACATCCTCGAAGGCTTTGAATTCACCGGGCTTTTCTGGGCTTGGCGACCGCCTTCTTCTGGGTGTGGGATGGTGCCTTCCCTTCTCCGGAAGATCCCTCGCCTAAGCGGAGGGTGAGCATCCTCTGCCTAGCTAGAAAATCAGCGGCCCTGACGCGGAAGATCGCGTAGGTCAGGGGGATGTCCTTCGTAAGGTGCCTGAACATGGGCGAATGGCCATAGAATCCCCCTTGGACCGAGTAGAGAGCGAGCTCGTCGCTAATGGACTCGCCGGTGAGGACTATTTCATCCACCCGGTCGATGTAATCTTCATCGGGCTCGGTCTTCCCCTGCCTGATTTTCATCATGCGGTGGGGGCCTTCTGGCCGAGCAACTTTGGCGGCGAAATACGTCGTGAAGTCATTCGCCAGCTTCTCAAAACAATTTATCGAGTGTGGTGGCAGCGAGATGTACCACCTATGGGAGAGATCGCCTAACGTCAATGGGAACATTCGGCACTTCGTCACGTCCGATGCTCCACATCCGGTCATGTAAATCCGGAACTTGCTCAAATGTGTCTCAGGATCCGATCTCCCATCATATAGAGGTGTTTGAGGGGGAGAGATCTTCGGTTGAACTGGGGCGAGCTCGATCTGGGCCACGAGTGGCTCACTCGGTCCAGCGATCGACCTCTTGGTGCCTGCCCCAGTTTCTAGGAGTGCCTTCATTTCGTTGAGCTGGCACTGCATGACGGCCATCGCCGTAGCCTGACTGCTCGCTGATTGGATCTCGGAGCGTGAGCCAAGGCGATCATGTACTGATCTCCTGGCCCCATGGTAGGTGATGAGTTCTCTGCCACCGGGCTCAATTCTTGGGCGAGTGGGGGCCCGTTGGCCGGCTTGTCTTCTGGGAGTTAGATATGCCGAACTCCTGGTGATGAATTCGGACTCCGATGTCTCCCGGCTGGGGCCTGAATGCCTGGGTCGCCACGAGGGATCACTCCCTAGGCGGCTGAAGGCAGAGTCGTCCTGCCTTACGAGCGCCTTTTCTTGCGGCTCGGGGCTTTCTGACGATTTCTTGACATATTGCCCCTTGAGCTTCCGCTTGCCTGCACGACGCATGGCTGATGGAGTAATGGTGGGCGAGTCGCATGCCCTCCGTCGCTCCCTGAGGATGGCCATAGCCTCCTCGATCTGTTCCAGGGTTTGGAACTGATCGAGTGAGAGGCTGGGACCGTCCCTCGGGGGCTGTAGTGAGAGCCTAACGTCGCCACGGTCGCCTTACACCATAGGTTGGGATTCGGTCTGGGCCGGAATGATATGTCCGGTAGATCGCAGGGTGGCTCGTTTGGAGGTCGTAGCAGACATCATGTTTCTGAAAGTTTTCTTTGAAGAACAGTGAGTGTTTGTTCAAGTATATGCCCCGGAGAACAGTGAGTGTTCTTCGAGACGGTCGGAATAAAAATGAAGGTTAAGATCCCCTTCCTCTAGCGCCAATTGTTGTTACCCAAAATATTATCCGGAGATGATATTGCTAGAATTGTCGAGTAACAAACAAATGCGAGAACACTTCCGTGGGAAAGTAAATAACACAAGATTTGCTGGGGTTGTTAGCCCCGGGCTTGAATGCTCTCGCGAGATGTTATTAATATGAATACTAGGGAGTACAAATATTAATGTTATAATACTATTACAATGAGTGTAAAGATTCTAGTTATCTCAGCTATTGAGCGTGAAGATTGCCGGAAGAACCAGATATGATGCTCTGTGAGTTCTTGCTTTTTATGCTCTGTGTGACTGAAATATTCTGTCAAGTAATTTCACTGTGTATGTGTCTCTCGCTCCCCCAGGCCATTGTTGGAGGCCTACTATTTATAGTAGAAGAGGTTGCTAGGTCCTCCCCGGTGATCGCGGGCGACCGCCGTTTTCTATATTAAAATAAGGTGGGCGATCGTCCCATCACGTGGGACTATTTCCTTAAAGTCCGAGGCTGATGCTGGCAGCCAGATGTGCGAGCCAATGAGAAGTCCACACTCGTCCTGAGTCGCTGTTAGGGGAGGATCCACTTTGTACCTTTCGGCGGGCCTGTCGGTTGGTGTGAAGGTGGTGACAGGCTGGGGTCAAAAGGCTTTATCTTGAGGCACCTTTTGCGGATCTGCACGTGGGTCTTCATCCGAGATTCGGTCTTCGACGACTCTGACAGATGTCGGATTCATACGCGGTATGGGACTATCATCTACAGTCGGACATTATAGACGATCGCCAGGAGCCGATAGACGATCGCCTCAGACGTCGATCGCTAGGCGCTTGCCCAGCATCTATCTTCTTTGGCTGGCTCTTCACCATTATGCCGATCGCCATCGAGGCGTATAAATCGCCGCACAATACTTACAACTGGTCATATTGATTGGGCGGAGGGAAGTGGCCTTGTTGGACATGCCTCGTGTCATACCTTCTCAGATTTGCCAAAAATCTTCTGCCCACCTGACCCGACCGTGTCAAATAACACGGACCATGTCGCACCTGCGCGGAAAGTGAAAATCAACTGTCAGCCTGACCCGACCGTGTCAAATGCCACGGCCCGTGTCATACTTGCCCAGAAACTCAAAAAAATGTCTGGATGCCCGACGCGACCGTGTCGTACTAGCCTGGAAAGTGTACTTCTGGTCTCCGGATCTTTTTCCTGCGAATTGGACACCTACAGTTGAACCGGTCAGTTCCTCATCAAGTAAAAATAAAAATAAAAATAAAATGCAAAGAAGAACAAAATAAACTAACAAGAACCATTGGGTTGCCTCCCAATTAGCGCTAAGTTTAACGTCTTCAGCAGGACGCAAGTGTTGGGTTGCCTCCCAATCAGCGCTAAATTTAACGTCTTCAGCCAGACGCATGTTTCCTTCATCCTGGATCATTCGATGAGCTCTTACAATCCGGTTTACGCGCAATTTTATCGGGAGGTTCTCCATTTGTCAATCCATCAAATGGAGGGGTCATCGAAAATACAACATTATGACTATGCGTCCTAATCGTTATTTCTCCTTGATCCACATCAATTAAAGCTCGTGCAGTGGCTAAGAACGGACGTCCAAGTAATACTAGACAATTTTGCTTTCCATCATCATCAAGCACTATAAAATCAACGGGGAAGGCGAACTTCTCAATTTTTAAAATTACATCCTCCACAATTCCCTTTGGGTAAGCTAAAGATCGATCTATGAATTGTAAGCTCACTGGAGATGCTCTCAACTCTCCTAATCCAAGTGTCCTGAAAATAGACAAAGGCAATATATTGACACTTGAACCATGATCAACAAACACATCATTTAATGAACAACCCGAAATAGAGCAGGGAATTGAAAAACTCCATGGATCTTTAAGCTTTTGCGGTAGGCGCTCCAATTCCTTTTTCTTTGACGCCATGGCTTGCACGAAAACCTCAAAAAAAAAAATTTCTCCTCGATATGTTCAATATCGGACCGATCTTTCTCCTCATTAATGGACATTATCAAATCAGCTTTATTAGACAACACGATTGCATCTTCGTCTTCATTCTCTGATTCCGGTAGCTCTTCATTCATAATATACGAAAAATAGCATTGCATTGTGCTTTTGGATTTTCCTTAGTGTTGCTTGGAAATTGGCCCTTTTGATGTTGGCTCCCCACGATCTTAGCCAATTGACCGATTTGTGTTTCTGGATTTTTCATTTGAGCTCCAACAGTGGTTGCTAATTGCGTCACATGATTTTCAATCCGATCAAGCTTTTCTTCATCTCGGGTAAACCGACATTTTGTTTCCATCATAAAAGTAGCCAAAATGTTCTCTAGATTAGAATTTGTCTTGGACTCTTCTATCACCTCACCATTCGACACTTTAAATCCCGTCGGTGGTTGCAACACATTTCTCGAATTCCCGTAGCTAAGATTCTCGTGATTCCTATTTGAATGATGATAAAACCCCGGATGAGGATTATTTCGATAGTTATTGAAATTATGGTTATTGATATAATGAGCTTCCTCCAACGGTTCCGGTGGTGGTGCACTTCCTTTTGGATTTATTTTTTCATTTGCACTCTTCGTCAGAATTCCTAAATGGTTGGTCAAAATCGACATTTGTGCAGTTAAAGCCTTTATAGGATCCGAGTCTGAAACTTCAGCCACTCTACGAATATTAGTCCTCTCGGTAGGCCATTGATAACTATTCATGGCCATCTCCTCGATCAATTCATATGCTTCCTCTGCACTTTTAGCTAGCAAAGCTCCTCCGGTCGATGCATCAACAAGATTTCTCGTTTCTCCAGCCAACCCATTATAAAATAAACACATTTGTTGGTCTTCCGGAAACCCATGACGAGGACATCGTCTTAACAAATATTTGAAGCATTCCCACGCCTCATATAACATTTCTGAATCCATTTGCCGGAATTGCATGATTTCACTTTTCAATCTCATGGTCTTGTTGGGAGGGAAGAATTTGAATAGAAAGTTTTCACCCAACTCATCCTATGTATGTATGCTCCCGGAAGCAAGGGTTCCAAGCCAACTACGAGCCTTCTCTCTCAAAAAGAACGGAAATAACTTCAATCTTATTGCGTCGCTTGACACCCCATTCATTTTTATGGTATCACAAATTTGAATAAAGTGGAATAAATGGGCGTGCGGATTCTCCGTGGCAAATCCACCAAACTGATTCTGTTGAACCATCGATATTAATGAAGGTTTCAATTCGAAATTTAGGACATTGATAGGAATATGAGAAATTCCCCCATAATTTTGGTCAAGCCTTGGCCGAAATCCATCCCGAATCGATTGAATTCGAGTTGCGGGCTGCTCAGCCCGTACGCCTCCATTGTTTGGATTGTGGGCTATTGTATTATCATTGCCCGTGTTGGCAATCGTATCTCCCGTTCTTTCCATTTCGTCAGATAGATCTCTTTGTAATTTCCGTGTAGCAACACTTGTTCTTCGAGCAAATGCCTCTATGATGGTTCAAATTAAATGCCAATTCCCCGGCAACGGCGCCAAAAACTTGATGGTTCAAATTAAATACTCGCAAGTGTACGAATCGCTTTTGTAGAAAGCGGCAAGTAACTCCGAGGTCGATCTCTCGAGGAATTGGAAACGGTTTAAAGTTTGATATTGTTCGGCAAATAGTTGAATGAACAAAAGTAAAATAAATTAAAATACATCATAGGTTCGATTGGATTATAATACTAACGCATAAAATTAAAATAAACTAAGTGATTACAACACCAATTTGATTGTCGGATAAATGAGAGATAACAATAATGAGATTGATATGGGAATTTAGAGTCACCGACACACACGTAATCAATTATTAGTTCCGATACTCAAATAAATAAGGTTTGGAATTATCGATTGCTCACGATTAAAAGAAATCCGTTTGATGGCGGTAATCCTAAAAATCACGATTGTTCTCAACGAAAATAAGGGATAATCTTTTGATGGGAATGAATCCCTAACTAATCAATCAATTAACCGACTACTTTTGATGAGGTAAATCGTTAAAAGATCGCGCGAAAAATCTCGAGAACATTCACAATCATTTCTTTCGGGTCGTTTGATGGCGAACACCGACAAAAACCCTCGATTAGAATAATAATAACAACAATAAAAAAGGTTTGATGATCTAATTCAAAAGTTCTTATACGAAGAACGAACAAGAGGAACAATCCCAAACTTTTACCCGGAAAATCAAAAGAAACTAACAATCGATAACATGTGTGTGACTATATCTAAAAACCCATATGAAGTGTTTAGCCACACATGATTAATTCAACAACAATAATGGAAATTGAAGAACAAAACATGGTAAAAACTTCCCTTGTAAATGCCGAAATCGAATTCCCGATGAAGCTTTGATGATCTTCTTTCAAAAACTCACAACAAAATGATACAAGGAATTATTATATCTCACAAAAGTATTTTTCACTCCAAGAACATACAAGGAAGATGATGAAATAATCCTCTTTTTCCACTCTTTTTGGTGTCTTCCTCCCTAATCTTGTGTTTTTCCACACAAAAATGTCTTCACCAAGATAAGGATGTCCCTCCCTAGGGTCTCTACACTTTGTTTTATAGCAAAAAATATCAAGAAAAGGCTTAAAGGTGTGCAAAAATGTCAAGGAAAGTGACATGAACCGAAAAGTGACACGGCCCGTATCCTGGGACACGGACGTGTCGCGCTACGCTGGATAAGGAAAAAGGTTCTGTACTGAGGCTCGGCCGTGTCCCATGACACGGCCGTGTTGCACTGCGTTAGATTTGCGGAATAGCCTGATCGAGGCTCGGCCGTGTCCCAAAAGACACGGTCGTGTCGTACTCATCCGGAAAAGGCCTTTTCAACTGTAAAGAGACCCGGCCGTGTTATATAGCACGGACGAGTTGCTTGCTGTGGCCCGAGTTGTTTTCTTCCGGTTTTTTTGGTCTTTTTCGGCTTGATCCTTCGTTCTTGTATCAATACACCTCGGATTTTAGCATATGATATACCGTTTCGAAGCTAATTTCACGAGAAATTTATATCAAAGGAGAATTCATCTCAATTCGGAGTGGAGATTCTGGGATTTAGGAGATTTGACCGATACTGCTTAAATCTTTCGTCGTTTTAGGCCCCGTTTTAGCTTTTGATCGTCATAAACTCCAATATCAGTTATGAAAGCGCATATTTCACCACAATATTCGCTTGGATAAATATAAATTAAAAACACAATATACCACGCATAAAAGAGAACAAAAATACTAAGAAGCAAACAAAAAATGACTAGATAGAACAGAATGAGTCGATCAAGAATCGACTCATCAAACCCCCCCAAACTTGAACTTTGATCGTCCCGAGCAATGCATTTTAAAATAATCACTCACAAAGGGGAACTCAACTGTCAAAATACCACAAAGGACCTCTTCGAAAATTTCATCGATACTCACAAGTAAAATAAGTCGAGTTCTACAAAATTTTTAAACCTCCGGGGTGCTTCCTTAACAACATAGTCAATACTTGGCAATATAAATCTCACCGGTCAAGTGTATTCACTCACTCTCAAAGTGATAGGGGTAAGTAAACGCTCGGAACTCATTCAATGAAATAAGGAACCCCATAGGCTTGCCAATCGTCTTCATCTCTACCACTGTTTTGTGCATGCACTTTTTCGTGAATCAAAAAGGGCTTTACTCGGCTTGTAATGTAGGCTTGGGTCGAGGTGGGATAAATATGGCTAAATTGACTTTACTTGAGCAATTTTTAGAACTATATCACCATAATCGCTTTAGAAGCTCAAGATTTTTGAAGTTTCCTTCTTTCATCCCCTTAATTATGAATCACTAACAAGCACTATCGAACGCAGCGTCAAACCCCTCCTTATTGCTCCGATTTTTTTTTGGCCTGGGTTGTTTTCGGATCCGTTTTACGTGAATGTAAACGATGGGTCACATGAATACACCCGGTTACTAGGATTAAAACATACACAACTGCTTCCAAGCATACTCATATCTAAGGGATCCGTTTTACGCGAATATAAACATGGGTCACATGAATACACCCGGTTACTAAGTTCCCAAAAATAGCGGAGTAATTATTTTCACCAATTCAACACTCCCAACAATATGTATACTACCCAATGTCACCACAATCTTAGTATCCTCGTCAAAAATATTTTCTAATATGTGGTTAAAAAAAATGAAATAGATAATGACCTCAATTGGATTTATTTAAGGAATGATCAAATGTTGGGTTGGCCAAAATCGAAGGGTTAGGATCAAAGGCGCCAAAAATCATTTTCACTCAATTTGCACACACACACACCAGTGGTTTTAAACAAGATACCAAGGCAAGTTCTAGAGTTTTAAATCAAGAATGAAACACTCGACAATGAAACTTGCATTTTAGAAAATGCACGAAGGCTCAATAGCTCACAAGTAGGTTTGCTCATACCTCCAAGATATTAAAACCACTTATTCAATTTCACACCCGTTTCGATTATCAACAATTTTTCCTCAACACATTATCCTCGATTTGTATATCAAAACAACGAAATAAATCCCGAGGCATTCCCAAAAATTCAAACTTCAAAGTTTTCTTCAAGTTTGCAAAATAAAAACACACCAAGTAAAAACACACCACAAATAAGCGCAAAATATTCAAAACACACCAAAAATAAGCAAACAAGCAAAATAGTATCCGAAAACAAATAAAAAAAATAAGAGTAATGAAGTATTTCTTGACCAATCCCCCCCAAACTTAAATTAAAGAATATACGAACGAAGGGGGTATAGTATTTAAACAAAAGAATTTCATTGGTCAAGAAATACTTACAACCGGTTTACTGGTGGGGCGGGGGAAAGTGTCCTTGCTGGACGTGCCACTCGTGCATTTGTCTCACAAGAGATAATATCTCACGTCGCTCCCGTCTCACCTCCTCTCGGTAGGCCGCAAACTCCTCCCTTAATGTTGGGCGTGAGGGGGCACGTCCAATTTCGGCCCGCCTTGATGTCTCGGGCCGATCTCTCGTGATTTCTTCCTCTTGCCATTTTATGCAAAAATTTAATCTATCATTATCCAAGGTCTTGAGAACGTATTCCTCCCCCAAACTTATAGCAAGCAATAAAATTCCCCCAATATAAATATTATCGATCAAAACAACTCCCAAGCAAAATTTATCATTTAAATTCATCATCTTCATCATGGAAAACATCCCTTAATTACAAGAATTTTCAATCGAGAAATTTAATCATCAAGCATAAAGAATTATCAAAAATCCCCAAATTTCATCACCTTCAATTTATTCAAGAACCCTAGATAATTAAGGACTAGCGTTTCAAATCATCATAGCATGTTCATAACAAAGAATAATCATCAAAAACATGAGAAACATACCTTGATTTCGGAGAAATTGAAGAGAGAAAAAAAATTAAACCTCGGTCCCAATTCGTCCGATTTGCTCATTTGAAGAGTGAAATTGGTTGAAAATGATGATTACGTAGTAGATTATTGTATCTCACCTCGATTTTGCAAAAAATTTCTTTAAAAACGAAGAGAAAAATCGGAAGTACAGAAGTTAGGGTTCGCAGGGTTGGGAAAAAAAAATTCTGGAGAAGATGATGATGGGAATCGGCCGTGCTCCCTTTTATATATGACCGACTGACACGGCCGTATTGAATATGACACGGTCGTGTCGTGCTGTTCGAAATAACCCAAAAACTTATTGTCGGCCGACTCGGCCATGTCCTATGACACGGTCGAGTCATACTATCCTGGAAAATCAAAATTCAATGTTTTGAGGCCCGGCCGTGTCCTGTGACTCGGCCGTGTCCTAGTATTCAAAATAAGCAGAAATCGACTGTCTTGGCACTCAACCGTGTCCTGTGACACAGTCGAGTCGTGCTGTTCAGGAAAATGAAATTCCCCCTGTTTTGAGGCTCGGCCATGTCAGTTGCAACTCGGCCGTGTCCTGCCTGCCCAGATTATTAGTTTCTGAAAATGCACTCTTTTCCTGCAATTTTAACACCCACAGTTGAATCGGTCAGTTTTGAATCGAGTAAAAACAAATAAGGAAAATAAATGCAAAAAACAAAAGACAAAAAAAATCTAACTAAACCGTTGGGTTGCCTCCCAAGTAGCGCTTTTTTATAGTCATTAGCTCGACTTCTTCCCGTTTTGCTCAAGCTTCAATGTCGTGCACCTCAATGCACTCAAACGCATTGATTTCTTCGATTCGTCCGAAATACGGCTTCACTCTATGCCCATTCACCTTAAAGTGCTCATTCTTCCGAGGATAAAGAAGTTCTACAGCTCCGTGCGGCCATACTTTAACGACTTTGAACGGTCTGCCGCATCGCGATACTAATTTTCCGGGCATGAGCTTAAGATGGGAGTTATGTAAAAGAACATCCATCTCGGGTTCGAGATATTTACGAACGATACGCTTATCATGATACCGTTTCGTCCGTTCTTTGTAGAGTTTAGCGTTTTCGTACGCCTCATATCGCATCTCATCGAGCTCATTTAAATGTAAAAGTCGTTCCTCGCCCGCATTTTCTTGATCTAAATTGAGCGCTTTGATTGCCCAATATGCTTTGTGTTCCAACTCAACGGGCAGGTGACATGCTTTCCCAAATACTAGGCGATATGGGCTCATTCCAATTGGAGTTTTGTAGGCCGTGCGGTATGCCCATAAAGTGTCATTCAACTTCAACGCCCAGTCTTTTCTTGTCGGTTTCACCGTCTTTTCGAGCAGTGCCTTTATTTGCCGATTGCTTACTTTTACTTGCCCGGAAGTTTGTGGATGGTATGCCGTTGCGACCTTATGCATCACATTGTACTTCTTAAGCAAGCCGACAAGTTGTTTATTGGAAAAATGCGTGCCTCTGTCGCTGATTACAGCTCTAGGCGTTCCAAATCTGCAGAAAATCACATCCCTAAAAAAATTGCAAACCACGTTAGCATCGTTAGTTCGGGTTGGAATTGCTTCCACCCACTTAGAGACGTAGTCTACAGCAACTAGAATATACTCAAAACCATGGGAAATTGGAAAAGGACCCATAAAATCCACTCCCCAAACATCGAAAAGTTCCACAACAAGATTGTTTGTCAATGGCATCTCATTCCTTTTGCTTATATTCCCCGTTCATTGACAACGATCGCAACTCTTGCAATGGAAATAGGCATCCTTAATTAATGTTGGCCAGTAGAATCCCGATTGAAGGACCTTGTGAGCCGTTTTCTTTGCGCTAAAATGTCCCCCACAGTGCAACTCATGGCAAAATAACAATATGCTCTCGTGCTCTTCCTCCGGGACACAACGTCGGAATATCTGATCAGGCCCCAACCTGAATAAGTAGGGCTCGTCCCAAAAGTAATGCCTGCACATGGAAACAAACCTCTTCTTCCCTTGATAGGTTAAGTCGGGCTGCAAAACACCACTAACAATGTAATTGACAATATCAGCATACCAAGGTGTCCTTGTTACATCGAATAATTGCTCATCTGGGAAAGTTTCAACAATTGGCAAATGATTATCAAGCTTAAAATTATCTCCCTCGGTTAGCCTAGATAGATGGTCGGCCACTACGTTTTCTGACCCCTTTTTATCTTTAAATTCCAAATCAAATTCTTGCAGCAGGAGAACCCACCGAATTAATCTTGGTTTTGCATCGGATTTTTTTAATAAATATTTCAATGCGGCGTGATCCGTATGCACAATCACTTTTGAGCCAACCAAGTAGGATCGAAATTTGTCTAAAGAAAACACAACGGCTAAAAATTCTTTTTAGTGGTGGTGTAATTAGCCTGAGCTTCATCGAGCGTTTTGCTCGCATAGTAAATCACGTGAAAAAATTTATTCACTCTTTGCCCCAAAACGGCACCTATAGCAAAGTCAGACGCACCGCACATAATTTCAAACGGGAGAGACCAATCGGGAGCGACAACAATAGGTGTGGAAGTTAACTTTTCTTTCAAAGCATTGAAACCGACTAAACATTCCTCGGTAAAATCAAATTTAGCATCTTTGCACAAAAGGTTACTCAAAGGGCGGGCAATTTTTGAAAAATCTTTAATAAAACGCCTATAAAACCCGGCATGCCCTAAAAAGCTTCGAACCTCTTTGACACATGAAGGAAGAGGTAATTTAATAATTAAATCTACTTTAGCCTTATCAACATCCATTCCTTTATTGGAAACCATATGACCTAGAACAAGACCTTGTTTTACCATAAAATGACTCTTTTCCCAACTAAGTGTAAGATTACACTCAATATATCGTTCTAGCACAATAGTCAAATTATTTAAACAATCATCGAAAGTGGTTCCAAACACAGAAAAGTCGTCCATGAATACCTCGATGGATTTTTCTAACAAGTCGGAGAATATGGATAGCATGCACCTTTAAAAAGTAGCGGGAGCATTGCAAAGACCAAACGGCATCCTCCTAAAGGCAAAAGTGCCAAAAAGGCAAGTGAAAGTGGTCTTCTCTTGATCCTCCGGAGCAATGGGAATTTGATAGAAACCTGAAAGACCATCTAGAAAATAGTAATAATCATGCCCAGCTAAACGTTCCAACATTTGATCAATGAAAGGAAGACGAAAATGATCTTTTTTTGTTACGGCATTAAATTTCCAGTAATCAATGCACATCCTCCAACCGGTTACCGTTCTAGTGGGCACCAATTCATTTTTATCATTACGAACCACCGTTATTCCATATTTCTTAGGCACTACATGTACAGGGCTCACCCACTTACTGTCGGATATCGGGTAGATGACTCCGACATCTAGCAATTTCAAAACTTATTTTTTCACAACTTCCTGCATGTTCGGATTCAAACGCCTTTGAGGTTGCCTAACTGGTTTAACATTTTCCCCAAGAATTATTTTATGCATGCACCTAACAGGACTTATTCCCTTGATATCGGAAATACTCCACCCAATCGCTTCCTTTAACTTAGTTAGAACTTTTACTAATTTGTTTTCTTGCAAGGGAGTTAATTCGGAAGAGACAATTATAGGGTAAGTGTCACTTTTGCCTAAGAAAACATATTTAAGATGTGCTGGAAGTTCTTTCAATTCAAGTTGGGGGGGGGGGGTGATTTCAACGGGCTCCTCAAATTTTAATTCCAATGGTATCTTAAAACCGTCAACTTCATCAATTATTTCGGAATTATCTAACAATGCAACATATTCTTCAATTTCTAGATTATTAAGCCCCATATCATGCTCAACGGTTAGAGCATCATGCAACGCGTCACCTACATCATCATGAAAATATGTATCATCAACCAAAGAATCAATGCAATCAACAAAATTCACATCATGGGAAGCATAAATATGAGAAGGGATAGGAGATGAACCGAACACACTGATTTCCACGGTTTCGCCCAAGACGGTCATGGTGACCTTTCCTTCATCAACATCGACGATTGTTTTTGTTGTACGCATGAATGGCCATCCTAGAAGTATTGTCCCTTCATTTTTGCTTGTCCCGAAATCGCTCATCTCCAAGATAACAAAATCGGCCGGAATCACCAACTTGTCCACTTGCACTAATAGGTCTTCAATGACTCCCTTAGGGTATTTCACCGACCTATACGCCATTTGAAGAGTCATTCTTGTCGGTTTGATTCCCCCGAGTCCAAGCCTCAAATAGGTCGAGAATGGCATGAGATTCACACTTGCCCCCAAATCTAACATCCCATGAGCAACTTTCTTGTCTCCCATAGTAATGTCGATCATAAAACTTCCAGGATCGCCTTTCTTTTGACCCCTTGCTTCTACCTCGTAGAGCACCACTTTCTCGTTCCCATTGTATCTTCTTTTGTTGGAGGTCAACTCTTTGAAAAATTTTGTATAAGCGGGAATGTTCTTCACAATATCCAAAAGAGGTAGGTTGACATGAACTTTTGAGAGCATGTCGTAGATTTCGGAAAATTGCTCATCTTGCTTTGCTTTTCTAAGCCGGATCGGAAAAGGTATTGGTGGCTTATATGGTTGAGCGGATTTGTGAAGCTTGGAAGTTGAAGTTGATTCGTCTATTTTCTCCTCTTGATTTCCCGACTCATCTTCTTTCTCATCCCCTCTTTCTTTTACTTCGGAATTGACTTCTCCATTAATCACTTTACCACTTCGGAGAGTGGTAATGGCTTAAGCTTGCTCGGCTTCACTCGGTAGTTTACCCCTTTCTTGTCTACGTGCCTCGGTAGCAAGTTGCCCAATTTGGATCTCCATTTTCTTCATCGAAGCTTCTAAAGATTCGAACCTTTTATTGTTCTCCTCTCGGTTTTCCTTGCTCTCCTTAATGAATGCCGCAATACTCTCCTCAAGAGAGTTCCTTTGTTGTGGAGGTGGTTCACTTCGCGTTGGATGTTGGGCTCGATTTCCTCCGTTGTATTGAGCTTGGGCGCTTGTGTCGTATAGCATCGGGTTGTTGTTTCTCCATGAGAAATTCAGATGGTTTCTTAGCCCAGGATGATAAGTATTTGGGAGAGGTGCATTTCTTGCGTTTCCGCCATAATTATTTCTCCTCTCTTCCCATTCGGGCCTTTCCGTGCTTTGTCCCATAGCCCAATTAACTTGTTAAGTTTGTTCTCCCGGAAAAGTATGAGGGCATGAATTGGCATCATGTCCGGGTGCTCCGCAAATCTCGCAAACTCGTGAGCTAGAAGATTTATTTTGAGTCTTGAGTTGCCTTAGTTCATTTGTCAACTCATCGATTTTAGATTGCATCTCGTCCTTCTCGCTTACTTGGTGCACGGCTCCCCTACGAACACGTACACTTTTTTGTTGAGAATTTGCTCCCAATGTTTCATACACATCATATGCTTGTCTCTCCGTCAAACCCCAAAACGAACCACCGACTGCATTATCTACCGCTCCTTGTAAATATTGAGTCAATCCGTCATAGAAGAATTGATTAAGTAGTTGAAGCGGATAGTGATGGTGTGGGCATTTTTGAATCGATCCCATGCTTCGTGAAATGCCTCTCCGTCTTGTTGTCCAAAAGTTGAGATTTGAGTTCTCAATTGCGTAGTCTTTGAATGGGAGAAGTACTTGGTAATGAATTTATCGTAAACTTCATCCCATGTTCTTAGTGAGCCGGGCGCCAAAGTCATCAACCATTGTTTCGCCCCATCCTTGAGTGTATAAGGGAAGCACTTCATCCATAGTTGATCCTCGCTCAACCCATTTAATGGGAAGTTGTCAATCGCCACATAGAAATCTCGAATGAATGATAACGGATCCTCTCGTGCTAATCCGTGAAATGAGGGCAATTGCTCGATGTGAAATCCGCTTATGTGGTAGTTCCTTGCGGCCGGTGCTAATTGGATGCATGAAATGGCGGTGTTCACTACGGGCTTTGCATAGTCCTCATAAGATGTTCGACCGGAGGTTGTTGCGGCATGTTATAGTTTGCTTCCATCCCATATTGAGGTCCGGGATAATAATTCGCTCCATATTGCATTCCAACGGGTGGTTGTCTCGGATAGAAGTATCTCCCTTGTTGCGCTTCGGGTATCCCTTGATTGCGCCCAACATTATTATATCTCGGAAACCTTGCTTGACGAATTTCTTCCTCATCTATATTTTGTGCAACATTCTCAACCCTCGGTTGACGAGTGTTTTCTTCTTAGATCAAAAGTCGCTCTTCAAGGTCCGGATTCACCTCGTCATTTGCCATTGATGATGTGGCCATTATTTTTGGTGCTCTAATCCTTTGAACTTCGTCTATGGGCGGAAGAATCGGGTTACCCAACGATCTCCTACCAAGCATAAACAAAGGAAGTAAGAGCGAATTTTATCGAAATAAGATTGATCAAGAATAACGATTCAACTATTATTAAAACAAGATTAAAAATTAAATGCCAATTCCCCGGCAACGGCGCCAAAAACTTGATGGTTCAAATTAAATACTCGCAAGTGTACGAATCGCTTTTGTAGAAAGCGGCAAGTAACTCCGAGGTCGATCTCTCGAGGAATTGGAAACGGTTTAAAGTTTGATATTGTTCGGCAAATAGTTGAATGAACAAAAGTAAAATAAATTAAAATACATCATAGGTTCGATTGGATTATAATACTAACGCATAAAATTAAAATAAACTAAGTGATTACAACACCAATTTGATCGTCGGATAAATGAGAGATAACAATAATGAGATTGATATGGGAATTTAGAGTCACCGACACACACGTAATCAATTATTAGTTCCGATACTCAAATAAATAAGGTTTGGAATTATCGATTGCTCACGATTAAAAGAAATCCGTTTGATGGCGGTAATCCTAAAAATCACGATTGTTCTCAACGAAAATAAGGGATACTCTTTTGATGGGAATGAATCCCTAACTAATCAATCAATTAACCGACTACTTTTGATGAGGTAAATCGTTAAAAGATCGCGCAAAAAAGCTCGAGAACATTCACAATCGTTTCTTTCGGGTCGTTTGATGGCGAACACCGACAAAAACCCTCGATTAGAATAATAATAACAACAATGAAAAAGGTTTGATGATCTAATTCAAAAGTTCTTATACGAAGAATGAACAAGAGGAACAATCCCAAACTTTTACCCGAAAAATCAAATGAAACTAACAATCGATAACATGTGTGTGGCTATATCTAAAAACCCATATGAAGTGTTTAGCCACACATGATTAATTCAACAACAATAATGGAAATTGAAGAACAAAACATGGTAAAAACTTCCCTTGTAAATGCCGAAATCGAATTCCCGATGAAGGTTTGATGATCTTCTTTATAGAACTCACAACAAAATGATACAAGGAATTATTATATCTCACAAAAGTATTTTTTACTCCAAGAACATACAAGGAAGATGATGAAATAATCCTCTTTTTCCACTCTTTTTGGTGTCTTCCTCCCTAATCTTGTGTTTTTCCACACAAAATGTCTTCACCAAGATAAGGATGTCCCTCCCTAGGGTCTCTACACTTTGTTTTATAGCAAAAAAATATCAAGAAAAGGCTTAAAGGTGTGCAAAAATATCAAGGAAAGTGACATGAACCGAAAAGTGACACGGACCGTGTCCTGGGACACGGCCGTGTCTCACTACGCTGGATAAGAAAAAAGGTTCTGTACTGAGGTTCGGCCGTGTCCCATGACACGGCCGTGTTGCACTGCGTTAGATTTGTGGAATAGCCTGATCGAGGCTCGGCCGTGTCCCAAAAGACACGGTCGTGTCGTACTCATCCGGAAAAGGCCTTTTCAACTGTAAAGAGACCCGGCCGTGTTATATAGCACGACCGAGTTACCTGGTGTGGCCCGAGTTGTTTTCTTTCGGTTTTTTGGTCTTTTTTGGCTTGATCCTTCGTTCTTGTATCAATACACCTCGTATTTTAGCATATGATATACCGTTTCGAAGCTAATTTCACGAGGAATTTATATCAAAGGATAATTCACCTCAATTCGGAGTGGAGATTCTGGGATTTAGGATATTTGACCGATACTGCTTAAATCTTTCGTCGTTTTAGGCCCCGTTTTAGCTTTTGATCGTCATAAACTCCAATATTAGCTATGAAAGCGCATATTTCACCACAATCTTCGCTTGGATACCTATAAATTAAAAACACAATATACCACGCATAAAAGAGAACAAAAATACTAAGAAGCAAACAAAAATACGACTAGATAGAACAGAATGAGTCGATCAAGAATCGACTCATCACTCTACTTCGGGAATAAAGTTTTCCAAAGATTCTCGAGAGGAGCGGGTGTTCATGTACGTCCTACAACACGGCCAAAAACAATACGGAAGTAACAAAATAAAATAAAATAGAAAAATATGTCTAAAGTAAGACCGGAAACACTTATCGTAATATCAATACTAACAAAAATAAATTAGTCCCCGGCAACGGCGCCAAAAACTTGTTCACTATATATTTAAACAATCCGCAAGTGTACGGAGTGAGTGTAGAAAGCGGCGAGCAAGGTCGTATTCCACAGAGACTAAATATTCCTAATGTGTTGAGTACTAGATTATAATGATTCCGGTTTTATCTAGACGATCGAAAGTTGAATGGATGGTTAACGAAATAAAATGATGACAATAAAATAAAATATCCGAATTAAAGAGAATTGTAAGTGTTTAGAAAGAAAGATTCCAAGGCTCGATTTTCATTGATCACTAAGTTTAGTCGGGATTGGTTCCAAAAGTTCTAAGTGCGTTTCCAAAATAATAATCGCAATATTATTCTAAAGTCTCTCTCGGGATGCATTAAAACGTAGATTATACAACCTATAACAACATCTCCGTTTATTATAAATTATTTAACTCCAAAATGGTCATAAGATTTAAACATCATCATAGTTCATCACCGATTTCTCAATCTCATAATTTACTACGTCAAATACTCGAAACCTATTAATGTCCTCTTCTCTCGAATTATGAGCAATTAAGTTTAACATGTAAAAACATTGATCAAGTGTCTAAACATGAATCAAAACCAAGTAATTGATAAAGAAATCACACTAGATATATATATAATCATCAATCCCTCAAAACCATAGTAAATCAACGTACTCCCATGCCCGGAATCTAACGAGTTTAGCCGGATATGGTAATGAAAGAAAGATTAATAATCATCATATTCATCATGTTCATGCTAAATAAAATAACAAAATAGATAAAAGATAGGAAGAAGATAAAACTCGGATGGTGTCTTGATTGATCCCGATTGAAGCCTTCAAATGTTCTTGAAGTGTTCTTCAAGAATTTCCTTCAAATCTCCTTCTTTTTGGAGTAAAAGCCCTCAATCTTGTGTTTCTCCCTCTCTAATCTCTCCAATATTCAGCATATGGCTTCAAAACTCTGATCCAAGGCCTTTTATCAAGCCAAAAATGCCAAGAAATTCCATTCAAACCGTGTAAAATATCAAAAAAATGGACTTGCACCGAAAAATGATACGGCCCGTGTCATACTATCCCAGAAAATGCAAAAATTTTCTGGACAGCAGACCCGGCCGTGTCATGTGACACGGCCCGTGTGCAGTCTGGACTGTGAAGCCATGGTCTAGAAGCCATATCTCCTTCAATACACCTCGAAATTTAGCGTATGATATACCGTTGCGAAGCTGATTTGATGAGGAATCCATAAATTTATAGAACACGTCCTGATTCGAAGTAATGAATCTGGAAATTAGAAAATAAGACAGGTAGTGTTTCAATCTTTATCGTTTTAGGCCTCGTTCTCGCACTTGATCGTCATAAACTCCAATATTGGCCATAAAAGCACATATTTCACCACAATCTTCGTCCGGATACTCATCAGTGACACGACCCGTGTTGGTCTGTTTTGACTCTATTTTCGACTCGATCTCTCATTTCCGTATTGCTTGATGTATATTGGGATTGAGACTTCGTTCTTGCTTGATAATGTCCTTAAAACACCTATAAAATCAAATAAAATATACCCAAGCGTGATCGAGTCCAATAAACACAATATGAACACAAACGACACAATTCCACATATTTTTGGATCTTAAAATCCGGAAAATCTTTGCAAAAATATGTGTAAAAATGAGTGTTAACAGCGGGTCACGTCCGGGCTCAGGCGGGGCTCAGGCTGGTTAGGTCCGGGCTCAGGCGGGTCAGGTTCGGTCAGGTCCGGGTACGGACGGGCCAGGTTCGGGCTCCATTCAATTTCAAATGGTTGAGAAAGATTTTTGTTTATAAACCACATAAAACACTACTGTGTTTTCGATGTGGGATAGTGTAAAAAATTTACCGACGCCATTTCGGCGTCGGTAATAACGTTGGTAGACGCCGACGTCGGTAAACGGCGTCGCTAATTTAAAAAAAAATTACCAATGCCAAAATGGCGTCGGTAAAGACGTCGGTAAATGTCGTCGTTAATTGTGAAAAAAGAAAAAAAGATAATAATAAAAATTTACCGATGCCGAAGTGGCGTCGGTAAGGGCGTCGGTAAACGGCGTCGTTAATTGTGAAAAAAAAAGAAAAGAAATAAGTTTGCGAACCGGTCGTTGGCAATGGCGTCGGTAAATCAATTAAATAACGGACGTCAGTAATGGCGTCGGTAAATTATCAGTTTAACAACGGCGGGTACGGGCGTCGATAAATGACGTCGGTAAAAACTGTTTTTTTCTTTTGTAGTAGTTGATCTTGTTAAACAGCAATGTATGTGGAGGATCACCACTGTAATGCCTAGGAAAACTAGCCAGAGTAGCAAACTATGGCTTTCTAATGTGTTTAGTTAGTTTATGTTATTGGTTGCTGCTCCTTTATGTTGCCGCGGTGGCTGTAATGTTTTCATTGTACCATACTTTGTTCGTTAATAATACTTATTATCTTTTCCCAAAAAAAATAAAATATTTTGCCATGCAATAATATTTTCGCAGTAATACCTGAGAGAGAGAGAGAGAGAGAGAGAGAGAGAGAGAGAGAGAGAGAGAGAGAGAGAGAGATGGGTTTTGGAGATTGTAGTAAAAATCCAAGAAAAGAAATAAATTAGAAAAGGGTTTTTTGTTAAAATATTACATAAAAAAAATCATGGTTTCTGGAATCAAGAAAAAAGAAAAATAAAAGAAAATTATATATGCATGCAAAAATTAAATAAATAATCATTTTTTATTTATTACCCCATATTGATATCGGCAGCAAAATCGGGCAAGAGTCCTCTAATGATCCAATCATCAATCTCTGAAGATCTTCTTTTTTCTTCATCCATCCTATATATACAGTATTATATACAGTTACAGAAACAAATGAACGAAAGAGTAGGAAAGCTAGTAACTGAATAATAGATATTTTAACGCTGATTATTAAAATATAAAACCGTTTAATCAAGATAAACTAGAATTAGAATTAGTTATACGTATCATCAAAGAGATAAGCTTTCAGAAAAAAAAAATCCCTCTAACCGTTATATATAGATGAAGCCAAACTCTACTTCTCATTGGACAGTCTGCGAATTTGACGCTGATTGGCTTTAAATCACTTTATATATAACACACACAGACACACACACACTCCTTTCTTCTGAACTCAGCACAATTTTACATACAGCTCTCATCGATCACCAGCTATGGAAAAGAATAATAATAATAATAATAATAATAATATTGTTATCAGTAATCGGCAAAGCTGTGAAGATGTAGCGTCAACGTCGGCCGCCGGTAGTCCTTACCCACCGGGGTATCGTTTCATGCCGACGGACGAGGAATTGATTATTGTGTATTTAAGGAAGAAAGTGAACAATGAGCCGATTCCGGTTGCAGAGATGAATGAGGTTAATCTTTATAAATTTACTCCCAAGTATCTCACAGGTAATCTGATTTCTTCCGTCTCGATCGATCGAGTTTTCTTTTTGTTCTTTTATCATCTGATAAACAACTTTACATACCAGATTTATTTGATCATATGGTGTATTCTTGTTTTTTTTTCCTTGGTAGTATACAGCAACCTGTTGTTATTACATTAATTTACTGATCACATAGAATATGGGGAACATTAGAAATTGGAGAAGGGTTTTTAATTCTTAATTTTAATTGTAGTATTTAATATATGCAATTTCTTACATGCATGCAATATTTTATTTTGTACTCATATTATGAAAATTATAATATTCTGGCTTTTGAAACTTTTTTTTTAATGGGTTTCTCTTTTTCTTGCATAGAGAATTATCCTCAACTTGGTGATAAAGAATGGTATTTTTACACACCGAGGGATCGAAAGTATCCAAATGGAAATAGGCCAAAGCGATCGGTAGAAGGGATAGGCTATTGGAAGGCGACAGGAGCTGATAAATTGATCCAGTTGAAGGATGAATTAATCGGGAAGAAAAAGGTTTTGGTTTTCTATTTGGGAAAACCTAAATCTAATGAAGAAAAAACAAATTGGATCATGCATGAGTATAAGCTCAATACTCCTTCCAGGAGTTCAAGCAATAATAACATGAGGGTATAATTTTTTTTTGTTACTGTAATTCCTTCAACTTTTTTTAATCTCAAGTATTATTTTGTTTCTTCTTTTACTTTTCTGATTAATTCATTTTTTTTTTCAATTATCCTTGCAGTTGGATGATTGGGTCCTTTGTCGAATTTACGAGAAACCCGGAAAGCCAAATAGAAAACAAAAGGATGTCAATGATCGTGGTCCCGACAATGTGGATCAAGGCAATAATCTTCCTTCGGAAGATAATAACAACGACGAGGATGTTCAAGCATTTCGAATTCAGAACAGCGTTGATGTCGCCATCGACCATAATCATGATCACAACCTTTACGATGGTGGTGCTGCCATCGACCATAATTATAATCACAACAACGTCGAAGATGTTCAAGAATTTCGAATGCAGAACACCATCACTGTCGCCAACGGCTATGGAGACAACCTTCTTCAGTTTCCTCAGCAGTTTCCCACTAGTTATAACTACCAGGATGGATTTAGTAATCAACCACTTCATCGTATCGTTTTCGGGCCGGGCCATTCCCATGATACGAATGGTTTTGTATACGGGATTCAAAATATTTTTGACTATGAGATGCCATATGATCATCAGCCGCCGCAGCAGCAGCAACAACAACTGTACTTTTCGAATGAACAACAAGCAATGGCGGATGGAGATTTACATGAGATTTGGACTAATTTTCACAACCAAGAATATACTTCAAATAGTATTTTTCGGGTTGAGGATTATCTGAGACCCGACGAGGAGGGTTATTCGACGAAATATTCGGATGATGAACAAATGGCGCGAAAGAGAAGAAGAAATTAATTAAGATGGTTAATAATTAGGTGTTAGTTTAATTATTCTTCTAGTAGTTTTTTTAGGAAGATTGGTTTTTAGTTTAGCACTAATTTA
Organism: Orobanche coerulescens; assembly: GCA_033398695.1. Taxonomy (NCBI): domain Eukaryota; kingdom Viridiplantae; phylum Streptophyta; class Magnoliopsida; order Lamiales; family Orobanchaceae; genus Orobanche; species Orobanche coerulescens. The sequence continues at coordinate 8,430,921 of CM065807.1, read as the reverse complement.
TTGCTTAAGTATTGTGTTACTCACCGGAGATTGGTACTTGGTTTTGATCATAACTATAAATGTTTATTATCATTTGGTTAATTTCTGCTGCCGGATGTTTTTAAAAGAAAAAAATATTGTCCCCAAATTTTAGTTATTCAATTTTGATCCAATTTCGAAAGGCTTTGTGATAATAGTGTTATATTGGTATACGTGTTAGGTGTTGTGCCATTTGTCCCCAAAAAATACGGGATTCAATTTGAAGGCTTTGTGATAATAGTGTTATATTGGTATACGTGTTAGGTGTTGTGCCATTTGTGCAGGATTGCGACGTACATGTGGGATGGTTTTACACTTGGTTGTGCAATGTATTGTGTACCGAATGAATGTTATGTTGGTTGTGTGTCGTTGATTGATGATAGTTGCTGCGAGTGTTGAGATTGTGTTATGTGCGTGTGATGTACGATTTTGTGGTGATCAACGTGATTGATTAATTGTGCTCATTATTGTATGTAATGTGAATGTGAATGTGAATATGTGTGTGACCGCTAAGTTCACTCGTGTTGGTTCGATGGGACCTACGAGGATTCGTGGCAGTGGACTACGAGGTCAGAACTTAGTGAGGTACTGAGGTCCAATCGTGCTGGTCTAACGAGGCCTACGATAACGCATGGCAGTGGACCATGAGTTTCGGACACAGTACGTCTAACCGGGGGAGCTCGACGGGGCTTACGGTGACACGTGGCAGTGGACTACGGTGTCAGGACTGTGTGTGTGATTGTTGTGATTGATATAGTCCGTGTGGGTTGTTGAACCTGCGGAGACACGTGACAGTAGATCACGGTGTCGGAATTGGTTATGTCTCGTTAATAGTCCGTGTGGGTTGTTGAACCTACGGAGATACGTGACAGTGGATCACGGTGTCGGAATTGATTATGTTTGTTTAATTGTGCGTGGTGTAGTCCGTGCGGGATGTTGAACCTACGGAGATACGTGACAGTGGATCACGGTGTCATGAGCATGATTATTTTCAAATCAAAGTTTTGAAAGGAAAAGTTTTATGAAAATGAATGTTGGACCAAGTCCTAAGCTTGAGTAAATATTTCCCGTATTGTAAACTGTTGAGTTATGAAACAAGATTTGGGTTAAGGCCCCAAAGTTTTTCGAAAGGTCTTGTGAATCAGGACTTGAGGTCTTAAGGTTTTGAAAATCTAAAAATTCCCGAGATGATAATCTTATTTTCGAATGTTTCATAGCTTATCTTCCCTTGTGAAAATCTCCCGGGAATATTTTGATACTTGATTATTATATTTGATTCACAATTATTATTTGCTTGTTACATTTCGTATGACTTGATACTTGCACTAGTAAAACAGTGGAGTTTTACTAACCCCCGAGTAATCGGGGGGTGGATGTCTGTTTTGCGTCCAGGTACATGCAGATTCATGGGAGCAGTCACAGGATTGGCACAAGAGGAGGACGAGCAGCGATACTAATCAAGAGTCGAGAGTTGTTTTGATTTTTGTTGTGTTGTCAGAGTTGATTTCAGTCTTCCGCTGTATTGTATTTCGACCCATGTGTGGGTAATGTTGTTTAAGTCAGTTTGTTGATTGAGTTGTGTGACCTCATCGGTCCGTGTATTCATGTGTAAGTGACCATAACGGTCTGTACTATTTTATTGTTTGACCCTGGACGGGCAAGCATTTGGTCATTTTGTAAGGTATAGCCTGGTAGATCCTCGTGAAAAGGGGTCTACGGCGTGTAATATTCCCATATGGTTTTGGGGGTGTTACACAACTAACATCACATCATGTCAAAACCGCAATACACTAAAATGAAGCCATATATGTACACATGCATTATCAAACACCACATAAACTCCAAACATATCCAAAGGATCCACATAGTCACTTACAACCCACACAATTACAAAACACACGCGTTTTGAAAGGGAGCCTTTAACAAGGCTAATCGAATCTTTTGAAAATAATTTTCAAACGAACACACAAACACATTTAGACGATCACCAATTATCATATCCACAAAACAAAAATTATATGGACAAGGTACTTGCCTCAAAATCGGCACGCAAGTATCCCGACGGACACGGCTGAACCGGAAAGCTTTGAAACACCCAATGCTTTCGAAAAGGAAAACGACAACGAACGGAAGGGTTCAACTTGGTTTCTTCGCAAGAAACTCGAACCTAACAACATATAATTAATAAATCAATGATCATACGAGGAGGAATAATCGTAGAACGTCCGAAAACCCCTCTAAGACATTCTACCGGACACCTTCAAGGCGTCGATCAAGAACTCGACCAAAACAACGAATCGATACGATCCAACCATGGAACAATAAAGGAAATGATATAATACATCTAAATAATCATCAATCCATCATAATCCTGAGTTAAATCGGATTAAACGGATGAAAAAAACCAAAACACCCAAATTCCCCAAAACTAGATTTCTAGGAAATCTGACCTGATTCGGTAGATCGGAGGATGTTATAGGATGGATGATTGATGATATGAACTCCAAGACTTCATGGATTGATTTTCCAACAACATCTTTCCATGATTCTCACACCTCCAGCCGCGTAAGAGAAGGAAGAGAATGAGAAAATGGGTGAAAAACCCGACTGCAGGGCCTTAAATAGGCTGCCTGTCGGCCGCCTTACGTACGTAACCGGCCATGGCTTACGTACGTAACCGGCCATGGCCGACTCACTGCCTAGAAATGCCGGAAACATTACGTACGTTACCGTCCAGGGCCTTACGTACGTAACCGGCCTTACGTACGTAATTGCCGAGCACTACCGGCCGTAACTCGGCCAAGTCTGGCCTGACGCCGGCCATGACTCTCGGCCAATTCCGACGGCCCGAACGACCCTAAAACCAGAACCTGAATACAAATCGAAGATACGGTTACGAAGTACTCGCAAAGACGAATTCGAGCACTAAGAGAACACACGATTCTGACCATGTGAAGGCTCGAAATTCGACAACGGAAAATAATTACCCCAAACTTTGGGAAATTACGAAAATGGCCCAAAACGTCTGAAATACATGATACAGGATCGAAACACCAATCCGAAGCTCACAACACGTCTAACAAAGTTAAACGGACTTACGGGAAACTCGAAACAGCAGTCTTGAACGAGATTCGCAAGAATCGAACTCAAGTGCGGAAAAGTCGCTAAAAAGCACGGAATTCAAAAAAACGGCACCGAAACGAACTCGGATGTCAAAAAGTGTAGAATTAATCATTCTCATAATGACGAAACAGTCATGAGCGAGTCATCGAAACGGACCTCCACCGAAAAATGAAAATTACCGGAAATCCGAAATTGCGGATATTACAAAACATATATAGACATTCTATACTTGACCATTGGAGATTACATATCACTTATAATTGATCATTGAAGTGGAGAATCATTTTGGATTGGCACACAAGCAACCGGAGTTGGATTCTACCTATTGTCTCGGTATTTTATTCATCTTACACTACGCCATAGATGACATACTGCAACAAATTTGCATGGTGTTGCTAGACCTGGCAAACGGGCGGGCTCGGCCCAAACGGGCCGGGCAAAAAACGGGCGGGCCAAATCTGGGCTGGGCCAAAAAGGCCCGGTTTTTTTTGGGCCAAAAATATTAGGCCCGTGGCCCGCCCCGCGGGCCTCGACTTTTTTTTTTTTTTTTGAAATATTATTTCTGAATAAATATAGAAATATTTTTCGATCCGTAATTATTATATTATTCACTATACTATCACAATCAATTAAATAAATGTAGAATTATTTTTATTTGATAATTATATTATTTACTACACTACCACAATCAAAAGACAAATATATAAATATTTTTATTTGATCATAATTTCATTTATCACTACTACTTTCTTATAAAAATCATAAAATAATATTATTATTGATATGAGATACTACAAAGTAATCACAAAGTCCCATAAAAAATAAAACTACATCAATAATTAACATATAGATGTAATCTAATCTAACAAATAAGGAAAAATTTTAAATATTATAATTACATATAACATAAATATATAAAAAAAAAATAAAAAAAAAACTGGGCCGGGCGGGCCGCCCGCGGGCCTGGGCCTATTTTGCCAGGTCTAGGTGTTGCCAGCTAAAATGTTGCAATAGCTATGCAAAATTTGGCCTACTACAACATTGTATTTTGAGTGTTACCTTATATACAAATATGGTGTTGCCTTTGTAGCAAAGTGTTACAAGTTGTAACATTTTATGACATAGTATTGCCGTAGATGTACTATTTATAAAAAACTTCATATTTTTTTTTATGTAAAATTAAAAATAAATAATCTTTTACTTGAGAACAAATTAAGTTTGATTGGAGTGGAGTATGACATTTATTCGAATGTAATATTTTTTAATTAAATTTGATATGAACACATTAAAAAAATACAATTAATATCCAAGAATTTTAATTAGAATTCTGATGGTATAAAAATTCTTATTTTATTTTATTAATTTTTTTGACTGCCTAATTAATAGTCGAGAGGAGTTATTAGACACAACCTATCGTAGACATTTTAATTGGAATGAGGAGTCGTAGATTAAGACGTTAACTCGTTGAATGGGTTCCGTATTTTGGAATTAAGGAATAACAAAAGTGGGTTAATTCACTTAAGCGTAATCATATTCTAGAATTTATTTAGTAGTAATTTTTATCTAATAAATAGGATTTGGACCAATTAATGATAGATTAAATTGGGTCGTAAGCTAGTTTTATAATCTTGGCCTATTCTCTTATTAAAGAGAAACTTGCATCAGGCTTTTAGAAGTAAAAAGAGGAATTCCCTCTTCTTCCCCCCCCCCTCATGCCTCAACGCCCACCAACTCCCATATCTCTCTTCTCATCTTTCGACTGAGGAACACCGACGGGCAGCGGTTGAGAGGCCAGTAGGTGAAGCGGATTCGATCGAAGTGAATGCAATTAGATGGGAGCTTAGGGTTCCGTCTCGATGCAGAGAATAAAGCTCCAGTTCATGGGGCTCCCTAGATGAAACCGACTTGATTCACGGTGGAGCACGACACATCGGAGCTGGCTTCGGTGAGGACGACAAATCAGAGCTTTAGTCGAAGATGACCCGACTGAAAATCAGGTAAGTTCTTTACTTCCGATTTGGTTCTGAAAATGGGGTTGTGATACTAAATGATTTGGGAATTGGGTGTCCTGCTTCTGAAATTGTTCTGGTGCTTGTGTGAAAATATTTGAAGGTGAAATTGATATGGCGAAAGGTGAGGTGATTTTACTGGTTAACGGGCCCCAGTTTAGGAAGACGGAGAAGCAATAGAGAAAAGCAAAAACATAACAACAGAGGATAGACTTTTGTTGTAAAAAGTTTGAGATGTAATAACAGAAGGAATCAACTGTAGGTTATGCTCCAGTGGCGTTAGAATTTTGATGTGAACTTTTGAGATGAATTTTACTGTAAAATGAGATTTATTGTGTGTATATGTGCGTGAGATTTCTACTATCCAACGTGATATGTATTTTTCTATTCTCTCCTGATTGTATAATCTTTTATATGGTAAATTTATAACAGCTTTTATATTGGGTGTTGAAGAATTGTGTGTGTGTGTGTGTTTATGTATGTACCGTATGTGTGTTGTTATATATATATATATATATATATATATATATATTATAATACCCGCTTGTAAATTCATTCATTTTTCATTCAGTAATTGTCACTCAGTGGATTTTCACTCATTAATAATCATTCATCAATCATGTTCATTCATCCATGTTCACCGTTCGGAATAACTTCGAGTTGTGTATCGATATTGTTCATTGTTTCAACTTTCCACGTATGAGTTCGACTTTGTAAAATCACCATTAATTTTTGGAAACTCCAAAAATTTTGAATCTTTTCAATATTATAGAGCATCAAGTTAGCTTCCCAATGGTTCAAACGGTGAGTCAATCGGAGTCCGGACGAGTGAGTTACGGTCGAAATAGCTAAGATACCCACATTTTCCAGTTTGGCCAAGCAGCCTGTTCCGGGGACCACGGCTCATCCCGGCAGGGCCGCGGCACACTGCTGAGTCACTGCTGCGGCACACCCGTCCGGTCTGCGGCATACTCATGTTGCAATTTTTTGGCCAACCGTCTGTACCGTGGGCCGTGGCTCATGCCGACAGGGCCGCGGCACACTGCCGAGTCACTGCCGCGGCACATTCGTCCGGGCCGCGGCACGCTGCCGATCACTGGGGGCAGTTTTGGGCCCTGTGCCGCGGCACACTTCGGCTGGGCCGCGGCACACAGTGCAGTCAGCACTATAATTGCGTTTTTTCTGTGGAACAACTCATTCTTTCCCATTTCTTCAACCTATACGAGAGAGAAGGCTTGAGGGAGAGATTTTTCCTTCATCTATCACTTGAGTACTTGGTTTTCTTCATCTCCTTTCGATCGTGAAGCCCGGATAGTCGATCTAACGCGTTGTCTTCGGATCAAAAGTGCTTGGATCTTCAAGAGGTAATTTCTTCAACATCTTGGATTTCGATTTTGTATTGAGTTATGATGTTTTGGATGTTAAGATCATGTTGTATGAAGTAATATACACATGATTATGGATATGTTTGATTATTCATTGGATTATTGAAGGATTATTCAAGAACACTTTGAATATTGAGTTGATTTTGGGGGTTTTCGATTAATCGTTGTTGTAATCACGAATTTGAATATTCATATTGGATTATTGATCGTATTGAAGATGTTTTGTTGGTTTGAAACACTTCTTGGGGATTTGATGTTGGTATTATTGAAGTTTGGATGTAAACAATCGAAGTTTGGCCACAAAGTGTTCGATATAATGCCCCAATGAACTTGGTTTAATCGTATCGACGTTTTGAGTTTGATTCGTATATTGAACGGATTGTTGGTAATTGTATTATTCAAGGTTGTTTGAGCGACCGATATCTCAATTAGGTAGTTGTTCGTGGAAGGATAATTGTCACCGGTGTTGTGTAAGTTAATTCTTACTCGGTTAAAAGGATATTCATTCCTTTTGTTGTTGTTCATTCATAATCATAACTCATTCATCATTGTATTAACCGTATCAATACTTGTCATTGTCAATTAATCACTTGATCACAAGGAGCAGCGGTTCCAATCATTTCATTAATTGTCATTCATTTCACTATCATTTCATCTCGATGAGTCATTATTGATTTCGATGTCACTTTGTTATCTCGTGGCATTCCGGGTCATACTGGCGTGCCGGTTGGTATGTGTAGGATTTTCATGTCGGGCACATTTAAGTCGTGTGTTGGTTGTTGGCCTCACATTGGGTGTGCACGAGTCGATTGCTTCGTGAGACTGATTAGGTACAAGACCACACGTGTATTCGATCGATACTCGTTGGTGGCTTGTGCACGGACACATTTCCATCCCGGGCGTAGTGTGGCGCCACCCTTTGAGCCGTACTGTTAGTTGATTCATACAGCATGTTTGATTGTGTATGTTTTCAACAAGATTGGGTTATAATCTAACCGATTCATTTTTGATCGAACTTGTGGTTTATATAGCATATATATATATATGGTTGTGTTTATTCAACTCTTGAGGATTGTTGTTCTGTGTAACTGACCCCGTTTGGGGATTTTGTTTTCAGGTCATGGCAAGGCAAAAGCACGGGAATAGCATGTTGACGGCGAGGAGTCCCAGTGATACTAGTAGGGGGCCACAGTCCTTTCATTCACCGTGTTTCCTTAGTTCATTTCCGCTGCAGATTTCCGTTTGGATTTTGAGTTCATTCAGTGTTGTATATTTTATCTCCATATAAAATATACTTGTATTCGGTCATTTCCTTGGGTGTGTTGTAATAAAACTCCTCATCGGAGTAATTAATGATGTAATGTGGTTCGGTACTACATTTACCCTGTGTATTTCATTCATTTTCACTCGCCTGGTGGGTCCCAGTCGGGGGCCCACGGCACTGTAATATCCGCCTAGTTTGGGGTGTTACAGAGTTGGTATCAGAGCGTGGTTTTGAATACTACCTTCCGAGTCATGTCTCATTTGAAATCATCGTCATCAGACTAGTATCATTGGACTTTCGTGTCACGTGTGACCTGTGCAAATGCCGAGCCAATCAGACCGAAAGAACTATAAGACTTCTAACGTCATGGTATAATTTCTGGCAATAATCATTCATTCATAATTCACTAGTTAACAATCCTCAAACATCATTTTCATTTTAATCATGTTGATCATATTAACTCATTAATCACTCAATTCATTTCATTACTCAGTTGATGATCAGGACGATCATGTTAACTCATTAATCACTCAATTCATTTCATTACTCAGTTGTTAATCTGGAAGATCATATCATTAATCTTGTTAACTTGTTCAAGATACTCATTTCAAGAATTTCATCAGATAATCATGTCACCTCAGTTAATCATTCATGTAATCACTGTGTTAGAGCGCATATGCTCATTTTCATCATTTCATGACGTAAATCATAATGCGGTACTCATATGAGATCTATGATTATCATGCGACCTTCCTACTTCAGTATGGAGAGAGCTGTCAGGGGATGCACGGGGAGAGGCTGCGGTGCGGGCCAGAACCCGGGGAATAATCACTCACTGTCAGGAAGTCGTACCCAGGACTCAGCTCAATCGGAAGATGTTCGGGTTGATCCACTCACTTTTATGCAGGTCATGATGACCCATATGCAATTGCTTAATCATCATTGCGCCACTCTGGCCGAATTAATTGAGAGAACTCTCCCGTATGAGCCTGCTGCTAAGGAGATTGCTGAGCAACAACCTTTATCTGTCAGCAAGAAATCAACGAAGCATAATCAGTCCGAAGGCAGTCAGTCAACCTTCAAGAAGCCTCGTGCCAGTCCTATCGTTTCTGAGCGACCTCCTACGGCGCATAATCGTGCGGGATCTCAGTCCCGAGCGGTCAGTTCGGCCATCACCTGTTTCAATTGTGGAGCGCCGGGTCACTACAGCACTAAGTGTCTGAAACTGTCTATCACGTGCCATAACTGTGGGCATTTTGGGCATAAGGCCCATTTTTGCCGAAAGGACTCCAAGTCGGCTCCGGCGGCATCTCAGGCCCCGAAGCAATCAGCGATTCAGAATCAGACTGCTCTGTCAGCGTCGTTTAAGACAATGGAAGCAAATAAAGGCGGAGCTCATATTTATCAGACGGGAGCGTCCGGTTCGGGGGCCGGCAAGTCCCGGATTCATGTGATGAAGAGGATCGACGATCCGGTGGCCCGAATGATCTCAGGTATACTCGTAATTTTATTTCAACCTATATGTACCTTTTGATACTGGTACACCGCATTCATTCATTTTCGAATCATGTTTGAATAGATTTAATTTGGATAGTCCTATTGCTTGTGGACCTCATACCATCGGTCTACCTGGTGATGGAAGAATTTTCGGAAATCATACCGAATTAAGCTTAATGCGATTAGTTGGTGGACCTAATCGTGGTGGACTTACCTAAGGACGATGTAATATTGGGTGTTAATTAGATGGATCGTCATGATACCATCCTCCGTGATCGTAAGCATTTGGTCACTATCATTTCAGTCATTAGAGCTGAGTGTGTATTTCAGGGAGGTAATCCCCGTTGTTCCAGATGAATTATTAATATGAGGGAGACAGTGTAATTACTCAATCGAGGTGTTCAATCATTCATTATATCATTTTCATCGATTTTTCGTTCTTAGGCAATCGAGGTGTTCAATCATTCATTGTATCATTTTCATCGATTTGCCGTTCTTAGGCAATCGAGGTGTTCAATCATTCATTGTATCATTTTCATCGATTGGCCGTTCTTAGGCAATCGAGGTGTTCAATCATTCATTATATCATTTTCATCGATTGGCCATTCTAAGGCAATCAAGGTGCTCAATCATTCAATACATCGTCGTCATCAATTGACCGTTCTAGGGCAATCGAAATGTTCAATCATTCGTGGTATCAATGTCATCGATTGACGATGTATCCCCAGACGAGTTACCTGGTTTGCCTTCACAAAGAGTTGTGGAATTCGCGAGTGAGTTGGAGCCCGGTACGTCCCCGTTATCGAAGGCACCGTACCGGATGGCCCCGACCGAAATGCAGGAGTTGAAGATTCAACTTGAGGAATTGTTCAAGAAAGGTTATCTCCGTCCGAGTGCGTCCCCATGGGGAGCACCAGTGTTGTCTGTCAAGAAAAAGGATGGTTCGTTCCGCTTGTGTATTGATTATCGGGAATTGAACCGGGTGACGATCAAGAATAAGTATCCCTTACCCCGTATTGATGATCTCTTAGATCAACTTCAGGGAGCTTCAATATTTTCCAAGATCGACCTAAGGTCTGGATATCATCACTTGCGAATTCGGGAGTCGGACATCGCAAGGTCGGCGTTTCGAACACGCTATGGTCATAATGAGTTTGTGGTTATGCCGTTTGGATTGACTAATGCACCTGCGGTATTCATGGAGTTAATGAATCGGGTTTTCATCGACTTTTTGGATCAGTTTGTTGTCTTCATCGATGACATTTTGATTTATTCTCGTGACCGAGAGGAACACGAGGTTCATCTTCATCAGGTTCTCGACGTGTTAAGACAAGAGCAATTGTATGGAAAGTTTTCCAAATGTGAGTTCTGGATGTCCGAAGTGATTTTTCTCGGGCATGTAATTTCATCAGATAGAGTGCGTGTTGATCCTCAGAAGACGGAGGCTATCCAAGATTGGTTACCTCCGAAGAATGTTAAGGAAATCCGAAGTTTTCTCGAATTAGCCAGTTATTATCGGCGGTTTGTGGAAGGATTTTCTAAAATCGCTCAACCCTTGACGAACCTTTTGCGAAAGGATAAGAAATACACGTGGTCCGACGTGTGTCAACGGAGTTTTGAGGAACTCAAGAGCTGGTTAATGTCGGCACCTGTACTTTCCTTGCCGCAAGGGACGGAAGGATTTGTGGTTTATAGTGATGCGTCCGGGCAGGGTCTCGGATGTGTGCTCATACAGAATGGGAAGGTTATTGCCTATGCTTCATGGCAATTGAGACCTTACGAGGTTAATTATCCGACCCACGACCTGGAGCTAGCAGCCGTGGTGTTCGCTTTGAAAATTTAGCGTCATTACCTTTATGGCGTCACCTGTCAGTTATTCACCAATCACAAGAGTTGAAGTATATATTTACTCAGAAGGAGTTAAATATGCAGAGGCGGTGGTTGGAGCTAATCAAAGATTATGATAGCGAGATACTTTACCACCCGGGCAAGGCGAATGTTGTCGCTGACGCCTTGAGTCGTAAGTCCGTTCAGAAGCAGATGCTTGCTCGATTAACAGTTCAGAAGGAACTTTAACAGGAATTTCTGAGACCTGAGATTGAGGTCTGGTTACAGCGAGTACAAGGGCAATTTTGTATGTTAGAGATTTCATCGCCACAAGAGGAGGCAATCAAAGAGAATCAGGGTTCAGACCCATCATTGTTACGCATCCGTGAGGATGTGACTCAGGGGAAAGCCCCTGGATTCGTGGTCCACGAGGATGGACTTTTGAGATTTAAGAATCGATTGTGCGTACCGGCGAATGACGATTTGAAAAACTCGATTTTGAGAGAAGCTCATGCTACCCCTTATTCTGTTCATCCGGGGTCTAGCAAGATGTACAAGGACGTGAAACAAAATTACTGGTGGAGTAATATGAAGCGAGAGTCGCAGAATTTGTTTCTAGATGCTTAACCTGTCAACAAGTCAAGATAGAACATCAGCGACCGGCGGGTATGCTGAAACCGCTCCCTATTCCGGAGTGGAAATGGGAGGATATTTCAATGGACTTCATCACGAGTTTGCCAACGAGTCGCCGTGGCATGAATACGATCTGGGTGATTGTGGACTGCTTAACTAAATCAGCTCATTTCCTTGAGATTAAGGATACGTGGGGTTCCGAGAGACTTGTCCAGCTGCTCATCAAAGAGATAGTGAGACTGCACGGTACTCCTAAAAGTACCGTTTCCTATCGTGACGGACGCTTTGTATCCCATTTTTGGAAATCAGTTCATCGTGCTATGGGAACTCAGCTTAATCTCAGTACAACTTTTCATCCTCAGTCCGATGGACAATCAGAGAGGACTATTCAGACTTTGAAGGACATGCTGAGGGCATGTGTCCTCGATTGGAAAGATGATTGGGAAGCCCAACTACCGTTGATCGAGTTCACGTACAATAATAGTTGGCATTCTTCGATTAAGATGGCACCTTACGAGGCCTTGTGCGGTCGTCGTTGTCGATCTTTTTTGTGTTGGGATGACTTATCAGAATCAATCGGCACCGAGCCCGATATACTTATAGCCGCCCGTGAGAAGGTAGCTTTGATCAGGAGTCGTTTGTTGACCGCTCAGAGTTGACATAAATCTTTTGCAGACAATCATCGTCGACCATTAGAGTTTGAGACAGGTGACCACGTATTGGTCAAGGTATCCTCGAGTCGAGGTACCTTTCGTTTCGGAAAGCGGGGAAAGTTGAGTCTAAGATTTATTGGACCGTTTGAGATTTTGGAACGAGTAGGCGATCTAGCTTATCGTTTGGCCTTACCTCCGGCGTTGAGCCGAATTCATAATGTGTTTCACGTCTCTCAGCTACGGAAATATGTTGCCGACCCGAGTCACATACTTCAGTTCGACGAAATCGAGATCGCAGATGATCATTCGTATGAAGAACGTACCATACGAGTCTTAGAGCATCAAATCAAACAGTTGAGGAATAAGGCGATTCCTTTGGTTAAAATTCAGTGGTCTAGACACAAAGTCGAAGAGGCTACTTGGGAAATCGAGGATAGTATGCGGAAGAGTTATTCCGGTTTGTTTCATCCTTAGTTTCGAGGATGAAACTATTTTTAAGGGGGAGTATGTAATACCCGCTTGTAAATTCATTCATTTTTCATTTAGTAATTGTCACTCAGTGGATTTTCACTCATTAATAATCATTCATCAATCATGTTCATTCATCCATGTTCACCGTTCGGAATAACTTCGAGTTGTATATCGATATTGTTCATTGTTTCAACTTTCCACGTATGAGTTCGACTTTGTAAAATCACCATTAATTTTTGGAAACTCCAAAAATTTTGAATCTTTTCACTATTATAGAGCATCAAGTTATCTTCCCAATGGTTCGAACGGTGAGTCAATCGGAGTCCGGACGAGGGAGTTACGGTCGAAATAGCTAAGACACCCACATTTTCCAGTTTGGCCGAGCAGCCTATACCGGGGACCGCGGCTCATGCCGGCAGGGCCGTGGCACACTGCCCGCCGCGGCACACCCGTCCGGGCCGCGGCACACTCATGTTGCAATTTTTTGGCCAACCGTCTGTACCGTGGGCCGCGGCTCATGCCGACAGGGCCACGGCACACTGCCGAGTCACTGCCGCGGCACATTCGTTCGGGCCGCGGCACGCTACCGATCACTGGGGGCAGTTTTGGGCCATGTGCCGCGGCACACTTCGGCTGGGTCGCGGCACACAGTGCAGTCAGCACTATAATTGCGTTTTTTCTGTGGAACAACTCATTCTTTCCCATTTCTTCAACCTATACGAGAGAGAAGGCTTGAGGGAGAGATTTTTCCTTCATCTATCACTTGAGTACTTGGTTTTCTTCATCTCCTTTCGATCGTGAAGCCTGGATAGTCGATCTAACGCGTGTTCTTCGGATCAAAAGTGCTTGGATCTTCAAGAGGTAATTTCTTGGATTTCGATTTTGTATTGACTTATGATGTTTTGGATGTTAAGATAATGTTGTATGAAGTGATATACACATGATTATGGATATGTTTGATTATTCATTGGATTATTGAAGGATTATTCAAGAACACTTTGAATATTGAGTTGGTTTTGGGGGTTTTCGATTAATCGTTGTTGTAATCACGAATTTGAATATTCATATTGGATTATTGATCGTATTGAAGATGTTTTGTTGGTTTGAAACACTTCTTGGGGATTTAATGTTGGTATTATTGAAGTTTGGTTGTAAACAATCGAAGTTTGGCCACAAAGTGTTCGATATAATTCTCCAATGAACTTGGTTTAATCGTATCGACGTTTTGAGTTCGTTATATTCGTGTTTGATTCGTATATTAAACGGATTGTTGGTAATTGTATTATTCAAGGTTGTTCGAGCGACCGATATCTCAATTAGGACGTTGTTCGTGGAAGGATAATTGTCACCGGTGTTGTGTAAGTTAATTCTTACTCGGTTAAAAGGATATTCATTCCTTTTGTTGTTGTTCATTCATAATCATAACTCATTCATCATTGTATTAACCGTATCAATACTTGTCATTGTCAATTAATCACTTCAGTCACAAGGAACGACGGTTCCAATCATTTCATTGAGCTGTCATTCATTTCACTATCATTTCATCTCGGTGAGTCATTATTGATTTCGATGTCACTTTGTTATCTCGTGGCATTCCGGGTCATACTGGCGTGCCGGTTGGTATGTGTAGGATTTTCATGTCGGGCACATTTAAGTCGTGTGTTGGTTGTTGGCCTCACATTGGACTGTGCACACGAGTCGATTGCTTCGTGAGACTGATTAGGTACAAGACCACACGTGTATTCGATCGATACTCGTTGGTGGCTTGTGCACGGACACATTTCCATCCCGGGCGTAGTGTGGCGCCACCCTTTGAGCCGTACTGTTAGTTGATTCATACAGCATGTTTGATTGCGTATGTTTTCAACAAGATTGGGTTATAATCTAACCGATTCATTTTTGATCGAACTTGTGGTTTATACAGCATATATATATGGTTGTGTTTATTCAACTCTTGAGGATTGTTGTTCTGTATAACTGACCCCGTTTGGGGATTTTGTTTTCAGGTCATGGCAAGGTAAAAGCACGGGAATAGCATGTTGACGGCGAGGAGTCCCAGTGATACTAGTAGGGGGCCCCAGTCCTTTCATTCACCGTGTTTCCTTAGCTCATTTCCGCTGCAGATTTCCGTTTGGATTTTGAGTTCATTCAGTGTTGTATATTTTATCTCCATATAAAATATACTTGTATTCAGTCATTTCCTTGGGTGTGTTGTAATAAAACTCCTCATCGGAGTAATTAATGATGTAATGTGGTTCGGTACTACATTTACCCTGTGTATTTCATTCATTTTCACTCGCCTGGTGGGTCCCAGTCGGGGGTCCACAGCACTGTAATATCTGCCTAGTTTGGGGTGTTACATATATATATATATATATATATATATTTGTATTATATACAAATATGTGTGTATGTGTATTTTGTGTATGTGATTGTGTGTGTGTGTGTGTGTAAATTTGTATGTGTGATTTTATGTTCCGTGTGTGTGAAGCAGCTTGATGAGTTTGTCCACTATGTAATTTGACCTGTAGAGAGACATAAAGGTTGAAGATTCAAACTTGAAAACGAAAAGGGAAGGTCTCCAGAGTAGATTTTCTACGCAAACAAAGGCCGATGTAAATGTCTTTATTCCTCAAATTTTGCCTATTTCCTTTTGTTATCAAGCTTGTATCACCTGTATAAACTTTAATCATGTTTATACCTTTTTAGAGATATGATGATACAGGACCTGTTATAGATGCTGTTGTCTGGCATGATGGAGAAGTTTAGAGGGCTGCACTTGATATGCAGAGTCTTGAGGATGAATCAGGATGTGGAAAGCTTGCTGACTTTGTTCCTTTTACTAATTATAGGTATTCTAGACACTCAAAGTAACTTTCGTTAAAATGTTATACTCAAAGGTGTATGTTGGTGGAGGGACAACGTATTGCAGGTGTTAAAGTATCTGACTCAAGAGAAAGCTCTGAGTTTGGTTCCCAGAAGTTGGAATGTGATGCTCTAGTTTTTGCAGTGGGGCATTCTGCACGAGACACTTACCAAATGATACTTCCACATAATGTGGACATTGTTCAAAAAGATTTTTCTGTAAGACTTTGTTCTTTATTATTTTTAATTCTTTTGCGAATGTATTGTAACACCCCAAACTAGACGGATATTACAGTGCCGTGGACCCCCGACTGGGACCCACCAGGCGAATGAAAACTGATGAATTAAATAATATAATTGTAGTACCGAACCACATTATATTACCAAATTCTCCGATGAGGAGCTTAAGTACAATACACCAGGACAATACAGAATACTAGTATATTTTATATGGAGATAAAATACACCACCCTGAATAAATAAACATCTCAAACGGAATTTGCAGCGGAAATACAAATGACGGAAATGACTGAAATGACTGAAATAACCGGAATGACTGGGGCCCCCTACTAGTATCACTGGGACTCATCGCCGTCAACATGCTCTTCCCGTGCCTCTGCCTTGCCGTGACCTGAAAACAAAATCCCCCAACGGGGTCAGTTACACAGAACAACAATCCTCAAGGGTTGAAAATACACAATCATAATTTAACTGAAGTTATGAAATATCCTTAGTTATGAATTACGCTGAAGAGGAGTATCATAGTACGCCTGTAATGTTCTGTGCAAGTGTACAAGACGAATGACCGGACACACTCGTCCTTGTACCTAATTAGTCTCACGGAGTTAAGCTTTACCGTGTGCACAGTCCAATGTATCACTCCCAATACATGGCCATCGCGTGCCCGACTAAAAATTCCACACATCCGCACCCGGCCACGCAATATGAACCCAGAAGGTCATATGAACGAGAATGACCATAATGAATATCAATGAACAATAATAATCTGACAAAGTCAAGAATGACTCACCGAGATGAAAGTAATAATGAAGTGATTGATAGTTTCAATGAAGTGATTGGAACCGCCGTTCCTCATTAATGAAGTGATTATTCGACAATTACAAGTCTCAATATGATTAATACAATGATGAATGAGTTATGATTATGAATGATCAACAACAAAAGGAATGAATATCCTTTTAACCGAGTAAGAATTAACTTACACAACACCGGTGACAATTATCCTTCCACGAACGTCCTAATTGAGATATCGGTAGCTCGAACAACCTTGAATAAATACAATTACCAACAATCCGTTCAATATACGAATCAAACACGAATATAACGAACTCAAAACGTCGATACGATTAGACCAAGTTCATTGGGGCATTATATCGAACACTTTGTGGCCAACTTCAATTGATTACAACCAAACCTCAATAATACCAACATCAAATCCCCAAGAAGTGTTTCAAACCAACAAAACATCTTCAATACGATCAAAAATCCAATATGAATATACAAATTCATGATTACAACAACGATTAATCGAAAACCCCCAAATCCAACTCAAAATTCAAAGTGTTCTTGAATAATCCTTCAATAATCCAATGAATAATCGAACATATCCATAATGATGCATATATCACTTCATACAACATGTTCTTAACATCCAAAACATCATATCTCAACACAAATCGAAAATCCAAGAGGTTTGATGAAGATTACCTTTGAAGATCCCAGCACTATAATCCGATGAAATTGCGTTAGATCGACAATCCGAGCTTCACAACCGAATGAAAATGATGAAAATCAAACCCTCAAGTGATGGATGATGAAAAGTTTCTCCCTCAAGCTCTCTCTCCCGTATGAAGGTGAAGAAGTGAAGAAATGAGCTGAATCTCGCTCAAAAAAACACAGTTATAGAGTTGACTACCCTGTGTGCCGCGGCCCAGCCGAAGTGTGCCGCGGCACAGGGCCAAAACTGCCGACAGTGATCGGCAGTGTGCCGCGGCATGGACGAGTGTGCCGCGGCAGTGACTCGGAAGTGTGCCGCGGCCCTGTCGGCATGTGCCGCGGCACAAGGTACAGAAGGTTTGGCCGATAAGTGCCACACGAGTGTGCTGCGGCCCGGACGAGTGTGCCGCGGCAGTGACTCGGCAGTGTGCCGCGGCCCTGCCGGCATGTGCCGCGGCACACGGTACAGACTGCCGGCCAAAAACTGGACAATGTATATGCCACGGCGCACACTCCTTGTGCCACGGCCCACACCCCCCTTGGGTCCTAAAATGATGAAAAATGACCCGGGAAGGGAATAAAAGCAATAGGAATCGATATTTAGGAACCAATAACACGAAATGGAAGTACGGAAACCCCAAAACGGTGGTTCCAAGCAATGATTACAAGGGTTCGTCTGACAAGAACATGATTTGAACAACGAGGAGAAATGACATGAACTCCATCGTCAACAACGACTAATGAATCAATTACCACGATCAAGATACTACTCTTGTCTCGATTCCCAAATAAGATTGAAACAATGAACAAAATCGATACACAACTCGAAGTTATTCCGAACGGTGAACACGGATGAATGATTATTATCAAGTGAAAAATTACATAGTGACAATTACCGAATGAAGTTACTGAATGATAATGACTGAATTACAACCGGGTATTACATGTATTCCCATGCATATCTGGGTTTGTGTTCATATTAGTTATTTTGAAATTGGTGAACCTAGACCATAGTAGTTCCTCCCTCTGCCCAGTTTATGTTTCCATTTTTGCTTGGCAGAGTTTTGGATGGGAGTTGAAAACTTTTACATCTATTTACTGGTGTGAATCAGTTTTGGTCAAAAGTTTAATTTGGAAGAAAATCTCGAATTTAAAAATATTATTATTTACGTTTCCTTTTAGAATTAGTATTTTAATTTGGAAGAAACTCTCCAATTATTATTTACATTTCCTCTTGAGTCAGACTGCACCGACGCTAACATGCTATACTTAAAGGTGTATATCAGTGTCTTGCTCTATTCATGTGGACTAATAAAAATCAATTTTATTTGAGTTTTTTGCGGTAATAATCTTGTTGTGTACTTAAGATAACGTAATTAATGTGATTGTTTGACTTAAGAGTAATTTATGTTACCACTTACAATGACAGTTTGTACCATTATTTGCATTTGCACCGTGACTTGTCTTTCCGATTTCAGTATCTTGTTTGATCATTTTGTTCCATTTAGATAAAGTGAAGAAGGAAGAATGTGTGTAGTTTCTTTGACTTCATACATAAGCTTTACTTTAACATATTCCAGCATGCATCTTCATATGAATCTTTGTTTGTTGCACAAGTTTAATCAGTCTTTAAGAATTGCTTGCCGATATAAAAGATAGGTAAATTGAAGAAAATATAATGCAACATCCACAATTGTTTTTGTGAAGTAAACAAGTTATTTATATTGGATAAAAGCGTAATCAATCATGAATTAATGGATTGAGATGGCGTAACTGATTAACTACAAAATTTACCTAAACATACTTACAATTGGATAACTATAACAATCATAGCTGGTTGGGAGGGTTTTCTTTTTGGACAGTAGTCTTGTTTGTTTGAGTCCTAGTCCTGACATTATTTTACGTTATATTTGTATTGTGTTCAGGCCAAAGAATCAGATGGAGCACTTTTTGTTAAGACTCGTAAGCGAAAAGAGGGTCGCGAGTACATGACTAATGGAAAAGTCACTAAGTTCATAATTGTAAGTGCTCTATTATTTAGTTGATCACATGCCAGGTGTATTCTTCCGTTCAAGTCTATTTAATTTGACATGGTCGTGGCTATATTTTGTAGGACAAAATTGAAAAGGTTATTGGTCCTGATTTATCAGGACCAACTGAAGGTGTCAATGAACTCTCTATTGGATGGAAAACCACATGGTCCTTCATGGCTTATAGAAAGATGTGTAAAATCTGACAAATGCTCCACTTCTGGCACGACAAACTCGCAGATCAGTGACTTGACAGACCGAAATTAGGCAAGAAGTTGTTGACGAAATAGAAGAAAAGCTGGAGAAGAAGGTCCAAGAAGAAGTAGATGCACAAGTGAATAAGAAGGTGCAGGAGAACCTAACTTGGGTGCTTAAGAAATTAGGCGAAGTAACAAGCATGAACATCAATTTGGTGGAACTTTGTCCCACAATATCAAGTGATAACGACAACGGCACTCCTATTACCGGAGGAGATGCTACATCTTAGATTTTCTATTTTTTAAGTACTGTATTTCAGGGCTTTTGGTCGTTGTATTTAAGCTGTTTAACTATTTTAATTAGGTTGTATTTTGACTGGATGGATTATGAATTGTAATGGATTGGTAATTAATATAAACAAATATTTCTTATCAATTTTTTTTTGTAAAAGTGTTGCAGTAGGTGGTACATAGTGTTGCTGTTACTTACTAAAAAGGTGTTGCAGAAGCTTAAAAAGTGTTGCAACATGGTTTCCTAAAAGGTATGGGGCCCACATATTGGGCCCACATCGGACCCCACATATGGCCCACATAAGGGGCCCATAGGTGAGCTCCATATGTGGGCCCCATCTATAGGCCCCTGCTTTTACAGAAAATTGACCTCTGCTGCAAAACTTGTTTAATGTTGCTGTAGACTATATTTAACGATGCCTTGCAGTCTTATGGTAACAAAAGGAGTGGTGTTGCAGTAGGTGACATAAGTGTTGCTATAGGAATCTATGGCAGCGGTGAAAAGTGCAACACCAAAAAAGTGTTACTGTTTTGATTTTCTTGGCTACAGCAACATTTTTTTTGCTTCTTGCAATATTTTGTAGGAGTTGTCGTAGGCCATCTATGGCGTAGTGTTAAGGTATGTTAATACTATCTCCAACCTTGGATTCGTGTTCTTAAGGGTATGATGATCATGCTATCAAGATATTAAGTTCCATAGATGATTTATTCAACCAAACATCATGTCTAGGAAGTTGAGATGATTATGCTTTAAGTACCTTGGTTAAAGAACATCATAGTTTAAATCTTGTTATGATGAACAGGTAAAGGAAGTTTTCTGAGATTGATAATCCAAATTTGGAAGGTGTCTTCGTAGTAATCACGGACTTGGTATTAATATCACTTTTGTTAGACGAGCCTACGAGGATGATCATGGAAGGATTTGTTGTATCTTGTAAAGGTGGATTGTTAACCAATCTTCAAGATGATAGTTTGAATGTAGTAATGATATTGATAAACCATAGACCTCTCAAACTGCATTTGAGGATTTATCATCAAGATTGGAGTATAGTATTATGATGGCATGTTTATCCTGGATATTCGAAGACGTCAAACACTCTAGGATCAGTCTTGTTTGCATGAGAAGTGTATTTGTGAGTATAACGTCCGTTAAGCATCATGCATTACGTAGTTTATACCATCAGGCAAGTCACTCGCCTGATTAGAGGAGAACTGTCAAATACATGCTTAGCGTGTGCTAGGATTTGTAGCTTGAATACGCTAAAGAGTAGGTTTAACGTACTCTACAAAGGGTATGTAACGTACGTTATACAGGTCACATAGAATACGTTTTGTGAACTTTCGGCCGTAATTTGGATTGTTAGATATTCGTACGTTAGTTATTCGACGTGAGATGAACTCTATATTATTTCTTTTGTTTAAAGGTTCAAGCTTTGCAACGTGATTGATCGAAGGGGCGACCTTCGAGTGTATTGATATTCGTCGAAGTTTTATTCTTGTCATCAATTTGAGGCAAGTACTTTAATTAGAATTGTTCGTATTATGTCAGTTATACTATGATTGTACTGTGTACATGTGTTGTGATTAAATTGTCCCCAATGCGTTGATCCGACGGGAATCGTCATGGGAAATCTATAGATGTGTGCGCTGGATCGTTAGACAGGTAGTTCCACCATGCGTTGGTCTAATGGGATCATCATGGGAATCTATAGCTGTGTGCGCTGGATCGTTGGAATGCCATGAGTATGTTGAAACTGTCATGATGTGATATGTGTTATTATTTCTCGTTGGAGAAACTTGTCAAGATTATTGTTGATTAAATCATTGTTGTATAATTATCGTATTTGTACTAGCATCGTTGTGCTAACCCCTTTGGGGGTGAATATTTGTTTATGTTCAGGATTCAGGAGAGCAAGAAAACAACCACTAAAGCTGCATGACGACGAGGGTGCAGAGTGATGTTCCGTCCGGATTTATTTGTCAAATGATGGTGTTGTTTTTATTAAGTACTCGAGTACGTGTCCTTTTATGATTTGAGAATGGTTGTGTATTAATAAATCGTTGTTGAACGTTTGTACTATCGGTACTGTTTTAGACTGTTGTATTTTATTTGTTATTATGTATTGTTGTTGGTTATTGTCATTTCGTATTCACAACCTTGTAAATTCTTAAGTAAAGGGTTTACGGCGCTGTAATATCCCTGAATGTATCCAGGGTGTTACAAAATATGGTATCAGAGCTAAAATTATGGATATCTTGGCCATTGGGTTAAAATAGGGGTGGGTCATATATGTCTTTTGAGGTAACAGGCCGTGAATAACATCAATGTACTGCCTACGTCTTCGTGAGAGCGGTGGTTGTAAGTTCCTAAACTCTATCCCGTCCTTTACATGTTATACCTCTGTATACTTGAACATTAGAACGATATTGTTTCCTGTATATTGAGTATTTATGCTTACAGTATGTTGAGAGAATGACGTGGACGTGGATGCGGTCGCGGACGCGGACGTAGGAATGCTGAAAGAGAAGGTTCGCCTTCTAATCAGGCCAGCCACAGCTCAGGCGAGCCACAAGAATCTATTAACAAAGAACCAGAATCTGCCATTCCCGAAATCCTTCATCAGGTGGTCAACCAGATGACTCAGTTTGCTCAGGTCGTGGACCGAATACAGGTAACAGTAGGATTACAATAGGGAGAAAGACAGCAGGTCATCCCAGACTTGGGAAATCGAGTCGACTGATGGCTCCAGGAGGTGGCGAAAATGCATCCGCCAAAGTTTGACGGTTTCTCGGAGACGCCGACGTGGATCACTAGCTTATGTAATATCCGGAATTTCTACTACTGTTGTTTGATATTATTTTATCCGAGTTATATTGTACACCGTGGAATCTGTACAGTATGGATAAAATAAATAAAGGACTGAGATGTCAGTATCGGTATAATTGTCGTATCTGGTCGACAGTTGCAATTGAGGATATCGTGTATCAGGTTATCGTACTTTCGATATAGAGTATATCGTATGAGAATATTATTGGATTCAGTATGTGTATTCAGTAAGTGTATATGTGTTTTTGGTATGTCGAGACAGGCGGTAACAGTTGAAATTTTCTAAGTATAGAATACTTAGCGTACGCTAATGTTGAAGACTTACGTACGCTAAATCACAAAAGTTACGTACGTTATGGCCGAGACATTACGTACGTAACATGGGAATCAGACGATTGAGTCATGGTCGGCAGGTGGGACCCTGTGTCGGCAGCTTTCGGTGGAGGATGTGGACAGCGAGTCAACCTCGGCCATTACGTACGTTATGCATGGCGTATTACGTATGTAATGTGGGTGGTACTATAGCAAGTCAACGTACATGTTACGTACGTTATGAAGGAAACATTACGTACGTAAGCATGTTAACAAAACAGTTCAGTTAGTTCTGGGATGATGTTACGTACGCTATGTAGGACGAGTAGCGTACGCTAAAGAGCATTATGTACGTTAATGATGAAGGATAACGTACGTAATGAGTTATGCAGTTTATAAAATGAAGTTCGTTCTTTCATTTCTTCACGAATGAAAATCATTTTCCTCCTCCAACCTTCGTCTCTTTGAGCATATAAGTGAGAATAAACATCTTCTATCTTGGTTATGAGCTTGGAAGCATGGATTAGAAGCTTGGATATGGAGTTAGTGATGATTCTTGAAGTGATTTCTTGTGTTCTTCATGCTCTTGAGGTATGATTGTTAAACTCTTCACCTTGATTCTGGATTTTTGGTATTGTTATCCGTGTTTGATTCGTATGATTCGTATGGGGATGATCATGGTATTGTTATTACGATTTTTGAGGATTTATGAATCATATGTTGAAGGAAGATGGTGATATGATGGTTTATACCTTGAATATGTTGATTGTGATTATGAAATCATAGAGTTCTTGATGTTCTTGGTATTATTATCCGTATTTGATCCGTATGATGATGATTAGGGAGTTGATGTTAGAATCCTTGAGGTTATGTGAAGTGTATATTGAAGAATACGATGATGACTTGGATTACGAATTGGAAGATTATCTTCATGTTAAAGGATATTGAATTGTGTTGTTTTAATGGTTATGAACATGAGTTCGAATCCCTTAGTGTTCTTGAGGAACTTTTGATGAATTTAACATAGCAAGATGATCGTATGCTGAATTATCGATATTTTTATATATGAAGATCGAATGTTCGTTGCTCGTAATGATAGAATTCGTATGTTCTTGATGAAATACGAATCACAATATCAATTTGGAACCCGGAAAGATTGTGATTGATCGTCGAATATGATTTCCTTTACATTCGTATCCGTAATCGCATTGTGGTTGTGAATTCATAATTGTTTGAATTGGATTATTCAGACTTCTGTTTAATCGGGATAGTTGTGGAACCGTTGGGGTTTATTGATCGGTTGTATTGATTGATTATGATCATCGAGTTGTAGTTTGTATTGTAGATATCGTTGAATCGTTGAGATGATTTGGTTGGCTATGTCGGTTATTGATTGTTATCGGATATGTGTTAATTGATTACTTCAATAGGTTGAGATTATTGATCAGTGATTGTAATCGTATGTTGCAGACGTGTTCGAGTATGTTCGTGAATTTCATCGGTCAGGGCCGAGGAGCTCATAGACGAAGGCATGTGACTGGTAGCGGCTTCATCATCATCGTATCGGTATCGAGGCAAGTTATTACTTGCTCAGTTATAATGTTTAATGAATGGTTTCAGTTTCATTTCGTTTATAATTCATATAGCAATTATTATTACTGCAAATTCTGGATCTTTGGACGGGTTTTTCCACCTCGTGTTGGTCCGACGGGATCATCTTGGGATCTATGCTGAGGGCGCTGGATCGTTGGATTACCCAATGTTGTGTTGTTTTGCATATGTATATTGTTGGTTATCCACCTCGTGTTGATCTTGTAGGATCATCTTGGGATCAATGCTGAGGGCGCTGGGTCATGGGATTTCCATTGAGTATACATTGTTGATATTGTTTTGAGCATATTGACGTGGTCATATGAGTATGCATTTGTAGGTCTTGTGTTAGGACCATGTCCGTATTGCATTGATCTGATCTCGAATTAGACTGATACGATTGTCGTGGCACTTCATATCTCGAGGTATGTTCCGTATTTCCTTTGGTATTTGTCTTTGATGGACAATCGGTTATCGTCTTGGGATTTGATGATGTTATTCGATGGATCGTATTGGTCAGAAATGGTATATTTCCGTATCGTGAGTTGGTGATGATAGTTTGAGAATCTTGAGTATTGTTTGAGGTACAATACAGATATTAGGTTCGAGTTTATTGGTTAATCAAGTACGAGATGTGAAATGTGATAATGGTTATTCTGATGAGAATGACTTGAGTAAGTAAAGTTACGGCGGTAAGATTACGTTGGTCGTATTCTTATGTTGTATTCTCATTGGTATGTAATTATTAATGTGATGTGACGGTTATCATTGTTGGATATTATGGCTGACCCCGTCGTGGGATTTCTTTTTAGGTTCTTGGAGTATCGATTTTGTAGCGGTCGTGAAGAGATGAGCTTCCCGGAGGATACTGGCTAGGACATCTTTTGTGCATTTAGTTTCTTGATTGGTTCTTGTATTCCGCTGCTAGAGTATCTTTATGGTTGGTCTTTTTCCGCTGCGTGAGTATTTTGAAACGCTCTTTTGGTATCTGGTAACTTAGGTTACTTTGAAAATCATTTTCTAAACTTTTGAGTTTCGGCCGTTTGGCCTTGTGATTTCAAATAAGTTTTTACGACGGTTTTTGATAAATGGATTTTATAAGTCTTTGTGCATTTTTAAAGATAGTATCGTCGTTGGCCTCTTGGGTATTTGTAAATGTTTGCGAATATTTCTTTTAGCCTTGTGGGTTCCATCTCGGGGCCCACAACGCTGTAATAGTTCCGGTTAAATCTGGGGGGTGTTACAGCTTAGGGAGCTGGAAAAAGTTTTCGCAGGGATTAATTGCCCAAACGACCGGAGAGCCACTATTGTGCAGTACTTTCTGATAGGGGAAGCGTACGAGTGGTGGGAGGCCATTCGACCCTTGGATCATAATGCCGACTGGGAAGAATTTAAATTGATGATGGAAACTCAGTACTGTCCCCGTCCGTTAAGGGAAGCAAAAATTCGAGAATTTTTCTCCGTACAGCCGTCAGACGAGCCAGTATCCCAGACGATTAAAACGTTTAATCAGCAGATGGCGTTTGTTCGACACCTGGTCAGAACAGACACGGAAATGATGATCCATTTCGATATGAGAATGAAACCAGAGATCCAGAGGTACATGTCTGGTTTCTAATGTACTACTCTCCGTCAATATCAGGATAAAGCGTTGGCGTATGAAATCAAAGAAGCAGTGATGGAAAAGTTTGCAGAATAGAAGTAGAAAGTCTCTCGTAGTTTCACAGAGCACAAGAGCAGTGGGCCCCGCAAGGCCCATTCATCCTTTCATTCATTCAAAAAAACCTCCGCACCCATCCAAGAGTGGAAAGAACTCCGGAGCAGTATCAGCCACGACGGATGCAACTAGGAAGTGCTTTAATTGTGGTCGCATAGGACACCTTTGGCGTGATTGTTTCGCAGGGATTAATTGCCCAAACGATCGGAGAGCCACTATTGTGCAGTACTTCTGATAGGAGAAGCGTCCGAGTGGTGGGAGGCCATTCAGCCCTTGGATCATAATGCCGACTGGGAAGAATTTAAATTGATGATGGAAGCTCAGTATTGTCCCCCTCCGTTGAGGGAAGCAAATATTCGGGAATTTTTCTCCGCACAGCCGTCAGACGAGCCAGTATCCCAAACGATTAAAACATTTAATCAGCAGATGGCGTTTGTTCGACACCTGGTCAGAACAGATGTAGAAATGATGATCTATTTTGATATGAGAATGAAACCAGAGATCCAGAGGTACATGTCTGGTTCCGAATGTACCACTCTCCGTCAATATCAGGATAAAGCATTGGCGTATGAAATCAAAGAAGCATCAATGGAAAAGTTTGCAGAATCCAAGAAGCGGAAAGTCTCTGGTAGTTTCACAGAGCACAAGATAAGTGGGCCCCGCAAGGCCCAGTCATCCTTTCATTCATTCAAGAAAGCTCCGCACCCATCCAAGAGTGGAAAGAACTCCGGAGCAGTATCAGCCATGACGGATGCAACTAGGAAGTGCTTTAACTGTGGTCGCCCAGGACACCTTTGGCGTGATTGTTTCCGTACTCCAGTGACATGTTATAATTGCAGACAGGAGGGGCACCGTGCGATGTTCTGCAAGGATGCCACTAAGTTTAATGGAACTCGTACTTCACAACCGGCTCAGAAGGAAGCAAGTATTCAGCAGACGCAGCAGAGTGTTCAGCTGACCCAAATTTTCGGTCGAGGACAAGGCAGAGGACAGTTCAATCGAAAGAAGACATTGAGTGTCGGGTCCGTTCCTTCACGCCTATACGAGATGAGGAGGGCAGATGATCAGGATTCTGATGTCGCATCAGGTACTGTTCAGATCCTTTCACAGTCAGTTAGCGTTTTATTCGATACATGAGATACACATTCATTTATATCTTTGTCTTGTGTAAATCGTTTGAACATTTCTGGTTTTCATAATTGTGAGCCTTATGTTGTGGGTTTACCGAGTCGAGAGAGGATTGTGGGAAACTTAGAAACTAGAGATTTTCCTGTATCAATTGGAGGCAAAGAGTGGCCCTCAAATCTGATTGTGATGGAAATGAAATGAGACGACCTGATTCTCGGAGATGATTGGCTTAACCGTTATGGAGCTATTGTAAACTACCGGAAGAGGAATATCTCAATGATAGCTGAAGATGGTTCCGAAATACCGTTTGAGGGATGGAGACCAGGAAGCTCAGGAAAGATGATCAAGGCGATGAAAATTGTCAAATTGTTGAAATAGGGCTGTACTAGATACGGGTGCTACGCCATAAAGAAAGAAGACGTAAGGGTAGAGCTTTCATCCATTCCTATTGTGAATGAATTTCCGGATGTGTTTCCTGACGAATTACCTGGACTACCTCCACGACGGGATGTGGAATTCACCATCGAGCTAGAACCAGGAGCTACACCAATTTCTAAGGCACCGTATCGTATGGCACCTACTGAGATGTACGAATTGAAGAAACAACTGGAAGAGTTACTGGACAAAGGCTATATCCAGCCAAGCGTTTCGCCCTGGGGTACACTAGTTCTTTCGTTCGTAAGAAGGATAGATCGCTTCGATTGTGTATTGACTACCGAGAGTTGAACAAAATGACGATTAAGAACAAGTATCCGTTGCCACGGATTAATGATTTGTTTGACCAGTTACAAGGAGCAACGGTGTTTTCTAAGATCGATCTGAGATCAGGATATCATTAGCTGAGGATTCAGGAATCTGATGTCCCGAAGTCAGCATTCAGAACTCGTTATGGACACTATGAGTTTGTAGTGATGCCGTTTGGCCTCAATAATGCACCTACCATATTCATGCAACTAATGAATCGAGTGTTCATAGAGTATTTAGACAAATTCATAGTGGTGTTTATTGATGACATCCTTGTTTATTCCAAAAGCCCGGAAGAGCATGCACAACATTTGCGGATCGTTTTAAACCTTTTGGAAAGCGAGCAATTATACACTAAGCTTTCTAAGTGTGAATTCTGGCTTAGGGAAGTAATATTCCTCGGTCACGTAGTGTCAGCAGAATGAGTCCGAGTAGACCCCATAAAGTCGAAGCAATTTTGGATTGGAAGCCTCCTAAGAACGTGAAGGAAGTCGGAAGTTTTCTAGGACTTGCTGGGTACTATCGACGATTCTTAAGGGTTTTCCAAAATTACCCGACCACTTACTCGATTACTGTAGAAAACCCAAAGTTCGAATGGAACGAGAAGTGTCAGACCAGTTTTGATGAATTGAAGAAAAAATTAACGATGGCACCAATTTTATCACTACCACAGGGAACCGGAGGATTCACGGTTTATAGTGACGCTTCAAACCAAGGTCTCGGATGTATATTGATGCAAAATGAGAAGGTGATCTCCTATGCATCACGACAGCTGAAGCCTTATGAAGGAAATTATCCAACGCACGATTTGGAGTTGCCAGCTGTAATTTTCGCCCGGAAAACTTGGAGACATTATTTGTACGGGACTGATGGATTCAAATTAAATACTCGCAAACGTACGAATCGCTCTTGTAGTAAGCGACAAGTAACTCCGAGGTCGATCTCTCGAGGAATTGGAAACGGTTTAAAATTCGATAATGTTCGGCAAATAGTCGAATGAACAAAAGTAAATTAAATTAAAATACATCATTGGTTGATTATGATTACAATTACTAATGCACAAAATTAAATTAAACTAAGTGATAACAACACCAATTTGATAGTCGGATAAATGAGAGATAACAATAATGAGATTAATATGGGAATTTAGAGTAACCGACATACACGTAATCAATTATTAGTTCCGATACTCAAATAAATAAGGTTAGGAATTATCGATTGCTCACGATTAAAAGAAATCCGTTTGATGGCGGTAATTCTAAAAACCACGATTGTTCTCAACGAAAATTAAGGGTTACTCTTTTGATGGGGACGAAACCCTAGCTAACAATCAATTAACCGACTACTTTTGATGAGGTAAATCGTTAAAAGATCGCGCGAAAAAGCTCGAGAACATTCACAATCGTTTCTATCGGGTCGTTTGATGGCGAACACCGACAAAAACCCTCTATTTGAATAATAATAACAACAATGAAAAAGGTTTGATGATCTAATTCAAAGTTCTAAAACGAAGAACGAACAAGAGGAACAATCCCAAGCTTTTACCCGGAAAATCAAAAGGAACTAACAATCAAAAACATGTGTGTGGCTATATCTAAAAACCCATATGAAGTGTTTAGCCACACATGATTAATTCAACAACAATAATGGAAATTGAAGAACAAAACATGGTAAAAACTTCCCTTGAAAATGCCGAAATCGAATTCCCGATGAAGGTTTGATGATCTTCTTACAAGAACTCACAACAAAATTATACAAGGAATTATTATATCTCACAAAAGTATTTTTCACTCCAAGAACATACAAGGAAGATGATGAAAATCTCTCTCTTTCCACTCTTTTGGTGTTTTTCCTCCCTAATCTTGTGTTTTTCCACAAAATATCTTTTCCACAAGATAAGCACACCTCACCTAGGGTCTCTACACTTTGTTTTATAGCCAAAAAATCAAGACAAAGGCTTAAAGGTATGCAAAAATGTCAAGGAAAGTGACATGAACCGAAAAGTGACACGGCCCGTGTCCTGGGACACGGCCGTGTCGTACTGCGCTAGATAAGAAAAAGGGTAACTGTCTTGAGACTCGGTCGTGTCCCATGACACGGCCGTGTTGTACTGCGCAAGGAAGTGTAAATGGCCGATAGTGACTCGGCCGTGTCCCAAAAGGCACGGTCGAGTCGTTCCCTTCCGGAAAATGAGATTCTTGCTGGAATGAGACCCGGTCGTGTCCTGTGACACGGCCGAGTTACCTGATGTGGCTCGAGTCGCCTGGTGCAGCCTAGTTGAGTCGTCTGGTGCAGCCAAGTCCGGTTTTTGGTCTTCTTCGGCTAGATCCTTCGTTCTTGTATCAATTCACCTCGGATTTTAGCATATGATATACCGTTTCGAAGCTAATTTCACGAGGAATTTATATCAAAGGAGAATACATCTCGATTCGAAGTGGAGATTCTGGGATTTAGGAGATTTGACCGATACTGCTTAAATCTTTCGTCGTTTTAGGTCCCGTTTTAGCTTTTGATCGTCATAAACTCCAATATTAGCTATGAAAGCGCATATTTCACCACAATCTTCGTCCGGATACCTACAAAACAAAAACACAACATACCACGCGTAAAAAGGGCAAAAACACTCGAAAACAAATGAAAGTGCGACTCGATAGAACAGAATGAGACGATCAAAAATCGACTCATCAGGGACTCACTGTCAGATCTTCACGGATCATAAGTCCCAAATACATATTCAGTTAGAAAGAGTTGAAAATGCGGCAGGCGAGATGGTTGGAATTGATTACGGACTGCGACTTGGAGATTCTTTATCATCCCGGCAAAGCAAACGTGGTGGCTGATGCACTGAGTCGCAAGCCTATTTCTATTCAAATGCTGGAGACTATCACCTCCCAGACCAGCATTCAACGGGAATTGATTCGTGAAGGAATTGAGGTATGGTTGCAAAGAGTCCAATGACAACTGTGTGTGATGGAAATAACTTCATCATTAACCGAAGAAATCAAATCTAAGCAATTAGATGATCCTCTAATGATTCGGTTACGCGATTAAGCAAGGGAAAAGCCCCAGGATTTGTAATTCATGATGATGGAGTATTGAGATTCCAGAGCCGACTTTGTGT
The DNA here is from genome assembly GCA_033398695.1 of Orobanche coerulescens. Classification (NCBI taxonomy): domain Eukaryota; kingdom Viridiplantae; phylum Streptophyta; class Magnoliopsida; order Lamiales; family Orobanchaceae; genus Orobanche; species Orobanche coerulescens. Next base: position 8,399,482 of record CM065807.1, on the reverse strand, counting down.
TCCCGATGTTGATGTGTTGAAGCAGACAATCATGAAGGAAGCTCATAGCACACCCTATTCTATCCACACAGGCACTAGTAAGATGTATAAGGATCTGAAGCAGAACTTCTGGTGGGGCAACAAGAAGAAAGATGTAGCCGATTACGTCTCGAAATGTTTGATTTATCAACAGGTTAGGATCGAGCATCAACGACCTGCCGAAATGCTGAAGCCGCTCCCGATTCCTAAATGGAAGTGGGAGGACATATCGATGGACTTTATCACTAATATGCCGAAGACCAGAGCAGGGACGAACATGATTTGGGTGATAGTTGACCGTTTAACCAAATAAGCTCATTTTCTAGGTATTAAGGACACCTGGGGACCCGAGAAGTTGGCATGAGTATTTATTTCAGATATAGTCCGATTGCATGGTACGCCGAAGACTATTATTTCTGACCGAGACGGTCACTTCATGTCTCATTTTTGGAAAGCAGTTCATAAGGCCTTGGGAACCGAATTGAACTTCAGCACAACTTATCATCTGTAGACAGACGGACAGTCCGAGAGGGCTATTCAAATAGTGGAAGACATGCTGAGGGCTTGTGCCTTAGATTGGTCGACTGATTGGGAAGTTCATCTACCGTTGATTGAATTCACCTACAACAATAGTTGGCATGCTTCCATTAAGATGGCACCGTTTGAGGCATTATACGGGAGGAGATGCAGATCGCCCCTATGTTGGTACGATTCATCAGACTTGATCGGGACGGAACCGGAATTGATCGTATAGACACGAGAGAAGATAACCTTGATTCGCGAAAGACTGTTGACCGCTCGACAGAAATCTTACACAGACATGCGTCGTCGCCCATTAGAGTTCAGTATTGGAGATCACGTGCTTTTAAAGGTTTCTCCTACTCAGGAAATCTTTCATTCTGGGAGAAAGGGAAAGTTGAGTCCGAGATATATCGGACCGTTCAAGATTCTTGAGAGAGTTGGAGAGTTGGCATACAGGTTGGCACTACCACCGTCATTAAGCCATGTTCATAGTGTTTTCCATGTATCCCAGTTACGGAAGTACATACTAGATCCCAGATATGTCATTGATTTCGGCGAGATCGAAGTCGCTAAGGATGTCACGTTTGAAGAGAGACCGACCAGGATACTCGAGAGTCAAGTTAAGCAATTGATAAACAAACCGATCGCTTTGGTAAAGGTTCAGTGGTCGCACCACGGAGTGGAAGAAGCCACTTGGGAAACGGAAGATAACATGAGGTCCAAATATCCAGAGTTATTTTCGTCTTGAGTTTCGGGACGAAATTCCTTTCTAGAATGAGAGTATGTAATATCCGGATTAATTATTGAGTATTTCATCTGTAATTGAACCCTTTATTATTAGGATTTGTGATATCGATAATCGAAGTATGATATTTCTCGTATTCGTATCCATGTGCATGATAATATCAACATATATATTTTCACATGCAAACACGTGATAACGTACGCTACGAAGTGAGCATAGCGTACGTTATGTGCCAAGATTAACATACGCTATGAATGAAGCGTAGCGTACGTAAGGCAGCCAATAATTGAGCTGGGCGTCTAGCACATGCGCCAGCTGATCGATTGGTCCGGATAAGATTCCGCGGATGAAACTAGACAGGTCTGAAGTCAACGGATAATAACGTACGCTAAGGTAAGTATGTAGCGTACGCTAATAATTTGGGTTACGTACGTAACATGATAGGTGTAGCATAGGTAATGAAGTTCAGAAATAAGGCAGTAAGCTATCTTCAAACGATAACGCATGCTATGGTAATTTGCTAATGTACGTTAAGCTCAGAAAGTTATAAATGGGACAGACCCCATTTCAATTCATTTCATTCCTTTTCACATGGCCATCGACTTATCTCATTCCAGAGAGTTCCCAGCCTCCTTAAACATATATAGACATTCCATACTTGACCATTGGAGATTAGATATCACTTATACTTGATCATTGAAGTGGAAAATCATTTTAGATTGGCACACAAGCAACCGGAGTTGGATTCTACCTATTGTCTCGGTGTTTTCTTCATATTAAGGTGTGTAAATGCTATCTCCAACCTTGGATTCGTGTTCTTAAGGATATGATAATCATGCTATCAAGATATTAAGTTCCATAGATGATTTATTCAACCAAACATCATGTCTAGGAAGTTGAGATGATTATGCTTTAAGTACCTTGGTTAAAGAACATCATAGTTTGAATCTTGTTACGCTGAACAAGTAAAGGAAGTTTTCTGAGATTGATAATCCAAATTTGGAAGGTGTCTTCGTAGTAATCACGGACTTGGTATTAATATCACTTTTGTTAGATGAGCCTAGGAGGATGATCATGGAAGGATTTGTTGTATCTTATAAAGGTGGATTGTTAACCAATCTTCAAGATGATAGTTTACATGTACTAATGATATTGATAAACAACCATAGGCCTCTCAAACTACATTTGAGGATTTATCATCAAGATTGGAGTATAGTATTATGATGGCATGTTTATCCTGGATATTCGAAGACGTCAAACACTCTAGGATCAGTCTTGTTTGCATGAGAAGTGTATTTTTGAGTATAACGTACGTTAAGCATCATGCATTACGTACGTTATACCATCAGGCAAGTCAGTCGCCTGATTAGAGGAGAACTGTCAAATACATGCTTAGCGTGTGCTAGGATTCGTAGCTTGCATACGCTAACGAGTAGGTTTAACGTACGCTACAAATGGTATGTAACGTACGTTATGCAGGTCAGACAGAATACGTTTTGTGAACTTTCGGCCGTAATTTGGATTGTTAGATGTTCATACGTTAGTTATTCGACGTGGGATGAACTTTATATTATTTCTTTTGTTTAAAGGTTCAGGCTTTGAAATGTGATTGATCGAAGGGGCGACCTTCGAGTGTATTGATATTCGTCGAAGTTTTATTCTTGTCATCAATTTGAGGCAAGTACTTTAATTAGAATTATTCGTATTATGTCGGTTATACTATGATTGTACTGTGTACATGTGTTATGATTAAATTGTCCACCATGCGTTGGTCCAACGGGAATCGTCATGGGAAATCTATAGCTGTGTGCGCTGGATCGTTGGACAGGTAGTTCCACCCTGCGTTGGTCCGATGGGATCATCATGGGAATCTATAGCTGTGTGCGTCGGATCGTTGGAATACCATGAGTATGTTGAGATTGTCATGATGTGATATGTGTTGTTATTATTTCTCGTTGGAGAAACTTGTCATGATTATTGTTGATTAAATCATTGTTGTATAATTATCGTACTTGTACTAGCATCGTTGTGCTAACCCCTTCGGGGGTGAACATTTGTTTATGTTCAGGATTCAGGAGAGCAGGAAAACAACCACTAGATCTGCATGACGATGAGGGTGCAGAGTGATGTTCCGGCCGGATTTATTTGTCATATGATTGTGTTGTTTTTATTAAGTACTCGAGTACATGTCCTTTTATGATTTTAGAATAGTTGTGTATTAATAATTCGTTGTTGAACGTTTGTACTATCGGTACTGTTTCAGACTGTTGTATTTAATTTGTTATTACGTATTGGTGTTGGTTATTGTCATTTCGTATTCACAGCCTTGTAAATTCTTAAGTAAAGGGTTTACGGCGTTGTAATATTCCTGAACGTATCGGGGTTGTTACAGAATATGGTATCAGAGCTAAGATTATGGATATCTTGGTCATTGGGTTAAAATAAGGGTCATATATGTCTTTTGAGCTAACCGGCTGTGAATAACATCACTGTACTGCCTACGTCTTCGTGCGAGCGATGGTTGTAAGTTCTTAAACTCTATCCCGTCGTTTACATGTTATACCTCTGTATACTTGAACATTAGAACGATATTGTTTCCTGTATATTGAGTATTTATGCTTACAGTATGTTGAGAGGAGGACGTGGACGTGGACGCGTTCGCGGACACGGACGTAGGAATGCTGAAAGAGAAGCTTTGCCTTCTAATAAGGCCAGCCACAGCTCAGGCAAGCCACAAGAATCTATTAACAATGAACCAGAACCTGCCATTCCCAAAATCCTTCGTCAAGTGGTCAACCAGATGACTCAGTTTGCTCAGGCCGTGGACCGAATGCAGGTGGCAGTAGGATTACAATAGGGAGAAAGCAGCAGGTCATCCCAAACTTGGGAAATCAAGTCGACTGATGGCTCCAAGAGGTGGTGAAAATGCATCCGCCAAAGTTTGAAGGTTTCGCGGAGACGCCGATGTGGGATCACTGGATTAGGGAGCTGGAGAAAGTTTTCGCAGGGATTAATTGCCCAGACGACTGGAGAGCCACTATTGCGCAGTACTTCTGATAGGAGAAGCGTCCGAGTGGTGGGAGGCCATTCAGCCCTTGGATCATAATGCCGACTGGGAAGAATTTAAATTGATGATGGAAGCTCAGTATTGTCCCCGTCTGTTGAGGGAAGCAAATATTCGGGAATTTTTCTCCGCACAGCCGTCAGACGAGCCAGTATCCCAAACGATTAAAACATTTAATCAGCAGATGGCGTTTGTTCGACACCTGGTCAGAACAGATGTGGAAATGATGATCCATTTTGATATGAGAATGAAACCAGAGATCCAGAGGTACATGTCTGGTTCCGAATGTACCACTCTCCGTCAATATCAGGATAAAGCATTGGCGTATGAAATCAAAGAAGCATCAATGGAAAAGTTTGCAGAATCCAAGAAGCAGAAAGTCTCTGGTAGTTTCACAGAGCACAAGAAAAGTGGGCCCCACAAGGCCCAGTCATCCTTTCATTCATTCAAGAAAGCTCCGCACCCATCCAAGAGTGGAAAGAACTCCGGAGCAGTATCAGCCATGACGGATGCAACTAGGAAGTGCTTTAACTGTGGTCGCCCAGGACACCTTTGGCGTGATTGTTTCCGTACTCCAGTGACATGTTATAATTGCGGACAGGAGGGGCACCGTGCGATGTTCTGCAAGGATGCTACTAAGTTTAATGGAACTCGTACCTCACAACCGGCTCAGAAGGAAGCAAGTATTCAGCAGACGAAGTAGAGTGTTCAGCTGGCCCAAAATATCGGTCGAGGACGAGGCAGAGGACAGTTCGACCGAAAGAAGACATCGAGTGCCGGGTTCGTTCCTCCACGCCTATACGAGATGATGAGTGCAAACGATCAGGATGTTGCTGTCGCATCAGGTACTGTTTAGATCCTCTCACATCCAGTTAGCGTTTTATTCGATACTGGAGCTACACATTCATTTATATCTTTGTCTTGTGTAAATCGTTTGAACATTTCTGGTTTTAATAATTTTGAGACTTATGTTGTGGGTTTACCGAGTGGAGAGAGGATTGTGGGAAACTTAGAAACTAGAGATTTCCCTGTATCAATTGGAGACAGAGAGTGGCCCTCAAATCTGATTGTGATAGAAATACAAGGAGACGACCTGATTCTCGAGGATGATTGGCTTAACCATTATGGAGCTATTGTAAACTACCGGAAGAGGAATATCTCAATGATAGGTGAAGATGGTTCCGAAATACTGTTTGAGGGATGGAGACCAGGAAGCTCAGGAAAGATGATCAAGGCGATGAAAGCTGTCAAATTGTTGAAACAGGGTTGTACTGGTTACTGGTGCTACGCAATGAAGAAAGAAGACGAAGGGTAGAGCTTTCATCCATTCCTATCGTGAATGAATTTCCGGATGTGTTTCCTGACGAATTACCTAGACTACCTCCACGACGGGATGTAGAATTCACCATCGAGCTGGAACCAGGAGATACACCAATTTATAAGGCACCGTATCGTATGGCACCTACTGAGATGTACGAATTGAAGAAACAACTGGAAGAGTTACTGGACAAAGGCTATATCCAGCCAAGCGTTTCGCCTTTGGGTGCACCAGTTCTTTTCGTTCGTAAGAATGATGGATTGCTTTGATTGTGTATTGACTACCAAGAGTTGAACAAAATGATGATTAAGAACAAGTATCCATTGCCACGGATTGGTGATTTGTTTGATCAGTTACAAGGAGCAACAGTATTTTCTAATATCGATCTGAGATCAGGATATCATCAGTTGAAGATGAAGGAATCTGATGTCCCGAAGTCAGCATTCAGAACTCGCTACGGACACTATGAGTTTGTAGTGATGTCGTTTGGCCTCACTAATGCACTTGTCTTGTTTATGCAACTAATGAATCGATTGTTCATAGACTATTTGGACAAATTCGTAGTGGTGTTTATTGATGACATCCTTGTTTATTCCAAAAGCTCGGAAGAGCATGCACAGCTTTTGCGGATCGTTTTAAACCTTTTGACAAGCGAGCAATTGTACGCCAATATTTCTCAGTGTAAATTCTGACTCAAGGAAGTAATGTTCCTCGGTCCCGCAGTGTCAGCAGAAGGAGCCCGAGTAGACCCCATAAAGTCGAAGTAATTTTGGATTGGAAGCCTCCTAAGAACGTGAAGAAAGTCAAAAGTTTTCTAGGACTTGTTGGGTACTATCGACAATTTGTGGAAGGGTTTTCCAAAATTACCCGACCACTTACTCGATTACTGCAGAAAAACTAAAAGTTCGAATGGAACGAGAAGTTCCAGACCAGTTTTGATGAATTAAAGAAAAAATTAACAACGGCACCAATTTTATCACTACCACAGGGAACCGGAGGATTCACAGTTTATAGTGACGCTTCAAACCAAGGTCTCGGATGTGTATTGATGAAAAATGAGAAGGTTATCGCCTATGCATCACGACAGCTGAAGCCTTATGAAGTAAATTATCCAACGCACAATTTGGAGTTGGTAGCTGTAATTTTCGCCCTGAAAATTTGGAGACATTATTTGTACGGGTCTCACTGTCAGATCTTCACGGATCATAAGAGTCAAATACATCTTCAGTCAGAAAGAGTTGAACATGCGGCAAGGGAGATGGTTGTAATTGATTAAGGACTGCCACTTGGAGATTCTTTATCATCCCGGCAAAGCAAATGTGGTGGTTGATGCACTGAGTCGCAAGCCTGTTTCTATTCGAATGCTGGAGACTATCACCTACCAGACCAGCATTCAACGGGAATTGATTCGTGAAGGAATTGAGGTATGATTGCAAAGATTCCAAGGACAATTGTGTGTGATGGAAATAACTTCATCGTTAACCGAAGAAATTAAATCCAAGCAATTAGATGATCCTCCGATGATTCGGTTACACGATTAAGTAAGCAAGGGAAAAGCCCTAGGATTTGTAATTCATGATGATGGAGTAATGAGATTTCATAGCCGACTTTGTGTTCCCGATGTTGATGAATTGAAGCAGACAGTCATGAAGGAAGCTCATAGCACACCCTATTATATCCACCCAGGCACCAGTAAGATGTATAAGGATCTAAAGCAGAACTTCTGGTGGGGCAACAAGAAGAAAGACGTAGCCGATTACGTCTCGAAATGTTTGATTTATCAGCTGGTTAAGATCCAGCATCAACGACCTGCCGAAATGCTGAAGCCGCTCCCGATTCCTAAATGGAAGTGGGAGGACATATTGATGGACTTTATCACTAATATGCCGAAGACCAGAGCTGGGATGAACATGATTTGGGTGATAGTTGACCGTTTAACCAAATCAGCTCATTTTTTAGGCATTAAGAACACTTGGGGCCCCGAGAAGTTGGCACGAGTATTTATTTCAGAAGGCAGTTGGAAAGCAGTTCATAAGGCCATGGGAACCGAATTGAACTTCAGCACAACTTATCATCCGCAGACAGACGGACAATCCGAGAGGACTATTCAAACAGTGGAAGACATGCTGAGGGCTTGTGCCTTAGATTGGTTGACTGATTGGGAAGTTCATCTACCGTTGATTTAATTCACCTACAATAAAAGTTGTCATGCTTCCATTAAGATGGCACCGTTTGAGGCATTATACGAGAGGAGATGCAGATCGCCCCTATGTTGGTATGATTCATCAGACTTGATCGGGACGGAACCGGAATTGATCGTACAGACACGAGAGAAGATATCCTTGATTCGCGAAAGACTGTAGACCGCTCGACAGAAATCTTAAGCAGACGTGCGTCGTCGCCCATTAGAGTTCAATATTAGAGATCACGTGCTTTTAAAGGTTTCTCCTACTTGGGGAATCTTTCATTTTGGGAGAAAGGGAAAGTTGAGTCCGAGATATATCGGACCGTTCGAGATTCTTGAGAGAGTTGGAGAGTTGACATACAAGTTCGCACTACCACCGCCATTAAGCCATGTTCATAGCATTTTCCATGTATCCCAGTTACGGAAGTACATACCAGTTCACAGTCATGTCATTGATTTCGGCGAGATCGAAGTCGCTAAAAATGTCACGTTTGAAGAGAGACCGATCAGGATACTCGAGAGTCGAGTTAAGCAATTGAGAAACAAACTGATCGCTTTGGTTAAGGTTCAGTGGTCGCGCCACAGAGTGGAAGAAACGGAAGATAACATGAGGTCCAGATATCCAGAGTTATTTTCGTCTTGAGTTTCGGGACGAAGCTCCTTTTTAGAAGGAGAGTATGTAATATCCGAATTAATTATTGAGTATTTCATCTGTAATTGAACCTTGTATAATTCGGATTTGTGATATCGATAATCAAAGTATGATATTTCTCGTATTCATATCCATGTGCATGATAATATCAACATACGTATTTTCACATGCAAACACGTGATAATGTATGCTACGAAGTGAACATTGCGTACGTTATGTGCCAAGATTAGCATACGCTACGAATGAAGCGTAGCGTTTGTAAAGCAGCCAATAATTGAGCTGGGCGGCTAGCACATGCGCCAGCTAATCAATGGGTCCAGATAAGATTCCGCGGATGAACCTGGACAGTTCTAAAGTCAACGGATATTAACGTACGCTAAGGTAAGTATGTAGCGTACGTTAATAGTATGGGTTACGTACGTAACATGATAGGTATAGTGTACGTAATGAAGTTCATAAAATGGGCAGTAAGCTATCTTCAAATGATAATGCACGCTATGGTCATTTGCTAACGTACATTAAGCTTAGAAAGTTATAAATGGGACAGCACCCTATTTCAATTCATTTCGTTCCTTTTCACTTGGCCATCGACTTATCTCATTCCAGAGAGTTCCCAACCTTCTTAAACACATATAAACATTCTATACTTGACCATTGGAGATTAGATATCACTTATACTTGATCATTGAAGTGGAGAATAATTTTGGATTGGCACACAAGCAACCGGAGTTGGATTCTACCGATTGTCTCAGTGTTTTTTTTCATCTTAAGGTATATTAATGCTACCAAACATCATGTCTAAGAAGTTGAGATGATTATACTTTAAGTACCTTGGTTAAAGAACATCATAGTTTGAATCTGGTTACGATGAACAAGTAAAGGAAGTTTTCTGAGATTGATAATCCACATTTGGAAGGTGTATTCGTAGTAATCACGGACTTGGTATTAATATCACTTTTGTTAGACGAGCCTAGGAGGATGATCATGGAAGGATTTGTTGTATCTTGTAAAGGTGGATTGTTAACCAATCTTCAAGATGATAGTTTGAATGTAATAATGATAATGATATTGATAGCGTATGTAAGGCAGCCAATAATTGAGCTGGGCGGCTAGCACATGCGCCATCTGATCAATGGGTCCGGATAAGATTCCGCGGATGAACCTAGACAGTTCTGAAGTCAACGGATAATAACGTACGCTAAGTTAAGTATGTAGCGTACGCTAATAGTTTGGGTTATGTACGTAACATGATAGGTGTAGCATACGTAATGAAGTTCATAAACAAGGCAGTAAGCTATCTTCAGACGATAACGCACGCTATGGTAATTTGCTAATGTACGTTAAGCTTAGAAAGTTATAAATGGGACAGCACCCCATTTCAATTCATTTCATTCCTTTTCACTTGGCCATCGACTTATCTCATTCCAGAGAGTTCCCAGCCTCCTTAAACACATATAGACATTCCATACTTGACCACTGGAGATTAGATATCACTTATACTTGATCATTGAAGTGGAAAATTATTTTAGATTGGCACACAAGCAACCAGAGTTGGATTCTACCTATTGTCTCGGTGTTTTCTTCATATTAAGGTGTGTTAATGCTATCTCCAACCTTGGATTCGTGTTCTTAAGGATATGATGATCATGCTATCAAGATATTAAGTTCTATATATGATTTATTCAACCAAACATCATGTCTAGGAAGTTGAGATGATTATGCTTTCAGTACCTTGGTTAAAGAACATCATAGTTTGAATCTTGTTACGATGAACAAGTAAAGGAAGTTTTCTGAGATTGATAATTCAAATTTGGAATGTGTCTTCGTAGTAATCACGGACTTGGTATTAATATCACTTTTGTTAGACGAGAGTAGGAGGATGATCATGGAAGGATTTGTTGTATCTTGTAAAGGTGGATTATTAACTAATCTTCAAGATGATAGTTTGAATGTACTAATGATATTGATAAACAACCATAGGCCTCTCAAACTACATTTGAGGATTTATCATCAAGATTGGAGTATAGTATTATGATGGCATGTTTATCCTGGATATTCGAAGACGTCAAACAATCTAGGATCAGTCTTGTTTGCATAAGAAGTGTATTTGTGAGTATAACGTACGTTAAGCATCATGCATTACGTACGTTATACCATCAGGCAAGTCAATCGCCTGATCAGAGGAGAGCTGTTAAATACATGCTTAGCGTGCGCTAGGATTCGTAGCTTGCGTACGCTAACGAGTAGGCTTAACGTTCGCTATAAAGGGTATGTAACGTACATTATGCAGGTCAGACATGATACATTTTGTGAACTTTCGGCCGTAATTTGGATTGTTAGATGTTCGTACGTTAGTTATTCGACGTGAGATGAACTCTATATTATTTCTTTTGTTTAAAGGTTCAAGCTTTGCAACGTGATTGATCGAAGGGGCGACCTTCGAGCGTATTGATATTCGTCGAAGTTTTATTCTTGTCATCAATTTGAGGCAAGTACTTTAATTAGAATTGTTCGTATTATGTCGGCTATACTATGATTGTATTGTGTACATGTGTTGTGATTAAATTATCCACCATGCGTTGATCCGACAAGAATCATCATGGGAAATCTATAGCTGTGTGTGTTGGATCGTTGGACAGGTAGTTCCACCATGCTTTGGTCTGCCGGGATCATCATGGGAATCTATAATTGTGTGCGCAGGATCGTTGTAATACCATGAGTATGTTGAGACTGTCATGATGTGATATGTGTTGTTATTATTTATCGTTGGAGAAACTTGTCATGATTATTGTTGATTAAATCATTGTTGTATAATTATTGTACTTGTACTAGCATCGTTTTGCTAACCCCTTCGGGGTGAATATTTGTTTATGTTCAGGATTCAGGAGAGTAGGAAAACAACCACTAGAGCTGCATGACAACGAGGGTGCAGAGTGATGTTCCGGTCGGATTTATTTGTCAGATGATTGTGTTGTTTTTATTAAGTACTCGAGTACGTGTCCTTTTATGATTTGAGAATGGTTGTGTATTAATAATTCGCTGTTGAACGTTTGTACTACTGTTGTATTTTATTTGTTATTATGTATTGGTGTTGGTTATTGTCATTTCGTATTCACAGCCTTGTAAATTCTTAAGTAAAGGGTTTACGGCGGTGTAATATCCCTGAACGTATCGGGTGTGTTACACATGCCATAGCCCGGTCAGATACAGATGAACTAATTGATAAGTCAATATTAGAAATAATTCAAAAAAAATAAAAGAACCACGAACTGACATATAAGGCAAATCAATGAGGAAGCGGAAATAATTCAATTTTTATATATTATACATACACACAATATATATATAGAGAGAGATTAATTATTAATAAGTCAATAGTAGGAAATAAAACAAAAATAAAAACATTTTGTTCCTTGCGATTTGCCGGGTATTTCACTTTCAGTCCAATTTTTTAAAAAAATTTGGGTTCGGTCCAAAAGTGAAATACCCATTTCAGTTTCAGTCCATTTTGGTGTCGACTGTTAGTTTGACCGGTTAAACAACATAAAATAACTAAAATACCCTCCTTTCATTCTTTATTTTTGTATTATTATTATTATTATTATTATTATTAAAGTTAAGTATTATTATTAAAGCTAAGTATTTTTTATTATTATTAAAAATTAGAAATAAAAAATTAAAAAACTCTCGATCTTATTTAAATCGTATTAATAAAAAATAAAAACTTGAATATTATTTTCCATAAAATAAATAAAAATCTGAATTATTTTATTTTATTTATTAAAAAAATAACTAGTAATGTATTTTTAAATTTTTTTTACTTTTCATAAAAAATATTGTTTTATTTTTTAAAAAATCTAAAAATCCAAAAAGACAGACTAAATATTGATTATTTGAATTCAACTTCACCGGGGAAGATAACCGATCAGATGTTTTATTTATTTTATGAAAAATAATATTTCAGTTTTTATTTTTTTGGATTCTAAATATAAACTCGATTTTTTTAAATTAATGTTTCAGAATTAAAAAAAATACCTGAAGTTCCGATTTTTTCTAATTTTCCATATTTTTTAAATAAAAAAATGAAGTTCTGATTTTTTTCTTAAATTTTTCCGATTTTTTAAAAAATCTGGAAAATTAGAAAAAATCGGAACTTCAGGTATTTTTTTTAAATTCTAGAATATATATTAAAAAATCTGAATTTTTTATTTAAAAATTGTAAATAAAAAATTTATAAACTCTGGATATTATTTGTAAATTATTTTAATAAAAACAAAAACTAGAATATTATTTTCTATAAAATAAATAAAAATCTGAATTATTTTATTGTATTTATTAATGAAAAGACGAAAATACCCTCCTAACTAACGGTCAAACCTAGTCAAACTAACGGTGTTAGTAAAAACGGACTGAAACTGAAACGGTGTTTCACTTTTGGACTAAACCCGAAACTTTTTAAAAAATTGTAGTGAAAGTGAAATACCCGACAAACCACAAGGACCAAAAATATAGTTAACTCTAAGTTAAACCAATGAGAAAGGTAAAAAACTCAATTTTAATGTAGTATAAGATAGATATATAGATAGTTTTATAAATATATAGAGTATATAAAGATTCATTAATTAATAAGTCAACTATAAATTTTAGGAAATTTTATTCGGAAACTAATTTAATTTTTATAATAAATTTAATGTATAAATAATTGAATTAATTTTAAAAATTAAAAACATATAAAAAATAAAAAATAGTACGTACAAATAGTTTTTATGTAACATAATTAATGAATGAAAACATAGCTCAGTCGCAACATGCTACTTCCTATATCACATAGATGCGGGTTCGAATCTCGCGTCGGCCACTGAGCTATGTTTTTTGATTTTTTTTGGCAATTTAACACGCATTGGCGTCACATGAGTGACGCCTTTCTAAAAGCATTGGTAGGTGTACATTTTAGCTTCACATATGTGACGCATTTCTAAAAGCATTGGTAGGTGTACATTTTAGCTTCACATATGTGAAGCTAATGATGTTGAAAATATTTGTGTCACATATGTGAAGCCAATGTATAAATTAAATAATATATAATAATTAACATTAGCATCACATATGTGACGTCAATACCTTAGCGGGGACTGGTCCCGAAGCAGCTTCTGACAATTGTAATATGTATTATTAACCGTGTAACCTCTTTAAATTAATACTTGATAAATTAATAACCTATATAAATTAATATTTTTTCCGGTCCCGACTTGGGCACCAAGCATAAATTAATAATTTTGATAAATTGATAAGATAATAATTTTTTTTAGACATCTTTATAAATCAAGAGTCCCATCAACATGATAAATTAATAATCTGAGAAAATTACAAAGATAACTAAGACAACTTAATAAAATATGACTCTAGTGTTGATTGTTTTCTATTGAAATTCAATTCAAAATGAATCTCATCTCTCACTTTTTTCACGGCACTTAAAAGCTCTGGTGTGGTATACTCTGACTGCATGAAAAAATTATGAAGGATTTTCGACGCTTCTATTGCTTCTTTTCGCGTAACCGGCTCTAACGGTATTGTATCATCTTGAGCTTCATCCTCAATTGCATTTTCAATTATAGTATCAAAAATTTCTTCTAAATTTTGGATTTGTGAACATCATTCATTTTCACCCGAATAATCTAATAGATGATTGACATCCATTTGATTGTGATGATAAAAATTTTTAATCAATGCAGCGAGTTCATGAGTACCTGCTTTAGTATCCGCATGTAAATCTGTTGAATCTTCTTCATTCTCTTTAAATTAATAGATTATTAATTTATCGATTAATTAATACCTCTCTAAAATTAATATTATTTCCGGTCCCAACAGTATTAATTTATAGAGGTTCTACTGTATTTAGATTTTTTATATTATATATTTTTAATAATAATGTCTACTTAACTATGATCAATTATAGATACTATATGATTAATATAATGTCTAACTATTTTTTAAATAAAAAATACAAAACTTATTTAATTATAATCAGTTTATTAAATTATAATTTTAAATTATAATTCTGATTATGTACATATATAAATCATGTATCAAATTTAATGAATGAACAACATAGCTCAGTGTCAAAATGCCAATTTATTTTTTTACAAAGCATTGGTGTCACATATGTGACACCAATACATAAATCAAATAATATATATTAATTTACATTGACTTCACATATTTAACACTTTTAGTTTTTTTTCCATTTAACACCATTAGTGCCACATATGTGACACAATTACTTTTTTTTTCTATAAAAACAAGGATGTCACGGATGTGACGCTAAAGGAACGGATTTTTTTGACTTTTAACGTCGCGTTAGTGACGCAAATGCCGGATTAAACTTAAAAAAAGAAATATTTTAGAATAGCTTCGCATATGTGAAGCCTTTATTAACCCTGTATTGACTGCTTTAATCTAAAATTTAAGGCATCACATATGTGACGCCTTTGTGTATTATTTTTGTCGCTCTTTCTTCTTTAGCTTCACTTCTTTTCGTGAAGCTAACAGTGTGAAGCCATTGCGGCTGTTTTTTAGTAGTGATAATTTTTTAAGGGTAAGTAGTCTTTGAATAATCCACTCAAACAAAATAGTTTATTTTCACATTGATCGGCTTTAGAAATGAAAACATCCACATGCCAAAAAAATGGAATCAAACCCTAGGAGAAGGTTGCGCACGCGTAGAAGATTTGAGACTGAGATGTGCGATTTTTGGTGTGTCTGTGAACTCAAAGAGCTGCGCCTCTCTTGGAATTGCACATAATTTACTAGTATAAGTATATTTTTATTTCTTTATGGTTTTATGATTAATTATCTCGTTGATTTATCAATATAAGTATATTTTTATTTTTTAAAATTGATAATTTACATGCTCGAATAGCTTACGCTATGCGCTACGCTATTTATGCTATGCTAGGACGGAACAAAAACACTACACATGTAAAAAGCGCTATTTAAAACACTGATAACAACTCATTTAAAACACATTGATGGATTTTTGCAGAAAATGTTTTGACATGGATTTTCCCCATAAATTTTGCAGATTATAATTATAGCATTAAAATTTCTACATATCAACATATCTATGCAACCATCTGAAACATACAAAATCTTCTATGGTACTATGGTGCATGAAGCTATACCATGATACATCATGAGCATTATTTGCAGGATTTCTTTGGAGGATGAGTAATCTTTCCAAGTACCAAACTGTACTCTCTCTCTCTCTCTCTCTCTCTCTCTCTCTCTCTCTCCCTCCTAAGAGTTCACAATTTACTTGTATTAACAACAAAGACTACTAAAATTTTGCCACTCACCACCACATCTTGAAGCACTGAAGCTACCTCCTCCCATTAGCTCAGCATACTCCACAAGTACTTCCCGGGCGCTAACTTCCCAGGCTCTAGCCATTTGTTTAACCGTAATCGGCTGAGAAAATTTTCTAAGTCGTAAACTAAAATTCGACTTTGCCTTGGTCCAAAAAAAATTCCCATCTTCAGAATCACTGCACGAGATTAATCAAAATTTATATGCATGATATCGGATAGATGCTAGCTACATGTAAGTAATGGAACAATGTACTTGTTTCAGTTTCTTACCCACAACCATGAGGCATTCTCTTAGACGCAGTCGGAGAAACGATGGGATAATTGACAGGCACAATCAGTTCCAGAAGCAGTTTATGAATCTGTGAGATTGAGAGAAGAGTAAAATTAAATGTCCAATGTGGTAATGTATTAATTTAGATTTAATTGCAAATGAGACCATAAGCTTTATAAAATTATTATAGACATCAAATTGAAATTTGTATATGTTTAACAAAATACTGCCTCAATAGGTGCAATTTGTAAAATTATAAGATTTCAAGTACGATTTTGTAATTAACCCAAAGATTACCATTACCATTTGTTGCGAAGCAGGTCCAACGGGAACGTATGAGCACCGGATGACTACACCTTCATCAAATCCTATCTTCAAAACATGATCCATATTCATCACATCAACCTTCACTTCCATAAACCTCTGATTGATCTCTTTGATCTCTTGCAACAGCATATCAATAGGCTGCAAAGATCGTCCATACGTACGCAAATTGATCATGACCAGGAGTTCGCATTAAGATTTATGCAACTAAAATCTTATATTTCTAGGGTTAATTTACAAAAACTACCCTTGAAGTTCAACTTAATTAAAGAAAACCCCATTTATAACATGATATTTTTATATAGGAATACCTCTTTTTCCAGTCTCTCCCCACTGCCACTAGAACAATATTGCGTTTCGGTTTCGGTTTGATCCTTCATTGGTGACTGCATTCTAAATTTGCTAATGTCATCGACCAAGTCGTGGAAAACGACTTTCATGGAATCGTCATGGACAAAGTTTGTAGCTATCCTGTCGGTTAAGCTGGTGACAGCATCCATGTCCTGTATAGCAGAATTCAAAGCTCTGGGTGACATAGCCGTCACCTTCGACATGAAAGTGAAACAAACATCAGTGAAAATCATAAAAATAACTCTTACAAACATGCGAATAATCTTCACAACTCAAAATTGCACATAATAATGATCCATCAGCCCAGGCCTCAAGCTTTATCTGATTGATTTTTTCTCTCTCCATTTCCCAAGGTTCAATTATTCTAAAACCTTATTCTAATGAAAAGTTCCATTCAGGCATTTCTACATTCACTAGATATGCAACGTCCACTTTATGTCGCATGAGGTGAGAGAAAATGCACGTAAAATAAAAGAGACTCAACTAACCGCATCAACCAAGCGCTTGACTGGATCACCTTCTTCATCACTTGACGGCACAGCCTTCTCAGTAGACTCTGTATTCACACCAGGCCTCATCACTTCTCGTGCATCAGCAACAATTAGGTTTCGGCTTGTGTCCGGCAGCGGATCGGCAGAATTTTGGGGAAATCTACAGCTCTGATCATCGATCGACAATGGACTTTTCGCAAAATCAACCGGCTTCGAACATGGAGTCAACGGAGTCAAAGGAGCAGGAAAAGCAGACGGCGAAGCAGATACTGAAACTGTTCCAGATTTAGAAAACTTGGACGCCGGCGACAGTGATGATAGATCCTTCATCTGCGAGCTCGATTGCTGCGAGTTTTGAGGAGAGACAGCGCCGGCCGCTAACGGAGACCATCTCTGACCGAGTCCTGCAAGTCGCCTCGGGCTTTCAGCATGCTGCTTGCTTTTCCGCCTCTTAACTGCTTGATCGTTCTGCTGCAGCTGGTTTTGCAGAGTGGCGGTGGTCGAAACAGTTGTAACCGAATCCCGAGAAGATTGACCGAAAACTTTGTTACTGTTCGGGTGAGTTTGGTTGAGAAACATTTGAAAAGCTCTCTGATCGAATCTGGTCTGTCGTACGTCCTTTTGATTTGACGGCGGTACGGCCGACCTCATCGGATTATTAATGCGGCACGCGTTCGGTCGGTCGAAGCTCGGTCGCGGTTGAGGTTGCGTACTATTCAACTGAACAATATTTTCTAAGAGACCTCCATTGTGTGGTTCCGGTACTCGTTGGTTTTGCTTCCGTGCGAGAGAGTTGCTTGCTCTGGCATGGTTCACGAACTTGACGATGTCGTTCATGTTTTGATGTAGTTTTTCCATTCTCCAACGTGAGATCTCGGATCGAGACATGCGCAGGAAATTAATCACCTTCTCAGTGGATGTTCGGAGCCTTTCGGATTTGGTCACCGTCTCTGCATTGTTTGCCTGACGGAACATATTTGCCCGTGCAAAAGTAATTAGTTCGGATATTAGATATAATGAGGTTTGAACGTTAATAGCGGTTTGTTTTTTGATAAGTACCGATTGCCTTGCTTCTTGTGCCCGTTTGTATAACGTGAGCACGTCGGGTAAAAACATCTCCTTCATCTTGAGAATCTGTCGGAATGTCCAAATATGACAATGAATGAAATATCGAAGAAGATATATACATTAAAGTCTGCGAAAAGTCGTTCTAAGGTGCTAATAAAATCACCTTGTGATATGATTCATCCACCCAACCAATGTAATTCGCCGGATCGGGTTGAGAAGTGGATTCTACCAACGCTTGGAAAGACAAAATAAACAAAAAAATCATGCATTATACAGAATCATTTAACGAAAAAATTGAAGCATTTTTCTATTCGATTTTACCTTGTAAAGACCCAAAACGGGTGGTTTGCGCCTGATTTCCAACACTTTGTGCGTTAAGTACCTGGGCTTGTCGATTTTGTCTTGAGTTGCTCGGATACGGATTGGATTGTGTCGGAAATTGATAAATATTAGGTCTCCCGGATGCCATGTTGGATGAAGTTTGATGATTCTGAGATAAATCTTGAAACAATGTAGAGACTTCCACTCTTTGATTGACTGTAAATATAATGTAAATTAATTACACATGGATGCTTGCTGCCATAACATGGAGACATAATCTGATCAAGAGTTTCTTACCTAACTGTGGATGCTGCTGCCACATGCTGCTGAGATTACTATTATTATTGTTATTCGACTGCGTGCAAATTATATCAGAAGATTTAATGATACAAACTTATAATGAATGAAGCAATGACAAATGAACACGCTTTATTTAGCACTATCGATCCCGCTTTTGTTCTTAGAGCACCGCCTATAAATAGCAAAATCTTCCACGCATATCTTTATTTATATTTAGCATTATCGATCCCGCTGATATATCTAATAAAATAACAAGCAAACTCGATAATTGTAAATGATTCGAACTCAGTTAGACACACTATTGTCCTATTTGGTACGCCATAAACTAGCGTATAAGCTAGATTATTGAAATGATACTTATATCAATAAGTTAGCTTATTAGCCAAGCTTATCAGCTACACTACACTGCCAATTACACTCTGTAGATTATATAGTATACAATAAAAGGACATACATTTTCATTACAAGATATTCGCAAATTAAAGACGAAGAAATAACGTCAACAAGATCCTTCAATAAACCGGTTACCGAAAAATTAATTCGCTTCGTCCGGGAACTGCTCATCGCTAACCGGCTTCCGATGGATGTTTCTAGTCCGTTGGCAACTTCCCAATGGAATTTTCAACGAAGAGATTTCGGAACTAGCTCCGTCAAATTGAACCACATTTTAACCTAAATTGGTAAAACCTACCTATTGGATATACACTCGACGGATTACGTCCCACCGCTAATACCGAGAGAAATTAACAAATTAAAATCTTATAGAAACTCAACAACACTTATAAATCCAAAAGAATTATGAGATAATGAAGAGAACTTACTGTCATAATTGCAGTATTGGCTTTATTATGGTGATTATATCCACTTCTTCTGCACACATAAATCCAATTAATTATCAACATATATATCAAATTTATTTCGAATTGAAACCCTAAATAAGAAAAAAAAATTAATAATTAAAGAAGAACCACTCATGAGTATCGATGAATCTGCATAAACCATAGGTTACGTAATTACATATCCCTCCCATTTTCCCCCCAAATAAATTGGAACCACTATAACCTCATTACCATGAGGTTGTCGTCGTCGTCACTATGCATGTTATCTAAAATTCATTAAATAAAATAAATAAATATTTTGCCATGCAATAATATTTCGCAGTAATACCTTAGATCTAGAGAGAGAGAGAGAGAGAGAGAGAGAGAGAGAGAGAGAGATGGGTTTTGGAGATTGTAGTAAAAATCCAAGAAAAGAAATAAATTAGAAAAGGGGTTTTTGTTAAAATATTACATAAAAAATCATGGTTTCTGGAAAAAAAGAAAAATAAAAGAAAATTATATATGCATGCAAAAATTAAATAAATAATCATTTTGTATTTACCCCATATTGATATCGGCAGCAAAATCGGGCAAGAGTCCTCTAATCCAATCATCAATCTCTGAAGATCTTCTTTTTTCTTCATCCATCCTATACACACACACACACACACACACACACACACACACACACACACACACACACACTAAATCTTGAACGTATCTATAAATCCACAAAAGATTTATCCATTCAGGTCAATGGGTTATCGAAAATTAATAAAAATTAATAATTAAAAAAGGAAAAGATTAAAAAGAGTATACAGTAACAGAAACAATGGAGATAAAGTAACAAATGAACGAGAAGAGTAGGAAAGCTAGTAACTGAATAATGGATATTCTAACGCTTGTTACGCTAATTACGAATGTAGGAGACTAGGATGTGAGAGAGAGAGAGAGAGGGGTGTTAATTTTAGGAAACGGAATATGTTGTTATTATTTATCTATCTATCTATACTTCTATTAAAAAGAGTCGTGACACATGTCACTTTGTAAAAGTTTATTGAAAAATATAATTTATATATAGAGATGTATTCTTAAATTTATTAAAAGTTTATTAAAAGTTTATTAAAAGTTTATTTTGATTTTTTATTTTAAAATATAATTTATATATAGAGATATTCTTAAATTTCCCAAAAAAAAATTCTAGATATGTATTGTGGGATTTTTATTCCACAACTTACACTCATCTACCAATAAAAAAATCCTTCCTTTATTTTTTTAGCTTAAAATTTTAAATATTTATAATTTTAAATCAAGTTTATTTTTAATGAAAAATATATCAAATTAATTTTTATTCACAATTTTCAACTAGACATCCACATAAATATAATAAATTTGATGGAATTACAATAATGACCCATTTCACAAAAAAAATTATATTAGAAAAAATATGAATATTTATTTTCAGTAAAATTAATTGATGCAAAATAAAAATATATTAACTCATCTATTGCTTACATAAAAAATAAATTATGATATTTATTTAATTATAATAACTAAAAATAATAAAACATACACTGCACACACACATATATTAAGACTTAATCACATATTACTTTCGTCCCCAAAATTTGTTCCTACTTTTTTCGGTATGTCCAGAAAATTTGTTCATGTAATGGACACTAATTGACTTAACACTCCACTAATGTGGTACTCTTTCTTGAATTATGTTACACCCCATAATACACTCAATAAGTTTTTTATTAATATTACGCTAATATGATACTCATGTCGAAGATCATCAAAAATAAATTTAGAGATCGAGAAATTATTTTCTAATAAAAGAATATCTTATGCGGTGCATCGCACGGATAACGTCTAGTTGTCGTAAAAACACACTCAATCGTGGCTTGGGACCCAATTACAAGAATGGATTGGAGCCATGGATTTAAGCAATTTTTTTTAAAGAATTTGGATATAGATTTATAAACATTTTAAATTGATTAAGAAATGAAATACCAAAATAAAAAGGGATTAATTTTTTCATCTATAATGGCTAGTCTTCACATTCTAAAATTTTGAGTTGGCGTAGACATTGGCCATGTTTGCAATTAGCTGTTTTGACTAGCCGTTTGAATTAGTTGTTTTGATTTGAATTAGCAGTTTATATAAAAATATTTGGTAAATAACTGTTAGCGGTTAGTTATTTCAATATGTAAAATGACTAATAAGGACATTAATATATATTATTATTTAAATTAAAATAATAAATAAATAAAAATAAATAAACAACATTCATACTTATGTGTGTATATATATATACTCATGATTATATTTCATGCGTTTCATAATATTCAAAAGTATTGCAACGTGGTGACGATTACACTGTTCACATACTCTCTTTTGACCATCTTTTGTGATTTATACATGTGAAAAGATATAGTCATGTGACGAGATCTTGTTAGATTTATCTCAAAACATATTTTCAAAATATCAATTTTTTATAATTTTTAAAAATAAAAAATTAAAAATATTAATAGTTAAGGTTCTGAATTGACGAGCGTAAAAATCTAGAGATTTTTTGTAATTATAAGCGAACATAGTTAGTACTATTATATTGGTGGTCATTTGATGACTCCTTCAAACCCACTTTATAAATTTATCTCACGGTCATTTAACCCAGCTTAAAAACTTTAATCAAAGTCAATTTCATATGTTGACAAAATACAATTTCATTTGTTGAATTAATGAATCAGCTTTTAGAATTAGGAAATCTAAGAAATATTCTACATATATATCTTTTTGCACACATATATTAAGGGATAATTATTTATCGTGCATGGTAAATCAATTGCAATTATGTTGTTACATCATATAATTTTGTACCTCAAAATATGTCAATATCTGAATTTTTCCAATATGGATTGAAGGTGATGGCCAGTGGTAAGAAGTATAAGTACTCTAGCGCGTCACATTCGTGACCGGCCAAATTCGTACTCTAGTCACTAGAGGTATAAATGAGCCGAGCTAGTTCGCGAGCTATTCGAATTCGACTCAATAAAAACTTGTTCGAGCTCATTTACGAAAACTCGTTGCCTAATCGAGTCAAGCTTGAGTTTGACAATATTCTGCTCGTTAGCTCATGAAGCTCGATAAGTTGAAAAATATGTAATTATTAGTTTGGTATATCTTTCATTTTTATCCTATAATGAGTAAGATGTATATTGAACCTCCGATTAACTTCATTTTTTTTTTTGGGGGTGGGGGGTGGGGGGTTGCTCCGATTAACTTCATACTACTATAGTACTATTTCATAAGAAAAACAAAAGAACTTTCTGTAAATATATTATATTTAATTAAAATAATTTATTTTATCACAACTAATATTGTACTTAATCTAAACTTAGATTTAGAATGTTCACTTAAATTCGATTAAATCGAATAAAATCGGCTCTTACCAAACTGATTGCTTTTAAAAAATTCTGAAAATGCTTTTAAAAAAATTGCTTTTATAAAAAAAAAAAGAAAAATTTAAAAAATGTTGTTTCGTAAATCAAGACCAATGTGAAATTAAAATTATTTGTTATATTATTTAGTAAAAAAAGAGAATAAAATCATTCATTTAGCGAACACGTTTTTTCTCTCCGAGGCGGACCATATTTTTTTTTTTTTAATGGCGAATTTCAACTTAGACTTGACCACCCTCCAAATCGGAGGGCCTAACCACCACTTTGTCTAGACTATGTTGTCTTAATCGGGCCCACGCTGGAGCCAAGTGGGGCATAATAGGTTCGCGAGGAAACCGTCTCGCCTCCACACAAGTTTCCTTGCTGGAGTAACGTCCGGATGAAAACCCCGTCCTACTCCAGACTCGAACCCCACACCTAATGACTTAAGGTTCTTATCCTTCATTGCAATACTGGGCCAAAGGCCGCTGGATAGGCGGACCATGGAAAAGGGAGAACCTAGCAACACCATCGATGAGTCTTCTAGTAATTACAATTGTGTGTCTAAAAATAAAGCCAACAAAACTCACGTCTCAACACTAAAATAGCTTCATATGTCAAAAAATTTTTGCAAAGAATCAAATTTTGAAGGAAGAAAAGAAAACTCACATATGGTGGATGTGCTGAAGTCATACAAATATTATTACTCTATTTTTTCTTTCTAATATAATAATTTTATATCACTCGATTTGATCCAGCTCGGTATCCATAAAAAGAAAAATTTGTGTAATTTAATAAAATAATTTGAAGTAAATTTATTGAGAATTGTCATTCCTAATATACCGTTCCGGTAATTTTATATTCCTAATATACTATTTCGATATGGACACTATTCTTTTTAATTTTCCGGATGATTGAATGTCATGTGCATTTAATGGAATGTTATTTTTTCTCCATAGACATCCTCAATTTCTCAAAGATTACAAGTACTCCATTAAACATTAAACTTACGAGGCATTATCCAACTCGTGCGATACACGGTCTTTGTTTGAATATCTACGTGTTTTGTACGTAATGTTGGGTAGACAGTTGAATGAGCAGATGACAGAATTTAAATGCCTTTTAGAGAAGTTTATATATTTTTTTATTGTTATTTTCCTTTTATTTTAGTCTATGTAATTAGTTATATGAAATGAGGCTTTACTAACCCGTATGTTGCTCCGGGGTTGTTTTTGGTTTATTCAACCCGTGCGATTCACCGATTGTATCTAAGATTTCATAGCTAAAATTTAACCATCTTGTAATTTATACTATCGTTTAAAAGTTCATTTTAATCACCTTGTGTATTAGAAGGTGCATTTGCATTGTGATGTTTATCATAACTTTTGTATTTAAATTAGTTTATTTACATTAAAAGTTACAATTAAAATAGTCTCTTCATATATTTACAATTAAAAGTTACAATTAAATCTCCCTTCCACATTAAATTAAGGGGGATAAGTATTATATAGTATAGTACGTAATGTTGGGGCAGACGGTTGAATGAGCAGATGGCAGAATTTAAATGCCTTTTAGAGAAGTTTATATATTTTTTTTATTGTTATTGTCCTTTTATTTTAGTCTATGTAATTAGTTATATGAAATGAGTACTAACCCGTATGTTGCTCCGGGGTTGTTTTTGGTTTATTCAACCCGTGCGATTCACCGATTGTATCTAATATTTCATAGCTAAAATTTAACCATCTTGTAATTTATACTATCGTTTAAAAGTTCATTTTAATCACCTTGTGTATTAGAAGATGCATTTGCATTGTGATGTTTATCATAACTTTTGTATTTAAATTAGTTTATTTACATTATCATAACTTTTGTATTTAAATTAGTTTATTTAAATTAAAAGTTACAATTAAAATAGTCTCTTCATATATTTACAATTAAAAGTTACAATTAAATCTCCCTTCCACATTAAATTAAGGGAGATAAGTATAGTATAGTACGTAATGTTGGGGCAGACGGTTGAATGAGCAAATGGCAGAATTTAAATGCCTTTTAGAAAAGTTTATATGTTTTTTTACTGTTATTGTCCTTTTATTTTAGTCTATGTAATTAGTTATATGAAATGAGGCTTTATTAACCCGTATGCTCCGGGGTTGTTTTTGGTTTATTCAACCCGTGCGATTCACCGATTGTATCTAATATTTCATAGCTAAAATTTAACCATCTTGTAATTTATACTATCGTTTAAAAGTTCATTTTAATCACCTTGTGTATTAGAAGGTGTATTTGCATTGTGATGTTTATCATAACTTTTGTATTTAAATTAGTTTATTTACATTAAAAGTTACAATTAAAATAGTCTCTTCATATATTTACAATTAAAAGTTACAATTAAATCCCCCTTCCACATTAAATTAAGGGGGATAAGTATTATATAGTATAGATTTTCCTAATAATTATTACTTCTACGATACTCCCTCCCGTCTATTTTAGTCCACTTTCTAGATGGGTTCTAAAATAATCGATCTAGAAAGTCCACTTTCTAGACCGGTTCTAAATAATCGGTCTAGAAAGTGACGTGATCATTTTCTAGATCGATTGTTTTAGAAACGATCTAGAAAGTTGACTTTCTAAATCGGTGGTTTTAAAACCGATGTAGAAGGTGGACTTTCTAGATAGGTTATTTTAGATCGATCTAAAACCCACTCAAAAAATTATATTTAAATATAATATAAATATAATTTATTCAAATAAATCACTATAGACTAGTGGTTGGGACTTGACTCCCCAACCACAAGGTCAAGGGTTCAAACCCTCATGTGACAAATTGTAATGTATTGATATTTCAGGACCGGTCTAGAAAGTCCACACTTTCTACATCGGCTGGATCTATCGGTTAGACAACCGATTTAGAAAGTTTTTTTACCCGGTTTAGAAAGTATTTTTTCTAGTAGTGCTCGTCTCAAACTCGATTAAAAGATAATTTTATTACATGTTTCCCTTGCAAATCTATATAATTATATGCCCCAATTACCCAAATCTATTAAAACATATAAAACCTAAATAATCAAATATAAGTTGTTATAATAATTAGTTGTTACGTGTGACTTCAAAAAAAATTAAATTCGCTCAAATTATTATATGTTGATAAATTGGACAAATTAAATTATGTAACACCCCGAGATATTCGGAATAATTACAGCGCTGTAAACCCTTTAAGTAAGGATTTACAAGGCTAATTTTAAAGAAATGTAAATATAAGACATCAATACTGCGGAAATTTAAGTTTACAAAACCATTCAACTGGTTCAACGAGTAATTAATACAACCATATCGAAATGATATTAATAAGACACGCGTACTCGAGTACAGAAATCAAACCAAGAAAATAAATCACCAATAACAACAAACATCACTGAACCCCTTCGTCGTCACGCTTCAGACGGTCATGCTTTCTCTACTCCTCGGCTACCTGAACATCAACACAAATGTCCACCCCCGAAGGGGTTAGCAAAACGATGCTAGTACAAGTATCATTTAAACGAATCAAATATGCATCAACAATACATAACAAGATACACCACACGGACTTCCGCTCTAGGAATCCGATAATGCGAATCCACAAGATTCCATTAACACAAGACGGGTATTCCAATGATCCAGCGCCTCAAGATAGATCCCAAGATGATCCCGTCGGACCAACACGAGGTGGAAATAACCCGTCCAATGATCCAGCGGCCTCGGCTAGATCCCAAGATGATCCCGCTGACCAACACGAGGTGGACATCCGATCCAGCGCCCTCAGCATAGATCGCACAACAACACAAACATAACTCATGGATACATATATGCCAAATCGTCATGTCCATCAACATGAACATACGAACACTATATAACGAATATCATGACAAATCAACGAAGTAAATCTCATGTTCAACAACATGAATAATCATACGCATGCCCAAAAATTCCAATATTAACATATCACGATACTTGCCTCGAAGATGGCAAGAACGAAATACTTCAATGATCTCAACACACTCGAAGGCCGCCTCCTCCGATCAACGTAGCAAGCTCGAACCTTAACAAAAGAAATGATATACAATTCATCTCAAGTCGAACGATTGCCTAGCAATACGGTCTACGGCCCAAAAGTTCAAAATACGAAATCTGCCTGAACCACTTAGCGTACGCTACGTACTCTACGTAACGTGCGCTAAGCCTGCCTGTTAGCGTACGCTATCGTCTAAGCCTAGCGTACGCTAGCTATGGACTGTCAGTTCTCTCTGATCAGCCGACTGACTCGGCTGATATCATAACGTACGTTACATACCAAACGTAGCGTGCGTTAACTTATCCCCGATAGCGCACGTTAACTTACGTATGTTAGCGTGCGCTAACCGTGCATGGCAGATTATTACTGGTAGAAAACTGGGTCTAATGATGATGAACTCATAAATTCTATGGTGATAATACAAGTCATCTCCGATCATATCATGCTAATAAGGTTTGTGAAAGACCTCTACGGATTAAACGACTACACGATACAAGGGTACGTATCATCATTACTACACCATAACTCATCTTGATCTACAAGAAAATATTCTAAGTATCGTTCATCCACTATGCCATATATGGGCTTCAGTCACACCTAAAAAAGTGTGTCCACAGCCCAAAAAGTGTTGGTAAAAGAAAAAAAACAGGCTACGGCTACACTTTGACCAAATTTGAGGGTGTTACAAAAATGGCCGCTACCATAGGGGTCTATGCTAACACTTTTATAGTTTCTCGTAACACTACGAAAAAGTGTAGCTGTAGACCCCTATGCCAACACTTTTTGGTTCTGTTCCTACACCTTAAGAGGTGTTATTGTAGACCTATGCCAACACCGTTATCTATGTGGTGACACAATTAAAAGTATTGCTGTAGAGCTATGGCTACACCTGCATAGTACTACTGTAACATAAAATTGTGAAACACTTGAATATTGTTGGCAACACCCTTTATCATTACGGCTACATTTGTTTTTTAAACAATTTAATATCTTTGGCTACACTATGTTATTCTTTTGTCAACACGTAAAAAGTATATTTTTGGGGTCAATGGCTATATTTTCGCAGGTCTTTTACCAACACTCTAAATGCTAAAAATCAACCTATATATTTAAAAATAGAGTTACCCATTAAAAATAAATTCAAACATCCCAAAACATAAAAGGTTATCAAACAACCATCCAAATACATTAACCATCCGAAATAACTACATAAATCCAAAATGAATATAAGGATGTCAAGAATCCTATCGCAATGATTCGAATCACCAAAGGGCCGAGTACATCCACCCGTTACAAAAAATGGTGATACTCATCACAGTTTGCATCCATGCTAATCTCAACAACACATTCAAAACCTGCAGTAGAAAGAAATTGCCGCTTAGGGTCTGTTTATCAAACAGAATTTGAATTCCAATTCCGAAATCTTGAATTTTGAAGACTAAAACGATGAATGTGCTAAATTTCTAGTATTGAAAAACAATTTATGAATGTCTGATTTTTTATTTTGTGCTTGACAAAATACATATAATGGCTGCATAGTAAACGCCTTTGTGGGGGACGAGCAGTTTGTCACTCAACCATCGGTTCTTGGAGTTCCACTGGAAAAGCCCCCAGTCGATAACAACGTCCCAACGATGAGAATCCAACACTAACTGGATAATTGAAACATCTGTCATAAATCTTCATCGATGACAGTTTTTATTATAGAAAGACCATAGTAATCAAAATCACGAATCTTAAAGAAAAGCAGGACAACATCAGCTCTCAGCTATTACTAAATGGAAATTATACCTGAAAATTTTCAACAGCTGTCCTCATATTATTCGAGAACAGATTAACGACTGCATTGTTGAGAAACAAAAACATCCACATGAGAGATCTCCAAAATTCCAAAGTAAGTCAAAGACCAGAAAAAAAAATGCTGAAATGTATGTTTACTATTCAAAAAGAGGGGGAAGCAGTCCTCGAAAATCTAAACCAACCCAACCATGTGCCATAGCACAATACTGTAAACCACAGGCAGGTAAAAGAATTGGTTTTATATTGTAAACCAACGAAATTGTCATATAAAAAGCAATCAATACAAAAAGAAATCATCTATGAAGCATTGGTCACTTACATTTTCGATCCCTGGTACATCAACTGGCTGAATTCCCGCCAATCCTTTAGTGAGAAGACTGCTCAAACATAAGATAAAAGGTAACATAGAAATCAAGAATCAAGAGGACAATGCGGGAGTGCTGAGAAAGACGCCGAAGATTTAGCTTATTCACACACCCACCAAAAAAAAAATGGAAACAAAAAGAAAAGGGCGAATGGCGGATCACCTCCTCTGTGTTTTACAAAATGGGGTATTTGTTCCTTGTGTAAATTAAATAGTCATAATACCCATATAGGCCGATTACCCCCACGTGTTCCCAAAAAATTGCAGATTAGCCCCATGTATTTTATCCGGACAATGCAAGTCACCCTTTTTAAAACACATGGGGTGTAATGTGCTTATTTAATTTGAACATGGGACAATTGGCCCATTTTTTAAAACACAAGGGGATATTATGTTTATTTGATTTACACAAAGAGGTAAATGGCCCATTCCATAAAACAAGGGGTAATCTCCAAAAACTAAAAAAACAAAAAAAAACTTTAGTTGCTTTTCAAAATAAAAATTGTCTAAATGGGTAGAACAACACAACGAGAGTGATGATAAGAAATCAAATAGTCGAGGCAAGAGTTGGATTCTTTTTCTTTAAGATGAGGTTGCCTCACTCATGGTGCTAACACACAATGGCAATCATCTCCCGATATACAATGTTTACGTTCTTGCGATAGTAGC
The DNA here is from genome assembly GCA_033398695.1 of Orobanche coerulescens. Taxonomy (NCBI): domain Eukaryota; kingdom Viridiplantae; phylum Streptophyta; class Magnoliopsida; order Lamiales; family Orobanchaceae; genus Orobanche; species Orobanche coerulescens. The sequence goes on along the minus strand of CM065807.1, from coordinate 8,369,340 downwards.
ATCATAAATCTCAAAGAGAAAGCCAATGCGAAGAAATAATGCGAAAGGATGTACATGATATGAATTCTAATTGCAAGAAATGTATTATAATTTATAGAGGATCATTTATACTATCTTTGCAACACTTCACTATTTATATACTATCCTTCGATCGTATTTATTCCTACCAATATCAAAATAAATGTTAACATTAAAGATGTCGGATTGGTATCAACATATATTTCGAATAATATTATTTTTACTAAAAATATTAGTAGTCAAAGTTATATATTGAACTGTAAAACTTCTCTGTTCCAAGTACTTAGAAACAAAGGTTAAAGAATTTTGGATGTCCAATCCGACTGGTAACAGTTTTCCTTCTTTTGTAATTAGACTAAACCTTAGGGTGGTTTTGTAATCAACCCATATCGCAGATTACCATTAGCACTCATTTCATCTCAAACATGAGTGGATGTCGGTTTTACGTTCCATATATTTAGATTTTGTACAGCTGTTTCATGGTTTCATACTTGGCACGTAATACTATTCCAAGCATCCAATCATTCGTAGTATATGCTTTCACATATCTCCTGCCACCACCGTAGAAATATATATTAAACTCAAACTATATTGAGGAACTACGTAACTAACTGTAATGTATAATATATTAGCAAAATTTAATTAGTAGAAAGCATAGTGCTCAACTACCTGTCGAGTAGCTTCCCAGTTCACGTCTTGAATTGCAATTGGAGCTCCAAGAAGGACGACTCTCTCCACGAGTCCAGCTGGCAAAAATCAAGAAAGTTAATATTTTTTGAAGACAACCAAGTAAATTATACCCGAAATGAGTTAAAAAAAAACATGAAATGAAGCAAAAAGCAAACCCGGAGGATAAAGGAAACTATGGAAAATTGATGCTTGGAACTCAAGTTTGTGGGATATAAATTGCTGAAAAAGGAAAAAATGAACGTTGAAGGTATGATTGGATAGGAGATGAAAATGTACTGATATTTGATATAAAAATAGTAAATTAATGACTGAGAACGGCTGGTAGTTACAAGTGAAAATAGTAAATTAATGACTGAGAACGGCTGGTAGTTACAAGTGAGTGGATGAATACTGCATTTTGCAGGGAAATGCTTAATAATGATTTGATAAAAATTTCTGAAAATAAGTTGAAGTGGTTGGTTTGAAAATAACTCTCATATGCATTTGCATTTTGGTGTATACAAAAAAAAGCTAGTGAAAAGGTAATGCTTACCACTTTTCTCACTTTCACCTTAACACTGAGACACTTGAAAATAACCCTTGCTCCAAGTGAGAAACCTACAAGAGTCACGGGCCTGTGAAAATCACGGCCACCGAAATATGGGAATTTTAGACACGACAAACTACAAGTTTTCTTGATGCGATAAAGTAGTAAGTATACTTATGCCCTTGCAACCCTTTCAAGAATACTTCGCCAAAGATTTTCCCGACCTTATCGTATCTACACAAAGCAAAGACTATCGTAACAACCACACGGATATAAAAAAATTATTTCAGCATAAAATGGTGTGCCTGAAAAGCAACTATTAAGGACTGGTTTGCACTGATTTATCTTAGTAATAAGTGGGTTTTACGCCAGTACATTATGTTTCCATTTTAGTACAATATTATTTTGGATTTCTGATATCAATTATCTATTGACTCTCATTATAATTTTCTTCACTTCCGATGTGTCATCCTCAAATATGGCTCGATACTGGTTAACAACATCAAAAAGATGCATTTGCAAAACCAAGAACTAAATGTCAACTGAGACAAATGAATCACCAAATTCATACAGAATTTGTAAATTGGTTTGATTTTCGGAATGACTAGGTTAGTCTAGATATTTTCGGAATAACTACATTACACAAAACATACAGAACATATTTATAACCAAATCAAAAATATCCCAAATTTCCCAAAAACAGAACATATCTTTAAAAAATCAAGCACATCTCAACATAAGCACAAAGAAAAAAAAATAGAGAGATAAGAACAGATAACATGCAATCGAAACAGATAAGCAAATAAGAAAAACAGAGAGATAAGAAGAACAAGAAATAAGAAAAACAAAGAGATAAGAACAAATAACATGCAATCAAAACAGATAAGCAAATAACATGTAATCCAAACAAGAACAAGAAGAATACCTTATCAAGTAGAGAATGTAACCCTACGCCGAATCGAAGCCCTAATTAAACCTGAATCGAACCCAGTTGAACCTGAATCGAACCCAGTTGAATATGAATCGAACCCTAACCCGTAATCGAAGCCCTAATTGAACCCCCTAATCTACAAGCCCTAATTGCTTGGTGAAGAACCCATAGAGAGAGAACCGTGAAGAACCCCTGAAGAAATTTGGGAGAGAGTTGACAGAGAGAGTTCAGAGAGAGTGAGTTGGTGTTATTCGTTCATGCTTTTCTTTCTTCGCGTTTGAGAAAGAGGGAGTTGAGAGTTGACTTGAGAGTGTTATTCGTTCTTCTGAATATTGAAATATTTGGACAAAGGCATACCGCTAAATTTTTATTGATTTTTAAATATCAACGGCAACACATTTTTAAAGACCAACGGCTACACCGACTTCAATGTTACCGTAGATACTGAATAACGTCTACAAGAATAAAGGATCGATAGCAATGCTAACACCAAAAAAAGTGTAGGCCTAGATCACTTTCAAGACATATATGGCTACACTTTTGCTTGTAACACTGAAAAAAGCGTTGTTAAAGCCCATATATGGCGTAGTGATCCTACGTTCCTAAACGCATGATTTCAATGTGTAAAACGTAACAACTAGGTAGTTTCCAACTACTGGTCACAAATTGGTTTTGAAGATACATAATTGCTTAGGAGTCCACATACTAAAAGGTTCAAAGGTTTAAACGAAGAATAAGTGCCGAAACGTCAAAAGTGTCCTTCTAACATGCGATGTTCGATAACAAACGAAATAACTGACTAGTAAAACATGATCAAACGTCCTCTAGAACACTACTAATATTGGTGAAGAACCACCTACCTCAAAGTAGTGAAGAACAAGGAGAAAATCGAAGCAATCCAACGTCGAAGGCTCGAACACCAATCCTCAATGATCTACAATCTTCAATACAAGCTAGGATGCTGATATGAAGTGTTTAGGATGTAGGAAGTTATACTCTAAGTATAAGAATTCGGATGTGGGAAAAGAAAGGACTCAAAATACGAAAAGGATGTTGTCCTATTTATAGGAAATGGTTATTAGCGCGCGCTAGTCCCTGCTCGTAGCGTGCGCTAACGGCTACTGACTTCACTGTACTCAGCACTTAGCGTGCGCTATGCACATACTTGTAGCGTGCGCTAAGGCGTTGACTTGGCTTTTCCCGAAAGTCGTCCAGGTTCATCCCGACACAATCCGACCAAGATCCCCGGCCTGATCTCACCTACCACACGTCTCAATCAAATTGACCACGCATAGCGTGCGCTAATGTTCCTTTGTAGCGTGCGCTATGGATCCATGTTAGCGTACGCTACACATAGCCGATAGCGTGCGCTACATGCGCAGAATTACAATTTTTAAATCACAATCATGAAATCATACGCTCGACAATACCGGACTATGAGATACGGAGAAAAATACTCAGATTAAAGTGCAACAATTACAATATCACAAGTTCCAAATACATATCAGAAATCTCGGGTATTACATCCTTCCTCCCAAAAAAGAAGTTTCGTCCCGAAACTTAAGATGAAAACAACTCTGGATATCTAGCCTTCATACTGTCCTCCGTTTCCCAAGTGGCCTCTTCGACTCCGTGTCGTGACCATTGTACTTTAACCAAGTGTATTGGTTTATTCCTCAACTGTTTGATCCGACTCTCAAGTATCTTGATTGGTCTCTCCTCGAAGGTGCCGTCATTGGCTATCTCGATCTCGTCGAAATCAATGACGTGACTGGGGTCCGGTACATACTTCCGCAATTGGGATACGTGAAACACATTGTGAACGTGACTCAGCGATGGCGGTAAGGCCAACCTGTATGCTAAATCTCCAACCCTCTCGAGGATCTCGAATGGTCCGATATATCTAGGACTAAGCTTGCCTCTCCTCCCAAAACGGAAAATCCCTCGTGTAGGAGACACCTTCAATAGTACATGGTCTCCAGCGTCGAACTCTAGAGGGCGACGACGTACGTCTGCATAAGACTTCTGTCGACTCTGGGCAGTCAACAGTCTTTCTCGAATCAAAGTTATCTTCTCTTGAGTCTGAATTATCAATTCCGGTTCCGTCCCGATCAAATCCGAATAATCATCCACAGGGGTGATCGGCATCTTCTCCCGTACAAAGCTTCAAATGGTGCCATCTTAATAGAAGCGTGCCAACTATTATTGTAAGTGAATTCAATCAACGGCAAATGAACTTCCCAATCAGTCGACCAATCTAAGGCACAAGCTCTAAGCATGTCTTCTACCGTTTGTATAGTCCTTTCGGACTGACCGTCCGTTTGGGGATGATAAGCTGTGCTAAAGTTGAGTTCAGTCCCCAATGCCTTGTGAACTGCCTTCCAGAAATGTGACACGAAGCGACCATCTCGATCCGAAATAATGGTCTTCGGCGTCCCATGCAATCTGACTATCTCCGCAATAAATACTCGCGCCAATCTCTCAGGTCCCCATGTATCTTTGATTCCTAGGAAATGAGCCGACTTGGTTGGTCGATCAACTATAACCCAAATCATGTTCATTCCCGTTCTAGTCCTTGGCATACTGGTGATGAAATCCATCGAGATATCCTCCCACTTCCACTCAAGATCTAAGCGGCTTTAACATTCCTACAGTGTCGATGTTCAATCTTAACCTCACGACAAGTCAAACACTTCAAACGTACTGCCACGTCCTTCTTCATATTCCCCACCGTAAGTTTTGTTTTAAATCCTTATACATTTTACTGCTGCCCGGGTGGATAGAATAGGGCGCGCTGTGAGCTTCCTTCAGAATAGTCCGTCTCAATTCGTCATTATCGGGAACGCAAAGTCGACTCTGAAATCTCAGAACTCCATCATCTTGTATCACGAATCCTGGGGCTCTTCCTTTCTTTACTTCGTCATATAACCGAAGGATCAGAGAATCGTTCAACTGTTTAGATTTGATCTCCTCGACTAGTGATGAAGTCAGTTCCATCACATATAGTTGCCCTTGGATTCCTGGGGCCCATACTTCTATCCCTTCGCGGATCAGTTCCCGTTGAATGATGGTTTGGGACGTAAGTGCTTCCAACACTCGAAGAGAAACAGGTTTACGGCTCAAAGCATCGGCTACTACGTTTGCTTTCCCCGGATGATAGAGAATCTCCAAGTCATAATCCTTGATCAATTCCAACCACCTTCTCTGCCTCATGTTTAATTCTTTCTGACTGAAAATGTACTTGAGGCTCTTATGATCGGTAAAGATCTGACAATGAGTACCGTATAAATAATGTCGCCAAATTTTCAGGGCAAAGACCACAGCTGCTAACTCCAGATCATGAGTCGGGTAATTTACTTCGTACGGTTTCAACTACCGAGAAGCATAGGCAATTACTTTATCCTTTTGCATCAACACACATCCCAGACCCTGATTTGAAGCGTCGCTGTAAACAATGAATCCATCAGTTCCATCTGGCAATGCTAATATAGGTGCTGTCGTCAGTCTCTTCTTAAGTTCATCAAAACCAGCTTGGCATTTCTCATCCCACGTGAACTTTCGAGTTTTCTGTAACAATTGAGTGAGTGGACGAGCAATTTTGGAAAATCCCTCTACAAAACGGCGATAATATCCAGCAAGTCCTAAGAAACTCTGGACTTCTTTCACGTTTTTAGGAGCTTCCCATTCCAAGATTGCTTCGACTTTCTTCGGGTCCACCTGAACTCCGTCAGCTGATATCACATGCCCAAGGAAAGTTACTTCCCTAAGCCAGAACTCGCATTTTGAAAGCTTTGCATACAGCTGTTCCTTCCTCAAGGTGCTCAAAACCACATGCAAATGTTCGGCATGCTCCTCTGCGTCCTTCGAATATATCAAGATGTCGTCAATGAAGACGACCACAAATTTATCCAAGTATTCCAAAAATACCCGATTCATCAATGGCATGAATACCGCAGGAGCATTGGTAAGTCCAAATGGCATCACTACAAATTCATAATGCCCGTACCGGGATCTGAAAGCAGATTTCGGTATATCCGATTCCTTAATTCTCAACTGATGGTATCCTGATCGCAAGTCAATCTTCGAGAATACCCTTGCCCCTTGCAGTTGATCAAACAAGTCGTCGATCCGAGGTATAGGATACTTATTCTTGATTGTCATCTTGTTGAGCTCCCTGTAATCAATACACAGTCGGAGGGATCCGTCTTTCTTCCGGACAAAGAGAACGGGCGCTCCCCAAGGAGAAACGCTAGGTTGAATATAACCCTTCTATAACAATTCCTCCAATTGCTTCTTGAGTTCATACATCTCGGTTGGCGCCATGCGGTATGGTGCCCTTGAAATAGGAGCTGCTCCAGGCTCTAATTCGATAGTGAATTCCACTTCTCTCTGCGGAGGTAACCCCGGTAGTTCGTCAGGAAATACATCTGAAAACTCATTCACAACTGAAATAGACGAGAGCTCTACTCCTTCCTCTTTCCTCATGGCATAGCACCAAAGTCCATGACATCCCTGCTTCAGTAATTTCACGGCTTTCATTGCTTTGATCAATTTTCCCGAGCTTCCCGGTCTCCATCCTCGGAATAAGTGTTCAGATCCGTCATCAGCAATGATAGAAATGATTCTCTCTCGGTAATTCAGAATAGCTCCATAACGGTTGAGCCAATCGTCTCCGAGAATTAAATCGTCACCGTAGATGTCAACAACAATAAGATTCGATGGCCAATCTCTCCCTCCTATAGACACTGGAAAATCTCTAGCCTCTAGGGTTCCCACAATTCTCTCTCCACTCGGCAAACCCACAACATATGGTTCACAATCAAATAAGCACGAGATTTTTAAACGATTTACACAGTTCAATGATACGAAAGAATGTGTAGCTCCGGAATCGAATAAAACACTAACTGGTTGCAAAAGGATCTGAATCGTACCTGATGCAACAGCAGTGTTCTGATCGTCAGATTTCCTCATCTCGTACAGGCGCGGAGGAACGGACCCAGCACTGGATGTCTCTCTCTTCCCAACGTTCTGCTGCTGAAATCCACTTTGCTGCGTCTGGTTCACACTTATCTCCTTCGGAACTGGCGCTGGAGTGCGAGTACCAAAAGATCTAGTAGCAACTCCACAGAAGGCCACACGATGCCCTTCTTGCCCACAATCGTAACAAGTCACAGAAGATGCGGGGCAATCACGTCGAATATGCCCTGCTCGACCACAATTGTAGCATTTCTTTGATGCGTCCGAAACTGCTGATGTTGTCCGGAACTTCTTTCCACCTCTAGAAGGATAGGCTTCCTAGCCGAGTAAAAGGAAGACTGGCCCTTGCGGGGCCCACCGCTCTTGTTTTCTGAGAAGCTGCCGGTCATCTTCTGCTTCTTTGCCTCCACCGATTTCTCCACCGCCGCCTCTTTCATGTCGTAGGCCAGCGCTTTGTCTTGATACTGTCGCAACGTAGTACACTCGAATCCGGACATGTACTGCTGAATCTCCGTCTTCATCCACATATCGAAATGAAAAATCTTTTCTGCCTCCGTTCTGACCAAGTGTCGTACACAAGTCAGCTGATGATTAAAAGTTTTGATTACATCTGTCACAGATGCTTCCGAACTCTGTGGTGAGAAAAATTCTCGGATTTTTGCCTCTCTAACTGGACGAGGACAATACTGTGCTTCCATCATCAGTTTGAATTCCGTCCAATCCGCATTATGATTCTCGGGTCGAATAGCTTCCCACCAATCAAAGGCCTCCCCAGTCAGAAAATACTGGGCAATGGGAACCTTCCGGTCCTCGGGACAGTTAAGACCCGCGAATATCTTCTCTAACTCCTTAAGCCAGTGATCCCAAGTAAGTGCCTCAGCAGATCCGTCAAATTTTGGCGGGTGCAATTTGACCACCTCAGCAAGCCATCTGTCTCCCCGGTTATCCCCGTGGTGCTGTTGTCCCATCGCCGTCTGCATGCGGTCAACTACCTGAGCGAACTGGTTTATTTGAGTCACCACCTGTTGAAGCACTCCCGGCATGTTAGGATTTGCGTCGTCGTTCGCCGATCCCTGCTGCCCTCCAGAATGGGAATCGGTCCTACTAGCCGATAATTCTGGGGTAGTTGCGGAGTCCTCCTGTCTCATATTTCCACGTCCGCATCCACGACCGCGTCCGCGTCCACGTCCTCCTCTCAACATACTGTAAACACAATTCCTCAATATCCAGGACAAAGTTTTCGAAATAAAGTCCGTCAATATTCACAAAACAGTAATTAAGTAAAACGGTAGTATAAGAGATTAGGAGTCTTACAACCACGGTCCACATGACGACTTCGGCTGAACAGTGATGTTACGAACGACTCGTAAATCAAATAACGTAAACAGACCCAACTAAAACCCGACTGCCAAGATATCCATGAATCTTAGCTCCGATACCATAATCTGTAACACCCCGAGATATTCGGAATAATTACAGCGCCGTAAACCCTTTAAGTAAGGATTTACATGGCTAATTTTAAAGAAATGTAAATATAAGACATCAATACTGCGGAAATTTAAGTTTACAAAACCATTCAACTGGTTCAACGAGTAATTAATACAACCATATCGAAATGATATTAATAAGACATGCGTACTCGAGTACAGAAATCAAACCAAGAAAATAAATCACCAATAGCAACAAACATCACTGAACCCCTTCGTCGTCACGTCGGTACTGTGGCTGTTTCCCTGCTCCTCGGCTACCTGAACATCAACACAAATGTCCACCCCCGAAGGGGTTAGCAAAACGATGCTAGTACAAGTATCATTTAAACGAATCAAATATGCATCAACAATACATAACAAGATACACCACACGGACTTCCGCTACCGGAATCCGATAATGCGAATCCACAAGATTCCATTAACACAGCATGGGTATTCCAATGATCCAGCGCCCTCAGCATAGATCCCAAGATGATCCCGTCGGACCAACACGAGGTGGAAATAACCCGTCCAATGATCCAGCGCCCTCAGCCTAGATCCCAAGATGATCCCGTCAGACCAACACGAGGTGGACATCCGATCCAGCGCCCTCAGCATAGATCGCACAACAACACAAACATAACTCATGGATACATATATGCCAAATCGCCATGTCCATCAACATGAACATACGAACACTATATAACGAATATCATGACAAATCAACGAAGTAAATCTCATGTTCAACAACATGAATAATCATACGCATGCCCAAAAATTCCAATATTAACATATCACGATACTTGCCTCGAAGATGGCAAGAACGAAATACTTCAATGATCTCAACACACTCGAAGGCCGCCTCCTCCGATCAACGTAGCAAGCTCGAACCTTAACAAAAGAAATGATATACAATTCATCTCAAGTCGAACGATTGCCTAGCAATACGGTCTACGGCCCAAAAGTTCAAAATATGAAATCTGCCTGAACCACTTAGCATACGCTACGTACTCTACGTAACGTGCGCTAAGCCTGCCTGTTAGCGTACGCTATCGTCTAAGCCTAGCGTACGCTAGCTATGGACTGTCAATTCTCTCTGATCAGCCGACTGACTCGGCTGATATCATAACGTATGTTACATACCAAACGTAGCGTGCGTTAACTTATCCCCGATAGCGCACGTTAACTTACGTATGTTAGCGTGCGCTAACCGTGCATGGCAGATTACTACTGGTAGAAAACTGGGTCTAATGATGATGAACTCATGAATTCTATGGTGATAATACAAGTCATCTCCGATCATATCATGCTAATAAGGTTTGTGAAAGACCTCTACGGATTAAACGACTACACGATACAAGGGTACGTATCATCATTACTACACCATAACTCATCTTGATCTACAAGAAAATATTCTAAGTATCGTTAATTCTACGTTCCTAAACGCATGATTTCAATGTGTAAAACGTAACAACTAGGTAGTTTCCAACTACTGGTCACAAATTGGTTTTGAAGATACATAATTGCTTAGGAGTCCACATACTAAAAGGTTCAAAGGTTTAAACGAAGAATAAGTGCCGAAACGTCAAAAGTGTCCTTCTAACATGCGATGTTCGATAACAAACGAAATAACTGACTAGTAAAACATGATCAAACGTCCTCTAGAACACTACTAATATTGGTGAAGAACCACCTACCTCAAAGTAGTGAAGAACAAGGAGAAAATCGAAGCAATCCAACGTCGAAGGCTCGAACACCAATCCTCAATGATCTACAATCTTCTATACAAGCTAGGATGCTGATATGAAGTGTTTAGGATGTAGGAAGTTATACTCTAAGTATAAGAATTCGGATGTGGGAAAAGAAAGGACTGAAAATACGAAAAGGATGATGTCCTATTTATAGGAAATGGTTATTAGCGCGCGCTAGTCCCTGCTCGTAGCGTGCGCTAATGGCTACTGACTTCACTGTACTCAGCACTTAGCGTGCGCTATGCACATACTTGTAGCGTGCGCTAAGGCGTTGACTTGGCTTTTCCCGAAAGCCGTCCAGGTTCATCCCGACACAATCCGACCAAGATCCCCGGCCTGATCTCACCTACCACACGTCTCAATCAAATTGACCACGCATAGCGTGCGCTAATGTTCCTTTGTAGCGTGCGCTCTGGATCCATGTTAGCGTACGCTACACATAGCCGATAGCGTGCGCTACATGCGCAGAATTACAATTTTTAAATCACAATCATGAAATCATACGCTCGACAATACCGGACTATGAGATTCGGAGAAAAATACTCAGATTAAAATGCAACAATTACAATATCACAAGTTCCAAATACATATCAGAAATCTCGGGTATTACAAATTAAACGTCAACAAATTAGCCAAATTAATTTTTTTAATAGAAAATATTTTTTTGGCCAACTTAATGATTGTCCAAATTACATTTTCAATAAAAATAACACTATATATTTGGCCAACTCGATAATTGATTGGCGATGAGAAATAGGATCATAAAACACACATTGATTATATGAACTAATTGCCAAATCTATTAAAACTTATAAAATTTATATAAACAAATATGAGTTGTTCTAATAATTAGTTCTTACGTTGATAAATTGGACAAATTAAATTAGGAAAAATTTTTCTTTACACTAATAACTTTTGGCTGCTTTTGAGGTTACACTAATAACTTTTTTTTCACACTGACACTCAAAACTTTGTTAACTTTTCGACGTTACACCAAATTGTGGACGGCGTCAATTTGTCCGTTAGTTTCCGTTAATAAAGATAAAATTGATTTGGAGCGTCCTGCCTTGGAAGCTTTTAATTTAACAAAAAATTAAAAAATATTTTTATTTATTTATTTTTCATTTATAAAATTAATTATAATGTTATAACCTTCCATTTGTTTATAAAATTTACTTTTTATAACATTATAATGTCCTAATGTTCTAATATTTATTCAAAAAATTAAGAAAATTTAATTTTATAAAAGTAAATTTTATAAATAAAATTAGAACATTATAATTAATTTTATAAATAATAAATAAATTAAATGTTTTTTTAATTTTTTGTTCACATTAAAAGCTTCCATGGTAGTAGAGATATTAAATGGGCTAGCCCTAGCGGTTCCGGACTACTCATAATGGGCTTCGGGCTAAATGGTTCGGGCCAAAAAAGCCCGGATTTAAACGGGCTAGGAAATATCGGTCCTAACCCTAACCCTAGCGGGCTTCGGGCTAAATATTTAAAAAAATTATTTTTGAATTTAAATTTAAATAATTATTTTGAATTTATTATAATTTTTAACGTTGATTTTTAGAAAAAAAAATGTAAATACAACGGGAATGGATCAGAGCTCCTTCCATGAAATAAGTTTTTTTTTTACTTTTTAATTTTTTATTAATTATTTAAATATAATAATATTGAAAGTTCAATTTAAATTTGTTTGGGTGTAATTTGAAACACCTGCAAAAGGTTTATGTGTGTCTTTAACCCTAATTTTACCCTTATTAACGGAAACTAATGGACAAATTTGACGTCGTCCATAATTTGGTGTAACGTCGAAAAGTTAACAAAGGTTCGAGTGTCGAGTGTGAAAAAAAAAATTATTAGTGTAACTTGAAAAACAGCCAAAAGTTATTAGTGTAAAGAAAAATTTTCCCATTAAATTAACTAAAAATAAATTAGCCAAATTCAATTTTTCAATAAAAATAAGATTATTTATTTGACAACTCAATGATTGGTCAAATTTTATTTCCAATCAAATTAATACTATTTATTTGGCCCACCCTATAACTGGTCAAATTAATTGCATATGCGAAATATGATGGTAAAACACATATTGATTAAGTACTTATTTAGTTCTCTAATGAGTGGAGTCTCATAACCAATGTGGCATGGAATAATTTAGATCAAAAGAATCTAAAAATTAAAAAATACCACATAACAGAGAATTAAAGTAGTGCTCCAATATTTTATATATATATATATATATATATATATATATATATATAACTATTTATTTGGTCAATATGGAAATTGAACCAATTAATATAGCCAAATTTGTTATGCATCAAATTAAGTTTTTCCATCAAAAATAAAATTATTAACCAGTGGTTTAAAACAATTGTAAGGTAAAAATACATATTGATTTTGAGTATTTATTTAGGTTACCTAATCGATTATGTTTCGCTTAAAACTACGATGGGATTTAAATTTATATATAAACACTATTAATGCAAATATAATAATTAACCAAATTAATTTTTAATAAAAATAAAACTATTCATTTGGCTTAATAATCGGTCAAATTAACATTATACAAATTATTTTTCTCAATAAAAAATAAAACTATTAAATATATTATGCAAAATAATTGTGGAGTAAAAAATATATATTGATTTAAATATTTATTTAGATTCCCCAATTGATGGAGCCTCAAATAAGATCGATGTGCTACTCAAAATTTTAGATAAATGCGATTAATACAATTCGATAATTGGTTAAATTAGATTCTTTAATAAAAAATAAAGTAATTTATTTGGCTAACTTAATAAATAATATTAATAATATTGATCAAGCCAAAATTTTCAATTAACATAAAACTACTAAATAAGACAGTTGTGAGATTCAAATTTTAGATAAATAAAGTTACTATAGATTTACTAATTGACCAAATTAATTTTTCACTAAATAAATAAATTATTGATTTGTCCAACTTAATAATTGGCTAAATTAAACACAATAAAAATAAAGTTATTAAGCTTATGTGTGAAATAACAATGGGGTTGAAAAATACACATTGATATCTAAATATTTATTTAGATTCTCTATTGATGGAGTTCTATTTTAAATCGGTATGGGATTCAAAATTCTAGATAAATAAAAATTTAAAATTAAGAGAATAACACGTAGAAAAGAGAATTAACGTGCTACTTCAAATCCATCTCAAAATAAGTCGTTTCGCATTAATCTACTTAGGATGAAAATATCGCATTGTCCTATATTTATGGCTATTTAATGACTCTTAATCTGTATGAAATATTTTCAAACATGAGTTATTATGAGTCGAGAGTATATCATACATAAGAGACATAATTGCATTTACGAATATCTTTCCATTTAATTAATATACAGATATTCCCTCAATCTCTTAATACTAGTCCTCTTTTAAAATTACATAAATATTAAGAAAATTCAATGATAATTAGCTAATTTCATATTTGTCCTTATTAATTATATTAATTTAATGAACCAGCTATATTAATTAATGTGTTTGTCTATGTTGAAGTTGAATAGCCCATAATAAATTAAGGGTATTCTTGGAATTTTTTTGTAAATTTATATGAAAAATAGAAAATAACATGTATTATGGGACAAATTTTATTTTCAAAGAGGACTAATTATAAGAGACGGATGGAGTATTACGTTAGGACATTATACTTAAGGGTATTCAATGTGTATTCCTTTGCAAATACAGTAAAACTTCGATAAATGAATATAATCGGGACCGGAGAAAAATATTTATTTAGCGAAATTATTCATTTATCGAAAGAAAATTTGAACATGTTATAAAGAGTTGGGACCGGAAAAAAGTATTCATTTGACGAGGTTATTCGTTTATCGGATATTCATTTATCGAGGTTTAACTGTAGTGCACAAAGTACATCTATCAATCACGTAAGAATAAAATCAAGATATCATTACCGAAATCCAGTTATACATTCTTTTATTTGCAATATCGATTTAGAAATACAATATGTTTGGGATAGAGATGGGCATGGATGGGATGGGACGGGCCTGGGGTCATCCCACGTCCCGTCCCATGTAATAACAAACGGGACGGGACGAGACGGGATTGGTGATTTCATAATTTCATCCCGCGCGGGCCTTATCTCGATTGGGACGGGACGGAACGCGACGGGACGCGTTTAGTCCCACATAAAAAAGTTCAAAATATAAATTAGAAAAAAGTAAGGAAATCTATAATTTTATACATCTAAATTTGGAAAAAATATCCAACAAACTAATTTAATAGCCTAAATTAAACTTTTAAAATATCAATTATTAACATTGAGTAGAACATATCTATTTTTTTTAAAAAACATTAGTTACTAACTTTATATCGGTTGATTAGATTTGTGTATAATTATAATATACAGATAGTAAAAAAATAAAAATACTTTATTGTTAAAAAATAATTAAAAAAGGGTTACAAATAATAAAAAATATGGTTTTAAAAAGGGTTAAAACTAAGCGGAGCGGGACAGGCCTTAGGGCCTCAAATTTTTTGTCCCGTGTCCCGTCCGTAGTTACGCTAATGGGACAGGACGAGACGGGCCTAGTATTTTTAATTTTGGATCCCGTCCCATCCCGGATAATTTTGGGACGGGACCGGGATGGGATCGAGATTTTGATTTTTTATGCCTACCCCTAATTCGGATATTGATGTTTGTGTTATTAACACACATCTTTTTATTACCACCAACACTCTTTTTATTAATAACATATTTCTGCCCCACTTTTTTATTTTATTTTTTAATATACTTATGAGTAGATTCTATTATATTTTGAATTTAAAATATGTTAAATTAAAATAATGGGTTAAATGTATTTTATTAATAAAAATAAGTGTATTAATAACAAGACCCTATTTTAACTCCAATTGAGGATAGATGGGTTTGGAAGTTAGAAAGCTCGGGGAACTTCACTGTTCGTTCGGCTAGGAATGCAATTAATAAGAAAATGTTAATTTTGAATGGTGCCCCAACAAGATGGTGTAAGTTAGTCCCGAATAAGGTCAATATTATGGTTTGGAAAATGTCTCTTGATAGGCTTCCTACTCGAGTTAACCTTGATGCTCGTGGCTTAGATATTCCCTCGGTTTTATGTCCAATCTGTGAGGAGTGTTCAGAATCTACAACACATGTTTTTTTTGAGTGCTCCTTCACCGCTCAGGTATATAGCAGGCTAGCCACGTGGTGGGATATCAATAATCCAGATTTGCGATCTTATCCTCGATGGTTGGAGTGGTTTGGGTCTATTCGGCTAAACAACATTCAGAAGCAATTCTTGGAAGCGTCTTTTATGTCGTTATGGTGGCATGTATGGTGCTATCGGAACTCATGTGTGTTTGGAAGGTTGCCTCCGAGAAAGAGTTTATTTTTTGATAATTTTGTTATGACATCTTTTTTATGGGTAAATAGTAGATGTAGCTCTAAACGTTTGAATTGGGTTGGTTGGCTTCAAAACCTGACTCTGAGCATTTCCATTATGTAGTTCTTGTTTTGTCTCTAGCTTCTTGCTAGTTTATAAAATTTCCGCCGTTCAAAAAAAAATAACAAGACCCTATTTATTATTCTACAATGTCAAGACAAATTTTTACTTTTTTTGTTGAGAGAGAGACGAGAAACACCCCCACATGTATCAGAGGTCCCTTGATCAGGCGGGTGTTAAATCGAGGGATGTGCACCAATGTCAGCCCTGCAAGGGAGGGGACCAACGAGACACGAACCCAGCAACAAACCTTGCAATATTTCAGCAACGTATTGTCACCACACAGATTCGAACCCACAATGTCGGAGTGTATCCACCTCAATCACCTTGCAACTTACCATCAGTCTACCAAGACAAACTTTTACTTATCTTTACTAAATGTACTCATTTAGCTGCGTTCCTTATTTGTGTGCACAAATAAAAAAATCGAGTATTGTGAAAGTATAGCAAAAATTGCACTTGGTGTCAGACACAGACAGAATGCTTGATCGAAGTCTACGGATAACTGTGGCTAAACCGAAGTCCTGCTGAAAGCGATGCACTTGATGGGCCTCATTCCTATATGATACAGTTGAGAATCCAGCCCATCATGGAGAGTATTAGAAAATGTAATATAAATACATAAATTCAAACTCTCCCAGCAACTTGAGTTTTTAAGTGAGATGAAAGTATATGATTGCTTAACTACTAGTTCCTCTGTTCTCTTATTATTACAACGTGTTGATTATTACATTGTTAATATACCTTCTTTTGACCATCTTTTATGATTTATGCATATGAAAAAATTTAGTCATGTGACATCTCGTTAGATTAATCTCGAAATATACTTTTAACGTATCAACTTTTTATAATTTTTAAAAATAAAGAATTAATGATATCAATAGTCAAAGTTGTGCATTGACAAGCGTAAAAGTTTTGATGTTGCAATTATAAGAGAACAAAAGTAGTATTAACTAAACCAGTGACCTTGGTTCACTGGCCACGAGGCTTTCACTTCAAGTGGGAGACCCGGGTTCGAGTCCTTCTGAGGACAAGAATTTTCAAGGGTTTATGACTGTTTAATCTATGATTAAAGAAGAGACAATAGCCTTCCGGGGTACGCTGGTAGAACAATTAAATATTGAGGGCTTCAAGCGGTAGTGTGGGAGGCCAGTTCTCGGTGGGACCCTGCGGTTGGATTTGAGGAGTTCCAACATGGAGCAATCACTTGGGGGACGACTCTTTGTGCGGGGTAGTTGAGGATATTTAAGAACCTGGGAGCCGGATACACATCTCGCGATTTAACTGGTAGTAGCAGATCTTGTGAGTTGAAATCTTGTTAACTAGGAAGCTGTAGTTCTAACCCTGTATAAAAAAAAGTAGTATTAACTAGAATCCTGCAAAACCTCCACATAAGCATTTTCTCATTTATATTATATTTGCTTTAAGATGATTGGATAAAAATAATATAAATAGATAAATTTAAACCGTTCCTAACAACTTAAGTTTCCAGGTGAGATGAAAATCTATGACTATCTAAGTATAGTAAAATCTCGATAAATAAATATGATCGGGATCGAAGAAAAATATTTATTTAGCGAAATTATTCATTTATCGAAGGAAAATTTGAACAAGTTATAAAGAGTTGGGACCAGAGAAAATTATTCATTTGGCGAAGTTATTCATTTATCGAACATTTATTTATCGAGGTTTAAATGTAAACTAGGGTATGCTATTCATGGTGGGATTTATGAGTAAAAAAAAAAAAAAAAAAGACTCATCTCCACTGTTCTTCCGCACCTACTTTGTCATTTTTTATTTGGCATTGATAGAATTGACTTACCAGTTGAATTTTCTCTATTTTTTTTTATCAAATTACCTAGATTAGTTGAATCCTATTTCGTTATCATCTAATACTTTCTTTCGTGATACATCGACGGGAACGGTCCTGAATTTTATTGGAATGAAATCCTGCGTTAAATGTGGCTAGGGCTGTTATCGGGTCGATCCGGGCCGGATTTTGACTTACTCGATCCCGACCCGATAAGCTTATCGGATAAATCCGAACCGAACCGATAAGTTTATCGGTCCAAATTTCTAACCCGAGACCGAACCGGTAGTTTCTAACCCGAGACCGAACCGGTAGTTACCGGGCGGGTATCCGGTCCAGCCCGATAAGAAAAATCAGTTTGGAACCGGACCGGATACCCGAACCCGAAACCCAAAATCTGGACAGAATAAAACTTGAAAATTCTGCAATTTGCAATAAAAATAAAACAAGACCTAATTTTTTTTTCCATTCATTCTTTTCCCAAACGTAAGAAATCAGCACAAAATTCAACTACTGGAAAAGACATGATGTAATAAATTCGAAAAAACTAGCAAATCGACACCAAATTCAACCACTGGAAGTGACCAAAAAAAAAAATCAACCACTGGAAGTCTGGACTGGAAACTGGCCATAAAAAAAATTCAACCACTAGAAAAAAATTCTCTCTTAGATTGTAGTTCTCTGCTTCACCAGGCATTTTCCAACTCCCTCTTCTCTCTGACTAAGCCATTGCTGGTTCAGTGTTCCTGTTCAATAAAAGAAGTACCGAAATTAATACTCAACATTGGTCTGACATATCTTGACTCAATAAAATTGCAATTTTCTTTGAATACAACAACAGAAGACCCTATAATACCCAACAACAGAAGACCTTATAATACCCAACAACAGAAGACCTTATAATACCCAACAACAGAAGACCCTATAAAATTGCTCATGTTCAATAAAAGAAGTACCCAAATTAATACCTAACAACATATCTTGACTCAAGTGGTTGAAGTAGTTGCTCCCAGACAGTCCTACAATGAATCAACAATAACATATGAAAAAAATTAGTATCACACATTCACGATTCAAATTAAAAAAAAAAAATATAAATCAAAAGAACAATAAGACTATTACATTGGTGAAGTCGTATTCTAAATGCACATCTTCCTCTTGTTGAAGCTACGTTCCAAAAGTTAAAATATTAGACGGAAGAAAATATTTGCAACACTAAAGGAAAAAGGAAATGAAGAAATACATACAATACTTCGCTCGTGTCCTTTCTTGATTCCATACAGCTCTTTCACCCAATCACCTCCACAAAGAAGCATCTCAACTGTCTCAACTTTCATAGAAGATCTTTTTGGATCAATAATTCTTTTACTGGACTAAACGCCGTCAAGCAACACTTGTGATGGGAATGGAGAGAATGTCCTTCGCCATCTTACTAAGAATCGATATTTTGGTTCGTTAGCCATCCACCATTGTAAGAAATCAAACTTATTAACACCAACTTGAAATTTAAGGGGTTTCTCTTCAAGATAATAATCAAGATCGACTTCGCCTTATCAACTACCTCGACACTATCTAAGTACATCTCAAAAGTTCTTTTTCCCAACCCAGAAGTTGAACTAGCCCCAACTTGTTTACTATAACTTTGCATTCCATCATCTTTCTTGTATGTTTTTTCGTACTCATCAAACAAAGAGTATATGTTCTTTGACACCAACTCTTTATTTTCTTTAGCATCATCACCATGAGGATACATGGACATATAAGCCCATGTGATAAAAACCATTTTATACCTAAAAATAATGAAACATCATAAAGATTAATGAAACAAGATAATGAAACCATTTTATACCTAAAAATAATGAAACATCATAAAATGCCTCGAATGCATTACAAAATGCCTCGAAACATACATGACTGCTTAGAAACATATCTTCATCAAAAATGGACTTTGAAACATTACTGTCTTGTCATATGCCTCGAAAGCATTACTGTCTTGTCATATGACTAATCAGAATAAATTTCGCTGTCATATGCCTCAGAAACATACATGATTATAAAAAACGTTTCAGAAGTATAATGTATATGGCCCAACTCATTACTTACACAGTTACACCTCAAATTATGTAGTAGTAAGAGAAAATTTACAAAATTTACCCAAAAAAAAAGGCCCACAATGTACTTGTTCACAATACAATATAAATAAACAGTCCAAAAACATTTCACAATATAAATAAACAATTCAATAAATACCCATGAAAAAACCCCTCAAAATGCACTTGTTCACAATACAATATAAATACACCGTAAAATTCACAATATAACAATCCACAAAACAAATCCACAATGTATGAAAGTTCACAATATAAATAAACAGTCCAAATAAAGGCCCACAAAACGCCTCAGAAATATTAACAGCCCACATAATACACCAAAAAGATCACAATATAAACAGGCCACTATATATGAAAGTTCACAATTGAACATTTCATAAACAAGCCCACTAAATATTTACCTTGGATCAAGAAAAGCTCCAATTGATATCAACATGTTGCTTTGCGACCAATACTTGTCGTATTTCAATTTCATTTCGGTTGCCATCATTTGCAAGTGAGGCTTGGAGGTCAATTCAACATTCTCATCCAACAACACCTTGACCCTCCAAAGTTCGGCCAAAAATAAATTCGCAGTTGGATAAGAAGTGCCGCTTATAATCTCCGTAACATCCGCAAACACTTCTAAAAACTTACAAATATCATCAACCATATCCCAGTCACTATCATTCGGCAAATAGTGGAGAAATGATACATTATCTTCCGCATACCTTGGCCAAACAGTTTTATAGAGACTCGCAGTGGATAACATTTTCCATGTTGAATTCCACCGTGTTTTTGTATCCAAAACTTGCATCCTACCCACAAGATCTAACTCTTTAACTATTTTTGCAAACTGTTTGCATCTAGCCTCAGAGTTCAACAAATATTTCACACCTCCTCTAATTTTTTCTACCACCGTTTTGATCACATCAAGACCATCTTGAACAAGCAAGTTCAAGATATGTGCACAACATCGCACATGGAATAACTGACCACCTAACACAAGGTTTTTCTTATTAGTAAAATCTGCCTTCAATCTTGCAATGCAATTATCATTGGCAGATGCATTATCAACACTAATAGAAACAACTTTGTCCTTTATGCGCCAATCATCCATAACTCTAATCAATTCCCTAGCAATTACCTCCCCAGAATGAGGGGGAGGTACATTAGTGAAAGCCAAGACCCTCTTATGAAGTTTCCATTTTGAGTCTTATAAATGGCCGGTTACAGTCATATAACCTCTTATAAATGGCCGGTTACAGTCATACAAAATGGCCGGTTACAGTCATATAACCTATTTTGACCCACTTAGTTTTTTTCCCTAGGCTCAAGAACTGCTCGAAGTTATACTTATTAAAAATTTTGTACTAAATACGTAAATAAATAAATAAATTATACATTATAAATATATGAGGATAATACAATCATAAACAAACTTTATACATAAATGGCCCGTTTGGTAGCCATGTTTCGGCAGGTTAGGATAAATTAATCTGCCGAAACATGCGTTTGATAGGCGTGTTTAGTTAACTCATCAGCCTGGTTTTAAGTCAAAGCCCTAAGTGCCACGTGTCAGCATTTTATTGGTCGGTAATAATAAAATAATAATAAAAAATTTCAGATTTTTGTAATAATAATAAAATAATAACAAAAAATATAAAGTCGAAAGAAATAAAAAATAAAAAAATCTGTATTTTTTAGAAAAATTGAAACTAGATTTTTTTTCAAGAAAATCTGAAATATTAATATTAAAAATCTAATGCTTTTATTTAAGATTAAATATATAATAAAAATTTTTAGATTTTTGTAATAATAATAAAATAATAATAAAAATATAAAAGTCTAAAAAATATAAAAATAAATAAATCTGGATTTTTTTAAAAAATAAAACTTTATTTTTTTCTCATTTTTAAAAAAATCTGGAATATTGGTACTTAAAATTGGATGTTTTTATTTAAAATTTGAAAATAAAAATTAAAAAATTAAAAAATTTGGATCTAATTTATAAACTTTTTTTTAAATTGAGATATTAATAAATAAATATTATTTTACAAAAAAGTCTAAAAATATAAAAAAACAAAGTAAAGGTTAATTGTAAATCATATCCAAATATTTTTAATTTTTTAATTTTTATTTTTAACTTTAAATAAAAACATTAGACTTTTAATATTAATATTCCATATTTTAAAAAAAAAAAAAAAAGTTACAATTTTTCTAAAAGACAAGAAGGGTAAAATGGTTCATCCACAATAAATTGTTGTGGATGGTCAAATATAGTTGTGGAGGGATCACTTCCCATATATAAGATGTTTAGTATAATATTTTTTTTTCTTTTTATAAAAATTATCGTAGGCCCTCGAAAATCGCAACACTATACTTTACCAAAAAAATGTGTGGACAGTCCCTTTGTTAGAAGATTAATGAAAATGAAAATAGAAAACTCATCTATACTTTACCAAATACCTGAGATTAAAAAGAATAAGGAGAATAACGCTAAATATGTGGTTATTTTAATTGATTGATTGATTGACAAATACATTAACAATAAATTGCAACAAAGATAATAGCATAATATGTTTTTTTTCGCTTTTTTAGATCCCCTATATACTAATGCAGAATATGCTGTTTACATACAGCCTTCCCACGCTCTACCGCCACGCCATCTTCTCACGCTTCTTATTCATTGTCATATTCTCATGATTTGGTTAACACATCATCATTTCCTAACATATTTATTAATTACCTAAATTAATTACCTCAATTAATAAGTAGTAAATAATGTTACCTAAATTATTGGCTTCCGTTTAAAAAAAATCTACACAAGAAGCAAGCATATCCTTTCCCGCCGCTTAAAAAATAGGTCTGCAGAGGAAAGTTAGAAATTATGAAATTATGAAAATTGAAAAGTTAGAAAAACACAATAAAAGTGATATTCAATTAATTTTACATATGTAAAATAAAAGCAAGAAAAACAGAGGAAAAAAACACTCGCACAATTTAATTTCTTATATATTTGAAATATCTCTTTGAAAATTCATAAAGTCAGTAATTATATAATTTCGTAAATATAAGTTTTTCATTTATTTTGTTATTTTAAATTAATTAAATAAGATTAAAACTAAAATAGACTAATTGATTTATTTCATAAGTTCTTTGATTTATTTATACGATTAAAACCATTATTGTTTCTACACTTTCAATAATATTTTTAATAAGAGTATTTTGATTTATTTAATTGATTAGAACTTCAAGTACCTTATTAGTTATATATATTCAATACTTCTTTTGCAATACTCCCAAGCATCTTTCATTTCAGTTGATATTTATTTTATTGATATATCTGATTATAGTGATTGACTAATATAAACTAACTAATTAGTGGAATATATAATATTTCCGCGAGATTTTAGGTTTAAGTTTTTAATATATAGTGCAAACTGATATATTAAATTTGTCTTTGATTGGGATTTATGTTGTTAATTAATGAAAATATGAAATATTTCTATAAATATAATCAATTCCTCCGGTAAAATAAAAGCAAGAAAAACAGAGAAAAAAAACACTCGGATAAATTTTGTTCTTTGTTAAGTCTTTTCCTTTGAAAACACATAATCTATTTTGTCTTCTTCACCTTCAGATTTCTTAATATTTAATTTTTAGATAATTCTTAATATTTTTTTTGTTAATTTTACTTAATCCCTTCAAGTTAATTTCATTTCCAAGTAAGCTCAAATAACAGTATGTTACAAAATTTACATATTTCTTGAGATTCTCAACATGAATAGTTTATAAATCTCCCCTATATACTAATGCAGAATACGTTGAGCCTAAATGATAGCTTCTCATGCTTCGGCTGCCACATGTCTTCTGCTGGTGCTTCGTGTGCTTATATGTCACCCTTTCATGCTTCAGCTGACACATAATCAATTACTCGCCTAATCATCATTGCATTATGACCGCGCTGTCGTGACGCGTCAAAATTAGATATTTATAAGAAGTCCTTTACTCACTTATACTAAATAGTAGTATTGGTAAGTAAAGGTCGATCCCACGAGGAACGGATGAATTAATCGAACTTCTTGAGTTGAATATTTTTCTGAAACTAAAATAGTAGTACTAAATAAATAATACTAAAAATAATAATACTAGATATAATAAAGGGGGGTTGGTTGGTTTGAAGTAAACGAGATAAATTAAAATAACAAGTAGGCAAATAAAATTAAGAAGTAAAAATTTGATAAGGAAAAACGATTGCGATTAATATCCAGTTCTTAGTTCCGTTATCCCCCGTTCTAATTTAATTTATGAATTAATGCAACACTTTTATCTTTCCTTAATTCCTAATGAACTCCTACTCCAAGTCAACAACAAGTTCTCTTAACCCCAATCATTTCTTAAGTTTATTTAATCAAAACAAGCTCTTCAATTAAACCTATCTAGACGAAGGATTCAAAACAAGCTCTTCAAATCTTGTTCGTTAGATGCATTAGGAACCAAAACGATGGAAATAGACAAGATATTGAGTTCACAAGCTCGACCCAAGGGATCTTGATTTTGTATTACCCAACTGATAAAAATCAATTGTTGCTACTTGTGATGTAGAATTATAACGATTACGTATTATAACCCTAAATCTAGCAATAGATATAAAAACCTCAATTAAGTTGATCAAGCCAATTAAAGTGAATTATATCATAAATAAATATACTCAATAACACAAAGATAATTCAAAAGAATTAAGTCAAGAATATGCTACGGGATTAAAACATAAATAATATGGTTACGGGTTCAAACATCCCTAAAAACTGGAAAAGATAAATTAGCCGGACATGATGGCTAAATAATAATTAAGCATTAAAATTAGAACCAGTAAATGAACGGTGATTAATCCAGATGCTCGGCCGAAAATTCCCTTCTTGATTGTTGTGCTTTCTCTTCCTGCTTGCAATCCTCCTCCTTTTTCTCTTTCTTCTTCACGTGAATTCTTCTCATGAGGGATCTCTTGTTCTCTATTTATAATGTGTTAATGGAGCAAGACTCTCTCTCTTTTTCAATTCTTTTCGGCCGATTCTTGTTTTAGGAGTAGGAGTCTTCTTTTTATTTTTTAATTTTCTTGGCCGATCTCTTTTCTAATAGGAGTAGGATTCTTCTTCTCCTCAAGCTTTTGGCCGATTGGACTTTTTTTGGACCGGGTTTACTTTATTATCCCGATGATTATTCCGACTTCAAAAATATAACAATTCCCTGAAATAATAAATAAATTCCACTAGTGAATTAAATTACCTTCATAATTCAAATAGGTAGAAAACCATCAAATTGTGCGAAAATAAATATAATATAATTATGCATTTAGCACATATAATTATGCAATATTTTCTACCGATCAAATCTCCCCAAACTTAAACCAATGTTTGTCCTCAAGCAATAAAAATATCGAAAGATTTGATAAAATTTCGCCCTAGAAGACGCTCAATAAAACTTTAAACTCCTTTTACCGACCCAAAATTCGCTCCAGTAATCGCTTCAAATAAAAGTTCAAATTCCCCAATCTCCCCAAACTTAAAAGTTTGCTTGTCCTCAAGCAATTTAGAATGAGTTGGAATGAAGCGATAACAAAAGTAAGAATATGATTTGCGTAATCATATTCTTACTTTTATGAATTAATGCAACACAAAACCGCCTTTGTTAACTCAAACAGTGGTATAATAATCGCCTATTTTGCGTAATCAGAACACTTTTTGTATGAACAGTTAATGAAAATTTCGTAGAATTATCAAACATAAAAATGCAATCCTATTAAACAGTTCCAAGAAGAGAAGAATAGTTAAAAAAAAAATCAACTTATGATAAGGGATTTAATCATCTCCCCAAACTTATTATTTTAATTGGCTGTTTATTGATTGGAACTTACGCGAACGCACTATCCACAAGCTTCAACATATTTCGTAGGTGATAGCTTTCACACCGTTATTTGCTAACGTGTAGCTCTTTTCACCAACACTTTTTCCTCTCCTTTTTTTTTTAGGTGATAGCTTTCACACCGTTATTTGCTAACGTGTAGCTCTTTTCACCAACACTTTTTTTTTTCGTGTGAGACGGCAGCTACGCACCAACAATGGGTTAGTCCTTTATTTTTTTCGTTGTTACTTTTTTCACAACATTTTAGGACCCCCAAAATTAAGCAGCTGTTGCTCCTCAACATATCTCCCCTTTTTTTCTACTAGCCTCCGTGCATGTGGTAAGCCCAAAAATTCAACGACCAACGAAATTTTAAGAAGAGGGTAAATGACCAAGTACAAATCACAAGTGAAATCTTAATAATATTCTTCATTCCTAGCTTTTCTAATAGTGTTGCAATTTTTATATCTTTAAATCACAGAAATATTCCATTAAAAGCTAACACAAAACCGACCAATTTTCACAGAAAAGCGGAACTAAAAACCACAATTTGAGCTAATTCCAACTAATATTCCAAACGAGCAAATAATTCTAAAAACCATTATGCATCTCACCAACTATTCTCAATTGACTAAAGGACAATCATCACAAACTAAAGTGCGAGGAGACATAATTTTAGCGAATAAAACGCAACATATATAATCCAACATGAAAAAAAAAAGAAATAAAGCGCAAATCAAGTATGGAAAAAGGAAAGGAGTGCACCGGGCTAGTTTGGTCGGGACTCAATCAGGGCGGTCAGATAAGCAACTTTTTCTTCAAGCTCACGGTGTTTGGGGCAGTGGTGGTCGAAGTTCCTGTTGGCGAAACGGGTGGGGTTGGTTCGTCAACCAATCCGCGGGCCGCCCGTATTTTTTTTCTCTCAAGTCCTCCACTGGTTGGGTTCGGCCGATTTGAAGCCTGGCCGGCTGTCTCGGCGTTCAAAGCGGAGGAAGATGGCGGCGGGGCAGTTGGTTCGGTCAGGTCGTAGAACGTCGGCGCTCCAGGGTTGTTTCTCCATCCTCCGCTCCGTGTTATTCGATTCAGCGGCCGGTGAATATTTCTCTCACCTTTTTCCGACATGGCGGCGGTCCTGCAAGGGTAAGGAAGAAGAGAGTTTCTTTTGCAAAGGGAGAGGAAGAGAGTCGGGGGAGATTAACCAAAAAAATCTGAACTTAATTGCTTCAAATAGTGGGCCGAAAAATCTGAACTTAATTGCATCAAAATCTGAAAAAAAAAATCTGGGCCGAAAAAAATTAATTGACTTAATGGAACTGGGCCTATTTAAATGCTAAGGACGTCAATTATGATTTGAAGAAGCTGGTTAAATCAAGGAAAAGGTGGTTAAAAAAAATGGCAGAGAAAAAAAATTTGGCAGATTAAAAATCAAGGAAAAGCTGGGCCTCTTTTTAAATGTACGAAAAAAAATGAAAAAAATGCAATTTAAAGTTAACTACTATCGTTGGGTTGACTCCCAACAAGCGCCTCTTTTTAACGTCGTTGGCCCGACGAACTCCCTGTTTAAGTGGTAGTTGGGTCCTCAAGCTCAAATTCTTCCAAGTTGTAGTCCGGTATTGCTTCGAGATATGGTTTTAGCAGATGTCCGTTGACTTTAAATACCTTGTCAGTTTTCAAAGATCGAATTTCCACAGCTCCGTGTTGAAAAACTTGGGTGACGATAAATGGTCCGACCCATCGAGATCGCAACTTACCGGGAAATAACTTTAGTCTAGAGTGGTATAACAGCACCTTTTTCCCCACGATGAACTCCTTCCTTGTTATTCTTGCATCGTGAAAAGATTTGGTTTTCTCCTTATAAATTGCGGAATTCTCATATGCATCGTTCCTTATTTCTTCGAGTTCTTGCAATTGAAGTTTCCTGTGTACGCGGGCTTCATCAAAATTCATGTTGCACCTTTTAACGGCCCAGAATGCTCGATGTTCCAACTCGACGGGTAAGTGACACGGTTTTCCATAAACTAGCCTGTATGGTGACATTCCTATGGGTGTTTTATAAGCCGTCCTGTATGCCCATAATGCATCATCGAGTCTTAAACTCCAATCCTTGCGATTCGGTTGAACGGTTTTTTCTAAAATCGATTTGATCTCTCGGTTGGAAATTTCAGCTTGCCCGTTGGATTGTGGATGGTAGGAAGTAGACACTCTGTGTATGACGTGATATTTCCTTAGCAGTGCTTCAATTGTTTTATTTCGAAAATGCTTCCGTCGATCACTAATTATGGCTTTTGGGATTCCGAACCTTGAGAAGATATTCGATTTCACGAAGTTTGCCACCACCTTGGAATCATTAGTGCGGGTTGCGGTTGCCTCCACCCATTTAGAAACGTAGTCCACGAGGAGTAATATATATAAATTCCCATATGATGAAGGAAACGGGCCCATGAAATCCATGCCCCATACGTCAAAAATTTCGCAAATCAAAATTGGATTTTGCGTCATCTGATTTCGTCGGGAGATGTTACCCGTCCTTTGACAATTATCGCAAGACTTGCAAAAGATAAAAGCGTCTCTAAAAATTGATGGCCAATAAAATCCACTTTCAAGAACCTTGTGGGCTGTCCTCCTTGCTCCAAAGTGTCCACCACATGCATACGTATGGCAAAAAGTTAGGATTGACTGAAATTCGCTCTCCGGGATGCATCTTCTAATTACTTGATCGGGACAGTGTTTCCATAAGTACGGGTCGTCCCATACATAATATTTGGCATTGCTCCTGAGTTTATCCTTCCTAGCTCTTGTCATACCTGTAGGAAACACGTTAGCGACAATGAAATTCACCAAATCGGCATACCATGGTGTGGGAGAATCTGACACTGGGTGACCCAGTGTGGTAATACTGTCCCAGTGTCGTGACACAGCAAGTAACTGCTCGTCCGGGAAGCTGTCTGACATAGGTTTTTCTTCTTCTTCCAGCACTATTCGGCTTAGGTGATCTGCCACATAATTCTCAGCTCCCTTTTTGTCCCTTATTTCTAGATCAAACTCTTGGAGTAATAGGATCCATCGGATAAGTCGCGGTTTTGCCTCCTTTTTCGCAAGTAAATATTTCAGCGCTGCATGATCAGAAAAAATAATAACTTTAGTCCCAAGCAAGTATGAACGAAATTTTTCTAAGGCAAAAACTACATCTAAAAGCTCCTTTTCCGTAGTGGAGTAATTTGCTTGGGTCGGATTCAAGGTCCTTGAAGCATAGTATATCACATGTGCTGCTCTCCCCACTCTTTGGCCAAGGACGGCTCCGACGGCATAATCGCTTGCGTCACACATTATCTCAAACGACAAGTCCCAATTGGGTGGCTGAATTATGGGAGGTGTGGTCAAGAGGTGCTTCAACTTGTCGAACGCCGCCTTGCACTCCTCGTTTATAACGAAATCGACTTCTTTCTGTAGTAATTTGCATAAGGGGGCGGCAATCTTGGAAAAGTCCTTGATAAATCGCCTATAAAATCCTGCATGGCCAAGAAAAGAACGAACTTCCCGCACACTTACGGGGTAAGGCAATGCAGTAATAGTATTAATTTTTGATTTATCAACTTCTATCCCCTTTGACGATACCAAATGTCCTAAGACTATGCCTTGTTTAACCATAAAGTGACATTTTTGCCAATTTAGTACAAGATTCGTTTCAACACAACGCTGAAGAATGAGCGTAAGATTTTCAAGGCAAAACTCAAAAGAATCCCCATAAACACTAAAATCGTCCATAAAAATTTCTATGATGTTTCCTACGTATTCGAAAAAAATACTTACCATACATCTCTGAAAGGTAGCCAGTACATTGCACAGTCCGAATGGCATGCGGCGGTATGCGAACGTCCCAAAGGGGCATGTGAAGGTTGTCTTTTCCTGATCCTCGGGTGCAATCGCGATATGAAAGTAGCCTGAGAAACCATCAAGAAAACAATAAAATGAATGTCCCGCTAATCGCTCGATCATCTGATCGATGAAAGGTAATGGAAAGTGGTCCTTTCGGGTCATTGCATTTAGTTTCCGAAAATCAATGCACACCCTCCATCCGGTCTGAACACGGCTCGGAATTAGTTCGCCCTCTTTGTTTTCCACCACTGTGATACCCGATTTTTTTGGAACTACTTGTGTGGGACTCACCCACTTACTGTCGGAAATCGGATATATCATCCCTACGTCAAGAAGCTTAAGAACCTCCTTTTTCACTACTTCCATCATAGGTGGGTTTAGTCTTCGTTGGGCTTCTCGGCTAGGCTTGGCGTCTTCAACCAACAAAATACGATGCATGCATATGGCCGGGATGATCCCACGGATGTCGGCAATGGTCCAGCCGATTGCTTCCTTGTACTTTTCGAGGACGGCGATGAGGGCCTTTTCTTGTATGGGTGTTAACTCGACCGAAATGATCACTGGTAATGTCTCATTTTTTCCTAAGTATACGTACTTCAGGTGGTCGGGTAGTGGCTTAAGCTCGAGATCGGGCGCATGTTCCGTGGAGGGAAGGGTCTTCTTGTGATGTTCCGTGAGCTTGATGAGTTTGGCAGTATGTTTGCGACGTAAAATCTTGGTAATGGGTGTGCTCGATTCCTCCGTGTTGCCAAAGACATCTTCCTCAAGCTTTTTCATGCAATCAAGTTCAAACACTTCCTCGACGAGAGGGTCAATCATACTTAATGCAAACAAAGAGCACGTATCTTCAGGAAATTTCATTGCTTCATCAATATTAAATTTTACGACTTGCCCATCAAATTCCATTGTGAGGGAACCCTTTCTAACATCTATCTTTGTTTCGGCGGTGTTTAAAAATGGCCTCCCTAACAAAATGGGTGTTGAATTTGCCGAGTCGCCTTGCATATCTAACACATAAAAATTGGCTGGAAAAACAAGCTCATTAACTTGCACAAGCACATCTTCAATAACTCCCTCGGGGTATACATGACTACGATCAGCTAATTGAATTATTATCCTCGTTTCTTTTAAGGGTCCCAAATTTAAAGAAGAATAAATAGATTGTGGCATGACATTTATAGAAGCCCCTAAGTCTAACATAGCTTGCGCAAATCGAGAATTACCTATTCGACAAGGGATGGCAAACATACCTGGATCTTCTCGTTTGGGTGGTAACTTTCTTTGGAGAATGGCCGACACATTTTCTCCCAGGAGCACCTTTCCAGTTTCTTTTAGCTTTCGTTTGTTGGTGCACAAATCCTTGAGGAATTTAGCATATTTTGGGATTTGTTGAATTGCTTCTATTAGCGGAATGTTGATCTCTACTTTTCGAAACACATCCAAAATTTGTTTCTCCTTGCTCTCCGTTTCAGCCTTCTTTACCCTGGAAGGACAAGGTATACTGTCAGCGCCAATATGGGAAGAATTTGAAGTTATTACCTTGCTGCCCGGCAGTTCAGCACTGGGTGTATGTTTGACACTGGGTGACCCAGTGCCAGTCTGGAGATTAGATTTTCGTTTTTCGCCTTCTTCGTTCAGATTTTTCTCGGGTTCCTTGGGTCACTCCAGCTGCTTACCACTTCTCAAAGTCATAGCACTCACGTTCCTAGGATTTACTTCCGATTGGGAGGGTAGTTTCCCACTGTTCTGGCTTTCCAAACGACTCACCGATGTAGCAAGTTGGCTTATTTGATTTTCGATGACTTTGATGCTCGATTGAGTGTCGTGCTGAAATCGATTCATGTTCTGCTGCAATTGGATCGTGTTTGAAGTGAGGGTCTTCATCATTTCTTCGAGTGATGGACTTGAATTTCCCGACGGCGGCTTGTAAAATTGGCCCTTATTTTGCTGAGGCTCTTCTTGCTGCGATTTCCACTTAAAATTGGGATGATCTCTCCATCCTGGATTATATGTTTTGGAGTATGGGTCGTGTTTCCTTCCGTAAAAATTTTCAGTACCGATCGCATTGGCATGTGCCTCGATCTCATCCATTAGTACCTTGCAATGCTCGGTGGTGTGCTCCGTAGTTTGGCAAATTCGGCACGGTATGACTTGCGAGTTTCCTATCATGAGTTTTCTCGAAAAGGAGGTTAATTCGGTCGCCTTATCCTCAATCGACGAGTCATGTACCTCCTTCACCATTTTTATGGGATTGTCACGATAACCAAATTGCCGTGAATTGGCGGCCATGTTCGAGATGAGGGCCCTTGTCATCCGGTGTCTTATCAACCAAAGCTCCTCCGCTTAGTCGTCTATGGTACTACGGTCCGTTGGGGTCATCCTTCGTAAAAGTATTGTATCAAAAGTTGCTC
The DNA here is from genome assembly GCA_033398695.1 of Orobanche coerulescens. Lineage (NCBI taxonomy): Eukaryota > Viridiplantae > Streptophyta > Magnoliopsida > Lamiales > Orobanchaceae > Orobanche > Orobanche coerulescens. Next base: position 8,337,355 of record CM065807.1, on the reverse strand, counting down.
ATCGATTTGATGTTGGGGGCGCTGTGCCACCAATTGTTTGAATCTCTCCCAATATTCATGCAGTGCTCACCCGTCATTTGTCTCGCGCCACATATTTCCTTTCTTAGATTGGATGCCCGAGAGGCCGGAAAATATTTCTGCAAAAACAAGATCTCCATTTCGTTCCATGTCGTGATAGTAGCCGACGGTAAGTAGAATAACCAATCTTTAGCCGAATCTTTTAATGAAAATGGAAAGGCTCTAAGCTTGATTTGTTCCTCGGTGACGCCATTGGGCTTCATGCTTGAACAAACCACATGAAATTCCTTAAGATGCTTGTGCGGATCCTCTCCAGATAAACCATGGAATGCAGGTAGCAAGTGAATCAATCCCGACTTTAATTCAAAAGTATTGTTGTTGTCAATAGCCGGGATTGTGATGCAAAGCGGTTGTTGCGATAACTCCGGGTTGGCTAATTGCTTCAATGTCTTTTCCGCCATGGTTCCACTCTCGTTTTCCGATTCGCTGGGTGATGTTTCGAGAGAAAACGATAAGTTCCTCAGTGCTTCTCTACTTTCTTTAGTTCTTTGTCTGAAAACTCGATCCCGTTTGGTAATTTCTGGATAATACTCCAAGTTCTTATCTACACGTGACCTTGTATTCATGCAAAACTAAAAAAACGGATTAGTGCGCAACTGACAATTATTGAGAATTTTCAGAACTGACACTGGGTGACCCAGTGTCGAAAATCTGCTTGGAGAAAGAAAAAAAAACTGCTATATATATAAAGAAAAAAATACTGCTATATATATATATATATAAAATACTGCTTTCTAAAAATTCAAACTACTGTTCAGAAAGAAAAAAAAGAAAAAAATTCAACTCAAAATTTAAAATTAATTTCAGACTGCCTCTACATCAGCGCCAAAATTTTGACTGCTACCGTGACGCGTCAAAATTAGATATTTATAAAAAGTCCTTGATTCACTTATACTAAATAGTAGTATTGGTAAGTAAGGGTCGATCCCACGAGGAACGGATGAATTAATCGAACTTCTTGAGTTGAATATTTTTCTGAAACTAAAATAGTAGTACTAAATAAATAATACTAAAAATAATAACACTAGATATAATAAAGGGTTGGTTGGTTGGTTTGAAGTAAACGAGATAAATTAAAATAACAAGTAGGCAAATAAAATTAAGAAGTAAAAATTTGATAAGGAAAAACGATTGCGATTAATATCCAGTTCTTAGTTCCGTTATCCCCCGTTCTAATTTAATTTATGAATTAATGCAGCACTTTTATCTTTCCTTAATTCCTAATGAACTCCTACTCCGAAGTCAACAACAAGCTCTGTTAACCCCAATCGTTTCTTAAGTTTATTTAATCAAAACAAGCTCTTCAATTAAACCTATCTAGACGAAGGATTCAAAACAAGCTCTTTAAATCTTGTTCGTTAGATGCATTAGGAACCAAAACGATGGAAATAGACAAGATATTGAGTTCATGCTCGACCATGATCTTGATTTTGTATTACCCAACTGATAAAAATCAATTGTTGCTACTTGTGATGTAGAATTATAACGATTACGTATTATAACCCTAAATCTAGCAATAGATATAAAAACCTCAATTAAGTTGATCAAGCCAATTAAAGTGAATTATATCATAAATAAATATACTCAATAACACAAAGATAATTCAAAGGAATTAAGTCAAGAATATGCTACGGGATTAAAACATAAATAATATGGTTACGGGTTCAAACATCCCTAAAAGCTGGAAAGATAAATTAAATTTGATACGATGGCTATATAATAATTAAGCATTAAAATTAGAACCAGTAAATGAACGGTGATTAATCCAGATGCTCGGCCGAAAATTCCCTTCTTGATTGTTGTGCTTTCTCTTCCTGCTTGCAATCCTCCTCCTTTTTCTCTTTCTTCTTCACGTGAATTCTTCTCATGAGGGATCTCTTGTTCTCTATTTATAATGTGTTAATGGAGCAAGACTCTCTCTCTTTTTCAATTCTTTTCGGCCGATTCTTGTTTTAGGAGTAGGAGTCTTCTTTTTATTTTTTAATTTTCTTGGCCGATCTCTTTTCTAATAGGAGTAGGATTCTTCTTCTCCTCAAGCTTTTGGCCGATTGGACTTTTTTTTGGACCGAGTTTACTTTATTGTCCCGATGATTATTCCGACTTAAAAAATATAACAATTCCCTGAAATAATAAATAAATTCCACTAGTGAATTAAATTACCTTTATAATTCAAATAGGTAGAAAACCATTAAATTGTGCGAAAATAAATATAATATAATTATGCATTTAGCACATATAATTATGCAATATTTTCTACCGATCACATTAATTACATTATAAGTATACCTCAAATAACTCCTACCTACCTTATTAATTTCTACGAATTAAGGAATATGAATTATGAATAAATAGGAATTGATTACATTACAGAAATATTTTACGTTTTCATTAATTACAAAATATAAATTCCAAACAAAGAGAATTTAATATAGTAGTGTACACTATATATTAAAAACTTAAACCTAAAATCTCGCGAAAATATTATATATTTCCATTAATTAATTAGTTTGTATTAATTAGTCACTATAATTATGTATATCAATAAAAGAAATATCAACTGAAAGAAGTGTTGAATATATATATATATATATATAACTAAAAGGTACTCTAAGTGATTTTTTAAATAATTTAAAGTGATTTTTTATTTTTTAAGTTTTAAAAGATTTGTTCATTTATCTACTTTTGAAATCAACTATATATTTTTGAAAGTTTTGAATTTTCTTTTGCATTTTAAATTATATCCAAACAATTTATGTATTTTTTTAAAATATAAGGATTGAGTAGTGCTTTATTTTAAGTTATAATTCAAGATCTATTATGTATTTCCAAAAGTTTTTTAAATTCCAAAAACATTACTAAAACTAGCCACAATTATTTAATATAATTTTACATAGGGAGTTGTATTAAAGGACAATATATATATCGTTTATTCAAGTATAAGTTCTTATTCACTTTGGCATCATTGCAAACTCATAATACTGACCAAGAATATGAGATTAATTATTGGACAGACAATGTCATCTCACCATCTATAAGAAATTAAGGACTTCTCCGAATGAATCCTCAAAATTGTAGATGGTGAGCTGGGTGAAGAAGTCGATAGAGAAATCTTGATTGATATTCTTGATATTTACTAATCTGGAATGCCGAAGATCATATTACAGCCATTGCTGAAAGCACTATCATTTACTTATAAGTACATAAATTAATTTTCTGAAGAAAGAGCAACCGAGACGCCAACAAACGACATTGTGGAGAGAGTAAACGATTACGTGATGTCTATAATTTCAAAAGACAAACAGATATATCTCAGTTCTAATAGTATATGCAAAATCTCTGCGACCTCTAAAGTCAAAATCAAGTAAATTAAATAGATTTTTTTGAATGGCATCAACTGTTCTAGAATTCCAAATCACATCTTGAAATTGTAAGTTAGAGTCTCAATTATGCTAATTCAAAATATGGATCAATCATCAGGATTATGAAATATCACATCATTAATAATTATCCAAATCCATAACCATATTATTGAATAAAAAATTCGGGGAACAATTTTGAGAGTAAAGTACTTATTCCACAATTGATATTAAGCCCGTTAGAGAGCAGATTACCATTTAAATTTCAAATACGCCAGTTCCCACTTATTATGAGCTTTACCATGACTATATTTAAGAGTCAAGGTCACACGCTCTCTCATGTCGGTATGTATCTTACAAGACCCGCATTCGGTCATGGTTAGATTTATATAGCCATATCAAGAGTGGAGATCAGGAAAGACTATAAATCTTTTGTTGCGATGAGAAATGTGTAATCATAAACAGACAAATAGTGTAGTTTATAAAGAAGTATTATGAAATTTATAATGAACGACTTACATATTATATATTTACATAAGAGTTTTTTTTTTGTGTTCCCGTGTAATTATACGGGTGTTATACTAGTTAATCTTTAATTATGAATAATTTTTGGGGTCTCTCTTTTTTAGTACCAAAGCATAAAAGTAACAAGTTATATATCCCCATTCATAAAACTATAAGTTTTTGATACCAAAATGTGTTAAAAGACTTTATTACCCTTAAAGTCTACCACTAAAAGATAAAAAAACATAAAAAAAGAAGATTATTAAAAGGAAACAACAATAAAAAAACGGTCCCACAACTCAATATTTTCCTCTGCAAAAAAACTCTCCTCATCTCTCTGCAAAAAAACTCTCCCGTCGTGACCGGCCAGAAAATGTCGAACTCCGAATACCACAGAGAATCTGAAGACGCCAGAAGTTCCGCTAGTGACACTCCATCTGAAGAGGAATTCGTCAATGAGCCGCCGGTTAGTGTATTTTCATTCACACACGATCGTGCCACGACGGTTGTTCATCGTCCCACGATGGTGCTGAAGAAGATGACACCATCGTGTACACGATGGTCTTTCGTGGGCACGACGGTTACACACGACGACCGTCGATCGTGTGTAACCATCGTGTGCTAGAAGACCAAAGGCTCCTGCCTTGCACATGATCGCAGGCACACGATCGATGCCCGTCGTGTGAACCTTCGTGTGGCACACGATGGTCTTCACACGACGGGCATCGATCGTGTGCCTTCGATCGTGTGCAAGGCAGAATTTTTTTATTTCGTTCTCTTAAGCATTCTATCTTATTCTTATGAGTTGTATGTCTATATTGCAGACTGGTTGCGTATGGAAGAGACCTACATTGCGTTTTGTTACACGTCAAGTGAATCTTTACATACGGGAGGCGGTATTTAAAGAGATCATTGAGACACTAAGAAGTATGGGCCGCAATTCCGCAGTTGCTGATCGAGCTATCGAGAGCTTGACCGAGGGGGTCCTGGGGCGCTTGATTAAAGTTAGGAGGAATGGGAGTTCAAATACTGCCCTACATCACTTGATTGTCCGTCAATTGGAGGGTGATCAAATCCCCCCGGATGAGTCATGGTTCCAGGTTTGCGGGATGACCATTCGTTTTACGGCCCGTGATTTTGCCATGATCACTGGACTCCATTTTGGAAACTCTACCTTCCATCCCCAGGACGACCATCTCCTTCCGTCTGACGGTATTTTCCACAGAATACTCCATGGCAAAAATATTAAGGTTAGTGTTCTGCGGAAGAGGTTCAATGCTCGAGATTTTGGTAGAGACATAAGAGATTATGTGAAGGTTGCCAAATTGCTTATATACTACTACTTTGTCCTATGCCGTGACGACATGATGGTCGAGACATGGGCATGGGCATTAGTTGAGGATTTCGAGTAGTGTGATATGTTTCCTTGGGGTTCTTATGCCTTTGGGGTTTTATCTTACTACATAGGCAACGTTGCCATGAAGGAGGGACAAGAGCACAAGGACTATCACTTCTATGGTCCTGTTTGGGATTTACAGATATGGTCGTATGAGATGATTCCTTCATTGGGAGCGTTGTGTGGTATTCGAGATAAATCTGTCCAAGTCCCCCGGTGTTTGATGTGGACTACGAGGAAGATGTTTTGTGATTTCACTCATTTCTTCGACGATAAGGTACATAAATTTGTAAACGTATTTTCTCCTGACTTCATCTCTTAAACTTTATGTGATTGCCCATGTAATGGTATGCTTTAATGACTAATTTTGCAGCACAGAGTACTTCCCTCTTTACCGCATTTGGAGGAGGATGAGGCTGAGTACTACTACCTGAGCTTTGAGAATGGCTCGCCATATGACGTTAAGTTCATTAAGCCTGTAAGAATAGCTGTGAAGAATAAGGAGGATGAGCCTGCACCGATCCCGAGGAAGAAAGTTATGGATAGGTTGAAGAAGGCTGCTGGAAAATTGATTACATATGAGTCGGCACATAAAGTGTCAAAGCGACGCCGGCATAGTACCCCACCAGTAGATGGTGCAGAGACATCGGACCGGGAGAGGCAGCCGGAGAGGGTGTGTTGTGTCCACGGACTTCCTTGTCCGGACCATACCCAGGACACGAGCAGGGATGAGTACTTCGATCGCCGTTTGAAGGCGATCTTGTACGACGATTCTGAGTCCGGATTTATTGCTCGAGTTTCTCGCCGGGTGCTTTCTGGGATTGTGGATTTCTTCGGACCTATGCATAGACGTTCTAGGAGCCCGGTGCACTACTCAGCTGAGAGCCATGATAGGCCTCGTCATTCTGCATCTGTTAGCAGCGCCCACCGGAGGATTCCTGACCCTCCACGTCACTCAGTCTCTGGCGCAGCCCACAGTCACCATTCTCAGCATCAGCCTAGTCATCATTCTCAGCGTCAGCCGAGTCACCATTCTCAGCGTCCGCCTACCCACCATTCTGAGGTCCAGCACAGTCATCATTCTCAGATTCATCATTCTTTTGAGCGGACTCAGCAGCCCCTTGATTACGAGCATCAGTATGAGCCATTTGAGGCGCCGTTTCAGCAGTATGGGACGATGTTCGACTGGTTTCAGGACGAGCATCATTATAGTGCGATGTTTCGAAGTGAGGGTGGTGGTCCTGAGCAGCAGCCTCCATTTCAGATCGAGCAGCCAGTTTTTGAGATCGAGCAGCCGGCTGTACAGCTCTCTGATCGTTATAGTTGTGAGAGGGATGCTGAGGGTGATGAAGATGGTGAGAGTGCCGGAACGCAGCATTTGGGTGAGCGTAGTCTTCCACCGCGAGTGAGTCGACCATCTGCTGCTCTTCGGGAGCCTTTTGTGGTTGCGCCTCCAAGAGATAGCGAGGCTCTGAAGAAGTTGTACCTACAGTTTAGGAGGGAGCAGCCACGTGATGCTATTGTCCGGTGTTTGGAGACTGGGCATGCTCTCACCCAGGCGTTATTTGACCGGATAGAGTCTAGCCGTGAAGACTTTGATGCCGAGGTGATAGACTGTTATGTGCTTGCGACTCGAGCGAGGCTTTGGAGGGGAGTCCATAGTGTTGGTGTCGGTAGAGTTGGCACTGTACTTGCCGGCTCCCTATTTTACGTAAGTTCTATAACCTACTCGCTTGTATATCATTGGTGTGATGTGGATTTTTTTTTAATTTTGTGGTTTGGCTTTTTGTAGTTAGTTTTGGCCAATGAGTTTGCAAGACTCCATCCGGATGATCCACTTGGTATCAAGGTGACGAGGAAGCCGGTTTACAAGGATTGGAAAATTCCTAAATGCATCGAGGACTACATGACAGGTCTTGATACACCACATGCGGTTCCATGGTTAAATTGCAACGAAGTAAGTTTGAAATTTATATTTATATTTATATTTATAAATAATTGACGATTTGTTGCCATTTGAAATTTATATTTATATATGATTCGCTATTTATAAATAATTCGCTATGTTTGATGTGATGATCTTATATGATTACATATTTTGTTTCAACAGATCATTGCCATTTGTTGCCTCGACCAGAGCCACTGGGTGACTATCAAGATTGACATCATAACATGGACCGTGGAGTTGTACGATTCCTTGTCACACCACCACGAAGATGGTCGATACCGATTCAACCAACTGCGACCGATTATGCATCTGATGCCTCGTGTGCTAGCTCAATCCGGGTATTGGCTGAACAACCAATCGAAGAAGAAGTATGACACGGAGATGAGTTTCAAAATTATGCCACGAGAGCTACAGTTCATACAAAACGACAATCACAGTTGTGGCCCCTTCGCGTGCATGTACTTGGATCGACTCGTCTCTGCAAACCCAGGAGCAAGGCACCAAATCAAGGAACTTAATGAGAAATATATTAAGAAATATCGATATGGTTTAGCTGCTAAAATCTTTATGTTGTCTTTAGACATGTAAAATTGTTTAGGGTGTGTTGTGTTGTGGCAAGATTAATGTGTCATGTTGTCTGAGGTGTATGTTGTATTTTGACAGTTTTGGCAATATAAATGTGTCAGTGTTGTTAAATCTTTATGTTTTGGCTCTGTGTTACACACGATGTATGAACACGATCGTGGCCATCGTGGGTCACGATCGTGTTGTGTTGTTAAATCTTTATGTTTTGGCTCTGTGTTACACACGATGGATGCACACGATCGTGGCCATCATGTGTCACGATCGTGTGCAACCTACCCACGGTCATGGGTTGATGATGTCGTGTGCGCACGATGGCTGCCATGACCGTGTGCACACGACCGTGAGTACCATCGTGGGCACGGCCGTGCACACGATCGTGTGTCCCATTGTGGGCACGACCGTGTACACGATCGTGTGCATATAAACTTTTGGTATTTTTGCCAATTTGATTTATTGTGTTATCTAGAATGATGTTTTGTGATTCAAACATCGCTTGTTCAAACATTAGTTACTATATAGCTTCTTGTACAAACTCCTATTTGTCATTTCGTTGTAATTCATTAGTATATGAGATATTTCATCCAGGTGATTGAACTTATCCGTACGAACTAATACACCGAGAACAGATAGACGACACATGATATGCAATATATTATGTTAATTCAATCAATAACTTTTTAAATAAGTGTATCGTTAACAAATAATTGTTAATATATAAGTAACAACACCTAAATTGACGAGTAATTTGAGAAATTGGTGAAATTTTTTGATGTTCTTGTGTACACGATCGTGTGTCCCATCGTGGGCACGATCGTGTGCATATAAACTTTTGGTATTTTTGCCAATTTGATTTATTGTGTTATCTAGAATGGTGTTTTGTGATTCAAACATCGCTTGTTCAAACATTAATTACTATATAGCTTCTTATACAAACTCCTATTTGTCATTTCGTTGTAATTCATTAGTATATGAGATATTTCACCCAGATGATTGAACGTATCCGTACGAACTAATACACCGAGAACAGATAGACGACACATGATATGCAATATATTATGTTAATTCAATCAATAACTTTTTAAATAAGTGTATCGTTAACAAATAATTGTTAATATATAAGTAACAACACCTAAATTGACGAGTAATTTGAGAAATTGGTGAAATTTTTTGATGTTCTTGTGCACACGATCGTGTGTCCTATCGTGGGCACGACCGTGTACACGATCGTGCATATAAACTTTTGGTATTTTTGCCAATTTGATTTATTGTGTTATCTAGAATGGTGTTTTGTGATTCAAACATCGCTTGTTCAAACATTAATTACTATATAGCTTCTTATACAAACTCCTATTTGTCATTTCGTTGTAATTCATTAGTATATGAGATATTTCATCCAGATGATTGAACTTATCCGCATTTAACTAATACACCGAGAACAGATAGACGACACATGATATGCAATATATTATGTTAATTCAATCAATAACTTTTAAAATAAGTGTATCGTTAACAAATAATTGTTAATATATAAGTAACAACACCTAAATTGACGAGTAATTTGAGAAATTGGTGAAATTTTTTGATGTTCTTGTGCACACGATCGTGTGTCCCATCGTGGGCACGACCGTGTACACGATCGTGTGCATATAAACTTTTGGTATTTTTGCCAATTTGATTTATTGTGTTATCTAGAATACAAATTCCTATTTGTCATTTCGTTGTAATTCATTAGTATATGAGATATTTCACCCAGATGATTGAACGTATCCGTACGAACTAATACACCGAGAACAGATAGACGACACATGATATGCAATATATTATGTTAATTCAATCAATAACTTTTTAAATAAGTGTATCGTTAACAAATAATTGTTAATATATAAGTAACAACACCTAAATTGACGAGTAATTTGAGAAATTAGTGAAATTTTTTGATGTTCTTGTGCACACGATCGTGTGTCCCATCGTGGGCACGACCGTGTACACGATCGTGTGCATGTAAAATTTTGGTATTTTTGCCAATTTGATTTATTGTGTTATCTAGAATGGTGTTTTGTGATTCAAACATCGCTTGTTCAAACATTAATTACTATATAGCTTCTTATACAAACTCCTATTTGTCATTTCGTTGTAATTCATTAGTATATGAGATATTTCACCCAGATGATTAAACGTATCCGTACGAACTAATACACCGAGAACAGATAGACGACACATGATATGCAATATATTATGTTAATTCAATCAATAACTTTTTAAATAAGTGTATCGTTAACAAATAATTGTTAATATGTAAGTAACAACACCTAAATTGACGAGTAATTTGAGAAATTGGTGAAATTTTTTGATGTTCTTGTGCACACGATCGTGTGTCCCATCGTGGGCACGACCGTGTACACGATCGTGTGCATATAAACTTTTGGTATTTTTGCCAATTTGATTTATTGTGTTATCTAGAATGGTGTTTTGTGATTCAAACATCGTTTGTTCAAACATTAATTACTATATAGCTTCTTATACAAACTCCTATTTGTCATTTCGTTGTAATTCATTAGTATATGAGATATTTCATCCGGATGATTGAACTTATCCGCATTTAACTAATACAATGAGAACAGATAGACGACACATGATATGCAATATATTATGTTAATTCAATCAATAACTTTTTAAATAAGTGTATCGTTAACAAATAATTGTTAATATATAAGTAACAACACCTAAATTGACGAGTAATTTGAGAAATTAGTGAAATTTTTTGATGTTCTTGTGCACACGATCGTGTGTCCCATCGTGGGCACGACCGTGTACACGATCGTGTGCATGTAAACTTTTGGTATTTTTGCCAATTTGATTTATTGTGTTATCTAGAATGGTGTTTTGTGATTCAAACATCGCTTGTTCAAACATTAATTACTATATAGCTTCTTATACAAACTCCTATTTGTCATTTCGTTGTAATTCATTAGTATATGAGATATTTCATCCAGATGATTGAACTTATCCGCATTTAACTAATACACCGAGAACAGATAGACGACACATGATATGCAATATATTATGTTAATTCAATCAATAACTTTTTAAATAAGTGTATCGTCAACAAATAATTGTTAATATATAAGTAACAACACCTAAATTGACGAGTAATTTGAGAAATTAGTGAAATTTTTTGATGTTCTTGTGCACACGATCGTGTGTCCCATCGTGGGCACGACCGTGTACACGATCGTGTGCATGTAAACTTTTGGTATTTTTGCCAATTTGATTTATTGTGTTATCTAGAATGGTGTTTTGTGATTCAAACATCGCTTGTTCAAACATTAATTACTATATAGCTTCTTATACAAACTCCTATTTGTCATTTCGTTGTAATTCATTAGTATATGAGATATTTCATCCAGATGATTGAACTTATCCGTACGAACTAATACACCGAGAACAGATAGACGACACATAATATGCAATATATTATGTTAATTCAATCAATAACTTTTTAAATAAGTGTATCGTTAACAAATAATTGTTAATATATAAGTAACAATACCTAAATTGACGAGTAATTTGAGAAATTGGTGAAATTTTTTGATGTTCTTGTGCACACGATCGTGTGTCCCATCGTGGGCACGACCGTGTACATGATCGTGTGCATACGTGGATACAGTGCCAATTTGACACCAAAGACAACATGACACCTGGTTGCCAACGTGTCACACGATTGGAGCACACGATCGCGGCGATCGTGTGCACAATCGTGTTTACTGCAAATGTCAACATCAAATTATTTTATTACTATAAAATCCCATCGTGGGTCCCCCCCTTTTTCAATATAAGCCCATCTTCATTGACAGAGTGAAATACATGTACCGTAGCCCCCTTTTCACTACAAACCCCAATTAATTAACATCAGTTAAAATCCATTAAAATCAAATACGCGTAATGAGCGGCCGATTACGAGAAAGCGATTTAGGAGGAATCGAAGCACCACCACCAAAAAGAAGAAGGAGGATACCTCCTCCCAATCCACCATACAGAACTAGGCCGAGAGGAAGATACTCAATGCTCAGAGTAAGTTTTTTGATTTTGTTTTATGTGTAGTGACTATCATTGCGAATTAATGTGTTCCATGAAACAGGGCCTATTTAAAAACACTGCGAGCACTCCAGTCATACTAGATGGTGATGATGATAATGATTTGGAGATTTCTGAGAAGAAAAGCAAAGAAGTTATTTTAGAAGAGGAAGTTCATGAAGATGGTGATACAAGACTAAAGATACAGCAGCAGATGGGGGAAAAGGGATCCAAGTGATTGTTTTTTTTATGTTATTATTAGATATTTTTGTGTGATGGTGATTAAATTTTGTTTTGTAAAGTTATACGCTTTGGATATCCTTTTGCTGTAAACTATTGCTCTTTGAAGTGAGCTACTTTGTTATGGTTAATGTTTGGCTCCATAATCACCTTTATTTGCTTTACATAAAATTTCAATTCAAAGATAAAGAAAATAGACACAAAATTATGCATTTCAACTAATAATCAGAATACTGAATCAATACATGGTCCATCGAGGATCAAAATATCAGCACATGATTGTTGCTAGCAAATCACAAAATATAAAAATACATAAGCAATTTAAGTTTCACGGTATGGACATCCCCTTATGTCATGGTCATCATTACGGAAAATGCTACACCTCTTCTTCTGCCGGCGCCTTTGCCTCATTTGTTCATCCATTCCTTGAGTTTCTTCAGGGATATTCAAATCCACACCACCTATGGGAATGAATGCTTTGCAAGATTTTCTATTGTGGCCGGTTCCTTTACACCTACCGCACACCTGAGGCCGTCCACCTGCGGGCAAATTTTCAACAGCGGACCGTGCGCGACTCATCCTTGGTCGTCCGGCTTGTCGTACCCCCTCTAGAGGTACGCAAACGATGGATGAGATCTCCGGTGGGACATTCCACTCATCAGGATGTGGGATGGGACTAATATGCTCCTTATAAGTCTCTCTAAGGCCTTGTTGCTTGAAATAACGACTAACAAAATCATACACGGACAAACCATTGCCGGCGCGCCTGTTACAATAAGCAATTATGTCAAGGATGTTGTATCGGATAATGTATTTTTGATATTGATGAGGTGTAGGATAAATCCAGACCAGTCCTGTTTTCCACACGATGGCAGAACACGATCGTGCCGATCGTGTGTTACGATCGTGCCGATCGTGGGTTACGATCGTGTGTCCCATCGTAGGTTACGATCATGGCGATCGTGGGTTACGATCATGTCGATCGTGGGGTTACGATCGTGCTCATCGTGCGTTACGATCGTGCCAATCGTGGGTTACGATTGTGCCCATTGGGTTACGATCGTTCCCATCGTGGGTAACGATCGTACTCATCGTGGGTTACGATCGTGCCCATCGTTGGTTACGATCGTGCCCATTGGGTTACGATCGCGCCGATAGTGGGTTACGATCATGCCCATCGTGGGTCACGATCGTGTGCATTCGTGTGTACACGACAGCATAGACAAAAACATTGAATGGCCATGACCATGTGCACACAACAGCATAGACAATTACCTTATAGCGGAAACAGCATGACGACATGGAATCTGATCCAAATCAAACTCACGACAACAACATGTCCATGTTCGAAGGTCGACCTCATAAGAAACTTTGTTTTCTTCGACTTTATAAACAAGTGGGGTGGTAGCTCGAACGGTAAGAGTCAGACTGGCTTGCACAGAGTTAGAAAGCTTTTCAAAAGTGTGCATTGTCAACTCATGGTCTCTTGATGTAGCTTCTCCCCGCTTCTCATCAAACCAATTCTCTAAAATTAGGCGAAATATCTCAAGTAACGAGCAAACAGGTAAACGCCTCGCCCACAACATACGATTATTAAAGCATTCAACAGCATTGGATGTCAAGAAGTTATATCGTCGTACCGGACACTTCGACCTAGCCCACCTTTCTGGACCAATTTCAGAAAGGCGCCTGTGAGCCCCATTAGGGCTTTCGATATGTAGTTTCGAAAAGTAGTTTTCAAAACTTCTTCTCGATGCGTGTAGGCAGCAGTTCTAAAGAGTCCTATAGCATGCGCACCGTAGGAGGTCAGATTTTTTGCAAGATGGTGATAGCACAACTCGTGGAATGCATTCGGATAGATAGACGGATCGAACAGCATTCTGAATGCTCTTATGTTGGTCACTCACAATCAGTAAATCTTCTATCGGATTGTAGCATCTGCGCAGGTTATACAGAAAATAAGTCCATGACTCGTCGTTCTCTATCGGACCGAGACCAACAGCAAGAGGAAATACTTGCTCGTTCCCGTCAAATGTGACGGCCGCAAATAGAGTTCCTTTATTCCTTCCCTTCAGGTGGGTCCCATCAACTATAATCACCGGTCGAAGGTACGTATCAAATGCCCTAATACTCTGTCCGAGTGCAACGAACATGTGGCAAAACACTCGCTCACGAGTCAGCTGCAAATCATAAATTGTCCCTGGATTACGCTGTTTTAACAAATACAGATAAGATGGGAGCTTCTGATACGACTCATCAAAGCCGCCATATGTATTCTCTATCGCTATATTCCTCGTCCGGAGAGCAAAACTGTATAGCATGTCAATGCCGTACTCCCTACACATCTCTGCAATCATCTCCTTTGGCCTCAAAGTGACCCCCTCACCGGTCAATCTTTTAGCAAAATAATGGGCGGCAACCTCAGAAGTGACCGATCGTGCGGCAGCACGGTTCAAATCAGGGTGACAGCTGTGCTCCAATGTCAACTTAGTAATTCTCCAAATAGTTGCACCCTCAATAGCACACAACCTAAACTGACAATTTTTTCGCCCACTCTTACAGACAAACACTATACGTTTATCGGCAGAACGATCAGTGATACACTGTAGCATGTTTTCCAAATGATAGATTCCTACAGTTATCCTCAACTCTGTCTTGGAACGAAAAGTGGACCCCACCTCTAGCTGACCGGTAACCGGTGGAGGCTGCTCGACCCAACCCAAAGTCCCGGCACTACCGGGGTCCAGAAATGGAATGATCCAGTTACGCATTGATTGTAGATGCTCATGCTCGCTCGCAGATTGATGGTCGGATGAGAAGTTCCGACGACTCATAATCCTATCCATTTGGGCCGGTTGGCGAACCCAAGCAAGAAATTCCGCAGATAGTGACTCAAGCAAGTCTTTACAACAATCTTCATCTTCGGATGTATGCACCTCCTCATCTTCCTCATCTTCCTCGTCTTCCTCATCTTCCTCGTATTGATACTCTTTGGAAGGCATGTCATAATTTATGTTGCCGGGCTCTATTCTCGAGCTGCTACATCCCATATTAACCTCGGGAGTGGAGGAGCTGCTGTTCTCAACATAGACCTCAGGATCCTCCTTGTATTCTACTAGTAATCGAAGTATCTCGATATCGCCCCGTAATAGGACTTTTACTTTGTTTCCCTTGGCCATGTGTGTCAAGTACCATAATTTGTAATCGGACTCATTTGGACCACCCAAACCCTCTCTGATAACCCCACGAGGTTTGCACGACTAACTTTGCTCGTGTCGATATAGACAAAAAAAGGAGTCCCCGTCTACATATGTCGATCGCTCCCAATGACCAACGTGATGTATCAAAATACGCTGCCACGACATCTGATTACAAAAAGATGAATAACTATTCAGAAAAATGAGCGAAAAATATTATAAAACGGTCTGCCTTGGACACGACCGATGCACACGGTCGTATACTACCGTGTGCAGTGATCGTGTGCAAGTTTCTGGCCATGAACACGATCGCTGCACACGATTGTAGACAAACATATAACCTTGTTGTTTTGATGTATATGTTTATAGTTAAATTTTGATTGTTGGACATTAATATCGATCGGAGGAGGAAAGTAAAAAAGAAAAAAGAGAAGAAAAGTAGTTTAAATTAAATAATAAAAAAAGTCAACAATACAACAAAAGAGAGGACATTTTAGTCTTTTTAATCAAAATGGTACTAAAAACTTATAGTTTTATGAATGAGGATATAGAACTTATCAATTTTATGATTTGATAATAAAAACTTGATTCCCACATAATTTTTTATTTATACTATAGAAACATTTAAATAATAAAGTTATGGCAATACTATAAAAATAAATTAAATAATATAATTACTATAATTATCTATACTGGATTATTAAACACCGCCCAGAATTACTAGACACCACCCTAGAATATTACATTTTTGCCCTTAATTCATATTAATTAGATTTTGGATTCTAATTTAACAATACTAAATACTCTCTAAACAACCCACCCGACGCAGCCGAACCGCCGCCACACTACCGCCGCACAGCCGCCGTTCGCCGCCATATTACCGCCGCGTAGCCGCCGTCTGCCGCCGCACCGCCGTCATGACCGGAAAAGGAAAAGCGCCGGTAATTTTTTCGTTTCTTGTTTCATTGGCGCGGCGCCGTGCCGGAGTGCAAGGCAGATGCCGCGGCCGTTATTTTGTGACAGGCGTCCGACGATGACGCCTGGCCATGGCACAGGCGTCCGCCGATTCCGCCTGTCCATGGCGTAGGCGTCCACGACGGACGCTCAACCTGTGGAACAGACGTCCACAGAGGACGTCCATACCATGCGCAGGCGTCCAGATCGGACGCCTAGCCGCTGGATAAGCGTCTATCTCGGACGCTTGGACCATGGATGTAGCGTCCAGACCAGACGCCTGTGCCATGGTTCAAGCGTCCGTTCCGGACGCCCCAGTCATATTTTTGGAAAAAAATAAAATTTTCAATTAATAATTAATAATGTGCATTCTTTGTATGATTATTACTTATTAGTTGTATTGTTTGCTAAATGCAGATGAGAGGAGGAGCGGGCAAATCTATGCCGCTAGTCACAGAGTTGATGGGTTCTGGAGCGCGTCACACCAGAGCTCGTGGTGTTGATGCTTCCGTTCGTAGACAGCGGGAGGCAGAGCGTAGGGGATTCGAGGACGTACCTTATTCGAGCGAGTATTATTCGCACGATGAGGCCGACGATCAGGAGGGCGGTGATGATTCTTCTTCATTTTCGTGCCGGGTTCGGAAGGGGAGAGGGGGGAGGTTTGTGACTTCTGGGTCTACCAGTAGTAAACGGCGTAGGGCAGAGGATGAGACATCTTGGATGGTTTCTGAGGAGATGCCTGGTGGCCCTATCGACGGCAGCGTTATCCCGAGTTTCGGTGGGCATGTCGCCGCGCGTATCCGGGTGGAGATATGAGAGGTTTCTTTGAAGTGTCACACCAGATCGCTGCTTGTCAGAGCTTGAGTCAGTGGCGCTCAGTTATGTCACCCTCTTTAGTGAGTCGGATCAGTGGGACTGGGTTATCCCACCTGACGGATGCCATGTTCAGACATATTGACTCCCCGTTGATTTCTGCGTTCGTTGAGCGGTGGCAGCCCGATACGAACTCTTTTCACATGCCGTTCGGAGAGATGACCATCATGTTACATGATGTGTGGCGAATCCTTCGCATTCTGTCGAGGCGATTGGTTGATGCCGATAGCACATCTACACGGTTGCGGTGGATGTGATGGATGTTCTTGGATTATCGCGGTTGGAGCTCGAGTACTCACCGGGGGTGGGGCGTACTTATGGACTCGATTTTCGTGTCATGTCGCGATGGAGGTCGAGTGGAGGGCACCCAGGCCGTAGCTTGGATGTGGTTGTTATTTGGATCCACCTTGTTTGTTGACAAGAGTGGTAACCAGATTAGGCCTTCCTGCATATTGGAGGTGAGGGACGGTATGGATACTACCGGTCAGTATTCATGGGGTTCGGCCGCATTGGCTTTCATGTACCGTCAGCTCGGTATCGCTAGTCGCGGCGACTCCATGGGGATTTGTGGATGCCTTACCCTCGTTCAGGCTTGGATTTATGAGTATTTTCCCTGCTTTCGACCTCATCGAGAGCGTATGATTGTTGACTCCACGCAGCCTCGAGCTTCTACATGGAGTGTCCAGCCCGAGGGTAGGGACGAGCACCGCCTCCAGTCTTTGCGTCGCCGCATTGACCAGTTGACAGCCGCGGAGGTATAACGATTCCTTCTAACAATCTCACAATTCATTTAAAAATAACTTGTATAACTTGTTGATTACATGTACGCAGATACAGTGCTTGCCTTATGGCCCTGATCCGGTGAGGGATGTCCCGAGGACCACATTCATTGGATGGCTACGATATCGGGATATTATCGAGCCATACATGCCTGGTCGGGCATTACGGCAGCTCGGTTATGTGCAGACCATCCCTTTCCCAATAAAATGTTTGTACGTATCTCCTAAATGACAAATGACAATCTCTTGGCTAGGCCGTGTTGCCGTTGAGGGTGCTTTCAACGGCAGCACAGTGAGACATGCAAATAAAGATCTACCGTTTCCGAATCCGAATAGTATGACACCGGCATTGAAAATAGTAGCAATAGGGAATAAATCTTCAGCAACAGCCATCCAATGATCCGATCCACACGCACCACCATCCCATGTAATACGTCGAACCTCGGGTTCAATCCCATCATAGTATGTCGTCTAGTCGGTTTGTCCTTGGGAAATTTATTCTGAATGGCCGCCAAGATGGCACACGGCTTGGCTTGAGCAGCACTCATCTCACGAACAACTTGTTTGGCCGATTTACTCAGTCCACTCATTTGACGATGCCCCTCCGAATAAACAATAAATGAGTGATTGTGCATACCCTTACTCCCAGAGATCGGTCTGATTATCCAACCACTCAAGTCATGCAATTGTTCGGCCTTTATCTGAAATGTACACTTGCATGCTTTCGTCTTTGTGTCCTTTCGAACAGCGACATCCAAATCTCTTAATACCCCTCTGTACCGTTCACCACGGTTACATCTCAATAGCTTTGTCTTTCCTTTATTCTTGTACGATGAAATGATCAACTCGAAACCAATTTGAAGAGCGATTTTTTCGCCCAAGCAATCGCATCACAATCACTAGCGAATATTTCGTCATTAACGAAATAACCACTATAATCAACGCCGTCGCCTTCAAATTCTTCCAATATAACCTGAAATTTTTAATTGACAGAATGTTAATAATAATACCAATAATATTATTATTAATATTTAAAATCAGGCAAAAAAAGGGTCCAGGCGTCCAAAAATTGCGCCTGGACCATGGCTGAGGCGTCTGGCTTGGACGCCTGACCACGGTACAGGCGTCTGAATCGGACGCCTAGCCATGGCACAGACGTCTGAATCGGACGTCCCGACCATGGTTCAGGCGTCTGGTTGAGACGCTTGGACCTAGGACGGAGCATCCTCACCAGACGCCTGTACCATGGTCCAGGCGGAATCTGGGGACGCCTGTACCATGGAACAGGCGGAATAATCAGACGCCTTTGTCCTTTTCTCCGAAAAATTACCTCCAGATGCGAATTCTCGTCCATTTTCGTAGTTGTCGATAATATTGACGATATAAATTTGATTGTGTGTTATATTCGAAAAACTTGAGCTTGAAAGATTTTGGTGTGGTGTGGTGTGGTGTTTAGAAATAATGAAAGAATGGAAATGAATAAAAAGGTAATCTTATAGGACGGTGGTTAGTAATTTTGGGCGGTGTTTAGTAATACCCTTATCTATACAACATCTAAAAATAAATAAATAATTCCACCGGAGACTATGAATTTACTGAACATGACAAAGATGAGCGAACAAATAAATAAATAGATAAAGTCATGTGCATATCTTGAAAGTAAATTTATTCCATCTTTAATCTATCCAAGATTTTTAAACATTGAATAGATATTGACTCATTAATTAGATGGTACTCCAACATGTCCCAAAATATAAGACATTTTGCAAAGTTCTGCACATTTGTTTTCCCTATATATTCCAATTATTTATTTGGACAAAATCAATATATAGTACTCTCTTCTATTTATATATATATTGTCAGGTGGGTCATATTCCAGTCGTTCGGGAGCCTGATCTTCACGAGCTCGGATGTTCCCGATCTCGGGTTGGAATTCGATAGGTCGGCCTACTCTAAGGAAGGCCTCCTTGGTGTTTGTTGGTGATAGTGTGCACCTGAATAGACCATTATACATCTCATCTCTCCTTGTGTTGAATTTATTAATACTTAATAATAGTATCAAAAAATATTCAAGAATAATAAATTTTAAAAGATACTCTTATAATAAACTAAATTAGATTAGAGTTTTCCAAATTTTTTTACGGGGATCTCCGATGAACTTTCGGTCAACCAGTTTTTCCGGCAGGACTGCCGCCTGTCTCCGGCAGATCTCCAACGGTCGACGAGTTTTTTTTTGTTCTTTTACGCCAGGCCGCCCGGCTACTTCCCGACGGGCCACCTCCGGCGATCGGTTTCCGGCCTTCTGGAGGGCAACCGCCGGCGGCCGGCGAACCTCCGGTGGCCGGCCAACTTTTTTTGTTTAGTTTCTAAAGCAAGGCCCCCGACCGATCGTTTTTTTAAAATTCTAAGTATTATTAAGAATTTAACATCTTACAATTATAACTAAGAAATTGATAATTTGAAATAATGGAAAACTTTATATTTATTAAGAATTTTATAATTCTTAGCCTAAAATATATAAAATAATCATCAATATCAAATTACTCCGTGAACAAACCAAATATACAATAAATTAAAATTTTTATCTATATCTATAGTAAGGGATAACGGTATTTTTTAGCGTCGTCGTAGCCCGCACCGGAAAAGGCTATTATTTATACTCATCCCTTCTTCTTTCCTTTCTTTTGTGATGAATTTTATAATAATAATAATAATAATAATAATAATATCAAATGTTCAACAATAATAAATTTTTAAAAATACCCTTAGAATATTAAACATATTTAATTAAATTAAATGGACAATTATTTTTTTTAAAAAACAGTTTACGGGGATCCCCGGCCCATTGCCGGCAGACCTCCGACGGACGACCAATTTTATTAATTTTTTTCACGCCAGGCGGACGACCTACTTTTCGGTGGGCCACCGGCGGCGACAGGCCATGTTTTTTGTTATTATTTTTTACGCCAAGCCGCCGACTTGCTTTCCGACGGACCTCCGCGGCTGACCATTTTTTTTTACACCAGACCGTCAGTCTGCTTTTCAGCGAGCCACCGTCGACTGTCGGCCTTTTATTTTTTTTAACGCTAATCCGCCAACGTACTTTCAAGTGGACCACCACAGGCAGTCGATCTTTTTTATTTATTCTTTAACGTCAGGCCCGTCGATCTACCGACAGTTCTTAATTTTTTTTATTTTTCTTTACGACAGGCCCGTCCGCTGCTGATAGAATTTTGGGAACCAACATATGTTTTTCTAGAAAATAATCTGATAATTTATTTATTTTAATTCAATTATATCATCGTCATTGTGCCATTATGACACGGTAATCTCTAGTAACATGAATATGGTGTAATAAGTTCGGAGGAGAGAGAGGATTATGTGTGTATTAGTCATTGTTTATGTTCTTTAATTTATGACAAAAATTTAAAATGATTTTTATTTTGTGTGTGATTGTCCGGTGACTGATAAGTTTCGCTATAGGTTAGCTTATAAGTTAGTTTATGGTGTATCAAATATTTTTTTAAATAATCTTAAAGTAGTTTATCAGTTCGATTATTTTTATCGAACATACATTTTCTGACGGATGAGTTCATTTCAAAAATAGATAATGACATTTACAGCAATTTTGAAATAAACATAACATTATAATAGGATATAATATTATTTATTGGAACTCAAATATCTCATGCTAAGACAATGTTGCACATATTACATTTGCCATTCATATACAAGTAAAATCAAGTTGTTATTGAGTAAATTCAGTCACTATATCTTAAAGAGTCATGAACTTGGATCATTAATTATTAATACTATCATTATAAACTGAGATTTCATAAATCACTCTGTCTTGACTTCTATGTTGTTTCTTATTTGGACATTTGATGAGTAACAAATGATAATTTCCCGTGTATCCAAAACAAATACTTCCTCCGTTACTTTATTATTGCAACGTGTTGACTATTACAATATTCACATACTCTCTTTTGATCGTCTTTTGTGATTTATACATATAGAAAAATATAGTCATGTGAGATCTTGTTAGATTCATCTCGAAATATACTTTCAAAATATCAACTTCTTATAATTTTTAAAAATAAAAAATTAAAGATATTAATGATCAAAGTTGTGCATTGGCAACCGTGAAAGTCCAGATGTTGCAATTATAAGAGAACGGAGGTAGTATTGTTATTATGCACTTGAAATTTACAGTATGTATATATATATATACTTTTTTATGTACGTTTGCCGTGTTTTTAATTTAAATTTACATTTAAATTATAGCAAATTATCTCATAACTATTGCATTAAATACATTTAGTTCCAAAATTAATTGTTTAGTCGATTTAGTCCGAAAAAAGGTGCCCAGCCAGCAAGTCCGCCGGAAATCCCCGAACTTTGATGACACGTGTGGCACATGAGCTTAAACGATGTCACTTTGCATTTTTCGATGAATTGTGAAGTAAATTGGACAATGTCGGAAAAATTAAGACTAAATCGACTAAAAAGTTAATTTTGTGATTGAATCCACTTTGGGCAATAGTCATGAAATCATTTGTAATTTAGAGTCTACTATATAACTTCTTTTAATTCTGATTTTATATTATTATTATTATTGAATGGTTATTTATTTCAATCTCCATCCTCAAAAATGTAGTTTATTTCATTGAATTCAAAGTAACAAATAAAATAACAAAAACTTTCAAAAAAAAAAATATAAATATAAAACCCAAAACCACTTAAAATAGACAATAAAAAAGTTACACAAACACAACACATACAAGTCACAAACTAATTATCACAACTTGAGAGACAAATCCAGGCCCGAACCATCTTCATCTTGTTGATCATTTCCTGCAGGATTATTCGCCTCATCCCTGTTTTCACCCCTTCCAGGGTTCCCATCGGGCCTGAATCTCGGCGCAACAAAACCCGACCGGTCCTGATAAAACGGCCTTGAATAGATACTCGAACTCCCGGCCCCGGTACTCGGAAACCGATAACTCAAGCCGCCATGATTTTGCACATTATAATAAGAACCTTGCCCTGGAAACTGGGCAGCATTTCTCGGTCCAGTCGCACCCCATCCCGAGTGCACATTACTAAAGCCAGGCACGGGACGAGAAGGGCCATATGGATAATTACCGGATAATGGCATCCCCGGACGCACATTATTATAGCCGATACGAATCCCGTGCTGTTGTTGTTGTTGTTGAGGAGGAGGAGGTGGTGCATTGTAAGGAAAATGATTAAAAACGGACCTGTCGATAAAACCATGAGATCTATCGTAAGAACTGAGGTAAGGGGCCCGGAGCCCGGCCGGCATAACCGGATAAGACGAAGAACCACCGCCAAAATAACCGAAACGGATATTCTCGTGCAGTTCTCGTGCTGTTTTCTCCATGGCGCGTTCGACTTTGTGCGCGTTCTGGTGCCCGCCTAGCGCCTGTTTGTTGGAAAACTTCTTTTCGCAAAATTTGCATCCGTATTCGCGGTCGTTGTCGGCGCTCTGCAATAGCGGGAGCTCCACGGGGCCCTGCGGAGACTCGGGATGATGAGCCGGGCCGGGCCTCTCTTCGATATTTGTGCTCGAATCATCGGAAAGGGCTAACTGGTCAGGACTAGGTGGATCCATTATAGTGAAAGACCAAGAAACATGTGAATTTTTATAATAGAAGGACTGGAAAATGAAAATCAGATTGCATGGAGCCAAGATGGGTAAAATAGTAAAGACATTTGTGAGCCAGAGTTTGAAGTATAGTAAAACAGAAAATTTTATTCCTTAAATGTCAGTTATATTACAAATTTACCACTGTATGCTTAGTCTTTCTCTCTCATATCCCTTCTTGATATTAAGGTTTTAAAACCTTAAAGAACAGTTTTGACTATTGTTATTAGATTGACAGCTAACTTTGAAATTAGATTCTATATGAAAATTTAATTTCATGCACAAAAAAAATTAAATACTCACTAATAATTAAAAGCCCACTTACTAAGTTTTGTTTTAAATTTAAGTGCTGATGTAATAAATGATTTTGTTGCTCTTACAAGTGGGAAAAGATTGATGATATCTCAACTGAATTGGCAAAAAAAGAAAAAAAATATATTTGAATGCTGAGAACAAACTACCATAAATTCAAATGGATGTATGTATAATTTGTTTGGTACAATGATATAAATTATAATAACATCTGGAAAATAAGAGGTTTTAGATTGTTCAAACTAGAATAAATGTGTGCAAGTGCAAGGCTTTTTTTTTAATAATATTCGTACTTTTCGTATATTATCTGTATCGTATCTACAATGTGTTTTCGACTATTGAATTTAACTCAACCATTGGGTTTACCCATTTCGGAAACTTAACCAAGTAGGTTGTTTTTATTCGTTTCTATTTAGCGTATCCGTAACCGCAGTTCCTTTGTATTTTGATTGATTAATAGATAAAAAGATTTTATTACACTTTATTTAAAATATAATAAAATGAGAAAAAATAAACATTTTTGGTACAGAATAAAAAATTATAAAAATATAAAATCTAATTAACAAGTTCAATCGTATACAGCATTTCTGGTTATAAAGCTAGTAAATCCTCTCCCCTGTAGAAACGGGGCGCAGGAAGACGACAATAACCGTAATATTATCTTTACTGCCTCGTTCGACAGCCTCAGTTGCGAGCCTCTTTGAGCACATTCCAGCCTCCTTTACGGTGTCTCTGATTATGTTCACGACATCTGCATTGCTCACGACATCCCACAGCCCGTCACTGGCCATCACCTGAAAGATATTACACCCGTTATGCCCATCATGCATATGCTTTCATTCTTTTAACGTGGTTTAGTTTAAGGTCGTAACGAGGCGTGGAAACTTTACACGTCCGGCATTCATTGAAATGTCACCATATTTAGAAAGAAATAAAAATTATATATAGTTACAAAAACTACCCTAAGGTTTAGTCTAATTAGAAAATAAAAAGAATTCACCATCATCATCATCCCCATCATCAATTCATCATCATCCCCATCATCATCACTGGACAGTCCTGAATTCTAACCGACTGAGACAAAGATAAAAATCTGGTGTTTACATGTTTTTTTTTTTTTGCCCCAAATACTTTGGCAAATTTGAAAAATGTAATTAAAATGCAAAAATAACAGTCAAAATCAGAAGGTTCCTTGTAAAAAAAAATGAAAAATGTGGCCTCCGGATGCCTCCGAACCGGTGGCCTAAGACGGCTGCCTCACTTGGCTCCCCACAGGACCGGGCCATGGTCGGTAGCATGAACACAATAAAACCATGCAAAAAGTAGCAAGATTTTACATCGGATGCCTTCCTGACGCAACTGAGTTGAAAGTCAAAACCATCGACACCATGAGTTTTTCCACTTGCATGAAAAATATCATGCAAATATCACGAGACCATTGAACGTATATCCCCTTCAATAAACTTGTGCAACCATCGAACATGTAATGTAATTCAACCGCATTTATGGAAAAACTTACTATGTATTCGTCTTCGGCTGACAGTAAAATTTCAGTGATTTCAGGTTCCGCAGTCACAGAAGGCTTCAGATCATCATCACCAATGGACCGTGTAACCTATGAAGAAAAAATATATGCATCGGAGTATTACGACGACGAAAATAATAAATCATTTCAGATAAGTAATTCATGCCAGAGATTTTCAAAACTCCATTATGAACCTTATTATTATTATTATTACTATTATTACTATTATCATCATTTTATAGGAACCCCTTTGTGATTTTTCACAACAAGAGAGTCGTGGTTTTTCATAAACCTGCAACGGCTCCCATTTTTCATTAATATTTGATAAATCAAAATTAGGTTTTCCGCAAGTTCAATAAACACATAATCAAACAAGTGGAAGTTTCAACAAGAGAATAACCTGTAGAGCAGCAGGACCAATCCGCCACGTGTCAACTTGCCATTTGACTCGGCCACCGGCACCCACGACGCGTTCTCTCTCCTCAGGACAACTCGCCACGTGATCCTACCATATTTAGGTCAATCGGTTCGAAAAATGGCTAACCAATTAGCAAACAGAAGAAAATTGCATTTTTGGTCCACAGGATCGAGACGTTTTAACACTTTTGGTCCCATAATCTGTAATTATCAGTCCCAATATACTCCCAAACTGAAAAAAGGGGGGAAAATCAATCTGGTGGGACCAAAAGTGCAATAAGAAAACATTAAGTGAATGGTGGGACCAAAAATATATGGGTCTCAATCCTATGGACCAAAGTGCAATATTTTCTAGCAAAAAAAATGTCTTTATTCCAGCAGAAACATAAATCATTACGGGAATTACATCTCACCCTGCTTAAAGCATAAGGATTTCCAGCTCGACATATAATCGTCCGGCAATCACCAGCATTAGCAATAAATAGCTTGTTTCTAACTACTAAAGTAGTAACTGCAGTACAGCCAGGGTGCCAGTCTTTCTGAATAACTGCCTTTGATTCTCGACAAGATTTAAGTTCGTCCCTAAAGGCAATATCAGTTCTAATGAAAGCTTCGAGTAGTGCTTGCGATGGACTGCATACACAGGCGAAAGATATAGATATATATATATATATAATCCACGTGCTTCATTTCATAATGAGTGAATTAGTATTTACATGCAGACATTTCAAAATCGGGTTTCACCTGCTTATGGAAACCAGATTACGCAAAAATCGAGGAAAGACCCCAGCCGAAAATTCGGCAGCTGCAGCACCTGGACATGATGTGAGAATATATATTTATTTCAGTACATGATATAAATACATATACAAACACAAAAAACAAACTCTTCAAAGTTCTTTTTTATTGCAACATAAATTTTTTCAAAATATACACTATTCTACTCATTCTCATTTTTCTAATCGAATTTATATATATATATATATATCAAACAAAAAGATCATGTCAACTATTAGCATCAAAATTATAGCTCACTCTCGTATTTTTTACCAGACTCATTTAAATGTAATCAATATTTTACTAAAAAAAAATTATCACATCAACTACCATTACCACACTCGTCTTCTATATCAAATCATTCTCAAAATCCATTCTCATTTTTCCGAACATTTTCCTCACACCATCCAAAGTAGAAAAGAAAAAAACGCACACTACATTCATTACACACATTTCACACCGCACATTTTTCACACACACCCCAACACACTGCACATACACTAAGAATTTAAAATTTCACATATTTCTAATAATTATTCAATAGCAATTGAGAAAAAATTAAAACTTGTAATGGATTTCAAATATTCACACCCGAATGGAATTCAATTTTGAGATTCGAAATCCTCTGGGTTACAAAATCCTCAATCCTTGTCATTCTTGATCCTCAAACAAAATACAACAGCCGAGAGTGAGCATGTCTCAAGATCACACCCACACAAAGCCAATGTTAGCAGAAGTTAAGATCTCCACATACCTCGATGACCATCGAAGATCCCAAAAACATAAATATCCTCTCGGTCGCAAAAATGGGGCATCATAAAGTGTGTATCCTCCATAGTTTCCCTTCTCCCACAAGTCGCAAACGAACCCCATGACAGCACTGGACGATAAAATGTAACATCATTTAAGGCGAGCCACGTGGGCCCAACATTATCAGATGTAAGATACACACTATCTGCAAAATCTTGGCCGTGGGTAAACCAATTCATAGGCTGTTGATAGGTTTGAGTATTAGTTTTATCCACATGGACGCATGATACAAAAGCGCCCGCAGAGGTATTTTCTTTGTCGATTTTTTTCTCTCTACATTCTGTCATTAGATTGAGTTCCGAGACTATATCGTTGAAATAAGGTCGATGTTGAGGATCTGAATCCCAACATCTTTGTATTAGAGAGAGAAAAGACGTCGATGCACCCGATTCTGGACTAGCAAGAACGGGTCGTAATCCTTCCGACACAACAGCTGCTGTAAGTCGTTGTTCAGTGTAGTTCATTTCCAAGACCGTATGGGCCTACAATCAGTATTTATTTCCAGTATTCATTTCAGAATCAGGATGCTGATTATGCAAAGAAAATAAAACAAGGCATTCCCCCAGTAAGCAAGCCCAGATAAACAAAGAAAACAATGAAAAAAAAAATCAACAATAAAACAATGCTTTTTCTTCACTCACCGTATCACATAATGCGGCATGTATTTAAGCTTTTAGATATCCTCAGAAGAAAAACTAAGGGATATCAGATACAGTTTGCGG
Source organism: Orobanche coerulescens (assembly GCA_033398695.1). Classification (NCBI taxonomy): domain Eukaryota; kingdom Viridiplantae; phylum Streptophyta; class Magnoliopsida; order Lamiales; family Orobanchaceae; genus Orobanche; species Orobanche coerulescens. The sequence continues at coordinate 8,309,140 of CM065807.1, read as the reverse complement.
GAACAAAAAATGTTTTCAACAGTTCAATCTTATTTTGGAAACCAGGGCCCGACCCTTGATTGCTATAAAAAGTTTCCTTTTACCTTCATCCAGCACATTCTATGAAGCACGAACTCGACACACGACAAGCGACATGACACGGATACAGAATTCACCAATTTTTTTCGAAATACAGGACACAACACGTTTTATTTTTTTGATTATATATCATCATCAACTGCACCTTTTAATCCCAACTATGGGGTTGCTGACTGATTATATATATATATATATATATATATATATATATATATATATATATTCTTTTGATATTATCAAGAATTACAATACTAAAACAAATAATATCAACTCAGTCCACAAATGCACATACTATTAAATGCATAAACCCTACATAGAAAAGCATAGTTAGCACATATCAGTTTTAACCTAGTTGTAACCCCCACTACCTTCATTTTGAATCAAAGCGAGCCACGTGGGCCCAAATATTCAGTCTTACTTGTTTGATTCTTTTTTATTTTTATTTTTTATTTATTATTATTATTATTATTATTATTATTATTTTTCTTTTGAGTCGCTTTGATTTTTCCTTTACACTACGTATTTTCCTTTATGCATTTTTTTTTTTTTTTTTTGCTATTGCTTGATTTTTTTTGGTCGTTGACAGTTTTAAAGGATGATTAATGTTAGTCAACCCCAAATCTTTTTGGGTTTAAGACTCGGATCGGATGTTGCTGTAACAATATAGAAAACTGCACCCATCAGGTATAAATAAAAAAGAAAAAGAAAAAAAAAAAACGGCCCGAGCGTGTCCAACGCTGTCCGGGCGTGTATTCAAGTGTCCCAGGTGTCAGGGACGTGTCCGACCAAAAAAAACTGACATGCATGTCAGCAGCGTGTCAAGAGTGTCCGACTCGTGCTGAACGGGGTATATGGCTTCGGGAGAGTGTCCGTGCTTCATAGAGCACATTCCATTATTTAGTGATAACAGTAGACGGAACACAGTCTAAAGATGAACTGGCTATATTTTCTTAATTTTAGCTGTATCCCTCGAGATTGTTTACTCTTACATTGCAAATAAATCGGCAAGTCTCTCCAAAAACAGAATTACATTATAAGGTCTTTTTTTTCCTCACATTATAAGGTCTTAAATGTAACAGAACTCATTATTTCCTCGTCACTCGATACAACCACACAGAAAACTGAAACGGGCACTCAATGCATAAATTAGTAAACTTAATAACAGAATTTTTCAAGGTTTTATAACCATTCGCCTTTCCCTCATACTAATATTCCATCATTTACATTTAGCGACAAAGAAAAGTACAGGAGCAAATGGAATAAAGAGTAACCTGTGCCTCTGCTCGAAGATCAGTATATGGGACTACACCGGTAAGAAGCTCACTGCAATACACGGAAATCCAAACTTACATTCAATAGAGCAAAACTACACTTTCTTCATGCCATTTAAGAAAAAATAATAACAAAAATAATATAATTAAAGTCTTATTACAACTTAAAACTTTGCAAGATGGCAATTATGGCCTGAAAGGAAGACTAAAGAGGAAGCTATTTCCATAAGGCTAGTTCTTACTTAACAGTCACTCCAAAACTGTAGACATCTGATTTTTCGGTATGAATCTCTTTCCTCAGTACTTCAGGCGCCATGTAAATAAGCGTGCCGACCATATTTTTTTTATGGAAACCACCGGTTGGTTTACCAGAGGATTTCCAGTTCCGAATAGATACTTGTTTTAGATCTTTCTGGTATTCTGCCAAACCAAAGTCTGCTAGATGTGGATGAAGATTATCATTGAGCTGCATGCGTCAACATTAATGAGTAAACTGCAGAAATTTTCAAAGAAAAAAGAAAAGGATTAAACGTAACTTTACGGGAAAATGGAACAGATTTCAGGAATATTTAAATGAACATGTATGTCATGAGTTCGGATGCGTTCGGAAATTAATGAAGACATTACAAGAATATTTGCTGGTTTCACATCCCTATGTACAATTCCAAGGCTATGTAGATATAGCAGAGCTTGTGCTGCAAAGAGAAAGCATGAGAACGTAACAATACTGATCCAAATTCAAGTTCGTGACACATTTTGAGCGCTAAGGTTAAGATAAAACTGAATGAAACAATAAACAGCACCAACCAATCTACACATTCATTAATTTATTTACCATATAGGTTTTTTTTTGGCACTTGTGAGTAACTTCCTGCGGAAATATCTCAAAATCTCTATATTTCATCTTAGAATTTATATCAAAGATTTTACTGGATAAAATGAGAATAATGATATGAAACCAAAAATGGTCTTGACAACGGAGCTAATGCCAGCTGTCTTTTCCTGTTATGTGGGGAAATATGGAAGAAAATGTGGTCTGAATTGCATTAAGATTCAGTGCAATATTCTTTTCTACGGCCCAACCGACAATATAAAAACTTGATTTAATGTATATTTAATCTCTAATCTACTTTACTATTAAAAGAGAGTTGTACATGACATGTGTCTTTATGTGGATTTTTTGGATTACTTATCTTTTTTTTTTCTTTTTAAAAATACACTAACTCCTACACATTTGAATGAGAGTTAATGGGAATCATTTTTTTTTCTTTTTATTTTTCTCTCAATATTTAAAAGTTAATAGTTTTATCGTCTGAACTCTATTTTTTATTATTAATATTTTAAATTAATCTTCTTTTTATGATATCTGATTTAACATTCATTAGGCATATATATAATTAAAATATTCCTTTTTGAATATAAGTTATTTTTGAATAATTATTACATTATATCTTGATTTTAAATTATTTGTATATAAAATACAAAAATCAGATAATTTTCAAATAATTTCCTTGAAGTAAATCTATCTTTTACAAGATCAATATTTTTACTTCAGTTTTTACCTTTTTATAATTATTTTAGATTATTGAGTATTTTATTTTAAAAATATTTGGGAAAAGAATTATAGACATGTTAGACTTACAATTCTCAGTAGAAAAATATATTATTAGTTAAAATAATTTTTTGATTGATTCTTCTTTTTGTGAAAAGAAAAATTATATAAAAAAATATAATAAGTTGATTATATTTTTATTTAAATACGTGACAATAATACATACACCGACCGGGAGAAAGGGTTACGATAGCCCCCGAAGGGAGTTCTACTTAATAAGACTCCACGGAATTGGTATTGCTTTATAATGCATATAAAATAGAACCTTGGTTTATACCAAGTAAATTACTTCTTTTAAATTTCAATAAAAATAACAAAAATATTAGTTAAATTAATATCATTATGGATCTCCTGATATATTACTAAGTATAAAATATGTGACTTTAATCTAAATATTTATCAAAAATATATGACGTTATTTCGCCTGTATACTGATAAGTAATTATATTAGTATATTAATATAAATATTATAAATATACAATGATCATATAGATTACTGTCATGTTTATATATTTTATATCGAACTTTTACACATCTATACTTAATATTAAAAGAGTCGCAAAAAAATCTAAGAAAACATGTGTCATCTCCACGTTAATCATCTTTTTAAAAATCTTAAAAAATGGACGTTTAATTTGGGAGGGTTAGAGGTTATTCCATTATATGCTATCTACCAATTAAAAAATTTCTCTCATTTTATTCTTTTTATTTTTAAGCTAATAGTTTCAACAATTATAATTTTTATGCATCAATTTCATTTTTGAAAAAATATATCAAATTATTTCTTACTTCGTGCTCTTTAATTTGACATCCATATAGTATATATAGAGTAATATAAATATAATTATAATATATTTAGAAGATTAAAATATTTCAATATAAAAATATAAGAATATTGAAGAAAAATATATGTTTAGTTTATTTTCATAGCTTTTTAACAATTATTTGATTTTTAAGAATTAGTTTGTTCTAATTATAAAATAGTAAAATATATTACATTAATGTCAAATCATATAAAAGAATATATTAGTAAGAATATCAGTTGTATACTTTTAATAAAAGTTGATAATACAACAACAACAACATCAGCGCCTACGGTTTTTTTGGACTTATTTTCCAGCTTTTGATTCGATTCGATTCGATTCGATTCGAGTCCATTTAGTTCAATTCATATGCCCTTAGATCACATGATAAGAGTTTATAAATGAAATTAAATCAAATAATAGTATATGTATATGTGTGTGTATACTGACTCATGTATATTTTATAATAATTTTATTATATTATTGTAATTCGATCATATATTATTAATATAATAAAATATTTAATATTTTACGCCGTGCATCGCACGGGAGCACATCTAGTTTACTTAATAATGGTTAAATTAGTTACTGTGTGCTTACTTGTCTTATTCACTCAGCAAGAATGGTTCCTCAAACAATTATTACTCATTGCTTAATGTTACCAAAAAAAAAAACAATACAACTTTGAACCACTGAATATATCCGGTGGGTTATTACAACAAGAGAAAGCATGCAATTTATCACATTGAAGACCTTAGGAACAAAGTAACAATTAAAACTTTAATCTAATCATGGTAATATGTGTGTATATATATGTGTGAATATGTATACATTCCTTAAAGTGTTAGCCACGTACCTAATTGAGCAGCGATTCCGATAGCTTGATCGATGCTTGGACTACATTCTTCCACGTGCAATTTCCACGCGAGGTTTCCAGCCTCATAAAATTCAAAGAAGAACATATAATTTGGTGGCCTAGCATGTGCTGCCAGTAGCTTTACTATTCCCGGGTGATTCAACTTGCTTCATCAACCAAATGAGACGCATGGGATGAAAAAGGGAATTCAATATCATCATCAACAATTGCGCCTTGATCCCAACTATGTTTGGGTCGGTGGCATGAAGATTATAGTGCCAATTAATTGTCTAAAATTAGTTAACACTATATTCATGCAAAAAGTTAAAGTGGCAAAGTTTTGCGTTGGATGCCTTCCTGTCGCAACTTTCATATGAAGGAGAAATGAGCCGAAATTCCAAAACCATCAACATCATAGGTTTTTCCAGTTACATGAAAAATATCGTGAGACGGTGATGAGTCGACATAATTGCTATAATCATGTCACATTACGTGATTGATATTGTTAAATCAATACGTACATCATGGAACATGACTCGAAAAGGGAATTCAATATATGCTCCAAAAAAGGGAAGGGTTGTGTGTGATCATAAATTAGTATGACATGAGAAACACAAACTAGTTCAACACAAAAATTCTAAAGAAAGTTAAGAGATGCACATTGAATGGCAATTCATAAAAAAGTCGAGTAGTGATCGTTCCCGACAATAAAAAGATAAAAACTTCTTTGGGTGGAAACCATTTCAAGCAAATTTTCGATTTTTGCGATCTTTGTAGTTCCTTTAGAAGCTAACAATGCATGTATATTAGGTCCACGGCTATATACTGGGAGATTATTTACTCGAGCACAAAACCCTTCACCAACCAGTGAATGAAAAAAATTGGATAAATTATTTACTCACAACAGGAAGATTTTTTGTAGGGAAACACACACACACACACACACACACACACACACACACACATACTTGAGCACAGAAAATAACATAACCTGAGTAATTGCAATTCTTTGTGGAATTTATCAATATCGTCGGAAGTAGATAAAACTGGTTTCTTGACGGCCACTTTCTTACCATCTAGAATGCCGTGATACACCACACTCTCTGCACCTGCATAAAAAGAAATTAAAAAGAACGGTTCGCAGTTCACGTCAAATAAAAGAAATATTGAAGAGCCAAACAGTGCTTAGAGGAACATGAATTTTGAGTTTCCGAATTTCAGGCACCTCTGGCGATTGGGGAAGAAAGGGAATAGGAATAAGGGCGGAGATGGAAAGGGATTGTTTGGCTACGGCAACAACCCCGGATACAAGTGTTTGGTTCCATAATCTCCAACACCATTGTTTATTTCTTTTGATTTTCTTTGCTTTTTGTGAAATCTTCAAATCCGATCACAGCTTTGCAAGCTTTCTCTCCTTTGTTTAATGGGTATCACTAATTCGGATTCTCTTCCGAATCACTAATCGATTTATAATAGAATCTCCAATGGCAATATTAAAAATTTATTTAAGTGATACACATCGTAAAAAAAAAGTCTTCCACCAATGGAAATATTCTAGACTTTCTAATAAGAATCGAGTTGAATATAGGATGAAAAGTAAACTGGTTTAGCTTCTTAGGATGGTGGCAATGGTACGATAATACATGCGGTTTGAGGCCTTTATTAAATACCAAATGAGTTTGTAGTATTTCATACCAAAAAAAATACTTCTACATTTCAAAAAAAAAAAAGAACTACTACTAAAATTGTTTCATGGATTCAATAAAATCAACAAGAGGTCGTGGAAGGGGTTCTCGATCACAACCCGTTCGTCCACCCCAAATGAGTCCGACGAATCCATATGTCCGTCCACCCCAAATGAGTCCTCACTCGGCCTACTATTCCCAACCTCCGCCGAAGCATCAACAATACCATCATAACCAATATTTTACCCAACCTCCACCGTTGAATCCTAGCCAATACAATGTAAATATGACAAGTGAGTTCAACCCGTTCGCCGATTACCGTGAAGGTCCTTCGCATCGAGTGTTGAACGAGAACTACCACTTTATGATTACGCGGATGATGATGATGATGATGTTGCTTTTGTGCCCGAAACTCAACAATTCGGTATTCATATATATATATATATATATATATATTTATATTTTTAATTCGATATACTTGTTTAATTCGATATACTTGTAATAATTTTATATAATTGTTTAATTCGATATACTTGTAATAATTTTAGTGGGAATCAATTTTTTAATACCAAAGCATAAAATTGATAAGTTCTATATCCTCATTCATAAAACTATAAGTTTTTGGTACCATTTTGATTGAAAAGACTAAAATGTCCTCTCTTTTTGTGTTAAAAGTTGACTTCTCTCTTTTTTTTTTTTATTTAATTTAAACTACTTTTCTTCTCTTTTTTCTTTTTTACTTTCCTCCTCCGATCGATATTAATGTCCAGGAACCAAAATTTAACTACAAACATATACATCAAAACAACATGCATTTTATTTTTGACAAAGGGTCTCTCAAAAATCTTATAGAAATCACAAGATTGTTCGAAAATAAAAGTTGACGTTGAAATAGGACTTCATTTGTCGTGCTTCGAGTTCATAAAGAAGGTATGTATCATTATTTGAACGATGAAAAAAATCCAGATCTGTTCTTACGGACGATCGCCGCACACGATGGGAAGCCACCGCGGTGCAACGATCGTGTGCAACGATCGCGCGCAACGACCTTAACATCGCGGCGCAACACTAACGTGTACACGATCGCTTAACACGATCGTATAAAATCGTGTGCGGCGATCGTGTTCATGGATAGAAACTTGCACACGATCACCGCACACCTGAGTATACGACCGTGTGCATCGGCCGTGTCCAAGGCGCACCGTAATATTGTTCGCTCATTTTTCGAATAGTTATTCATCTTTTTGTAATCGGATGTCGTGGCGCGTATTTTGATACATCACGGTGGTCATTGGGAGCGATCGACATATGTAGACGGGGACTCTTTTTGTCTATATCGACACGAGCAAAGTTAGTCGTGCAAACCTCGTGGGGTTATCGAGAGGGTTTGGGTGGTCCAAATGAGTCCGATTACAAATTATGGTACTTGACACACATGGCCAAAGGAAACAAAGTAAAAGTCCTATTAAGGGGCGATACCGAGATACTTCGATTACTAGTAGAATACAAGGAGGATCCCGAGGTCTATGTTGAGAACAGCAGACTCCTCCACTCCCGAGGTTAATATGGGATGTAGCAATGAGAGTAGAGCCGGCAACATAAATTATGACATGCCTTCCCAAGAGTATCAATACGAGGAAGATGAGGACGACGAGGAAGAGGAGGACGATGAAGAGGTGCATACATCCGAAGATGAAGATTGTTGTCAAGACTTGCTTGAGTCACTATCTGCGGAATTTCTTGCTTGGGTTCGCCAACCGCCCAAATGGATAGGATTATGAGTCGTCGGAACTTCTCATCCGACCATCAATCATGACGAGCATGAGCATCTACAATCAATGCGTAATCGATCATTCCATTTAGGACCCGGTAGTGCCGGGACTTTGGGTTGGGTCGAGCCTCCACCTTACGGTCGGCTAGAGGTGGGGTCCACCTTTCGTTCAAGACAGAGTTGAGGATAAGCGTAGGAATGTATCATTTGGAAAACATGCTACAAGTGTATCACCGATCGTCCGCCGATAAATGTATAGTGTTTGTCTGTAAGAGTGGGCGAAGAAATTGTCGGTTTAGGTTGTGTGCTATTGAGGGTGCAACTATTTGGAGAATTACTAAGTTGACATTGGAGCACAATTTACCACTCGATTTGAACCGTTGCCGCGCACGATCGGTCACTTCGAGGTTGCCGCCCATTATTTTGCTAAAAGATTGACCGGTGAGGGGGTCACTTTGAGGCCAAAGGAGATGATTGCAGAGATGTGTAGGGAGTATGGCATTGACATGCTATACGCTTTGCTCTCCTGACGAGGAATATAGCGATAGAGAATACATATGGCGGCTTCGATGAGTCGTATCGAGGCTCCCATCTTATCTCGTATTTGTTAAAACAGCGTAATCCAGGACAATTTATGATTTGCAGACGACTCGTGAGGGAGTGTTTCGCCACATGTTCGTTGCACTCGGACAGAGTATTAGGGCATTTGATACGTGCCTTCGACCGGTGATTATAGTTGATGGGACCCACCTAAAGGGAAGGAATAAAGGAACTCTATTTGCGGTCGTCACATTTGATGGGAACGAGCAAGTTTTTCCTCTTCTTTGTTGGTCTCGGTCCGATAGAGAACGGCGAGTCATGGACTTATTTTCAGATAACTGCGCAGATGCTACAATCCGACGGAAGATTTACGGATTGTGAGTGACCAACATAAGAGCATTCACGCCGTTCGAGCCGCCTATCCGAATGCATTCCACGGGTTTTGCTATCACCATCTTGCAAAAATCTGACCTCCTATGGTGCGCATGCTATAGGACTCTTTAGAATCACGCCTACACGCATCGAGAAGAAGTTTTTGAAAACTACTTTTCGAAACTACATATCGAAAGCCCTAATGGGCGCATGTGCGCCTTTCTCGAAATCGGGGCCGAGAGGTGGGCTAGGTCGAAGTGTCCAGACGACGCTATAACTTCTTGACATCCAATGTTGTTGAATGCTTTAATAATCGTATGTTGTGGGCTAGACGTTTACTGTTTGCTCGTTACTTGAGATATTTCGCCTAATTTTAGAGAATTGGTTTGATGAGAAGCGGGAGAAGCTACGTCAAGAGACCATGAGTTGACAATGCACACTTTTGAAAAGCTTTCTAACTCTGTGCAAGCGGTCGACTCTTACCGCTCGAGCTACCACCCCACTTGTTTATAAAGTCGAAGAAAACAAAGTTTCTTATGAGGTCGACCTTCGAACATGGACATGTTGTTGTCGTGAGTTTGATTTGGATCGATTCCATGTCATCATGCCGCTATATGGTACATGTCTTTGCTGTTGTGTGCACGATCGTTACCCACGATGGGCACGATCGTTACCCACGATGGGCACGATCGTAACCCACGATGGGCACGATCGTAACCCACGATGGGCACGATCGTAACCCACGATGGGCACGATCGTAACCACGATCGCCCTTATCGTAACCACGATCGCCCTTATCGTAACCACGATCGCCCTTATCGTAACCCACGATGGGACACACGATGTGCACGATCGTAACACAATGGGCACGATCGTAACACACGATCCCCGTGATCGTAACACACGATCGTAACCCCACGATCCCCGTGATCGTAACACACGATCGTGACCCCACGATCCCCGTGATCGTAACACACGATCGACGCGATCGTGTTTTCCCATCGTTTGCAAAACAGGGATGGTCTGGATTTATCACCTCATCAATATAAAAAATACATTATCCTACACAACATCCTTGACATAATTGCTTATTGTAACAGGCGCGCCGGCAATGGTTTGTCCGTGTATGATTTTGTTAGTCGTTATTTCAAGCAACAAGGCCTTAGAGAGACTTATAAGGAGCATATTAGTCCCATCCCATATCCTGATGAGTGGAATGTCCCACCGGAGATCTCATCCATCGTTTGCGTACCTCCAGAGGAGGTACGACAAGCCGGCCGACCAAGGATGAGTCGCGCACGCGGTCATTGTTGAAAATTTGCACGCAGTGGACGGCCTCGGGTGTGCGGTAGGTGTAAAGGAACCGCCACAATAGAAAATCTTGCAAAGCATTCATTCCCATAGGGGTGTGGATTTGAATATCCTCAAGAAACTCAAGAAATCGATGCACAACCGAGGCAAAGGCGCCGTAAGAAGAGGTGTAGCATTTGCCGTAATGATGACCATGACATAAGGGGATGTCCATACCGTGAAACTTAAATTGCTTATGTATTTTTATATTTTGTGACTTACTAGCAACAATAATGTGTTGATATTTTGATCGACCATGTATTGATTCGATTCGATTATTAGTTGAAATGCATAATTTTGTGTATATTTTCTTTACCTTTGAATTGAAATTTAAGTGTTCGGTAATGTAAAGCAAATAAAGGTGACTATGGAGCCAAACATTAACCATAACAAAGTAGCTCACTTCAAAGAGCAATAGTTTACGATTCCAAAGCATATAACTTTACAAAACAAAATTTAATCACCATCACACAAAATATCTAATAATAACATAACAAAAACAATCAATTGGATCCCTTTTCCCCAATCTGCTTGTATCTTTAGTCTTGTATCACCGTCTTCATGAACTTCCTCTTCCAAAATAAATTTTTGCTTTTATTCTCGTAAATCTCCAAATCATTATCATCATCACCATCTAGTATGGTGGAGTGCTCGCAGTGTTTTTAAATAGGCCTGTTTCATGGAACACATTAATTTGCAATGATAGTCACTACACATACAACAAAATCAAAAACTTACTCGAGCATTGAGTATCTTCCTCTCGGCCTAGTTCTACGTATGGTGGGTTGGGAGTAGGTATCCTCCTTCTTCTTTTTGGTGGTGGTGCTTCGCTTCCTCCTAAATCGGTTTCGTCGGCCGCTCATTTCGCGTATTTGATTTTAATGAATTTTAATCGATGTTAATTGATTAGGGTTTGAAGTGAAAAAGGGGTGGAGACCGACCGACGATGGGATTTTAAAGTAAAAGGGGGGGGGGGGAGCTGGGATTTTATAATAAAGGGGGGGGGGACCGACTTATAACAAGGGGGGGGGACCGACGGGATTTTATAATAAAATAATTTGACCTTTGAAGTAAACACGATCGTGTACACGATCGCCGCGATCGCGTGTTCCAATCGTGTGACACGTTGGCAACCAGGTGTTAAATTGGCGCTGTATCCACGTATGCAGACGACCGTGTACACGATCGCCGAGATCGTGTGTTCCAATCGTGTGACACGTTGGCAACCAGGTGTCAAATTGGCGCTGTATCCACGTATGCAGACGACCGTGTACACGGTCGCCGCGATCGTGTGTTCCAATCGTGTGACACGTTGGCAACCAGGTGTCAAATTGGCGCTGTATCCACGTATGCACACGATCGTGTACACGGTCGTGGCCACGATTGAACACGCGATCGTGTGCACAAGAACGTCAAGAATTTTCACCAATTTCTCAAATTACTCGTCAATTTAGGTGTTGTTACTTATATATTAACAATTATTTGTTAATGATACACTTATATAAAAAGTTATTGATTGAATTACCATAATATATTGCATATCATGTGTCGTCCAATTGTTCTATTAGTACGTACGGATAAGTTCAATCATCTGGATGAATGACCTCATATACTAATGAATTACAACGAAATGACAAATAGGAGTTCGTATAAGAAGCCATATTGTAATTAATGTTTGAACAAGCGATGTTTGAATCACAAAACATCATTCTAGATAACACAATACTTCAAATTTGCAAAAATACCAAAAGTTCATATGCACACGATCGTGTACACGGTCGTGGCCACGATTGAACACGCGATCGTGTACACAAGAACGTCAAGAATTTTCACCAATTTCTCAAATTACTCGTCAATTTAGGTGTTGTTACTTATATATTAACAATTATTTGTTAATGATACACTTATATAAAAAGTTATTGATTGAATTACCATAATATATTGCATATCATGTGTCGTCCAATTATTCTATTAGTACGTACGGATAAGTTCAATCATCTGGATGAATGACCTCATATACTAATGAATTACAACGAAATGACAAATAGGAGTTCGTATAAGAAGCCATATTGTAATTAATGTTTGAACAAGCGATGTTTGAATCACAAAACATCATTCTAGATAACACAATACTTCAAATTTGCAAAAATACCAAAAGTTCATATGCACACGATCGTACACGGTCGTGGCCACGATTGAACACGCGATCGTGTGCACAAGAACCAAGAATTTTCACCTTTTTCTCAAATTACTAGTCTATTTAGGTGTTGTTTCTTATATATTTACTATTATTTGTTTATGATACACTTATATTAATAGTTATTGATTGTTTTACCATAATATTTTGCTTATCATGTGTCGTCGATTGTTCTATTAGTACGTACGGATAAGTTCAATTATCTGGATGAATGACCTCATATACTAATGAATTACAACGAAATGACAAATAGGAGTTCGTATAAGAAGCCATATTGTAATTAATGTTTGAACAAGCGATGTTTGAATCACAAAACATCATTCTAGATAACACAATACTTCAAATTTGCAAAAATACCAAAAGTTCATATGCACACGATCGTGTACACGGTCGTGGCCACGATTGAACACGCGATCGTGTGCACAAGAACGTCAAGAATTTTCACCAATTTCTCAAATTACTCGTCAATTTAGGTGTTGTTACTTATATATTAACAATTATTTGTTAATGATACACTTATATAAAAAGTTATTGATTGAATTACCATAATATATTACATATCATGTGTCGTCCAATTGTTCTATTAGTACGTACGGATAAGTTCAATCATCTGGATGAATGACCTCATATACTAATGAATTACAACGAAACGACAAATAGGAGTTCGTATAAGAAGCCATATTGTAATTAATGTTTGAACAAGCGATGTTTGAATCACAAAACATCATTCTAGATAACACAATACTTCAAATTTGCAAAAATACCAAAAGTTCATATGCACACGATCGTGTACACGGTCGTGGCCACGATTGAACACGCGATCGTGTGTTCAATCGTGGCCACGATTGAACACACGATCGTGTGCACGGCCGTTCCCACGATGGTACTCACGGTCGTGTGCACACGGTCATGCCAGCCATCGTGCGCACACGACAGCATCAGACGCATGACCGTGGGTAGGTTGCACACGATCGCAACACACGATGGCCACGATCGTGTGCATCCATCGTGTGTAACACAGAGCCAACACATTCAGATTTAACAACACTCACACATTCATCCAAAACTGTCTAAATACAACATAAATATTGTACAACACAACATAAACCATTCTACATGTCTAAAGACAACATAAAGATTTTAGCAGCTAGGCCATATCGATATTTCTTAATATATTTTTCATTAAGTTCCTTGATTTGGTGCCTTGCTCCTGGGTTTGCAGAGACGAGTCGATCCAAGTACATGCACGCGAAGGCCACAACCGTGATTGTCGCTCGTATGAACCGTAGCTCTCGTGGCATAATTTTAAAACTCATCTCCGTGTCATACTGCTTTCGATTGGTTGTTCATCCAATACCCGGATTGAGCTAGCACACGAGGCATCGACGCATAATCGGTCACGATTGGTTGAATCGGTAGCGACCATCTTCGTGGTGGTGTGACAAGGAATCGTACAACTCCACGGTCCATGCTATGATGTCAATCTTGATAGTCACCCGGTGGCTTTGGTCGAGGCAAAAATGGCAATGATCTGTTCAAACACAATATGTAATCATATAAGATCATCACATCAAACATAGCGAATCATTTATAAATATAAATTTCAAATGGCAACAAATCGTCAATTATTTATAAATATAAATTTCAAACTTACTTCGTTGCAATTTAACCATGGAACCGCATGTGGTGTATCAAGACCTGTCATGTAGTCCTCGATGCATTTAGGAATTTTCCACTCCTTGTAAACCGGCTTCCCCGTCACCTTGATGCCAAGTGGATCATCCGGATGGAGTCTTGCAAACTCGTTGGCCAAAACTAACTACAAAAAGCCAAACCACAAAATTAAAATATATCGATATCAAACCAATGATATTCAAGTGAGTAGGTTATTGAACTTACGTAATATAGGGAGCCGGCAAGTACAGTGCCATCTCTACCGACACCAACACTACGGACTCCTCCGAAGCCTCGCTCGAGTCGCAAGCACATAACAGTCTATCACCTCGGCATCAAAGTCTTCACGGCTAGACTCTATCCCGGTCAAATAACGCTGGTGAGAGCATGCCCGTCTCAAACACCGGACAATAGCATCACGTGGGCTCCCTCCTAAACCGTAGGTACAACTTCTTGAGCCTCGCTATCTCGGGAGGCGCAACCACAAAAGGCTCTCGAAGAGCGAGATGGTCGACTCACTCGCGGTGGAAGACTACGCTCACCCAAATCTTTGCGTTCGGCACTCTCACCATCTTCGTCACCCTCGGCATCCCTCTCACAACTATAACGATCGGAGAGTTGTACAGTCAAATTTCGATCTCAAAACTGGCCGCTCGATCCGAAATGGAGGTTCTTGCTCGGACCACCACCCTCACTGCGGAACATCGCCGTAATGATGCTCGTCCCGAAACCGGTCGAACATCGTCCCATATCTGAAACGGCGCCTCAAATGGCTCATACCGATGCTCGTAATCAAGGGGCCGCCGAGTCCGCTCAATGTAATGATGAATCGAGAATGGTGACTGTGGCTGGACCTCGAATGGTGGGTAGGCGGATGCCGAGAATGGTGACTCGGACGCCGAGAATGGTGACTCGAATGATGACTAGCCGACGATGAGAATGGTGACCGTGTCTTTGCGCGAGGCGAGTGACGTGGAGGGTCGGGAATCCTCCGCCGGTGCCGCTATCGGATGCGTAATGACGAGGCCTATCATGGCTCCCACCGAGTAGTGTCTGGGCTCCTAGAACGCCTATGCATAGGTCCGAAGAAATCCACGATCCCGAAAGCACCCGGCGAGAAACTCGAGCAATAAATCCGGACTCGGAATCGTCGTACAAGATCGCCTTCAAACGGCGATCGAAGTACTCATCCTGCTCGTGTCACAGGTGTGGTCCGACAAGGAAGTCCGTGGACACAACACACCCTCTCTGTTGCCTCTCCCGGTCCGATGTCTGCACCATGTCTTGGTGGGGTACTCTGCCGGCGTCGCTTCGACACTTTATGTGCCGACTCATATGTAATCAATTTTCCTAAGACCTTCTTCAACCTATCCATAACTTTCTTCCTGGATCGGCGCAGCTCATCCTCCTTATTCCTCACGGCTATTCTTACGGGCTTAATGAACTTAACGTCATAAGGCGAGCCATTCTCAAAGCTCGGGTAGTAGTACTCCGCCTCATCCTCCTCCGGATGCGGTAAAGAGGAAGTACTTTGTCTTTGCAACAATAGTCATTAAAGCATACCATTAGATGGGCAATCACATAATGTTGAAGAGATGAGTGAAGTTAGGAGAAAATACGTTTACAAATTTATGTACCTTATCGTCGAAGAAATGAGTGAAATCACAAAACATCTTCCTCGTAGTCCACATCAAACACCGGGGACTTGGGACAGTTTATCTCGACTACCACACAATGCTCCCAATGCGGGAATCATCTCATACGACCATATTTGTAAAGCCCAAACAGACCATAGAAGTGATAGTCCTTGTGCTCTTGTCCCTCCTTCATGGCAACGTTGCCTATGTAGTAAGATAAAACCCCAAAGGCATAAGAACCCCAAGGAAACATATCCCATGCTCAAATCCTCCACTAATGCCCATGCCCATGTCTCGACCATCATGTCGTCACGGCATAGGATAAAGTAGTAGTATATAAGAAAATTGGCAACCTTGAGATAATCTCTTATGTCTCTACCAAAATCTCGAGCATTGAACCTCTTCCGCAGAACACTAACCTTAATGTTTTTGCCATGGAGTATTCTGTGGAAAATACCGTCGGACGGAAGGAGATGGTCGTCCTGGGGATGGAAGGTAGAGTTTCCAAAATGGAGTCCCGTGATCAAGGCGAAATCACGGGCCGTAAAACGAATGGTCCTCCCGCAAACCTGGAACCACGACTCATCCGGGGGGATTTGATCACCCTCCAATTGACGAGCAATCAAGTGATGTAGGGCAGTATTTGAACTCCCATTCCTCCTAACTTTAATCAAGCGCCCCAGGACCCCCTCGGTCAAGCTCTCGATAGCTCGATCAGCAACAGCGGAATTGCGGCCCATACTCCTTAATGTCTCAATGATCTCTTTAAATACCGCCTCCCGTATGTAAAGATTCACTTGACGTGTAACAAAACGCAATGTAGGTCTCTTCCATACGCAACCATCAAATATGGACATACAACTCATAAGAATATGATAAAATGCTTAAGAGAACGAAAAAAAATTACGCCTTGCACACGATCGCATGCACACGATCGATGCCCGTCGTGTGAAGACCATCGTGTGCCACACGACGGTTCACACGACGGAAACGATCGTGTGCTGCGATCGTGTGTGCAAGGCGTGAGCTTTTGCACTTCTAGCACACGACGGCACACCACGATCGACGACCGTCGTGTGTAGCGATCGTGCCCACGAAAGACCATCGTGTACACGATGGTCTCATCTTCTTCAGCACGATCGTGGGAAGATGAACAGCCGTCGTGGCACGATCGTGTGTGAATGAAAATACACTAACCGGCGGCTCATTGGCGAATTGCTCTTCAGATGGAGTGTCGCTAGCGGAACTTCCGCGTCTTGATTCTCTGTGGTAGTCGGAGGTCGACATTTTCTGGCCGGCGAAGGGTTTCACGACGGGAGACTTTTTTTGCAGAGAGGAGGAGATTTTTTTGGAATATTGAGTTGTGGGACCTTTTTTTATTGTTGTTTAGTTTTAATAATCTTCCTTTTTCTTTTTTAGTTTTTTTTTTCTCTTATTGGTAGACTTTAAGGGTAATAAAGTCTTTTAACACATTTTGGTATCAAAAACTTATAGTTTTATGAATGGGGATATATAACTTGTTACTTTTATGGTTTGGTACTAAAAAAGAGAGATCCCATAATTTTATATACTTGTTTAATTCGGTATTTGTTATATTGGTATTCATATATATAATTTAGTTCTTATAATTTATTTGTTATATTTGAAGATGATGAAGAAGTTCAAGTAGTTGAAGGGCAAAAAAAAACTAAAGCGGGAAAAAAGAATCGGACGTCGGTCGAAGAGGTTGCTTTGGCGAAAGCGTGGGTTTATGTCTCGACCGATAGAAAAGTCGGGAATGAACAAAGTAGAAAAAGTTTTTGGGATAGAATTACGGACCATTTCAAGGTTAACGTGAAAGATACAATACGAACTCATCATAGCTTGAACACCAAGTGGAACAATATGAATACCGCATGGGTGTCTTTAACGGTCTATACATCCAACAAGTAATTTTTTAACTAAATACTTGAGTTAATTTATATACTTGTATTAATTTATATGTTTGAGTTAATTTATATGTTTGCGTTAATATATACTTGTATTAATTTTTATACTCTTACTTATATAATTGTAGGACCGTATTCGTGAGAGTGGTTGTGGCGATGTTAACGTCATGGCTAATGCCATGGCCGATTACGACAAAAAAATAAGGACAAGTCTTTTACTCATCTTGAAGCATGGAAGGTTGTTCGGGGAGAACAAAAATGGTTGAAACAACCATGTTTTGTTCAAACATCATCGTCATCTCAACCCGACAAACGAAGAAAGTCGTCAGAATCTATCTACTACGAGTCCGGAAGCAATGACAATGTTGAGACCGTTATTCCGGATCTAAATGACGACACAACTCCAACACGGAAAAGAAAAGGGAAAAAGCCCGTTAGCGAGGCGTCGACAAAGAATAGTGTTGTTGAGAACTTGGAGAGCTACACGTCAAAGAAAGTACAAATAATGGAGGAGGCGATGGAAAAAAAACGTGCTAAGGATGAGTTGACCGCAAAGTTGATGACAACACAACTCGCTAATGCTGAAGAAAAGGCTATGCTTCGGGCGATGAGGTTCTATAACGAGCCGCACGAGCACATAACCAATCCGGTTATGCGAGAAATCACTCTTAACAAGAAACGTCAATACGCGGAGAAATATGGATGGCCTATCGATTTTTAGATTTAATTATGTATTTTTTTTCAAGTGTTTATGTAATTTCTTTTAATTATTAATGAAATAATTATGTTTATATTAAATTGTTTAATATATGAAAAAAAAATAGTTGAGGTATGGTTGAATCATGGTTGCCACTAAAAATGATGGTGAAGTATGGTTGAGGTATGAAATGTGGTGGAATGATATTATTGGTGGGTGGTGACGTATGGGGTTATGTTTGAGTCATGAGTGCCACCATTCTTAGTTAATTTGTTCAAAGTCTCTTTAAGGCAATTTCAATCGTACGTGAATATATTGATGATCTTTTCATTAAAAGAAAACAAAAAAGTAAATATCTATCTTCATTTATTATGGTGGGATTAATTAAAAAATAAAAAAGTTGTCCAATTTCGAATTTTCTAAAATATAGTGCATAATTTCCGAGTTGCATGTGTTATTATCTTTGATTTTGTTTCTTTTTCTTTTTGCTTATTTTGAATTTTGAATTCAACATTCAAATCATTTTCTTTTCTTCCTTCTAATCTTTGATTTCTTTCCTTTGTTATTGCTCCATATGAATTTTGAATTCAAAATCTATTACATTCAATCACTAATCCAATAATCAGTGTCTATTTTTAAAAAACAATCAAAAATCATATTCAACCGTTTTCTTCAAAGACATGCTGCATTTTTTTTCGCTGCATGTTTATCCGATTTCTACTTCCAGATTGTATGCCGTCATCTAGTTTGGAGATGTGGTTGCACATGTGCAATAGTTATTTCCAGTTCACTGATAAGAGTAGGCAACAAATATAGTTTGTTATTAAAATGGCTTTGTTTCTCATTACTTGACATATATGAGTTATGAGTAGGGCCGTAAACAAACCTGAAAGTTCGATCTGGTTCGAGATATTCGGCTTGAAAAAGCTCGATCCGAGGCTCGATTCGGTCCCTCAAACTTAGAGCCAAACCCTAATATTTGGGGTTCGCAAATCGGACCAAAAGGTTCGGGTCGGCTCGGTTACTGTAGCAGAGGCCCTTTAGAAATAACTCTCCCCTAGCCCAACTAATTATATCCGTCCATTTAAGGTAAAAATACAGTCTTAGTCCAATTTGTAGATGCTTGATGCAATATTTTTGCTTCATGCCTTAGATATGATGTAAACCTATGTTGAAATCTGATAAAGATACAAATTTATCATCACTTATCTCATTTTTTTTTATTTCGCAACTCTCATCCATTTGATACAGTCACTCGTAAAAATTTTGAAACATTTAGTCAAACGGATCGGCTCGATTCGCAAAAGTTCGGCTCGGTTAGAGGTGTTCAAACGTATACCCAACCGTTAAATTCTAAGATTCGACAATTTCCAACGTGTTCGAACCTAAGTTTCGATATTTTCAAACGTATACTCAAACGTACCATAGTTCGTTGTAGTTCGGTCCTTTTGTAGCCCTAGTTATGAGAACCTGTATTTAGACTATATTATGGTAACAATATGAAGTTATAGTTTCCAACAACTAACAATTTCTTAGAAACACTATATACAGTTAATAACACTCATACTCGAATATCAGGAAACACCTTATATAGCAATAAAAATACTTAATTGTATCCATTAAAGTATTCAATTCCAGTGCAGGAAGGAAAAAAATAATATGTGAAAAAAGAGTTTTGTGTTAAGGTCCTATATTTAAGGCTTCATTCTTTTTTTCTTTTTTGGAGGCCTTTTGTGGAGTTAGTGAAGTCACTTACGTCATTCATTTCTCTAACTCACTTTGTTCTACTTACATTTTCAAGTAAGCCTCAATCTCAAGGAATCTCAATCTGAGAGTTTACATGTACAAATAATTTTAATGCACTGTTAAGCTAAAAAGAAATAAGATGTCATGAGATTCATACATATCTATGACAACTGTGTATCTATGTTATAAAAAATATACATAGACGAGGAAACAATTGAAAACCTACAAATCAAAGTGGTAGAAGAAGATGACGACCAACCTTTTCAGTAATCTACTACGCGAATTGCAAAGTATCGATATATAGAGAAGCCCACATAGCCCTTAACAATAATTTGCTCGGGCACATACGCCGAAAATTCGGCCATAATAATTGAATACCATATCATATACTTGTAGTATTATTTTTGTCATCTATAGGTAATAAGTGAAGTTTAGTATGAGTGATAGGTAGAAAATATTCAGTAATTGTTAATAATATGCACTCGAATGCCACTCAGGGGATGAGAGAGAAAGGGAATTATACTTGTAATTATGAAATTATCAAATAAAGGCAATATGATTCATTCATTGTTTATTGTATTTCAAATGCATTCTTGATTTGGTAAACATTGAAGTGAAGTCCATGTAAATAAAAGCGAACATTCTATTCTCGTTATCGGATCAGAGAAAATGCACTGGAAGTATTTAAAGTTTATTTACGTAAACCGTTCGCAAGTCGATAAACTTAATTGGGCATTAAGTTTTGAGTAAGACTTGTATAACTGATGCTAGGATGTGTGCATGTCTTGATAGCATAGTTATAAGTATATTGGTGGGACCAGTATATTCGAACACGACTCATACTTGATTCAGTCACACGGTATTCACTCTTAGAGAGTCGATATCGAATCGAAAGGTTGTGATGGTATACGTGGACCTTTGACTTGAGGGTTCAGTAGGAGATGTGCATGTGACGTTTAGTTTATCATTAGAGTAGTTAGACTCATTTGCTTAATTGCTGAGTCAACCTCGAAGTGCGGACTATATGGGCAGGTAGCAGTCTTTACTATATGCCAAGAAAGGATTCTATCTCCTGTTAGTGAGCAGGCGAATGTCCTATACGGTTAATAATAAATAAGATCATAAGTTTTTTGCCAAAGCATTCTAATCTAGTCATATTGGATACAATATTAATCAGTCGGTCTTGATTTGCATTAACACATGTATAGTGTCTAGTCAACAGTAGGGTTTGACTTTATCGTGACCTAAAGACTTGACCGGGACATCTGATGAAGGGTCTGTATATGGTATTCACGACATAATGGTTCTGGAATGATCCCTTCATTCGTTCTCAGTCAGGGTTTACAGTGCGGCCCGCTAGGCTGGCTAAGTGCTGCTCGCACTCATTGGTTCCTCCCAATACCGGCTGAGACGGACCTACAGAGTCGCGCATTAGGATCGTTGACGGATAAATAAAAATTTATCATCTCTCTATTAATATTAGATATTGGATATCCAATTATGATTTATTGGAAAAATTAAATATCGGTCTTATGAATTGAAATTAAGTTACTCGATAATTAATTTAATTCATAAATAATATTTCTTAGAAGAATATATTTGTATTTGATATAATTAATTAAATAAATTAATTAATTTGTATAAATACATTGGACATATAACGGAGTGTATTTAACGGATTCGTTTGACGAACGTCTGGTACAAGAGCCGAGTGACTCGGCCCGTTTCTTAGAAATTTCCTCATGGGGCCGCCCCACCTCCCTCTCCACTTTGTCTTGGTGTGATGTTTTATTTTATGTTGATTAGCATGTTGTTTTCCTCACATGCTTCCAAATGAGATGATAAGACTTACAACAATGCTACATGCACAACCAATTTACACAATCAAACTTTACAACACACCATCTCACCACACATTTATCACTAAATTCATTATTTATTCTATCACCTACCCCACCACCCACATAGTCAATGGTCTAAAACAACCACAACCGTTACAACGGTTGTGATTGTATCATTTTTCTAAGACTTATCTTATAATATCTCACCTTTCTTCTTTAATATCAACATAACAACGTACCACACACACAACATCATCTTCCTTGTGTGTATTCTGCCAGGCCGTGAGCTAGAAGTGGAGAGAGATAAAAAAAATTTCCATCTTGTTCTTCATCTTTGAGGTGTAAGAAAAGAAAGAAAAAATAAGAGAGAAAAATTCCTACGAGTTTCCTTAGCCGTGTTCTTGGAGAATGGAGTCTCGTTGATTTTTCCGGTCAAGTTCCCTCGCGTGGTGACGTACAGACATCGCACTTCCGGTGTTTGGAACAAAGTGAATTCGTGTTCGTGTTCGGGTTCGTGATTATCATCAATTTACGAAGATAATATCAAAGGCTTCAAAGGTATGGGACTTTGATCCTTTTATCTTCGTCTATTTTTTTTCGTATATACATTACTTGATCGATCCTGTTTGGGATTCTTTATTATGGATTATTACTGTTTATTCGATTTTGTTTCCGGAATCCCAACAGTGGTATCGGAGAGGAATCAATGATTCCATATATACGGTTATTTGTGCATTTTGAATGTTTTTGGATGATGTTTATAATTTAGAATCATCAGTGGTATAAGTGGAAATATTTAACTGTTCGTTGTAAATTTTGTTTCTATGATTTTATGTGAATTATAAATCTGTAAAATTTTATTTTATTGACTTATAAGTTCTACATAAAAGTTAGAAACATCACATTTTAGAAATGAGCTGAAAAACGAGCCGAACGATGGTCGGACTCGGCAGCCCGGGGTTGCCAGAGTCACTGCCAGGTCGTGCCTGGCAGGCTGGCCGGGACAGGAGGTCTAGCAGGCAGGTCACTCGCTCCAGCGGGTCACCCTCGGCCAACCCCCTTTTTCGGGCTCGGTTTGCAGACTGGGCCCGTTCCGACTTGTCCGGGACTTCGTTTAGTGTCTGTATTGTAACACCCCAATTCTCAAATGGGACATTACACGCCGTAGAACCCTCGTGAGGTCTACCAGGCTAACACATGACACATATTCAGTACAAGAAAAATCCCAAAGACACAATCATTAATGTAAAAATGGGGCCACGACCTCGGCCAAAATGTTTTAATAGAAGTACGTGAAAGTATAAGTCGATACCATGTCATTGCCCATGCAGGGGACTTTAACCGAATACAATAAAACCGTTTAAATTCCGATACTCAAACAATATAAATGACCAAACATAATTAAAGACTCGAGCCTCATAATCATGCCAACCCATCCTTTGCGTGCATGTCCTGTGCCTGCTCCCCAGCTCTCCCGGTACCTAAAATGCATAAGACGCATTTCCCCCATTTAAGGTGTTAGCATTCGAATAGCTAGTGCAAGTACACAATTACACAACATTATATACAAATACGATTTTTACACAGTCATCTCAAGCAGAAATCATTTGCCATAGATATTCCGGAATACTGCATTGGCAATCAAATCAGTTTTCAATCATCACGATATCACAAAATCACAACTGGTATCCCATGGCCGTACCCCTTAGTATCGACCCCCAAACATCCCGTCGAACGCTCCGGGTGGGATACCACTTCCGCGGCCGTACCCCTTAGTATCGACCCCCAGACATCCCGTCGGACACTCCGGGTGGAAGTTCAACCACACACGCACCCAAGTCCACTTCCGCGGCCGTACCCCTTAGTATCGACCCCCAGACATCCCGTCGAACGCTCCGGATGGAAGGAACACAACTCACGCACCCGAAAACCACAATTCATCATTCATTTCGAAAACGCAACATACATAACGAAATGTAATACATGTACTTGCCCTGGTTAACACGACGTGAAGAAAAACGGTGAACGGAAAGGTTTTGGCCCGAATAATCTTCACAAATCCAATCCTAACACAATAACGATAAACAACCAATCTTAAAACTAAGAAAACGTATGAATACATCCTAGTTCTACCCGCTGGAACAATTCGTCGAACATTACTAGGGTATCGTCGATTATAAGTGACGAACAATGGAAAAATCGGAGTTTAAAACCACAAATCCTCAATAAAAACGAAAGATTACGAGAATACGATTGAAGTCTAGCAATAATTCATGATAATTCGGATTAAAAGAGTCAAATCACAAGAAATCCCCAAAATTTCCCCAAAATCTCAAAACAAGGGTTTCAAGGATTCTTACCTCGATTCGGATGGTGGAAAATGTTAAGAACTTAAAGAATTCACGCAAGGAATGCAAAGATGTTAGTGGATAATGATATTTGGTTGGAATCGGACCTAACCCTCGTCTGGAATCGCTCAAAACCGAAGAGAAGAAGTAAGGATGGAAAATGACGAAGTTGGGCTGTTGATGTCCTATATATATAATACATTGTTAGCGCACGCTAACCATCAAGCATAGCGTGCGCTAACGGGGCACGCAGGCAGTCCAGAAGCAGCCCGGCGTCGCTAGCGTGCGCTAGACACGTTTAGCGCGCGCTAAACACTACCCGATAGCGTACGCTACTTAAGCCTTAGCGCACGCTACCTGATGGTCAGAGTACAGAATTTGAATTCAGAACCCCACTGCCCAGTACGCTGAAATCGTTAGCGCATGCTACGAACTCCGAGTTAGCATACGCTAACCACACAACGATAGCGCACGCAAGAAAACCAGGAGTAGCGTGCGCTACTCAGGCAGCAGTCCAGTATTGCACAGTACACTACTGCAGACAGCACAAAAATCGAAATGCAAAGCAAGGCCAGAATCCCAGAAACACAAACACAGAATATTCAAAACGACAAAGTTGAGCGCTGAAAGAAAATACAACTCCGGCCACCGGAGAGTCCGTAATACGACAAAGAAAGTGAAATTCCCTAAACTTATGGGAAATTAAAAAAATTGCCCAAGTGCCCGAAAATCACGATACAACGTCGGATTAACAAACCGAAAGTCTCAATGCGACCAACTCAATCATACAAACTTATGCAAACCAAGAAACAATGAAAAGGAACGAGTTTTACGAGAATCGAACGTACATGCGACAAGATATAATTCAAGATAAAATTACATAAAAACATCCTCGAAACTCGTCCAAACGGAAAAACTCCAAGAACAAAATAGGTTCAGAATCCCAAAACGGTAACAAGCGAGTAGTCCGAAACGAAAATATCCCAAAAATAGAAATTACCAAAAATAGAAAGTACGGATATTACATTCTCTCCCCCTAAAAATAAGTTTCGTCCCGAAAATTACAACGCGAATAACTCGGGGTATCTCGACCTCATACTCTCTTCCGTATCCCATATGGCTTCCTCGGATCCATTCCTCGACCATTGAACTTTAACCAAAGGAATGGTTTTGTGTCAAAGTTGCTTCACCCGACGCTCTAAAATCTGAATCGGCCTCTCCTCGATGGTAATGTCGGGTCCCAACTCGATCTCTCCAAAATCAATAATATGGCTAGGGTCCGGTACGTACTTCCTAAGCTGGGAAACATAAAATACATTATGCACGTGACTCAGGGACGACGGCAAGCCTAACCGATAGGCAAGCTCTCCAACTCCCTCTAAAATCTCGAACGGTCCAATATATCTCGGACTAAGTTTGCCCTTCCGACCGAAGCGGTAAACTCCCCGAGTCGGCGACACCTTAAGCAAGACATGATCTCCCACCTCAAACTCCAATGGCCAGCGACGCATATCGGCATAAGACTTCTGCCGACTCTGGGCCGTCAACAACCTATCGCGAATCAGAGCAATCTTCTCTCTCGTCTCAACTACTATATCGGGTTCGGTACCAATCAGCTCGGACGCATCGTCCCAACACAACGGAGATCTGCACCTCCTCCCATACAATGCCTCAAATGGTGCCATTTTGATCGAGGCGTGCCAACTATTGTTGTACGTGAACTCGATCAACGGCAAGTGCGACTCCCAATCATCCTTCCAATCTAAGGCACAGGCTCTCAACATATCCTCCAGCGTCTGGATCGTCCGCTCTGACTGCCCGTCAGTCTGAGGGTGGTAAGACGTATTGAGTCGCAACTCAGTCCCCAAAGCTCGATGAACAGCGTGCCAAAAATGTGATACAAACCGGCCATCTCGGTCCGAAACAATACTCCTAGGAGTCCCATGCAATCTCACGATCTCTGCAATAATACTCATGCCAGCCTCTCCGGCCCCCAAGTGTCCTTAATACCCAGGAAATGAGCTGATTTGGTTAGTCGATCGACAATAACCCAAATCATGTTCATTCCAGTCCGAGTCCTAGGCATCCCGGTAATGAAATCCATAGAGATGTCTTCCCACTTCCATTCCGGAATGGGGAGTGGTCGTAGCAACCCCGCGGGCCGCTGATGCTCAATTTTAACCTGCTGACAGGTCAAACACTTCGCCACAAACTCACCAACGTCCGTATTCAAATTGCTCCACCAGTAGTTACTCCTCACATCCTTGTACATTTTGCTCGTACCAGGATGTATGGAGTAAGGCGTAGTATGAGCCTCACTCAAAATCTTCTGCCTCAACTCAATGTCATTCGGTACACATAATCTGCCGCGAAATATCAAAACGCCATCATCCTGAACCACAAATCCAGGGGCTTTCCCTTTCCTCACATCCTCCCTCAACTGGACCAAAAACGGATCATCATACTATTTCGCCTTGATATCATCAGTCAAGGACGAAGTGATCTCTAACGCACACAACTGACCCTGAACTATTTGAACCCAAACCTCGATATTCTGACAAATCAAATCCCGTTGGATCCTGCTCTGTGGTGTAAGTACCTCTAACATCTGTAATGCCATCGGTTTCCGGTTCAACGCATCAGCCACTACGTTGGCCTTACCCGGATGATAAAGTATCTCGAGGTCGTAATCTTTAATTAGCTCCAACCACCTACGCTGCCTCATATTCAACTCTTTCTGACTGAAGATATACTTCAGACTCTTGTGGTCCGTAAAAATCTTACACGACGACCCATAGAGATAATGCCTCCATATCTTTAAGGCGAAAATGACCGCAACTAACTCCAAATCGTGCGTGGGATATTTTACCTCATAAGGTTTCAACTGGCGGGACGCATAAGCAATCACCCTGTCTCTCTGCATCAAAACACATCTGAGCCCAAGGCCCGAAGCATCACTATACACCACGAAATCCTCGTTCCCTTGAGGCAATGCTAAAATAGGTGCGGTAGTCAATCGTCTCTTCAACTCGTCAAAACTATCCTGTCTGTCTGCGGTCCACTCGAACTTCTGAGTTTTCTGGAGTAACTGAGTGAGCGGTCTAGCGATCTTAAAAAATCCCTCAACAAACCTACGATAATAGCCTGCAAGTCCCAGAAAACTTCTCACTTCCTTCACATTCTTGGGCGGTTCCCATGCCATCACCGCCTCTATCTTCTGTGGATCTACCCGAACTCCCTCTGTTGAGATCACGTGCCTGAGGAACATCACTTCCTTGAGCCAAAACTCACACTTAGAGAACTTCGCATACAACTGATCAGTTCTCAAAATGTCCAACATAATCCGGAGATGTAAAGCATGCTCCTCTCGACTCCGGGAATAGATAAGGATGTCGTCGATAAAGACGACTACAAATTTGTCCAGATACTCGATAAAAACTTTGTTCATTAACTGCATGAACACTGCTGGGGTATTGGTCAGCCCGAAAGGCATAACCACAAACTCGTAATGGCCATATCTCGTCCGAAAGGCAGCTTTCGGTATATCGCTGTCCCGAATCCTCAACTGGTAGTAGCCCGATCGTAAATCAATCTTCGAAAAGACTGTCGATCCCTGAAGCTGATCAAACAAATCGTCGATCCTGGGCAAAGGGTACTTGTTTTTGATGGTCAACTTGTTTAATTCTCGGTAGTAGATGCATAAACGAAGCGATCCATCCTTCTTCTTAACAAAAAGTATGGGCACACCCCAAGGCGATGCGCTCGGTCTAATATACCCTTTATCTAACAATTCCCCCAACTGTTTCCTCAATTCTAACATCTCCGACGGTGCCATACGGTATGGCGCTTGAGAAACGGGAGCCGCATTCGGCTCAAGATCAATAGAAAACTCAACCTCTCGTTGTGGTGGTAATCGTGGCAAGTCATCTGGAAGTACGTCGGGGTACTCGCTGACAACTGGAATCGACGACATGTCGACTCCACCATCCTCCGCCTGCAAAGCGTAACACCAATAGCCGACACAACCCTGATTCAGAAGTTTCATCGCCTTCAAGGTGCTGATCACACTTCCCAATCTACCCAGTTTACAACCGACGAGAGTATGCTCGGTGCCGTCCTCAGCCACTATCGAGATGGTGTGAGTCCGATAATTCATGATAGCACCGTGGCGATCCAACCAATCATCCCCGAGGATCAAATCCTCACCCTTAAGATCTAGGGGTGAGCAAAACCGAACCGAGAAACTGAGAAACCGAAAAAAACCAACGAAACCGAAACCGAAAAACCGAAACCAAATCAAAACCATCGGTTTGGGTTTAGAATTTTTAAAAACCGAAAATTCGGTTTCGGTTTCGGTTTATACACTAGAAACCGAACCATTAAAACCGAACCGAACCGATATCATTTAATATATATGTATTTCGTAAATTTTATATGTATATATGCATTATGTAGAATAGACAAAAATAGTGTCCTGGTCTGGTGGTTAGGATGCTGGTATTCCGTGTGTTGGTCCCAGGTTCGATTCCTATCCAATACACATTTTAAGTTTTTTTTGAAGAATAGACAAAAATCGGGTTGGTTGGGTTTAAACCCGAAACCGACCCGTAAAAAACCGAAAAACCGAGAAACCGAACCCATTGGGTTGGTTTCGGTTTGGGTTTGATTTTTTTGGAAACCGAAGCTTGTCGGTTTGGGTTCGGTTTTAGCCTAAAACCGACCCAAACCGACCCATACTCACCCCTATTAAGATCTATAACAATAAGGTTCGAGGGCCAATCTCGGCTCCCGATCCTCACTGGACAATCCCTAACTTCCCGGTCCCCAACCATACGATCCCCGCTAGGCGTACCCACTACGAATGGTTCGCACTCAAACAAGCAGTCAATACCAATACGACACACACAATCTGAAGCAATAAAAGAATGAGTATTACCAGAATCGAAAAGTACCGAAACTGGATGAGAAAGGATCTGAGTGGTACCTGACGCCACTGGAACGTCTGTCTCCTACGTGCGCCTCATCTGATATAACCGAGGGTGGACTGAGCCCGAACTAGATGCAGCTCGGTAGTCCGGCTGACCCCGGACCGTACCACAGCCCGAAATCTGAGGAACATGAGTAACAGGAGTCTTCTGATCAATATTGTGCTCTCTTTGAACGGCGGTGGTAGTCGGAGCTCTGGCAGCCCTAGTGGCTCTCTCACAATGTGCTGCTCGGTGTCCGGTCTGCCCGCAAGTAAAGCAAGTAACTAGAGGAGAAGGGCAATCCTTCATCAAATGCTCATATTGGTTCCAGTTAAAACAAACCCTGCCACCAGAAGCAACGGACTGGACTGAACGATTACCCTGCGATCCCCCAGCCTGATGAAACGGCCTCTTCCAGTGTAGGCGCATGTTTCTCAAAATCGGCCACTCTTGCCGGATGAAAAACTGCCAACCGTTTTCTGTTTCTTGGCCTCGGTACCCAACTCTGATTTAGGTGCAGCCATCTCAATCGTTAGAGCGCGATCCTGATACTCCTTCAAAGTGACACACATGAGCGGTGCCATACTCTGCCTGGTATGCGGTTTCATGCGCATATTGAAATAACAGATCTTGTCGGCCTCAGTCCTCACCTGATCTTTCACAAATCCTAATTGCTGATTATAAGTGATGATGGCCTGAGAAATAGGCACATCTTGAGGTGTAGCGGTGAAGAACTCCACAATTTTGCGCTCCTTAACTGACGGTGGACAATATTCTGCTTCAATAGCAGCCTTAAATTCCTCCCAAGTGGCCTGGCGGTCTCTGGGCATCACAGCCTCCCACCATTCTGCAGCTTCCTTATCCAGGAGGTACTGGGCAATATGTACCCTCCTGTTTTCAAGACAAGCTACGGCATCAAAGGTCCTGGACAACTGAAAGAGCCAATTCTCCCAACCGAGGGAGTCAGAAGATCCGGAGAAACGAGGAGGGTGCATCTTAGTCACCGTCTGAAGCCACTTACTAGCTTCCTCTTCAGGTGTCGGGGGCGGATTCTGGCGCCACCCTGGGCTATCTGAGTGAGTTGGGCTACCAACTGCTGAAGTATGGGAGTAGCCCCGGCATCGGCGTTATTACCCGACGGAACTGAACGAGAAGCCGAATCCACGGAGGACTGAGAAAGTGAGCCTTCCTCATCATTAGCACCACGACCACGGCCTCGGCCGCGTCTCCTAGCTGGTCTACAATGACCTCTCAACATACTGAAGAAAATATGAAAAGGACAAGATCAGAAAGATTCATAATTTACAAAGTTGGTATCACAATTCACAATTCCGAACAATGCAAGAAAACGAATTACAGAAGTATAAGAGTTCGAGGAGACTTATAGCCACGGGTTGTGTTGTGTCGAGATTTATACATCTCAATAGGCGATCGGCACAGAGACCGGGCGACCGAGCCAGAGTCAAATAGCCAAGGCAGACTTTCCGATCGGATATCCCAGATCAAACCCAAGTGCCGAGCGATCGACATCTAAGGCGATCGTCTCTTGAAACCTGGCGATCGACTCTAGTGCCCGACCAAGGACGACCGCCTCGAGCCACGCAAAGCCAACGACCGTCTAGTCGGAGAAGGCCGAAGCTCGGGATAGAGACTCACATGCAGATCTGGAAAAGGCACCACAGGACATGGATCGTTGACCACAGCCTGTCAGCATCTACTCACCTACCGACAGACCCGCCGAAAGGTGCAAAGTGGGACCGCCCGGGACAACGACTTAGGACGCGTGCAGGCTTCTCATTGGTTCGCACAACTGGATGCCAGCAGCAGCCGCGGACTTCAAGGCAGACATCCCATGTGCTAAAAGACGATCACCCCTTATTATATTACAAGGAAGGCGATCGTCCGTCAGTAAAGGGCATCTCAGCTCCTATAAATAGAAGGCCTCCTACACTTGGAAACCTCTCTGGCTTTTCTTACGGCTTGGATTTCACTCTCTTGGCAACGCTATACACTTCGGACATCTTTCTCTCTCACTCTCGAGACCTCTTAACCCATAAGACGGTCGGCAGAAACGAGAACAAGAACACACAGAGCTTCGCTCAACAGCTAGATTAATAGGATCTTTTACACTCATTGTAATTGCATTCTTACATTAATATTTGTACTCATCGTATTCGTATTAATAACATCTCGCGAGAGCATTCAAGCCCGGGCCTAACAAACCCGGCAAATCTTGTGTCATTTCTATTCCCACGGACGTGCTCTCGCAACTTTGTTTGTTGTACATCCATTCCATTAATATCTATCTCCGGATAATATTTTGGGCAACAACAATTGGCGCTAGAAGAAGGGGAGCTAAACCTTCGTTTTTATTCCTACTGTATCGAAGAACACTCACTGTTCTCTGAGGCATATACTTGAAGAGACACTCACTGCTCTTCAAAGAAAGCTTTCAGAATCATGACTTCTACCTCCACATCGAAGAAAGCCGCTGGACGATCCGCCGGACGCCTCATCCCGTCTCAATCCGAGCCCCAGCTTATGGCGGAGGGCATCCGCGGCGACCCGAGACTCTCGATCCCGTCCCCGAGGGACGGCCCAAGCCTCTCGCTCGATAAGTTCCAAACCGCGGAACAGATCGAAGAGGCCATGGCCATCGTACGGGAACGACGGAGAGCATTCGACGCACCCGCTAAAACCCTCTCGGCCATCCGCCGCGTGAGCAAACGGAAGTTCAAGGGCTTACTGGCCGAGCGATCGCTAGGAGGCCCCGATTCGTAAGAAAAAGTGCTCGCAAGGCAGGACACCTCCATTTTCAGCCACCTAGGAAGCGATCCATCGTGGCGACCGGGGCAGTCTGGTCCCAGCCATGAGACGACGGAGCCCGAATCCGTCACCAGGAGTTCGGCATACCCAACTCCTAGAAGGCAGGACGACCATATGACTCCTCGCCAAAGAACCAAGATCGGCGGCGATGACCTCATCGCCTGCCGTGGAGCCAGGAGATCGGTACATGATTGCCTCGGTTCCCGCTCCGAGAGCCAAACCGCAAGCGACCAAGCTACAGCGATGGCCGCGATGCAACGCCAGCTCGACGACATGAAGGCGCTCCTAGAAACTGGTACAGGCGCCAATAGCAAGATCGCTGGGCCGAGCGAGCCACTCGCGGTCCATATCGAGCTCGCCCCCGTGCAGCGTAGGATCGCTCCTCCGCAAACACCTTTGTATGAGGGGAGGTCAGACCCTGAAACTCACCTGAGCAAGTTCCGGATCTACATGACCGGATATGGGGCATCAGACGCGACCAGATGCCGAATGTTCCCGCTAACGCTGGGTGACCTGGCCCATAGGTGGTACATCTCATTGTCACCGCGATCCATCAGTTCCTTTGAACAATTGGCGAGCAACTTCACGTCGTACTTCGCCGCCAAGGTCGCTCGACCAAAAGGCCCCCACCGCATGATAAAAATCAGGCAGGGGGAAGACGAGTCCGATGCAGACTACATCGACTGGGTGGACGAAATAATCCTCAATGGCGAGCCCGTAAGCGACGAGATCGCCCTCTACTCGGTCCTAGGGGGATTCGATGGTCTTTCGCCTATGTTCAGGCATCTTACGAAGGACATCCCCCCGACCTACGCGATCTTCCGCGCCAAGGCCGCAGACTTTTTGGCCAGACAAAGGTTACTTTTCCACCTATGAGTAACGCGATCAGCGACCGAACGACGATCATCAGTCTTCCAACCCGATCGCCAGGATCAAGCAATATTTACCAAAATGGAGGACTCGCTCGCCAACTACAGTTCATCATCTAACATGGTAGACTAAGGCAAGAGATCGCCTCCCCCGCACAATGTACACCATCGAGGGTCGGCATCTAACATGACGATCCAAGGTAGAAGAGTGCAGTCATGGTCCTGGTGGTCGATGGAACCGACTACTTCGGCCATGCAAGGTTCCTTTGGGCTGCGATCGCTCGCGCTTTGTTTAAATGCGAGGCGTGCGTAGCCGAAGGACCCTCCAAACGAATCAGTGGACACGCTCGCCCGCCCTCAAAGGTTCATCATCTAACTTGGTGAACCCGGACAATGTGACGCGTCCCTACCCCCATCACAATGTATACCGTCGAGGATTGCCATCTAACATGGCGATCAGAGGTAGAAAAGTGCTAACAAGCCGCGGACGTGGAGTCGATTAATCCGACGACGCCCCGTGCAAGGACTCCTCTAGACCAAGACCGCACGCCCTTCATTTAAATAAGAGGCGAGGCGCAGCCTAACGGAGGACCCTCACAATAAAATGAGTCACGAGACAAACCTACAGTTGGAATGTCGCTCGCGCATAAGACACAGTCATGGAGGTCGGTCCATCGAACTCCGCAACTGTGCACGATTCCTCAACGACGAAATAATCAGCTTTCCACGAGGGATCGGCAAAATTGAAAATTACAGGTACAAGACCGAAGATAGCTCGCCAATCGATCAGATCGCCCAAATCCGAGACCAGAGTCCGCTCAACGGATCGCCCGTCTTTATCCTCAACGATCGCCAGTGGAACCACCTCACCCCATGTCTTCAATATCGGAGCAAGCTGGGGGGAAATTGTTGTGTCGAGATTTATACATCTCAACAGGCGATCAGCACAGAGACCGGGCGACCGAGCCAGAGTCAAATAGCCAAGGCAGACTTGCCGATCGGAGATCCCAGATCAAACCTAAGTGCCGAGCGATCGACATCTAAGGCGATCGTCTCTTGGAACCTGGCGATCGACTCTGGTGCCCGACCAAGGACGACCGCCTCGAGCCACGCAAAGCCAATGACCGTCTAGTCGGCGAAGGCCGAAGCTCGGGATATAGACCCACATGTAGATCCGGAAAAGGTGCCGCAGGACATGGATCGTTGACCACAGCCTGTCAGCATCTACTCACCTACCGACAGACCTGCCGAAAGGTGCAAAGTAGGACCGCCCGGGACAACGACTCATGATGCGTGCAGGCTTCTCATTAGTTCGCACAACTGGCTGCCAGCAGTAGCCTCGGACTTCAAGGCAGACAGCCCATGTGCTAAAAGATGATCGCCCCTTATTATATTACAAGGAAGGCGATCGCCCATCAGTAAAGGGCATCTCAGCTCCTATAAATAGAAGGCCTCCTACACTTGGAAACCTCTCTGGCTTTTCTTACGGCTTGGCTTTCACTCTCTTGGCAACGCTATACACTTCGGACATCTTTCTCTCTCACTCTTCAGACCTCTTAACCCATAAGACGGTCGGCAGAAATGAGAACAAGAACACACAGAGCTTCGCTCAACAGCTAGATTAATAGGATATTTTACACTCATTGTAATTGCATTCTTACATTAATATTTGTACTCAATGTATTCGTATTAATAACATCTCGCGAGAGCACTCAAGCCCGGGCCTAACAAACCCGGCAAATCTTGTGTCATTTCCATTCCCACGGACGTGCTCTCGCAACTTTGTTTGTTGTCCATCCATTCCAGTAATATCTATCTCCGGATAATATTTTGGGCAACAATAGGTTGCACAAAAAGACGGTAGCATGATGATATTAGGCTCAACGACTGACTCAAATGACTTAACTAACAGACCCAAAATTAACCGACAGCCTAGGCATTCAAAACCTTGGCTCCGATACCATAAATGTAACACCCCAATTCCCAAATGGTACATTACACGCCGTAGAACCCTCGTGAGGTCTACCAGGATAACACATGACACATATTCAGTACAAGAAAAATCCCAAAGACACAATCATTAATGTAAAAATGGGGTCGCGGCCTAGGCCAAAACGTTTTAATAGAAGTACGTGAAAGTATAAGTCGATACCACTGAGTTTTCTCTCTCTCTCTAGAAATTTCGCTCTGCCTTCTCTCTAGAACTGGCGATTTTTTTTCCGGTCACTTCGCCTTCTCTCTTCTTCATTTGTGACCGTTAGCAGCCATATTATAGCCGTTCTCGATCCTTCTTCCCACTGCCGCCGCCTCAGTGTGGCGCACCTCTCCCTTTTCGATGGCCACTCCATCGTTTCAGCGTTCCCAACAATCTTCCCCAACAAAACAACCCGAGTTTGAGAACCTACCTCTAAAATCGAGTGCTAACATACTCAACAATCTCACTACAAACTTCATTAACTTCGGTAAAAAAACTCACAGCCCACCATTTCTCTCATCTAGAATCAAGTCGGCGACTCAAAATATCAATAGTATCTCGAAAGCGGTGGAAAACCCTGGTCCAGAAAACCCTAGATCTGACGAAGAAGAAGGGGAATTACTTGAAACCCCCACCGAAGAGGTAAGGATCTACGAAGAAGAAGCTGAAATCATCCTGGAAACTCAACCGATACCAAAGAATCCCTCAACATCCAAAGCTACATATACGGGTATCACCAAAGGACCATCGGGAAACAACCAAAAGTTCGGCACAATTGACAAATCCGGCGAGATTCCAAAAGCTGTCTTCACAATCCCTGAGTGTGAACAAGCTTCGGCACCTTTCAAATTTGCCCTAGTTGGTAAATTCTCCTATGGTAAGCCCAACAACGAGGTAATAGGCTCAACCCTATCTAAAATGGGATTTCCCTACTGCAAAATTCAATATTTGAATGGGAGACATGTTTTGATAACGGTGGCAAATGAGGAGTTATTCAACAAACTCAGACTCCACTGTGAAATTTTTGTTAATCAATTTCCTATGCGTATTCTAAAATGGACACCAGATTTCAGTTTTAAAAAAGAACTTCTTGTGGTACCTGTTTGGATTAAAATTGTTAATCTTCCCCTTCAATGGTACGACATGAGATGTTTACAAACCATTGCTAGTTGTATTGGTGATTTTATCAAGGTTGATGATGCTACCTTATCTAGATCTCGGTTGAATTATGCTAGAGTCTGTGTAGATGTTAATTTGTTAAATCCCCTCCCCCCCTAAAGTGGCTATTGAATGTGGTGATACCTCCATGGATTGCTTGATTGATTATGAAAGGAAACCCTTGTATTGTGCTCACTGTGAACACATTGGACATGATGAGAAAATGTGCTACATTAAAAATAAGGAGCTCAGGCCCCAGGCATTAGAAAAGAGACAACAAATTATTTCAAAACTGGATTTCCAAAAAAATTTGTCAGATAAACAGGTTCTGGATAAAGGGAAACAGGTTCTTAACCCCAATAAGATTCCTGAAACCCCTGGTTTTCCACAAAATAAAGAGATGGAGTGAGAGCAGACTATCATCCTTGATAGCCCTGTGAATCCCTCTAAATTTTCCTTAATCCTATCACCCCCAACCAAGAAAGGGGATAAGTCAGGGACTGGTTCTGGTCCCCTCACCTCCCTGAAAGAGGTAAACCATGATGCTTCTTCCTCTAACCAACCCTCAAAGGGAGAGGATGTTCACCATGGTTCCCCTATTCTAATGGAAACTGTCAATTCAGAGGAGGAGGATGATCCTACCCCCCTCAAAAACTCCTTCAGTCCTCTTGTTGGGAATACTTTGGTATCCAGCGTCCTCACCTTCGACTCGGGAGAACGTAACTGGCCGGGCTTAACATCCCGACCCGCGGCATCCTAGTGGTGCAGCCCCTCATGTCCGCCTGTCGCTTAGTACGGGGCTCTGCACTGCCACTAGAGAGTGGTTAAATGAATTGATATGGACTACTCATACCAACAAGATGCATCTTCTTTTCTGGTAGCCATCTCATAGAAACTCCAAAGTTAAGCGTGCTTGGCCTGGAGTAGTTATGGGATGGGTGACCCCCTGGGAAGTTTCTCAGGTGCGCGTGAGTGAGGACAAAACGCGCTAGAAAAGACTCGTGTTGGTACAGTGAGGACAGTCTTCATCATTCTGGGGACCAACAATTGGTATCAGAGCGAGGCGCGGGTTCGAGTCTTCTGGCGTACGCTGGGGGGGATTGTTGGGAATACTTTGGTATCCAGCGTCCTCACCTTCGACTCGGGAGAACGTAACTGGCCGGGCTTAACATCCCGACCCGCGGCATCCTATTGGTGCAGCCCCTCATGTCCGCCTGTCGCTTAGTACGGGGCTCTGCACTGCCACTAGAGAGTGGTTAAATGAATTGATTTGGACTACTCATACCAACAAGATGCATCTTCTTTTCTGGTAGC
This sequence comes from Orobanche coerulescens, assembly GCA_033398695.1. Lineage (NCBI taxonomy): Eukaryota > Viridiplantae > Streptophyta > Magnoliopsida > Lamiales > Orobanchaceae > Orobanche > Orobanche coerulescens. Next base: position 8,271,625 of record CM065807.1, on the reverse strand, counting down.
CATCTCATAGAAACTCCAAAGTTAAGCGTGCTTAGCCTGGAGTAGTTATGGGATGGGTGACCCCCTGGGAAGTTTCTCAGGTGCGCGTGAGTGAGGACAAAACGCGCTAGAAAAGACTCGTGTTGGTACAGTGAGGACAGTCTTCATCATTCTGGGGACCAACACCTCTTTTACTAGATGAGGATAATGAATGTGATACATCCCCCAACAATAGCAGTCCTGAGTTTGATGAGGTCCCTAGCTCTACTCAGGTTACTGTGCTGGCTCTTAGGGTTCACAACCCTATTTCTAAAGAATTGGAAACTAATCAGAAAAATAAGGAAGACTTGAGAAGAAGTGGTAGGCTGGCCCCCAAATCCTCAAAATGATCAATACCATGATTTGCAATATTAGAGGTATGGGTAATCCAGCAGCACAAAAAGTTTTAAAAAGTTTACTCCATGACAACAAAATTAATATTTTGGGCATTATTGAGCCTAAAGTTGCCCTGAACCCTCAATTTTTCTGTAGACTTCTTGGATTTCACTCTGTTATTGCCAATGTGAGTAACCATATTTGGATTTTTAATGATAAAAACAACCAAGTCCAGATTTTACATAATACAGCTCACATGCTTCATGTGAAAATCACATCATCTTTAACTTCAAAGCCCTTTTATTCACTGTGGTCTATGGTAAGAATACCAGAGTTGAAAGATATCAACTTTGGGATGACTTACTTAGTGTGAGTCGGCACAATGTACCCTGGATGATTGGGGGGGATTTTAATATTGTTCTGAGAAACTCTAAAAAGAAAGGTGGGGCTCCCCCTATCCAATCTGAAATGGATGACTTTTCTGATGCCATTATGGACTGTAATCTTTTTGAGGGTGGTTTTTCTGGTAGCCCCTTTACTTGGTATAGTGACTCTATCTGGCAGAGGCTTGATAGGATTTTGTTCAACTCTGATTGGTTTGATCTTTTTCCCTCTCCCTCCATCTTACATCTCCCTAGATATACTTCTGATCATCATCCCCTATTATGTAATTTTTCTGATGTTTCTGTGAAAATTAAGCCTTCTATTAGATTCCAAAACATGTGGACCAAACATCATCTGTTCATGCAAATTGTTAAGGAATCTTGGTCTATTCCTACCTCCACCAGAGGTATCCATAGGCTTCCTTTGAAACTAAATAGATTGAAATTCACCCTTAAAGACTGGAACAGAAATCAATTTGGTAATCTTTTCAATAATATTGCTAATGCTAAAGAGCAGGCTGCTACAGCTGAGCTCAATTTTGATAATGATCCCTCCCCCTCCAATTCTGTCAAACTTAAAAATGAGAAATCTAATCTGAATAAAGTCTTTTCCATGGAAGAAGACTTTTGGAAACAAAAAGCCAATATCAAATGGACTCTTGAGGGTGAGAGAAACACTGAATTTTTCCATAATTTGGTCAAAATTAAAAGAAGCAAGGGTAGTATAAGACAGATTACCTGCAATGGTATCCCTGTCTCTGATCCCTGCCTTTTTGAACAATCTGTCATTGACTACTTCTCTGGTTTATTTGCTGATAATAACCCTCATCTGGATAACATGATGAGGACATCATCCCCAAAATCATTTCTGATAATGATAATGATATGCTTTGTGCTACCCCAGACTTAAATGAGATTAAAGTTGTTGTTTTTAATTTAAACTCTAAAGGGTGGCTGGACCTGATGGATTTAATGCTTTTTTCTTTCAAACTTGCTGGGATATTATCTCAGAGGATGTTCTTGAAGCTACCACTGATTTTTTTAGAGGAGCCCCCCTTTCCAAGTCTTATACTTCCACCACCTTAACTTTAATTCCCAAAACTGAATCTCCTTCTTCCTGGAAGGATTTCAGACCCATCAGCTTGTGCAACAATATTCAAAAGATCTTTTCTAAAATTATGGGGCTTAGATTGAGCAAACTTCTTCCTAAACTGATTTCCCCTTTCCAGTCTGGTTTCATTAAAAATAGAATCATCACTGATAATATTTTGGCTGCCCAGGAGATTACTCATGATATATCCAGAAGCCCTGATAACCTCATTGTTAAACTGGATATGGAAAAAGCTTATGATAGATTGAATTGGAACTTTCTTTATCAGGTTCTTTCTGGTTTTGGATTTGCAAAAGCTTGGATTGATTTAATCAAAAACAACATTTCCAATTGCTGGTTTTCTGTGCAGTTAAATGGATCTCCTGTTGGTTATTTTAAATCCCAAAGAGGCATTAGACAAGGAGACCCACTTTCTCCCATGCTTTTTATTCTAGCTGCTGATTACCTTTCTAGGAGCCTGGATAATACTTTCAAAAGGAACCCTGAGATGTTTTTCACTATCAGGAAAAAAGTTGATGTTAATGTTTCCCATCTAGCCTTTGCTGATGATGTCCTTATTTTCCTTAAAGCAAATAAAAACAACATCATGCTTTTGAAAAATTGTTTGCATAAATATGAAGATCTTTCTGGGCAGCTGGTCAACACTCACAAAAGTCACTTTATTCTTCATAATCCTAATGCTACCCTGAATGATCTTGTCCACTCCTGTACAGGTTTTAAGCCCACTGCCCTCCCCATATCTTATCTGGGTGCCCCTCTCTGGAAGGGGAATCAAACCTTTGATAAGTTTAGAAATCTTATTTCTAAAATTCAAAATAAAATTCAAAGTTGGAACCACCTTTATTTGACCACAGGGGGGAGAATGGAACTTATTAAAACTTCTCTGAATTCCATGTCTTTTTATGTGCTGCAAGTCCTTAGACCTCCTAATAATGTGATTATTCACTTGGAGAGGTTGTTTAATAGATTTCTTTGGGGGTCTAGGGAGAATAAGAAAAAATTGCACTGGTGTTCCTGGAACCGCTTGTGTTTTCCTTTTCAGGAGGGAGGTTTGGGTTTTAGAAACCTCAATGATATCATTAAGGCTGCTGAAATTAAATTGTGGTGGCGTTTCAGGACTAATTCTAATATTTGGTCTAATCTTCTCAAAGCTAAATATTGTAAACGGCTCCACCCTAAAATCATTAAAATCAACCCTTATGATTCCACTATCTGGAAAAGAATGTGTGAGGTAAGGAACCAGGCTGAGGAATGGATTTTTTGGGGGATTGGCAATGGGGAGATCTCTTTCTGGCATGACAATTGGTGCTTCCTTAGCCCCCTTTCTCAATTCGCCCCTGACACGAAATCTAATTTGTTGATTAATAATGTGTGGAATGACAATGGTTGGGATGTTTTTAAGTTGCAGGCCTTGATTCCTAATGATTTGTGTGACCTCATATGTGCTCTTCCCACTCACGGCCAGGTTTGCATTCCCTTTTGGAAATTAAGTTCGAATGGCATTTTCTCCTTCAAACCTGCTTGGCAGGCCATCAGGAAGTCTCAAAACTCTTCATTTATTTTATCCAGAATCTGGAATAGTGTGATTACCCCTACTATCTCTCTATTCATTGTTCGTTTATTGCATAATTGGATCCCAACCCCTGATGGTCTTCGTAACAGGGGTATAAATGTTACTAATGATGGGTGTTTTTGTTGTCAGGGCACGGAGGACATTTCTCACCTATTTATCACCGACCCGGTTGCTAAGTCCGTTTGGGCTAATTTTTCGTTTTTAGCTGGAATTGACCTTCTTATTTCTGATAGTATTGGCTTGGTTTTATCTAATTGGTTTAACAAAGGTTTTGGCTCGTGCCACATTTTTTATATCATTCCGGTCCTTATTCTGTGGTTTTTGTGGTGTTCCAGGAATGACAAATGTGTCAAAAACATTCCCTTTACTGCCCAGCGGGTCATCAACCGGGTGTGGAAGTACCTAGCCGCTATCAAGATGGTTGACAAGATTAATTGGAAAGGCGCCCCCATTTTTTGCGATCTGTTGGGGATTTTTTGTTGTAATATTAGAAAACCCCCCAAAATTATTTTGGTTTCTTGGATTAAACCCTCCCCTGATATTGTAAAATTGAACACTGATGGTGCCTCAAAGGGGGCGGCGGGGGCCCGTGATCATTTGGGTCATCCCATTTTCGCTTTTCACGAATATCTTGGGTATCAAACTAACAGATTCGCCGAAGCACACGCGGTTTGGAGAGGTCTTGAGTTTTGTCATGACAGGAACATCCGGAAAGTTTGGGTCGAACTCGACTCCCAAATTGTCCTTCAAATAATTTCCAAAAAAATTAAAGGACCTTGGCACACCAATCACATTTTTCATCGCATCCAGTCTCTTCTTAACTTGATGGATGTTAGTCTTTCGCACATCTACCGGGAAGGAAACGTCGTGGCGGATTACTTGGCTAACATAGGGTGCGAGAAGTGCAATTTTGAAATGTATAATGTTAGTGATATTGGGGTGTTGTTACGGGGTTACCTTAGACTCGATAGACTAGGTATCCCGTACATTAGAGCTAAATAACCCATTTTTGGTGTTCATTAGTATTATGCTAGACCGATGAGGCAGCTGCCATGTAGGTGGGTTGGCTCCACCATTTTCTTCCATATATATATATATATATATATATATATATATATATATGTGTGACCTTTTTAAAAAAAAAAAAAGTATAAGTCGATACCATGTCATTGCCCACGTAGGGGACTTTAACCGAATACAATAAAACCGTTCAAATTCCGATACTCAAACAATATAAATGACCAAACATAATTAAAGACTCGAGCCTCATAATCATGCCAACCCATCCTTTGCGTGCATGTCCCGTGCCTGCTCCTCAGCTCTTCCGGTACCTGAAATGCATAAGACGTATTTCCCCCATTTAAGGTGTTAGCATTCGAATAGCTAGTACAAGTACACAATTACACAACATTATATACAAATACGATTTTTACACAGTCATCTCAAGCAGAAATCATTTGCCATAGATATTCCGGAATACTACATTGGCAATCAAATCAGTTTTCAATCATCACGATATCACAAAATCACAATTGGTATCCCATGGCCGTACCCCTTAGTATCGACCCCCAGACATCCCGTCGAACGCTCCGGGTGGGATACCACTTCCGCGGCCGTACCCCTTAGTATCGACCCCCAGACATCCCGTCGGACACTCCGGGTGGAAGTTCACCACACACGCACCCAAGTCCACTTCCGCGGCCGTACCCCTTAGTATCGACCCCCAGACATCCCGTCGAACGCTCCGGATGGAAGGAACACAACTCACGCACCCGAAAACCACAATTCATCAATCATTTTGAAAACGCAACATACATAACGAAATGTAATACATGTACTTGCCTTGGTTAACACGACGTGAAGAAAAACGGTGAACGGAAAGGTCTTGGCCCGAATAATCTTCACAAATCCGATCCTAACACAATAACGATAAACAACCAATCTTAAAACTACGAAAACGTAGGAATACATCCTAGTTCTACCCACTGGAACAATTCATCGAACATTACTAGGGTATCGTCGATTATAAGTGACGAACAATGGAAAGTCGGAGTTTAAAACCACAAATCCTCAATAAAAATGAAGGATTACGAGAATACGATTGAAGTCTAGCAATAATTCATGATAATTCGGATTAAAAGAGTCAAATCACAAGAAATCCCCAAAATTTCCCCAAAATCTCAAAACAAGGGTTTCAAGGATTCTTACCTCGATTCGGATGGTGGAAAATGTTAAGAACTTGAAGAATTCACGCAAGGAATGCAAGGATATTAGTGGATGATGATATTTGGTCAGAATCGGCCCTAACCCTCATCTGGAATCGCTCAAAACCGAAGAGAAGAAGTAAGGATGGAAAATGACGAAGTTGGGCTATTGATGTCCTATATATATAATACATTGTTAGCGCACACTAACCATCAAGCATAGCGTGCGCTAACGGGGCATACAGGCAGTCCAGAAGCAGCCCGGTGTCGCTAGCGTGCGCTAGACAGGTTTAGCGTGCGCTAAACACTACCCAATAGCGTACGCTACTTAAGCCTTAGCGCACGCTACCTGATGGTCAGAGTACAGAATATGAATTCAGAACCCCCACTGCCCAATATGCTGAAATCGTTAACGCACGCTACGAACTCCAAGTTAGCGTACGCTAACCACACAATGATAGCACACGTAAGGAAACCAGGAGTAGCGTGCGCTACTCGAGCAGATCGATCTTGCCGCGATACATTCTTTGCGAGCAGCACAAAAATCGAAATGCAAAGCAAGGCCAGAATCCCAGAAACACAAACACGGAATATTCAAAACGACAGAGTTGAGCACTGAAAGAAAATACAACTCCGGCCACCGGAGAGTCCGTAATACGACAAAGAAAGTGAAATTCCCTAAACTTATGGGAAATTACAAAAATTGCCCAAGTGCCCGAAAATCACGATACGACGTCGGATTAACAAACCGAAAGTCTCAACGCGACCAACTCAATCATACAAACTTATGCAAACCAAGAAACAACGAAAACGAACGAGTTTTACGAGAATCGAACGTACATGTGACAAGATATAATTCAAGATAAAATTACATAAAAACATCCTCGAAACTCGTCCAAACGGAAAAACTCCAAGAACAAAATAGGTTCAGAATCCCAAAATAGTAACAAGCGAGTCGTCCAAAACGAACACATCCCAAAAATAGAAATTACCAAAAATAGAAAGTGCGGATATTACATGTATTACGTTGTAATATTTTCCAACATTTTAAATTGGATTTAATTTGATTAAAATGAATATTTGGAATATTATTTTAAATGGGAAAGATATTAAACGAAAATACTATGTTTGGCCGGATTACTTCGAACGAATTGAAATGGCGATTATTATTATTAATTGGATTAATATCATTAAAATTGAATAGATTAATTTTTATATTTATTGGATTAATACATTAATTGATTATTTTATTTTAATGTCATATATATTAATTGGATTAATATTGTAGAAATTGAATAGATTAATTTTAATATTAATTAGATTAATATATTAAAATTAATTATTTAATTTCATTACCATTACATGTTGTGTGGAATCCTTATGTGATGGTGATATAGCTCGTGGGCTTAGTTTTGATTTGTTGGATGCGATTGGGCTGTAAAGGCCGTTTCGAGCCTATTTATTTTTACTAGAAAATTTGCATAATAGGATGCATTTTTCAATGATGTAATTATTTATTTGGCTATGATGAAGACCGATGACAACCGATCGAGAAGATGAAGAATCGAAGACTGTTTTATTTTTCTTTATTGAGTCATTCGCTTGGCCCAGTACTTAGGAAAAAATCCATGAGCTATATGTTGGTAGTAACTAGGTTACTATTTACTATTTTTCATTTTGAATGATTGACAAAACAAATGCGCTTATAAATAAATTAATATGCAAAGTGTAACATTAATCGTGAAATTCTCCCGACCACAAACAGACTAAGTTTGAAAAAGGTTACGAGGTTTCCTACCCTCCATCAAACTTATAGAAAATTGATACCCGAGCTAGTGTGCTATGCTTCCGAGTTATCGGGGTAGTACATTTGGCAGAGGTTGAAAAATTCTTGGGTGCATTAGATGCCTTCGGTTGATGATAAATTTCGCCCCTAGAAACCTGATAGGTTGCCGGGTGAGATTCATAGTCAAACTGATAGAAGTTGATGGTCAACAACTTAGATATCCTGGATTGCCAAGAAACCTGATAGGTTGATGGCATGAAGACTAGGGGTAAAAGAAGATCGAAACATCCGTTGGACGGGTTGGTGTTGGACACCACTTTGCAGAAATTAATAGGCAAGAAACCTGACAGGTTGCGTTTGTTAAAATTTGTAAAGAACTCGATCACCACTAAGAAATCGATCTTACCATGACTCCCGGGTTATAACATGGGAGTGTGTAATTCTGATAAAATTAGTGGGAGGCGAGGTAAGAATTATACAGGCCCTTAAATTCTATACTCGGTCATAATAAAACAAGTCACTAATTCAGTCTTGTCTATATCAATGCAGAGAAACGTAAATATATCTCTCTAAAATGTCAAAGGACCCACTTGAAATATTACTTGAAAAGAATCTCCTAACTGGCCCCAACTTTGTTGAATGGTTGCGGAATCTGATGATTGTACTCAGTATAGAGTCTCTGGGATACGCCTTGGAGGTGGATATTCCACCGACTCCAGTCCGGACTAGGGGTAATCAGGAATAGATTGACGTGTATGAAAAATGGGTCAAAGATGACGTGTTGGTCTGTGGCTTTATGATGGGCTCAATGACTAATGAGCTGTAGAGAGCGCACGAGAAAATGACTTCTGCTAGGCAGATTCTCGTACACTTGACCGAGCTTTATGGAGAGCACAGTAGGACTACTAGATATGAGATATCGAAGCAGTTATTCAGTGTTAGGATGAAGAAAGGGGAGAAATTGGGAGACCACGTCCTCAATATGATATCTATGATTGAGAGGCTCGAGGTGCTCAACTTTCATATGGATTTATCCCTTTAAATTGATCTCATCCTTCAATCTCTGCCTGACTCCTTCATGCAGTTTGTAATGAACTTCAACTATAATGAGATTTCATGCACATTAGCTGGGCTAATGAATAAACTGGTGATGGCATAGTCTAACATGAAGACTAAACCGAGGGAGGATGCTCTTGTGATTTCTTCTGGGCCTCAGAGGTCCAAGAACAAGAAGAAAAAGACCAACGAGCAGTATAAACCCAAGAAAGGGGTGCAAAAAGGCAAGGGCAAGGCCCAAAAGGTTCAGAAGGTAGGCGGTCCAAAAACTACCGACAAATATCTTGAATGCGGTGAACTGGTCCACTGGCGTAGGACTTGTCCCAAGATAAATGGCGCATCAGGTACGGAACTTTTCGTTTTTGAAACTAATTGTTCCGCTACTGTATATTCTGCTTCATGAATTCTAGATTCAGGTGCTACTTCTCATATTTGTACTATGAATCAGGATCTGGAACGAAGTAGGCAGCTTGAAGCTGGGGAAGTAATGATCACAGTTGCAAGCGGACAAAGTGTCGAGGCAATCGATATTGGATCACTCCTACTGCGTTTAGAATTTGGTTTTATTTTGATGTTAGATGAAGTACTTTTTTTGTCCAAGGGGCATAAAAACATTGTATCCATTCCAGTCTTGGACCGGAAAGGATTTTCCTTCTTCATTGGCAATGGTAGTTGTAAAATTTATTTTCAACATAAATTGGTTGGCACAACTACGTTGTTGAATGGTTTATATCATCTGAACTTACAAAATAAATCAACAGTGAACACTATAACTAGGAAACGTGGCAGGCAAGATACTAATCAAGCTCTTAAGTGGCACCTTAGACTTGGTCACGTTGGTCAGATCAAGGTTCACAAAATGGAAAAAGATGGACTTTTAAGTCCATTGGGTGTAGAACCCTATCCAAATTGTGAATCCTGCCTTAGAGGCAAGATGACTAAGTCCCCCTTCACAGGGACATTTGAAAGGGCTACTGGAAAACTTGGGTTGGTACATACCAACATTTGTGGTGCTTTGGAAACATCCTGAGACGGATATCAATATGTCATAACGTTCACAGATTATCATACTAGGTATGGGATTGTGTACTTGATAAAACATAAATCCGAAGCCTTTACTAAATTCAAGGAATTTAAGTCCCTAGTTGAAAAACAGAGTGGATGTCATATCAAATCAATTTGGTCGGACTGAGGTGGCGAATATATGAGCATAGAGTTTGATGAGTTCCTTAAGGAACATGGAATAGTTTCACAATTCACGCCGCCAGGAATCCCACAGTTAAATGGTGTTTCAGAAATGAGAAATCGGACTTTGTTGGACATGGTCCGCTCCATGTTGAATTACACTGATTTACCAATTTACCTATGGGGGTATGCCTTACTTACCGCTGCCTATATCCTTAATAGATGTCCTTCCAAAACCGTTCCTATCACTCCGCATGAGATGTGGAAGGGTAAGAAACCAATTCCTAATCATATAAGGATTTGGGGATGTCCACCCTATGTCAAGAAGGCTAAGGTGGACAAACTGGAAGCGAGGTCCGTCAAGGGACGTTTCATTGGATACCCAGAGGACTCGATGGATTATCTATTCTACATTCCATAAGATCATAGGGTCGTTGTGGCTTTACAAGCGCACTTCCTTGAGGATGAGTTCATTCAGGAAGGTGACTCGGGTAGAAATATCTCTTTAGAAGATCATAATGAAAGTCCTGAGGAGACATCTGATCACGGATCACGAACCGAACATATTGTAACATAACCTCCACTTCGAAGGTCTGATAGGGTGTCTCACTTACCTGAGAGGTATGGCTATACACATGTCGACGAACTGGGTCTCCACGACACACCTGACAGCCGTGAGGACGACCCTGTCACCTATGACCAAGCGACAGTGGATGTGGACTCCGAAAAATGGCAAGAAGCAATGGAAGCTGATATAGACTCGATGCATGCCAATCAGGTTTGGACTCAGGTAGATCTACCAACTGGCATAAAGCCTATTGGAAGTAAATGGATCTATAAGAGAAAGACTGATGGGGATGGAAAGGTTAACGACTATAAGTTCAGGTTTGTGGCAAAGGGTTATACAGGATCGATTATCATGATACCTTCTCACCCGTAGCTATGATCAAGTCGATTCGCATGATGCTTGCCATTGCTACCCATTACGATTATGAAATATGGCAAATGGATGTCAAAATGGCTTTTATAAATGGATACCTCGAGGAGGAAATCTATATGGAACAGCCTAAGGGTTTTGTGTCCAAAACTAATATTCATAAGATGTGTAAGCTGCAACGAGCCATTTATGTGCTGAAGCAAGCTTCTCGGAGTTGGAACCTTCGATTTGATGAAGCAGTCAAAGACTTTGACTTCATGCGAAATGAGGAGGATCAATGTGTTTACAAAAAGGTTAGTGGGAGCAACATTACATTCTTATAGTACTATATGTAGATGATATTCTACTTATAGGAAATAATGTAGCAATGCTCGGCACTGTGAAAGCTTGGCTTTTTAAAACGTTCTCCATGAAAGACTTGGGAGAAGCTTCCTATATTCTAGGGATCCGTCTTTACAGAGATAGACCGCGAAGAATGATAGGAGTTTTCCAAGCTCTCTATATAGATAAGATCCTGAGAAGATTCAAGATGGATGAATTTAAAAGAGGGTTCCTTACCATGCGACATGGAATTCATCTCACCACGAAAATGTGTCCTCAAATTGAGGAAGACAAAAGAGAGATGAGTAAGGTACCATATGCCTCGGCAATGGGTAGCTCATGTGCGCTATGTTGTGTACGAGACCGGACTTAGCCTACGCTATGAGTATGGTAAGTCGATTTCAAGCAAACCCGGGAAGGGAGCACTGGACTGCCATTAAGAACATTCTTAAGCACTTAAGAAAAAATAGAGATATGGTTCTTACTTACGGTGGTGGAGAACTGAAGGTGATTGGATTCATCGATCCTGATTTTCAAGGAGACAAGGACGACTCTAAGTCGACATTTGGGTATTTGTTTACTCTCAATGGAGGACCAGTGTCTTGGAGAAGCTCCAAGAAAAGCGCTACTGCAGATTCCACCTGCCAAGCAGAGTACCAAGCTGTCTGAGAGGCTAGCAATGAAGCATTTTGGATGCAGAAGTTTTTGCAAGAACTTCAAGTGGTGCCTAATGCGGAGCTGCCTATATCACTATTCTGTGATAATGATGGAGCTGTCACCCAAGCCAAGGGGCCAAGGGCTCACCACAACACCAAGCATATAGAGAGAAAGTATCACATCATTCGAGAGATGGTTGAAAAAGGATATGTTTCGTTGCAAAGAATAGACTCAGAAGACAATGTCTCTGACCCGCTGACTAAGCCGTTATCTCAGGCTGTCTTGGAAAGACATCCGAAGAACATGGGTATTGGATACCATGATGTATGGCATTGAGTGCAAGTGGGAGATTGTTAGGAATATGCACTCGAATGCCACTCAGGGGATGAGAGAGAAGGGGCATTGTACTTGTAATTATGGAATTATCAAATTAAGGCAATATGATTCATTCACTGTTTATTGTATTTCAAATGCATTCTTGATTTGGTAAACATTGAAGTGAAGTCCATGTAAATAAAAGTGAACATTCCATTCTCGTTATCGGATAAGAAAAAATGCACTGAAAATGTTTAAAGTTTATTTACGTAAACCGTTCGCAAGTCGATAAACTTAATTGGGCATTAAGTTTTGAGTAAGACTTGTATAACTGATGCTACGACGTGTGCATGTCTTGATAGCATAGTTATAAGTATATTGGTGGGACCAGTATACTCGAACACGACTCATACTTGATTCAGTCACAGTATTCACTCTTGGAGAGTCGATGACGAATCGAAAGGTTGTGATAGTATACGTGGACCTTTGACTTGAGGGTTCAGTAGGAGATGTTTCTATGACGTTTAGTTTGTCATTAGAGATACGGTTAATAATAAATAAGATCATAAGTCTTTGGCCAAAGCATTCTGATCTAGTCGTATTGGATACACTATTAATCAGTCGGTCTAGATTTGCATTAACACGTGTATAGTGTCTAGTCAACAGTAGGGTTTGACTTTATCGTGGCCCGAAGACTTGACCGGGACATCTGATGAAGGGTCTATACGTATATGGTATTCACGACATAATGGTTCTGGAATGATCCCTTCATTCGTTCTCAGTCGGGAGTTCTGATGCGGCTCATTGGTTTGGCTAAGTCTTGCCGCACTCATTGGTTCCTCCCAATGCCGGCTGAGACGGACCTACAGAGTCGCGCATCAGGATCGTTTACGGATAGATAAGAATTTATCATCTCTCTATTAATATTATATATTAGATATCCAATTATGAATTATTGGATAAATCAAATATCGGTCTTATGAATTGAAATTAAGTTACTGGGTAATTAATTTAATTCATAAATAATATTTCTTATAGGAATATATTTGTATTTGATATAACTAATTAATTGGATTAATTAATTAGTATAAATACATTAGAAATATAACGGAGTGTATTTAACGGATTCGTTTGACGAACGTCCGGTACACGAGCCGAGTGACTCGGCCCGTTTCTTGGAAATTTCCTCATGGGGCCGCCCCACCTCGCTCTCCACTTTGTCTTGGTGTTAGAGGTGGCCAAAAAAACCGGAACCGGGAACCGAACCGTGAAACCGGATCGTATAGGACGGTTCTGGAACCGGAACCGTGTTAGACGGTTCCGAACCGGAACCGAAACTGTGTCCAGATGGTTCGATTCCGGTTCTAGAAAATGTAACCGGCGGTTCCCGATTCGGAACCGTAACCGAACCGTGGAACCGCGAACCGTTCGGAACCGCCGGTTCACACGGTTCTGGAACCGGGAACCATTGAAAAAAAGGGAACCGGCCGGTTACATTTGTTTTTTATTTTTTGAAACCAACTTTGCAGTGCAAAGTTTGCACATGGTGCCAGCCTGGTCCAGGCTGTTTTTTATTTTAAAGTTTGCACAAGTTTGAATCAAAGCATTTCACAGTGTTTCTATCCATTCTGATATTTTCATTCATCTGTTGAACTACAAACCGACAAAAAGTTTAAAAACAATTCATCGTCGAGATAACTAAAAAAATTACAGCGAGAATAATTTAACTACACAATGTCAACAAAAATATGATTAATAACCAGGTTGTGGAAAAAAAAACGAGGAAATGGGGAAGTTTTTTTTTTCCCGCGCCTCTCTATAAGAATAGAGGGAATGAAATACAAAATGATAAACACAGAGAAATAATATGATTATTTAGTTTATACAAAAAGGTAAACAACCCATTTTATAAAATACAATGTGATAATCTGCCAAAAAAAATTCATAAATTTACTAGGATTGCCCTAATCTCTTCTATTTCTTTTCGGTTCTTTTTCAAAATTGTTTCTTTTATTTTATATTGATTATTTCATTATAAAAACAATTAAAGTGAACTTAAAAAAAATAGGTTCGGACGGTTCGAACTGGGAACCGCCGGTTCGAAACCGGAACCGGAACCGCCGGTTCCTGGTTCGAACCGAAACCGTAGCACTTAGTTACCGGTTCGGTTCCGGTTCCCATTTCCGGAACCGTGGAACCGGCGGTTCGGTTCCGGTTCGAACCGAAACCGGAACCGTGGCCACCTCTACTTGGTGTGATATTTTATTTTATGTTGATTAGCATGTTGTTTTCCTCACATGCTTCCAAATGAGATGATAAGACTTATCTTATCATATCTCACCTTTCGTCTTTAATATCAACATAACAACACACCACACACACAACATCATCTTCCTTGTGTGTATGCTGCCAGGCCGTGAGTTAGAAGTGGAGAGAGTAAAAAAAAATTTCCATCATGTTCTTCATCTTTGAGGTGTAAGAAAAGCAAGAAAAAATAAGAGAGAAAAATTCCTACAAGTTTCCCTAGCCGTGTTCTTGGAGAACGGAGTCTCGTTGATTTTTCCGGTCAAGTTCCGTCGCGTGATCGCACTTCCGGTGTTTGGAACAAAGGGAATTCGTGTTCGTATTCGGGTTCGTGATCATCATCAATTTACGAAGATAATATCAAAGGCTTCAAATGTATGGAACTTTGATCCTTTTATCTTCGTCTTTTTTTTTCGTATATACGTTATTTGATCGATCATGTTTGAGATTTTTTATTGTGTATTATTATTCCGCTGTGTATTCGATTTTATTTCCGGAATCCCAACCGTAGTTCCATGTGCCAATTGCGTAATTTTATTATATTTATTTTAGCACACTACCTTTTTGAATTATGAAAGCAATTTACTTCACCAAGTGGAATTTATTGATAATTTCAAGTATTTAGAGTATTTTTGGAATTAGAAGAGTTATTTGGGCCATCAGACGGGCACCCCATTGGAACTTGGGCCTTAAATCTTGTTGCAGCCGCTAACACTGGGTCGTCCAGTGTCAAACAGACAACCAGTGCAGATTCAATTTCGGGATTTATTTACTTGGGGCCTAAGAAAAGAATTAAACACAACCCTAATGACTCATACCAGGTATGCAGGCTCCTCACGCCTATATAAGGAGGTCAAAGAAGTTGATAAGAGATCTATCATCACATCCATACCACATCTTACACATCTCTCTCCATCTTAATTTTTTATACATCTAGATCTCCCACCATCGAGCCAACACAAGCGAAAAGGGCAGCACCAAGACGGACGGAGGAGCATCATCGCAACCGGGCAGAGAAGGAAATTAGATCTACTTAATCGATTTTATTTCTCTTATTATTTATGAACAATTCTATGTTTTTTCTAGCCACCATGTCCGGCTAAATTCTTTATTCCAGTTTTTAGGAATGTTTGAACTCGTATCTATGTTATTTATGTTTTAATCCCGTAGCATATTCTTGACTTATTTCCCGTGAATTATCTTTATGTAATTGAGCAGATTTATTTATGTTATAATTCACTTTGATTAGTTTGGTCAACTTAATTAAGGTTTTTATATCTATTGTTAGATTTAGGGTTATATTACGTAATTGTTATAATTCTAGATCACAAGTAGCAACAAATTGGGTAGCACAAAATCAAGATCCCTTGGGTCGAGCTTGTGAACTCAATATCTTGTCTATTTCTATCGTTTTGGTTCCTAATGCATCTAAAGAACAAGATTTGAAGAGCTTGTTTTGAATCATTCGTCTAGATAGGTTTAATTGAAGAGCTTGTTTTGATTAAATAAACTTAAGAAATGATCGGAGTTAGCAGAGTTTGTTGTGGATTTCGGAATAGGAGTTCATTAGGAATTAAGAAAAGATAAAGCGCTGCATTAATTCATAAATTAAATTAGAACGGGGATAACGGAACTAAGAACGGGATATCAATCACAATCGTTTTCCTTATTAATTTTTTTACTTTCTCTTTTTATTTACCTACTTCTTACTTTATTTTATCTTGTTTACTTTAAATCAATCAAACCCCCCTTTAATATATCTAGTATTATTATATTTAGTGATATTATTTACTTAGTATTATTATTTTTATTTTCCAAAAATATTCAACTCAATAAGTACAATTAATTCAACTGTTCACTGTGGGTTCAACCTTTACTTACCAATACTACTATTTAGTATACACAAGTCACGAAACTTTATAAATAATTAATTTTGACGTATTGACAGCACGATCAATGAGGTTTAATTTTAATTTCTTAGGGCCATTTTTTTCTTATATTGTAGTTTTTTGTGTAATAATCACAAATTTAGTTTTAAATAATATTTGTAATTACTTATCAAACGATTGCAAAATAAAATAAATATTGAATATTCATAGTGTATAATAAAATAAATAAAGAAGAACTAGTGTAGAACCGTGAATAACTTCGCGGTATAAGACAGAACTTTTTATAATAATATTTATTTATATATATATTAAAGTTTTATATATGTGAATCATATATTAGATTGTAATTTTTTTATCTCATCTAATTTACATATAACATGTACTCCATCTGTGTGAATAGTAATGTCTCATTTGACTTTTTTCTAGTCAAACTAACAATATTTTGAACATGATGATTTATAATATTATAATTATAAAAATTACAAAATTATAATACTTTGATAAACATATATCATGATAAATTTATTTCAAATAATGTCACACCTGTTTCAGGAGAAAGTAAAAAGACTATAAATAGAGTCAATCAATTGTATTCATAACATTGATAGAGAGGCCTTTATATAGGCATTACAATGAGAGTCCTTCCATACATAGGATTCCTAGATAAGGTAAGACATCTAATAGGATCCTACTACCTCTAGAAGGGTCTAGAACCTTCCATCTATGTATCTACAACCAGTATTAGGTAAGACACATCACGGGAATAATAATTCCCGGAACACTCCCCCTGTGTCGAGCACTAATACAACAATGGTGCAGAAGATGTTGCCTTCATAAAAACCTATTCCAAGCCAAAACAAAACCCCATGGGAAAAATAAAGGCTTGATGAGGAAAAGATTGCAACGCACCAACATAACATGTCATGTATACTCCCCCTGATGTATACATAACGATTCACCCTGATGAGTACCTCAAATCATAGGAGTCGGATGCCAAGTTGCCCTCACAACTATACCAAGGAAAAACCCAGTGGGAAAAGTACCTCTTGGTCTAAGTTGAACAGAAGTACAACGCATCATTGTATGGATGTTCTCATAGGTCGCATCGTTAAAAACCTTACCAAGTGAAAACCCAGTGGGAAAAACAAACCTTGGTTTAAGGACAAAAAGAGCGCGACACATCCAAAGTGCAGAGTCGCTAAAGACTTATCAATTTTTCTAAAGTCTTGACCTCCATACACTAAATCAGTCATAACTTCTTCGATTCAATAGGCATCAACGAAACTGTAAGAACTTATGAAAACTAGACACCCATAGCTTTTCATTCACATACAGTACGTAACCTAGATCGACCTGAGCAGATCACAAAGCTCTATCGAAGTTGACTTAGCAAATTACCGGACATATCCTGTCCTACTTTGCAACAATAGTCATATGTCACTCAACATGATGGATGTGATCAAATGGTTGGTTTCCTTAGAAAGTAGACACAAACCTTTCCAATTGTACCAATTTCACCATTTTCCAGCAAGTGAGTTGCCCTGTAGGTCATATGGGAGATAGACCAACACATTCTGGGCAGATTCGGGTATCAGTTTTCAAGTGTCCTTTTTATCGAGATAGAGCGAGCTTCAAGCTTCTTGTCAATCATAGACATTGCGTGAGCACATCCTAGGCCATCGTCACATTGGCTTTACCGGATTATTACGAATGAGTACATTGAGTCAAACATGAGTACATAATACCGTACTTTTCTTAAGACTGCATCATCACTTAAGTGAGCAAGGTCTTATTATGACTTCAACTAGTCATTGGGAATCATATAGGCATTACTTTATCGTCTTTTAGGGAAACCGTCCCTTAGATTGCCTTAAACCGATTGATGAATACGCATCATCAAGTGTCCCCAAGATCTTTTCATTCTTAACTTTGGATTTAGCGGAATCTCTTAGTCTCACAAGAGTACATCACTATAAACCCTTAGTTTTACACGCAAAAGCTTCATATCTCTTCCAAATCAAGTATATACTTAGTATGCGTTCCCGACAATCACTTGTCGACACGCTCCGTGGTCAGGAGCCACTTTATTTGAGTCTGATCCACCACGAGATCCTTCCATCACTTAACTTAGTTCCCCACTAAGATAAGATTTAACCACAAGCTGCACGTCAGTTTTTGGGAAACTATCTAACTGAAAAGATAGTGGATGCTATAACATCCATTACGATAGCACAACTAAGTTTCGTGTCATCGTAGTCGATTCCAGTGCGTTCATGAGAAACCTCGCGCCATGAGGTGAGTTTAACTCCTTCTCTAACTCGCTTTAACAAAGTATACGGATAGATCTTATCTTTGCAGTGTCGGTACCACTTCAACAAAGGGCTATCACTTTGTTTATACTAGAGTCGCATATGTTTCCATTTTAGGTCAAGGCTACAACGTTGTAGATTTTCAACGAAGTATGTTCGATTAAACTCACATTCCACGTCCTCATGAACTGGCTTTATTCATAGAGTACTCTTTATGGATTGACATTCATTGAGGTGTCCCCCAATAATGACTATAATCCAGAATCACATGAGATAGATGAGTTCATTTGATCAGATGATCAAGTTTCATGTACCAAACTCGCATACATTCTTAGCGAGAGTATTTATCGAACCAAATGGCATCCCAATACTCGATGAGATCCACGGACTAGTAACACCATCTACCACAATTTGTGGTGTTACCATATCACCATTTATAGGTGACGAACGTCCATGACCGGACACAATCCTTGCAGACATGTTTGCAGCATGTATTTAATCTCGTCACTTTAGGGAACTTGGTGAGGCACAGTAGGGACAAACTACGATAATTTCAAGTCGTTCTACTCGAACATGATCGTTCGCATCTCCCCCTAACGACGGGAAGACTGGCTCATCAAAGTGACTTACGAGATCGTCTGCCAAGGTATATTTTAAGCGGACTATGAGTGAAAGTGCATGTCATACTCATCATTTATAACCCGTCATAATGCGTTGTGGTGACGCACTTTGGCAGATGAACATGTGGACGATAAAGGTTTTCATTGTTAACACGATCCAGTTAACAAAATGCATATGGTTACACTTGTAACTAAGCATTTGAATGATGATAGGTATAGGTGAATAGGACATGTTGACCTATGCTACATAACCGTAGCTACTGGTCTTGAAAATCCAACAAAACCGCCACCATGCACCACCGGGATCGAACATGAAGAAACGATTGAACCGATGATAGGCCGTTGGTTTTATCGAACCTCTAGTGCTTTCTTGAAGAGTTCACTCCCTTCACCAGCCTCAAACACCTCAAAATTTTGTGAGCATGTATAAACGGGTGTTTAGGATTCCAAAACCATCAACCTTGTGGTCAAAAACCGATCGAAATGACATCGAACTGGTTGTTGGGACGGCTGGTGGTATATGAAAACTTCATTTAAGTGGTTCACCTCCTTCCAAGTCTCCAAATGGCACCAAAATTTGTGAGAAGGTAGCCTTGGATGTTAGGAAGTACTCGTTAAAATTTCACTTTAAGACTTGGTCTAAAAGTGGGTGAACCGACCTTTATAATGACTGGTCCGCAAGTTGGACAACCATAAACTCAGGTTTCATCAACTTATCAATCATTGTCAAAGGAACAACATAACATATAAATGTTATCACTTGAGTATGACCATTTGTGAACACCATCATAGCATCATAAGCCACCCAGGATAATACTTATGATCATGTATGTATAAGGACTCGATGAAAAGGGAGGACTCAGCATCATGCTTATGCGAGTCGCTACATTATTCTCTTTAGCATAGGAGGGTGTCATCTCCTAATCGTGCCAAAGAATAGGCTTTAATCAATGAACATGGCTAAGAAGGATTATTGGGGGGGTCTTTAGCGTCACACATGCTTATGAAAACAAGACGCAGATGACATAAATATCATCATCGGTCATGAGCCATGCTCACGACTCCACCAACGTACTTTGGTGTCTTTGATCCAACTAGTTTCTTTGTTTAAAGAAAATAATGTCCATGACAATACCGTGGTATATGGATCATCAAATTGTCCAAATTCCGGACTATTAAAGCCTAAATGTGTCAATGTCCCAATACATCTTCTGGTTATACAAACCGATGCAAGTCGGACCATATTGACTCATGAATATTTTCTTTTCACATATCCAATACAAGTGATGCATAAGATTTTATTCTCATAAATCACAATGAGATGCTATGAGTGATACACTTTGACATATATATCATCGAGTCATAACATTACCGTTACCGACAATGTTCATTTTTTTTCAATTGTTGGTTTAAAATCAACAAAACGGCGACGTCAAATCGCACCCAAAACGTGGTGTATGCAACAACCACAAATATCGACTTTCAGCAATTATCCGTGACTCCCCCAGGACCGTCACACAGTTTACTTCGACATCCGAGAGTGATACCACCTCTCATTGTCTCATCCACCGCAAAGTAGCGTGGGAGATAAAGAACCCAAATACCCAATTCCCCAAAAAAAAAATTCCCAAAAGAGAGGAATTGAAAAACGGGAACTTTAATAAAATCTTACGGGTATTTGATTCTATATGTGTGCTTTAATCCTGTAAAAGGATGCTACATATGGCTTCTCTGCATAGCGTGCATGCCGTCATGAGTAATATATTTTCCTATATACCACGTAAAGCATAAACATAGTTAGATTCATAAACATACAAGTTAATGATAAATGAATCATGAATTAGGAAAATAGAGAGTTGAGAAATGCCCGGATAGTGCTACTGGGCTCGATAATTCGGCCGAAAAAGGACTCGAGCGCGGCGATGCAGCAGCTCGGTATTGGATGAGGTTGGATCTCCAAATTTCCTCGTAAAAATCTGCTTCTGTTCGGCAGCAGATTCAGTTTCCAATACTACTCAGAATTCGATCTCCACCGTTGAATATACAGATATTTGTTTTGGGAAGTTGTTGTCAAAATTTCACACCGATCCGACGGTTAATGAATCGGGAAACATGATTTTGGTACGACTGCGCTGTGCAGAAAATTTACTCGCGGAAATTCTCGTTTCTCGTTTTTTTTTCTTTCGCGTACAGTTTCATCGAGAAATACTGCTCCGAATCAGATCTTCACCGTTAAATTTGTAGTTCTTGCTACACGGGTGAGAGAATAAAAAAAAATCTAATTTGTTGGATGTCGGGTCGGCGAGTTGCAAGCTGGTAGGAACTGACACTAGAAGGCAGGCCCGAGGTAGCAGCTGGTCGGGTCGATCGAAGCGTGTTGGGCACGGGAGTTCTGAAATCTGGACTTGCGAACGGGCTCGACGACGAGCCGGGATCGAAGCAGCGGGCCGATTTAGCGTGAGGCGGGCGGCTTGGTGCGACACAGTGTCTGCACTGACGGCCCAGGCAGGAGCGGG
The DNA here is from genome assembly GCA_033398695.1 of Orobanche coerulescens. Lineage (NCBI taxonomy): Eukaryota > Viridiplantae > Streptophyta > Magnoliopsida > Lamiales > Orobanchaceae > Orobanche > Orobanche coerulescens. The sequence goes on along the minus strand of CM065807.1, from coordinate 8,250,105 downwards.
AGTGGCGGCGGTGGCAGAATCCGTCTGCGTAGTCGGTGAAAAGACAGCCAGATGCAGTGAGAGGGCGCGCCGGGTCGAGTCTTGGTAGCGCGGGGTTACGCGCGACGAAAGGGCGAGCGGCGGCAGTGTCGCGGGGGAAAGAAAAACGAGCAGGAGCGGCGACGGTTGGTAGCTGCTAGGGTTTGCAGGCGTCACGGCGAGGGGGCGACGGCGGCGGCCGATCTAGGGTTTCTGCCGAAAGTTTTTTTTTTTTTTGGACGATTTTTCTCGGTCTCAGTGATAGATTACGTGCTGATAACGTGTTTCAGGAGAAAGTAAAAAGACTGTAAATAGAGTCAATCAATTGTATTCATAACATTGATAGAGGGGCCTTTATATAGGCATTACAATGAGAGTCCTTCCATACATAGGATTCCTAGATAAGGTAAGACATCTAATAGGATCCTACTACCTCTAGAAGGGTCTAGAACCTTCCATCTATGTATCTACAACCAGTATTAGGTAAGACACATCACGGGAATAATAATTCCCGGAACAACACCATAATTAAATATATTTATTTTATAATTTTATAGTCAAAATTTAAAATGTTTAGCCAAGAAAAGGTCAAATGGGATATCTCCCCTATATACTAATGCAGAATACGCTGAGCCTAAGTGGCAGCTTCTCATGCTTCGGCTGCCACATGTCTTCTGCTGGTGCTTCGTGTGGTTATGTGTCAGCCTTTCATGCTTTAGCTGACACATAATCAATTACTGGCCTATTATTATTGCATTAATTATATTATAATTATACCTCAAATAACTCTACCTACCTTATTAATTTTTACAAATTAAGAATGTGAATTATGAATAAATAGAAATTAATTATATTTACTTAAATATTTCACATTTTCATTAATTAAATATTATAAATCCCAAACAAAAAGAAATTTAATTTATATATTTCCACTAATTAATTAATTTATATTAGTTAGTCACTATAATTAGGTATATCAATAAAAGAAATATCAACTCAAATGAAAGATACTTGGGAGTATTGCAAAAGAAGTGTTGAATATATATAATTAAAAAGATATTAGAAGTCCTAATTAATTAAATAAATCGAAATAATCTTATTAAAAAATATTACTGAAAATGTAGAAATAATAATTTTAATTATTATTTATAAATAAATCAAAGAAACTATGGAATAGATCAATTAGTATATTTTAGTTTTAAATCTTATTTAATTAATATAAGAAACAAAAGAAATGAAAAAACTCATATTTAGTAAATTATATAATTACTGATTTTATGAATTTTCAAAGAGATATTTCTAAATATATAAAAAATTAAATTTAATAATAATATACTAATCCGTATATTCATCTTTGTACAAAGTGAATTTCAGGAAAAAAAATGATCTCTTAAGTGATTTTTAAGTGATTTTTTATTTTTATTTTTAGTTTTAAAAGATTTGTTAATTTATCTACTTTTGAAATCAACTCTATATTTTTAAAATTTTGGATTTTCTTTTGTATTTTAAATTATATCCAAATAATTTATGTAACTTTTTTTCAAATATAGGGATTAAATTATCTCCTTTTTGGTCATTAAACAGAGATCAAAGTTAATACTTAACGATTTGGACCATTTTGGCAAAAAAAGGACCAACTTATGTCCTTCTCTTGATCAATGTAAAATGTGCCAACTCTAATACTTATATATATATATATAAACTGTTTGAAAATAATATCATATAAAAATTATATAAAGTTTCAACTGAACCAAATGTCACTTAGATTTTTTGTAATACAAATTTCACAAATTACTAAAAATACTCTAATTATTTTTCTCTTCTTTTGAATGTCAAATTTCTTGAATTTAGTACTCTTAAATATGAAGTTCAATGCCTGAAAAGTATCTTATAACTGTTCCCGGCTCATCTTATATTACAAACAAAATCGGGCATTTTTTACCTTTAAAAAATGGGGATAATTTTAATTAGGCTAGGATGTGGATGTAGTTTTCTTATCTAACCCCGCGATTGGTACATTTACAATAAGTCATACAAGTAATTCACTTATATATATGCTACGATGATGCTGATTCTTTTTTTTTTGGGCAAATTGGGAAGTACTTAATTTTAAGTTACAAGTCATAATCTTCTTAATTTGTAATTCCAAAACCTATTTTAAAATGAATATACATATAGTTTCACTTCAACCAAATGTCGTTGAAAGTTTTTGTAATACAAGTTTCAGAAATTACTAAAGTACTTAAACTCATTTTCTATTTTTCTAATATAAAATGGGTAGAGTTTAATACTCTTAAATATGAAGCTAAATGTTTGAAAAAATATCATATAAGCATAAATATGCCGTTTCACTTCAATCAAATCAATTCAGTTTTTTCTTTTGTAATTTTCTAAAATTTTAAGGTCGTTTGTAATTAGGATAAAATTTTGATATATATTTCTTAACTTATCCAAGCTATTCTTATATTACAATGTTAAATTTCTTGGTAATTTTAAGGCTAGGACTTGGATGTAGTTTTCTAAATTAACAGATATATTTATAATAGGTCATACAAGTAATTAAATTATATATACTACTATTATATTTTTTAATTACAATTTGAGAAGTGCTTAATTTTAAGTTATAATTCAAACTCTCTTATGTATTTCCAAAAGCTTTTTAAATTTCAAATATTACTAAAATTACCATTTTCACAATTATTTAGTATAATTCTACATATGAAGTTGTACCGAAGGATAATGCGTATATCGTTTATTCAAGTATAATCTCATCTTCATTTTGGCATCATTGCAAACTCATGAGACTGACCAAGAATATGAGATTAATTATTGGACAGACAATGTCATCTCACCATCTACAAGAAATTAAGGACTCTCCGAATGAATCCTCAAAATTATAGATGTGAGTTGAGTGAAGAAGTAAGTGAGAAATCTTGATTGACATTCTTGATATTTACTAAGCAAGAATGCCGAAAATCATATTGCAGCCATTGTTGAAAGCACTATCATTCACTTATAATTAACTTTCCATGAAGTAATTTTCGAAGAAAGAGCAATCCTGACTCCAACAAATGACATTGTGGAAATAGTAAATGATTAAATGATGTCTATAATTTAACAACAAGCAGATATATCTCAGTTTTGATAGTATATGCGAAGTCTATGCGACCTCTAAAAGTAAAAATCAAGTATAACCAATGGATTTTTTTTAATAGCATCAAGTGTTCTAAAATTTCAAATCACATCTTGAAATCGTAAGTTAGAGTTTCAATTATGCTAATTCAAAATATGGATCAATTATCAGGATTATGCAATGTCACATCATTAATAATTATCCAAATCCATAACCGTATTATTGAACAAAAAAATTCGGGGAATAATTTTGAGAGTAAGTATTTATTCCACAATTGATATTAAGCCCGTTGGATGGCAGATTACCAATTAAATTTTAAATACGCTAGTTTCCATTTATTATGAGTTTTGCCATGACTATATTTAAGAGTCAAGGTCAAACGCTCTCTCATGTCAGTATGTATCTTTCAAGACCCGTATTCGATTATAGTTAGCTTTATGTGGCCATATCAAGAGTGAAGATCAGGAAAGACTAGAAATCTTTTGTTGCGATAGAATAGTGTAATCACAAACAGAACAAATAGTGTAGTTTATAAAGAAGTATTATGAAATTTATAATGAACGATTTACATATTATATATTTACATAAGAGGTCTTTTTTGCGTTCCGTGTAATTATACAGGTGTTATACTAGATATTATTCGACAGGTGCAGTATTATTTAATGTAGATTTATTAATTTTTATGTTAAAACTTGATATTATTTCCAATAAAAATTTAATATTATTTCTTTATTTAGATCATTCAAATAGTTAACCTGCTTTATTTAAATTCATTGAAATATAAATGTATTTTCCAATTTTAATTTATTCTAAAATTATGAAAAAAGATAGGAGATATTTTAGTTTCAATTGGACTAACGGGAGTATAAAAGTAAAGGAATTATGTGGAATAGAAAGAAATAATATTTTATTGATAGGTGGGTTGGATTAAATTGTGAAGCCGTGGAGGTAGTCTTAGATTTTTTGTCCACAAGAAAATTTTTTTGACCAATATTACCATTAATTCTCTCTCTATATATATATATACACTCCTAATAAATTATACTACCATATATATATACATATTCTTTATTTAAGTAAGTTGGTGATATACATTTAAGTTGGTAGTTTAAATTTAATAAAAAGAAGGGAATTTAAATCAATAAAATAATTTATTTTAGTGTTGCCAAATGTAAGAAATAAGCTAAGATCAGACGATAGCACTAACAAAAGGAATCAGAAAATCAATTATACATTATTTATGCATTGTTTAAAAAAAAATCAAGAAATTCAAAGATCGAACACTGCGAAAATAATATTATTATCTAAAAGCGTTTAAGGGATATATTTTCCAACAAAATACCCTTCTGTGGCTGCCAGTAGTAGAGTACCAAAAGCCTCACCATGAAGAATAACATCATTAGATAAACCAGCAAAAAAAAAAAAAAAAAAATTTCAGACCAAAATAAGTAAAATGTTACAAGAGCCAATGCCACGTGGAAATAGCTGGTAAGCTCATACATTCCCAACAGCCACACGTTTGAACAAATCGCCGGACAACCTCGGCGTCGGCACAGCTTGAAGTGGAGTCCTCATGTAAGTAACCGTCCCCGGTTGCTCCACCATGTCCATATCCTCCAACCTGACCCCATCCGGCGGGGTCCAAGTAAAATGGTGCACCATGTGACCCAACATGGAACTCACCAAATTGATCGCCAGCTGCGCACCGGGACAGATACGCCTTCCTGACCCGAATGGAAGTAGCCGGTAATCGGTCCCCTTCATGTCCACATCCTCCTCTTGGAACCTCTCGGGACGGAACTCAAGCGGGCTTTTCCATACGGATGGATCCCTGGCGATGGCCCAAGCGTTGACGCTCACGGTGGCGCCTTTGGGGATGTCGTAGCCACCAATTTTGACATTCGTCTTCGCCTTGTGGGGGAGCATCAGCGGGGTCGGTGGGTGCATCCGGAAGCATTCTTTCGTCACGATTTGTAGATAAGGGAGATTGGGGATGTCGGCCTCGGTCATAATGCGTTCCCTACCGACCACACGGTCGAGTTCGTCCTGCAACTTTTGCTGCACTCTCGGGTTCCGGACCATCTCGGCCATTGCCCACTCGACCGTGATGGTGGTGGTGTCCATGCCTGCCGAGATCATGTCCTGCACAAGTTGGTGATAGTTAGAAACGGAGACAAGTCAACAAATTATTGTGAATAAATTAAATTAAAAGATAAAGATTCTATTTTATTAATTATTTTAAAAAAAGGGGAAGAAAAATTTTGAACAAGGGTGACCCAAGAACTTTTTTTTATTAAATTTACCAAAAAAAAAAAACTTTAATCCTGTATTTACACTTTAATACTTCATAACAAAAACATTTCAACCCCCTGCATTTGCAAAAATAATACAATTATCCTGTTATATCTAAAAGATGATCAAATCTTAAGGGTTGTTTCTGTATTTTCCAGACAATTTATGGGTTTGTTTTGCAATTAAACCAAACATCTACCTCAGGGGAGCTGTTATAAATATAATTTTCAACAGCAATTCACAGGACGATATTTCACTATCAGCCCATCAAGTGTGTGTTAGCAAATTTATAAAGTTAAGGGGCTTTGGACTAATTAATGCTATCCAAAGAAACAACTTAAGGATCTTCAATAGATGAAGATATATACAAACAAAACCAGAGTAAAGAGATACTAAGATTGTATTTACCCAAAGGAGGCCGATAACAGAGTCTTCACTCAAGTCATACTGACTCTGAAGAGTTAGCAAGGCGTCGACAAAATGGCTCTTGGTGTTCCCAGTTTTCTTACGGGCGGTGGTGTGTTCTTCCATGATCTTCTTAGTAAAGCTATCAGCACGTGAGTCGTGCTCTTCTAAAGCCTCATTTTCTGCCTTGAACAAGAAGCGCAGCCACGGGAGGAACTCGGCAAACGATTTCTTCGAACCCAACTTGATTCCGTTGTTTAGAATACCCTTCAACTCCTCTCCCTGATGATCAATTACTCCATTCGAGTCCATGAACCTCTTCCCAAAAGTCAATCGTGTTATGTGAAGGAATGCCATCATGCCCAAGTATTCACGCAGAACCAGTGCTTTGCCCTTGTTTTCTGCACGTGGTTAATGAAAGCAAGATCACTTTTAGCATTTATACTAAAGTTCTCACACACACACACACACACATACATGAATATATATATCAACTGCATAAGGAAAAGAACTAAATATATAAATGAAAATCAGGTGAGCAGAGACAATTTTCTCATTCACATTTGACATCCATGCACCTGATATTGGGGTTGTAGCATTAATCAAGCCACCAGCGAGCTATTTGGATATTGATTCGATAAAACCTCGTATAAATTCATTTAATAAGGCTCGTTAAAATAATGAACCCAACTCAAGTTTGGCGACGTTTCGTTCATTAGCTAGTGAGCAGAATCATATTTTATACATGTAATTACGATAACTAGAAAAACATTTACCAAAACTTACTTGTTTGAAGATTTTAGTAGATATATTTCCATATTAATTAATTTTGTATTAAGTTAAAGAATGATTTAATTTCTAATTAATATTAACTGAGCTCCTTTGGGCTCGATTAAGCTCAACAGAACCTGTGAATTAGAGTAAATTGCAAAAATCGTCCGGCCAAATTGCACGTTTCGTTCTTGTGGTTCATCAAGTGCAAAAATCGTCCTTATTTTGAACTGTTACGTGCACTTTTGGCCCTCCATCATTGCAAAAATCGTCTGTGGTTTGCCAAATTTCAAGGTTGAAGGACTAAAAGTGCATGTAACAATCAAAATAAGGACAATCTTTACGACGAAACGTGCAATTTGGCCAACCACAAGAACAATTTTTGCAATTTACTCTGTGAGTTGTCAATATATTCGATATACTAAATTCGAGCTCGATAATAAACGAACCAAACTCAAAATCATCAAACTCAACTCGGTTCAATTTGATTATTTGAAACATGAAGAAGAAAAAAATGAACGGACTCCCACAAAACTTCAATTGCCTACTCTAATAGACTATTAGTTCCCACTCGAGTAAAGTACCTTTTTCATCCTTGAAAATTTTTTTTTTACCTTTTTAGGTTGCAGTTAAACCTGGTGACGTGGGATAATGATGTGGTCTTTTTGCATATGTGGAATCACATGTAGACCTCGTCATGAGCAATCATCTGAGTTTCAACAACTCCTTGTTCGATATCCCAAATCGTGCAGGTCGTGTCGATGCTTGAGGTTCCGATTCTCCGCAGCTCCACCTCGTTCCAATCGAACGAAGTTAGCGGAGCTGAATATTCACTGGTTTTACTATTGTCGAGCGTGATAAATGGCTCGACTGAAGATTCCTTTACTTCCCAGAGGCGGAGGAAGTCCTCGGAGGAAGCGAGGAGGTTTTTAGGGGCTGTGGGGGAGGGGTGTAACTGTAACTTCGTAGGTGGGTAAGGGTGATTGAAGGAGAGAGAGGGGATGGGCTTGATGGAGGAGGAATCTTCGGAGAAGGAGAGTATGTCGATGCGGTTGTTGAACTCCTCGATGAAGCTGCCGACAACGATGCGTTGGCGGTTGGCGGCGGAGATGGCCAAGGCGTAGATTGGGTAGGAGGAATCGTATGCCACCACATTTTCTGATTGGGCATGAGATTCATGGGTCGAATTGTCCATCGGAACTGGGGAATTCGTGGAATTTTGGGAGGAGATTTGGCAATTAAGGTTTGTTTTGGTCTGAATTTTGTCCCAGTTGGTGAACGAACATTTTAGTAGGGTGTTCAAAACCGGATTTCCGGACTTTCAGATATCCGAAAGTTCGGATAGTAGATTTTGATATCCGATATCCGTATTCAAAATTTCGGATATCCAAAATTTCAAATACGGATATCGGATATCCGAATAACCGGAAAAAATATGAATTTTATTCGGATATCCTTATATTCGAAAAAAAATTCGGATTTGGATATCGGATATCCGAATACCTTCTATTATTTAAAATACAAAAAAATAAAAAATTTAGAATTTTTCGGATATTTCGGATATTCGAATATCCGATTTTTCTGAAAAGTACAATCGGATATCTGAATCCGAAGTTCAGAATATCCGAACTTCGGATATCTGAATTTTCGGATATTCGAATTTTCGGATATTTCGGATCGGATATCGGAAATCGAATATTTTTGAACACCCTACATTTTAGTTAGAAGGGAAAGCGCTCTTCCTAAGCCGTTACTTTTCTAAAACTCACCTTCCCAATATTAATCCACATCATTATGCCACGTCACCCAAGTTTAACTTGGCAACTTTAACGGTGGTATAACAGAAGGACGAATTAATCCTCAAATAGGTTGATTTAAGGACAAAAAGGTAAAAAGAAATAGTTCGAGGACGAAAAAATAAAAACTTAAAAAGTTCCAAGGATGAAAAAGGTACTTTACTCGTTCCCACTCTCTATTATAAGTTTGTCAATGTCCAGATTTTGGCTCCAAAAACTAAAAAAAAAAAAAAGATTGATTTCAATATAATTTTCTCTGCGCTTTTACACAAATATGCCTAAGATTTTTAATATTCCCTTATGCAGATCAACCCATATCTAACAAGCATTCTCCCTCACCTCCCTCATCTCCCCTACCATCCCCTCCCCCCCTCCCTCACACACACACCATCTTGAACCAAGAAAGGGCTATAAAAGAGGAAAGGAAGACTGAAGCAGCTTTATTATTCTAACGTGTTTGAAAGTTGCAAGTAGCTCGATCAAAGCTCGACTCAAGCTTCAGTCGAGCTCGAGCCAGTCATTTAACAGTCGAGCTGAGATCGAGCTCACTTATTGTTAGCTCGATGGCTCATCGAACCAACCGAGCTGGGCTATATATATTTTTTATAATATTTGTTTTTTTTACCTTTTTTAATTTAAATTTGTAAGAAAAATAGTTCAAGCTGAGATGCTCTACTCCAATCGGAGCTCGAGTTCAAGTATAGTATATATTTACCGAGCCAAGCTCGCGCCAAAATATATAGGCTCGATCGAGCTTCAGTCGAGCATGAGCCAAGCTTATTTTTTCGAATTGAGCTCGAATCAGGGCTAGTTCAAGATCGGCTCAGCTCGTTCGTATAAATTTGCTGAGCCAAGCTCGTGCCAAAATATAGGCTCGATCGAGCTCCAGTCGAGCAAGAGCCGTATTTTTTCGAGCTAAGCTCGAGTCAGTGCCACTTCGAGCTCGGCTCAGCTCGACTGCAGCCCTATTACCAGAAATACAACACTTGCATCAAAATCAGTAAATCGTACCAAGAATACATCATAATTCAGAAATTGACAAGATCTAATCAACATATAGCAATAAGAACAATAAACTCAAGTTAGAAGGCTAATTAACATTAAATCCTTACCAGGCTTAATGGAGTCCTTGAAAATCGACTCCACCATGGCAGTAACTTCATCCTCCCTAATCGGCCGTAGCGCATCAATCCTCTTCATCGAGAAAAGCTCGAGCGTGCACAATTTCCTCACTTTCACATAGTGAGGCCCGTAGTCTGACCAAATCAAATCCATCCCATTTTTGCTGAACTTAGCAATCTGGCGGGTCCTGTTCCTGTTGGCCAGCTGCTGGTCGTTGTCTTTCAAAACCTCTTTCGCCAGCTCAGCTGAGTTCACCACGATGGTGAGATGCGAGCCGAAGTAGACCGAGAAAATCGGGCCGTAGATTTGGGACCACTCCGTGAAACAACGGACGAGGACGGGTTTTAAGTCGTAGAGGTTGCCGACGACGGGGAGGGGCCGGGGGCCGGGTGGGAGCTTGAAGCGGAGGCGCTGGAAGAGCTTGTACCCTATCAAAATAGTGATGAAGGAGAGAATAATGATAGGGAGAGCCATGGCTATAGTAGAGGGTGGTGGGGGAAGAAGGTATATATATAATATTTGAGGCAGTGAAATGTGGTTAGTTGGAGTATGCGTGCGTGCGTGTAGTTGGTGTTTGTTGATGGGTGGTTCTTGACTCTTGAGGTAAATATCTACCATAAAGAAAAAGGAATAATGGACAATAATAGGTGGCCAGTGGGCCGGGCAGAATCGGGCTGGGCCGTGATCGCCGGAGAGGTCTCATCAGCTTAGTCTCCTATAAATAGGAGGCTCACAACAAGTGTCAAAGCATCAGGCGATTTTACCGTGAATACAGTGCAAAATACACACAGAGAAAGAATAAAAGACTCATCTGGCAATCACTTACACATTCATAGTGATATTCATATACACTTATCATACATCCCAAGCAAGAACTCACAGATCTACATATCTGGTTCTTCCGGCAATCTACACGCTCTACAGCTTAGATAACTAGAAGTCTTTACACTCATTGTAATAGATTCTAACGTTAATATTTGTACTCGACGTTATATTTATTAATAACATCTCGCGAGAGCATTCAAGCCCGGGATTAACAACCCCGACAAATCTTGTGTTATCTATTTTCTCACGGAAGTGTTCTCGCATTTGTTTGTTACTCGACCATTCCAGCAATACTATCTTCGGATAATATTTTGGGTAACAACATCCAATTTCCCCAAACATAAAATTCAGCACACGACTCTAAAGAAAGGAAGGAAGAGAAAAAGAAAAATAAAAGATAGTAAAAAGTCTAGAATATGAATCACCGGGCTAATGGGGGAGAAGGGCTTCCAGCTGCTCGGTTCGGTCCTCCATCCCATGTTTCTTGTGCACCTCCGTCGCATTAGCTTCAACATCTTGACGGCGATCTCGAACGGGCGGCGCTTGGGGCTGATGTCGACTGAAAAGAGAGATGGAGAAGTTAGGGGTTGCAGAGTAAAAAGAAGATACCGAGAAAGAGAAAAAACGGAGAGAGATAAAAAGAAAAAGAGAGAAGGAAGGGAATAAAAATAAAAATAAGGGAAGTAATAGAATAGAAAAAAAAGGGATAGCATAAAAAAAATAAAGAAAGGTAGAAATAAAATACGAAATGCAAGAAATAGATTACCACTTACCTAAAATATAATTAGCAGAAAAAATAAATAATAAAAAGAAAATTGGACTAAAAAAATAAAAGAAGTAAAAAAATTGGGTTGCCTCCCAACAAGCGCCTTTTTTTTACGTCGTTGGCTCGACGAAGAACTTCCCTTTTTAGTGAACACACCAAGGAGGTTTTGGTATGGGTCTCAATAGATGTACGACTGATGACTCGTCTTCTTGAACCACACCAAACTTTCTCGGAGTGTTTATTGAAAACTTTCCTCCCTTGAGATGCTCATCGAAGGCTAACTCTGGTTCACTTTTTCCATATAATTCCTCATATATTGGCTGTAATTCTCTTTGAAGCTCCGCAAAACTATTTTCTTTATCAGCCTCCAAGTTTTTAGTAAGCACCACTTCGAGTCTACCCCTGCAATGCAACCCAAACACTTCCTCGACAAGAGGGTCAATCACGCTTAATGTAAAAAGAGAGCAATCTTCCTCAGGAAATTTTATAGCATCATAAATATTAAATCGTACGATTTAGTCATCAAATTCCATCGTGAGAGATCCCTCACGAACATCTATTTTGGTATTGGCGGTATTTAGAAATGGCCTTTCTAACAAAATAGGTGTTGAATTTGATGACTCGTTTTGCATATCAAGAACATAGAAGTCGGCTGGAAATACAAGTTTATCGACTTGGACAAGAACGTCCTCAATTACCCCTTCGGGATACACAAGGCTACGATCCGCCAATTGTATAATTGTCCTTGTTTCCCGAAGAGATCCTAGATTTAAGGAGGTGTATATAGAGCGTGGCATAACATTTATTGATGCTCCTAAATCTAGCATAGCTCGTTCAAAACCAATATTTCCAATCCGACAAGGAATAGCAAACATACCTGGATCTTTCCGTTTTTGTGGCAATTTCTTTTGGAATACCGCGGACACATTTGTTGAACTGCGTCGAGTAAGGGAATGTTGATCTCAACCTTTTGGAATACGTCGAGGATTTGCTTCTCTTTATTCACGACCGCTGCCTTTTTGACCCTAGATGGAAAAGGTAACTCGTTAGTCTCAAAAGGAGTAGTTTTAGACGAATTTACCTTCTTTGTCAGAATTACTGCCTTTGAGTCTTTGATTACGCCTTTGGGTGTCCCATTGTTGATCTGTTCAGTGAGTTTTTCCTCCTCTTTTTCAGATTCCTCCACTTTGTTAGGCTCTCCAAGCTGCTTCCCACTCCTTAAGGTTACAGCACTCACGTTCCTTGGGTTCAGCTCAGGTTGTGATGGCAATTTTCCACTATTTTGGCTCTCCATGCGGCTTATCGTGGTGGCTAGTTGACTCACTTGATTTTCGAGAATTTTAATACTCGATTTAGTGTCATGCTGGAACTGATTCATGCCCTGTTGTAGCTGCATAGTGTTTGCCATAAGGGTCTTCATCATCTCCTCCAAGGATGGTGTCGGATTTTCGGTGGGCTGCTTGTAGAATTATCCCCTATTTTGTGGAGGTGCCTCTTGCTGGTTTTTACATCAAAAGTTAGGATGATCCTTCCATCCTGGGTTGTATGTATTTGAGTACGGATCATTCTTCCTCCCCGGACAAATGGTGTATTTACCTTGTACTCGACCTTGTATGATCTCGACTTCATGATGTTATAAATTGTAGATTGGTTTCCCGTAATTGTGCCCTTATGTTTTTATATATCTTCAAACATTGCATGCATGATTCTGCACGTACTTACGTACGCTACGGACTTGCGATTAACGTACGCTAAGTCTGCTGTGTAACGTACATAATGTGCTGAGCTTAACGCACGTAAGCTTTGTCAAGTCAATATCCGACAAGGGTCGGCGCGTGGGGACAGGATGAAGATTCGTGGAGATTGCCAGCGTGAACCTGGACGTTTTTCCAGCTCATGCAAGTCAACAGCTTAGCGTACGCTAATAGAGATTTTTAACGTACGCTAAGGTCCTATGTGTTACGTACGTAACACCCATAGCCTAACGTACGTAAGCTTTTGCCAGAAACAGTCCAGTGAGCTCTGGCCGAGCGTTAACGCACGCTAACGTTCGAGTATAACGTACGTTAACCATGTTACGTACGTAATAGTCTGTGTTTAGCGTACGTAATGGTTTAAAATCTATTTATAGAACCCGACCCTCACTTCATTTCCCACTCTTTCCTTGGCCGATTTTTGTGTTCTTGAGACTATCCTTCACCTCATATCCCTCATATCATCATCTACATCCGATTTTGGGAAGCCTAGACCGTGTGATTTAGTGATCAAGCTTCCAATGAAGAGTTTATTGAAGATCTTCTTTATTCTTACATCTCTTAAGGTATGTTACGATTCACCAAGCTAGAATTTACATTCTTAGCTATACTTTGAGCTTGTTTTGGAAATCATTGGATTAGTTAATGATCTTTTGAGTCCAGCACCATATTTTTGAGTTTAGAACCCGATTATACCTTGTCTTTCTTCCATTACTTAGAGTATTGATTTAGCCTCGGTGGATGAAAACCTTAACATGAAGTATCCTTAATTCGTGGGAGTAATAAGCATGATTTCCGCTAGATTTTCTGAACCCTTTTTATGTTCCACTGGTGTAATTCATGTATGTCAGAAGAATTTGTTTTGACAATGTTCTCCATGTTCCTGAGGGTAATATATCGACCAAGTCTTTGAACTCAAACCGAATCACCGTAGTGTCGTTTTCCTTGCGTAATATTCGAGCATGCTTGTCATCTTGAGTAATATTGGGGGTAGAATCATAATAGCCGATCATATGAGGATTTGGCATTTATTTCCTTATTAAAACACGAAACCTTCAATACCTTGTAAAACAGTGAACTTTTAAACATCGGTACTTCACCTTCGAAATGATCGTTCAGCTCTCATTAAGTGCCTTATCGTTTCCGGTTCAGTTCTTACCTAGTGTTCTAACCGTGAACCAACCTTACGTCACTACTTTACGATTCTAATATAAGTATTCGGTGATCGGACGCTAGTATCGAATGGTATGTTAAGTTCCTTGTATCTCTTTTTGGACAAGGTCCGAGCCTTGCATAGGGGTCGATCGAGGGGCGGTGACATACGGACGCGTGACATTTGTTGGAGTATTTCATTCTTGCCATTTTCGAGGCAAGTATCATATGTTGAGTTGGTTTATATTGGAACTTTGATCATGCATATGATTTTGTTCGTATTGTCGAGTACGAGATTAATTTCTTTGATTGCTTGTGGTATTCGTGATTAATTGTTCGTATGAATGGACATATTGAAATGCATATATGAATGCACGATTGCATGGTTTATATTGTAAATGATTCGAAGGGGGTCATGAGGATCTATGCTGAGGGCGCTGGATCGAATGTCCACCATGCGTTGGTCCGACGAGATCATCATGGGGATCTATGCTGAGGGCACTGGATCGTTGGACGGGTTTTCCACCATGCGTTGGTCCGACGGGATCATCATGGGGATCTATACCAAGGGCGCTGGATCGCTGGATTACCCTGTATTGTGTTGATGGAATCGTGAGGATTCACATCGTTGGATTCCGATGACGGAAGTCCGTTTTGCATGTTTTATGATGCACTAATGATTTATGTATTATGATACTTGTACTAGCATTGTTTTGCTAACCCCTTCGGGGGTGGACATTGTTTTGATGTTCAGGTAGCCGAGGAGCGGGGAGGCAACCACAGTACCGACATGACGATGAAATGGCTCAGTGATGTGGTTGAGGTTTATTGTTATTGTGATTTGTCTTCTTGGTTCACTTTAGTACTCGAGTACGTGCGTTTTAATAATGTCATTTCGATATGGTTGTATAAGTTAACCCATTGGATCAGTTGAATCAGTTCTGTATTTTGAACTTCAGTTGTACGGCCGGATTATATTTACATTTCTTTTATTTAGCCTTGTAAATCTTTATTTAAAGGGTTTACGGCGCTGTAATTATTTCGAATATCTCGGGGTGTTACAGAATATGGTATCGGAGCTAAGATTCATGGATATCTTGGCAGTCGGGTTAGTTGGGTATGTTTACGTTATTTGATTATTGGTCGTTTGTAACATCACTGCTGAGCCAGCATCGTCGTGTGGACCGTGGTTGTAAGTCTCCTAATCCCAAATACTACCGTTTTATTTAATTCCTGTTTTGTGAATATTGACGGATTTTATTTTAGAAAGTTTGCCCTGGATATTGAGTATTTGTGTTTACAGTATGTTGAGGGGAGGTCGTGGACGCGGACGTGGAAATGCGAGACAGGAGGATTCGGCGTCTACCCCAGAAATTTCTGCTAGTCGAACCGATTCCCATTCTGGAGGACAACAGGGATCAGCTAATAATAATGCAGATCCTAACGTGCCGGGAGTGCTTCAACAGGTGGTTGCCCAGATAAACCAGTTTGCTCAAGTTGTTGATCGCATGCAGACGGCGATGGGACAGCAGCATAACGAGGATAACTGGGGAGATAAATGGCTTACTGAAGTGGTCAAATTGCATCCTCCAAAATTTGACGGTTCTGCTGAGACGCTTTCTCGGGATCACTGGTTGAAGGAGTTAGAGAAGATCTTTGCGGGGATTAATTGTCCCAACGACAGAAAGGTTCCGATCGCCCAGTATCTTCTGACTGGGGAGGCTTTCGACTGGTGGGAGGCCATTCGACCTGAGGAGCATAATGATGACTGGACGGAGTTTAAATTAATGATGGAAGCACAATATTGTCCTCGCCTAGTTAGAGAGGCCCGAGTCCGGGAGTTTTTCTCACCACAAAATGAAGAGGCATCTGTGACAGACGTGATTAAGACTTTTAATCACCAGTTGACTTATGTGCGCCACTTGGTCATAACCGAGGCAGAGAGGATTTTCCATTTCGACATGCGGATGAAGCTGGAAATTCAGCAGTATATGTTCGGATTTGAATGTACCACCTTGCGACAGTATCAGGACAAAGCACTAACCTATGATATGAAAGAGGCGGCAGTAGAAAAGTCAACAGAAGCAAAGAAGCATAAAGTGTCTGGCAACTTCACGGAGAATAAGAGAAGTGGGCCCCGCAGGAGCCAGTCCTCATTTCATTCATCCAGGAGGCCTCCACATCCTTCGCGTGGTGGAAAGAAGTTCCGAGCAGCACCGACCGTTTCAGACGCAGGGAAGAAATGTTATAACTGTGGCAAAGCGGGGCATGTTCGACGTGACTGTTTCGCACCTACTGTGACCTGTTTCGAGTGTGGATAGGAAGGACATTGCACAACATTTTGTGGAAATGCGACTCGATCTTTTGGTACTCGCACTCCTGCACCGGTTCCGAAGGACACTAGTGTAAACCAGACGCAACAAAATGGTTTCCAGTAACAGAATGTTGGGAAAAGAGAGGCATCCAGCGCTGGGTCCGTTCCTCCGCGTATTTACAAGATGAAGTCGTCAGACGATCAGAACAAGATTGTTGCATCAGGTACGATTCAGATCCTTTTGCAACCAGTTAGTGTCTTATTCGATTCAGGAGCTACGCATTCTTTCATATCTTTGAACTGTGTTAATCGTTTGAAAATCTCGTGCTTGTATGATTGTGAACCTTATGTTGTGGGATTACCGAGCGGAGAGAAACTTGTGGGAACCCTAGAAACTAGAGATTTTCCAGTGACTATAGGAGGGAGAGATTGGCTATCAAATCTTATTGTAGTCGACATCCTTGGTGACGATTTAATTCTCGGAGATGATTGGCTCAATCGTTATGGAGCTATTTTGAATTACCGAAAGAGAGTCATTTCTATCATTTTCGATGACGGGTCTGAACATTTATTTAAGGGGTGGAGACCGGGAATCTCGGGAAAATTAATCGAAGCGATAAAAGCAGCGAGATTGCTAAAGCAGGGTTGTTACGGATACTGGTGTTATGCCATGAAGAAAGAAGAAGGAGTAGAGCTCTCATCTATTCCAGTTGTGAATGAATTCTCAGATGTATTCCCTGACGAACTACCTGGATTACCTCCGTAGAGAGAAGTGGAGTTCACTATCGAATTAGAGCCTGGAGCTGCTCCTATTTCCAGAGCACCATATCGTATGGCGCCCACCGAGATGTATGAACTAAAGAAGCAACTGGAAGAATTATTGCGGAAGGGTTACATTCAACCTAGCGTTT
Source organism: Orobanche coerulescens (assembly GCA_033398695.1). Classification (NCBI taxonomy): domain Eukaryota; kingdom Viridiplantae; phylum Streptophyta; class Magnoliopsida; order Lamiales; family Orobanchaceae; genus Orobanche; species Orobanche coerulescens. The sequence goes on along the minus strand of CM065807.1, from coordinate 8,232,846 downwards.
CTCCTTGGGGATCACCCGTTCTCTTTGTCCGGAAGAAAGATGGATCCCTCCGATTATGTATTGATTACAGGGAATTAAACAAAGTGACGATCAAGAACAAGTATCCTATACCTCGGATCGACGACTTGTTTGATCAATTGCAAGGGGCAAGGGTATTCTCGAAGATTGACTTGCGATCAGGATACCATCAGTTGAGAATTGAGAAATCGGATATACCGAAGTCTGCTTTCAGATCCCGGTACGGGCATTATGAATTTGTAGTGATGCTATTTGGACTTACCAATGCTCCTGCGGTATTTATGCAATTGATGAATCGGGTATTCTTAGAATACTTGGATAAATTTGTGGTCGTCTTCATCGATGACATCTTGATATATTCGAAATACATAGAAGAGCATGCCGAGCATTTGCATGTGGTTTTGAGCACCTTGAGGAAGGAACGGCTGTATGCAAAGTTTTCCAAATGCGAGTTCTGGCTTAGGGAAGTAACTTTCCTTGGGCATGTGATATCGGTGTGAGTTCAGTGGACAGAAGAAAGTCGAAGCAATCTTGGAATGGGAAGCTCCTAATAACGTGAAAGAAATCCGAAGCTTCTTAGGACTTGCTGGATATTATCGCCGTTTTGTAGAGGGATTTTCCAAAATTGCTCGTCCGCTCACTCAGCTGTTACAGAAAACTCAAAAGTTCACGTGGGATGAGAAATGCCAGGCTGGTTTTGATGAACTTAAGAATAGACTAACAACATCACCTATATTAGCGTTACCAGATGGGACTGATGGATTCATGGTATACAACGATGCTTCAAATCAGGGTCTGGGATGTGTGTTGATGCAGAGGGATAAGGTGATTGCCTATGCTTCTCGGCAGTTGAAACCGTACGAAGTTAATTACCCGACTCATGATCTGGAGCTAGCAGCTGTAGTCTTTGCTCTAAAAATTTGGCGACATTACTTGTACGACACTCGTTGTCAGATCTTCACCGATCACAAGAGCCTCAAATATATTTTCAGTCAGAAGGAATTAAATATGAGGCAGAGAAGGTGGCTAGAATTGATCAAGGATTACGATTTGGAAATCCTTTATCATCCAGGCAAAGCAAACGTGGTAGCTGATGCACTGAGCCGAAAACCTGTTTCTCTTCGAGTATTGGAAGCATTTACATCCCAAACCAATATTCAACGAGAACTAATCCGTGAAGGAATTGAAGTGTGGTCGCAAGGAGTCCAAGGGCATTTGTGTGTGATGGAACTAGCTTCGTCGTTGGTTGAAGAAGTCAAATCTAAGCAGTTGGATGATTCTCTGATTCTTCGATTATGTGACGAAGTGAACAAAGGGAAAGTCCCAGTATTCGTGGTACAAGATGATGGAGTTTTGAGATTTCAGAGTCGAATTTGCATTCCCAATGATGATGGTCTGAGACAGACAATTCTGAAGGAAGCTCACAGCGCGCCCTATTCTATTCACCCGGGCAGTAGTAAGATGTATAAGGATCTAAAACAAAACTTCTGGTGGGGAAACATGAAGAAGGACGTAGCAGAGTACGTTTCGAAGTGTTTGACTTGTCAGCAGGTTAATATTGAACATCAGCGACCTGCCGGAATGTTAAAACCGCTTCCGATCCCTGAATGGAAGTGGAAGGATATCTCGATGGATTTTATCACCAATATGCCAAGAACCAAGACGGGAGTGAACATGATTTGGGTTATAGTTGATCGACTAACCAAGTCGGCTCATTTCCTAGGAATTAAAGACACTTGGGGACCCGAGAGATTGGCGCGAGTATTTATTGCAGAGATAGTCAAATTGCATGGGACGCCGAAGACCATTATTTCAGATCAAGATGGTCGTTTCGTGTCGCACTTCTGGAAGGCAGTTCACAGGGCTTTGGGGACCGAGCTAAACTTTAGCACGTCTTATCATCCTCAGACGGACGGTCAGTCCGAAAGGACTATACAAACAGTAGAAGACATGCTTAGAGCTTGTGCTTTGGATTGGTCAACTGATTGGGAAATTCACTTGCCGTTGATTGAATTCACCTACAACAATAGTTGGCATGCTTCTATTAAGATGGCACCATTTGAAGCTTTGTACGGGAGGAGATGCCGATCACCCTTGTGCTGGGATGATTCTTCGGACTTGATTGGGACGGAACCGGAATTGATAGTCCAGACTCAAGAGAAGATATCCTTAATTCGGGAAAGACTGTTGACTGCCCAGAGTCGACAAATGTCTTACGCAGATGCACGTCGTCGCCCGCTAGAGTTCGACATTGGGGACCACGTACTATTGAAGGTGTCTCCTACATGAGGAATTTTTCGTTTTGGGAGAAAGGGTAAGCTAAGTCCGAGATATATCGGACCATTCGAGATCCTCGAGAGAGTTGAGGATTTAGCATACAGGGTGGCCTTACCACCATCGCTGAGTCATGTTCACAACGTGTTTCACGTATCCCATTTGCGGAAATATGTACCAGATCCCAGTCATATTATTGATTTCGATGAGATCGAGATAGCTAATGACGGCACCTTCGAAGAGAGACCAATCAAGATACTCGAGAGTCGAGTCAAACAGTTGAGGAATAAACCGATCTCCTTGGTAAAAGTTCAGTGGTCTCGACATGGAGTCGAAGAAGCAACTTGGGAGACAGAGGAGAGTATGAAGTCGAGATACCCGGAATTATTTTCGTTTTAAGTTTCGGGCCGAAACTTCTTTTTAGAGGGGTAGTATGTAATGCCCGGATAAATGGTGTATTTACCTTGTACTCGACCTTGTATGATCTCGACTTCATGATGTTATAAATCGTAGATTGGTTTCCCGTCATTGTGCCCTTATGTTTTTATATATCTTCAAACATTGCATGCATGATTCTGCACGTACTTACGTACGCTACAGACTTGAGATTAACGTACGCTAAGTCTGCTGTGTAACGTACGTTATGTGCTGAGCTTAACGTACGTAAGCTCAGTCAAGTCAATATTCGACAAGGGTCGGCGCGTGGGGACAGGATGAAGATTCGTGGAGATTGCCAGCGTGAACCTGGACGTTTTTCCAGCTCATGCAAGTCAACAGCTTAGTGTACGCTAAGAGAGATTTTTAACGTACGCTAAGGTCCTATGTGTTACGTACGTAACACCCATAGCCTAACGTACGTAAGCGTTTGCCAGAAACAGTCCAGTGAGCTCTGGCCGAGCGTTAATGCACGCTAACATTCGAGTATAATGTACGTTAACCATGTTACGTATGTAATAGTCTGTGTTTAGCGTACGTAATGGTTTAAAATCTATTTATAGAACCCGACCCTCACTTCATTTCCCACTCTTTCCTTGGCCGATTTTTGTGTTCTTGAGACTATCCTTCACCTCATATCCCTCATATCATCATCTACATCCGATTTTGGGAAGCCTAGACCGTGTGATTTGGTGATCAAGCTTCCAGTGAAGAGTTTATTGAAGATCTTCTTTATTCTTACATCTCTTAAGGTATGTTACGATTCACCAAGCTAGAATTTACATTCTTAGCTATACTTTGAGCTTGTTTTGGAAATCATTGGATTAGTTAATGATCTTTTGAGTCCAGCACCATATTTTGGAGTTTAGAACCCGATTATACCTTGTCTTTCTTCCGTTACTTAGAGTATTGATTTAGCCTCGGTGGATGAAAACCTTAACATGAAGTATCCTTAATTCGTGGGAGTAATAAGCATGATTTCCGCTAGATTTTCTGAACCCTTTTTATGTTCCACTGGCGTAATTCATGTATGTCAGAAGAATTTTTTTTTGACAATGTTCTCCATGTTCTTGAGGGTAATATATCGACCAAGTCTTTGAACTCAAACCGAATCACCGTAGTGTCGTTTTCCTTGCGTAATATTCGAGCATGCTTGTCATCTTGAGTAATATTGGGGGTAGAATCATAATAGCCGATCATATGAGGATTTGGCATTTATTTCCTTATTAAAACACGAAACCTTCAATACCTTGTAAAACAGTGAACTTTTAAACATCGGTACTTCACCTTCGAAATGATCGTTCAGCTCTCATTAAGTGCCTTATCGTTTCCGGTTCAGTTCTTACCTAGTGTTCTAACCGTGAACCAACCTTACGTCACTACTTTACGATTCTAATATAAGTATTCGGTGATCGGATGCTAGTATCGAATGGCATGTTAAGTTCCTTGTATCTCTTTTTGAACACGGTCCGATCCTTGCATAGGGGTCGATCGAGGGGCGGTGACATACGGACGCGTGACATTTGTTGGAGTATTTCATTCTTGCCATTTTCGAGGCAAGTATGATATGTTGAGTTGGTTTATATTGGAACTTTGATCATGCATATGATTTTGTTCGTATTGTCGAGTACGAGATTAATTTCTTTGATTGCCTGTGGTATTCGTGATTAATTGTTCGTATGAATGGACATATTGAAATGCATATATGAATGCACGATTGCATGGTTTATATTGTAAATGATCCGAAGGGGGTCATGAGGATCTATGCTGAGGGCGCTGGATCGAATGTCCACCATGCGTTGGTCCGACGAGATCATCATGAGGATCTATGCTGAGGGCGCTGGATCGTTGGACGGGTTTTCCACCATGCATTGGTCCGACGGGATCATCATGGGGATCTATACCAAGGGCGCTGGATCGCTGGATTACCCTGTATTGTGTTGATGGAATCGTGAGGATTCACATCGTTGGATTCCGATGACGGAAGTCCCTTTTGCATGTTTTATGATGCACTGATGATTTATGTATTATGATACTTGTACTAGCATTGTTTTGCTAACCCCTTCGGGGGTGGACATTGTTTTGATGTTCAGGTAGCCGAGGAGCGGGGAGGCAACCACAGTACCGACATGACGATGAAATGGCTCAGTGATGTGGTTGAGGTTTATTGTTATTGTGATTTGTCTTCTTGGTTCACTTTAGTACTCGAGTACGTGTGTTTTAATAATGTCATTTCGATATGGTTGTATAAGTTAACCCATTGGATCAGTTGAATCAGTTCTGTATTTTGAACTTCAGTTGTACGGCCGGATTATATTTACATTTCTTTTATTTAGCCTTGTAAATCTTTATTTAAAGGGTTTACGGCGCTGCAATTATTCCGAATATCTCGGGGTGTTACAGTATGTATTTGAGTACGGATCGTTCTTCCTCCCATAAGAATTTTCGGTTCCGACTGCATTGGCGTGCATCTCGATTTCATCAAGCAAAATCCGATAATTGTCCGTTGTATGCTCCCGTGGTTTTGCAAATGCGACAGGGTGCGACTGACGTGCTATTACCTACAGCAAGTTTTCTAACAAAAGTAGTTAGCTCATTCAATTTTTCCTCAAGGGACGAGTCATGCATCTCCTTCACCATCCTGATCGGTGCGTCGCGGCATCCAAATTGTTGTGAATTAGCCGCCATGTTGGATATTAGAGCCCTTGCGGCCGTGGGTGTTTTGTCAACTAGAGCCCCTCCACTTGCTGCATCTATCGTGTTTCGCTTCATCGGATTAAGTCCTTCGTAAAAATACTGAATCAGGAGTTGCTCGCTAATTTGATGTTGTGGGCATCGAGATACCAACTGTTTGAATTGTTCCCAATATTCATGCAATGTTTCTCTGGTCATTTGCCTTGCACCACATATTTCTTTCCTTAGGTTGGCCGCTCGAGATGCTGGAAAATATTTTTGTAGAAATAAGATCTCCATCTCGTTCCACGTTGTGATGGTGGCCGACGGTAAATAAAATAACCAATCCTTAGCCGAATCTTCTAATGAGAATGGGAAGGCTCTAAGCTTGATTTGTTCTTCGGTGACACCGTTTGGCTTCATGCTTGAACAAACGACATGAAATTCCTTGAGATGTTTGTGCGGGTCCTCTCCTGATAGACCATGAAATGCAGGTAGCAAGTGAATCAATCCCGACTTCAATTCAAAGGTGTTATTGTTGTCAATAGCCGGGATCGTGATGCACAGTGGTTGTTGCGGTAGCTCTGGGTTGGCTAATTTCTTCAGCGTCTTTTCAGCGTTATTTGCCATGACTCCAAATTCGTCCTCCGATTCGCTGGGTGATGTTTCGAGGGAAAATGGTACGTGCCCGAGTGTTTCTTTGGCTTCTTTTGCTTTCTGCCTGAAAACACACTCTCGCTTGGTGATTTCTGGAAAATATTGTAAATTCTTATCTCCACGTGACCTTGTATTCATGCAAAACTAAAACAAAATGGATTAGTGCACAACTAACAATTATAATAAATTTCCAGGACTGACACTGGGTCGCCCAGTGTCGAAATTGCAGAAAGTTTTTAACCCAAAATAAGTAAAATTAATTTAACACCGTTCCCCGGCAACGGCGCCAAAATTTTGACTGCGTTGTCGTGACGCGTCAAAATTAGTTATTTATATTTTTTCTTGGCTTACTTCTACTAACTAGTAGTATCGACAAGTAAGGGTCTATCCCACGGAGAACGGTAAATCAATTAGACTAATTAAGGATTAAATACTTTTAGCAATTAAAATAAAATAAAAACAAGAGGGGGATTTCAGTTTCTGATCTTAACTAAAATAATTTGCGTAAAATAAATTAAAATAAACAAAGGAAATAAAAATCGAAAATATCAATTAAATGAATAATCTAGTCCTTAGCTCCGTTATCCACCGTTTCGAATTAATTCAAGTTTCAATGCAGTGTTTATCTCTTCTCTTATCTCATGAACTCCTATTCCGAAGCCAACAACAAGCTCTGTTGACTCCAATTATTTCTTAAGTTTATTCAATTAAAACAAGCTCTTTAATCGAACCTATTTATGCGGTGGATTCAAAACAAGCTATTCAAATCTCGCTCGCTAGATGCATTAAAAACCAAAATAATGGAATAGGCAAGATATTAAGTTCATAAGCTCGACTTAAGGGATCTCGATTTTGTGTTACCCAATTGGGAAAAAATCAATTGTTTGCTACTTGTGAAATTAAAATTGCAACAATTACGGATTACAACTCAATTTCTAGCATAAGACATAAAACTCCTAATCTAGTTGGCCAAACCAAATCAAGAAATTAAATGGCATAATCGTGAATTCAATAACACAAAAGTAATTCAAGAGAATTCGAGTTGAGAATACGCTATGGGATTAAAACATGAATAATTCGAATACGGTTTCAAACTTCACTAAGAACTAGAATAGAAGATTAGCCGGACATGTTGGCTTTAGAAAATAGCAAATTAATAATAGACATGAGAAGAAAGAAATTCAAACGGTGTAGTCTTCTTCTTCGCACGTCGGAATTGGCTCGGTTGCTCCGGCGAAAAAATCAGATCGGTCGTGGTATTCTCCTTCTGCTTCAGTCGTGAATTGATGTTCCAAAACTCAAATTAATTCCAGCCCTCCTCTCCTTTTATAATTATTCCTTATCTCTTAGTTTCCTTCTTTAATTGGGACTCCTTCCTTCTTGAGTTTTAATTTCCTTGGAGTCTTTCTTCCCAAATCTATACCAATTCCTTTTTCCAGTATATGGACCGATTTATTGCTTTGTGGAACTGATTGGGCGATTTTTGAGTCGTTTCTTGGGCCCCAAGTAAGATTAGTTTCTTAACAGGACTGACACTGGGTCAGCGAACTGACACTGGGCCACCCAGTGCCACGCGGCATTTTCTTCATTTTAAGCCCAAATCACCTTGACTTGGTCCGTTTGATGATCCAAATTATTCCTTAAGCTTAAAAACTCCATCAAACACCTAAATTAAACAACAAATTTCCAAGTGAAGTAAATTGCATCCAAAATATAAATATATGAAAAATAACCATGTGTGCCAACATAAAATTCATTAAAACTTTATAATTAACAATGATTTTAGCACACTATTTTCGTTCTACCACAATCTTCTTGAAAAATGATTTTCATCATATACAACATCCCTTTCATAACAAGAATTTCCAACATTTTGATTCCAATCACCAAACACATCATAATTCATGAAAAAAAAATCAACTCATGAACTCGATTAACCAAGCATTCATAATTCACACAATCTAAGTATACTTAAGAATTAAATCATCCAAAATTGTAAGACATACCTTGAATTCAGAGTAAAAAGACAAAAAGGAGAAAATTGAAAAAAATTGCGACCCAAAAACTTGATGATTACGTCCGATTTCTAATGCTTTGAAGCTCTTAGATTGTGGAATAATGATATGAATCCTGTTCTTATGCTTGATTTAGCACAATTTTTCTTTGATTTTGAGGATTTGTAGGGGTATGAGGGTTAGGGTTTTCGGAATGGGGAAGAAGAAGGAAACACAAATTTCGGGGAGAAAGATGGATAGAGGCACACTTGACTTCTCTTTATATACTCCCGACCAACACGGCCCGTGTCAAATGACACGGCCCGTGTCATACCTGCTCAGTTTTTTTCAAAAGACGCCTGCCCACCTGACCCGACTGTGTCAAACGACACGGCCCGTGTCGCACTTGCCCAGAAAGTGAGCAACCACTGTATGTCTGACCTGACCGTGTCGATGGACACGGCCCGTGCCGTACCTACCTGGAAAGTGAAAAGCAACTGCTCTCCTAATCCGATCGTGTCAAATGATATGGCCTGTGTCGCACCTACTTGAAAAATGAAAAAGTACACTGCCTGCCTGACTCGACTGTGTCAATTGACACGGCCCGTGTCGTACAAGCCTCGAAAGTGTGTTTTTTTCTCCGGGTCTTTTTCCTGCGAATTGGACACCTACAGTTGAACCTATCAGTTCCTCATCAAGTAAAAATAAAAATAAAGTGCGAATAAGAACAAAACTAAAAGGAATTATTCGGTTGCCTCCAATTAGCGCTAAGTTTAACGTCTCCAGCCGGATGCCTGCAGCAGGAAGTTCTATGGCTCGATTAAAGTTATCACGGACACGGCTTCCTTTTGATTTGGATGATGGTAGTGTTTGACTCGTTGTCCGTTAACTTTAAATAGCTCACCATCTCTGCTCATGAGTTCGACCACTCAGGGTGGAAGTACTTTCTTGATCACGAATGGCCCTGACCATCTTGATTTTAATTTTCCGAGAAACAATTTTAATCTTGAATTATAGAGAAGTACGTGTTATCCCGGCACAAATTCATGTTTTACGATCACCTTGTCGTGCCATCTTTTAGATCTCTCTTTGTAGATTCGAGAGTTTTCATAGCATTCATCCTGGAATTCTTCCAACTCGTTCACCTATAACAATATTTTCTTTCCAACGGCCTCAAAATCCAGATTTATTCTTTTTACCGCCCACATCGCCCTATGCTCCAAATCTAGATGTAGATGACATGATTTCCTGAATATGAGTGGGTAGGAAGTTGTACCCAAAGGTGTTTTATATGCCGTGCGATAAGCCCAAAGTGCATCGTCAAGTTTGGACGACCAATCTTTCCGAGATGTACTCACTGTCTTTTCCAGGATTAGTTTAATTTCTTTGTTAGCCGCTTCGGCTTGTCCATTTGCTTGCGGATGATAGGCCAATGATTTCTTTGATCGGACTCCATATTTTTGAAGGAGTTTATTTGTTTACAAAGTGTGATCCCCAATCATTGATTAACGCTCTTGGGGTTCCAAACCGGCAAAAAAATATTCTTCTTTAAAAACTTCATCACCACTTGTGCGTCATTTGTTGGGGAAGAAATTGCCTCGACCCATCGAGATACATACTTGACTGCTAGAAGAATATACTTATTCCCAAATGATGAGGAAAAAGGCCCCATGAAGTCAATGCCCCAGACGTCAAAAAGTTCAACCTCAATACTTTGGTCATGGGCCTCTCATGATGCCTTGAAATATTCCCCACTCATTGGCATCTATCGCATTGTTGAATGAAGAGATAGCAATCTTTGTATAACATAGGCTAATAAAATCCGCTTTGCAACACCTTTGCAGCAGTCTGTGTTGCTCCAAAGTGTCCTCCGGTTGGTGAAGAATGGCATTGTTGAAGAATTTCCTCCCATTCCTCTTGCGGCACACACCTCCTCACTATCATGTCGGCACATCTTTTGAAAAGAAGTGGATCATCCCATATATAGAACTTGATATCATGGAGGAATTTCTTCTTTTGATAATGATATAAGTCCGGAGGTAGTACGTCTGCAAACAAAAAATTAACAATGTTAGCATACCAGGAAAATTTAGCTTCTATCATAAAAAGCCGCTTGTCCGGAAACTCTTCTTTAATCCCTTCAATTTCGCGCTCCTCCTCCTTCTTGTACTCAAGGCGAGATAAGTGGTCAGCCACCACATTCTCACAACCCTTCCTATCTCGAACTTCCACGTCAAACTCTTGCAAAAGAAGAATCCATCGAATCAAGCGAGGTTTGGAATCTTTCTTTTTGAACAAGTACTTATAGCTGCGTGGTCTGTATGTACTATCGTCTTTGTCCCAATTAAATATGATCGGAACTTATCAAAAGCAAATACCACGACAAGCATTTCTTTCTCCGTTGTTGTGTAATTTTGCTGGGCTCCGTCTAATGTTTTGCTTGCATAGTAAATGGCCCGAAAGAGTTTCTCACGACGTTGTCCCAACACAGCTCCAACCGCATAATCACTTGCATCACACATGATCTCAAAAGGTTGAGACCAATCCGGTACTACGAGGATAGGAGCACTCACTATTGTCTTCTTTAGAGTTTCAAATGCCTGCAAACACTCGTTAGAAAGAATGAAAGCAGTATCTTTTTCTATCATGCAACGCTAAAAAGTGGCTGGGGCATTACATAATCCAAACGGCATCCTACAATAAGCATAAATTCTATAAGGACATGTAAAAGCCGTTCTTTCTTGATCTTCCGGCGTTATGTAAATTTAATTATATCCTGAATAGCCATCAAGAAAAAAGAAAAATTCATGCCCCGCCAATCTATCAAGCATTTGATCAATAAAGGGGAGAGAAAATGGTCTTTGCGAGTAGCCGCATTCAAAACCCTGTAATCTATACACACTCGCCATCCCGTAACTACCCTCATAGCAATTAATTCATCTTTCTCATCTTTAGTCACGGTCATCCCCTATTTTTTAGACACAACTTGCGTAGGACTCACCCACTCACTATCGGAAATTGGATAAATCATTCCAGCATCTAACAATTTGAGCACTTCCTTTTTTACCACTTCTTTCATTATAGGATTAAGTCTTCATTGATTTTGCACTTTAGGTTAACAATTTTCTTCAAGCAAAATCATATGCATGCATATTGAAGGGCTAATTCCCTTCAAGTCTGAGATAGACCATCCTACGGCCAACTTATGAGCTCTCAACACATGAAGCAATTTATCTAATTGAGTAGAGGTAAGGGAAGAGGTTACAATTACCGGATTTGTATTATTACCATCTAGAAATGCATACTTGAGGTATTCTGGAAGGGTTTTAAGGTCCAATCTTGGTTGTGATACACCCGACTGAGATGAAACAGGGCTTAAATTTTAGACCGTGTCGGTTGACACGATCGAGTCGCCCGTCAGCTTGATTTCAGCAACTACTGCATGTTTCTCTTGTTCCGTCTCTCTGTCAAAATCGTCGAATATATTGATTTGCGGTTCTTCCTGCAGGGAATTCAATTCACAAACATAATCAAACAAGTCAGAATCATCAAACTACAAGGTTGAGTCACTAGAAAAGCATGAGTTCGCAAGAGCAAACTCTAACGGATCTGAAGATAATGAGTGTAAGACTTTTTTCTTTCCATACGAATTTATACTATCAATAACATTGCAATATTCCATATCATCATGAAATTTCATAGCTTTAAATATGGAAAATAGAACATGCTCATCGTTAACACGTAGTGTTAATTCTCCCCTTTCAACATCAATAAGAGCCTTTCCCGTTGCTAAAAACGGATGTCCAAGAATAAGTGGTAGATCTTCATCTTCTTCCATGTCGAGAACGATGAAATCCGCTGGAAATATAAATTTGTCGACCTTTACGAGCACGTCTTCAACAATCCCCTTAGGGTGTGTTATGGATCGATCCGCCAATTGCAACATTATCATTGTGGCTTTCATTTACCCGACTCCTAATTTTCTGAAAATAGATAAAGGCATCATAAGGTTAATTGAAGCACCTAAATCACACAAAGCTTTATCGAATGAAACTTTTCCAATGGTGCATGGAACGGTAAAGCTTCTAGGGTCCTTAAGCTTTTGAGATAATTTGCATTGGATAATAGCGCTACATTATTTGGTTAGTTTAACCGTCTCATACTCTTCCATCCTTCTTTTTCTTGACATCACATCCTTCAAGAATCTTGCATAATTAGGCATTTGTTCCAAAGCGTCTGCAAAAGGAATATTGATGTTAATTTTCTTGAAGATGTCTAAAAATTTTGCAAATTGGGCATCTAGAATTCAAACTGATATTTAGCGTGCGCTAAATATCATTCCTTACGTGCGCTAATACTGACTTTATTGCATACGTCATTCTGTGTTTGAATATCTTCACAACGGTAATAATCCTTCGATAGCGTGCGTTAGGTATAAGGTGTAGCGTGCGGTACCTCATCAGCTAACCTCACTTCAGGTAACTTCGAACTTGGCTGATATGCAGAGAACCCCCGTTAGCGTGCGCTAACGTGTGATGACTTGCGTGCGCTAATGCAGTCCAGATTGCAACTTTTTGCGTCTTCGTCTGCTTCGTCGTTTTGCTTCGCCTTGATGTTGTTTTGTTGTTTAGCAACTTTAATCATTAAAACACAAATTAAATAGTGTGTGTAATAAATATTCCAACAATCTCCCCTTTTTTGATGATTACAAAACAACTCTTGAATTGGATAAAACCTGTAAAAATAATATATGTATATTTCTTCGAATCAAAGTTTTCGGCTTTGATCGTTTCGTTAGTTTCTCCAATACTTTTCTTTTTCTGTCATTTCGACTACTTCGCATTTCATTTTTCAATTTTTCAACTCCTTCATTTCTCCCCCTTTTTGTATGCTTTCTTCTCCTTTTCGACTTCTACGATTTTTATTTTTCTCCTCCTTTCATTTTATCCGATTCACCTTTTTCTCCCCCTTTTTGTCTTCATCAAAAAGTGTAAAAAAAATGTAGAGAATACAAATTTTCGAATATAAATAATATGCATGATATGGGTAAAACTCCCCCTGAAAATATTATCTCCCCTTAAAAAAATTAAGTTTTGGGGATCCAATCTATAGTTGGTTTTTGTTTCGAGATGTGAACGATATTTGAAACGTTTGTTCCTTTAGAAATCCAAATCTTTTTAATTTTTATCGTTCATCTTGGGCTTCTACAGTTTAAAATATGATGCCCGATTTTTAAATATTTTTCGCATCGGGGTATATTAAAATTTAAGGATTCGTTTGTACAACGTGGTTTGAATCCCAACCCCTCTTTATTTAAAGTGTATTTTTGAACCGAGAGCATATTTTCAAATTTCTCGTTTCCGAGAGAAAATTTCTTCATCAAATTCTTGAGCTCAGTTTGAACTTTAACAAGATCATTCTTTAAAATATTCTCGTTTTCAACGCATTTTGAATGATCGATCTCGACGAATTTTCCCTTTTCTAGAATTTTGGAATTTTCATTTTCCAAAGATTTATATTTAGTTTGAAGGGATTTAATTTCTTTTAAAGCATTTTGATAATCGGTATGTAATAACTCGAATGCTTCAAAAAGTTCTTCGTAAGAATTACTTACTTGGCTTTCGACGTCGCTGTCGTCGAATGAACTCCGGGCCATGAGCGCGAGATTATTTTGATTCATGAAATCTTCATCGGGATCTTCGTCGCTCCATGTTGCAACTAAAACCTCCTTGGATTTTACACGGCAATTTTTCGCAAAGTGGCTTGGTTTACCACATAATCGACAGGAATTGTCGAATTTCTTAGATTCGCCCGCTTGGATGTCCTTCTTTCTCCGGTTTATTAAGTGTTGAGACTTATTAATATTCTTGGCATAATAAGCCGATTCTTCGTCGCTTTCGTCCACCAGAATTTCTTCTTTCTTTCTCGGCACCTTAGCCTTGAAGGCTATCGATCTTTCCTTCGGTTTCGGTTTGGCATTCCGAGATTTTAGAACAATCTCGTAGTTGATAAGAGAACCAACGAGAGCACTAAAATCAAGATTATTTAAATCTTTAGATTCCGTTATTGCCGTAACCGTACCGTCCTATTCTCGAGGTAGTGAACGAAGAATTTTATTTACTTTCTCACTACTTGAAAGTGGTTTTCCGAAACATGCTAATCCATTAGTGATGACCGAAAATCGGTCGAGCATAATCGAGATGGATTCGTCGTCCTTCATTTGGAATAATTCATAATCGTGAAGGAGCATGTTTATCTTCGTCTCTTTGACTTGAGACGTACCTTCGTGTGTTACCTCAAGCATTTTTCAAATTTCTTTGGCACTATCACACGATGATATTCGGTTGTGTTCTTCCGGATTTAGAGCACAGTATAATAATTGCGTGGCTTTGCAATTATAATGGTCGTTTTTCCAATCCGCATCATCATACTCTTCAAAAGTTTGAGAGTTCCATTTGAGTTCGTCGGAATTTTGGGACCAAGGCATATCACCTTCCATAATTCGATATCGTAAGCTCGGATGAAAATAGACATTTTCTTCTTCCAAGTCAAGAAATTCGATCCATCAAAAAATGATGGTCGGTTGAGAGCAAGTCCTTCGACTGGAGCCATTTGAAATGCCATTTTGGATCTTCTCCTCGGATGTTAAGCCGCGTATTGGAGTACCGCTCTGATACCAATTGTTTGTATCAAATTGGATATTTACGCCGTTTGTGCGGAAGCGTAAATAAATTGCGGAAAAAAATCACACAAGGATTTATTGAGGTTCGGCTATTAACGAAGCCTACGTCATCTCTCGATGTATCTTTTTCTATAGGATTAAGATCAAAACCTCTACGCCTCTCTTCTATCGGTCGAGGGATTACCGTTACAAGCTCGTCTTCTATCGGTCCGAGTAAAACCATTTTTCCTTTTCGTAGGACAAGGAATCAACCTCTCTAGATTTCTATGGGTACTAGATAAACCTCACTTAGATATCGATTGGGATTCTAACAATGTCGGATACTTGATCCTAATAAAACCAAATCCAATTGTATCTTTTCTTTTACCTCTCGTATATAATGTTGAATGTATAAACACTCAAATTAACAATATAAGCTCAATATTATAATAACAATGTAAGTATATGAATATAAGATCAATGTCTTGAATGCTTGGAGGAGTTGTACTCAAACAATACCATAGGAATGGTATTTATAGGCATTTTCCACAAACTAGCCGTTGCTGGCTATTTTGACTTGCTAGCGTGCGCTAGCCTTCTTTAGCGTGCGCTAATATCATTCGCGTGCCTGTAGCGTGCGCTAGACTGTTCCCAGTTTCAGTCCAGTAGCTTTGTTTCTTCCCTTATCGTACGTTATGACTTCTTCCTTACGTACGTTATACTCTTGCTTTAGCGTGCGTTAATAATATAATGTAGCGTGCGCTAAGCAATATATCTGTTGCCTTCATTTGTCAAAGAATCCGTTTGATATGCTGACTTTGTCCTGCTTTTCCCAACGATCTGATTGACTAGAATTTGAACTGATATTTAGCATGCGCTAAATATCATTCCTTACGTACACTAATACTGACTTCATTGCATACGTCATTCTGTGTTTGAATTATTGGGATTCGGTGCCTAAAACGAAGGCCCAGCGGAAGCGGTAAAACGAAAATTAATTCGATCCGAATCCCTATGAGGATCGATCGAGCTACGTATATACGAATATATAAACGAAAAGCAAGAGTCGTAAGAAACTAACCCTCGAAGTCCGTTGATTAAATGGTAACCTTCTCTTGAGCTATTCCCCAAGCTCTTGAACGATCCAACGCCGAAAGCACCGCGTCTCTACTTTCCACGCGCCGGAGAAACAACCGGAACGACGATCAGCTTGCTATCCTCCGAGGATACGGCTAGATCTAAGTGATGAAGCTATATATGTAAAGATTACTACACTCTAAGTGTTTTAATCTTACTCTCTCTATATGATTTTCTCTCAATTTTTCTCCAAGAAAAATGAAGAAGAAAATGAATGAAGAAGATGAAGATAATTGAGAAAATGGTTTTTCTCTCTCTCTCTCAATCTCACTCACGTAGGGAGGCTTGGAATCTCAAGTGAGAGATGTCTTCTTCATTTATTCAACTCTTCACATGATACATCTCATTATTATGAGAATCAAAGCCCCACAAAGTCATCTTTTTCATATAAAATGAAAACAACAAGACAAGAGGAAAGTGGGTGGAAATTAGGGGGGCGGCTACCATGCAGAAACGGATGAGTTCGGTTCGTTTCGGACTTCCGTGAGTCCAAACAGATAAACTACGATTCCGTTCCGATGTATTTGTATCGATTAATTAATCCAATTAATTAAACATATCAAATACAAAATAACATAATTAATTTCTCCAAGAAATAATTATATTCATGAATTAAATTAATCACCCAGTGATATATTTAATCTATTAAGCCGTAAATCAATTTATCCGATAAATCGATTTAAACATCCAATGTCCCAAATTAGATATCCAATATCTAATATTCATAATCAGAAAATTAGCTTAATTCATTCCGTCGTCAATCCTAATGCGCGACTCGGTAGGTCCGTCTCAGTTAGCAATGGGAGGAACCAAAGAGTAGTAGCACCACCTAGCCAGCCTGGTGGCCTACACTGTACCCCGACTGAGAACGAATGATTGGGATCATTCAAGAACCATTCTGTCGTGAATACCAGTATACGTATAAACCCTTCTTTCAAATATCCCGATCAAGTTATAGGGTCACGGTCAGTCAAACTCTATCTGTACTTGACGCTATGCATGCGTTAATGCAAATCGAGATCATCGAGCTCTCGTGTATCTAATACAGCTAGCTCCAATGCTTTGGCCAAAGACTTATGATCTCATCTGCCAATAACCGCATAGGACATATAACCCGTTCACTAACAGGAGAAAGAATTCTATCTTGGTATTCGATAGGACTGCTACTTGCCCGTCAAGATGCACGTCGAGGTTGACCCCCGCCTTCCGGTTTACAGGGTCGAACTACTCTAATGAAAATCTTGACGTCACAAGCACATCCCTACTAAATCCTCAAGTCGAAGGTTCACGAATACCTATCACAACCTTTCGATTCCGTCATTGACTGTCCCGGAGTGAAATCCGTGTGACGAATCGAGGGTGAGTCGGTTAGAGTATACTAATCTAATTAGCATACCTATAACGTGTGCTCCCACTAACCATTAGTGTTCGACAGGCACTCTCCATGTCAAAGAACACGTCATACAAGTCTTCACATAAACTTAACGCCTACCAAGTTTCATCGACTTGACGATTAAGTATTTGAGCTATAAACCTTTCCGATCTTGACTCCCCTTATCCAATAAGGAGTGGAACGTTTTGCTCTCAAATACACGGACTAGTTTCTATATGTTTATTTACGAGTTAGGAATGCCAGTAACTACCAGTAAATAAAGAAACATTCATTTGCCTTATATAAATGGTTTACATAATTACAAGTACAATGCACTCACTCAACAACCTCTGAGTGGCATTCGAGGGCATACTCCTAACAATCTCCCTCTTTCACTCAATTCCACACACTATGGTATCTAATACCCATGTTCTCCAGATGACGCTCCAAGCTAGTCTGAGATAGTGGCTTGGTCAGTGGATCGGCGATGTTTTCGGCCGAGTCTACTCTATGCAGCACAATGTATCCCTTGCGAACAAATTCTCTTACGAGATGATAGTTCCTCTCAATATATTTGGTGTCGTTGTGAAACCTCGGCTTCTTGGCACGTGCCTGACTCTCGTTGTCGCAAGATAAATGCAGTAGCAAAGACATGGTATCATTTGAAGTTCTCCTAGAAATTTCTTAATCCAGAACCCTTCCTTGGAAGCCTCCGAGGCTGCTTGATACTCATCCTGACAGGTGGAATCAGCAGTCGCGCTTTGCTTGGCACTACGCCAAGATACTGCTCCTCCATTAAGAGTAAATATGTAGCTAGAAGTGGACATCGAGTCGTCCTTCAGTCCTTGGAAGTCCGAACCAGTGAATCCCACCACATCCAAATCTCCACCGCCATACATAAGAACCATATCTCTCGTTCTTCTCAAGTACTTGAGAACGTTCTTTCTGACAGATCAATGTTCCCTACCTGGGTTTGCCTGAAACCTACTCACCACGCTTACAGCATGCGCAATGTCAGGTCTTGTACACAACATAGCATACATAAGGCTACCCGCGGCCGAAGCATATGGTATATTACTCATTTCCTTGCGTTGTTCCTCACTTTGAGGACACATCTTCAAGGTGAGTTTTATTCCATGTTGCATCGGTAGGAACCCTCTTTTAGAATCATCCATCTTAAATCGCTTTAAGATCTTATCTATATAGAGGGCTTGGGAAAGGCCTATTGTTCTCTTCGCTCTATCCCGGTAGAGTCGAAAACCAAGAATATAGGTTGCTTCTCCCAAGTCTTTCATGGAGAAATTACTCGAAAGCCAAGCTTTCACAGAACTGAGCATTCCCACATCATTTTCTATTAGTAGAATGTCATCTACATATAGTACTAAGAATGCGATCTTGCTCCCACTAACTTTCTTATATACACAAGGTTCCTCTTCATTTTGCACGAAGTCAAACTCTTTGACCGCCTCGTCAAAACGAAGGTTCCAACTACGCGACGCTTGCTTCAGTCCATAAATGGAACGCTGAAGCTTACACACTTTCTGAATATCGACTTCGGACACAAAGCCTTTAGGCTGCTCCATATAGATTTCCTCCTCGAGGAATCCATTAAGGAAAGCCGTCTTTACGTCCATTTGCCATATCTCATAATCGTGGTAGGCAGCTATAGCAAGCATCATGCAATAGACTTGATCATGGCTACGGGCGAGAAGGTATCGTGGTAATCGATCCCTTCCTTTTGGGTATAACCCTTTGCCACAAGCCTGGCCTTATAGGCGTCAAACTTGCCATCACCATCAGTCTTTCTCTTGTAGATCCACTTGTTCCCAATAGGAATTATGCCCTTGGGGCGGTCTACTAGAGTCCAGACCTGATTGACATGCATCGAGTCTATCTCAGCTTCCATAGCTTCACGCCATTTCACGGAGTCTACATCCACCATCGCTTGGTCATAGGTCGTCGGGTCGGTCTCTTGGCTATCACTTGGAACCTCATGGAGATCCAGTTCCTCCAAGTGCACAAGCCCATACCTCTCAGGTAAATGAGACACCCTACTAGACCTACGAGGTGGTTGTACTTGTGTTTCAGAAAGTTCGGTTCCAGTTTCTTGCACAGGTGTCTCATGAGGAGTTTCATTATATTCTTCTAAAGAAATACTTCTACCTGCTCCGCCTTCCTGAATGAACTCATCTTCCAGGAAGTGTGCTTGTAAAGCAACAATGATCCTTCGATCTTCGGGCATGTAGAATAGGTATCCCATCATCCCAGACGGGAATCCAATGAAACGTCCCTTCGCAGACCTAGCTTCCAACTTTTCCACCTTAGTCTTCTTGACATAGTCGGGACATCCCCAAATCCTAATATGATTAAGACTTGGTTTCCTTCCCTCCCACATCTCATGTGGAGTTTTAGGAACGGATTTGGAAGGACACCTGTTTAAGATATAAGCGGCAGTCAGGAGTGCATACCCCCACAGGTAAATTGGTAAGTCAGTATAGACCAGCATGGAACGGACCATGTTTAACAAGGTCCGGTTCCTTCTTTCTGACACACCATTTAACTGAGGAGTACCTGGAGGTGTTAGTTGTGAAACTATTCCATGTTCCTTAAGGAACTCGTCAAACTCCGTACTTATATACTCGCCACCTCGGTCCGACCGAAGTGCTTTGATATGATTACCAGTTTGTTTCTCGACTAGGGCCTTGAATTCCTGGAATTTCTCAAAGGCCTCGGATTTATGTTTCATTAAGTATACATAACCATACCTAGTATGATCATCTGTAAACGTAATGAAATATTGATATCCGTCACGTGCTGCTTCTAAAGCACCACATACATCGGTATGGATTAATCCCAGTTTATCAGCGGCTCTTTCAAAAGTCCCTGTGAAGGGGGACTTAGTCATTTTGCCTTTAAGGCAAGATTCACAAGTAGGAAAGGGATCCGATCCCAATAGACCCATAAGTCCATCCTTTTCCATCTTATAAACCTTGGTCTGACCAACATGACCAAGTCTAAGATGCCATTTCAAAACTTGATTGGTTTCATCCCTACCACGTTTTCTAGCCATAGTATTCACAACTACTTTGTTGTTGAGATTTAGATGATACAATCCATTTAACAATGTAGCAGTACCCATTAGTTTATTTCTAAAATAAATTTTGCAGGAACCATCACCAATGAAAAATGAAAAGCCCTTTCGGTCCATGACCGGAATGGATACAATGTTTTTGTGCCCCTTGGGCAAAACAAGTACATCTTCTAAAGTCAAAACAAAGCCGGATTCTAAACCCAAAAGAAGTGATCCTATGTCGGTCTCCTCGACACTATGCCCGCTTCCGACTGTGATCATAACTTCTCCAGCTCCAAGCTTCCTACTTTGTTCCAGATCCTGATTCACGGTACAAATATGAGAACTAGCACCAGAATCCAGTATCCAGGAAGTAGAAAATACAAAGAGAACAATTTGTTTCCAAAACTAAAAGTTACTGCACGAAGTGCCGTGAAGAATGGTACAGTCTCTAGCCCAGTGGCCCAGCTCACCGCACTTGAGACAAGCATCCTTCTTCTTTTTGTTCTTCGGAACCATCGGGGCCTGGCCCTTACCCTTAAGGTCCTTAACTTGTGGTCCAGTTTGCTTCTTGGTCTTTTTCTTCTTGTTCTTAGACCTCCGAGGTCCAGAAGAAATCACAAGAGCAGACTCCTTCATCCGCGAGTCTTCATCCGAGACGAGCGGTCACAAGTTTGTTCATTAGCCCAGCTAAATTACATGCAATCTCATTGCAGTTGAAGTTCATAACAAACTGTGAGAAGGAATCATGGAGAGACTGTAGGATAAGGTCGGTTTGGAGAGAAGTATCCATTTTAAAATCAAGAGCCTCCAATCTCTCGATCATGGATATCATTTTGAGGACGTGTTCCCCAACCTTCTCACCTTCCTTCATCCTTGCACCGAACAGTTGCTTGGATATCTCATATCTAGCAATTCTGCTGTGCCCACCATAAAGTTCGGTTAAGTGAGATAGAATCTGCCTAGCAGAAGTCATTTTCTCATGAGCTCTCTGAAGCTCATTAGACATGGAATCCATCATATAAGCACGGACTTTCACGTCATCCTTAACCCACTTTTCGTGGTTTTCAATCTCTTCCTGATTGGCTCGGGTCCGCACAGGAGGCGCCGGAATGTCCGTCTCCAAGACGTATCCCAGTGCCTCTATCTCAAGACAATCATCGATTGGAGCCAATCCACAAAGTTAGGTCCCATTAAGGTGTTCTTTTCGAGTAGAATTGCGAGTGGATTCATTGTCATATTGAGTTATGTCGCATTAAGTATAGCAGATTAATTAGTGACTTGTTAAATTATGTTCGAGTATAGAATTAAGGTCTTTTCTATTCTTGTTACCCGACTCCCACTATTTTTATCGGAATAACACACTCCCATGTGATATCCTAAGTATCGTCGCTCTACTTCATAGTGGTGATCGAGTTCTTTATAAATCTTAATAGAGGGCAACCGAGCAGGTTTCTAGTCTATTAATTTTCATAAAGTGGTGTCCAACACCAACCCATCTAATGGATGATTCGATCTTCTTTTTCCCCTTGTTCACTCCTCAACCTATACGATTTCTATGGTTCGTGAACAAGTTAAGTTTATACCATCGACGCAAATCGGTTTCACAATTGAATCTTATCGGCAACCTATCGGGTTTCTAGGGATAAAATGTGCTCCAACCGAAGGCATCAATGCGCTCCATTAATTTATCCGTCCTCCCGACGACTACCCGATAACTCTAAGCATAGCACATCCGGTTTGGATTTCAATTTCAAAACTCGATGGAGGGAAGGAAAACCTTGAAACCTTATAAACTTAATTATTTGTTGTGGGAGAATTATCGCGATTAACGTTACACTTTGCACATTAATCGTTTAAGCGCGTTTGTGGCATTCATACAATATGAAACAACCATTCACAACCTAGTTGCTACCAACATGTGGTTCATGGACCGCTCAGAAAAAACAAAACTCCGTAATCTAATTACAAGTCTTCGTCTTGAATCTTCGTCTTCTCGAAATGGATCTTCCTCCGGTCTTCGTCATTACATATAAATTTTACATTGAAAATTGCATCCTAGATACAAATTTTTCTAGTAAAATAAATAGGCTCAAAACGGCCTTTACAACCCAATCGAATAAAACGAACGATTCAAAACTAAGTCCACGAACCACATCCCCATTCAAAAGCATTCATCCAATAAATACTAAATAAATGGAAAACGTAGAGATACATTGATCCAATCAACAATACGAACCGATCAAATCGATTCACACAATCGGTAATATGATAACATTCAAAATAATTCGGGCGACCATAAATATTCCAATTAATCAAATTTCCCTTATAAAATGAAATACCATAAATCATTTTAATCATATTAAATCCAATTTAACATGCGGGAGATTAATTTTCAAGAATACACGAAAAAATCGAGCCGGGCGAAAAAGGTCGCCTGGCGAGTCACCTCGCAGACTTTCCGTGACAGAAGGCTGGCATGGCCGAGTCACGCTCGGCGGTGCCGGGCACGGCCCGTGTCTCGACACGGTCGGGTCTGCTGGCGATGGCCTGGGATCGCCGGACACGGACCGTGTCACGGACACGGCCGAGTCACCCTGGCGACTTCTGCCTTTGTCCGAAAAATCGTCCAAGCGACGATTCGGAGCTCGATTTTTGACCGGATATCCAATATCAATATTTTTCAACATTCATATCTTCAATATAAATCATATTTCCAAGAAATTAAGATTTACATTTAGACATAAACTTACGAAAAATATAACTACAACGAACGTAAAAATATATACCACGATTATGACTAAAATGATTCCAAATCATTCACCATCTAATCAAGCATTCCAAATGCCAATATCGTATATACGATCGCAAGACCTACGCTCCGATACCATTATTGGGATTCGGTGCCTAAAACGAAGGCCCAGCGGAAGCGGTAAAATGAAAATTAATTCGATCCGAATCCCTACGAGGATCGATCGAGCTACGTATATACGAATATATAAACGAAAAGCAAGAGTCGTAAGAAACTAACCCTCGAAGTCCGTTGATTAAATGGTAACCTTCTCTTGAGCTATTCCCCAAGCTCTTGAACGATCCAACGCCGAAAGCACCGCGTCTCTACTTGCCACGCGCCGGAGAAACAACCGGAACGACGATCAGCTTGCTATCCTCCGAGGATACGGCTATAGATAAGTGATGAAGCTATATATGTAAAGATTACTACACTCTAAGTGTTTTAATCTTACTCTCTCTATATGATTTTCTCTCAATTTTTCTCCAAGAAAAATGAAGAAGAAAATGAATGAAGAAGATGAAGATAATTGAGAAAATGGTTTTTCTCTCTCTCTCTCAATCTCACTCACGTAGGGAGGCTTGGAATCTCAAGTGAGAGATGTCTTCTTCATTTATTCAACTCTTCACGTGATACATCTCATTATTATGAGAATCAAAGCCCCACAAAGTCATCTTTTTCATATAAAATGAAAACAACAAGACAAGAGGAAAGTGGGTGGAAATTAGGGGGGCGGCTACCATGCAGAAACGGATGAGTTCGGTTCGTTTCGGACTCCCGTGAGTCCAAACAGATAAACTACGATTCCGTTCCGATGTATTTGTATCGATTAATTAATCCAATTAATTAAACATATCAAATACAAAATAACATAATTAATTTCTCCAAGAAATAATTATATTCATGAATTAAATTAATCACCCAGTGATATATTTAATCTATTAAGCCGTAAATCAATTTATCCGATAAATCGATTTAAACATCCAATGTCCCAAATTAGATATCCAATATCTAATATTCATAATGAGAGAATTAGCTTAATTCATTCCGTCGTCAATCCTAATGCGCGACTCGGTAGGTCCGTCTCGATCGGAATGGGAGGAACTAAAGAGTAGTAGCACCACCTAGCCGGCTGGTGGCCTACACTGACTGATCGAGAACGAATGATTGGGATCATTCAAGAACCATTCTGTCGTGAATACCAGTATACGTATAAACCCTTCTTTCAAATATCCCGATCAAGTTATAGGGTCACGGTCAGTCAAACCCTATCTGTACTTGACGCTATGCATGCGTTAATGCAAATCGAGATCATCGAGCTCTCGTGTATCTAATACAGCTAGCTCCAATGCTTTGGCCAAATACTTATGATCTCATCTGCCAATAACCGCATAGGACATATAACCCGTTCACTAACAGGAGAAAGAATTCTATCTTGGTATTCAGTAGGACCTGCTACTTGCCCGTCAAGATGCACGTCGAGGTTGACCCCCGCCTTCCGGTTTACAGGGTCGAACTACTCTAATGAAAATCTTGACGTCACAAGCACATCCCTACTAAATCCTCAAGTCGAAGGTTCACGAATACCTATCACAACCTTTCGATTCCGTCATTGACTATCCCGGAGTGAAATCCGTGTGACGAATCGAGGGTGAGTCGGTTCGAGTATACTAATCTAATTAGCATACCTATAACGTGTGCTCCCACTAACCATTAGTGTTCGACAGGCACTCTCCATGTCAAAGAACACGTCATACAAGTCTTCACATAAACTTAACGCCCAGTCAAGTTTCATCGACTTGCGAACGATTAAGTATTTGAGCTATAAACCTTTCCAGTGCTGACCCCCTTATCCAATAAGGAGTGGAACGTTTTGCTCTCAAATACACGGACTAGTTTCTATATGTTTATTTACGAGTTAGGAATGCCAGTAACTACCAGTAAATAAAGAAACATTCATTTTTCTTATATAAATGGTTTACATAATTACAAGTACAATGCCCTCACTCAACAACCTCTGAGTGGCATTCGAGGGCATACTCCTAACATGAATATCTTCACAACGGTAATAATCCTTCGATAGCGTGCGTTAGGTATAAGGTGTAGCGTCGCTACCTCATCAGCTAACCTCACTTCAGGTAACTTCGAACTTGGCTGATATGCAGAGAACTCCCGTTAGCGTGCGCTAACGTGTGATGACTTGCGTGCGCTAATGCAGTCCAGATTGCAACTTTTTGCGTCTTCGTATGCTTCGTCGTTTTGCTTCGCCTTGATGTTGTTTTGTTGTTTAGCAACTTTAATCATCAAAACACAAATTAAATAATGTGTGGAATAAATATTCCAACAGTCCCCGGTGATGTTGACTCCCGACAACTTTAGCCAATTGTCCAATTTGAGTTTCGAGATTTTTCATTTGAGCTCCCATGGTGGTAGCTAATTGAGTAACATGACCCTCGATTTTATCTAATTTTTCCTCATCTCGACTAAATTGACTCTTTGTTTCCATCATAAAGGTAGGTAGAATATTCTCGAGATTTGACGTTGGCTTTGCTTCTTCAATTATTTCACCATTTGACACTTTGAATCCGGCCGATGGTTGTAAGGCATTCTTTTGATTAGCATAGCTAAAATTTTCATGATTTCTGTTGGAGGGATGGTAGAAACCCGGCGGTGGGTTATTCCAGAAATTGTTGTAATTCCGATTATTAATGTAATGTGCCTCCTCCAATGGGTCGGACGATAGTGAACTTCCTTGAGGATCTATTTTTGAATCACCTCATTTTGTTAAGGCCCCCAACTGAATCGTTAACATCGTCATTTGTGCGGTTAGTACCTTGATAGGGTCCGAATCGGATATCTCAGCCACCCTTCTAACATTTGCACTTTCCATCGTCCATTGATAACTATTCATAGCCATTTCTTATATTAATCCATAAGCTTCTTCAGCGCTTCTTACTAGCAATGCCCCTCCCACGGAAGCATCAATTAAATTCCTCGTTTCTCCCATAAGACCATTGTAGAAGAAACACATTTGTTGGTCTTCTGGGAAACCATGTCGAGGATATCGCCTTAGTAGATATTTGAAACGTTCTCAAGCTTCATATAATGGTTCGGAGTCCAGTTGATGAAATTGAGTAATCTCACTTTTAGCTTCATCATCTTGTTAGGTGGGAAAAATTTGAACAAATTTTTTTTGCTCAAATCCTCCCATGTACTTATACTTCCCGGAGCTAAAGTCCCAAGCCAGTTTCTTGCTTTCTCTCTCAAAGAAAATGAAAACAATCGTAAGAGTATTGCATCATCCTAGAGCCCATTCATTTTGATAGTATCACATATTTGCATGAAATGTGTGAGATGGGCATGTGGATCCTCGACAGCAAATCCTCCAAATTGATTTTGTTGAACCATTGAAATTAAGGCGAGCTTCAACTCGAAATTCAGGGCGTTGATTGGAACATGAGTGATTCCTCCAAAGTTTCAGTCAAGCTTTGGTCGGAATCCATCCCGAATGATTGCACCCTAGTTGTTGGATTTTCAATCCTTCCGCCATCGTTGTCCTGGATTATTGCTTTCTCGTTCATGTTATTCATCCTCGTGTTGTCTCCTGCTCTCTCCATGTCTTCAAAAAGATCCCTTCTTAGTTTCCTTGAGGTAGCACTTGTTCTTCGGTCGAATGCTTCTACTTCCGGGATGAAAGTTTTTAAAGGCACTCGAGATGAACGGGTGTTCATGCACTCCCTGAGTAGGATTTAAATGTGCACAACATGAGTTATGTAACAAAAATAAGAAAATGTCTAAAGTAAGACTAGAAACACCTATCGTAATCTCAAAACTAATAAAAATAAATTAATCCCTGGCAACGGCGCTAAAAATTTGTTCGCGATATTTTTAAACAATCCGCAAGTGTACGAAATAAATGTAGAAAACGGCGAGCAAGGTCGTATTCCATAGAGACTAATTATTCATATTGTATTGATCACTAGATTATAGTGATCCCAATTTTATCTAGACGGTCGATAGGGTGGATGAATGGTTAACGAAATAAAATAAAATGATGGCAATTAATTTAAACAAGTGAAAATATCCGAATTAAAGAGAATTGTAAGAGTTTTGAAAGATAGATTCCAAGGCTAGGTTTCCATTGATCACTAAGTTTAGTCGGGATTGATGTCGAAGGGTTCTAAGTGCGTTTCCAAAATGATAATCACAACAATATTCTAAAGTCCCTCTCGAGATGCATTAAAACGTAGATTAAACAACCTATAACAACGCCTCCGTCTATTATAAATTATCTAACTCCAAAACGTTCATAAGATTAAATAACATCATAGGTTATCACCGATTTCTCAATCTCATAATTAACTATGTTAAATACTCGAAACCTATTAATGCCCTCTTCTCTCGAATTATGAGAAATTAAGTTAAACATGTAAAAACATTGATCAAATGTTCTAACATGAATTAAAACCAAGCATTTGATAAAGAAATCACACTAGATATATAAAATCATCAATCCCTCAAAAACATCATGAATCAACGTACTCCCATGCCGGGAATCTAATAAGTTTAGCCGAACATGGTAATGAAAGAGAGATTAATAATCATCATATTCATCATGTTCATGCTAAATAATAAAACAAAATGAGTAAAAGATATGAAGAAGATAAAACTCGGATGGTGTCTTGAGTGAACTTGGTTCAAGCCTTCAAGTGTTCTTGATGTGTTCTCCCTTGTGCTTCCTTCAAAGTCTCCTTCTTTTGGTAAGTTTTCTCTCAAATCTTGTGTTTTTTTCTCTCTCCAACTCTCCAAATCTTAGGATATCTTAATTCTTCAGTCCAAGGCCCCTTTTTATCAACCCAAATAGCCACTTTTCTTGTTCAAATCTTGTAAAAATGTCAATAAAGTGATTTTGCGCCGAAAAGTGACACGACCCGTGTCATAGTCTTCTAGATATGACAGTTTCTTCTGGATAGGCAACCCGACCATTTTATATGACACGGTCGAGCCATTGACACAGCCCGTGTCAAATGACACGGCCGAGTCCGTGTTGAATTGTTTTGACTCCATTTTTCCTTCATTTTCGGCTCAATCTTTCGTTTCCGCATTGCTTGATATGTATTGGGCATTTGAGACTTTGTTCTTGCTTGATAATGTCCTTAAAACACCTATAAAATCAATAAAACCTACCAAGCGTGATCGAGTCCAACAAACATAATATGAGCACAAACGACGCAAATCTACATATTTTAGGATCTTAAAATCCGAAAAAACCTTATAAAAATATGTGTAAAAATGAGTGTTACCAGCTGGGCCGGGCCGAGCCTAACCCTAGAATTTTAATGTTTTTTTTTTTAAAATCATCATATAAATATACAACCCCTCTTAACCATTTTCTACACCAACAACTTTATTCCATCTTCTTCTTAATTCTCAAGTTTTCACAACTATCAGATTTTCACAATCCTCAAGTTTTCACAACTCGTATTATTTTTTTGTTAAGTAACTTTGTATCATTGTATTAATCCAAATCTATTTTTATTGAAAAAATTACTACGGCGTACGGATCAAGGAACGTTCATCATGAAGGAACCAATGACAATGATACCAACTGGCATTTCGATAAGTTTACTATTTCTTCTTTGTTATATTTTTATGCTTCTAGAGTTTATTTATTTAATACTTATTATTATAAATTGTTATTAGTTCACAATCTCTCTCAAGACTCTACAATCATGTTACCACCATCCGAACCTACGGCCGAAACTTCTAAGGGCGAGGGCCAAGGCGAAACCGGATTAACTCTACAAGGTCCCTATCTTAGTTGGCTTTCTGCACGATAAGAATCAAAATCGGGGGTTTGGGCATTTATGAGATGACTCTCGGAACCGTACCAATGCATTGCAAAATAACTTGTCTTTGTATGCAAAAATCAAAAGAAAAGTACTATTTTTTCTTGGAAGATTGGTACCAAACCGGAACATTAGCTCTCCATTTGGCAAATGACCACGGTATGACTAAGGATAATTATTAGTTGATTTGTACACTAGAAATATAAATCGGAGGTTCTAGCCTCTCAGTCAACTTCAAAAAATAAAGATAGATTTGATTAATTTACATCTTCAATTCTTTTCAAGTAACCAAAATCGTCATCAAGCTCCACTTCTTCAACTTCTTCTAGTCAAATCTTAAATGAGTATTTTACGTATTCATGAACTTGATGCCGATTTTGAGATTTTAAAATGGTGGAAATTATGTGAAGAACAATATCCTATAATGACTAGAATTGCAAGGGATCGCCTTGTAGTTCCAGCCTCTACAATTGCTTCCGAGTCCACTTTTAGTGCAGGTAGAAGATTATAATATATAAAAGGACAACTTTATTGCCCAACATTGTGGAGATTCTGGTCTGTAAAAAAAGATTGAGAACAAGCAGAAAAACGTCAACAAAAACGGACGGAAGAAGAAGACGAGCACAACGAGGATGATGATCTGTGGATGATGATGGATTCTTCATCCGAATCGGGAGCTTCGGCTAGTGGCCAACGCGACGATTAAACATATCATCCTACCTTCAAATTCTAAGTACGTAAAGAGGCAAGTAAAAATTACTACATTGACTTTGATTACTTGGGATACGTAGGCAATTTAATTTTAAAAATTAGATTAAATTTTAAAAAATAATCTTATTTTTACAAATTTAGTCCAAGTCCAACATTTCCCCCCTTTTTTCTCATTTAATTTAATCTTAACATATTTTAAAAATTCAAAATAAATTTTCTTAAATAAAATCTTTAATTTAATATTAAAAAATTAACTCAAAACAGATTTCTAAATTAATTTTTTAATTAATATTAACTAATTTCTTTTAAAATTCAAAACATATTTTTTCAAGTTGATTTTAGTTTAATATTAATATATGTTTAAATTCAAAACAATTTTTTTTTTTAAATTCTTTTTTCATATCCAGCCCGGGCCCGGGCTGAGACTGGTCAGGACAGCCTGGGGGGCAGGGGCGCCAGCCCAGGCCCAGCCCACCCCAACCGGCCACAAACGTGAGCCAGTCCTGAATTCCATAGTCCAAGCCCGGTCCGGGCCCGATCCAACCCGACCCATAGCCACCTATAACAATATATTTCTATTCACTGAATTTATTCCTAAATATATCCCGCTCTTATTTGGCCGGGAGTTAGGCCATCTCTAATGGTAAACCTTAATTTTATGTTTCTACCCTACATGGTTGAGTAAATTTTTTAAAGTTTCTATATGACATTGTAATACCTCCGGTATTCCATGCTTGATTACTTTGTACTGTATGAATGTTTGGTAATATGACGTCATTTCTATTTATGTATTCCATTGAGTGCTATATAATTGTACAATGTGAACGAAACGAGGGTGACACACCTTGATGCCGTGAGACGATCGTCGGTGCGAATATGACGGTGGCCAACGTCTTGTTCCCCGATAATTGTTGACGAGCGGAAGGGATGGTCACCCGAGATGGTTAGAATGTGTTTGAGGCCAAAATTTCTGTCTAACGTACGCTATAACCCATGCCTAACGTACGCTAAATTTCAATGGTTACGTACGTTAAGGCAGCCACATTACGTACGTAACGGGTAGGTCGGTCTCCCGACCAGAATCTTCCTTTGACACGGACAGGGCTACTTTGGCGGGCTAGATGACAAACGAGTCAACCGCTTGTTACGTGCGTAATGCCCAGAATTAACGTCGTAACACTTGGGCACATTTCGGCGATTAGTTCCTTACGTGCGTTGTCATCGCCTTTATTACGTCGTAATACACCTTACGTACGTAACACTCTTATCGTTAACGTACGTTATCTAAATCCAGTTTTATAAAATGATAACTCCCTTCTTCATTTGCACGTCCCAACACCAAGTCACTACTATCCTTGGAGAAATTCCTAGCCCTATACCCGGTTCTTAAGCCTTAAACACTTGAATTAACATTGAGGAGGTAGATTCTTGAGCTTCGGTGAAGATTATCCAAGTCATTCAAGTCACTTCTCGTTCTCCTCGTAGTTATTGTGAATCCGCCAACTATCTTCACTATTCTTCTTCTTCCAAAGGTAAGCCACCAATCCCTGGAGTCATATCTTCGATGTTTTCTTAGTTATACTTGTTATATTGCGGGTATGGGGTATATTTTGCTAAACTTCGTAGACAATCTTGTCGGATGAAATTGTGGTAACCGTAAATTCCGTTTCTTATATGTTTACTTTCATACAAACGAAATTTCACTTCAAATCATCACTAGGAATGTAAAATTTGACGAATCAATTGTGGGGAAATTCATAGTAATCCGTCACCGTATGTTCCATTGTTCGTAGCTACCCTCACCTTTGATTTTTGACACTTAGCAAAACTAAGGAAGTAATTCGATAGTATAATCAATATGGGTTGTTAAACCACCGGAGTTATTGTGCAATAAAATCCGTCGATTGTAGTATTAGGAATATAGAATTATAATAGAAAGCATAGGATTCGATTTCGCCATAATAATTCATTGACAACCGAAGAATGGTAGGATTATCTTCTTGAATAAATCGATATACCTAATGTTAACTATAAGATTGAACGAGATAATGGTACACGACACTTGAAAACTTGGAAACGATACTCATACCGACAATTAAAACTACACTAGGAATCCGGTTAGGAAAGGGAGACTAGTTTTATTCATTATGGTCCGTACGAGTGGTTAATCGGATGTTTCGTGGCTAGGTTAATCTCGAGCGGGCGTGGGGACTTCGTCATCATAAAGCACCTACTATCGGATCACAGGCAAGTGAAATCTTGCTCGTGAATTTCTAATATCAATGTTATACCGTATGTGTGTACGTGCCATTTTGATATAAGCCGACGTTGTCTTTCTCTAAAGATATATAAATGGGCCGATGTGTTGGGGATAAAACCTGTATGGTACCCGCGTGGAAATTTGTTAGGGGTAAGACCCGAATTGGGCACCTATGTTCCCGGGTATTCCGTGTGGATACTTCCGTGACCCTGGGTTGCGACCGGGGGGGTTTATGTGATAAAGAGAGAGACACGTCGGTTAAGTGGTGAAATATTCCTTGTGATTACTAGGTACGGTGATTGTAAAAATGTCGTATCGTTGTTAGTAGTTGTTATTTGATATGCATTCTCTGACTCTGGTTACCTGGTATGACTCGTCATACCAGGTAAAATTGTTCATCATGTGCAGGACATTCCCGAGGGGTCCGGTCAGACTTGAGCGGTGTTGGGATTATCTTTAACCGTTGCTTAAATTGGAATAAATTGTTTTCTTTGGAAAAACATTTGTTGTGTAATAATTCTTCGAATTACATTTTTTCCTTAAATCTTTCGTTTCACGTCATGTAACCCTTGAATTTGAGGTTTTATCACGATTTTCTTAAAATGCCTATTTTTTTTTATTTGCCTTGTGGGTCCCACGTGGGATTCACGGCACTGTAATACCTCGGGATATTTTGGGGGTGTTACAGAAAATGGTATCGGAGCGAAACTCCTGGTTGAATAAACTTTTTCCTATTTCCTTCTTTTTTTTAAAAAAAAAAAAAATCCAACACCCCAAGCGATCGAAGCTCCTCATGGGAATGCAAGTAAGTGATATGTGTGTGTTTCTATTTTGTGCAATATTTAATTGTAAACCATACGTGGAACTGGCTTTAGATTAATACCGTTAGCGATGGCACGCCGAGGAGCTAAAAGGGTGGTGAATGACGCTCAGGGTTTCGCCGCGAACCACAATGAGGACGGGAACACTGCCGAGACCCATCCTGCTGGGGGCCAGCCGCCACCAGTTAATCAAAATGATCAGGAAGCGGAACGCCAGAACAACAACCCGGGAGGCATGTATCCAACTTTTGTTCGTGCCCTTGCTCAGCTATCGCCATGGGAATTGCTCGGGTCAATCAGCGGAACGGATACCGGTCATCAATGTGGAAGAAAACGCAGAAGGGATCGATGGATGGGAGAGATGTGAAGGCTAGGCCTCCATTATTTGACGGGACAGAGAGAAACACGTGGACGATCGGATTTCAAATGGAGACCGCCTTGAAGTAATCGGATGCCCGTAAAATGTAAAGGTGCCGCTCGGAATTAATCAACTTCGTGACACTGCTGCGCGATGGTGGAGAACTTACAGGCCAGAGGACCGAGTGGTCGGGTGGACCGAATTTGCCCGACTACTACGGAGCGAGTACTGTCCCAGATCAGCCCGAACCGCTCGCGCACGAGACTTTTTCAGTGCCGGCCCGCAGAACATGCCAGTACCAGAGATCATTCGGGCCTACCGAACCGAGCTAAGCTACATCTCCCAGATGGTTCCATCAGAAGATCAACGAATATGCCATCTTGCACAGAGGTTACCGGAGGATGTACAACGCTATGCCGCCGGATTTCACTGCACCACCCTGAGAGCATACGAGGACGTAGTCACAGCATATGCCGGTACAGTTGTTAATACCGACATCGGGCATAACTCAAGAAGCGAAGACATCGGTTCAGCCTGGGAACAACAACAAAACGAATTCGGGACCCGCATCTTCTTTTAAGTCGGCGGCTTCGTACCAACGAAGGGTGTATCCGATCGGCCTTACCGTAGGGACTGTTTCAATTGTGGCATGACCGGCATACTAAGGATCGGTGTCAAGACGGTCACCAAATGTTTCACTTGCGGAAAGAGTGGACACATGTCTCGTTATTCTTTGGCGGGCCAATTCCGCTCGAGCCCGGCTTCGCAACCAAGTCAACAAGGCTCAGGTAATCCCCTAGGGCGCCCTTGTTTCCAACTACCGAGCTCCATCCCACTGTAACCAACCACCACCGCACGGTGCCGGACGAGGCCGTGGGCGCTGCGGAGGTACCTCGTCCTTCTCGGAGTCGGTGCCGTCTCGTGTATTTGAGCCGAGGGCTACGGATGGTCGACTGCGCCCGGCTATTTCGTACTCTTCTTGTTAACTCTCAGCCAGTGCATGTACTATTTGATACCGGAGCCACCCATTCGTTTATATCTGTGGAATGTGTTGAACGCTTAAATCTTGTTTGTGTACCTTGTGATCCCTTTACCGTAAAACTACCCGAGGGTAGTAGATTGCGGTGATCAAAAGGTTCGAGACTGTCGGATCTGCATCAACGATCACAATGGACCGCTAATCTTATGGTCTTCCCGCTCCAGAATGAAGATATCATATTAGGTATGGACTGGATGCCATTGCACAGAACGATCTTGGATACCTATCACCTGACTATCTCCATTTCGGCTCATGATGGTACCACACATGTCATCAACGGACGTGAACACTTCAGTACAAAAGGTTCTCTCAGCATTATCGCATCAGAAGCCTCCTGCAGCTCTCGAAATGAATACTACTGGTGTTATGTTCTTCGAGAGGACACTTCACAACTTGCAATCACAAACATTCCGGTGGTGAATGAGTTTCCAGACGTTTTTCCTCATGAACTACCAGGGCTGCCACCGCACCGAGAAGTTGACCTTGCCATTGAACTCGAACCGGGGACGAGACCTATTTCCAAAGCTCCTTACAGAATGGCACCGGCCGAGATGAAGGAATTAAAGATACAATCAAAATCATTGGAGAAAGGGTTGATCCGCCCAAGCACCTCGCCGTGGGCGCGCCGGTACTTTCGTTAAGAAGAAAGATAACTCTCTACGCTTGTGCATCGACTACGGGAGCTGAATAAGGTTACTATCAAGAATCGTTATCCACTACCAAGGATTGACGACCTCTTGGATCGATTACAAGAGGCGATCGTGTTTTCAAAGATCGATTTACGGTCCGGATATCACCAATTGAGGATTCGGGAGGAAGATATACCCAAGACGCATTTCGGTCGAGGTATGGGCATTACGAATACATCGTGGTATCATTCGGGTTGACTAATGCCCTACCGTTTTCATGGAAGATGAATAGAGTTTTGATTGATTTCCTCGATAAATGCGTGGTGGTTTTTATCGACGACATCCTGATATATTCTCGAAGCCGACAGAACACGAGGAACATTTGAGGCAAGTCTTTGGGCGTGTTAAGACAACACCAACTTTATGCGAAAGCTGTCAGTGCGACTGGATGCCGAGGTAATTTTTCTCGGGCATATTGTTTGGCGAAGGTTTCAAGGTCGACCCACAAAAATCGAGACAATAACGAGTTGGGAACCCCAGAAGAATGTCAAAGAGGTTAGGAGCTTCCTAGGATTGGCGGGTTACTATCGAAGATTCGTCGAGGCTTTTTCTGTATCGCCCGACCGTTAACGAACCTCGAGAAAGAGCACCAAATTTGTATGGGTGCAGATCGCCGGAAGAGCTTCGACGAGCTCAAGAGAAGGTTAACTCTGCCCGAGACTAGTGATACCACGGGGTATAGAAGGATTCATTATATACACGGATGCATCCAAGCATGGACTAGGATGTGTCTTCATGCGTAATGGCGAGTCGTTGCGTACGCATCCCGACAAGCGAAGCCGTCCGGAAGTAAATTACCCGACACATGACTTGGAGCTAGCCGCGGTGGTGCATGCCCTCAAGATTTGGAGGCACTATCTTTACGGAGTTACTTGCAAAGTTTTCACGGATCATAAGAGTTTGAAATATATCTTCACGCAGAGAGAACTAAACATGAGACAGAGGCGTTGGTTGGAGCTAATCAAGGACTACGATGTGGAAATTTCCTATCATCCCGGAAAAGCCAATGTGGTAGCTGATGCTCTTAGTCGGAAGACTACACAAGAGGTGATGGTATCCAGCATAACAGCGGCCAATGCAGCAAGAGATCAGGAGAAGCAACACCGAAGTATGGATACAACGTAGGCAAGGACGATTATGCTCAATCAATATACTTTCGTCCTTACTAGACGAGATACGTCTAGCACAGATGGAAGATCCTGAATTACGTGCGATTGGTGAAAGAATCGAGAGAGGGGATGTTTCCGACTATAAGATTCAGGGTGACTCAGTGAGGTTCAAGAACAAAATATGTATTCCATCAAATGACTGACTGAAGCAAACTATATTGAAGGAGGCGCACTCCTAGCCTTTTTCTATTCACCCCGGAGCAAGCAAGATGTACAAGGATCTAAGACAGAGTTTTTGGTGGAAAAACATGAAGTGGCGGAGTTGCTAGGTTCGTCGCCCGATGTATGACATGCCAACAAGTGAAGATCGAACACCGCAGACCACTGAATTATGCAACCCCTACCCATCCCGGAGTGGAAATGGGAGAGCATATCAATGGACTTTGTCACTAAGCTACCCACGGCGGTGGGAGGAAAGGATACGATTTGGGTCGTTGTTGATCGATTGACAAAGTCAGCACATTTCATTCCTATTCAAGAGACAATGACAGAGGAAGCGGTGCTGTCATTTTCATCGGAGAAATCGTAAGGCTACATGGTGTTCCCTCGTCCATCATTTCGGATAGGGACACGAGATATGTGTCTCGTTTTGGAAAGCCGTCCATAAAGCTATGGGGACACGAGATACACTTTAGCACGGCTTATCATCCTCGGACAGATGGACGAGGCCAGGCGGACGATTCAAACCTTGGAAGATATGTTGAGGGCGTGCGTGCTCGATTGGGGAAAGGATTAGGCTGGACATTTGGGGTTAGTGGAGTTCTCGTACAACAACGGTGGCACGCAAGCATAGGTATGGCACCGTTTGAGGCCCCGTATGGGCGAAGATGCAAGTCACCATTATCTTTGGGATGATGCCTCCGACACCGCGGTTCCGAGTTGGATCTTATCCAGAGTCCATTAAGAAGATCTCTATAGTTCGGAAACACATGCGGCCGCACAGAGCCGGCGAAATCTTATGCCGAAGCGGCGACCGTTAGAATTTACGGTCGGGGATCATGTTTGGGTCAAAGTATCACCTATGCGAGGCATTCGGCGTTTCGGCCAGAAGGGCAAGTTAAGCCCGAGATTTATAGGTCCGTTTGAGATATTGGACCGGGTAGGAAAACTCGCGTATCGATTAGCTCTACCGCCGCACCTGGATGAAGTGCATAATGTTTTTCACGTCTCCCAGTTAAGGAAGTATGTCTATGACCCGAGCCACAAGCTCAATTTCGAAGAAGTGGAAATTTCCGATGATGCTACCTTTAGGGAGATACCGATCGCCATTCTGGATCGGCGTGTGAAGATGTTAAGAAATAAAGCCATACCCCTCGTGAAGATTCAAAGGTCGCACCACAGCACGAAAGAGGCGACTTGGGAGACCGAGTCGAGCATGAAGGAGAGTCATCCCGAGTTATTTTCTTAAGTTTCGTGACGAAACTATTTTAAGAGGGGTGATATGTAATACCTCCGGTATTCCATGCTTGATTACTTTGTACTGTATGAATGTTTGGTAATATGACGTCATTTCTATTTATGTATTCCATTGAGTGCTATATAATTGTACAATGTGAACGAAACGAGGGTGACACACCTTGATGCCGTGAGACGAT
The DNA here is from genome assembly GCA_033398695.1 of Orobanche coerulescens. Taxonomy (NCBI): domain Eukaryota; kingdom Viridiplantae; phylum Streptophyta; class Magnoliopsida; order Lamiales; family Orobanchaceae; genus Orobanche; species Orobanche coerulescens. Next base: position 8,195,273 of record CM065807.1, on the reverse strand, counting down.
CGTCGGTGCGAATATGACGGTGGCCAACGTCTTGTTCCCCGATAATTGTTGACAAGCGGAAGGGATGGTCACCCGAGATGGTTAGAATGTGTTTGAGGCCAAAATTTCTGTCTAACGTACGCTATAACCCATGCCTAACGTACGCTAAATTTCAATGGTTACGTACGTTAAGGCAGCCACATTACGTACGTAACGGGTAGGTCGGTCTCCGACCCGAATCTTCCTTTGACACGACGGGGCTACTTTCGGCGGGCTAGATGACAAAGCGAGTCAACTGTTTGTTACGTGCGTAATGCCCAAGAATTAACGTCACGTAACACTTGGGCACATTTCGGGCGATTAGTTCCTTACGTGCGTTGTCATCGCCTTTATTACGTCGTAATACACCTTACGTCGTAACACTCTTATCGTTAACGTCGTTATCTAAATCGATTTTATAAAATGATAACTCCTTCTTCATTTGCGTCCCAACACCAAGTCACTACTATCCTTGGAGAAATTCCTAGCCCTATACCCGGTTCTTAAGCCTTAAACACTTGAATTAACATTGAGGAGGTAGATTCTTGAGCTTCGGTGAAGATTATCCAAGTCATTCAAGTCACTTCTCGTTCTCCTCGTAGTTCTTGTGAATCCGTCAACTATCTTCACTATTCTTCTTCTTCCAAAGGTAAGCCACCAATCCCTGGAGTCATATCTTCGATGTTTTCTTAGTTATACTTGTTATATTGCGGGTATGGGGTAGATTTTGCTAAACTTCGTAGACAATCTTGTCGGATGAAATTGTGGTAACCGTAAATTCCGTTTCTTATATGTTTAGTTTCATACAAACGAAATTTCACTTCAAATCATCACTAGGAATGTAAAATTTGTGAATCGATTGTGGGGAAATTCATAGTAATCCGTCACCGTATGTTCCATTGTTCGTAGCTACCCTCACCTTTGATTTTTGACACTTAGCAAAACTAAGGAAGTAATTCGATAGTATAATCAATATGGGTTGTTAAACCACCGGAGTTATTGTGCAATAAAATCCGTCGATTGTAGTATTCGGAATATAGAATTATAATAGAAAGCATAGGATTCGATTTCGCCATAATAATTCATTGACAATCAAGAATGGTAGGATTATCTTCTTGAATAAATCGATATACCTAATGTTAACTATAAGATTGAACGAGATAATGGTACACGACACTTGAAAACTTGGAAACGATACTCATACCGACAATTAAAACTACACTAGGAATCCGGTTAGGAAAGGGAGACTAGTTTTATTCATTATGGTCCGTACGAGGGGTTAATCGGATGTTTCGTGGCTAGGTTAATCTCGAGCGGGCGTGGGGACTTCGTCATCATAAAGCACCTACTATCGGATCACAGGCAAGTGAAATCTTGCTCGTGAATTTCTAATATCAATGTTATACCGTATGTGTGTACGTGCCATTTTGATATAAGCCGACGTTGTCTTTCTCTAAAGATATATAAATGGGCCGATGTGTTGGGGATAAAACCTGTATGGTACCCGCGTGGAAATGTGTTAGGGGGTAAGACCCGAATTGGGCACCTATATTCCGGGGTATTCCCGTGTGGATACTTCCGTGACCCTTGGTTGCGACCTTGGGGGTTTATGTGATAAAGAGAGAGACACGTCGGTTAAGTGGTGAAATATTCCTTGTGATTACTAGGTACGGTGATTGTAAAAATGTCGTATACTGTTGTTAGTAGTTGTTATTTGATATGCATTCTCTGACTCTGGTTACCTGGTATGACTCGTCATACCAGGTAAAATTGTTCATCATGTGCAGGACATTCCCGAGGGGTCCGGTCAGACTTGAGCGGTGTTGGGATTATCTTTAACCGTTGCTTAAATTGGAATAAATTGTTTTCTTTGGAAAAACATTTGTTGTGTAATAATTCTTCGAATTACATTTTTTTCTTAAATCTTTCGTTTCACGTCATGTAACCCTTGAATTTGAGGTTTTATCACGATTTTCTTAAAATGCCTTTTTTTTTTATTTGCCTTGTGGGTCCCACGTGGGATTCACGGCACTGTAATACCTCGGGATATTTTGGGGGTGTTACAGACATGTTGAATTTTAGTAAGGATAAAAACGTGTGAATTTTTTTATCTCCAATGTGGTGTTTCTATTCTATATATTTACGTATATTTAGGAAAATAGATAATGTAATTATCCAATCAGATAATTATAAATTAAATTAGAATTTCTATAAGTGTTTCTACATGTAGGAACGCCTATAGAAATTTTCAATGTGACTCAGCTAACACATGGGATATGAACAAACTTAGAAAACTGCATTAGAGTTTATTTTCTCTATTTTTTGTTTCTATCATAAAAATTCAACTGGATAGAAACACATTTCGTTTCATAAGAACTATTCTTACTTGTCCAAGTCAACATGTCTCGTCTTAATGAGAAATATTCATACAATTTAAGTATAATTCTCTTATATAAATAGTTTTAAAAATTTCCAGCACTTGTGATACTTGAGAGGAAATCACACGAATAAAACCATTGAACATACCAAGTCGGATGGAATTAACAACGAATGTTTACTTAAACCGTTTTCGCCTTTTGTATTGAGTTTTCGGTCATATTTCTATTGAAACGGAACATAAACAAGAAAAATACGAGACATGCATTCTTCTAGCATTGATCGAACATTTTTTTTAGATATTTTATTCGACATAATAAGATTCTACCGATCAATCCTAACTAAACAACCCAACTATATCAAAACCTTCCGAAATTCTAAAATATGATAGTCCAAGCCAATTACATTCACTCTCGATGAATGTTAACACTTTCTGTCGGGCAAGCAACTCGGGCACCAACTCGAATGGTGGGCCGAGCTGGAACAACCACATTTGGCGGGGTGAGGTTCGAGGGACCAAGGGTCGAGGTCCCCAAACCCAAGGAGTTCATTGGCAAGAGGGATGCCAAGTCAATCGAGGAGTTCCTGTGGCGAATGGAACTTTACTTTGATGGTCTGGGACTGACGGACGAGAAGGCCAAAGTACGGCAGGCTGCACTATATCTTGCCGACGATGCAGCGCTGTGGTGGCGTCATCGACAGGCCGGTGTTGTAAAAGGAACTTGCCAACCGATCGGGACTTGGGACGAGTTCGTGTCGGAACTCAAGGCACAATTCTATCCTGAGAACACATGCTATGAGGCAAGGAAGAAACTCCGCGAGCTCAAGCACAAGACTACCATTCGGGACTATGTTCGGGACTTTACATCGATCATGCTCCAGATTCCGGACATGACCGAGGATGATCGACTATTTTTCTTCCTGGATGGACTACCGAGTTGGGTCAGGGACAGAGTACAAAGCCGCGAGGTGAAATCTGTCAATGAGGCAATCAAAGTGGCCGAGTCCCTAGTCGAATTCGAGAAGAGGAAAGAGCCGCGAGCTGAGGGTCAAGCCAAATGCGGGGGAGACACCCGCACGTCAGTACAGTAACCAGTCCAACCATCACGTGGAAGATTCGGGACGAGACCGCAACACGACACGGACAAGCCATACTACTCGGGTGAACGCAGGGGCGCTCCCGACCAACGAGGATGCTTTATGTGCGGCGGGGCTCATCGGATGAGGGACTGTCCGAAAATGGGGAAGCTCAACGCCATGGCCGAATGTGAGGGGCCAACAATTGATCAGAGGGACGTACAACAGGTAAGCACGATTCAACAACTTAATTTTGTCGTCAGTGCAGGCAGCGAGGGACCGCGAGGAAGCAAGTTGATGTTCGTGGAAGGAACCATCAACCACCAACCCATCAAGGCCTTGGTCGACACGGGATCCAACTACAACTATATCACTGAGGCCGAAGCAAAGAGATTGGGACTACTTGTGCAGCCATGCAAGGGCTGGATGAAGTCCAACAACGGACCAGCAGTACCAGTCACAGGAGCAGCAAACGGTGTGCGAATCGTGCTCGGAGTTGTCTTCTCTCGATGAGAAAAGGTGTAAGAAATTTCGTTTAAAATTTTCAATATGTTAACACTTGATAAACCAACTCAAAATCTGAATTTTGGGAGTGAAAATTGAAGTTTAGGACTAAAAAAAAGGCGAAAAAAATTGATCTCCGATGATGTTCTTAGTGCTAGGCGATAAGGCCGTCGTGTTAGATTAGACATGGGCCATGGCAAATGACAGAATTAAATTTATGCAAATAATTTTCACTAATTCGACAATAACTTTTTCGAGCGAAGTTGAATCGGTTCATCATTTGAATTATTAGAACTCAAAGTCTTATCATATTGTTACGTTTCAAAATCTTTGAAACCCACACGTGATATTGGTGATTTTTTAAATTGGACCCTTATTCTCTTTTCAAATATCCATGATGACTCATAACTTAAATGTTTGGATGACTCACAACTTAAATGTTTTTGTGCTGTACGATTATGATTCTCTAAATAAGCCAATGCAAACACATCTCCATAAAAAAAAAAGTAGATTAGGACCGCGTTTAGCAAAACTAGCTGATAAGCTAGTTGATAGCTGATTGGGTAGCTGATAAACTAGCTGATTATGTAGCTGATAAGCTAGCTGATTTTAATGTAGATGTTTAGCAAATTAGCTGATAAGTTAGCTGGTTGTTTTATAAAATTACATAAAATGACATCACTTTTATTTTTTTATTATTTTTTAAACTTTCTCATTATATTTTGACAATAATTGTTACTCCAGTATAAAATAACTGGACGGAGGGAGTATAAAATAAAATGATATTTTTGTCTATTATTATTTTAATATATACTACCTCTAAATTACACTATGTATTACTCACAGTTCACTATCACTTTGAAAAATCATTGATAATTTATTTTTGATTGTTTAAAATTGCCGCTGAATAGGACTTGTGTGTATATTTAGTTACGAACAAATTCACAACAATAATTGGTGTCAAAGAGATTCCTTAAAATATAAAAGATAAATCGAACACAAAATTATTGTTATATTTATAACAAAGGAATTTATTAGCAAGTGTAATAGAGTGATGATCAGACTAACCATAATTTTTCGCGTCCACCACTCATCTGAAGCCTCGATTTTTCCTGAAAAGTTAACTGATGGTGGGTTTATCTCCTTCTGCTTCAGGTAGGTTCTGATGCCTGTGGTCAGCTTAGTCCGTCCTTCGTATTTTTGTCTGGTCTGATCAGGTAACTTCCTTTGCTCGTCTGATCTGGTCTTCAGGTAGCTTTCTCATCTGTACTAGATTCCCAATCTAGTAATCCAAGTTCCCTGCTTAGCTCCAAAAACCTTTCCTCTGGTAAAGGTTTGGTGAAAATGTCAGCAATCTGATATTCTGTGCCGACTCTTTCAACTTTGACTCTCTTATTAAGCACGTGATCTCTAATAAAGTGATGCTTAACATCAATGTGCTTCGTCCTTGAGTGCAATACCGGATTGTTGGTGATTGCAATTACACTATTATTGTCGCACCAAATTGGAACTTCATTTGCAATTATGTTATAATCCCTTAGCTGTTGTATGATCCACAAGATCTGGCACAACAGCTACCTGCAGCTAGATATTCTGACTCTGTTGTTGAGATAGAGTTAGATATCTGCTTCTTGCTAAACCAGGATATCAGTCTGGTTCCTAGGAATTGGCACGTTCCACCGGTGCTTTTCCTATTAATCTTGCATCCTGCGAAATCTGCATCTGAATATCCTGACAGCTCAAAGTTGTCATCTTTAGGGTACTATAAACCAACATTAATGGTAGACTTAAGATATTTGATGATCCTCTTAGCTGCTTCCAGGTGTGACTGCTTGGATTTAGACTGGAATCGTGCACATACTCCTACAGCATATGAGATGTCTGGCCTGCTTGTAGTCAGATAAAGAAGTGATCCAATGAGTCCTCTGTAGTGGGTTGAGTCCACTGATATGTCTTTTTCATCTGCTTCAAGATGTGTGCTTGTGCTCATAGGGATTCTTGCTGTCTTGGCTGATTCCATTCCAAATCTCTTGATTTGATCTCTGCTGTATTTGGCCTGGTTGATGAAAATTCCATTTTCCTTCTGCTTAACTTGCAGTCCTAGAAAGAAATTAAGCTTGCCCATCATACTCATCTCAAATTCTCCTTGCATTAGATTTGAGAACTTCTCACATAGCTCTGGATTGGTTGAGCCAAATATGATATCATCCACATATATTTGGACTAATAATATGTGGTCTTCATGCTCCACTCTGAATAGGGTCTTATCCACCTTGCCTTTGCTAAATCCATTCTTCTCAAGAAACACGGATAATGTTTCATACCAAGCTCTTGGTGCCTGCTTGAGTCCATATAGAGCCTTCAAAAGCTTGTAGACTTTGTCTCATTTGACAAAACCAGGGGGTTGCTCCACATAGACTTCTTCTTCTAGAATTCCATTCAGAAAAGCACTCTTTACATCCATCTGGTAGACTATGAAATATTTGAATGCTGCATATACGAGGAATAGTCTGATGGCTTCTAATCGTGCAACAGGTGCATAAAACCAAACCAAACCAAACCAAACCAAACATACCCAGTATATCCCGCTCAGAGCAGGGTCTGGGGAGGGTAAGATGTACGCAGACCATGCCCCTACTTATTACGGTAGGGAGGTTGTATCCGTGAAGACCCCCAGCTTAGTGCACAGCAGAATCTTGTGTGATAAATACAAAGGAAAACATATGATTCGAAAAAGCTCTAGACCATACCTGAGCCCATGGCTTGATCCACATGAGACTTACCTAAGCGGAATTTGGCTACTTCACTCCCGATGAACACTGCTCTAACAAAAGAGAGGTTGGCTCTGCGCACAGCTACCTGTCAAAATACACTACACGCAAAGACAATAGGATAAAATATACAATAAAAGTAAAAATACAATTCTCTAGGTCAAAGCTAACTGAGACAACCCAACCCTGAGGCTCTCAACTACAGCACCGCTCCCACAAAAGAATCCACAACTCTGATCTGGTGCCTCCAAGTGCACCTATCAACAGTCATGGTCTCGGAAAGGTTTAAGGCCTTCAAATCTAATCTCAGTTACTCCTCCCACGTCCTCCTCAGTCTGCCTCTCCTCCTCTCCCCGACAACCATTAAACTCTCGACCCTCCTCACCGAAGCAGATGCCTGCCTCCTGCAGACGTGGCCAAACCATCTCAATCTCCCTTCGCTAACTTTCGCTGAAATGGGAGCCACTTCCAGCGCATTCCTGAAAACCCCATTTGAAATTCTATCTAACATTGTGCGACCACAGGACCAACGTAACATTCTCATTTCAGCCACTTCCAACTTGCTCTCAAGCGACTTCTTCATCGCCCAACATTCGGAGCCATACAACATTGCAGGTCAGATTGCCGCTCTATAAAATTTACCCTTCAACTTTAGAGGGACTTTCTTGTCGCACAGGACCCCTGTCGCTGCTCTACACCTTAGCCACCCCGCCTTGATGCGATGCATGACATCATCTTCACGCTCACCTTCCTTCTGAATGATCGAACCCAAAATACTTCGTGCAACAGGTGCATAAGTTTCATCAAAATCTATCCCTTCGCATTATGCATAGCCTTTAGAAACAAGTTTGGCTTTATTCCTAACAACAGCTCCATCTTCATCGCATTTGTTCTTGTACACCCATTTGGTTCCAATAACCTTCTTATGATCTGGTCTGTCTGTTAATTCCCAAACATTGTTCCTTTCCATATTATTGAGATCTTTTTGCATTGCATTGATCCATGAATAGTCTTCCAGGGCTTGCTCTGTTGTCTTGGGTTCTATTTGAGACATAAAGCATGAAAACATTTCCATTCCTACGGGTAGAGTTGACTGTCTGGTCTTGACTCCATCAGTTAGCTTCCCAATGATCTGTTGAATAGGATGATCTTTGAGCCACTTAGGAATGTCTTCTTCTTCAGGGTCTGTTCCCCCTGTAGATTTGCTTTGGTGGGTTTATTCTCTCTCTGCATTAGCTTGGTTCTGATCTCCTTGGTCTGCAACTGGATCAGCTACCGCCTTGTCATCTGTAGGTTGGGATCTGGTTTGGTCTGCAGATGGGTCTTTATTAGCTTCAGATTGGTCTTTATCAACAGCAACTGGATCAGATAGGTTTTGTGGTCCTGTCTGATCTGCAGTTGGGTCTTCATCAGCTACAGATGGGTCTTCAGGCTGGTCTGCAGGTGAGTCCACCATTCCTGTGTCACAGACAATGACTTCCTCTAGGGTGGCAGATTTGAGCTTATTCTCTATCAGCTCCACCTTTTTCCTGTACTCAACAGTAGTTTCATCAAATACAACATGAGTTGTTTCCTCCATAACTAAGGTTCTTTTGTTAAAAACTCTATATGCCTTGCTTCTTTGTTAGTATCCCATAATGAGACCATAATCAATTTTAGCATCGAATGCATTTAGTTGGGTTTTACCATTGTTGTGGATGAAACACTTACAACCAAAAATATGAAAATATGCAACAGTTGATGTTCTGCCATTCCAAACCTCATAGGGAGTTTTGTCATGTCCCCCTACTATCATACTCCTATTCTGAGTGTGACATGCTGCGTTGACAGTTTCAGCCCAGAACCTTTTGGGCAGGTCTACTTCTGCAATCATGGACCTGGCATCTTCCTTCAAGGTTCTGTTCCTTCTTTCAGCAACACCATTCTGCTGAGGGGTCCTTGCTACAGAGACTTCATGCTGGATCCCATTCTGATCGCTATAATCAGTGATTGCCTTGTTGATAAATTCTCCTCCTCTATCTGATCTGATCTTGACGATTGAGTGAGATTTCTCATTCTGGATCCTCCTTAGCAGCTCAGGTAGCTTGGTTAGTGTTTCACTCTTTTTATAGAGAAACACAACCCATGTGTATCTTGAGTAGTCATCTACTACTACTAGAGCGTGCTTTCTGCTACTTAAGGTCCTTGGCTTGATGGGACTAAATAAATCCATGTGTAATAGATCTAGGATCCTTGTTGTGAGAGTGGTAGGTTGAACTGGCTTGAATGATGCCCTTGTTTGCTTCCCTTTCTGACACGCATCACAGAGAGCTTCCTTCTTGAATACTTCTTCTGGAAGTCCTCTGACCAGCTTCTGAGAACTAATCTTGTTGATGGCTTTGAAATTTAGGTGACATAGTCTCTTGTGCCATAGCCATCCATTCCTAGCTATTGCCTTAGATAGAAAACAGGTATTGGGAGTTCCTGTGTTCCAATCTATCATATAGACATCTCTTCTTCTGAATCCTTGTAGCTTCACTTCTCCAGATAGGATATCTAACACCATGCATTTCCAAATGGTGAAGACTACTAGATTCTTCTCATCACAAAATTGACTTATGCTCAGAAGGTTGTATTTGAGCCCTTTGACATAGTGAACTTTTGATATGATGATGTTTCCTCTGTGTAGCTCTCCAAAACTTTTAGTCTGACCTCTAGAGCTATCTCCAAAGGTTACGTCTGGACATCTTTCTTTGGTATACTTTGTCAGCACCTTCTTGTTCCCGGTCATGTGCCTTGCGCATCCGGAATCTACAAACCATTCTTCACCTCCAATATTTGAATTTGTGGAGATGTGGTAGCAGTCCTTCCACCTTTTCTGCAATCATACAAGCAGAGATTTAGGTACCTAAATCTGTGTGGGTCCTCGGGGGTTAGTTGGTTTCCTGGAGAACTGGTTTCTCCTGGGATTGTGAAAATTGTTGTTATTACCCCTAAAAGGTGTGTAAGGTCTGGGTCTATATCCTCTGTTAGGATTGTGTACCGGATATGCCTCATAAAACTGATGGTGTGGGCCATGCCTAAATCTTGGCTGAGACCATTTATTAAATCTTTGAGGTCTCCACACCTGTTCGTTTTGAAAATTAGGATAACCTTGAGGTTTCCATTTGCCCCTCCCATTTTGAAATCTGTTTTTGGGGAGTCTTTGATAATAGTGGGCATGTTGTCTGGGCTGCTGCTTCTGCCTTGGCCATTGCCTAGTCTCATGTCTAGGTGGCTGCCTTGTATAACTTGGCTGCAACCTAGACTTGTGACTTGGCTGTTGCCTATTTTGAAATACAGGTTTGTATATTGGCTCAGTAGACGAGACAATTGTTTCTTCCTTGATGAAAGTGGTTTTAGAACTAGAGGGAGTGTGGGGGTCATATCCAAGGCCTGGTCTGGAATATAATAGCCTTTTATTTGTACACAATTCGTCCAGGGTTAGAGATGCCTTCAGGGAGGTTATTTCCTTCGCCTGAGTTTTACTTAGCTGAGTCAGTTTTGCAAACTCAGTTTTGACATGAGCAAGTGCAGCTGATTTTTCACTATTCAAAATAGTTAGTCGCTTTATCTCAGCTGTGGTATTATCAGCCAGGTTTGTAGAGTTGTTTGCAGCCTGTTTTTCAAGATCAACTTTGGTTTTATTAAATTCTAGACTGAGTTTTTTAAAGTCATTTTTCAGTTGCCCATTCTCATCTTGCAGCTGGGTCCTCTCGGCTGATACAGTTTGGTGTGTAGTTTTTAATCTCTCAAAATCTTTGAGAAGCTGATTTACAGACTCGTTTAAGTCCATGTCTTGTGACATGTCTGAGCTGTTATTATTTGAAACTGATGCTTTAGATGTTACCTCTTCATCAGCTAGGTTGGCCATCAGACAATCATATTCTTCATCATTATCAGAGAAGAATCCGCTGCTTGATTCTACTCGCTCTTGATCTTCTCCAATGAGGGCCTTCCTTCGGTCTTCTTTTCTGCTCACCTCCTTCTTGCTCTCGTCCTTCTTGAGATCAGGACAATCAATTTGTATGTGTCTTGTCTTGTGGCAATTATAACACTCCACCTTCCAGCTTCCAGCTTTTTGATTTCTCCTGGGGTTCTCCTTATAATTCTTTTTGTATTTGGAGTAGTTCTTTCTGAAATTACTGAACCTTTGCATTATGAACGCCATTTCTTCCTCAAAATCAAGTATATTTGGAGGTTTGATTTCAGATAAGCTTTTGGCGGGGGACTCGGCTGCAAAGGCTATTCCCTTCTCTGCAGGCTCGGTAGATGATGAACTTGGAAGCTCGAACTCATAAGCCTTCAGATCAGAGAACAGCTCTTGGATCTTTATTTTATTAAGATCCTTGGATTCTCTCATGGCCATTGCCTTCATACTCCATTCAGGATTGAGAGATCTTAAAACCTTCAGCGCCATCTCCCTGTTCCCATATGATTTTCCCACGGAGTTAATCTCATTGATGATTTCAGTGAACCTTGTGTCCACTTGGTCTATGGATTCGCCATTCTTCATTTTGAAGTTGTCAAATTTTTGGGTGGCAATTGACAACTTGTTTTCTTTTATCAGCTCTGTTCCATCACACATTAAGGCTAATGTGTCCCAGATTTCTTTGGCGTTTTTGCAGTTCTTGATCTTGACCATTGTTGATTTGTCAAGAGTTTGGTACAGCACGTCTCTGGCCCGGTTTTCAAGGTTGGCCAGCTTACTTTCTTCAATGGTCAGCTCCGTCCACTTCTTTGGGATCTTTTCTGGCTTCCCGACAGCAATCTCCTAAGGAGTGTTGTCCTTCTCAAATATGAATGGACAGTCCTCTATTATGCACCACATGTCGTCATGGATTGAAGATAAGTGTGCCTGCATCCTTATCTTCCAAAGATCATACTCATCAACTGAAAAAACAGGTAATCTAGAATGCATGTGTTCCATTTCTAAAATGAGCTTAAAATATATCCTCGATATATGGATCTGGTTCTTGAAATATTGAACCAACCACTCCGATACCACTTGTAGGTCACAAGTAGTCTAGGGGGGTGAATAGACTTATTGAAACTCTTTCCCACAAAGGATGAGTTTCTCAGCTGATGGTAAAAATGACTTAGAGTCAATGTACACTACACCAGAATCACGATTTTATGACTGTAAAAAACTGTCACAAATGGCAAAAACAGTCACAAATGACTGTCATAAAATCACCAGTCGCAAGTTTTTTTGTGACTGTCAAAAACAGTCACAAAACAGTGACAAAACCTCATTTATATGACTTTACAATAACACTTTCCATGGCAGTCACAAATACCATTTATGACTGTCATTAGCAGTCACGAATTTCCACCTTTGTGACAGTCATTAGCGGTCACGAATTTCAACTTTCGTGACTTCCACGGACAGTCACAAATATCATTTTTCTTGACTGTCTTCTGACTGTTTTTAGAAGTCACAAATATTGGAAAAAAATACAAAAAAAAAATAGTAAAACCAATTTTTCTGTGAATGCAGTCTAATTATTTTTCACAATGAATTCATAATACAATCCAAACATATTTCTCAAAGTATTCACACAACACTCCAATTAATTTTTACAAAACATACAAATCACAATGTAATGCTGAAAAATAACACATGTAAAGAAAACTCCGAACCAACCCATTGAAAATAAAATAAGTATGGAGTATTTGTTATATATTGAAAAATATCAACAACTAACAAGTTAAACTAATAGAATCATAAGCTTCATCCGTGGAACAAACATGTGGAGCAACACCTCCTAAGACAATGGTTTCAGGAGCACCTTTTGTCTGAACAATAAAATAAAATATATAAATCAGTCATTAACCAAAATAAATAAAGATAAATGGACATGGACAGAAAGAAAGGTGGGGGGCTGGAACACACCAGATGATGCTCATTATAAATTTAAACACCAGACCCACTCTTTTGTAACCTCATACCAATAAGAGTGTGAAATATTAAATGACAACATATAAATGCAGATCCTGTACGTCGGATAAGTAACATCATATGCATCATAAAATCTAGATTAAAAGGATTACGAACTCCTCCCCCGAGGCGATCCGAATCCTTTAAAACATGTTATCCTATCTCCATTACTTCGCATCCAAATATAGTGGCAAAACTACCATGTTTATTCCTATTGCGGCCGTTAAAGTATTAGACAGTTAAGAAAATTGTGGTCCAGGGAAAAATATGGAGAAAAATAGGTAACTATCACATTGTCGCCCAACTTAAAGTTGAAACAATCCATCATGCGAATAATCAGATTCTACGGTCTAAGACCACAAAAACTCAATCACATCATCCTTACCTGCAGTGGCAATCTTTACCACAAACGGCAGAAGATCCAGTTGATGTCAGTAGGAACAAAATATGCCATCATCCTCCAATCGCTTTTTGAATTTCTTTGTCGATATACATCTTGGTGTGGTTGAGATCAATAAAAATGACACACCGAAGGGAGCAGGTATAATAAAACCCCAGATCGCTTTTTTAATTTCTTCGTCACATATACATCTTGGTGTGGTGCGGATCGAGTCCCTCAATTGCCTGAAGAATATATAATCTAGTTAGCATTCAATAACATTAAAACGAACGGAAGGATTTTCTATTTCGAATATTATACCTGTTTCATCTCGTATCCCAAAAATCTAAAATATACACTGGATTTTTTTTTGGGGGATTTGGCAAGTATTTTGATCAATCATACCATGGAAGCACAAATAACACAAAGAAGTTCGCATAGAACTATGTTTGTATAGGGACGGAGTTAGGTCTACCTGAACGATGGACGGAGAATAGAAACCAAACATTTCAAGTCCGTTGATGCTACTTGAAGGCTGCAATCGAGGCAGTCCTTGTTTTCCCGAACATCTTTGTCTCATTATTTCTTGATTAAGTCTCTGCACCACCATTTCCCAGCATTGCTCTGCTGAGCCCCGCACAAAGGTCTCATTTGGTTGCTCTTCCAGAGTTACCTGTCATAAATATCTTAAAGGTCAAAACAGATTCTCTAAAATAGGAACTTTACTTCTTTTTTCTTTTTTTTTTTAAAAAAAAAGGAAAAGAAAAAAGAAGTAAAATATATTTTGGCCAAGCAGTTAATATAGAGTTCTTTTTTTATCATTCAATCAAACAAAAAACATTAATCCAAAATAACATCGAGACACAAGACGAACCGAACCAAGATGGGAGCAAAACTCAAGATAAGTAAAACCAACTACCAATGCTAAAACAATTTGATTACCTACGTTGAACAAGGGACCCAAAAGCCCACCATCCACGATTTATGATGTATAGCTGCTCTTAATTGAAGGATCGCAAATGTTCAAGAACTTCACACAGCTTCTGTATCCTGCCAAAGTTGGTGTCAACATAACAAACTGTATAAATGCTTGCAAGAAATGATATCCATCGAGAACCATTAGCTTAAGTATAATTACAAAAACTACCCTGTAGTTTAGTCTATTTACCCAGATTTTTTTTATACATAATCGTAAAAACCATAAGGGACTGCTGACAAAAGAAAAAAACATGTTAAAAGATAAAATAAAATTTGCAACCAACTATTAAGGATACTGCGCTTGATGAAGGAGTAAGACGTAGGTTTCCATTTATTAAATGATTCAGGAAGTTCAAAGTCAACTGGACTTCCAATCTCCTTGACGAGTTTATCAAAACCTTGCCCGGTCCCAATGTATCCAGCATTCTGGTTTCACAAATTAAAAGGAAAAGGAAAATTAAAACCGAAGAAATAGAATCATCAAGACTCAAAAAAGCACGGTGTTAAACTTTGTGAAACAGATCACTGATTGAATGCAAGAACTAGCCTTCATACAAACCTTCTTCATGGCGCACTGCCTAATAACTCCATGGTGAAGCATCCGATATTTCAAGCATCCTTTCCGATTTTCACCCATCTTGGATACGTCGAATTTCTAGTCTTCGTAATCCATTAGATACTACATCAGATACTCATCAACCGGATCAGTGAAGAAAATAACCTGCAAGCAAAAATGTGCATTCAGTTTTGATTCGAAGAAATAAAGGATCGTTTCAAAAACTACACCCGAGTTATTCTAACTAGTAAAAGAACCCAAATATTCTTGAAAATTACAAATAACCCCTGGCATTTATTTGTTGCTTTGCAAAAGCGCCCTCTCAAAAGGGTTCATGAAGTGGATTTTTGCAATTTGGCTTAATCTCAGGGGTAGGTTTTGTGATTAAACCTAAAAGTAGAGTAGTAAGTAGAATAATGCGGAGTTGAACACTTGCCTCATAATTCTTCTTTGTTAGTCTCTCAAGGAATGGAGATTTTTCCAGCTGTTCCTTGCTTGTTCCAATAATGTAAAAGATGTCTTTTTGTCCAGATTTCATTCTTGAGATGTATTGATCAAGTGAAGTTAATTTACCATCTGATTTAGTGCTGCAGAGGACAAACACCACAAATGTTAAAAAAAATGCTGAATTTCAGCAAATTATATGTATTCCAAAAATGTGCTTACGTCTCAAAACGAAGAAGTTTTGATAGGCGGTTTCTGTTAGTTGCATCCTCGATAATACCAAGCTTAATTGACTTGCCAAATTCATGAGAAATAGTAACCACCAAATGGCAAAGAGCAACTGAGCAAAACTATAAAATTCATAACTTAATATAAACCTTTTTTTATGATGCAATGAATATAAACAAGTCCACTAGAATGTGAAACCTTACATAATAATCTATAAACACCCAATTCGAGCAACCTTAAGTTATAACCTATAGGTAATACATTTGAACATATTTGCTAGTACGTAATCATACACATAATACCAATAAGAGAGTGAATTCCATCACTCAAAAAAAAAAAAAGGAAAACACACAACAAAGGCAATAAATACCAATAAAGGCAAGTTACAACAAAGGCCGATTTGGGGTTTTAGAGGATTCTTCTTGGCAAAAACTTGCGGTACTGCGTTTGGACATTAAGAAGATTCATAATTCTATTTATCATTCTTAGAATCTATTCTTATGAAAGCTGTCTTTGAATGATAGCTGCAAGGTCGGCTATGGAAGCCTTACCATACGTAAGACACTCAAAGAGCACTTCGAGCAAGCAAGTAGGATCCCAGAATCGGAATGGAAACAATAGAAGCTTACCCCATATGATGGAATTGAGGATGCAACCCTTCGACCGTCGGGGCCCCGACCCAGTCCCCAAGAACGAATTCCAGCCGGAATGAGTGGAATTTGATTGCTCAGATAGACCTCCGTAGCCCACCTTCAATCGGATAGATACCCGGATTGGTAGAGAATATCTGTGTTCTCTAAGAATGATTCAATTTTTTGGAAGTTTTTCTTTTGCTTTTGATAGATCGGGTGTAAAAGAGAGGCTAGAGGAGAATATGAATGAAAGAGACGAAAAAGGAAGAGAAGCTGGGGTTTGGCAAAATGTATACATAAAACTGAAAATTATATGACTGCTCAAGACAGTCACAAATATTTGGATTTGTGACTGCTCAAGACAGTCAGAACACTTGTGACAGTCGTTAACAGTCACAAGCATTTGGATTTATCACTGTTTGGTCTTTGTGACTGTCATTGGCAGTCATAAAGTTGTGACTGTCATTGACAGTCACAAATCCAGCGAGTTTCAATGTCATAAAATCCTGTTTTTGGTGTAGTGGTAAGTGCGGAAGTCAGCTGATGACGAACACAAAATTAATCAATGGAACACTTAAGTATGTATCCAGCAGTTAAGTATGATGATAAAAGCAGTAAAAACACACAGGCACTTATAGTGGTCTCAGAGGTGGGGTAATCCTCTACTAATCCACTTTTCTCCAAACCAGTTGGAGATGAATTCACTATAATTCTTAACTAGTGATAAATATTACAGTGATTCAACCAATTACAACATCTTCCAACTAGTGGAATTCCTTGCCGTTGCAACTCCCTTTGACTACCTTTCACCTCTTGATCTACGATCCTTGGTTGCCTTTACAGTCTCTCGAACTTCAACTAGTGAAGTACCCTGAACTCAGGTTTTAAAGACACCAGAGATTGTCTTCTCCAACTAAGAGCTTCTTTAAATAAGAACTTTAGAACTCTTGCTCTTTCACGATGCTATTGTTCGCTTGATTGCTTTGATTGCTTGAAATTTTTGTTCGCATCGTGCTGCTCAACTTCAAATATTCGGATATATATAGGTGTTGATCGTTGAGCATTTCTTCATAGCCGTTGCAAATCTGTAACAAATCCGTCCCTTGGAGAGATAGACTTCTTTGTTTATTTTTATGAACGTTGCAAGGCTGGATTCCCATATTTTAATCCAATTCCGACTGTTGTGAAGACTTCTATGTGATAGCGCCGAATCTTTTGAATATAATAAGATTAAAGTCTCCAGTGGTGGGTCTGGATGAATTACTTAATTTATATCCTTTCCGGGAATCACTCCAGTCTGTCTCTAATCGCCCGCACGTGACTTGCCGTAAATATTAACTATTCAGCGCATGCTGACGTGGACTGGAGTACTTGGCTGATTACTAGGCTGACCTCTCTGTGGTAAACTAGTCTGATGTGCAGTCAACCTTCTCTGATGTCGACTTCTCTGATGTGCCGACTTGTCTGTAGCCTTCTGACCTGATTTGAACTTGACTAATCTGATGGTCAGACTACAGATGACTTGACTTCTCTTCTTGACTGCGGTTTGGTCCAACTTTGCTGATTAAATTGTTTGACCAGAACTTCTCTGCTAGGTTGCCTGATATGACTCGTCTGTGGTCAACCTTATCTGAACAGGTGAGTTGACTAAGACTCGGCTGATAGATACTTATCTGATTAACACTTAGCCGATTTATGTGGCTAAAATATTATGTGGCCTATAGAAGATACTCATTTGGTTCTTCTTTACATTTTGCCAAGTATCTAACTTATCATATTTTGGTCTATGGAAGATACTCATTTGGTTCTTCCTTACATTTTGCCAAGTAATAAACATACATTTGAATATAATGATGACATCATCAAAATCTAACAAGTATTCCTAACAGACATCTCTATGGATTTTGTAACTAATTTGCCGAGGATGAAGACTGGAATGAACATGGTGTGGGTGGTCGTGGATCGACTGACTAAGTCGGCACATTTTCTGGGCAACAAGGACACTTGGAATCCAGAAAAATTCGCTCGTATTTTTATTGCGCAGATCGTGAGACTTCATGGTACGTCGAAGACTATTATTTCGGACAGAGATGGTCGATTTGTATCACATTTTTGGCAGGCGGTACATAAGGCATTGGGGACACGTTTGCGTTTTAGTACATCTTTCCATCCTCAGACCGATGGACAGTCCGAGCTTACCATCAGACGTTCGAGGATATGTTGCACGCGTGTGCGCTAGACTGGAGTAGTGATTGTGAGGAACATCTGGCCCTGATCGAGTTTACCTATAACAATAGCTGGCATGCATCGATTAAGATGGCACCGTATAAGGCGCTTTATGGCCGACGGTGTCGATCACTGATCTATTTGGATGAGTCATCCAATTTAGTTGGCACCGAGCCGGATCTTGTGTTGGAGACGAGGAAGAAAGTTGAGTTGATTCGAGAGAGGATGTTGGTGGCTCAGAGTCGACAAAAGTCCTATGCAGATGTTAGGCGTCGATCCTTGGAGTTTGAGGTAGGGGATCATGTCTTGTTGAGAGTGTCTCCGTCGAAGGGGGTTTTCCGTTTTGGGAAAAAGGGGAAGCTTAGTCCAAAATATATTGGACCTTTCGAGATATTGGAGAGAGTTGGCGAGTTAGCTTACCGGTTGGCATTACCTCCGTCGTGGAGCCATGTGCATAGTGTATTTCACGTTTCTCAGTTGAGGAAGTATGTTCCAGACCCGACTCACGTTATTGACTTCGGGGATGTGGAGATAGAGAAGAACGTTACGTTTGAGGAGAGGCCAGTGAGGATTTTGGAACGTCGAGATAAACAGTTAAGGCACCAAACCATCCCTTTGGTCAAAGTGCAATGACCGAGGCTTGGAGTGGAGGAAGCGACGTGGGAATTGGAGGAGGATATGCGTGCGAGGCACCCCGAGCTTTTTGATTCTTAAGTTTCGGGACGAAACTTCTTTTTAGAGGGGGAGAATGTAATATCCGTACCTTTCTATTTTAGCAATCTTTCATTTTTGACGCATGTCTATTTTTATCGACTCGCTTTTAACCGTTTCAAAATTTAGAATCTATTTTGTTCTTGCAGTTTTTTCAATTTGGACGAGTTTCGGAGATGTTTTTACGTAATTTCGTTTTATGTATGTTTTGTCGTATGTATGTTCGATTCTCGTAAAACTCATTCGATTTCGTTGTTTCTTTGTTTCCATGAGTTCGTATGGTTGAGTTATTCATGTTGTGAGATTCGGGTTGATAATCCGACGTTGTATCGTGATTTTCGGACGTTTGGGCCATTTTGTAATTTTCTATAAGTTTAGGAAATTTTATCTTCTTTGTCGTATTTCGGATTCCCCGGTAGTCGGAATTATATTATCTTTCAGCACTTAGCTTCGTCGTCGTGAATATTTCGTGTTTATGCTTCTGGGTTCTGTCCTTGTGTTGCGTCCCGACTTCGTACCGTCCTGTGCAGCAAACTGCATTCAGCAGTGTTGAATTGTTGCATGAATAACGTACGTTATTCATGCTTTCTTGCGTGCGCTATCGATGCCTGCATAACATACGTTACACCCTAGTGATAATGTACGTTATGGTCCTCAGTGTTTTGGACAGTGGGTTCTGCCCAGTTTTTGCCAGGTCCTTACCTACGTTAACTAGCGAGTGTTACGTACGTAAGCTCCTCATAGCGTACGCTAACTGTTTGGCGTAGCGTACGCTATCGGCCTTGGAAAATTGGGCAGATTGTTCTGTCGAGCCATTACGTACGCTAACACCTGAGTGTTACGTATGTAAGAGGCGTAGCATATGTTAACATCAGCATGTTAACGTACGTAATGAATGGTCAGGTTTTATAAACCCCGAGCAGCCCTTCCCCGCGTCATACTTTCCTTTTTCTCCCTCTTCGTCCGCGGTGAGAGTTCTTAGAGCGATTCGAGCGATTCTTCAAGTTTTGTCCGTGGAGTTCCTTGAGAGATCGATTGTTGTGTTCCAAGTGAAGTTTATCATCATCGTAATCATCTTCCTCCGCCCGAATCCAAGGTATTTTGGCTTAGAACCCTATCTTTGTCCATTTTGGGGGTTTTTCGGGATATGTCGATATTTAACTTGAATTTTTCGTTTATGTTGTGATATTTCTTATCGATTATTGTTGTTGGGTGATTCCCAATCTGTTTCCGTCGTGTTTAGTCCATGGATTGTTGATTTGGGGAGGTTTTGTGAAAACTCTTTGGTAACACTCATTTTTACACATATTTTTATAAGTTTTTTTCCGGATTTTAAGATTCTAAAATGTGTAGAATTGCGTCGTTTGTTCTCATATTGTGTTTGTTGGACTCGATCACGCTTGGGTATGTTTTATTTGATTTATTAGGTGTTTTAATGACATTATCAAGCAAGAATGAACTCTCAATCCCCAATACATATCAAGCAATGCGGAAACGAGAGATCGAGTCGAAAAGAAAAGAAAAACGGAGTCAAAACGAACCAACATAGACTCGGCCGTGTCATCTAACACGGGCCGTGTCACTAGCTCGGTCGTGTCAAATGACACGGTTGAGTACCTTGTCCAAAACCTTTTGCTGTTTCTAGAGCACTATGACACGGGCCGTGTCACTTTTCGGTGGAAAATCAATTTTTGATATTTTTGCAAGATTTGAACAAGAAAATGTGGCTTCTTGGGGTTGATAAAAGGCCTTCGATCAGGAAAAAGAAAGATATTCTGATTTGGAGAGATTGAGTGAGTTGGTAAGGGAAGAAAAACAAGAGATTTGAGAGGAAACTTACCAAAAAGAAAGAGATTTTGAAGGAACCAAGGAAGAACAAACCAAGAAGACTTGAAGGCTTGTTCCGAGTCCACTCAAGACACCATCCGAGTTTTATCTTCTCCCTATCTTTTACTCATTTTGTTGTTTTATTTAGCATGAACATGATGAACATGATGATTATTAATATTTCTTTCATTACCATGTCCGGCTAAATTTGTTAAATTCCGAGCATGAGAGTACATTGATTCATGTTGTTTTTGAGGGATTGATGATTTATATATCTAGTGTGATTTCTTTATCGAATGCTTGGTTTTAATTCATGTTAGAACACTTGATCAATGTTTTTACATGTTTAATTTAATTGCTCATAATTCGAGAGAAGAGGGCATTAATAGGTTTTGAGTATTTGACATAGTAAATTACGAGATTGAGAAATCAGTGATGAACTATGATTATATTTAATCTTATGAACATTTTGGAGTTAATAATTTATAATAGACGAAGATGTTGTTATAGGTTGTTTAATATACGTTTTAATGCATCTCGAGAGAGACTTTAGAATATTGTTGTGATTCTCATTTTGGAGACGCACTTAGAACTAGACCCGACAATTTACCACACGACACGAAAACGACACGAAAATTTAGTGTTGGGTGTGCATTTTGAGTACACGAACACGAAAGCATACGACCGAGATTTAGTGTCAGTTTTGTGTTTATCCTTTGGGTACACGACACGACACGAGGTACATGAAATAAATAAATAAATAAATAAATAAATAAATATATATATATATATACACACATATATAATATTTTATATTTAATTTAATAAAAATATATATTTTATGAATTCTGTTTATACTAAACTTTAAAATTTGAAAATATAATGTGAGCTTTCATAAATTTCGTGTAAACATTCGTGTTTTCATTATCAGTTGTTTCATTTCGTATACTAAAACCTATAAAAATAATATTATAATATTAAAATTATTATCTTTTATAATATTTTAATATTTATTTTATATTATGAGCCTGACACGAAAACACGACACGAAACGACACGAATTTGTGCAGTACACGACACGACATGACACGAATTCATTTAATGTCGTGTATGGGTTTGGATTTTTGGTACACGAAACACGAAAGTACACGACACGAAAATACACCACACGGACGAATTGCCAGGTCTACTTAGAACCCTTCGATATCAATCCCGACTAAACTTAGTGATCAACGGAAACCTAGTCTTGGAATCTAAAAACTCTTTAAATTCTCTTTAATTCGGATATTATCATTTGTTTAAATTAATTGTCATCATTTTATTTTATTTCGTTAAACATTCATTCACCTTTCGATCGTCTATATAAAACCGGAATCATTATAATCTAGTACTCAACACAATATGAATATTTAGTCTCTGTGGAATACGACCTTGCTCGCCGCTTTCTATATTTACTCCGTACACTTGCGGATTGTTTAAAAATATAGCGAACAAGTTTTTGACGCCGTTGCCGGGGACTATTTTATTTTTATTAGTTTTGATATTACGATAAGTGTTTCCAGTCTTACTTTAGACAAATTTTGTCTTTTCTGTTTTATTTTATTTTGTTACTTCCGTATTGTTTTTGGGCGTGCTGCAGGACGTACATGAACACCCGCTCATCTCGAGAACCTTTGGAAAACTTTATTCCCGAAGTAGAGGCATTTGCTCGAAAAACAAGTGTTGCTGCACGGAAAATACAAAGGAATCTTTCTGACGATGCTTTGACCAAAATTATGGGGAAACTTCTCATATTCCTATCAACGTCCTAAATTTTGAATTGAAGTCGTCATTAATATCGATGGTTCAACAGAATCAGTTTGGTGGATTTGTCACGGAGGATCCGCACGCCCATTTATTCCACTTTATTCAAATTTGTGGCACCATAAAAATGAATGGGGTGTCAAGCGACACAATTAGATTGAAGTTATTTCCGTTCTCTTTGAGAGAGAAGGATCGTAGTTGGCTTGGAAACTTTGCTTCCGGGAGCATACGTACATGGGACGAGTTGGGTGAAAAAATTTCTATTCAAATTCTTCCCTCCAACAAGACCATGAGATTGAAAAGTGAAATCATGCAATTCCGGAAAATGGATTCAAAAATGTTATATGAGGCGTGGGAACACTTCAAAGATTTATTAAGATGATGTCCTCATCATGGGTTTCCGGAAGAGCAACAAATGTGTTTCTCTTATAATGGGTTGGCCGGAGAGACGAGAAATCTTGTTGACGCTTCGGCCGGAGGAGCTTTGCTAGCTAAAAGTGCTGATAAAGCATTAATATGTTAATTACTCGGGGGTGTTTATGTAAAAAACCATATGTTTTTATTTAGGTCACAGACATATATGGAATATATAAAGATGAGAAGGTGACTTCTTTTCTTCACAAACTTGAAAAATTAGATTATCAATCAGCTAGCTTATAAGTTAGCTGATTTGAGAAGTTAGTCGTTTATGAATTGAGCTTTTTTTAGTCAATGGTCAAATAAGCTCCTGAACCTTATAAGCTAGCTGATAAGTTAGTGCTAAACACAGCGTAGAACTATAACACATGCGTATGACGTTCGCCTTATTATATTGTCTTATTCAATTAATTTTCCAGATCGGAGGCATTCGACTACTTTTTTTTTCTTGAGCCCATACGTGAAGTTTTTTTTTTTTTTTGAAAACTTAAACATGCATTAAGCCTAGGAAAACGCTTCTCGAAACGATGGAGTTACATTGTAAAACATGAAAACATCCTGAAGAGGGTATCCTGTCCAAGAATTGGAACCACATCTTCTAGCTAACCTAGCTAAATCATGAGCAGATGCATTACAATTTCTATTGATATAGGAAACAGATAAATTAACACCAGTGGACAGCATAGTCAAACAATCGGTAACAACTGGCCAAACTTCCATAATCTGGACATTCTTCTTGATGCAATTTGCCACTGTCACAGCATCAGTGAGGATAACAACACTTGAGATACCAAGTTGAGCAGAGAATTGGAGAGCCCATCTCACACCAAGCGCCTCGGCCAGTAGCGGAGAGACCTCAATATCTTCTCTTTTGCAAGCACTATACGTGATCACACCTTCACCATCTTGAATAATCATCCCCCAACCTGTTCCACCATCATTAAAACAACCAGCCCATACGTGAAGTTACAAGAGGAAGAAGAGTTGATCCTAGGTTTGGGTACATTGGCCGAGCTCAATTTTTTTTTTACTCGAGCTCAAATTTAAGGGCTTCAATTAGAGTCGTGCTTGGGAAAGCTCGACGTACTCGAGCTCGGTCAAAGCATTCAGGTTTTTAGATTTTTTGATCATAAAATTCGTTGTTATAAATTTTATGTAACTTTATGAGTATCTGCTACATAATATTTTTAGCATCCAAATACATCTATATATCATTCACACTCACATTCAATCAGTTTTAGGAAGAAAAATTATTTTAAGTTTTTATACTTTCATTACTATCTTACTCAACAGAATATTAACAAGTGGCAGTTTGGGAATGTCTCGGTCCGAATTGGGCTTTCGGGCCTTATAGATATGAGGCTCAAGTTTGGCTCGACTAGTTTGTTGTGATTCGGTCCCTGATTCTGTTATATTTTTTTATGAAGTTTGAAGTGATTCGAACTTTGAGCCTAATTTATCGGTCGAGTTCGGACTTGGGAACCCACCTGAAGCCCTACTTTATCCTTTCTTTATTCGGTCTTTTTTTTAAGTTAGAGGGTTAATGGGATTTAGGGGATGTTTACTTTTAACTTAATAGGATTAATATCTGAACCATCTTAATCGCTCATCTATATTAGAGTGTTTACTTCCAACTTAATCATCTTAATGGGTTGAGCAAAGACATATCCATTCAGACAAATTTTGGTTCTTGTTCCCATTCAGCAAACTAAATAATAATAATAATAATAATAACAATAATATACCAAAAATAATAATAATAATAATACCAGCAATAATAATAATAATAAATAAAATTAATATTACCAACAACAATAATAATGATAATAATAATAGTAATAATAAAATAATAATAATAATAATAATAACAATACCAATAATAATAATAATAATAGTACCAGCAATAATAATAATAATAATAAATAAAATTAATATTACCAACAACAATAATAATGACAAAAATAATCATAGTAATAAAATAATAATAATAATAATAATAATACCAACAATAATAATAAGACAATCAACAATAATAATATTATAATAAAATAATAATAATAACATTACAAGCATTAATAATAGTAATAGTAATAATAATAATAAGGGATCTCTTTTTTAGTAGCAAAACATAAAACTAATAAGTTATATATCCTCATTCATGAAACTATAATTTTTTTATACCAAAATGTGTTAAAAGACATTATTACCCTTAAAGTCTACCACTAAAAGATAAAAAACATAAAAAATAGAAAATTATTAAAAGCAAACAACAATAATCTAAACGGTCCCACAACTCAATATTTCTCTCTGGCAAAAAAACTCTCCGCTGTATCTCTCGTGAAACCGAAATACCCCCGTCGTGAAACCCTTTCACCGGCCAAAAAATATCGAACTCCGACTACGACAGAGAATCTGAAGACGCCAGAAGTTCCTCACACGCTAGTGACACTCCATCTGAAGAGGAATTCGTCAATGAGCCGCCGGTTAATGTATTTTTATTCACACACGATCGTACCACGACGGTTGTTCATCGTCTCATGATGGTGCTGAAGAAGATGACACTGTCGTGTGCACAATGGTCTTTCATGGGCGCAATGGTTTACACACGACGATCATCGATCGTGTGTGCCATCATCGGCAAAAAGATCAAAGGCTTTTCTCTTGCACACGATCGATGCCCGTCGTGTGAGCCGTCGTGTTGCACACGATTGTCCTCACATGACGGGCATCGATCGTGTGCATGCCATCGTGTGTGTAACACCCCCAATCCGCTCAGGGATATTACATATCGTAGAACCTTCCCTCAAGGATCTACCTCGTTGGTAGCAACATCGAACCTCTTAACAATGCCTTTAAGGCTAAAATGACTCAGTATACCGATTTGGTCTTTCAATAAATACGTACAACTCAATCCCAATACATGCCCACGCAGGGGTCAAATACAAAATACTCCCGTACAACGGGGAAAATACTGCAGCAGAAATAAGGTACAACTGAACCAATACAACAATGAACGGGTCCTCATGTGATTAGTATCGATCATCTTTCATCATCCTTATGCTCCCCAAAACCTGAATGCGATACAGACATCCACCCCCTGATTCCTCGGGGGTTAGCAAAATTCCACTATTTTGCTAGTGTAAGTACAAAGTGCAAATACGAGTCATACAAATCATGTATCAAGAATAACAATAACCATGAATCCTCAAAGATTCAAACATAATGAAAATACTTCCCGAGGCAAGAGTTTGGGTAAAGCTTTCCAAATTCGAAAGACCAGAAATCATGAGAATAATTTGTAAAACGGTTTAAAATACTCTCAGGAGTTTTAACGGAAAACAATTTAGGATTTTCAAATCCCTCTCTTTTCTAAATCAACAGGGGTCACAACCCAAAGGTTTTGTTTCCACAAATAAAACCAACAAGAATTCACATGGTCAAAAACCCACATCACGTGTCCTCAATGGACATAAAATCAACACAACATAATCACCCAAAACACATACACATCGCAATTAACCGTCAATCCACGCCTCTGTGGACCCCTACCGAGACCCCGTCGGATCTAACCAGTAGTGGTTAAAAGCCAGAACACATACAGATCGCAATTAACCGTCGATCCACGCCTCTGTGGACCCCTACCGAGACCTCGTCGGACCGAATCCGTAGTGGTTAAAAGCCAAAACACATACACATCGCAATTAATCGTCGATCCATGCCTCTGTGGACCCCTACCGAGACCCCGTCAGATCTAACCCGTAGTGGTTAAAAGCCAAAACGCATACACATCGCAATTAACCGTCGATCCATGCCTCTGTGGACCCCTACTGAGACCCCATCGGATCTAACCCGTAGTGGTTAAAAGCCAAAACACATACACACATAACATAGTACACCAAGGATATCCAAACAATTCACCTAGAGGCAACAAACACTTAGCACGAAGCAAATGTCAAACCACAACGCACCGAAATGAGGGAATATATGTATACAGATATATCATCAAATCACAATACCAACATCGAACATATCCATAGGATTCATATAACCATTCACAACTACAACATTCACAAAACATACACGGTTTTGAAAGAGAGCCCTTAACGAGGCTAAACCGAATCTTTTGAAAGTTCATTTCATACAACCAAAGTTACCAAACAAACACATTTAGACGATCACCGATCATCATATCCACAAAACAAGAAATGTATGGACAAGGTACTTGACTCGATACCACGAGCAATGGAACAATGAAAGGATACGGTCGGGTAGCCCTCGAACTTCCAAGATCGACCAAAACCCCGACAATTCCACAAAAACTACGAAAATAATATCACCACAAATCAATAGCGCTAAACGGCATCCGAATCAACCCTGAAAACAACAAGAATCCGAGGGTTCTTCAAGGAAATCGGAA
This sequence comes from Orobanche coerulescens, assembly GCA_033398695.1. Classification (NCBI taxonomy): domain Eukaryota; kingdom Viridiplantae; phylum Streptophyta; class Magnoliopsida; order Lamiales; family Orobanchaceae; genus Orobanche; species Orobanche coerulescens. The sequence goes on along the minus strand of CM065807.1, from coordinate 8,167,950 downwards.
ATCAAGTTCCGGTGGTGAAAACCGATAAACGAGATACAAAATCCGAAGATCATGGCCAAGACAACAAGAATACCATAATCAATTCATCAACCATGGATTAAATCGAAGAATCACGAAGAAACCCCAAAATCAAACAACTAGGGTTCTAAGTAAGAAAATACCTCGATTCGATGAAGAACACGGATCGATGATGATATAATTGACAAGAATATTCCAAAATGCCTTGGAATTGATTAGACTGCCAAGAACTCGAGTTCCCGAGTCTCCGCCGCGCCGCCACAAAAACGAGGAAGGAGGGTCAAAAATAAGGTCGCGAAACCTGTGCCTATATATGGCGGCAGTTGTTACGGCCAGAAGCTGAGTGCCTTACGGCCGTAACTCGGTCAACTACCGGTAGCGCACATAATGGCTGAAGCCTTGCGTACGCAACGAACGTACCTTACAGCCGTAATCGGCATAGCCTTACGGCCGTGAATCGAACTCCTGTGGGTCATCGATCAAATCTGCCGAGTCACTATGGTCGAATCGCCAAAGACTTAACTGTCGTAATAAGCCTTACACGGCCAGAATCGACCCACCAAATTTCCGATCGCCCGGCTTGATACTCGGCGATGTATCAATCACGCGAACGCACTGGATAAGATCCAAAACAATAACGAACAGGCTACAAAACTCAATGTACCATAGTACAAGCATGTGATTCCAAAGACGCGGACGACAACAGTCTGTTCGACCGAAGAAAATTTAACGAAACTTGAATGAAGATCTCGGTATTACATTACCATAGCGCGCGCTAACCAATAGTGTAGCATGCGCTAACGACTCATAAGGACAACAACAGTATTCTCGGAAATGGGTACGACGACGGATACCACAACTTTGGGAAATTACAAAACGGTCCCAAAAGTCCTAAAAATCACGTTACGACAACGGATAATAAAATCAAAGCTCACAACACATATGAAAACGTTAAATGAACTTACGAGAAACCCAAAACGACAGTTTCGAACGAGATTCGCAAGAATCAAACTCAAGCGCGGAAAAGTCGCCCAAGAACACGGAACTTAATAAAACGACACCGAAAAGAACTCGGACATTAAAAAGTGCAGAATTAAATATTCTCCAAATGATGAAACATTCACAAGCAAGCCATTAAAACGGACTCCTGCCAAAAAAATAAATTTACCAAAAATCGAAATTGCGGATATTACAGTGTGCAAGCAGTGTCATTTTTTTTGTTCTCTTAAGCATTGTATCATATTCTTATAATTTTTATGTCTATACTGCAGACTGGTTGCATATGGAAGAGACCTACATTGCGCTTTGTTATACGACAAGTGAATCTTTACATACGGGAGGCGGTATTTAAAGAGATCATTGAGACACTAAGAAGTATGGGCCGCAATTCCACAGTTAGTGATCGAGCTATCGAGAGCTTGACCAATGGGGTCCTGGGGCGTTTGATTAAAGTTAGGAGAAATGGTAGTATAAATACTGCCCTACATTACTTGATTGTCCGTCAGTTTGAGGGTGATCAAATCCCCCCGGATGAGTTTTGGTTCCAGGTTTGCGGGAGGACCATTCATTTTACGGCCCGTGATTTTGCCATGATCACTGGACTATATTTTGGAAACTCTACCTTCCATCCACATGACGACCATCTCCTTCGGTCTGATGGTATTTTCCACAGAATACTCCATGGCAAAAATATTAAGGTTAGTGTTCTGCGGAAGAGGTTCAATGCTCGAGATTTTGGTAGAGACATAAGAGATTATGTGAAGGTTGCCAATTTGCTTATATACTACTACTTTATCCTATGTCGTGACGACATGATGGTCGAGACATGGGCATGGGCATTAGTGGAGGATTTCGAGCAGTGGGGTATGTTTCCTTGGGGTTCTTATGCCTTTGGGGTTTTATCTTACTACATAGGCAATATTGCCATGAAGGCGGGAGAGGAACATAAGGACTATCACTTCAATGGTCCTGTTTGGGCTTTATAGATATGGTCGTATGAGATGATTCCTTCATTGGGAGAATTGTGTGGAATTCGAGATAAATCTGTCCAAGTCCCCCAGTGTTTGATGTGGACTACGAGGAAGATGTTCTGTGATTTCACTCATTTCTTCAACGATAAGGTACATAAATTTATAAACGTATTTTTGTAATATCCGCAATTTCGAATTTCGGTAATTTTCTTTTTTCGGCGGAAGTTCGTTTTGACGACTCTCTCATGACCATTTCGTCATTCCGAGAATGATTAATTCTGCACTTTTTGTCATCCGAGTTCGTTTCAGTGTCGTTTTGTTGAGTTCCGTGTCCTTAATCGACTTTTTCACGTGGGAGTTCGACTTTGTAAAGTCACCATTAATTCTTGGAAACTTCAAAAATTCTGAATCTTTGCAATATTATAGATCATCAAGTTAGCTTTCCAATGGTTCAAACGGTGAGTCAATCGGAGTTCAGACGAAGGAGTTATGGTCGAAATAGCCAAGACTGCACGATGTGCCTTTTTGGTGTTGGAGTGGACTGTACCGTGTGCCGCAGCACACTTCAACTGGGCCGCGGCACTAAGATGATTTTTGGGCGTTTTTCTTGGCCCTGGGCCACGGCACACCTGTCCTGCGCCGCGGCACACGGGCTTTTTCTGCACTTTTTAGCAGATTTTCGAGGAGAAACATTCATTTTCTCCTATCTTCTTCCTCCTACCATTCTAGGCGATTCTAAGGGCAATTTTGGGCGATTTGAGTGCTCCCAAACTTGTAGAGATCATCCACCTCAAGTCTTGTTGTAGATTTTCGACCTCTACTTGAATCCTTCATCCAAATCAAGGTATTTTGGCTTGAACCCTTGTTTTTGTAGATTTGGGGATTTTCCTTTTTGATTTCAATTCCAATCCATTTTTGATCAATTAATTGTTGTATAAACGTTGTTTTGAACTTGTTCTATGGATTGGATACTCGTATCTTTGGTTCGTTCGACCCGAGTGGTGATTTCTTTGTTCTTGAAGGGTCTTGAACATTTAATGTTCGATTAAATGTTTGAATGAGTTCCCTTTGATAGTTTGTTGGGATTTCCGTTGTTTTCGGCCTTGATTCTCGTCGTAATCATGTTTTATTATTCCTTACGGAGGATTATAGGTGCTCGATGATTCCGATGTTGAATTCCGTTGGTGATTGATGATTCATGTGGTGTTTTCCCGTAGTAATTTCGGTCATATCGCTCTAGATAGTGTTCGGGAATTTGAGGGCTACCCGGCCGTATCCGTTCATTTTTCCATTGCTCATGATATCGAGGCAAGTACCTTGCCCATACTTTTCTCGTTTTATGGATATGATGATCGGTGGTCGTCTTGATGTGTTTATTTGGTTATCTGAAATGAGTTTTCAAAAGATTTGGTTAGCCTTGTTAAAGGCCCTCTTTCAAAACCGCATGTGTTTTGTGATTGGTGTGTTTCATGAACGAGTATGTGACTCCTGTGGATATGTTTGGTGTGTTTGTGCACTTGGTGTTGCGTGTGGATGTATATTGTTTCATTTCGGTGCATTGTGGTTTGACGTGGTGTTTTGCTAAGTGTTTGATGCCTCTGGGTGAATTGTTTGTATATCCTTGGCGTGATATGTTATTTGTGCATGATTGATTCGCTAGCCAGCTTGGGTGGGTCCGACGGGATCACGGAGTGGGATTCGTGGCTTCGTCCCGGTCCTAGGCGACGTGTGGTGCTTGAGTATTTCGCTAGCCAGCTCGGGTGGGTCCGACGGGATCACGGAGTAGGATTTGTGGCTTCGACCCGGTCCTAGGCGATGTGAGTACTGTGTTTTGTGAATGTATTTCGCTAGCCAGCTCGGGTGGGTCCGACGGGATCACGGAGTGGGATTTGTGGCTTCGACCCGGTCCTAGGCGATGTAAGTACTGTGTTTTGTGAATGTATTTCGCTAGCCAGCTCGGGTGGGTCCGACGGGATCACGGAGTGGGATTTGTGGCTTCGACCCAGTCCTAGGCGATGTGAGTACTGTGTTTTGTGAATGTGTCTGCTCACCTCGGGAGGGTTCGACGGGACCACGGAGGGAATTCCAATGGCTTCGACCTGGGTTCACGAGTGAAACTTCACGGGTGCGTGTGTATTTTATGTCCGTCGAGGACGCATGACGTGGGTTTTTAACCTTGTGTATTATGGTTGGTTTTATCTCATAAAACAAAACCTTTGGGTCATGACTCGTTGATTTTTGGAAAGCGAAGGATTCGGTAATCCTAAATTGTTTCCTATTAAAACTCTCGATGGCGATTCAAACTGTTTTATAAATTGTTTTCCCTTGATTTGTGACCTTTCGGTTTTAGAATGTTTTACCAAACTCTTGCCTCGGGAAGTACTTTTCGTCACGTTTGGATTTTTAAGGATTCCTGGTTATTGTTATTCGTGAAATGTGAATTGTATGGCTCGTATTTGCACTTTGTACTTGCACTAGCAAAACAGTGGAGTTTTGCTAACCCCCGAGTATTCGGGGGGTGGATGTCTATTTTTGCATTCAGGTTTTGGAGCATAGCACAGGGTCGGCACGAAGGATGATGAAAGATAAACGATACTAATCACACGAGGATCCGTTGCTGTCGTATTGGTCTAGTTGTATTTTCTTTTCCGCTGCAGTATATTTTTTTCCCGTTATGCAGGTGTGGTCAGATTTTAACCCCTGCGTGGGCATGAGTTGTATTTGAGTTGTATATATTTATTGAAAGACCAAATCGGTCTACTGAGTCATTTTAGCCTTAAGGGCGATGTGTAGATGTTTGATTTTAGTTATCAGCCTGGTAGATCCTCGAGGAGAGGGTCTACGGCGTGTAATATCCCTGAGTGGATTGGGGGTGTTACATAAATGGTATCGGAGCTTTAGGTTGTGGAAACCTAGGCTGTCGGGTTCAATGATGTTTGTTGAGTTTTGTCTCGTCGGATTTTGTCTGACTGAGTCGTGTCGCGACGTCGTCTGAGTTGGTTGGTCGTGATTAGTATCGTGGGGCGATCATCATCTTCGTGCGACCTGTAGAAGTAAGTCTCCCTTCTTTGTATTGTGCCTCGTGTGACACGAGCTATTTGTTTGATTTTGTGTTAAGTGATGGAATCCTTATGTGGATTTTGATTTCACGATATATATTTAGTCGACTCTCGTATTTGATTTATACGAGGAGTGTCGTTGCTTGTGATGTCTTTTTATTGTTGTTTTTGTCCGTTGCTGATGATTTTCGAATCGATTTACGTTTTACAAGTTCTATTGTGGAAGCTTTGTGCTTATACGCATTCGACTTGTTCACTAGCCAGTGCGGGAGGGTCCTTAGAGGCCTCGAATAGGGTCAGTGGTTTTGTTCTGAATGTGGTATTTTATCGTTTATTTCTGTTTAAAGACATGTATTGTCTTGATTTTAGACGCTTTGATGCGTGTACTAGGAGTTGTTTTAGTGAACGTCGATATGTGTGAGTTTTGGGCATTCTGGCCTATTTGATTTTTGAAAACCTTGAGTATCTTAGAAAAATAAATTTCGAGACATACTTTTAAAATGAGTTATTTTCTTGTGGAACATCCTAGGTGCCACAATATATTTCAAAAAAAAATTCTACTTCGAGGACCAAAATGCTTTGAGGTATTTTCAATGTTTTAGAAACACTTTTATTTAGACCCGAGGGTCGAATATTCTGAAAGTTTTCACTAAGAGAAAGTGTCCTCATTTTTATCAAATGCAAAATGGTTCTCCAAAGTCTCGATAACGATGTTTCACGTTTGTACTTTTTGAAAGGTGATACTCAAAATCAACCTGTTCTTCTAAAATTATTTTCAAAATGAGGTTTTCGTTTTTTAAAACCTATCAATTCCCATTTGCGTTTGGGAATGTATGTATGATGTTTGGTTTGTCGTTATGATGGTTGCTCCCGAGTATGATCGAATTGGTGGCATGAACGCCGAGGCGTTGCCACGTATTTGTTGTACTAGCCTCTGTGAGAGGTGTGGGTAGTAATTACTAATTGTCGTCTCGTGGTGATTTGCGTGTTGTCGCACGAGTGTGAGCCGTTGAAGCTTGGGTTTGTACGTTTGTGTACATGTGTGATTGTTTCATGATGTTTGTGATTATGTGTGGTTATCCTTCGCCGTTGAGGTAGCCAAACGATACCGTTCTTTGTAGTGTTTGTGTGTGTATTATTTTACAATGGTATTTATTGTATATGATATGTGTTATGATTCCTTGTTGTCCGAGTTGGCATCTCCGGTTTGTTGTTTTGTGATGTTATGTTCCATTGTATCTAGCATTTGTATTTTCGGTATGCCGAGCCGAGGCATTTCAACCGTGATGTGCCGGGGAATGTACGTGCAATTTGTCCTTCTCGTCAGAATACATTTCGAGTGTGGACTTGAGGGACACCGAATTAAGTTTTGCGAATTGGCTACCGAGACTTTCGGAGTTCGCACGTCGGCACAGATATCGGGATCGGCTCGAGAGGCCCATGGGAGATTTCTCTGTCGGTTGCTTTTGTGTTGTTACCTTGTTTCCGTTATTGTGAGTTGCGGGGATGACCTTCTTTTATAAGAGGTCGAATGTAATACCCATATTGTTTTGGACTTCTACATTTCCTCTTTCTCGTGTCTATCGACTCGCTCGTGTTCGTTGATACTTTCGAACTTGTTCGTATTTGATCTCATCGTTCGGACGAGTTGTGATCTTGTTTTGAGTCGATCTGGTTATTGCTGTGACTTTTCTGAGTTCGGTTCGATTCTTGTGAACCTTGGAGTTGTTGTTTGAATTTTATTGTTCTTCGTGATTCGAACATGATTGTTCGCCTTTTGTTGTCTCGACCGTTGTGGTTCGATCGTTTGATTGTTCGGTTTTTGTTGATCTCGTTTCGTGATTGTTGAGCGTTCAGACTCCTTCCTAATTTCCTTATGTTCGGGAAATTAGTCTCGTTTTCGATCTTCCAACCCTTGGGCGGTGGAATTCCATACTTGTTTAGCGTTGGGCTCGCGTGTTGATTGATGTACCGTTAGGTCGGTCAATCGTGTTGATTTTCGTTCGTTGTGTTTTGCGATTGTTCGGATAATCGACTTGATTGTATTATCTAGTTGATGACGCTTGTCATTTGTTGGTTTTATTATATCCCTAACGGCGACGTTATGTTGGTCGTCGTGGAGCGTGTTTTCACGCCGTATGTCTCTTTGTGTTTCTTGCAGCGTTTCGCCGTTGGGCGCGAGTTTTCTGTTTTTGTGTATCTCGTCGAGTTTTCCTGGCGGGTATATTGCTTCCCCCCTACTTGTTTTAATTTTCGGGACGAAACTTCATTTAAGGAGGGTAGAATGTAATATCCGCAATTTCGAATATCGGTAATTTTCTTTTTTCGGTGGAAGTTCGTTTTGACGACTCGCTCATGACCGTTTTGTCATTCCGAGAATGATTAATTCTGCACTTTTTGTCATCCGAGTTCGTTTCGTTGTCGTTTTGTTGAGTTCTGTGTCCTTAATCGACTTTTTCACGTGGGAGTTCGACTTTGTAAAGTCAGCATTAATTTTTGGAAACTCCAAAAATTCTGAATATTTGCAATATTATAGATCATCAAGTTAGCTTTCCAATGGTTCAAACGGTGAGTCAATCGGAGTTCAGACGAAGGAGTTATGGTCGAAATAGCCAAGACTGCACGATGTGCCTTTTTGGTGTTGGAGTGCATTGTACCGTGTGCCGCGGCACACTTCGGCTGGGCCGTGGCACTAAGATGATTTCTGGGCGTTTTTCTTGGCCCTGGGCCGCGGCACACTTGTCCTGTGCCGCGGCACACGGGCTTTTTCTGCACTTTTTAGCAGATTTTCGAGGAGAAACATTCATTTTCTCCTCTCTTCTTCCTCCTACCATTCTAGGCGATTCTAAGGGCAATTTTGGGCGATTTGAGTGCTCCCAAACTTGTAGAGATCATCCACCTCAAGTCTTGTTGTAGATTTTCGACCTCTACTTGAATCCTTCATCCAAATCAAGGTATTTTGGCTTGAACCCTTGTTTTTGTAGATTTGGGGATTTTCCTTTTTGATTTCAATTCCAATCCGTTTTTGATCAACTAATTGTTGTATAAACATTGTTTTGAACTTGTTCTACGGATTGGATACTCGTATCTTTGGTTCGTTCGACCCGAGGGGTGATTTCTTTGTTCTTGAAGGGTCTTGAACATTTAATGTTCGATTAAATGTTCGAATGAGTTCCCTTTGATAGTTTGTTGGGATTTCCGTTGTTTTCGGCCTTGATTCTCGTCGTAATCATGTTTTATTATTTCTTACGGAGGATTATAGGTGCTCGATGATTCCGATGTTGAATTCCGTTGGTGATTGATGATTCATGTGGTGTTTTCCCGTAGTAATTTCGGTGCTATCGCGTTCTAGATAGTGTTCGGGAATTTGAGGGCTACCCGGCCGTATCCGTTCATTTTTCCATTGCTCATTATATCGAGGCAAGTACCTTGCCCATACTTTTCTCGTTTTATGGATATGATGATCGGTGGTCGTCTTGATGTGTTTATTTGGTTATCTGAAATGAGTTTTCAAAAGATTTGGTTAGCCTTGTTAAAGGCCCTCTTTCAAAACCGCGTGTGTTTTGTGATTGGTGTGTTTCATGAACGAGTATGTGACTCCTGTGGATATGTTTGGTGTGTTTGTGCACTTGGTGTTGCGTGTGGATGTATATTGTTTCATTTCGGTGCATTGTGGTTTGACGTGGTGTTTTTCTAAGTGTTTGATGTCTCTGGGTGAATTGTTTGGATATCCTTGGTGTGATATGTTATTTGTGCATGATTGATTCGCTAGCCAGCTTGGGTGGGTCCGACGGGATCACGGAGTGGGATTCGTGGCTTCGTCTCGGTCCTAGGTGACGTGTGGTGCTTGAGTATTTCGCTAGCCAGCTCGGGTGGGTCCGACGGGATCACGGAGTGGGATTTGTAGCTTCGACCCGGTCCTAGGCGATGTGAGTACTGTGTTTTGTGAATGTATTTCGCTAGCCAGCTCGGGTGGGTCCGACGGGATCACGGAGTGGGATTTGTAGCTTCGACCCGGTCCTAGGCGATGTGAGTACTGTGTTTTGTGAATGTATTTCGCTAGCCAGCTCGGGTGGGTCCGACGGGATCACGGAGTGGGATTTGTGGCTTCGACCCGGTCCTAGGCGATGTGAGTACTGTGTTTTGTGAATGTGTTTGCTCACCTCGGGAGGGTTCGACGGGACCACGGAGGGAATTCCAATGGCTTCGACCTGGGTTCACGAGTGAAACTTCACGGGTGCGTGTGTATTTTATGTCCGTCGAGGACGCATGACGTGGGTTTTTAACCTTGTGTATTATGGTTGGTTTTATCTGCGAAAACAAAAACTTTGGGCTGTGACCTTGTTGATTTTTGGAAAGCGAAGGATTCGGTAATCCTAAATTGTTTCCTATTAAAACTCTCGATGGCGATTCAAACTGTTTTATAAATTGTTTTCCCTTGATTTGCGACCTTTCGGTTTTAGAATGTTTTACCAAACTCTTGCCTCGGGAAGTACTTTTCGTCACGTTTGGATTTTTAAGGATTCCTGGTTATTGTTATTCGTGAAATGTGAATTGTATGGCTCGTATTTGCACTTTGTACTTGCACTAGCAAAACAGTGGAGTTTTGCTAACCCCCGAGTATTCGGGGGGTGGATGTCTATTTTTGCATTCAGGTTTTGGAGCATAGCACAGGGTCGGCACGAAGGATGATGAAAGATAAACGATACTAATCACACGAGGATCCATTGCTGTCGTATAGGTCTAGTTGTATTTTCTTTTCCGCTGCAGTATATTTTTTTCCCGTTGTACGAGTGTGGTTGTATTTTAACCCCTGCGTGGGCATGAGTTGTATTTGAGTTGTATGTATTTATTGAAAGACCAAATCGGTCTACTGAGTCATTTTAGCCTTAAGGGCGATGTGTAGATGTTTGATTTTAGTTATCAGCCTGGTAGATCCTCGAGGAGAGGGTCTACGGCGTGTAATATCCCTGAGTGGATTGGGGGTGTTCTCATGACTTCACTCATCTCTTCAACGTTATGTGATTGCCCATCTAATGGTATGCTTTAATGACTACTTTTGCAGCACAAAGTACTTCCCTCTTTACCGCATCTGGAGGAGGATGAGGCTGAGTACTACTACCTGAGTTTCTAGAATGGCTCGCCATATGACGTTAAGTTCATAAAACCTATAAGAATAGCTGTGAAGAACAAGGAGGATGAGCCTGCGCCGATGCCGAGAAAGAAAGTTATGGATAGATTGAAGAAGGTCTTTGGGAAATTGATTGCATATGAGTCGGCACATAAAGTGTCGAAGCAACGCCGGCAGAGTACCCCACTAGTAGATGGTGCAGAGACATCGGACCGGGAGAGGCAGCCATAGAGGGTGTGTTGTATCCACGAACTTCCTTGTCCGGACCACACCCAGGACTCGAGCAGGGATGAGTACTTCGATCGCCATTTGAAGGCGATCTTGTACGACGATTCTGAGATAGGATTTATTGCTGGAGTTTCTCGCCGGGTGCTTTTTGGGATCGTGGATTTCTTTGGACCTACTCATAGACGTTATAGGAGCCCGATGCACTACTCAGCTGGGAGCCATGATAGGTTTCCCGATAGGCCTCGTCATTCTGCATCTGTTAGCAGCGCCCAACGGAGGATTCCTGACCCTCCACGTCATCAGTCTCTGGTGCAGCCCACAATCACCATTCTCAGCGTCAGCCTAGTCATCATTCTCAGCGTCAGCCTAGTCACCATTCTGAGGTCCATCACAGTCATCATTCTGAGATCCAGCACAGTCATCATTCTTTTGAGCGGACTGAGCAGCCCCTTGAGCCGACTCTGTGGTTTCTAGATTATGAGCATCAGTATCAGTCATTTGACATGCCGTTTCAGCAGTATAGGACGATGTTCGATTGGTTTCAGGACTAGCATGATTATAGTATGATGTTTCCCGGCCATAGTAGTAGTCCTCAGCAGCAGCCTCCATTTCAGATCGAGCATCCAATTTTTGAGATCGAGCAGTCGATTGTACAGGTCTCTGATCATTATAGTTGTGAGAGGGATGCCAAGGGTGATGAAGTTGGTGAGAATGTCGGGACGTAGCAGTTGGGTGAGCGTAGTCTTCCATCGCGAGTGAGTCGACTATCTGCTGCTCTTTGGGAGCCTTTTGTGGTGGCACCTCCAAGAGATAGTGAGGCTCTGAAGAATTTGTACCTATAGTTTAGGGCGCAGCCACGTGATGCTATTGTCCGGTGTTTGGAGACTGGGCATGCTCTCACCCAGGCGTTATTTGACCGGATAGAGTCTATCCGTGAAGACTTTGATGCCGAGGTGATAGATTGTTATGTGCTTGCAACTCGAGCGAGGCTTCGGAGGGGAGTCCGTAGTGTTGGTGTCGGTAGAGTTGGCACTGTACTTGCTGGCTCCTAATTTTATGTAAGTTCTATAAATTACTCACTTGTATATCATTGGTGTGATGTGAATTTTTTTTTTTGTGGTTTGGCTTTTTGTAGTTAGTTATGGCCAACAAGTTTACAAAACTCCATCCGGATGATCCACTTGGTATCAATGTGACAGGGAAGCCGGTTTACAGGGATTGGAAAATTCCTAAATCCATCGAGGACTACATGACAGGTCTTGATACACCAAATGCGGTTCCATGGTCAAATTGCGACGAAGTAAGTTTGAAATTGATATTTATAAATGATTCGCTATGTTTGATGTGATGATCTTATGTGATTACATATTTTATTTCAACAGATCATTGCCATTTGTTGCCTTGACCAGAGCCACTGGGTAACTATCAAGATTAACATCATAACATGGATCGTGGAGTTATACGATTCCTTGTCACAACAACACCAAGATGGTCGATACCAATTCAACTAACTGCGACCAATTACTCGTATGATGCCTCGTGTGCTAGCTCAATCCGGGTACTGGCTGAACAACCAATCGAAGAAGAAATATGACACAAAGATGAGTTTCAAAATTATGCCACGAGAACTACAGTTCATACAAAACGACAATCACAATTGTGGCCCTTAGCGTGCATGTACTTGGATCGACTCATATTTGCAAACCCAGCAGGAAGGCACCAAATCAAGGAACTTAATGAGAAATATATTAAGAAATATCGATATGATTTAGCTGCTAAAATCTTTATGTTGTCGTTAGACTTAGTGTAGGATAATATATTTTTGATACTGATGAGTATGTATTTTTAATTTTAATTCGATATATTTTGACAAGATTAATGTGTTGTGTTGTTAAATCACACATAAAATGGTTTATGGTGAACTTGGTAAATCTAGGCCAACTCTGTGTTGCACACGATGGTCGCACACGATCGTGGCCATCGTGGGTTACGATCGTGTGCAACTCGCCCACGGTCATCGATTCTTTGCTGTCGCCCACGATGGTCGCCATATCCGTGGCACGACCATGCGTCCCATCGTGGCACGACCGTGTGCACCATCGTGTGCACATGAACTTTTGATATTTTTGTCAATTTAATTTATTGTGTTATCTATAAGGATGTTTTGTGATTCTAAAATTTCTTGTTCAAACATTAATTACTATATGACTTCTTATACAAACTCGTATTTGTCATTTCGTGTAATTCATTAGTATATGAGATATTTCATACAGATGATGAACTCATCCTTACGAACTAATACATTGAGAACATGTAGACTACACATGATATGCAATATATTATGTTAATTCAATCAATAACTTTTTAAATAAATGTATCGTTAACAAATACTTGTTAATATATAAGTAACAACACGTAAATTGACGAGTAATTTGAGAAATTAGTGAAAATTATTGATGTTCTTGTGCACACGACCGTGTGTCCCATCGTGGGTACGACCGTGTGCACCATCGTGTGCACACGTGGATACAGTGCCAATTTGACATCATAGACAACATGACACCTGGTTGCCAATGTGGCACACGATCGGAGCACACGATCGTGCCCATCGTGTGCCCCATCGGGTGCACTACAAAGGGCAACATCAAATTATTTTATTATAAAATCCCATCGTGCCCCCCCCCTTTTCAATATAAGCCCATCTTCTTGGATCGAGAGCGAAATACCTGAACCTTAGTCCTCCCTTTTCACTATAAACCCTAATCCATTAAAATCAGTTAAAATCCATTAAAATCAAATACGCGAAATGAGCGGCCGATTACGAGAAAGCGATTTAGGAGGAATCGAAGCACCTCCACCAAAAAGAAGAAGGAGGATACCTCCTCCCAACCCACCATACAGAAATAGGCCGAGAGGAAGATACTCAATGCTCAGAGTGAGTTTTTTTTATTTTGTTGTATGTATAGTGTATACCGCGAATTAATGTGTTTCATGAAATAGGGCCTATTTAAAAATACTGCGAGCACTCGAGTTATACTAGATGGTGATGATGATTTAGAGATTTCTGAGAAGACAAGTAAAGAAGTTATTTTAGAAGAAGTTCATGGAGATGATGATACATGACTAAAGAAACAACAACAGATGGGGGAAAAGGGATCCAAGTGATTGTGGTTTTTAAGTTATTCTTAGAGATTTTGGTGTGATGGTGATAAACTTTTGTTATGTAAAGTTATATGCTTTTGGTGTAAACTATTGCTCTTTAAAGTGAGCTACTTTGTTATGGTTAATGTTTGCCTCCATAATCACCTTTATTTGTTTTACATCACTGAACACTAAAATTTCAATTCAAAGATAAAGAAAATAGAGACAAAATTATGCATTGCAACTAATAATCAGAATAATGAATCAATATATGGTCCATCGAGGATCAAAATATCAGCACATGATTGTTGTTAGTAAATCACAAAATATAAAAATACATAAGCAATTTAAGTTTCATGGTATCGAAATCCCCTTATGTCATGGTCATCATTACGACAAATGCTACACCTCTTCTTCTGCCAGCGCCTTTGCCTCGTTTGTTCAACCATTCCTTGAGTTTCTTCTGGAGGGATATTCAAATTCACACCATCTATGGGAATAAATACTTTGTAAGATTTTCTATTGTGGCCGGTTCCTTTACACTTACCGCACACCTGAGGCCGTTCACCTGCGGGTAAATTTTCAACAGCCGACTGTGCACGACTCATCCTTGGTCGGCCGGCTTGTCGTACCCCCTATGGAGGTAAAAAAACGATGGATGAGATCTCCGATGAGACATTCCACTCATCAGGATGTGGGATAGGATTAATATGCTCCTTATAAGTCTCTATAGGCCTTGTTGCTTGAAATAACGACTAACAAAATCATACACAGACAAACCATTGCTGGCGCGCCTGTTACAATAAGCAATTATGTCAAGGATGTGGTGTAGGATAATGTATTTTTGATAATGATGAGTATGTATTTTACTTTTTTATCCAGATATATTCTGGTAAGATTGATGTGTTGTGTTGTTAAATATGAAAAACTGGTTTATTGTTCAGTTGGTAAATCCAGACCAACCCTGTGTTGCACACGATGGCAGCACACGATCATGCCCATTGTGGGTTACGATCCTGTGCATCTTGACCATGGTCAAGGGCTGCTGATGTCGTGTGCATCCTTCCATGATCGTGGGCACACGATGGCTAGTCCCATCGTGGGCACGATCGTGGCATCCTGCCATGACCGACAGACGCGCATTAGACAGAAACATTGAATGATATGTACATTAGAGCGAAACAATTACCTTATAGCGGCAACGGCCTGACGACATGGAATCTGATCCAAATCAAACTCCCGACAACAACATGTCCAGGTTCGTAGGTCGACCTCATAAGAAACTTTGTTTTATTCGACTTTATAAACAAGTGGGGTGGTAGCTCGAACGGTAAGAGTCAGACTGGCTTGCACAGAGTTAGAGAGCTTTTCAAAAGCGTGCATTGTTAACTCATGGTCTCTCGATGTAGCTTCTCCCCGCTTCTCATCAAACTAATTCTCTAAAATTAGGCGAAATTTCTCAAGTAACGAGCAAACAGGTAAACGTCTCGCCCACAACATACGATTATTAAAGCATTCAACAGCATTGGATGTCAAGAAGTTATAGCGTCGTACCGGACACTTCGACCTAGCCCACCTCTCTGGCCCAATTTCAGAAAGGCGCCTGTGAGCCCCATTAGGGCTTTCAATATGTAGTTTCGAAAAGTAATTTTCAAAAACTTCTTCACGATGCATGTAGGCAACAGTTCTAAAGAGTCCTATAGCATGAGCACCGTAGGAGGTCGGATTTTTTGCAAGATGGTGATAGAACAACCCGTGGAATGCATTCGGATAGACGGCTCGAACAGCATTCTGAATGCTCTTATGTTGGCCACTCACAATCAGTAAATCTTCCATCGGATTGTAGCATCTGCGCAGTTATACGTAAAATAAGTTCATGACTCGTCGTTCTCTATCGGACCGAGACCAACTGCAAGAGGAAATACTTGCTCGTTCCCATCAAATGTGACGGCCGCAAATAGAGTTCTATTATTCCTTTCCTTCAGGTGGGTCCCATCAACTATAATCACCGGTCGAATGCACGTATCAAATGCCCTAATACTCTATCCGAGTGCAACAAACATGTGGCAAAACACTCCCTCACGAGTCGTCTGCAAATCATAAATTGTCCCTAGATTACGCTGTTTTAACAAATACATATAAGATGGGAGCCTCTGATACGACTCAGCAAAGCCGCCATATGTATTCTCTGTCGCTATATTCCTCGTCTGGAGAGCAAAACTGTATAGCATGTCAATACCGTACTCCCTACACAGCTCTGCAATAATCTCCTTTGGCCTCAAAGTGACCCCCTCGGTCAATCTTTTAGACGGTTCAAATCAGGGTGACAGCTGTGCTCCAATGTCAACTTAGTAATTCTCCAAATAGTTGCACCTTCAATAGAACACAACCTAAACTGACAATTGTTTCGCCCAATCTTACAGACAAACACTATACGTTTATCGGTGGAATGATCACTGATACACTGTAGCATGTTTTCCAAATGATACATTCCTACAGTTATCCTCAAATCTGTCTTGGATCGAAAGGTGGACCCCACCTCTAGCTGACCGGTGACCGGTGGAGGCTGCTCGACCCAACTCAAATTCCCGGCACTATTGGGGTTCGGAAATGGAATGATCCAATTACATATTGATTGTAGATGCTCATGCTCGCTCGCAGATTGATGGTCGGATGAGAAGTTCCGACGACTCATAATCCTATCCATTTGGGCCGGTTGGCGAACCCAAGCAAGAAATTCCGCAGATAGTGACTCAAGCAAGTCTTAACAATCTTCATCTTCGGATGTATGCACCTCCTCATCTTCCTCGTATTGATAATCTTTGGAAGGCATGTCATAATTTATGTTGTCGGGATCTACTCTCGAGCTGCTACATCCCATATTAACCTCGAGAGTGGAGGAGCTGTCGTTCTCAACATAGACCTCAGGATCCTCCTTGTATTCTACTAGTAATCGAAGTATCTCGGTATCGCCCCGTAATAGGACTTTTACTTTATTTCCCTTGGCCATGTGTGTCAAGCACCACAATTTGTAATCGGACTCATTTGGACCACCCAAACCCTCTCTGAGAGCCCCCACGAGGTTTGCACGACTAACTTTGCTCGTGTCGATGTAGGCAAAAAAGGAGTCCCCATCTACATATGTCGATCGCTCCCAATGACCACCGTGATGTATCAAAATACGCTGCCACAACATCTGATTACAAAAAGATGAATAACTATTCAGAAAATTGAGCGAACAATATTCTAAAGCGGTCTGCCTTGGACACGACCGATGCACACCGTCGTATGCTACCGTGTGCAACGATCTGGCAGTGAACACGATTACTGCAAACGATTGTAGACGATCGTGTTAAACTATCGTGAACACGTTAGTTGTGCGCACGATGTCAAGGCCGTTGGACGCGACCATTGCACACGATCGTCGCACACGGTGGCTTCCCATCGTGTGTAGCGATCGTGTCCGTAAGAACTTGTCGGGAAAAAAAATTTCCAGCGGTAAAATATTGATACATACCTTCTTTATAAACCCAGAAGCACGACAAATGAAGTCCTATTTGAACGTCAACTTTTCTTTTCGAATTGTGATTTTTATAAGATTTTTGAGAGACCCTTTGTCAAAAATGGTTGTGTTGTTTTTATGTATATGTTGTAGTTAAATTTTGGTTGTTGGACAGCAGATGAGAAAAATGAAAAAGAAAAAAGAAAAGAAAAGTAATTTAAACTAAATAAAATACAAAAAGAAAAGAGAAAGTCAACATTGGTACTTTTGGGAGGACATTTTAGTCAAATAGTACTAAAAACTTATACTTTTATGAATGGGGATATAAAACTTGTTAATTTTATGATTTGGTATTAAAAAATTGATTCCCACAAATAATAATACCAATAATAATAACAATAATAAATAAAATTAGTAATACCAACAACAATAATAATGATGATAATAATAATAGTAATCAAAATAAAATAATAATACCAATAATAACAAAAATATTATTATGATAATAATATTAACTCCAGCAATAATAATACCAGCAATAATAATAATAGTAATAATAATAATAGTAGTACTAATAATAATAATAATAATAATATGATACATGAAACAATGTCTAATTCATATTGAGGGGTCATTTCTATCATTCAAATAGTTCATTAAAAAAAACAGCGAGATATTTTTTCCAATCAGACGAATTAATCTACTCAAACAGCTTAATCCATTCAGAAATTAATAAGAAAAAGTAATCAGTCCCTTAGATGGTATCTTTAAGGAATAGCAATACTCCCTTCATCCGGGAATCAAATTCCCGAGGTGACACTGCCACATTGATTAAGAAAAGTGATAAAGTGGAATAATGTAGGGTAAAAGTTTGAGGGTAGGGGTAGTGATAAAGTGGAATAAATTTATTTTTAGTGGGATAAAGTTGTTTTGAATGGGTCCACCAATGGCATTTGGTGGTAAATTTGTGTAAATGGAGATGACATGATAGTACAAAAAGTGAAACATGAATTTAATTCACGGATAAAAATTAAAAGAGAAATGGAAATTTAATTGAGAGAGTATTTTTTTTTTTTAGTGGTGTAGTAATAGTAATATCTAATTGGATATATTAAGCAAAAGCAAGTTTTGATTTATTTAGCCTCACCCTGATCAAAAACGACAAATTTGCATTACTGTTGTTTGTGTTAATTAATAAACAATGTCTCATGTTTCACAATGGAAATTTCACAGATTCCAAAAATTCTCCAGTTGGTCAATTTTTTTGAGGGAGAGACGGAAAACTCCTCCACTTGTATCAGAGTTTTTTTGATTAGGTGGGTGTTAAATCGAGGAATGTGCATTAATGGCAACCCTACAAGGGAGAGGACCAATGAGACACGAACCCAGCAACAAATCTTATAATATTTTAGCAAGTATTGTCACCACACGGATTCGAACCTGCAATGTCGGAGTGTTTCCACCCCAATCACCTTGCAACTTACCATCAGTCTATGCCCCTGGACAGTTTGTTAATTTTTAATTTTTCAAAATTACTTACATTGATCATTTTTACATAAAATAGAAAATTAAAATATAACACTAACTCTGAAATATTTAAAAAATCAAAATTGAACAAATTTTTCAAAAAGAGAGTATTATATAAGTAATTTGTTGAAATTGTATTTGAAATTGATAAAATCATTCTTTATCATGAGTGCATAGCTTGTACAATTTTAACTAGAGATTTTTTTAAAATAAGTAGACATTGTACTATGTGTATACAAGTATGTATTATGATTATAATGAATAAGGATATTAAATATAATTGTCCTAGACAGGACCTTTAAAAGGCCCATAGGGACCTAGACAGGTCTTAAAACGACCTCGAGGGACCTAGGCAAGTCTTGAAATGGCATTTGGGGCGGGGAGATTGATCTTAACAACTTGATTGAACTGCCCGGTGGACCCTGGTATGTCTCTAAACGGCCGCAGGTTTGGAATAACTATCGTCCTGCTTCTGGTGACTTCGACAGGCTATGCGATGTTTGGCGAGATTGGGTCCTTCTTATTCATCCGCGAAGATCAAAAAATCACGAAGATATGTGGTGCATGTGTGCCCCTACCCTGTGTTTGGGCACGGCTTGGTACACATGTGCTCATTGCAGCAGTGATGCAGTGGAGACTTGTGGCTGAGTTTGTCGTGGTGCTTCTAATGCGCCCAGATATTCGAAAAATCACGAAGATGTGGTACATGCGTGCTCCTACCCCTGTTGGGGGCGCTGAGGTGGTGCACGAATGTTCATTGTAATAGTGATGCAGTAGATATTAGTGGCTGAGTCTGCAGCCATGCTTCAAATGCATCTCCAATTATCAAAAAATCATGAAGATATGGTACATGAGTTCCCTACCCTGTGTATGGGCGCTGGTTTGGGACATGTGTGCTCATTGCAGTAGTGGTGTAGTAGTTATTTATGGGTGAGTCTGTTGGCCTACATTTAGATCTCGTCCTTGGCCTATTGGTAATATGATTTCTTGTTTCGTGAAAGTGGTTTTTGGCTGGATTCGGGTTAATGGCTTGATTGGGTTCTGCAAATGTGTAATACCCGGTTGTAATTCAGTAATTATCATTCAGTATTTATCCTTCAGTCATTATCACTCAGTAATTTCACTCATTATTGATCATTTGTCACTCATATTCAGTCATGGTATTCATCATTCAGAGTAATTGTATCGTGTATCAATCGTCATTCATCACTAATCTGATTGGAGTTTCGTGCCGCGTTTATCATCATTGTCATTTTCGTTGCGAGCTGTGCGTGAGGAGTAGCGCACGCTACATACTTCTTTTAGCATACACTAATTGGGTATAGGTAGCGCACGCTACCACTCAGCTTTAGCGCACGCTAAGGTTGCCCTGGCCGCACCCGTAAGGTACCGACCGCAGTGAGATTATTTGTAGCGCACGCTACGAGTGGTAAGTAGCGCGCGCTAACGGGTTGTAGTAGCGCACGCTATTTGTGTGGAGTAGCGCGCACTAGGGACGGATCAGGTTGAGTCCAGTGGCTACTGGACTGCACTGGATTAATTCATAGCGCACGCTATGTATTGTTGTTAGCGTACGCAACCGATATATTAGCGCACGCTAAACAATGGTTGTAGCGCACGCTATCGGGTCGATCGAGGTCGAGCGCTCGACTCGGCTGGGCATCAATATTTCGTTAGCGCACGCTAATATTGGGTTTTAGCGCACGCTAGTAATATGGCCGTAGCGCACGCTACAAGAAGGTACGTAGCGCGCGCTACCGTGTTCGGACAGTGGGTACTGGACTACCCAAATTACTCGTTAGCGCACGCTACGCACAAGGGCTAGCGCACGCTAACCTGGACTGACTATAAATTGGACAGTTTAGTCAGAGTTCGTCATTATTCATCTCATTTCATTCCTTCGGTAATTTTGGGCGATTTCGAGCGATTCGGAGAGGATTCTTCGAGGTGTATTCATCAATCATCATCTTCAAGCTCATCGTTCGGATTAATCATCATTTCATCATCTTCATCGCATCGAATCAAAGGTATTAATCTCTTGGATCTAGAATTTCGGATTTTTGGGTTTTCCTTCCGACTTCTTCGTGTAAGCTTGGATTATCATTGGAATATGTTAGATATGGATTATCTACCTTGGATAATTATATTCCTACGGATTTAATGGTTATTTTCGGAATTATTTCAAGAACCCTTGGGGTTGACTTTGGTTATTTTGGGGATTTCCGATTGTCGTTATTATAAACTTGAATTGTGGATTTCTATGAGATTATTGATGTCATTGATAATGTTTTGCTGGTTTGAATCAATCATGTTGGAGTTGGTTCGATAATTCGGGTTTGGTTTTAACCAACGGGTATCTCAATGTTTTCGTTAGAGTTCATCTACGAGTTCGGATATTGTTGTATCGACGTTTGGGTCGGTTATGATCGTATTTGATTCGTGTATTGATCGGTTGTTGGTAATTATTGTTGTTCAAGGTTGTTCGAGCGACCGACATTTCATTTAAGACGTTGTTCGTGGAAGGACATTATCATCGGTATTGTGTAAGTTAATTCTTACTCGGTTAAAAGGATATTCATTCCTTTTGTTGTTGTTCATTCATAATCGTAACTCATTCCTCATTGTATTAACCGTATCAAAACTTGTCATTGTCAATTAATCACCTCAGTCATAAGGAACGACGGTTCCGATCATTTCATTGAGCTATCATTCATTTCACCATCATTTAATCTTGGTGAGTCATTATTCATTTTCGTTGTCACTTTTGTCATATTGTGGCATTCCGGTTCATACTGGCGTGCCGGTTGGTATGTGTAGGATTTTCATGTCGGGCACATTATAGTCGTGTGTTGGTTGGTGGCCTCACATTGGACTGTGCACACGAGTTGATGGCTTCGTGAGACTGATTAGGTACAAGACCACACGTGTATTCGATCGATACTCGTTGGTGGCTTGTGCACGGACACATTTCCATCCCGGACGTAGTGTGGCGCCATTCCTTTGTGCCGTACTGATAGTCGATTCATATAGCATGTTTGATTGCGTATGTTTCGACAGGATAATTCATAATTTCAGATATATCATGATTGTGTATTTTCAACCCTTGAGGATTGTTGTTCTGTGTAACTGACCCCGTTGGGGGATACTGTTTTTCAGGTCATGGCAAGGCTAAGGCACGGGGAGAGCACGGTGACGGTGAGGAGTCCCAGTGATACTAGTAGGGGCCCCCAGTCTTTTCAGTCATCTATGTTTCCTTTAATTATTCCGCTGCAGACATTCCGTTTGAATATTCATTTCACTCATTGTTGTATATTTTATCTCCATATAAAATATACTTGTATTCAGTATCATCCTGGGTGTGTTGTATAAAACTCCTCATCGGAGTAATTGATGTTGTAATGTGGTTCGGTACTACATTTACCTGTGTAATTCATTCATTTTCATTCGCCTGGTGGGTCCTAAATGGGGTCCACGGACCGTAATATCCGCCTAGTTTGGGGTGTTACGAGTTGGTATCGGAGCGTGGTTTTGAATACTACCCTCCAAGTCATGTCTCATTTGAAATCATCGTCATCGGACTAGTATCATTGGACTTTCGCCACGTGTGACTGTGCAAATGCCGAGCCAATCGTACCAAGAATCGTAAGATTTCTAATGCCATGGTATAATTTCGGCATTAATCATTCATTCATAATTCATCGATTAACAATCCTCAATCATCATTGTCATTTTGACCAAGACGGTCGAGTTAACTCATTAATCACCAATTCATTTCATTGTTCAGTTGTTGATCAGGAAGATCGATTCATTAATCTTGTTAACTCATTCAAGATAATCATTGCAATAATTTCATCAGATAATCATGTCACGTCAATTAATCATTCATGTAATCGCTGTATTTGAGCGCGTATGCTCATTTTCATCATTTCATAATATAATCATAATGTGATACTCATGCGAGATATATAATCATCATATGACTTTCCACTTCGCATGGAAAGGGTGGCAGAGGACGTGGAGGACGAGGCCGTGGAGCGGGCCGAATCCCGAGAACTCGTGCGAATACACGTGCAAATGCCAGAATAATGCTAATTCATCAAGCACCGATGCCGCCACTCATTCACCTGGACGCGATCATTCACTGTCGGGAGTCGTACCCGGGACACGGCTCAGTCAGAGGGTGTCCGGGTTGACCCACTCGCATTTATGCAGGGCATGATAGCCCAAATGACCCAGATGGCTCAGTTGATGGAGACGATGCATAACTCCGTCAATCAAAATCAGCAAGCTCCTCCGCCGCCACCTCAGAGGCAAGAGAGGGGTGTAAGCAATATCATTAGCGATATCTCTCGCCAGCGACCACCTACCTTTGAGGGCTCATCCGAGCCGGCGGATATTGTTCATTGGCTTGAGCATTTTGAGAAATTATTTGCTATGGTGGATTGCCCCAAGGGCATAAAGTTTCGATTGCGGCTTACTATCTCGGTAAGAGCGCTCATTCATGGTGGTTATCGTTGAAGCCCACAGACGGATCATGTACTTGGGATCGCTCAAGACTCTCATGATGGAGAGGTACTATCCGGCCCCACTGGGAGGCCAAGTTGTCGGAATTACTCACTCCCGACCCTTTGGCGATGATGATGTTCTCGCCATCGCCGAAAATTTCAGAACTTCTTCCGTCGCCTCATCTATCATTCACTCAAGCGGACAAGATCAAGTATTTCAGCAAGAGGTGAAACCTCGTATGCGGCTACAGTTGCTTAATCATAATTGTGCCACTCGCCGAGTTCATTGAGAAAGCTCACTTACGAGCTTACGGCTAAGGAAATTGCTAAGCAACAACCCTCATCCGCTAGCAAGAAGTCCAAGAACCGTAATCAGTCGACGGAGTCGTGCCACTTTCAAGAAACCACGTACGGGCTCTACTTTTTCTCGAGCGACCTCCCACGGCGTCTAAACCCGGAATCTCGGTCGCGAGGGGCCGCCGGCCATCACTGTTTCAACCGTGAGGAACAGGGTCATTTCAGCACCAAATGTCCGATGCATCACGTGCCACAATCGTGGGATTGCCGGGCATAGGGCCCGTTTTTGCAGAGGGACCCTAAACCCACTCCGCGTCATCTCAAGCTCCTGTGTCATTCAAGTGCGTAATCAAAGCCACTCGGCTGCTCAAGACGACAGGAGCTAAAGGCGGAACTAAGAGCTATCGACGGAGCGTCCTGGTCGGGGCCAAGCCCCGAATTTATGAGATGAAGAAGACCGATGATCCCGAGGCCCGAATGATCTCGTGTACACTCGATATTCTATCTCAACCTGTGTGTACCCTTTTTGATACCGGTGCATCTCATTCATTCATTTCCGAGTCATGTTTGAGTAGACTACGTGCAGGTAGTGCTACTAGTTGTGAGCCTTATGTCATTGGCCTACCTGATGGTAGACGAATTATCGAAAGTCGTGAGATTCAGAATTGTCCGATTCAGCTTCATGGTCGTATATGGCCAGCGGACTTAATCGTAGTAGATTTGCCGAGGGACGACATCATCTTGGGTATTGATTGGATGGATCGTCATGATGCCATCATTAGTGTCCGAAAGCGTTTGGTTACTATCATTTCGCATTTATGGAGTCGAATGTGTGTTTCAGGAGGTAATCCTACTGCTCGTAAAGTCATTAATTTGATGAAAGCAGTAAGGTTACTCAATCAGGGATGTGTCGGTTATTGGTGCTATATGGCCAAAACCGAGAAATCATCAGTAATGTTAACGGATATTCCGGTGATGAGGGAATATGCCGATGTTTTTCCGCATTTAGTTACGGTTTGCCTCCACAGAGGGATGTGGAATTCACGATTGAGTTGGAGCACAGTACGCCCCCGATATCGAAGGCACCGTGACCGGATGGCCCCGACCGAAATGCAGAATTAAAGAACCAACTTGAGGAGTTGTTCGAGAAAGGTTATATCCGACCGAGTGCCCCCGTGGGGAGCACCGTGTTGTTTGTCAAGAAGAAGGATGGTTCATTCCGCTTATGTATTGATTATCGGGAGTTGAACAGGTGACGATCAAGAATAAGTATCCCTTACCCCGTATTGATGATCTCTTAGATCAACTTCGTGGAGCTTCAGATTTTCCAAGATCGACTTAAGATCCGTATATCATCGCCATGGATTCGAGAGTCGGATATCGCGAGGACGGCGTTTCGAACACGCTATGGTCATTATGAGTTTGTGGTTATGCCGTTCGGATTGACTAATGCACTGCGGTATTCATGGAGTTAATGAATCGAGTTTTCATCGACTTTTTGGATCGGTTTGTTGTTGTCTTCATCGATGACATTTTAATTTATTCTCGTGACCGGAGGAACACGAGTTTCACCTTCATCAAGTGCTCGACGTGTTGAGACGAGAACAACTTTATGGGAAGTTCTCCAAATGTGAGTTACGGATGTCCGAAGTGACTTTTCTCGGACATGTAATTTCATCGACGGAGTTCGTGTCGACCCTCAGAAGACGGAGGCTATTCGAGATTGGTTACCTCCGAAGAACGTTAAGGAAATCCGAAGTTTCCTCGGATTAGCGGGTTATTATCGGCGATTTGTAGAGGGATTTTCTAGAATCGCTCAACCCTTAACGAACCTTTGCGGAAGGATAAGAAATACACGTGGTCCGACGCGTGTCAACGGAGTTTTGAAGAACTCAAGAGTCGGTTAATGTCAAGACTGTACTCTCCTTGCCACGGGGGACGGAAGGATTTGTGGTTTATAGTGATGCATCCGGACGGGGTCTCGATGTGTACTCATGCGAACGGGAAGGTTATTGCCTATGCTTCACGGCAATTGAGACCTTACGAGGTTAATTATCCGACCCACGACCTGGAGCTAGCACCGTGGTGTTCGCTTTGAAAATTTGGCGTCATTATCTTTATGGCGTTACCTTCGATATTCACCGATCATAAGAGCTTAAAGTATATATTTACTCAGAAGGAGTTAAATATGCGTCAGAGACGGTGGTTGGAATTAATCAAGGATTATGATATCGAGATCCTTTACCACCCGGGCAAGGCGAACGTTGTCGCCGACGCCTTGAGTCGTAAGTCCGTTCAGGAGCAGATGCTTGCCCGTTTAACAGTTCAGAAGGAGCTTCAGCAGGAATTCCTTAGACCCGAGATCGAGGTCTGGCTTCAGCGAGTTCAGGGGCAGCTTTGTATGTTAGAGATTTCATCGTCACTCGAGGAGGAAATCCGAGAGAATCAGGGTTCGGACCCATCATTGTTACGCATCCGTGAGGATGTGGTTCAGGGGAAAGCCCCTGGATTTGTGGTCCACGAGGATGGACTTTTGAGGTTTAAGAATCGGTTGTGCGTACCGGAGAATGACGAGTTGAAAAACTCTATTTTGAGAGAAGCTCATGCTACCCCTTATTCTGTTCATCCGGGGTCTAGCAAGATGTACAAGGACTTGAAACAAAATTACTGGTGGAGTAATATGAAGCGAGAAGTCGCAGAATTTGTTTCGAGATGCTTAACCTGTCAACAAGTTAAGATTGAACATCAGCGACCGGCGGGTATGCTGAAACCCCTTCCTATTCCCGAGTGGAAGTGGGAAGACATTTCTATGGATTTCATCACGAGTTTGCCGACGAGTCGTCGTGGCATGAATGCGATCTGGGTGATCGTGGACCGCTTAACTAAATCAGCTCATTTCCTTGAGATCAAGGAGACGTGGGGTCCCGAGAGACTTGCTCAACTGTTCATCAAAGAGATAGTCTGTAACACCCCAAACTAGGAGGATATTACAGTGCCGTAGATCCCCAACTGGGACCCACCAGGCAAATGAAAATGAATGAATTACACAAGATAAATGTAGTACCGAACTACATTACAGCAATAATTACTCCGATGAGGAGTTTAGTTACAACACACCAGGACAATACCGAATACTAGTGTATTTTATATGAAGATAAAATACACAACACTGAATGAAACGGAGTATTCAAATGAAATTCGCAATGGAAAATAAAGGACAATAACATGAGTAATCGAAAGATCGGGGCCCCTACTAGTATCACTAGGACTCCTCGACATCAACATGCTATTCCCGTGCGTTTGCCTTGCCATGACCGAAAAACAAAATCCCCAAACGGGTCGATTACAAAGAACAACAATCCTCAAGGGTGAAGATACACAATCATGATTATATCTCGAAATTATGAAATATCCTCGAAACATATGCAATGAAACATGCTATATGAATCAACTAACAAGACGGCTCAAAGGGTGGCGCCACACTACGCCCGGATGGAAATGTGTCCGTGCACAAGCCACCAACGAGTATCGATCGAATACACGTGTGGTCTTGTACCTAATCGCCTCACGAAACAATCAATCTCGTGCACACCCAATGTGAGGCCACCAACCAACACACGACTATAATGTGCCCGACATGAAAACCCTACACATACCAACCAAAGATGCCAAGATGACCGGAATGCCACGATATAACAAAAGTGACATCGAAAATGAATAATGACTCACCGAGGTGGAATGGTAACGAAATAAATGACACCAATGAAAAGATTGGAACCGCTGCTCCTTATGATCAAACGATTAATTGATAACAACAAGTTTTGATACGATTAATATAATGATGAATGAGTTATGATTATGAATGAACAACAACAAAAGGGATGAATATCCTTTTAACCGAGTAAGAATTAACTTACTCAATACCTGACAATTATCCTTCCACGAACAACGCCCTAATTGAGATATCGTCGCTCGAACAACCTTGAATTATACAATATCCAACAACTCGTTCAATATACGAATCAAACACGAATATAACGAACTCAAAACGTCGATACGATTAAACCAAGTCCATAGAGGCATTAAATCAAACACGTTGTATCCAAACTCCGATTGTTTACAATCAAACCTCAATATACCAATATCAAAATCTCCAAGAAGTGTTTTAAACCAACAAAACATCTCCAATACGATCAATAATCCGATATGAATATCCAAAAATGTGATTATAACAACAATTAGTCGAAAATCTCCAATTCCAACTCGATATTCAAGGTGTTCTTGAATAATCCCTCAATAATCCAATGAATCCTTATACAAACTCATAATCATATACATATCCCTTCATATAACATGATTATAACGTCCAAAACATCATATCTCAACACAAAATCGAAGTCCAAAGTGTTGAAGGAATTACCTCTTGAAGATCCAAGTGTTTTAATCCGAAGAACACGCGTTAGATTGATTATCCGGGCTTCACGATCGAAAGGAGATGAAGAAAATCAAACACTCAAATGATAATTGATGAAGAAAACTCTCCCTCAAGCTTTCTCTCTAGGTTTAAGGTGAAGAAAAATGGAAGGAATGGGTTAAAATGCAAAAAAAAAACGAATTTAAAAGGGGTTGACTACCCTGCCGGACACGGCCCGTGCCGATCGGCACGGTCGTGTCGCACAGCTGGCCGACAGGGACTCGACCGTGTCCTGCTTGACATGGTCGCGGCGCGGAGGGCCTTCCGATAGTGACCCGTCCGACAGCGACTCGGCATGACTCGACCGTGCCAGACGACACGGTCGGGCGTGCTGGGCAGTCGGTTCTGGCTTATCCGGAATAGTTCGACTCGGCCGTGCCAAACGACACGGTCGAGTCCTGTGGGCAGATACTTCGGCATTTTCCGGACGAGTACGGCACGGGCCGTGTCGGACGACACAGCCGAGTTCGTTCGGCAGTGATCGGCCAATAACCGAAAAATGAGCGGTTGAGCTAACGACCATAACTCTCTCGTCCGGACTCCGATTGACTCACCGTTTGAACCATTGGAAAGCTAACTCGATGCTCTATAATATTGCAAAGATTTAGAATTTTTGGAGTTACCAAAAATTAATGGTGATCTAACAAAGTCGAACTCATATGAGGAAAGTTGAAACAATGAACAATAACGATACACAACTCGAAGTTTTTCCGAATGGTGAACACGGTGAATGAACATGATTGATGAATGATTATAATTGAGTGAAAATCCACTGGGTGACAATCACCGAATGAAATTACTGAATGATAATGACTGAATTACAACCGGGTATTACATACACCCCCCCTTAAAAGAGTTTCGTCCCCGAAACTAAGGGTCAAACAACTCGGGATAACCCTCCCGCATACTCTTCTCGGTTTCCCAAGTGGCCTCTTCGACTCCGTGTCTAGACCACTGAATCTTGACCAAAGGGATCGTCTTATTCCTCAACTGTTTCATTCGCCGCTCCAACACTCGTACAGGACGCTCCTCGTACGAATGCTCATTCGCGATCTCGATTTCGTCGAACTTAAGTATGTGACTCGGGTCGGCAACAAACTTCCGCAACTGAGAGACATGAAACACATTATGAATTCGGCTCAAAGTCGGAGGTAAAGCCAATCGATAAGCTAACACGCCTACTCGATCCAAAATTTCAAATGGTCCAATGAATCTTGGGCTCAACTTCCCCCGTTTTTCCGAAACGGAAAAATACCTCGACTCGGGGATACCTTGACCAAAACATGGTCACCCGTCTCGAACTCTAGTGGTCGATGACGATTATCTGCATATGATTTCTGTCGACTCTGAGTTGTCAACATACGACTCTTGATCAAAGCTACCTTCTCCCGGACGGCTATAAGCATATCGGGCTCGGTGCCGATTGATTCTGACAAGTCATCCTAACAAAAAGGAGATCGACAACGACGACCGTACAAGGCCTCGTAAGGTGCCATCTTAATGGAGGAATGCCAACTATTATTATACGTGAACTCGATCAGTGGTAGTTGGGCTTCCCAATCGTCCTTCCAATCGAGGACGCATGCCCTCAACATGTCCTCTAATGTCTGAATAGTTCTCTCTGATTGTCCGTCGGACTGAGGATGAAAGGCAGTACTGAGATTAAGCTGAGTTCCCATAGCACGATGAACTGATTTCCAGAAATGGGATACTAATCGTCCATCACGATCGGAAACGATACTCTTAGGAGTACTGCGGTCTCACTATCTCCTTGATGAACAATCGATCCACTCTCGGGACCCCACGTATCCTTGATCTCAAGGAAATGAGCTGATTTAGTTGAGCGGTCCACAATCACCCAAATCGTATTCATGCCACGACGACTCGTCGGCAAACTCGTGATGAAATCCATAGAAATGTCTTCCCACTTCCACTCACGAATAGGGAGAGGTTTCAGCATACCCGCCGATCGCCGATGTTCAATTTTAACTTGTTGACAGTTAAGCATCTCGAAACAAATTCTGCGACTTCTCGCTTCATATTACTCCACCGGTAATTTTGTTTCAAGTCCTTGTACATCTTGGCCGACCGGATGAACAGAATAAGGGGTAGCATGAGCTTCTCTCAAAATAGAGTTTTTCAACTCGTCATTCGCCGATACGCACAACCGGTTCTTAAACCTCAAAAGTCCATCCTCGTGGACCACGAATCCAGGGCTTTCCTCCGAGCCACATCTTCACGGATGCGCAACAATGAAGGGTCCGAACTCGATTCTCTCTGATTACCTCCTCAAGTGACGATGAAATCTCTAACATACAAAGTTGTCCCCGAACTCGCCAAGCCGCACTCGATCTCGGGTCTAAGGAATTCCTGTTGAAGCTCCTTCTGAACTGTTAAACGAGCAAGAATCTGCTCCTGAACGGACTTACGACTCAAGGCGTCGGCGACAATGTTCGCCTTGCCCGGGTGGTAAAGGATCTCGATATCATAATCTTTGAGTAGTTCCAACCACCGTCTCTGTCGCATATTTAATTCCTTGTGAGTAAATATATACTTCAACTCTTGTGGTTGGTGAAGATCTGACAGGTGATGCCATAAAGGTAACGACGCCAAATTTCCAACACGAAAACCACGGTTGCTAGCTCCGTCCGTGGGTTGGATAATTAACCAGTTAATCCTAGGAAACATCGGATTTAATTAATATCTTTCGGAGGTTGCCAATCTCGGATAGTCTCCGACTTCTGAGGGTCGACACGAACTCTGACAGATGAAATTACACGCCCGAGAAAGTCACTTCGGACCTCCAGAATTCACATTTGGAAAACTTTCCATAAAGTTGCTCTCGTCTCAACACGTCGAGAACCTGATGAAAATGAACCTCGTGTTCCTCTCGGCTACGAGAATAAATCAAAATGTCGTCGATGAAGACAACAACAAACTGATCCAAAAAGTCGATGAAAACCCGATTCATTAACTCCATGAATACCGCAGATGCAATAGTTAGCCCGAACGGCATAACTAGGAACTCATAATGACCATAGCGTGTACGAAACGCTGTCCTCGCGATATCCGACTCTCGAATCCGCAACTGGTGATATCCAGATCTTAAGTCGATCCTGGAAAATACTGAGGCTCCCTAA
The DNA here is from genome assembly GCA_033398695.1 of Orobanche coerulescens. NCBI lineage: Eukaryota > Viridiplantae > Streptophyta > Magnoliopsida > Lamiales > Orobanchaceae > Orobanche > Orobanche coerulescens. The sequence continues at coordinate 8,136,958 of CM065807.1, read as the reverse complement.
AGTTGATCTAAAAGGTCATCAATACAGAGTAAGGGATACTACTCTTAATCATCACCCTGTTCAACTCCTGGTAATTAATACACACACGAGACGAGCCATCCTTCTCCTTGACAGATCACACTGGTGTTCCTCACGGGGACGCAATCGATCGGAGATAGCCTTTCTCGAACTACTCCTCAAGTTGAATCTTCAACTCCTGCATTCTGGTCGGGGCCATCCGATACGGTGCCTTCGATAAAGGGGACGTACCAGCTCCAACCCACTCCTGAATTCCCTTACTCTATGTGAAGGCAACCAGATAACTCGTCTGGAAATACATCGTCAATCGATGACAATGATACCACGAATGATTGAACATTTCGATTGCCCTAGAATGGTCAATCGATAAAAAGAGATACCAATAATGATTGAACAACTCGATTGCCTTAGAAAGGCCAATCGATGAAGATGATACAATGAATGTTTGAATAACTCGATTGCCTTTGAAAGACTAATCGATGAAAATGATACAATGGATGATTGAATGACTCGATTGCCTTAGAAAGGCCAATCGATGAAAATGATACAATGAATGATTGAATGACTCGATTGTCTTAGAACAGCCAATCGATGGAAATGATACAAGGAATGATTGAATAACTCGATTGTCTTAGAAAAGCCAATCGATGGAAATGATACAATGAATGATTGAATAGTTCGAATGCGTAATTTCTCTGCTTTTGTCATAATAATACTTCTTCTGGAACAACGGGGGTTACTTCCCTGAAACACACATTCGACAACCAACGACGGAAAGATAGCGACCAAACGCTAACACTGAGGATAGTATCAAGACGATCAAATCAACTAATACCGAAAATTACATCGTCCTAAGATAAGTTCACCACGATTAGATCCATCAACCAATCGCGGTCATTAAGCTTAATTCGGTATGATTCTGAAAATTCTTCTATCGTCAGGTAGACCGATGGTATGAGGTCCACAAGCAATAGGACTATCCCGAAATAAGTCTATTCAAGCATGATTCGAAAATGAATGAATGCGGTGTACTAGAATCAAAAGGTACACACAAGTTGAAATAAAATTACGAGTATACCTGAAATCATTCGGGCCACCGGATCGTCGATCCTCCTCATCATATGAATCTGGGACTTGCCGGCCCCCGAACCGGACGCTCCCGTTTGATAAATACGAGCTCCAACTCTATTTGCTTCCATTGCCTTAAACGACGATGACAAAGCAGTCTGATTCTGAAACGCCGGTTGCTTCGGGCCTGAGATGCCACCGGAGCCGACTTGGAGTCCTTTCGGCAAAAGCAGGCCTTATGCCCGAAATTCCCACAATTATAGCACGTGATAGACGGTTTCAGACACTCAGTGCTGAAATGACCCGGCGTTCCACAATTGAAACAGGTGATGGCCGAACTGGCCGCTCGGGAATGAGATCCCGCACGATTATGCGCCGTAGGAGGTCGCTCAGAAACGATAGGACTCACACGAGGCTTCTTGAAGGTTGACTGACCGCATTCGGATTGATTACGCTTCGTTGATTTCTTGCTGACAAATGAAGGTTGTTCAGCACTTTCCTTAGCAGCTGGCTCATACGGGAGAGTTCTCTCGATTAATCCGGTCAGAGTGGCGCAATGATGATTGAGCAACTGCACATGGGTCATCATGGCCTGCATAAAAATGAGTGGATCAACCCGAACATCTTCTGATCGAGCCGAGTCCTGGGCACGTTTTCCCGGCAGTGAGTGATTATTTCTCGGGTTTCGGTCCGCACCGCGGCCTCCCCGTGCATCCTCGACTCTCTCCATACCAAGTAGGAATGTCGCATAATGATTATATTTCCCGCATGATTAGCACGTTATGATTACGTCATGAGATGATGAAAATGAGTATACATGTTCTAACTTAGTGATTATATGAATGATTTACTGAAGTTACATGATTATTTGATGAAATTCTTGAAATGATTATCTTGAATAACTTAACAAGATTGATAATATGATCATCCAGATTGATAACTGAGTAATGAAATGAATTGAGTAATTAATGAGTTAACATGATCGTCCTGATTATTAACTGAGTAATGAAATGAATTAAGTGATTAATGAGTTAACATGATCGTCCTAATCACAATGAATGATGATGTTTGAGGATTGTTAATTGATGAATGATGAATGAATGACTATTGCCATAAATTATACCATGGCGTTAGAAATCTTACAGTTCTTTCGGTCTGATTGGCTCGGCATTTGCACAGGTCACACGTGACGCGAAAGTCCAATGATACTAGTCTGATGACGATGATTTCAAATGAGACATGACTCGGAAGGTAGTATGCAAAACCAATCTCCGATACCAACTCTGTAACACCCCAAACTAGGCGGATATTACAGTGCCGTAGATCCCCAACTGGGACCCACCAGGCAAATGAAAATGAATGAATTACACAAGATAAATGTAGTACCGAACTACATTACAGCAATAATTACTCCGATGAGGAGTTTAGTTACAACACACCAGGACAATACCAAATACTAGTGTATTTTATATGAAGATAAAATACACAACACTGAATGAAACGGAGTATTCAAATGAAAGTCTGCAGCGGAAAATAAAGGACAATAACATGAGTAACTGAAAGATCGGGGCCCCCTACTAGTATCACTAGGACTCCTCGACATCAACATGCTATTCCCGTGCGTTTGCCTTGCCATGACCTGAAAAACAAAATCCCCAAACGGGGTTAGTTACAAAGAACAACAATCCTCAAGGGTTGAAGATACACAATCATGATTATATCTGAAATTATGAAATATCCTGTCGAAACATACGCAATCAAACATGCTATATGAATCAACTAACAGTACGGCTCAAAGGGTGGCGCCACACTACGCCCGGGATGGAAATGTGTCCGTGCACAAGCCACCAACGAGTATCGATCGAATACACGTGTGGTCTTGTACCTAATCAGTCTCACGAAACAATCAATCTCGTGTGCACAGTCCAATGTGAGGCAACCATCCAACACACGACTTTAATGTGCCCGACATGAAAACCCTACACATACCAACTGCACGCCAAGATGACGGAATGCCACGATATAACAAAAGTGACATCGAAAATGAATAATGACTCACCGAGGTGGAATGGTAACGAAATAAATGACATTTCAATGAAAAGATTGGAACCGCTGCTCCTTATGACTGAAACGATTAATTGATAACAACAAGTTTTGATACGATTAATATAATGATGAATGAGTTATGATTATGAATGAACAACAACAAAAGGGATGAATATCCTTTTAACCGAGTAAGAATTAACTTACTCAATACCGGTGACAATTATCCTTCCACGAACAACGTCCTAATTGAGATATCGGTCGCTCGAACAACCTTGAATTATACAATATCCAACAACTCGTTCAATATACGAATCAAACACGAATATAACGAACTCAAAACGTCGATACGATTAAACCAAGTCCATAGAGGCATTAAATCAAACACGTTGTATCCAAACTCCGATTGTTTACAATCAAACCTCAATATACCAATATCAAAATCTCCAAGAAGTGTTTTAAACCAACAAAACATCTCCAATACGATCAATAATCCGATATGAATATCCAAAAATGTGATTATAACAACAATTAGTCGAAAATCTCCAATTCCAACTCGATATTCAAGGTGTTCTTGAATAATCCCTCAATAATCCAATGAATCCTTATACAAACTCATAATCATATACATATCCCTTCATATAACATGATTATAACGTCCAAAACATCATATCTCAACACAAAATCGAAGTCCAAAGTGTTGAAGGAATTACCTCTTGAAGATCCAAGTGTTTTAATCCGAAGAACACGCGTTAGATTAATTATCCGGGCTTCACGATCGAAAGGAGATGAAGAAAATCAAACACTCAAATGATAATTGATGAAGAAAACTCTCCCTCAAGCTTTCTCTCTCGGTTGAAGGTGAAGAAAAATGGAAGGAATGGGTTAAAATGCAAAAAAATACGAATTTAAAAGGGGTTGACTACCCTGCCGGACACGGCCCGTGCCGATCGGCACGGTCGTGTCGCACAGCTGGCCGAAAGCTGGCCGACAGGGACTCGACCGTGTCCTGCTTGACATGGTCGCGGCGCGGAGGGCCTTCCGATAGTGACCCGTCCGACGCCGACGGCATGACTCGACCGCGCTGCATTTGACACGGCCGGCGTCGGGCGCTTCGGCTCGCTTATCCGGAATAGTTCGACTCGACCGTGCCAAACGACACGGTCGAGTCCTGTGGGCAGATACTTCGGCATTTTCCGGACGAGTACGGCACGGGCCGTGTCGGACGATACGGCCGAGTTCGTTCGGCAGTGATCGGCCAATAACCGAAAAATGAGCGGTTGAGCTAAAACGACCATAACTCTCTCGTCCGAACTCCGATTGACTCACCGTTTGAACCATTGGAAAGCTAACTCGATGCTCTATAATATTGCAAAGATTTAGAATTTTTGGAGTTACCAAAAATTAATGGTGATCTAACAAAGTCGAACTCATATGAGGAAAGTTGAAACAATGAACAATAACGATACACAACTCGAAGTTTTTCCGAACGGTGAACACGGTGAATGAACATGATTGATGAATGATTATAATTGAGTGAAAATCCACTGGGTGACAATCACCGAATGAAATTACTGAATGATAATGACTGAATTACAACCGGGTATTACATAGTCAGACTTCACGGTACTCCTAAAAGTATCGTTTCCGATCGTGACGGACGGTTTGTGTCGCATTTTTGGAAATCAGTTCATCGTGCTATGGGAACTCAGCTTAATCTCAGTACCGCTTTTCACCCTCAGTCCGACGGACAATCAGAGAGGACGATTCAGACCTTAGAGGACATGTTGAGGGCATGCGTCCTCGATTGGAAAGACGATTGGGAAGACCAACTACCATTGATCGAGTTCACGTATAATAATAGTTGGCATGCTTCGATTAAGATGGCACCTTACGAGGCCTTGTATGGTCATCGTTGTCGATCTCCGTTGTGTTGGGATGACTTATCAGAATCAATCGGCACCGAGCCCGATATGCTTATAGCCCGTGAGAAGGTAGCTTTGATCGAGTCGTTTGTTGACATTTCAGTCGGCGTAAATCATATGCGTATAACCGCTGCCGACCATTAGAGTTCGAGGTGGTGACCATGTGTTGGTCAAGGTATCCCCGAGTCGTGGTATCTTCCGTTTTGGGAAGAGGGGAAAGTTGAGTCCGAGATTCATTGGACCGTTTGAGATTTTGGATCGAGTAGGCGAGTTAGCTTATCGATTGGCTTTACCTCCGGCGTTGAGCCGAATTCATAATGTGTTTCATGTCTCTCGATTGCGGAAGTATGTTGCCGACCCGAATCACATACTTGATTCGATGAAATCGAGATTGCCGATGATCATTCATATGAGGAACGCCCTATACGAGTTTTAGAGCGGCGAATCAAGCGGTTGAGGAATAAGACGATTCCTTTGGTTAAAATTCAGTGGTCTAGACACGGAGTCGAAGAGGCTACTTGGGAAACCGAGGATAGTATGCGGGAGAGTTATCCCGAGTTGTTTGACCCTTAGTTTCGGGACGAAACTCTTTTAAGGGTGTATGTAATACCCGGTTGTAATTCAAGAATTTTCATTCAAGATTTATCCTTCATCATTATCACTCAAGAATTTCACTCATTATTGATCATTTGTCACTCATATTCATCATGGTATTCATCATTCGAGTAATTGTATCGTATCAATCGTCATTCATCACTAATCGATTGGAGTTTCGTGCCTCGTTTATCATCATTGTCATTTTCGTTGCGAAATGCGTGAGGAGTAGCGCACGCTACATACTCCTTTTAGCGTACGCTAATTGGGTATAGGTAGCGCACGCTACCACTCAGCTTTAGCGCACGCTAAGGTTGCCCTGGCTGCAGTCCAGAAGGTACTGGACTGCAGGTGAGATTATTTGTAGCGCACGCTACGAGTGGTAAGTAGCGCGCGCTAACGGGTTGTAGTAGCGCACGCTATTTGTGTGGAGTAGCGCGCGCTAGGGACGGATCAGGTTGAGTCCAGTGGCTACTGGACTGCACTGGATTAATTCATAGCGCACGCTATGTATTGTTGTTAGCGTACGCAATCGATATATTAGCGCACGCTAAACAATGGTTGTAGCGCACGCTATCGGGGTCAGATCAGAGGTCGACGCTTTTACGGACTCGATCCGGGCATCAATATTTCGTTAGCGCACGCTAATATTGGGTCTTAGCGCACGCTAGTAATATGGCCGTGGCGCACGCTACAAGAAGGTACGTAGCGCGCGCTACCGTGTTCGGACAGTGGGTACTGGACTACCCAAATTACTCGTTAGCGCACGCTACGCACAAGGGCTAGCGCACGCTAACCTCGGATGACTATAAATCGATGCTTTAGTCAGAGTTCGTCATTATTCATCTCATTTCATTCCTTCGGTAATTTTGGGCGATTTCGAGCGATTCGGAGAGGATTCTTCGAGGTGTATTCATCAATCATCATCTTCAAGCTCATCATTCGGATTAATCATCATTTCATCATCTTCATCGCATCGAATCAAAGGTATTAATCTCTTGGATCTAGAATTTCGGATTTTTGGGTTTTCCTTCCGACTTCTTCGTGTAAGCTTGGATTATCATTGGAATATGTTAGATATGGATTATCTACCTTGGATAATTATATTCCTACGGATTTAATGGTTATTTTCGGAATTATTTCAAGAACCCTTGGGGTTGACTTCGGTTATTTTGGGGATTTCCGATTGTCGTTATTATAAACTTGAATTGTGGATTTCTATGAGATTATTGATGTCATTGATAATGTTTTGCTGGTTTGAATCAATCATGTTGGAGTTGGTTCGATAATTCGGGTTTGGTTTTAACCAACGGGTATCTCAATGTTTTCGTTAGAGTTCATCTACGAGTTCGGATATTGTTGTATCGACGTTTGGGTCGGTTATGATCGTATTTGATTCGTGTATTGATCGGTTGTTGGTAATTATTGTTGTTCAAGGTTGTTCGAGCGACCGACATTTCATTTAAGACGTTGTTCGTGGAAGGACATTATCATCGGTATTGTGTAAGTTAATTCTTACTCGGTTAAAAGGATATTCATTCCTTTTGTTGTTGTTCATTCATAATCGTAACTCATTCCTCATTGTATTAACCGTATCAAAACTTGTCATTGTCAATTAATCATCTCAGTCATAAGGAACGACGGTTCCGATCATTTCATTGAGCTATCATTCATTTCACCATCATTTAATCTTGGTGAGTCATTATTCATTTTCGTTGTCACTTTTGTCATATTGTGGCATTCCGGGTCATACTGGCGTGCCGGTTGGTATGTGTAGGATTTTCATGTCGGGCACATTATAGTCGTGTGTTGGTTGGTGGCCTCACATTGGACTGTGCACACGAGTTGATGGCTTCGTGAGACTGATTAGGTACAAGACCACACGTGTATTCGATCGATACTCATTTTTGGCTTGTGCACGGACACATTTCCATCCCGGACGTAGTGTGGCGCCATTCCTTTGAGCCGTACTGATAGTCGATTCATATAGCATGTTTGATTGCGTATGTTTCGACAGGATAATTCATAATTTCAGATATATCATGATTGTGTATTTTCAACCCTTGAGGATTGTTGTTCATGGCCCGATTCCCGTTGGGGATCTGCTTTTCATGTCATGGCAAGGCTAAGGCACGGGGAGAGCACGGTGACGGCGAGGAGTCCCAGTGATACTAGTAGGGGGCCCCAGTCTTTTCAGTCATCTATGTTTCCTTTAATTATTCCGCTGCAGACATTCCGTTTGAATATTCATTTCACTCATTGTTGTATATTTTATCTCCATATAAAATATACTTGTATTCAGTATCATCCTGGGTGTGTTGTATAAAACTCCTCATCGGAGTAATTGATGTTGTAATGTGGTTCGGTACTACATTTACGTGTGTAATTCATTCATTTTCATTCGCCTGGTGGGTCCCAGTCGGGGGTCCACGGCACTGTAATATCCGCCTAGTTTGGGGTGTTACAAAATGCGTCCTCGAAGATCGAATAATCACCAAGACATGTGGCACACGAGTGCTCCAGTCCCTTGTACGGGCAGTGGGTTGGTGCACTCGTGCTCAATGCACTAGTGATACAGTAGGTATTTGCAGCTGAGTTTGTAGCCGTGCTTCATCCACATTTCCAAAGATCGAAAACGCATGAAGATATGGTATGAGTGCTCCTTCCCCGTGTATGGGCGCTGGGTCGGTGCATGTGTGCTCGTTGCAGTAGTGATGCAGTAAGTTCTTGTGGATGAGTTTGTTGCAGTGTTTGTAATGCGTCCTAGATAATAGAAAAATCATGAAGATATGTGGTACATACGTGCTCCAATCCCGTGTATGGGGGCGCTGGGTTATGCATGAGTGCTCATTGCAGTAGTGATGCAGTAGTTATTAGTGGCTGGATCCATTTTCTCGGCTTTAAATGCATCTCTGATAATCGAAAATTCACGAAAATATGTGGTATATGAGTGTTCCTACTGCTAGGGTCGTGCAAAACATATTTTATGATGGTATTACCTTATTTCCTTCATGCTATGGTTATGCAAATGAAATATCTAATTATTTTAGATTGTAGATAATGTAGTGTGTTGGTGTCACAGGTAAGATCACATTGTCGGTGCCTTATAAAATAATACAATAGTTCACAACCTATATAATTATTAGACAAATTACATGAAAGGTTGTAATACATACTTGATATTAGTTGATCTTAACTATTAGCGTGCATTAGCGTATTTGCATACGTTAAACTGGATCGAATTGAGATTGTGTATTCTGTACTGACTGTAAGAAGAACATAAATCTCGGATAATTATTATTTTAATTCTAAGTATATAATATTTAATTGTGTATTTATAATATTTATTGTTTTGATTTACCATGGGTAAGAGTCACAATGATTGACTCAATATGCTTCGTATCTTGGGCAATAATATTCCTTATATGATAATTATTATTATAACTACAAATCGTATCCGGACTCGTGCGGCTTGATGATGTCCCCTTGAGGAGCTCGATAATAATTATTATATTAAACTCTGCAGGTGGATTTAATTCCGACATATTAATAAGATTCGTATGGAACTACTCTTGGATAAGAAATAAATAAATTAAAGTTGTCAGTAGCTTAAATTAATTAATGGACATTCGATATCTTAAACACAGAAAATAATATATTTAAATAAGGAGCCCGATTTCGTAAATTGAGATTTGGGTTGGAAGTGCAATATTAATTCTTTAGTGGACCGAATTGATATTAGTGAACTCAACCATATTATGAAGGGCTTAATATGGAAAGTTGGGTTGCATTAGGAGTCTTAACCCTAATCCTCCTTAAGATCCCTAGAGTTAGGGGTGTTCAAAAATATCCGATATCCGATCCGAAATATCCGAAAATTCGAAGTTCCGGATATCCAAAAATTCAGATATCCGATGTTCGGATATCCGGAACTTCGGATTCGGATATCGGATAGTACTTTTCAGAAAAATTGGATATTCGGATATCCGAAATATCCTAAAAGTTTTATTTTTTTTATATTTTAAATAATAGAAGGTATTCGGATATTCGGATATCCGATATCCATATCCGATTTTTTTTTCGGATATTCGGATATCTGATATCCAAGTCCGAATATTTTTTTCGAATATAAGGATATCCGAATATAATTTATATTTTTTTCCGGATATCAAAATCTGCTATCCGAATTTTCGGATATCCGGTTTGGAACACCCCTACCTAGAGTAGTCCAAAGCTTATAAATAGGACTATGTGGTTCGTCCGTGAGGTATTCTTCATGCTTGAGAGATCGTTTTTTTTTCTTGTGTTTATTTGTAGATCTTGATTTGTGTCTTTGATTCTACAATTTGGATAACACATCAATTTTCTAAGAGTGTTTACCTAATACTAGAAAATAAAGAAAAGTCAAGTGACACCAAGTATGAACATATTTGGCCGATCCCAGTTGAAGTCCAAGCAAGATTCGGTAGCTCGTTGCCCACATAACGTTCGGATTAAGGCGGGATCATACTCTAGAAGATTTTTATTAGGAATTGGTACCCCACTTAAAATGGTGGATAATATCGCGGAGTAGAGTTTTCAAATTCTTTTACGTTTGCGGATGCGTAATTAAATTGCGGAAGATAAACGACACAAGATTTATAGAGGTTCGGCCAAATATGTATGCGTCCTCTCTTCGTATCTTTTTCCTTAGGCTTATGATAAACCTCTACACCTCGTCTTCTATTGGTCCGAGTGATACTGTTACAATCTTGTCTTTATGTTGGTCTAAGATAAACTGTTTTTCTTTTCTATCGGACAAAGAATAAACTTATCTAGCTTTCGATTGGTATTAGACAAACCTCACTTGGATTTAGATATGATTCTAATAATGCTGGATCAACGATACTAATTACACCGAATCAATCAACAATCCTTTCTTTCCTCTCGTGTATATGGTTTAGTGTATGAAAACTCAAACACTTGACAATATAGCTCGATTACAACAACAAAGATGAGTATAAGAATATCTGAAGGATATATGCTTTGCTTGGAGTTGTTTTTTAGAATGATACCAAATGCCTTGGTATTTATAGGCATAAAGCCCCAACTAGCCGTTAGCTTCTATCCTCTTCATTACGTGCGTTATGCTTCATGCATAGCGTACGTAACTCTTATACGTAGCCTACGTTAACTGCTTGTCATTCCAGTCCAGTAGCTTCATCCAACATTTACATACGTTAGCTTTTTCCATTACGTACGTTGAGTATATTGTGTTGCGTACGTTAATCAGGTTACGTAGCGTATGTTAATATCTTAAAGTCATAAGACTGTTGCATGCCTTTTTGACTTTGCTCTGAATCTTCCAACAGATGTTTTGTTTGAATTTGTATTTCAACTCTCATAGCGTACGTTAACTGGTGTCCATTACGTACTTTAATCATCATCCTTAACATGTGTTAAGTTTGCACATAGCGTGCGTTATCCATCATGTGGCATCAAGTGAGTCTTCAGCCGACTTTATATTACGTACGTTATACTATATTCATAGCGTACGTTAGGTCCTTCATTTAGCGTGCGCTAGTTTGTTTCTTATCGTGCGTTATCTCCTATTCTGCCCAGGTTATGCGACTTCGACTCCTTCTTGATTTATTATTATTTTTGCTTCGTTCTGTTGTTATTTTCTTTGATCGATAACTCATCATCAAAACTATTTTATAATTATGTGGAAAATAATATTCCAACAATCTTCCTGTTTTTGATGATAACAAAACAACAACCTTCGATGGGATTTTATACCTGCAAAAATATAAACAATACAGATAAAAATTTTCGGCTTTGTCCGTTCCGTTAGTTTTCCTCTCCCCATCTTTTCTTTTCTTATTTTCATTTTTTTTCCACCTTCTTCTTTTATTTTCTTGACTTTCTTCTCCTTCGTCTTTTCTCCCCCTTTCTTGATCGTTATATTGTTTTTATTTTTTTCGTCATTCTTCCATGACTCAAATTCTCCTATTCTTTCATTTTTTCTCATTATTTTTGTCATAATCAAAAAGTGCATAAAAATCATAACATCGAAAAAAAATTAAATATGACTCCCTTTGAAAAACATATCTTCCCAATTAATAATATAACTCCCCCGAGTTAAATATAAAATATTGGAAATATCAATTATAAGAAATATTAATTTTGAATTTTGGGGATCCAACATAATATTGATCGTTTTTCATTTGGTAATTAAACGAAATTTGGTATTATGGTTCCTTTAGGAATCCATACCTTTTTAATTTTAATCGTCCGTTTTGGGCTTTTACAATTAGAAATATGGTGCTCCATTTTTAAACATTTACCGCAATGTGGTACTTTTAAATTTAAGGAATTATTGGATTCATTTTTAAAACTCGGTTTGAATCCTAATCCTTGTTTGTTTAACAAATTTTTTTGAACCGAAAGCAATTTTTCAAAATTATCATTTCCACAGAAAAATTTGTTCGTTAATCGTTTTGAACTTTCGATAAATCATTTTTCAAAATATTCTCTTTTTCAAGACATAGAGAATGGTCGTTTTCAAAAACTTTCCCTTTTTTCTTTTATTTTGGAAATTTCGATTCCCAATAATCTAGTTTTCGCTTTGAGGGATTTGTTATCAATTAAAGCATTATGAAAATCCGTATGCAAAAGTTCGAAAGCTTCAAAAGTTCGTCGTGAGACGAGGTACTTACCGGGCCGTCGTCGTCACTTTCTTCAAACGAGCTCCTTACAACCAAGGTGCGAGGTTATTTTGAATAAATTCGTCATCTTTCTATTCATCACCATGTGGCTATAAGAACTTCTTTCTTAGGATTTGAGCTATAGCAATTTTTGGCAAAATATTCGGGTTTGCCACAATTTCGACAGTTATTATCGGATATTTTCGAATCATTAAGGCGTGCGATGGATGTCTTTTCTTCTCCGGTTTAATAAGTTTTGAAACTTATTTATGTTCTTGGCATAATATGCCGATTCTTCGTCATTATCATAAATCGTGATTTCTTCTTTTGATCTTGACATCTTAGCTTTTAAAGCTATCGATCTTTCCTTTGGTTTCGATTTGGCATTACGAGATTTTAAAACTATCTCGTAGTTTATTAGCGAACCAACGGGGGTGCTAAAATCGAGAGTGTTGAGATCTTTAGACTCTATTATAGCCGTAATCGTTCCGTCCCATTCAACAGGTAGTGATCATAAGATTTTCTTTACTTTTTCACTACTTGTTAATGGTTTCCCAAAACAAGCCGGTCTATTCATAATGACCGAAAATCGGTCGAGCATGTTCGTTATGGACTCGTCATTCTTCATCATAAATAGCTCATAGTCGTGGAGAAGCATATTGATCTTCGTATCCTTGACTTGTGATGTTCTTCATGAGTTACCTCAAGCATTTTCTAAATCTCTTTGGCACTATCACATGATGAGATTCGGTTGTATTCTTTCGAATTTAAAGCGCAATAAAGCAGTTGCGTTGCTTTACAGTTTTAGTGGTCGTTCTTCCAATCCTATTCATCATACTCTTCGAAACTCTTTAGAGTACCGTTGCAATTCGTGGGAATTTTCCAACCTAGACAGATGACTTTCCAGATCTCAATATCATAGGCTCGGGTGAATATTGACATCTTCTTTTTCCATATCATAAAGTTCGATCAATCAAAAAATGAAGGTCGGTTTAAGGCAAGACCTTCGACTGGTGTAAAATGGAGTGCCATTAGATCTTTTTCTCCTCGGATGTATAGCCTACTTTTAGAGATACCGCTCCGATACCAATTGTTGGGAATTGGTACCCCACTTAGAATGGTGGATAATATTGTGGAGTAGAGTTTTCAAATTCTTTTGCATTTGCGGAAGCGTAATTAAATTGCGGAAGATAAACGACACAATATTTATAGAGGTTCGGCCAAATATGTCTACGTCCTCTCTTCGTATCTTTTTCCTCAGGCTTAAGATAAATCTCTAAACCTCGTCTTCTATTGGTCCGAGTGATACCGTTACAATCTTGTCTTTATGTCGGTCCAAGATAAACCGTTTTTCTTTTTCATCGGACAAGGAATCAACCTATCTAGCTTTCGATTGGTACTAGATAAACCTCACTTGGATTTAGATATGATTCTAATAATGTCGGATCAACGATCCTAATAACACCGAATCAATCTACAATCCTTTTTTTCCTCTCGTGTATATGGTTTAGTGTATGAACACTCAAACACTTGACAATATAGCTCGATTACCACAAAAAATATGAGTATAACAATATCTAAAGTATATATACTTTGCTTGGAGTTGTTGTTCTGAATGATACCAAGTGCCTTGGTATTTATAGGCATAAAGCCCCAACTAGCCGTTAGCTTCTGTCCTCTTTATTACGTGCGTTATGCTTCATGCATAGCATACATAACTCTTATATGTAGCATACGTTAACTGCTTGTCATTCCAGTCCAGTAGCTTCTATCCAACCTTTACGTACGTTAGCTTTCTCCATTTCGTACGTTAAGTACATTGTGTTGCGTACGTTAATCTGGTTACGTAGTGTATGTTAATATCTTAAAGTCATATGACCGTTGCATGGCTTTTTGACTTTTCTCCGAATCTTCCAACAGATGTGTTGTTTGAATTCGTATTTCAACTCTCATAGCGTACGTTAACTGGTGTCCATTACGTACGTTAATCATCATTCTTAGTGTGCGTTAACTTTGCACATAGCGTGCGTTATCCATCGGTTGACATCAGGTGAGTCTTCAGCTGACTTTATATACATACGTTATACTATATTCATAGCATACGTTAGGTCATTCATTTAGCGTGCGCTAGTTTGTTTCCTAGCGTGCGTTATCTGTTATTCTGTCCAGCTTGTGTGACTTCGACTCCTTCTTGATTTATTGTTGTTTTTGCTTCGTTCTGTTGTTGTTTTCTTTGATCGACAACTCATCGTCAACTCATCATCAAAACCATTTTATAATTATGTGGAACAGAATATTCCAACAATTTGAGGAAGAGATCAAGAAAGCAACCACTACGATTCGAAAGGTAAATATCATATGATCTTCTATCTAGATTATGATATTGAATTTACCAACAAATTTATTTAGTAAATAAGAAATAATATTTTAATTGCTTATTAATCTTAGTAGTTAATTAATTAGCATGCCTAGATAGGTTTTGTGCTCGTGGATGCGTAAAATACTTTTATCAAATTTTTCCATCTTCGCTCACGCTTTATTTCCAACAACTACCCAAAGTGTATGGGTCCTGGGTTGGAGCATGTGTGCTCATTGCAGTATTGATGTAGTAGATTTTTGTGGCTGAGTTTGTTGCCCTGCTTCAGATGCCTCTCTGAAGATTGAAGATTCACGAAGAGTTGTGGTACATTAGTGCTCTAATCCCGTGTATGGGCGTTGGGTTGGGGCATCTGTGCTTATTGCAGTAGTGATGCAGTAGTTGTTTGTGGAGGTGTTTGCTATCCTACATTTGGCTCTCGACCTGGACCTGATTCTCTAGCTCGCGTTTTGACCTGGATAGGTCTTCAAAATGCCTGACTCAACCTAGCTCTCGACGGGTTTCTACAGATATTCAAGTTCGAACCAGACATTTTAGCTGAAGATATTTGTTTGCATCGGTAGGTAAAAATTTGTTTGTGTGGCTAAAATTTATTCTTTCTTGTACTGTTGGTTATATTCGGGATTTGGCCACCCGATAATATTGCTATGTAGGTGATTAGCACCCCCATGATGTTTGATCTAATACAACATATCTGCTTATTTATATATTTGAAAGTACTTAATATAAAAAATAAGCTTACAATCAGAAGAAAAATATATAAATGATTTTCCTTTTATTTATCTTTTTCATTTTAATGTAAATTACCCAAATATTCATCTGAATTAAAAAATAATCTTCAAAAAATATAAATATGAATTTTTATAATCTAAAACTGGCAAATAAATATGAGAAACTATAAAATAAATTCTATTAAATATGACTTTCTCAAAGTACAATTAAATTTTTGAAAATACAAATAAATTCTAAAAGTACAAAAAAGAATCTAAGAATAATAATCAGTTAAATAATTTCAAAAAATTATCAAATAGAATAAATCTCAAACGATCAAAAATAAATAATAAAAACTAAATAAATTTTAAAATTATAAATATTGTACAAATAAATCTAAAAAATATAGATAAATACTGAGAAATATAAATAGACACCATATCCTCGCAACACAGACATGTTTATCAAACTATAAATAAAATACAAATCATTCGTATCAATTTGTACTAATATAAATAAATGAGAATCAAGTTTTAATGTCAAATCATAAAATCAACAAGTTATATACCCTCATTCATAAGAATAAAAAGTATCGATACCAATTTTGTTAAAAAGACTAACGTATCCTTACTTTCCACGAGCAGTGATTGTGTCAACGCCGTGTGCAGTGATCATGAACTTGAACACTGTTGGGAAAACATAAACCCTGTATCGAAACAGCCGGGATAATCAATCCCTGTATCAAATTGTGTTGATAAGAGGTTTTGACATATATGCCAATCCTCAATACAGTAAGGAAACTGTATCATAGAGTTGAAGCATCAACCTGTATCGAAGACCTGTCTCGAATCCAGCACATAGTGGAACCTTTCAGTACAGCAAAGAAGTCTTATAAAGACCAAGTATGGAAACTGTCTCGAATCACCTATACAGTGATTTTCCATACAGCCCTCAACAGGACAAAGAAGGAATCTTCAGAAGTCAAGTCCCGTTGATGAAGAAGTATTTAAATACTCAAGGATAAAGTATTTAAATACTGTCAGTCAACAGATCTTCAAAATCCCGCAAATTCCGGATCGTGCTTTTCATCCCGTTGGAACGGAATCTTGCTCAACGGATTTATCTCAACGGATATATTTTCCAGAAGACTATATATATCTCATCAAGGCATTGAAGATCAGTTACCTAATTCACCCAAGTAACAAAGCTATCAATATATTCATCAGAGCAAAACATATCTCCAAAGCTTACTGCAACTCGGATCTAAGAGATATACAGTGCTCAACATCTTGAACAACACTTCATCAGCTAGAAGCTCATAAAGCCAAAGCCGTTGTTCATACCCTATTCTATACTTTGAACAAACCCGCATCAGCCCTGTGTGGATCGAGTAATCGTTGCTTCTCCGAGCGTGTGTGAAGAAATTGCATCGAAGAAGACGAAACTTCAGAACTGTGTGTGAAGAAGCAAGTCAAAGCATTAGCTCAAACCAATCTGTGTGAACGGTTGAAGCTAAGATCTTTATATCAATCTGTGTGAACGATATATTGATTGTGTGTTGTTATAATTACGTAGTTGTGTACTTAGTAATTATAATAAACTTTTTACTCCTGTGTGGAGGACTAGTGGACGTAGAGGGGTTTACCTCGAACCACTTTAAATATTGTGTTATTTACCTTCTGCCTTACTTGTTTTAATTACTGTGATTATTTAAGTATACACTAAACATCGAGTTACTGTATCCACAGCAACTTACTGTATCTAAGACTTCCGCTACGCACTCAGATTTAAAATCGATACAGTTTGTTGTTTAAACTACTTCCCAAGCTATATCCAGTATACTTAGTAACCAACAAGTGGTATCGGAGCGGTTGATTCTAAAAAGAATCAGTCGTATTTTTAACCGAATCAGATCCATAATCACTTACTCTTTAAAACAGTCTCTTTCATTTCTTTACTTTCACATGGATACATCAATGATCAACAAAGTGCCTACGTTCTCTATTAACGAATTTGATGATTGGAGAATTAGGATGGAGGCTCATCTTGCAGCAATGCACGAAGAGATGATTTTGTTATACGGGATGGCCCTATCAAGATCATGAAGGTAAACACGGCCGTAAGGATTGAAGGCCAAGCCCATCTTTGAGATGTTCGATAATGAACGCGAGCAATGTACCACGATGAAAGAAAGCTAGCCAACCTCGACAATGTGGCTAAGAACGCGTTATTTGTCACTCTTGACAAAGACACGTTCTCGAAGGTAAAGAGTCAGAATCACCAAGGAAATGCAGGATAAACTCAAGATGATTTGTGAGGGAACTGAGCTCTCAAAAGAAAACAAAATTTCAAAACCGACTCAAGAATTTGAATCTTTCGAAATGAAACCAACTTAAACACTTGAGGATCTTGACCTCAGATTCACTGGTATTGTTGGTGAACTTGAAGCTTTGGGAAAAATTTATACCCAAAAGGAGAAAAACTTAAAAATTTTCAGATCTCTCCCTGCCCGATGGGACATTAAGACCACATCTATGCGTGTATCTTGCAATCTTAATGAAATATCTACTTTTGACCTCTTCTCTGACCTCAAAGCTTTTGAGTATGATATTGATAGAAGAGAGAAAGCTGAAGAATCTCCTTCAAAGGTCACAGCACTAGCCGCTGTATCGAATCATCGACACAGCATGCCCAGCTCGTCGAAGCCTAGTCACAAGAATGCTGATAGTGACGACGACATCCTGTCTCAAGATGAAATGGCGCTTCTCATGCACAAATTCAAAAAGTTCATCAAGCAGTCTGGAAAGACTCCCTACAGGCCCAAACCTGTCCACAAGGTAAGTACCGAAACTTCATCCGGTGATGCTAACATATGCTATAATTGCAGGAAACCAGGGCATTATGCAAATAAATGTCCTCATCCCAAAGTTCAAAGGTTGTCGGAGGCCGAGCAACAAGAGAGAGATGAAAGAAGACGTGCTTGGAAAAATAAGCTCAAGGCCCTGATTGGAGAATCAGAAGCCTCCCCCACACCATCCAAATCAGAAGAATGTCTTCAGGTGGTCACTAAAAGTGATTCATCTGACGATGAGTTCGATGATAAAGCATATATGTGCTTTATGGCCAAAGACATTCCGGAAGGTGAAGATAGCGATGATGAGGTAAGTTCAACCTCAGCTATTCCATCAAATGCATCTCATATTTTTGAAAACATGATGAATGAGTTTAAAAACATTCAAAAGGCCCATGAGACATTGAAAATCGATAATATACGACTCCAACTGTCTAACCTAGAGCCGAAAGATGAAAATGACTTCTTTGAAAATAAATTATGAAAATATGTCTCCTGATTGTGAAACCAGCAAAGTCGATTTTGAAAAACTCATGGAGAGCAATCATCAACTTTCTCATGAACTAAGTGAGGTTAAAACTCACAACGAGAGCAAGACAAATGATTTGGTTCTACTTTAAGCCAAAGTCACAACTCTCGAAAAACGAGAAATTGAACTTGAGACCACTCTGAAATCGTCCGAGAAATCGTCCAAAAGAATGGAAGAAATTCTGAGCACTGGGAAACATGCTCATGATAAAAGTGGCTTAGGATACAGCTCATGTTCAAACAAAGGGAAAACTAGTACAGTGTTTGTCAAGAGTGTGGAACACATTCCTGTTTCGAAAGAAACTTCGAGTCCCGTGAAGGAACCTGTTGCACAGACAACAAAGAAAGGCTTCTATTCCGCCCCGCAATCCTATTCCGCATATGGAATCACCACCATTCAGACCGAAAAGGCGCACTTCAATAGCATGCTCCCGAGCATATCAACAAGCCAACAAATGCTCGGAAGGAAGGCGTATCCAAATACCAAAGGCCCGCACGGCGATTTATCGATAAAGACGCCGAGGTATTGGATACAGGAGCCCCGTTATTCCTCGAGACAAAGATGTGTCCGTCAAGATCAACAACGGATTGGGAATCCAACTGGAGACCCGGAAGGCAAGCCGTTAGGCAAAGAAGATGGCTCCACCTCCAAGACGGCACTCATCTTGGATTAATAATAATAACCCTGAATTTTTCATGCATAATAAATATCATGGTTATAGCGACTATGGATATGCCCCACGTAGATATCGCAACACAGTACCGAGTGTAACCTACAGTAAACCAATTGCTGCCAGGAAAACTTGGGTACCTAGAGGAACTAACATTTATGGACCCAAAAATCAAAGGGGACCTAAATCTACTTAATCTCTTTGCTATAGGACATCCTAGAGGAGGATACCTGGTACTTTGATAGTGGATGCTCTCGGCACATGACCGGAGATAGAAGCAAGCTATCAGATTTTGTAAAAGGTCGCGGTCCAAAAGTTCGTTTCGGTGATAAATCTAAAGGAAGAACAAGAGGGAAAGAAAACCTACTTGTCGGAAAATTCAAAGTCACCGATATGTTGAAGGCTTACAGTACAATCTACTTAGTATTAGCCAGTTCTGTGATAAACAGTTCTCGGTGAAATTCTATATAGATCGCTGTAGAGTCAAGAACATCCAAACCAAAGAAGTTGTGCTTACAGGAAGCAGATCAGGTAACATGTATATTGCTGACTGGAAGCCTATGAGCTCCTCAATTCCATGCTTTGTTGCCAAAGGCACTGCAGATCTTAGCTGGTTATGGCACAAGAGGATGTCTCACGTCAACTTCAAGACGATCAACAAGCTCTCAAGAGAGGGAATGGTAAGAGTATTTCCAAATGTATCATTCAAGAAGGACAGCGTCTACGGACCGTGTCAGAAAGGCAAGCAAATCAAGTCAACCATGAAGAGCAAATCCTACCTTTCAACCCAAAAAGTGTTGGAAATGCTATATATGGATCTCTACGGTCCTGTAGACCCAGTAAGTTTGGGAGGTAAGAAATACTGTCTTGTTGTTGTTGATGATTACTCCAGGTATGCTTGGACAATTTTCCTAAGCAAGAAGAAGGAAACAACATCAAAGCTGCCCGATGTAACATCCCAATTCACAGATGGGACATTACACGCCGTAGAACCCCCGTGAGGTCTACCAGGCTAATTCGTGACACATGAACCACAATGATAACCCAAAAGATGCACCCAAAAAGTAAATAAGGCCGTGGCCTCGGCCAAAACATTTTAACGGAGTACATGAGACATAAGTTAAATACCAAATTATTGCCCACGCAGGGGACTTAAACCATGTTTAAAAATAAACGATCTATCCCCAGTACTCAACAGATGTAATGACAAAAAAGAAAAATGCAGACTCGAGCCACATCATCATGCCAACCATCCTTCGCATGCGCATCCCGTGCCAGCTCCTCAGCTCGACCAGTACCTGAAATGCATAAGACGCATTTCCCCCATTTAAGGGGTTAGCATTCGAATAGCTAGTGCAAGTACATAATTACACAACATTATATACATACACGATTCAACGCAAATAAATCGTTAGGAAAAATCATTTTGAAAATCAATATTCCGGAATATCACATTAACACCAAAACAGTATATTAACAAGTTTTCCACATCACAATTATCCACGCTTGGTAACTCGCGACCGTACCCATTAGTATCGGTCCCCAGAGGTCCCGTCGGACCGTCCCCAGGTGAGAAACCACTTCCGCGGCCGTACCCATTAGTATCGGCCCCCAGAGGTCCCGTCGAACCGTCCCCAGGTGGAAGAACATCAACACGCGCACCCCAGTCCATTTCCATGGCCGTACCCATTAGTATCGGCCCCCAGAGGCCACACGCCATCCCCAAGTGGAAGAGAAACAATCACATTCGTTCAATAACACCATTTACATCGTTCGCATCAAAATCATATGCACATAACGGAATGTAATACATGTACTTGCCTGGTTAATACTACGTGAAGGAAAACGGCGAACGGAAAGGTTTTGGCCCGAACAACCTTCACAAATCCAATCCTAACACAATAACGATGGACAACAATCTTAAAACTACGCAAATGATGGAATACATCCTAGTTCTACCCGCTGAAATCCTTAGTCGAACAAAACTTGGGTATGGTCGACTATAAGTGACGAACAATGGAGAACTTGGAGTTTAAAACCACAAATCATCAATAAAATGAAGGGTTATAAGTACACGATCGAAGTCTAGCGATAACCCAGTAATAATTCGGACTAAAAGAGTCAAATCCCAAGAAATCCCCAAAATTCCCCCAAAATCTCAAAACAAGGGTTTTGGGAATATTTACCTTGATTCGGATGGTGGAAAGTGATTAGGAACTTGAAGAATTCACGCAAGGAATGCACGGTGGTAGTGAATGATGATCTACAGTCGGAATCGGCCCTAACCCCCGCCTGGAATCGCTCAAAGCCGAGAAGGATAGGAAATGAAGGAAAAATGACGAAGTTGACTGCTGCTGTCCTATTTATATTTAACAGACTTAGCGCACGCTACGCACAAGCATTAGCGTGCGCTAGCGGGGCATGGCAGAACAGTCTGCCTTCTGACCTCCCGTTAGCGTACGCAAGCTAACATGGTTAGCGTGCGCTAGTACTAGGGATTAGCGTGCGTTAACGCTGATTAGCGTACGCTGCCTGGTCCAGTACCGAAGTACTGAACCCACTGTCCCAGACTGCTGAAATCGTTAGCGCACGCTACGAACCCCAAGTTAGCGTACGCTAACCACACAATGATAGCGCACGCAAGTAAATTCTGAGTAGCGTGCGCTACTCGAAGCAGCTTCAGATAAGACATCACGCTAACAGCGCAAAAGTGCCGAAAAACGAAGCAAGACCAGAATCCAGAATCATAAACACATAATAATCAAGATGACAAAGTTGAGCATTGAAAGAGAATATAATCTCGATCACTAGAGAGTTTGAAACGAAGCAAATAAAGCAAAATTCCCCAAACTTATGAAAATTACAAAAACGGCCCAAATGCCCGAAAAATCGCGATACAACGTCGGATTAACAAACCGAAAGTTCCAACACGACCAACTCAACCATACAAACTTATACGAATCGAGAAACAATGAAAACGAACAAGTTTTACGAGAATCGAACGCACATGCGGCAAGATATAATTCAAAATGAAATTATGCAAAAACATCCTCGAAACTCGACCAGACGGAAAACTCCAAGAACAAAATAGATTCAGAATTCCAAAACAGTGCTAAGCGAGTTGTCTGAAACGAACATACACCAAAAATAGAAATTACCGAAAATAGAAAACACGGATATTACATTATCTCCCCCTAAAAAATAAGTTTTGTCCCGAAACTTACAACGCGAACAACTCGGGGTATCTCGACTTTATACTCTCCTCCGTCTCCCATGTGGCTTCCTCGGACCCATGTCTCGACCATTGAACTTTAACCAGAGGGATCGTTTTATGACGAGTTTTAACGGAAAACAATTTAGGATTTTCAAATCCCTCTCTTTTCTAAATCAACAGGGGTCACAACCCAAAGGTTTTGTTTCCACAAATAAAACCAACAAGAATTCACATGGTCAAAAACCCACATCACGTGTCCTCAATGGACATAAAATCAACACAACATAATCACCCAAAACACATACACATCGCAATTAACCGTCAATCCACGCCTCTGTGGACCCCTACCGAGACCCCGTCGGATCTAACCAGTAGTGGTTAAAAGCCAGAACACATACAGATCGCAATTAACCGTCGATCCACGCCTCTGTGGACCCCTACCGAGACCTCGTCGGACCGAATCCGTAGTGGTTAAAAGCCAAAACACATACACATCGCAATTAATCGTCGATCCATGCCTCTGTGGACCCCTACCGAGACCCCGTCAGATCTAACCCGTAGTGGTTAAAAGCCAAAACGCATACACATCGCAATTAACCGTCGATCCATGCCTCTGTGGACCCCTACTGAGACCCCATCGGATCTAACCCGTAGTGGTTAAAAGCCAAAACACATACACACATAACATAGTACACCAAGGATATCCAAACAATTCACCTAGAGGCAACAAACACTTAGCACGAAGCAAATGTCAAACCACAACGCACCGAAATGAGGGAATATATGTATACAGATATATCATCAAATCACAATACCAACATCGAACATATCCATAGGATTCATATAACCATTCACAACTACAACATTCACAAAACATACACGGTTTTGAAAGAGAGCCCTTAACGAGGCTAAACCGAATCTTTTGAAAGTTCATTTCATACAACCAAAGTTACCAAACAAACACATTTAGACGATCACCGATCATCATATCCACAAAACAAGAAATGTATGGACAAGGTACTTGACTCGATACCACGAGCAATGGAACAATGAAAGGATACGGTCGGGTAGCCCTCGAACTTCCAAGATCGACCAAAACCCCGACAATTCCACAAAAACTACGAAAATAATATCACCACAAATCAATAGCGCTAAACGGCATCCGAATCAACCCAGAAAACAACAAGAATCCGAGGGTTCTTCAAGGAAATCGGAAATCAAGTTCCGGGTGGTGAAAACCGATAAACGAGATACAAAATCCGAAGATCATGGCCAAGACAACAAGAATACCATAATCAATTCATCAACCATGGATTAAATCGAAGAATCACGAAGAAACCCCCCAAAATCAAACAACTAGGGTTCTAAGTAAGAAAATACCTCGATTCGATGAAGAACACGGATTGGATGATGATATAATTGACAAGAATATTCCAAAATGCCTTGGAATTGATTAGGACCGGCCAAGAACTCGAGTTCCTGAGTCTCCCGTCGCCAGTCGCCACAAAAACGAGGAAGGAGGGTCAAAAATAAGGTCTGGCCGAAACCCAGGCCTATATATGGCCGGCAGTGTTACGGCCGTAACCGACAGTGCCTTACGGCCGTAACTCGGTCAACTACCGGTAGCGCACATAATGGCTGAAGCCTTGCGTACGCAACGAACGTACCTTACAGCCGTAATCGGCATAGCCTTACGGCCGTAACTGAACTCCCAGGGGTCACTGACTGAAATCTGCCGAGTCACTATGGTCGTAACCGGCCAGCACTTAACGGTCGTAATAAGCCTTACGGCTGTAACCGACCCAGCCAGCCCTCTGACTGCCCGGCTTGATACTCGGCGATGTATCAATCACGCGAACGCACTGGATAAGATCCAAAACAATAACGAACAGGCTACAAAACTCAATGTACCATAGTACAAGCATGTGATTCCAAAGACGCGGACGACAACAGTCTGTTCGACCGAAGAAAATTTAACGAAACTTGAATGAAGATCTCGGTATTACATTACCATAGCGCGCGCTAACCAATAGTGTAGCATGCGCTAACGACTCATAAGGACAACAACAGTATTCTCGGAAATGGGTACGACGACGGATACCACAACTTTGGGAAATTACAAAACGGTCCCAAAAGTCCTAAAAATCACGTTACGACAACGGATAATCAAATCAAAGCTCACAACACATATGACAACGTTAAATGAACTTACGAGAAACCCAAAACGACAGTTTCGAACGAGATTCGCAAGAATCAAACTCAAGCGCGGAAAAGTCGCCCAAGAACACGGAACTTAATAAAACGACACCGAAAAGAACTCGGACATTAAAAAGTGCAGAATTAAATATTCTCCAAATGATGAAACATTCACAAGCAAGCCATTAAAACGGACTCCTGCCAAAAAAATAAATTTACCAAAAATCAAAATTGCGGATATTACAGTGTGCAAGCAGTGTCATTTTTTTTGTTCTCTTAAGCATTGTATCATATTCTTATAATTTTTATGTCTATACTGCAGACTGGTTGCATATGGAAGAGACCTACATTGCGCTTTGTTATACGACAAGTGAATCTTTACATACGGGAGGCGGTATTTAAAGAGATCATTGAGACACTAAGAAGTATGGGCCGCAATTCCACAGTTAGTGATCGAGCTATCGAGAGCTTGACCAATGGGGTCCTGGGGCGTTTGATTAAAGTTAGGAGAAATGGTAGTATAAATACTGCCCTACATTACTTGATTGTCCGTCAGTTTGAGGGTGATCAAATCCCCCCGGATGAGTTTTGGTTCCAGGTTTGCGGGAGGACCATTCATTTTACGGCCCGTGATTTTGCCATGATCACTGGACTATATTTTGGAAACTCTACCTTCCATCCACATGACGACCATCTCCTTTGGTCTGATGGTATTTTCCACAGAATACTCCATGGCAAAAATATTAAGGTTAGTGTTCTGCGGAAGAGGTTCAATGCTCGAGATTTTGGTAGAGACATAAGAGATTATGTGAAGGTTGCCAATTTGCTTATATACTACTACTTTATCCTATGTCGTGACGACATGATGGTCGAGACATGGGCATGGGCATTAGTGGAGGATTTCGAGCAGTGGGGTATGTTTCCTTGGGGTTCTTATGCCTTTGGGGTTTTATCTTACTACATAGGCAATATTGCCATGAAGGCGGGAGAGGAACATAAGGACTATCACTTCAATGGTCCTGTTTGGGCTTTATAGATATGGTCGTATGAGATGATTCCTTCATTGGGAGAATTGTGTGGAATTCGAGATAAATCTGTCCAAGTCCCCCAGTGTTTGATGTGGACTACGAGGAAGATGTTCTGTGATTTCACTCATTTCTTCAACGATAAGGTACATAAATTTATAAACGTATTTTTGTAATATCCGCAATTTCGAATTTCGGTAATTTTCTTTTTTCGGCGGAAGTTCGTTTGACGACTCTCTCATGACCATTTCGTCATTCCGAGAATGATTAATTCTGCACTTTTTGTCATCCGAGTTCGTTTCAGTGTCGTTTTGTTGAGTTCCGTGTCCTTAATCGACTTTTTCACGTGGGAGTTCGACTTTGTAAAGTCACCATTAATTCTTGGAAACTTCAAAAATTCTGAATCTTTGCAATATTATAGATCATCAAGTTAGCTTTCCAATGGTTCAAACGGTGAGTCAATCGGAGTTCAGACGAAGGAGTTATGGTCGAAATAGCCAAGACTGCACGATGTGCCTTTTTGGTGTTGGAGTGGACTGTACCGTGTGCCGCAGCACACTTCAACTGGGCCGAGTCACTAAGATGATTTTTGGGCGTTTTCTTGGCCCTGGGCCACGGCACACTGTCTGCGCGCCGCGGCACACGGGCTTTTACGCACTTTTTAGCAGATTTTCGAGGAGAAACATTCATTTTCTCCTATCTTCTTCCTCCTACCATTCTAGGCGATTCTAAGGGCAATTTTGGGCGATTTGAGTGCTCCCAAACTTGTAGAGATCATCCACCTCAAGTCTTGTTGTAGATTTTCGACCTCTACTTGAATCCTTCATCCAAATCAAGGTATTTTGGCTTGAACCCTTGTTTTTGTAGATTTGGGGATTTTCCTTTTTGATTTCAATTCCAATCCATTTTTGATCAATTAATTGTTGTATAAACGTTGTTTTGAACTTGTTCTATGGATTGGATACTCGTATCTTTGGTTCGTTCGACCCGAGTGGTGATTTCTTTGTTCTTGAAGGGTCTTGCACATTTAATGTTCGATTAAATGTTTGAATGAGTTCCCTTTGATAGTTTGTTGGGATTTCCGTTGTTTTCGGCCTTGATTCTCGTCGTAATCATGTTTTATTATTCCTTACGGAGGATTATAGGTGCTCGATGATTCCGATGTTGAATTCCGTTGGTGATTGATGATTCATGTGGTGTTTTCCCGTAGTAATTTCGGTCATATCGCGTTCTAGATAGTGTTCGGGAATTTGAGGGCTACCCGGCCGTATCCGTTCATTTTTCCATTGCTCATGATATCGAGGCAAGTACCTTGCCCATACTTTTCTCGTTTTATGGATATGATGATCGGTGGTCGTCTTGATGTGTTTATTTGGTTATGTGAAATGAGTTTTCAAAAGATTTGGTTAGCCTTGTTAAAGGCCCTCTTTCAAAACCGCATGTGTTTTGTGATTGGTGTGTTTCATGAACGAGTATGTGACTCCTGTGGATATGTTTGGTGTGTTTGTGCACTTGGTGTTGCGTGTGGATGTATATTGTTTCATTTCGGTGCATTGTGGTTTGACGTGGTGTTTTGCTAAGTGTTTGATGCCTCTGGGTGAATTGTTTGGATATCCTTGGCGTGATATGTTATTTGTGCATGATTGATTCGCTAGCCAGCTTGGGTGGGTCCGACGGGATCACGGAGTGGGATTCGTGGTTTCGTCCCGGTCCTAGGCGACGTGTGGTGCTTGAGTATTTCGCTAGCCAGCTCGGGTGGGTCCGACGGGATCACGGAGTAGGATTTGTGGCTTCGACCCGGTCCTAGGCGATGTGAGTACTGTGTTTTGTGAATGTATTTCGCTAGCCAGCTCGGGTGGGTCCGACGGGATCACGGAGTGGGATTTGTGGCTTCGACCCGGTCCTAGGCGATGTAAGTACTGTGTTTTGTGAATGTATTTCGCTAGCCAGCTCGGGTGGGTCCGACGGGATCACGGAGTGGGATTTGTGGCTTCGACCCGGTCCTAGGCGATGTGAGTACTGTGTTTTGTGAATGTGTTTGCTCACCTCGGGAGGGTTCGACGGGACCACGGAGGGAATTCCAATGGCTTCGACCTGGGTTCACGAGTGAAACTTCACGGGTGCGTGTGTATTTTATGTCCGTCGAGGACGCATGACGTGGGTTTTTAACCTTGTGTATTATGGTTGGTTTTATCTGCGAAAACAAAACCTTTGGGTCATGACCTGTTGATTTTGAAAGCGAAGGATTCGGTAATCCTAAATTGTTTCCTATTAAAACTCTCGATGGCGATTCAAACTGCTTTTATAAATTGTTTTCCTTGATTTGCGACCTTTCGGTTTTAGAATGTTTTACCAAACTCTTGCCTCGGGAAGTACTTTTCGTCACGTTTGGATTTTTAAGGATTCTGGTTATTGTTATTCGTGAAATGTGAATTGTATGGCTCGTATTTGCACTTTGTACTTGCACTAGCAAAACAAAGGAGTTTGCTAACCCCGAGTATTCGGGGTGGATGTCTATTTTGCATTCGTGTTTTGGAGCATAGCACAGGGTCGGTACGAAGGATGATGAAAGATAAACGATACTAATCACACGAGGATCCGTTCTTTGTCGTATTGGTCTAGTTGTATTTTCTTTTCCGCCGCAAAGATATTTTTTTCCGTTATGCGGGTGTGGTTGTATTTTAACCCCTGCGTGGGCATGAGTTGTATTTGAGTTGTATATATTTATTGAAAGACCAAATCGGTCTACTGAGTCATTTTAGCCTTAAGGGCGATGTGTAGATGTTTGATTTTAGTTATCAGCCTGGTAGATCCTCGAGGAGAGGGTCTACGGCGTGTAATATCCCTGAGTGGATTGGGGGTGTTACATAAATGGTATCGGAGCTTTAGGTTGTGGAAACCTAGGCTGTCGGGTTCAATGATGTTTGTTGAGTTTTGTCTCGTCGGATTTTGTCTGACTGAGTCGTGTCGCGACGTGTCGTCTGAGTTGGTTGGTCGTGATTAGTATCGTGGGGCGATCATCATCTTCGTGCGACCTGTAGAAGTAAGTCTCCCTTCTTTGTATTGTGCCTCGTGTGACACGAGCTATTTGTTTGATTTTGTGTTAAGTGATGGAATCCTTATGTGGATTTTGATTTCACGATATATATTTAGTCGACTCTCGTATTTGATTTATACGAGGAGTGTCGTTGCTTGTGATGTCTTTTTATTGTTGTTTTTGTCCGTTGCTGATGATTTTCGAATCGATTTACGTTTTACAAGTTCTATTGTGGAAGCTTTGTGCTTATACGCATTCGACTTGTTCACTAGCCAGTGCGGGAGGGTCCTTAGAGGCCTCGAATAGGGTCAGTGGTTTTGTTCTGAATGTGGTATTTTATCGTTTATTTCTGTTTAAAGACATGTATTGTCTTGATTTTAGACGCTTTGATGCGTGTACTAGGAGTTGTTTTAGTGAACGTCGATATGTGTGAGTTTTGGGCATTCTGGCCTATTTGATTTTTGAAAACCTTGAGTATCTTAGAAAAATAAATTTCGAGACATACTTTTAAAATGAGTTATTTTCTTGTGGAACATCCTAGGTGCCACAATATATTTCAAAAAAAAATTCTACTTCGAGGACCAAAATGCTTTGAGGTATTTTCAATGTTTTAGAAACACTTTTATTTAGACCCGAGGGTCGAATATTCTGAAAGTTTTCACTAAGAGAAAGTGTCCTCATTTTTATCAAATGCAAAATGGTTCTCCAAAGTCTCGATAACGATGTTTCACGTTTGTACTTTTTTTGAAAGGTGATACTCAAAATCAACCGGTGTTCTTCTAAAATTATTTTCAAAATGAGGTTTTCGTTTTTTTTAAAACCTATCAATTCCCATTTGCGTTTGGGAATGTATGTATGATGTTTGGTTTGTCGTTATGATGGTTGCTCCTGAGTATGATCGAATTGGTGGCATGAACGTCGAGGCGTTGCCACGTATTTGTTGTACTAGCCCTCTGTGAGAGGTGTGGACTGGTAATTACTAATTGTCGTCTCGTGGTGATTTGCGTGTTGTCGCACGAGTGTGAGCTGTTGAAGCTTGGGTTTGTACGTTTGTGTACATGTGTGATTGTTTCATGATGT
The DNA here is from genome assembly GCA_033398695.1 of Orobanche coerulescens. Classification (NCBI taxonomy): domain Eukaryota; kingdom Viridiplantae; phylum Streptophyta; class Magnoliopsida; order Lamiales; family Orobanchaceae; genus Orobanche; species Orobanche coerulescens. The sequence goes on along the minus strand of CM065807.1, from coordinate 8,106,934 downwards.
TTGTGATTATGTGCTGGTTATCCTTCGGGCCGTTGAGGTAGCCGAACGATACCGTCGTTGCTGTAGTGTTTGTGTGTGTATTATTTTACAATGGTATTTATTGTATATGATATGTGTTATGATTCCTTGTTGTGCTGAGTTGGCATCTCCGGTTTGTTGTTTTGTGATGTTATGTTCCATTGTATCTAGCATTTGTATTTTCGGTATGCCGAGCCGAGGCATTTCAACCGTGATGTGCCGGGGGAATGTACGTGCAATTTGTCCTTCTCGTCAGTAACACATTTCGAGTGTGGACTTGAGGGACACCGAATTAAGTTTTGCGAATTGGCTACCGAGACTTTCGGAGTTCGCACGTCAGCACAGATATCGGGATCGGCTCTGAGAGGCCCATGGGAGATTTCTCTGTCGGTTGCTTTTTGTGTTGTTACCTTGTTTCCGTTATTGTGAGTTGCGGGGATGACCTTCTTTTATAAGAGGTCGAATGTAATACCCATATTGTTTTTGGACTTCTACATTTCCTCTTTCTCAGGTCTATCGACTCGCTCGTGTTCGTTGATACTTTCTGAACTTGTTCTGTATTTCAGTCTCATCGTTCGGACGAGTTGTGATCTTGTTTTGAGTCGATCTGGTTATTGCTGTGACTTTTCTGAGTTCGGTTCGATTCTTGTGAACCTTGGAGTTGTTGTTTGAATTTTATTGTTCTTCGTGATTCGAACATGATTGTTCGCCTTTTGTTGTCTCGACCGTTGTGGTTCGATCGTTTGATTGTTCGGTTTTTGTTGATCTCGTTTCGTGATTGTTGAGCGTTCAGACTCCTTCCTAATTTCCTTATGTTCGGGAAATTAGTCTCGTTTTCGATCTTCCAACCCTTGGGCGGTGGAATTCCATACTTGTTTAGCGTTGGGCTCGCGTGTTGATTGATGTACCGTTAGGTCGGTCAATCGTGTTGATTTTCGTTCGTTGTGTTTTGCGATTGTTCGGATAATCGACTTGATTGTATTATCTAGTTGATGACGCTTGTCATTTGTTGGTTTTATTATATCCCTAACGGCGACGTTATGTTGGTCGTCGTGGAGCGTGTTTTCACGCCGTATGTCTCTTTGTGTTTCTTGCAGCGTTTCGCCATTGGGCGCGAGTTTTCTGTTTTTGTGTATCTCGTCGAGTTTTCCTGGCGGGTATATTGCTTCCCCCCTACTTGTTTTAATTTTCGGGACGAAACTTCATTTAAGGAGGGTAGAATGTAATATCCGCAATTTCGAATATCGGTAATTTTCTTTTTTCGGCGGAAGTTCGTTTTGACGACTCGCTCATGACCGCTTTGTCATTCCGAGAATGATTAATTCTGCACTTTTTGTCATCCGAGTTCGTTTCGTTGTCGTTTTGTTGAGTTCTGTGTCCTTAATCGACTTTTTCACGTGGGAGTTCGACTTTGTAAAGTCAGCATTAATTTTTGGAAACTCCAAAAATTCTGAATATTTGCAATATTATAGATCATCAAGTTAGCTTTCCAATGGTTCAAACGGTGAGTCAATCGGAGTTCAGACGAAGGAGTTATGGTCGAAATAGCCAAGACTGCACGATGTGCCTTTTTGGTGTTGGAGTGCATTGTACCGTGTGCCGCGGCACACTTCGGCTGGGCCGCGGCACTAAGATGATTTCTGGGCGTTTTTCTTGGCCCTGGGCCGCGGCACACTTGTCCTGTGCCGCGGCACACGGGCTTTTAGCACTTTTCGAGGAGAAACATTCATTTTCTCCTCTCTTCTTCCTCCTACCATTCTAGGCGATTCTAAGGGCAATTTTGGGCGATTTGAGTGCTCCCAAACTTGTAGAGATCATCCACCTCAAGTCTTGTTGTAGATTTTCGACCTCTACTTGAATCCTTCATCCAAATCAAGGTATTTTGGCTTGAACCCTTGTTTTTGTAGATTTGGGGATTTTCCTTTTTGATTTCAATTCCAATCCGTTTTTGATCAACTAATTGTTGTATAAACATTGTTTTGAACTTGTTCTACAGATTGGATACTCGTATCTTTGGTTCGTTCGACCGAGGGTGATTTCTTTGTTCTTGAAGGGTCTTGAACATTTAATGTTCGATTAAATGTTCGAATGAGTTCCCTTTGATAGTTTGTTGGGATTTCCGTTGTTTTCGGCCTTGATTCTCGTCGTAATCATGTTTTATTATTTCTTACGGAGGATTATAGGTGCTCGATGATTCCGATGTTGAATTCCGTTGGTGATTGATGATTCATGTGGTGTTTTCCGTAGTAATTTGGTCTTTATCGCGTTCTAGATAGTGTTCGGGAATTTGAGGGCTACCCGGCCGTATCCGTTCATTTTTCCATTGCTCATGATATCGAGGCAAGTACCTTGCCCATACTTTTCTCGTTTTATGGATATGATGATCGGTGGTCGTCTTGATGTGTTTATTTGGTTATCTGAAATGAGTTTTCAAAAGATTTGGTTAGCCTTGTTAAAGGCCCTCTTTCAAAACCGCATGTGTTTTGTGATTGGTGTGTTTCATGAACGAGTATGTGACTCCTGTGGATATGTTTGGTGTGTTTGTGCACTTGGTGTTGCGTGTGGATGTATATTGTTTCATTTCGGTGCATTGTGGTTTGACGTGGTGTTTTGCTAAGTGTTTGATGCCTCTGGGTGAATTGTTTGGATATCCTTGGCGTGATATGTTATTTGTGCATGATTGATTCGCTAGCCAGCTTGGGTGGGTCCGACGGGATCACGGAGTGGGATTCGTGGCTTCGTCTCGGTCCTAGGTGACGTGTGGTGCTTGAGTATTTCGCTAGCCAGCTCGGGTGGGTCCGACGGGATCACGGAGTAGGATTTGTGGCTTCGACCCGGTCCTAGGCGATGTGAGTACTGTGTTTTGTGAATGTATTTCGCTAGCCAGCTCGGGTGGGTCCGACGGGATCACGGAGTGGGATTTGTAGCTTCGACCCGGTCTGGCGATGTGAGTCCGTGTTTTGTGAATGTATTTCGCTAGCCGGCTCGGGTGGGTCCGACGGGATCACGGAGTGGGATTTGTGGCTTCGACCGGTCTGGCGATGTGAGTACTGTGTTTTGTGAATGTGTTTGCTCACCTCGGGAGGGTTCGACGGGACCACGGAGGGAATTCCAATGGCTTCGACCTGGGTTCACGAGTGAAACTTCACGGGTGCGTGTGTATTTTATGTCCGTCGAGGACGCATGACGTGGGTTTTTAACCTTGTGTATTATGGTTGGTTTTATCTGCGAAAACAAAACCTTTGGGCTGTGACCCTGTTGATTTTTGGAAAGCGAAGGATTCGGTAATCCTAAATTGTTTCCTATTAAAACTCTCGATGGCGATTCAAACTGTTTTATAAATTGTTTTCCCTTGATTTGCGACCTTTCGGTTTTAGAATGTTTTACCAAACTCTTGCCTCGGGAAGTACTTTTCGTCACGTTTGGATTTTTAAGGATTCCTGGTTATTGTTATTCGTGAAATGTGAATTGTATGGCTCGTATTTGCACTTTGTACTTGCACTAGCAAAACAGTGGAGTTTTGCTAACCCCCGAGTATTCGGGGGGTGGATGTCTATTTTTGCATTCAGGTTTTGGAGCATAGCACAGGGTCGGTACGAAGGATGATGAAAGATAAACGATACTAATCACACGAGGATCCGTTGCTGTCGTATTGGTCTAGTTGTATTTTCTTTTCCGCTGCAGTATATTTTTTTCCCGTTGTACGGGTGTGGTTGTATTTTAACCCCTGCGTGGGCATGAGTTGTATTTGAGTTGTATATATTTATTGAAAGACCAAATCGGTCTACTGAGTCATTTTAGCCTTAAGGGCGATGTGTAGATGTTTGATTTTAGTTATCAGCCTGGTAGATCCTCGAGGAGAGGGTCTACGGCGTGTAATATCCCTGAGTGGATTGGGGGTGTTACATAAATGGTATCGGAGCTTTAGGTTGTGGAAACCTAGGCTGTCGGGTTCAATGATGTTTGTTGAGTTTTGTCTCGTCGGATTTTGTCTGACTGAGTCGTGTCGCGACGTGTCGTCTGAGTTGGTTGGTCGTGATTAGTATCGTGGGGCGATCATCATCTTCGTGCGACCTGTAGAAGTAAGTCTCCCTTCTTTGTATTGTGCCTCGTGTGACACGAGCTATTTGTTTGATTTTGTGTTAAGTGATGGAATCCTTATGTGGATTTTGATTTCACGATATATATTTAGTCGACTCTCGTATTTGATTTATACGAGGAGTGTCGTTGCTTGTGATGTCTTTTTATTGTTGTTTTTGTCCGTTGCTGATGATTTTCGAATCGATTTACGTTTTACAAGTTCTATTGTGGAAGCTTTGTGCTTATACGCATTCGACTTGTTCACTAGCCATCTTGGGAGGGTCCTTAGAGGCCTCGAATAGGGTCGATGGTTTTGTTCGAATGTGGTATTTTATCGTTTATTTCGTTTAAAGACATGTATTGTCTTGATTTTAGGCAGCTTTGATGCGTGTACTAGGAGTTGTTTTAGTGAACGTCGATATGTGTGAGTTTTGGGCATTACGGCCTATTTGATTTTGAAAACCTTGAGTATCTTAGAAAAATAAATTTGAGACATACTTTTAAAATGAGTTATTTTCTTGTGGAACATCCTAGGTGCCACAATATATTTCAAAAAAATTCTACTTCGAGGACCAAAATGCTTTGAGGTATTTTCAATGTTTTAGAAACACTTTTATTTAGACAGGGTCGAATATTAAAGTTTTCACTAAGAGAAAGTGTCCTCATTTTTATCAAATGCAAAATGGTTCTCCAAAGTCTCGATAACGATGTTTCACGTTTGTACTTTTTTGAAAGGTGATACTCAAAATCAACCGGTGTTCTTCTAAAATTATTTTCAAAATGAGGTTTTCGTTTTTTTTTAAAACCTATCAATTCCCATTTGCGTTTGGGAATGTATGTATGATGTTTGGTTTGTCGTTATGATGGTTGCTCCTGAGTATGATCGAATTGGTGGCATGAACGTCGAGGCGTTGCCACGTATTTGTTGTACTAGCCCTCTGTGAGAGGTGTGGACTGGTAATTACTAATTGTCGTCTCGTGGTGATTTGCGTGTTGTCGCACGAGTGTGAGCTGTTGAAGCTTGGGTTTGTACGTTTGTGTACATGTGTGATTGTTTCATGATGTTTGTGATTATGTGCTGGTTATCCTTCGGGCCGTTGAGGTAGCCGAACGATACCGTCGTTGCTGTAGTGTTTGTGTGTGTATTATTTTACAATGGTATTTATTGTATATGATATGTGTTATGATTCCTTGTTGTGCTGAGTTGGCATCTCCGGTTTGTTGTTTTGTGATGTTATGTTCCATTGTATCTAGCATTTGTATTTTCGGTATGCCGAGCCGAGGCATTTCAACCGTGATGTGCCGGGGGAATGTACGTGCAATTTGTCCTTCTCGTCAGTAACACATTTCGAGTGTGGACTTGAGGGACACCGAATTAAGTTTTGCGAATTGGCTACCGAGACTTTCGGAGTTCGCACGTCAGCACAGATATCGGGATCGGCTCTGAGAGGCCCATGGGAGATTTCTCTGTCGGTTGCTTTTTGTGTTGTTACCTTGTTTCCGTTATTGTGAGTTGCGGGGATGACCTTCTTTTATAAGAGGTCGAATGTAATACCCATATTGTTTTTGGACTTCTACATTTCCTCTTTCTCAGGTCTATCGACTCGCTCGTGTTTGTTGATACTTTCTGAACTTGTTCTGTATTTCAGTCTCATCGTTCGGACGAGTTGTGATCTTGTTTTGAGTCGATCTGGTTATTGCTGTGACTTTTCTGAGTTCGGTTCGATTCTTGTGAACCTTGGAGTTGTTGTTTGAATTTTATTGTTCTTCGTGATTCGAACATGATTGTTCGCCTTTTGTTGTCTCGACCGTTGTGGTTCGATCGTTTGATTGTTCGGTTTTTGTTGATCTCGTTTCGTGATTGTTGAGCGTTCAGACTCCTTCCTAATTTCCTTATGTTCGGGAAATTAGTCTCGTTTTCGATCTTCCAACCCTTGGGCGGTGGAATTCCATACTTGTTTAGCGTTGGGCTCGCGTGTTGATTGATGTACCGTTAGGTCGGTCAATCGTGTTGATTTTCGTTCGTTGTGTTTTGCGATTGTTCGGATAATCGACTTGATTGTATTATCTAGTTGATGACGCTTGTCATTTGTTGGTTTTATTATATCCCTAACGGCGACGTTATGTTGGTCGTCGTGGAGCGTGTTTTCACGCCGTATGTCTCTTTGTGTTTCTTGCAGCGTTTCGCCATTGGGCGCGAGTTTTCTGTTTTTGTGTATCTCGTCGAGTTTTCCTGGCGGGTATATTGCTTCCCCCCTACTTGTTTTAATTTTCGGGACGAAACTTCATTTAAGGAGGGTAGAATGTAATATCCGCAATTTCGAATATCGGTAATTTTCTTTTTTCGGCGGAAGTTCGTTTTGACGACTCGCTCATGACCGCTTTGTCATTCCGAGAATGATTAATTCTGCACTTTTTGTCATCCGAGTTCGTTTCGTTGTCGTTTTGTTGAGTTCTGTGTCCTTAATCGACTTTTTCACGTGGGAGTTCGACTTTGTAAAGTCAGCATTAATTTTTGGAAACTCCAAAAATTCTGAATATTTGCAATATTATAGATCATCAAGTTAGCTTTCCAATGGTTCAAACGGTGAGTCAATCGGAGTTCAGACGAAGGAGTTATGGTCGAAATAGCCAAGACTGCACGATGTGCCTTTTTGGTGTTGGAGTGCATTGTACCGTGTGCCGCGGCACACTTCGGCTGGGCCGCGGCACTAAGATGATTTCTGGGCGTTTTTCTTGGCCCTGGGCCGCGGCACACTTGTCCTGTGCCGCGGCACACGGGCTTTTTCTGCACTTTTTAGCAGATTTTCGAGGAGAAACATTCATTTTCTCCTCTCTTCTTCCTCCTACCATTCTAGGCGATTCTAAGGGCAATTTTGGGCGATTTGAGTGCTCCCAAACTTGTAGAGATCATCCACCTCAAGTCTTGTTGTAGATTTTCGACCTCTACTTGAATCCTTCATCCAAATCAAGGTATTTTGGCTTGAACCCTTGTTTTTGTAGATTTGGGGATTTTCCTTTTTGATTTCAATTCCAATCCGTTTTTGATCAACTAATTGTTGTATAAACATTGTTTTGAACTTGTTCTACGGATTGGATACTCGTATCTTTGGTTCGTTCGACCCGAGGGGTGATTTCTTTGTTCTTGAAGGGTCTTGAACATTTAATGTTCGATTAAATGTTCGAATGAGTTCCCTTTGATAGTTTGTTGGGATTTCCGTTGTTTTCGGCCTTGATTCTCGTCGTAATCATGTTTTATTATTTCTTACGGAGGATTATAGGTGCTCGATGATTCCGATGTTGAATTCCGTTGGTGATTGATGATTCATGTGGTGTTTTCCCGTAGTAATTTCGGTGCTATCGCGTTCTAGATAGTGTTCGGGAATTTGAGGGCTACCCGGCCGTATCCGTTCATTTTTCCATTGCTCATGATATCGAGGCAAGTACCTTGCCCATACTTTTCTCGTTTTATGGATATGATGATCGGTGGTCGTCTTGATGTGTTTATTTGGTTATCTGAAATGAGTTTTCAAAAGATTTGGTTAGCCTTGTTAAAGGCCCTCTTTCAAAACCGCATGTGTTTTGTGATTGGTGTGTTTCATGAACGAGTATGTGACTCCTGTGGATATGTTTGGTGTGTTTGTGCACTTGGTGTTGCGTGTGGATGTATATTGTTTCATTTCGGTGCATTGTGGTTTGACGTGGTGTTTTGCTAAGTGTTTGATGCCTCTGGGTGAATTGTTTGGATATCCTTGGTGTGATATGTTATTTGTGCATGATTGATTCGCTAGCCCGCTTGGGTGGGTCCGACGGGATCACGGAGTGGGATTCGTGGCTTCGTCTCGGTCCTAGGTGACGTGTGGTGCTTGAGTATTTCGCTAGCCAGCTCGGGTGGGTCCGACGGGATCACGGAGTGGGATTTGTAGCTTCGACCCGGTCCTAGGCGATGTGAGTACTGTGTTTTGTGAATGTATTTCGCTAGCCAGCTCGGGTGGGTCCGACGGGATCACGGAGTGGGATTTGTAGCTTCGACCCGGTCCTAGGCGATGTGAGTACTGTGTTTTGTGAATGTATTTCGCTAGCCAGCTCGGGTGGGTCCGACGGGATCACGGAGTGGGATTTGTGGCTTCGACCCGGTCCTAGGCGATGTGAGTACTGTGTTTTGTGAATGTGTTTGCTCACCTCGGGAGGGTTCGACGGGACCACGGAGGGAATTCCAATGGCTTCGACACAGGTTCACGAGTGAAACTTCTGGGGTGCGTGTGTATTTTATGTCGTCGAGGACGCATGACGCGTGGGTTTTTAACCTTGTGTATTATGGTTGGTTTTATCTGCGAAAACAAAAACTTTGAAATGTGACCTTGTTGATTTTTGGAAAGCGAAGGATTCGGTAATCCTAAATTGTTTCCTATTAAAACTCTCGATGGCGATTCAAACTGTTTTATAAATTGTTTTCCCTTGATTTGCGACCTTTCGGTTTTAGAATGTTTTACCAAACTCTTGCCTCGGGAAGTACTTTTCGTCACGTTTGGATTTTTAAGGATTCCTGGTTATTGTTATTCGTGAAATGTGAATTGTATGGCTCGTATTTGCACTTTGTACTTGCACTAGCAAAACAGTGGAGTTTTGCTAACCCCCGAGTATTCGGGGGGTGGAATTCTATTTTTGCATTCAGGTTTTGGAGCATAGCACAGGGTCGGCACGAAGGATGATGAAAGATAAACGATACTAATCACACGAGGATCCATTGCTGTCGTATAGGTCTAGTTGTATTTTCTTTTCCGCTGCAGTATATTTTTTTCCCGTTGTACGAGTGTGGTTGTATTTTAACCCCTGCGTGGGCATGAGTTGTATTTGAGTTGTATGTATTTATTGAAAGACCAAATCGGTCTACTGAGTCATTTTAGCCTTAAGGGCGATGTGTAGATGTTTTATTTTAGTTATCAGCCTGGTAGATCCTCGAGGAGAGGGTCTACGGCGTGTAATATCCCTGAGTGGATTGGGGGTGTTACAATTTTCTCATGACTTCACTCATCTCTTCAACGTTATGTGATTGCCCATCTAATGGTATGCTTTAATGACTACTTTTGCAGCACAAAGTACTTCCCTCTTTACCGCATCTGGAGGAGGATGAGGCTGAGTACTACTACCTGAGTTTCTAGAATGGCTCGCCATATGACGTTAAGTTCATAAAACCTATAAGAATAGCTGTGAAGAACAAGGAGGATGAGCCTGCGCCGATGCCGAGAAAGAAAGTTATGGATAGATTGAAGAAGGCTGCTGGGAAATTGATTGCATATGAGTCGGCACATAAAGTGTCGAAGCAACGCCGGCAGAGTACCCCACTAGTAGATGGTGCAGAGACATCGGACCGGGAGAGGCAGCCATAGAGGGTGTGTTGTATCCACGAACTTCCTTGTCCGGACCACACCCAGGACTCGAGCAGGGATGAGTACTTCGATCGCCATTTGAAGGCGATCTTGTACGACGATTCTGAGATAGGATTTATTGCTGGAGTTTCTCGCCGGGTGCTTTTTGGGATCGTGGATTTCTTTGGACCTACTCATAGACGTTATAGGAGCCCGATGCACTACTCAGCTGGGAGCCATGATAGGTTTCCCGATAGGCCTCGTCATTCTGCATCTGTTAGCAGCGCCCAACGGAGGATTCCTGACCCTCCACGTCATCAGTCTCTGGTGCAGCCCACAATCACCATTCTCAGCGTCAGCCTAGTCATCATTCTCAGCGTCAGCCTAGTCACCATTCTGAGGTCCATCACAGTCATCATTCTGAGATCCAGCACAGTCATCATTCTTTTGAGCGGACTGAGCAGCCCCTTGAGCCGACTCTGTGGTTTCTAGATTATGAGCATCAGTATCAGTCATTTGACATGCCGTTTCAGCAGTATAGGACGATGTTCGATTGGTTTCAGGACTAGCATGATTATAGTATGATGTTTCCCGGCCATAGTAGTAGTCCTCAGCAGCAGCCTCCATTTCAGATCGAGCATCCAATTTTTGAGATCGAGCAGTCGATTGTACAGGTCTCTGATCATTATAGTTGTGAGAGGGATGCCAAGGGTGATGAAGTTGGTGAGAATGTCGGGACGTAGCAGTTGGGTGAGCGTAGTCTTCCATCGCGAGTGAGTCGACTATCTGCTGCTCTTTGGGAGCCTTTTGTGGTGGCACCTCCAAGAGATAGTGAGGCTCTGAAGAATTTGTACCTATAGTTTAGGGCGCAGCCACGTGATGCTATTGTCCGGTGTTTGGAGACTGGGCATGCTCTCACCCAGGCGTTATTTGACCGGATAGAGTCTATCCGTGAAGACTTTGATGCCGAGGTGATAGATTGTTATGTGCTTGCAACTCGAGCGAGGCTTCGGAGGGGAGTCCGTAGTGTTGGTGTCGGTAGAGTTGGCACTGTACTTGCTGGCTCCTAATTTTATGTAAGTTCTATAAATTACTCACTTGTATATCATTGGTGTGATGTGAATTTTTTTTTTTGTGGTTTGGCTTTTTGTAGTTAGTTATGGCCAACGAGTTTACAAAACTCCATCCGGATGATCCACTTGGTATCAATGTGACAGGGAAGCCGGTTTACAGGGATTGGAAAATTCCTAAATCCATCGAGGACTACATGACAGGTCTTGATACACCAAATGCGGTTCCATGGTCAAATTGCGACGAAGTAAGTTTGAAATTGATATTTATAAATGATTCGCTATGTTTGATGTGATGATCTTATGTGATTACATATTTTATTTCAACAGATCATTGCCATTTGTTGCCTTGACCAGAGCCACTGGGTAACTATCAAGATTAACATCATAACATGGATCGTGGAGTTATACGATTCCTTGTCACAACAACACCAAGATGGTCGATACCAATTCAACTAACTGCGACCAATTACTCGTATGATGCCTCGTGTGCTAGCTCAATCCGGGTACTGGCTGAACAACCAATCGAAGAAGAAATATGACACAAAGATGAGTTTCAAAATTATGCCACGAGAACTACAGTTCATACAAAACGACAATCACAATTGTGGCCCTTAGCGTGCATGTACTTGGATCGACTCATATTTGCAAACCCAGCAGGAAGGCACCAAATCAAGGAACTTAATGAGAAATATATTAAGAAATATCGATATGATTTAGCTGCTAAAATCTTTATGTTGTCGTTAGACTTAGTGTAGGATAATATATTTTTGATACTGATGAGTATGTATTTTTAATTTTAATTCAGATATATTTTGACAAGATTAATGTGTTGTGTTGTTAAATCACACATAAAATGGTTTATGGTGAACTTGGTAAATCTAGGCCAACTCTGTGTTGCACACGATGGCTGCACACGATCGTGGCCATCGTGGGTTACGATCGTGTGCAACCTGCCCACGGTCATCAGTTGCTGCTGTCGTCTGCCCACGATGGCTGCCATATCCGTGGGCACGACCATGCGTCCCATCGTGGGCACGACCGTGTGCACCATCGTGTGCACATGAACTTTTGATATTTTTGTCAATTTAATTTATTGTGTTATCTATAAGGATGTTTTGTGATTCTAAAATTTCTTGTTCAAACATTAATTACTATATGACTTCTTATACAAACTCGTATTTGTCATTTCGTGTAATTCATTAGTATATGAGATATTTCATACAGATGATGAACTCATCCTTACGAACTAATACATTGAGAACATGTAGACTACACATGATATGCAATATATTATGTTAATTCAATCAATAACTTTTTAAATAAATGTATCGTTAACAAATACTTGTTAATATATAAGTAACAACACGTAAATTGACGAGTAATTTGAGAAATTAGTGAAAATTATTGATGTTCTTGTGCACACGACCGTGTGTCCCATCGTGGGTACGACCGTGTGCACCATCGTGTGCACACGTGGATACAGTGCCAATTTGACATCATAGACAACATGACACCTGGTTGCCAATGTGGCACACGATCGGAGCACACGATCGTGCCCATCGTGTGCCCCATCGGGTGCACTACAAAGGGCAACATCAAATTATTTTATTATAAAATCCCATCGTGCCCCCCCCTTTTCAATATAAGCCCATCTTCTTGGATCGAGAGCGAAATACCTGAACCTTAGTCCTCCCTTTTCACTATAAACCCTAATCCATTAAAATCAGTTAAAATCCATTAAAATCAAATACGCGAAATGAGCGGCCGATTACGAGAAAGCGATTTAGGAGGAATCGAAGCACCTCCACCAAAAAGAAGAAGGAGGATACCTCCTCCCAACCCACCATACAGAAATAGGCCGAGAGGAAGATACTCAATGCTCAGAGTAAGTTTTTTTTATTTTGTTGTATGTATAGTGTATACCGCGAATTAATGTGTTTCATGAAATAGGGCCTATTTAAAAATACTGCGAGCACTCGAGTTATACTAGATGGTGATGATGATTTAGAGATTTCTGAGAAGACAAGTAAAGAAGTTATTTTAGAAGAAGTTCATGGAGATGATGATACATGACTAAAGAAACAACAACAGATGGGGGAAAAGGGATCCAAGTGATTGTGGTTTTTAAGTTATTCTTAGAGATTTTGGTGTGATGGTGATAAACTTTTGTTCTGTAAAGTTATATGCTTTTGGTGTAAACTATTGCTCTTTAAAGTGAGCTACTTTGTTATGGTTAATGTTTGCCTCCATAATCACCTTTATTTGTTTTACATCACTGAACACTAAAATTTCAATTCAAAGATAAAGAAAATAGAGACAAAATTATGCATTGCAACTAATAATCAGAATAATGAATCAATATATGGTCCATCGAGGATCAAAATATCAGCACATGATTGTTGTTAGTAAATCACAAAATATAAAAATACATAAGCAATTTAAGTTTCATGGTATCGACATCCCCTTATGTCATGGTCATCATTACGACAAATGCTACACCTCTTCTTCTGCCAGCGCCTTTGCCTCGTTTGTTCAACCATTCCTTGAGTTTCTTCTGGAGGGATATTCAAATTCACACCATCTATGGGAATAAATACTTTGTAAGATTTTCTATTGTGGCCGGTTCCTTTACACTTACCGCACACCTGAGGCCGTTCACCTGCGGGTAAATTTTCAACAGCCGACTGTGCACGACTCATCCTTGGTCGGCCGGCTTGTCGTACCCCCTATGGAGGTAAAAAAACGATGGATGAGATCTCCGATGAGACATTCCACTCATCAGGATGTGGGATAGGATTAATATGCTCCTTATAAGTCTCTATAGGCCTTGTTGCTTGAAATAACGACTAACAAAATCATACACAGACAAACCATTGCTGGCGCGCCTGTTACAATAAGCAATTATGTCAAGGATGTGGTGTAGGATAATGTATTTTTGATAATGATGAGTATGTATTTTACTTTTTTATCCAGATATATTCTGGTAAGATTGATGTGTTGTGTTGTTAAATATGAAAAACTGGTTTATTGTTCAGTTGGTAAATCCAGACCAACCCTGTGTTGCACACGATGGCAGCACACGATCATGCCCATTGTGGGTTACGATCCTGTGCATCTTGACCATGGTCAAGGGCTGCTGATGTCGTGTGCATCCTTCCATGATCGTGGGCACACGATGGCTAGTCCCATCGTGGGCACGATCGTGGCATCCTGCCATGACCGACAGACGCGCATTAGACAGAAACATTGAATGATATGTACATTAGAGCGAAACAATTACCTTATAGCGGCAACGGCCTGACGACATGGAATCTGATCCAAATCAAACTCCCGACAACAACATGTCCAGGTTCGTAGGTCGACCTCATAAGAAACTTTGTTTTATTCGACTTTATAAACAAGTGGGGTGGTAGCTCGAACGGTAAGAGTCAGACTGGCTTGCACAGAGTTAGAGAGCTTTTCAAAAGCGTGCATTGTTAACTCATGGTCTCTCGATGTAGCTTCTCCCCGCTTCTCATCAAACTAATTCTCTAAATCAAGTAACGAGCAAACAGGTAAACGTCTCGCCCACAACATACGATTATTAAAGCATTCAACAGCATTGGATGTCAAGAAGTTATAGCGTCGTACCGGACACTTCGACCTAGCCCACCTCTCTGGCCCAATTTCAGAAAGGCGCCTGTGAGCCCCATTAGGGCTTTCAATATGTAGTTTCGAAAAGTAATTTTCAAAAACTTCTTCACGATGCATGTAGGCAACAGTTCTAAAGAGTCCTATAGCATGAGCACCGTAGGAGGTCGGATTTTTTGCAAGATGGTGATAGAACAACCCGTGGAATGCATTCGGATAGACGGCTCGAACAGCATTCTGAATGCTCTTATGTTGGCCACTCACAATCAGTAAATCTTCCATCGGATTGTAGCATCTGCGCAGGTTATACAGAAAATAAGTTCATGACTCGTCGTTCTCTATCGGACCGAGACCAACTGCAAGAGGAAATACTTGCTCGTTCCCATCAAATGTGACGGCCGCAAATAGAGTTCTATTATTCCTTTCCTTTAGGTGGGTCCCATCAACTATAATCACCGGTCGAATGCACGTATCAAATGCCCTAATACTCTATCCGAGTGCAACAAACATGTGGCAAAACACTCCCTCACGAGTCGTCTGCAAATCATAAATTGTCCCTAGATTACGCTGTTTTAACAAATACATATAAGATGGGAGCCTCTGATACGACTCAGCAAAGCCGCCATATGTATTCTCTGTCGCTATATTCCTCGTCTGGAGAGCAAAACTGTATAGCATGTCAATACCGTACTCCCTACACAGCTCTGCAATAATCTCCTTTGGCCTCAAAGTGACCCCCTCGCCGGTCAATCTTTTAGACGGTTCAAATCAGGGTGACAGCTGTGCTCCAATGTCAACTTAGTAATTCTCCAAATAGTTGCACCCTCAATAGAACACAACCTAAACTGACAATTGTTTCGCCCAATCTTACAGACAAACACTATACGTTTATCGGTGGAATGATCACTGATACACTGTAGCATGTTTTCCAAATGATACATTCCTACAGTTATCCTCAAATCTGTCTTGGATCGAAAGGTGGACCCCACCTCTAGCTGACCGGTGACCGGTGGAGGCTGCTCGACCCAACTCAAATTCCCGGCACTATTGGGGTTCGGAAATGGAATGATCCAATTACATATTGATTGTAGATGCTCATGCTCGCTCGCAGATTGATGGTCGGATGAGAAGTTCGGACGACTCATAATCCTATCCATTTGGGCCGGTTGGCGAACCCAAGCAAGAAATTCCGCATATAGTGACTCAAGCAAGTCTTAACAATCTTCATCTTCGGATGTATGCACCTCCTCATCTTCCTCGTATTGATAATCTTTGGAAGGCATGTCATAATTTATGTTGTCGGGATCTACTCTCGAGCTGCTACATCCCATATTAACCTCGAGAGTGGAGGAGCTGTCGTTCTCAACATAGACCTCAGGATCCTCCTTGTATTCTACTAGTAATCGAAGTATCTCGGTATCGCCCCGTAATAGGACTTTTACTTTATTTCCCTTGGCCATGTGTGTCAAGCACCACAATTTGTAATCGGACTCATTTGGACCACCCAAACCCTCTCTGATAGCCCCCACGAGGTTTGCACGACTAACTTTGCTCGTGTCGATGTAGGCAAAAAAGGAGTCCCCATCTACATATGTCGATCGCTCCCAATGACCACCGTGATGTATCAAAATACGCTGCCACAACATCTGATTACAAAAAGATGAATAACTATTCAGAAAATTGAGCGAACAATATTCTAAAGCGGTCTGCCTTGGACACGACCGATGCACACCGTCGTATGCTACCGTGTGCAACGATCTGGCCGTGAACACGATTACTGCAAACGATTGTAGACGATCGTGTTAAACTATCGTGAACACGTTAGTTGTGCGCACGATGTCAAGGCCGTTGGACGCGACCATTGCACACGATCGTCGCACACGGTGGCTTCCCATCGTGTGTAGCGATCGTGTCCGTAAGAACTTGTCGGGAAAAAAAATTTCCAGCGGTAAAATATTGATACATACCTTCTTTATAAACCCAGAAGCACGACAAATGAAGTCCTATTTGAACGTCAACTTTTCTTTTCGAATTGTGATTTTTATAAGATTTTTGAGAGACCCTTTGTCAAAAATGGTTGTGTTGTTTTGATGTATATGTTGTAGTTAAATTTTGGTTGTTGGACAGCAGATGAGAAAAATGAAAAAGAAAAAAGAAAAGAAAAGTAATTTAAACTAAATAAAATACAAAAAGAAAAGATAAAGTCAACATTGGTACTTTTGGGAGGACATTTTAGTCAAATAGTACTAAAAACTTATACTTTTATGAATGGGGATATAAAACTTGTTAATTTTATGATTTGGTATTAAAAAATTGATTCCCACAAATAATAATACCAATAATAATAACAATAATAAATAAAATTAGTAATACCAACAACAATAATAATGATGATAATAATAATAGTAATCAAAATAAAATAATAATACCAATAATAACAAAAATATTATTATGATAATAATATTAACTCCAGCAATAATAATACCAGCAATAATAATAATAGTAATAATAATAGTAGTAGTACTAATAATAATAATAATAATATGATACATGAAACAATGTCTAATTCATATTGAGGGGTCATTTCTATCATTCAAATAGTTCATTAAAAAAAACAGCGAGATATTTTTTCCAATCAGACGAATTAATCTACTCAAACAGCTTAATCCATTCAGAAATTAATAAGAAAAAGTAATCAGTCCCTTAGATGGTATCTTTAAGGAATAGCAATACTCCCTTCATCCGGGAATCAAATTCCCGAGGTGACACTGCCACATTGATTAAGAAAAGTGATAAAGTGGAATAATGTAGGGTAAAAGTTTGAGGGTAGGGGTAGTGATAAAGTGGAATAAATTTATTTTTAGTGGGATAAAGTTGTTTTGAATAGGTCCACCAATGGCATTTGGTGGTAAATTTGTGTAAATGGAGATGATATGATAGTACAAAAAGTGAAACATGAATTTAATTCACGGATAAAAATTAAAAGAGAAATGGAAATTTAATTGAGAGAGTATTTTTTTTTTTAGTGGTGTAGTAATAGTAATATCTAATTGGATATATTAAGCAAAAGCAAGTTTTGATTTATTTAGCCTCACCCTGATCAAAAACGACAAATTTGCATTACTGTTGTTTGTGTTAATTAATAAACAATGTCTCATGTTTCACAATGGAAATTTCACAGATTCCAAAAATTCTCCAGTTGGTCAATTTTTTTGAGGGAGAGACGGAAAACTCCTCCACTTGTATCAGAGTTTTTTTGATTAGGTGGGTGTTAAATCGAGGAATGTGCATTAATGGCAACCCTACAAGGGAGAGGACCAATGAGACACGAACCCAAAGAACAAATCTTATAATATTTTAGCAAGTATTGTCACCACACGGATTCGAACCTGCAATGCCTGAGTGTTTCCACCCCAATCACCTTGCAACTTACCATCACTATGCCCTCAGACGCTTTGTTAATTTTTAATTTTTCAAAATTACTTACATTGATCATTTTTACATAAAATAGAAAATTAAAATATAACACTAACTCTGAAATATTTAAAAAATCAAAATTGAACAAATTTTTCAAAAAGAGAGTATTATATAAGTAATTTGTTGAAATTGTATTTGAAATTGATAAAATCATTCTTTATCATGAGTGCATAGCTTGTACAATTTTGACTAGAGATTTTTTTAAAATAAGTAGACATTGTACTATGTGTATACAAGTATGTATTATGATTATAATGAATAAGGATATTAAATATAATTGTCCTAGACAGGACCTTTAAAAGGCCCATAGGGACCTAGACAGGTCTTAAAACGACCTCGAGGGACCTAGGCAAGTCTTGAAATGGCATTTGGGGCGGGGAGATTGATCTTAACAACTTGATTGAATCGCCGGTGGACCCGGTATGTCTCTAAACGGCGCAGGTTTGGAATAACTATCGTCGCTTCGTGACTTCGACAAAGCTATGCGATGTTTGGCGAGATTGGGTCCTTCTTATTCATCCGCGAAGATCAAAAAATCACGAAGATATGTGGTGCATGTGTGCCCCTACCCTGTGTTTGGGCACGGCTTGGTACACATGTGCTCATTGCAGCAGTGATGCAGTGGAGACTTGTGGCTGAGTTTGTCGTGGTGCTTCTAATGCGCCCAGATATTCGAAAAATCACGAAGATGTGGTACATGCGTGCTCCTACCCCTGTTGGGGGCGCTGAGGTGGTGCACGAATGTTCATTGTAATAGTGATGCAGTAGATATTAGTGGCTGAGTCTGCAGCCATGCTTCAAATGCATCTCCAATTATCAAAAAATCATGAAGATATGGTACATGAGTTCCCTACCCTGTGTATGGGCGCTGGTTTGGGACATGTGTGCTCATTGCAGTAGTGGTGTAGTAGTTATTTATGGGTGAGTCTGTTGGCCTACATTTAGATCTCGTCCTTGGCCTATTGGTAATATGATTTCTTGTTTCGTGAAAGTGGTTTTTGGCTGGATTCGGGTTAATGGCTTGATTGGGTTTTGCAAATGTGTAATACCCGGTTGTAATTCAGTAATTATCATTCAGTATTTATCCTTCAGTCATTATCACTCAGTAATTTCACTCATTATTGATCATTTGTCACTCATATTCAGTCATGGTATTCATCATTCAGAGTAATTGTATCGTGTATCAATCGTCATTCATCACTAATCTGATTGGAGTTTCGTGCCGCGTTTATCATCATTGTCATTTTCGTTGCGAGCTGTGCGTGAGGAGTAGCGCACGCTACATACTCCTTTTAGCATACACTAATTGGGTATAGGTAGCGCACGCTACCACTCAGCTTTAGCGCACGCTAAGGTTGCCACGCATCCGTAAGGTACTGGACTGCAGGTGAGATTATTTGTAGCGCACGCTACGAGTGGTAAGTAGCGCGCGCTAACGGGTTGTAGTAGCGCACGCTATTTGTGTGGAGTAGCGCGCGCTAGGGACGGATCAGGTTGAGTCCAGTGGCTACTGGACTGCACTGGATTAATTCATAGCGCACGCTATGTATTGTTGTTAGCGTACGCAACCGATATATTAGCGCACGCTAAACAATGGTTGTAGCGCACGCTATCGGGGTCAGATCAGAGGTCAGACAGTTTTCTGGACTCCAGTGCTGGGCATCAATATTTCGTTAGCGCACGCTAATATTGGGTTTTAGCGCACGCTAGTAATATGGCCGTAGCGCACGCTACAAGAAGGTACGTAGCGCGCGCTACCGTGTTCGGACAGTGGGTACTGGACTACCCAAATTACTCGTTAGCGCACGCTACGCACAAGGGCTAGCGCACGCTAACCTGGACTGACTATAAATTGGACAGTTTAGTCAGAGTTCGTCATTATTCATCTCATTTCATTCCTTCGGTAATTTTGGGCGATTTCGAGCGATCCGGAGAGGATTCTTCGAGGTGTATTCATCAATCATCATCTTCAAGCTCATCGTTCGGATTAATCATCATTTCATCATCTTCATCGCATCGAATCAAAGGTATTAATCTCTTGGATCTAGAATTTCGGATTTTTGGGTTTTCCTTCCGACTTCTTCGTGTAAGCTTGGATTATCATTGGAATATGTTAGATATGGATTATCTACCTTGGATAATTATATTCCTACGGATTTAATGGTTATTTTCGGAATTATTTCAAGAACCCTTGGGGTTGACTTTGGTTATTTTGGGGATTTCCGATTGTCGTTATTATAAACTTGAATTGTGGATTTCTATGAGATTATTGATGTCATTGATAATGTTTTTTGGTTTGAATCAATCATGTTGGAGTTGGTTCGATAATTGGGTTTGGTTTTAACCAACGGGTATCTCAATGTTTTCGTTAGAGTTCATCTACGAGTTCGGATATTGTTGTATCGACGTTTGGGTCGGTTATGATCGTATTTGATTCGTGTATTGATCGGTTGTTGGTAATTATTGTTGTTCAAGGTTGTTCGAGCGACCGACATTTCATTTAAGACGTTGTTCGTGGAAGGACATTATCATCGGTATTGTGTAAGTTAATTCTTACTCGGTTAAAAGGATATTCATTCCTTTTGTTGTTGTTCATTCATATTCGTAACTCATTCCTCATTGTATTAACCGTATCAAAACTTGTCATTGTCAATTAATCACCTCAGTCATAAGGAACGACGGTTCCGATCATTTCATTGAGCTATCATTCATTTCACCATCATTTAATCTTGGTGAGTCATTATTCATTTTCGTTGTCACTTTTGTCATATTGTGGCATTCCGGGTCATACTGGCGTGCCGGTTGGTATGTGTAGGATTTTCATGTCGGGCACATTATAGTCGTGTGTTGGTTGGTGGCCTCACATTGGACTGTGCACACGAGTTGATGGCTTCGTGAGACTGATTAGGTACAAGACCACACGTGTATTCGATCGATACTCGTTGGTGGCTTGTGCACGGACACATTTCCATCCCGGACGTAGTGTGGCGCCATTCCTTTGTGCCGTACTGATAGTCGATTCATATAGCATGTTTGATTGCGTATGTTTCGACAGGATAATTCATAATTTCAGATATATCATGATTGTGTATTTTCAACCCTTGAGGATTGTTGTTCTGTGTAACTGACCCCGTTGGGGGATACTGTTTTTCAGGTCATGGCAAGGCTAAGGCACGGGGAGAGCACGGTGACGGCGAGGATGTAATATCCGCAATTTTCGATTTCCGGTAATTTCTTTTTTTTTCGGCGGAAGTCTGTTTTGACGACTCGCTCATGTCCGTTTCGTCATTCTGAGAATGATTAATTCTACACTTTTTGACATCCGAGTTCGTTTCGGTATCGTTTCGTTGAGTTCTGTGCTTTTTAGCGACTTTTCCGCACTTGAGTTCGATTCTTGCGAATCTCGTCCGAAACTGTTGTTTCGAGTTTCCCGCAAGTCCGTTTAACTTTGTTAGACGTGTTGTGAGCTTTGGTTTGATTATTCGTTGTCGTATGGTGATTTTCGGGCAGTTGGGCCATTTTCGTAATTTCCCAAAGTTTGGGGTAATTACCTTCCGTTGTCGAATTTCGAGCCTTGGTGGTCGAAATCGTGTGTTCTACTAGCTCTTAGATTCGTCTTTGTGAGTACCTCGTAACCGTATCTTCGGTTCGTATTCGTGCTCGGGTTTCGGTGTCGTTTTGTTGAATTCGGGATTACTAAACGACTTTTCTAAGTATGAGTTCGACTTTGTTAGATCACCATTAATTTTTGGTGACTCCAAAAATTATAAATCTTTGCAATATTATAGAACATCGAGTTAGCTTTCCAATGGTTCAAACGGTGAGTCAATCGAGTCTGACGAGAGAGTTATGGTCGTTTTAGTGAAAGACTGTCACTGTCGGGCACCGTCCCAGAGCCTTTCGGCCGATAGGAGGGCCGATAGACTCTCTGCCGGCATTTGTATAGGGTATCGGTTGGGCCTATCGGCCGATAGGCTGGCCGATAGGTCTCTTTGTGTTACACTATAAATGTGTTGTTTTGAGCGTGAAACGGCTCATTTCCTTCTTCTTTTTCCTTAGACGAGAGAGAGTGAGAGAGGAGGAGAGCTTCTCATCATTATCATTTGGAGGGTTGATTTTCATCATTCTTCTTCGGTTGTGAAGCTTGACAATCAATCCAACGCGTGTTCTACGAATCTAAATACTTGAATCACTCAAGGTAATATCTCTTGAAACCCTACCTTTTTGGATAATTGGGGATTTTGGGGTTTTGTCCGATTCTTTCCGTTTTGTTGATGGATTGATGATTATTTAGATGTATTATATCATTTCCCTTGTTATTCCATGGTTGGATCGTATCGATTCGTTGTTTGAGTTGAGTTCTTGACCGACGCCTTGAAGGTGTCCTAAAATGTCTTAGAGGGTTTTCGGGCGTTCTACGATTATTCTTCCTCGTATGGTCGATGATTTATTGATTGTATGATGTTAGGGTCGTGTTTCTTGCGAAGAAACCGCGTTGAACCCTTTCGCTCGTAAATCGTCTTCCGCTTCGATAGCATTGGGCGTTTGAAGCTTTCCGCTGAGCCGTGTTCGTCGGAATACTTGCGTGCGGTTTTGAGGCAAGTATCTTGTCCATACATTTCATGTTTCGTAGGCATAATTATTGATAAATGATTTTATGCGAAATCCAATGTTTAATGAACGTAAAAGGGATCGGTATGTTCTCGATAAATGTTGTCTTTCAACAATAATTCTTGTAATTCGTGAATATATGTGTTCTCGGAATATATGTGTTGGTTTTGTATGTTGAAAGATGCTACGATCACTTTGAGTGAGTTTAATAGACCGTAATCCTTTGCCGGGATTACGTAATGTTATGTGTACTTGTTCGGTAAGAACGTAATGTGTGCGATATTGGTTGTTATTCCTTCGTGAGGAGATTGTGACACTTGGTGTTGCTTGGTATTGGTATTTACTTGTGGTTGTGTGACATTAGTTGTGAGTGTACGTCGACTAAAGTGGCCATTCTAGCGAAGTACCTAGCATTTGTATGCATATTCTAGTATTCGAATTATGGCTTCCCGTGGCGTTGTGGATGATATGTGTATGTTCACCTAGGGACGGTCCGACGAGGCCTCTAGGGATACGTTGCCGTGAGTTTCGTATCGCGAACTATGGTTAACCACCCGGGGATGTCCGACGGGCTCTGCGGGTACGGTGGCCGTGAGTCTCGTACCAAGGTTAACTTTGAAGTGTTTTGTTGAGAACCGTGATCTTTGGCGCATATTTCGTCGATTAGAATGGCGATTCAAATGGTATCGTACTTGGCCGGAATGGCACTAATAAATGTGTTGTGAATGAATTGTCTCTTGGTTGTGATAATTTGGTATGGGTACGTGAGTCATGTGGTTGCTCGTGCATTGTAGCTCTGGTATGATGAGTGAGACCGTTGTCATGGTAATGTTGGATACGGTGTAATTTCCACCGGTTATTCTTGCGAGTATGTGATGTGGATGATTTGGGTCGTGGACCCCTGTGTTGTGATTGGAATGTTATAATTGGGTCGTGGGCCCTGTTATCTGCTATCGGACTTGTATTTTGAAATAAACGATTGTTGGGCTATGTCCCTAAGCATTTCGAAAGGCTTGAAAATTCTTAAATCCCAAACGTTTTCAAAACTCCCGAGATCGTAAAATGTTTTGTAAGTTGTAAAATGGTTTTATTCTTATCTTTCGTAATCTAAATTGTTTTGATCAAGTGAATTATCTCGGGAAGTATATTCATGATTTCTATGTTCTTGGAGTATGATTTGTATGGCCTGTCTTTGTATTTATACTTGCACTAGCAAAACAGTGGGGTTTTGCTAACCCCCGAGTATTCGGGGGGTGGATGTCTGTATTGCGTCCAGGTATTTGCAGGTTGCTGGGGAGCAATTCACAGGATCGTTACGAAGGATGATGGAAGACGGCGATACTAATCACATGAAGACCGGTGTTGAATATTTGGTGATGTTTTGTTTTGTCTTTCCGTTGTGTTTACTTTCCCCTATGCGGGATTGTTGATTTATGTTAACCCCTGCGTGGGTATGAGTTACGAGAAAGAGTAATGTATGCTCGATGTGTATGTTGTGGTAAAAGACCAAATCGGTCTAATGGTTCGTTTGTTAGCCATGTCGGCATGTATAGTGTTAATGTGTTTTCTGTATTTAGCCTGGTAGATCCTCACGGAGGGGGTCTGCGGCGCTGTAATATTCCCGAAGGGTTTGGGGGTGTTACAGAATATGGTATCAGAGCTTAGGTTGCGGAAACCTAGGCTGTCGGGTCAGGTTGTGTGTTGTTGGGTCTTGTCTTGTCTTGTCTTGTCAGATTTTGTCTGACTGAGTCGTGTCGCGACGCGTCGTCTGAGGTGTCGGTCGTGATTAGTATCGAGGTGCGGCCATCATCTTCGTGCGACCTGTGGAAGTAAGTCTCCCTTCTTTGTGTTGTGCCTCGTGTGACACGAGCTATTTTTATGATTATTTGTTAAGTGGTGGAATTTTATGTGAATTTTGATTTTCACGATATGTATTTAGTCAACGCTCGTATTTGATTTATACGAGGAGTGTCGTCGCTTGTGATATCTTTTTATTGTTGTTTTTGTTCGTTGTTGATGATTTTCGAATCGATTTGCACGCTTTACAAGTCTCTTGTGGAAGCTTTGTGCTTATACGCGTTCGACTTGTTCACTAGCCATGCGGGAGGGTATTTTATCGGTGGTTTTGTTCTCAATGTGGTATTTTATCGTTTATTTTCGTTTAAAGACATGTATTGTCTTGATTTTAAACGCTTTGATGCGTGTGCTAGGAGTTGTTTTAGTGAACGTCGGTATGTGTGAGTTTTGGGCATTCTCGGCTATTGGATTTTTGAAAACCTTGAGTATCTTAGAAAAATAAATTTCGAGACATACTTTTCAAATGAGTTATTTTCTTGTGGTACATCCTAGATGTCACAATATATTTCAAAATTTTTCTACCTCGAGGACCAAAATGTTTTGAGATATTTTCAACACTTTTATTTAGACCCGAGGGTCGAATATTTTGAAAGTTTTCACTAAGAGAAAGTGTCCTCATTTTTATCAAATGCGAAATGGTTCTCCAATGTCTCGATAACGATGTTTCAAGTTCGTACTTTTTGAAAGGTGATACTCAAGATCAACCGGTGTTCTTCTAAATTATTTTCAAAATGAGGTTTTCGTTTTTAAAACCTATCCATTCCCGTTTGAGGGCTGGGTATGAATGTATGATGTTCGCGTTGTCATTTTGATACTTTCTCCCGAGTATGATCGAATTGGCGGTGTGAGCGTTGAGTCGCTTTCCACACATGGGTTGTGCTAGCCCCTGTGAGAGGCGGGATGTTGGTGTTGAATGTTGTCGCCTCGTGGTGATTTCTGCGTTGTCGCGCATGTGCGAGCTGTTAGAGCTTGGTTTGGTATGACCGTGTGCATCGGTGATGGTTCCGTTTTGTGTCGGTTGTTTAATGTCTTGTTACCTTGCTCCCGTTTTTGTGAATTTCGTGGACGAGGTCGGTGGTAATGCCTGTACTATTTTGACTTCGGTATTTTCTCTTTCTCCAGTCTATCGATTCGCTCATGTTCGTTGGCACTTTATGAACTTGTTTTGTATTTCGGGTTCATCATTCGAACGAGCTGTGATCTTGTTTTGGGTCAATCTGGTTATCGCTGTCACTTTCCGAATTCGGTTCGATTCTTGTGAACCTTGTTCGGAAGTAACATCTTTTGGTTCTACTAGTTCTCTTATTCGAAGTGGACTGGATCTTGAACTTTTACATTTTCGACTCTGTCGACTCGTTTATGTTCGTTGACATTTCTGAGCTTGTCCTGCTCCTTGCTTTTGTTGATCGAACGAGTGTGGTGTTATTTCGGAATAACTCGTTGTCGTTGTGACTTTTCGGTCGCTATTCCCTTTCCTGTGGATCTTCGGCAATGCATGTCTTGTAGTTCTCACCAGATCATCCTGGGAGTTGTTGTTTGAACTTTATTGTTCTTTGTGATTCGAACATGATTCTTCGATCTTTGTTGTCTCGATCGTTGTGGTTTGATCGTTTGGTATTCGGTTTATATTGACCTCGTTAGTGATTGGCGAACATTCAGGCTCCTTCGTAATTCCCTTCAGTTCGGGAAATTAGTTTCGTTTTCGATCTTCCAGCCCTTAGGCGGTGGGATTTCGTGTTTGATCAGCGGTTGACTCGCGTTTTGATTGATGTACCGTTGGGTTGGTCAATCATATTGATTTTCGTTCGTTGTGTTTTGTGATTGTCGGATAATTGACTTGGCTATATTATCCGTTTGATGACGTTTGTCACTTGTTGGTTTTTATTATATCCCTAACGGCGACGTTGTGTTGGTCGCCGTGGAGCGTGTTTTCACGCCGTATACTCCTTTGCATTGTTTGTAACATTTCGCCGTTGGGCGTTAGTAACGCATTCTTGTGTATCTCGTTGAGTTTTTCCTGGCGGAATATTTCTCTCCCTACTTGTTTTAAGTTTCGGGACGAAACTTCTTTTAAGGAGGGTAGAATGTAATATCCATGATTTTCGATTTCCGGTAATTTCTTTTTTTTTTTTTTGGCGGAAGTCTGTTTGACGACTCGCTCATGTCCGCTTCGTCATTCGAGAATGATTAATTCTACACTTTTTGACATCCGAGTTCGTTTCGGTATCGTTTCGTTGAGTTACGTGCTTTTTAGCGACTTTTCCGCACTTGAGTTCGATTCTTGCGAATCTCGTCCAGCTGTTGTTTCGAGTTTCCCAAGTCCGTTTAACTTTGTTAGACGTGTTGTGAGCTTTGGTTTGATTATTCGTTGTCGTATGGTGATTTTGGGCGGTTGGGCCATTTTCGTAATTTCCCAAAGTTTGGGGTAATTACCTTCCGTTGTCGAATTTCGAGCCTTGGGTGGTCAAAATCGTGTGTTCTACTAGCTCTTAGATTCGTCTTTGTGAGTACCTCGTAACCGTATCTTCGGTTCGTATTCGAGCTCGGGTTTCGGTGTCGTTTTGTTGAATTCGGGATTACTAAACGACTTTTCTAAGTATGAGTTCGACTTTGTTAGATCACCATTAATTTTTGGTGACTCCAAAATTATAAATCTTTGCAATATTATAGAACATCGAGTTAGCTTTCCAATGGTTCAAACGGTGAGTCAATCGGAGTCCTGACGAGAGAGTTATGGTCGTTTTAGTGAAAGACTGTCACTGTCGGGCACGTCCGAGAGCCTTTCGGCCGATAGGGAGGGCCGATAGACTCTCTGCCGGCATTTGTATAGGGTATCGGTTGGGCCTATCGGCCGATAGAGGCTGGCCGATAGGTCTCTTGTGTTACACTATAAATGTGTTGTTTTGAGCGTGAATGACTCATTTCCTTCTTCTTTTCCTTAGACGCGAGAGAGAGTGAGAGAGGAGGAGAGCTTCTCATCATTATCATTTGGAGGGTTGATTTTCATCATTCTTCTTCGGTTGTGAAGCTTGACAATCAATCCAACGCGTGTTCTACGAATCTAAATACTTGAATCACTCAAGGTAATATCTCTTGAAACCCTACCTTTTTGGATAATTGGGGATTTTGGGGTTTTGTCCGATTCTTTCCGTTTTGTTGATGGATTGATGATTATTTAGATGTATTATATCATTTCCCTTGTTATTCCATGGTTGGATCAGATCGATTCGTTGTTTGAGTTGAGTTCTTGACCGACGCCTTGAAGGTGTCCTAAAATGTCTTAGAGGGTTTTCGGGCGTTCTACGATTATTCTTCCTCGTATGGTCGATGATTTATTGATTGTATGATGTTAGGTCGTGTTTCTTGCGAAGAAACCGCGTTGAACCCTTTCGTTCGTCGCCGTCTCCGTTTCGATAGCATTGGGCGTTTGAAGCTTTCGGTTGAGCCGTGTTCGTCGGAATACTTGCGTGCGGTTTTGAGGCAAGTATCTTGTCCATACATTTCATGTTTCGTAGGCATAATTATTGATAAATGATTTTATGCGAAATCCAATGTTTAATGAACGTAAAAGGGATCGGTATGTTCTCGATAAATGTTGTCTTTCAACAATAATTCTTGTAATTCGTGAATATATGTGTTCTCGGAATATATGTGTTGGTTTTGTATGTTGAAAGATGCTACGATCACTTTGAGTGAGTTTAATAGACCGTAATCCTTTGCCGGGATTACGTAATGTTATGTGTACTTGTTCGGTAAGAACGTAATGTGTGCGATATTGGTTGTTATTCCTTCGTGAGGAGATTGTGACACTTGGTGTTGCTTGGTATTGGTATTTACTTGTGGTTGTGTGACATTAGTTGTGAGTGTCGTCGACTAAAGTGGCCATTCTAGCGAAGTACCTAGCATTTGTATGCATATTCTAGTATTCGAATTATGGCTTCCGTGGCGTTGTGGATGATATGTGTATGTTCACCTAGGGACGGTCCGACGAGGCCTCTAGGGATACGTTGCCGTGAGTTTCGTATCGCGAACTATGGTTAACCACCCGGGGATGTCCGACGGGCTCTGCGAGTACGGTGGCCGTGAGTCTCGTACCAAGGTTAACTTTGAAGTGTTTTGTTGGAGAAGCGTGATCTTTGGCGCATATTTCGTCGATTAGAATGGCGATTCAAATGGTATCGTACTTAGGTGGAATGGCACTAATAAATGTGTTGTGAATGAATTGTCTCTTGGTTGTGATAATTTGGTATGGGTACGTGAGTCATGTGGTTGCTCTGTGCATTGTAGCTCACGTGGTATGATGAGTGAGACCGTTGTCATGGTAATGTTGGATACGGTGTAATTTCCACCGGTATTCTTGCGAGTATGTGATGTGGATGATTTGGGTCGTGGACCCTGTGTTGTGATTGGAATGTTATAATTGGGTCGTGGGCCTGTTATACGCTATCGGACTTGTATTTTGAAATAAACGATTGTTGGGCTATGTCCCTAAGCATTTGAAAGGCTTGAAAATTCTTAAATCCCAAACGTTTTCAAAAACTCCCGAGATCGTAAAATGTTTTGTAAGTTGTAAAATGGTTTTATTCTTATCTTTCGTAATCTAAATTGTTTTGATCAAGTGAATTATCTCGGGAAGTATATTCATGATTTCTATGTTCTTGGAGTATGATTTGTATGGCCTGTCTTTGTATTTATACTTGCACTAGCAAAACAGTGGGGTTTTGCTAACCCCCGAGTATTCGGGGGGTGGATGTCTGTATTGCGTCCAGGTATTTGCAGGTTGCTGGGGAGCAATTCACAGGATCGTTACGAAGGATGATGGAAGACGGCGATACTAATCACATGAAGACCGGTGTTGAATATTTGGTGATGTTTTGTTTTGTCTTTCCGTTGTGTTTACTTTCCCCTATGCGGGATTGTTGATTTATGTTAACCCCTGCGTGGGTATGAGTTACGAGAAAGAGTAATGTATGCTCGATGTGTATGTTGTGGTAAAAGACCAAATCGGTCTAATGGTTCGTTTGTTAGCCATGTCGGCATGTATAGTGTTAATGTGTTTTCTGTATTTAGCCTGGTAGATCCTCACGGAGGGGGTCTGCGGCGCTGTAATATTCCCGAAGGGTTTGGGGGTGTTACAGAGGAGTCCCAGTGATACTAGTAGGGGGCCCCAGTCTTTTCAGTCATCTATGTTTCCTTTAATTATTCCGCTGCAGACATTCCGTTTGAATATTCATTTCACTCATTGTTGTATATTTTATCTCCATATAAAATATACTTGTATTGATATCATCACAGGTGTGTTGTATAAAACTCCTCATCGGAGTAATTGATGTTGTAATGTGGTTCGGTACTACATTTACATGTAATTCATTCATTTTCATTCGCTGGTGGGTCCCGATCGGGGTCCACGGCACTGTAATATCCGCCTAGTTTGGGGTGTTACAGAGTTGGTATCGGAGCGTGGTTTTGAATACTACCCTCCAAGTCATGTCTCATTTGAAATCATCGTCATCGGACTAGTATCATTGGACTTTCGCGTCACGTGTGACCTGTGCAAATGCCGAGCCAATCAGACCAAGAACTGTAAGATTTCTAATGCCATGGTATAATTTCTGGCATTAATCATTCATTCATAATTCATCAGTTAACAATCCTCAATCATCATTGTCATTTTGACCAAGACGGTCAGGTTAACTCATTAATCAGTCAATTCATTTCATTGTTCAGTTGTTGATCAGGAAGATCGATTCATTAATCTTGTTAACTCATTCAAGATAATCATTGCAATAATTTCATCAGATAATCATGTCACGTCAATTAATCATTCATGTAATCGCTGTATTTGAGCGCGTATGCTCATTTTCATCATTTCATAATATAATCATAATGTGATACTCATGCGAGATATATAATCATCATATGACTTTCCACTTCAGTATGGAAAGGGCTGGCAGAGGACGTGGAGGACGAGGCCGTGGAGCGGGCCGAATCCCGAGAACTCGTGCGAATACACGTGCAAATGCCAGGAATAATGCTAATTCATCAAGCACCGATGCTGCCACTCATTCACCTGGACGCGATCATTCACTGTCGGGGAGTCGTACCCGGGACACGGCTCAGTCAGAAGGTGTCCGGGTTGACCCACTCGCATTTATGCAGGGCATGATGGCCCAAATGACCCAGATGCCTCAGTTGATGGAGACGATGCATAACTCCGTCAATCAAAATCAGCAGGCTCCTCCGCCGCCACCTCAGAGGCAAGAGAGGGGTGTAAGCAATATCATTAGCGATATCTCTCGCCAGCGACCACCTACCTTTGAGGGCTCATCTGAGCCGGCGGATATTGTTCATTGGCTTGAGCATTTTGAGAAATTATTTGCTATGGTGGATTGCCCTGAAGGGCATAAAGTTTCAGTTGCGGCTTACTATCTCGGTAAGAGCGCTCATTCATGGTGGTTATCGTTGAAGCCCACAGACGGATCATGTACTTGGGATAGATTCAAGACTCTCATGATGGAGAGGTACTATCCGGCCCCACTCGGGGAGGCCAAGTTGTCGGAATTACTCACTCCCAGGCCCTTCGGCGGATGATGATGTTCTCGCCATCGCCGAAAAATTTCAGAACTTCTTCCGTTCGCCTCATCTATCATTCACTCGAAGCGGACAAGATCAAGTATTTCAAAGAAGAGGTGAAACCTCGTATGCGGCTACGATTTGCTTAATCATAATTGTGCCACTCGCCGAGTTCATTGAGAAAGCTCTCACTTACGAGCTTACGGCTAAGGAAATTGCTAAGCAACAACCCTCATCCGCTAGCAAGAAGTCCAAGAACCGTAATCGATCGGCGGGAGTGAGTCGTGCCACTTTCAAGAAACCACGTGCGGGCTCTACTTTTACGAGCGACCTCCCACGGCGTCTAAACCGCGGAATCTCGGTCGCGGCGGCGATTCGGCCATCACTGTTTCAACTGTGAGCAGGGTCATTTCAGCACCAAATGTCCGGGCGATGCATCACGTGCCACAATCAGGATTGCTGGGCATAGGGCCCGTTTTGCAGTAGGGACCCTAAACCCACTCCGGCGTCATCTCAAGCCCCAGTCATTCAGCGGTGCGTAATCAGGCCACTCGGTCAGCGTCGTTCAAGACAGCGGGAGCTAAAGCGGAACTAAGAGCTATCGACGGAGCGTCCGGTTCGGGGGCAGCAAGCCCGAATTTATGAGATGAAGAAGACCGATGATCCCGAGGCCGAATGATCTCGGTACACTCGATATTCTATCTCAACTTTGTGTGTACCCTTTTTGATCTTGGTGCATCTCATTCATTCATTTAGAGTCATGTTTGAGTAGACTACGTGCAGGTAGTGCTACTAGTTGTGAGCCTTATGTCATTGGCCTACCTGATGGTAGACGAATTATCGAAAGTCGTGAGATTCAGAATTGTCCGATTCAGCTTCATGGTCGTATATGGCCAGCGGACTTAATCGTAGTAGATTTGCCGAGGGACGACATAATCTTGGGTATTGATTGGATGGATCGTCATGATGCCATCATTAGTGTCCGAAAGCGTTTGGTCACTATCATTTCAGACGATGGAGTCGAATGTGTGTTTCAGGGAGGTAATCCTACATTGCAGTAAAGTCATTAATTTGATGAAAGCAGTAAGGTTACTCAATCAGGGATGTGTCGGTTATTGGTGCTATATGGCCAAAACCGAGAAATCATCAGTAATGTTAACGGATATTCCGGTGATGAGGGAATATGCCGATGTTTTTCCAGACGAGTTACCTGGTTTGCCTCCACAGAGGGATGTGGAATTCACGATTGAGTTGGAGCCTGGTACGTCCCCGATATCGAAGGCACCGTACCGGATGGCCCCGACCGAAATGCAGGAATTAAAGAACCAACTTGAGGAGTTGTTCGAGAAAGGTTATATCCGACCGAGTGCGTCCCCGTGGGGAGCACCAGTGTTGTTTGTCAAGAAGAAGGATGGTTCATTCCGCTTATGTATTGATTATCGGGAGTTGAACAGTGTGACGATCAAGAATAAGTATCCCTTACCCCGTATTGATGATCTCTTAGATCAACTTCGAGGAGCTTCAGATTTTCCAAGATCGACTTAAGATCTGGATATCATCGATTCGGATTCGAGTCGGATATCGCGAGGACGGCGTTTCGAACACGCTATGGTCATTATGAGTTTGTGGTTATGCCGTTTGGATTGACTAATGCACCTGCGGTATTCATGGAGTTAATGAATCGAGTTTTCATCGACTTTTTGGATCAGTTTGTTGTTGTCTTCATCGATGACATTTTAATTTATTCTCGTGACCGGGAGGAACACGAGTTTCACCTTCATCAAGTGCTCGACGTGTTGAGACGAGAACAACTTTATGGGAAGTTCTCCAAATGTGAGTTCTGGATGTCCGAAGTGACTTTTCTTGGACATGTAATTTCATCAGACGGAGTTCGTGTCGACCCTCAGAAGACGGAGGCTATTCGAGATTGGCTACCTCCGAAGAACGTTAAGGAAATCCGAAGTTTCCTCGGATTAGCGGGTTATTATCGGCGATTTGTAGAGGGATTTTCTAGAATCGCTCAACCCTTAACGAACCTTTTGCGGAAGGATAAGAAATACACGTGGTCCGACGCGTGTCAACGGAGTTTTGAAGAACTCAAGAGCCGGTTAATGTCAGCACCTGTACTCTCCTTGCCATAGGGGACGGAAGGATTTGTGGTTTATAGTGATGCATCCGGACAGGGTCTCGGATGTGTACTCATGCAGAACGGGAAGGTTATTGCCTATGCTTCACGGCAATTGAGACCTTACGAGGTTAATTATCCGACCCACGACCTGGAGCTAGCAGCCGTGGTGTTCGCTTTGAAAATTTGGCGTCATTATCTTTATGGCGTTACCTGTCAGATATTCACCGATCATAAGAGCTTAAAGTATATATTTACTCAGAAGGAGTTAAATATGCGTCAGAGACGGTGGTTGGAATTAATCAAGGATTATGATATCGAGATCCTTTACCACCCGGGCAAGGCGAACGTTGTCGCCGACGCCTTGAGTCGTAAGTCCGTTCAGGAGCAGATGCTTGCCCGTTTAACAGTTCAGAAGGAGCTTCAGCAGGAATTCCTTAGACCCGAGATCGAGGTCTGGCTTTAGCGAGTTCAGGGGCAGCTTTGTATGTTAGAGATTTCATCGTCACTCGAGGAGGAAATCCGAGAGAATCAGGGTTCGGACCCATCATTGTTACGCATCCGTGAGGATGTGGTTCAGGGGAAAGCCCCTGGATTTGTGGTCCACGAGGATGGACTTTTGAGGTTTAAGAATCGGTTGTGCGTACCGGAGAATGATGAGTTGAAAAACTCTATTTTGAGAGAAGCTCATGCTACCCCTTATTCTGTTCATCCGGGGTCTAGCAAGATGTACAAGGACTTGAAACAAAATTACTGGTGGAGTAATATGAAGCGAGAAGTCGCAGAATTTGTTTCGAGATGCTTAACCTGTCAACAAGTTAAGATTGAACATCAGCGACCGGCGGGTATGCTGAAACCCCTTCCTATTCCCGAGTGGAAGTGGGAAGACATTTCTATGGATTTCATCACGAGTTTGCCGACGAGTCGTCGTGGCATGAATACGATCTGGGTGATCGTGGACCGCTTAACTAAATCAGCTCATTTCCTTGAGATCAAGGAGACGTGGGGTCCCGAGAGACTTGCTCAACTGTTCATCAAAGAGATAGTCTGTAACACCCCAAACTAGGAGGATATTACAGTGTCGTAGATCCCCAACTGGGACCCACCAGGCAAATGAAAATGAATGAATTACACAAGATAAATGTAGTACCGAACTACATTACAGCAATAATTACTCCGATGAGGAGTTTAGTTACAACACACCAGGACAATACCGAATACTAGTGTATTTTATATGAAGATAAAATACACAACACTGAATGAAACGGAGTATTCAAATGAAATTCTGCAGCGGAAAATAAAGGACAATAACATGAGTAACTGAAAGATCGGGGCCCCCTACTAGTATTACTAGGACTCCTCGACATCAACATGCTATTCCCGTGCGTTTGCCTTGCCATGACCTGAAAAACAAAATCCCCAAACGGGGTCAGTTACAAAGAACAACAATCCTCAAGGGTTGAAGATACACAATCATGATTATATCTGAAATTATGAAATATCCTGTCGAAACATATGCAATCAAACATGCTATATGAATCAACTAACAGTACGGCTCAAAGGGTGGCGCCACACTACGCCCGGGATGGAAATGTGTCCGTGCACAAGCCACCAACGAGTATCGATCGAATACACGTGTGGTCTTGTACCTAATCAGTCTCACGAAACAATCAATCTCGTGTGCACAGTCCAATGTGAGGCCACCAACCAACACACGACTATAATGTGCCCGACATGAAAACCCTACACATACCAACCAAAGACGCCAAGATGACCCGGAATGCCACGATATAACAAAAGTGACATCGAAAATGAATAATGACTCACCGAGGTGGAATGGTAACGAAATAAATGACATTTCAATGAAAAGATTGGAACCGCTGCGTTCCTTATGACTGAAACGATTAATTGATAACAACAAGTTTTGATACGATTAATATAATGATGAATGAGTTATGATTATGAATGAACAACAACAAAAGGGATGAATATCCTTTTAACCGAGTAAGAATTAACTTACTCAATACCGGTGACAATTATCCTTCCACGAACAACGTCCTAATTGAGATATCGGTCGCTCGAACAACCTTGAATTATACAATATCCAACAACTCGTTCAATATACGAATCAAACACGAATATAACGAACTC
This sequence comes from Orobanche coerulescens, assembly GCA_033398695.1. Lineage (NCBI taxonomy): Eukaryota > Viridiplantae > Streptophyta > Magnoliopsida > Lamiales > Orobanchaceae > Orobanche > Orobanche coerulescens. The sequence goes on along the minus strand of CM065807.1, from coordinate 8,071,970 downwards.
AAAACGTCGATACGATTAAACCAAGTCCATAGAGGCATTAAATCAAACACGTTGTATCCAAACTCCGATTGTTTACAATCAAACCTCAATATACCAATATCAAAATCTCCAAGAAGTGTTTTAAACCAACAAAACATCTCCAATACGATCAATAATCCGATATGAATATCCAAAAATGTGATTATAACAACAATTAGTCGAAAATCTCCAATTCCAACTCGATATTCAAGGTGTTCTTGAATAATCCCTCAATAATCCAATGAATCCTTATACAAACTCATAATCATATACATATCCCTTCATATAACATGATTATAACGTCCAAAAAATCATATCTCAACACAAAATCGAAGTCCAAAGTGTTGAAGGAATTACCTCTTGAAGATCCAAGTGTTTTAATCCGAAGAACACGCGTTAGATTAATTATCCGGGCTTCACGATCGAAAGGAGATGAAGAAAATCAAACACTCAAATGATAATTGATGAGGAAAACTCTCCCTCAAGCTTTCTCTCTAGGTTGAAGGTGAAGAAAAATGGAAGGAATGGGTTAAAATGCAAAAAAAAACGAATTTAAAAGGGGTTGACTACCCTGCCGGACACGGCCCGTGCCGATCGGCACGGTCGTGTCACTGCCGGCGGCGGCAGCGGACTCGACCGTGTCACCTTGACATGGTCGCGGCGCGGAGGGCCTTCCGATAGTGACCCGTCCGAAGCGGTGACTCGGCATGACTCGGCCGTGCGGGCGACACGGTCGGGCGTCTTTGGCGATCGGTTACAGCTTATCCGGAATAGTTCGATTCGGCGTGCCAAGCGACACGGTCGAGTCCTGTGGGCAGATACTTCGGCATTTTCCGGACGATGCAGCGGCAGGCCGTGTCGGACGACACGGCCGAGTTCGTTCGGCGGTGATCGCCAATAACGAAAAATGAGCGGTTGAGCTAAAACGACCATAACTCTCTCGTCCGGACTCCGATTGACTCACCGTTTGAACCATTGGAAAGCTAACTCGATGCTCTATAATATTGCAAAGATTTAGAATTTTTGGAGTTACCAAAAATTAATGGTGATCTAACAAAGTCGAACTCATATGAGGAAAGTTGAAACAATGAACAATAACGATACACAACTCGAAGTTTTTCCGAATGGTGAACACGGTGAATGAACATGATTGATGAATGATTATAATTGAGTGAAAATCCACTGGGTGACAATCACCGAATGAAATTACTGAATGATAATGACTGAATTACAACCGGGTATTACATACACCCCCCCTTAAAAGAGTTTCGTCCCCGAAACTAAGGGTCAAACAACTCGGGATAACCCTCCCGCATACTCTTCTCGGTTTCCCAAGTGGCCTCTTCGACTCCGTGTCTAGACCACTGAATCTTGACCAAAGGGATCGTCTTATTCCTCAACTGTTTCATTCGCCGCTCCAACACTCGTACAGGACGCTCCTCGTACGAATGCTCATTCGCGATCTCGATTTCGTCGAACTGAAGTATGTGACTCGGGTCGGCAACAAACTTCCGCAACTGAGAGACATGAAACACATTATGAATTCGGCTCAAAGTCGGAGGTAAAGCCAATCGATAAGCTAACACGCCTACTCGATCCAAAATTTCAAATGGTCCAATGAATCTTGGGCTCAACTTCCCCCGTTTTTCCGAAACGGAAAAATACCTCGACTCGGGGATACCTTGACCAAAACATGGTCACCCGTCTCGAACTCTAGTGGTCGATGACGATTATCTGCATATGATTTCTGTCGACTCTGAGTTGTCAACATACGACTCTTGATCAAAGCTACCTTCTCCCGGACGGCTATAAGCATATCGGGCTCGGTGCCGATTGATTCTGACAAGTCATCCTAACACAAAGGAGATCGACAACGACGACCATACAAGGCCTCGTAAGGTGCCATCTTAATGGAGGAATGCCAACTATTATTATACGTGAACTCGATCAGTGATAGTTGGGCTTCCCAATCGTCCTTCCAATCGAGGACGCATGCCCTCAACATGTCCTCTAATGTCTGAATAGTTCTCTCTGATTGTCCGTCGGACTGAGGATGAAAGGCAGTACTGAGATTAAGCTGAGTTCCCATAGCACGATGAACTGATTTCTAGAAATGGGATACTAATCGTCCATCACGATCGGAAACGATACTCTTAGGAGTACCGTGCAGTCTCACTATCTCCTTGATGAACAACTGATCCAGTCTCTCGGGACCCCACGTATCCTTGATCTCAAGGAAATGAGCTGATTTAGTTGAGCGGTCCACAATCACCCAAATCGTATTCATGCCACGACGACTCGTCGGCAAACTCGTGATGAAATCCATAGAAATGTCTTCCCACTTCCACTCTGGAATAGGGAGAGATTTCAGCATACCCGCCGATCGCTGATGTTCAATTTTAACTTGTTGACAGGTTAAGCATCTCGAAACAAATTCTGCGACTTCTCGCTTCATATTACTCCACCAGTAATTTTGTTTCAAGTCCTTGTACATCTTGCTGGACCCCGGATGAACAGAATAAGGGGTAGCATGAGCTTCTCTCAAAATAGAGTTTTTCAACTCGTCATTCGCCGGTACGCACAACCGGTTCTTAAACCTCAAAAGTCCATCCTCGTGGACCACGAATCCAGGGGCTTTCCTCTGAGCCACATCTTCACGGATGCGCAACAATGAAGGGTCTGAACTCTGATTCTCTCTGATTACCTCCTCAAGTGACGATGAAATCTCTAACATACAAAGTTGTCCCTGAACTCGCTGAAGCCAGACCTCGATCTCGGGTCTAAGGAATTCCTGTTGAAGCTCCTTCTGAACTGTTAAACGAGCAAGCATCTGCTCCTGAACGGACTTACGACTCAAGGCGTCGGCGACAATGTTCGCCTTGCCCGGGTGGTAAAGGATCTCGATATCATAATCTTTGAGTAGTTCCAACCACCGTCTCAGTCGCATATTTAATTCCTTGTGAGTAAATATATACTTCAACTCTTGTGGTTGGTGAAGATCTGACAGGTGATGCCATAAAGGTAACGACGCAATTTCCAACACGAAAACCACGGTTGCTAGCTCCGTCCGTGGGTTGGATAATTAACCAGTTAATCCTAGGAAACATCGGATTTAATTAATATCTTTCGGAGGTTGCCAATCTCGGATAGTCTCCGACTTCTGAGGGTCGACACGAACTCTGACAGATGAAATTACACGCCCGAGAAAGTCACTTCGGACCTCCAGAATTCACATTTGGAAAACTTTCCATAAAGTTGCTCTCGTCTCAACACGTCGAGAACCTGATGAAAATGAACCTCGTGTTCCTCTCGGCTACGAGAATAAATCAAAATGTCGTCGATGAAGACAACAACAAACTGATCCAAAAAGTCGATGAAAACCCGATTCATTAACTCCATGAATACCGCAGGTGCAATAGTTAGCCCGAACGGCATAACTAGGAACTCATAATGACCATAGCGTGTACGAAACGCTGTCCTCGCGATATCCGACTCTCGAATCCATCGGTGATATCCATCTTAAGTCGATCCCGAAAATACCGAGGCTCCCTAAAGTTGATCTAAAAGGTCATCAATACAGAGTAAGGGATACTACTCTTAATCATCACCCTGTTCAACTCCCGTAATTAATACACACACGAGACGAGCCATCCTTCTCCTTGACAGATCACACTGGTGTTCCTCGCGGGGACGCAATCGATCGGAGATAGCCTTTCTCGAACTACTCCTCAAGTTGAATCTTCAACTCCTGCATTCTGGTCGGGGCCATCCGATACGGTGCCTTCGATAAAGGGGACGTACCAGCTCCAACCCACTCCTGAATTCCCTTACTCTATGTGAAGGCAACCAGATAACTCGTGCGGAAATACATCGTCAATCGATGACAATGATACCACGAATGATTGAACATTTCGATTGCCCTAGAATGGTCAATCGATAAAAAGAGATACCAATAATGATTGAACAACTCGATTGCCTTAGAAAGGTCAATCGATGAAGATGATACAATGAATGTTTGAATAACTCGATTGCCTTTGAAAGACTAATCGATGAAAATGATACAATGGATGATTGAATGACTCGATTGCCTTAGAAAGGCCAATCGATGAAAATGATACAATGAATGATTGAATGACTCGATTGTCTTAGAACAGCCAATCGATGGAAATGATACAAGGAATGATTGAATAACTCGATTGTCTTAGAAAAGCCAATCGATGGAAATGATACAATGAATGATTGAATAGTTCGAATGCGTAATTTCTCTGCTTTCGTCATAATAATACTTCTTCTGGAACAACGGGGGTTACTTCCCTGAAACACACATTCGACAACCAACGACGGAAAGATAGCGACCAAACGCTAACACTGAGGATAGTATCAAGACGATCAAATCAACTAATACCGAAAATTACATCGTCCTAAGATAAGTTCACCACGATTAGATCCATCAACCAATCGCGGTCATTAAGCTTAATTCGGTATGATTCCGAAAATTCTTCTATCGTCAGGTAGACCGATGGTATGAGGTCCACAAGCAATAGGACTATCCCGAAATAAGTCTATTCAAGCATGATTCGAAAATGAATGAATGCGGTGTACTAGAATCAAAAGGTACACACAAGTTGAAATAAAATTACGAGTATACCTGAAATCATTCGGGCCACCGGATCGTCGATCCTCCTCATCATATGAATCTGGGACTTGCCGGCCCCCGAACCGGACGCTCCCGTTTGATAAATACGAGCTCCAACTCTATTTGCTTCCATTGCCTTAAACGACGATGACAAAGCAGTCTGATTCTGAAACGCTGGTTGCTTCGGGGCCTGAGATGCCACCGGAGCCGACTTGGAGTCCTTTCGGCAAAAGCAGGCCTTATGCCCGAAATTCCCACAATTATAGCACGTGATAGACGGTTTCAGACACTCAGTGCTGAAATGACCCGGCGTTCCACAATTGAAACAGGTGATGGCCGAACTGGCCGCTCGGGAATGAGATCCCGCACGATTATGCGCCGTAGGAGGTCGCTCAGAAACGATAGGACTCACACGAGGCTTCTTGAAGGTTGACTGACCGCATTCGGATTGATTACGCTTCGTTGATTTCTTGCTGACAAATGAAGGTTGTTCAGCACTTTCCTTAGCAGCTGGCTCATACGGGAGAGTTCTCTCGATTAATCCGGTCAGAGTGGCGCAATGATGATTGAGCAACTGCACATGGGTCATCATGGCCTGCATAAAAATGAGTGGATCAACCCGAACATCTTCTGATCGAGCCGAGTCCTGGGCACGTTTTCCCGGCAGTGAGTGATTATTTCTCGGGTTTCGGTCCGCACCGCGGCCTCTCCCCGTGCATCCCCTGACAGCTCTCTCCATACTGAAGTAGGAATGTCGCATAATGATTATATTTCCCGCATGATTAGCACGTTATGATTACGTCATGAGATGATGAAAATGAGTATACATGTTCTAACTTAGTGATTATATGAATGATTTACTGAAGTTACATGATTATTTGATGAAATTCTTGAAATGATTATCTTGAATAACTTAACAAGATTGATAATATGATCATCCAGATTGATAACTGAGTAATGAAATGAATTGAGTAATTAATGAGTTAACATGATCGTCCTGATTATTAACTGAGTAATGAAATGAATTAAGTGATTAATGAGTTAACATGATCGTCCTAATCACAATGAATGATGATGTTTGAGGATTGTTAATTGATGAATGATGAATGAATGACTATTGCCAGAAATTATACCATGGCGTTAGAAATCTTACAGTTCTTTCGGTCTGATTGGCTCGGCATTTGCACAGGTCACACGTGACGCGAAAGTCCAATGATACTAGTCTGATGACGATGATTTCAAATGAGACATGACTCGGAAGGTAGTATTCAAAACCAATCTCCGATACCAACTCTGTAACACCCCAAACTAGGCGGATATTACAAAGGTCGTAGATCCCCAACCTGGGACCCACGTGCAAATGAAAATGAATGAATTTCATAAGATAAATGTAGTACCGAACTACATTACAGCAATAATTACTCCGATGAGGAGTTTAGTTACAACACACCAGACAATACCAAATACTAGTGTATTTTATATGAAGATAAAATACACAACACCGAATGAAACGGAGTATTCAAATGAAAGTCTCAGCGGAAAATAAAGGACAATAACATGAGTAATCGAAAGATCGGGGCCCCTACTAGTATCACTAGGACTCCTCGACATCAACATGCTATTCCCGTGCGTTTGCCTTGCCATGACACGAAAAACAAAATCCCCAAACGGGTCGATAAAGAACAACAATCCTCAAGGGTTGAAGATACACAATCATGATTATATCCGAAATTATGAAATATCCTGTCGAAACATACGCAATCAAACATGCTATATGAATCAACTAACAAGACGGCTCAAAGGGTGGCGCCACACTACGCCCGGATGGAAATGTGTCCGTGCACAAGCCACCAACGAGTATCGATCGAATACACGTGTGGTCTTGTACCTAATCGCCTCACGAAACAATCAATCTCGTGTGCATACCCAATGTGAGGCCACCAACCAACACACGACTATAATGTGCCCGACATGAAAACCCTACACATACCAACCGCACGCCAAGATGACTCGAATGCCACGATATAACAAAAGTGACATCGAAAATGAATAATGACTCACCGAGGTGGAATGGTAACGAAATAAATGACAATCAATGAAAAGATTGGAACCGCTGCTCCTTATGACTGAAACGATTAATTGATAACAACAAGTTTTGATACGATTAATATAATGATGAATGAGTTATGATTATGAATGAACAACAACAAAAGGGATGAATATCCTTTTAACCGAGTAAGAATTAACTTACTCAATACCGGTGACAATTATCCTTCCACGAACAACGTCTAATTGAGATATCGGTCGCTCGAACAACCTTGAATTATACAATATCCAACAACTCGTTCAATATACGAATCAAACACGAATATAACGAACTCAAAACGTCGATACGATTAAACCAAGTCCATAGAGGCATTAAATCAAACACGTTGTATCCAAACTCCGATTGTTTACAATCAAACCTCAATATACCAATATCAAAATCTCCAAGAAGTGTTTTAAACCAACAAAACATCTCCAATACGATCAATAATACGATATGAATATCCAAAAATGTGATTATAACAACAATTAGTCGAAAATCTCCAATTCCAACTCGATATTCAAGGTGTTCTTGAATAATCCCTCAATAATCCAATGAATCCTTATACAAACTCATAATCATATACATATCCCTTCATATAACATGATTATAACGTCCAAAACATCATATCTCAACACAAAATCGAAGTCCAAAGTGTTGAAGGAATTACCTCTTGAAGATCCAAGTGTTTTAATCCGAAGAACACGCGTTAGATTAATTATCCGGGCTTCACGATCGAAAGGAGATGAAGAAAATCAAACACTCAAATGATAATTGATGAAGAAAACTCTCCCTCAAGCTTTCTGTCTCGGTTGAAGGTGAAGAAAAATGGAAGGAATGGGTTAAAATGCAAAAAAAACGAATTTAAAAGGGGTTGACTACCCTGCCGGACACGGACCGTGCCGATCGGCACAGTCGTGTCGCACAGCTGGCCGACAGCTGGCCGACAGGGACTCGACCGTGTCCTGCTTGACACGGTCGCGGCGCGGAGGGCCTTCCGATAGTGACCCGTCCGACAGCGACTCGGCATGACTCGACCGTGCCAGACGACACGGTCGGGCGTGCTGGGCAGTCGGTTCTGGCTTATCCGGAATAGTTCGACTCGACCGTGCCAAACGACACGGTCGAGTCCTGTGGGCAGATACTTCGGCATTTTCCGGACAAGTACGGCACCGGGCCGTGTCGGACGATACGGCCGAGTTCGTTCGGCAGTGATCGGCCAATAACCGAAAAATGAGCGGTTGAGCTAAAACGACCATAACTCTCTCGTCCGAACTCCGATTGACTCACCGTTTGAACCATTGGAAAGCTAACTCGATGCTCTATAATATTGCAAAGATTTAGAATTTTTGGAGTTACCAAAAATTAATGGTGATCTAACAAAGTCGAACTCATATGAGGAAAGTTGAAACAATGAACAATAACGATACACAACTCGAAGTTTTTCCGAACGGTGAACACGGTGAATGAACATGATTGATGAATGATTATAATTGAGTGAAAATCCACTGGGTGACAATCACCGAATGAAATTACTGAATGATAATGACTGAATTACAACCGGGTATTACATAGTCAGACTTCACGGTACTCCTAAAAGTATCGTTTCCGATCGTGACGGACGGTTTGTGTCGCATTTTTGGAAATCAGTTCATCGTGCTATGGGAACTCAGCTTAATCTCAGTACCGCTTTTCACCCTCAGTCCGACGGACAATCAGAGAGGACGATTCAGACCTTAGAGGACATGTTGAGGGCATGCGTCCTCGATTGGAAAGACGATTGGGAAGACCAACTACCATTGATCGAGTTCACGTATAATAATAGTTGGCATGCTTCGATTAAGATGGCACCTTACGAGGCCTTGTATGGTCGTCGTTGTCGATCTCCGTTGTGTTGGGATGACTTATCAGAATCAATCGGCACCGAGCCCGATATGCTTATAGCCGCCCGTGAGAAGGTAGCTTTGATCAGGAGTCGTTTGTTGTGACTCAGTCGGCTGAAATCATATGCAGATAACCGTCGTCGACCATTAGAGTTCGAGGCTGGTGACCATGTGTTGGTCAAGGTATCCCCGAGTCGTGGTATCTTCCGTTTTGGGAAGAGGGGAAAGTTGAGTCCGAGATTCATTGGACCGTTTGAGATTTTGGATCGAGTAGGCGAGTTAGCTTATCGATTGGCTTTACCTCCGGCGTTGAGCCGAATTCATAATGTGTTTCATGTCTCTCAGTTGCGGAAGTATGTTGCCGACCCGAATCACATACTTCAGTTCGATGAAATCGAGATTGCCGATGATCATTCATATGAGGAACGTCCTATATGAGTTTTAGAGCGGCGAATCAAGCAGTTGAGGAATAAGACGATTCCTTTGGTTAAAATTCAGTGGTCTAGACACGGAGTCGAAGAGGCTACTTGGGAAACCGAGGATAGTATGCGGGAGAGTTATCCCGAGTTGTTTGACCCTTAGTTTCGGGGACGAAACTCTTTTAAGGGGGGGTGTATGTAATACCCGGTTGTAATTCAGTAATTTTCATTCAGTATTTATCCTTCAATCATTATCACTCAGTAATTTCACTCATTATTGATCATTTGTCACTCATATTCAGTCATGGTATTCATCATTCAGAGTAATTGTATCGTGTATCAATCGTCATTCATCACTAATCTGATTGGAGTTTCGTGCCGCGTTTATCATCATTGTCATTTTCGTTGCGAGCTGTGCGTGAGGAGTAGCGCACGCTACATACTCCTTTTAGCGTACGCTAATTGGGTATAGGTAGCGCACGCTACCACTCAGCTTTAGCGCACGCTAAGGTTGCCATGGCCGCATCCAGAAGGTACCGGACTGCAGTGAGATATTTGTAGCGCACGCTACGAGTGGTAAGTAGCGCGCGCTAATGGGTTGTAGTAGCGCACGCTATTTGTGTGGAGTAGCGCGCGCTAGGGACGGATCAGGTTGAGTCCAGTGGCTACTGGACTGCACTGGATTAATTCATAGCGCACGCTATGTATTGTTGTTAGCGTACGCAACCGATATATTAGCGCACGCTAAACAATGGTTGTAGCGCACGCTATCGGGTCGACGGAGGTCGGCGCTTTTACGGACTCCAGGCCGGGCATCAATATTTCGTTAGCGCACGCTAATATTGGGTCTTAGCGCACGCTAGTAATATGGCCGTGGCGCACGCTACAAGAAGGTACGTAGCGCCGCTACCGTGTTCGGACAGTGGTACCGGACTACCCAAATTACTCGTTAGCGCACGCTACGCAAGGCTAGCGACGCTAACCTGGACTGACTATAAATTGGACAGTTTAGTCAGAGTTCGTCATTATTCATCTCATTTCATTCCTTCGGTAATTTTGGGCGATTTCGAGCGATTCGGAGAGGATTCTTCGAGGTGTATTCATCAATCATCATCTTCAAGCTCATCGTTCGGATTAATCATCATTTCATCATCTTCATCGCATCGAATCAAAGGTATTAATCTCTTGGATCTAGAATTTCGGATTTTTGGGTTTTCCTTCCGACTTCTTCGTGTAAGCTTGGATTATCATTGGAATATGTTAGATATGGATTATCTACCTTGGATAATTATATTCCTACGGATTTAATGGTTATTTTCGGAATTATTTCAAGAACCCTTGGGGTTGACTTCGGTTATTTTGGGGATTTCCGATTGTCGTTATTATAAACTTGAATTGTGGATTTCTATGAGATTATTGATGTCATTGATAATGTTTTGCTGGTTTGAATCAATCATGTTGGAGTTGGTTCGATAATTCGGGTTTGGTTTTAACCAACGGGTATCTCAATGTTTTCGTTAGAGTTCATCTACGAGTTCGGATATTGTTGTATCGACGTTTGGGTCGGTTATGATCGTATTTGATTCGTGTATTGATCGGTTGTTGGTAATTATTGTTGTTCAAGGTTGTTCGAGCGACCGACATTTCATTTAAGACGTTGTTCGTGGAAGGACATTATCATCGGTATTGTGTAAGTTAATTCTTACTCGGTTAAAAGGATATTCATTCCTTTTGTTGTTGTTCATTCATAATCGTAACTCATTCCTCATTGTATTAACCGTATCAAAACTTGTCATTGTCAATTAATCATCTCAGTCATAAGGAACGACGGTTCCGATCATTTCATTGAGCTATCATTCATTTCACCATCATTTAATCTTGGTGAGTCATTATTCATTTTCGTTGTCACTTTTGTCATATTGTGGCATTAGGGTCATCTTGGCGTGCCGGTTGGTATGTGTAGGATTTTCATGTCGGGCACATTATAGTCGTGTGTTGGTTGGTGGCCTCACATTGGACTGTGCACACGAGTTGATGGCTTCGTGAGACTGATTAGGTACAAGACCACACGTGTATTCGATCGATACTCATTGGTGGCTTGTGCACGGACACATTTCCATCCCGGACGTAGTGTGGCGCCATTCCTTTGAGTCATCGATAGTCGATTCATATAGCATGTTTGATTGCGTATGTTTCGACAGATAATTCATAATTTCGGATATATCATGATTGTGTATTTTCAACCCTTGAGGATTGTTGTTCAGTAAATCGGCCGTTGGGGATACTGCTGTGTCATGGCAAGGCTAAGGCACGGGGAGAGCACGGTGATGGCGAGGAGTCCCAGTGATACTAGTAGGGGGCCCCAGTCTTTTCAGTCATCTATGTTTCCTTTAATTATTCCGCTGCAGACATTCCGTTTGAATATTCATTTCACTCATTGTTGTATATTTTATCTCCATATAAAATATACTTGTATTGATATCATCACAGGTGTGTTGTATAAAACTCCTCATCGGAGTAATTGATGTTGTAATGTGGTTCGGTACTACATTTACCTGTGTAATTCATTCATTTTCATTCGCCTGGTGGGTCCCAGTCGGGGGTCCACGACACTGTAATATCCGCCTAGTTTGGGGTGTTACAAAATGCGTCCTCGAAGATCGAATAATCACCAAGACATGTGGCACACGAGTGCTCCAGTCCCTTGTACGGGCAGTGGGTTGGTGCACTCGTGCTCAATGCACTAGTGATACAGTAGGTATTTGCAGCTGAGTTTGTAGCCGTGCTTCATCCACATTTCCAAAGATCGAAAACGCATGAAGATATGGTATGAGTGCTCCTTCCCCGTGTATGGGCGCTGGGTCGGTGCATGTGTGCTCGTTGCAGTAGTGATGCAGTAAGTTCTTGTGGATGAGTTTGTTGCAGTGTTTGTAATGCGTCCTAGATAATAGAAAAATCATGAAGATATGTGGTACATACGTGCTCCAATCCCGTGTATGGGGGCGCTGGGTTATGCATGAGTGCTCATTGCAGTAGTGATGCAGTAGTTATTAGTGGCTGGATCCATTTTCTCGGCTTTAAATGCATCTCTGATAATCGAAAATTCACGAAAATATGTGGTATATGAGTGTTCCTACTGCTAGGGTCGTGCAAAACATATTTTATGATGGTATTACCTTATTTCCTTCATGCTATGGTTATGCAAATGAAATATCTAATTATTTTAGATTGTAGATAATGTAGTGTGTTGGTGTCACAGGTAAGATCACATTGTCGGTGCCTTATAAAATAATACAATAGTTCACAACCTATATAATTATTAGACAAATTACATGAAAGGTTGTAATACATACTTGATATTAGTTGATCTTAACTATTAGCGTGCATTAGCGTATTTGCATACGTTAAACTGGATCGAATTGAGATTGTGTATTCTGTACTGACTGTAAGAAGAACATAAATCTCGGATAATTATTATTTTAATTCTAAGTATATAATATTTAATTGTGTATTTATAATATTTATTGTTTTGATTTACCATGGGTAAGAGTCACAATGATTGACTCAATATGCTTCGTATCTTGGGCAATAATATTCCTTATATGATAATTATTATTATAACTACAAATCGTATCCGGACTCGTGCGGCTTGATGATGTCCCTTGAGGAGCTCGATAATAATTATTATATTAAACTCTGCAGGTGGATTTAATTCCGACATATTAATAAGATTCGTATGGAACTACTCTTGGATAAGAAATAAATAAATTAAAGTTGTCAGTAGCTTAAATTAATTAATGGACATTCGATATCTTAAACACAGAAAATAATATATTTAAATAAGGAGCCCGATTTCGTAAATTGAGATTTGGGTTGGAAGTGCAATATTAATTCTTTAGTGGACCGAATTGATATTAGTGAACTCAACCATATTATGAAGGGCTTAATATGGAAAGTTGGGTTGCATTAGGAGTCTTAACCCTAATCCTCCTTAAGATCCCTAGAGTTAGGGGTGTTCAAAAATATCCGATATCCGATCCGAAATATCCGAAAATTCGAAGTTCCGGATATCCAAAAATTCAGATATCCGATGTTCGGATATCCTAACCAGTTCGGATATCGGATAGTACTTTTGAAAAATTGGATATTCGGATATCCAAATATCCTAAAATTATTATTTTTAATATAATTTAAATAATAGAAGGTATTCGGATATTCGGATATCCGATATCCATATCCGATTTTTTTTTCGGATATTCGGATATCTGATATCCAAGTCCGAATATTTTTTTCGAATATAAGGATATCCGAATATAATTTATATTTTTTTCCGGATATCAAAATCTGCTATCCGAATTTTCGGATATCCGGTTTGGAACACCCCTACCTAGAGTAGTCCAAAGCTTATAAATAGGACTATGTGGTTCGTCCGTGAGGTATTCTTCATGCTTGAGAGATCGTTTTTTTTTTCTTGTGTTTATTTGTAGATCTTGATTTGTGTCTTTGATTCTACAATTTGGATAACACATCAATTTTCTAAGAGTGTTTACCTAATACTAGAAAATAAAGAAAAGTCAAGTGACACCAAGTATGAACATATTTGGCGATCGATTGAAGTCCAAGCAAGATTCGGTAGCTCGTTGCCCACATAACGTTCGGATTAAGGCGGGATCATACTCTAGAAGATTTTTATTAGGAATTGGTACCCCACTTAAAATGGTGGATAATATCGCGGAGTAGAGTTTTCAAATTCTTTTACGTTTGCGGATGCGTAATTAAATTGCGGAAGATAAACGACACAAGATTTATAGAGGTTCGGCCAAATATGTATGCGTCCTCTCTTCGTATCTTTTTCCTTAGGCTTATGATAAACCTCTACACCTCGTCTTCTATTGGTCCGAGTGATACTGTTACAATCTTGTCTTTATGTTGGTCTAAGATAAACTGTTTTTCTTTTCTATCGGACAAAGAATAAACTTATCTAGCTTTCGATTGGTATTAGACAAACCTCATTTGGATTTAGATATGATTCTAATAATGCCGGATCAACGATACTAATTACACCGAATCAATCTACAATCCTTTCTTTCCTCTCGTGTATATGGTTTAGTGTATGAAAACTCAAACACTTGACAATATAGCTCGATTACAACAACAAAGATGAGTATAAGAATATCTGAAGGATATATGCTTTGCTTGGAGTTGTTTTTTAGAATGATACCAAATGCCTTGGTATTTATAGGCATAAAGCCCCAACTAGCCGTTAGCTTCTATCCTCTTCATTACGTGCGTTATGCTTCATGCATAGCGTACGTAACTCTTATACGTAGCCTACGTTAACTGCTTGTCATTCCAGTCCAGTAGCTTCTGTCCAACCTTTACATACGTTAGCTTTTTCCATTACGTACGTTGAGTATATTGTGTTGCGTACGTTAATCAGGTTACGTAGCGTATGTTAATATCTTAAAGTCATAAGACTGTTGCATGCCTTTTTGACTTTGCTCTGAATCTTCCAACAGATGTTTTGTTTGAATTTGTATTTCAACTCTCATAGCGTACGTTAACTGGTGTCCATTACGTACTTTAATCATCATCCTTAACATGTGTTAAGTTTGCACATAGCGTGCGTTATCCATCATGTGGCATCAAGTGAGTCTTCAGCCGACTTTATATTACGTACGTTATACTATATTCATAGCGTACGTTAGGTCCTTCATTTAGCGTGCGCTAGTTTGTTTCTTATCGTGCGTTATCTCCTATTCTGCCCAGGTTATGCGACTTCGACTCCTTCTTGATTTATTATTATTTTTGCTTCGTTCTGTTGTTATTTTCTTTGATCGATAACTCATCATCAAAACTATTTTATAATTATGTGGAAAATAATATTCCAACAATCTTCCTGTTTTTGATGATAACAAAACAACAACCTTCGATGGGATTTTATACCTGCAAAAATATAAACAATACAGATAAAAATTTTCGGCTTTGTCCGTTCCGTTAGTTTTCCTCTCCCCATCTTTTCTTTTCTTATTTTCATTTTTTTTCCACCTTCTTCTTTTATTTTCTTGACTTTCTTCTCCTTCGTCTTTTCTCCCCCTTTCTTGATCGTTATATTGTTTTTATTTTTTTCGTCATTCTTCCATGACTCAAATTCTCCTATTCTTTCATTTTTTCTCATTATTTTTGTCATAATCAAAAAGTGCATAAAAATCATAACATCGAAAAAAAATTAAATATGACTCCCTTTGAAAAACATATCTTCCCAATTAATAATATAACTCCCCCTGAGTTAAATATAAAATATTGGAAATATCAATTATAAGAAATATTAATTTTGAATTTTGGGGATCCAACATAATATTGATCGTTTTTCATTTGGTAATTAAACGAAATTTGGTATTATGGTTCCTTTAGGAATCCATACCTTTTTAATTTTAATCGTCCGTTTTGGGCTTTTACAATTAGAAATATGGTGCTCCATTTTTAAACATTTACCGCAATGTGGTACTTTTAAATTTAAGGAATTATTGGATTCATTTTTAAAACTCGGTTTGAATCCTAATCCTTGTTTGTTTAACAAAATTTTTTGAACCGAAAGCAATTTTTCAAAATTATCATTTCCACAGAAAAATTTGTTCGTTAATCGTTTTGAACTTTCGATAAATCATTTTTCAAAATATTCTCTTTTTCAAGACATAGAGAATGGTCGTTTTCAAAAACTTTCCCTTTTTTCTTTTATTTTGGAAATTTCGATTCCCAATAATCTAGTTTTCGCTTTGAGGGATTTGTTATCAATTAAAGCATTATGAAAATCCGTATGCAAAAGTTCGAAAGCTTCAAAAAGTTCGTCGTGAGACGAGGTACTTACCTGGCTGTCGTCGTCACTTTCTTCAAACGAGCTCCTTACAACCAGTGCGAGGTTATTTTGAATAAATTCGTCATCTTTCTATTCATCACCATGTGGCTATAAGAACTTCTTTCTTAGGATTTGAGCTATAGCAATTTTTGGCAAAATATTCGGGTTTGCCACAATTTCGACAGTTATTATCGGATATTTTCGAATCATTCCGGGCGTGCGACTGGATGTCTTTTCTTCTCCGGTTTAATAAGTTTTGAAACTTATTTATGTTCTTGGCATAATATGCCGATTCTTCGTCATTATCATAAATCAGGATTTCTTCTTTTGATCTTGACATCTTAGCTTTTAAAGCTATCGATCTTTCCTTTGGTTTCGATTTGGCATTACGAGATTTTAAAACTATCTCGTAGTTTATTAGCGAACCAACGGGGGTGCTAAAATCGAGAGTGTTGAGATCTTTAGACTCTATTATAGCCGTAATCGTTCCGTCCCATTCAACAGGTAGTGATCATAAGATTTTCTTTACTTTTTCACTACTTGTTAATGGTTTCCCAAAACAAGCCGGTCTATTCATAATGACCGAAAATCGGTCGAGCATGTTCGTTATGGACTCGTCATTCTTCATCATAAATAGCTCATAGTCGTGGAGAAGCATATTGATCTTCGTATCCTTGACTTGTGATGTTCTTCATGAGTTACCTCAAGCATTTTCTAAATCTCTTTGGCACTATCACATGATGAGATTCGGTTGTATTCTTTCGAATTTAAAGCGCAATAAAGCAGTTGCGTTGCTTTACAGTTTTAGTGGTCGTTCTTCCAATCCTATTCATCATACTCTTCGAAACTCTTTAGAGTACCGTTGCAATTCGTGGGAATTTTCCAACCTAGACAGATGACTTTCCAGATCTCAATATCATAGGCTCGGGTGAATATTGACATCTTCTTTTTCCATATCATAAAGTTCGATCAATCAAAAAATGAAGGTCGGTTTAAGGCAAGACCTTCGACTGGTGTAAAATGGAGTGCCATTAGATCTTTTTCTCCTCGGATGTATAGCCTACTTTTAGAGATACCGCTCCGATACCAATTGTTGGGAATTGGTACCCCACTTAGAATGGTGGATAATATTGTGGAGTAGAGTTTTCAAATTCTTTTGCATTTGCGGAAGCGTAATTAAATTGCGGAAGATAAACGACACAATATTTATAGAGGTTCGGCCAAATATGTCTACGTCCTCTCTTCGTATCTTTTTCCTCAGGCTTAAGATAAATCTCTAAACCTCGTCTTCTATTGGTCCGAGTGATACCGTTACAATCTTGTCTTTATGTCGGTCCAAGATAAACCGTTTTTCTTTTTCATCGGACAAGGAATCAACCTATCTAGCTTTCGATTGGTACTAGATAAACCTCACTTGGATTTAGATATGATTCTAATAATGTCGGATCAACGATCCTAATAACACCGAATCAATCTACAATCCTTTTTTTCCTCTCGTGTATATGGTTTAGTGTATGAACACTCAAACACTTGACAATATAGCTCGATTACCACAAAAAATATGAGTATAACAATATCTAAAGTATATATATACTTTGCTTGGAGTTGTTGTTCTGAATGATACCAAGTGCCTTGGTATTTATAGGCATAAAGCCCCAACTAGCCGTTAGCTTCTGTCCTCTTTATTACGTGCGTTATGCTTCATGCATAGCATACATAACTCTTATATGTAGCATACGTTAACTGCTTGTCATTCCAGTCCAGTAGCTTCTATCCAACCTTTACGTACGTTAGCTTTCTCCATTTCGTACGTTAAGTACATTGTGTTGCGTACGTTAATCTGGTTACGTAGTGTATGTTAATATCTTAAAGTCATATGACCGTTGCATGGCTTTTTGACTTTTCTCCGAATCTTCCAACAGATGTGTTGTTTGAATTCGTATTTCAACTCTCATAGCGTACGTTAACTGGTGTCCATTACGTACGTTAATCATCATTCTTAGTGTGCGTTAACTTTGCACATAGCGTGCGTTATCCATCGGTTGACATCAGGTGAGTCTTCAGCTGACTTTATATACATACGTTATACTATATTCATAGCATACGTTAGGTCATTCATTTAGCGTGCGCTAGTTTGTTTCCTAGCGTGCGTTATACATTCTGTCCGGCTTGTGTGACTTGACTCCTTCTTGATTTATTGTTGTTTTTGCTTCGTTCTGTTGTTGTTTTCTTTGATCGACAACTCATCGTCAACTCATCATCAAAACCATTTTATAATTATGTGGAACAGAATATTCCAACAATTTGAGGAAGAGATCAAGAAAGCAACCACTACGATTCGAAAGGTAAATATCATATGATCTTCTATCTAGATTATGATATTGAATTTACCAACAAATTTATTTAGTAAATAAGAAATAATATTTTAATTGCTTATTAATCTTAGTAGTTAATTAATTAGCATGCCTAGATAGGTTTTGTGCTCGTGGATGCGTAAAATACTTTTATCAAATTTTTCCATCTTCGCTTCCGCTGCGTTTTATTTCCAACAACTACCCAGTGTATGGGTCCTGGGTTGGAGCATGTGTGCTCATTGCAGTAGTGATGTAGTAGATTTTTGTGGCTGAGTTTGTTGCCCTGCTTCAGATGCCTCTCTGAAGATTGAAGATTCACGAAGAGTTGTGGTACATTAGTGCTCTAATCCCGTGTATGGGCGTTGGGTTGGGGCATCTGTGCTTATTGCAGTAGTGATGCAGTAGTTGTTTGTGGAGGTGTTTGCTATCCTACATTTGGCTCTCGACCTGGACCTGATTCTCTAGCTCGCGTTTTGACCTGGATAGGTCTTCAAAATGCCTGACTCAACCTAGCTCTCGACGGGTTTCTACAGATATTCAAGTTCGAACCAGACATTTTAGCTGAAGATATTTGTTTGCATCGGTAGGTAAAAATTTGTTTGTGTGGCTAAAATTTATTCTTTCTTGTACCGTTGGTTATATTCTGGATTTGGCCACCCGATAATATTGCTATGTAGGTGATTAGCACCCCCATGATGTTTGATCTAATACAACATATCTGCTTATTTATATATTTGAAAGTACTTAATATAAAAAATAAGCTTACAATCAGAAGAAAAATATATAAATGATTTTCCTTTTATTTATCTTTTTCATTTTAATGTAAATTACCCAAATATTCATCCGAATTAAAAATAATCTTCAAAAATATAAATATGAATTTTTATAATCTAAAGCGGCAAATAAATATGAGAAACTATAAAATAAATTCTATTAAATATGACTTTCTCAAAGTACAATTAAATTTTGAAAATACAAATAAATTCTAAAAGTACAAAAAGAATCTAAGAATAATAATCGATTAAATAATTTCAAAAATTATCAAATAGAATAAATCTCAAACGATCAAAAATAAATAATAAAAACTAAATAAATTTTAAAATTATAAATATTGTACAAATAAATCTAAAAATATAGATAAATACTGAGAAATATAAATAGACACCATATCCTCGCAACACAGACATGTTTATCAAACTATAAATAAAATACAAATCATTCGTATCAATTTGTACTAATATAAATAAATGAGAATCAAGTTTTAATGTCAAATCATAAAATCAACAAGTTATATACCCTCATTCATAAGAATAAAAAGTATCGATACCAATTTTGTTAAAAAGACTAACGTATCCTTACTTTCCACGAGCAGTGATTGTGTCAACGCCGTGTGCAGTGATCATGAACTTGAACACTGTTGGGAAAACATAAACCCTGTATCGAAACAGCCGGGATAATCAATCCCTGTATCAAATTGTGTTGATAAGAGGTTTTGACATATATGCCAATCCTCAATACAGTAAGGAAACTGTATCATAGAGTTGAAGCATCAACCTGTATCGAAGACCTGTCTCGAATCCAGCACATAGTGGAACCTTTCAGTACAACAAAGAAGTCTTATAAAGACCAAGTATGGAAACTGTCTCGAATCACCTATACAGTGATTTTCCATACAGCCCTCAACAGGACAAAGAAGGAATCTTCAGAAGTCAAGACCCGTTGATGAAGAAGTATTTAAATACTCAAGGATAAAGTATTTAAATACTGTCAGTCAACAGATCTTCAAAATCCCGCAAATTCCGGATCGTGCTTTCATCCCGTTGGAACGGAATCTTGCTCAACGGATTTATCTCAACGGATATATTTTCCAGAAGACTATATATATCTCATCAAGGCATTGAAGATCAGTTACCTAATTCACCCAAGTAACAAAGCTATCAATATATTCATCAGAGCAAAACATATCTCCAAAGCTTACTGCAACTCGGATCTAAGAGATATACAGTGCTCAACATCTTGAACAACACTTCATCAGCTAGAAGCTCATAAAGCCAAAGCTGTTGTTCATACCCTATTCTATACTTTGAACAAACCCAGATCAGCCCTGTGTGGACTGAGTAATCGTTGCTTCTCCAGAACTGTGTGTGAAGAAATTGCATCGAAGAAGACGAAACTTCAGAACTGTGTGTGAAGAAGCAAGTCAAAGCATTAGCTCAAACCAATCTGTGTGAACGGTTGAAGCTAAGATCTTTATATCAATCTGTGTGAACGATATATTGATTGTGTGTTGTTATAATTACGTAGTTGTGTACTTAGTAATTATAATAAACTTTTTACTCCTGTGTGGAGGACTAGTGGACGTAGAGGGGTTTACCTCGAACCACTTTAAATATTGTGTTATTTACCTTCTGCCTTACTTGTTTTAATTACTGTGATTATTTAAGTATACACTAAACATCGAGTTACTGTATCCACAGCAACTTACTGTATCTAAGACTTCCGCTACGCACTCAGATTTAAAATCGATACAGTTTGTTGTTTAAACTACTTCCCAAGCTATATCCAGTATACTTAGTAAGCAACAAGTGGTATCGGAGCGGTTGATTCTAAAAAGAATCAGTCGTATTTTTAACCGAATCAGATCCATAATCACTTACTCTTTAAAACAGTCTCTTTCATTTCTTTACTTTCACATGGATACATCAATGATCAACAAAGTGCCTACGTTCTCTATTAACGAATTTGATGATTGGAGAATTAGGATGGAGGCTCATCTTGCAGCAATGCACGAAGAGATGATTTTTGTTATACGGGATGGCCCTATCAAGATCATGAAGGTAAACACGGCCGTAAGGATTGAAGGCCAAGCCCATGCTGAGATGCTCGAGAATGAACGCGAGCAATGGACCACAGATGAAAGAAAGCTAGCCAACCTCGACAATGTGGCTAAGAACGCGTTATTTGTCACTCTTGACAAAGACACGTTCTCGAAGGTAAAGAGCTGTAAATCAGCCAAGGAAATCTGGGATAAACTCAAGATGATTTGTGAGGGAACTGAGCTCTCAAAAGAAAACAAAATTTCAAAACTGACTCAGCAATTTGAATCTTTCGAAATGAAACCAACTTAAACACTTGAGGATCTTGACCTCAGATTCACTGGTATTGTTGGTGAACTTGAAGCTTTGGGAAAAATTTATACCCAAAAGGAGAAAAACTTAAAAATTTTCAGATCTCTCCCTGCCCGATGGGACATTAAGACCACATCTATGCGTGTATCTTGCAATCTTAATGAAATATCTACTTTTGACCTCTTCTCTGACCTCAAAGCTTTTGAGTATGATATTGATAGAAGAGAGAAAGCTGAAGAATCTCCTTCAAAGGTCACAACACTAGCCGCTGTATCGAATCATCGACACAGCATGCCCAGCTCGTCGAAGCCTAGTCACAAGAATGCTGATAGTGACGACGACATCCTGTCTCAAGATGAAATGGCGCTTCTCATGCACAAATTCAAAAAGTTCATCAAGCGATGCTGAAAGACTCCCTACAGGCCCAAACCTGTCCACAAGGTAAGTACCGAAACTTCATCCGGTGATGCTAACATATGCTATAATTGCAGGAAACCAGGGCATTATGCAAATAAATGTCCTCATCCCAAAGTTCAAAGGTTGTCGGAGGCCGAGCAACAAGAGAGAGATGAAAGAAGACGTGCTTGGAAAAATAAGCTCAAGGCCCTGATTGGAGAATCAGAAGCCTCCCCCACACCATCCAAATCAGAAGAATGTCTTCAGGTGGTCACTAAAAGTGATTCATCTGACGATGAGTTCGATGATAAAGCATATATGTGCTTTATGGCCAAAGACATTCCGGAAGGTGAAGATAGCGATGATGAGGTAAGTTCAACCTCAGCTATTCCATCAAATGCATCTCATATTTTTGAAAACATGATGAATGAGTTTAAAAACATTCAAAAGGCCCATGAGACATTGAAAAACGATAATATACAGCTCCAACTGTCTAACCTAGAGCTGAAAGATGAAAATGACTTGCTGAAAATAAATTATGAAAATATGTCTCCTGATTGTGAAACCAGCAAAGTCGATTTTGAAAAACTCATGGAGAGCAATCATCAACTTTCTCATGAACTAAGTGAGGTTAAAACTCACAACGAGAGCAAGACAAATGATTTGGTTCTACTTTAAGCCAAAGTCACAACTCTCGAAAAACGAGAAATTGAACTTGAGACCACTCTGAAATCGTCCGAGAAATCGTCCAAAAGAATGGAAGAAATTCTGAGCACTGGGAAACATGCTCATGATAAAAGTGGCTTAGGATACAGCTCATGTTCAAACAAAGGGAAAACTAGTACAGTGTTTGTCAAGAGTGTGGAACACATTCCTGTTTCGAAAGAAACTTCGAGTCCCGTGAAGGAACCTGTTGCACAGCGAACAGCAAAGGCTTCTATTCCGCCCCCGCAATCCTATTCCAGACAGCGGAATCACCAGCCATTCAGACCTAAAAGGCGCACTCAATAGCATGCTCCCCGAGCATATCAACAGCGCCAACAGCCGTTCAGAAGGAAGGCTGTATCCAAATACCAAAGGCCCGCACGGCAGTACTATCAGTACAGCACGCCGAGGTATTGGATACAGGAGCCCCGTTATTCCTCGAGACAGCATGTGTCCGCTCAGTATCAACAACAGCATTGGGAATCCAACTGGAGACCCAGAAGGCAAGCTGTTAGGCAAAGAAGATGGCTCCACCTCCAAGACGGCACTCGTACTGGATTAATAATAATAACCCTGAATTTTTCATGCATAATAAATATCATGGTTATAGCGACTATGGATATGCCCCACGTAGATATCGCAACACAGTACCGAGTGTAACCTACAGTAAACCAATTGCTGCCAGGAAAACTTGGGTACCTAGAGGAACTAACATTTATGGACCCAAAAATCAAAGGGGACCTAAATCTACTTAATCTCTTTGCTACAGGACATCCTAGAGGAGGATACCTGGTACTTTGATAGTGGATGCTCTCGGCACATGACCGGAGATAGAAGCAAGCTATCAGATTTTGTAAAAGGTCGCGGTCCAAAAGTTCGTTTCGGTGATAAATCTAAAGGAAGAACAAGAGGGAAAGGAAACCTACTTGTCGGAAAATTCAAAGTCACCGATATGTTGAAGGCTTACAGTACAATCTACTTAGTATTAGCCAGTTCTGTGATAAACAGTTCTCGGTGAAATTCTATATAGATCGCTGTAGAGTCAAGAACATCCAAACCAAAGAAGTTGTGCTTACAGAAGCGCATCGTAACATGTATATTGCTGACTGGAAGCCTATGAGCTCCTCAATTCCATGCTTTGTTGCCAAAGGCACTGCAGATCTTAGCTGGTTATGGCACAAGAGGATGTCTCACGTTAACTTCAAGACGATCAACAAGCTCTCAAGAGAGGGAATGGTAAGAGTATTTCCAAATGTATCATTCAAGAAGGACAGCGTCTACGGACCGTGTCAGAAAGGCAAGCAAATCAAGTCAACCATGAAGAGCAAATCCTACCTTTCAACCAAAAAAGTGTTGGAAATGCTATATATGGATCTCTACGGTCCTGTAGACCCAGTAAGTTTGGGAGGTAAGAAATACTGTCTTGTTGTTGTTGATGATTACTCCAGGTATGCTTGGACAATTTTCCTAAGCAAGAAGAAGGAAACAACATCAAAGCTGCCCGATGTAACATCCCAATTCACAGATGGGACATTACACGCCGTAGAACCCCCGTGAGGTCTACCAGGCTAATTCGTGACACATGAACCACAATGATAACCCAAAAGATGCACCCAAAAAGTAAATAAGGCCGTGGCCTCGGCCAAAACATTTTAACGGAGTACATGAGACATAAGTTAAATACCAAATTATTGCCCACGCAGGGGACTTAAACCATGTTTAAAAATAAACGATCTATCCCCAGTACTCAACAGATGCAATGACAAAAAAGAAAAATGCAGACTCGAGCCACATCATCATGCCAACCATCCTTCGCATGCGCATCCCGTGCCAGCTCCTCACTGACCAAGACTAAATGCATAAGACGCATTTCCCCATTTAAGGGGTTAGCATTCGAATAGCTAGTGCAAGTACATAATTACACAACATTATATACATACACGATTCAACGCAAATAAATCGTTAGGAAAAATCATTTTGAAAATCAATATTCCTAATATCACATTAACACCAAAACAGTATATTAACAAGTTTTCCACATCACAATTATCCACGCTTGGTAACTCGCGACCGTACCCATTAGTATCGGTCCCCAGAGGTCCCGTCGGACCGTCCCCAGGTGAGAAACCACTTCCGCGGCCGTACCCATTAGTATCGGCCCCCAGAGGTCCCGTCGAACCGTCCCCAGGTGGAAGAACATCAACACGCGCACCCCAGTCCATTTCCATGGCCGTACCCATTAGTATCGGCCCCCAGAGGCCACACGCCATCCCCAAGTGGAAGAGAAACAATCACATTCGTTCAATAACACCATTTACATCGTTCGCATCAAAATCATATGCACATAACGGAATGTAATACATGTACTTGCCTGGTTAATACTACGTGAAGGAAAACGGCGAACGGAAAGGTTTTGGCCCGAACAACCTTCACAAATCCAATCCTAACACAATAACGATGGACAACAATCTTAAAACTACGCAAATGATGGAATACATCCTAGTTCTACCCGCTGAAATCCTAAGTCGAACAAAACTTGGGTATCGTCGACTATAAGTGACGAACAATGGAGAACTTGGAGTTTAAAACCACAAATCATCAATAAAATGAAGGGTTATAAGTACACGATCGAAGTATAGCGATAACCCAGTAATAATTCGGACTAAAAGAGTCAAATCCCAAGAAATCACCAAAATTCCCCCAAAATCTCAAAACAAGGGTTTTGGGAATATTTACCTTGATTCGGATGGTGGAAAGTGATTAGGAACTTGAAGAATTCACGCAAGGAATGCACGGTGGTAGTGAATGATGATCTACAGTCGGAATCGGCCCTAACCCCCGCCTGGAATCGCTCAAAGCCGAGAAGGATAGGAAATGAAGGAAAAATGACGAAGTTGACTGCTGCTGTCCTATTTATATTTAACAGACTTAGCGCACGCTACGCACAAGCATTAGCGTGCGCTAGCGGGGCATGGCAGAACAGTCTGCCTTCTGACCTCCCGTTAGCGTACGCAAGCTAACATGGTTAGCGTGCGCTAGTACTAGGGATTAGCATGCGTTAACGTTGATTAGCGTACGCTGCCTGGTCCAAGCATCAAGTATCAACCCACCGCCCTGCATCGCCGAAATCGTTAGCGCACGCTACGAACCCCAAGTTAGCGTCGCTAACCACACAATGATAGCGCACGCAGTAAATTACGAGTAGCGTGCGCTACTCGAGCGGCAGCTTACGCACAAGACACCGCCGCTAACAGCCGCAAAAGTGCCGAAAACGAAGCAAGACCAGAATCCAGAATCATAAACACATAATAATCAAGATGACAAAGTTGAGCGTTGAAAGAGAATATAATCTCGATCACTAGAGAGTTTGAAACGAAGCAAATAAAGCAAAATTCCCCAAACTTATGAAAATTACAAAAACGGCCCAAATGCCCGAAAAATCGCGATACAACGTCGGATTAACAAACCGAAAGTTCCAACACGACCAACTCAACCATACAAACTTATACGAATCGAGAAACAATGAAAACGAACAAGTTTTACGAGAATCGAACGCACATGCGGCAAGATATAATTCAAAATGAAATTATGCAAAAACATCCTCGAAACTCGACCAGACGGAAAACTCCAAGAACAAAATAGATTCAGAATTCCAAAACAGTGCTAAGCGAGTTGTCTGAAACGAACATACACCAAAAATAGAAATTACCGAAAATAGAAAACACGGATATTACATTATCTCCCCCTAAAAAATAAGTTTCGTCCCGAAACTTACAACGCGAACAACTCGTGGTATCTCGACTTTATACTCTCCTCCGTCTCCCATGTGGCTTCCTCGGACCCATGTCTCGACCATTGAACTTTAACCAGAGGGATCGTTTTATGACGAAGTTGCTTCACCCGACGCTCTAAAATCTGAATCGGCCTCTCCTCGGTGGTAAGGTCGGGTCCCAATTCGATCTCTCCAAAATCGATAATATGGCTAGGGTCCGATACGTACCTCCTAAGCTGGGAAACATGAAATACGTTATGAACGTGGCTCAGGGACGGCGGTAAGCCTAGCCGATAGGCAAGCTCTCCCACTCTCTCTAAAATCTCAAACGGCCCAATAAACCTCGGACTAAGTTTACCCTTCCGGCCGAAGCGGTAAACTCCCCATGTCGGCGACACCTTAAGCAAAACATGATCTCCCACCTCAAACTCCAACGGCCGGCGACGCGTGTCGGCATAAGACTTCTGCCGACTCTGGGCCGTTAACAATCTATCACGAATCAGAGTAATCTTCTCTCTCGTCTCAACTACCATATCGGGCTCGGTACCAATCAGCTCGGACGCATCGTCCCAACACAACGGCGATCTACACCTCCTCCCATACAACG
Organism: Orobanche coerulescens; assembly: GCA_033398695.1. NCBI lineage: Eukaryota > Viridiplantae > Streptophyta > Magnoliopsida > Lamiales > Orobanchaceae > Orobanche > Orobanche coerulescens. Next base: position 8,045,110 of record CM065807.1, on the reverse strand, counting down.
CCTCAAATGGCGCCATTTTGATCGAGGCATGCCAACTATTGTTGTACGTGAACTCGATCAACGGCAAGTGCGACTCCCAATCATCCTTCCATTCTAGGGCACAGGCTCTCAACATATCCTCTAACGTCTGGATCGTCCGCTCTGACTGCCCGTCGATCGAGGGTGATAAGATGTACCGAGTCTCAACTCGCCTCCCAAAGCTCGATGAACAAACTGCCAAAAATGTGACACGAACCGCCATCACGATCCGAAACAATACTCTTAGAGTCCCATGCAATCTCACGACCTCGCAATAAATACTGTGCGGTCTCTCCGGCCCCAAGTGTCCTTAATACCTGTGAAAGTGAGCTGATTTGGTCACCGATCGACAATAACCCAAATCATGTTCATTCCATTCCGAGTCCTAGGCATATTAGTAATGAAATACATAGAAATATCCTCCCATTTCCACTCCGGATAGGAAGTGGTCGCAAAACCCAGGGCCGATGCTCGATCTTAACTCTGCCGACAGTCAAACACTTCGACACAAACTCGCTAACGTCTGTCTTCAAATTACTCCACTCGGTAGTTGCTCATCACATCCTTGTACATTTTATTCGTAACAGGATGTATGGAGTAAGGTGTGGTATGAGCTTCACTCAAGATCTTCTGTCTCAGCTCAATATCATTCGGTACACATAGTCTGCCGCGAAATCTCAGAACGCCATCATCCTGAACCACAAATCCAGGGGCTTTCCCCTGCCTCACATCCTCCCTCAACTGGACCTAACACGGATCATCATACTGTTTCGCCTTGATATCATCAGTCAAGGACGAAGTGATCTCTAATGCACATAACTGGCCCTGAACTCTCTGAACCCAAACCTCAATATTCTGACAAATAAGATCTCGCTGGATCCTACTCTGTGGTGTAAGTACCTCTAACATCTGTAACGCTATCGGCTTACGGCTCAACGCATCAGCCACTACGTTAGCCTTACCCGGATGGTAAAGTATCTCGAGGTCGTAATCTTTAATTAGCTCCAACCACCTACGCTGTCTCATATTTAACTCTTTCTGACTGAAGATATACTTCAAACTCTTGTGATCTGTAAAAATCTTACACGACGACCCATAGAGATAATGCCTCCAGATCTTTAAGGCGAAAACGACCGCAGCTAACTCCAAATCGTGCGTGGGGTAATTCACCTCATAAGGTTTCAACTGGCGGGACGCATACGCAATCACTCTGTCTCTCTGCATCAAAACACATCCTAAACCAAGGCCCGAAGCATCACTGTACACTACAAAATCCTCGTTCCCCCTGAGGCAACGCTAACACGGGTGCGGTACTCAAACGTCTCTTTAACTCGTCAAAACTGTCCTGCATGTCTGCAGTCCCCTCGAACTTCTGAGTTTTCTGGATCAACTGAGTGAGTGGTCTAGCGATCTTAGAAAATCCCTCAAAGAATCTACGGTAATAGCCGGCATGACCCAGAAAACTCCTCACCTCCTTCACATTCTTAGGCGGCTCCCAAGCTATCACTGCCTCTATCTTCTGCGGATCTACCCGAACTCCCTCTGCTGAAATCACATGCCCTAGGAACGTCACTTCCTCGAGCCAAAACTCACACTTAGAGAACTTTGCATACAACTGCTCAGCCCTCAAAGTGTCTAATACAATCCGTAGATGTAAGGCGTGCTCCTCCCGACTCCGTGAATAGATAAGAATATCGTCGATAAAAACGACTACGAATTTGTCCAGATACTCAATAAAAACTTTGTTCATCAACTGCATGAACACTGCTGGGGCATTGGTTAGCCCGAAAGGCATAACCACAAACTCGTAATGGCCATATCTCGTCCGAAAGGCAGCTTTCGGAATATCGACGTCCCGAATCCTCAACTGGTAGTAGCCCGATCGCAAATCAATCTTCGAAAAGACTGTCGCCCCCTGAAGCTGATCAAACAAATCGTCAATCCTGGGCAAAGGGTATTTATTTTTGATGGTTAGCTTGTTTAATTCTCGATAGTCGATGCATAAACGAAGCGATCCATCCTTCTTCTTGACAAAAAGTACAGGCGCACCCCAAGGCGATGCGCTCGGTCGAATATACCCTTTATCTAACAACTCTCCCAACTGATTCTTCAACTCTAGCATCTCCGACGGTGCCATACGGTACGGTGCTCGAGAAATAGGGGCCACATTCGGCTCAAGGTCAATAGGAAACTCCACCTCTCGATGTGGTGGTAATCCCGGCAAGTCATCCGGAAATACATCGGGATACTCGCTAACAACTGGAATCGACGATATGTCAACCCCATCATCTTCCGCCTGCAGAACGAAACACCAGTAGCCGACACAACCTTGGTTCAAAAGTTTCATCGCCTTCAAGGCGCTAATCACACACCCCGATCTACCCAGCTTACAGCCGACGAGAGTATGCTCGGTGCCGTCCTCGGCAACTATCGTGATGGTACGAGTCCGATAGTTCATGATAGCACCATGACGATCCAACCAATCGTCCCCGAGGATCAAATCCTCACCCTTAAGGTCTATAACAATGAGATTCGAGGGCCAATCCCGGCTCCCGATCCTCACTGGGCAATCCCTAACTTCCCGGTCCCCAACCATACGATCCCCGCTGGGCGTACCCACTACAAACGTCTCACACTCAAACAAGCAGTCAAAACCAATACGACTCACACAATCCGAAGCTATAAAGGAATGGGTCGCACCCGAATCAAAAAGCACTGAAACTGGATGAGAAAGGATCTGAGTGGTACCTGTCGCCACCGGAATGTCTGCCTCCTCCGTGCGCCTCATCTGATATAATCGGGGACGGACTGAGCCTGAACTCGACGCTGCGCGGCGATCCGACTGACTCCGACCTCTACCACGACTCGAACCCTGCGGAACATGAGTAGCTGGTGAGCTGTGATCCCTCTGATCGGCAGTGGTAGTCGTAAATCTAGCGGACCTGGTGGCCCTCTCACAATGAGCTGCTCGATGCCCGGTCTGTCCGCAAGTAAAGCAAGCAACTAACGGAAGTGGGCAATCCTTCACAACGTGCTCGGGCTGACTGCAGTTAAAATAAACTCTCCCGCCAGGTGCAACATACTGGACTGAACGGTTACCCTGAGATCCACCGGCCTGATGAAATGGCCTCTTCCCAGGTGTAGGAGCAGAACGAGAACTCGAAAACTGACCACCTTTTCCGGCCGAGAACCCACCAGTAGTCTTCTGCTTCTTAGCTTCCGAAACCAACTCTGATTCCGGGACAGCCATCTCGATCGCCAGAGCGCGATCCTGGTATTCCTTCAAAGTGGCACACATGAGCGGCGCCATACTCTGTCTAATATGCGGCTTCATGCGCATATTGAAGTAACGGATTTTATGAGCCTCCGTTCTCACTTGATCTCTCACGAAACCCAACTGCTGATTGTAAGAAATGATGGCCTGAGAAATAGGCACATCCTGAGGTGTAGCGGTGAAGAACTCCACAATTTTGCGCTCCTTGACTGGCGGCGGACAATATTCTGCTTCCATAGCAGCCCTGAACTCATCCCAAGTGGCCCGACGGTCTCTGGGCGCAACGGCCTCCCACCATTCCGCAGCTTCCTTATCCAGGAGGTACTGGGCAATATGTACCCTCCTGTCTTCAGGACAAGCTACGGCATCAAAGGTCCTGGACAACTGAAAGATCCAATTCTCCCAACCGAGGGAGTCAAAAGATCCGGAGAAACGAGGAGGATGCATCTTAGTCACCGTCTGAAGCCACTTACTAGCCTCCTCCTCCGGTGTCGGGGGCGGATTCTGGCGTCCACCCTGAGCTATCTGAGTAAGTTGGGCTACCAACTGCTGAAGTACGGCAGTAGCCCCGGCGTCGGCATTATTACCCGACGGCACTGAGTGAGAGGCTGAGTCCGCAGAGGACTGGGAAAGTGAGCCCTCCTCATTATCAGCACCACGACCACGGCCTCGGCCGCGTCCCCTAGCCGGTCTACCACGACCTCTCAACATACTGAAGGAAAATAAGAAAAGAACAAGATCAGAAAGATTCACAATTCACAAAGTTGGTAACACAAGTCACGATTCCGAACAGTGCAAGAAAACGGATTACAGAAATATAAGAGTTCGAGGAGACTTACAGCCACGGGTCGCACGAAAAGACGGTAGCATGATGATATTAGGCTCAACGACTGACTCTAATGACGCAACTGACAGACCCAAATTTCACCGACAGCCTAGGTATTCAAAACCTAAGCTCTGATACCATAATTGTAACATCCCAATTCACAGATGGGACATTACACGCCGTAGAACCCCCGTGAGGTCTACCAGGCTAATTCGTGACACATGAACCACAATGATAACCCAAAAGATGCACCCAAAAAGTAAATAAGGCCGTGGCCTCGGCCAAAACATTTTAACGGAGTACATGAGACATAAGTTAAATACCAAATTATTGCCCACGCAGGGGACTTAAACCAGGTTTAAAAATAAACGATATATCCCCAGTACTCAACAGATGCAATGACAAAACAGAAAAATGCAGACTCGAGCCACATCATCATGCCAACCCATCCTTCGCATGCGCATCCCGTGCCAGCTCCTCAGCTCGACCAGTACCGGAAATGCATAAGACGCATTTCCCCCATTTAAGGGGTTAGCATTCGAATAGCTAGTGCAAGTACATAATTACACAACATTATATACATACACGATTCAACGCAAATAAATCGTTAGGAAAAATCATTTTGAAAATCAATATTTCGGAATATCACATTAACACCAAAACAGTATATTAACAAGTTTTCCACATCAAAATTATCCACGCTTGGTAACTCGCGACCGTACCCATTAGTATCGGTCCCCAGAGGTCCCGTCGGACCGTCCCCAGGTGAGAAACCACTTCCGCGGCCGTACCCATTAGTATCGGCCCCCAGAGGTCCCGTCGAACCGTCCCCATGTGGAAGAACATCAACACACGCACCCCAGTCCATTTCCATGGCCGTACCCATTAGTATCGGCCCCCAGAGGCCACACGCCATCCCCAGGTGGAAGAGAAACAATCACATTCGTTCAATAACACCATTTACATCATTCGCATCAAAATCATATGCACATAACGGAATGTAATACATGTACTTGCCTGGTTAATACTACGTGAAGGAAAACGGCGAACGGAAAGGTTTTGGCCCGAACAACCTTCACAAATCCGATCCTAACACAATAACGATGGACAACAATCTTAAAACTACGCAAATGATGGAATACATCCTAGTTCTACCCGCTGAAATCCTTAGCCGAACAAAACTTGGGTATCGTCGACTATAAGTGACGAACAATGGAGAACTTGGAGTTTAAAACCACAAATCATCAATAAAATGAAGGGTTACAAGTACACGATCGAAGTCTAGCGATAACCCAGTAATAATTCGGACTAAAAGAGTCAAATCCCAAGAAATCCCCAAAATTCCCCCAAAATCTCAAAACAAGGGTTTTGGGAATATTTACCTTGATTCGGATGGTGTAAAGTGATTAGGAACTTGAAGAATTCACGCAAGGAATGCACGGTGGTAGTGAATGATGATCTACAGTCGGAATCGGCCCTAACCCCCGCCTGGAATCGCTCAAAGCCGAGAAGGATAGGAAATGAAGGAAAAATGACGAAGTTGACTGCTGTCCTATTTATATTTAACAGACTTAGCGCACGCTACGCACAAGCATTAGCGTGCGCTAGCGGGGCATGGCAGAACAGTCTGCCTTCTGACCTCCCGTTAGCGTACGCAAGCTAACATGGTTAGCGTGCGCTAGTACTAGGGATTAGCGTGCGTTAACGCTGATTAGCGTCGCGCCCGGTCCAAGATCAAGCATCGAACCCACCGTCCTGCATCAATGAAATCGTTAGCGCACGCTACGAACCCCAAGTTAGCGTCGCTAACCACACAATGATAGCGCACGCAAGTAAATTACGAGTAGGTGCGCTACTCGGATGCCAGCTTACGCACGATGACATCACGCCGCCAACAGCGCAAAAGTGCCGAAAAATGAAGCAAGACCAGAATCCAGAATCATAAACACGTAATAATCAAGATGACAAAGTTGAGCGTTGAAAGAGAATATAATCTCGATCACTAGAGAGTTTGAAACGAAGCAAATAAAGCAAAATTCCCCAAACTTATGAAAATTACAAAAACGGCCCAAATGCCCGAAAAATCGCGATACAACGTCGGATTAACAAACCGAAAGTTCCAACACGACCAACTCAACCATACAAACTTATACGAATCGAGAAACAATGAAAACGAACAAGTTTTACGAGAATCGAACGCACATGCGGCAAGATATAATTCAAAATGAAATTATGCAAAAACATCCTCGAAACTCGACCAGACGGAAAACTCCAAGAACAAAATAGATTCAGAATTCCAAAACAGTGCTAAGCGAGTTGTCTGGAATGAACATACACCAAAAATAGAAATTACCGAAAATAGAAAACACGGATATTACACCCGATCTCCTGAGAAAGTTGCAAAATGAAAAGGCATTGAGTATCATGTCCATTCGTTCCGACAGAGGTACAGAGTTTACTAACCGCTTTATAGAGCAGTACTGTTCGGAAATAGGTGAGTCTACTTAGTGTGCGTTAACTTTGCACATAGCGTGCGTTATCCATCGGTTGACATCAGGTGAGTCTTCAGCTGACTTTATATACATACGTTATACTATATTCATAGCATACATTAGGTCCTTCATTTAGTGTGCGCTAGTTTGTTTCCTAGCGTGCGTTATCTGTTATTCTGTCCAGCTTGTGCGACTTCGACTCCTTCTTGATTTATTGTTGTTTTTGCTTCGTTATGTTGTTGTTTTCTTTGATCGACAACTCATCGTCAACTCATCATCAAAACCATTTTATAATTATGTGGAACAGAATATTCCAACAATTTGAGGAAGAGATCAAGAAAGCAACCACTACGATTCGAAAGGTAAATATCATATGATCTTCTATCTAGATTATGATATTGAATTTACCAACAAATTTATTTAGTAAATAAGAAATAATATTTTAATTGCTTATTAATCTTAGTAGTTAATTAATTAGCATGCCTAGATAGGTTTTGTGCTGGTGGATGCTAGGACGTGTGCACGTCTTGATAGCATAGTTATAAGTATATTGGTGGGGCCAGTATACTCGAACACGACTCATACTCGATTCAGTCACACGGTATTCACTCTCGGAGAGTCGATGACGAATCGAAAGGTTGTGATAGTATACATGGACCTTTGACTTGAGGGTTCAGTAGAAGATGTGCCTGTGACGTTTAGTTTGTCATTAGAGTAGTTAGACTCATTTGCTTATTTACTGAGTCGACCTCGAAGTGCGGACTATACGGGCAGGTAGCATTCTTTACTGTACGCCAAGAAAGGATTCTATCTCCTGTTAGTGAGCAGGCGAATGTCCTATACGGTTAATGGCAAATAAGATCATAAGTCTTTGGCCAAAGCATTCTAATATAATCGTATTAGATACACTATTAATCAGTCGGTCTTGATTTGCATTAACACATGTATAGAGTTTAGTCAACAGTAGGGTTTGACTTTACCGTGACCCGAAGACTTGACCGGGACATCTGATGAAGGGTCTATACGTATATAGTATTCACGACAAAATGGTTCTGGAATGATCCCTTCATTCGTTCTCAGTCGGGGTTTACAGTGCGGCCCGCTAGGCTGGCTAAGTGCGGCCCGCACTCATTGGTTCCTCCCAATGCTGGCTGAGACGGACCTACGGAGTCGCGCATCAGGAGCGTTGACGGTTAAATGTGAATTTATTATCTCTCTATTAATATTAGATATTGGATATCTAATTATGATTTATTGGATAAATCAAATAACGGTCTTATGAATTAAAATTAAGTTATCGGGTAATTAATTTAATTCATAAATTATATTTCTTAGAGAAATATATTTGTATTTGATATAATTAATTAATTAGATTAATTCACTAATATAAATACATTTATAATTAAACGGAGTGTATTTAACGAATTCGTTTGACGAACGCCCGGTACACGAACCGAGTGGCTCGGCTCGTTTCTAGGAAACTTCCTCATGAGACCGCCCCACCCATGTGTGCTCTTGGTTGATTGTCATTTTCTTTCATGTGAGGTGGTGGGTCTTTCCATCATGTTCCCACATGATTAGATATAAGAATCTTATTTTTGGTAGAAATAAATATCTCATCATTTCATCTTGAGAATGGTTTTCATGAGATGAAAACCAGCCCACCAGCCCACTGCCGTGAGAATTCTTGAGGGAGAGAGAAAAATTTTTATTTTCAATTTTTGTTCATCTTTGAGGTGATACAAAATCAAGAAAAAGAGAGATATAAATTCCTATAGTAATTCCTAGCCGTGTTCTTGGAGAACGGATTGCTATCGAATTTTTCCGGGCAACTTCTGACGCGTGTGAAGTAGAGGCTTCGTACCTTTCGATGCTTGGAACGAAGGGATTTCGTGTTCGGGACGGAGTTCGTGATCATCATCATTTTTACGAAGATTTATTTCAAAGGCTTCAAGGGTATGATCTTTATCTTCGTATTTATATTTTCGTATATACGTTACTTGATCGATCCTGTTTGGGATTCGTATTTATTTCCGCTTCGTATTTCGTTTTATTTTCGGAATCCCAACAGTGGTATCGGAGCGAGGTCAATGATACCGTATATACGATTATTTGTGCATTTTGAATGCTTATGGTTGATGTTTTTGATTTAGAATCAAGTTTGGTATAATCGTAGATTTTTAAAATTATTCGTTGTAGCATCACGTTTTTGGTAACGAGCCGAAAAACGAAGAAACGGTCTTCTTGGCGGTGGTGCCGCCAAAGATCGCTCGGCCGTCCGCCAGCCGCCGAGCGTGCTCGGCCATGACTCGGCCAGTGGCCGAGAGTGCTCGGCCAGTGGCCGAGAGTGATCGGCCAGATCGCCAAGAGGACTCGCCTGTGCACCCCTCGGTTTTGGCCCGATTTTGAATCGGGCCGCGGCCGGGCCTAAAATCGGATTGTCCGGGACTCCGTTTTAAGTTTATATTTTGTTGTAATTATTTCCCAAAATTTAAATTGGATTTTAATTTGACTAAATTAATATTTGGAATATTTTTTTTAGTTAAGGGAAATAAATTAAACGAAAATATTATTTTGGCCGGATTAATTCGAATGAATATAAATGACGATTATTAGTATTAATTGGATTAATACCATTAAAATTGAATAGATTAATTTTATATTGACTGGATTAATATATTAATTGATTATTTAATTTTAATGCCACTTTATATTAATTGGATTAATATAGTAGAAATTGAATAGATTGATTTATAGATTAATTAGATTAATTTATATTAAAATTAATTGTTTAATTTCGTTGCCATTACATATTGTATGGAATCCTTATGTGATGGTGATATAGCTCGTGGACTTAGTTTTTGATTTGTTCGATTCGATTGGGTTGTAAAGGCCGTTTTAAGCCTATTTATATTTACTAGAAAAATTTGTATAGTATGCAATTTTTCAATGATGTAATTATTATTTTGGGTATGACGAAGACCGAAGACAACCGACCGAGAAGACGAAGATTCGAAGACTGTGTTTTTATTTATTGGGTCATTCGCAGCCCAAGATTACTTAGGAATTAGGGCCATGAGCTATATGTTGGTAGTAACTCGATTCTTGTTTTACTTTTCATTTTGAATGATTGACAAACCAACAAACGCACGTATAAATGAATTAATGTGCAAAGTGTAACATTAATCGCGAAATTCTCCCGACTACAAACACACTAAGTTATAAAGGTTACGAGGTTTCCTACCCTCCGTCAAACTCATGGAAAATTGAAATCTAAACCGGAATATTATTCTTCCGAGTATGTCGGGGTAATATTTTTGGGGAAAGTTGATAAATTCCTAGAGTGCATTAGATGCCTTTGGTTGTGACAAATCAAACCCCTATAAACCGTATGGGTTGCCGGGTAAGATTCAATTGTCAGACTAATAGGAGTTGACGGTTTAAACTTAGATAGTTCAGCGAGCCATAGAAACCGAATGGGTTGAGGGCAAGTGAACTATGGGTAAAAGAAGATCGAATCATCCATTAGATGGGTTGGTATTAGACACCACTTTATAAAGAATAATAGAATAGAAACCGTATGGGTTGCCCTCTATTAAACTTTGTAAAGAAATTGATCACCACTAAGAAGTCGATCTTACCATGTCTTCAGGTTTATAACATGGGAGTGTATAGTTCCGATAAAATTAGTGGGAGCCGAGACAAGAATTATACAAGCCCTTAAATTCTATACTCGGTCATAATTAAACAAGTCACTAATTGAATCTTGTCTAAATCTTTGCAGAAAACGAAACTGAATCTCTCTAAAAATGGCTAAAAACCCACTTGCAAAACTACTTGAAAAGAATCTCCTAACTGGACCCAATTTTGTTGACTGGTTGCGGAATCTGATGATTGTACTCAGTATGGAGTCTCTGGGATACGTCTTGGAGGCGGACATTCCACCGACTCCAATCCGAACTAAGGGTAATCAGGAAGATATTGACGTCCATGAAAAATGAGTCAAGGATGACGTGCTAGTCCGTGGCTTTATGACGGGCTCAATAAATGAGCTGCAGAGAGCGCACGAGAAAATGACTTATGCTAAGCAGATTCTCGCACACTTGACCGAGCTTTATGGAGAAGACAGTAGGACTGCTAGATATGAGATATCGAAGCAGTTGTTCAGTGCTAAGATGAAAGATGGGGCGAAAGTGGGAGACCACGTCCTCAAGATGATCTCTATGATTGAGAGGCTCAAGGTGCTCAACTTTAATATGGATTTATCCCTTCAAATTGTTCTCATCCTTCAATCTCGCCCTGACTCTTTCACGCAGTTTGTAATGAATTTCAACTGTAATAAAATTTCATGCACATTAGCTGGGCTAATGAATAAACTGGTGATGTCGCAGTCTAACATGAAGACTAAACCGAGAGAGGCTGCTCTTGTGATTTCTTCTGGGCCTCGGAGGTCCAAGAACAAGAAGAAAAAGACCTACGAGCAGTACAAACCCAAGAAAGAGGTACAGAAAGGAAAGGGCAAGGCCCAAAAGGTTCAAAAGGTAGGCGGTCCAAAACCTACGGACAAATGCCTTGAATGCGGTGAGCTGGGCCACTGGCGAAGGACTTGTCCTAAGATTAATGGCGCATCAGGTACGGAACTTTTTGTTTTTGAAACAAATTGTTCCGCTACTGTATATTCTGCTTCATGGATTCTGGATTCAGGTGCCACTTCTCACAATTGTACTATGAATCAGGATCTGGAACAAAGTAGAAAACTTGAAGCTGGGAAATAATGATCACTGTCGGAAGCGGACAAAGTGTCGAGGTAACCGATATTGGATCAATCCTACTGGGTTTAGAATCTGGTTTTATTTTGACATTAGATGAAGTACTTGTTTTGCCCAAGGGGCATAAAAACATTGTATCCATTCCAGTCTTGGACCGGAAAGGATTTTGTTTCTTTATTGGAAATGGTAGTTGTAAAATTTATTTTCGAAATAAATTGGTTGGCACAGCTACATTGTTGAATGATTATATCATCTGAACATGCAAAATAAAACAGCAGTGAAAACTATAACTAGGAAACATGGTAGGCAAGATACTAATCAAGCTTTTAAATGGCACCTTAGACTTGGTCATGTTGGTCAGAACAAGGTTCAGAAAATGGAGAAAGATGGATTTTTAAGTGCATTAGGTGTAGAACCCTATCCAGCTTGTGAATCTTGCCTTAGAGGCAAAATGACTAAGTCCCCCTTCACAGGGACTTTTGAAAGGGCTGCCGATAAACTTGGATTGGTACATACCGACGTTTGTGGTGCTCTAAAAGTGGCCCGAGATGGATATCAATATTTCATAACGTTCACAGATGATCATACTAGGTATGGGATTGTGTACTTAATGAAACATAAATCCGAAGCCTTTACTAAATTCAAAGAATTTAAGGCCCTAGTTGAAAATGAGTGGATGTCATATCAAAGCACTTGGTCGGACCGAGGTGGCGAATATATGACCACATAGATTTATGAGTTCCTTAAGGAACATGGAATAGTTTCACAATTGACGCCGCCAGGAACCCCACAGTTAAATGGTGTTTCAGAAAGGAGAAATCGAACTTTGTTGGACATGGTTCGCTCTATGTTAAATTACACTGATTTACCTATTTACCTGTGGGGGTATGCCTTACTAACCGCTGCCTGTATCCTTAATATATGTCCTTCCAAATCCGTTCCTATCACTCTACATGATATGTGGAATGTTAAGAAACCAAGCCTGAATCACATAAGGATTTGGGGATATCCAGCCTATGTCAAGAAGGCTAAGGTGGACAAACTGGAAGCGAGATCCATCAAAGGATGTTTCATTAGATACCCAGAGGACTCGATGGGTTATCTATTCTACATGCCAGAAGACCATAGGGTTGTTGTGGCATTACAAGCGCACTTCCTTGAGGATGAATTCATTCAGGAAGGTGGCTCGGGTAGAAATATCTCTTTGGAAGAGCATAATGAAGGTCCTAAGGAGACATCTGATCAGGGATAAGGAACCAAACCTATTGTAACACAACCTCCACTTCGAAGGTTTGATAAGATGTGTAAGCTGCAACGAGCTATTTATGGGCTGAAGCAAGCTTCTCGGAGTTGGAACCTTCGATTTGACGAAGCAGTCAAGGACTTTGACTTCGTACGAAATGAGGAGGAACCGTGTGTTTACAAAAAGGTCAGTGGGAGCAACATTGCGTTCTTAGTACTATATGTAGATGATATTCTACTTATAGGAAATAACGTAGCAATGCTCAGCACTGTGAAAGCTTGGCTTTTTAAAACATTCTCTATGAAAGACTTGGGAGAAGCTTCCTATATTATAGGGATCCGTCTTTACAGAGATAGACCGCGAAGAATGATAGGACTTTCCCAAGCCCTCTATATAGATAAAATCCTTAGAAGATTCAAGATGGATGAATCTAAAAGAGGGTTCCTTCCCATGCGACATGGAATTCATCTCACCACGAAAATGTGTCCTCAAAGTGAGGAATACAAGAGAGATGAGTAAGGTACCCTATGCCTCGACAGTGGGTAGCCTCATGTACGCTATATTGTGAACGAGACCGGACTTAGCCTATGCTGTGAGTATGGTAAGCCGATTTCAAGCAAACCCGGGTAGGGAACACTGGACTGCCGTAAAGAACATTTTTAAGTACTTAAGAAGAACTAGATATTTGGTTCTTTCTTACGGTGGTGGAGAACTGAGGGTGATTGGATTCACCGATTATGATTTTCAAGGAGACAATGACGACTCTAAGTCGACATCTGGGTATTTGTTTACTCTCAATGGAGGAGCAGTATCTTGGAGAAGCTCCAAGGAAAGCGCATCGATATTCCACCACCAAGCAGTATCTAGCTACCTCGGAGGCTAGCAAAGAAGCATTTTGGATGCGTGTTTATGCAAGAACTTCAAGTGGTGCCTAATGCGGAGCTGCCTATATCACTATTCTGTGATAATGATGGAGCTGTCGCCCAAGCCAAGGAGCCTAGGGCTTACCACAACACCAATCATATAGAGAGAAAATACCACATCGTTTGAGAGATGGTGAAAAAGGATATGTTTCATTGCAAAGAGTAGACTCAGAAGACAATGTCTCTGACCCGCTGACTAAGCCATAATCTCAGGCCGTCTTAGAAAGACATCTGAAGAACATGGGTATTGGATACCATGATGTGTGGCATTGAGTGCAAGTGGGAGATTGTTAGGAATATGCCCTCGAATTCCACTCAGGGGATGAGAGAGTAAGGGCATTGTACTTGTAATTATGGAATAATTAATAAAAAGGCAATACGATTCATTCACTGTTTATTGTATTTCAATTGCATTCTTGACTTGGTAAATATTGAAGTGAAGTCCATGTAAATAAATCAAACATTCCATTCTCGTTATGGGATAAGAGAAAATGCACTGGAACTGTTTAAAATTTATTTACGTAAATTGTTCGCAAGTCAATAAACTTAAAATGGGCATTAAGTTTTAATACGACTTGTATAACTGATGCTAGGACGTGTGCACGTCTTGATAGCATAGTTATAAGTATATTGGTGGGGCCAGTATACTCGAACACGACTCATACTCGATTCATTCACACGGTATTCACTCTCGGAGATTCGATGACGAATCGAAAGGTTGTGATAGTATACGTGGACCTTTGACTTGAGGGTTCAGTAGAAGATGTGCCTGTGACATTTAGTTTGTCATTAGAGTAGTTAGACTCATTTGCTTATTTACTGAGTCGACCTCGAAGTGCGGACTATACGGGCAGGTAGCATTCTTTACTGTACGCCAAGAAAGGATTCTATCTCCTGTTAGTGAGCAGGCGAATGTCATATACGGTTAATGGCAAATAAGATCATAAGTCTTTGGCCAAAGCATTCTGATATAGTCGTATTAGATACACTATTAATCAGTCGGTCTTGATTTGCATTAACACATGTATAGAGTTTAGTCAACAGTAGGGTTTGACTTTACCGTGACCCGAAGACTTGACCAGGACATCTGATGAAGGGTCTATATGTATATAGTATTCACGACAAAATGGTTCTGGAATGATCCCTTCATTCGTTCTCAGTCGGGGTTTACAGTGCGGCCCGCTAGGCTGGCTAAGTGCGGCCCGCACTCATTGGTTCCTCCCAATGCTGGCTGAGACGGACCTACGGAGTCGCGCATCAGGAGCGTTGACGGATAAATGTGAATTTATTATCTCTCTATTAATATTAGATATTGGATATCTAATTATGATTTATTGGATAAATCAAATAACGGTCTTATGAATTAAAATTAAGTTACCGGGTAATTAATTTAATTCATAAATTATATTTCTTAGAGAAATATATTTTTATTTGATATAATTAATTAATTAGATTAATTAATTAATATAAATACATTTATAATTAAACGGAGTGTATTTAACGGATTCGTTTGACGAACGCCCGGTACACGAACCGAGTGGCTCGGCTCGTTTCTAGGAAACTTCCTCATGAGACCGCCCCACCCATGTGTGCTCTTGGTTGATTGTCATTTTCTTTCATGTGAGGTGGTGGGTCTTTCCATCATGTTCCCACATGATTAGATATAAGAATCTTATTTTTGGTAGAAATAAATATCTCATCATTTCATCTTGAGAATGGTTTTCATGAGATGAAAACCAGCCCACCAGCCCACTGCCGTGAGAATTCTTGAGCGAGAGAGAAAAAATTTTATTTTCAATTTTTGTTCATCTTTGAGGTGATACAAAATCAAGAAAAAGAGAGATATAAATTCCTATAGTAATTCCTAGCCGTGTTCTTGGAGAACGGATTGCTATCGAATTTTTCCGGGTAACTTCCGACGCGTGTGAAGTAGAGGCTTCGTACCTTTCGATGCTTGGAACAAAGAGATTTCGTGTTCGGGACGGGGTTCGTGATCATCATCATTTTTACGAAGATTTATTTCAAAGGCTTCAAGGGTATGATCTTTATCTTCGTATTTATATTTTCGTATATACGTTACTTGATCGATCCTGTTTGGGATTCGTATTTATTTCCGCTGCGTATTTCGTTTTATTTTCGGAATCCCAACAGCGGTATGGTGCTCTGGAAATAGGAGCGGCTCCAGGCTCTAATTCGATAGTGAATTACACCTCTCTCTGCGGAGGTAACCCAGGTAGTTCGTCAGGAAATACGTCGGAAAATTCATTCACAACTGGAATCGATGAGAGCTCTATTCCTTCCTCTTTCCTCATGGCATAGCACCAAAGTCCATGACATCCCTGCTTCAGTAATTTCACGGCTTTCATTGCTTTGACCAATTTTCCCGAGCTTCTCGGTCTTCATCCTTGGAATAAGTGTTCAGATCCGTCATCAGCAATGATAGAAATAACTCTCTTTCGGTAATCCAGAATAGCTCCATAACGGTTGAGCCAATCGTCTCCGAGAATTAAATCGTCACCGTAGATGTCAACTACAATAAGATTCGATAGCCAATCTCTCCCTCCTATAGACACTGGAAAATCCCTAGCTTCTAGGGTTCCCACAATTTTCTCTCCGCTCGGTAATCCCACAACATAAGGTTCACAATTATACAAGCACGAGATTTTCAAACGATTAATACAGTTTAAAGATATAAAAGAATGCGTAGCTCCTGAATCGAACAAGACACTAACTGGTTGCAAAAGGATCTGAATTGTACCTGATGCAACAGCTGTGTTTTGATCATCCTTCTTCATCTCGTAAATACGCGGAGGAACGGACCCAGCGCTGGATGCCTCTCTCTTCACAACATTCTGCTGCGGGAAACCGCTCTGCTGCGTCTGGTTTATACTAGTGTCCTTCAGAACCGGTACAGGAGTGCGAGTGCCAAAAGATCTAGTCGCATTCCCACAGAATGTTGCGCGATGTCCTTCCTGTCCACACTCGAAACAGGTCACAGCAGGCGCGAAACAGTCACGTCGAATATGCCCCGCTTTGCCACAGTTATAACATTTCTTCCCTGCGTCTGAAACGGTTGGTGCTGCCCGGAACTTCTTTCCTCCTCGAGAAGGATGCGGAGGCCTCCTGGATGAATGAAAAGAGGACTGGCCCCTGCGAGGCCCACTACTCTTATTCTCCGTGAAGTTGCCAGCCACTCTCTGCTTCTTTGCTTCCGTCGATTTCTCTACTGCTGCCTCCTTCATATCATAGGCCAACGCCTTGTCCTGATACTGTCGTAAAGTGGTACATTCAAATCCGGACATATATTGCTGAATTTCCAGCTTCATTCGCATGTCAAAATGAAAAATCCTCTCTGCCTCGGTCCTGACCAAATGGCGCACATAAGTCAGCTGGTGATTGAAAGTCTTAATCACGTCCGTCACAGATGCTTCTGAATTTTGTGGTGAGAAAAACTCCCGAACTCGGGCCTCTCTAACTGGGCGAGGACAATACTGCGCTTCCATCATTAATTTGAATTCCGTCAAGTCAACATTATGCTCCTCCGGTCGAATGGCCTCCCACCAGTCGAAAGCCTCCCCTGTCAGAAGATACTGGGTGACCGGAACCTTTCTGTCATTGGGACAGTTAATCCCCGCAAAAATCTTTTCTAATTCTTTTAGCCAGTGATCCCAAGAAAGCGTCTCAGCAGAACCGTCAAATTTCGGAGGATGCAATTTGATCACCTCCGTAAGCCATTTATCTCCTCGATTATCCACGTTATGCTGCTGTCCCATCGCCGTCTGCATGCGATCCACAACTTGAGCAAACTGGTTTATCTGGGCAACCACCTGCTGAAGCACTCCCGGCACGTTAGGATCAGCATTATTATTTGCTGATCCCTGTTGTCCCCCGGAATGGGAATCCGTTCGGCTAGCGGTTATTTCTGGGGTAGACACCGAATCTTCTTGTCTCGCGTTTCCACGTCCGCGTCCGCGTCCACGACCACCTCTCAACATACTGTAAACACAAATACTCAATATCCAGGGCAATCTTTCTAAAAGTACATCTATCAATGTTCACAAACATGAATTTAAATAAAACGGTAGTATTTGAGATTTAGGAAACTTACAACCACGGTCCACACGACGATGCTGGATCAGCAGTGATGTTACGAACGACCAATAATCAAATAACGTAAACAGACCCAACTAACCCGACTGCCAAGATATCTATGAATCTTAGCTCCGATACCATATTCTGTAACACCCCGAGATATTCGGAATAATTACAGCGCCGTAAACCCTTTAGGTAAGGATTTACAAGGCTAATTTTAAAAGAAGTGTAAATATAATCCAATCGTACAACTGAAGTTCAAATACAGATTTGATTCAACCGATCAAAAGAGTTAACTTATACAACCATATCGAAATGACCTTATTAAAACAGACGTACTCGAGTACTAAATGAACCAAGAAGACAAATCACAATAACAATAAACATCAACCACATCACTGAGCCATTTCATCGTCCTGTCGGAACTCTAGTTGCTTCCCCGCTCCTCGGCTACCTGAACATCAAAACAATGTCCACCCCCGAAGGGGTTAGCAAAACAATGCTAGTACAAGTATCATAATACATAAATCATCAATACATCATAAACAAGCAAAACGGACTTCCGTCACCGGAATCCAACGATGCGAATCCTCACGATTCCATCAATATAGTACAGGTAATCCAAATGATCCAAGACTTGGTATAGATCCCCATGATGATCCCATCGACCAACGCATGGTGGAAAACCCGTCCAGCCGATCCGGCCTCGGATAGATCCCCATGATGATCCCGTCGGACCAACGCATGGTGGACATTCGATCCAGCGCCCTCAGCATAGATCCTCATGATCCCCTCGGATCATTTATACCATAAATCAATCAATTATGCATACATATATGCATTTCAATATGTTCATCGATACGAACAAATAACAACGAATATAACGAGAAATTACAGAAATACATCTCATATTCAACAACATGAACAAAACCACAAGCATGATCAAAGTTTCAATATAAATCGAACTCGACATATGATACTTGCCTCGGAAATGGCAAGAAAGGAAATACTCCAACAAATGACACGCGTCCGTATGCCACCGCCCCTCGATCGTCCCCTATGCAAGGCTCGGACCTAAGAAATAATAAAGAATTCCTCTCAAGTCGTACGAACGTCTAATAATCCGGTTTACGACCGCAAGCTCTAAAAATGCATTCTGCCTGAACTACTTAGCGCGCGCTACGTACTATACGTAACGTGCGCTAAGCCTGCCCGTTAACGTACGCAAATGACAAGGTTTAGCGTGCGCTAGCTGTGTACTGACAGTCTTCTCTGAACAGCCGACTGCCCTGCCTGATGATATAACGTACGTTACGTATCCAACGTAGCGCACGTTACTCGTTCCCGATAGCGCACGTTAATATATACATCTTAGCGTGCGCTAATCGTGCATGGCAGTCACTACTGGGTAAAACTTGAGCTAAAAGTGATGAAAACTCATGAAATCCTCAGTGTTAATACAAGCCATCTCAGTGAATATCATGCTCATACGGTTTGTTACTGATTAAACGACTACAAGATATAAGGGTACGTATAATCATCACAACACCATAATTCATCTTTGATCTTCAAGAAACATCCTAAGTCCAATCCATTTCATGTCCCAAACGTATGATTCTATCATGTCAAAACATAAGAACTTGATGTTCTCCCCATACCGGTCATAAACAGTTTTGAAGATACATGAATACGTTTAGGAGCCCAACCCTAAAAAGGTTCAAAGGTTTATACGATGAATAAGTGCCGAAACGTCGAAAGTATCCTTCTAACACATGATGATCGACTATTAACGAATCTAACTGACTAGATAAGCATAATCAAACGTCCTTAGAACACTACTAATATTGGTGAAGAATCACCTACCTCAAAGTAGTGAAGAACAAGGAGGAAATCGAAGCAATCCAACGTCGAAGGCTTGAACACCAATCCTCAATGATCTACAATCTTCAACACGAGCTAGGATGCTGATGGGAAGTGTTTAGGATGTAGAGAGTAATACTCTAAGTATAAGGATTCGGATGTTGGAGAGAAAAGACTGAAAATACAAAAAGGATGTTGTCCTATTTATAGAAAATGGTTATTAGCGCGCGCTAGTCCATACTCGTAGCGTGCGCTAACGTCTTACTGACTTCACTGTACTCAGCACTTAGCGTGCGCTATTCACATGCCAGTAGCGTGCGCTAAGGCATTGACTTGGCTTTTCCCGAAAGCCGTCCAGGTTCATCCCGACACAATCCGACCAAGATCCCCGGTCTGATCTCACCTACCACATGTCTCAATCATATTGACCACGTATAGCGTGCGCTAATGATCCTTTGTAGCGTGCGCTATGGATCCATGTTAGCGTACGCTACACATAGCCGATAGCGTGCGCTACATGCGCAGAATCACAATTTTATATCACATTCATGAAATCATACGCTCAACAACACCGGACTATGAGATACGGAGAATAATACTCAGATTAAAGTGCAACAATTACAATATCACAAGTTCCCAAATACACATCAGAAATCTCGGGTATTACACATTTGGCTCTCGACCTGGACCTGATTCTCTAGCTCGCGTTTTGACCTGGATAGGTCTTCAAAATGCCTGACTCAACCTAGCTCTCGACGGGTTTCTACAGATATTCAAGTTCGAACCAGACATTTTAGCTGAAGATATTTGTTTGCATCGGTAGGTAAAAATTTGTTTGTGTGGCTAAAATTTATTCTTTCTTGTACTGTTGGTTATATTCGGGATTTGGCCACCCGATAATATTGCTATGTACGTGATTAGCACCCCCATGATGTTTGATCTAATACAACATATCTGCTTATTTATATATTTGAAAGTACTTAATATAAAAAATAAGCTTACAATCAGAAGAAAAATATATAAATGATTTTCCTTTTATTTATCTTTTTCATTTTAATGTAAATTACCCAAATATTCATCTGAATGAAAAAATAATCTTCAAAAAATATAAATATAAATTTTTATAATCTAAAACTGGCAAATAAATATGAGAAACTATAAAATAAATTCTATTAAATATGACTTTCTCAAAGTACAATTAAATTTTTGAAAATACAAATAAATTCTAAAAGTACAAAAAAGAATCTAAGAATAATAATCAGTTAAATAATTTCAAAAAATTATCAAATAGAATAAATCTCAAACGATCAAAAATAAATAATAAAAACTAAATAAATTTTAAAATTATAAATATTGTACAAATAAATCTAAAAAATATAGATAAATACTGAGAAATATAAATAGACACCATATCCTCGCAACACTGACATGTTTATCAAACTATAAATAAAATACAAATCATTCGTATCAATTTGTACTAATATAAATAAATGAGAATCAAGTTTTAATGTCAAATCATAAAATCAACAAGTTATATACCCTCATTCATAAAAATAAAAAGTATCGATACCAATTTTGTTAAAAAGACTAAAGTATCCTTACTTTCCACGAGCAGTGATTGTGTCAACGCCGTGTGCAGTGATCATGAACTTGAACACTGTTGGGAAAACATAAACCCTGTATCGAAACAGTCGGGATAATCAATCCCTGTATCAAATTGTGTTGATAAGAGGTTTTGACATATATGCCAATCCTCAATACAGTAAGGAAACTGTATCATAGAGTTGAAGCATCAACCTGTATCGAAGACCTGTCTCGAATCCAGCACATAGTGGAACCTTTCAAATCTGAAAGAAGTCTTATAAAGACCAAGTATGGAAACTGTCTCGAATCACCTATACAGTGATTTTCCATACAGCCCTCAACAGGACAAAGAAGGAATCTTCAGAAGTCAAGTCCCGTTGATGAAGAAGTATTTAAATACTCAAGGATAAAGTATTTAAATACTGTCAGTCAACAGATCTTCAAAATCCCGCAAATTCCGGATCGTGCTTTTCATCCCGTTGGAACGGAATCTTGCTCAACGGATTTATCTCAACGGATATATTTTCCAGAAGACTATATATATCTCATCAAGGCATTGAAGATCAGTTACCTAATTCACCCAAGTAACAAAGCTATCAATATATTCATCAGAGCAAAACATATCTCCAAAGCTTACTGCAACTCGGATCTAAGAGATATACAGTGCTCAACATCTTGAACAACACTTCATCAGCTAGAAGTTCATAAAGTCAAAGCTGTTGTTCATACCCTGTTCTATACTTTGAACAAACCAAGATCAGCCCTGTGTGGACTGAGTAATCGTTGCTTTTCTAGAACTGTGTGAAGGAATTGCATCGAAGAAGACGAAGCTTCTGAACTGTGTGTGAAGAAGCAAGTCAAAGCATTAGCTCAAACCAATCTGTGTGAACGGTTGAAGCTAAGATCTTTATATCAATCTGTGTGAACGATATATTGATTGTGTGTTGTTATAATTACGTAGTTGTGTACGTAGTAATTATAATAAACTTTTTACTCCTGTGTGGAGGACCAGTGGACGTAGAGGAGTTTACCTCGAACCACTTTAAATATTGTGTTATTTACCTTCTGCCTTACTTGTTTTAATTACTGTGATTATTTAAGTATACACTGAACATCGAGTTGTTGTATCCACAACAACTTACTGTATCTAAGACTTCCGCTACGCACTCAGATTTAAAATCAGTACAGTTTGTTGTTTAAACTACTTCCCAAGTTGTATCCAGTATACTTAGTGGCCAACAAACACAACGGATATCCACGATCGCACATCATCGTGTGCAGCGATCTTGTTGTTGCCATTATCGCTGCACACAATCGTGTGTGCGATCCTGTCCTTGCCATGATCGCTGCACACAATCGATGGGTTTGTGTTTCTATTAATTTTAAGAGTATTGTTGTCTTTGATATCATTAACTTCTACTTTTATATTTGAGGCTATATAATTTGTATCTTTCGTGGATTGGTATTTAAATAGATAGGATTGTGTGAATAAATCATCTACTACAAAAAAATATAAATAAGTAATGAAGAAATACAAAAAATATAAAAATATGTAAAAGTTATAACAAAAATAAAATTAATTCTCGAATGTACAAGTAAATACTAAAAATCCGAATGTAATGCTGATTTTATATATCAACATGTTGATATCAAAAGAGATGAAATCACAGTCCTTCATCCGTTTTATTATTATTACAACATGTTGATTATTATACTATTCATATACTCTCATTTGATCATCTTTTGTGATTTATACATATGAAAAAAATAGTCATGTGAAATCTTGTTAAATTCATCTCGAAATATACTTTCAAAATATCAACTTCTCATTATTTTAAAAATAAAGAATTAAAGATATTAATAATCTAAATTATGTATCGACAAGCATAAAAGTTTAAATATTGTAATTATAAGAGAACGTAGATAGTATTTATTAATGTGCAAATATCTAGTATCTATAATAAAAACAAAAAGTATAGATGCTCTACTCTTCGATAAAGTAATGCATTAATATACTGAAAAATTGATAGTATTATCTTCCATTAAAAGTTACTACAATATAAATTACACAAATTCAAAAGTACTATAGGAGTTGTCCGAACCCGATTGGAAAAGTCTTTGCTGTTTATTTTTTGGTATATTTAAAATTATAGCGATATATTTTATGTATGTCCTCGTCCTCCTAAGAGCCAATCCCGATCCCCCCGCTTTTTTGATCACACATAGCTACAAAATGTTCATAAGCCGCATAATTCCGGAGATATCGCTCTCGGTCGTCTTGAAAATAAATATCATAATGGTCGTAGGTGTCAGTGTTGTTGAGATTGTTTGGATCCATAGTTGAAAGAAAATTGAGTGTTATTGAAGTAGAAATTAAATTGAAAGAGTGTGAAAAACAGTAGAATAAGAAGGTATTTATAGAATTTTTAAGATGTATAAATTAAATTTTGGGGGTATTAAATATAAAAAATACAAAAAAAATGGTAACATAAACGTTACCCAACATTCGGATTTTTTTGGAAATAAAAAATCTACTGCGTGGGCTGATCATCATAACGGGAGCACCAATGGCGCCACTCACGATACGGTGTGCCATCGTTTTTTTTGAGGTGGTGGGTTAACACGAGGGTACTTGGCACAAAAACAGAGAAGCTCAAGTCAGCTAAAAAAAAACTCGAGATCGGGGATATTTTAATATAGTTAGAAAGTTTAACTCTTAATTGTCAGCAAAATTAAAATTCAACCTTCTATTTAGCATCGAAATATTAATACCGAAATTCATTTCGATACGTTTTTAGGTCAGCAAAATTAAAATTCAACCTTCTATTTAGCATCGAAATATTAATACCGAAATTCATTTCGATACGTTTTTAGGTGAGATCAATAAGTCATTTATTGTATATTTTATCCTATTGTCTTTTGTGTATAATGTATTTTGATGTGAGGCTGCGCGTAATAACCTCTCTTGTTTGAGCCGTTCGCCGAGAAGTAAATGCCAAATTAGGTAAGTCCTGTGGATTAAAGCGTGACAGTTCACGGGTATGATATTGAGTTTTTCGTATCATATACTTTCTTTTGTATTTTCACTCAATATGTTGTTGTCACTGTTTTAGTCTTCACTAAAGCAAATTTCTCCCTACCGTAATAAGTAGGAGCATAGTCTGCGTATATTTTCCCTCCACAGATCCTGCTTTGAGCGGAACATACTGGGTATGTTTGTTTTGATTTGATTTTTTTGGTAGAATAAATTCTCAAGTCCACGATTTCAGTTCTGCCTTGGGGTTGCAATCCGACGGCCCTCATGTTCACCTCATCCCCACCCACCCCTCAACCCCACCACCGTCAGGTTAGGTCTGGCCTCAAAGCTCGGTAGGTTTTAAATCATTAAAAAATGAACCCCGAATCTTTTCATTAAAAATACATATTCTGAGTGTAAGAGTAGTTTGTTTGGGCTTTTAATTACATTAAGGCTTACATCCGAATCGCTAAGAGGCCGTGACTGTTTGTGAAAAAAATATGAATTCTCTTAATGGTTACAATAACCTCTTAACCATTAAGATCCATACCCTCTCTCAACCATTAAGAGTAAATAATTTCCAGATTTACCTCCTCTTAAATTAAGAATTATTATTCATAATTATTATTTTTTTTAAATGAATTTAAATAAAAAAATATTAGACATAATTATTATTATAATTTTCTAATGAATTAAATTAAAAAATATTATACACAATTATTATTATTATTATTATTATTATTATTATTATTTTAAATGAATTAAATTAAAAAATATTATGCATAATTATTATTATTATTTCAAATGAATTAAATTTAAAAATATTATACATAATAATAATAATTATTATTATTATTATTATTATTTTAAATGAATTAAATTTAAAAATATTATACATAATAATAATAATTATTATTATTATTATTTTAAATGAATTAAATTTAAAAATGTTATACACAATTATTTATAAAAATTAGGGTTTTTATTTATAAAAATGAGAGTTTTGGTACGCAAGGGGAGGAAAAATGGGATTTTTAATCGCTACTTTTATACAGAAGGGTAAAATGGTAATTTGTTACCATTCAGAGTTACCATTCAGAACAGTTACCAAACAACCAAATTTCATTCTGCACTCAACCATACAGAGCCTCTCAATCATTCTGGCCTCTCAACCATTCTGGCCTCTCAACCATTCTGCACTAAATCATTTAGCAACTGCCAAACAGCCCCTAAGGTATAATGTCTCATTGAATACTTCAAAAATAAATTAAATAATTATTCTCTTCATTCTGCTCAAAAATTTATATTTTTGTCAAAAAATTATTCCTTTAGGGCTCATTTGCTAAGTTGTCTGGGATAAAACTTGTTGGGATAACAAATACCCGGTATCAAAACTGTTGGGATAAACAATCCCTGTATCGATCGTGTTAACAGAATGTTTTGACAATATGCCAAATCATGCATACCACTAATAGCTGTATCGAAAAGCTGATCAAAGGTATTAACCTGTATCGAAAACTTCTCGTAGTCCCAAAATACAGTGAATCTATCATACATCAAAGAGTCCCGCAAAGCTAAGTATGGAAGCTGTCTCAAAACATCAATACAGCAATCCTTCCATACAGCCCTCAAACAGGACAAGAAGGAATCTTCAGTATTCGCTAGAAGTCAAGTCCCGTTTGATAAAGAAGTGTTTAAATACTAAAGGATAAAGTATTTAAATACCGTAAGTCATCAGATGATCTTAAAATCCCGCAATATCCGGATCTCAGTCTATTCAAGTCAACTATCAAGTTGTCACAGAATCTTGCTCAACGGATCTATTTCAACGAATATATTTCAAAGGCTATATATATCATTATATCTCCAGAGTTTGAAGATCGCAGACTCCCGCAACTACAACCAACAAGTGCTTACACGAATATTCAGAGCAAAACATATCTCCCAAAGCATTCTGCTATTCTGAAAGAAGAGATATACAGTGCTCAAACCGTGAACAACACATCATCAGCTATAAGCTCAGAAAGTCAAAGTTGTTGTTCATATATTGTTCTACCCTTGAACAAAACCCATCAGCCCTGTGTGGACTGAGAATCCTTGCTATTCCTGAACTGTGTGTGACGGACTTGCATTGAAGAAGACGAAGCTTCAGAACTGTGTGTGAAGAAGCCAGTCACGTGTTAGCTCAAACCAATATGTGTGAACGGTTGAAGGCTAAGATCATTATACCAATCAGTGTGAACGATATATTGGTTAGGTTTGGTTATAATTACGTAGTTGTGTACGCAGTAATTATAATAAACTCTTACTCATGTGTGGAGGACCAGTGGACGTAGAGGGGTTTACCTCGAACCACTTTAAATATTGTGTTATTTACCTTCTGCCTTTATTGTTTTATTAATTGTGATTATTTAAGTATACACTACACACCTAGTTGTTGTATCCTCAGCAACTTACTGTATTAAAGACTTCCGCTACGCACTCAGATTTGAAAACCTTACAGCCTGTTGTTTCAAACACTTTCCAAGCTGTATCCTGTATACTAAGTGGCCAACAAGTGGTATCAGAGCGGTTGATTCTAAAAAGAATCAGTCGTAATTTTAACTGAATCAGATCCAAAATCACTTATTTTTATAAAACAGTCTTTTTCATTCCTACATTCTCATATGGATACATCAATGATCAATAAACTTCTTATGTTCTCTATTAATGAGTTTGATGATTGGAGAATCAGGATGGAGGCTCATCTTGCAGCAATGCACGAAGAGATGATTTTTGTTATACAGGATGGCCCCATAAAGATAATGAAGGTAAATTCGGCCGCAAGAATTGAAGGCCAGGCTCATGCTGAGATGCTCGAGAAAGAGCGCGAACAATGGACTTCTGACGAAATAAAGCGCGCCAACCTCGACAATGTTGCTAAGAACGCGTTATTTATCACTCTTGATAAAGGCACGTTCTCAAAGGTAAAAAGCTGCAAAACAACCGAGGAAATCTAGGATAAACTCAAGTTAATTTGTGAGGGAACTGAGCTCTCAAAAGAAAACAAGATTTCAAAATTAACTCAGCAATTTGAATCTTTTGAAATGAAACCAACTGAAACATTTGAGGAACTTGACCTCAGATTCACTGGAATTGTTGGTGAACTTGAAGCTTTGGGCAAAATTTATACTCAAAAGGAGAAAAACCTAAAGATTTTCAGATCTCTCCCTGCCCGATGGGACATTAAGACCACAACTATGCGTGTGTCGTGTAATCTTAGTGAAATATCTACTTTTGATCTCTTTTCTGACCTCAAAGCATTTGAGTACGATAGAGACAGGAGAGAAAAAGATGAAGAATCTCCCACTAGGACTACAACCTTAGCCGTTGTATCCAACCGACGACACAGCATGCCCAGCCCATCAAAGCCTAATCATAAGAATGTTGACAGCGGCGACGACATCCTATCGCAAGACGAAAT
This sequence comes from Orobanche coerulescens, assembly GCA_033398695.1. Lineage (NCBI taxonomy): Eukaryota > Viridiplantae > Streptophyta > Magnoliopsida > Lamiales > Orobanchaceae > Orobanche > Orobanche coerulescens. The sequence goes on along the minus strand of CM065807.1, from coordinate 8,017,550 downwards.
GGCGCTCCTCATGCACAAGTTCAAAAAGTTCATCAAGCAGTCTGGAAAGACTCCCTATAGGCCCAAGCTTGTTCACAAGGTAAGTACTGAAACCTCCTCTGGCGACGCTAACCTGTGCTATAATTGCAGGAACAGGACCTTATGCAAACAAATGTCCTCATCCTAAAGTTCAAAGGTTGCCGGAAGCCGAGCAACAAAAGAGGGATGAACGAAGATGTGCTTGGAAAAACAAGCTCAAGGCCCTGATAAGAGAATCAGAAGCCTCCCCCCCACCATCCAAATTCGAAGAATGTCTTCAGGTAGTCACTGACAGTGACTCATCTGACGATGAATTCTAAGATAAGGCGTATATGTGCTTTATAGCAAAGGACATTCCGGAAGAAGAAGATAGTGATGATGAGGTAAGCTCAACCTCAATTATTCCAGTAAATGCATCGCATACTTTCGAAAACATGATGAATGAATTTAAGAATATTCAAAAAGCCCATGAGACTTTGAAAAATGAAAACATTCAGCTTCAACTTTCCAACATAGAGCTGAAAGAAGAAAACGACTTGCTGAAAATAAACTATGAAAATATGTCAATTGATTGTGAAAACAGCAAGGTCGAGCATGAAAAACTCGTGGAGAGCAATCATCAACTTGCTCATGAACTAAGTGAGACTAAGTCTCAAAATGGAAGCTAGACAAATGATTTTGTTCTACTTCAAGCCAAATTTAATACTCTCGAAAAGCGAGAAGGCGAACTTGAGACTATTCTGAAATCTTTCGAGAAATCATCTAAAAGAATGGAAGAAATTCTAAGCACTGGGCAACATGCTCATGATAAAAGTGGCTTAGGATAGAACTCATTTTCCAACAAAGGGATACAACTCATTTTCCTGTATCGGAAGAAACTCCAAGTCCTATGAAGGAACCTGCTGCACCGCGAAAAGCAAAGGCTGCCATTCCGCCCCCGCAATCCTATTCGAGACAGAGGAATCATAATCCATTCCAACTTGTAAGGCGCACGCAACAGCATGCTCCCCGAGCATATCAACAGCGCCAACAGCCGTTCAGAAAGAAGGCTGTATCCAAATATCAAAGGCCCGCATGGCAGTACTTTCAGTACGGCACGCCTATGTACTGGATACAAGAGCCTCATTATCCATCAAGAAAGCAGGTGTCCGCACAGCATCGACAACAGCTTTGGGAGTCTAACTGGAAACCAAGAAGACAAGTTGTAAGACCAAAGAAAATGGCTCCACCTCCGAGATGGCATAAGTACTGGATTAATAATAATAACCCTGATTTTTACATGCATAATGATTATCACGGCTACAGTAACTACGTTCATGCCCCATGTAGATACCGCAAAACTGTACCTAATGTAACCTACAGTAAGCCAATTGTTGTCAGGAAAATTTGGGTACCAAAAGGCACTAACATCCATGGACCCAACAATCAAAGGGGACCTAAATCTACCTAATTTGTTTGCTAAAGGACATCTTGGAGAAGGACATATGGTACTTCAACAGCGGAAGCTCCCAGCACATGACAGGAGATAGAAGCAAGCTATTAGATTTCGTAGAAGGTCGCGGTCTAAAAGTGCGCTTCGGTGATAAATCTAAAGGAAGAACAAGAGGAAAAGGAAACCTTCTTGTCGGAAAATTCAAAGTCACCGATGTAGCTTATCTTGAAGGCTTACAGTACAATCTACTTAGTATTAGCCAGTTCTGTGACAAACAGTTCTCGGTGAAATTCTATATAGATCACTGTAGAGTCAAGAACATCCTAACCAAAGAAGTTGTGCTCACAGCAAGCAGATCAGGTAATATGTATATTGCTGACTGGATGCCTACGAGCTCCACAATTCCTTGTTTTGTTTCCAAAGGCACTGCAGATCTAAGCTGGTTATAGCACAAGAGGATGTCACACATCAACTTCAAGACGATCAACAAGCTCTCAAGACAGGGATTGGTTAGAGGATTGCCGAATGTGTCATTCCAAAAAGACAGTGTCTGTGGATCATGTCAAAAAGGCAAGCAAATCAAGTCCACCCTGAAGAGCAAATCCTACCTTTCAACCCACATAATTCTGGAAATGCTACATATGGATCTCTATGGTCCTGTAGACCCGGTAAGTTTGGGAGATAAGAAATAATGTCTCGTTATTGTTGATGATTATTCCAGGTATGCTTGGACAATATTCTTAAGCAAGAAGAAGGAAAAAACATCAAAGCTGCCCGAGCACCTGAGAAAGCTTCAAAATGAAAAAGGGTCGAGTATCGTGTCCATTCGTTCCGACAGAGGGATAGAATTCACTAACCACTTTATAGAGCAATACTGTTCGGAAAATGGGATACAACACAAATATTCAGCTGCCCGTACACCTCAACAAAATGGTGTTGCCGAGTGAAAGAATAGGACGCTGAAGGAAGCAACAAGGACAATGATTGCCGCAAGCAAGTTGCCACAGCGTTTCTGGGGCGAAGCAACCAATACAGCGTGATACACCCAAAACCGCTGTATCGTCAACAAGCACCACAACAAAACAGCATACGAGGTATGAAACAACAAAACTACATTTGTTTCGTATTTTCACATATTTGGATACAGGTGTTGCGTGTTGAACAACGGTAAGGATCAACTTAGAACCTTTGATGAGAAATCGGATGAAGGGATATTTGTAGGATATTCCTCTATTAGTAAAGCTTACAGGATCATCAATAAAAGGAAGCTAACAATTGAGGAATCATTTCATGTAGTGTTCGATGAACCTCACCATGATCCTACAGGAGTAGATGGCCTTTCTCAGAACATCCAACTATAACACACCAATTCACAACTGGGATAATACACGCCGTAGAACCCTCGTGAGGTCTACCAGGCTAACACATGACATATAAACCACAATGTAGTCCCGAATAATGCACTCAAAAGTAAATAAGTCCGTGGCCTCGGCCAAAATATTTTTAACGTAATACATGAACAGAGGTTAAATACCAATTTATTGCCCACGCAGGGGACTTAAACCAAGTCTCAAAACAGACAGTCTAACTTCAATACTCGACAATGCAATGACAAAACATAAAAATGCAGACTCGAGCCACATCATCAAGCCAGCCCATCCTTCGCGTGCGTGTCCCGTGCCTGCCCCTCAGCCTTCCCGGTACCTGAAATGCATAAGACGCATTTCCCCCATTTAAGGGGTTAGCATTCGAATAACTAGTGCAAGTACATAATTACACAACATTATATACATACACGATTCAATGCAAATAAATCGCTAGGAAAGTCATTTTGAAAACCAATATTCCGGAATATCACATTAACACCAAAACAGTATAATAACAGGTTTCCCACATCACATTTATCCACGCTTGGTAACTCGCGACCGTACCCATTAGTATCGGTCCCCGGAGGTCCCGTCGGTATCCCCAGGGGAGAAACCACTTCCACGGCCGTACCCATTAGTATCGGCCCCCAGAGGTCCCGTCGAACCGTCCCCAGTGGAAGAACATCAACACACGCACCCAAGTCCACTTCGTGGCCGTACCCATTAGTATCGGCCCCGGAGGCCACACGCCATCCCAGTGGAAGAGAAACAATCACATTCGTTCAATAAAACCATTTACATCATTCGCATCAAAATCATACGCACATAACGGAATGTAATACATGTACTTGCCTTGAATTATTGACGCAACGAACGGAAAGGAAAGTCACCGATGAACGCTAGGAACCAATGAAACCGAACCTAACGATTCGAAGAATACAATCACAACCATTTCTAAATGAATACGGAATTGGAATACACCCGAAAACCCGCCTACGATTCATGTATATTCGTATATAAACAACGAGGGCGGATCACAACCAAACCCTCTCGATTCCGTAAAAATCACGAAATATACCATGAATCCGTAGGGAAACTAAGAATATCAACAAGATTAATCATATTCATCATGAATTAATCAACAAAACGGAACGAATCGGACAAAAACACGAAAACCCCCAATTTTACCAAAAGTAGGGTTCTAAAGATCTAACCTTGATTCGCTGGATCAAGGGATGATATCGGACGGATTATTGATGATATAACCTCAAGAACTCCATGGATATGTTGTTAAATAACATGGCTTCAAGCTTAGAATACGCCCAGCTGCGGAAGAGGAGAAGAAGAAGGTGAAAAATGGCAAGAAAAACGTCTGCAGGGCCTTTTATAGGTTGATCGCTGCCGACACGGCCCGTGCCGATCGGCACGGTCGTGTCGCATACCTGGCCGACAGGACTCGACCGTGTCCTCGCTTGACACGGCCGCGGGCGCCGAGGGCCTCCCGATAGCGACCCGTCCGACAAATGACTTCGGCATGACTCGGCCGTGTCCTGGAACACGGTCGGGCGTGTCGGCGATCGTTCGAGCTTATCCTAAGAGTACGGCACGGGCCGTGTCGGATGACACGGCCGAGTTCGGTCGGCGAAACTTCGCATTTCGGACGAGTACGGCACGGGCCGTGTCGGACGACACGACCGAGTCCGGCAGCGGATCGCCAAAATCAAACGACCATAACTCTCTCGTCCGGACTCCGATTGACTCACCGTTTGAACCATTGGAAAGCTAACTCGATGCTATATAATATTGCAAAGATTTAGAATTTTTGGAGTTACCAAAAATTAATGGTGATCTAATAAAGTCGAACTCATATGAGGAAAGTTGAAACAATAAACAATAACGAGATTATAGTTCAACAGATGACAGGAAGGACATACTGAAAGATACACGGGGGTCACTATGACCGAGAAATATACCAAAAATGAACATACAAGGGAAAGAAAAATACCGGATATTACATTATCTCCCCCTAAAAATAAGTTTCGTCCCGAAACTTACAACACGAATAACTCGGGGTATCTCGACCTCATACTCTCCTCCGTTTCCCACGTGGCTTCCTCGGATCCATGCCCGACCACTGCACTTTGACCAAAGGAATGGTTTGGTGCCTGAGTTGCTTCACTCGACACTCTAAGATCTGAATCGGCCTCTCCTCGAAGGTAATGTCGGGCCCCAACTCGATCTCTCCAAAATCAATAATATGGCTAGGGTCCGATACGTACTTCCTAAGCTGGGAAACATGAAATACGTTATGCACGTGGCTCAGGGACGGCGGCAAGCCTAACCGATACGCAAGCTCTCCAACTCTATCTAAAATCTCAAACGGCCCGATATATCTCGGACTAAGTTTACCCTTCCGACCGAAGCGGTAAACTCCCCGTGTCGGCGACACCTTAAGCAAGACGTGATCTCCCACCTCAAACTCCAACGGTCGGCGACATGTATCGGCATAAGACTTATGCCGACTCTGGGCCGTCAGCAATCTACCACGAATCAAGGTAACCTTCTCCCTCGTCTCAACTATCATGTCGGGCTCGGTACCGATTAGCTCAGACGTATCATCCCAACACAACGGCGATCTGCACCTCCTCCCATACAACGCTTAGAATGGTGCCATTTTGATCGAGGCATGCCAACTATTGTTGTACGTGAACTCGATCAACGGCAAGTGTGTCTCCCAATCATCCTTCCAATCTAAAGCACAGGCTCGTAACATATCCTCTAGCATCTGTATCGTCCGCTCAGACTGTCCGTCTGTCTGAGGGTGGTAGGATGTACTAAGTCTCAACTCGGTTCCCAAAGCTCTATGAACGGCCTGCCAAAAATGTGATATGAACCGGCCATCACGATCCGAAAAAATACTCTTAGGGGTCCCATGCAATCTCACTATTTCCGCAACAAACACTCGTGCAAGCCTCTCCGGCCCCCAAGTGTCCTTAATACTTAGAAAATGAGCTGATTTGGTTAGTCGATCAACAACGACCCAAATCATGTTCATTCCCGTCCGAGTCTTAGGCATACCGGTAATGAAATCCATAGAAATGTCCTCCCATTTCCACTCCGGAATAGGAAGTGGTCGTAACAGCCCCGCGGGTCGCAGATGCTCGATATTAACTCCGACAGTCGACACCTCGACACAAACTCACTAACGTCTGTCTTCAAATTACTCCACCAGTAGTTGCTCCTCACATCCTTGTACATTTTACTCGTACCAGGATGTATGGAGTAAGGTGTAGCATGAGCTTCACTCAAGATTTTCTGTCTCAGCTCAATATCACTCGGTACACAAAGTCTGCCGCGAAACCTCAAAACTCCATCATCGTGAACCACAAATCCAGGGGCTTTCCCCTTCCTCACATCCTCCCTCAACTGGACCAAAAACGGATCATCATACTGCTTCGCCTTGATATCATCAGTCAAGGACGAAGTGATCTCTAACGTACATAACTGACCCTGAATCCCCTGAACCCAAACCTCGATATCCTGACAAATAAAATCCCGCTGGATCCTACTCTGTGGTGTAAGTACCTCTAACATCTGCAACGCCATCGGCTTCCGTCTCAACGCATCAGCCACTACGTTAGCCTTAACCGGATGGTAAAGTATCTCGAGGTCGTAATCTTTAATTAGTTCCAACCACCTACGCTGTCTCATATTCAATTCTTTCTGACTGAAGATATACTTCAAGCTCTTATGATCCGTAAAAATCTTACAAGACGACCCATAAAGATAATGCCTCCAGATCTTTAAGGCGAAAACGACCGCAGCTAACTCCAAATCGTGCGTGGGATAATTCACCTCGTAAGGTTTCAACTGGCGGGACGCATAAGCAATGACTCTATCTCTCTGCATCAAAACACATCCTAGACCAAGGCCCGAAGCATCACTATACACTACGAAGTCCTCGTTTCCCTGAGGCAATGCTAAAACGGGTGCGGTAGTCAGACGTCTCTTTAACTCGTCAAAGCTGTCCTGCCTGTCTGCAGTCCACTCGAACTTCTGAGTTTGCTGGAGCAACTGAGTGAGTGGTCTAGCGATCTTAGAAAATCCCTCAACGAATCTGCGGTAATAGCCGGCAAGACCCAGAAAACTCCTCACCTCCTTCACATTCTTAGGCGGCTCCCAAGCCATCACTGCCTCTATCTTCTGCGGATCTACTCGAATTCCCTCTGCTGAAATCACATGCCCGAGGAACGTCACTTCCTCGAGCCAAAACTCACACTTAGAGAACTTCGCATACAACTGCTCAGTCCTCAAAGTGTCTAATACAATCCGGAGATGAAAGGCGTGCTCCTCCCGATTCCGTGAATAGATAAGAATATCGTCGATAAAAACGACTACGAATTTGTCTAGATACTCAATGAAAACTTTGTTCATCAACTGCATGAACACTGCTGGGGCATTGGTTAGCCCGAAAGGCATAACCACAAACTCGTAATGGCCATATCTCGTCCGAAAGGCGACTTTTCGGAATATCGACGTCCGAATTCTCAACTGGTAGTAGCCCGATCGCAAATCAATCTTCGAAAAGACTGTCGCCCCCTGCAGCTGATCAAACAAATCGTCAATCCTGGGCAAAGGGTATTTATTTTTGATGGTCAACTTGTTTAATTCTCGAAAATCGATGCATAAACGAAGCGACCCATCTTTCTTCTTAACGAAAAGTACGGGCGCACCCCAAGGCGATGCGCTCGGTCGAATGTACCCTTTATCTAACAATTCTCCCAACTGGTTCTTCAACTCAAACATCTCCGACGGTGCCATACGGTACGGTGCTCGAGAAATAGGGGCTGCATTCGGCTCAAGATCGATAGGAAACTCCACCTCTCGCTGCGGTGGTAACCCCGGTAAGTCGTCTGGGAAAACATCGGGATACTCACCAACAACTGGAATTGACGACATGTCAACTCCACCATCTTCCGCCTTCAGAGCGTAACACCAGTAGCCGACACAACCCTGGTTCAGAAGTTTTATCGCCTTCAAGGCGTTAATCACGCTCCCCGATTTACCCGGCTTACAGCCGACGAGAGTATGCTCGGGGCCATCCTCGGCCACGATCGAGATAGAACGAGTCCGATAGTTCATGATAGCATCGTGACGCTCTAACCAATCGTCCCCGAGGATTAAATCCTCACCCTTGAGGTCGATAACAATGAGGTTCGAGGGCCAGTCTCGGCTCCCGATCCTCACAGGGCAATCCCTAACTTCCCGGTCCCCAACCATGCGATCCCCGCTAGGCGTACTCACCACAAACGGTTCACATTCAAACAAGCAGTTAAAGCCAATACGATTCACACAATCCGACGTAATAAAGGAATGAGTAGCACCCGAATCAAAAAGCACGGAAACTGGATGAGTAAGGATCTGAGTGGTACCTGACGCCACCGGAATGTCCGCCTCCTCTGTGCGCCTCATTTGATACAACCGGGGGTGAACTGAACCCGAACTCGAGGCTGCACGGTGATCCGGCTGACCTCGACCCCTACCACGACCCGAACCCTGCGGAACATGAGTGGTTGGAAAACTGTGATCCTTCTGATCGGTAGTGGTAGTCGGAACTCTAGCGGCCCTGGTGGCCCTCTCACAATGAGCTGCCCTATGTCCGGTCTGTCCGCAAGTAAAGCAATCAACTAACGAAAATGGGCAATCCTTCATAACGTGCTCGGGCTGACTGCAATTAAAACAAACTCTCCCGCCAGGTGCCACAGACTGGACCGAACGGTTACCCTGGGATCCACCGGCCTGATGAAACGGCCTCTTCCCTGGTGTAGGAGCAGAACGAGACTTCGAAAACTGACCACCTTTACCGGCCGAGAACCCGCCGGTAGTCTTCTGCTTCTTAGCTTCCGAAACCGACTCTGATTCCGGGACAGCCATCTCGATCGCCAGAGCGCGATCCTGGTATTCCTTCAAAGTGGCACACATGAGCGGCGCCATACTCTGTCTAATATGCGGCTTCATGCGCATATTGAAGTATCGGATTTTATCAGCCTCCGTTCTCACTTGATCCCTCACGAAGCCCAATGCCGATTGTAAGAAATGATGGCCTGAGAAATAGGCACATCCTGAGGTGTAGCGGTGAAGAACTCCACAATTCTGCGCTCCTTAACTGGCGGTGGGCAATATTCTGCTTCCATAGCAGCCCTGAACTCCTCCCAAGTGGCCCGACGATCTCTGGGCGCAACGGCCTCCCACCACTCCGCAGCTTCTTTATCCAGGAGGTACTGGGCAATATGTACCCTTCTGTCTTCGGGACAAGCTACGGCATCAAAGGTCTGGACAAGCTGAAAGAGCCAATTCTCCCAACCGAGGGAGTCAAGATCCGAGAAACGAGGAGGGTGCATCTTGGACACCGTCTCAAGCCACTTACTAGCTTCCTCTTCAGTGTCGGGGTGGATTCTCGCGTCCACCCCGAGCTATTCGAGCAAGCCGGGCTACTAATCTGGCAAGTACGGCAGAGCCTGTCGGCATTATTACCCGCGGCACCGAGTGAGAGGCCGAGTCCGCAGAGGATCGAGAAAGTGAGCCCTCCTCATTATCGCACCCGAACACGGCCTCGGCCGGCCCCCTAGCCGGTCTACCACGACCTCTCAACATACGAAGGAAAATAAGAAAAGGACAAGATCGAAAGATTCACAATTCACAAAGTTGGTAACACAAGTCACGATTCCGAGCAGCGCAAGAAAACGAATTACAGAGATATAAGAGTTCGAGGAGACTTACAGCCACGGGTCGCACGAAAAGACGGTAGCATGATGATATTAGGCTCAATGACTGACTCTAATGACGCAACTGACAGACCCAAAATTCACCGACAGCCTAGGTATTCAAAACCTAAGCTCCGATACCATAAATGTAACACACCAATTCACAATCGATATTACACGTCGTAGAACCCTCGTGAGGTCTACCAGGCTAACACATGACATATAAACCACAATGTAGTCCCGAATAATGCACTCAAAAGTAAATAAGGCCGTGGCCTCGGCCAAAATATTTTTAACGTAATACATGAACAAAGGTTAAATACCAATTTATTGCCCACGCAGGGACTTAAACCAAGTCTCAAAGCAGACAGTCTAACTTCAATACTCGACAATGCAATGACAAAACATAAAAATGCGGACTGAGCCACATCATCAAGCCACCCATCCTTCGCGTGCGTGTCCCGTGTGCCCCTCGGCCTCTTCCTTGCACTGAAATGCATAAGACGCATTTCCCCCATTTAAGGGGTTAGCATTCGAATAGCTAGTGCAAGTACATAATTACACAACATTATATACATACACGATTCAACGCAAATAAATCGCTAGGAAAGTCATTTTGAAAACCAATATTCCGGAATATCACATTAACACCAAAACAGTATAATAACAGGTTTCCCACATCACATTTATCCACGCTTGGTAACTCGCGACCGTACCCAATAGTATCGGTCCCCAGAGGTCCCGTCAGACCGTCCCCAGGGGAGAAACCACTTCCACGGCCGTACCCATTAGTATCGGCCCCCAGAGGTCCCGTCGAACCGTCCCCAGGTGGAAGAACATCAACACACGCACCCAAGTCCACTTCCGTGGCCGTACCCATTAGTATCGGCCCCCAGAGGCCACACGCCATCCCCAGGTGGAAGAGAAACAATCACATTCGTTCAATAAAACCATTTACATCATTCGCATCAAAATCATACGCACATAACGGAATGTAATACATGTACTTGCCTTGAATTATTGACGACGCAACGAACGGAAAGGAAAGTCACCGATGAACGCTAGGAACCAATGAAACCGAACCTAACGATTCGAAGAATACAATCACAACCATTTCTAAATGAATACGGAATTGGAATACACCCGAAAACCCGCCTACGATTCATGTATATTCGTATATAAACAACAACGAGGGCGGATCACAACCAAACCCTCTCGATTCCGTAAAAATCACGAAATATACCATGAATCCGTAGGGAAACTAAGAATATCAACAAGATTAATCATATTCATCATGAATTAATCAACAAAACGGAACGAATCGGACAAAAACACGAAAACCCCCAATTTTACCAAAAGTAGGGTTCTAAAGATCTAACCTTGATTATTGGATCAAGGGATGATATCGGACGGATTATTGATGATATAACCTCAAGAACTCCATGGATATGTTGTTAAACAACATGGCTTCAAGCTTAGAACACGCCACCGCGAAGAGGAGAAGAAGAAGGTGAAAAATGGCAAGAAAAGCGTCTGCGGGGCCTTTTATAGGGGTTGATCTGCCGCTGACACGGCCCGCGGCCGATCGGCACGGTCGTGTCGCATACCTGGCCGACAGGGACTCGACCGTGTCCTGCTTGACACGGTCGCGGCCGAGGGCCTCCCGATAGCGACCGTCCGACAAATGACTTCGGCATGACTCGGCCGTGTCACGGAACACGGTCGGGCGTGTCAGCGATCGTTCGAGCTTATCCGAAGAGATGCAGCACGGCCGTGTCGGATGACACGGCCGAGTTCGGTCGGCGAAACTTCGGCATTTCCGGACGAGTACGGCACGGGCCGTGTCGGACGACACGACCGAGTCCGGCGATGATCGCCAAAATCAAACGACCATAACTCTCTCGTCCGGACTCCGATTGACTCACCGTTTGAACCATTGGAAAGCTAACTCGATGCTCTATAATATTGCAAAGATTTAGAATTTTTGGAGTTACCAAAAATTAATGGTGATCTAACAAAGTCGAACTCATATGAGGAAAGTTGAAACAATAAACAATAACGAGATTATAGTTCAAGAGATGACAGGAAGGACATACTGAAAGATACACGGGGGTCACTATGACCGAGAAATATACCAAAAATGAACATACAAGGGAAAGAAAAATACCGGATATTACACCAACAACTTTCCATCATAGATCCACCAACTCCTACAGAACCTGTCGTTGACCTAGAAATCAACCCCGCAGCTATAAGAATCGACGTATATGAAGCCGATGCTGTACAAGCTGAAGTCGAAACTACGGCAAATCAAGATACAGTACGGGACCCCGAATTAGAACCCGACCGAAGATGGTTGAGAGATCACCCGCAAGAGCTGATCATTGGAAACATTGATGCTGGTGTTTTTACCCGTAGGAGAATACAAAGTACACAAGGAAATGTACTATGTGTGCAAGAAGAACCCAGTACTGAGATATCACAATTTCCTGAATGGAAATCTCAATTCGAGCTTAGAAGACTTAATATGTGCACTATTGCTGTATTCTTAGCACAGTCCGAACCTGTTTCTACCAAAGAAGCTCTCAACAATTCTCATTGGATAACATCTATGGAAGAAGAGCTTAACGGTTTCGAAAGAAACAATGTATGGTATCTTGTACCCAGACCTACGCATCAATCAGTAATTGGAACCAAATGGGTATTTAGAAACAAGAAGGATCGAAATGGACTCATTATCAGGAATAAATCAAGGCTAGTCGCCCAAGGCTATAGACAAGAAGTGTAACACCCCCGAGATACTCAGAGTATATTACAGCGCCGTGGACCCCTACATGGGACCCACCAGGCTAACACAAGAAAACACCACTCGACTAACCGTCTCGGTTAGCAAGGAAATAAATGTTAACAACAAGAACATAAAACAACACACCCGGTACAGCCGGCATAGTAAATCTCAACCGACAAATATAATAACTTCAACGAAGACCAATCACAATCCGAAAGGAAAAGCCTAGGTACTCGCGAGTACAATCTATAAGTTTACAATTTGGAAAACATCCACATCATAAGAGACAGTAGGAAATAACAAGACTCAATTGCACATGTCAACAACCTTGGCCGACATCCTCGTACCATCCCAGCGCCCGCTCGTATGGCTGAACATAACCTGAAATCCATAACAAGAATTTCCCCGACAACGGGTCCCCAGAGGGGTTAGGAATTACGCTAGTACAAGTAATCAAGGCAAACCAATCGCTTACACATTTCATAGTACATGCACCAATATCATTTCAAAAACCAAAACCAGACATGTCTTTACCGGAAACAAACAGTCACAATTAATTTGCCTAGGACCGGGACGAAGCCACGAATCCCACTCGAGGCCTCTAAGGACCCTCCCGAGCTGGCCACATTCATAAAACAAATCAAGCACCACACGTCACCTAGGACCGGGACGAAGCCATGAATCCCACTCGAGGCCTCTAAGGACCCTCCCGAGCTGGCTAGCGAAACAAACTCATGAATCCAGGACGAAGCCATAGATTCCCTCTGTGATCCCGTCGGACCCTCCCGAGGTGAGCAAATCACACACAATATACATTACCATTTCACGTTAAGCATAAAGGTTTCCAAAAATACTTGCCTTGAATAATTGACGACGCAACGAACGGAAAGGAAAGTCACCGACGAATGCTAGGAACCAACGAAACCGAACCTAACGATTCGAAGAATACAATCACAACCATTTCTAAACGAATACGGAATTTGAATAAACCCGAAAACCCGCCTACGATTCATGTATATTCGTATATAAACAACAACGAGGGCGGACCACAACCAAACCCTCTCGATTCCGTAAAAACCACGAAATATACCATGAATCCGTAGGGAAACTAAGAATACCAACAATATTAATCATATTCATCATGAATTAATCAACAAAACGGAACAAATCGGACAAAAACGCAAAAACCCCCAAATCTACCCAAAAGTATGGTTCTAAAGATCTAACCTTGATTCGCTGGATCGAAGGATGTTATACGATGATTGATCAATGATATAACCTCAAGAACTTCATGGATTTGTTGTTAAACAACATGGCCTCGCCACCCCCGAATCGCCAGCCGCGGACAGAAAAGGAAGGAAGTGAAAAATGAATGAAAATGCGACTGCTCTGTCACATTTATACTGGGCCGGAACTAGCGTGCGCTAGCCTTCCCGGACCAGCGTGCGCTATCGGCCAGTATCGGCCCAGTACCCTCGGCCAGGGCCCGCAAGACCCGGCACCACCGACCAATCCTGCCGACCGTGACCTGTCCGCCCGACCCCCGCTAGCGTGCGCTATGGCCGGAAGCCTGCGCGCGCTAGCCGACCTGTCCAGTAACCTCTGGACTAAACAGCTAGCCCAGGTAACGTACGCTAGTCGGCCGACAGCGTGCGCTACCCCTGCCGGTTAGCGTTCTCCACGACCGACAGTAGCGTGCGCTACCTGCCGATCCTCCCCGAGTCCAGAACCTCAGAACCTCTTTGCCCTGACCCGATAGTGTGCGTCGGCCGGCCGAGTAACGTGCGCTACTCCTGCCGGTTAGCGCACGCAGCCTTCCGGCAGTAGCGCGCGCTTCGCCGGTTCCTGCCGCATCAGCCCGGCCAGTGCCCACAACCGTCCGGCCAGGACCCGCCACCGTCCGACCAGCTGCTCAGCCGTCATGATCCGACGACTCGATTTCCGAAAACGTACGGAACGAACACGACGAAAATCTCGCGGACAACATCAACGACCCGAAATGAAAACATAATGCAATAATTAATCATACGCGACCAAAAAAAGGGTCGAGACAACAAATACAGATACGGATACCCATAACTTTGGGTAAATTACAAAATGGCCCAAAATGCCCGAAAATCACGATACGTGATCGAATAACCAAACCGAAGTTCACAACACATCTAACAGTTAAACGGACTTACGGGAAACTCGAAACAGCAGTTTCGGACGAGATTCGCAAGAATCGAACTCAAGTGCGGAAAAGTCGCTAAAAAGCACGGAACTCAACAAAACAACGCCGAAACGAACTCGGATGACAAAAAGTGTAGAATTAATCATTCTCAGAATGACGAAACGGTCATGAGCGAGTCGTCAAAACGGACTTCCGCCAAAAAAAAAGAAATTACCGGGAATCAAAATTATGGGTATTACATTCTACCCTCCTTAAAAGAAATTTCGTCCCGAAACTTAAAATAAGTAGGGAGAAGCAATATCCCCTGCTAGGAAAACTCGACGAGATACACAAAAAACCGAAAACTCGCGCCCGACGGCGAAACGCTGCAAGAAACGCAAAGAGACATAATAAAATCAACAAGTGACAAGCGTCATCAAATAGACAATACAATCGAGTCGATTATCCGAACAATCATAAAACACAACGAACAAAAATCAATATGATTGACCAACCCAACGGTACATCAATCAAAACGCGAGCCAACCGCTGAACAAATACGGAATCTCACCGCCCAAGGGTTGGAAGATCGAAAACGAGACTAATTTCCCGAACTTAAGGGAATTACGAAGGAGCCTGAACGCTCAACAATCACGAAACGAGAACAAAAACCGAACAAACAAACGATCGAGACAACAAAAATCGAACAATCATGTCCGAAACACGAAGGATAATAAAATTCAAACAACAACTCCCAGGATGATCTGGTGAGAACAACAAGACGTGCATTCCCATAAGATCCACAGGAAAAGGGAATAGTGATTGAAAAGCCACAACGACAAACGAGTTATTCCGAAACAATACCACCCTTGTTCGATCAACAAAAGCAAGGGATAGGGAAAGTTCAGAAAATGTTAACGAGCATAAACGAGTCGATAGAGTCGAAAATACAGAAGTTCAAAATCCGATCCACTTCGAATAAAAGAACTAGTAGAACCAAAAGATGTTACTTCCGAACAAGGTTCACAAGAATCGAACCGAATTCGGAAAAGTCACAGCGATAACCAGATCGACCCAAAACAAGATTACAGCTCGTTCGAACGATGAAACCAAAGTACAGAACAAGTTCAGAAAGTATTAATGAACACAAGCGAATCGATAGACTGGAGAAAGAGAAAATACAGAAGTCAAAATAGTACGGGTATTACCTCCGACCTCGTCCACGAAATTCACAAAAACGGGAGCAAGGTAACAAGACATTAAACAACCGACACATAACGGAACCATCACCGATGCACACAGTCATACCATACCAAGCTCTAACAGCTCGCACATATGCGATAACGCATAAATCGCTACGAGGCGACAACATCCAATACCAACATCACACCCCTCACAGAGGCTACCACGACAACTGTGTGGCAAACGACTCAACGCTCACACCACCAATACAATCACAACTCGGGGGTTAACACCCTAACGAGAGTACGAACATCACACATATATTCCCGGACCGCAATTAGGAATGATAGGTTTTGAAAACGAAAACCACCTTTTGAAAAAAATAATTTGGAAACACCTGTTGATCTTGAGTATCATTTTACAAATAGTTGAACAAACATCATTTTCGAGACTTTGAAAATCATCTTGCGTTTGAACAAAAATGAGGACACCTTTCGTTTAGTGAAAAACTTTCAAATAATATTCGCCC
Source organism: Orobanche coerulescens (assembly GCA_033398695.1). NCBI lineage: Eukaryota > Viridiplantae > Streptophyta > Magnoliopsida > Lamiales > Orobanchaceae > Orobanche > Orobanche coerulescens. The sequence goes on along the minus strand of CM065807.1, from coordinate 8,001,318 downwards.
CTCAGGTCTAAGCAAAGCATTTCCAAAATTACTGGAAAAAGGAAAAAAATATTTTGGTCCTCAAGGTAGAAGAATTTTGAAACAGATAGTTGCGCTAGTAGGCTCTTGAAAATACAATCCATTTAAAAGTACGTCTCGAATTTTATTTTCTAAGATACTCAAGGTTTTCAAAGATAATTCAATGGGCTAGAATGTCCAAAATTCGCACGTATCAACATTCACTTAAACACATCATATCATACGCATCAAATCGTTCAAAATCACAACAGTGATATACAATCCCTAGGATATGTTTAACAACATTGTTAAAACAACAATCGGTTTATCAAAACTGGATGGAAAACGACATCAAGAACAAAACTCCAAAAAGTCAACTCTAGGGATTCAAGAAAAATACCTAGATTCGGCGAAGAACAATGGATTAGATGATGTTAAAAATCATCTAGGATACTCCAAAACACCTTTGGATGGAAGAAAAATCAGCCCCGATGCGAACCCTAGTCGCTACGTCTCAAACTCATGGAGGAAGAAAAAAAAATGAAGAAAAATGCAACTTCTAGATTGGTGTCCAGTATTGATACTGGACACAATTAGCGTGCGCTAATCATTAAGGTTAGCGTGCACTATCACGGCACCAAACAAAACTCCTGACCAAAAATACTCTGTTAGCGTGCGCTAACCCCAAGTGTTAGCGTGCGCTAACGACTCACAGAGACAGCAACAGAACATATCAGAAATCCTCCTGGGAATATTACACGCCATAAACCCTTCTCACAAGGATTTACCAGGCTAAGCACAATTTTACACGTCATTTCAAAAATGCCAAAAAGGCCGATAACGGTAATATTTTCCAAAACTCACAAAATCATTTGTCAAACCGTCATAAATTGTTCAAGGCCAAAAATGCCAAAACTTGATTTAGGGAATCGGTTTTACGAAATAAAACTCAGTTTGCAAAATACCGAAAGCCGTTTTGAAAGAACTCACGCAGCGGATAAAATGCGGTTGGAAAATACATCAGCAGCGACGACACTCCTCGTATAAACCAAATACGAGAGTCGAATAAACACATATCGTGAAATCAAAATCCACAGAAGGATTCCATCATTTAACAACTAATCAAACAAATAACTCGTGTCACACGAGGCACAACACAAAGAAGGGAGTTTAACATCCATAGGTCGCACGTAAGTGACGATCGCCCCTCGATACTAATCACGACCACTGATCTCAAATGATGCGTCGGGATGCGACTAAGTCAGACAAAATCCGACGAGACAAAACTCAACAAATACAACTTGACTCGACAGCCTAGGTTTCCCCAAGCTAATCTTATTTTTTTTTTTAAATCGTATACTCTAGTTATTCGAAAATAAAACCGATAAGTTAAAAATCGTTTTCAAGACCCTTTTAAACACGACAAGGGTTTAACAGCGGCAGCATTTTATAAAATGTCCTAAACACTTTTATACACGACTTTTAAATACCGACACAAGATTTTATTTGAAAATACAAGGCTGGCTCGCCCAAATTCATGTCACTTTTCAAAAACCCACAATACGATCAAGTCTAAGAAATTTTCAAGCATGCACGCCGCGTGTATTATTATTAATAGAAACACATTGGTTGTAAATAACAATAATTATCCAAGTACTAACAATTCCCGAACACACGCATATACGGCATTCAAAAATCACCAGTTCAACAAGCGCAACTCGGAAACACTAATTCCAAGCATATGTCAAACTATCTCTTCAAGTTTAACAGCATAACCAAAGAACACCGATTTGGACATATGTCGAAACCATCTATGTGAGTTTCTCAACAAACTCTGCCATCCATACATTTCCCAGAGCATATCAATGTTCAAAACTTCTACATCATACTGCACCCTTCGGTGTCCAAACCATCAGTACATTCGGCTCAACATACATTTAGTATATCGCAATTACCAAACACAGATTCCATCATACAACAAAAGACTAGAAAGTCAAGCCCTCTCACAATATACCACGGAGCAAATCTTGGATATTTCGATCACCAACGATCCCACCAACGCTAGGAAGTTTAGCGATGGAAGGCTCGCAAGACGACAAACGGTCAAGCCCAGAACGGCGCACATACTCCAGAGAGATAAAGGACTGCGCAATACTAGAATCAAAAGTACACGAACCGGATGGATAAAAAAAAACAACTCGACGATAAGTACGAGAGAGACAATCACAGTTCAAGAAGTGGAAATACAATACGAGAAAACAAGAGAATCGAGTAAGGAAAACTTACGAGCACTGGATGTATTGATATGCCGGCAGCGGTGTGACAGTGTGCAAAACAAAATACAACTAGACCCAAATAACCAACAAGCCTAGGTATCCATAAACCTAGAGCTCTGATACCATTTTCTGCAACACCCTCGAGATATTCAGAGTATATTACAGCGCCGTGGACCCCTACATGGGACCCACCAGGCTAACACAAGAAAACACCACTCGACTAACCGTCTCGGTTAGCAAGGAAACAATTGTTAACAACAATAACGTAAAACAACACGTCCGGTACAGCCGGCATAGTAAATATCAATCGACAAATATAATAACTTCAACGAAGACCAATCACAATCCGAAAGGAAAAGCCTAGGTACTCGCGAGTACAATCTATAAGTTTACAATTTGGAAATAACAAGACTCAATTGCACATGTCAACAACCTTGGCCGACATCCTCGTACCATCCAGTAGCCGCTCAAATGCAGTGAACATAACACGAAATCCATAACAAGAATTTCCCCGACAACGGGTCCCCAGAGGGGTTAGCAATTACGCTAGTACAAGTAATCAAGGCAAACCAATCGCTTACACATTTCATAGTACATGCACCAATATCATTTCAAAAACCAAAACCAGACATGTCTTTTCCGGAAACAAACAGTCACAATTAATTTGCCTAGGACCGGGACGAAGCCACGAATCCCACTCGAGGCCTCTGAGGACCCTCCCGAGCTGGCCACATTCATAAAACAAATCAAGCACCACACGTCACCTAGGATCGGGACGAAGCCACGAATCCCACTCGAGGCCTCTAAGGACCCTCCCGAGCTGGCTAGCGAAACAAACTCATGAATCCAGGATGAAGCCATAGATTCCCTCAGTGATCCCGTCGGACCCTCCCGAGGTGAGCAAATCACACACAATATACATTACCATTTCACGTTAAGCATAAAGGTTTCCAAAAATACTTGCCTTGAATAATTGACGACGCAACGAACGGAAAGGAAAGTCACCGACGAACGCTAGGAACCAACGAAACCGAACCTAGCAATTCGAAGAATACAATCACAACCATTTCTAAATGAATACGGAATTGGAATACACCCGAAAACCCGCCTACGATTCATGTATATTCGTATATAAACAACAACGAGGGCAGACCACAACCAAACCCTCTCGATTCTGTAAAAACCACGAAATATACCATGAATCCATAGGGAAACTAAGAATACCAACAAGATTAATCATATTCATCATGAATTAATCAACAAAACGGAACGAATCAGACAAAAACGCGAAAACCCCCAAATCTACCCAAAAGTAGGGTTCTAAAGATCTAACCATGATTCGCTGGATCGAAGGATGTTATAGGATGATTGATCAATGATATAACCTCAAGAACTTCATGGATTTGTTGTTAAACAACATGGCCTCGCCACCTCCGAATCGCCAGCCGCGGACAGAAAAGGAAGGAAGTGAAAAATGAATGAAAATGCGACTGCTCTGTCACATTTATACTGGGCCGGAACTAGCGTGCGCTAGCCTTCCCGGACCAGCGTGCGCTAACAGCCAGTATCGGCCCAGTACCCTCGGCCAGGGCCCGCACGACCCGGCACCACCGACCAATCCTGCCGACCGTGACCTGTCCGCCCGACCCCCGCTAGCATGCGCTACGGCCGGAAGCTTGCGCGCGCTAGCCGACCTGTCCAGTAACCTCTGGACTAAATAGCTAGACCAGGTAACGTACGCTAGTCGGCCGACAGCGTGCGCTACCCCTGCCGGTTAGCGTGCGCCACGACCGACAGTAGCGTGCGCTACCTGCCGATCCTCCCCGAGTCCAGAACCTCAGAACCTCTCTTCCACGGCCGATAGCGTCGTCGGCCCGCCTAACGTGCGCTACTCCTGCCGGTTAGCGCCGCGCCCTTCCGAGTAAGCGCGCCCTCGCCGGTTCTTGCCACGTCAGCCCGGCCGGTGCCCTGGCCGTCGGCGGGACCCGCCACCGTCCGGCCAGCTGCTCAGCCGTTATGATCCGACGACTCGATTTCCGAAAACGTACGGAACGAACACGACGAAAATCTCGCGGACAACATCAACGACCCGAAATGAAAACATAATGCAACAATTAATCATACGCGACCAAGAAAAGGGTCGAGACAACAAATACAGATACGGATACCTGTAACTTTGGGTAAATTACAAAATGGCCCAAAACGCCCGAAAATCACGATACGTGATCGAATAACCAAAACGAAGTTCACAACACATCTAACAAAGTTAAATGGAATTACGGGAAACTCGAAACAGCAGTTTCGGACGAGATTCGCAAGAATCGAACTCAAGTGCGGAAAAGTCGCTAAAAAGCATGGAACTCAACAAAACAATATCGAAACGAACTCGGATGACAAAAAGTGTAGAATTAATCATTCTCATAATGACGAAACGGTCATGAGCGAGTCGTCAAAATGGACTTCCGCTGAAAAAAAAGAAATTACCGGGAATCAAAATTACGGGTATTACAGGAAGAAGGCATAGACTACGATGAGACATTTGCCTCTGTAGCCATACTAGAAGCTATTAGGATATTTTTAGCATTTGCCGCCCATAAGAGCTTCATTGTATACCAAATGGACGTCAAAAGTGCATTCCTAAATGGAGACCTCGCTGAAGAAGTATATGTTGAACAGCCACCAGGATTTGTCAATCCAGAAGGCGAAGACCTAGTATACAGGCTAAGGAAAGCACTGTATGGACTTAAGCAAGCTCCTAGAGCATGGTATGAGACCCTGTCCCAGTATCTAACCGATAATGAATTTGAGAAAGGTGTTGTGGACAAGACCTTGTTCAAAATACAGGAAGGCGATGACCTTCTAATGGTTCAAATTTATGTAGATGATATTATATTTGGTTCAACTAACTTTGCTTTATCTCAAATGTTCTCTCATATCATGCAGTGTAAATTTGAAATGAGTATTGGATGGGAGAACTTAGTCATTTCCTAGCTTTGCAGGTAAACAGTTGCCTACAGGGATATTCATCAACCACGAAAAATACAGCAAGGAGCTTCTCAACAAGTTTGGAATGAAAACTTCCAAATCATCTTCAACCCCCATGAGAACTTCCGTGCAAATTAGTGCTGATGAAGCTGGAAAGTCGGTTGACCAATCACTCTACATGAAGCTTATTAGCTCTCTCCTATACCTAACGACTAGCAGGCCCAATATCCAGTTTGCTGTAAGAGTGTGTGCGAGATATCAAGTAGCACCTAAAGAATCACACTTCAACACAGCTAAACGAATCCTGAAGTACATCAAAGGAACAGTCGACGTAGGACTATGGTATCCTAAAGAAGGCGGATTCGATTTAGTTGGCTACAGCGACTCGGATCTCGGAGGCTGCAAGCAAGATAGGAAGAGTACAAGTGGAACTTGTCACTTTCTTGGACCTAGACTTGTATCTTGGTTCAGTAAGAAGCAATTTGCAAACTCGCTTTCTGATAAGTGTCAGTTTTGTACACTTATCCATGGTTTGTATCGATAAAATTCACCCATAATTGAGCTAGTTTACTCATTTTTTGCTTTTAATTTATTAGTTTTAATAATTTTATTTTTATCGGATGATGATCGGATTAAATAACTGAATTACTCAAGAAACAACATGTTTAATAAATATTCTCTTTATTGAATTTTGATATATTCATGTTGTAGGGCTTTCCGAGACGAATTCGGCAGTCTTTCCCGATTCAAAATCAGAGTTATATATCAAAAGTTATCATCCGAAGAAGATCTGGGGCAAAAATGCAAAGTCTGAGAAATTCTGGGCTGAAAACGTAACTTTCAAAGCAACCAGTGAACAAATTTACGAAGCCAAGTTACGGCCGTAACATTTAGGGGTTACGGCCGTAAGTCACCCTTGTTACGGCCGTAACTTTTGAATGTTACGGCCGTAACTCTTGACAGATTGCTATGATTTGTCTAATTTTTTATACTTTTTGTGTATTATTGAGGGGATGGCTGGCATTGATCCGATCTAATGTAATAATGCTGGAGTTTTGGAGATATTAGATGACTTTAGGTGTATAAATAGACCCCTTAAATCCTTCATCATTCATCATTCATCTTATAATTTTCCATTTTTTGTAAACTTTTCTTTTTGTGTGAAGAACACACTTGTGTTCTTGAGTGATCTTTGTTAGTGTGGTATAACATATGTTGTTCAGAGAGTTTATTGTTTCTATCTCCTTTATCTACTAAGGGAGTTAGGATCAATTCTTTCTCTTGATTCAACTAATAATGACCACACAAGCTTGTAACATGTGTAATAAACCCTTCATGAGCTAAGTAATTTTTAGTTGGGATTATAAACAAGGTTAGTTATGTTATTTATATTTGTATAAAGATCTATTGTGAATTACTTATTATTGTGTGTGATTTTCATTGTTTTAACAATCTTTATTTATTTGGCCAATAAATGACGATATTAATGGTCTTCATATATTTCGAAAGAAAATATGTTTGATTAGATCAAATGATCTTCACTCTAAGTTGTTCTAGGGGATAGAAATATACCCCTAGTCCTTAGATGATTCTTTGAGTTATTTTCATAAATCCTAATGCTATGTATTGAAGCCAATCAACATAGAAATATAGTGGATTGATTCAATATGTAAGGGGCGTTTTATAGTTCGAAAGAGAAACCGTCTTTTTAAGAAAAATCGAATCTACACAACATAATAAGTAAATTCATTTTATGATCTCCTATACATCTTTTATAACTAATGACGAACTAAGTTTGTAATCCCAACTATTTCATTTTATCATTTATTCAATCTATTATTATTGCTATATTTTTATTTCTTTAAAATATTAGAACTATTATTGCATTTACTTTGCAATAATTAAACCAAACTCTTTAAATTGTGTGTTTCACTCATCTTAGTATCTATAAAAATAGACTAATTGTGTATAATTCAAATTATAACAAAACTTCCTTGTGGGATCGATAAACCGAACTCAAAAAGTCCACTTTACTACTTGATACGAAATCGTGCACTTGCGATAGTTACACTAAAAGCGTGTCAAGTTTTTGGCGCCGTTGCCGGGGAAGTATAAGTTATATTTGAAATCTTACATTGTAAACTATTTTTATAGGTACAAATTTCTCGACGTTGTGACTTAGTACTCAATTGTGTTTGTCCGGTCAAGTGGCGGATAACGGTACTCCGTGACTATTATGTAACACCCCGAGATATTCGGAATAATTACAGCGCCGTAAACCCTTTAAGTAAGGATTTACAAGGCTAATTTTAAAAGAAAGGTAAATATAAGACATCATTATCATCGGAAATTCAAGTTTACAAACCGAACAACTGGTTCAACGAGTAGTTAATACAACCATATCGAAATGATATTAATAAGACACGCGTACTCGAGTACTGAAATCAAACCAAGAAAACAAATCGCCAACAACAGCAAACATCACTGAACCCCTTCGTCGTCATGTCGGTACTGTGGCTGTTTCCCTGCTCCTCGGCTACCTGAACATCACAACAAATGTCCACCCCCGAAGGGGTTAGCAAAACGATGCTAGTACAAGTATCATATTAAACAATTCGAATATGCATCAACAATATATAACAAGATACATCACACGGACTTCCGCTACCGGAATCCGACAATGCGAATCCACAAGATTCCATTAACACAGCAAGGGTATTCCAATGATCCAGCGCCCTCAGCATAGATCCCAAGATGATCCCGTCGGACCAACACGAGGTGGAAATAACCCGTCCAATGATCCAGCGCCCTCAGCCTAGATCCCAAGATGATCCCGTCGGACCAACACGAGGTGGACATCCGATCCAGCGCCCTCAGCATAGATCGTACAACGTGCACAAACATAACTCATGCATACACATATGCCAAATCATTATGTTCATCAACATGAACATACAAACACTAGATAACGAATATCATGACAATTCAACGTAATAAATCTCATGTTCAACAACATGAATAATCACACGCATGCTCAAAATACCAATATAAATATATTACGATACTTGCCTCGAAGATGGCAAGAACGAAACACTTCAATGATCTCAACACACTCGAAGGACGCCTCCTTTGATCAACGTAACAAGCTCGAACCTTAACAAAAGGAATGATATACAAATCATCTCAAGTCGAACGATGGCCTAGCAATTCGGTCTACGGCCAAAAAGCTCAAAATAAACAATCTGCCTGGACTGCTTAGCGTGCGCTACGTACTCTACGTAACGTGCGCTAAGCCTGCCTGTTAGCGTACGCTATCGCATAAGCCTAGCGTATGCTAGCCACGGACTGACAGTTTGACTCGGCTGATCTCATAACGTACGTTACGTACGTATCGTGCGTTAACTTAACCCCGATAGCGCACATTAACTAACGTATGTTAGCGTGCGCTAATCGTGCATGGCAGATTACTACTGACAGAAAACTGGGTTGAATGGTGATGAACTCATGAATTCTCTGGTGATAAAACAAGTCATCCTCAAGCATATCATGCTAATAAGGTTTGTGGAAGTTCTATGATTATGAGATACAAATATATGGATAATCATCTCAACATCATAATTCATCTTCGATCTTCAAGAAAATATTCTAAGTTCCGTTCGTCCTACGTTCCAAAACGCATGATTCCAATGTGTAAAACGTAACAATCTAGGTAAAATCCGTTTACTGATCATAAATCGATTCGAAAATGCTTAGGAGTCCACATACTAAGATGGTTCAAAGGTTCATACGATATATAGTGCCGATACGTCAAAAGTATCCTTCTAACACATGATGATCGATAATAAACGAAATAACTGATTATACAAACATGATCAAATCGTCTTTGAGAACACTACTAATATTGGTGAAGAATCACCTACCTCAAAGTAGTGAAGAACAAGGAGAAAATCGAAGCAATCCAACGTCGAAGGCTCGAACACCAATCCTCAATGATCCACAATCTTCAATCACGAGCTAGAATGTTGATATGAGGTGTTTGGGATGTAGGAAGTTATACTCTAAGTATAAGAATTCGGATGTGGGAAAAGAAAGGACTGAAAATACGAAAAGGATGCTGTCCTATTAATAGGAAATGATTATTAGCGCGCGCTAGTCCCTGTTCGTAGCGTGCGCTAACGTCTCAGTGACTTCACTGTACTCAGCACTTAACGTGCGCTATTCACATGCCTGTAGCATGCGCTAAGGCGTTGACTTGGCTTTTCCCGAAAGCCGTCCAGGTTCATCCCGACACAATCCGACAGGGGTCCCCGACCAGATCTCACCTACCGCACGTCTCAATCAAATTGACCACGCATAGCGTGAGCTAAGGTTCCTTTGTAGCGTGCGCTATGAATCCATGTTAGCGTACACTACACATAGCCGATAGCATGCGCTACATGCGCAGAATTACAATTTTTAAATCACATACATGAAATCATACGCTCGACAACATCGGATTATGAAATATGGAGAATAATACTCAGATCAAGTACAACGATTACAGTATCACAAGTTCCAAATGCATAGCAGAAATCTCGGGTATTACATCCTTCCTCCCTAAAAAGAAGTTTCGTCCCGAAACTTAAGATGAAAACAACTCTGGATATCTAGCCTTCATACTGTCCTCCGTTTCCCAAGTGGCCTCTTCGACTCCGTGTCGTGACCATTGTACTTTAACCAAGTGTATTGGTTTATTCCTCAACTGTTTGATCCGACTCTCAAGTATCTTGATTGGTCTCTCTTCGAAGGTGCCATCATTAGCTATCTCGATCTCGTCGAAATCAATGACGTGACTGGGGTCCGGTACATACTTCCGCAGTTGGGATACGTGAAACACATTGTGAACATGACTCAGCGATGGCGGTAAGGCCAACCTGTATGCTAATTCTCCAACTCTCTCGAGGATCTCGAATGGTCCGATATATCTCGGACTTAGCTTACCTCTCCTCCCAAAACGGAAAATCCCTCGTGTAGGAGACACCTTCAATAGTACATGTTCCCCAACGTCGAACTCTAGAGGACGACGACGTACGTCTGCGTAAGACTTTTGTCGACTCTGGGCAGTCAACAGCCTTTCTCGAATCAAAGCTATCTTCTCTTGAGTCTGAATTATCAATTCCAGTTCCGTCCCGATCAAATCCGAAGAATCATCCCAACACAGGGGTGATCGGCATCTTCTCCCGTACAAAGCTTCAAAGGGTGCCATCTTAATAGAAGCATGCCAACTATTATTGTAAGTGAATTCAATCAGTGGCAAATGAACTTCCCAATCAGTTGACCAATCCAATGTACAAGCTCTAAGCATGTATTCTACGGTTTGAATAGTCCTTTCGGACTGACCGTCCGTTTGGGGATGATAAGCCGTGCTAAAGTTGAGCTCAGTCCCCAAAGCCCTGTGAACTGCTTTCCAGAAGTGCGACACGAAGCGACCATCTCGATCCGAAATAATGGTCTTCGGCGTCCCATACAATCTGACTATCTCTGCAATAAATACTCGTGCCAATCTCTCGGGTCCCCATGTATCTTTAATCCCTAGGAAATGAGCCGACTTGGTTAGTCGATCAACTACAACCCAAATCATGTTCATTCCCGTTCTAGTCCTTGGCATACTGGTGATGAAATCCATCGAGATGTCCTCCCACTTCCATTCAGGGATCGGAAGCGGCTTTAACATTCCGGCAGGTCGCTGATGTTCAATCTTAACGTGCTGACAAGTCAAACACTTCGAAACGTACTCTTCTACGTCCTTCATATTCCCCCACCAGAAGTTTTGTTTTAAATCCTTATACATCTTACTGCTGCCCGGGTGAATAGAATAGGGCGCGCTGTGAGCTTCCTTCAGAATAGTCCGTCTCAAATCATCATCATCGGGAACGCCAAGTCGACTCTGAAATCTCAGAACTCCATCATCGTGTATCACGAATCCTGGGGCTTTTCCCTTCTTTACTTCGTCACATAACCGAAGGAACAGAGAATCGTTCAACTACTTAGACTTGATCTCCTCGACTAGTGATGAACTCAGTTCCATCACATAAAGTTGCCCTTGGATTCCTGGTGCCCAAACTTCAATCCCTTCGCGGATCAGTTCTCGTTGAATGCTGGTTTGGGACGTGAGAGCTTCCAACACTCGGAGAGAAACAGGTTTACGGCTCAATGCATCGGCTTTTACGTTTGCTTTCCCCGGATGATAGAGAATCTCCAAGTCGTAATCCTTGATCAATTCCAGCCACCTTCTCTGCCTCATGTTTAATTCTTTCTGACTGAAAATGTACTTGAGGCTCTTATGATCGGTAAAGATCTGACAATGAGTGCCGTACAAATAATGTCTCCAAATTTTCAAGGCAAAGACTACAGCTGCTAACTCCAGATCATGAGTCGGGTAATTTACTTCGTACGGTTTCAACTGCCGAGAAGCATAGGCAATTACCTTATCTTTTTGCATCAACACACATCCTGCACCACGATTTGAAGCGTCGCGTAAACCATGAATCCATCGGTTCCATCCGCAATGCTAAAATAGGTGCTGTCGTCAGTCTCTTCTTAAGCTCATCAAAACCAGCCTGGCATTTCTCATCCCACTTAAACTTTTGAGTTTTCTGTAACAGCTGAGTGAGCGGACGAGAGATCTTGGAAAATCCCTCTACAAAGCGGCGATAATATCCAGCAAGTCCTAAGAAACTCCGGATTTTTTTCACATTATTAGGAGCTTCCCATTCCAAGATTGCTTCGACTTTCTTCGGGTCCACCTGAACTCTGTCAGCTGATATCACATGCCCAAGGAAAGTTACCTCTCTGAGCCAAAACTCGCATTTCGAAAGTTTTGCATACAGCTGTTCCTTCCTCAAGGTGCTCAAAACCACCCGCAAATGTTCGGCATGCTCCCCTGCGTCCTTCGAATATATCAAGATGTCATCAATGAAGACGACCACAAATTTATCCAAGTATTCCAAGAATACCCGATTCATCAATTGCATGAATACCGCAGGAGCATTGGTAAGTCCAAATGGCATTACTACAAATTCATAATGCCCGTACCGAGATCTGAAAGCAGATTTCGGTATATCCGATTCCTTAATTCTCAACTGGTGGTATCCTGATCGCAAGTCAATCTTCGAGAATACCCTCGCCCCTTGCAGTTGATCAAACAAGTCATCGATCCGAGGTATAGGGTACTTATTCTTGATCGTCGTCTTGTTGAGCTCCCTGTAATCAATACACAGTTGGAGGGATCCGTCTTTCTTCCGGACAAAGAGAACGGGCGCTCCCCAAGGAGAAACGCTAGGTTGAATATAGCCCTTCTGTAACAATTCCTCCAGTTGCTTCTTGAGTTCATACATCTCGGTTGGCGCCATGCGGTATGGTGCTCTGGAAATAGGAGCTGCTCCCGGCTCTAATTCGATAGTGAACTCCACTTCTCTCTGCGGAGGTAACCCAGGTAGTTCTTCAGGAAATACATCTGAGAACTCATTCACAACTGAAATAGACGAGAGATCTACTCCTTCCTCTTTCCTCATGGCGTAGCACCAAAGTCCATGACATCCTTGCTTCAGTAATTTCACGGCTTTCATTGCTTTGATCAATTTTCCCGAGCTTCCTAGTCTCCATCCTCGAAATAAGTGTTCAGATCCGTCATCAGCAATGATAGAAATGACTCTCTCTCGGTAATTCAGAATAGCTCCATAACGGTTGAGCCAATCGTCTCCGAGAATTAAATCGTCACCGTAGATGTCAACTACAATAAGATTCGATGTCCAATCTCTCCCTCCTATAGACACTGGAAAATCTCTAGCCTCTAGGGTTCCCACAATTCTCTCTCCACTCGGCAAACCCACAACATATGGTTCACAATCAAATAAGCACGAGATTTTCAAACGATTTACACAGTTCAATGATACAAAAGAATGTGTAGCTCCGGAATCTAATAAAACACTAATTGGTTGCAAAAGAATCTGAATCGTACCTGATGCAACAGCAGTGTTCTGATCGTCAGATTTCCTCATTTCGTACAGGTGCGGAGGAACGGACCCAGCACTGGATGTCTCTCTCTTCCCAACGTTCTGCTGCTGAAATCCACTCTGTTGTGTCTGGTTCACACTAATCTCCTTAGGTACTGGTGCTGGAGTGCGGGTACCAAAAGATCTAGTAGCGGCTCCACAGAAGGCCGCACGGTGCCCTTCTTGTCCACAATCGTAACAAGTCACAGAAGATGCGGGGCAATCATGTCGAATATGCCCTGCTCGACCACAATTGTAGCATTTCTTTGATGCGTCCGAAACCGCTGATGTAGTTCGGAACTTCTTTCCACCTCTGGAAGGATGCGGAGGTTTCCTAGCCGAATAAAAGGAAGACTGGCCCTTGCGGGGCTCACCACTCTTGTTTTCTGAAAAGTTGTCGGTCACCTTCTGCTTCTTTGCCTCCACTGATTTCTCCACCGCCGCCTCTTTCATGTCGTAGGCCAGCGCTTTGTCTTGATACTATCGCAACGTAGTACACTCGAATTCGGACATGTACTGCTGAATCTCCGGCTTCATCCGCATATCGAAATGAAAAATCTTTTCTGCCTCCGTTCTGACCAAGTGTCGCACACAAGTCAGCTGATGATTAAAAGTTTTGATTACATCTGTCACAGATGCTTCCGAACTCTGTGGTGAGAAAAACTCTCGGATCTTTGCCTCTCTAACTGGACGAGGACAATACTGTGCTTCCATCATTAATTTGAATTCCGTCCAATCCGCATTATGATTCTCGGGTCGAATAGCTTCCCACCAATCAAAGGCCTCCCCAGTCAGAAAATACTGGGCAATGGGAACCTTCCGATCCTCGGGACAGTTAAGACCCGCGAATATCTTCTCTAACTCCTTGAGCCAGTGATCCCAAGTAATTGCCTCAGCAGATCCGTCAAATTTTGGCGGGTGCAATTTGACCACTTCAGCAAGCCATCTGTCTCCCCGGTTATCCTCATGGTGCTGCTGTCCCATCGCCGTCTGCATGCGGTCGACTACCTGGGCGAACTGGTTTATCTGCGCCACCACCTGTTGAAGCACTCCCGGCATGTTAGGATTTGCGTCGTCATTCGCTGATCCTTGCTGCCCTCCAGAATGGGAATCGGTTCGACTAGCTGATAATTCCGGGGTAGTTGCTGTAATATCCGCGTTTTCTATTTTTAGTAATTTCTATTTTTGGTGTATATTCGTTTCGGACGACTCGCTTGGCACTATTTTGGAATTCTGAATCTATTTTGTTCTTGGAGTTTCTCCGCTTGGACGAGTCTCGATGATGTTTTTACGTAATTTCATCTTGAGTTATATTATGTCGCATGTGTATTCGATTCTCGTTAAACTCGTTCGATTTCATCATTTTCCTATTTCCATGAGTTCGTATGGTTGAGTAGAGTATGTTGCGAGTTTCGTATTGTTAATCCGACGTTGTATCGTGAATTTTCGATTGTTTGGGCCATTATGTAATTTCTTAAGAGTTTAGGGTGTCTTTACCCTCCTTGTCGTATTGTGGATTCCTCGGTAGTTAGAAGTGCATTTTCTTTCAGCACTCAGCTTCGTTGTTATGAACACCTCGTAATCACACCTTTAATTCTATCCTTGTGTCGTGTTCCATCGTTGTATCGACTGTGCTGAATGTGATTGTTCAGAACTGGGAACTGCTGCATGCATAACGTACGTTATGCATGATCCATAACGTACGTTATGGCCTTCGCATTTTAGTACAGGTAGTTTGTTACGTACGTTAACCAGTGTTGGGTTACGTACGTAACCCTCATAACGTACGTTAACAGCTTGTGTTAACGTACGTAACGCGCTGTCAGGCCTTTTAATCCCTGACTTATCCTCAGTCGCCTCATTTCGTTTCTTTTCTTTCCTTCTCGCGACGTGAGTTCCCTTTGAGCGATTTGGAGCGATTTGTCCGGTGCAATCCGTAGAAACCCTCTGTAGGCTGATTATTGCGTTCCAAGGAAGATTAATCATCATCATTCTCCGTCTGAATCGAGGTATATTTCTTTAGAACCCTAGTTTTTGGGGATTTCGGGATTTTGGCAAAATTCTTCCTTTTAATCCGATTTAGCTTCGACGACTTGTTAGATTACGATTGTGTAGTCGTAAATCCCTTGTTACCATTATAGTTTAACGGATTTAACCTAGTAAATTCTCCATTGTTAGATTTTAACCGTCTTGGACTTCGTATTGACCGACAAATCGTTCCAAGGGGTAGAATTAGGATTAATTCTTACCTTTCCGCATTATTGAGACTTGTGTATACCGTTATTGTGTTAGGAACGGATTTGGGAAAATTGTTCGGACCGAAACCTAATCCTTCGTCGTTCCTTCGTTTCGTCTTATTCCAGGCAAGTACATGTATTACATTCCGTTATGTGCGTATGATTTTGATGTGAATGATGTAAATGGTATTATTGAACGAATGTGATTGTTTCTCTTCCACCTGGGGATGGCATGTGGCCTCTGGGGGCCGATACTAATGGGTACGGACACGGGAGTGGACTTGAGTGCGTGCGTTGATGTTCTTCCACCTGGGGACGGTTCGACGGGACCTCTGGGGGCCGATACTAATGGGTACGGCCGCGGAAGTGGTTTCTCACCTGGGGACGGTCCGACGGGACCTCTGGGGACCGATACTAATGGGTACGGTCGCGAGTTACCAAGCGTGGATAATCGTGATGTGGAAACTTGTTGATATACTGTTTTGGTGTTAATGTGATATTCCGGAATATTGATTTTCAAAATGATTTCCTTAACGATTTGTTTGCGTTGAGTAGCGTATGTATATAATGTTGTGTAATTATGTACTTGCACTAGCTATTCGAATGCTAACCCCTTAAATGGGGGAAATGCGTCTTATGCATTTCAGGTACTGGTCGAGCTGAGGAGCTGGCACGGGATGCGCATGCAAAGGATGGGTTGGCATGATGATGTGGCTCGAGTCTGTATTTTTCTGTTTTGTCATTGCATCATTGATTCTTTGGAGTTAGGCATTTATTTTTAAACATGGTTTAAGTCCCCTGCGTGGGCAATAAATTGGTATTTAACTTATGACTCATGTACTCTGTTAAAATGTTTTGGCCGAGCCCACGACCTTATTTACTTTTTGGGTGCATCTTTTGGGTTAACATTGTGGTTTACGTGTCATGAGTTAGCCTGGTAGACCTCACGGGGGTTCTACGGCGTGTAATGTCCCATTTGTGAATTGGGATGTTACAATTATGGTATCAGAGCTTAGGTTTTGAATACCTAGGCTGTCGGTTAATTTTTGGGTCTGTTAGTGGCGTCATTAGAGTGAGTCGTTGAGCCTAATATCATCGTGCTACCGTCTTTTCGTGCGACCCGTGGCTGTAAGTCTCCTCGAACTCTTATATTTCTATATTCGTTTTCTTACGTTGTTTGGGATTGTGAATTGTGATACCAACCTTATAGATTGTGAATCTTTCTGATCTTGTTCTTTTCGTATTTTCTTCAGTATGGTGAGAGGTCGTGGTAGACCAGCTAGGGGGCGCGTCCGAGGCCGTGGTCGGGGTGCTGATAATGAAGAGGGCTCACTTTCTCAGTCCTCTGCAGACTCAGCCTCTCACTCAGTGCCGTCGGGTAATAATGCCGACGCCGGGGCTACTGCCGTACTCCAGCAGTTAGTAGCCCAGCTTACTCAGATAGCTCAGGGTGGACGCCAGAATCCGCCCCCGACATCTGAAGAGGAAGCTAGTAAGTGGCTTCAGACGGTGTCTAAGATGCACCCTCCTCGTTTCTCCGGATCTTGACTCCCTCGGTTGGGAGAATTGGCTCTTTCGGTTGTCCAGACCTTTGATGCCGTAGCTTGTCACGAAGACGGAGGTACATATTGCCCAGTACCTCCTGGATAAGGAAGGCTGCGGAATGGTGGGAGGCCGTTGCGCCCGAGACCGTCGGGCCACTTGGGATGAGTTCGGGGCTGCTATGGAAGCGAGAATATTGTCGCCGCCGATCAAAGAATGCACTGTGGAGTTCTTCTTGCCACACCTCGGGATGTGCCTATTTCTCGTGCCATCATTTCTTACAATCAGCCGGTTGGGTTTCGTGAGAGATCAAGTGAGAACGGAGGTGATAAAAGCCATTACTTCAATATGCGCATGAAGCCGCATATTAGGCAGTATGGCGCCGCTCATGTGTGCCACTTTGAAGGAATACCGAGGATCGCTGCGCGTCGAGATGGTGTCCCGGAATCGAGTCGATTTCGGAAGCTAAAGCGAAGACTCGGCGGGTTCTCGGCCAGTAAAGGTGGTCGATTTTGAGGTCTCGTTACTGCTCCTACACACAGGAAGAGGCCGTTTCATCAGTCGGTGGATCTCGGGAGTAACTGTTCGGTCGATCTCGACACACTGGCGGGAGAGTTTGTTTTAATTGCAGTCAGCCCGAGCACGTTATGAAGGATTGCCCATTTCCGTTAGTTGCTTGCTTTACTTGCGGACAGACCGGGCATCGAGCGGCCCAATGTGAGAGGGACACCAGGGCCGCTAGAGTTCCGACTACCACCGCCGATCAGAGGGATCACAGCACTCCATCTACTCATGTTCTGCAGAATTCGGGCCGTGGTAGGGGTCGGGGTCAGCCGGATCGCCGTACAGCGTCGAGTTCGGGTTTAGTTCACCCCCGATTGTATCAGATGAGGCGTACAGAGGAGACAGATGTTCCAGTGGCGTCAGGTACTACTCAGATCCTTACTCATCCAGTGTCAGTGCTTTTTGATTCGGGTGCTACCCATTCTTTTATTGCTTCGGATTGTGTGAGTCGTATTGGTTTTGACTGCTTGTTTGAGTGTGAGCCGTTTGTAGTGGGTACACCCAGTGGGGATCGTATGGTTGGGGACCGGGAAGTTAGGGATTGCCCAGTGAGGATCGGGAGCCGGGATTGGCCCTCGAATCTCATTGTTATAGACCTTAAGGGTGAGGATTTGATCCTCGGGGACGATTGGTTGGATCGTCACGGTGCTATCATGAACTATCGGACTCGTACCATATCGATAGTTGCCGAGGACGGCACCGAGCATACTCTCGTCGGCTGTAAGCGGGGTAGATCGGGGAGTGTGATTAGCGCCTTGAAGGCGATGAAACTTCTGAACCAGGGTTGTGTCGGCTACTGGTGTTTCGCTCTGCAGGCGGAAGATGGTGGGGTTGACATATCGTCGATTCCAGTTGTTAGCGAGTATCCCGATGTATTTCCGGACGACTTGCCGGGATTACCACCACATCGAGAGGTGGAGTTTCCTATTGATCTTGAGCCGAATGCGGCCCCTGTTTCTCGAGCACCATACCGTATGGCACCGTCAGAGATGCTAGAGTTGAAGAATCAGTTGGGAGAGTTGTTAGATAAAGGGTATATTCGACCGAGCGCATCGCCTTGGTGTGCGCCTGTACTTTTTGTTAAGAAGAAGGATGGATCGCTTCGTTTATCTTTCGATTATCGAGAATTAAACAAGTTGACCATCAAAAATAAATACCCTTTGCCCCGGATTGACGACTTGTTTGATCGGCCAGGGCGGCAGTCTTTTCAAGATTGACTTGCGATCGGGCTACTACCGATTGAGGATTCGGGACGATATACCGAAAGTGCCTTTCGGACGAGATATGGCCATTACGAGTTTGTGGTTATGCCTTTCGGGCTAACTAATGCCCCAGATGTTCATGCAATTGATGAACAAAGTTTTTATTGAGTATCTGGAAAAATTCGTAGTCGTCTTTATCGATGACATTCTTATCTATTCACGGAGTCGGGAGGAGCACGCCTTACATCTCCGGATTGTATTAGACATTTTGAGAGCTGAGAAGTTGTATGCGAAGTTCTCTAAGTGTGAGTTTTGGCTCGAGGAAGTGATGTTCCTCGGGCATGTGATTCAAAGAGAGGAGTTCGGGTAGATCCGCGAGAAGATAGAGGCGGTGATGGCTTGGGAGCCGCCTAAGAATGTGAAGGAGGTGAGGAGTTTTCTGGTCTTGCCGGCTATTACCGTAGATTCGTTGAGGATTTTCTAAGATCGCTAGACCACTCACTCGATTGCTCCGAGCTTCGAAGTTCGAGTGGACTGCAGACAAACAGGACAGTTTTGACGAGTTAAAGAGACGTTTGACTACCGCACCCGTTTTAGCATTGGCTCAGGGGAACGAGGATTTCGTAGTGTATAGTGATGCTTCGGGCCTTGGGCTCGGATGTGTTTTGATGCAGAGAGATAGGGTCATTGCGTATGCGTCCCGCCAGTTGAAACCTTATGAGGTGAATTACCCCACGCACGATTTGGAGTTAGCTGCGGTCGTTTTCGCCTTAAAGATCTGGAGGCATTATCTCTATGGGTCGTCGTGTAAGATTTTTACAGATCACAAGAGTTTGAAGTATATCTTCAGTCAGAAAGAGTTAAATATGAGGCAGCGTAGGTGGTTGGAGCTAATTAAAGATTACGACCTCGAGATACTTTACCATCCGGGTAAGGCTAACGTAGTGGCAGATGCGTTGAGCCGTACGCCGATGGCGTTACAGACGTTGGAGGCACGTACACCACAGAGGAGGATCCAACGAGATTTTAACTGTCAAAATATTGAGGCTTGGGTTCAGAGAGTTCAGGGCCAGCAATGTGCATTAGAGATCACTTCGTCCTTGACTGATGATATCAAGGCGAAACAGTATGATGATCCGTGTTTGGTCCAGTTGAGGGAGGATGTGAGGAAAGGGAAAGCCCCTGGATTTGTGGTTCGGGATGATGGCGTTCGAGATTTGTGCGTACTATGTGTACCGAATGATATTGAGCTGAGACAGAAGATCTTGAGTGAAGCTCATACCACACCTTACTCCATACATCCTGGTACGAATAAAATGTACAAGGATGTGAGGAGCAACTACTAGTGGAGTAATTTGAAGACAGACGTTAGCGAGTTTGTGTCGAGGTGTTTGACACATCGTGAGTTAAAATCGAGCATCAGCGACCCGCGGGGATTTTACGAGCACTTCCTATCCCGGAGTGGAAATGGGAGGATATTTCTATGGATTTCATTACCGGTATGCCTAAGACTCGGACTGTAATGAACATGATTTGGGTTGTTATCGATCGACTAACCAAATCAGATCATTTTCTGAGTATTAAGGACACTTGGGGGCCAGAGAGACTTGCACGAGTGTTTATTGCGGAGATCGTGAGGTTACATGGGACCCCTAAGAGTATTGTTTCGGATCGTGATGGCCGGTTCATATCACATTTTTGGCAGGCCGTTCATAGAGATTTGGGAACCGAGTTGAGACTTAGTACATCCTACCACCCTCAGACAGACGGACAGTCTGAGCGGATGATACAGACGCTAGAGGATATGTTGCGAGCCTGTGCTTTAGATTGGAAGGATGATTGGGAGTCGCACTTGCCATTGATCGAGTTCACATACAACAATAGTTGGCACGCCTCGATCAAAATGGCACCATTCGAGGCATTGTATGGGATGAGGTGCAGATCGCCGTTGTGTTGGGACGATGCGTCCGAGCTGATTGGTACTGAGCCTGATATGGTAGTTGAGACGAGAGAGAAGATTACTCTGATTCGTGATAGATTGTTGACGACCCAGAGTCGACAGAAGTCTTATGCCGATACACGTCGCCGACCGTTGGAGTTTGAGGTAGGAGACCATGTGTTTCTTAAGGTGTCGCCGACACGGGGAGTTTACCGCTTCGGTCGGAAGGGTAAACTCAGTCCGAGATTTATTGGACCGTTCGAGATTCTAGAGAGAGTTGGAGAGCTTGCATATCGGTTAGGTCCCTGAGCCACGTGCATAACGTATTTCATGTTTCCCAGCTTAGGAAGTATGTACCGGACCCTAGCCATATTATTGATTTTGGAGAGATCGAGTTGGGGCCCGACATTACCTTCGAGGAGAGGCCGATTCAGATCTTAGAGCGGCGGGTGAAGCAACTCAGGCACAAAACCATTCCTTTGGTTAAAGTGCAGTGGTCGAGGCATGGATCCGAGGAAGCCACGTGGGAAACGGAGGAGAGTATGAGGTCGAGATACCCCGAGTTATTCGTGTTGTAAGTTTCGGGACGAAACTTATTTTTAGGGGGGGATAATATAATATCCGCGTTTTCTATTTTTAGTAATTTCTATTTTTGGTGTATATTCGTTTCGGACGACTCGCTTGGCACTATTTTGGAATCATGAATCTATTTTGTTCTTGGAGTTTCTCCGCTTGGACGAGTCTCGATGATGTTTTTACGTAATTTCATCTTGAGTTATATTATGTCGCATGTGTATTCGATTCTCGGTAAACTCATTCGATTTCGTCATTTTCCTATTTCCATGAGTTCGTATGGTTGAGTAGAGTATGTTGCGAGTTTCGGATTGTTAATCCGACGTTGTATCGTGAATTTTCGATTGTTTGGGCCATTTTGTAATTTCTTAAGAGTTTATGGTGTCTTTACCCTCCTTGTCGTATTGTGGATTCCTCGGTAGTTAGAAGTGCATTTTCTTTCAGCACTCAGCTTCGTTGTTATGAACACCTCGTAATTACACCTTTAATTCTATCCTTGTGTCGTGTTCCATCGTTGTATCGACTGTGCTGAATGTGATTGTTCAGAACTGGGAACTGCTACATGCATAACGTACGTTATGCATGATCCATAACGTACGTTATGGCCTTCACATTTTAGTACAGGCAGTTTGCTACGTACGTTAACCAGTGTTGGGTTACGTACGTAACCCTCATAACGTACGTTAACAGCTTGTGTTAACGTCGTAACGCTGTGTCGAGCCTTTTAATCCCTGACTTATCCTCAGTCGCCTCATTTCGTTTCTTTTCTTTCCTTCTCGCGACGTGAGTTCCCTTTGAGCGATTTGGAGCGATTTGTCCGGTGCAATCCGTAGAAACCCTCTGTAGGCTGATTATTACATTCCAAGGAAGATTAATCATCATCATTCTCCGTCTGAATCGAGGTATATTTCTTTAGAACCCTAGTTTTTGGGGATTTCGGGATTTTGGCAAAATTCTTCCTTTTAATCCGATTTAGCTTCGACGACTTGTTAGATTACGATTGTGTAGTCGTAAATCCCTTGTTACCATTATAGTTTAACGGATTTAACCTAGTAAATTCTCCATTGTTAGATTTTAACCGTCTTGGACTTCGTATTGACCGACAAATCATTCCAAGGGGTAGAATTAGGATTAATTCTTACCTTTCCGCATTATTGAGACTTGTGTATACCGTTATTGTGTTAGGAACGGATTTAGGAAAATTGTTCGGACCGAAACTTAATCCTTCGTCGTTCCTTCGTTTCGTATTATTCCAGGCAAGTACATGTATTACATTCCGTTATGTGCGTATGATTTTGATGCGAATGATGTAAATGGTATTATTGAACGAATGTGATTGTTTCTCTTCCACCTGGGGATGGCATGTGGCCTCTGGGGGCCGATACTAATGGGTACGGCCACGGGAGTGGACTTGGGTGCGTGCGTTGATGTTCTTCCACCTGGGGACGGTTCGACGGGACCTCTGGGGGCCGATACTAATGGGTACGGCCGCGGAAGTGGTTTCTCACCTGGGGACGGTCCGACGGGACCTCTGGGGACCGATACTAATGGGTACGGTCGCGAGTTACCAAGCGTGGATAATCGTGATGTGGAAACTTGTTGATATACTGTTTTGGTGTTAATGTGATATTCCGGAATATTGATTTTCAAAATGATTTCCTTAACGATTTGTTTGCGTTGAGTAGCGTATGTATATAATGTTGTGTAATTATGTACTTGCACTAGCTATTCGAATGCTAACCCCTTAAATGGGGGAAATGCGTCTTATGCATTTCAGGTACTGGTCGAGCTGAGGAGCTGGCACGGGATGCGCATGCAAAGGATGGGTTGGCATGATGATGTGGCTCGAGTCTGTATTTTTCTGTTTTGTCATTGCATCTGTTGATTACTGGAGTTAGACTGTTTATTTTTAAACATGGTTTAAGTCCCCTGCGTGGGCAATAAATTGGTATTTAACTTATGACTCATGTACTCCGTTAAAATGTTTTGGCCGAGGCCACGGCCTTATTTACTTTTTGGGTGCATCTTTTGGGTTAACATTGTGGTTTACGTGTCATGAGTTAGCCTGGTAGACCTCACGGAGGTTCTACGGCGTGTAATGTCCCATTTGTGAATTGGGATGTTACAGTTGCGGAATCCTCCTGTCTCATGTTACCCCGTCCGCGCCCACGTCCGCGTCCGCGTCCACGTCCTCCTCTCAACATACTGTAAACACAATTCCTCAATATCCAGGACATAGTTTACGAAATAAAGCCCGTCAATACTCACAAAACAGTAATTAAGTAAAACGGTAGTATAAGAGATTAGGAGACTTACAACCATGGTCCACATGACGACTTTTGGCTGAACAGTGATGTTACGAACGACTCGTAAATCAATAACGTAAACAGCTCAACTTAAAACCCGACTGCCAAGATATCCATAAATCTTAGCTCCGATACCATATTCTGTAACACCCCGAGATATTCGGAATAATTACAGCGCCGTAAACCCTTTAAGTAAGGATTTACAAGGATAATTTTAAAAGAAAGGTAAATATAAGACATCATCATCATCGGAAATTCAAGTTTACAAACCGAACAACTGGTTCAACGAGTAATTAATACAACCATATCGAAATGATATTAATAAGACACGCGTACTCGAGTACTGAAATCAAACCAAGAAAACAAATCGCCAACAACAACAAACATCACTGAACCCCTTCGTCGTCATGTCGGTACTGTGGCTGTTTCCCTGCTCCTCGGCTACCTGAACATCACAACAAATGTCCACCCCCGAAGGGGTTAGCAAAACGATGCTAGTACAAGTATGATATTAAACAATTCGAATATGCATCAACAATATATAACAAGATACACCACACGGACTTCCGCTACCGGAATCCGACAATGCGAATCCACAAGATTCCATTAACACAGCAAGGGTATTCCAATGATCCAGCGCCCTCAGCAT
This sequence comes from Orobanche coerulescens, assembly GCA_033398695.1. Lineage (NCBI taxonomy): Eukaryota > Viridiplantae > Streptophyta > Magnoliopsida > Lamiales > Orobanchaceae > Orobanche > Orobanche coerulescens. The sequence goes on along the minus strand of CM065807.1, from coordinate 7,977,015 downwards.
AGATCCCAAGATGATCCCGTCGGACCAACACGAGGTGGAAATAACCCGTCCAATGATCCAGCGCCCTCAGCCTAGATCCCAAGATGATCCCGTCGGACCAACACGAGGTGGACATCCGATCCAGCGCCCTCAGCATAGATAATACAACGTGCACAAACATAACTCATGCATACACATATGCCAAATCATTATGTTCATCAACATGAATATACAAACACTAGATAACGAATATCATGACAATTCAACGTAATAAATCTCATGTTCAACAACATGAATAATCACACGCATGCTCAAAATATCAATATAAATATATTACGATACTTGCCTCGAAGATGGCAAGAACGAAACACTTCAATGATCTCAACACACTCGAAGGCCGCCTCCTTCGATCAACGTAACAAGCTCGAACCTTAACAAAAGGAATGATATACAAATCATCTCAAGTCGAACGATGGCCTAGCAATTCGGTCTACGGCCAAAAAGCTCAAAATAAACAATCTGCCTGGACTGCTTAGCGTGCGCTACGTACTCTACGTAACGTGCGCTAAGCCTGCCTGTTAGCGTACGCTATCGCATAAGCCTAGCGTACGCTAGCCACGGACTGACAGTTTGACTCGGCTGATCTCATAACGTACGTTACGTACGTATCGTGCGTTAACTTAACCCCGATAGCGCACGTTAACTAACGTATGTTAGCGTGCGCTAATCGTGCATGGCAGATTACTACTGACAGAAAACTGGGTTGAATGGTGATGAACTCATGAATTCTCTGGTGATAAAACAAGTCATCCTCAAGCCTATCATGCTAATAAGGTTTGTGGAAGTTCTATGATTATGAGATACAAATATACGGATAATCATCTCAACATCATAATTCATCTTCGATCTTCAAGAAAATATTCTAAGTTCCGTTCGTCCTACGTTCCAAAACGCATGATTCCAATGTGTAAAACGTAACAATCTAGGTAAAATCCGTTTACTGATCATAAATCGATTCGAAAATGCTTAGGAGTCCACATACTAAGATGGTTCAAAGGTTCATACGATATATAGTGCCGATACGTCAAAAGTATCCTTCTAACACATGATGATCGATAATAAACGAAATAACTGATTATACAAACATGATCAAATCGTCTTTGAGAACACTACTAATATTGGTGAAGAATCACCTACCTCAAAGTAGTGAAGATCAAGGAGAAAATCGAAGCAATCCAACGTCGAAGGCTCGAACACCAATCCTCAATGATCCACAATCTTCAATCACGAGCTAGAATGTTGATATGAGGTGTTTGGGATGTAGGAAGTTATACTCTAAGTATAAGAATTCGGATGTGGGAAAAGAAAGGACTGAAAATACGAAAAGGATGCTGTCCTATTAATAGGAAATGATTATTAGCGCGCGCTTGTAGGTCACAAGTCGTCCAGAAACAAGTCTAGAGGGGGGGTGAATAGACTTGTAGAAACTCTTGAACTCTTTTTCACGAAGAGTGAGTTTCTTCAGCTGATGATCAAACAAATGACTAGGAGTCGTTTGTTCTTGGATATGTGCGGAAGTCAGCTGATGACGAATATAAATTAACTTAATGAAACACTTAACAATGGATGCAGCAGTTAGAGTATGTGTTCGCACCGGTAGTTTGCTCAGTTTCAAATCTTCGGATATATATAGATCACGATCTCTGAGCTTCTTCCTTGTAGCCGTTGCAAATCTTTGAACAAATCCGTCCGTTGGAGAGAGACTTCATTGTTTAATCTTTTACGAGCGTTGCAAGGTGGATTCCCATTATTTAATTTTATCTTCCGACCGTTGTGAGGACTTCTGCATGTGAGCGCCGAATCTTTTGAATATAAAAGGATTAAAGTCTTCACGGTGGGTCAGGATGATTTAATTAAATCATATCTCTTGCGGGAATCACTCCAATTTGTCTCTTCACGTTGCATGTGAGCTTTCCGTAATATTTGACTTTTCAAAGCATGCTGACGTGGATTTGGAGTACTAGGCTGTAGTTGAGTAGACTGATGTGCAGCTTACTTCTCTGCAGGTAGGTCGTCTCGGATTATCTTGTTTGAGACTTGTCTGATCAGGTGACTTCCCTGAGGTTCCTCGGCTGCAGTCTGGTCAAACTTCTCTGACAAGTTTTTAGTTGACCAGGGCTACTCTGATTGGAGTCGGCTGTACTTCTTTGATGGACTAGACTGTACTTTAGTACTTAGCCGTTTTTCAGCCTAACTAACTTTGGCCTATAGAAGACACTCATTTGGTTCTTCTTTACATATTGCCAATTTTATACTTAACATATTTTGGCCTATGGAAGATACTCATTTGGTTCTTCCTTACATTTTGCCAATTAATAAACATTTGATTTTAAATTAATGACATCATCAAAATCTAACAAGTATTCCTAACAAATTCCCCCTATTTTGATGATGGCAAAACTAAGTAAGAAATCAAATGGCCAAGTCTGCACTTAAGTGCAAGACAAAACTGAAATCAGTCTAATATTGAGACAACTGGAAAATTGTCATTCAACAGACTGTTCATAAAATTTTCTGACTTATCATTGAAATTATACAAGATTGTTTTAAGTACAGAAAAATAAAATTACAAGTAAGAAAATAATTTAAGGTCATCTGCCTCTTCCTCTGCCTCTTCGAATAGGCTGCTTGGCAGGTCTGAATGGTTTGGCTCCGATAGGTCTTACCTTGACTGGAGCAAGGCCATACTTTCTCTTCACAACCAGTGCTGCGAAGTCCTGCTCCTGCTGAGATCTGAATTTGTTCTCAAGGCAGACTAGCTTGATTTCCTCCTGAAGTTGTAGCTCATCAAGTTCACCATCCATGCGGATTGGTGCTTCTTCAGCTCTGAATTTAGGGATCATGGGAAATGCATTTTGCTCTTTTGCGTACTTCTTTAGAACAGCCCAAAGCTTAGGATGAACCTCTTCCATCCAGTTTATGAAAATCTCCTGTGGGGAGAGTTTGTCATCTTGAAGTAGTTCCCAGACATAAAAGTCTCTGACGAACTTCTTCCTAGCGACTCCCCATATTTCAAGAGCTTCAAGTGGGCGAAATCTTCAACATACCATAGCTCCAGACCTTCCCATTCAAGAGTAGGTTCAAAGCCGCCTCTGGTCCTTCTGCGCTTCCCTTGGTGAGTCGGCCTTGTCTTCTTGATCTGACTTCCTTCCTTTTTAGGCTAGAGGGTCCTTCAACTGGGACATCCCGCTTTTTCTTACTTCGATTTCTCTCTCTTCCCCCGAATCCTCTCTTCCCCCTTTTTGCCAGATCAATGAGTGTTGTCAATGTTGCTCCATGCGGCTCATCCAATCGAGACATGCCAAAAGGCATTCTGTTGTTTGTAGGAGGAGGAGGCCGAGGATCTCTCTCTGAAGCAGGTGTCAATCTTGGCATTAATGGTCTCAAGATCGGGGTGACTCGAGTTGATAGCGGCTCCCCAATGGTGTCTCGACAATTTGCTTGATCAGCTCGGTCATGGTAGGGGATAACCGAGCCGATGGGGAGTGTTCTCACGATCCTTGACAATGGAGCCACTAGGCTGAGCTCACTGCGGCCGTAGGTCGATTGAGTCTTCTCAGGGTCACGACACTGAGTCCTCTGCCCGACTCTGCGTCTAGGGTGGTGTACCGGGAGGTACAACAATCTATCTGCGCACTTCGTTGGTAGGCTCTGGCTTCTGCTCTGGCTCCTTTTCTCTTTCTTCCTCTTTCCCTTCTTCTTCTTCAGATTTCTCTTTTTCTTCCTCCTCATCTTCTTCTTTTTCTTCTCCAGATTTCTCTTTTTCTTTCTCCTCATCTTCTTCTTTTTCTTCTCCAGCCGCCACACCAGCTCCTCCTTCACCTCCATCATTATTATCATCATCATCATCATCATTTTTCTCATCATCATCCTTCTCATTTTCTCTTTCATCATCTCCATCCTTCTCCTTATCTTCTTCTTCTTTTTCCTGCTCCACTTCTTCTCCTTCTTCTTCATCTTCTTCATCATCCACTTCTTCTGTTTTCTCAATCTCCTCTGTCTCCTTTTCAACTGGTATGTTTTCTTCAGATTCTTTTTATGTTTCATCCTCTTCAACCAAATTGATAATTTCATTTTCTTCATCAACTTCTTCTATCCTAATCTCCTTTTCTACTTTCTCCTCTTCCTCCTCCTCTCCAAAACTACCATCAAAAATACTGAGCATTATAGAGTGGATAAAATGGTCCATGTTTGTCTCAAAATGTGACATGAACCAGTTATCCTGGAGGAGTAAGGCTAAATCTGACTCTTTGCAAAAATCAGTCAGAACATCCTCCGTGGCTTGGGGGTATTCCCAACCACTAGTTTCAACAAAAATTTGAAAATTTGTAAAGGACATGGTTTTAAGAGTTTTCCACTCTTTAAAAATATTTACGAAAGAGTGTTTTTCTGCTTGTGGCTTGACAAGCTGAAGTTGTTCTATGGAGAGATTAAAAGTATTATTTTCTAAAAGATTGAATGTAATCGTCAGGATAGATATAACAAGACTGCTTCCTCTTCTTCGGTCATGTACGCTGGAGGAGTAATAACAGTACAATTCTAGTTTCGGTATCTCAGTGCGGTGGTCGGATGAGTGGTGGCCCGATGGTGGCATAGTGCTCGGGTTGCTCTCATTCGCCGAATCTGCCTTCCTTGGCCTCTTTGGAGAGGGTTCGGTGATGACTGCAGTTGGAAGGTCCTTCGGGCTGGTCCCCTTCTCTTGAATCGGATGGCGATAGGTGTATCGTCGGACTCATTCTCGGACTCATTGCGATCCGATCTCACTGCAGTTGGTCCGAGTCGATAGATCGTATCTTGGGCAAAAGCTTGAGTCCGCAAATCCTTCAACAACCGGCCGCCCTCCCAGTGACTCCAACCTTCTTCTTATCATGGTCCATGTGACCAAGCCTCTTGTTTGGGTGGAAAGGGTCAATGTTTCCCTTGGCCACTCCAGTCTGCTCCAAGAACCAACTAAGATGCGTTCCGAACGCCAACTTAGTCTTGAACTTCTTCTCTCCCTCGAGCCATTCGACCTTGTTCACCTCGCGAACAAGTTGCCTGAAAATGTAATCGGCCCAATCAACTTCCTCTCGTTGAATTAACGCACCCAACACCATGAATTTTGAAGATGATAGTTGGTCATAGCTTCCTGCCATTCCCATGACTATCTTGTTTGTGATGTCCAGAGCGACTCGATAGACCCTCTTCAACTCATTTCTCTTCGCTGTAAACTTCAATTTCTCAGGGACATTTTCGAGCTTAATCGTCTTCCACGTTTCGGCGGGTGATTGTTTGAGCGCTTCGACCGCCAAACCGCGATGTTTCATCCCGAATACAGAGCGAATCTTCTCTGTATCTATGGTGACTGGTACTCCACCGACCTTGCTCTGAATCCCGTGCTGAATCAGGTAAGCGTTGCGATAAAATTCAACCACATCTTCCTTGAACAAGTGTTGAGGGTTGATTTCGAGAAACGGGTAGATTCCGTTCAGTTTCATCGCCCGGATTAAGTCGAGCATATCAAAGTCCTCTAGATTTGCTTCCAGTAATCCTTCAAAATTGACGACCATGGAGAAGATGACCTGGTCCTTCATCGCCTTCAAGTTTGCTCCGTCAAAAGATGCCATTTCTGCAAAAAGATTTTAGGGTTTAGTGTATATTTTGCTCTGTAAGTTCTAGGGTTTCTGAAAGCGTAAAGAGGAAAGTGAAAGGGTTTTCTTCCTTATAAAGAAGATGAAAGGACGTTTGGATTAGTTTATTATAAATTTAAACGGTGGTACGCCTTTTCATATTCTTTTGAATTTCAAATTTGAATCGGTGGCCCCATTTAAAATTTGACGGTTGATTCTGATTGGCCACCGTAGAGGTTAATTAAATGGGCGTGTGACGCGTGTATTTAAAATTGCCACTTGGCTCATAAAATGTATATTTTAAATGCCTGTTCCGATAGCCAAAATAATATTTTAAATATGACAGATAATAATTAAAAATTTAGAGATTAGTTTAGAGAACATAGCTGGTCTGATTCGTTGACTGTTGACCGCTCTGCTACAGGTGAGTTTGACCTCTCGCCTGGTATTACATGACTAAGTTGCTTCGTCTGGCCTTCGTCTTCTCGCCTGCATCAGCTTAGGCTGATTCTGGGGGTCCGTCCTTCCTTCAACTTGCTTCAGAGCTAGATTCCCAATCTAGTAATCCAAGGTCTCTGCTCAGCTCTAGGAATCTTTCTTCTGGCAGGGGTTTGGTGAAGATGTCAGCTATTTGGTAGTCTGTGCTGACTCTTTCAACTCTAACCCGTTTGTTAAGCACATGGTCTCGAATGAAATGGTGCTTAACGTCAATGTGCTTTGTCCTTGAGTGCAAAACCGGATTGTTGGTTATTGCAATAGCACTATTGTTGTCACACCATATAGGAACTTCGTTGGCAATAATATTGTAGTCCCTTAATTGTTGTCTGATCCATAGGATCTGTGCACAACAGCTACCTGCAGCTAGGTATTCTGACTCTGTAGTGGAGATAGAGTTAGAAACCTGCTTCTTGCTAAACCAGGATATCAGTCTGGTTCCTAGGAATTGACACGTTCCACTCGTGCTCTTCCTATTGATTTTGCATCCGGCGAAATCCGCATCTGAGTATCCTGATAGCTCGAAGTTGTCATCTTTGGGGTACCATAGTCCAACATTAATGGTAGACTTTAGGTACTTAATTATTCTCTTGGCTGCATCTAGGTGTGATTGCTTTGGCTTGGACTGGAATCTCGCACAAACTCCAACTGCATATGATATGTCTGGCCTGCTTGCAGTTAGGTACAGAAGAGATCCGATGAGTCCTCTGTAGTGGGTTGAGTCCACTGATATTCCTGCCTCGTCTGCATCTAGGTGAGTGCTTGTGCTCATTGGAATTCTTGCGGGTTTGGCTGATTCCATTCCATATCTCTTGATGAGATCTCGGGTATATTTTGCCTGGTTGATGAAAATTCCTTTTTCCATCTGCTTAACTTGTAATCCGAGAAAGAAGTTAAGCTTTCCCATCATACTCATCTCAAATTCTCCTTGCATGAGGTTGGAGAATTTCTCGCATAGTTCTGGATTGGTTGACCCGAATATGATGTCATCCACATAAATCAACTATTAGAATGTGGCCTTCGTGCTCCACTCTGAATAGGGTCTTGTCCACTTTTCCTTTGCAAAATCCATTTTTCTCAAGAAACACAGACAGTGTTTCATACCATGCTCTCGGTGCTTGCTTGAGTCCATACAGAGCCTTCAATGACTTATAGACTTTGTCTCCTTTGACAAAACACAGGGGTTGCTCTACATAGACTTCTTCTTCTAGGATTCCATTCGAACGCACTTTTCACATCCATCTGGTAGACTTCAAAATCCTTGAATGCGGCATATGCGAGGAATAGTCGATGGCTTCTAATCTTGCAAGTGCATAAGTTTCATCAAAATCTATTCCCTCACATTGTGCATATCCTTTTGCTACGAGTCGCTTTATTCCTAACAACAGACTCCGTCTTCATCACTCTTGTTTTTATACACCCATTTGGTGCCAATAACTTTCTTGTGATTGGGTGCATGCATTAGTTCCCAAACTTTGTTTCTCTCCATCTGCTCCAATTCCTCTTGCATGGCATTAATCCATGAATAATCTTCCAAGGCTTGTTCTGGCTGTCTTGGGTTCAATTTGCGACATGAAACATGAGAACATTGCCATTCCTTTGGTAGAGTTGATCGTCTTGTCTTGACTCCATCACCAACTTTCCGATGATTTCTTTGAATTGGATGATCCTTGAGCCATTTGGGGATCTCGTCCTCTTAAGGTTTGTTCCCCTGTTGGATTGCTCGTGGTTGTCGCATCTGCTGGATTAAGTGCCATGGATCGGCTACCGCCTTGTCATCTGCAGACTTGGTTACTGCTGAGATGAGTCTTTGTCGACTCCGCCGGGTCTTCTTCATGACAATCGGATCGGATAGGTTTGGTGATCTGTCGATCTGCATTGGGTCTTCATCGGCCGTAGTTGGGTCATCAGCCGATCTGCAGTGAGTCCACCATTCCAGTGTCATGTACAATGACTTCTTCAAGGGTTCTTGACTTGAGCTTGTTCTCAATTTGCTCAAGTTGTTTCCTGTACTCAACAGTAGATTCATCAAAAACAACATGGGGTGTTTCCTCCACAACTAAGGTTCTTTTGTTGAAAACTCTATATGCCTTGCTTCTTTGGGAATATCCCATAAATAGACCATCATCAGTTTTAGCATCAAAGGCATTTAGCTGTGTTTTACCGTTGTTGTGGATGAAACACTTGCAACCAAAAACATGAAAGTAAGCAACAGTAGGAGTTCTATTATTCCAAACCTCATAGGGAGTTTTGCCATGTCTCCCTACTATCATACTCTGATACGGGTGTGGCAGTCAGTGTTAACAGCTTCAGCCCTGAACCTCTTGGGTAGGTCCGCTTCGCAATCATGGACCTTCTTTGCTTCCTTGAGTTCTTCCTTCTTTCAAGAACACCATTCTGCTGGGCGTCACAGGCTGAGAGAGCTCATCTTTGGATCCCATTCGATCACCGAAATCGGTTATCGCCTTGTTGAGAAACTCTCCTCCTCTATCGATCGATCTTGATTATGGAGAGGGATTTCTCATTCTGGATCCTTCTCAGCAGCTCAGGTAACTTGGTCAAGGTTTCACTTTTCTTGTATAGAAAAATGATCCAAGTGTACCTTGAATAATCATCTACAATCACAAGAGCATGCTTTCTGCCACTCAAGGTCCTTGGCTTGATGGGACCAAATAGATCCATGTGGAGTAGATCTAAGATCCTTGTTGTGAGCGTTGTAGGCTGCACTGGCTTGAACGATGCCTTGGTCTGCTTTCCCTTCTGACATGCATCACAGAGTGCTTCCTTCTTGAATGCTTCATTTGGAAGTCCTCGACCAGCCTTCCGAGAGCTAATCTTGTTGATGGCTTTGAAGTTCGGGTGACATAGTCTTTTGTGCCACACCATCCATTCTCGGCTCTGATCTTGGATAGAAAACAGGAGTTAGGTGTTCTGTGTTCCAATCAATCATGTATACATCTCTTCTTCGAAACCTTGTAGCTTTATTTCTCCGGATAAAATGTCTATCACCATACACTTCAAGATGGTGAAGACTACTAGATTCTTCTCGTCGCGAATCGGCTTATGCTCGGGAGGTTGTATTTGAGACCTTTGACATAATGAACTTTGGATATCACAATGTTTCCTCGGTGCAACTCTCCAAAGCCTTTTGTCTGACCTCTAGAGCTATCTCCAAAGGTTACATCGGGACCTCTTTCCTTGATATATTTGGTCAGCATCCTCTTGTTCCCGGTCATGTGCCTTGAGCATCCAGAGTCTACAAACCACTCTTCACCTCCAAAATTTGAGCTTGAGGAGATGTGGTTGTAGTCCTTCCACCTCTTCTGCAATTAAACAAGCAGAGATTTAGGTACCCAAATTTGTGTGGGTCCTTTGGGGTTAGTTGGTTTCCTGGAGAATTGATTTCTCCTTGGATTATAGGAATTGTTATAACCCTTATAAGGTGCCTGTGGTCGAGGTCTAAATCTCCTGGTTGGATTGTATACCGGATATTCCTCAAAATAGTGTGGGCCATTTCTAAGTCTAGGCTGAGACCATTTGTTAAACCTTTGTGGTCTCCACACTTGTTCATTTTGGTGATTTGGATAACCTTGAGGTTTCCATCTGCCCCTCCCATTATGAAATCTATTTTTGGGGAGTTGTTGGTAATAGTGGGCATGTTGTGCAGGCCTTGCTTTTGCACAGGCCACTTTGCTGATCGCTGTCTAGGTGGGTCATGCAGTGTAACCCGATTGCAGCCTGAGACGTTTGACTCAATTGTTGCTGTTTTTGAAAGTCGGTTTATACACAGCTCGTGATGAGACCATTGTTTCTCCCTTGATAAACTTGGTTTCAGAACTAGAGGGAGTGTGAGAATCATATCCAAGGCCTGATTTGGTATATAATGACCTACTATAAGTACACAATTCGCCCAGAGTTGAAGACGCCTTCAGGGAGGTAATTTCCTGCGTCTGAGTTTTATTTAACTGTGCCAGCTTAGTAAACTCAGCTTTGGCATGAGCAAGTGCAGCTGACTTTTCTTTAAGTAAAATATTTAGCCGGTCTATCTCAATTTGTATTGGCACTTGCACAGTTTTCAAAATCACAGTATTTGTCTCACCTTTATTTAAATCTAGCCGAGTTTTTTGAAATCATTTTTCATTGCCTATTCTCATCTTGCAACTTAGTCTTCTCTCTTGATCTGACTTGGTGTGCAGATTTAAGTGTTTCAAAATCTTTGAATAATTGATTTACCGATTCATGTAAATCCATATCTTGTGACATGGCTGAGCTATTATTTGAACCGGTAGGTTTAGAGGTTACCTCTTCATCGGCCAAGTTTGCCATCGTGCAATCATATTCCTCGTCGTCATCAGAAAAGAAACCGCCGCTTGATTCGACATGCTCCTGGTCTTCTCCGATGAGAGCTTTTCTTATGTCTTCCTTTCTGGCCACCTCCTTCTTGGTTTCATCCTTCTTGAGCTCAGGACAATCCATTTGGATGTGTCCTATTTTATGACAGTTGTAGCATTCAACTTTCCGACTTCCACCTCCGGTTCCTTCTTGGGTTCTCCTTGTAGTTTTTCTTATACTTGGAGTAGTTCTTTCTGAAGTTACTGAACCTTTGCATAATGAAAGCCATTTCCTCCTCAAAATCTAGCGGATTTGGAGGTTTCACATCAGACAGGCTCTTAGCAGGGGACTCGGCTGCAAATGCGATTCCCTTCTCTGCAGGCTCAGTTGAGGATGAGCTTGGAAGCTCGAACTCATAAGCCTTTAGATCAGAGAACAGCTCCTGAATCTTTATCTTATTCAGGTCTTTGGACTCTCTCATAGCTACAGCCTTCATGCTCCATTCTGGATTTAGAGATCTGAGGACCTTAAGTGCCATTTCCCTGTTGCCATAGGTTTTGCCCAGGGAGTTGATTTCATTGATAATTTCAGTGAACCTTGTGTCCACTTGGTCTATTGATTCTCCATTCTTCATTTTAAAGTTGTCAAACTTTTGGATAGCTATTGACAACTTGTTCTCCTTGATCAGCTCCGTTCCTTCACACATTAGGGCTAATGTGTCCCAAATCTCTTTGGCATTCTTACAATTTTTGATTTTGACCATTGTGGATTTGTCAAGAGTTTGGTATAGCACATCTCTCGGCCCCTGTTGTCAAGATTGGCCGCCTTTCTCTCTTCGGGGTCAGCTCCGTTCTCTTCTTAGGAATCTTTTCGGGCCTCCCAGCTGCGATTTCCTCGGGCGTGTTGTCCTTCTCGAAAATGAATGGACCGTCTTCAATGATGCACCACATGTCGTCATGGATTGAAGATAAATGTGCCTGCATTCTTATCTTCCAGAGATCATACTCGTCAACTGAAAAGACAGGTAGTCTAGAGTGCATGTGTTCCATTATAACGTGAGAGATAAGATATATATCTTAATATAGATCTGGTTCGTGAAAAAAATGAACCAACCTCTCTGATACCACTTGTAGGTCACAAGTCGTCCAGAAACAAGTCTAGAGGGGGGGTGAATAGACTTGTAGAAACTCTTGAACTCTTTTTCACGAAGAGTGAGTTTCTTCAGCTGATGATCAAACAAATGACTAAGAGTCGTTTGTTCTTGGATTTGTGCGGAAGTCAGCTGATGACGAATATAAATTAACTTAATGAAACACTTAACAATGGATGCAGCAGTTAGAGTATGTGTTCGCACCGGTAGTTTGCTCAGTTTCAAATCTTCGGATATATATAGATCACGATCTCTGAGCTTCTTCCTTGTAGCCGTTGCAAATCTTTGAACAAATCCGTCCGTTGGAGAGAGACTTCATTGTTTAATCTTTTCTGAACGTTGCAAGGCTGGATTCCCATTATTTAATTTTATCTTCCGACCGTTGTGAGGACTTCTGCATGTGAGCGCCGAATCTTTTGAATATAAAAGGATTAAAGTCTTCACGGTGGGTCAGGATGATTTAATTAAATCATATCTCTTGCGGGAATCACTCCAATTTGTCTCTTCACGTTGCATGTGAGCTTTCCGTAATATTTGACTTTTCAAAGCATGCTGACGTGGATTTGGAGTACTAGGCTGTAGTTGAGTAGACTGATGTGCAGCTTACTTCTCTGCAGGTAGGTCGTCTCTACCGTATAATGTTTGAGACTTATCGATCGTGTGACTTCCCGAGGTTCCTCGGCCGCACCGTCAAACTTCTCGACAAGTTTTTAGTTGACCAGGCTACTCGATTGGAGTCGGCTGTACTTCTTTGATGGACTAGACTGTACTTTAGTACTTAGCCGTTTTTCAGCCTAACTAACTTTGGCCTATAGAAGACACTCATTTGGTTCTTCTTTACATATTGCCAATTTTATACTTAACATATTTTGGCCTATGGAAGATACTCATTTGGTTCTTCCTTACATTTTGCCAATTAATAAACATTTGATTTTAAATTAATGACATCATCAAAATCTAACAAGTATTCCTAACAGCGCTAGTCCCTGTTCGTAGCGTGCGCTAACGTCTCAGTGACTTCACTGTACTCAGCACTTAGCGTGCGCTATTCACATGCCTGTAGCGTGCGCTAAGGCGTTGACTTGGCTTTTCCCGAAAGCCGTCTAGGTTCATCCCGACACAATCCGACAGGGGTCCCCAGCCAGATCTCACCTACCGCACGTCTCAATCAAATTGACCACGCATAGCGTGCGCTAAGGTTCCTTTGTAGCGTGCGCTATGAATCCATGTTAGCGTACGCTACACATAGCCGATAGCGTGCGCTACATGCGCAGAATTACAATTTTTAAATCACATACATGAAATCATACGCTCGACAACATCGGATTATGAAATACGGAGAATAATACTCAGATCAAGTACAACGATTACAGTATCACAAGTTCCAAATGCATAGCAGAAATCTCGGGTATTACATATTAAAGTCGGATTTTTCAGTTTCCCACAACAACTGATATTTGTAGATATTTTCTTCAATTATTTTCATTATCATTTTATTTTTATTTTTTTTTTATGGAAGAAACATTATATAAAATCGAAAAAAGATTTCCCTTTCTAAGCAAAAATGCAATTTTAAAAATTTACAAGACAAGGCTTGAAAGGATGAGGTTGCTTACGAATAAAAGCATACCTTTTGACATAAGATTCATTATCGAAGCCAAAGTAAGAATAGAAGGTGAATTCACAGAAACACCGACTAGATTTTTACCAGGGCTTGGAAAAAGTTCATATGCCAAGAAACGACGAGCAAAGATGCTAGCTGTTTGCTATAAATGTGCTAGATGGAACTGTAATGTAAAATGTCGATCTTTAGGAATTCCATCTACAAACAGAGAAGAAAAAATTCAGTTCATTAATGATGGTCTGAATAAGGAGAATTTAAATAATATCGAAATTTCTCTTGACACGCATCCTAGTGGACTTGTATATTATGGAATTCAATGTTTGTGGAATAAATTCAAACCAGAATATGAACAACGTCTTGGGAATCTGACGTTAAAAGACCCTGTTTGCCAATTTGTAAGAAAATTGGATGGGAAGCTTCTCCCCGACTCATAGAAGGCGTTTAGGCCGTTTCTGAACGTAAAATCATAGGAAGATGTGAGCCACAATCACAACTACTGTACATACGCGTAAGTATCTTTTATTTTTGTCGTGTGGTGAGATTTTACGAATAAAAATGTGATAAGCGATAAAAGCTTACATTATTCTATTGAGTAGTTGAAGCACAATCAAACGCAATCACAAACTTGTTAAACAATTTTTACCTTCTTTTTCTTCTATAAATAAACTTTCTACTGGTTTCTTTCATTCATCCCTCAAACTTGCACTTTTCTCTGTTTCTCTCTAAAAAAAAAATTTTTCTTTTCAAAAATGGAGTCATCATCTTCAACAAAAAATTTTAACACGGTATGCATTTTTGGTGGAGCTAGTTCTGAAAAGAGGCATGCTTTCTTGACGACCCACAACTTGGGTCGTACCTTAGGAGAAAAATGCATTCATGTAGTTTACGGAGGAGGAAGTCTAGGATTAATGGGACGAGTTGTCGTCGCCTATATGGAAGGAGTAAGAGTGTTGGGAATAATCCCAAAACCTCTGGCTGAAAGTAAAATCACCGGGTCAACTATTGGAGATGAGTTTAGATCTGTGAATATTCAAGATCGCATAACTCACATGATAAATAATTCTGGCGCCTTTATCACCCTTCCCGGTGGTTTTGGCACCCTTGAGGAACTTTTTCATGTGGTTACGAGCCTGACTAAATGTTCATCAAAACCCAATTGGAGTGCTTAATGTCAATGGTTTCTTTGATGGTTTACTGTCTTTCATCGACTACTCTGCTGAAAAGGGCTTTATTTCCGAGCGTGCAAAACGAATCATAGTCGTTGCAACAACACCAGAAGAACTAATCAAAAAACTCAATGAATTTGTTCCTCAACCAGATCCAACTCTAGCTAAAATTGTCTAGGTAGAAGATTTTACCGTGAGAAAATGAAAAGTGGATTCATTCCTCTCCCTTTGATAACCCATGTCGGACCTCTTGTATTTTTACTTTCTGTCGTGTGTAATAATCGTGCTAAATGATGGCAGCTTAAGGAGTTTCTTCTTGATCTCTTGACGCGCATCTATTCGCGATTTATGTATTTTTATTTCATTAGTGTAATGTTTATTTCGTGTTTTGCTTTTATAAAACTTTGATGGCAGCGTAAGGCGACTCTTCGGACTTTCTTGATGCGCATCTTAAAAATTGTGTTATACTTACGAGTATATTTTATTTTCTTTTGTTGTGTGCCTCGTATATTTAATCTCTTGCAGATTTTAAAAGACGTTAGCTCAGACATCAACTTTCTTAACAGGGAGTATTCTGCTTTTCTGCATTGATTTTTATTTTTTTTTATTTTTAAACTGAGGACAGTTTTATTTTCAAGTTTGGGGGTGGTTTGTTTTAGAATTTTGGTGTGTTTTGATTGATTTGGTTTTTGGTGTGTTTTGATTGATTTGGTTATTTGCCTTAATTTTTTTTATTATATATATATATATATTTATAGTATTTTGATTTTTGAGATTTCTAGATCTCGCCATAACACCAATAAATTAGCTATATACAAGCTTCTAAAATCGTTTTAACCGGTCAAAAAAATTGTATATTCCAAAAAATTTTGAGCCTTAATCTCTCTTTCCAAGCCTTGTAATTATCATATAAACTCGAGTCATTCGTTACCTTGAGAAAAGAAGAATCAATTGGTTGATGAAAAATAAAACTGAAATTTACTTAATTTGTGGAGTTTTTGATTTTTCATGCTTAACTAAAAAATGATTTTCTGCAAAAATTCTATTCCCTAAAAAAAAAAAAAGGAGTCATTGGTGAAAAGAGCTACACGTTAGCAAATAACGGTGTGAAAGCTATCACCTAAAAAAATAAATGACGAAAAGGAGAAGTGTTGAGCGACAGAATTTGCCTAATTTTGGAAGTCTTAAATTTTGCGAAAAATAACGGACTAACCATTGTTGGTGCGTAGTCGCCGTCTGACAAATTGGTGAAAAGAGCTACACGTTAGCAAATAACGGTGTGAAAGCTATCACCTTTTTACGAAAAAAAAATAATGAGATAGAAATTGTGTTAGTGAAAAGAGCTACACGTTAGCAAATAACGGTGTGAAAGTTATCACTAAAAGGGATGTAGTTTATGAGCAGATTTGAATTAATTAGCAGCTGAATTTCAATACACTCAATTTTGTGAAAATCACAATATTTGATGACGCCAATAAAATTCTTCTTCATATTGAGTCGAAAAATAAACGAGTGATCGAGAGCAACCATTAAAGGGAGTCGTGTGTATCAAGAGTGGGAAAGAAATAATCAACCTATTGGGGGGAAACCTTACATTTTGGAATTACAAAACCGTGTTTTAACTTCAAAAACATTAGTAGATTTATTTTGAATCTTGATTCATTTCTATCTACTGTATAAAGCTGGTTGTTGTTTATTAATGGCATTTTGATCTCCTTTTCTCTTTTTATATTTTAATTTATGTGTGTATTAATTTTCTTATTTTTGTTTTATTTTTTATTTTTTTTTATTTTTTTTTGGAGTGTGAATAATAAAGAGTCTTGCTCGGGACTAGCAAGAATTCAAGTTTGGGGGTGTGATAAGTGTCAGTTTTGTACACTTATCCATGGTTTGTATCGATAAAATTCACCAATAATTGAGCTAGTTTACTCGTTTTTTGCTTTTAATTTATTAGTTTTAATAATTTTATTTTTATCGGATGATGATCGGATTAAATAACTGAATTACTCAAGAAACAACATGTTTAATAAATATTCTCTTTATTGAATTTTGATATATTCATGTTGTAGGGCTTTCCGAGACGAATTCGGCAGTCTTTCCGGATTCAAAATCAGAGTTATATATCAAAAGTTATCATCCGAAGAAGATCTGGGGCAAAAATGCAAAGTCTGAGAAATTCTGGGCTGAAAACGTAACTTTCAAAGCAACCAGTGAACAAATTTACGAAGCCAACTTACGGCCGTAACATTCAGGGGTTACGGCCGTAAGTCACCCTTTCTGGCCGTAACTCCTGAATGTTACTACCGTAACTCTTGACAGATTGCTATGATTTGTCTAATTTTTATACTTTTGTGTATTATTGAGGGGATGGTGGCATTGATCCAATCTAATGTAATAATGCTGGAGTTTTGGAGCTATTAGATGACTTTAGGTGTATAAATAGACCCCTTAGATCCTTCATCATTCATCATTCATCTTATAATTTTCCATTTTTTGTAAACTTTTCTTTTTGTGTGAAGAACACACTTGTGTTCTTGAGTGATCTTTGTTAGTGTGGTATAACATATGTTGTTCAGAGAGTTTATTGTTTCTATCTCCTTTATCTACTAAGGGAGTTAGGATCAATTCTTTCTCTTGATTCAACTAATAATGACCACACAAGCTTGTAACATGTGTAATAAACCCTTCATGGGCTAAGTAATTTTTAGTTGGGATTATAAACAAGGTTAGTCATGTTATTTATATTTGTATAAAGATCTATTGTGAATTACTTATTATTGTGTGTGATTTTCATTGTTTTAACAATCTTTATTTATTTGGCCAATAAATGACGATATTAATGGTCTTCATATGTTTCGAAAGAAAATATGTTTGATTAGATCAAACGATCTTCACTCTAAGTTGTTCTAGGGGATAGAAATATACCCCTAGTCCTTAGATGATTCTTTGAGTTATTTTTCATAAATCCTAATGCTATGTATTGAAGCCAGTCAACATAGAAATATAGTGGATTGATTCAATATGTAAGGGGCGTTTTATAGTTCGAAAGAGAAACCGTCTTTTTAAGGAAAATCGAATCTACACAACATAATAAGTAAATTCATTTTATGATCTCCTATACATCTTTTATAACTAATGACGAACTAAGTTTGTAATCCCAACTATTTCATTTTATCATTTATTCAATCTATTATTATTGCTATATTTTTATTTCTTTAAAATATTAGAACTATTATTGCATTTACTTTGCAACAATTAAACCAAACTCTTTAAATTGTGTGTTTCACTCATCTTAGTATCTATAAAAATAGACTAATAGTGTATAATTCAAATTATAACAAAACTTCCTTGTGGGATCGATAAACCGGACTCAAAAAGTCCACTTTACTACTTGATACGATATCGTGCACTTGCGATAGTTACACTAAAAGCGTGTCACTTTCCACGGCTGAATCAGAGTACTATGCTGCTGGTAGTTGCTGTATGCAGATCCTTTGGATGCAGCAATAGTTGTCAGATTATGGGATTGAAGCGAAGGAAACGCCCATTATGTGCGATAGCACGAGTGCAATTGCAATAACGCATAACCCTGTATTGCACTCGCGCACTAAGCATATCAACATGAAACATCATTTCCTCAGGAATCATGTCGAGAACAAGGATGTTCGGCTGGAAAAAGTTCATACAGATATGCAGTTGGCCGACATATTCACCAAGCCTCTCGACACAGCTAGATTCATCATGCTTCGACAAGAATTGGGATTGCTACAGCCTGACTCCCTGTAAGTATTTACTATTTTTGCTCAACAATTGAGGGGGAATGCTGTAAGACCCAAGAATACAGTATCTACCGTTAATTATCTGTACACTAAGAGCCTTGAATACTGCACTGTGGGAACAAAGCGATATGAATCATCCTACAGCTGACATATGCAATAATTAAGGGGGAATATAGTATGACCCATGGATACAGCATCAATCCAAAAGTTGCTGTATGCAATTGAAGCCCATATGTACCTTTTAAGGGGGAACACTTGATTAGTGCATAATTGATCTAAAATTCATATACAAAATATCACCTTTTTCTGGCATTATCATACTGATTTTGATAGAATTTAATTATTTTGAAGAAATATCAAAACATGAGCTAATAATATTTATTTAGCAGGTTACTGACATAAAATATCAAAAAGGTCGAAAAACCAAACCGAAATCAAAAACCAGAAATTTCCAAGAAAAAAATGTGACAAAACACGGCGGAACACACAGCGCAAATAGGGCCGTTTCTCTCGACCGTTTACAACACGGCGCATATTTTCCGCCGGGTCCTTGCGCGTGTTCCAGAATAGACTGAGTCATCCTAATACGGCTATATAATACGGCGCAAAATGGGCCGTTTCTCAGCACCGTTTTTACGCAGATGCCATGCAAAAATAGTCCACTTTTGACCAACTTGTGAACTCAACCACAAAATATTTTTTTTTGGTCAAAAATCTGAAAATTCAAAGACATAGGTGAAGTGTGAACAAAGAATTAATCAAGATACTACAATAGATATTTTGAATTAAATAATTAATTGTATTCTTGAAAATCACCTATAAAAGGACACCTTCACCCATGAAGAAATAGCCTCATCTTCTTGCAAAGAAACACTCCTTTCTTTTAGCAATATATTTTCCTTAGAACTCTCAATTTTAGTTTGTATTTTATTTTTGGTTTGAAGTTTTTCTTTTATTTAGTTTGTAATTGAAAAGTGCTTGATCAATAAGCACTTAGTATTTTATTTAGTGTTTTACTTTCAATTTTTGTAAGCTTGTAACCTTTAAACAAGTTTGAAGTTATATTTTGAAGTATGTTACTTACACTTTGATACATGATATTCAAGTAAGTTTTATCTATTGTCATTAAGTTCTAGTAATTAAAAGTTTCTATATATATATATTATATATATATATCAATTATTTCTATTATAATTTTAGTATGTATAAACCAATGAGTAGCTAATCTTTCTTCCTAGGGGAAGGGGGATTTCTATTAGGTTATATATTGAGTATTTGATTGATTTACACTATTTTTAGGACTAATTGGTTTAAATAGAGATTGATCATATCCTATTTTTACTAATGAAACCTTCTTGATCGATTGTTGAGTGAATTGGAAACATATCTTTTCAATCTATCAAGTTTTAATCTTGTTATCAACATCTTAAGATTGCGAAAGTGGTTAAGACACCTTTGAATACGAAAGTTATGAGGTGAAAAGTTGATTACTCGATGAACAATCGTTTATACTAAAAATAGTCAAGTTAAAGAAATGAAAGGACTAATTGGTTTAAATAGAGATTGATCATATCCTATTTCTACTAGTGAAACCTCCTTGATTGATTGTTAAGTGTATTGGAAACACATCTTTTCAATCTATCAAGTGTTAATCTTGTTATCAACATCTTAAAAAAGCGAAAGTGATTAAGACACCTTTGAATACGAAAGTTATGAGGTGAAAAGTTGATTACTCGATAAACATTCATTTTTCTTTTATATCCATATAAATCAATTCCTATACTTAATTAAAAACCTAATTTAATGAACCTGTAATCCCCTAAATTTTATAAATTCCCAACTCATTTTAATTATATTCATTTTCACTAGTTAAAAATAGTCTATTAAAAATAGTCTTAATATAAATAGTCTAGTAAAAATAGTCTATTAAAAATAGTCTTAATATAAATAGTCTAGTATAAAAATAGTTTTATATAAAATAGTAGTATTAAAAATAGTCTAGTTAAAATAGTCTTATTAAAAATAGTCTTATTAAAAATAGTTTGGTTTAAAAAATAGTGCATTTAATTTAGTTAATATTTAAAAACCCAATAATCTATTTTAGAATATTTTAGTATTTATTTCTCGCAATTTGTAACAAAATATTATACGAAGCCCTGCTGAGCAATCCTCGAGAGAAAAGACCTTGGTAGAACTTACCACAACTACTTCTACCTTGTATATATTTGCGAGCGACTCAAAAACTCCTATTTTTAGGATAAGTTTTTGACCGATCAAATTTTGGCGCCGTTGCCGGGGATTGTTTTTGTAACACCCCCAGAATACGACCGGGAATGTCACACGCCGTAGACCCTTATCACAAGGATCTACCAGGCTAAACTCCAAAAGACTACTCAATGATTGACCGACCGGGATCAAAATTAAATACAAAGTAGACCGACAAGGTCATTAACCAATTCAGAACTAACGACATTCATATTGCAATGACAATAATAAACTTGAACACCAAAAAGAATGACAACTCAATTTAATAAATGAAAACTACACCCATGCAAGGGTGAATACTCGAACGACAGAGAAATACCGACCAGAATGAAACAAAAGAAAATACTCTGACTCTGGTGTGATTAGTATCATTGTCCTCCATCTCCTTCCAAGCCAATCCTGTGACTGCTCCCGAGCTGCCAAAACCTGAGCGCATAACAGGCACCCACCCCCCGAAAACTCGGGGGTTAGCAAACTGGAATTTTGCTAGTGCAATTACATAATATACAATATATACGAATACTACCAACACAAATATCAACATGTGAAGCCGTAACACAAATCACACATTCCCATAGTCCACAGAATAGCATTACATACACAAAGTGAAAGATAATCACATAGTCATATTCTCTGCTGGAACATAACACCAACGAAACTTTAAACGAGCCCAAGGAGTCGAAAAATCCCTTTTTATAAAAGGAAAAGTATTTTGATAAGAAAGTTTGAAAACATTATTATTGACTCGAAGCCATCATGGGGTTTTGAAAATCAAATGGGAATACTTTTAGAAAATACTTCAAAACTCTCGGATCCTCGACCCAACATGTGGAAAACAATTTGCAAGAAAACCATTACAACGTTATTCGGGTCCTCGACCCAATGCACGAATAATCATCACAAGATAATCAAAGGCATGACCTCTCATTCGACAATTCTGCTCAAGACCCTTGATTAATTAACCCTGAGATTTCACAAACATCCTTGGTTAATTAACCCGATACCAACGTTTTAAAAACAATTTGAAACCACTTTCAAAAACACGAATCACGATCTATATCGAGACCAGTATTTAAAAAGAGTTGAAAGAACTTTGAAATACGAGGATTGTTCGATAACGGGTCTTAGCTATCACTCGAATATCCGTTACCAATAAGCACGCCAGCGCCTCCTTCACACACTGTGCACCGGCGTTCACTCCACTATGTTGGCCGCCCCTTGAACATGTCACCGCGCCGGAGATCACTCCTAACAGAGCCGCCCCTTGCACGCGCATTAGGTAACACCGGTGTTCACCAAACATATGGAGCCGCACATTGCAGCGTACACCAGGCCGGAGTACACACCCCGCCCTCAGAGGTTCTCGGATACGACGTCTCTCACAACAAGTATTCACATTATTACAAACATCCAGTACACAATCAATCATTTCAACAATTATCAAATCAATACACCAATTCACACAATTTATCCGCTAGTTCATAACCACACAATAAACAATAACACGCACGTTATCAATCAAGACCCAACACAATAAGCCTTCGGCACAACCAACCAACGCTACACATATATCCTTGTATTGCGACTCAACCGAATATATATATATATATATATATATATATATATATATATATATATATACATATAACCTTACTATATTATATGAATAACTATAGTTCATCCATCAATCCAAGTTGAGTACGTCAACTAGTGTTAGCATTCACCACTCGTCGTTCACCGACATAGGCATATATATCAATATACGTATATACATACATATATTTAACATATAAATATATATAAATATATATATACACACATATACATATATACACACACATATATATATATATATATATATATATATATCCGTATAAATTCATACACTTCGACAACGATGATTTCACGCAGTTACAATTCGTATATCAAGGTACTTGCCTTGGTAATCTCTCGCGGATACTCCGAAAGTACGGTCGGTTGGCAAAATCCGGAACTCCAACGAAAACAACGATCGGAAGGGCTCAACACCAGATTTTTGTAGGGAAATCGTCCCTAATATCCTATCATCGAATAAACAATCAATCATACGAGGAAAAACATCACAAAACGACCAAATTCCTCTCTGCGGCATTTCCCCGGACACTTTGAAGGCGTCAAACGGAAGTTCATATAATCGATTTAATCGGAAATGGTAAAACCGTGGAAAGATGATGAAAATGATAGAATACAACTTAATATACAATTATCCATCAGTAATTTAAGTTCATAAGGCTCAAACGGACGAAATCTACCAAGATCCCCAAATTTCCCAAAGTTTGGATTTTAGGAAAAACTAACCTTGATTCTCGATTGAAGGATGTTATGGATTGATCGATCAATGATATGGACTCAGGATCTTCGTGGATTTGTTGTTCAATAACATGTCTCCTATCTCTCAAATGATCCAGCCGCGGACATGAAGGAAGGGAAGTGAAAAATGGGTGAAAACAGGGCTGCTCGGTCATATATATACTGGCAACTGACTAGCGTGCGCTAGGTTGTCCGGGTAGCGTCGCTATCGGCCGGCCACAGTCTGAATCTTGGCCGGGTCCGATAGCGTCGCAAGACATCGGCAAGCGGCGTGCGCAATCGGCCCGTCCAGGACCTACTGGACTAACCTGTCCGGCCAGGTAGCGTGCGCCGGCCGAGCCGGTAGCGTGCGCTAGCCTGCCGAGTTAGCGCGCGCAGCTGTCCGGCTGTAGCGTGCGCTACCTGCTGGTCTGGCCGAAGTCCAGACCCTACTGCCTTGAGTGCCCGGGCCGATTAGCGTGCGTTACCTCCCGGAAGTGGCGTGCGCTACTCCTGCGGGTTAGCGCGCGCAGCTGTCCGGCCGTAGCGTACGCTAGGCCGGTCCTCACCTGTCGCAGATGCCCGGCATCCGTGCGGTTCCTCCATAGCCGTCCGGCGGCGCCGGCTGTGGCCTGACGACTCGATTCTTAAAAACGCACGGAACGAACACGACGAAACGCTCGCGGACAACAACATCGATCCGAAATGAAAATAATATACAACAAATCACCACATATGGCCATAAACACAAAATCGATTGTCGAGAAAAAAATAATACCAACGCTCGGAACCAGAAATTTCGGTCTAAGAAAAAGAAAATTTCAATAAATCAATAAAAATCTCGGATATTACATTCTACCCCCTTAAAATAAGTTTCGTCCGAAACTTAAAATAGAGAGCGGCGGAACAATCAAGGAAATAACTACTTGCTCAGCCCCAAATCATCACGAGCAAAGCGCGAGTGCAAGGTTCCAGAAATACGATGAACTGACCTAGCAAGTACAAGGCAGTTTAAAATGGTCGAAAGGTGCGCAGATGAATTACCAACAACGAAAGTCGTCCCATACCGAAAATACTAAGAAGAGTACGGGTAATACATTCCCCCATACTAAGAGGACATTATGATCCCGAAACTTAGAACAACAAGAGTTGGAAACGTAAAGCAATGAAACGAAATACGATCGAAGTCACGATTGTTTGAAACAGCAACGATTAAGACATAGTACAAAATCTTCATTCTCCCATGCTTGGATCTTCAGAAGGAAACATAGGATTTCGGGACACTTCCCGGTCCCTAGTTCTGCTCTCTCTTAGGTCGGCATTCTTTGCCAATTCGGAAACTGTCTCACAATGTTTCTCCCGATGACCTTCGCACCCACACCGGTAGCAAGTCAAGAGTGGAAAGGGACAATTTGCACGATCATGTCCCTGACGATTGCAGTTGAAGCAACTTCTCTTCTTACCGAGAGTCACCGATGCTGGCTTGGGATTCCCAGCGCTCACCCTCGACCGCGAAGACGATACGTTCGAACGACATGGGGGTTTGGGAGCCTTAAACTCTTCACCGCCCAAAAATTTTCCCGATGTCCTCGGTCTCTTTGCTTCGCTCGTGGGCTCGATCACTGAGGATATTTCATAGGATATCGTTTGATCTTGATACTCCTTCACTGTAGCATGAATAGTTGTCGTACGAACCACCTTGTCGCTTCCACTTCCGTCATCACACTTACGTCCGCCAAGGCTCGACATGCTAATACAGATGGTACCGTTCAGCGTTATCAAATAATCAGTTGCACAATATACCACCATTATCAACACAAGGTTTAGTTAACATCTATAGAATAACGTAAAGCGTAAAGTTTTATGAAGTCAATTTCGAGTCCTTTGACGAGGACGATCATTATATGTATGCACTTAATGAAAACAAATTTTTGGAAAAGAGGGCTAGTCACGTTGCGCCCAAGACTCATAAATACTGTCTTTTATTTCGGAAGAGGAAGTTTATATAACGACTCTAAAAATTATTTTCGAGTGATGTATAAAAGAAAAATCGAAAATTGAATTGTAACTAATTTGAAATATTTCAAAAGTATTGAGTCCTAAATACCACAATTTTGAAAATCTTTCCTCTTCTTCCAAAATGTTTATTCGAAAGAATTTTTTTTTTTTTTTCCGAGATACGTGACCATTTAACATGACGATATTAAATCATGGCTTTTCACAATGTTAGAAAATTTCAAAGCATCACTTTAAAATATTCGTAATACTACAGCGTCGTAAGCCCCGTGCCGGAATCCATCAGACTAAAAATCATCTAAAAAAAATGTTCAAAATGCCAAAAAGGACGATGACGGTAATATTCTCAAATACTCACTAAAGTCTTTGATAAAATATCAAATACCGTCATAAGAATACTATCAAAACGTGAAAGACCAAAATATCAAAAATCGGTTTGCGAGATACCAAAAGCCATCTTAAAATACTCATGCGGCGGATAAAATTAACATTAATAAGTTTATTCTAATAAAGTGCAGAAACGGATAAATATGCTCGAATTCCGAAGCATATTACATAACCATTTTTGCTCGGACCGCATAAGCATGTTATATCCTAAAACAATAATATCACCAACAAGTTCCAATCCTTAGTTCACATTAAACACGTTAGCACAATATAATCAAATACGTATATAAGGGGACTTACGATCGGGAGGCTTACCATCACAGATTGCCGGAAGATGATGTCGGAACCACGATACTAATCACAACTCTGATGCGCGCGACTTACACAAGACATGGACTTGACCCAACGGCCTAGGTTTTTCGCAAACCTAAGCTCTGATACCATATATGTAACACCCCCAGAATACGACCGGGAATGTCACACGCCGTAGACCCTTATCACAAGGATCTACCAGGCTAAACTCCAAAAGACTACTCAATGATTGACCGACCGGGGTCAAAATTAAATACAAAGGCATCGACAAGGTCATTAACCAATTCAGAACTAACGACATTCATATTGCAATGACAATAATAAACTTGAACACCAAAAAGAATGACAACTCAATTTAATAAATGAAAACTACACCCATGCAAGGGTGAATACTCGAACGACAGAGAAATACCGACCAGAATGAAACAAAAGAAAAGACTCTGACTCTGGTGTGATTAGTATCATTGTCCTCCATCTCCTTCCAAGCCCTCGTGATCGCTCCCGAGCCGCCAAAACTCGAGCGCATAACAGCACCCCCCGAAAATTCGGGGGTTAGCAAACTGGAATTTTGCTAGTGCAAGTACATAATATACAAGATATACGAATAATAACAACACAAATCTCAACAGTCGTGAAGCCGTAACACAAATCACACATTCCCATAGTCCACACAGAATAGCATTACATACACAAAGTGAAAGATAATCACATAGTCATATTCTCTGTACGGAACAAACACCAATGAAACTTTAAACGAGCCCAAGGAGTCAGAAAAATCCCTTTTTATAAAAGGAAAAGTATTTTGATAAGAAAGTTTGAAAACATTATTATTGACTCAGGCCATCATGGGGTTTTGAAAATCAAATGGGAATACTTTTAGAAAATACTTCAAAACTCTCGGATCCTCGACCCAACATGTGGAAAACAATTTGCAAGAAAACCATTACAACGTTATTCGGGGTCCTCGACCCAATGCAGAATAATCATCACAAGATAATCAAAGGCACACCTCTCATTCGACAATTCCTGCTCAAGACCCTTGATTAATTAACCCTCAGAGATTTCGTCAAACATCCTTGGTTAATTAACCCTGATACCAACGTTTTAAAAACAATTTGAAACAAGCTTTCAAAAACACGAATCACAGTCTATATCGAGACCAGTATTTAAAAAGAGTTGAAAGAACTTTGAAATATGAGGATTGTTCGGTAACGGGGTCTTAGCTATCACTCGAATATCCGTTACCAATAAGCCTGCCAGGCGCCTCCCTTGCACACCTGTGCACCGGCGTTCACTCCACTATGTTGGCCGCCCCTTGAACATGTCACCGCGCCGGCGATCACTCCTAACAGAGCCGCCCCTTGCACGCGCATTAGGTAACACCGGTGTTCACCAAACATATGGAGCCGCACATTGCAGCGTACACCAGGCCGGAGTACACACCCCGCCCTCAGAGGTTCCCGGATACGACGTCTCTCACAACAAGTATTCACATTATTACAAACATCCAGTACACAATCAATCATTTCAACAATTATCAAATCAATACACCAATTCACACAATTTATCCGCCAGTTCATAACCACACAATAAACAATAACACGCACGTTATCAATCAAGACCCAACACAATAAGCCTTCGGCACAACCAACCAACGCTACACATATATCCTTGTATTGCGACTCAACCGAATATATATAGATATATATATATATATATATACATATAACCTTACTATATTATATGAATAACTATAGTTCATCCATCAATCCAAGTTGAGTACGTCAACTAGTGTTAGCATTCACCACTCGTCGTTCACCGACATAGGCATATATATCAATATACGTATATACATACATATATTTAACATATAAATATATATAAATATATATATACACACATATACATATATACACACACATATATATATATATATCCGTATAAATTCATACACTTCGACAACGATGATTTCACGCAGTTACAATTCGTATATCAAGGTACTTGCCTTGGTAATCTCTCGCGGATACTCCGAAAGTACGGTCGGTTGGCAAAATCCGGAACTCCAATGAAAACAACGATCGGAAGGGCTCAACACCAGATTTTTGTAGGGAAATCGTCCCTAATATCCTATCATCGAATAAACAATCAATCATACGAGGAAAAACATCACAAAACGACCAAATTCCTCTCTGCGGCATTTCCCCGGACACTTTGAAGGCGTCAAACGGAAGTTCATATAATCGACGAATCGGAAATGGTAAAACCGTGGAAAGATGATGAAAATGATAGAATACAACTTAATATACAATTATCCATCAGTAATTTAAGTTCATAAGGCTTGTAATACCCGTGATTTCGATTTCCGGTAATTTCTTTTTTTTCGGCGGAAGTCCGTTTTGACGACTCGCTCATGACCGTTTCGTCATTCCGAGAATGATTAATTCTGCACTTTTTGTCATCCGAGCTCGTTTCGGTGTCGTTTTGTTGAGTTCCGTGCTTTTTAGCGGTTTTTCCGCACTTGAGTTCGATTCTTGCGAATCTCGTCCGAAACTGCTGTTTCGAGTTTCCCGCAAGTCCGTTTAACTTTGTTAGACGTGTTGTGAACTTCGGTTTGGTTATTCGATCACGTATCGTGATTTCCGGGCGTTTTGGGCCGTTTTCGTAATTTCCCAAAGTTTGGGGTAATTACTTTCCGTTGTCGAATTTGAGCCTTGGGTGGTCGGAATCGTGTGTTCTATTAGTGCTCGGATTCGTCTTTTGAGTACTTCGTAACCGTATCTTGATTCGTACTCGGAGTTCGGGTTTCGGTCGTTCGGGCCGTCGGAGTTGGTCGGCCGAGTCATGGCGGGCATGCTCGGGCGAGCCACCGCCGAGTAACGTGCGGTAGTGATCGGCGATTCGTCGTAAGGCGATTCGTCGTAAGGCCACTGGCGTGCGTGCGTAACGTTCGGCATTTTCGAGCGGTGCGTTCGGCCATGGCGATTACGTACGTAAGCCGTGGCGATTCGTCGTAACGTGGCAATCGGCTTTATTTAAGGCACAGCGGCGTTTTCTTGACCATTTCTCACTTCTCTTCTTCTCTTAGAGGCTTATGTTGTGCTAATCATGTAGAGATGTTGTTGGACAATAAATCCATGAAGTTTGGAGGTTCATATCATCAATCATCCGTCCTATAACATCCTACGATCTACCGAATCAGGTCAGATTTCCTAGAAATCTAGTTTTGGGGAATTTGGGTATTTTGGTTGTTTTCGTCCGATTAATCCGATTTAACTTAGGATTATGATAGATTGATGATTAATTAGATGTATTATATCATGTCCCTTGTTATTCCATGGTTGGATCGTATCGATTCGTTATTTGGGTCGAGTTCTTGACCGACGCCTTGAAGGTGTCCGGTAAAATGTCATAGAGGGGTTTTCGGGTGTTCTTCGATTATTCTTCCTCGTATGATCGATGATTTATTGATTATATATTGTTAGGTCGAATTCTTGTGAAGGACTCGAGTCGGAACCCTCCCGTTCGTTGTCTTCTTGAGTCCGAGCTTCGGTTGAATCGTGTTCTTGAGTGTTCGGTAGCGGTCATTAAGTCGAGCTTTCCCGTTGCTCCGCGTGCGTTGGACTTGAGGCGAGTATCTCGTCTATATTCTTTATACTTTGAGAATGTGATGTGTCGTGAATTTAACGTGGACTCGTTAGTGACGGTATATTTAACCGTAACTTACTTTAAATGAAGATGTGATTTTATGAAGGTAATTACCAACGTAAACTTTAGTTTCAAGAATAATGATAACTACCTCTTCATGTTATTTTGTGATTAAAATAAATACTAGAAATGAGTAGTTAACTGAAGAATTGTGGAATCACGTAATACTTGTATTATTTGCTCGTTGGCCTTTTTCCTGAATGATGGTTTGCTGTGGATGTTGTGCCTTTGTGGAAGTTATGTTACATTAACTTATATGTTACGTGTTTCCGGTTGTAGTGAATATTGTGCCTTTGTTGTTGTTGTGTATCTTAGCGAATTGAGATGTTGTCCGGGTAGGGTCCGTCGAGGCCTCCGGAGGCGCGTGCTTGCGAGTACGGCCGGGACGTATGTTGTGACCATAAGGTTATCAATTCGGGTAGGTCCGGGAGGGCTCCGAGAATCGACACTTGCGAGTGCGATGTCATGATAACTTATGGGCGTATTTGAATGATGTTATCCGGGTAGGGTCCGTCGAGGCCTCCGGAGGCGCGTGCTTGCGAGTACGGCCAGATGTTACGATTTGACCATAAGGTTATCTAATCGGGTAGGTCTGGAGAGGGCTCCGAGAATCGTCACTTGCGAGTGCGATGTCAAGATAACTTATGGGTGTGTTCGAGTTTATTCTTGATGGCTAATCCGGGTGGGACCCTTCGGGGCCACGGAGACGTTTTGACTGTTGATTTGATATCTATGAATTGTTTATGTTTTGAATCTTGAATCCCGATTGTATTGGTGAATATGGTTTTGGTCTTGAGTTTTGAGTTGAGAATAAAATCATTTGTATGATTTTGAAAGAAAACCTTTTGAAAAGGAAAAACATTCATATCTCAGGATTTTACACTGAGACCCCCGAAGTCTCTAAATAATCTCTTACAATGATTTCTGGAGTAATCCCCATGGTTTGTTTTAAAGGAATAAATTTTCAAAAGACTTTAGACTCGGGGATCGTGTTACTACCTTGTCGAAATGTTATTTTCATAACGGTTGTATTCTTGATGTATAATTGTATAGCTTGGTTACTTGCTAGCGATTCCATCGCTAACCCCTCGTTGGGGATTTTGTTATTTATTCCAGTGTTACATTTCGAGAGTGAGCAACCACGGGATTGGCTCGGAGGATGATGCAATGCGGCGATACTAGTCACGGTTGTAGTCTGTAAATGCAT
Organism: Orobanche coerulescens; assembly: GCA_033398695.1. Classification (NCBI taxonomy): domain Eukaryota; kingdom Viridiplantae; phylum Streptophyta; class Magnoliopsida; order Lamiales; family Orobanchaceae; genus Orobanche; species Orobanche coerulescens. The sequence continues at coordinate 7,946,601 of CM065807.1, read as the reverse complement.
CGGTGATATGTCGGTTTGAGTTCTTGTCATCCTTGAGGGGATGGACATTTTATGTACTATGTGATCGAGTTGTAATTTAGTTTCATCGGATGTACGGTTATGCTATGTTTTGAGAGACCTAATCGGTCTACGGTATTATGTTTTGGTCAAGTTGACCGCATGTGGGTTTTGATTTGTAGTCTCACTTTGGTAGCTCCTTGTGGAAAGGGGTCTACGGCGTGTAATATCCCTGAGTGGATTGGGGTGTTACATAAATGGTATCGGAGCTTAGGTTTGCGAAAACCTAGGCAGTTGGGTCTAGTTGGGTCTTGTCGAGTCGTGTCTTGTCGGAGTCGTGTCTTGTCGTGTCACCTGGGTGAGCAGTTGTGAACAAGCGAGATCATTGCGATCCGTTGTGATCAATTGTGGTTCGTTGTGATTAGTATCGTGTTGCAGCCATTATCTCCGTGCGACCTGTGGATGTAAGTCTCCCTTCTTTGTGTTGTGCCTCGTGTGACACGAGCTATTTTTATGATTATGAGTTAATTGACGGAATCCTCTTATGGATTTTGATTTCGTGATATGTGATTATTTGACTCCCATTTCTCGTTCATATGAGGAGTAGTGTTGCTGTCTTGTGCATGTTTGACTTTAATTCTTTTATCCGCTGCGTGAGTTCTTTTGTAATGGCTTTCGGTATTTTACCGACTGAGTTTTATTTTGAAAACCGATTCCTTAACCGAGTTTTGGCATTACGGCCTTGATCATTTTGGCGAAATTCTTATGACGGAATTTAGTATTTTGTAAATGGATTTTGTGAGTTTTTGAAATATTACCGTCATCGGCCTTTTTGGCATTTTTGTGAATGGTTTTTAGCACAGTGGGTTCGGCGCGGGACACACGGCGCTATAGTTTTCCGTGTAAGTACCTAAACTTTTTGGGCATTCTAGCCCAATGAATTATTTTTGAAAACCTTGATTATCTTAGAAAATTAAAATTAGAGAAGTACTTTTAAAACTAATTATTTTATTGGGGTGTTTTCATTTTGTTTTATAATGCGTCAATACATTTCAAAAATTTTAAGTTGAGGACCAAAAATATTTTGAGATATTTTCAAATGCGATTGCTTAGACCCAGGGTCGAATATTTTTGAAAGTTTTTCACTAAAAGAAATGTGTCCTAATTTTTTTTCAAAATCAAGATTACTTTCAAAGTATCTATAATTGTGTTTGTACTATTTTTTGTAAAATGATACTCAAGATCAAGTTATTTCCAAACTATTTTCAAAAGGTGGTTTTGTTTTTAAAACCTATCATTCTGTTTGCGGACCGGAAATGCGTGTATGGTTTTCGAACTTTCGTTACGGTGTTAACCCGAATTGTGATTGAATTGGTGGCGTGAGCGTCGAGTGGGTCGCCACGCATATATTTTGTTAGCCCTTGTGGGAGGTGTGATGACGATCCTTAATGTTGTCATTTCGTGGTGGCTTGCGTGTTAACGCACTTTGTGTTTGTTAAAGCTTGGGTTTGTACGTTTGTGTACATATGTGATTGTTTCATAATGTTTGTAATTATGTCTTTGGTTATTGTTCGGGCCGTTGAGGTCGCGAACGATACCGTTCTTTGTAGTGTTTGTGTGTATTATTTTACGATGATAATCGTTGTATATGATATGTATTATGATTCCTTGTTGTCTTTGAGTTGGCATCTTCGCTATGTTGTTTTGCGTTATGCCCCATTGTATCTAGCGTTTGTATTTTCGGTATGCCGAGCCGAGGCGTTTCAACCGTGATGTGCCGGGCATGCACGTGTAAATTTGTCCTTCTCGTCGGTAACACATTTCAAGTGTGGACTCGAGGACACCGAATTGATTTTGCGAATTGGCTCCGAGACTTTCGGAGTTCGCGCTTGAGACAATCATCGGAATCGGCTTTGAGAGGCCTTTGAAAGATGTTTCGTCGGTTGCTTGTTGTGTTGTCACCTTGATTTCGTGTTGTGAGTTTCGGGAACGACACTTCTTTTAGAAGTCGAATATAATACCCGTATTATTTTGGACTCTGCATTTCCTCTTTCTCAGTCTATCGACTCGCTCGTGTTCGTTGACACTTTACGAACTTGTTACGTATTTCGGTTTCATCGTTCGAGCAGTGTGATCTTGTTGTGGGTCGATCTGGTTATCATTTGTGACTTTTTGAGTTCGGTTCGATTCTTGTGAACCTTGTTCGAAAGTGACATCATCTGGTTTTACTAGTCCTTTTATTCGAAGTGGATCAGATTTTGAACTTCTATATTTTCGACTCTATCGACTCGTTATGTTCGTTAACATTTTTAAGCTTGCCCTATCCCTTTCTTTTATTGATCGAGAGTGTGGTGTTTTGAAATTACTCGTTTGTCGTTGTGACTTTTCAATTGCTATTCCCTTTCCTATGGATCTTATGTGATGCACATCTTGTTGCTTTTACCGGATCATATGTTGTCTCGAGCCGAGGCGTGAACACAGGAGTTGTTATTTGAATTTTATTGTTCTTCGTGATTCGAACATGGTTGTTCGATTTTTGTTGTTGTCTCGACCGTTGTGGTTCGATCGTTTGATTGTTCGGTTTTTATTGATCTCGTTTCGTGATTGTTGAGCATTCAGACTCCTTCCTAATTTCCTTATATTCGGAAAATTTGTTTCGTTTTCGATCTTCCAACCCTTGGGCGGTGGAATTCCGTATTTCTTCAGCGATTGGCTCGCGTTTTGATTGATGTACCGTTGGGGTGGTCAATCATATTGATTTTCGTTCGTTGTGTTTTGTGATTGTTCGGATAATCGACTTGGTTGTATTATCTGTTTGATGACGCTTGTCACTTGTTGGTTTTATTATTTCTCTATCGGTGGCGTTGTGTTGGTCGTCGTGGAGCGTGTTTTCACGCCGTATGTTCCTTTGCATTTCTTGCAGCGTTTCGCCGTCGGGCGCGAGTTTTCGGTTTTTGGGTATCTCGTCGAGTTTTCCTGACAGTGGATATTGCTTCTCCTACTTATTTTAAGTTTCGGAATGAAACTTCTTTTAAAGGGGTAGAATGTAATACCGTGATTTCGATTCCGGTAATTTCTTTTTTGGCGGAAGTCCGTTTTGACGACTTCGCTCATGACCGTTTCGTCATTCCGAGAATGATTAATTCTGCACTTTTTGTCATCGAGCTCGTTTGGTGTCGTTTTGTTGAGTTAGTGCTTTTTAGCGGTTTTTCCGCACTTGAGTTCGATTCTTGCGAATCTCGTCCGGCTATTGTTTGAGTTTCCGCAAGTCCGTTTAACTTTGTTAGACGTGTTGTGAACTTCGGTTTGGTTATTCGATCACGTATCGTGATTTAGGGCGTTTTGGGCCGTTTCGTAATTTCCCAAAGTTTGGGGTAATTACTTTCCGTTGTCGAATTTCGAGCCTTCGGGTGGTCGAATCGTGTGTTCTATTAGTGCTCGGATTCGTCTTTTGAGTACTTCGTAACCGTATCTTCGATTCGTACTCGAGTTCGGGTTTGAGTCGTTCGGGCCGTCGGAGTTGGTCGGCGAGTCATGGCGGGCATGCTCGGGCGAGCCGACCGCCGAGTAACGTGCGGTAGTGATCGGCGATTCGTCGTAAGGCGATTCGTCGTAAGGCCACTGGCGTAACGTCGTAACGTTCGGCATTTTCGAGCGATGCGTTCGGCCATGGCGATTCGTCGTAAGCCGTGGCGATTCGTCGTAACCGGCCGTGATCGGCTTTATTTAAGGCTGGCGGCGTTTTCTTGACCATTTCTCACTTCTCTTCTTCTCTTAGAGGCTTATGTTGTGCTAATCATGTAGAGATGTTGTTGGACAATAAATCCATGAAGTTTGGAGGTTCATATCATCAATCATCCGTCTATAACATCCTACGATCTCTGAATCGAATTGATTTCCTAGAAATCTAGTTTTGGGGAATTTGGGTATTTTGGTTGTTTTCGTCCGATTAATCCGATTTAACTTAGGATTATGATAGATTGATGATTAATTAGATGTATTATATCATGTCCCTTGTTATTCCATGGTTGGATCGTATCGATTCGTTATTTGGGTCGAGTTCTTGACCGACGCCTTGAAGGTGTCCGGTAAAATGTCATAGAGGGGTTTTCGGGTGTTCTTCGATTATTCTTCCTCGTATGATCGATGATTTATTGATTATATATTGTTAGGGTCGAATTCTTGTGAAGGACTCGAGTCGGAACCCTCCCGTTCGTTGTCTTCTTCGGGGTCCGAGCTTCCCGGTTGAATCGTGTTCTTCGGAGTGTTCGGTAGCGGTCATTAAGTCGAGCTTTCCCGTTGCTCCGCGTGCGTTGGACTTGAGGCGAGTATCTCGTCTATATTCTTTATACTTTGAGAATGTGATGTGTCGTGAATTTAACGTGGACTCGTTAGTGACGGTATATTTAACCGTAACTTACTTTAAATGAAGATGTGATTTTATGAAGGTAATTACCAACGTAAACTTTAGTTTCAAGAATAATGATAACTACCTCTTCATGTTATTTTGTGATTAAAATAAATACTAGAAATGAGTAGTTAACTGAAGAATTGTGGAATCACGTAATACTTGTATTATTTGCTCGTTGGCCTTTTTCCTGAATGATGGTTTGCTGTGGATGTTGTGCCTTTGTGGAAGTTATGTTACATTAACTTATATGTTACGTGTTTCCGGTTGTAGTGAATATAGTGCATTTTTTGTTGTTGTGTATCTTAGCGAATTGAGATGTTGTCGGGTAGGGTCCGTCGAGGCCTCGGAGGCGCGTGCTTGCGAGTACGGCCGGACGTATGTTGTGACCATAAGGTTATCAATTCGGGTAGGTCAGGGAGGGCTCAGAGAATCGACACTTGCGAGTGCGATGTCATGATAACTTATGGGCGTATTTGAATGATGTTATCCGGTAGGGTCCGTCGAGGCCTCCGGAGCGCGTGCTTGCGAGTACGGCCGGATGTTACGATTTGACCATAAGGTTATCTAATCGGGTAGGTGCGGAGAGGGCTCCAGGAATCGTCACTTGCGAGTGCGATGTCAAGATAACTTATGGGTGTGTTCGAGTTTATTCTTGATGGCTAATCCGGGTGGGACCCTTCGGGCCACGGAGGCGTTTATTTGTTGATTTGATATCTACGAATTGTTTATGTTTTGAATCTTGAATCCGATTGTATTGGTGAATATGGTTTTGGTCTTGAGTTTTGAGTTGAGAATAAAATCATTTGTATGATTTTGAAAGAAAACCTTTTGAAAAGGAAAAACATTCATATCTCAGATTTTACACTGAGACCCCCGAAGTCTCTAAATAATCTCTTACAATGATTTACGGAGTAATCCCCATGGTTTGTTTTAAAGGAATAAATTTTCAAAAGACTTTAGACTCGGGGATCGTGTTACTACCTTGTCGAAATGTTATTTTCATAACGGTTGTATTCTTGATGTATAATTGTATAGCTTGGTTACTTGCTAGCGATTCCATCGCTAACCCCTCGTTGGGGATTTTGTTATTTATTCGGGTGTTACATTTGGAGAGTGAGCAACCACGGGATTGGCTCGGAGGATGATGCAATGCGGCGATACTAGTCACGGTTGTAGTCTGCATCGGTGATATGTCAGTTTGAGTTCTTGTCATCCTTGAGGGGATGGACATTTTATGTACTATGTGATCGAGTTGTAATTTAGTTTCATCAGATGTACGGTTATGCTATGTTTTGAGAGACCTAATCGGTCTACGGTATTATGTTTTGGTCAAGTTGACCGCATGTGGGTTTTGATTTGTAGTCTCCCGCCTGGTAGCTCCTTGTGGAAAGGGGTCTACGGCGTGTAATATCCCTGAGTGGATTGGGGGTGTTACAAGGCTCAAACGGACGAAATCTACCAAGATCCCCAAATTTCCCAAAGTTTGGATTTTAGGAAAAACTAACCTTGATTCGGTCGATTGAAGGATGATATGGATTGATCGATCAATGATACGGACTCAGGATCTTTGTGGATTTGTTGTTCAATAACATGTCTCCTATCTCTCAAATGATCCAGCCGCGGACATGAAGGAAGGGAAGTGAAAAATGGGTGAAAACAGGGCTGCTCGGTCATATATATACTGGCAACTGACTAGCGTGCGCTAGGTTGTCCGGGTAGCGTGCGCTATCGGCCGGCCCTGGTCCAGAATCTTCGGCCGGGGTCCGATAGCGTGCGCAAGACATCGGCAGCAGCGTGCGCAATCGGCCCATCCAGGACCTACTGGACTAATCTGTCCGGCCAGGTAGCGTGCGCCGGCCGAGCCGGTAGCGTGCGCTAGCCTGCCGAGTTAGCGCGCTTGTCCATTGTAGCGTGCGCTACCTGCTGGTCTGGCCGAAGTCCAGACCCTACTGCCTTGAGTGCCCGGGCCGATTAGCGTGCGTTACCTCCCGGAAGTGGCGTGCGCTACTCCTGCGGGTTAGCGCGCGCAGCTGTCCGGCCGTAGCGTACGCTAGGCCGGTCCCTGCAATCGTCCGTGATGCCCGAGATCCGTGCAGTTCCTCCATAGCCGTCCGGCCGGTAGCCCTGCCGTGGCCTGACGACTCGATTCTTAAAAACGCACGGAACGAACACGACGAAACGCTCGCGGACAACAACATCGATCCGAAATGAAAATAATATACAACAAATCACCACATATGGCCATAAACACAAAATCGATTGTCGAGAAAAAAATAATACCAACGCTCGGAAACCGAGAAATTTCCGGTCTAAGAAAAAGAAAATTTCGAATAAATCAGAATAAAAATCTCGGATATTACAGTTTTAGGCCAAATATAATTTTTTTTGTATATTTTTGTTTATATCTTGTTATTTTATCTTTCTTTATTTCTGCATTTTTTATTCTTCTGTCCGGTCAAGTGGCGGATAACGGTACTCCATGACTATCAAAGTCGGATTTTTCAGTTTCCCACAACAACTGATATTTGTTAATATTTTCTTTTTTTAATTTATTTTTTATTTATCATGGAAGAAACTTTGAGTAGTATTGAAAAGAGATTTCCCTTTCTTAGCAAAAAAGTCATTTTAAAAATTTACAAAACAAGACTTGAAAGGATGAGGTTGCTTATGAATAAAAACATACCTTTTGACATAAGATTCATTATTGAAGCCAAGGTGAGAATAGTAGGTGAATTCACAGAAACACCTACTAGATTTTTACCAGGGCTTGGAAAAAGTTCATATGCAAAGAAACGACGAGCAAAGATAATAGCCATTTGCTATAAATGTGCTAGATGGAATTGTAATTTAAAATGTCGATCTTTAGGAATTCCATCTACAAACAGAGAAGATAAAATTCAGTTCATTAAGAATGGTCTGAATAAAGAGAATTTAGATAATATCGAAATTTCTCTTGACACGCATCCTAGTGGACTCGTACATTACGGAATTCAATATTTGTGGAATAAATTCAAACCAGAATATGAACAACGTCTTGGGAATCTGACGTTAAAAGACCCTGTTTGCCAATTTGTAAGAAAATTAGATGGGAAGCTTCTCCCCGACTCATAGAAGGCGTTTAAGCCGTTTCTGAACGTAAAATCAGAGGAAGATGTGAGCCACAATCACAACTACTGTACATACATGTGAGTATCTTTTATTTTTGTCGTATGGTGAGATTTTCTGAATAAATAAGGTGATACGCGATAAATGCATTCATTATTCTATTGAGTAGTTGAAGCGTAATCAACGCAATCACAAACTTGTTAAACAAATTTTCCTCATTTTTCTTCTATAAATAAGCATTGTGCTTGTTTCTTTTATTCATCCCTCAAACTTGTACTTCTCTTTTTTCCTCTCAAATAAATTTCTTTTCAAAAATGGAATCATCATCTTTCACAAAAAGATTTAACTCAGTCTGCATTTTTGGTGGAGCTAGTTATGGAAAAGAGGCATGCTTTACTGAAGCAGCCCACAACTTGGGTCGTACTTTAGGAGAAAAATGCATTCATGTAGTTTATGGAGGAGGAAGTCTAGGATTAATGGGACGAGCTGCTGCTTCTGCCTATATGGAAGGAGTAAGAGTGTTGGGAATAATTCCAAAACCTCTGGCTGAAAGTAAAATTACCGGGGCAACTATTGGAGATGAGTTTAGATCTGTAAATATGCAAGATCACATAACTCACATGATAAATAATTCTGGCGCCTTTATCACCCTTCCCGGCGGTTTTGGCACCCTTGAGGAACTTTTTGATGTGGTTACCAGAGCCCAGCTAAATGTTCATCAAAAACCAATAGGTCTGCTTAATGTCAATGGTTTCTTTGATGGTTTACTATCTTTCATCGACTACTCTGCTGAAAAAGGTTTTATTTCCGAGCATGCTAAACGAATCATAGTCGTTGCAACAACACCAGAAGAGCTAATCAAAAAACTCACTGAATTTGGTCCTCAACCAGATCCAGCTCTAGCTAATATTGTCTGGATGGAAGATCTCACCGTGAGAAAATGAAAAGTGGATTCATTCCTCTCCCTTTGATACCCTATATCAGACCTCTTGTTATTTTTACTTTCTGTCGTGTGTAAAAATCGTGCTAAATGATAGCAGCTTAAGGAGTTTCTTTTTGATCTCTTGACGTGCATCTATTCGCGATTTATGTATTGTTATTGCCGTATTTTTTTTTTTTAATAAAAGCACCGATGGCAGCGTAAGGCGACTCTTCGGACTTTCCTGAAGCGCATCTTAAAAATTGTGTTATACTTCCGGGTATATTTTATTATTTTTTTTGTTGTTGTTTGCCTCGTATTTTTTTTCATGCAGATCCAAAAAAGGCGTAGCTCAAGCATCAATTTTCATAACAGGGAGTATTTTTTTTCTCTCTCTTGCTTTTTATTATTTTTTTTTAAAACCGAGGACGGTTTCTTTTTCAAGTTTGGGGGTGGTGTGTTTTGATTCTTTTGGTGTGTTTGGTATTTTGGTGTGTTTAGCTTTGATTATTGTGGTGTGTTTTGATTATTTTTGTTATTTGGCTTTAATTTTTTTTTAATGTATATTTATATATATATATTTATTTTATTTATTTGTGAGATTTCTAGATCTGGCCATAACATCAATAAGTTAGCTATATACAAGTTTCAAAAATCATTTTAACCGGTAAAAAAAATTGTATATTCCAGAATTTTTGGGCCTTAATCTATCTTCCCAAACCTTCTAATTATCATTTAAAATCGAGTCATTCGTTGCCTTGAGAAAAGAAGAATAAGTCGGTTGATGAAAAATAGAACTGAAATTTACTTAATTTGAGGAGTTTTTGATTTTTCATGCTTATCTATTAAACGATTTTTCTGCAAAAATTCTATATCACCTAAAAATGACTAAAAAAAAGATGGAAAATGTGTTGGTGAAAAGAGCTACACGTTAGCAAATAACGGTGTGAAAGCTATCACCTAAAAAAAAGAGATGGAGAATGTGTTGGTAAAAAGAGCTACACGTTAGCAAATAACGATGTGAAAGCTATTACCTAAAAAAAAGACATGGAGAATGTGTTGGTGAAAAGAGCTACACGTTAGCAAATAACGGTGTGAAAGCTATCATCTAAAAAAAAAAGATGGAAAATGTGTTGGTGAAAAGAGTTACACGTTAGCAAATAACGGTGTGAAAGCTATCACCTACTAGTTCGAGTTATTAAGTCTATAAAAGGGATGTAAATTATGAGCAGATTTGACTTAATTAGTGGCTGATTTTCAATACACTCAATTTCGTGAACAATCACAATATTTGATTACGCCGATGAAATTCTTCTTCATATTGAGTCGAAAAATAAACGAGTGATCGAGAGCAACCTTTAAAGGGACTCGTGTGTATCATGAGTGGGAAAGAAATAATCAATCTTTTGAAGGGTAACCTTGCATTTTGGAATCACAAAAAATAAAACCGTGTTTTAATTTCAAAATTATTTGTAGATTTATTTTGGATCTTGATTCATTTCTATCTACTGTATAGAGCTGGTTGTTGTGTAGATGACATTTTGATTTCTTTTTCTCTTTATATATATATATATATATATATATAAGTATTGTTCTTAATTTGTCTATGTATTATTTTAATTTGTGTCTTATATTTTTTTCCCTTATTTTATTTTGAGTATGAATAATAAAGAGTCTTGCTCGGGACTAACAAGAATTCAAGTGTGGGGTATTTGATTAGTGCATAATTGATCTAAAATTCATATACAAAATATCACCTTTTTCTGGCATAATCATACTGATTTTGATAGAATTTAATTATTTTGAAGAAATATCAAAACATGAGCTAATAATGTTTATTTTGCAGGTTACTGGCATAAAATATCAAAAAGGTCGAAAAACCAAACCGAAGTCAAAAATCAGAAATTTCCAAGAAAAAAATGTGACAAGACACGGCGGAACACACGGCGCAAATAGGGCCGTTTCTCTCGACCGTTTACAACACGACGCATATTTTCCGCCGGGTCCTTGCGCGTGTTCCAGACAAGACCGAGTCATCCTAATACGGTTATATAATACGGTGCAAAATGGGCCGTTTCTCAGCACCGTTTTTACGCAGATGCCATGCAAAAATAGTCCACTTTTGACCAACTTGTGAACTCAACCACAAGATATTTTTTTTTGGTCAAAAATCTGAAAATTCAAAGACATAGGTGAAGTGTGAACAAAGAATTAATCAAGATACTACAATAGATATTTTGAATTAAATAATCAATTGTATTCTTGAAAATCACCTATAAAAGGACACCTTCACCCATGAAGAAATAGCCTCCTCTTCTTGCAAAGAAACACTCCTTTCTTTTAGTAATATATTTTCCTTAGAACTCTCAATTTTAGTTTGTATTTTATTTTTGGTTTGAAGTTTTTCTTTCATTTAGTTTGTAATTGAAAAGTGCTTGATCAATAAGCACTTAGTATTTTACTTAGTGTTTTACTTTCAATTTTTGTAAGCTTGTAACCTTTAAACAAGTTTGAAGTTATATTTTGAAGTATGTTTCTTGCACTTTGATACATGATATTCAAGTAAGTTTTATCTATTGTCATTAAGTTCTAGTAATTAAAAGTTTCTATATATATTATATATATCAATTATTTCTATTATAATTTTAGTATGTATAAACCAATGAGTAGCTAATCTTTCTTCCTAGGGGAAGGGGGATTTCTATTAGGTTATATATTGAGTATTTGATTGATTTATACTATTTTTAGGACTAATTGGTTTAAATAGAGATTGATCATATCCTATTTTTACTAATCAAACCTTCTTGATCGATTGTTGAGTGAATTGGAAATATGTCTTTTCAATCTATCAAGTGTTAATCTTGTTATCAACATCTTAAGATTGCGAAAGTGGTTAAGACACCCCCGAATACGAAAGTTATGAGGTGAAAAGTTGATTACTCGAAGAACAATCGTTTATCCTAAAAATAGTCAAGTTAAAGAAATGAAAGGACTAATTGGTTTAAATAAAGATTGATCATATCCTATTTCTACTAGTGAAACCTCCTTGATTGATTGTTAAGTGTATTGGAAACACATCTTTTCAATCTATCAAGTGTTAATCTTGTTATCAACATCTTAAAAAAGCGAAAGTGATTAAGACACCTTTGAATACGAAAGTTATGAGGTGAAAAGTTGATTACTCGATAAACATTCGTTTTTCTTTTATATCCATATAAATCAATTCCTATACTTAATTAAAAACCTAATTTAATGAACCTGTAATCCCCTAGATTTTATAAATTCCCAACTCATTTTAATTCTATTCATTTTCACTAGTTAAAAACAGTCTATTAAAAATAGTCTTAATATAAATAGTCTGGTAAAAATAGTCTATTAAAAATAGTCTTAATATAAATAGTCTAGTATAAAAATAGTTTTATATAAAATAATAGTATTAAAAATAGTCTAATTAAAATAGTCTTATTAAAAATAGTCTTATTAAAAATAGTTTGGTTTAAAAAATAGTGCATTTAATTTAGTTAATATTTAAAAACCCAATAATCTATTTTAGAATATTTTAGTATTTATTTCTCGCAATTTGTAACAAAATATTATACGAAGCCCTGCTGAGCAATCCTCGAGAGAAAAGACCTTGGTAGAACTTACCACAACTACTTCTACCTCGTATATATTTGCGAGCGACTCAAAAACTCCTATTTTTAGGATAAGTTTTTGACCGATCAACACTGTATTGTCGCGGATACAGCACATATGGAAAAGCGGTTCATTATATACTAATATTTTATTTTAAAATAATTTTTATCCACGTGCCCTGTTTCATGTCAAACGTGTTTTGCATTAAATGCTTTACACGACATCTGGACAACAGCATATCGTACGCCGCGATGTTTCAAATTGTTTAATATATTTTACACTACCGTTTCAGGCATTAAGGGTAATTTGAAATGTCAGAAGTGTGACCCGCTCCTATTTTAAAATTCAATGGATAAGTGTACCAGTTACACTCAGTCCATCGTGACCATTCATTTTAAATACCGGTCCCCATCCCTTAAATTTGACCACTCGTTCTCTGAAGACCCTTCTTCGCCACCTACTATAAAAGGACTGTAAATGCCATTTGAGACTCTTTACGCCTTCTGCATATTTTAAGAGTTCTCGAGCATACAGCTACAAATTCTCTGTGTTTACTGCATTCTTCTTGAATCTTTTTCACCGTTCCTTGAGAAATCATCAATGGCGTCTACCCAGACATCTTCCACCTCTCTCAAGAAATCATCAACCATCATCGACGGACGGATCTTATCCAGATCTATTGTGCTTGAACGCATAAATGCCGAAGGAGACGACATCGAATCAATGGAATACGTCACCACTAGGATTTATCAACAAGGCCTCTATCGCCTTGGCAGCCACTCTGCTGAAAGATTTGATGTTCATTTGGTTGAGGAGTTCTACCTCAATGCTGCCGTTCGATTCCTTTCACTAGCTCAAGGAGGACATGTTGCTGACATCACAGCCGTCGTTCGCGGAGTAGAGATCCGTGTCGACCAATAGCTATTCCAGAACATCTACAGGCTACCTGCTGATGGCGTGACCATGGAAGAACTTGAGACCTTCGGGTCCCAAGACCTCTTGACACATTATTATGGCTTATTCACCAGTTCAGCGACGGTGGAAACGGTTCATACCACTTTCTTCTTACACAATTTCTGTTGTCGAGTTATTGAAAATAGAACAGGTGCTTTTGAGATGTGCACCAATCTCAGGTTCAGAATAATGGTTGCTATAATGACCTGTGAAAAGGTCAATTGGTGTCAAATCATCCTCAAGCGTTTGCAGGAAGAAGTGTCTAAACCTGCCTCTCAGAAGAAATCGTTTGGATTGTTTTTGAACTACATTTTGACGAAATGCAGAGTTCCGCAATCCACAGAGGCAAAGAAAATTAGTTCACGGATATACTTAGGAGGCGTCAGGCCTACTGTCTTCAACCAAAGCAACCTGATTGCCAACAGACCTTTTGTCCGTAGAATGCCTCTATCTGCCGATCCGAGGGATGTTGCTTCAATGTCCCAAAGTGTTGAATCCTCGAGAAAGAGAAAACGATCTCACAGCAAAACTCCAGTTGCTATTGAGAAGCCGAAAAGGAAGCTAAGGAGGCATACAAAAGTTAAGGCTATAGAAACCTCCAAGGTTGCTCCTTCCGTGGCTCAACCCACTGATCAACTCCCCCAGGGCCCAACCCCTGTGGAAGAGATGCCTGCTACTGTCGATAGAGTAGATCCAGAACCTTTGGCGGCTATGACGGATGCTCAAACATCTGCCAACATACAAGACTCTGGCGAGTCGGCTGCCACTTTGGAGCCAAAAGCTACTTCTTCTATACAAGATCCCACACCCGTTCAGGATCCATCTCCCATCAGGGTACCAACCCCTGTAAGGAATCCCTCTCCGATACAGGATTCCACACCTGTAAAGGAACCCATGCCTACAGTGAACCCAGGCGCTGTACGCAGCCCCTCCCCGGACACAATCATCCACAAAACCCTACTTTCTGTGCAAATCGAACAGGCTTACGGGCGGTTTCTCCAATGGAAAAGTTACAGACTTGCTCCGTACGAAACTCTGTACAACTGGAGTGAATGGGGTAACGAAGAAAGATTTGTTTTGGAAGTGACAGACACTCAAGAAATTGTTGTCCTGATCCAATGGGACAACCTATTCGTTAAAGAGCTTATTGAGAGCCATCTGTTTGAAAAAGCCGAATCACGAAAGAAAGGTAAAGCTAAGTCCGTGGAATCTCTCGAAAATCCAAGATTAGATCCCGACTCGGATGATGACGATGCCCTTCAGGCTGGTCTAAGACAGAGTCGCAAAGAATCTGAAATAAAATTAGAACCTTAGGTAATTATTTTTAATTCTCAAATATTAATATAAATATATTAGAATTTTCTATTTTATTTTTAATTTTATAATTCTGAAAAGATTTTTTTCCAGAATTTTTTTTTTAATTCAAAAGATTAATTTTATAATTATGAAAAAAAATCTTTTTAATTTTTTTAATTTCTGAATTTTTTTTTTTTAATTTTATAATTATGAAAAAAAAATCTTTTTAATTTCTGAAAAAAAAGATTCTTTTTTTCAGAATTATAAAATTAAAAAAAATATATAATTTTTTTTAATAAATTATAAATTTTTTTTTTTCAGAATTATAAAATTAATATTTTTAATTAAAAAGATTTTTTTTTCTGAATTTTTTTTTTCAGAATTATAAAATTAAAAAATAAATAAAAATTATAATATATTTATATTAATATTTCAGAATTAAAAATAATTACCTAAGGTTCTATTATTAAATTAAATTAAAAATTAATTTTTTAGATTTTTTATATTACTTAGGTTTTTATATATTTTTTTAATTTTTTTTAGATTTTAAATTTTTTAAATTTTTTAATTTTTTTAAAATTTTTTTAAATTTAGGTTTTTTAGTATTCCATATTTTTTAATTTTTTTAGATTTTTTTATATTATTTAGGTTTTTATATTTTTTTGTCACGTGTCAGCCACGTATCGTCCATGTCAGCTCCGGTGGCCGAAAAATACTCCGGCCGGCGACGGAGGACTAAATTACAAAGTAGGGGAGATGTGGGGTTTTGGTCATGGCAGATGCATTTTTTTGGCCAATTAATCTCACATACGGGACCAATTTGATAATTTTCTCATTATCAAACCATACCCATTTTTCTTGTCGCGGTTGCACACGAGATTCTATTTATGTTCCGGTGGTAAAGGTGCACCATCAAAAACTCAAAAAAAATAGTAAATATATATTCAAAATTTCATAACTTAAATTTCTAAGAATCTTTTATTGAATTTCAAAAAACATATAACCAAGTTTTTAAATAATATATATATATATATATATTGTCAAGTGCCTATTATTAATTGTTTAAATATATAATTTGTATCGACTTTTGTAATTTCACGTGACAATAATATTAGTTTCACTTTGAGATCAAGTCTGCCTAAAACTTAAAAAGTAAATT
This sequence comes from Orobanche coerulescens, assembly GCA_033398695.1. NCBI lineage: Eukaryota > Viridiplantae > Streptophyta > Magnoliopsida > Lamiales > Orobanchaceae > Orobanche > Orobanche coerulescens. The sequence continues at coordinate 7,931,124 of CM065807.1, read as the reverse complement.
AATAAAATAAAAAAAATTAGAAAAGAAAAAGTAAAATAACTAAATTATTAAAAAAAAAAGTAACCCAAAAAGCAGGGAATAAATAAAAACTAAAAAGTCTTAGAAACTTAAAATAAACCCCAAAATAAAAATTGAGAAAAATAAAAATTGAGAAAAAAAAAGGAAAGCACCTAAAAATTGCTAAAAGATTCCCTAATTAAATATGCGGTCAATATTGCTACCCCTAACTAAATTAATGTTTTAGAGCCTGACCCGGTCATTGACCCAGACAGCCATCCGATCAGGGTCACCGAGTCAACCTTCCGATTACAAGATGATTGCAGAATTTGATAAATAAATAAAAAATGTAAATTATGTAATGCTTGTCATTTTTTAAACTAAGAGCAATAATTAATTTATATGTGAATCCCAACTTATGTCTTAAAATGATAGTCATAAACAATGGATATGCAGATATCGACAATTAATTTATAGACACAAAAAAATTAAAAATATGTTTTTTTGTTAATAATTTTTTAATTAGTTTAGGAAAAACAGAAAAAATAAAATTTATTATGAATAAAAATTATTGGGTCCCAGTTGACTCAGTACATGTAAATGCTCAGGTTAGACGGACCAAAGTCAGACTGCTATGGTAAATCTAGAGTTATTCACTTATTTTTTTTATCGGAATGTTAATATAGAATGATTACAATAGCTTTTCTCATTTTCATTATGTAATTTATTCTAGAACTGGGATCGGGTTAAATTGGGGAGAAAAAACAGAACCCCAACCCGAACCCAAAATGTATTTTTTGAATCGGGTTCTTTGCAGAATCCGACAGAACCCGTCAAAATCCGAAACTCGAACCCGAAATGTATTTTTCAGATCGAGTTTTACAGATTCTCGGGTTGAGTTCTTATGCATCAAACATGTATAAAATGTATGAAATACATATTCATATTTTATAACATACAAATTCATACTTGTTTATTAGGATTGGGTTCTTCGAGTTCTTCGGGTTTTCGAGATTTTGGAGAAAAAAAAAAGCACCGGAACCCAAGCCCGAACCCGTCCCGTAGAACCTGAAATGAAGAAAAAACAAGAGCAAAAGAATTACAACTGGACCAACCTGACTTTTCGGGTCGGTTTTTCGATTTTCCAGGTTAAAAGTCCCAACCTTAATTGTTTCCACATATGTGTGTATTATTCTGGTGATATTTTTATTTAAACGTTTCCATTATTATGTTTGCATGTGGTGACATATATTGCTTTACGGGTTTTACTTTCGATCGATGATTCTTTTTAAAGATTTCTGAATGATGTAGATAGTAGGGGTGTTCAAAAATATCCGATATCCGATATCCGATTCGAAATATCCGAAAATCCAAAGTTCGGATTCCGGAACTTCGGATTCGGGTATCGGATAGTACTTTTCAGAAAAATCAGATATTCGGATATCCAAAATATCCGAAAAATCTTAAAATTTTTATTTTTTTATATTTTAAACAATATACGGTATTCGGATATTCGGATATCCGATATCCATATCCGAAGTTTTTTTCGGATATTCGGATATCCGATATCCAAATTCGAATATTTTTTTCGAATAAATGGATATCCGAACATAATTTATATTTTTCCGGATATCGGATATCAAAATCTACTATCCGGATATCCGGTTTTGAACACCCCTAGTAGATAGGGCTGTCAAACGGATAATACGGAGCTGGATATGGCCATATCCGTACCTGGATCCGGCATTTAGTAAAGGCCGTATCCGGATTCGTAAATATCCGGACGGATTGGATACGGATAATATCCGGCGGATGCTATCCGAATACGGATATTATCCGTATCCGCCACTTTTTTTTAATCTTCAAAAATTTAAATGCAGTAGGAGGGATTTGAACCCTGTGGAGCTCCTTCTCATTACCAAATTCCTAATGCCAATACCACTTGGGCTAGCTGACCTGATTGTTGTGTTAGAAAGGGATATAACTAATAAATAAAGATAACTTACAGCGCATCCTTATATTTTAATATTGAGAAATAAAGAATGAAGACATGTGACAAAGTATTATGGGGAGTAGCATGCTTATATTTTGTAATTATATATTAAAATTATATTAAAAATATATATTATATATAATTAATTTTGGATACGGATATTTTCGGATACGGAAGCGCCTATATCCATATCCGTATCCGGAATCTTCGGATACGGATAATATTCGTATCTGTTTTTTTCGGATACAGATAATATCCGCTTTTTTAAAATACGAATACAGATATTTCGGACGGATATTAGATTTTTCAGATTTTTTTGACAGCTCTAGATGTAGGGTATGTTTGGTTGGTCCCAAAAGCTAGATTATAATCTTCATCTAGATTAGAATTGGTCAAATAATCTAATTTGACCTAAATAATCTCGTTTGGACGGTACTGTTTTAATTTAAATTATAATCTTTATCTAGATTAAACTCAAACGCTTTTCCCCATAGCGTTCAATCTTCATCTACCAGATTTTCTTTTTATATTCCATCTCTGCCCTAGAAAACAAAAGAAAAAAAGGACGCCTGCCCTACTCTCTCACAATCTCACCTCTCCCAAATAGAAAAACGCAGGCTTTCATCCTCCTCACGGCAATTCTTTGAATGGTGATCGGCCATCGTCATCAACATCTTACCGCCACCGAGCAAAGGTTAGTATTCCCTTTTGCTTCGATTAATGGAATTAGGTTTTGAAATTGGCTTGGTAGTACTACCGTAGTACCTTGTCTTCTCTAGAGCACTCCTGAAGTTTTTTTTTTTTTTTTCCCTTTTAAAAGAGGGGAAAAAAATCCATATATTGAGGTCTATTTATGTAGACCAATGCTTAGAATATCCTCCACCATTTTGATATTTTTCTAAAGTATTTTAGGGAGACCTCAAGTTCTTCTCATTTTTTAAGATGATTATTTTTATCAACCAAATTTGCCACGTAATCGATCATTTTTAATGTAAGAACATTGATTCTCATTTTGAGAGCACTACGCTCAGTGGCCAACTCTTGATTACTAATCGTGAGTTGTTAAATCTTTGACTCGCTTTCATCATCTCCTAAAATATGATTTTTATTTTGTTCATTGAGCAAGTCATTTTCATCGCCCAATTCGGCGTTTAAAGTAGTGAGTTGTATTTTTTCTCTTTTCAAAACCTCATAAGCTAACAATATAGTTTTAAAATCATTCATCATTTTTAAAAAGGTTGATGGACGTTGGAGTATGGAGTTAAGTCTACAAAGGATGATGATGTTACCTCGTCGTCACTGTTGTATTCCTTCTGTTTTGTTATCATACAGAAGTATGCCTCATCTTCACTGTTAGATGTCTGTAGAGGTGGGTTGTTTGGAGGGTTCTGTATCTTTGTTGGGAGATTCTGTCTTGGCTTCACCCAACAGTGCTCACAATTTGTGGTTTTGCATTCTTCGCATTTCTTGTCTTTCATGTCTCTCTCATTCGGGATGTTTGAAGACCTTAGGAAAAGGACACATATTTGCGTAATATCCGGCTTCCTACAATTGTAATACATGTTAAGAGTGTGTATTAGGTGAGATTTTATCACTCAATTTTGCTAAGTTTGATGACTTTGGCACTATACATGTCTCAGCCCCCCAATTATGTAGATTCCCACAATGGTGCCTCTGATGTCTCTAGCCATTTAATATTTGCCACTTATGTGTCAAATAAGCTAAGAAATAGTAGAGGTCGATTGCTTTTCACCTGCAACTGAGTTTTCATGTCAGCTGCACCATTGATTGTTTCCTCCTTTTTGTCATTTGAGATTTCTTCTTCTATATTACATGTCTTATTTCTTATCAAAAAAGTTTTTTACGTTTACTTTGTAAGAGGTAGGAAATACGCATATCGTACAGGGAAGTAACAAACACGTCTGAATTTCTATGTTGTCATGCAAAAGTGTATTGCAGAAGCACATATTCATGAATTTCTAGTTGTTAATGTAAACAATATTTGTTTAAGGTTCAAGTAGGTTGGCATGCAGTTAATTGATTAAGTCAAAGTTTTATTCATAATACTTATATTTAAAATTTTGAACTCTATAATTCTTAGCGAGATGTGAACATAGAAGGGTGTATAAAGGTTGTATAAAGGTTTTATTTAACCTACTGGACAGAAGGGTCTATAAAGGTTTTATTTAACCTTTGCGTGGAGTTCCATGTGAAGAATGGCAAAAGTACTGCATATAGATGGCGTGAAATACAATATGACTTTGAAAAAATAACCAACAAAAAATGTAATAATCCATTTTGTTGTAAGAACAAACTTGATTCAATGAAGAGGGAGTGGCGCGCATGGAAAAACTTAAAGAGGGGAAGCGGCAGGATGGGATCGATCAGGAAGAATTTACCTTCAAGAATGGTGGAGCAGAAAAATCAAGGTAATAATTTTAAACAAATGAGTAATTTGTAGTTCTTGTATTTACTATGAGAATATAATTTGCAATGATTTACCATGATAATGTGTAGGAAGATGCTGAATGTAAAAAGTTTCGCAATAAAGGAGTATCCTCAGAGTTGGAAGAAATATGGAATAAGCTATTTGAGGATACAGTTGCAACGGGGTTGAATTGTGTAACACCATATATGGATCCTCCAAGTGTGAGCGAGACACAAGATGTGAATGTTGAGAATGCTTACATGCCTGAAAGTGGTAACCATAATACATATGCGGAGGTTGGGGATGACGATTACTCACAATACACTCCATACTCTTCACGCTTGGAGGATCTAGAAAGGCAAGAGAATGACTTTTTTGGTTCTTTTGTGGAGGAGTTGAGTCATGGTGGACCAAGTGGGGAAAATAATTCAGAAAATATGTCACAACAATCCAAACAATTTCAAAAAAAATCTACATTAAAAACAAAACATGTACAAATGAAGCGGAAAAAAAGACAATCGCCAGGAGCTGTGTTGTTTCAAGATCATATGACTAAGATGAATGCTAAATATGATCGTGCTTTGGAGATATTAGAGGCTGATTCGGCAACTAGTGTTAATCAGAATCAAGGCGGGATTGCTTCAGCACTTCGTGTTCTGGATCGTATGATTGATGATGGTTCTATTGAAATGGGCAGCAATTTTTGGTGCTATGCAGCCACTTCACTTAAAGAAGCCGACACAAGAGAATTATTTATGAGTTTGCGTGATGATATTGCGAGGTTGGCATGGTTGCAGTGGCAATTTAAGAATAAATAAGTGTTACTTGTATTGTTTCATCTTTTACTTGTGCCTTTTCATTTGGATACATGTATTTTTAATTATTTCATTGTTATGTTGACTATTTTTATGTCTATTGTTATGTTACTTTCAAACTTTATGATATGTGTCTAACTTTCGATTTCTTAAATAAGCATATGTTTGTCGTTTATTATTTTGAATAGGTCCATTATGGGTATGGAAAAGAGACGGAGGAGAAAACATTGTGTATTTTGGCTCACTGCATCATGCATGTCGAATATTTTAGCTGGATACTACTATACATATATGTACAAACAGCCATGTATGACTTCTCTTCAAACAGGAGAGTTGTGGATGAAAGAAGTTTTAAATGGACATCCAATTCGATCGGTTAATGCATTTAGAATGGACTCCACATTATTTATGCAACTATGTGAGGAATTGACATCCAAATATGGTTTAAAGGCAAGTAGTAAAAAGTATGGGAATGGCAAAATGTCGGTAATTGAGAAAGTGGGTACATTTATATATACTCTTGCCTTAGGTTTGTCTAATCGAGATGTTAGTGAGTGATTTCAACGTTCAGGTGAAACGATTAGTAGAGCTTTTCATGATGTCTTGGAGGCAATTACTGGAAGGAGCAAAGGTTTTATGGGTCTTGCACGTGATTGAGATCAAAGGATCCAACCTTTGCAAATATATCACCTCGTATAAAGGATGACGAAAGATATATGCCTTTTTTTTAAGGTTATAGCTCATTCAATATCTTTTTATTATATTCAACTGAATTAGAGTGTGATATATATTTATGGTATATGTTTTGTTTAATATTTTCTATTTTGATATAGAATTGTATTGGATGTATTGATGGTATGCATATAGACGCGTGTATTCCAGAAGCAGAGCAGCTACCTTATAGGGGTAGAAAGGGGTATCCTACGTTCAATGTCATGGCCGCATGTGATTTTGACATGTGCTTTACTTTTATATCGGCCGGGTGGGAAGGATCAGCACATGATACACGTATATTTCTTCATGTAATCACTACACCATTATTGAACTTTCCCCAACCTCCACAAGGTACCTTTACTCATATGTTTTTACTATTAAATAACTTTACAATGATTAATGTTCTTGTGTTTGTCGCATTTTTGTGATAGGTAAATATTATTTGGTAGAGAAGGGATATCCAGAGAGAAAAGGGTATATGGTACCATAACCAAAAGTAAGATATCATCAATCTCAGTTTGAAAATACAGCACCAACTAATGCTCAGGAAGCCTTCAATCGTCGTCACTCTTCCCTTCGTAGTTGCATTGAAAGGTCATTTGGAGTTCTCAAGAAAAGATGGAAGATTTTAAACCGAATGCCTAAATATAGGGTTCAAACACAAATCGACATCATACTTGCTACATTTGCCTTGCATAATTATATCCGCAAAAATTCTGAAGACGACTTGATTTTTACTACGCTTGAGCAGCATCCAGATTACATACCATGTGAAGAAGATGGGCATTTTTATGATAACACAAGTGATGAAAGTTCAAATAGACCATCTCTTTGAGATGAGATGGATACGTGATGAAATAGCTACTTGATATGGAGCGCAAATAATTAATTTATTGGTGCATATATATATATGGGTGATGTAAGGTACACATCTCTTATTATTTTGTGACTTACGGGAAGAATTAAATTGAATATTTTTTAGTGGATGTTTGTGCATAATAAGTGGATACTAAAAAGAGCATCAGAAGCAAAAAAAATAAAATTAACAGTATTCTTATATAATATCAAGCAAAATAAAAATAAAAAATAATATAAGTTACATATAACGAAATATTGAGTTTTTTTAATAATATAATATAACAACTAATATAAAGAATGTCCTTTTAAGTCATTTTCTAAATTTCAGCTAGTATGACAGCTAATCTTGCCAAACACATGTAAATACAATAATCTAGATTATCGAATTTCAGCTAGATTATCAGTTTTCAGCTGGATTATCAACTTTCAGCTAGATTATCAGTAATAGCTAGATTATCAGCTATCAGCTAGATTATAAGCTAACATGTCCAAACATACCCGTAGATTCGAAAATTGGAATTATGATGTTTTGGTTTGTTATGTGAATTTGTGGGTAGAAGTGTCAGGAATAAATTCTTGAAGATATGAATTGATATGAGATTGGAAAATTAAAACTGTGGGATTAGAAATTAATATGTATAAAAGCTTCCCTATATTTTAGATTATGTTATAATATCATTTTGGACTTTAGCATTAATTGTTATTACAAGACAAATAGTAGCAAATTTTGTGATGTAATAGTAACAAAACTTGTGATTATAATAGTGCCATATTTGTTACTATAAATATGTGGTTATGGAAATGAAGAAATTACACACACAAAAGAAAGAGTAATAAACTTCATCTCATTTACTCCCTACTTGTTGCCTTGTTATTTTTCTATTTTATACTATTATTATCTTCAATAATAATCTTGCTTAATATTAGTTTTATAACACGTTATCAGCACGAGTTATTGCTCGAAAAAGGTTAGTATTATTCGAGTTTGAATTTATTTATACTAACTCGTTTTTATTCTTGTAGAAAAAAATGGCCGGAATTGAAAACAAAAAATTCCAGATCCTCGATGTCACTGGAAATAACTATCTATCATGGTGCTTTGATGTTAAATTGCACCTTCAAGGTATGGGATTGGCTACTACCTTGGAATCTGTGGAACTTGCTAATGCCGATATTAAAAATGAGGCAAATGCAATGATATTCATGCGCCATCATTTATCCGAGGATCTGAAGAATGAACATATACAAATTAAAAGGCCTTCTGAGCTCTGGAAGAAGCTCAAAGACAGATTTGATCACACCAGAACTGTAATATTGCCACAGGCTCAATATGAATGGCAATTACTAAGATTGAAAGATTTTAAATCTGTTGCTGATTATAATTCAGTCTTATTCAAAACTGAGTCTCGACTGGCCTTGTGCGGTACACAGCTATCTGAGACTGATAAGCTGGAAAAAACATTCACCACGATGCATTCCTCAAATATGGTGCTTCAACAACAATACAGGCAACGACAATTTCAAACATATTCTGAGCTAATTTCAGTTCTTCTCACGACTAAGAAGACAAATGAGTTATTATTAAAAAATCATGAACTACGACCTTCTGGGTCCCGTGTCGAACCTGAAGCACATACCAGCTCTGGTAGAGCTTCCGGCCGATTCAAGAGCCGTGAAAATAGACCCGGGCGTGGAACCCGGAAAAGTGGTGGACGTGGTGGCTACCGTCAAAATAATTACAAAAATGACCGCGGCGGACGTAACTATAATAATCGTGATAATTATCATTATTCCCGTCAAAATAAGTATTCCGACAGACCAAGGCAATCAATTCACGGGCATCGTGATAAGGGGAAAATGCCTGTGGAAATTATGGTGATGATCCATGTCGTAGATGTGGTATAACTGGACATTGAGCTAAATATTGTCGTACTTCCCAACACCGTGTGGATTCATATCAGGCATCAATAAAAAATAAAGGCAAAGATGCCCAGGCTCATACCACCGAAACATTCGAGCCATCCAAAGTTATTGAGGCCAACACATCTGGGAACATATTTGACGGAAATCCTGACCAGGACTGGAAATCACTTGAGCTAGCAGATTTCCTTGAAGATCCTGGTTAAGTGGGACATGACGATGAATGGCTGAAATAAAATATTTATGCAATATATGTCGTATATTTACTTTCTGGCTTGTAATACCCCAGTTGTTTTTGTGTGTGTTTCTTTATGTATAATATAAACATCAATAAAATCATCTATATTTTTATATTAAATTTCTCTCACTTCCAACGGCTATAAATGGCTAGTAATAGTGATTTTTGATTCTATAAATATGCACACATTTTATTCAACAACTCACTCATATTCTCTACCCTCTTGTAGAAATTCTTAAATATCTTCATCCGATTTTCTTCGAAAATGATTAACGGATCTCTCGTCTTTATTTTCACAATGATCAGCATGATCATAATACTGATGTTTAGCAAAGACTTCCCTCCGGAATTATTCTGGATTGGTGTTTCATTTATCATTTATATTGTTGGTCTTGTATTAGCACTAATGATACATACAAAAATGTATTATTAAAAAAAAATATATGAATGTTTACATTTCCATTATCAATAAAAAAAATATTTCATGTCTTAAATATTTATTATGTAATGATTTGATTGAACAGGAATACAAATGGAAAGTATCGAACAGATACACAATTGTCTTGTTGATAGTGCAGCAACGCACTCAATATTTACAAATAAAGCATATTTCTCGAGCATGAAATTATGCAAAACGGACGTTACAACTATATCTGGTCCCGTAGAGATTATTAATGGCTTCGAGAATGCAACTGTGATGTTGCCTAATGGAACAATTTTACACATTGAAAATGCGTTATTATCTGATAGATCAAAAAGAAATCTGTTGAGTTTTAAGGATGTACGCCGAAATGGCTATCACTTGGAAACAGTGATTGAAAATAATAAAGAACATCTCTATATTACATGCTATAAAATGGAAACTCGACTTGTCCACGAGAAAATTGAAGCAACTACTTCTGGACTGTATTGTGTCCCTATTCGAGCTTTTGAAACCTATGCTACCATGGCTTGGAAGCTGGTGAATCCTGATATATTTGGGTTATGGCATGATCGCCTTGGGCACCCAGGAACTTCTATATTACGCAGGATTATTGAAAATACTCATGGACATCCATTAAAGGGCATAAAAATGCTAATGTCCAAAGATTATTTTTATGAATCGTGTTCACGTGGAAAACTTATTACTACACCTTTTATGGAAAAGGTTGGTTATGAATCACCATCATTTTTACAACGCATTCATGGTGATATTTGTGGACCAATACATCCAGCAAGTGGACCATTCCGATATTTTATGGTCTTAATAGATGCATCATCCAGATGGTCCCCACATATGTTTATTATCTGCCAGAAATATTGCTTTTGCACGACTCTTGTCCCAAATTATTAAACTCCGAGCACATTTTCCTGAATATCCTATAAGAAATATAAGAATGGATAATGCCGGAGAATTCACATCAAGAACTTTTGATGATTATTGTGAAGCACTGGGAATTAATGTTGAGCACCCAGTAGCACATGTTCACACCCAGAATGGATTGGCTGAATCCTTGATCAAACGACTTCAAATTATTGCTCGTACATTATTAATGAGATCAAAACTCACTAGTGCAGTGTGGGGTCATGCAGTATTACATGCATCAGCACTCATTAGATTACACCCCACTGCTTATCATATGCACTCCCCAATGCAATTAACTCTAGGCTTTGAGCCAAATATTTTGCACTTACGCTCATTCGGATGTGCTGTCCATGTGCCAATTCCACCTCCTCAAAGAACAAAAATGGGTCCTCAACGCCGGCTTGGCATATACGTTGGATTTGATTCCCCATCAATAATTCGGTATTTAGAACTAATAACGGGTGATTTATTTACCGCTCGGTTTTCCGATTGTCATTTTGATGAGACGATGTTTCCATCAATTGGCAGGGATAAGACTGTTCTTAACAAAGATGAACAAAAACCAGTTGAGGATATCTCCTGAAATGTACAAAGCTTATCCCACCTAGATCCACGTACTACAGAATGTGAAAATGAGGTGAAAAGAATCATTCATTTACAAAATATTGCTAATAGACTTCCTGATGCATTTAATGATGCAAGTAAGGTAATAAACTCTTACATTCCAGCCGTGAATGCTCCAGCCAGGATCGTTGTTCCTAATGACACAAAAATGGATGATGATGCCCCACGACAAAAGCGTGGTAGACCTGTTGGTTCGAAGGACACTGTTCCTCGAAAAAGAAAGGGGAGAAGTACTAGGATCACAAACCAAGATCATCCTATTGAGCATGCTGCAGATGAATCTGCAGAGCGTAATACTGCAGATAATGATGGGATCATGGATTCTGAAAGAACCGAGAATGCCATAAATCATTACAACGAGATATGGGATCGAAAAAACATGATAGTCGATAATTTATTTGCTTTCTCGGTTGCACAAGAAATTATGAACGATGATTACGATAATGAACCACATTCAATAATTGAATGTCGTCAAAGGTCGGATTGGCCTAAATGGGAGGAAGCAATAGAATCTGAATTAGCTTCCTTAGAAAAACGGATGGTATTTGGGAAAATTACTCAAACACCGAATAATATAAAACCAATTGGTTACAAATGGGTGTTTGTTCGAAAAATAAAGCCCGACTCGTAGCCCAAAGATTCTCCCAATGGCCTGGGATTGACTATGACGAAATGTATTCACCAGCGATGGATATAATCACTTTCCGTTTTCTTATTAGTATGGCTGTCTATGAGTGTTTGGACATGCGACTAATGGATGTAGTCACAGCATATCTATATAGTTCATTAGATTCTGATATCTATATGAAAATTCCTGATGGATATAAAATGCCAAAATTTGCTACTCCTCGTGAGCTATACTCGATCAAACTACAGAAATCACTGTATGGATTAAAGCAATCCGGCCGCATGTGGTATCATAGATTGAATGAATACCTTTCTAAGGAAGGTTATAAAAATAATCTTAAATGCCCATGTGTTTTTATTAAAAGATCCAATACTGGATTTGCTATAATTGCAGTCTATGTGGATGACATAAATTTAATCGGAACTCCTAAAGAGTTATCCAATGCTGCTGAATATCTAAAGAAAGAATTTGAGGTTAAAGACCTTGGAATAACAAAACTCTGTCTTGGTCTTGAGCTCGAGCATAAAGATAATGGAATACTTGTCCACCAATCTGCTTATACCAAGAGATTGCTCAAACGATTTAATATGGACAAGGCTCATCCTCTGAGTACTCCTATGGTCGTACAGAATTTAGATCCTAAGAAAGATCCTTTCCGACCTAAGGAACCAAATGAGGAAATTTTGGGTCCTGAAGTGCCTTATCTCAATGCTATTGGAGCACTGATGTATTTAGCACAATGCACCAGACCCGATATTTCTTTTGCAGTAAATTTACTTGCAAGATACAGTTCTGAACCAACTCGAGGACACTGGAATGGTATCAAACACATTTTTTGTTATCTCAACGGTACCATTGACCTGGGTTTATCCTATTCAAAAGAGGCTACTAACTCTGGATTAGTTGGTTATGCTGATGCGGGATACAAATCCGATCCACATAAGGCTCGCTCACAGACCGATTATTTATTCTGCTATAATGGTACGACTATATCATAGAGATCAACCAAACAAACATTAGTAGCTACATCTTCTAATCATTCTGAGATAATTGCTCTCTATGAAGCTGGCAGAGAAAGTGTTTGGCTAAGATCAGTTATAGCTCATATACTAAATGAATGTCGATTGAAGCTTGTGACAGACACTCCCACAATCATTTATGAAGACAATGCATCATGCATAGCACAAGTCAAGGGTGGATATATGAAAGGTGCACTACACCATATATGGGTTTCAGCAACACTTGAAAAACTGTGTTCAAAAGTCCAAAAAGTGTTGCTGAAGGCCAAAAAACAGGCTACGGCTACACTTTGACCAAATTTGAAGGTGTTACAAAAACAGCCGCAACCATAGGGGTCTAAGGTAACACTTTTCTTGTTTTTGGTAACATGTGAAAAAAGTGTAACAATAGACCCCTATGCCAACACTTTTCTTGTCTGTGCCTACACTAGATTTTGTGTTGCTGTAGACTTAAGGCCACACTTTTATATATTTAGTGACACAAATGTTTGTGTAGCTGTAGGCCTATGCTAACACTCATGAGGTCTAGTGTAACATTAAATTGTGAAACACTTTGACATCTTTAACAACCACTTTAACACTATGGCTACACTTATATATGAACAAGTTTTTACCAACATTTTTCATGGTAAAAAACAACATGTTATATTGGAAAAAACAACATTTTTCATGAATATTTTACCAAATATTCAATATATAATCAATCAGCCAACTGCACTTACGTAACCCAACATCCAAAATCTAACTTAAAATGTCATTCAACAATTAACTTAAGTACTATTTAATAGCTAAGAACAAGTTACCATCGCAATCCATAAATATAACAAAACTACTTGAGTCACTTAGCAAAATTTCATCATCTCGGCCCACTTCCCAAAAACACGACAACTCTAGTTGCCTCATGGTCTACGTCAAGCAGAACATTTTGCGTCTCCGACTTCTTTCCTCGCACTATCAGTTGTAGAGCATGTTGTTGTATTTGAGAAGAGCACGCATTATCTCCCTCAGTTGAAGAAGTTCCTAGCCTCCACTGCTATGCTGGCCAGTTTGTGGTATATGGTTGCCCTTTATGAAAGGAAGTTCCCTGCCTCAGTTGGTCAGTATACCAAAAACACTTGCATACAATTTCAAAATTATTATCAAAGAAAATAAACCTTGAACTTGGTGCAAACTAATGACAAAAAATAAACCTTGACTAGCACGTTTGCAAACATCTTCACTCATATATACTATGTTTAACAGTGAGAATCATAATGACATGTTCAAAATATATTAGTATAACTTAAGTGACAAGCCAGAACTCGAGCGTAACAATAAGTTAGATCCTGCTATAGTGAAATGAAAGAATATGCATTCCGTTTAGTCCTGCTGATATTGCATAGCAGGGACAAAACGGTGATAACAACATACCCGGAAACAATGCAGCCTAAGAGGAGACACAACATAGCGACATTCAAAAACAAGAACACCCATTGAGTTATAACATTTCTCCATCACTATACCAAGGACACTTGAATGCAATTTCAACAGTGATTATGAGAGATAATTAATTGCTCATTCCAGGCACATAGGAACCCCAAGTTCTCGAGACACCCACTTCGATGTGCAACATACCCGGAAATATCATTATGCATACGCACTGTCATACAATTTCAAAAATAATTATCAAAGAAAATGCACTGCTCATTTCAGGGACACAGGAACTTCAAGTTCCAAGACAAACAACACATATGAACGCTCACTTAGATATGCACATCATATATTGTGGGGAAAGCATAACGACATGATACGACATAAATGGAAATATTACCCGGATGAGCTGACTCTGTTGCTCTACCTACCGGCGACTCCTTCTGCACAGAGAAAATTGCAAAAAGAGGCAATTGAGGTCAGTGTATCGATCAATGGAGAATATGAAGAAAGGAAACGTCATAACAAGGAAAATATGTGTAGAACCACAAATTCAGGATTACAATTATAGATGCAGAAAACAAAATTTCTTCAACAAAAATAAATTTTACCTATGCCACATTCAGAAAGGATACATCAAATTTCAATAAATACAATTTAAATAAAACTTCAATATCCATATTCAGTGGAAAAAAATTGAACCGAAAATGAGGGGATAAGGACCTTGGTGGTGTAAACTTTGTCACCATTTTCGTTGATGTAAAATCGGAGATACATCTTCAGCAAGCGTTCAAAACCATCTTAATCTGCAAAATATCTATCATAAATTTATCATTCCTGAGAAGAAACAATCGAGATATAATCTAAAACCAAAACATATATAATTCCTAAACCACAAAATTCAAAATCAGCTCAACAAATTGAGTCAACAACTGCACAACCACACAAATTGGAAATATAAGATGATTGTCTCGTTGAGGAGAAATCTCAAATTGTGATAGCAGTACATCATAGCAGATTCAGAAATGTCATAACAAGTAAAAAATTGGTGCAAATGATTCAGCAACTAGAACGGCCAAACCACACTTGTATTTCGAATGAATAGCCTTCAATGCTGCCAGTTTCAGAAATTGCCGCAGCCATCACGAGGGTCGTTGATGTCAACCCAGAAATAAAGACCGACTCTGAGACGCATTCCGAGTGTGACCCGGTCGTGATTGACTCAGCAAGAGTGAGTGAGTCAAATCGGAACCCAACTCAATGAGTAGAAAAAGCAAGTCGCGACGAGAAACAGCCGGGATGCACCGTAAGTACAGATGCGGTAGATCGGACTATGCTCCAGTGAAAATGAGGGCAAACCCTAATCACGCGCCGCCAAGAATCGCGGCTGGAATTGCCCAGAAATAAAAAGTGAAAGAGAAACCAAGCGGCTCCGAATTTCAAATCGCGAGACCCAATCCAGTCCGAGAAATACAGAAAAGAGTACAGAGGGTCGGAAATGGAGGAAACAGCCGCGGCCGAGAAGGAACCTGGGTTAGGTTTCTGTGTGTGTGAAAATCTCACGTAGTATACGTTTCTGTGTGTGTGAAAATCGCGATTACAATTTTGTGGGGCAAACTAGTACAGTGCAGCTAAGCGGACTTGATGTTTCTTATCTATTGGGATGTCAATGGATCGGGTAGGGTACGTATATGCCTACTCCATATCCTCCTATTTCGAGTTCGAGTATTGCCTATCCGGTAATCGGGTACCCAGTGAGTATTCGAGTACCCGTATACCTTATATTTGAGAATATAAATATTTTTTAATATATATCACATATACATAATTAATAAATTCAATCTAGTATAATAAGTATTTAAGATATAATATCTTATATAATATATAATATATAATGTAATATAATATTTATGTATAATATAATAATAATAATAATATATTTATATATTTCAAACGGGTACGCGGATCGGGTAATCGGATCAGATAATTAGGTAATATACTATGCACATACCCTACCCGTACTCGATTATAAAATTTCGAGTTCAGTCGATACCCGACCCGATTTCGGGTTTATCAGACGAGTAGGATCGGGTACGCGTAAAGTCGACATCCCTACTTATCTCTACCATTTAACCTTGGAAAATTTTCTAACCATAAAAAAGCATGGTGTAATTATACAATCAATTCAAAATAAATTAAAAGAACTATACGGGGTAGGGCAGACTGACATATGATAAATATATTTAATGTTACGTATTTCTTTTAAATTCCGCTCAAGTTAATATGAAACAATTAACCTTGTTTTTGATAATTATTTTCCGCTGCTGGATTTTACGGTTGTAATGGAGATTTGAAATCATTTTAAAATTCGCAAATATTTTAGAAAATGTATGTTTCGTAACAACTTGAAATTTCTACAAGTTTTCCTTATTATAAAAAAATATACTCATAAAATACCTTAGAAAAATCGGGTCGTTACAGTTGAAAATAATTTATTTGGACCGCCTAAAATATTTTAGCAAGCCCGCCTATTTCTTTTAGTGTTTAGTTACACTTCTTTTAAATAGCAACGGCTACACCAAATTTGATGTTAGCGTAGATATTCAATTTAGTCTATAGTAACACTAATTTATATCAATAATAACGTTAGAAAAATATGTAGCCTTAAATCAAATTTGACCAATTTTAAGGTATCTAAGGCTACACTTTTGCTTGTAACATCAAAAAAAATGTTGTTGAAAGCCATATATGGTGTAGTGGTGATTGGACCAAGCATATTTCACCGAAGTTTTTCTACACGCACGAACTTCAGAAAATGGAGAAATAAATGTTCAACAAATTCGCTCCTGCCACAATCTTGCTGATATATTTATAAAATCATTGCCGACATCGATATTCGAGAAACTGGTATACAGCATAGGCATGAGAAGAGCTAACAAGAACCAAGATTGATGAATCAATTTGGAAACTCTTTATTTCAGGGGGAGCGAAATCAAATACGTGCGCTGTACTCTTTTCCTTATGACTGGTTTTTATCTCATTGGGTTTTTCCAGCTTAAGGTTTTTAACGAGGCAGCTTATGCACAAGGTCTGGATCTGAGAATGTACTCTTTTCCCCTTCTGTCCGATTTTGTCCCACTGGGTTTTTCCGGCTTAAGGTTTTTAACGAGGCATACTCATCCAACTTGCTATAATGCAACGTGCAAGGGGGGTGTTATAATATCATTTTGGACTTTAGTATTAATTGTTATCACAAGACAAATAATAGCAAATCTTGTGATGTCATAGTAACAAAACTTGTGATTGTAATAGTGCCATATTTGTTACTATAAATATGTGGTTATGGAAATGAAGAAATTACACACACAAAAGAAAGAGTAATAAAACTTCATCTCATTTCCTCCCTACTTGTTGCCTTGTTATTTTTCTATTTTATACTATTATTATCTTCAATAATAGTCTTGCTTAATATTAATTTTATAACAAATTCTAATTTATGATACTTTTAATTTATTGACTGATCGTACAACTTTACCCTCCTCAAAAAGGCTCCGTAGTGTAATATCCGGTTAATTGTTGGGTATTTTCATCTGTATTTGAACCCTGGATTACCTGAATTAGTGCTATCAATGATCGAAGTACGGTTGTTTCCGTATTCGTATCCTCATGCATGATAATATCAATTTTTAATCCTTCACATGCAACTACGTCGTAACGCACGCTAACAGGCAAGCGTAACGTCGTTCTGATCGATATAGCATACGCTACGAGCTAGACGTAGCGTCGTAAGGAGGTCAATAATTGAAGATCGTGGCACATGGACGGTGGTGGTGGGGCTCGGGAAGATTCCGCGGATGAATCGGGCAGGTTTTGGGGTCAACGGGTGTTAACGCACGCTAAGGCTTGTAACTAGCGTACGCTAATATGTGTAGCTTACGTCGTAATGCATAAGGTGTAACGTCGTAAGCTAGTACAAAGCGAGACGAAGCTATCGGTGAGCGATAGCGTACGCTAAGATCGAATTGTAGCGTGCGCTAAGCCTATTACGTCGTAAATGGCTAAGGCTAACGTACGTAAAGCTCAAGATATTATATATATGGACAACACCCCATTTCATTTCTCTTCGTCCCTTTTACTTGTAATTCGTTTTCTTTCATTTCTTGAGGGTCTCCACCCTCTAAAACACATATAGAACACGTAGCCTCGATCATTAAGTTACAAAACATCTTGGATTGACATTCAAGCAATCGGAATTGGATGCTACCTCTTGCCTCTGCGTTTCTTTCATATTAAGGTATGTTAATGTTACCTCAACCTTGAATTCGTGTTCTTAAGGATGTTATGAACATACCACCGGGATTATTAGGCTCCATAGATGATTCTTATCCGAACACCATGTTTTTGGAAGTTGGAATGTTCATGCTTTACTTACCCGAGTTAAGAACGTTATAGTCCGATTCTTATTATGATGATCAAGTAAGGTAAAATTCTGAGATTAATAAACCGTATTGTATGGTGTTTCCATAATGATCATAGACTTAATGTTGGTAACAACCTCAGATTTTCCGAACTACCTTTGAAGATCTATAATCAATATTTGGAGTGAGTCTTATGATGAGAGGATTAACCGGGAATTCGTAGACATCAACACCATAGGGTTATTCTGATTCACATGAGTATGATATGTGTGAATATAACGTACGTTAAGCTCTATGCATTACGTCGTTATACCCTCGAGCAAGGCGATCGTTCAATCGGGTAGAATCGCCCAATGCATGCTTAGCGTGCGCTAATCCTTGTAGCTTACGTGCGCTAACGTGCAGACGTAACGTACGTTACGTATGTGTGTAACGTACGTTACGAAGAGAACAGTTAGTGTTCGGCCATCTCTTTATGCTTTTCCTCGTGTGATTGATTGTTTATTTAATGATAGGATATTAAGGACGAATTTCCTACGATAATCCAGTGTTGAGCCTCTCCGATCGTCGTTTTCGTTGGAGTTCTGGATTGTTCCAATCAATCGTATTTCCAGAGCATTCGAGAGATTACCAAGGCAAGTACCTTGATATACGAATTATAATTACGTGAAATCATTGTTCTTTGAAGAGTATGAATCATGTTATGAATATCGTATTTATATTATATATTATGTAGATAGATATGTGTGGATATATGTATAGATATATGTGTATGTATATAAATATACATATAGAGATAAATGTTGGGTGATTCATACCAATATTAGTCGACGTATGCAACTTAGACTAAAGTACGAATGATGTTTATATAGGTAATATGGTAATGTTTGTATTTTCGGTTGAGTTACGATATAAATATAATTATGTAGTATTGATCGATAGTGTTGAAGGCCTAATGTGCTAAGTCTTGATGAATAACGTGCGAGTTATTGTTTATTTTGCGTAGTTGTGTATTGGCGAATAGATTCGTGAATTGAGGAACCGATTTGATAATTGTTGCAACGGTTGATTTGTGTGATTGGTATTTGTAATAATGTGAATACTTGTTATGAGAGACGTCATATCCGGTACCTCGAGGGCGGGGCGTGCACTCCGGCCTGATGTACGCTGCAATGAGCGGCTCCATATGATTGGTGAACACCGGTGTTACTTAATGCGCGAGCAAGGGTCGGCTCCTGTGGGAGTGAACGCCGGCGCGGTGACATGTGCAATGGGCGGCCAATATAGTGGAGTGAACGCCGGTACATAGGTGTGCAAGGGAGGCGCCTGGCAGGCTTATTGGTAACGGATATTTGAGTGATAGCTAAGACCCCGTTACTAAATGATTTTTCGAAATTTAATCTTTGCAATTTGCTTTTAATGTTGGTCTTCATGTAGACCGCGAATTGTGTTTCTGGAGTTCGTTCCAACTTGTTTTAAATGTTGGCATCATGGTTAATTAACCAAGGATATTTGACGAGATCTCCGAGGGTTAATTAATCAGGGGTCTTGAGCAGGATTTGTCGATTGAGAGGCTGTGCCTTTGATTGTACTGTGTTGATTATTCTGTGTATTGGGTCGAGGACCCCGTGAGATGTTGAGATTTGATCTCGTGATGATATTATTTGGATTGGGCCGAGAACCCCGTGAGATGTTGTAAGGATTCACTTGTGATAGTGTTTTATCATTTGGGTCGAGGACCCCGAATAACGTTGTAATGGTTTTCTTACAAATTGTTTTCCACATGCTGGGTCAAGGACCCGAGAGCTTTTGAAGTATTTTCTAAAATATATTTCCATCTGATTTTCAAAATCCCAAGATGGCCCGAGTCAATATTAATGTGTTCGAACTTTCTTATCAAAACACTTTTCATTTTATTAAAAGGGAATTTTCTGACTCCTTGGGCTCGTTTAAAGTTTCATTTGTGTTATGTTCTGTACGGAGAATATGACAATGTGATTATCTTTCACCTTGTGTATGTAATACTATTCTGTGTTAGCCATTTGAATGTGTGGGTTGTGTTAAGGTTTCACATTTGTTGAGTTTGTGTTATTATTATTCGTATATCTTGTGTGTTATGTACTTGCACTAGCAAAATTCCAGGTTGCTAACCCCCGAGTTTTCGGGGTGGGTGCCTGTTATGCGCTCGAGTTTTGGCGGCTCGGGAGCAGTCACAGGATTGACTGGGAAGGAGATGGAGGACAATGATACTAATCACACCAGAGTTAGAGTCTTTTCTTTTGTTTCATTTTGGTCGGTATTTCTCTGTCGTTCGAGTATTCACCCTTGCATGGGTGTAGTTTTCATTTATTAAATTGAATTGTCGTTCTTTTCTGTGTTCATCTTTATTTTCATCATTGAGATGTAAAGTTCATTTGTTTCTGAATTGTTTAATGACCTTGTCGGTCTGTGTTGTATTTAGATTGACCCCGGTCGGTCAGTCATTTTGTAGTCTAGTAGAGTTTAGCCTTGTAGATCCTTGTAAGAAGGGCCTACGGCGTGTAACATTTCCGGATGTATTCTGGGGGTGTTACAAATATGGTATCAGAGCTTAGGTTTGCGAAAAACCTAGGCCGTTGGGTCAAGTCCATGTCTTGTGTAAGTCGCGCGCGTCAAAGTTGTGATTAGTATCGTGGTTCCAACATCATCTTCAAGCAATCCGTGATGGTAAGCCTTCCGAATTGTAAGTCCCCTTATATACGTATTTGATTATATTGTGCTTAACATGAACCTAGGATTTGAACTTGTTAGAGATTATATTGTTTTACGATATCACCTGCGTATACGGTTCGAGTGAGAATGGTTATGTAGTATACTTGGTCGAACATATTTATCGGTTTCTACATTTCAGTAGGATAAATCTTTGAGTGTTAATTTTATCCATTGCGTGAGTATTTTGAAATGACTCTTGACATTTTGGCATTTTTAGTCTTGCACATTTTAACGGTATTTTTATGACGGTATTTAATATTTTACAAATGATTTTGTAAGTTTTGGAAAATGCTACCGTCATCGGCTTTTGGCATATTTTGAAATGAATTTAAATGGTTTTTAGCACAGTAGGTTCCGCACGAATCCCGGCATGTAATATTTCCGGTCCAATTACGAACATTTCAAAGTAGTGTTTTAAAATTTTCCTAGCATTGTAAACCTCATGATTTAATGTAGTCGTGTCGAATAGTCACGTATTTTGGTAAAAAGTTCTTTCGAATAAACATTTTGGTAGAAGAGGAAGGATTTTCAAAATTGTAGTATCTGGGACTCAACACTTTTGAAATATTTTAAATTAGTTATAATTCGATTTTCAATTTTCTTGTAAGCATTACTCGAAAATAAATTTTTTAGAGTCATTGTATAAACTTCCTCTTCCAAAACAAAGGACAGTATTTACAAGTTTTGAGCACAACGTGATTCGACTTTTGTTTCAAATTTTTAAAAAAAAAAAAAGCATACGCATAATGATCGTCCTGGACGAAGGACTGGAAGTTGATTTCAGAAAATTTCGTGCTTTACGATATTACCGTTATTCTAAGGATGCTAATTAAACCTTATGTTGATAATTGTGGTATACCGTACAACCGACTATGTGATAACAATAGACGGTACTATCTGCATTAGCATGACGAGCCCTGGCGGATGTAGACATAGTATATGAAGCGGAAGAGGTGAAGTGGTTCGTACGACAACGATTCATGTTACGGTGAAGGAATATCAAGATCAGACGATAACCTATGAAACCTCCTCAGTGACCGAGCCAACGAGCGGAGAAAAGAGACCGAGGACATCTGGAAAATTTTTGGGCGGTGAAGAGATTAAGGTTCTCAAACCCCCACGTCGTTCGAATACGTCATCTTCGCGGTCGAGAATGAGCATCGGGAATCCCCAGCCAGCATCGGTGACTCCCGGTAAGAAGAGAGTGTGCTTCAACTGCAACCGTACGGGACATATCCGTGTAAACTGTACCTCCCCACTCTTGACTTGTCATCGGTGCGGGTGTGAAGGCCATCGGGAGAAACATTGTGAGATAATTTCCGAATTGGCAAAGAATGCTACTCTGTGGTGAGCGAGCAAGTGGACGGAGAATGACCCGAAACCTTATGTCTTCAACAAGAGCCTATCATAGGCGAATGAAGATTTTGTCTTGTGTTCTAGTCGTTCTTGCTTTCCAACAATCGTGACTTCGATTGTTTTTCATTTTAATTGCTTTTCGTTTCCAACTCCTGCTGTTTTAAGTTTCGAGGCTGACATGTCTTCTTAGTACGGGGACACGTAGTACCCGTGCTCTTCTTAGTATTTCCGATGTTGGGAGGCTTTCATTGTTGATGATTCATCTGTGATTCTCTTGACAATTTCAAACTACCATGTTCTCCGAACCTACCATCATTCGAGCGAATTTGAACCGATTTGTTAGACTCTTTGAATTATTGTGGTCTATTCACATCTGAACTTAATCTTTGCAATTTTGTTCGAAACTATTTGTTCCCATTCGTATGATTAATATTTCCAATGTGTTATGAACTTGAATACGGTGGGTCGAGCTCGACACGCGATTTTAGTACATCTGAGCCGTATGTGAATTTCCTTAATTTCGTGAGCTTCTACTTCTCCACTCTAACTTCTCGTGTTCACGTGTAATTTATCGCCTCAATTGACGTGCCTGATACTTCCTAGGTCCAATCATTGTATTTTTAGAACCTTGCATTCGCGCATCGCTCGTGATGTTTTGGGGCTGAGCAAGTAGTTACTTTTCCTTGGTTGTTCCACCACTCTACTTTAAGTTTCGGGACGAAACTTCTTTTAAGAGGGATAGTATGTAATATCCAGTTAATTGTTGGGTATTTTCATCTGTATTTGAACCCTGGATTACCTGAATTAGTGCTATCAATGATCGAAGTACGGTCGTTTCCGTATTCGTATCCTCATGCATGATAATATCAATTTTTAATCCTTCACATGCAACTACATCGTAACGCACGCTAACAGGCAAGCGTAACGTACGTTCTTAATCGATATAGCATACGCTACGAGCTAGACGTAGCGTCGTAAGGAGGTCAATAATTGAGCAATCGGTGACACATGGACAGCTGGTGGTGGGGCTCGGGAAGATTCCCGCGGATGAATCTGGACAGTTTTGGGGTCAACGGGTGTTAACGTACGCTAAGGCTTGTAACTAGCGTACGCTAATATGTGTAGCTTACGTACGTAATGCATAAGGTGTAACGTACGTAAGCTAGTACAAAACGAGACAGTAAGCTATCAGTGAACGATAGCGTACGCTAAGATCGAATTGTAGCGTGCGCTAAGCCTATTACGTACGTAAATGGCTAAGGCTAACGTACGTAAAGCTCAAGATATTATATATATGGACAACACCCCATTTCATTTCTCTTCGTCCCTTTTACTTGTAATTCGTTTTCTTTCATTTCTTGAGGGTCTCCAGCCCTCTAAAACACATATAGAACACGTAGCCTCGATCATTAAGTTACAAAACATCTTGGATTGACATTCAAGCAATCGGAATTGGATGCTACCTCTTGCCTCTGCGTTTCTTTCATATTAAGGTATGTTAATGTTACCTCAACCTTGAATTCGTGTTCTTAAGGATGTTATGAACATACCACCGTGATTATTAGGCTCCATAGATGATTCTTATCCGAACACCATGTTTTTGGAAGTTGGAATGTTCATGCTTTACTTACCCGAGTTAAGAAGCGTTATAGTCCGATTCTTATTATGATGATCAAGTAAGGTAAAATTCTGAGATTAATAAACCGTATTGTATGGTGTTTCCATAATGATCATAGACTTAATGTTGGTAACAACCTCGATTTTCCGAACTACCTTTGAAGATCTATAATCAATATTTGGAGTGAGTCTTATGATGAGAGGATTAACCGGAATTCGTAGACATCAACACCATAGGGTTATTCGATTCACATGAGTATGATATGTGTGAATATAACGTCGTTAAGCTCTATGCATTACGTACATTATACCTCGAGCAAGGCATCGTTCAATCGGGTAGAATCGTCTAATGCATGCTTAGCGTGCGCTAATCCTTGTAGCTTACGTGCGCTAATCGCAGCATTTAACGACGTTACGTATGTGTGTAACGTACGTTACGAAGAGAACAGTTAGTGTTCGGCCATCTCTTTATGCTTTTCCTCGTGTGATTGATTGTATATTTAATGATAGGATATTAAGGACGAATTTCCTACGATAATCCAGTGTTGAGCCTCTCCGATCGTCGTTTTCGTTGGAGTTCTGGATTGTTCCAATCAACTGTATTTCCAGAGCATTCGCGAGAGATTACCAAGGCAAGTACCTTGATATACGAATTATAATTACGTGAAATCATTGTTGCTGAAGAGTATGAATCATGTTATGAATATCTGTATTTATATTATATATTATGTAGATAGATATGTGTGGATATATGTATAGATATATGTGTATGTATATAAATATACATATAGAGATAAATGTTGGGTGATTCATACCAATATTAGTCGACGTATGCAACTTAGACTAAAGTACGAATGATGTTTATATAGGTAATATGGTAATGTTTGTATTTTCGGTTGAGTTACGATATAAATATAATTATGTAGTATTGATCGATAGTGTTGAAGGCCTAATGTGCTAAGTCTTGATGAATAACGTGCGAGTTATTGTTTATTTTGCGTAGTTGTGTATTGGCGAATAGATTCTGTGAATTGAGGAACTGATTTGATAATTGTTGCAACGGTTATTTGTGTGCTTGGTATTTGTAATAATGTGAATACTTGTTATGAGAGACGTCATATCCGGTACCTCGAGGGCGGGCGTGCACTCGGCCCGATGTACGCCGCAATGAGCGGCTCCATATGATTGGTGAACACCGGTGTTACTTAATGCGCGAGCAAGGCGCTCTGTGGGAGTGAACGCCGGCGGTGACATGTGCAATGGGCGGCCAATATAGTGGAGTGAACGCCGGTACATAGGTGTGTAAGGGAGGCGCTGGCAGCTTATTGGTAACGGATATTTGAGTGATAGCTAAGACCCCGTTACTAAATGATTTTTCGAAATTTAATCTTTGCAATTTGCTTTTAATGTTGGTCTTCATGTAGACCGCGAATGTGTTTCTCGGAGTTCGTCCAACTTGTTTTAAATGTTGGCATCATGGTTAATTAACCAAGGATATTTGTGAGATCTCAGGGTTAATTAATCGGGTCTTGAGCGGATTTGTCGATTGAGAGGTGTGCCTTTGATTGTCTTGTGTTGATTATTCTGTATTGGGTCGAGGACCCCGTGAGATGTTGAGATTTGATCTCGTGATGATATTATTTGGATTGGGCCGAGAACCCCGTGAGATGTTGTAAGGATTCACTTGTGATAGTGTTTTATCATTTGGGTCGAGGACCCCGAATAACGTTGTAATGGTTTTCTTGCAAATTGTTTTCCACATGTTGGGTCAAGGACCCGAGAGCTTTTGAAGTATTTTCTAAAATATATTTCCATCTGATTTTCAAAATCCCAAGATGGCCCGAGTCAATATTAATGTGTTCGAACTTTCTTATCAAAACACTTTTCATTTTATTAAAAGGGAATTTTCTGACTCCTTGGGCTCGTTTAAAGTTTCATTTGTGTTATGTTCTGTACGGAGAATATGACAATGTGATTATCTTTCACCTTGTGTATGTAATACTATTCTGTGTTAGCCATTTGAATGTGTGGGTTGTGTTAAGGTTTCACGACTGTTGAGTTTGTGTTATTATTATTCGTATATCTTGTGTGTTATGTACTTGCACTAGCAAAATTCCAGTTTGCTAACCCCCGAGTTTCGGGGTGGGTGCCTGTTATGCGCTCGTGTTTTGGCAATGGGAGCAACACAGGATTGGCAGGAAGGAGATGGAGGACAATGATACTAATCACACCAGAGTTAGAGTCTTTTCTTTTGTTTCATTTTGGTCGGTATTTCTCATGTTTCGAGTATTCACCCTTGCATGGGTGTAGTTTTCATTTATTAAATTGAATTGTCGTTCTTTTCTGTGTTCATCTTTATTTTCATCATTGAGATGTAAAGTTCATTTGTTTCTGAATTGTTTAATGACCTTGTCGGTCTGTGTTGTATTTAGATTGACCCCGGTCGGTCAGTTATTTTGTAGTCTAGTAGAGTTTAGCCTTGTAGATCCTTGTAAGAAGGGCCTACGGCGTGTAACATTTCCGGATGTATTCTGGGGGTGTTACACGTAGAAGAAGCTAAACGAGACTAGAGCTGTTATTCGAGCCGAGCCGAGCTCGAGTACTTGATGCTCGAGCTCGGCTCGAGCTCTTAACGAGCCGAGCCGAGCTCGGCTCGATAACACTAACGAGTAAAGAGATGAGCTTGACTCGACTCGTAAACGAGTCTAACGAGCCTAACGAGCCTATCGAGCCGAGCCGAGCCCAACGAGCCTAATGTAATTATAAGAAAAATCTTAGTTATCGAGCTTAACAAGTCGAGTTCGAGCCGGCTCGTTAATAAATCGAGCAACAAGTCGAGCTCGAGCTCGGCTCATTTAATATTCGAGTCGAGCTTTAACGAGCCTTAACGAGCCGAGCCGAGCCGAGCTTTCGAGCAGCTCGTTTCGCATAACAGCTCTAAACGAGACTCGTTCTTTTAAACCAAATTTACGGAAAAATAACTTTGCTTATTGTGATAAAATCACAGGGAGTCTCCTTAAGAGAATCAACCACAAGATCAGAGTATTATTAGAAAAGAATATTTTTAGCTTGAAATTCAGATTTTGTTTCTTCCATTACAACTGATCATTGCAACTAATCTCCTGATTTTTAACCATACAAAATCACTTTCACTTGAATCCCTTGACTAATTACTACAAATATCAACTTGATAAACACAACTGGAAAATCTTGTTTAAACATCGCTTTTGAGTTTATATGCACAGATCGATTGAAGGTTTGTTATTTTTGTTCAATTCTCCAATTCAAATTAATTTCTTCTCAATGGATCCATTCTGTTGGAATTTATTTGTTCAAACAAGATTCAAACAATAATTTTATATTTAATTTCTTGATTCAACCTTGGTGGTATTTATAGTTGATTTGTCACCCGAATATTGTTATATTTTAAATATTTCCAATTCTTCCATACTTAAATCCTGTATTTTTTATACTTTAACTCATAGATCTCTACACTCGTAATATAATTGACAAACCCCCTATACTTTAATTTTCTTAACCAAAAAGCCTATAGTGTTAGATTACATGTTCCCCTTACGGGCCGTTTGGTTGAAGGGAATTAGAACTAGAATTCTCTTTCAACTAAATTCCACAAAGCTCAATATTCCTAGGTTTGGTTGGAGGGAATTGCAATTCCACATGGTTGGAGGGAATTGCAATTCCATGAGACTAAAATACCCTCACCTCGGATGCTTGGACAAATTGGCGAACTTTGTGCATGTACGTATGAACTTTGTGCATGTACGTATGTACCACTGTTACATCATATTATTATTAATAATAATAGTAGTAATAATAATAATAATAATATTGTTGTTGTTGTTGTTGTTAAGCAAGGTCAATTTTGTCTTTACACTACTTATTCCCTTCCAATTCCATGCCAACCAAATACTGTAATTTCAATTCCAAGTAACACTACATCATATATGGTTTTTGCCAACATTTAAAAAAAGTATAAGAAAACACAAATAATGTTGCCATAAGCCCAAAATTGGTTTAAGACTATATTTTTTTCAATTTTAGTGATGTTGGATATAATTCCGTAGATAGGGGTGTAAGCCAACACATTGGTCAATCTATGACCACATCATTATATATGTTGCATTAGCCATCTATGACAACATGTTTTGGTCTATGGCAACACGAGTTTGTAATGTTGCAATAGACTCTATCGCAACACACTCTTTTCTTCTGCAACACTTGTCGATCTAACACTTAATTTTTTGGCAACACCTTTTGAGCTTTATTGTAATATTATTTTATTATCACTTTAAATATTTCGCAACACATTTATTTGTTATTGCAACACTTTTTTACTAAACACTTTTTTTTTTATTTTAGCAATACTTTTTTTTTATTCAACATTGTTTTATTAAACACTTTTCATAAATACTTTTTTTTTATTGCAACATTCTTTTATTTAACACTTTCCTATTTAGCCACACATTTCATGTAACCTAAATTCCTAATCTTGATGATCAGAATGACAATTATATTTGAAAAATATTTTCACAAGCCAAAATTACCAAAATGAACCAGTATAATTTTTTGACTTCACAAATACCAAATAAATGGTTACACAACCAAACTTAACCATAGCCAAAGTTCAAATGAACCAACTACACAAATCTGCCTAGAATATTAAAGTATAACATAATCTCCTAAATATCACATAGTTAGGTGCTTAGTACAAAAGATTAAAGAAGCACTATGCACTCCCAATGAAAAACATCAATGGGAAATATTATCACTTAAAACATCAGTTGATGGCTCAACATATAGCTCATCAATATCGACCTTCAATTCTGGATTCTTTTTCTGCTATTGTGGTCACCACCAGCTTGACATTCTCTCGAACCTTTTTATTAACTCTTTCATCCATCTCCTGCGCAAGTTGTTCCCGAATTTTTGTTGTTAAATCTGCCAAGTAGTGATCTGAGATAGTTGATGTGGGGGGTGCTAAAAATTTGTCTTGTGGCTGTTTTTTCCGAATAAGTCTGCCAAGCATATATGAGGGGTCGTGCTCCTTGCCAACACGAACTAGTTGGTTAGCAGCCTCAACAGTCCCTCCCTTCAGAATTTTCTTGACATTTGACTGTAACAAGAACAAGTTAACCAAAAAAGTACATAATGGAACATGATTGAACAATTTAAATAACCAGTGAAATAGCCCTTACAATTTTTTCTTTAATCGCTTCAGTAGGTAACTTATACTCGCGATCCACGTTCCTTTTGCGTGTTTCAACAAAAATTTGAGCATCTGATAGTGGTGCCACCGGTTCCTCAGCATCAACCGACGTTTTCTCGATTACCTTGTAAATATATATAAGTTTCATTTTCGACAAGTAAGGTTTTACAATTTTAACAATAAGGGCTACATCGTACATAGATTTTTCAAAATAGGGGTTACATTGTGCATATAGATTTGAACAAAAAAGTTAAGGCACAATGACTAAAGTAAGGCATATTAATATAAAAATATAAATCAGGAGATTACATTTGAACCTCATCATTTAACTTAGTTTAATATAAACACACAATACATGATTTTAACAATTCTACTAAGTGTTTGAAGTTCATGTCTATTGTACGAAATTATCAAAAACAAGTAATCATACCAACTTGTTGCAGACTTGGGCGAAACTTCTAGGTCCGGTTGTATGTGTTTCTATTAAATGACTTCTAGATTTTGCATTTCTTCTAGCAGCCGCCTATAAACATGGAGTCATAAAGAATAAAATGCATATGCTGAATAAACGATGTACTGAAATGGAACATTTATTTTTAAAGTTACCTGAACATCTTCGTCAGCCCAATATTGTAAAAGAACCTTAAAGTCTTTTTCAGGAACCTCCCTAGGCCTATTCTTAATCCTTTCCTCATCAGTTTCATAACATGTGTAATGATTTTTTTTGATGAGGGATTTGAATGCCCTAAACTAATCTCGCATCGTTTTCATAAATCATGCTCTACCCTCCCCAGGAATGATATACTTGTCCTATGATAAATTATATGCAAACATAAACATCTTCTAAAGAAAATTTACGAATATATACTACATGTGGTACAGAGGGATGATTAGTGCATTACCTTGACATACTCCCACAAGATGTCCTTTTCAGGAACTTCACGCCAAGTAACACATGTAAGCGAAACAAAGTCCCTCATTGTTGTTCCTAAAAAATTGCTAAATTCTGATACCAGTTTTTCATCAGCTGATACAGGTTGCCCGAGATTATTTAGGGTGATTTCTCTTTTCTCACTTCTCGTATGAACATGCTTCATTTTTTACTTTCCTCTAGTCCTTTTTTTGGTTCAGATGGTGTATCTATTCAACCAACAATTAAATTGTCATGTTATGACCCTTTAAAATTTTACAAGTAAATATATAGGATTATGACTGTAAATTATACTATGTTAAAAACTAGGGCAATTAGTTGTAATTACCTCATAAGGTTAATAAATAAAATCCAATATATCCAAAGCCAGATTACAATATGGTGCTTTAGCCATCATTTTTCATTTTTTAAAAATGCAGGGCCTTATATAGAGGATTACTTGATAATAAGCATGAGAAATACAAATCAATTGACATTATACGACCAACTACAATTCGATAAAGATACCTTCTTGTGACGCCAAGTTATCAGTCTGAGTTTGCGACCGTATCTCCGATATCTCAGTTTGAGCCTGGTTTTTTTGACGATCTCGTAACTTTAAGTACCTTGTCATTGAACGAGGAGCTTTATCATTTGATTAGAGGTGTGCATTCGGATCGATCTGATCCGATCCGATCCGAATTTGGATTGATCCGAAATTTCGGATCACCTTTTGCTCAATTCGAAATCCAAACCGATCATTCGGATCGGATTCAGATCCTTCCAAATCCGGATCGGATCAGATTTAATCCAAAAAATTCGAAAATTTTAAAAACTAATAAAAATCCTAATCCAAAAATAATAAAAATCTCTTTTTTTATATATATTTTGGATGGATCGGATTAATCTGAAAATCGACGGTTAATCCGATCCGATCCGAAGTTTTTTCTGGCCTTTTACCTAAAAATAATAAAAAATTTCTTTTTTGTATATATTTCGGATCGATCGGATTAATCCAAAAATCCACGGATTTATTCCGATTCGATCTGGAATTTTCGGATCTGTAAAATTCTAATCCGAGATCCGATCCGAAGACATCGAATCAGACTTGTTCGGATCGAATTTTTGGATTTTCGGTTCGGTTTTTTGGATTTGGTTTTTCTGCACACCCCTACACTTGATAATTTGAGCCTCTCCACAGTACGAACCGCTGTAATATTTGCCTACAAAATAAGATCGTCTTACACCTCAATACATAGTTACTTCTACAAAAACTAGAGATATCAAAAATGTGCTTTTAAGACAGGATACCAACCTTAGCCTCAACTGCATTTGGTTCCTTGTAACTATAAACCAGGACTTCATTAGCTCGGGATCGAGTTCTTGGACCTGCCCTAACCTCAACTCTCTTCGTCTTCTTGTTCGCTAAAAATATTTATATATATGTCAATAATCATCAATTGACAAATTCAAAAAAAAAGATAAGATCTTGCAACAAATAAAAATTCAAACTGTAATCATGTGAAGTGCAACATTCCTATATGTTGTCAATATGTGAATGACTGAGATTTACTTCATTATGTATCTAAGTACATAAGACTGGGTCAAGCAAGTCTCAATTCAAAAAAGAATAAAATACAATCTACAACATACTAGTTCTAGTTTGAGCCTTGCCATATGTTATATAATTATATAATTTATGACATATCAACAATTTTGTGCAAATTAATGTAATTTTGAGTGAATTATGAGCAACATTTATAAAATATAATCATAAAATATAATCACACAATAAATGACAGATCAATTATCTATCACTTCTGTAAATTTGTAATAAACAATAAAAAAACATATCGAAATTTAAAAGACTACTTAATACAAGAGTACATGTTTCCAGTACTTAACACCACATACTTATTTGAACACATGGTGTTGTTACCCAAAATATTATCCGGAGATGATATTGCTGGAATGGATGAGTAACAAACAAAATGCGAGAGCACGTCTGTGGGGAAGTAAATAACACAAGATTTGCCGGGTTTCTTAGGCCCGGGCTTGAATGCTCTCGCGAGATGTTATTAATACGAATACGTTGGAGTAAAAATATTAATGTAAGTGTACAATTACAATGAGTGTAAAAGATCCTAGATATCTAGCTCTTGAGTGCTGATGATTGCCGGAAGAACCAGAGTTGAATCTCTGTGAGTTCTTGTTCTCATTTCTGCCGACCGTCTTTGGGTTAAGAGATTTCCAGAGTGAGAGATAAAAGATGTCCGAAGTTTATAGCGTGGCCAAGATAGAGAAGCGAAGCCAATGGTAAAGCAACCCTTTTTCCAAGTGTAGGAAGCCTTCTATTTATAGGAGGAACTGGGATGTCTTAATCCTGACGGGCGATCGCCTTTCCTGTATTATAATAAGAGGGCGATCGTCTTTAGCACATGGGCTGATTGGCTTAAAGTCCACGGCTGCTGCTGGCAGCCAGCTGTGCGCACCAATGAGAGGACAACACGTGTCTCTTGTCGTTGTCTCGGGAGGTCCCACATTGACCCTTTCGGCGGGTCTATCGGTAGGTGAAAAGATGGTGACAGGCTGGGGTCAAAGGGCCTTATCCTGCGGCGCCTTTTCCGAATCTGCACGTGGGTTTCTATCCCGAGTTTCGGCCTTCGCAGACTTGGAAGATGTTGGCTTCACGTGGCATGAGGCGGTCGTCTATGATCGGACACTTGGGACGACCGCTAGTTGCCGGGGGGCGATCGCCTTGGCAGTCGATCGCTCGGCGCTGGGTCCTGTTCTGGGTCATTCGATCGGAAAGTCTGCCTTGGTCTATTTGACTCTAGTTCAGTCGCCCGGTATTTGTGCCGATCGCCTGTTGAGGTGTATAAATCTTGACACAACAATTGCCCCCCAGCTTGCTCCGATGTTTGAAGACATGGGGTGAGGTGGTTCCACTGGCGATCGTTTAGGATAAAGACAGGCGATCCGTTGAGTGGATTTTGGTCTCGGATTTGGGCGACCTGATCGTTTGGCGAGCTATCTTCGGTCTTGTTCTTGTGATTTTCAATTTTGCAGATCCCTCGTGGAAGGCCGATTGTTTCGACCTAGAGGAACCGTGCACAGTCGCGGAGTTCGATGGACTGGCCTCCATGACCGTGTCTTGTGCGCGGGCGACATTCCACCTGTAGGTTTGTCTCGCAACTCATTTTATTGTGAGGGTCCTCCGTTAGGCTGCGCCCGCCTCGTATTTAAACGAAGGGCGAGCGGTCTTGGTCTGGAGGAGTCCTTGCACGGGGCGTCGTCGGATTAATCGACTCCACGACCGCGGCTTGTTAGCACTTTTCTACCTCGGATCATCATGCTAGATGGCGGTCCTCGACGGTATACGTTGTGACGGGGGTAGGGACGCATCGCATTGTCCGGGTCCACCAAGTTAGATGATGAACCTTTGAGGGCGGGCGAGCGTGTCCACAGATTTGTTTGGAGGGTCCTTCGGCTATGTCCGCCTCGTATTCAAACAAAGGGTGAGCGATCGCAGCCCAAAGGAACCTTGCATGGATGAAGCTGTCGGTTCCATCGACCTCCAGGACCATGGCTGCACTCTTCTACCTCGGATCGTCATGTTAGATGGCGATCCTCGATGGTATACGTTGTGCTAAGGGAGGCGATCTCGTGCCTAGGTCCATCATGTTAGATGATGAACTTTAGATGGCGAGCGAGTCCTCCATTTTTTAGAGACGTTGCTTTGGGCAGTAGCCTTTCATTTGATATGGTGGAAACTGGGGAAAGACCTCCGAAGTTTCCACCTCTTGCTTGAAGCATAAAGATCTGGCCGCCAGGGTTGATCGGGAGGATCGACTCGTATGAATCCTCTGGCTTGCCATGTTTGATTCTGGCGATCGGTTTGGGAGACTGGTGATCGTCGTTCTGACGCCGATCGTGGCACTTGATCTTTTCCGCCCGGGGCTCCAGCTAAGTTACTAGACTGTCCAGCTTGCCCTCCTCGAACAATCTCCAGAGTTGTCGGAGGAGGTCGCGGCATTGATCGGTGTTGTGGCTGGGACTCTTGTGGTAAGCACAAAATTTGTTGCGGTCCAGATGACCGTGGTCCCTTACCGCCTTCGGCTTGATTAGCCGCTCGCGCCCCTGGATGGCGTAGAAAATATGAGCCGGAGATAGATTGAGGTTGTGGTAGAGATGGGCTTCCACATCCTCGAAGGTCCTGAAATCACCGGGTGGTTTGGCGGACGCCTTGTTGGACTTGGCGATCGCCGTCTCTGTCTCCTCGTCTTGGCGAAGGGCGAGCAACCTCCGCCTGGCCAAAAAGTCTGTGGCCTTGGCGCGGAAGATTGCGTAGGTCGGGGGGATGTCCTTCGTAAGGTGCCTGAACATGGGCGAAAGACCATTGAATCCCCCTAGAACTGAGTAGAGGGCGATCTCGTCACTTACGGGCTCGCCGTTGAGGATTATCTCATCCACTCGGTCGATGTAGTCTTCATCGGACTCCTCTTCCCCTGCCTGATTTTCATCATGCGGTGGGGACCTTCTGGTCGAGCGACCTTGGCAACGAAGTACGAGGTGAAGTCGCTTGCCAGTTGTTCAAAGGAACTGATTGATCGCGGTGGCAGTGAGATGTACCACCTATGGGCCAGTTCGCCCAATGTCAATGGGAACATTCGGCACCTGGTCGCGTCTGATGCCCCGCATCCGGTCATGTGGATCCGGAACTTGATCAGGTGAGTCTCGGGGTCCGATCTCCCCTCGTACAAAGGTGTTTGAGGAGGAGTGATCCTTGGTTGCACGGGGGCGAGTTCGATCTGGACCGCGAGCGGCTCACTTGGCCCGGCGATCATTCTCTTGGCGCCTACCCCAGTTTCTAGGAGCGCCTTTATGCCATCGAGCTGGCGTTGCATTGCGGCCATCGCCATAGCTTGGTCGCTTGTAGTTTATCTCTCAGAGTGGGATCCGAGGCGATCGTGTACCGATCTCCTGGCTCCGCGGTAGGCGATGAGGTCGTCATCGCCGATCTTGGTTCTTCGGCGAGGAGGAGCCAGATGGCTGGTCTGTCTTCTGGGAGTTGGGTAAGCTGAACTCCTGGTGATGGATTCGGGCTCCGTCATCTCATGACTGGGGCCAGAATGCCCCGGTCGCCATGATGGGTCGCTTCCTAGGCAGCTGAAAACGGAACCGCCCCACCTCGCGAGTGCTTCTTCTCGTGAATCGGGGCTTCCTGACAGTTGCTCGACGAGTAACCCCTTGAGCTTTCGTTTGCCTGCGCGGCGGATGGCTGATGGGGTAATAGCGGGCGTACCGCATGCTCTCCGTCGCTCCCGTAGGATGGCCATGGCCCCCTCGATCTGTTCCGCGGTTTGGAACTGATCGAGCGAGAGGCTAGGGCCGTCCCTCGGGGGCGGGATCGAGAGTCTCGCGCCACCGCGGCTACCCTCCGCCTTAGGTTGGGGCTCAGATTGAGCCGGAATGAGATGTCCGGCGGATCGGAGAGTGGCTCTCTTCGATGGGGTGGTAGACGTCATTATTATGAAGGCTTTTTTTTTGAAGAACAGTGAGTGTTTCTTCAAGTATATGCCCTGGAGAACAGTGAGTGTTCTTCAAGACCGTCGGAATGAAAATGAAGGTTAAGATGCCCTCATTCTAGTGCCAATTGTTGCTACCCAAAATATTATCCGGAGAAGATATTGCTGGAATGGATGAGTAACAAACAAAATGCGAGAGCACGTCCGTGGGGAAGTAAATAACACAAGTTGCCGGGTTTGTTAGGCCCGGGCTTAAATGCTCTCGCGAGATGTTATTAATACAAATACGTTGGAGTACAAATATTAATGTAAGAGTACAATTACAGTGAGTGTAAAAGACCCTAGTTATCTAGCTCTTGAGTGCTGATGATTGCCGGAAGAACCAAAGTTGAAGCTCTATGAGTTCTTGTTCTCGTTTCTGCTGACCGTCTTTAGGTTAAGAGGTTTCCAGAGTGAGAGATAGAAAGATGTCCGAAGTTTATAGCGTGGCCAAGATAGAGAAGCAAATCCAAGGGTAAAGTAGCCCTTTTTCCTAGTGTAGGAAGCCTTCTATTTATAGGAGGAACTGGGATGTCTTAATCCTGACGGGCGATCGCCTTTCCTGTATTATAATAAGGGGGCGATCGTCTTTAGCACATGGGCTGATTGCCTTAAAGTCCGCGGCTACTGCTGGCAGCCAGCTGTGCGCACCAATGAGAGGACAACATGCGTCTATTGTCGCTGTCTCGGGAGGTCCCACCTTGGCCCTTTCGGCGGGTCTGTTGGTAGGTGAGAAGATGGTGATAGGCTGGGGTCAAAGGGCCTTATCCTGTGGCGCCTTTTCCGGATCTGCACGTGGGTCTCTACCCCGAGTTTCGGCCTTCGCAGACTTGGCGGATGTTGGCTTCACGTGGCATGAGGCGGTCGTCCATGATCGGGCACTTGGGACGACCGCTAGTTGCCGGGGGGCGATCGCCTTGGCAGTCGATCGCTCGGCGCTGGGTACTGTTCTGGGTCATTCGATCGGAAAGTCTGCCTTGGTCTATTTAACTCTGGTTCGGTCGCCCGGTATTTGTGCCGATCGCCTGTTGAGGTGTATAAATCTCGGCACAACACATGGCATGGGGTAAATATCAGAGGAAACTATCGCATTGCCGGCAATTTAAATTTAGGAATGTACCTTTGAGGTAACCATTTCCTCTTCATCAGTACTTACTCCTTCTGCATCATTGTTCGGGCAGTAGTTATCACTCTTATCATCCGTTAACTTGTTTGTCTTTGGTGTGTAGGCTCAAGTTCGATGACATCCTCGTCAATCCTAGTTCCCTTAACTTCTCTTTATTCTCTCCAACTCTCTTATTTCTGTCTATTTCATACTCAGTCACTCTTTGACCTTCACGTGTTCTTTTGAAATAATTTCCCTCCTCTACTTTTTCACTTCCATCAGATACCTCGAATCTCTTTAAATACTCCACCAATTGTCATCACTCATTTTTACACATATTTCTATAAAGTTTTTCCGTATTTTAAGATCCTAAAATATGTGGAATTGTGTTGGTTGTGCTTAAATTGTGTTTGTTGGACTCGATCATATTTGGGTATATTTGGTTACTTTTACAGGTATTTTTAAGGCCATTATCAAGCATGAATGAAGTCCCAACCCCCGATACATATTGAGTGATGCATGAACAAAAGATCAAGCCAAAAAAGACTAAAAAACGGAGTTAGAACAGATCAACATGGACTCTGCCATGTCATATGACTCGAAAGTGTCCAATGACTGGATCGGGTTGCACGTCCATAAAGTTTTTTTCATTTCTAGAACACTTCAACATGGGCAGTGTCATTTCACATGGGTTGTGTCAATTTTTTGAGTTAATCACCTTGATTGACATTTGGACATGGTTTGTGTAATACCCAAGATTTCTGTTTCTGGATACTTTGAATCGCTTGTCGGTTGTGTCGGTTATTTTGTCCCATTGATGATTATTTGGGATTTTACCTATGTTATGTATAGTATTATGTACCACGTTGTGGTGTTTGTCGGGTACGACGTGTTGTTGTGTAAGCCATGAAGATAGTGTGTATGCTTGTATGGCATGGAATATTATATTTTGTTGTCGATTTGCTTCTTTGAAGATGTTATGAACTCTTGTTGTTATCCCTTTTGAGTTGGTTATGTTCTGGATGCTTTTGGATTCGTGTCGGGCTCGATGTTAGCCTTTGATTCTAGCACATGAGCAGGCCACATGAGCTTTTGATCGTGCGTGGCGCTCCTGCGCAACCGATGCTCGCAGTGGACTCCCAGGGATGCATGAGCAGAACACACGAGCAGCTGCTCGTGCGCGTTTCTCGTGCGTGTTGGACAGAAGCTGGGCAGTAGCCTAGCACACGACCAAGCACCCGAGCAATTGGTCGTGCATGCTGCTCTTGCGCAACCGATGTTCGGTAGTAACTCCCAGGGATGCACGAGCAGGACACACGAGCCGTTGCTCGTGCGCGCTGCTCGTGCATGGTGACCGAAGTCGGGCAGTGTCCTAGCGCACGACCAGATGTACGAGCACTTGGTCGTGCGTCCCTAATGTATTTAAGGGGACAGTCGCGCTTTTCAGCCTCATTTTCTTCTCTCTTTCTTTCTTCTCCGAGGGTTAGGCGATTTGGGGCATTTGGAAGCTTAGAGTTTGATCGAGTATCATCATCCATCCACGATTTCGAGTTCCTAGCACCAAGTTATCATCATTTAAACATCTTTACCGATTAAATCAACGTAAAATCTCTTAGAACCCTACTTTTGGGAAATTTGGGAGTTTCGATTTAATGTCCGATTCGTTCCGTATTGTTGATTAATCCATGATGTATATGATTAATCTTAGTGGTATTCTTGTTTTTCCTACGACTTCATGGTAAATTTCATGGTATTTGTGAAATCGAGAGGGTTCGGTTGCGATCCGCCATCGTTGTTGTTCTGTACGAATTTACACGAACCGTAAGTGGGTTTTCGGGCGTATTCCATTTTAATACTCGTGTAGAATTGATTGTGATTATATTCTTTGAATCGTTATGTTCATGGTTGTCGGTTCCGAGCAATCGTGGTTGATTCTCCATTTCGTTCGTTTTCGTCGTCAATTACTCAAGGCAAGTATTCTCGTGAAACCTTTATGCTTAACATGAAACGGTGATGTGTAATATGTATGTGCTTTGCTCACTCCGGGAGGGTCCGACGGGGGGCCTCGGGGGAATCCGTGACTTCACTTCGGATTCACGAGGTTGTTGGCTAGCCAGTCCGGGAGGGTCCATAGAGGTCTCGGATGGGACGAGTGGCTTCAACCCGGTCCTAGGTGATGCATGTGCGTGATTTATAATTATGGCCAGTCCGGGAGGCTCCTTAGAGGCCTCGGATAGGATCAGTGGCTTCACCCTGATCCTAGGCCAGATTGAACTGTGATAATTGACTGTTTGTTTTTTGGGAAAAGACATGTCTGTTTTTTTTTTTTGGATTTTGAAATGACTTGATGCATGTACTATGAAATGAGTAAGCGAATGATTTGCTTTGATTACTTGTACTAGCGTAATTGCTAACCCATTTGGGGACCCGTTTTGGGGAAATTATTGTTATGAATTTCAGGTGGTGTTCAGCCGGTCGAGCAGGCACTGGAGCAGTACGAGGATGGTGGCCGGGGATGGTGACGTGTGCAAAGGAGTCCCTTTATTTCCGTTGTCCATTTTGAGGTGTTGTTTTCCAAACTTGTGAACTTATAGATAGTACTCGCGAGTACTTAGGCACTTTTAAATTGGGATATGTTATGTTAAATCATATTTGTGAATTCGGGTGATGTCCTGTTTATCGGTTGTACCGAGTGATTTTATTTAATTATTGTTGTGGTATTGTGTGTTTCTCGCTATCCGAGATGGTTAGAGAAGCGGTATTATTTATGTAGCCTGATGGATCCTACGTAGGGGTCCAAAGCGCTGTAATATACCCTGAATATCTTGGGGGTGTTACAGAAAATAGTATTAGAGCCTAGGTTTATGGATACCTAGGCTTGTTGGTTAATTGGGTTTAGTTGTGTTTTTTTTGCACACCATCATCCCGCTGCCATCATCTCGGTACTTCCAGTGCTCGTAAGTTTTCCTTACTCGATTCCTTGTTTTCTTATATCGTACTTCTGTTTCTTGAACTATGACTGTTTTTCCTCTAGTACTTATCATCGAATTACTTTTTCTACCTCTTATTTCCAGTATGGATGCTCGAAGAGGTCGTGGCCGTGGCCGTGGAGGCGGCTGGGGATGTGGGGCAGTCAGTGGGGTGGCCACGTCACACTCTTCTGGAGCCGGCAGTAATGATGGTCGTCAGGGCCATACTTTTAACACCCCCAAGACGTTCAGGGCATATTATAGCACCGTGGATCCCACCCCCTGGAATCCACGAGGCCAACACACAAACTCGACCTGACAACAGTGATAGACATCATCAACATACGAATAATTTCTCAATCCAAGACATACAAAATAAGTAGACCGGACTCAACAGTGCAATACAACATCAACAAAAACCTAAATCGGGTACACAACAATCACAATGTCCAAAAGAAAGAAGTTCTCGAGTACTGAAGAAAACAACATGATTAATAAAATTTAAAAGACATGACATCAACGAACGTCCATTGAACAGATTCACTCTCGCCAATCATCCTCGTACTGCCAGCATTCTCGTTCGCCTCCAATACCTGTACCTGAAATACAAAAGTATTTCCCCCATTTAAGGGGTTAGCGACCACTGCTAGTGCAAGTACAATCTATTTGAACTACCATTCGAATAAGATGGAATATGTGCCAAAAATCATTTTAGAAAACATTTATATTCCGGAATAGTGCAGTGCACGAGCAGAAAACACATTTCTCCAATAAAACATTTCAAAGGTTAACCGTTGGTACGAGACTCACGGCCACCGCACCCCGCAGAGGCCCCGTCGGACCATCCCTGGGTGGTTAACCCCAGTTCGTGATACACATACACACGACACTACGTATCCCCAGAGGCCCCGTCAGACCGTCCCTAGTTGAACATACACATACACATCCACAAGATACACGGGAAGCCATAATCCAAATACTAGAATATGGAAACAAATGTAAAGTACTTGCCTTTGAGACATGTTCGCCGAAACGGGAACGAACAACAACTAGGAATGACCCGGAGAGAACACGATTGTTCCTAAATGAGATATTAACACAACTCAGTCCTAAACGATAACAATAATCGAATGGAATACGCCCACAACCCCGATTAACAATCATAAACACGCACGGACGACGAATACGGGCGAGGGTTTTCACAAAACCTCCCCAAATCAACAATCCACGGACTAAACATGATGGAAACAGATTAGGAATCACCCAAAAACAATAATCGATAAGAAATATCACAACATAAATGAACAATTTGAGTTAAATCTCGACAAATCCCGAAAAACCCCCAAAATGGACAAAGGTAGGGTTCTAAGCCAAAATACCTTGGATTCGGATGGAGGAAGATGATTACGATGATGATAAACTTCACTTGGAACACAACAATCGATCTCTCAAGGAACTCCATGGACAAAACTTGAAGAATCATTCGAATCGCTCTAAGAACTCTCACCGCGAACGAAGAGGGAGAAAAAGGAAACTATGACGCGAGGAAGGGCTGCTCAGGGTTTATAAAACCTGACCATTCATTACGTACGTTAACATGCTGATGTTAACGTACGCTACGCCTCTTACATATGTAACACTCAGGTGTTAGCGTACGTAATGGCTCGGCAGAAAAATCTGCCCAATTTGCCAAGGCCGATAGCGTACGCTACGCCAAACAATTAGCGTACGCTATGAGGAGCTTACGTACGTAACACCCGCTAGTTAACGTACATAAGGACCTAGCAAAAACTGGGCAGAACCAACTATCCAAAACGCTGAGGACCATAATGTACGTTATCACTAGGGTGTAACGGACGTTATGCAGGCATCGATAGCGCACGCAAGAAAGCATGAATAACGTACGTTATTCATGCAGCAGTTCAACACTGCTGAATGCAGTTTGCTGCACAGGATGGTACGAAGTCGGGACGCAACACAAGGACAGAACTCAGAAGCGTAAACACGAAATATTCACGACGACGAAGTTAAGTGCTGAAAGATAACACAATTCCGACTACCGGGGAATCCGAAATACAACAAAGAAGATAAAATTCCCTAAACTTATAGGAAATTACAAAATGGCCCAAACATCCGAAAATCACGATACAACGTCGGATTATCAACCTGAAACTCACAACATGAATAACTCAACCATACGAACTCATGGAAATAAAGAAACAAAGAAATTGAACGAGTTTTACGAGAATCAAACATACATGCGACAAAACATAACATAAAACGAAATTACGTAAAAATATCTTCGAAACTCGTCCAAATGGAAAAACTCTAAGAACAAAATAGATTCCAAATGTTGAAACGGTTGCAAGCGAGTCGATAAAAATAGACATGCATCAAAAATAAAAAATTGCTAAAATAGAAAGGTACGGATATTACATTCTCCCCCTCTAAAAAGAAGTTTCCCGAAACTTAGAATCAAAAAGCTCGGGGTGCCTCGCACGCATATCCTCCTCCAATTCCCACGTCGCTTCCTCCACTCCATGCCTCGACCATTGCACTTTGACCAAAGGGATGATTTTGTGCCTTAACTGTTTATCTCGACGTTCCAAAATCCTCACTGGCCTCTCCTCAAACGTAATGTTCTTCTCGATCTACACATCCCCGAAGTCAACAACGTGAGTCGGGTTTGGAACATACTTCCTCAACTGAGAAACGTGAAATACACTATGCACATATCTCAACGACTGAGGTAATGCCAACCGGTAAGCTAACTCGCCAACTCTCTCCAATATCTCGAAAGGTCCAATATACCTTCGACTAAGCTTCCCCTTTTTCCCAAAACGGAAAACCCCATTCGATGGAGACACTCTCAACAAGACATGATCCCCTACCTCAAACTCCAAGGGTCGACGCCTAACATCTGCATAGGACTTTTGTCGACTCTGAGCCGCCAACATCCTCTCTCGAATCAACTCGACTTTCTTCCTCGTCTCTAACACAAGATCCGGCACGGTGCCAACTAAATCGTATGGCTCATCCCAACATACCGGTGATCGACACCGTCAGACATAAAGCGCCTCATACAGTGCCATCTTTATCGATGCATGCCATCTATTGTTATAAGTAAACCCGATCAGGGCCAGATGTTCCTCCCAATCACTACTCCAGTCTAGCGCACACATGCGCAACATATCCTCGAACGTCTGAATGGTACGCTCGGACTGTCCATCGGTCTGAGGATGGAAAGATTTACT
Organism: Orobanche coerulescens; assembly: GCA_033398695.1. Taxonomy (NCBI): domain Eukaryota; kingdom Viridiplantae; phylum Streptophyta; class Magnoliopsida; order Lamiales; family Orobanchaceae; genus Orobanche; species Orobanche coerulescens. The sequence goes on along the minus strand of CM065807.1, from coordinate 7,887,961 downwards.
CAAACGCAAACGTGTCCCCAATGCCTTATGTACCGCCTGCCGAAAATGTGATACAAACCGACCATCTCTGTCCGAAATAATAGTCTTCGGCGTACCATGAAGTCTCACGATCTGCGCAATAAAAATACGAGCCAATTTTTCTGGACCCCAAGTGTCCTTGATTCCCAGAAAATGTGCCGACTTAGTCAGTCGAACCACGAACACCCACACCATGTTCATTTCTGTCTTCGTCCTCGGCAATTTCGTGACAAAATCCATAGAGATGTCATCCCACTTTCGTTCCAGAATGGGAAGTGGTTTCAACAACCCGGCTGGCCGCTGATGTTTGATTTTGACTTGTTGACAAGTCAAACACTTAGCCACAAACTGTACTACCTCATTCTTCATGTCATTCCACCAGAAATTTTTCCTCAAATCCTTATACATTTTACTCAAGCCCGGATGGACTGAGTAAGGTGACGCATGAGCTTCTCGAATAATACCGTGCCTCAATTCCAAGTCGTTCGGAACACACAGCCGATCTTGGAATCTCAACACACCATCTTCATGAATCACGAATCCCGTATCTTTCCCCTTCACCACATTCTCACGGAGTTGACTAAGCATCAGATCTTCTAACGGCCTCGATTTAATGTCGTCGACCAGTGACGATGAGATCTCAAGAGCGCACAACTGCCCGACATTCCCTGGTAACACAACCAATTTCCGACCCAAGGCATCTGCCACCACATTTACCTTGCCCGGATGATAAAAGATCTTGAGATCTTAATCCTTAATTAACTCCAGCCACCTTCTCTGTATCATATTCAATTCATTATGTGTAAAAATTAACCGGCTCTTGAGTTCCTCAAAACTCCGCTGACATGCGTCGGACCACGTGTATTTCTTATCCTTTCGCAAAAGGTTCGTCAACGGTTGAGCAATTTTAGAAAAGCCCTCCACAAACTTCCGATAATAACCGGCTAATCCGAGAAAGCTTCGAATTTCCTTAACATTCTTCGGAGGTAACCAATCTTGGATAGCCTCCGTCTTCTGAGGATCAACACGCACTCCATCTGATGAAATTACATGTCCGAGAAACGTCACTTCGGACATCCAGAACTCACATTTGGAAAACTTTCCATAAAGTTGTTCTCGTCTCAACACGTCGAGAACCTGATGAAGGTGAACCTCGTGCTCCTCTCGGTCACGAGAATAAATCAAAATGTCATCGATGAAGACAACAACAAACTGATCCAAAAAGTTGATGGAAACCCGATTCATTAACTCCATGAATACTGCAGGTGCATTAGTTAACCCGAACGGCATTACCACGAACTCATAATGACCATAGCGTGTACGAAACGCTGTCCTTGCGATATCCGACTCTCGAATTCGCAACTGATGATATCCAGATCTTAGGTCGATCTTGGAAAATATTGAAGCTCCCTGAAGTTGATCTAATAGATCATCAATACGGGGTAGAGGATACTTATTCTTGATCGTCACCCTGTTCAACTCCCGATAATCAATACACAAGCGAAATGAACCATTCTTCTTCTTGACAAATAAAACGGGTGCTCCCCACGGGGACGCACTCGGTCGGATATAACCTTTCTCGAACAATTCTTCAAGTTGATTCTTCAACTCCTACATTTCAGTCGGGGCCATCTGGTACGGTGCCTTCGATATTGGAGACGTACCAAGGCTTCAACTCAATCGTGAATTCCATATCTCTCTGTGGAGGCAAATCGGGTAACTCGTCTGGAAATACATCGGCATATTCTCTCACTACCGGAATGTCCGCCAACATTATTGGTGATTTCTCGGTTTTGGTCATATAGCACCAATAACCAATACACCCCAGGCTGAGTAATTTCACTGCTTTTATCAAGTTAATGACCTTACCAGAACAGCCGGGATTACCTCCCTGAAAAACACATTCGACCCCATCGTCTGAAATGATAGTGACCATACGCTTACAGACACTAATGATGGCATCATGACGATCCATCCAATCAATACCCAAGATGATGTCGTCTCTCGGAAAATCTACCACAATAAGGTCTGCTAGCCATACACGGCCATGAAGCTGAATCGGACAATTCTGAATCTCACGATTCCCGATAATTCGTCTACCATCAGGTAGACCAATGACATACGGCTCACAACTAGTAGCACTACCCAGACGTAGCCTACTCAAACATGACTCGAAAATGAATGAATGCAATGCACCAGTATCAAAAAGGGTACACACAGGCTGAGATAGAATATCGAGTGTACCTGAGATCATACGGGCCTCTGGATCGTCGGTCTTCTTAATCTCATAAATTCGGGGCTTGATAGTCCCGGCATCGGACGCTCCCGTCTGATGACTAAAGGCTCCACCTTTATTCGCTCCTGTCGTCTTGAACGACGCAGACTGAGTGGCCTGATTATGAACAGCTGACTGCTTCGGGGCCTGAGATGACTCCGGAGTAGGTTTGGAGTCCCTTCGGAAAAAATGGGCCTTATGCCCAGCAATCCCACAGTTATGACATGTGACAGTCTGTCTCGGACACTTGGTGCTGACATGACCAAGATCCCCACAGTTAAAACAGGTGATGGCCGAACTGGCCGCTCGGGACTGCGATTCCACCAGTCTGGGCGCCACAGGAGGTCGCTCAGAGAAAGTAGTGCCCGCACGAGGCTTCTTGAAAGTTGTCTTACCGCCTTCAGACTGATTACGATTCTTCGATTTCTTGCTAGCAGATGAAGGTTGCTGCTTAGCAATCTCTTTAGCAGTGAGCTCATAAGTAAGAGCCTTCTCAGTGAATTCGGCCAGAGTAGTACAATTATGATTAAGTAACTGCATCCGCATCCGGGGTTTCAGCCTCTTGCTGAAATACTTAATCTTATCTGCCTCGGAGTGAACGATAGATGAGGCGAACGGAAGAAGTTCCTGAAATTTCTCGGCAATAGTGAGAATATCCTCGTCTGCTGAGGGGTCGGGACTGAGTAATTCTGATAGCTTGGCCTCCCTGAGTGGGGCCGGATAATACCTCTCCATCATGAGAGTCTTGAATTGGTCCCAAGTACATGATCCATCGGTGGGCTTCAACGACAACCACCAAGAATGAGCGCTCTTACCCAGATAGTAAGCCGCAACTGAAACTTTGTGTCCTTCGGGACACTCCACCATAGCAAATAACTTCTCGAAATGCTCGAGCCAATGAACAATATCCGCCGGCTCAGATGAGCCCTCAAATGTGGGTGGCCTTTGGCGAGAGATGTCACCTATGATACTGCCCACACTCCTCTCTTGCCTCTGAGGTGGCGGCGGAGGAGCCTGTTGATTTTGATTAGCTGAATTATGCATTGTCTCATTAGTTGTGTCATCTGAGTCATCTGGGCCATCATGCCCTGCATAAAGGCGAGTGGATCAATCCGAACACCTTCTGACTGAGCCGTGTCCCGGGTACAACTCCCCGATAGTGAATGATCACGCCCAGGTGAATGAGTGGCAGCGTCGCTGCTAGATGAGTTAGCATTATTCCTCGCGTTCGCACGTGTGTTAACGTGAGCTCTCGGGACTCGGCCCGCACCACGACCTTGTCCTCCGCGTCTTCTGCCTGCTCTCTCCATACTGAAGTAGGAAAGTCACATGATGATTATATCTCTCATATGAATATCACATTATGATTACGCCATGAAATAATGAAAATGAGCATACGTGCTCTAGCACAATGATTACATGAATGATTAACTGAGGTGAAATGATTATCTGATGAAATCCTTGAAATGATTATCTTGAACGAGTTAATAAGATTAATGATATGATCCTCCAGATCAACCACTGAACTGTGAAATGAACTGAATGATTAATGAGTTAACATGATCGTCCTGATCAAAATGAATGATGATTGAGGATTGTTGACTAATGAATGATGAACGAATGATTCTTATTGCCAGAAATTATACCATGGCGTTAGAAATCTTACAGTTCTTGGTCTGATTGGCTCGGCATTTGCACAGGTCACACGTGACGCGAAAGTCCAATGATACTAGTTCGATGACGATGATTTCAAATGAGACATGACTCGGAAGGGAGTATTCAAAATCACGCTCCGATACCAACTCTGTAACACCCCAAACTAGGCGGATATTACATTGTCGTGGATCCCCGACTGGGACCCACCAGGCAAATGAAACTGATGAATTAAATAATATAATTGTAGTACCGAACCACATTATATTACCAAATACTCCGATGAGGAGTTTCATTATAACACACCCAAGATAATACCGAATACATGTATATTTTATATGAAGATAAAATACACAACACTGAATGAAACGGAGTATCCAAATGAAAATCTGCAGCAGAAAATATATGACAACAACACGAATGGCTGAAAAGATCGGGGGCCCCTACTAGTATCACTGGGACTCCTCGCCGTCAACATGCTCTTCCCGTGCCTTTGCCTTGCCATGACGTGAAAACAAAATCCCCCAACGGGGTCAGTTACACAGAACAACAATCCTCAAGGGTTGAAAATACACAATCATGATATATCTTTAGTTATGAAATATCCTTAGTTATGAATTACGCTGAAGATGAGTATCATAGTATGCCCGTAATGTTCTGTGCAAGTGTACAAGACGAATGACCGGACACACCCGTCCTTGTACCTAATTAGTCTCACGGAGGTAATCGTTACCGTGTGCACAGTCCAATGTATCGATCACAATACATGACCATCATGTGCTCGACTAAAAATTCCACACATCCGCACCCGGCCACGCAATATGAACCCATAAGGTCATATGAATGAGAATGACCAAAATGAATATCAATGAATAATAATTCGACAAGGTCAAGAATGACTCACCGAGATGAAAATAATGGTGAAGTGAATGATAGTTCAATGAAATGATTGGAACCGCCATTCCTCGTTAATGAAGTGATTAATCGACAATTTCAAGTCTCAATACGGTTAATATAATGATGAATGAGTTATGATTATGAATAAACAACAACAAAAAGGAATGAATATCCTTTTAATCGAGTAAGAATTAACTTACACAATACCGATGAAGAATGTCCTTCCACGAACAAACATCCTAAATGAAATGTCGGTCGCTCAAACAACCTTGAATAACACAATTACCAACAATCCGCTCAATATACGAATAAAACACGATTATAACGAACTCAAAACGTCAATACGACTAAACCAAGTTCATTGGGGCATTATATCGAATACGTTGCGGCCAATCTTTGATTGTTAACAACCAAACCTCAATTATACCAATATCAAAACCCCAAGAAGTGTTTCAAACCAACAAAACATCTTCCAAATGATCAATAATCCAAAATGAATATCCAAATTCCTGATTACAACAACAATTAATCGAAAACCCCCAAATCCAACTCAATATTCAAAGTGTTCTTGAATAATCCTTCAATAATCCATTGAATCTATATACAAACTCATAATCATATGCATATCCCTCCATATAACATGATTATAACGTCCAAAACATCATATTCCAATACAAAATCGAAATCCAAGATGTTGAAAAAATTACCTCTTGAAGATCCAACCACTTCGATCCGATGAACACGAGTTAAATCGAGTATCCAAGCTTCACGATCGAATGGAAATGAAGAAAATCAAGTACTCAAGTGATTGATGAAGGAAAATCTCTCCCCCCAAGCTCTCTCTCTCTCGGACAAGATGGAAGAAAAGGGTGAAAATGAAGAAAAAAGTCCCAGCCAACCCTATATAAACTGCCGGAAGTTACGGCCGTAACTCATCCTTCTTACGGCCGTAACATTCCAGGTCAACGGCCTTACAGCCGTAACCGGCCAACTCGTACGGCCGTAACTCAGCTTCGTCCAAACACCTGCCGACAGCCTTACGGCCGTATCCGTACCTGACTTACGGGCGTAACTCACCCTCGTCTAAAACATCTGCCGACATCCTTACGGCCGTACCCGCACACCTCACGGGCGTAACTCGGAAGATACAGCCGTATCCGGCCAAACTTACGGGCGTAAGCCCCCTTCGTCGAAAATGACTAGGCACCCTGCCTGTAGCGTACGGCCGTACCTTTCTCGTCTTACGGCCGTATGCCGCAGCCCTTACGGCCGTAAGTCCCCCTTGTCCGACAAAACCTGAAATTAACGAATACCACTTACGGCCGTATCCTACCCTTCTTACGGCCGTAACTCGCCTTCGGCTAAAAATGCCTGGGCAGCCTGCTGGACACGTACGACCGTAACCGGACAAGCCTTACGGCCGTACCTGCTCAACTTATGGCCGTATGTCGCAACCTTACGGCCGTAAGTCCCGTTAGTCCAAAATGGCCTGAAAACAACGAACACATGTTACGGCCGTAACCTACAATCCTTACGGCCGTAACTCGCTGCTGGACAAGGTGAAAATCCGATAACTCCGATTCCTCGATACGATTGATGAATGATCTGACATACCATATGAATGTGAAAGTGAATAAGTCCAAAATATGTCAAAGATGATACTCTCAGTACAGGACTACCAATGACGATGAAAATGATAATACTCCCGTCTCGATCTATAAACGGAGATGAAATGACGATCGGTAACGGATATACGGTTACAACATGCCAACAGTGAACGCAAATGAATGAATCACGAATGATGAGTGATTAATAATGAGTGAAAATTACTGAGTGACAATTACAGACTGATAATTACTGAATGATAATGAATGAATTACAACCGGGTATTACATGCACGACTCCCACTGCAACAGCCTTCAGCCTGGAATAGTCGCTCCAGCTTATTGTAATCTCATCCGCACTAAGTACCTTGGTTACTTGGAACCCCTGAGAGTCATAGCAAACATGATCAGTGGGGCCCGAATCCACTATCCACTAAGTGATAGAACATGCAGCCAAACATATTTTGACTACTAGTGCATGAGACATGCCTTTCTAAGGGCATTCACTCTTGAAATGCCCTTTCAGACCGCAGTTGAAGCACTTGCCCTTCGGATTTTTGTTCGCTTCCGGCTGAGGAGCCTTTGACTGAGTAGCCTTGCCCTTAGCTTTGAAGGTTGCCACTTTCTTCTGGCCAACCTGATTTTTCTTCTTTTCCCATTTGGGTTTTGAAGAAGCAGCACCGGTTGCCGCAGGAATTTGATGATAACCTTGTTTAAAGAGACCTTCGACAGACTGAAGCTCTGTCAGAAGTTCCGCCAATGTGTAAGTCCTATGATTCATATTGTAGTTAAGGCGGAACTGCTCAAAGCTTCTTGGTAAACTGCCTAAGATAATATCGACCTGCGACTCCGCATCGATAGTGGCCCCCAGTATGCTCAGTTCGTTCAAATGAGACATCATTTTAAGAACGTGATCCCTTACCGGGGTCCCTTCAGACATTTGGGTTGTCATTAAAACCCTCATTGCATTTTGCCTAGCCGCCCGGTTCTGATGACCAAACATCTCAGTGAGGTTTTTCATCATTTCCGCGGCCGATCCCATCATCTGATGGTGATGCTGCAATACATTTGTCAATGAAACCAAAATATAACAGCGAGCCATCTCATCAGAGTTTTTCCATTTCCGAAATTCATCCAACTCTTCAGGAGTGGCATCCTGTTCTGGTTCCAAAGGACTCTCCTCAGTTAAAATAAATTTATCCCCCTCGGCAGTCAAGACAATATCAAGATTTCTTTTCCAGACGGCAAAGTTAGTGCCATCAAGTTTGTTTTCTTTGAGAATAACAGCTAGTGGATTGAAAGACATCTGAGAATAAAATTAAAAACACCATTCATCACATAATTCGACGCAAAATATATTGAAAAACCTTAAAAAAAATATATATGCAATCAACCAACACCTTGAAAAACCACACATGCAAGCCACGATAGTGTGGACGTTTACATGTACATTTTCAAGTAGATTTTAACGTCTTTAATTTTACTATCTAGCCAAGATGCATTTTGACAAGTAAAATTAATAGTTGGTTCCTCTTGGCCATGTATTTAATTAGCATAGACTCTGATGGGGAGCTTATTAATTAATACACCTAAGTGAACACCATAATTTAACAAACCTTAGAATATTATTTAATGATAATAGTCCTACAGATGGAGAGGTCCTATCATAAAAATTAATATTCACATTTTTGTTATCAAATTTGAAGTTTAAAACCAGTGAGCCAATAATTAGCATATCCGATGTGGAGGAAGACTCTAATGTCAACGCGCATGCTAATTATTTCACAATTTAAACCAATTATGGAGGTCAATTTGATTTTGAAAAATCAATTTAAAATCACTTAGTTATTTTGAAAAATTAAGGTTTTTAATTTTCTCGTCCTAACATGCAAGGAAACATATCACGCATACATCCATACATGCATACATCAAAACAATAAAAACCAATGAATAATAAAAAATTGGATAATTAAATTCAATTATCATGGCTTTTATTCCTCGTTTTGAATAACGAGAAAATCTTCGGCTCGTTTGCTCCAACTGCTTCAAGCATCTCGCGCAAAAAACGAATTGAACGACCCGAACTGGACAACTTGACCAGCTGGCCGCTGCCCCACCCACTGCCCGCTGCCCGACCCGCTGCCCGAACTGCCCGACCCGCTGCCCGGCTGCCCGACTGCCCGAGCTGCCCAGCTGGCCGAGTGCAGCAGGCCGCGGCCGAGAGCAGGCGCTGGCCGAGCGCTGATCGGCTCCCTGCTGGTCTCGGTCGGTTCGTCCGATCGGGACTCCTCTTCGCGCTGGACTTCTTTCTCTTTCGTACTTTGAGTTTTCCAATTCGATTACAATTTTATTCAAAATAAAATACATCGAATTTACATCAAATTACAAGAAAAATAAATCCTATTCTGCCCGTGGATTTTCTCACGGGAAAAACTTATAAATGCCACAAAAAACGGGCCAAATTACCAAAACGCGTAAATAAATAAAAAACCATCACATAGCTATGATAATTGGATCATATTTTCCTGCAAGATAAATTATAGCAAAATATTCCAAAAAATTATACTATATGAATATTTAATTGCTAGCATATTAATCACCAAATTAATTAAATTGAACAGAACCTAAAGACCGGCTCTGATACCAATTGTTGGAATATAAAACGAAGCGGAAGCAAGTTGGTGGGAATAATTTAATAAAAGGTTTTATAAACTAACCAACAGAAAAATCGGATCTATTTAGGCTTGTCAACTAATTAACTAAACAGATTAATAAATAACTAAATAAACATATTTACGCATGGGAGTCGGTAATTTTTACCTTTGACGCGAAGTGGTTGAAAAATCCCTTTTTGATCGATTTATGTTCTCTTCGTGTTCCTCTCCGATCTTCTTGTATTTCTACCTCAAGATCTTCTAGAGTATATCCCGCCTACGTCCGGATGTCGTGTGGGCAACAATCTACCGGATCAAATATGGACAGCTGGAGTTCGGCTGAAATCTCTTCTCAAGAAACTTACGATTTTTGTTCTCTCTATTTTTCTTGAATATTTTAAGTATTTTAGAAAAATATTGTGTTAACTAAATTGTGGAATCCAAGACACAAGTCAAGATCCACAATTAAACACATACACAAAAAATTAATTTCCTTGGACAATAATGAATGGAAAATCGGCCACCCCATGCTACATATTTATAGGTGTTTTGGGCTACTCTAGGGACCTTAAGGAGGATATGGTAAGGACTCCCAATAGATATCTTCCTTCCAATATTAGGACTCTTCATAATATTAAGACTCTATTAATATCAACTTAGTCCACTAATAAGTTAATACTGCACTTCCTACCAAAATCCCAAATTACAAAATTGGGCTCCTTTTTGAATTAATTATTTCCCGTGTTTAAGATATTCCATGTCCATTAATTAATTTAAGCTACTGACAGCTTTTAATTAATTAATATATTATACATGAGTATACCACTCAACCTTTATTATTATATCGGAAAATTAATTCCACCTGCAGGGTATAATATAATAATCCTTTCGAGTGCCTCAAGGGACATGATCAACCCGACTGGTCGGGACATGATTTCTAGCTATAATATTAATTATCATATAAATAATAATATTGCCCAAAATATCGAGCATGTTGAGTCAATCAAAGCAATAAATATTAAATATATATAATTAAATATTAATCACTAGAATTAAGAAATAATAATTGTCTGAGATGTACGTTCTTCTTATAGTCAGTACAGAAGAATCTATCTCACCTCGATCCTGTTCAACGTATACCGAATACGCTAATATATGCTAATGGTCAAGACCAACCAATCTCAAGCATATAGTACAACCTTTCACATAACGGTCTAATATTATATAGGTTTTGAACTAAATATTACTATATAAGGAACTGATAATGTGATCTTCTGTGTGACACGACACACCACATTATCTATAATATAAAGTAATTTAGACTACATTTGCATAACCATAGCGTGAATAAATATGCAAAATATGTGATAAATGAATTAAATATTCTCATAGGTAAAGACCGGGAAATTAGGTAATACAAGCATAAAGTATGCTTTGACGTATACAACCCTAACAGGTGCCTGATTCGCGCTCGCTCTCTCGCAGCCGGGGCTGACACCTGAGTGACTGGTGCCCGACTCGCATCTCTACAATACTTAGCACGATGCCCCATCCAACCGCAAGTAAGACACTGTGGCAGCGGCCTGTCACACTCACTCATCATATGCTCGGGACAATCACAATTAAAACAGGTAGGACCACGAACAGGAACATTCGGTGCAGACTTGGAACCATTTCCTCGCCCGAATGATGGGGACTGATTCCCGAAGGTGCGCGAACCAGATTGAGTCTTCTGATGCCCGCCAAACTTACCTCCCGAAAACTGACCGGAAGTCTTCTGCTTCTTACCCTCTGTTGCCACCTATGTCGCAGAGAAAGACATCTTGTAGGACATCGCCTTGTTCTGATAGTCTTTCAAAGTCGTACACCCAAGACCTGACATGTAGTGACTAACCCTCGGCTTCATCCACATGTCGAAGTGGCAGATCTTATCTTGCTCATCTCGGACCTTGTTCCTCACATAATGTAGCTGCTAATTGTAGTTCTTGATTGCTTGTGAAATAGGAACATCCTGGGGGTTTGCTTCAAAGAAAGCTCGAATCCTTCTCTCTTTCACCGGCCACGGACAATATTCGTCCTCCATCAATTCTCGGAACTCATCCCACGAAGCTGCCCGGTCACGCGGTTTAACTGCTTCCCACCACATTGCCACCTACTTGGCGAGGAAGTATTGAGCGATTGGTACTTTCCTCTCCTTGGAACAGTTAGCCGCCTCGAACACCTTCTCCATCTCGAATAACCAACTCTCCCAACCAAAAGGGTCGGAAGTACCATCGAACTGCGGAGGATGCATACGAATCACATCCTGAAGGAGATTGTCGGTACCAGAACCAGTAGGAGGAACCGGATTAACATTAGCTTGGTTGACCAGAACTGCCTGAATCAGTAGCGTCATCTCATTCGCTACTTGCTGCAGAATGTTCGTACTCCAACGTTATCATGAGCATTCCCGAAGCTAGCAGACTGATCCTACTGGCCCTCGACACTAGGCTGAACACTATTTGACAAGAAAGGCGTTGCCGAACCAGCCCCTGAGCTATCGGACATGGCCGCCCAACCGGCTGCGCCACGTCCCCTACCGCGTCCGCGACCGCGTCCTATACCAGCAGGCATTCTGAAGAAAAAACGGGTGAGTACAATTCAAATGCAAACACATCACGACATTAAGAAATGAACAACACAGGATAACACAACGAGTCAAGTTGGAAAAAACTTACGAGCACCGGCGTACTGAGATGATGGCGTAGTAGTGATACTGTTCAAAAACGACACTAAACTAGACCCAAATAACCGACAGCCTAGGTATACATAAACCTTTCTCTGATACCATATTCTCTAACACCTCCAAGACGTTCAGGGCATATTACAGCGTCGTGGACCCATCCCTTGGAGTCCACCAGGCTAACACACAAACTCGACATGACAACAGTGATAGACATCATCAACATACGAACAATTTCTCAATCCAAGACATACAAAATAAGTAGACCGGACTCAACAGTGTAATACAACATCAACCAAAACCCAAATTGGGTACACAACAATCACAATGTTCCAAACGAAAGAAGTACTCGAGTACTGAAGCAAACAAGATGATTAATAAAATTTAAAAGACATGACATCAACGAACGACCATTGAGCAGATTCACTCTTGCCCATCATCCTCGTACTGCCCACATGCTCGTTCGCCTCCAAGACCTGTACCTGAAATACAAAAGTATTTCCCTCATTTAAGGGGTTAGCGACCACTGCTAGTCCAACTACAATCCATTTGAACTACCATTCTAATCAGATGAAATATGCGCCAAAAATCATTTTAGAAAACATTTATATTCCGGAATATTACGGTGCACGAGCACAAAACATATTTCTCCAACAAAACATTTCAAAGGTTAACCGTTGGTACGAGACTCACGGCCACCGCACCCTGCAAAGGCCCCGTCGAACCATCCCTGGGTGGTTAACCCCAGCTCGCGATACGCATACATATGGCACTACGTATCCCTAGAGGCCCTGTCGGACCATCCCCGGGTGAACATACACATACACATCCACAACATACAAGGGAAGCCATAATCCAAATACTAGAATATGCAAACAAATGTAAACTACTTTCCTTTGAGACATCTTCGATGAAACGGGAACGAACAATGACTAGGAATGACCCGGAGAGAACACGACCGTTCCTAAATGAGAGATTAACATAACCCATTCCTAAACGATAACAATAATCGAACAGAATACGCCCATAACCCCGATTAACAATTATAAACACGCACGGACGACGAATACGGGCGAGGGTTTTCACAAAACCTCCCCAAATCAACAATCCATGGACTAAACAGGACGGAAACGGATTGGGAATCACCCAACAACAATAATCGATAAGAAATATCACAACATAAATGAATAATTCGAGTTAAATCTCTACAAATCCCGAAAACCCCTCCAAAATGGACAAAGGTAGGGTTCTAAGCCAAAATACCTTGGATTCGGACGGAGGAAGATGATTACGATGATGATAAACTTCACCTGGAAGACAACAATCGATCTCTCAAGGAACTCCACGGACAAAACTTGAAGAATCGCTCGAATCGCTCTAAGAACTCTCACCGCGGACGAAGAGGGAGAAAAAGGGAAGTATGACACGAGGAAGGGATGCTCAGGGTTTATAAAACCTGACCATCCATTACGTACGTTAACATGCTGATGTTAACGTATGTTATACCTCTTACGTACGTAACACTCAGGTGTTAGCGTACGTAATGGCTCGGTAGAACAATCTGCCCAATTTGCCGAGGCCGATAGCGTACACTACGCCAAACAGTTAGCATACGCTATGAGGATATTATGTACGTAACACCCGCTAGTTAACGTACGTAAGGACCTGCCAAAAACTGGGCAGAACCCACTGTCCAAAACGCTGAGGACCATAATGTACGTTATCACTAGGGTGTAGCGTACGTTATGCAGGCATCGATAGCGCACGCAAGAAAGTATGAATAATGTACGTTATTCATGCAGCAGTTCAACACTATTGAATGCAGTTTGCTGCACAGGACGGTACGAAGTTGGGACGCAACACAAGGACAGAACCCAGAAGCGTAAACACGAAATATTCACGACGACGAAGCTAAGTGCTGAAAGATAATACAATTCCGACTACCGGGAAATCCAAAATACGACAAAGAAGATAGAAGTCCCTAAACTTATAGGAAATTACGAAATGGCCCAAACGTCCGAATTCACGTACAACATCGTATTATCAACCTGAAACTCACAACATGAATAACTCAACCATACGAACTCATAGAAACAAATAAACAATGAAATCGAACGAGTTTTACGAGAATCGAACATACATGCGACAAAACATAACATAAAACAAAATTACGTAAAACAATCTCCGAAACTCATCTAAATGGAAAAACTCCAAGAACAAAATAGATTCCAAACGTCGAAACGGTTACAAGCATGTCGATAAAAATAGACATGCGTCAAAAATGAAAAATTACTAAAATAGAAAGGTATGGATATTACAATACTGCCACTCAAGACGATACAGCCAGCAATGGCGCCGACATTGTTGTTGCATCTATGATGCAAAAAATGGTGAACCAAATGGCTACGATAGCCCAGGCGGTTCAGAACCTAGCTCTGGCTTGTACTGCTCAGGCCGGAACAGATCGCTGGCTTCAGGATATCATCAAGATACATCTTTCTTAGTTCTCCGGGGCTTCAGACCCGATTGGCTGGGAGAGGTGGATCAAAGAAATGTCTAAGATCTTTGTTGCCACTAACTGCCCTGAGGATCGCAAGATCCCTATTGCCAAGTATTTTCTCACTGGGGAGGCTGCTGATTGGTGGGAGTCCGTTGAGCCTCAGGATCATATTGCTTCATGGGCCGAGTTCAGAGACCTTATGGAAGTTGAATACTGTACGTGGTTAGTTCGTCAGGCCCAAGTCCATGCTTTTTATGATGCTCATCCTCGAGATATTCCGGTTTCTCAGGCCATTGTAGATTTCAACTGAGAATTGGGCTACGCGAAGGCCCAGGTTCAGGAAGAGAGCGACAAGATTTGCCACTTTTCTAGATGGATGAAACCGAAGATTCGTGATTACATATTTGGGCTCGCCTACACAACCCTAAAGGACTATCAGAGTAGAATTCTTGCTTATGATATGTCCTTGACGGCTAGTGAGGCGTTGTAGGGGTGATTCCTACAATTGATGATGATGACGTCAGGCACGTCAGTCAGGTTGATTCTGTAACACCCCCAAACCGTTTGGGAATATTACAGCGCCGCAGACCCTCTCCGTGAGGATCTACCAGGCTAAATACAAAAAACACAACAACACAATACATACCGACATGGGTAATTAACAGACCATTAGACCGATTTGGTCTTTTACCACAACCTACACATCAACCATACATTACTCTTTCTCGTAGATCATACCCACGTGGGGGTTAACATAAATCAACGTTCCCACATAGGGGAAAATAAACACAACGGAAGGACAAAACCAGACATCACCAAATACCCAACACCGGTCTTCATGTGATTAGTATCGCCGTCTTCCATCATTATTCGTAACGATCCTGTGAATTGCTCCCCAGCAACCTGCAAGTACCTGGATGAAAAACAGACATCCACCCCCCGAATACTCGGGGGTTAGCAAAACTCCACTGTTTTGCTAGTGCAAGTATAAATACAAAGACGAGCCATACATATCATACTCCAAGAACATAGAAATCGTGAATATACTTCCCAAGATAATTCGCTTGATCAAAACAGTTTGAATTATGAAAGATAGGAATAAAACCATTTTATATCTTACAAAACATTTTACGATCTCGGGAGTTTTGAAAGCATTTGGGGTTTAAGAATTTTCAAGCCTTTCGAAACACTTAGGACACAAACCAAAATCATTTATTTCAAATACGATTCCGATAACAAAATACGGGGTCTACAACCCAATCATAACATTCTAACCACAAGCACGGGGGTCCGTGAATCAACTTATTCACATCACATACTCACAAGAATAACCCGACATAAACTACACCATGTCAAACATTACCATGACAAGTCTCACAGAACGACAACAGAGAGCACAACTTTGCAACTTGACCATACGGCCAAACTCAACACACCACAGAGCTACAATACACAGAGCAACCACATGACTCACGTACCCTTACCAAATTATCACAGTCAAGGGACAAATCACACACAACACATTTACTGGTGCCATTCCAGCCAAGTACGATAACATTTGGACTGCCATTCTAATCAGACGAAATATGCGCCAAAAATCACAGTTCTCCAACAAAACATTTCAAAGTTAACCGTTGGTACGAGACTCACGGCCGCCGTACCCCGCAGAGCCCCGTCGGACATCCCTGGGTGGTTAACCCTAGTTCGCGATACGCACACACACGTTAATACGTATCCCTAGAGGCCCCGTCAGACCGTCCCTAGGTGAACATACACATATCATCCACAACGCCACGGAAAGCCATAATTCGAATACTAGAATATGCATACAAATGCTAGGTACTTCGCTAGAATGGCCACTTTAGTCGACGTATACTCACGACTAATGTCACACCACCACAAGCAATTACCAGTAACAAACAACACCAAGCGCCACAACCTCCTTACGAAGGAATAACAACTAATATCACACAACGTCACATATTTACCGAACATTTACACACATCAATACACAATCCTCGGCAAATAATTTCGGTCTACTAACATCACTAAATATTATTGTAACATAACCAAACATATGCAACCAACACACATATACCGAAAACACATTTGTTTACGAAGTATACGAGTTATCTTTTGAAAGACAACATTTATTGAGAACATGCCGATCCTTTTTAAAGTTCATTTAAACATTGCTCATAAAATCATTTATCAATGATTCCGTCTACGAAACATGAAAAGTATGGGCAAGATACTTGCCTCGATACCACAAGCGATGAAACGACGAACGGAAATGGTCGGGTATCTCTCAAACCTCCAAGAACGAACAAGAACTCGACAACTCCAGAAAACTACGAAAATAACATCACCACGAATCAATAAAGCTAAACGGAATTCGAATCAACTCGAAAAACAACATGGATCCGAGGGTTTCTTCAAGACAAATCGAGAATCAAGTTCCGGGTGATAAAAATTGATAAATGAGTCACAAAATCCGAAGACCATGATCAATACAACAAGAATACCAAGAACAATTCATCAATCTCGGACAAAATCAACGAATCATGAAGAAAACTCCCAAAATACCCAAAATTAGGGTTCTAAGAATTTTACCTTGATTAAAATGGGGAAAGATGTTGGGATGTTGTTAAATCCATACTAGAAACTCAAAGATGTTGATGGGTGATGATATCTGGCCAAAATCCATGCTTATACGCCCTCAAGATCGTCTAGATCGCCGGAAGGAAGAAAGGGGAGGAAGAAATGACGAAAGTTGACCTCTGGAGTCCTATATATACTGTTAACAGTTAGCGCACGCTAAGGTATGTGTAGCGTGCGCTATCGGCCTCAAAAATGCACCAGAACCCTCTGCCAGACATCGTTAGCGCGCGCTAATACATGCGTTTAGCGTGCGCTAATTATACACTGTGCAGTCTTTGGTATTTCGACCACAACTCCTTCGTCCGGACTCCGATTGACTCACCGTTTGAACCATTGGAAAGCTAACTTGATGCTCTATCAAACTGAAAAGATTCAGAACTTTTGGACTTTCCAAGAATCGATGGTGATTTTACAAAGTCGAACTAATACGTCGATTAATCCGAAACAATATCAAAACTTGCTCGAATGACGAAATGTGCTGAACAAACCATGTCTGAAATGTGTCAATGAACACAAGCAAGTCACCAGAATCGAAAAATATAGAAATAGAAAGTATGGGTATTACATTCTACCCCACTAAAAAGAAGTTTCGTCCCGAAACTTAAAACATAAAACGATCAATGTAAAACAATCTCAGATAACACACTCATTCATTGCCAACGGCTTGCAACGAATCACATGCAAGACGTGGTCGCTAACATCCACATCGCCATTTCAGAATGATAACAAAACGCATGGACAAAAATCAGTATGGTTGAACAACCCAAACAGGTACATCAATCAAAACGCGAGTTAATCGCTGAATAAATACGAAATTCCACAACACGAGGATTGGAAGATCGAAAACGAAGTTAATTTCCCGAACTTAAGGAAATTAGGAAGTGGTCTGAATGCTCAAAAATCATGATACGAGATCAACGAATACCGGACAACAAACGATCGAACAACAACGATCGAGACATCAACAGTCGAACAATCATATCCGAATCATAACGAATAACAGAAATCGAATAGCATCCCTGAAGTCCACAAAGACGAATCAAGACAATATATGATCCGATAAAAATGACATGATATACATTTTCATAAGATTCACAGGAGCGGAGCCGAATTTAGAAAAGTCACAACGACAAATGGATTAACCCGAAACAATACTGCAACTCGTTCGAACAACAAAAAGTGATGAGTAGAACAAGTCCAGAAAATATCGACGAACACAAACGAGTCGATAGAGTCGAACAAAACGAAAGCGAAAAAAAATATGGGTATTACACCATATCACCTATAAAAGAGGTTTCGTCCCCGAAACCTAAACAACAAGAACGAAGTGTTAGAATAGCAACCTTCCCGGAAACCTTCTCTTGGTCCCGCATCTGATCTCCTTGACTGTCTGTACCGCGGTTACGACCGCGCCCTTTGCCCCTCGGAATATTAAGCGGATACTCACTCAATACAATGGTACAGCATCGCAAAATAATATACCAAATTGCCAAATCGGCTTTACATATCACATAAGACAACTAATAGCAACTCGATAAGAAGATACACGAGGTATCCTTTTACATGATATCCTTTGAAAATACTTGGATTTGCATGTTTATTCAAAATAAAACTTTGAGAGTATTTTTGGTACCTCGGGCTTTTTGTCAAAACTTGTAAACAAAAGACTTTAACCGTCTCCTTTTGGAATTATTTGCAAAATAATATATCCTTGCAACTGCCACTATTAAAATAACCATGCCACTACACATCATCATCACCGTTAATAACAAACAAGGTAACCACGCAAGATCCTCAAACCATTCGTACAAGCACTAAATATTCCCACCAATCATCAATCATTTTGGGGTGATTCAAGATCACGCACGATAACTGGCTCAGTATAGAAAACTTTTCTAAATCCGAGTTTGAAGTTTAAATCGAGTAAGATCCTTCATCTTTCACAATATATTTTTGAAAATAAAAATTGTATTGGTTTTTGAAAATAAAAAATTTTGATATTGTGAAAGATTTCTGAAAATCATGTACTCGAATCATTTGAAAATACAACAGTACGTCAAAAATCATTTTTGAAAATCTTCTCAACACTACACAATAATCAACGACGGTAACATTTTACAAAATGTTCAAAGATACTTTAAAACGACTCTTTTAATACCGTCGGGGTTCCTTTAGGAAATTCAAGGCCGGCTCGCCAATTTTAAACGATTTTCAAAGTCCACACGAAGCCGCCGATTAAGCGAACCGTCAAAACTTTATGAAATTTAATTTTCCACAACTTGCTCAAGTTTATAAAATTTTCAGAAAAGCATTTTCGAATACACACACAATGTACATAATTTACCATTTTATCAAAATACGATTCATTACCATCAAATCCAATCACACGTCAACATCATATATCTACATAATTACAGTATCGCACAAGCAACCGTCAAAAGATAATTAACATCTAAAACTGAAATACAACC
Source organism: Orobanche coerulescens (assembly GCA_033398695.1). Classification (NCBI taxonomy): domain Eukaryota; kingdom Viridiplantae; phylum Streptophyta; class Magnoliopsida; order Lamiales; family Orobanchaceae; genus Orobanche; species Orobanche coerulescens. The sequence continues at coordinate 7,868,506 of CM065807.1, read as the reverse complement.
TCTCAGTAACGAGGACTCTCACAACAAGTGCATTTAGGACGACTTAATGTTCACACCACCAACTTAATCACAATTTTGAGTATTATTGACCAAATAATAATGCCAACATCACTACATACCCCCGAACCGACAATCATGAAATCAAAAAGTCGAAAGCAAGAGCCACGTTTCGAGTAAATTTTTGGTAGACCTCATTTGAGTCTTTAAAATCAAATTTTGAAAACTTGCAATGCAAGATGAAAATAAAATATAAGTAGTTAAGTTCTAAAAAAAAGTCCGGTCTCGAGGTCATCATACAAAATCAAAAATTTTTCCTTTCTTGAAGGATGTTTTAAAACAAGATTTACATGACTCTTCAAAAATAACTAAACTTTGAAATATCACATTGACAAACTTTCCTTGCGGAAACACACCAAGCCGTTACTCCAGTAAAGCGATTCACACAATATATATACACATTTATACACCGATATCACTTTTCATTCCAGTACAACACAAGAATCAACAAACATGGATTGCATATTCACAATTCACATTTAAACTCCACATAATAACACATAATCACACAAGCTCGTATAACACGAGAGCAACAAAGTAGGGAGAATTACATCCACAGATCGCACGAAGATGATGGCTGCACCTCGATACTAATCACGACCGACACCTCAGATGACGCGTCGCGACACGACTCAGTCAGACAAAATCTGACAAGACAAGACAAGACAAGGCCCGACAACACACAACTCGACCCGACAGCCTAGGTTTCCGCAACCTAAGCTCTGATACCATATTCTGTAACACCCCCAAACCGTTTGGGAATATTACAGCGCCGCAGACCCTCTCCGTGAGGATCTACCAGGCTAAATACAGAAAACACAACACAATACATACCGACATGGGTAATTAACAGACCATTAGGCCGATTTGGTCTTTTACCACAACCTACACATCAACCATACATTACTCTTTCTCGTAGCTCATACCCACGTGGGGGTTAACATAAATCAACGTTCCCACATAGGGGAAAATAAACACAACGGAAGGACAAAACCAGACATCACCAAATACCCAACACCGGTCTTCATGTGATTAGTATCGCCGTCTTCCATCATTATTCGTAACGATCCTGTGAATTGCTCCCAAAGAACTCCGCAAGTACCGGATGCAAACAGACATCCACCCCGAATACTCGGGGTTAGCAAAACTCCACCGTTTTGCTAGTGCAAGTATAAATACAAAGACGAGCCATACATATCATACTCCACGAACCTAGACATCGTGAAGATACTTCCCAAGATAATTCGCTTGATCAAAAGTTTGAATTATGAAAGATAGGAATAAAACCATTTTATATCTTACAAAACATTTTACGATCTCGGTAGTTTTGAAAGCATTTGGGGTTTAAGAATTTTCAAGCCTTTCAAACACTTAGGGACACAAAAAAATCATTTATTTCAAAATACGATTCCGATAACAAAATACGGGGTCTACAACCCAATCATAACATTCTAACCACAAGCACGGGGTCCGTGAATCAACTTATTCACATCACATACTCACAAGAATAACCCGACATAAACTACACCATGTCAAACATTACCATGACAAGTCTCACAGAACGACAACAGAGAGCACAACTTTGCAACTTGACCATACGGCCAAACTCAACACACCACAGAGCTACAATACACAGAGCAACCACAGGACTCACGTACCCTTACCAAATTATCACAGTCAAGGGACAAATCACACACAACACATTTATCGGTGCCATTCCATAAGTACGATAACATTTGGACTGCCATTCTAATCAGACGAAATATGCGCCAAAAATCACAGTTCTCCAACAAAACATTTCAAAGTTAACCGTTGGTACGAGACTCACGGCCGCCGTACCCCGCAGAGCCCCGTCGGACATCCCTGGGTGGTTAACCCTAGTTCGCGATACGCACACACACGGCAATACGTATCCCTAGAGGCCCCGTCAGACCGTCCCTAGGTGAACATACACATATCATCCACAACGCCACGGAAAGCCATAATTCGAATACTAGAATATGCATACAAATGCTAGGTACTTCGCTAGAATGGCCACTTTAGTCGACGTATACTCACGACTAATGTCACACCACCACAAGCAATTACCGCACTAAACAACACCAAGCGCCACAACCTCCTTACGAAGGAATAATAACTAATATCACACAACGTCACATATTTACCGAACATTTACACACATCAATACACAATCCTCGGCAAATAATTTCGGTCTACTAACATCACTAAATATTATTGTAACATAACCAAACATATGCAACCAACACACATATACCGAAAACACATTTGTTTACGAAGTATACGAGTTATCTTTTGAAAGACAACATTTATTGAGAACATACCGATCCTTTTTAAAGTTCATTTAAACATTGCTCATAAAATCATTTATCAATGATTCCGTCTACGAAACATGAAAAGTATGGGCAAGATACTTGCCTCGATACCACAAGCGATGAAACGATTTAACGGAAATGGTCGGGTATCCTCAAACCTCCAAGAACGAACAAGAACTCGACAACCTAAAACTACGAAAATAACATCACCATGAATCAATAAAGCTAAACGGAATTCGAATCAACTCGAAAAACAACATGGATCCGAGGGTTTCTTCAAGACAAATCGAGAATCAAGTTCCGGTGATAAAAATTGATAAATGAGTCACAAAATCCGAAGACCATGATCAATACAACAAGAATACCAAGAACAATTCATCAATCTCGGACAAAATCAACGAATCATGAAGAAAACTCCCAAAATACCCAAAATTAGGGTTCTAAGAATTTTACCTTGATTAAAATGGGGAAAGATGTTGGGATGTTGTTAAATCCATACTAGAAACTCAAAGATGTTGATGGGTGATGATATCTGCCAAAATCCATGCTTATACGCCCTCAAGATCGTCTAGATCGCTAAGGAAGAAAGGGGAGGAAGAAATGACGAAAGTTGACCTCTGAGTCCTATATATACTGTTACGCTAGCGCACGCTAAGGTATGTGTAGCGTGCACTATCGGCCTCAAAAATGCACTGTAACCTCTCGCCAGACATCGTTAGCGCGCGCTAATACATGCGTTTAGCGTGCGCTAATTATACACTGCGCCTTTTGGTATTTCGACCACAACTCCTTCGTCCGACCGATTGACTCACCGCTTGAACCATTGGAAAGCTAACTTGATGCTCTATCATACTGAAAAGATTCAGAACTTTTGGACTTTCCAAGAATCGATGGTGATTTTACAAAGTCGAACTAATACGCGATTAATCCGAAACAATATCAAAACTTGCTCGAATGACGAAATGTGCCGAACAAACCATGTCCAAATGTGTCAATGAACACAAGCAAGTCACTAGAATCGAAAAATATAGAAATAGAAAGTATGGGTATTACATTCTACCCCACTAAAAAGAAGTTTCGTCCCGAAACTTAAAACATAAAACGATCAATGTAAAACAATCTCGTATAACACACTCATTCATTGCCAACGGCTTGCAACGAATCACATGCAAAGACGTGGTCGCTAACATCCACATCGCCATTTCGTAATGATAACAAAACGCATGGACAAAAATCGATGGTTGAACAACCCAAACAGTACATCAATCAAAACGCGAGTTAATCGGCCGAATAAATACGAAATTCCACAACACGAGGATCGAAGATCGAAACGGTTAATTTCCAACTTAAGGAAATTACGAAGTGGTCCGAATGCTCAAAAATCATGATACGAGATCAACGAATACCGACAACAAACGATCGAACAACAACGATCGAGACATCAACAATAACAATCATATCCGAATCATAACGAATAATGTAAATCGAATAGCATCCTCAAGTCCACAAAGACGAATCAAGACAATATATGATCATATAAAAATGACATGATATACATTTTCATAATATTCACAGGTTCTGATACGAATTTAGAAAAGTCACAACGACATACTGATTAACCCGAATCTATACTGCAACTCGTTCGAACAACAAAAAGTGATGTGTAGAACAAGTCCGTAAAATATCGACGAACACAAACGAGTCGATAGAGTCGAACAAAACGAAAGCGAAAAATATATGGGTATTACACCATATCACCTATAAAAGAGGTTTCGTCCCCGAAACCTAAACAACAAGAACGAAGTGTTAGAATAGCAACCTTCCCTAAACCTTCTCTTGGTCCCGCATCCGATCTCCTTGATCGTCTGTACCGCAGTTACGACCGCGCCCTTTGCCCTCGGAATATTAAGCGGATACTCACTCAATACAATGGTACAAAGATCGCAAAATAATATACCAAATTGCCAAATCGGCTTTACATATCACATAAGACAACTAATAGCAACTCGATAAGAAGATACACGAGGTATCCTTTTACATGATATCCTTTGAAAATACTTGGATTTGCATGTTTATTCAAAATAAAACTTTGAGAGTATTTTTGGTACCTCGGGCTTTTTGTCAAAACTTGTAAACAAAAGACTTTAACCGTCTCCTTTTGGAATTATTTGCAAAAAAATATAACCTAGCAACAGCCACTAGTAAAATAACCATGCCACTACACATCATCATCACCGTTAATAACAAACAAGGTAACCACGCAAGATCCTCAAACCATTCGTACAAGCACTAAATATTCCCACCAATCATCAATCATTTTGGGGTGATTCAAGATCACGCACGATAACTGGCTCAGTATAGAAAATTTTTCTAAATCCGAGTTTGAAGTTTAAATCGAGTAAGATCCTTCATCTTTCACAATATATTTTTGAAAATAAAAATTGTATTGGTTTTTGAAAATAAAAAATTTTGATATTGTGAAAGATTTCAAAATCATGTACTCGAATCATTTGAAAATACAACAAGACGTCAAAAATAATTTTTTAAAATATTCTAAACACAAAACAATAAACAACGACGGTAACATTTTACAAAATTTTCAAAGATACTTTAAAACGACTCTTTTAATACCGTCGGGTTCCTTTAGGAAATTCAAGGCCGGCTCGCCAATTTTAAACGATTTTCAAAGTCCACACGAAGCCGCCGATTAAGCGAACCGTCAAAACTTTATGAAATTTAATTTTCCACAACTTGCTCAAGTTTATAAAATTTTCGTAAAAGCATTTTCGAATACACACACAATGTATATAATTTACCATTTTATCAAAATACGATTCATTACCATCAAATCCAATCACACGTCAACATCATATATCTACATAATTACAAGATCGCACAAGCAACCGTCAAAAGATAATTAACATCTAAAATCAAATACAACCTCTCGAACGAGGACTCTCACAACAAGTGCATTTAGACGACTTAATGTTCACACCACCAACTTAATCACAATTTTGAGTATTATTGACCAAATAATAATGCCAACATCACTACATACCCCGAACCGACAATCATGAAATCAAAAAGTCGAAAGCAAGAGCCACGTTTCGAGTAAATTTTTGGTAGACCTCATTTGAGTCTTTAAAATCAAATTTTGAAAACTTGCAATGCAAGATGAAAATAAAATATAAGTAGTTAAGTTCTAAAAAAAAGTCCGGTCTCGAGGTCATCATACAAAATCAAAAATTTTTCCTTTCTTGAAGGATGTTTTAAAACAAAATTTACATGACTCTTCAAAAATAACTAAACTTTGAAATATCACATTGACAAACTTTCCTTGCGGAAACACACCAAGCCGTTACTCTAAAGAAACGATTCACACAATATATATACACATTTATACACCGATATCACTTTTCATTCCAAAGACAACACAAGAATCAACAAACATGGATTGCATATTCACAATTCACATTTAAACTCCACATAATAACACATAATCACACAAGCTCGTATAACACGAGAGCAACAAAGTAGGGAGAATTACATCCACAGATCGCACGAAGATGATGGCTGCACCTCGATACTAATCACGACCGACACCTCAGATGACGCGTCATGACACGACTCGATCGGACAAAATCGACAAGACAAGACAAGACAAGGCCCGACAACACACAACTCGACCCGACACCTAGGTTTCCACAACCTAAGCTCGATACCATATTCGTAACACCCCAAACCGCTTGGGAATATTACAGCCGCACCCTCTCCGTGAGGATCTACCAAAGCTAAATACGTAAAACACAACACAATACATACCGACATGGGTAATTAATGCACCATTAGACCGATTTGGTCTTTTACCACAACCTACACATCAACCATACATTACTCTTTCTCATAGATCATACCCACGTGGGGGTTAACATAAATCAAAGTTCCCACATAGGGGAAAATAAATACAACGGAAGGACAAAACCAGACATCACCAAATACCCAACACCGGTCTTCATGTGATTAGTATCGCTGTCTTCCATCATTATTCGTAACGATCCTGTGAATTGCTCCCCAGCAACCTGCAAGTACCTGGATGCAAAACAGACATCCACCCCGAATACTGGGGTTAGCAAAACTCCACTGTTTTGCTAGTGCAAGTATAAATACAAAGACGAGCCATACATATCATACTCCAAGAACATAGAAATCGTGAATATACTTCCCAAGATAATTCGCTTGATCAAAACAGTTTGAATTATGAAAGATAGGAATAAAACCATTTTATATCTTACAAAACATTTTACGATCTCGGGAGTTTTGAAAGCATTTGGGGTTTAAGAATTTTCAAGCCTTTCAAACACTTAGGGACACAAATTTCAAAAATCATTTATTTCAAAATACGATTCCGATAACAAAATACGGGGTCTACAACCCAATCATAACATTCTAACCACAAGCACGGGGTCCGTGAATCAACTTATTCACATCACATACTCACAAGAATAACCCGACATAAACTACACCATGTCAAACATTACCATGACAAGTCTCAGTAACGACAACAGAGAGCACAACTTTGCAACTTGACCATACGGCCAAACTCAACACACCACGAGCTACAATACACAGAGCAACCACAGACTCACGTACTTACCAAATTATCACACCAAGGGACAAATCACACACAACACATTTATCGGTGCCATTCCACCAAGTACGATAACATTTGGACTGCCATTCTAATCGGACGAAATATGCGCCAAAAATCACAGCTTCTCCAACAAAACATTTCAAAGTTAACCGTTGGTACGAGACTCACGGCCGCCGTACCCCGCAGAGCCCCGTCGGACATCCCTGGGTGGTTAACCCTAGTTCGCGATACGCACACACACGGCAATACGTATCCCTAGAGGCCCCGCTGACCGTCCCTAGGTGAACATACACATATCATCCACAACGCCACGTAAAGCCATAATTCGAATACTAGAATATGCATACAAATGCTAGGTACTTCGCTAGAATGGCCACTTTAGTCGACGTATACTCACGACTAATGTCACACCACCACAAGCAATTACCGCACCAAACAACACCAAGCGCCACAACCTCCTTACGAAGGAATAATAACTAATATCACACAACGTCACATATTTACCGAACATTTACACACATCAATACACAATCCTCGGCAAATAATTTCGGTCTACTAACATCACTAAATATTATTGTAACATAACCAAACATATGCAACCAACACACATATACCGAAAACACATTTGTTTACGAAGTATACGAGTTATCTTTTGAAAGACAACATTTATTGAGAACATACCGATCCTTTTTAAAGTTCATTTAAACATTGCTCATAAAATCATTTATCAATGATTCCGTCTACGAAACATGAAAAGTATGGGCAAGATACTTGCCTCGATACCACAAGCGATGATACGAATTACGGAAATGGTCGGGTATCAATCAAACCTCCAAGAACGAACAAGAACTCGACAACTCCAGAAAACTACGAAAATAACATCACCATGAATCAATAAAGCTAAACGGAATTCGAATCAACTCGAAAAACAACATGGATCCGAGGGTTTCTTCAAGACAAATCGAGAATCAAGTTCCGGGTGATAAAAATTGATAAATGAGTCACAAAATCCGAAGACCATGATCAATACAACAAGAATACCAAGAACAATTCATCAATCTCGGACAAAATCAACGAATCATGAAGAAAACTCCCAAAATACCCAAAATTAGGGTTCTAAGAATTTTACCTTGATTAAAATGGGGAAAGATGTTGGGATGTTGTTAAATCCATACTAGAAACTCAAAGATGTTGATGGGTGATGATATCTGGCCAAAATCCATGCTTATACGCCCTCAAGATCGTCTAGATCGCTAAGGAAGAAAGGGGAGGAAGAAATGATGAAAGTTGACCTCCTGGAGTCCTATATATATTATGATTAGCGCACGCTAAGGTATGTGTAGCGTGCGCTATCGGCCTCAAAAATGCACTGTAACCTCTCGCCAGACATCGTTAGCGCGCGCTAATACATGCGTTTAGCGTGCGCTAATTATACACTGTGCAGTCTTTGGTATTTCGACCACAACTCCTTCGTCCGGACTCCGATTGACTCACCGTTTGAACCATTGGAAAGCTAACTTGATGCTATATCATACTGAAAAGATTCAGAACTTTTGGACTTTCCAAGAATCGATGGTGATTTTACAAAGTCGAACTAATACGTCGATTAATCCGAAACAATATCAAAACTTGCTCGAATGACGAAATGTGCTGAACAAACCATGTCTGAAATGTGTCAATGAACACAAGGAAGTCACTAGAATCGAAAAATATAGAAATAGAAAGTATGGGTATTACAGATTGAATCGGGCACTAGCAACCTGTCAACACAAAACACGTAAGAGCCCTAAGAGAGCACCGGTAGGGTGTCAGCCGAAGAGCCTCCGACGCTCAAGTCAGTAAGCAATTTTATATTGAATAAAGTTGAAATCAACAAATTAAATATAATAAATAATAGAGCAGTTGATGATGTTGGTGGTATTGGACGATCAGGTACGTCAGATGAGTGGTGGAGGTAAGGCGGTGGTTGAGAGCGCCGGAGATCGGTGATATTGGACAGTCAGGTACGTCCGGCTAGTGATCAAGATAAGGTGGTGGTTGAGAGCGCGGGAGGATGACAGAGAATTATTAGAGAGCGTCAGAAAATGACTTAGAATTCAATGAATCGATTGGGTCGGTTGTCTTGTCATTATATAGGACAACTTGGGATCCTTATTCCCTTATTCGTCCGTCATGTTGATTCGATTGTCTGGCACATGCCCGTTGATTCGCTCTGTCTGTCACATGACCGTTGATTTGCTTTGTATGTCACATGCCTGTTGATTCGCTTTGTCTGTCACATGCCCGTTGTTGACCTCCTTGGCCCTCAACTCTATTCGTCCGTTACTTTAGCATGCTTTTTTGACTTTTGAATCGCTCAAAAGTCATTTTATCTGACCATTCGAATATGCGTGGCTGACGTGGCAAACCCCTGGATCCGGGTCGGTTTGCGGATCTTTCCAATCCAGGGGCCCAACGAATTTTATCTTAGACAAAGTGTCTAGTTAATTGGGTTTGTTGGGCTGGTTGGAAAGACTTTGTTGGGCTTGGGCTGGATTAACAAAAGTTATCCACTACAGTTTGTCCCCCACTCTCTAATTAGAATTTTTCTAATTGGAGAGTTAATGAGGTCAAGTAATCGAGATTATCAGTGTTGCGTTCGAGTCAACGTTTGGGTCCAATATGCCCATTATTTGGAGTTTTTTTGTTTAAACATATGTGGCATCGTCCATGGCGAATTTTCGTTTATTTAGACAATAAATCGAAAAAATAAAAAATAAAAGTGGAAAAGTTGTTCTTGACATGCGGCTTCTAATAAATCTCTACGAGTAGGCTTTGTCATCTGATCACTCAAATAAAACCGTTTGGATCGGCTGATTCATCTTTTGAATTTGAGAGAAAGTGGACCAACAGTTATATTTAAAACTGCATCCGATGTATAGCATAACAAGTGACTTGGCCGAGTGGCGCGGACAACCGCTGTTGGCTTCATCAACCCGCGAGTCCTTGCTTCAGCAAAATATTTTTGCTGATTTTGGCACAAAGCACAACCCGCGGGTCTGCTTGTGGTGGGCTGAATCCGGGTGACCCGTTCTATCTGAATGACCCGCGGATCCAGTTGTTTGTAGCAGAAGGAGCTCTTGTCTGATTGATCCATCCCGATCGACCCGTTCTGTCCGATTGATCCAATTGCAACCAGTCACGACCCGCGTCCGATTGAAGGTAGCCATGGCCCCCATCCGATTGACCCGCCGTGTCCGATTGGATCCAGCTCGCGTCAGATTGAAGGTGACCGATTGTGCCGTCCGATTGGATCTAGCTCGCGAGCGATCCGGCTGTCTTATTGGTCATGCATCCAGTCAATTGATCCGGAAGTGACTCACTTTGAATACATGTGTCTGATTGGATGACGCGCATGAGTCTGATTGAAATGGGTCTATCTACTTGAATACACGTGGCCAATCTAATCTGTCTGATTGTTCGACGCCCATTTAATTGGTGTCAGGTGGATAGGTCCGTCCAATCCATCCGTTCGTTCATAATTGGACTGTGTCCGTTATATTGGAGTTCGATTGTTTGATTTGATCGGTCTGATCCGATCAACTAAGTCCGGGTGCTTGTCTGTCTTAGACTATCTACCCAGACAGCGTGCGCTCAAAATATCTTGGTACGTGATTTAAATGAGATAAGATAGATCCGGCATGCATTTTATAATGTCCTGTACGTGTTTCGAGAAGGACTCTCCTATAAGAGTTTGATGAAGCATGTTTTCATTTCTCACTTTGATACTTCATTATATACTTTGAGGGTTGCGAGCTTGGAAGCAAGGTGCAAGGTCTTTGTCAGGTCAATTCTTCGAGTGTTCTTCATATTCTTTGAATGTTCTTCAAATCTTCTTCATGTGTTCTTCACATTCTTGATTGCTCTTCATATTGTTTGATCATTTCGAAGCTTCATGATTCGCCAAATTATGTGTTTGTGTTTGATTGCTCTTAATCAAATAGGAGGTTGGTTTTCCTTTGTTTAACCCCGTAGAGGCTTTATTGTTTAACCCCGTAGAGGCTTTATAGTGTAAGAGACTGGTGGTCTCGTATGGCTTTTTCCACGTAGGTAGTATAGCCTTGTTATTGCGGTCGACCCATAAGATGTGTTTCGGTTGTCTTCCTGTTGACTTGTTTATGATGGGTTTGTTGATTTCGTTTAATTGTGATGATTCTAACTAATGATATGTCTGGATGGTCATCCAAGTAGTTTTTTCAACTTCTTTCGACTGACACCATCCGCCCCTCCCTCTTATTTTATCATTAGGTAACCTGTCAGTAGGACATCTAGTCATAATGTCTTTCTTCGACCAAACTCAGTTTAGCGGGTCGACTAGTGAGAGGGTCGGGGAGTCCGATGATAGAGACATTTGCGGCGAGGTGTTAACCGGCGTACCATGTTATGATTTGAAAGGCTGTAAGGATAGTCAGGGTAGTTATACCTATACCTACGGTATTGGTGTGGACTGCGTTGGGCCGGTTAGAGATAGCCAACCTAAAAAATTGCTCTTGGGGAGGAACCCAAAGTCTGAGATCACCTTAGAGCATCTCAAGAGTTTTCGCCAGATCTACGACATCCCAAGACATGTCTGTCTGGTTGCTCCCTCTTACCTAGAGAGGGCTGATTGGATTTATCCAGGTTGGTTGGTGATGTACGAGCTTCCATTTGTGCTAGGTGCTCGGTTTCCGCTTCCCCGACTGGTGCTAGAAGCTTGTAAGTTCCACGTTATTGCGCCAAGTCAGTTGATGCCGAATGTCTGGCGTGTTTTGATGGCCATCCAGGCCTTCACTGAGGCGAGGGAAGTTAGCTTTTCTTATGAGGACGTCCTGGTTGCCTACAACCTTAAGGCGCATAAGAGCGACTACGATCGATACCAGTTTTTAAGTTGTTCAAAGACCCCTTTGATTCTTGGCCTCAAGGATTGTGATAAGAGGTGGAAGGAACGTTACTTTCTTATTCCTTTTGATGTGTTGGGAGTGCCGACTGATAACGGCATTCCGCAAGCATGGTCTGTTGCCCGTGAGTGCCTGATTTTGACGAGTTAGAATATTTAGTCTCATTTATATGCTTCTATTTGTCTGATTGATTCATTTCTTTATCCCTTGTGCAGAGTGCTTAAAGAGAAGGAATCCCATACTTTCCAAGGCTACGCAGGAGAAGATTGCCTGGTTCTTTAGATTCTCTGAAGAGGATCGTGATTATCGCAACATTCTATCTGTGCAGAGTGTTTCGACCACTTCTTTTCTTACAGGTATTGTCGGTCTACATGTTTGTGTAGTTATTTTAGTTGATTTGGATGTTTCTTGGCTAAAATGTTACGATTGTATTATTGATAGGCGAAAACATGTCTGACGTTTTTCTCCCCCCACTAGCCGGCAAGAATGCCATGGAACTATATCGCCAGCACCGTAAGAAAAAGATGGCTGCTGGCACAAGTGATGAAGGCCCAAAGGGATTGAAGAGGTTTTTGCTCTTCCTACTCCCCCGGCTCGCGTGCTGAATAAAAAGCGTGATGGTGCATTTGACCTGACAGACTTGTCCGATTCTGTCACTTTGTCATTTCCTTCTTCTGCTGCTCATTCTGAATTTGCTCCTTATGTCGGGGAGGTTGAAAAGTTGTTATTTGACAAAGACAATGATCAGCTCGAGGCCATGGGGGATGATTCCTTTGGTGCTGCTAGTTTAGAAGGTGTCTTCATGGTAAGTGTGTCTATTTAGTTACCATATCTTCACCAAAAAATTATTGTGCAACTAATGTCTTGACTTGATCTTCGTATATTGTAGGTTCTTCAGAAGACTATTTTCGCGAAAAAAGAGGATAAAAGAGTTAGGTGAGCAGGTTGTTGGGCTCCGATCAGAGGAAAGCCAACTGCGAAATGAACTAAGGGAAGTCAAGTCCCTTCTGTTGTGAGTTTGTGCCTTGCAGTAGGTACTTCGCTTTCTATTGGAATGACAGCTTCCATCCCGTAAGCCAGGGAGAATGGAGTTTCTCCCGTCGATGTCCTGGCTGTAGTTCGATATGACCAAAGGACTTCGGGAAGTTCATCTGCCCATTTTCCCTTGGGTTTTTCTAGTCTCCTCTTTAAAGTTTTGATGATCGTCTTGTTAGATGACTCTGCCTGTCCATTGGCTTGCAGGTACCTTGGAGTTGAGAAGCTTAATTTGATGTTCCAGAATTGGCAAAAGTCCTGGAATGCAGTGCTTATAAATTGCGAGCCGTTGTGTGTCACGATTTCTTTAGGTACTCCATATCGACATATTACGTTCTTCCATATGAAGCCTTTCACTTCCCTATCTCGGACTTGATGGAATGATTCTGCTTCAATCCATTTGCTGAAGTAGTCAGTTACCGCTAGCATGTACACCTTTTGTCTAGGTGATGTAGGTAACTTGCCTACTATGTCCATTCCCCATTTCATGAATGGCCATGGTGATGTGATCGTGGTCATTTTTTCTGGATGAAGATGTGACACTTGGGCAAAGCGTTGGCAATTGTCACATTTTCTCGCGTAATCTGCCGAATCAGTCCTCATTGTAGGCCAGTAGTACCCACTTGTCAGAGCTTTGTGAGCCAAACTTCTTCCTCCTGAGTGGTTTCCACATTCCCCCTCGTGTAGCTCCGCCAGGACGTATTTTGCTTCTTCAGGGTTAATACATCTCAAGTATGGACCAGAATAAGAACGTTTGTAAAGTTTACCTCGGATGATGGAGAATCGGGTTGATTGAGCTTTGACTCGACGTGCTTCGTTCCTATCATCAGGGAGTATATCTTGCTCTAGATATTCCATCAGTGGGATCATCCAGGTCCGATTGCTTGATATGTCTGAAACTTGTTCTTCTGCGTCTTTCCAAACTACCGGCCATTGTAGGTAGATAATAGGGATTGTTTTTGGATCCGTCGTCTGGGTTGATGACCCCAAGTTAGCTAGTGCGTCTGCATGGCTGTTCTCTCCTCTCGGTATTTGGCTGATGGAGAACTCCTCAAAATGTGCCTATAGTTCTTTGGTTTTCTGGAGTTAGGCGATCATCTTGTTGTCCCGAGCTTGGTAGTTACCTTGCATTTGGTTGACTACTAGCTGGGAGTCACTGTAGACATTGATTCGTTTCACCCCCATCTCTTTAGCTAAGGCAAGTCCGGCTATCATGGCCTCGTATTCTGCCTCGTTGTTGGTTGCTTTGAAGCCACATCTGACTGCCTGTTCAATCGTGTCTTCATGCGGTGAAACCAGGACAAGTCCGAGTCCACTTCCTTTCGAGTTGCTTGACCCGTCCACACTTAGCTTCCAGGTTCCAGTTGTCTCTCTTTCAGTCATGCAGCACAATTCCTTTTCGGCCTGCACTTGGAGGTTAGGCGTATAATCTATAAGGAAGTCGGCCAATACCTGAGATTTTAGCGAGGTCCGTGGCCTGTAAGTGATGTCATATTCGCTCAACTCCACTGACCATTTGGCTAGTCTTCTAGATAGCTCTGGTTTGTGCAGTATGGTTTTCAGCGGAAATGTGGTAAGCACCACTATTGGGTGACACTGGAAGTATGGCCTTAACTTTCTTGCAGCGTGAACGAGTGCCAATGCTAATTTTTCCAGCTGTCCGTACCTGGTTTCTGCATCTAAAAGAGACTTACTTACATAATAAATAGGATTTTGTTTACCTTGGTCCTCTCGGACTAGGACTGCACTGACGGCTGTCTCGGAGACGGTTAAGTAGACAAACAATACTTTGCTGTCCTTTGGTTTGGCCAATAACGGGGGGCTAGTCAGGTACTATTTGAGTTGTTGCATAGCTTCCTCAGACTCATTTATTCATTCAAATGTTTTTGACTTCATCAGTGTGTTGAAGAAGGGTTGGCACCGTTCTGAGGATTTTGAGATGAACCGACTGAGGGCGGCTATCCGGCCGGTCAGCTTTTGTACGTCTTTGATGCAAGTTGGAGATGTGTTCCTCTGTATTGATTCAATTTGAGCCGGGTTGGCTTCGATTCCTCGTTGTGTCACAAGGTATCCAAGGAATTTTCCTGCAGTTACACCAAAAGAACACTTAGAGGGGTTTAACTTCATGTTATATTCTTTAATTACCTCAAAAGATTGTCTGAGGTGGTTGATATGGTCTTCGGCATGCAATGACTTGACGAGCATGTTGTCAATGTAGACTTCCATTGTTTTCCCAATGAAGTTGTTGAACATTCTATTGACTAGGCGTTGGTAACTTGCCCCTGCATTCTTAAGCCCAAAGGGCATCGCTTTGTAACAGAAAATGCCCAGGTTGGTAATGAAGGCAGTCTTTTCTTGATCGCCTGGATGTATCAGGATCTGGTTGTAGCCAGAGTAGGCGTCCATGAAGCTGAGAAGTTCATGTCCGGCAGTCGCATCTACTAGCATATCTATGTGAGGCAATGGGAACGAGTCCTTGGGGCATGCCTTGTTTAAGTCGGTGAAGTCTATGCAGACCCGCCATTTCCCATTCTTCTTTTTTACCACCACCACATTTTCTAGCCATTTTGGGTAACAAACCTCACGGATTAGACCGCTATCAAGAAGTTTTTGTACTTCTTCATTGATCACTTTATTTATTTCGGGAGCGAACTTTCTCCTTTTTTGTCTTCTGGGAGGGTAATCCGGATCGACCTGAAACCTGTGAACAATAATATTTGGATTAATTCTAGTCATATATGCATGAGACCAAGCGAAGCAATCGTAATGGTCAGTGAGAAATTTAATAAGCTTCTCTCTGAGGTCGGGGTCTAATTGCGCCCCGATCCGGACTTTGTGGTCTGGAAACTCCGTATTAATGGCGACTTCATCTAGCTCCACCATGTCAGGTTCATCCACATGGACCGGCGATCTCGGTTGATGGTTAGACGATCCCTCCTCCTGTAATTGCTATAAAGAAGCTTGCTTGGCTTTCATCATCGTCTGGTAGCAGGCCCTCGAATCCTTCTGGTCTCCCCTTAGCTCTTTCACCCCCCACTTGGTCGGAAATTTGAGTACTTGGTGGTAGGTGGATGGGACTGCCTCCATTTCGTGTATCCATGGTCGACCCAGGATGACGTTATAGGCAGACGGAGAATCCACCACCAGGAATCGACTGCACAGATTGACACCTTCAGCATAGACAGGCATCTCGATTTCACCGATCGTGCTTTTTTGTTCTCCAGTGAAGCCGATGAGGACAGTGGTCTTTCTGATGATCCTGGATTCATCAATTGCCATTTCCCTGAGAGCAGACAAAAACAAGATATTGGCAGAACTGCCATTGCCAATCAACACACGTTTGGTTAGACAATTTGCAATAAATAAGGAAATAACTAAAACATCATGATGAGGATTTAGAAGTATCGTTGATTCAGATGTGGTGAAGCTGATGGTTTGTGCCAGCTGGATAGCTGCGTTTCTTCCGATCTTGCTTGACTCTGTTCCCGTTCGTTCGGCCTCCCTGATTTTGCTAGTAAGTCTGCTTGCCCTTGTCAGTCAAGAGGTCTGTCAGGTATCCCTTCTTCAGTAGGTGGGATACTTCCAACTTCAGAGCAATGCAGTCGTCCGTTCGGTGCCCGTGGTCAGCATGAAACTCGCACCACTTCGAGCTTTCTCTTTGGTTGGCTGGCGATCTCATTTTTTCTGGCCATTTGACTTTGCCCCCGAGTCCTTTGAGAGTTGCCACAGCTTCGGCTGGTGAGATGGATAAGTTATATTCTGGAACCTTAGCTTTTTCACGCGGTCGTGTTTCTGGCATTTGTCTGTATTCCTTTCTTTGATATTCTTGTCGCCGAGGGGGTGGGTAAGGTTCAACTATCCTGTCATTTATCCTTCGTTCCATTCGAGTGTCTCTTCTCAAGCCCCTTTGCGGAGATGATCGATGATGATTGTACTGGTCTTCCTCCCATTTAATCTGTGCCCATGCCTTAGTGAGGACGTCCTCCATAGTTTGACAAGGATACTTGGCGAGTTCCTTGTAGAGATCCGAATCAGGGAGGAGTCCTTTCCTGAAGGCAGTGATGGCTGTTTGGGTATTGCAGTTAGTTATGGACACTTTCTCCCTGTTGAAACGCCCGATATAGTCCCTGAGGGACTCTCCGCATCGCTGTACTATCACATACAGGTCCTCTGAGATCTTCTCCAGCTTCCTGCTGCTAGCATGTTGTTGGACGAAAATGTCTGTTAGTTGGGCAAAGCTCGAGATGGAGTAATTAGGTAGATTTGTGTACCACTGGAGGGCCGGTCCTGTCAGACTAGAACCGAACCCCTTACACATGCAAGCCTGCCGCAATTCTCGTGGAATGGCAGCGGTGAACATCCTCTGTTTGTATTCTGCAATATGGTCGCTCGGGTCGGTTGTCCCATCAAACATCAGCATGGTTGGGAAGTTGAACTTGTTGGGCATCTCCACTAATGTTATCTCATCAACAAAAGGTGAGTCGGCATAACAGTTCTCTGAGCTCTTGTGTATCGGCGCTGGAACACCCGGAATTCTCTGAATGAGGGCCTCCATCTCGGCCAACTTACGGGCCAAGTCTGCTTCCTTGATTGTGTAGGAAGTTCATATAGGAGGCTGAGTTGGCTCGTAGGTGATTTCAAGATTCTCGCTTCGGGCGCAAGAAGCCCCAAGTTAGATCCTTGGTGCCCCTGCCTGGCCAGGTCCAGTTGTGGCGTTGTTGGCGCCGGTTGCAGTGGTGATTGCATCGCCCATATGTCCTCCAGTAGCCTTCTGTTTTGTCATAATAGGTGGTTCGGGAGTTGTGATATGTTCACCTGCAAGGAAGGTCACACGGCCTGTGTTAGATTGTGCGATAGAAATATTAGAATTCTTTACCAATGAGGTCGGGTTCGGCGTTTGTTGCTCAGATCCGCCGCCAGGAGGGGTTACGATGTCATCATCAAGACATATCATTGGGTTGATTGGAACCCTGAAGCGAGAGGTTGAGTCGGTCTGCCTTTTGGATTCCGCTGCCTCGAGGCGGACAAGTAGATCAGCATTTTCCTTCTCTAGCTTTAGCCTATTCTCTCGCTCTTGGTTTATACGCTCGCCGAGCGGCGATCCGTACCGAGATCCAATCAAGGCCGTCGTCGGACAAAATCATCGAAGCGGATCCGTCAGACATGGCTGGTAGTAAAGACTCTATAGTATGATTGTTGATTAATTCGATTGCTAGGGCCCCACGGTGGGCGCCAAATTGTAGGGGTGATTCCTACAATTGATGATGATGACGTCAGGCACGTCAGTCAGGTTGATTGAATCGGGCACTAGCAACCTGTCAATACAAAACACGTAAGAGCCCTCAGAGAGCACCGGTGGGGTGTCAGCCGAAGAGCCTCCGACGCTCAAGTCAGTAAGCAATTTTATATTGAATAAAGTTGAAATAAACGAATTAAATATAATAAATAATAGAGCAGTTGATGATGTTGGTGGTATTGGACGGTCAGGTACGTCCGATGAGTGATGGAGGTAAGGCGGTGGTTGAGAGCGCCAGAGATCGGTGATATTGGACAGTCAGGTACGTCCGGCTAGTGATGGAGATAAGGCGGTGGTTGAGAGCGCAGGAGGATGACACAGAATTATTAGAGAGGGTAAATTAAGTAGAGAATGACTTAGAATTCAATGAATCGATTGGGTCGGTTGTCTTGTCATTATATAGGACAGCCTGGGATCCTTATTGCCTTATTCGTCCGTCACGTTGATTTGATTGTATGGCACATGCCCGTTGATTCGCTCTGTCTGTCACATGACCGTTGATTCGCTTTGTCTGTCACATGCTTGTTGATTCGCTTTGTCTGTCACATGCCCGTTGTTGACCTCTTTGGCCCTCAACTCTATTCGCCCGTTACTTTAGCATGCTTTTTTGACTTTTGACTGGCTCAAAAGTCATTTTATCTGACCATTTGAATACGCGTGGCTGACGTGGCGAACCCCTGGACCCGGGTCGGTTTGCGGATCTTTCCAAGCCAGGGGCCCAACGAATTTTATCTAAGACAAAGTGTCTAGTCAATTGGGTTTGTTGGGCTGGTTGGAAAGACTTTGTTGGGCTTGGGCTGGATTGACAAAATTTGTCCACTACAGGCGTAAGAAACAGAAGTCTGTCGGTAACTTTTCGAGTCACATGGGCGGAGTTCAGCAGAAACCTCAGTCTGCAAATATTCCTACGGGGGGTTCGGCTCGTTTTTCTGGGGGATTTCGAGGTACTGCGAGTGCCTCCGCTCATGATGTCACATGTTTCAACTGTGGCAAGCCGGGCCATAATAACCGGGAGTGCCCTCGTCTGCCGTTGACTTGTCATACTTGTGATCAGTCGGGCCACAAGGCTTCTTTTTGTGAGCGTTTACGGCAGATTCTTGGTACCCAGGCTTCTTTTACAGCGCCTAAGGAGCCTAGTGTGAACCAGGGGTCGTTTGCTCTGCAGTCTTCGCCGAGTGCCAGCCGAGGGAGAGGTCGGGGCCAAACCGCTAGAGGGGGAGCTTTCAGTGTCGGCTCTGCTCATCCGCGTATATATGAGATGCGGAG
Source organism: Orobanche coerulescens (assembly GCA_033398695.1). Lineage (NCBI taxonomy): Eukaryota > Viridiplantae > Streptophyta > Magnoliopsida > Lamiales > Orobanchaceae > Orobanche > Orobanche coerulescens. The sequence goes on along the minus strand of CM065807.1, from coordinate 7,848,952 downwards.
GGCCGATGATCCGGCGGCTACCGTGGCCACAGGATCGTTCATATTCATTCTCATCCTGTCAGTGTGCTTTTCGATTCGGGTGCTACGCATTCGTTCATTTCTCTGAATGTGTGCGCCGCATGGGTCTTGACTGTTTGTCGCCTTGTGAGCCTTTCATCGTTAAACTCCCTAGCGGTGATAGGATTGTTGGTGATCTGGAGATCCGAGATTGTTCTGTGATTATTTGTGAGAGGGCTTGGCCATATAATATTATTGTTGTGAATATCGAGGGTGAGGATTTGATTCTTGGGGATGATTGGCTCGAGCGGCATGGTGCGATCATGAACTACCGCACGAGGATCATCACCATGTTAGCTGAAGATGGCACCGAGTACTCTTTCGCGGGGCGAAAGAGGGGATACCAGAAGTTTGTAATTAATGCCTTGAAGGCGATGAGATTCCTGCGGGAGGGGTCTACTGGTTGTTGGTGTTACGTCTTGAGCGCGGAGGACGGTGGAGTCGAGCTTTCATCGATTTTGATTGTTAGTGAGTTTCCAGATGTCTTCCCTAATGAATTTTCGGGGTTACCACCAGACCGTGAGGTTGAGTTCGCTATCGAGTTAGAGATGGGTGCGGCTCTGATTTCGAAGGCGCCGTATCGCATGGCACCTTCTGAGATGGATGAGTTGAAGAAACAATTGAGTGGGCTTCTTGAGTCGGGGTATATTCGACCGAGTGCTTCGCCTTGGGGCGCACCGGTCCTGTTTGTGCGGAAGAAGGATGGTTCACTGCGTTTATAAATCGACTATCGCGAGTTAAACAAATTGACCATCAAGAACAAGTATCCCTTGCCGAGGATTGATGACTTGTTTGATCAGTTGCAGGGAGCTGCGGTATTCTCGAAGATCGATTTGAGATCGGGGTACTATCAGCTTCGGGTGAAGAAGTCTGATGTTCCGAAAATAGCTTTTCAGACGAGATATGGACATTATGAGTTTGTGGTTATGCCCTTCGGGTTAACTAACGCCCCGGCAGTGTTCATGTAGTTGATGAACAAGGTCTTCATCGAGTATTTGGATAAATGTGTCGTCGTCTTCATTGATGATATCCTTATCTATTCGAAGAATGAGGAGGAGCATGTGCATCATCTGCGTGTAGTGTTAAACATTTTGAGGCCTAGCGACTCTACGCGAAGTTCTCGAAATGTGAGTTCTGGCTGAAGGAAGTGATGTTTCTGGGTCACACGATTTCAGCCGAGGAGGTCCATGTGGATCCACAGAAGATTGAGGCAGTGCTGGATTGGGCACCGCCTAAGCATGTGAAGGAGGTCCGTAGTTTCTTGGGTTTGGCTGGATACTATCGTAGGTTCGTCGAGGGGTTATCGAAACTAGCTCGGCCACTAACACATTGGCTTCAGAAATTTGAGAAGTTCGTCTGGAATGACGAAAGGCAGTCGAGTTTTGAGGAGTTGAAGAGGCATTTGACTTCAGCCCCGATTCTGGCATTGCCAAATGGCAATGAGGGTTTTTCTCTTTATACGATGCTTCGGGTCAAGGTCTTGGGTGCGTGTTGATGCAGCACGACAAGACTATTGCGTTTGCGTCGAGACAGTTGAGGCCGTATGAGCTCAACTACCCTACTCATGATTTGGAGTTGGCGACAGTTGTTTCTGCGCTCAAGATTTGGCGTCATTTTCTCTTTGGCTTTGCATGTCAGATTTTCATAAAAGTCTGAAGTACATATTCACCCAGCGATAATTGAATATGAGGCAGGGGAGGTGGTTGGAATTGATTAAGGATTATGACCTCGAAATCCTTTATCATCCGATCAAGGCGAACGTCGTGGCAGACGCCTTGAGTCGGAAACCGGTTACGTTGCAGATGCTTGAGATACTTACGTCTCAATCTGAGCTTCAGTGTGATTTGATCGAGTTGGGTGTTGAGATTTTGTTGTCCGGAGCTGTTGGGCAACTTTGTGCTTTGGAGATTTCGTCGTCGCTGATCGATGAAATTAAACTGAAGCAGTTGGAGTATCCAGTGATTATTCAAATCTGAGAGAACGTTCTTAAAGGAAAGTCTCCTAGATTTGTGATTCACGAGGATGGTGTGTTGAAGTTCCAGAGTCAGCTTTGTGTACCGAATGACTTGGAATTGAGGCAGAGTATTTTGCGGGAGGCCCATGCTACGCCTTACTCAGTTCATTCTGGTTCGAGTAAGATGTACAAGGACCTAAGGAGGAACTTTTGGTGGAAAGATATGAAGGAGGAGGTCGCACAGTTTGTAGCGATATGTTTAACTTGCCAGCAGGTCAAAATCGAGCATCACCTGTAACACCCCCAAGAAATCTCGGAAATGTAATAGCGTTGTGGACCCTACATGGGACCCACCAGGCTAGGTAATTAACTTCACTCATCGACTCACGGATTCGATACAATAACACCACATTACAAAGACGCAAAACAATAAAAATTCACCTGGTTCGACCGGTCAATCAAGCAACAATAATCCAACGAAAACATAACGGAAAACTCAATACACTTTGCAAAATCAAAAGCCCCAAAGTACTCGAGTACGTCTATTAATTCACCAGTTGGAAAACAACCATATCGAAATGGACAACGAAAAACAAAGAAATTCGTTTGCACATGTCAACAACCCTGGCCAGCATCCTCGTACTGTCCCAATGCCCGCTCGTCTGGCTGAACATAACTTGAAATTCATAAAATGAATTTCCCCAAAAAGGGTCCCCAAAGGGTTAGAAATTACGCTAGTACAAGTAACCAAATGAACAACTTACACCTTACACATATAGTCAAAGCATGCAAATGATAAAACATCAGTTTGAAACACACATTTTCGAAAACGCCATAACCCAAAACAGATTTGTAAAATGCACCACAATTAACCATGGACCCACGCCTCTGTGGACCCCTAGTGAGACCCCGTCGGATCTAACCCATAGTGGTTAAAAGCCAAGCTCTCGGATCCACGCCTCTGTGGACCCCTACCGAGACCCCGTCGGATCTAACCTGTAGTGAGCATACACATACGTTACTCATGCAATACTACCATGTTAAGAGTGTAAGTTCATAAGAGTACTTGCCTCGATTAAACGACGACGAGAAAAGGAAAAGATTACGACCGCGGTTGCGAGAAACCGAACGTCGAACCTAGACGATACGTCAAACACAATTACAGCAACTCGACAAAACAACAGTAACGGAAAATACCCTAAAACCCACTTACGATTCATGTAATTTCATACGACAAAATCGACGAGGGCGGACAACAACCCCAAACCGTCTTGATTTCAAGAACACCCGAAATTCACCATAATTTTGTAGGAAACACATGAATACTACTAAGATTTATTATACCCATCATGGATTAATCAACAATACGGAACGAATTGGACAAAAACCCCAAACCCCCCAAATCTCCCAAAATAGGGTTCTAGGATAATACCTTTAGATTAAGGACGGAGAAAGAGGATTAAGATGACGATAAACTTCACTTGGGACACAATATTTAATCTCTCAATGAACTCCACAGAGAAAACTTGAAGAATCGCTCAAACCCTCACTTGGAATGTAGCTCTCGGTCGAAGGAAGAAAATGAAGGAATGACGAAGTGAAGGTCAACCCAGGTTTATAAAACATGTTCATTCGTTACGTACGTTAACATGCTGATGTTAACGTACGTTACAATCATTACGTACGTAACACTCAAGTGTTAGCGTACGTAATGGCTTGGCAGAACAATCTGTCCAAATTGCTGGGTTCGATAGCGTACGCTACATCGTACAGTTAGCGTACGCTACAATGGAGCTTTACGTACGTAACACGCAGGGGTTAGCGTACGTAATGGCTCGGCAGAACAATCTGCCCAATCTGCTGAAGGCCATAACATACGTTAACGCTAAGGTATAACGTACGTTATGAAGGTGCCGATAGTGCACGCAAGAAAGCATGCATAAGGTACGTTATGCATGCAACAATTCAACACTGCTGAATGTAGTTAACTGCACCGGGCGGTCCGAAGTCGAGACGCATCACAAGGACAGAATCCAAAGAGTAGATACGAAATATTCATGACGATGAAGCTGAGTGCTGAAAGAAAATATAATTCCGATTACCGGGGAATCCGAAATACGATAAAGAAGGTAAAATTCCCTAAACTTATAGGAAATTACAAAACAGCCCAAACGTTCGAAAATCACGATACGACGTCGGATTAACAAGATGAAACTCACAACACGAACAACTCAACCATACAAACTCGTCCAACCAAAGAAATTATGAAGTCGAACGAGTTTTACAAGAATCGAATGTACATGCAACAACACATAACATAAAACGGAATTACATCAAAAAATCTTCGAAACTCGTCTAAATGGAAAAACTCCAAGAATAAAATAGATTCAAAACGTCGAAACGATTACAAGCGAGTCGTTAAAGACGAAAAATATACAAAAATGAAAATACCAGAAAAAGGAAAAATGTGGATATTACATCAGCGACCAGCCGGGTTATTACAGTCGCTTCCCGTTCCGGAATGGAAAGGGGAACATATTTCGATGGACTTCGTCACTATCTTGCCGATATCGAAGTCTGGTATGAATATGGTTTGGGTGATTATGGATCATTTTACCAAGTCGGCACATTTTCTAGGCATCAAGGATAATTGGGTGTTCGTCCATACAAACTCGTACGCGTGCGTGTTGCTCGCACAGTAGCAACAGCTGCTCGTGCGCGTTGCTCGTGCGTGTTGGACAGAAGCTGGGCATTGGCCTAGCGCACGACCAAGCACCCAAGCAATTGGTCGTGCATGCTGCTCGTGCGCAACCGATGTTCGGTAGTAACTCCCAAGGACACACGAGCAGGACACACGAGCAGCTGCTCGTGTGCGCTGCTCTTGCGTGGTGAGAGAAGTCGGGCAGTGTCCTAGTGCATGACCAGACGCACGAGCACTTGGTCGTGCGTGATGGTCGTGCGTCCCTGATGTATTTAAGGGGACAGTCGCATTTTTCAGCCTCATTTTCTTCTCTCCTTCTTTCTTGTCCGAGGGTGTAACACCCCCAAAACCGTATGGGAATATTACACGCCGTAAACCCTTTCCGCAAGGATCTACCAGGCTAAACGTCCATAAACAACCAAATGCTCGCCCGGCCAGGGTCAAACAATATAATAATACAGACCGTTAAGGTCACTTACACATAAACACACATACCGATGAGGTCACACAACTCTATCAACAGGACTGACTAACAACATTACCCGCACAGGGGTCGAAATACAATACAGCGGAAGACTGAATCAACTCTAACAATACAACTAAATTCTACCAACTCTCAACTCTTGATTAGTATCGCAGCTCGTCATCCCCTTGTGCTAATCCTGTGACTGCTCCCCTGAACCTGCATGTGCCTGGACGCAGAACAGACATCCACACCCCGAATACTCGGGGGTTAGTAAAACTCCACTGTTTTACTAGTGCAAGTATCAAACCATACGAAGTGTAACAAGCAAATAGCAACTACGAATTTAATACGTAAATCAATTATCAAAATGTTCCCGAGAAGTTTTAGAATTTCGAACTCAAGTAAGAGATATTTGAAAAGGAACACATCATCTCGGGGATTTTTAAAGCAGAAGTTCTTTTGGACCTCGAGTCCCAATTTACAAAACCTTTTCGTAAACATTAGGGCCTTAGCCTGATTCTCGTTTCAAAGCATACTAAATAATATATCATTATGAGTCCGAGATCCATATTTAAAATGTTACCCGAACAATCACTGCTACACGATCATTGTTCGTACACATCATGTACCGAACTCCGGAGGCCTCGACGGACCTTACCCGGACCACACACATTGTTCGTACACATCATGTACTGAACTCCGGAGGCCTCAACGGACCCTACCCGGCCACAACATCGTTCGTACACATCATGTACCGAACTCCAGAGGCCTCGTCAGACCCTACCTGGATCACACACCTTGTCCGTACACGTCATGTACCGGACTCCAGAGGCCTCGTCAGACCCTACCTGGTTCACACACACATCGACACGACACAATTCATAATCATTAAATGTCAAGTCATTCCACATTACACCGAAATGTACAATCAAGTATGTAAACCAAAACAACACAAACATCAGGATCATCACAACGACTCTTAACCAACATAACACACATTCGGTACACAATACATTGAACAAACACGTGTACAACCATCTCATATGTACATCGCAATCCTGCACAAATGGCACAACGCCTAACACGTATACCAATATATCACTATTATCACAAAGCCTTCAAATTTCGGAAAACACAACCAACTCAAACGGAACATATTTACGGAGGCAAGCAAAATCGTCATACATATCATACGTAATTACTATTCACAAGATACAAGTCGTATAATAAGATACTTGCCTTAATAACCGCTACCAAACGCTCCGAAGAACACGGTTCGACCGGAAAGCTCGGACCCCGAAGAAGACAATGAACGGAAGGGTTACGACTCGAGTTCTTCACAAGAATTCGACCCTAACAACATAAATTCAATAAATCATCGATCATACGAGGAAGAATAATCGTAGAACGCCCGAAAACCCCTCTATGACATTTTACCGGACACCTTCAAGGCGTCAGTCAAGAACTCGACCAAAATAACGAATCGATACGATCCAACCATGGGTTGACAAGGGAAATGATACAATACATCCAAATAATCATCAATCCATCACAATCTTAAGTTAAATCGGATTAAACGGACGAAATCGAACAAAATACCCAAAATCCCCAAAATTAGATTTCTAGAAAATCTGACCTGATTCGCTCGATCAAAGGATGTTATAGGATGGATGATTGATGATATGAACTCCAAAACTTCATGGATTTGTTGACCAACAACATCTCTCCATGATAGGAACAACCCCAGTCGCGGAAGAGAAGTAAAAGGAGAAAAAATGGCGAAAAAACGACTGCTGGGCCTTAAATAGGCTGCACAGTGTGCCGCGGCCCAGCGGGAGTGTGCCGCGGCACAGGCCCAAAAATGGCTCCCAGTGGTCGGCAGTGTGCCGCGGCCCGGCCGGCGTGTGCCGCGGCACCCGGTACAGTCGGTTTGGCCGAAAAATGCCACAGAGTGTGCCCCGGCCTGCGGCATGTGCCGCGGCCCTACGGCACGGCTTTCGGCCGGAAGGCCGCCGAGCACTACCGGGCAGTGACTCGGCCAAGCCGCCGAGCACTACCAGCCGTGACTCGGCAAGACTGCCTGGGCCCAGATTGCCCGGCCATGTCGGCCGGGGCCAACTCCGACGGCCCGAACGACCCCGAAACCCGAACCTGAAAACGAATCGATGATACGGTTATGACGTACTCGCAAAGACGAATCTAAGAGCTAAGAGAACACACAATTCCGACCACCCGAAGGCTCGGAATCCGACAACGGAAGTAATTACCCAAAACTTTGGGAAATTATGAAAATGGCCCAAAACGTCTGAAAATCACGATACGCGATCGAAACACCAAACCAAAGCTTGCAACAAGAATAATAACATTAAATGAACTTACGAAACTCAAACAACAGCTGGACGAGATTCGCAAGAATCGAACTCAAGTGCGGAAAAGCGTCTAAAAAGCTCGGAACTCGAAAAACGATACCGAAACGAACTCGGATGACAAAAGTGCAGAATTAATCATTCTCGAAATGACGAAACGGTCATGAGCGAAGTCGTCAAAACGGACTTACGCCGAAAAATAAAAATACCGGAAATCGAAATTACGGGTATTAAATTCTACCATCCTTAAAAGAATTTTCTTCCCCAAACTTAAAAAAAGTAGGGAGAAGCAATATCCACTGTCAGAAGACTCGACTAGATACACAAAAACCGAAAACTCGCGCCCAACGGCGAAACGCTGCAAGAAACGCCAAAAGACATACGGTGTGAAAACACGCTCCACGACGACCAACACAATGCCACCGACTAAGATTCAAAACAATAACGAGCAATTAACGTCACATCACATGCACACATTTAATCAAAGAAACGCACGCGACAACAAGCCGCACCCGACTAAAACGGCTATGCGAAAGAAACAAATAGAATAACACGATAGAAATCACTCCGATACTCATCAACAAGAAAATGTCCGACGTCAAAACACAAATAATTTCAAGATAACAGAAAATGAGAATACCGGATATTACATTCTATCACACAAAAAATAAGTTTCGCCCCGAAACTTAAACTAAGGTTATCATAGTGATACGAAACAAAATATAACGACACATAATAAAATACCATGCTCATGACCTCGTGGTCCACTGACACGCCTCTGTAGGTTCAACAACTATACAGGAACTTATTCAAAACAGAATATCATTTAACAAGTTCCAAACGTAAAAACGTCACAAGATACCCCTCTACACGAGAAACAATCCGCGCAACTAGTACCAAAAACACTATCACTGGACATCACTGTGCCCTCCGGAAGTAGGAATGGTACTCCGGTCCCTTATCATCTCGGCAACAATCTCGCAGTACTGAACTCGATGCCCCTCGTGTCCACAATTATAACAAGTCACGGGCGGTTTCTTACAATGCGCGCGTTCATGGCCTAGAACGTTACAGTTGAAACACCTAGGAGCATTACCAGAACTCAAAGGCACCGGCTTGGGTCCTTTGGATTCTCTAGCTGACCGAGAAGGTCCCATACTCGGCTGATACGAAGGTTGAGGTGTGGAAATTCCAATTCCCTTACTTCTCAATGCGTCAACGGAGATCTTCTGCTTCTTCGCTACTGATACGGACTCGGTAGACAATATAGCCATTTCAAATGCTAAGGCTCGATCCTGATAGTCCTTCAAGGTTGTACACATAAAAGGAGCCATACACTGCCGAATCTGAGGTTTCATACGCATATCGAAATAACGAACCTTATCTGCCTCACTTTTCACCTGATCCCGAACATAACACAGCTGTCGATTATAATCGACTATCGCTTGGGATATCGACACGTCTCGGGGCATAGCCGAGAAAAACTCGACAATCCTATGCTCTTTAACAGGCGGCGGACAATACTCGGACTCCATGGCAGTTTTGAATTCAGTCCAAGTAGCGGTACGATCACTAGGCGCTACGGCCTCCCACCAGTCTGCAGATTCCCTGTCGAGTAGGTATTGAGCAATAGGCACTCTTCTCTCATCGGGGCAAGCTACAGCATCAAATGTTCTGTCCAACTGGAAGATCCAATTCTCCCAGCCTAACGAGTCCGAAGAACCTACAAAATGGGGCGGGTGCATTCTCATCACATCTCGTAACCACTTACCAACTCCGTTATCCTCATCTGGAATCCCGTCACGGTGTACGGTCTGATTCACATGCGCCAACTGGTCAGCCACCTGACGAAGGATCGTGGCGGCGCCAATGCCAACATTACCTCTGGATGATTGCTGCTGATCACGACCACGACTACGACCACGTCCTCGGCCACGGCCTCTCGGCATACTGGACGGACGACCAATAAGAATAACACATCCAAACAAATATCACAACGTCAAGATAAGACAATAAATAGCAGCACGTTAAAACATCAACTCCAAGTCATCACACAAGTGCACGAACTAACACTGTAATTTTAGAACTTCATTAAAAAAAATAATCCACACAGTCACATCAATAGAGATGTTTGGATTTTACCAAATCAAACACGGTCAAAACCACACACGTATCGCAGGGATCAAACACTAACAACAAAAATAAAATGTTTTCGGGGTATTATTCAAATGATAAAATTTTAAAATTCTCAAGTTTGAAAAAAAAATTGGTGAAATGAAATTTTTGAAAACACTTATTATACCTCGGTCGTTTAATTAAAACCATGTATCTCATTATCAAAACTGTTTTGATTGAAGCTATTTGCAAAACAACACATTGAGGCTTCAATCTTTTCGCTAGACGATATCGTCAAAATGACCTTATCAATATATCATTATCTTTACTAGCGTTATACGGGGTAACAACATGTTACCACGCCATCCATCAACGATATATCAGAGATTAAATAACCATGGGGCACGGGTACAAGCGTAATAACAAATTTCTACCGGTCACTCAAAGTTTACGGCCGTAACAACATGCGATTACGGTCGTAACAACTCGAGCTTACGGCCGTAATGGAAAACATCTTACGGCCGTATCATCTAAATGCGGATGCAGAATTGTCCTGATAGCCCCCAACACACAAACACATAACATTTAAATTCCGAAAATTAGGGTCGTTTTGCAAAACAAGATTTTTCCAAAATTTTTGATTTCCACAAAAATACTCAAATCAGTAGTCTTTAAGGAAAAACGTTTTCAAAGCTACCCGTAGCGGGTATAATTACAACAATCCAAAATAGTCGATATTAAAACCACATGCCCAAATGGCAAACAGGGTCGCCAATTCAATCACATACATCTTATGGCATCAAGTTTAAACACACAGCAAAATCATTCATCGGAGTTTCTCACAAACTCTACCGTAAAACCCATCAAGGTTCACAACTTTCACACCATACCAACCACGTGGTGGTTCAAGGGCCAAACATCAATACATCCAGTTCTATACACGTACAACATATCCAAGTATCGAATACAACTTCATTACACAACACCGTGTAAATAAAATCATGCACCACAAATATCACACATAAATGAAATCATGAACACAGATATTATGCATAAAAGAGGAGACTTACGTCCACAGGTCGCACGGAGGTGACGGTCGCCCACGATACTAATCTCGTCCGACAACATAACCGACACGTTGTGACTACACACAACTCAACTTGTCACCTGACGACTCGAACGACAAGACAACACATTACTCGACAAATCACGACTTGACTCGACCCGACAGCCTAGGTTTCCGCAACCTAAGCTCCGATACCATAAATGTAACACCCCCAAAACCGTATGGGAATATTACACGCCGTAAACCCTTTCCGCAAGGATCTACCAGGCTAAACGTCCATAAACAACCAAATGCTCGCTCGGCCAGGGTCAAACAATATAATAATACAGACCGTTAAGGTCACTTACACGTAAACACACAGATCGATGAGGTCACACAACTCTATCAACAGGACTGACTAACAACATTACCCGCACAGGGGTCGAAATACAATACAGCGGAAGACTGAATCAACTCTAACAATACAACTAAATTATACCAACTCTCAACTCTTGATTAGTATCGCAGCTCGTCATCCCCTTGTGCTAATCCTGTGACTGCTCCCCTGAACCTGCATGTGCCTGGACGCAGAACAGACATCCACACCCCGAATACTTGGGGGTTAGTAAAACTCCACTGTTTTACTAGTGCAAGTATCAAACCATACGAAATGTAACAAGCAAATAGCAACTACGAATTTAATACGTAAATCAATTATCAAAATGTTCCCGATAAGTTTTAGAATTTCGAACTCAAGTAAGAGATATTTGAAAAGGAACACATCATCTCGGGGATTTTTAAAGCAGAAGTTCTTTTGGACCTCGAGTCCCAATTTACAAAACCTTTTCGTAAACATTAGGGCCTTAGCCCGATTCTCGTTTCAAAGTATACTAAATAATATATCATTATGAGTCCGAGATCCATATTTAAAATGTTACCCGAACAATCACTGCTACACGATCATTGTTCGTACACATCATGTACCGAACTCCGGAGGCCTCGACGGACCTTACCCGGACCACACACACTGTTCGTACACATCATGTACCGAACTCCGGAGGCCTCAACGGACCCTACCCGGCCACAACATCGTTCGTACACATCATGTACCGAACTCCAGAGGCCTCGTCAGACCCTACATGGATCACACACCTTGTCCGTACATGTCATGTACCGGACTCCAGAGGCCTCGTCAGACCCTACCTGGTTCACACACACATCGACACGACACAATTCATAATCATTAAATGTCAAGTCATTCCACATTATACCGAAATGTACAATCAAGTATGTAAACCAAAACAACACAAACATCAGGATCATCACAACGACTCTTAACCAACATAACACACATTCGGTACACAATACATTGAACAAACACGTGTACAACCATCTCATATGTACATCGCAATCCTGCACAAATGGCACAACGCCTAACACGTATATCAATATATCACTATTATCACAAAACCTTCAAATTTCGGAAAACACAACCAACTCAAACGGAACATATTTACGGAGGAAAGAAAAATCGTCATACATATCATACGTAATTACTATTCACAAGATACAAGTCGTATAATAAGATACTTGCCTTAATAACCGCTACCAAACGCTCCGAAGAACACGGTTCGACCGGGAAGCTCGGACCCCGAAGAAGACAATGAACGGAAGGGTTACGACTCGAGTTCTTCACAAGAATTCGACCCTAACAACATAAATTCAATAAATCATCGATCATACGAGGAAGAATAATCGTAGAACGCCCGAAAACCCCTCTATGACATTTTACCGGACACCTTCAAGGCGTCGGTCAAGAACTCGACCAAAATAACGAATCGATACGATCCAACCATGGGTTGACAAGGTAAATGATACAATACATCCAAATAATCATCAATCCATCACAATCCTAAGTTAAATCGGATTAAACGGACGAAATCGAACAAAATACCCAAAATCCCCAAAATTAGATTTCTAGAAAATCTGACCTGATTCGCTCGATCAAAGGATGTTATAGGATGGATGATTGATGATATGAACTCCAAAACTTCATGGATTTGTTGACCAACAACATCTCTCCATGATAGGAACAACCCCAGCCGCGGAAGAGAAGTAAAAGAAGGAGAAAAAATGGCGAAAAAGCATTCTTTGGGCCTTAAATAAGTGCACGGTGTGCATGACCCAGTGAGTGTGTGCGGCACGAGCCCAAAAATGGCTCCCAATGGTCGGCGGTGTGCACGGCCGGCGTGTGTGCCGCGGCACCGGTCTGGTCGGTTTGGCCGAAAAATGCCACAGAGTGTGCGCGGCCCTGCCGGCATGTGTCGCGGCCCTACGGCACGGCCGCTCGGCCGGAAGGCTGCCGAGCACTACGGAAGTGACTCGGCAGAAGCTGCCGAGCACTACCGGCCGTGACTCGGCGATCTGCGGCACAGGCCCGGTTGCCGGCCATGTCGGCGGGGCCAACTCCGACGGCGACGACCCGAAACCCGAACACAGCGAATCGATGATACGATTACGACGTACTCGCAAAGACGAATCTAAGAGCTAAGAGAACACACAATTCCGACCACCCGAAGGCTCGGAATCCGACAACGGAAGTAATTACCCAAAACTTTGGGAAATTACGAAAATGGCCCAAAACGTCCGAAAATCATGTACGCGATCGAAACACCAAACCAAAGCTTGCAACAAGAATAATAACATTAAATGAACTTACGAGAAACTCGAAACAACAGTTTCGGACGAGATTCGCAAGAATCGAACTCAAGTGCGGAAAAGCGTCTAAAAAGCTCGGAACTCAGCAAAACGATACCGAAACGAACTCGGATGACAAAAAGTGCAGAATTAATCATTCTCGAAATGACGAAACGGTCATGAGCGAGTCGTCAAAACGGACTTACGCCGAAAAAAGAAAATTATCGGAAATCGAAATTACGGGTATTACAGAGGGTTAGGCGATTTGGGGCGTTTGGAAGCTTAGAGTTGTAATATCCGTGTTTTCTATTTTCGGTAATTTCTATCTTTGGTGTATGTTCGTTTCAGACAACTCGCTTAGCACTGTTTTGGAATTCTGAATCTATTTTGTTCTTGGAGTTTTAAAATGCAGTCGAGTTTCGAGGATGTTTTTGCATAATTTCATTTTGAATTATATCTTGCCGCATGTGCGTTCGATTCTCGTAAAACTTGTTCCTTTTCGTTGTTTCTCGATTCGTATAAGTTTGTATGGTTGAGTTGGTCGTGTTGGAACTTTCGGTTTGTTAATCCGACGTTGTATCGCGATTTTTCGGGCATTTGGGCCGTTTTTGTAATTTTCATAAGTTTGGGGAATTTTGCTTTATTTGCTTCGTTTCAAACTCTCTAGTGATCGAGATTATATTCTCTTTCAACGCTCAACTTTGTCATCTTGATTATTACGTGTTTATGATTCTGGATTCTGGTCTTGCTTCGTTTTTCGGCACTTTTGCTTGTTGTTAGCGTGATGTCTTGTGCGTAAGCTGCACTGAGTAGCGCCACGCTACTCGGAATTTACTGCGTGCGCTATCATTGTGTGGTTAGCGACGCTAACTTGGGGTTCGTAGCGTGCGCTAACGATTTCGTGATGCAGGGCAGTGGGTTCGTACTTGATCGGGACCAGGCAGCATACGCTAATCAGCGTTAACGCACGCTAATCCCTAGTACTAGCGCACGCTAACCATGTTAGCTTGCGTACGCTAACGGGAGGTCAGAAGGCAGACTGTTCTGCCATGCCCCGCTAGCGCACGCTAATACTTGTGCGTAGCGTGCGCTAAGTCTGTTAAATATAAATAGGGCAATGATCAACTTCGTCATTTTTCCTTCATTTCCTATCCTTCTCGGCTTTGAGCGATTCCAGGCGGGGGTTAGGGCCGATTCCAACTGTAGATCATCATTCACTACCACCGTGCATTCCTTGCGGGAATTCTTCAAGTTCCCAATCACTTTCCACCATCCGAATCAAGGTAAATATTCCCAAAACCCTTGTTTTGAGATTTTGGGGGAATTTTGGGGATTTCTTGGGATTTGACTCTTTTAGTCCGAATTATTACTGGGTTATCGCTAGACTTCGATCGTATACTTGTAACCCTTCATTTTATTGATGATTTGTGGTTTTAAACTCCAAGTTCTCCATTGTTCGTCACTTATAGTCGACGATACCCAAGTTTTGTTCGGCTAAGGATTTCAGCGGGTAGAACTAGGATGTATTCCATCATTTGCGTAGTTTTAAGATTGTTGTCCATCGTTATTGTGTTAGGATCGGATTTGTGAAGGTTGTTCGGGCCAAAACCTTTCCGTTCGCCGTTTTCCTTCACGTAGTATTAACCAGGCAAGTACATGTATTACATGCCGTTTTAATTACATGTTTTAATGAGGAACAATTTGCTAAACTTCGTATTCAACGTGAAATAGCAATAGCCGGACTTCCGATGAGGGTTTTGAAATGGACACCAGATTTCGATTTTAAAAATGAACCACCGGTTGTTCCGGTTTGGCTTAAAGCATTTGCTCTCCCTATTCAATGGTTTGATGTTCGGAGTTTAAAAACAATTGCCAGTGTTTTTGGTGAATTTGTCATGGCTGACGAAGCTACTCTTTCAAAATCTCGCCTAAACTATGCTCGCTTTTGTGTTGAAATTAATCTGGAAACTCCCCCGGTTGAGAAATTCGAAATATCTTGTAATGGGAAATCTGTTGCTATAAATGTCCAATTTGAACGGCTACCAAATACTGTCATTTTTGTAATCATATTGGCCACGCGGAAATGGACTGTTATATTAAGAACCATAAACTCAGGCCGAACTTTGCTGAAAAAAAATAAACGCCTTGCTGAAAAGCTTTCTCACGTCAATCAGGCTGCCAAAAATAACAAAAAGACTGAAAAAACCCCACTGTTGATTGAACAGGAAGAACAAATGTTGCAACATAAAGAGAATGATAATATTGATCTTGACTTGCACACAACTACTTTATCTCGTGGTGTGCAGGAAGAGGTCTTTCCGGTTAAGGATGCTCTTTCTAATAACCCATTTCATGTTCTGAATCATGTTGAGAATGATGAAATTATTGTGCTAGATTCGGTTGAACCTACTGATGAACATGGTTTGCAGGACGTTTCTTTGACTCCTCCCAGGTGACAAGCCCGGACATGCCCGGGAGAGACTTACTCTCCCCCGAACTTGCTGCAGCCCCGGGCAGAGGACTCCCCCCTAAACATGTCGGTAATCCCCTCCCCAAGACGGAAGGAGTGCCCAAGGATATTTCTGAGTGTGCTCACAAGAAACCTAACGAAGTAGAGAATAGTGACTTTTCTCGGGACACTTACTCTGCTTCATCTGATTCTTGTGGCAACGCTGAGTCTGACTTGGGCAACCCCGACGTTGACCCGGATATTGACTCTGATCGTGTTGCAGGGCAAGTAGTGCTGGCTCTACCCCAGAAACCCCGCCGGAGTGAAAGGGATGAACAACGGTTACGTGATATTGAATATGGGAGACAGTTGGAAAGGGAGGCCCAGGGCCTCGTTGGTCCTCCCAAAGACCACGACCCGAATGATGTCAACAACACGGAGCGCAGGAGGAGAAGCGCTAGAATCCAAAAACCCCCTACTGTTTCTAATGATTAACACCCTCATTTGGAATGTTAGGGGGATGGGTAAGAAAGATGCTAAACGGAATGTTAAAAACCTGAGTAGAGACCACCACGTGAATATTTTGGCTCTAATTGAGCCTAAAATTTCACTTGATGCTGCCTACTTTTGTAAATATCTCTGTTTCGATAAAGTGGTTGCTAATCAAAGTAACCACATTTGGGTGTTCTTTGATCACAATTTTTCTTTTCAAATCTTGAAAAACACTGCTCACTTGCTCCACATGGAAGTCAGTTCAAATGCTTCTCCTGTCCCTATTATTTAACCATTGTATATGGGAAAAATACTAGGGTCGAAAGGAGGGCTCTTTGGGATGACCTTCTTACTGTTAGCAATAATCAGGGGCCGTGGATTGTGGGAGGCGATTTTAATATCATTTTACACTCCCATGAAAAAAAAGGTGGTGCGTCTCCTACCCCTTCGGAGATGGAAGACTTCCATGATGCTCTTTTTGACTGTAATCTTATTGACTTTGGTTTCATTGGTTCGCCGTTTACGTGGTATAGCAATTTTATTTGGCAAAGGCTCGATAGAGTTTTACACTCTCCGGCTTGGTTTGATACCTTCCCGGATTCGAGTGTAAAACACCTATCCTGCCTTCACTCGGACCATTCGGCGATTTTATGTAGTTTTGGTAACAACAAGTTCAAACCTAAACCCTCGTTTCGTTTTCAAAATATGTGGATCAAGCATAAAGATTTTCTGGGGATTGTTAGAGATTCATGGCAGATCCCGGTTCATTCGTTGGGTATGCCCAAACTTTTGAACAAACTTTCGAGAGTTAAACTTTCTTTAAAAGATTGGAATAAAACACATTTTGGCGATATTTTCACTAAAGTTGCTGAAGCTAGGGAGCTAGTGTCGGATGCTGAGATCAAGTTTGATAATAACCTTCCGACAACAACCTTATTTTTTTAAAAAATACCAGAGCCAATCTCAATCTTACGATGGCTATGGAAGAGGACTTTTGGAAACAAAAAACCAATCTTAAATGGTGCCTCGAAGGGGAACGGAACACCAAATTTTTTCATGACTTTATCAAATCCAAAAGGAGCAAAGGCAAAATCTTTCAAATTATGGATGGCATCCAAATCACGGATCCCGTCGATATCCAAAATTCTGGAGTTAATTACTTCTCTACTTTTTCTAAATGTTCTGATTTTACTCCGGCTGATATTAAGCCTGACATTATCCCCTGTCTCATTAATACTGTTGATAACCACAATTTGTGTGCCATGCCGGATGTGGATGAAATTAAACAAGCTGTTTTTAGTATTGATCCAGGCAGTGTGGCCGGCCCGGATGGTTTTAATGCCTTATTTTTTCATAAGTGCTGGGACTTTATTGCTACTGATGTATGTGAGGCAGTGTGGGATTTTTTCTCCGGAAACCCCATGCCCAAATCATTTTCGTGTACTACGATTTCTCTTATCCCCAAATGCTCTCCCCCCCTTGCTTGGAAGGATTTTAGGCCGATAAGCCTTTGTAATACCACTTATAAAATCATTGCGAAAATCCTCGATGCAGTTGGGCCGCCTTCTTCCGAAAATTCTCATTATTGATCAAGCTTCATTAAAGGCCGCCTCATTACTGATAATATTTTAACGGCCCAAGAAGTTTGTCATGACATATCTACAGCTGATTCAAACGTTTTGATTAAATTAGATATGGAAAAAGCCTACGATAGGCTTAACTGGGCTTTTCTATTAAAAATTTTAAAAGCCTTCGGCTTCTCGGATGCTTGGGCTGCCATGATTTATCGTTGCATTTCAAATTGTTGGTTTTCGATTCTCATTAATGGGAGTCCTGTGGGCTTTTTTAAATCCGACAGGGGCATCAGACAAGGTGACCCCCTGTCGCCTCTTCTCTTTGTGATTGCGTCCGACTATTTATCTAGACTATTGGATAAAACTTTTCTTGCCCACCCCGATATGTTTTTCAAAATCAGGAAGAAGGTTCGGATTTCACACCTTGCTTATGCAGATGATGTGTTAATCTTTACCAATGCTTCCTACAATAATCTCCTCATTCTCAAAAATTGCCTAGATCACTACACCGCGAGCTCGTGCCAAAAATTAATAACTCTAAAAGTTCTTTTATTTTTGCCAAGCCGAACAATTTGTTGGTTCGTATGGTGAAACAAACGACTGGATTTTCTCAAACGAGTCTCCCAATTAATTATTTGGGAGCCCCATTGTGGAAAGGGAATCAAACTTTTGACATGTATGGTGAGCTTATTGCTAAAACCAGCGCCAAATTCCAGTCGTGGAATCACCTATTACTTACCTCGGGTAGCAGACTAGAACTTATTAAAACTACCCTGAGCTCTATTCCTTTCTATTGTCTCCAAGTCCTTAAACCCCCTAAAAATGTCATTATCTTCTTCGAACGCCTTTTTAACAAATTTCTTTGGGGTTCCAACGACAATAGAAAGAGACTTCATTAGGCGACATGGCTTAGGCTCTGTTACCCTAAGGAAGAAGGTGGTCTTGGTTGTAGGAGTCTGGGGACATCATTAAAGCGGCTCAAATTAAACTTTGGTGGAGGTTTCGTACCTCATCTAATATTTGGACCCAATTCATGAAGGCTAAGTATTGTAAACGTCTCCACCCCATGGTGGTTAAATCCAACCCCAATGACTCTCCTACATGGAAAAATCTTTGTGACATTCGTTCCTTAGCTGATAAATGGATTTTTTGGTATATTGGTGATGGCGAGATCTCGTTTTGGCACGACAATTGGTGTGACTTTAGCCCGCTGTCCCAATGGGCTTCTAACCCCCGGCTAAACACCACCATTAACCATTATTGGACTTCACACGGGTGGGATCGATCCAAACTTCTCTCCGTCATTCCCTCGGATCTTGGGGATTATGTTATGACCTTTCCCACTCATGTAGAGTCGGGCCTTATCGCTAATAAGGCCGTCTGGAAACTTACCTCCCACGGCGGTTTTTCCTTTAAAAGTGCGTGGGAGGCTATCCGCCAACGTCATGATACTCATCTTATTTTAAAACATTGTTGGAATCAAATTATTACCCCTACTATGTCGTTTTTCATGGTTAGACTTTTGAAAAAATGGATTCCCACTCCGGACGGCCTTAGAACGAGGGGCATTATTGCTGATAATTCTTGTTTTTGTTGTGATAGCACCGAGGACCTGCCCCATCTTTTTCTTAATGGCCCGATCGCATCTTCGGTTTGGGCCAACTTTTGTACCTTATGGGGCATCCCTCTTTTACAAACCAGATCTATTTCTTTAGTTATGTCCCATTGGTTTAATAAAGCCTCTGGTGCTATCCACATTTTACGCATCATTCCTATACTCATTCTGTGGTTTATTTGGTGCTCTAGGAACGACATGCGGGTCAAGAAGATTCCGTTCACGGCTCAGCGTGTGTGCGATCGAATTTGGGACTTTCTGTTCATGATTAAAGGCCATAAATGCATTCCGCCGCAGGCCTGGCTAGGCGCCCCAGCTCTTTCAGATATTTTGGGTCTTCATTTCTGCCCCTGCAATTTTATTAATAATTTTGCATGTAATTGTAAAAATAAAAAAAGAAAAAAATCTACATAGTGAGATGGGTCAGGCCGACTCCTGGGACAACCAAAATCAACACAGACGGGGCCTCAAAAGGCAACCCCGGGGAGTCGGCTGTGGGGGGGATTGCTAGGAATTTTTTGGGCGAACCTATCTTTGCTTTTCACGAATTTATCGGCAACCATTCTAATAATTTTGCCGAACTTTTTGCTATTTGGAGAGCGCTGGACCTTTGCCACGACAGAAACATTCGTAAGGTTTGGGTTGAGATGGACTCGGCCATTGCCCTTTCTCTAGTCAACTCGCCTAACAAGGGTAATTGGCAAGTGCTAAACATCTGTCACAAAATTGCATCATTCAGGCGTGTCATGGATATCTCATTCTCTCACATTTATCGGGAAGGGAACACCATTGCGGACCACCTCGCTAATGAAGGTTATAAGTTCAGAAATTTTCTGCTTTATAGCCCGTCTGATCTGTCCGGGAAGATTAATGGCTTGATTAGGCTCGATAAAAATAGTTTTCCATATGTTAGGTTTAAATAATCTCCTCGGAGGTTATTGTCGTTAATTGGGGCGTGTAGAGGGGCTCGTCCTCCCTCAATCTCTTTGGGCGTGTAGTGGGCCTCGTTCCCCCACATTTCTGGTCCAGTTTATAAATTTCGGTTTTTCTTTTAAAAAAAAAAAAAAAAAAAATGTATTACATTCCGTTATGTGCATATGATTTTGATGCGAATGATGTAAATGGTGTTATTGAACGAATGTGATTGTTTCTCTTCCACCTGGGGATGGCGTGTGGCCTCTGGGGGCCGATACTAATGGGTACGGCCATGGAAATGGACAGCTGAGCGTGTGTTGATGTTCTTCCACCTGGGGACGGTTCGACGGGACCTCTGGGGGCCGATACTAATGGGTACGGCTGCGGAAGTGGTTTCTCACCTGGGGACGGTCCGACGGGACCTCTGGGGACCGATACTAATGGGTACGGTCGCGAGTTACCAAGCGTGGATAATAGTGATGTGGAAAACTTGTTAATATACTGTTTTGGTGTTAATGTGATATTCCGGAATATTGATTTTCAAAATGATTTTTCCTAACGATTTATTTGCGTTGAATCGTGTATGTATATAATGTTGTGTAATTATGTACTTGCACTAGCTATTCGAATGCTAACCCCTTAAATGGGGGAAATGCGTCTTATGCATTTTAGGTACTGGTCGAGCTGAGGAGCTGGCACGGGATGCGCATGCGAAGGATGGGTTGGCATGATGATGTGGCTCGAGTCTGCATTTTTCTGTTTTGTCATTGCATCTGTTGAGTACTGGGGATAGATTGTTTATTTTTAAACATGGTTTAAGTCCCCTGCGTGGGCAATAATTTGGTATTTAACTTATGTCTCATGTACTCCGTTAAAATGTTTTGGCCGAGGCCACGGCCTTATTTACTTTTTGGGTGCATCTTTTGGGTTATCATTGTGGTTCATGTGTCACGAATTAGCCTGGTAGACCTCACGGGGGTTCTACGGCGTGTAATGTCCCATTTGTGAATTGGGATGTTACAATTATGGTATCGGGGCTTAGGTTTTGAATACCTAGGCTGTCGGTGAAATTTGGGTCTGTCAGTTGCGTCATTAGAGTCAGTCGTTGAGCCTAATATCATCATGCTACTGTCTTTTCGTGCGACCCGTGGCTGTAAGTCTCCTCGAACTCTTATATTTCTGTAATCCGTTTTCTTGCACTGTTCGGAATCGTGACTTGTGTTACCAACTTTGTGAATTGTGAATCTTTCTGATCTTGTTCTTTTCTTATTTTCCTTCAGTATGTTGAGAGGTCGTGGTAGACCGGCTAGGGGACGCGGCCGAGGCCGTGGTCGTGGTGCTGATAATGAGGAGGGCTCACTTTCCCAGTCCTCTGCGGACTCAGCCTCTCACTCAGTGCCGTCGGGTAATAATGCCGACACTGGCTCTTGCCGTACTTGCGATTGGTAGCCCAACTTACTCGAGATAGCTCGGGGTGGACGCGAGAATCCGCCCCGACACCGGAGGAGGAGGCTAGTAAGTGGCTTCGACGGTGACTAAGATGCATCCTCCTCGTTTCTCGGATCTTGACTCCCTCGGTTAGGAGAATTGGCTCTTTCGATTGTCCAGACCTTTGATGCCGTAGCTTGTCCCGAAGACAGAGGGTACATATTGCCCAGTACCTCCTGGATAAGGAAGCTGCGGAATGGTGGGAGGCCGTTGCGCCGAGAGACCGTCGGGCCACTTGGGATGAGTTCGGGGCTGCTATGGAAGCGAATATTGTCCGCCGCCGATCAAGGAGCGCGAGTGTGGAGTTCTTCACCGCTACACCTCAGGATGTGCCTATTTCTCAGGCCATCATTTCTTACAATCAGCAGTTGGGTTTCGTGAGAGATCAAGTGAGAACGGAGGCTGATAAAATCCGTTACTTCAATATGCGCATGAAGCCGCATATTAGACAGAGTATGGCGCCGCTCATGTGTGCCACTTTGAAGGAATACCAGGATCGCGCTCTGGCGATCGAGATGGCTGTCCCGGAATCAGAGTCGGTTTCGGAAGCTAAGAAGCAGAAGACTACTGGTGGGTTCTCGGCCGGAAAAGGTGGTCAGTTTTCGAGGTCTCGTTCTGCTCCTACACCTGGGAAGAGGCCGTTTCATCAGGCCGGTGGATCTCAGGGTAACCGTTCAGTCCAGTCTGTTGCACCTAGCGGGAGAGTTTGTTTTAACTACAGTCAGCCCGAGCACGTTGTGAAGGATTGCCCACTTCCATTAGTTGCTTGCTTTACTTGCGGACAGACCGGGCATCGAGTAGCTCATTGTGAGAGGGCCACCAGGGCCGCTAGATTTACGACTACCACTGCCGATCAGAGGGATCACAGCTCACCAGCTACTCATGTTCCGCAGGGTTCGAGTCGTGGTAGAGGTCGGAGTCAGTCGGATCGCCGCGCAGCGTCGAGTTCGGGCTCAGTCCATCCCCGATTATATCAGATGAGGCGCACGGAGGAGGCAGACATTCCGGTGGCGACAGGTACCACTCAGATCCTTTCTCATCCAGTTTCAGTGCTTTTTGATTCGGGTGCGACCCATTCCTTTATAGCTTCGGATTGTGTGAGTCGTATTGGTTTTGACTGCTTGTTTGAGTGTGAGCCGTTTGTAGTGGGTACGCCCGGTATGGGATCGTATGGTTGGGGACCGGGAAGTTAGGGATTGCCCAGTGAGGATCGGGAGCCGGGATTGGCCCTCGAATCTCATTGTTATAGACCTTAAGGGTGAGGATTTGATCCTCGGGGACGATTGGTTGGATCGTCATGGTGCTATCATGAACTATCGGACTCGTACCATCACTATAGTTGCCGAGGACGGCACCGAGCATACTCTCGTCGGCTGTAAGCCGGGTAGATCGGGGTGTGTGATTAGCGCCTTGAAGGCGATGAAACTTTTGAACCAAGGTTGTGTCGGCTATTGGTGTTTCGCTCTGCAGGCGGAAGATAGTGGGGTTGACATATCGTCGATTCCAGCTGTTAGCGAGTATCCCGATGTATTTCCGGTTGACTTGCCGGGATTACCACCACATCGAGAGGTGGAGTTTCCTATTGACCTTGAGCCGAATGCGGCCCCTATTTCTCGAGCACCGTACCGTATGGCACCGTCGGAGATGCTAGAGTTGAAGAATCAGTTGGGAGAGTTGTTAGATAAAGGGTATATTCGACCGAGCGCATCGCCTTGGGGTGCGCCTGTACTTTTTGTCAAGAAGAAGGATGGATCGCTTCGTTTATGCATCGACTATCGAGAATTAAACAAGCTAACCGTCAAAAATAAATACCCTTTGCCCAGGATTGACGATTTGTTTGATCAGCTTCAGGGGGCGACAGTCTTTTCGAAGATTGATTGCGATCGGGCTACTACCAGTTGAGGATTCGGGACGTCGATATTCCGAAAGCTGCCTTTCGGACGAGATATGGCCATTACGAGTTTGTGGTTATGCCTTTCGGGCTAACCAATGCCCAAAGATGTTCATGCAGTTGATGAACAAAGTTTTTATTGAGTATCTGGACAAATTCGTAGTCGTTTTTATCGACGATATTCTTATCTATTCACGGAGTCGGGAGGAGCACGCCTTACATCTCTGGATTGTATTAGACACTTTGAGGGTGGAGCAGTTGTACGCGAAGTTCTCTAAGTGTGAGTTTTGGCTCGAGGAAGTGACGTTCCTCGGGCATGTGATTTCAGCAGAGGGAGTTCGGGTAGATCCGCAGAAGATAGAGGCAGTGATGGCTTGGGAGCCGCCTAAGAATGTGAAGGAGGTGAGGAGTTTTCTGGGTCTTGCCGGCTATTACCGTAGATTCGTTGAGGGATTTTCTAAGATCGCTAGACCACTCACTCAGTTGCTCCAGAAAACTCAGAAGTTCGAGTGGACTGCAGACAGGCAGGACAGTTTTGACGAGTTAAAGAGACGTTTGACTACCGCACCCGTGTTAGCGTTGCCTCAGGGGAACGAGGATTTCGTAGTGTACAGTGATGCTTCGGGCCTTGGTTTAGGATGTGTTTTGATGTAGAGAGACAGAGTGATTGCGTATGCGTCCCGCCAGTTGAAACCTTATGAGGTGAATTACCCCACGCACGATTTGGAGTTAGCTGCGGTCGTTTTCGCCTTAAAGATCTGGAGGCATTATCTCTATGGGTCGTCGTGTAAGATTTTTACAGATCACAAGAGTTTGAAGTATATCTTCAGTCAGAAAGAGTTAAATATGAGACAGCGTAGGTGGTTGGAGCTAATTAAAGATTACGACCTCGAGATACTTTACCATCCGGGTAAGGCTAACGTAGTGGCTGATGCGTTGAGTCGTAAGCCGATAGCGTTACAGATGTTAGAGGTACTTACACCACTGTTGGCCACTTAAGTATACTGGATACAGTTTGGAAAATCGTTTAAACAACAAACTGTATGGAATCTAAATCTGAGTGCGTAGCGGAAGTCTTGGATACAGTTAGTTGCCGTGGATACAGCAACAGAGTATTAGGTGTATACTTAATATATCACAGTAATTTCAAACAAGAAAAGTGAAGGTAAATGACACAGTAATTTAAGTGGTTCGAGGTAAACCCCTCTACGTCCACTGGTCCTCCACACAGGAGTAAAAAGTTTATTATATAATTACTGCGTACACAACTACGTAATTATAAACAAACCTATCCTTGTATCGTTCACACAGATTGATACAAAGAATATCACTTTCAACCGTTCACACAGATTGGTTAAAGCTTCCTTCTTGACTAGCTTCTTCACACACAGTTCCAAAGCTTCGTCCTTATTCGTCCCACACAGTCGAATAACTTGTTGAGTTCACACGAGCTCGGTTTTTACAGAGGTAAAAGGTTAGGTAACCGGGTAAGAACAGTGACTTTGAATATCAAGATCGATGATAATTTGTTCTTGATGTTTGAGCACTGTATATCTCTTTCGTTTTAACTTGCGATATGCTTTGGAGATATGTTTGCTCAGATGATAACTTGATAGCTTTGAGAGTTACTTTGATTCGTAATTGGTTGGTCTGGTTTTTGTTTGGTAACTGATCTTCAATGTCTTCAAGGATATATATAGCCTCTGAAGAAAGTATCCGTTGAGATGTCCGTTTGAATAAGATTTCCTTCAACGGGAATATGACATGATCCGGATTTCGCGGGATTCTGAAGATCTGAAGACTAACAGTATTTAAATACTTTATCCTTGAGTATTTAAATACTTCTTTGTTCAACGGGACTTGACTTGTGTTCTTCTTTGTCCTTTTGTGAACTGTATGGAAGGTGACTGTATTTAGGGCATCGAGAAATTTTTCCATACTTGATCTATTACAAGTCTTCTTGCTGTACTGATGAGCTTCACTTATGCTGATTCGAGGCTGGTCTTCGATACATGATAAATCCTTGAATCCTCGATACAGTTTCCTTTACTGTATTTGGCATATATGTCAAAACCTTCTCAATAACAAATAACAATCGATACAGGGATCGGGTATCCCGGCTGAATCGATACAGGGTGTTTGTTTTTCCTAACAATTTCCCCCTTTTTGACAATTTGCCAAGACTTAACTTAAACTCTTCGAGTCTTCTTGATGATGCCAAAACGTTTTTCATGAAGCATTCTTCTTCGATGACTTACGCGATTTCTTGGTCTCTTGTCAATAGGTCGACTTAGTGACTTAGTCTACAATAATGAAGCGCTTTCGCGAGCATGTTAAATCTGATTTGAGATTTATTACAACTTAAGCCTATGATTGGCGCGCAGGCACAATTTTACAATGTATTCTAAGTTTACAACTGAAACTATGAACTGTTCGTAGACTAGTTCGTACAGCTTAATTTTTCAATCAAGTTTATCTAACTTGAGATTCCTATCAAACAATTTTAAATAATCATACATTAACACAGTAGATTACGAGTTGTAATCTTTCAAGACAAACAAACTGTTTTATTGATATTCAAAAAGATTGAGTACAAAGTTTGTGTTGAATAGAAATTACAAAAACAAAACTAATATACATAAATTTCAGCTTTTTATCTTTGATCCGCATGCCTCCATGGTCTTTTTCTGGCTCATACTCGGTGCCGCGCCACCGCTTTGAAGTGAATCATTGCCTCGTTCTGGTAAATTGCTCTTCCTTCATATGAGCGATCAAAGGCAAGTATCCAATCCTCTGGATGGGTGACCCGATCTCCTCTTCTATGTTTTGATTTCATTTCAATTTGGAGAGGAGTTTACCTTCTTCGAGCATTTTTGAAAACTTGTCCGCCTTCGCCAATGTTTTATAATTTTTGAAGATGGCGGATTCCACGATGAGTCGACAAAATATCTCATCGATTCATTCTTCCTCCGAGTTCTTCACTTCTTCGGCGGTTGGGTTGCGGTTGGTTGTGACGTATTTCCAAGGTCTTTGAACAAGATTTTGCCAAGGGACATTTGGGTCATGGAATTCAGTGGAGCACGAAATTCTAAAGCTTTGGGGTTGAGGTGCTAGCTTGTTCAATTCGGCGGAAATCTTGCTCGAGCGACCTCAAATTCCCTTTCTGTTGCGGTCGTATTCTCCTTGCGGCTTCTCGTGCTTCTTCCCCCTTTTTGGCTTCATCAAGACTTTGCAGGATTTCAAGAGCGGCGTCTGTTTGGTCTCGATCTTGTTTATTCTTTCAACGAGGAGGAAAGAGTCTGCGACATCTCTTGAATGGATTTGTCATGCGCACGCAGTGAGTATTCTCTATCATTGCCAGCAGTGTCTTGGCTTGACAATTACTGGTCTTTGAAGCTTCCTCCTTCAGATTGCGCTTGTTTATCCTCCATAATCTTCAAGGCTTGCTTGAACACTTCGGCAAGATGATGAATGCGTCGACAACTCGAGATACTTCGTGTTGAAGAGTTGTCATTTCTTCAAGCTAGAGGTGTGCATCGATTCGATGCCTTTTCTACGGAAGAGAGGCGTTAATCGCATCTTGGATAAATACGATCAAGGCCAAGAGCTCGCAGCGCTCTTTGCGTGCGGCGAGAGATAGGAGAGTCAGTGGCGAAGTCTTGATGCGATTCAACCTTCTTACGTTCACGGATGGACGTGAAGTAAGTTGGACATCCTCGGAGTTCGTTACCGTCCTCGGATTCCGGGGTTGCGAGGCGGGAGAAGCTTCTTGTGGAATGGCGGCAGTTGGTTCGAAGCGTCTGTGGCGAAGGTTACTGCGGCGGATGCGGATGCGGGAGGGACCGAATCCTCTGTTGGCTTGCAGGAATGGCTTCTTGATCGCAATGTGCTCGGGTGCCTGTTCCAAAATTTCTTGATTTTCCTCGGAGGAGGGGTGATTCCTCTGATGCAGAATGTTCTCATTTGTGGCGAAGGTGGATTGGCTTGGGTAGAAGGTCCTTCGTCTTTTCCAGGTGGAGAGAAGGCTTGGGCTTCACCTCTTCACGGCTCAATCTCGGACACCTTGAAGAGCATCGTCGTCATCGTGCGAGTCGGCATCGTCGTCGACTTTTGGATTTATGGGAGAGTCCTCGACTTCTTCTTTCCTTTTCTTAAGCGTCGGATTTGTGCGGCGGTGGCTTTCAATGAGATCTTTGCAAGAGGCGTTGTCCCATCGTAGCGGGGCCTCAATTTCGATTGAGTCTGTTACTTCGGAGACGAACCGCTCTTCGTGGCTCCATTCGCTCCGGTTATGCAGTGTGTGTAAATGCAGCTAGCCTAAAGCTTTTCCATTGCAGAAATCTTTAAATGCTGTTCAATTTGTCTTGAAAGAAGTGTTTGATTTATAATTGAGTCCGGGAGGGACTTGAATCACGTGCAGACGCTGTTTTGAGGATTAGAGTGCAGTATGGGATCTGTACGGAAGATGGACTCCTAGCAGGGCATGGTGCCACGAAGGAAATTGGATCTGCATGGGTGTGGAATCCCGTAGAGGAGAAGTAGCTTTTGGCTCCGAATGGGCAGCCGACGTGCTAACGTCTTGAAGGTTGGCAGATGTCTCTATATCCGTCGTAGCCGCCAAAGGCTCGGGATCTACTGTCGATGCAGTAGGAGACACCTCTTCCGCAGGGGTTGGGCCCTGGGGTGCTATATCAGTGGGTTGCGCCACGGGCGAGACATCCTCGGAGTGTTTGGCTTTGATTTTTGAGAGCCTCCGGAGTCTCTTCTTCGACTTCTCATCAGCAGAGTGCTTCTTGCTGTGAGAACGCTTGCGCTTTTTCTTTGAAGATTCCAATTCAGGGACCTTCATGGTTTCGTCTCTGGGGTTGTCAGAAATAGGCATGTGCCTGGTTCTCGGTTGATTGGTATGCATTGTGCTTTGGTTATAGGCAGAGGGTTTGACGCCTCCTAAATATATCTGTGAGCTGTTTTTCTTGGCATCGGCGGATTGCTGGACTCCGCACCTCGTCAGAATGTAGTTTAGCATTAAACCAAATGATTTCTTTTGGGTGGCCGGTTTGCACACCTCTTCTTGAAGACGTTTCAAAATAATTTGGCACCAATTGACCTTTTCACAGGTCAAGATAGCTACCATCATTCTGAACCTAAGATTCGTGCACATTTCGAACGCACCGGTTCGATTTTCAATGATTCTGGAACAGAAATCGTGGAGATAAACGAAATGAAGAAGAAAATTTTTCTTGTGGCACGTGGTTGTCACCATATCAACCACTTTGGACCCGGTAAAAAGTCCATAAAACTTGGTAATCAGTTCTTGAGACCCAAACGTCTCAAGCTGGTCCATGGTCAGGCCGTCGGCGGGCAGCCTGTAGAATTTCTGAAGTAAATCACGATTGATGCAGACTTGCACTCCTTGGGTATTGCGGTGATGTCGGCAACATGTCCTCCACAGGCTAGTGAGAGAAAGCGACGGCGGCGTTGAGGTAGAATTCCTCAACTAGATGAGCGTCGTATTTGTCGGCGATTTTGCTTCCGGCGATAAAGTCCTTGTTGTTCAAGGCGAGTAATGATATACTCCATCGGTTCGGTGTCGTTGATTTCCGAGATTATACGCTCGATGATGAGTTTCGAAAGATCCGCCATCAATGATCTTGGAAGTTTTCTTGAGAACGGGGATGAAGATTGAGTAGCCATGGATGTTTTCTTAAAGCGAAGGTAGAAGAAAAGCAGTAGAAATTCAGATGAATATGCGAGAAAATATGTAGTTTGTGTGCTTGAGATCTCTTGTAATTGCGAGAAGCGTAAAGAGTCTCTAATGGCGAATCTGATCCTTTTATACTTAGGCGGCGAAATAGGGTTTGCAGTACGAATGGTCGATTTTAAGGGATGGGAACCGGTTTTGAAATCGGCGGTCGGGATGGATTTAGTGTAATTGGTACGCTAATCCATTAAAAGGTTTTAAAATACAGGTCCCACTTGACATAGGTTGATTACCTAAATGCCTAAAACGGCGGTTTAAAAATAATAAACAATTTAAAAACATCGCGGCTTTTGAGATTCATTGTCCAGATGTCGTGTAAGGCATTTAATGAATATGACGTTTGACGTAAAGCAGGCACGTGGACAAAAATTATTTTAAAAAGGAAATAATATTATATTATATCTTGAATCGAAATCCCATAGTATGTCTTGTTCTCCGCGTCGTCTGACGTTCCCCCTTAAAAAGGTACTAATAGGTTTTAAATTCCATACAACAATATTTGGATTAATCTTTGTATTCATGGGTCCTACATATTCCCCCTTAATTATTGCACACATCGGTGTAGGATTCATATGCCTTCGTTCGCTCTGATCTTGTATTGATGATTACGAGTGTACATATAATTAATGTTGAATCTTTGTATTCACGGGTCTTACAGCTTTCACCCTCAATTGTTGAGTAAAAGCGGTAAATTTACTTACAGGAGTCATTGCAGTATTCCCAATTCTGTTCTTAGCATGTTGAATCTTGGTGTCGAGAGGCTTGGTGAAAATGTCGGCCAATTTGGATATGTCTGTATGAACCTTTTCCAGGCGAACATCCTTGTTCTCGACATGATTTCTGATAAAATGATGCTTCATGTTGATATGTTTTGTGCGCGAGTGCAAAACAGGATTGTGCGTGATTGCAATTGCACTCGTGCTATCACACATGATTGGAGTCTCTCTAGCATCGATTCCATAATCGGCGATTGTTCTTTGCATCGAAGGATCTGCATACGACTACCGGCTGACATAGTATTACGATTCGGTAGTGGAAAGAGAATTAGCCAATTGCTTCTTCTTGAACCAAGATACGAGTCTAGGTCAGAAAGTGACAAGTTCCACTTGTACTCTTCCTATCTAGCTTGCGACCTCCGAGATCCGAGTCATGTATCAACTAAATCGAATCCGCCTTCCTTAGGATACCACGATCCTGCATCGACTGTTCCTTTAACGTATTTCGTGATTCGTTTAGGCGTATTGAAGTGTGATTCCTTAGGTGCAACTTGGTATCTCGCACACACTCCAACAAAGAATGGATATCGGGCTGCTAGCCGTTAGGTACGAGCGAACCGATGAGCTTCTGTAGAGTGATTGGTCAAACGGCTTTCCGGCTTCATCGGCACTAATTTGCACGGAAGTGCTCATGGGGGTTAGCGAAGATTTGGAAGTGTTCATTCCAAATTTGTTGAGAAGCTCCTTCCGTATTTCTCTGGTTCATGAATATACCTGCAGGCATCTGCTTTATCTGCAAACCTAGGAAATAACTAAGTTCCCCCATCATACTCATTTCAAATTTGCTTTGCATGAGATGTGAGAACCTTTGACATAGAGCAAGGTTAGTTGAACCAAAAATAATATCATCGACATAGATTTGTACCATTAGAAGGTCATCACCTTCCTGTATCTTGAACAAGGTTTTGTCGACAGCACCTTTCTCAAATCCATTGTTGGTTGAATCTTTGGGACGGGGTTTTGTACCGGTGCTCTAGGGGCTTGTTTAAGTCCGTCTGGCGCTTTCCTTAGCACAGTAAACTAGATCGATACCATCCGTGTTGGCAAACCACGGTGGTTGTTCAACATAAACTTCTTCGTAAGCTCTCCATTCAGAAAGCACTCTTGACGTCCATTTGGTATACGATAAAACTCTTATGGCGGCAAAGGCTAAAAATATCCTAATGGCTTCTAGTCTCGCTACGGGCGAAGGTTTCATCATAGTCGATTCCTTCTTCCTGAAATAGCCTTGTGCTACTAGTCCGGATTTGTTTCTTATGATAAGTCCATTTCCATCCTTTTTGTTTGAAATACCCATTTGGTTCCTATAACCGATTGGTGTGTCGGTCTGGTACAAGATACCATACATTGTTTCTTTCGAAACCGTTAAGCTCTTCTTCCATAGATGTTATCCAATGAGAGTTGTTAAGAGCGTCTATGGTCGAAACAGTTTGGATGGGCTAAGAATACGGCGATAGTGCACATATTGAGTCTCCTAAGTTCGGATTGAGATTTCCATTCAGAAAGCGTGAGACTTGACATTAGATTCTTCTTGTGCACAAAGTACATTTCCTTGTGTACTCTGTATTCTCCTACGAGTAGAAACACACGCATTAATGTTTCCAATGATCAGCTCTTGCGGGTGATCTCTCAACCATCTTCGGTCGGGTTCTAGTTCGGGATCCGTCTTGTATCGAAAGTTTACGTGGGTGACTTTAGCTTGAATAGCGTCGGCTTCATCCACATCGATTTTACTGACTCAGGGTTGATTTCTAAATCAACTACGGGTTCTATGGGTGTAGGTGGATCCAAGATAGATAGATGGTGAATGTCGAGTGATATCATCTACTCTGTAGGGTCATGGTGTGGTTCGTCGAACACTACATGAATCGATTCCTCGATCGTCGACCTCCTTTTATTAAAGATTCTGAAAGCTTTCTTTGACGGAGGAGTATCCTACGAATATTCCTTCATCGATTTTTCATCAAATGTTCTAAGTTGGTCCTTCCCATTGTTCAATACGTAACACTGCATCCAAAATGTGAAAATACGAAACTAATGGAGTTTTGTTGTTCCATACCTCGTAAGTCGCTGTTTTGTTGTGGTGCTTGTTGGATACAACGGTTTTGAGTGTAGCACGTTGTATTGGTTGCTTCACCCGAAGCTGCGGCAATTTGCTTTCGGCAATCATTGTCCTTGTTGCATCTTTCAACGTTCTATTCTTTCGCTCGGCAACACCATTTTGTTGAGGTGTACGGGCATGAGTACTCGTCTTTGTATGCCATTCTCGACAGTATTGCTCTATAAAGCGGTTAGTAAATTCAAGACCTCTGTCGGAGCGAATGCACACGATACTCGATGCTTTTTCATTCGCAACTTTCTCGGGAGCTCGGCACTTGATGTTGTTTCCTTCTTCTTGCTAAGAAAGATCGTCCAAGCATACCTGGAATAATCATCAACAACAACCATACAATATTTCTTACCTCCCAAACTTACTGGGTCTACAGGACCGTAGAGATCCATGTGTAGCATTTCCAACACTCTTTGGGTTGAAAGGTAGGATTTGCTCTTCTGGGTTGACTTGATTTGCTTGCCTTTCTGGCATGGACCGCGACATTTGTCCTTCTTGAATGACACATCTGGCAAACCTCTAACCATACCCTGTCTTGAAAGCTTGTTGATCGTCTTGAAGTTGACGTGAGACATCCTCTTGTGCCATAGCCAGCTAAGATCTGCAGTGCCTTTGGCAACAAAACATGGAATTGAGGAGCTCATAGGCTTCCAGTCAGCAATGTACATATTACCTGATCTGCTTCTGTAAGCACAACTTCCTTGGTTTGGGTGTTCTTGACTCTCACGATCTATATAGAACTTCACCGAGAAGCTGTTTATCACGTAATCGCTAATACTAAGTAGATTATACCGTAAGCCTTCAACATATGCGACATCGGTGACCTTGAATTTCCCGACAAGTAGGTTTCCTTTCCCTCTTGTTCTTCCTTTAGACTTATCACAAGCGAACTTTTGGACCGCGACCTTCTACAAAATCGAGATAGCTTGCTCCTGTCTCCGATCATGTGACGAGCATCCACTATCGAAGTACCGTATCCTCCTCTAGAATGTCCTGTAACAAAGAAATTAGGTAGATTTAGGTCCCCTTTGATTTTTGGGTCCATATATGTTAGTTCCTTTAGGTACCCAGTTTTCTGACAGCAATTGGTTTCTTGTAGGATGTACTCGGTGCAAGATTGCGGTATCTACGGGGCATATCCGTAGTTGTTATAATCACGATAATTATTATGCATGTAAAATTCGGGGTTATTATTATTATTCGATGCGAGTGCCGTCTAGGAGGTGGAGCCATTTTCTTGGGCCTATGACTTGTCTTACGGGTCTCCGGTTGGATTCCCAATCTTTGTTGTTGATATTGAGCGCATCTGCTGTCTTGAGGGATAACGGGACTTTTGTATCCAATACCTAGGCGCCTTTGTCTTGAGTGTCTTGTTGTGCGGGCCTTTGCGGTTGATACCGTCTTCTTTACGAATAGTATCGGCTTTGATGATATGCTTGTGGAGCATCTTTGTAGATTACGCCTTCGAGTGGTTGTTGGTTCCACTGTCTCGAATAGTAGAGTTGTGGAGGCGGAATGGCGGCCTTCGGTTTTCTCGGTACAATGAGTTCCTTTATGGGGATGGGAGTATCTTAGGATTCAGAATGTGTTCCACACTCTTGGCGAACACAAGACTAGTTTTATCTTTATTTGAACATGAGCCGTATCCTAAGCCACTTTTATCATGAGCATGTTGCCCGGTGCTCGAATTTCTTCCATTCTTTTGGACGATTTTTCAAAAGACTTCAGAATGGTCTCAAGTTCGGTTTCTCACTTCTCGAGAGTTGTAATTTTGGTTTGTAGTAGAACCAAATCATTTGTCTTGCTCTCATTATGGGTTTTAACCTCATTTAGTTCATGAGCAAGGTGATGATTGCTCTCCATGAGTTTTTCAAAATCGATCTTCTTGGTTTCACGATCGAGACATATTTTCATAGTTTATTTTCAAAAGTCATTTTCATCTTTCAGCTCTAGATTTGTTAATTGAAGTCAGTATATTCTCGATTTTAGAGTCTCATGGGCTTTTTGAATGTTTTTGAATTCATTCATCATATTTTGAAAGTATGAGATGCATTAGGTGGAATAAGCGAGGTTGAGCTTACCTCATCGTCATTGTCTTCACCTTCGGAACATCTTTGGCCATAAAGCACATGTATGCTTTATCATCGAACTCATCGTCGGATGAATCACTTCGATGACCACGAAGACATGCAGATTTGGATGGTGTGGGGAGGCTTCGATTCTCAATCGGGGCCTTGAGCTTGTCTTTCCAAGCACGTCTTCTTTCATCTCGCTCTTGTTGCTCGGCCTCGGGCAATCTTTGGACTTTGGGATGAGGACATTTGTTTGCATAATGGCCTGGTTTCCTGATTATAGCACGAGTTAGCATCACCAAATGATGTTTCGGTACTTACCTTGTTGACAGGTTTGGGCACTGTAGGAGTCTTTCCAGTGTTTAATGAACTTTTTGAACTTATGCATTAGAAGCGCCATTTCATCTTGTGACGGGATGTAAATGCGTCATCGGCGTTCTTGTGGCCAGGGCTTGACAGGCTAGGCATCTTTGTGTCGGCAGTTCGTCTGACGGCGAGAGTTGTGACCTTTGAAGGAGATTCTTGACTTTCTCTCTTCATCAATGTCATACTCAAAAGCTTTAAGGTCATAGAAGAGATCAAAAGTGGATATTTCATTAAGATTACAGGATACACGCATAGCTGTGGTCTTAATGTCCCATCGAGGCCGAGAGATCTGAAAATTTTTAAGTTCTTCTCCTTTTGGGTGTAAATCTTGCCCAACGCTTCAAGTTCACCAACAATACCAGTAAATCTGAGGTCAAGTTCCTCAAGTGTTTCCGTTGGTTTCATTTCAAAAGATTCAAATTGCTGAGTAAGTTTTGAAATCTTGTTTTCTTTTGAGAGCTCAGTTCCCTCACAAATTAGCTTGAGTTTATCCCAGATTTCTTTGGCTGTTTTGCAGCTCTTTACCTTTGAGAACGTGCCTTTGTCAAGAGTGACAAATAACGCGTTCTTAGCCACGTTGTCGAGATTGGCTCGCTTCCTTTCATCGGTTGTCCATTGCTCGCGTTCCTTCTCGAGCATTTTAGCATGGGCTTGGCCCTCAATCCTTGCGGCTGTATTGACCTTCATGATCTTGATCGGACCATCCTGTATAACAAATATCATCTCTTCGTGCATTGCTGCAAGATGAGCTTCCATTCTAATTCTCCAGTCGTCAAATTCATTAATAGAGAACATAGGGACTTTGTTAATCATAGAAGTATCCATACTGATAATATAGGAATGAAAGAGACTGTTTTGAAAATAAGTGATTTGAATCTGATTCGGTTAAAAAGAAATACGATCGATTCTTTTTAGAATCAACCGCTCCGATACCACTTGTTGGCCACTTAAGTATCTTGGATACGATTTGGAAAATCGTTTAAACAACAAAGCGTATGGAATCTAAATCGAGTGCGTAGCGGAAGTCTTGGATACGATTAGTTGCCGTGGATACGACAGCAGTATTAGGTGTATACTTAATATATCACGGTAATTTCAAAGCAGTAAAAATTTGAAGGTAAATGACACGATAATTTAAGTGGTTCGAGGTAAACCCCTCTACGTCCCTTTGGTCCTCCACACAGAGTAAAAGTTTATTATATAATTCTGCGTACACAACTACGTAATTATAAACAAACCTATCCTTGTATCGTTCACACAGATTGATACAAAGAATATCACTTTCAACCGTTCACATAGATTGGTTAAAGCTTCCTTCTTGACTAGCTTCTTCACACACAGTTCCAAAGCTTCGTCCTTATTCGTCCCACACAGGTCAGAATAACTTGTTGAGTTCACACAGAGCTCGGTTTTTACACAGAGGTAAAAGGTTAGGTAACCAGGTAAGAACAATGACTTTGAGTATCAAGATCTGATGATAGCTGTTCTTGATGTTTGAGCACTGTATATCTCTTTCGTTTTAACTTGCGATATGCTTTGGAGATATGTTTGCTCAGATGATAACTTGATAGCTTTGAGAGTTACTTTGATTCGTAATTGGTTGGTCTGGTTTTTGTTTGGTAACTGATCTTCAATGTCTTCAAGGATATATATAGCCTCTGAAGAAAGTATCCGTTGAGATGTCCGTTTGAATAAGATTTCCTTCAACGGGAATATGACATGATCCGGATTTCGCGGGATTACGAAGATCGAAGGCGCGGTATTTAAATACTTTATCCTTGAGTATTTAAATACTTCTTTGTTCAAGGACTTGACTTGTGTTCTTCTTTGTCCTTTTGTAAAGCGTATGGAAGGTGACCGTATTTAGGGCATCGAGACGCTTTTCCATACTTGATCTATTACAAGTCTTCTTGCTTTGTCTTGATGAGCTTCACTTATCTTTGATTCGAGGCTGGTCTTGATACATGATAAATCCTTGAATCCTCGTCTGATTTCCTTTACTGTATTTGGCATATATGTCAAAACCTTCTCAATAACAAATAACAATCGATACAGGGATCGGGTATCCCGGCTGAATCGATACAGGGTGTTTGTTTTTCCTAACAACCACAGAGTAGGATCCAGCGAGATCTTATTTGTCAGAATATTGAGGTTTGGGTTCAGAGAGTTCAGGGCCAGTTATGTGCATTAGAGATCACTTCGTCCTTGACTGATGATATCAAGGCGAAATAGTATGATGATCCGTGTTTGGTCGATTGAGGGAGGATGTGAGGCGGGAAAGCCCCTGGTTGTGGTTCGGGATGATGACGTTACGAGATTTCGCGGACTATGTGTACCAATGATATTGGTGAGACAGAAGATCTTGAGTGAAGCTCATACCACACCTTACTCCATACATCCCAGTACGAATAAAATGTACAAGAATGTGAGGAGCAACTCTGGTGGAGTAATTTGAAGACAGACGTTAGCGAGTTTGTGTCGAAGTGTTTGACTGTCGGCGAGTTAAGATCGAGCATCGGCGACCGCGGGGTTTTGCGACCACTTCTATCCGGAGTGGAAATGGGAGGATATTTCTATGGATTTCATTACTAATATGCCTAGGACTCGGAATGGAATGAACATGATTTGGGTTATTGTCGATCGACTGACCAAATCAGCTCACTTTCTGGGTATTAAGGACACTTGGGGCCCGGAGAGACTGGCACGAGTATTTATTGCAGAGGTCGTGAGATTGCATGGGACTCCTAAGAGTATTGTTTAGGATCGTGATGGCCGGTTCGTGTCACATTTTTGGCGGTGTTCATCGAGCTTTGGGGATCGAGTTGAGACTCGGTACATCTTATCACCCTCGGGCCCAGGCGATCGGGCGGGACGATCCAGACGTTAGAGGATATGTTTAGAGACTGTGCACTATAATGGAAGGATGATTGGGAGTCGCACTTGCAGTTGATCGAGTTCACGTACAACAATAGTTGGCACGCCTCGATCAAAATGGCGCCATTTGAGGCGTTGTATGGGAGGAGGTGTAGATCGCCGTTGTGTTGGGATGATGCGTCCGAGCTGATTGGTACGAGCCCGATATGGTAGTTGAGGCGAGAGAAGATTACTCGATTCGTGATAGATTGTTAACGGCCCAGTCGGCAGAAGTCTTTTGCCGACACGCGTCGCCGGCCGTTGGAGTTTGAGGTGGGAGATCATGTTTTGCTTAAGGTGTCGCCGACACGGGGAGTTTACCGCTTCGGCCGGAAGGGTAAACTTAGTCCGAGGTTTATTGGGCCGTTTGAGATTTTAGAGAGAGTGGGAGAGCTTGCCTATCGGCTAGGCTTACCGTCGTCCCTGAGCCACGTTCATAACGTATTTCATGTTTCCCAGCTTAGGAGGTACGCATCGGACCCTAGCCATATTATCGATTTTGGAGAGATCGAATTGGGACCCGACCTTACCATCGAGGAGAGGCCGATTCAGATTTTAGAGCGTCGGGTGAAGCAACTTCGTCATAAAACCATCCCTCTGGTTAAAGTTCAATGGTCGAGACATGGGTCCGAGGAAGCCACATGGGAGACGGAGGTGATTATGTAGTCGAGATACCCCGAGTTGTTCGCGTTGTAAGTTTCGGGACGAAACTTATTTTTAGGGGGAGATAATGTAATATCCGTGTTTTCTATTTTCGGTAATTTCTATCTTTGGTGTATGTTCGTTTCAGACAACTCGTTTAGCACTGTTTTGGAATTCTGAATCTATTTTGTTCTTGGAGTTTTTCCGTCTGGTCGAGTTTCGAGGATGTTTTTGCATAATTTCATTTTGAATTATATCTTGCCGCATGTGCGTTCGATTCTCGTAAAACTTGTTCGTTTTCGTTGTTTCTCGATTCGTATAAGTTTGTATGGTTGAGTTGGTCGTGTTGGAACTTTCGGTTTGTTAATCCGACATTGTATCGCGATTTTTCGGGCATTTGGGCCGTTTTTGTAATTTTCATAAGTTTGGGGAATTTTGCTTTATTTGCTTCGTTTCAAACTCTCTAGTGATCGAGATTATATTCTCTTTCAACGCTCAACTTTGTCATCTTGATTATTACGTGTTTATGATTCCGGATTACGGTCTTGCTTCGTTTTTCGGCACTTTTGCCTTTGTTGGCGGCGATTATGCATGCGAAGCTTCTTTACTGAGTAGCGCACGCTACTCAGAATTTACTTGCGTGCGCTATCATTGTGTGGTTAGCGTATGCTAACTTGGGGTTCGTAGCGTGCGCTAACGATTTCGGTGATGCAGGGACAGTGGGTTGACTTGATCTGCTGGACCGGGCGTACGCTAATCAGCGTTAACGCACGCTAATCCCTAGTACTAGCGCACGCTAACCATGTTAGCTTGCGTACGCTAACGGAAGGTTAGAAGGCAGACTGTTCTGCCATGCCCCGCTAGCGCACGCTAATGCTTGTGCGTAGCGTGCGCTAAGTCTGTTAAATATAAATAGGACGACGTGATCAACTTCGTCATTTTTCCTTCATTTCCTATCCTTCTCGGCTTTGAGCGATTCCAGGCGGGGTTAGGGCCGATTCATTGTAGAACATCATCCACAACCACCGTGCATTCCTTGCGAGAATAAATCAAGTTCCAAAACACATACCACCAACCGAAACAAGGTAAATATTCCCAAACCCTTGTTTTGAGATTTTGGGAATTTTGGGGATTTCTTGGGATTTGACTCTTTTAGTCAATTATTCTTTGGGTTATCGCTAGACTTCGATCGTGTACTTGTAACCCTTCATTTTATTGATGATTTGTGGTTTTAAACTCCAAGTTCTCCATTGTTCGTCACTTATAGTCGACGATACCCAAGTTTTGTTCGGCTAAGGATTTCAGCGGGTAGAACTAGGATGTATTCCATCATTTGCGTAGTTTTAAGATTGTTGTCCATCGTTATTGTGTTAGGATCGGATTTGTAAAGGTTGTTCGGGCCAAAACCTTTCCGTTCGCCGTTTTCCTTCACGTAGTATTAATCAGGCAAGTACATGTATTACATTCCGTTATGTGCATATGATTTTGATGCGAATGATGTAAATGGTGTTATTGAACGAATGTGATTGTTTCTCTTCCACCTGGGGATGGCGTGTGGCCTCTGGGGGCCGATACTAATGGGTACGGCCATGGAAATGGACTGGGGTGCGTGTGTTGATGTTCTTCCACCTGGGGACGGTTCGACGGGACCTCTGGGGGCCGATACTAATGGGTACGGCCGCGGAAGTGGTTTCTCACCTGGGGACGGTCCGACGGGACCTCTGGGGACCGATACTAATGGGTACGGTCGCGAGTTACCAAGCGTGGATAATTGTGATGTGGAAAACTTGTTAATATACTGTTTTGGTGTTAATGTGATATTCCGGAATATTGATTTTCAAAATGATTTTTCCTAACGATTTATTTGCGTTGAATCGTGTATGTATATAATGTTGTGTAATTATGTACTTGCACTAGCTATTCGAATGCTAACCCCTTAAATGGGGGAAATGCGTCTTATGCATTTCAGGTACTGGTCGAGCTGAGGAGCTGGCACGGGATGCGCATGCGAAGGATGGGTTGGCATGATGATGTGGCTCGAGTCTGCATTTTTCTGTTTTGTCATTGCATCTGTTGAGTACTGGGGATAGATTGTTTATTTTTAAACATGGTTTAAGTCCCCTGCGTGGGCAATAATTTGGTATTTAACTTATGTCTCATGTACTTCGTTAAAATGTTTTGGCCGAGGCCACGGCCTTATTTACTTTTTGGGTGCATCTTTTGGGTTATCATTGTGGTCCATGTGTCACGAATTAGCCTGGTAGACCTCACGGGGGTTCTACGGCGTGTAATGTCCCATCTGTGAATTGGGATGTTACAAGAGTTTGATCGGGTATCATCATCCATCCACGATTTCGAGTTCCTAGCACCAAGTTATCATCATCTAAACATCTTTTACCGATTGAATCAAGGTAAAATCTCTTAGAACCCTACTTTTGGGAAATTTGGGGGTTTTCGATTTAATGTCCGATTCGTTCCGTATTGTTGATTAATATATGATGTATGTGATTAATCTTAGTGGTATTCATGTTTTCCCTACGAGTTCATGGTAAATTTCGTGGTATTTGTGAAATCGAAAGGGTTCGGTTGCGATCCGCTCTCGTTGTTGTTCTGTACGAATTTACATGAACCGTAGGTGGGATTTCGGGTGTATTCCATTTTCATAATCGTGTAGAATTAGTTGTGATTGTATTCTTCAAATCGTTAGGTTCGTGGTTGTCGGTTCCTAGCAATCATGGTTGATTCTCCGTTCCGTTCGTTTTTGTCGTCAATTACTCAAGGCAAGTATTCTCGTGAAACCTTTATGCTTAACATGAAATGGTGATGTGTAATATGTATGTGCTTTGCTCACTCCGGGAGGGTACAATAGGCCTCGGGAGAATCCGTGACTTCACTCTCGATTCCCGAGCTTGTTGGCTTGCCAGTCCGGGAGGGTCCATAGAGGCCTCGGATGGGACCAGTGGCTTCACCCCGGTCCCAGGCGATGCATGTACGTGATTTATAATTATGGCCAGTCCGGGAGGGTCCTTAGAGGCCTCGAATGGGATCAGTGGCTTCCCCCCGATCCTAGGCAAGATTGAACTGTGATAATTGACTGTTTATTTTCCGGGAAAATACATGTCTGTTTTTTTTGGATTTTGAAATGACTTGACGCATGTACTATGGAATGTGTAAGCGAATGGTTTGCTTTGATTACTTGTACTAGCGTAATTGCTAACCCCTTTGGGGACCCGTTTTGGGGAAATTCTTGTTATGAATTTCAGGTGGTGTTCAGCCGGTCGAGTGGGCACTGGAGCAGTACGAGGATGCTGATTGAGGATGTTGATGTGTGCAATGGAGTCCCTTTATTTCCTTTGTCCATTTTGATGTGTTGTTTTCCAAACTTGTGAACTTATAGATAGTACTCGCGGTACTTAGGCACTTTTGAATTGGGATATGTTTTATATGTTAAATCATATTTGTGAATTCGGGTGATGTCCTATTTACCGGTTGTGCCGGGTGATTTCATTTAATTATTGTTGTGGTGTTGTGTGTTTCTCGCTATCCGAGATGGTTAGACGAGCGGTATTGTTTATTTAGCCTGGTGGATCCCACGTAGGGGTCCACGTCGCTGTAATATACCCTGAATATCTTGGGCAGAGGAAGCATATGAATTGATCGAGGATATGGCCATGAATAGCTATCAATGGCCTAATGATAGGATTAATGTTCGTTGAGTGGCTGAAGTTTCAGACTCGGATCCTATAAAGGCTTTAACTGCACAAATGTCGATTTTGACCAACCATTTGGGAGTTCTAACAGAGAGTGCAAATGAAAAAATAACTCCTAAAGGAAGTGCACCACCACCCAACCCTTTTGAGGAGGCTCATTACATCAATAATCATAATTTCAGTAATTACCGGAATAATCCACCTCCAGGTTTCTACCATCCCTCCAACAGAAATCATGAGAATCTTAGCTACGGGAATTCCAGAAATGCGTTGCAACCACCGACAGGATTTAAAATGTCAAATGGTGAAATAATTGAAGAATCAAAGCCAAATTCTAATCTAGATAATATTTTGGCTACTTTTATGATGGAAACAAAAAAACGGTTTACACGAGATGAAGAAAAGCTTGATCGGATTGAAAATCATGTGACTCAATTAGTAACCACTGTTGGAGCTCAAATGAAAAATCTAGAAACACAAATCGGTCAATTGGCTAAGATCGTAGGGAGACAACATCAAAAGAGCCAATTTCCAAGCAATACCAAGGAGAATCCAAAAGCACAGTGCAATACTGTTTTCTCGTATAGTGTGAATGAAGAGCTACCAGAATCGGAGAATGAGGACATAGATGCGATCGTGTGGTCTAATAAAGCTGATTTGATAGATTCTATTAATTAGGTGAAGGATCGGTCCGATATTGAGCATATCGAGTAGAATTTTTTTTTTGAGGTTTTCTTACAAGCCATGGCGTCAAAGAAAAAAGAATTGAAGCGTATACCCCAAAAGCTTAAGGACCCAGGGAGTTTTTCAACTTGTTCTATTTTGGGCTGTGACCCAAGGGGAATTGTGGAGGATGTAATTTTAAAAATTGATAAGTTCGCCTTCCCCGTTGATTTTATAGTGCTTGATGATGATCGGAAGCAAGATGGTCTAGTAATACCTGGACATCCATTCTTAGCCACTGCACGAGCATTAATTGATGTGGACCGAGGAGAATTGACGATTAGGACGCATGGTGAAAATGTCGTATTTTTGATGACCCCTCGATTTGATGGATTGACAAATGGAGAACCTCCCGATA
Source organism: Orobanche coerulescens (assembly GCA_033398695.1). NCBI lineage: Eukaryota > Viridiplantae > Streptophyta > Magnoliopsida > Lamiales > Orobanchaceae > Orobanche > Orobanche coerulescens. The sequence continues at coordinate 7,805,696 of CM065807.1, read as the reverse complement.
AAATTGCACGTAAGCTGGATTGCAAGAGCTCGTCGAATGATCCGGGATGAAGGAAACAAGCGTCTGGCTGAAGACGTTAAACTTAGTGCTGATTGGGAGGCAACCCAACGCATGTAAGTATTTCTTGATCTCGACTATTAAAATTCTATGCTTCCCTGGGTAATCGTATCATTTAATTTAAGTTTGGGGGAGAGATTTTGGGTCAAGAAAATACTTGCATTTTCTTTTAATTTGTACATTGAATTTAGTTGCATTTAGCATATTTATTGTTTTGAGTTTATTAGTTGGTAGTTTTGCATTGTTATTTTGTTAGAGCATTTTACTTTTGATAAAAACTCGAAAGAATGAACTCTTGTCTTAGATGCCTCGGAATTTATTTGTCATTTTGATATACAAGTTGAGGATGCTTGACGAGGAAAAATTGTAGATAATCAAAAGGGTGTGAAATTAAATAAATAGTTTAATATCTTGAAGGTATGAACGAATGTTAACTTGTGAGCTTTTAAGCCTTTGTGCATCATTAAATATGCAAGTATTATTGTCGAGTGTATCATTCATGTTTTAAGATTCTAGAACTTGCCTTGGTATCTTATTCGAAACCACAAGTGTGTGCAAATTAGTGAAAGTGATTTTAGGCGGTTTTTGATTTAGCCCTTCAATCATTTTGGCCAACCCGACAATTGTTAATTCCATAGTTAGCCCAATTGAGCCTAAAGCCTATTTTTTGTTAGCCACATAATGAGCTTTCTGTTCCTTTAAATTCTTTTTCCCTGTACTTGAGCTTGTTAGAATTAGTTGGTAAAAGAATGAAACAACATGTGTGGAGGTAAATGGGGAAGATTGTTTGAGTTCAAGATTGAGTTGGTTCACAATGATATATCAAAATGAGTTTGAAGGAAAAATGTTGGGATTATCATGATGATGTTGTCCACTATATGGAGAGTCATAATGGGTTTACACGAATAAATTTACCCAGATAAATGGATCAATAAAAAAATAAATGGAGCAATAAGGAGGAATAAGGTTGTGATTTTCACTTTCAAAAGTGCTTATTGTGATTATTATAAAGTTAAGGGGTTGAAAGAAGCCAATTCCAGAAAAATTTTGAGCTTTTAAGTGAGCGAAGTGATTATTGGGATTTAGTTTTAATTTGCTCAAGTCAAGTCACTTTAGCCATACTTATTCTACCCCGACTAAAAAGCCTACATTACAACCAATAAAGTCCTTTTTGATTCACAAATTTGTATGCACGAAACAGTGGTAGAGATGTAGACGATTGACAAGCTTATGGAGATTCTTATTTCATTGAATGAGTTCTGAGCGTATACATGTCCCATTATACACTTTGAGAGTGAGTGAATACACTTGACCGATGAGGTTTATATTTTTCAAGTATTGACTATGATGTTAAGAAAGCACCCTGGAGATTTGAAAATTTTAAAGAACTCGACTTATTTATCACTTGAGGCGTATTGATGAAATTTTGAAATGATCCTTTGAGGTGTGTTGAGGGATGAGTTTCCTTAAGAGTGGTTATTTTAAAGTGCATTGCTCGAGACGATCAACATTTAAGTTTGGGGGATTTTATTAGCACTCATTTTTGCACATATTTCTATAAGGTTTTTCCGGATTTTAAGATCTTAAAATGTGTGGAATTCTGTTGTTTGTGCTTAAATTGTGTTTGTTGGACTCGATCACGCTTGGATATGTTTGGTTGCTTTTACAGGTGTTTTTAAAGCCATTATCAAGCATGAATGAAGTCCCAACCCCCGTTACATATCGAGTGATGCATGAACGAAAGATCGAGCTGAAAAAGACTAAAAACGGAGTCAGAACAGATCAAATCGGAATCGGCCGTGCCATATGACTCGACCGTGTCCAATGACTCAATCGGGTTGCACGTCCAGAAAGTTTTTTTCATTTCTAGAATACTTCGACACGGGCCGTGTCAATTTTCTGAGTTAATCACCTTGATTGACGTTTGGACACAGTTTGAACAAGAAAAATGGATTTTTGGCTTGATAAAAAGGGCTCTTGACTGGACCAAAAGGAGGACATTCAGACTTGGAGAGTTGGTGAGGATTGAAAAACACAAGATTGAGAGAAAAACTTACCAAAAAGAGGAGACTTTGAAGAAAGCACAACGAAGAACACATCCAGCACACTTGAAGGCTTGAACCGAGACCACTCAAGACACCATCCGAGTTTTATCTTCTTCCTATATTTTACTCATTTTTGTTATTTATTTACCTTGAACATGATGATTATTGATCTTTCTTTTATTACCATGTCCGGCTAAACTTATTAGATTCCGGGCATGAGAGTACGTTCATTCACTATGGTTTTGAAAGATTGATGATTATATATATCTAGTGTGATTTCTTTATCAAATACTTGGTTTTGATTCATGTTAGAACACTTGATCAATGTCTTTACATGTTTAACTTAATTGCTCATAATTCGAGAGAAGAGGGCATTAATAGGTTTTCGAGTATTTGACATAGTTAATTACGTGATTGAGAAATCGGTAATAAACTATGATGATATTTAATCTTATGAATATTTTAGAGTTAAATAATTTATAATAGACGGAGACGTTATTATAGGTTGTTTAATCTACATTTTATTGCATCTCGAGATGGACTTAAAAAATTGTTGTGGTTATCATTTTAGAAACGCGCATAGAATTCTTTGAAATCAATCCCGACTAAACTTAGTAATCAACGGAAACCTAGTCTTGGAATCTATCTTTCAAAACTCTTAAAACTCTCTTTGATTCAAATATTACACTTGTTTAAATTAATTTTCATTATTTTATTTCGTTTAGTTAACCATTCATCCACCTCAACGATCTAGTAATTAATACAATAGGAATATTTAGTCTCTGTAGAATACGACCTTACTCACCGCTTCCTGCATTTACTCCATACATTTGCGGATTGTTTAAAAATATAGCGAACACTAGTCCTACCCTTTCAACAGAACTTTCTGTGTCCTCTATGCCAGCTTTGAAAGATGTTCCGTCCTTTGGAAGACTTGTAACAGTAGAGTCAAACTGTAGTTGCTTTCGTGTACTCTTCCTCCGGTCCTTCTCATAATTTATATCTTTTATTGTCACAAACTTACGCTCTGCTGGAATCTTTTCCTTAACTTTTTAAGGGCTTTTTTTTTTGGCCTTACAATAACATGGGTTGCATTTGCTTCATTGGTGGTACCTAGGGGTGGCCCATGAACCGAACGTTCGCGAACTGTTCGTGAAAAAGCTCGGTCAACGGTTAGTTCGAGTTTGGTTTGACCGAACCGAACATGTTCGCGAACATGTTCGAGTATTTTCGAACCGAACATCGAACATTTTATATTCTGATCGGGTGTTCGCGAACGGTTCGCGAACATTAATATATATATATATATATATATATATAATATTTTATATATATAATATGGCAGGAACATAAATAATTTAACACAAACGAACCGAACGAACGAACAGAACAATTGAACACAAACGAACAAAGCGTACGAACAGAACAATTGAACACAAACGAACCGAACACGAACAATAAAAAATATGTCGAACCGAACTCGAACACTAATTTGTAATGTTCGTCGAACACGAACACGAACCGAACACTACACGAACCGAACGAACGAACGGTCAATAACACCAAAAGCTCGATTCGTTCGGTTCATGTCCACCCCTAGTGGTACCTCTTTGTCAACATCAAAGTAAATGAACAAGTGCAATTTAGATACCTTAGTTTTCTGAATACATGCCCAAACACTAGTATCATCTGTCACTAATGTCCACCCACCAGTCTTCCCTTTACTTACATATACCCCTCCAATCTCATCATAACTAAGGTCTTTCACCCACTCCATTAATACAGAATACGAAAATAAATTCATGTTCATATCTGCATAAGTAATCACTGAGCCTCCAATATACTTAGTTTTGATGAACTCCCCACTGTGGTGCAGCTGAAAAGTCATTCTGCTACCTGCCATCCTGTAACAAGGATAAAAAAATACACACGTCAAATCATTTACATTAGTAATAAGTAATCTTGATAACACATGACAATGCATCAAAAAAAATAAAATATAAGTCATAGTTAAACTACATAGTGAACATAATTTATCATAGTAAACTATATAGTTAAGGTAATTTTCACAATTTATAATGCATTGCACACTTAAATTTAATTTTCACATTTAATGTAATCAACATAATAAACCTAATTTGCATATTGATCTAAGTTACATGAAAATATAAAGGGAATTTGTCAAATATTAAATATTTATTTACCATGCCTAACTTGCAATCAGTTTCCTTCATTTGATTCTTCAAAGGAATTTGTGTTATTGGAATATCATCTCTGAACCAACTAACTTCGTCATCTTGGTCTTCTACTATAGGTTGAAAGTTCAAGTCATTTGAAAACTGCGCAGTTATGTCATCTTCATTTTCATTATTATCGTGTTGTGCACACTGAACTCTGGTGAAATCCTCTTAATAGGATAATGCATATGTTTTTCAATAGGATCTTGAACGTAAAACACTTGCTGCACTTGTGTTGACATTACAAAAAGGGTCATTTTTATGACAAAGTCTGTTAAAGTTAACACGTGTGAAACCGAAAGAATTTTTTTCGTCCTGGTACCACTCACACCTAAAGAGAACAACAATAAAAGATCCCCAATAGTCAACTTCAATTATTTCTAAAACTGATCCATAAAAACTAATGTCCCCAACCTTCGAGTTTTGGTCTTTTGAACTTGCAAAACTGGTGGTTAAGGCTGTCAAAAAACACTGCTATTGTGTGTTGTACACTTGTGATCTCTTTGCTTGGTATGGAACCTGTATCAATTAATAATATACCCACTAAATGACTTAGCTACTCGATTAGGACCCTTATCTAGTAGTGTTATTTCCCTTGAAACAGCCTCCTTTTTCTAAATTTCATCCTTGAACCATTCACATATTTCATCAGTATGTATTCTTTCTGTTTTATACCTTTTGTACTTTGCATTATTGTCGAATAAGGAACGATGTTTCCTACAAATATATACAAGTATGGCATGTCAATTTAATTAAATAATAGATTATATTATTTACTTGGGAAGCATTATGGAAAATAGTAATATGTAGTAATTTGGACTTACTCAATTAGTTCTTCTACTTCCTTGTCATTGTAGTTAAATAAGATGTATCGATGAGTTGTGATCCAAGTATCCTTAGGCAAATTAATAGATTTACCTTTTTTGTTCTTCCTAGAACCAATAGAGTACCCATCAGTTTCTGCATTAGGACTTTCACATTCATTCGACAAGTTACTCTCTCCGTCAGTTAGAAGTCTTGAACAAAATGTCAAACACACATATGCCAAGTACCCTTCTGCGATAGACCCTTCTGGTTTACTCTTATTACGAACATACCGTTTCAATTTACCTAAGTATCGCTCGGTCGCATATATCCATCTTTGGTGGACAGTGTAATATCCGCAATTTCGGATTTCCAGTAATTTTTATTTTTCGGCGGAGGTCCATTTCGACGACTCTCTTTTGACCGTTTCGTCATTCTGAGAATATTTAATTCTACACTTTTTGTCATCCGAGTTCGTTTCGGTATCGTTTTGTTGAGTTTCGTGTTCTTAAATGACTTTTCCGCACTTGAGTTCGATTCTCGCGAATCTTGTCCGAAACTGTTGTTTCGAGTTTCTCGGAAGTTCATTTCATGTTATTATTCATGTTGTAAGCTTCGGTTTGGTGTTTCGATCGTGTATCAGGTATTTCGGACGTTTTGGGCCATTTTCGTAATTTCTCAAAGTTTGGGGTAATTAATTTCGTTGTCGAATTTCGAGCCCTCGGGTGGTCGGAATCGGGTGTTCTCTTAGTATTCGGATTCGTCTTTGCGAGTACTTCATAATCGTGTTTTCGGTTTACGTTCAGGTCGGAGTTTTGGGATTTTTCGGACCGTCGGATCGACCGAGGCCTGGCTGGCCCGGCCTGGCCGAGTAACGGCCGTAATGGCCCGGAAGTAACGGCCGTAATGCCGGTTACGTACGTAACAGCCTTCCGGTTACGTACGTAACATGTCCGGCAGAATCGGTCCAGAGAGTTCGGCCTTGGCCGATTACGTACGTAGGCCTTGGCCGATTACGTACGTAAGCGGCCGGCCAGGGTCGGCTATTTAAGGGCCTGGACCGAGTCATCCGGCCATTTTCACCCTTTTTCTTCGTTTCTTCGCGTTCCTTCATCAATAATGGATGGATTTGGATGGATATGACATAGAGCAACATGTTTTGGAAGTTGGAATCATAGATTAACATCATCTTCCACCCGGATCGAAGGTAAGAACACCTAAACTTTTGGTTTTTGGGTGTTCTTGAGGTTTCTTGGTGTTTTGGCCGATTTGCTTCGTTTTGATTCATATTATTGTTAGAACTTGATTGTAAACTCGTAATCATTCAATACCCTTGAAGTTTTGTGGAACGAATTTGAGTATTTCTTTGAATAATCGATCAAATTGGCCTATGCCCTCAAAGTGTCCGATAAAATGCTTCAATGGGTAGAACTTGGGAAGTTCCATACGTTTTCGTAGAATTGTGATTGAATTGATATCGTTGTGACTTAGGAACGAATTCTTGTGAAGAACTCGAGTCGGAACCATTCCGTTCGTTGCCTTTTTTGGGGTTCGAGCTTCCCGGTCGAACCGTGTTCTTCGGAGCGTTCGGTAGCGGTTATTAAGGCAAGTATCTTATTATACGACTTGTATCTTGCGACTAGTAATTACGTATGATATGTATGACGATTTTGCTTGCCTCCGTAAATATGTTCCGTTTGAGTTGGTTGTGTTTTCCGAAATTTGAAGGCTTTGTGATAATAGTGATATATTGGTATCCGTGTTAGGCGTTGTGCCATTTGTGCAGGATTGCGATGTACATATGAGATGGTTGTACACGTGGTTGTTCAATGTATTGTGTACCGAATGTGTGTTATGTTGGTTAAGAGTCGTTGTGATGATCATGATATTTGTGTTGTTTTAGTTTACATACTTGATTGTACATTTCATTGTAATGTGGAATGGCTTGACATTTAATGATTATGAATTGTGTCGTGTCGATGTGTGTGTGTTCCAGGTAGGGTCTGACGAGGCCTCTGGAGTTCGGTACATGATGTGTACGAACAAAGTGTGTGATCCAGGTAGGGTCTGACGAGGCCTCTGGAGTTCGGTACATGATGTGTACGAACAAAGTGTGTGATCCAGGTAGGGTCTGACGAGGCCTCTGGAGTCCGGTACATGACGTGTACGGACAAGGTGTGTGATCCAGGTAGGGTATGACGAGGCCTCTGGAGTTCGGTACATGATGTGTACGAACGATGTTGTGGCCGGGTAGGGTCCGTTGAGGCCTCCGGAGTTCGGTACATGATGTGTACGAACAGTGTGTGGCCGGGTAGGGACCGTTGAGGCCTCCGGAGTTCGGTACATGATGTGTACGAACAGTGTGTGTGGTCCGGGTAGGGTCCGTCGAGGCCTCCGGAGTTCGGTACATGATGTGTACGAACAATGATCGTGTAGCAGTGATTGTTCGGGTAACATTTTAAATAAAGATCTCGGACTCATAATGATATATTATTTAGTATGCTTTGAAACGAGAATCGGGCTAAGGCCCTAATGTTTACGAAAAGGTTTTGTAAATTGGGACTCGAGATCCAAAAGAATTTCTGCTTTAAAAAAATCCCCGAGATGATGTGTTCCTTTTAAAATATCTCTTATTTGAGTTCGAAATTCTAAAACTTCTCGGGAACATTTTGATAATTGATTTCCGTATTAAATTCGTAGTTGCTATTTGCTTGCTACATTTCATATGGTTTGATACTTGCACTAGTAAAACAGTGGAGTTTTACTAACCCCCGAGTATTCGGGGGGTGGATGTCTGTTTTGCGTCCAGGTACATGCAGATTCAGGGGAGCAGTCACAGGATTGGCACAAGAGGATGACGAGCTGCGATACTAATCAAGAGTTGAGAGTTGGTAGAGTTTAGTTGTATTGTTAGAGTTGATTCAGTCTTCCGCTGTATTGTATTTCGACCCCTGTGTGGGTAATGTTGTGAGTCAGTCCTGTTGATAGAGTTGTGTGACCCCATCGGTCTGTGTGTTTATGTGTATATGACCTTAACAGTCTGTATTATTATGTTGTTTGACCCTGGCCGGGCAAGCATTTGGTTGTTTATGGACGTTTAGCCTGGTAGATCCTTGCGGAAAGGGTTTACGGCGTGTAATATTCCCATACGGTTTTTGGGGATGTTACAATTATGGTATCGGAGACAGGTTGCGGAAACCTAGGCTGTCGGGTCGAGTCAAGTCGTGATTTGTCGAGTAATGTGTTGTCTTGTCGTTCGAGTCGTCAGTGACAAGTTGAGTTGTGCGCAGTCACAACGTGTTGGATATGTTGTCGGATGAGATTAGTATCGTGGGCGACCGTCATCTCCGTGCGGCCTGTGGACGTAAGTCTCCTCTTTTATGCATAATATCTGTGTTCATGATTTCATTTATGTGTGATATTTGTGGTGCATAATTTTATTTACACGGTGTTGTGTAATGAAGTTGTATTCGATACTTGGATACGCTGTACGTGTATAGAACTAGATGTATTGATGTTTGGCCCTTGAACCACCATGTGGGTTGGTAGGGTGTGAAAGTTGTGAACCTTGATGGGTTTTACGGTAGAGTTTGTGGGAAACTCCGATGAATGATTTTGCTGTGTGTTTAAACTTGATGCCATGAGATGTATGTGATTGAATTGGCGACCTGTTTGCCATTTGGGCATGTGGTTTTAATATCGACTATTTTGGATTGTTGTAATTATACCGCTACGGGTAGCTTTGAAAACGTTTTTCCTTAAAGACTACCGATTTAAGCATTTTGTGGAAATCAAAATTTTTGGAAAAATCTTGTTTTGCAAAACGACCTAATTTTCGAATTTAAATGTTATGTGTTTGTGTGTTGGGGGCTCAGTGACAGTGCGATCCTGCAGACTAGATGTTACGGCCGTAAGATGTTTTCTACTACGGCCGTAAGCTCGAGAGTTGTTACGGGCGTAAAGCGCATGTTATTCTGGCCGTCAACTTTTACTGACCGGTAGAAATTTGTTATTACAGTTGTACCCGTGCCCCTTGATTATTTAATCTCTGTTGATATATCAGTGATGGATGGCGTTGTAACATGTTGTTACCCCGTATAACGCTAGCAAAGATAATGATATACTGATAAGGTCATTTTGACGATATCGTCTAGCGAAAAGATTGAAGCCTCGATGTGTTGTTTTGCAAATAGCTTCAATCAAAACAGTTTTGATAATGAGATACATGATTTTAATTAAACGACCGAGGTATTATAAGTGTTTTCAAAAATTTCATTTCACCAATTTTTTTTTTCAAACTTGAGAATTTTAAAATTTTTATCATTTGAATAATACCTCGGAAACATTTTATTTTTGTTGTTAGTGTTTGATCCCGCGATACGTGTGTGGTTTTGACCGCATTTGATTTGGTAAAATCTAAACATCTCTGTTGATGTGACTGTGTGGATTATTTTTTTTTATGAAGTTCTAAAATTACAGTGTTAGTTCGTGCACTTGTGTGATGACTTGGAGTTGATGTTTTAACGTGCTACTATTTATTGTCTTATCTTGACGTTGTGATATTCGTTTGGATGTGTTATTTTTTTTGGTCGTCCGTCCAGTATGCCGAGAGGTCGTGGCCGAGGACGTGGTCGTAGTCGTCGTCGTGATCAGCAGCAATCATCCAGAGGTAATGTTGATATTGGCGCCGCCACCATCCTTCGTCAGGTGACCGACCGGTTGGCGCAAATGAATCAGACCGTACATCGAGACGGGATTCCGAATGAAGATAACGGAGTTGGTAAGTGGTTACGAGATGTGATGAGAATGCACCCGCCCCGTTTTGTAGGTTCTTCGGACTCGTTAGGCTGGGAGAATTGGCTCTTCCAGTTGGACAGAACATTTGATGCTGTAGCTTGCCCCGATGAGAGAAGAGTGCCTATTGCTCAATACTTACTCGACAGGGAAGCTGCAGATTGGTGGGAGGCCGTAGCGCCTAGTGATCGTACCGCTACTTGGACTGAATTCAAAACTGCCATGGAGGCCGAGTATTGTCCGCCGCCTGTTAAAGAGCGTAGGATTGTCGAGTTTTTCTCGGCTACGCCCCGAGACGTGTCGATGTCCCAGGCGATAGTCGATTATAATCGACAACTGTGTTATGTTCGGGATCAGGTGAAAAGTGAGGCGGATAAGGTTCGTTATTTCGATATGCGTATGAAACCTCAGATTCGGCAGTGTATGGCTCCTTTTATGTGTACAACCTTGAGGGACTATCAGGATCGAGCCTTGGCGTTTGAGATGGCTATAATGTCTACCGAGTCCGTATCGGTAGCGAAAAGCGAAGATTTCCGATGACGCATGGGAAGTAAGGGAATTGGGATTCCCACACCTCAACCCTCGTATCGGCCGAGTATGGGACCTTCTCGGTCGGTTAGAGAACCCAAAAGACCCAAGTCGGTGTCTTTGAGTTCGTAATGCTCCTAGGTGTTTCAACCGTAACGTTCTAGGCCATGAACGCGCGCATTGTAAGAAACCGCCAGTGACTTGTTATAATTGTGGACACGAGGGGCATCGAGTTCGATCGCGAGATTGTTGCCGAGATGATAAGGGACCGGAATTCTATTCCTACTTAGGGGGCCCAGTGATGTCTAGTGATGGTGTTTTGGTACTCGCTACGGATTGTTTCGCGTGTAGAGATGTTTTTTTGTGACGCTTTTACATTTGGAACTTGTTGAATGATATTTTGTTTTGTGTAAGTTCCCGTTTAGTTGTTGAACCTACGGAGGCGTGTCAGTGGACCACGAGGTCATGAGCATGGTATTTTATTATGTGTCGTTATATTTTGTTTCGTATCACTGTGATAACCTTAGTTTAAGTTTCGAGACGAAACTTATTTTTTGTATGATGGAATGTAATATCCGGTATTCTCATTTTCTGTTATCTTGAATTGTTTGTGTTTTGACGTCGGACATTTTCTTGTTGATGAGAATCGGAATGATTTCTATCGTAATACTCTATTTGTTTCTGTCGCATAGCCGTTTTAGTCGGGTGCGACTTATTGTCGCGTACGTTTCTTTGATTAAATGTGTACATATGATGTGGTATGTGATGCGTCGTTAATTAATTGTTATTGTTTTGAATCATTGCCGGTGGTGTTGTTATGATCGTCGTGAGGCGTGTTTTCACGCTGTATATTCTTTCGCATTGCTTGTAACGTTTCGCCAATGGGCGAAATTTATGCGTTTCTTGTGTATCTCGTTGAGGTTTCCTGTTGGGATATTGCTTCTCCCTACTTATTTTAAGTTTCGGGACGAAACTTCTTTTAAGGAGGGTAGAATGTAATATCCGCAATTTCGGATTTCCAGTAATTTTTATTTTTCGGCGGAGGTCCATTTCGACGACTCGCTTTTGACCGTTTCGTCATTCTGAGAATATTTAATTCTACATTTTTTGTCATCCGAGTTCGTTTCGGTATCGTTTTGTTGAGTTTCGTGTTCTTAAATGACTTTTCCGCACTTGAGTTCGATTCTCGCGAATCTCGTCCGAAACTGTTGTTTCGAGTTTCTCGGAAGTTCATTTAATGTTATTATTCATGTTGTAAGCTTCGGTTTGGTGTTTCGATCGTGTATCAGGTATTTCGGACGTTTTGGGCCATTTTCGTAATTTCTCAAAGTTTGGGGTAATTACTTTCGTTGTCGAATTTCGAGCCCTCGGGTGGTCGGAATCGGGTGTTCTCTTAGTATTCGGATTCGTCTTTGCGAGTACTTCATAATCGTGTTTTCGGTTTACGTTCGAATCGAGTTTGGGATTTTGGACCGTCGGATCGACCGAGGCCTGTGGCCGTGCCTGGCGAGTAACGGCCGTAATGGCCAGCGATGCGGCCGTAATGCGATTACGTGCATGTGACCTTCCGATTACGTCGTAACATGTCCGGCGAGGTCGGTCCAGAGTTCGGCCTTGGCCGATTACGTGCGTAGGCTTTGGCCGATTACGTGCGTAGCGGCCGGCGGTCGGCTATTTAAGGGCACGGACCGAGTTATCCGCCATTTTCACCCTTTTTCTTCGTTTCTTCGCGTTCCTTCGTCAATAATGGATGGATTTGGATGGATATGACATAGAGCAACATGTTTTGGAAGTTGGAATCATAGATTAACATCATCTTCCACCGGATCGAAGGTAAGAACACCTAAACTTTTGGGTTTTGGGTGTTCTTGAGGTTTCTTGGTGTTTTGGCCGATTTGCTTCGTTTTGATTCATATTAGTGTTAGAACTTGATTGTAAACTCGTAATCATTCAATACCCTTGAAGTTTTGTGGAACGAATTTGAGTATTTCTTTGAATAATCGATCAAATTGGCTATGCCCTCAAAGTGTCCGATAAAATGCTTCAATGGGTAGAACTTGGGAAGTTCCATACGTTTTCGTAGAATTGTGATTGAATTGATATCGTTGTGACTTAGGAACGAATTCTTGTGAAGAACTCGAGTCGGAACCCTTCCGTTCGTTGCCTTCTTTGGGGTTCGAGCTTCCCGGTCGAACCGTGTTCTTCGGAGCGTTCGGTAGCGGTTATTAAGGCAAGTATCTTATTATACGACTTGTATCTTGCGACTAGTAATTACGTATGATATGTATGACGATTTTGCTTGCCTCCGTAAATATGTTCCGTTTGAGTTGGTTGTGTTTTCCGAAATTTGAAGGCTTTGTGATAATAGTGATATATTGGTATCCGTGATAGGCGTTGTGCCATTTGTGCAGGATTGCGATGTACATATGAGATGGTTGTACACGTGGTTGTTCAATGTATTGTGTACCGAATGTGTGTTATGTTGGTTAAGAGTCGTTGTGATGATCATGATATTTGTGTTGTTTTGGTTTACATACTTGATTGTACATTTCATTGTAATGTGGAATGGCTTGACATTTAATGATTATGAATTGTGTCGTGTCGATGTGTGTGTGTTCGGGTAGGGTCCAGCGAGGCCTCTGGAGTTCGGTACATGATGTGTACGAACAAAGTGTGTGATCCAGGTAGGGTCTGACGAGGCCTCTGGAGTTCGGTACATGATGTGTACGAACAAAGTGTGTGATCCAGGTAGGGTCTGACGAGGCCTCTGGAGTCCGATACATGACGTGTACGGACAAGGTGTGTGATCCAGGTAGGGTATGACGAGGCCTCTGGAGTTCGGTACATGATGTGTACGAACGATGTTGTGGTCGGGTAGGGTCCGTTGAGGCCTCCGGAGTTCGGTACATGATGTGTACGAACAGTGTGTGTGGCCGGGTAGGGACCGTTGAGGCCTCCGGAGTTCGGTACATGATGTGTACGAACAGTGTGTGTGGTTCGGGTAGGGTCCGTCGAGGCCTCCGGAGTTCGGTACATGATGTGTACGAACAATGATCGTGTAGCAGTGATTGTTCGGGTAACATTTTAAATATGGATCTCGGACTCATAATGATATATTATTTAGTATGCTTTGAAACGAGAATTAGGCTAAGGCCCTAATGTTTACGAAAAGGTTTTGTAAATTGGGACTCGAGATCCAAAAGAATTTCTGCTTTAAAAAAATCCCCGAGATGATGTGTTCCTTTTCAAATATCTCTTATTTGAGTTCGAAATTCTAAAACTTCTCGGGAACATTTTGATAATTGATTTCCGTATTAAATTCGTAGTTGCTATTTGCTTGTTACATTTCGTATGGTTTGATACTTGCACTAGTAAAACAGTGGAGTTTTACTAACCCCCGAGTATTCGGGGGGTGGATGTCTGTTTTGCGTCCAGGTACATGCAGATTCAGGGGAGCAGTCACAGGATTGGCACAAGAGGATGACGAGCTGCGATACTAATCAAGAGTTGAGAGTTGGTAGAGTTTAGTTGTATTGTTAGAGTTGATTCAGTCTTCCGCTGTATGGTATTTCGACCCCTGTGTGGGTAATGTTGTGAGTCAGTCCTGTTGATAGAGTTGTGTGACCCCATCGGTCTGTGTGTTTATGTGTATATGACCTTAACAGTCTGTATTATTATGTTGTTTGACCCTGGCCGGGCAAGCATTTGGTTGTTTATGGACGTTTAGCCTGGTAGATCCTTGCGGAAAGGGTTTACGGCGTGTAATATTCCCATACGGTTTTTGGGGATGTTACAGACAGGTCCACCAATCATTGCAAAATGCACAATTAATTGGACCATTATGTTAAATGATGCAGGTGGAAATATTATCTACAATTGACAAAGTATTTCGACAATCTCCTTTTGCAACTTCTTTATATCATTCAAGTCGACAACTTTGGCACACATACTCCTGAAAAATTCACCAAGTCGAATTAAAGGTATTGCAACCTCGGGCTTCAATGCTCTTTTGACGGCAAATTGTAACAAGTATTGCATTATAACATGTGCATCATGACTCTTATAGCCCACAAAGTTTCCTACCCTGCACACATTTGCTGAAATTGGAACCAAATCCATAAGGTAATTTAACATTTTCTAATACTAAACAAAACAGATCTTTTTCTTTGTTCGTCATGTCAAAGTTTGCCGTCCTAATTTCGAGGTGATTTCCATCAGCAGAGGTGGTAGGATGAAGGATCTTTCGAATGTCCAATTCTTGCAAATCTAATCGAGCACTTAGATTATCTTTTGTTTTACCATCAATGTTTAATAAAGTTCCAAAGATACTATCATATGTTCTTCTCTATATGCATTACGTCAAGGTTATGTCGAATTATATTGTCGCTCCAATATGGTAAGTCAAAATATATTGAATTCTTATTTCAAGGATTGACATTGCAACTACCTTTCATTTTCCCTTACACTTTCCAAAATTATTCTCGTAACCCTCCAACAATTCGTCGATTTCCTACCCGAATAACATTGTAGGAGCTGATCCAAACTCAACATCACCATTAAATCTTCTTTTATCATGTCTCCACTTATGGTTGTCATCTAAGAATCTTTGATGGTTCGTATAACACACTTTCCTACTATGCTTCAAATACATTGACGATGTCTCATAATTGCATATAGGGCAAAGCTAGTTTCCCTTTTGTGCTCCAACCCGACAATATTGCATAACCAGGATAGTCACTGATTGTCCATAAGACACTTGCACGTAACATAAAAGTTTGATCTGCCAAAGCATCATAAGTTTCAACTCCTACATCCCATAACTCTTTCAAATTTGCAATTAAAGGCTGCATGTACACGTCAATATTGTTTCCAGGATCATTAGGACCAGGTATTAATGTTGACAAAATTAAATTTTCTGGCTTCATGTTTAGCCATGGAGGAAGGTTGTAGTTTATGACAATAATTGGCCAAGTGCTGGGGGTTGAATTCATATTACGATAAGGATTGAACCCATCCGAAGCTACACCTAATCTGACATTTCAATTTTCTGATGAAAATTGCGGATATTTGGTATCCATGATCTTCCAAGCTTCACCATCAGCCGGATGTCGTAACTTCCCGTCAATCTTTCGATCTACTGCATGCCAAATCATTTGTTTAGAGAATTCTTTACACATAAACATTCGTTGGAGTCTTGGTTTGAGAGGAAAATATCTCATCACTTTGGACGGAATTTTTTTGCTTTCCGATTCAGGTCCCATAACTTTCCGCCTTGAAGCGGTACACGTTTTACAAGAAACGTGATTCTTATTTTCCCCCCAATGCAACATGTAGTCATTTGGATATGCGCATGTATTTTTTGGTAGTCAAGACCCAAATCTTTAATGATGTTTATAGATGAATTAAAAGAGGCAGGCACATTAGCATCGGGAAATGCCTCTTTTACCAGCTGCAGTATTTTCCCAAACCCCGACTCGGTTACCCCATTAATGCACTTCCAGTGGAAAAGTTTAACTAAAAAACTTAGGCGAGAAAAATTCTTACAACAGAATATAAGGGTTGTTTTCCATCCTCAACAAGACGATAAAAGTTCCTAGCATCTTCATTCGGCCCCCTACTGTTGTAAGTAATATTTAACATCCGGTCAAGATTATCTTCAAATTCAGTATTTGCTTCAAAATCCATCATAACACTACAGTCTTTCAAATTTGATACATCGTAAATCCACCTTGCAACACTCAGAGAAGGCCATTGCAAATAATGTGATCATACACATCATTTCGACCCCACCTTTCACGATTATCACATCGACTACAACGACACTTTAATTCATTTTCGACGGCATAATTGACCATTGCATTTTTTAGAAATGCGTTGACCTCACTAATATATTGTGTACTGGATCTTGGAAGATTTAACCAGATATTTCCCTTTTCGGTCATAACTACAGTAAAAAACAATCGCTGTTAAATATATAATAACTTTTGTTCTTTTTATTGTTCTTATACCTAATATAATAACTTCTGTTATTTTTAATTCAATACCTAATAGTTTCTTAGTTGTTTTATTTTATATGCCTAACACCAAGGTCTCAAAAATCAACCCATATTTATACACTTTAGCTCCTAATATCAAAGCATAAAATATACTCATACATAAGCAAGTTAAATTTTACTAGTTCTGTTTCACTAGTTGCTTCGCACAAAACACAAATATGCAAGTTAATTTTACTAGTAAAAAATAAACAAAATAAACTTATGTATACTCCATGATAGTACAAATCTCATTTCAACATAAAAAAACTTGCACTGATCTATATCAAAACTTAAACATACATGTACATACAAATCTGCAATAAGATATATATTCTAACAAATAAATTTTAGGGTTTATATTCAACTAATTGAGATGGAAAATACCTTTAGATGAGAGCTAATTGACCCAGCTACGAACCCAACTACGAGCCTTAATCTGTAAAGCTCCGAACCCAACTAATTGACCCGTTTGAGAATGCTCCAAACCCAACTACGAATGCGTTTGAAAATGCTATGAACCCAGCTCCGAACACTGCTATGAACCCAACTCCGAACACTGCTACTAATTTGTAAAGCCCCGAACCTGTTTTAAACACAGCGACGAACCCTAATTTGTAAAGCTCCGAACCTGTTTGAGAGAACCCAACTACGAACCCTAATTTTTAAAGTGGAAAGACAGAGAAGAAGAGATGAAGACAGAGATGAGAGATGAAGAGAGTGAATTATTTTGTGAGAGTGAAATATTTTGTGAGACAATGAAGACAGAGATGAGAGATTTGGGAGCAGGAATTATTTCACAAGTAAATTTTACTTCCCCCGTTTTTTACAAGTAAATTTCACTTTCCTCAGAATTTTTTTAACACTTTTTTTTTGTAATCTACGTTAACATCCACATAAGTGTTGCCATTGCTAACTCAATTATATTTAAGGTGACATTGGTTGACATCAACGGCAACATCAAATTAATATGGAGGCTTACATAAAAAAATAAGTCATCTAAGACTACATTTTACATGCCAATATGAGTTTTCAGTGTTGGCAAAGACCATATATACTGTACTGTAATTCTATTCCTGCCAACCAAACATTGAGATTTTAATTCCCACATTATGCCACATTATTATTCTCCCACGGAATTACAATTCCTTTTTCACATAATTCCCTCCTTGCAACCAAACGGCCCGTTAAGTCTCCACGTGGCACACACGTGGCTGCCACATGACAAATATGTGGCACACACATGGCCTAAATTGTGTACGTGGTGGATGACGTGACTTTTTTTTTTTTTATCAAAATCAAATTTAAATTTTATAAAAATTGAAGAAAATATTTTTTTCCCGATTTTTTTGTAATTAGTTTTCAGTGAATTTATTTTTTCTAAAAAATTAGAACATTTTTTCAAAAAATAATTACAAACAATATATGAATTTTAAAATATAATAGACGAAAAAATAGATGTTTGAAAAACAACTAGAAACTATTTTGGATATATTTTTTTTAAAAAAATATTTGAATTTTTAGAAAAAATAAACTCAGTGAAAAATAATCAAAAAGCTGGAAAAAAATATTTTTTTTTTTTCAATTTATAAAATTTAAATTTGACATGTCATCTGCTACGTGCACAATTTAGGCCGCTTATGTACCATATGTCATGCCACGTAAAGGCTTAACAGGGGCATGGATGAAATTTAACAGTAAAGGCTTTTTGATTAAGAAAATTAAAATCTAGAGGTTTGTCAATTATTAGTATGAGTGCAGAGGTCTATGAGTTAAATATAAAAAATACAGAAACTTTTTGACCATTATCTCTTTTTATTCTAGTCATTTTAGAATTTTTTAATTTAAAGTAATTTTACAATACTACCCTTAACAAGAGGCTTATTAGCAATTATTCCCATAGAGTTAAATCAAACTCAATTTAGTGGGTCCCAAACCACTAATTTTTAGTCCGAAAACACTAAGGGGCGTTTTGATTGTATTTTATTTTGTACTTTCATTTTGCAAAATATTTTATATTTTTGTTTTTATTTTTATTTTTAAATTTGTTGAAAACACGTTCTGTTAAATTTATTTTGCAAAATATTTTTTTAATATTAATATTAAATTCATAAATCTTTATTTTAGACTTAGTTTCAAATTAAGATAATAAAAAAAAAACTCAAAATGCATTTTGAGTATTTTGAAGATTTTTTGTTGAAATACACACAAAACGCTCAAAACGAGGTTTTGGGCATTTTGCGTTTTATGTACAAATATTTTTTTTGTTTTCCAAAATGCATTTTTGAAAATGATAAAAAGAATACGTTTTAGTGTTTTCGAAAATAAAAACAGAAAATGACCTCAAAACAGCAAAGAAAGCAGGGCCTAATTTTTTCAAAAAGAGTTGATCGTTTTTGAATATTTTTCTAAAATTTAAGAAGAATTGACTCATTTTATCGACACTCAAACCATAACCCCTCTTAAAGATTTGTTTACAAAAACAAACCAAGCAAAAGTACATACTCCTTTCATCCACGAAAATATATCATATTTTAATGTTTTTCGATTAAAATTTATAAACTTTAATTATGAATTATGATCAATATATAAAATAATTATAACAATATAAATATTTAATAAATTAATCTTAAGATATATTTTTAAATTATATTTTATATAATTAATCTTTTATATATTGATGGCAATTTATTATCAAATTATATAAATTTTCGAAAAAAATCAAGATGTAATATATTTTTGTGACAGAGGGAGGTTTGTTTATGGTTAAGAATAGGCCCTGACCTAAACGGGCTAAGCTAGGTTTCAAATTGGGCTTCGGACGTTTAAGCCCAATGATACCTTCATATAGACTTGTACGAGGCAAATACTAATGTTCATTGTTCTTTAGTTAGTAATAAACTTAATTAATTTACACACAAGAAAATTGTGAGGTTTGCTTAAACTGCAGTAGAGCCATGAATCTGAAAAACAAGAATCTAAATACCCTTTACTTCGTTTTGATTCTAGGGGTGTTCGCTGGGATCGGGTTCTGCAGTGAATCGCTGAGAGCGACGAAACTTGGTGGGCTGCGCGATGTCGCCCAAAACAGCCGTGAGATCGAAAGCATCGGCCGATTTGCTGTTAGAAAATACAATAGCAATCAGGTTTTTCTTTTCTCTGTTATTTATGAATACCTCCGTGACTGTCTGTGTGTGTGCTGGTACGTGTGTACAAGAGTTGATGATGAAACTTCGTTTCATTTCTTTGAAGTCGATCTTTAGTATTAGATGTGAATGCAAAGTTGAAAACCTGAGAAACCTGAAGTATATTTTTCTTTTGTTGGAAATTGGATTAGATAACCCTAGTATTTACTCAATTCTGAACCAATTTAGTAACTGTAAAATATTTAATTCTTGTGAATTAAATTGCAAATTGTAAATCTACGTTTTGAGGAGATAAACATAAAATTTTCTTTTTTTTTTTTCTCAAAATCGATTTCCGGTGAGTGAGGAATAAATGATTAAAGCTGGTCATTGAAATGAATTTAATGAACAGTTAAACTGAGATATGAAAGGTCATCCCACAGGAAAACTGAATTTTGAGATAAATGAAGCCTTCTTCTTGATTAGCTTATTAGTAAGAAGGTGTATGAGTAGTTCAACAAGCTATCTGCATTACTGGGTTAGCGCTGCAACGTCCACACCAGCCATCTCGGCTTGGCACGGGCCTTGGGCCGTGGTTCTTGACAATTGGATTTTGGGCCGGACTTGGGCGATTTGGGCCTTGGAGCCTGGACCGAGACTAAATTAATTTTGCAGCCAATTCCAACGAAAAAACAAGTTTGATCATACTTGAAATGCTGAGCTGACCCAGGACTTTGAAGAGTTTCTTCTAAAACATGACTTTTCACACTTTCATTTTGTAATCCACGAATTTAAGGTGGTTAAGACCACATATTGAAGTGACTATTGAGCTGAAGGGTTACCGGACAATTAGTGGGGCTTTAATCTGCAGTAACCCCCATCTGAATCTGTGGCTTTGGACCCTATAAAAGGGGTCTTCTGCATTTCATACTAGTTACCAAGCAACATAATCCAGAATATGTATTGCTGTATATCCCTTCTTCGTGTTCATTCCCAGTTTTCAGCATCATCTAGTTCGACGGAACTTTGTGTTTTTGAGAGCACCTAAATCAGAGAAAAAAAGCAGGAGACTTATTACCTGAGCCGTCTGCTCTTATACGGGGGCAAAATAGTCTTTGTTGCCAGTTTACTTTTTCTGTCCGAACCGTCTTTTAGTTGAATTTGTAGCAGACAGTTTATTTTTGTAATTTTTATGGTAATTACATTGTTGTATATTCACAGAACAAACATATTTTCATTTGGACATTTTTTTCATTTATGTTGCTCTGGGATGGAGAAGAATTTAAAACTATGGATTCCAAATATTGATGTTTCCTTTGAAAAATCTAAGGTAGCATTCGGTCTAAACAACTTAATGGGATCCAAGGTCGATCTTCGTAGAGAGATATGATTTGTTGTAGAATAAACATTATTAACAATTTGGTACGAAGTAAAATTGAGACTCGACAATATTGTGAGCTTTCTTGTTCAATCATTAGTATATTTTTAAGTTTTTTTTTTTGTTATGTGTGCGTTTTAACAGAATAATGTTCTCGAGTTTGTGCGAGTAGTGAGGGCCAAAACACAGGTCGTAGAAGGTAAGATGTATCATCTTACTCTAGAGGCGGTTGATGGTCGTAAGAAGAAGATATATGAAGCCGAAGTCTGGGTGAAACCATGGATGAATTTCAAGCAGCTTCGAGAATTTAAGCCGGCGGCTAATGCCAATCCTTCATTCACCTCATCGGACCTTGGTGTTGTTCATGGTAAGAGACTATACTTTTTACACCACCAATATTGTTATCCTAGTAAGTTTGTCATCCTGTCTGCTGCTTCTCGATCGTAAGAGTTGGATATAGATTTACTGTTCGCTTTTGGTCTCTAATTGCAAAATATCCCAGCTCTTTTTCAAAATTATACAACGACCGATGTTTGTTATATTTTACAAATTGCACCCTCGACAGATGGACATTTGTTAAGAAAATGCAAATCTAGGGGATGGGGGGTTGTAGTCATCTCTAGTGTTTCAAAATGACCATTCATCTTGTCGGAAAAATATATTTGAGTCTTAGCACATTTTCATTAAAATATTGACGGCCATACCCCTTGAGAAAATAATTAGCACGGTACATTTCTAGGATATCGGGAACTATTTCGGTCAAGAAACACGGCTCGAGAATTGTGGTAATGTATCATGTCGCACTTGAAGTGACATTTCAAGAAATGATTTTGTCGGGTAGAAGAGTCATATATGGATATATGTATGGTTTAAAAAAATTCTCAACTAATAAGTAAATACATAAATGAAAGATATGATAATGAAAAGCATATCTTGTACCATATTGTACTTTGCAATGCATAAAATGTTGTACATCCATAAGGTAACTGTGGGGGCCACTTTTTGTGGATGCAGGTCGTTGAGGATTCTGTACGGGTCGGAGGAGGTTTAGCAAAGGAACACTTGATTGTGGTAAGAAAGAATTACACAGTAAATCAGTATATGTATACTATGCAATATATATGTAGCGCTTGTTTTGTTGAATCCATGAAACTTTTCGATGTATGTTTTCGAATAACTTTATGTGGATTTCATATGTTGGTTATCTTTATTAGTGCCATATGGCTATGGGAATTCAGAGTGACTTTGAATCATTCATGTGAAGAAACAGTAGCGCTTTACTCCCAAAATTGTCATTGGGAGCATTCTAAAACTTGAAAAAATTAAGTTAATGTCAACTTTATCTTTCCTGAAAAATGAATCTTTTAGTGTGTGTGAAGATAGCAAGACTCGAGGTTTTTCAAAAGTTTTAGGATGCGAGTCGATACAATACATCCAAATTTTTCCCCGGCCAAACTGCACTTGCACTTATATCGGGTACGGATACGACATGATGAACATACAAATGGGGAGTTCGGAAGCTAGCTTTTTAGTTGGTGTTTGACTTCTCATCCGGTTAAACAAGCCAAAAAAAATGTATTTGGTAATTAGCTTTATTCACGGTTGAAAACTAGTTTTTTTCTGCCAATATAAAAAGATAATGATAGCATTTTCTAGTTGACTTTGAGTTTGTAGTTTTAATAATTATATTTGTTATAAAACAGCCAATAATTAATATTCATTTATCCAACACAATTTAAAAAGTCAAACAACTAATAAAAACAACCACCGGTTAGTCAAACCAGTCAAATTGAGCAATTTACCGCCAAAGCTATTTGCCAAACAGGGCCAAGATTTTTAGGATATGAGTACTATCTATGTTAGCTGGCCGGCCGCTAGAGGTGTGGCTGCGGCCCGCTGTAAAATAGGCCGACAAGTTGGCCGAAAAAAATCAAGAAGGAAAGAAAAAGTGGCGTGCTGCAATAAAAAAAAATAACTTGCCGGTCGGCGGCTTGAGACCCATCGGAGTACCATCTCTGGAACGATTTTTGGTTTTGAAGACCAGTTCAATATTTTAAGGGTACTGTTGGAAATTTAGTATTATTGGACATTTGGTACTATTACTAAATTTAACACATACGGGAAGACGGGGTACAACGGTCTTTTCATCTGCAAACAAGGACGACGACTAAAAAGCACCACTGTCTTTGTATTATAGACTAGATATATTCCATGCTATAATGGCACGGTGGCGTGCCATAATTGGACCAAAATAATCAAATTACCATAGTATTTTGTTACAAAAAAAATATTGGTTCCCGGAGGTCTGCTGGCAATAGTTTTGCTGTCGTGAGGTCGGCAGGCAGCTGCACCCTAAAAAAGAATGATTGTCGTCGGAAGTTTGAGAGCGGACGGACCAAAAAGGAAAAAATGGTCGTCGACTGAAAAGTAGGTCGATAGGCCAACCTGTAAAATAAATGGTCGTCTCTGGAGGTCTGCCCGAAAGTAGGCCGGACGAAAAAAAAAAAAGAAATAATCGGCCGCCGGAGGCTTATCGGTGGCCGGCAGCGGTCCCGCCGAAAAGTAAGGCGGCAATTAAAAAATGGCCGACCGTGGGAAGTCTGCTGGCTGCGGACTGGCCCTCTAGAAAAAATGTCTAGCCGTCGGCCCGCGACTCATCGAAGGCCCGGTGAATCATTATGTGAGTAGAGAAAAAATATGAGTAGATTAGTTTTTCCTTTATTAGATACTAGTAAAGCCTATCATGCATTGTACGGACTGTAATTTAAGTTATAAAAATAAAAACTTACATTATTATAATTTGAGTGTCTTTAAAAGATTAAGCGAAAAAGAAAGGAATAGAGTGATCAATAATTTATGAAATAAAGAAACATACATGTACAATTATTTTACAAATTACGAAAGACTTCTCTATATGCTACGCTCAGCGTCGTGGTGGACATATTACTCTTCTTATCGTATATCAAGATCTCGAGTCTCTTACGGTGAGTAACCTTTGAGAGAGCAACATAGAGCTGACCATGACAAAAAACAGATTTTCTAAGAAATAGTCCAACTTGTGAGAGAGACTGACCTTGACTGTTGTTTATCGTCATTGCAAACGACACAATGAGGGAGAATTGTCTTCTTGTGAATTTGAAAGGCAGAAGCTTATGCTTATGGAATTATTGATCAGATTGGTTGTTCTTATTTGGACATCTTGTTTGGATCTCGGACCAGAATGTCTGAGTGACATCCTGAGAATCAACGCTTTGTGTCCTACATTACTTCCGGTGAAGATCTCTGCTTCAATTACGTGGGTTCCGAACCTGATTACTATCATTCTTGTCTCATTGCATAACCCTACTTTTTTACAATCCGTATGAATAGCATATAACCCCGTAATTTAATTTAGTATACAAATTTGATTATATCAGGAATAAATTAATTATATCTGATCAATTGTGACATTCGTTTAACTCAATAATTATATAAATGGAATTGTAGGTAAATGAAGATAGATAAAAAATAATTATTTTTTAACCTATTTTGTTTCGTGTAATGTTTAAAATAATTTGATTTCATATATATATATATATATCGATTGATTGATTCCTTTGTATTGTTAAATATGATAATCTTTTGAAATGAAGAACGATTTTTTTATTTTGTCACTTATTTAATCAATTAGTTAGATGGAAAGATTTGTTAATTACAATCGAATGATGTTAATATTAAACAATGATATGTTCAGACATTTTGAGAGATTTTGTTTGTTTTGTAAAGATATATATGTTCGGATATTCCAATTTTTTTTTTTTTTTTTTTTTTTTTCTGTTTTTGGATTTTAGTTTGGCGGAATTTCTCTAAATGGAAATGAGGTTGGGCTTTAATATATGTAAAGATTCTAAGGATATTTTTTGAAATTTATTATTGTTGAACGTTTGATAATATCAAATTTAACAATATCGAGAAAGATAAAATAATCTTCTTAGATGTGCACTACGACGACCAAAAAACGACATTTTCTATTATATTATAGATAGATGAAAGAGCACTATCGGCAAATATCCGATAAAAGAGGCTCTACTCATCAAAGTCTCTTATGGAATCTTTAGCCTACGCGACAAGTTACATTACAAGCTCCCTAATTTACTCAGAAAAAAAAAAAAAAAAAAAAGTGCAGCTACAATGACTAAAAAGCCCCTGCCATATTCTTCTATGTTTTTGGAGCCTCCAAGTCTAGCATGGGAGGGTGTGGCATTGTTGGAACATACATTTTATTTTCTCCATTTTTCTGCACTCCAAATGTATTTGCTTCAGTATCTTCAATAATCACACTTAGAATACGATTGTTCCCCGTGTCGGATTTTACTGGTTCAAGAACCTCCTCCTCTTCTTCTTCTTCCTTCTCCTCGTATTCTTTGTATTTGCCCCATAGAACCGAGTATAGTCCGATCACAATCACAACTGCTCCAAGAACCCTGTATTCAGCAGAGATCAGATTATATAATTTTTGATAGGGTAACGTATTCTTGGCTTTTCATAATATTTGTTAGGGTTACTTACAAAAAGACCCTCGCAGTTTGATCTAATCACAAAACATCCCAATTATCTTTCGGAATTATAAATAGCCCCTTGATTTTTTGTATTTATAGGTTTGTTTGGTAAATGGCTTTTAATTGACTTTTGTTGGTTTTCGACTTTTAGCTTTACGGTTTGGTCAAACAGTCATATAAATTATAAAGTGTTTGGTAAGTAACTTTTTGCATGATCGAAAAACCAAGTTTTAAGCCGAAATGAGAGGGCTAGTTTCACTTAAGGGTCAATTTTTTTTTTTTTTTGCATGATCTCTCCATCAAAATATAAACTATTACTTATATTTTACCATTTACTATTTTACCCGAATTGCAAAAGATTTTTTTTAAAAAATGTGAAGTCCTACGGTACCCCATGAGTATCACACCTGCATGTATATTCCCTACTGGATTTATGATGAAAATCATTGACTACAGCTCTAGTTGTAAATATACATGCAGGTATGGTATCCGTGTTAGAATTTTCCTAAAATTATTAGTTTCATTCATTAATTTGTGCACAAACCCAAAGCATTGCGAAACAGAAGGAGTATTATTTAAAAAAATGCGCAATATACCAATCGGTGAATTGTAATACGCTACAGCGATATAGTTATTTTCGAAAGATAAATTGATTTTTTTCGCCGTAATTTTGATAATTATATATTCTTGATCGGTGATAAATTAAGATAAGACAATTATACCCTCCGACATAGATTTTCTCCGCCAAGATGAAGGACCCCATGATGGCAACAATAATCATCATCAAGGGACTAAAGGCAGTAGCAAAGACAGGCCCCCTTTTTTGCATTACAAGTCCTTGCACATAGTATGCAATGCTTGATGACACAATGCCCTGAAATATAACATAACAGATCAGTCATTTTATACTACTTATTATTAAATACTAGATGTCCTCCCGTGCGATGCACGGCGTAAAATGTTAAATAGTTTATTATATTAATAATATGTGATAGAATTTCAATAATATTATAAAATTATTATAAAATATACATATGATTTGACATTAATATAATATATTTTACTATTTTACAATAAGAACAAAATAACTCTTAAGAATCAAATAATTGTTAAAAAGCTATGAAATAAACTAAAAATATATCTTTCTTCACTAGTCTTATATTTTTATATTAAAATATTTTAATCATCTAAATATATTATAATTTTATTTATATTACTTTATATATACTATATGGATGTCAAATTAAAGAGCATGAAGTAAGAATTAATTTGATATATATTTTCAAAAATAAAATTGATACATAAAAGTTATAATTGTTTAAACTATTAGGTTAAAAATAAAAGGAATAAAATGAGAGGACATTTTTAATTGGTAGATAGTATATAATGGAATAATCATCCAACCCCCTCTCAAATTAAACGTCCGTTTTTTTAAAATTTTTAAAAAGAGGCTTAACGTGGAGATGACGCATGTTTCCTTAGATTTTCTTGCGATGCTCTTTTAATATTAAGTATATATGTGTAAATGTTCGATATAAAATATATAAACATGACAGGAATCTATATGATCATTGTATATTTGTAATATTTATATTAATATACTAATAAAATTACATATCAGTATACAGGTGAAAGAACGTCATATATTTTTGATAAATATTTAGATTAAAGTCACACATTTTATACATAATAATATACCATGAAATCCACAATGATATTAATTCATTAGGCATATGGTGATAAAGTATATTATTGTGACGTAGTTAAATAAAAATATAATCAACTTATTATATTTGTTTATATAATTTTTCTTTTCATAAAAAAGAAGAATCAATCAAATAATTATTTTAACGAATAATATATCTTTCTACTGGGAATTGTAAGCCTAACATGTCTCTAATTCTTTTCCCAAATATTTTTAAAATAAAATAACTTAGTAATCTAAAATTATTATAAGAAGGTGAAAAGTGAAGTAAAAATATTGATCTTGTAAAAAGATAGATAAATTATTTGGAAATTATCTGATTTTTGTATTTTATATACAAATAATTTAAAATCAAGATATAATACACTAATCATTCAAAAACAACTTATATTCAAAAAGGAATATTTTAATTATATTTATGCCCAATGAATATTAAATCAAATATCGTAAAAACAAGATTAATCTAAAATATTTATAATAAAAAATAGAGTTTAGACGAAAAAATTATTAACTTCTAAACATTGAGAGAAAAATAAAAAGAATTTTTTTTTTGATTACCATTAACTCTCATTCAAATAGTAGGAATTAGTGTATTTAAGAAAAAGATAATTAATTCAAAAAATCTACATAAAAACACATGTCTTGTATAACTCTCTTTTAATAATAAAGTAGATGTGTGCATATGTGTATGTAATATATATATATATATATATATATATATATAGAGAGAGAGAGAGAGAGAGAGAGATAGATAGATAGAGAGAGAGAGAGAGAGAGAGAGAGAGAGTATGGATCCTGAGATGTATGTGAGGGATACTACCTGAGACGTGCGGAAGACTTTGTGTAGGGGAGGGTGGACACACACATATAATTATTAAACTTAAATAATTATATTATTTAGTCAGGGGAGGGTGTATACGCACTGCTATCTCAGGAACGATTCCTGTGATGTATGTCAGGATCCATTTTCTCATATATATATGTGTGTGTGTGATTATAGAACTTACAGCATATGCAGCAGCTAAAAGGTTCATGTCAAATCCAATGGCCCAAGCATGTGGCTTGTGCTCCATCACCAAAGTGACAGCTATGGATTGCAATGTTCCAATGGAACACACAAGTGATGTGAGTGATAGATGGGCTGTGTATTTTCTCATTGTTATAGCCTGAGAAATTAAAAAAAAAACTATTTCATGATTTAAGTCTAGTCTGATTTTAAAAAAAAAAAAAATTAGTATAAAATAAATCCACCTATTTTTCAAAATTACAAATATTTTCGTTGATATTTTAAGAAAATACTACAATTTCACGGAGGTGTTTGTGATTTCATCAAGATATTTGAGTTTTTCGGTGATTAGGTTAATCTTTGTGAAGAAAAATAAAGTCCAATTATTTTCCAAAATTTCAAATATTCACTTCAAATTAATTGTCTCTAATTTACGATTTAGGGGCTCGACATAGTGTTTATTAGGAAAATACAACTTTGTTGTGGGGCATTTTTGTGAATTCCAAAGATATTTGATTTTTTCTGTAATTAAGGTAAACCTTAAGAAGAAATAAAAAAAATCCAACTATCTTTCAAAAATTACAAATAGTCCCTTAATATTGCCTATAGTTTACAAATTACAGGCTCGACAGGGTATTTATTAAGAAAAAACAAATCTCAAGGGACGTGTTTGTAAATTCGGAATATAACAAATTCTAGTTTTTTTTTTTTAATTAGATCAAACCATAGGGGCATTGAAAGATGCATATTGGGGCACTGCACCACCAAAAAAATTTACCAAATCGACATCGTTTTAACCAAAACGTCGTCGTTTTGACGCCGTTTTGGTTAAAACGACGTCGTTTTTATCGTTTTTTATTAAAAACAAATGAAAAATTAAGATTTTTTTTTGTCGTCCGTTATTTTTTTTATGGTATGTTGGATCCCCTATGCACAGCACAGGGGGCCGTGTTTGTAAACAACAACCAAATTAACAGTGTACCTGAAGGATAAAGAAAGAAGCCCATGCAAGAGTAGCAATGATGAGGAGAATTGAGCCCTTGAACCAATCTTGAGTAGTGTCAGGGACAAGATTATCATAGGATCTCACAGTATGTGTGTATTTGGACCACGCCATGTTTATGACGTCACCTTTGTACAGTGTCATCAGCATGGCCCCACCCACTGTTAGTATTGTTCCCACCACCTTTGCCTGGCATCTCACTTTCTTTATGACTACTCTCTCCATCCTACACAGATCATTAAACTCACTATTTGAATTAACAGCAGTAGTTTTTTATAATTTAACCATATGTAATCTGATTTCGGGCCGGGTTGGTAAATCTGATTAGGTTAAACACCTTCAGCCGACGGCTATGGTGGCCGTCGGCCGTTTTGCCACTTTTAGCCGACGGCTGGGCCTTGCCGTCCGGGGCCGTTCCCGACCTTCTGTAGGCCCGGGGCCCTTTATATATACATTTTTTTTTCTGGAAAATTAGAGGCCAAATGTAAAGGAATTAGTCGGCAAAATAAGTATGCAATCAATCAAAAAAGTTTCTTTCTCCGAGCACTACGAGAGGCAAAATCATTAACGGCAACATCAACATCAATGTTTCCTAAAATTTCTTTCTTAATAGATACAAATGCCAAACCACTCAACCTTTCTTGAGATATTGATGATCTCAAGTAAGTTTTTATTAGCTTTAACTTTGAAAAACTTCTTTCGGCTAATGCTACAGTCATAGGCGCAGTTAATAAAATTCTATAAGCAAAGTGAGAATCGCAAATGGCACAAAAACGACTGTACAGCCACAAGTCTGAATTTTTAGAACGATAAGATGTGCAGATATAATTATATATATATATATATATGTACATATATTACATAGAAAAAATTAGGCCGTCGGCCGTCGCTCCTCAATTCAGGGCCCAGGGCCGACCCTATTGCCGTCGGCCGTGTTTTCCCTGGTCGTCGCCCGTCGGCTATAGTTTGCATTTTTGGTAATAGATATTTATTTTTACCTGCAGAGGACTGCCATGACAAATGTCATTGCAGGAAGCATGTTACTCATTGCACATGAATAAGTTGGGGAAGTGAATTTAAGCCCAGCATAGTACAAGTTCTGGTCAATGACAGGCCTGTCCGAAAAAAGAGCACCAAATAATTAACTCATAATCAAACTCTAAATTCACACTTTTGTAATATTATTATTAATCATAGGGAAATTACGTATCCTATTGTTTGGTCCAATTATATTTTAGTTTGAATAACTACATCCATACTCAAATCTCACCTCAGACGTTGACTTTTGGATAAATTTGTAATTGTTGAAACTGCTTGCTAACATGGATGCTTGTTTGAACAATTACTTACATACTCCAGTCTCACCTTCGGCGTTGACTTTTGAACGAATTTGTAATTGTTCAAACTATAAGTACTAATCTGATTTAGAACCATTTAGCGAGAGTGGAATATGTAAATACCCATAATAACAATTTGTTGTAAGAATTATAATGGCACTCACCCAAGAAGTCCCAACACAAACAGCTGCATGAAAATTTTAAATGTAATCTTTGGCCTCACTTTTCTGAAAGAAAAAAAATTAAATAAATTAGGAACCATATCACTTATTACCGACACCATTATGTTCGCTGCGCCGAGAGGGATTTTTTATTGTCCCATCACCGATGTGGTAATATGCTGGAATTGCGACACATCACCGTTCAGTGCACGAATGATGTGTCGCAATTCCAGTGACGACACGCGAGACAATAAAATCTTTCCGAGCAGCTCGGTGAACGTAACGTTCGTGCATGTATTGAATAACAAGTTCGAACGACATGATGCACGTGCATTGCACCTTTCTAGTACTAAAGCAAATGGTGCAATAACTGCAGTGGCAAAGGCATGTCTGTAGACCACTAACACATAGTGGCTCATGCCTCTATTAAGAGAAACCTTTGTGATAATGTTCATCCCGGCATATCCAAATTGCAGACAGATCATGGCTATGTATGGCTTAGCATTCTCAAAAAATCTGCCAAGCCTCACTAATCCTTTTCCTTCCATTTTCTCTCTCTCTCTCTCTCTCTCTCTCTCTCTCTCTCTCTCTCTCTCTCTCTCTCTCTCTCTCTCTCTCTCTCTCTTTCTTTTCTCTCACTAGACTGAGTATATATAGTTGAGAATGATAGCTTGAGAAAAAGAGAAGACTAGTACAGCTTTGTATTTATAAGCACTACTGCTGAGGCGTGGGGGCAGTTTGGGTATTTTGCACTGTACAACCTGAGGTGCATCTAGATGAATATTAGGGGCGGGCACAAAGAATCAAAATCCCGATCCCGATCCCGGCCCATCCCGTCCCATTAGAGTAAGTACGGTACGGGATACGGGACTAAAAATCTGAGGCCCGTAAGGCCTGTCTCGTCCTGCTAAGTTTTTAATCCTTTTTAAAATCATATATTTTTATTATTCGTAACTCTTTTTAATTAATTTTTAATAATAAACTATTTTTATTTTGAGTTGCTATTTATTTTGGGTTTATGAATTCTTGTTATTTCTATGTTGGACTTATACAAAGTTAGTAACAGGTGTTTTTTCAAAAAAAAATGGATATGTTGTATCCAATGTTAATAATTGATGTTTAAAAGTTTAATTTATGTTGGATATTTTTTTCGAATTTAAATGTATAAGATTATAGATTTTTTACTTTTTTTAATTTATATTTGAACTTTTTATGCGGGACTAAACCCAAATTCCGAAATCACCAATCTCGTCCCGTCCCGCCTATTATACGGGACGGGACCTGAGATGACCCAGGCCTGTCCCATCACGTCATATACCCACCCCTAATGAATATTCTGATTTTGTTGCCGTGATTTATGTGATTTGAGTTCCACGTGGCATCAATCTGAACCAGTAGAGCCTTGTGGATTCCATCTTCTGTCTTTCCTCCTCATGGTGGCTAAGTGATTCGGAGAGCAACCAAAACAAAAAGATGAGTTTAGTGCTAGCTGATGCAACTACCTGGGGAATTGGGGATGCGGGGTCCACGTTACGCGGACCCCCACCCCTGGTGCATAATTCTTAATTTAATGGATGATCAAAATTTATTCTCACTAAATGTATCAATATTATTATTATATATGTAATGCATAGTTTTGTTACCTTGCTATTTTGATGTATGAAATGTATATAATTTATGCATACAATAATTTGAACCGTAGATCGCGTAAAAATCAATAATTTAAATTTATTCATATTTTTTATTCAAAATGTCATTTTCGTACAGACTTATAAAAAATAGTGTAATTTGTGTATTAAATTGGTTAATCGCAAACCTAGGTATCAAATTGGCCACAATCCATAAAGTTCAGATGCCCAAAAATAATATCCGGAATATTTAATTGGCGCATATGCCATACTTAGTGAATACTCTATACTAACTAATTAGATACATGTATCAAAATCAACTTGTTTTTTCATGCTTTTGATAGCTTGTATAGATAACACTTTACATACATATTATTTGTTAATATAATGTTTAGTTTATTAATTCTTATATATATATTTTGTGTTTCTTCGCGCGAATTAATTCGAGTTACAGTAATTTACTGAGATACATTGAGGTTAAAATTGAACCAAAATCGCATGGATTGTGATTTGATCTTCTGTGTTGTTTAAGACTTACCCTAACTTATTAGTCAAGTAATGCTAGAACATTCTATAAAGAACTCCGATCGGTACGGACTGCGACCTACGATTGGACCGGCCAAGACGAATGGACCCTATCCACCCACTTATGTCCATACATATTCCCACTTCCGTAAATAAATAGATTTGTTTTACGTTTTATTTCGTACTTATGTTGAATTCTCCCACTTCATGTGAGAATACTACGTTAATCTACCCAGAACATAAATTAAGAATACTATGTCGGTTTTCACGTTTGAAATATTTGGTTGATACGAAAAATAACATTTTCGATATTATTTTTTCAGTATCAAGTTTTACTATAGATGCTAGCCGACATAAAAGCAAAGATTCTTGTATAGTGAAAGTAGGAATATTTGCCACATGAGCTCATATTTATACATAATCTGATTTCATGATGAAAGGTTCTATTAGTCTTCGTACAAACCTTAACAGATAGGAATATTAGATTCACGTATTGATGCTGCAAAATTCTGCAAATCTAATAAAGTTTCAGTAATTTCAGAATGTGAATTTATTGAGTGGGAGACGACCTATACGACGGGCAAACATCGAATTGGGGTTTGAAATGGATAAATGCTTTCCCTCTCTCTCTCTCTCTCTTTCTCTTCTTTGGTAAAGCTCGTCTTACCACATATAGAAAGAGCGGTATACATTTTATAGATTGAGAGTATGTATAAACATATGTAAGATGAGCACATTGCTAGGTTCTTGAGATGCAAGATACAATTTGTCATAAGTTGGGATTCTAAACGAACGGAGTCGAGTCGGGTTTTGACTTGTCAAACTTGAATTCGGGATTTTTTTTATCGATCGAGTAGAGCTCGATAAGCTTATCGGACAAAACATTTTGTTCAAACCCAAGCGTGTTTTCTTATCAAACTGATTCGAGTCGAGCTCATCGAGTTCGAGTTTCCTATCGAGTAGTTCGATTCGTTTACAACTCTAGACAAAGTGCTTTTTTGAGCAAGTCATATGATTCTAAGAAAATAAGAATTGATTATGGAAGAATAGTAGATTATACTCTTGTATTCCTCATAAATAGTTGTTTAACCACTATAAATTAAATAGATTTATTACTCTTTGTATTTTTCTAAACATAGGGGTTTATCCCCTATGTTATTTGGAATAAGTTCATTATGCACATGTGTTTTAACTTTTGATTCAAATAAATTCCTTGTGTTTCTTCACACAGTGCAGATTACACCTATCTATAGAAGACCTGTATTGTATAGCACGGTGGTGCACGTGCACCACCAAAAATATTTAGAAAAAGTCTCTCCCCCTAGTATTTTTCACCTATCCGTCATTTTTCATGTGACAGTGTTTGAATTGATTTATGAGCTGAAATTTTTGTAATATTCTTTTTATTGATTTACTTAGAATATTTACATAATATTCTATTTTCGTTAGTACTTCCTCTCGTAGTTCGTCGGTATGGCCGATCTTGAGTTGTTGGGGGCTGTGCAAAGTCTTAGACATGGCGCTGTAAAAAACACGCAAATATGTTTTCATATAATTATTAAAATCTTAGTACGAAATACATCTATAAGGTATATATTATAAATATAAGAGCATATAAAAATCAGCAACAAGCTTAAACAGAAAGCTAACTATTGAAGTGAAGAACTCTAATCAAAATAAGCTAATGGAGTGAACCTCGTGGACAAAAATAGTATGATTTGAACATTGAATGATTAATTAACTAATAATATTTATCAAAAAATAATTAAAATTTGAAATTACTCACATCAACACGTAGACAAACGCAGTGGAACATGAATATATTCGTGTAAGAATTGGTAGTCCTTTTTTTTTTTTATATATAAAATTGACGTACTTTGCTAGACTAAGTATGCCTTATCTTTGATAATGATAGTTGTCTGAGGATGCTGGATTCCTTAAACACCCACATTAGGGTGGTATACATATTTGCCAATACCGTATACTATACCGAAAGTTTCGGTATACTAAAATCCAGTATACTGAAATTTCGGTATGGCTTTCGGTATCGATATATACCAAACTTATCGAAATATCGAATTACCAAAATTGACATACCGATATATACCGAGATACCGAACAAATAAAATACCTAAAATATCTATATACCGATATATATTGAAATATTGATTTTTTTTGGTATTTCGGTATATATACCGAAATACCGAAAATAAAAAAATTTCATACCGTTACCGTACCGAAAAATCGGTATATCGAAATTTTTGATAATTTCGATAATTTTTCGACACGATAATTTCGATATTTCGACATTTCGATATATTTTGCCACCCCTAATAGGAAGTGATTACACAATGCCGATATACGTTTTTCAAGTGGAAACTTGGGGGAATTTCAACTTTAGATTCGTTCACAGCTTTCTGCTGACGTAATATATAGACCATAAACTCTAAAAAACTAAAGTCTGTCCTCTTTGCTGTTTTGAGGTCATTTTTTGTTTTTATTTTCGAAAACATTAAAAATGTGTTCTTTTTATCATTTTCGAAAATGCATTTTGGAAAAAAAAATATTTGTACACAAAACGCAAAATGTCCAAAACCTCATTTTGAGCGTTTTGGGTGTATTTCAACAAAAAATCTGCAAAACGCTCAAAATGAATTTTGAGTTTTTTTTTTTGGATTATCCTAATTTGAAACTAAGTCTAAAATAAAGATTTATGAATTTAATTTGAATATTATAAAAAAAATATTTTGCAAAATAAATTTAACAGAACGCGTTTTCAACAACTTTGAAAACAAAAATAAAAACAGAAAATATAAAATATTTTGCAAAATGAAAGTACAAAACAAAATACAAACAGAGCGCCTCTTGGGCCAACCATGTGTAGAATATGGCTACTGACAGGGATGGAGGGAGGGGGTCCAAGGGGTTCACGGCCCTCTCCGGCGGACGGAAATTCCCCTATAAAATAGGAAAAGCTATATATATAGTTGTCCGACCTCCGTATTTTTTATAATTCTGAATCCCTCTGAGTAAATATTCTGATTCTGCCACCGACTACTTGCTACAAGAAAATTGGCAATTCTTTTCCTTGGACCCTAGCGGGCGCACTCACCGTCTAGGCCCTGTGGCCGGCGCTGTCTATAACTTAATATGCTATAGGAGCATCTCGTATACAATTAATCCGTTTTTAAATTAGCATTGAATACTGTATGCGACAATTACCATTGTGTTCTTTAGTGGAAGAGAAATATCTTCCTTCAATTGTGGAGCAACTGCCGAATTAAACTTATTTCTTTATCAAATTACTTTGTTAGAAGAAAATATGTTTGTCGGGCCAAAAAAAATACATGTCGGTTGCCATAGGTATGCCGAGGTTCGTAAAAAAAGTTTTGCTCGAATGTCGGAGATTCGCCGACAACCGACAGACTGCCCGCTGGTTAATAGACTCGTAGACACTAGCAAAAAATAACTGTCGAATCGTCAGAGGTATGCCCATGGCAATTAGGTCACTCGCTGTAGAATAGGTCGGCAGGCGCAAAAAAAAAAAATGTCCGGTCGTCTGAGGTCCACCGATGGCTGGCGGGCGGTCACCAAAAATAAAAGAAAGACTTTCGGTCGTTGGAGGTTTACCGGCCGATGGAGGACACCAGAGAAAAGGTCGTCAAGCGGCCGCAAGAAAGAATTACCCGATCCTCGGAGTTCCAGTGGCCGGCAGCCACATTAAAGGCCGACAGGCGGCCGCCAAAAATAATATATAAAAAAAAATATGCCTGGTATTCGGAGGTGTGCCAACTGCCCCTCCGCAGAAGAACATGACGGCAGTTGGCCCACAAAATAGAAACTGATCGGTCGTTTGAGGCATGTCGGCTGCCGGAGAACAGGTCGATAGACATCCACGAAAGAAAGCTATTTGATTGTCAGAGGTCAAGCTGCCGACTCTCAGAGGTCTTCCGGCAGCCGCGTCGATAACAGGCCGGCATGCGGCCGAAGAAGAAAAAGAGCAAAACTGCTAGATCGTGGAGGTGTGCCAGCGGCCCACGGTGGCTTGACCGGACTGGTTTCCCAAAAAAGAGTGACCATCAGTGGAGGTCTACCGGCGGCCGCAAAAATAGGTTGTCCGCATTAAAAAAAAACTAACAGTCGTCATTGGTCTGTCGGCACTGGCTTCGCCGTAGAGCAGGCCGGCAAGCGGCAAAAAGAATAAGAGAAAAAGAAAACCTGATCGTCGAAGGTCCAATGGGCCGCTGCCAAAGAACAGACAAGCAACAAAAAAGAAATTGATCGGCCACCGGCAACCTGTCGGAGAACCGGTAGGAACAAAATTTTTCTTTAGTTAGATTTATTCTCTTCAATTTAATATCTGAGAGTTCTTTTGGAAGTTTAGGAGTATTTATTGATTTTTCGATATTAAATTTAATACATAATAATATAATAGTCTTTTTAAATGCACAGAAAACCAAAAAATACTACGACTCCTTATAAGTATAAACATGCAATGTTATTTACTACGGTTCACAACCTTGATGCGAAAATATAACTTCACATATTTTAAATTTCTAGGTTCAAATTCACTTTTTACATTTTCATTAGGTATTTAAAATTATCTGACATTTTCGTACTAATTATATATTGAGGGTATCCAAAATTATATTGTTAATTTTGTATTTTATAACTTTAAATCGTGTTTCACAAATTACATAGATATCCATTTATATCTATAATAGTAAATATACATTAAGAAAAAAAACGTAGCAAAAGATGTGCTAAAAATTAGATTGACAATTCCTATTTTCATAGAAACAAGGCAAAAGAATCAAACATGTATATATTTGTATGTATAACACTAAAGATTCATATGAAAAATATATCCAAACATCTATTATAAATTTATATGAACATTTCTAATTTTCTCATAAAATTTCGACGAAAATATCAACCAAGTATTCATTTGATATATAATGATAGACATACATCATAAAAATATATCCAAATATTTGCTAGAGATTTATATGGATGGATAATTCCTATTTCACTTCCAATCCGCATGAAAACATCAAATATGTATCCATTTGTATGTATAGTGGTAAACACATATGATTAAAAAATATCCAAACATCTGCATATATTTATATGGACAATTCTCATTTCTCATACAATCTAAACAAAAAACATCAAACAAGTATCCATTTGTATGTCTAACGGTAAACATACATCATGAAAAATATATCCACATCTACTATTTTATATGAAAATTTTATTTTAAATTTGCAAGAATGTCAAACAAGTGAATTTTGTATGTGTGACAGACGTAAACATCCATCATGAAGATGCATCCAAATAGTTGATACAAAAAAATTATACAACTCATATTTATAACGGTAAACATATATCATGAAAAAGATATCCAAACATATCTCGTATATATGTATATAAACTCTCATTTCTCGTACAATAACATCTAACTATTTTTATGTTAATGATAAACATACATCGATCACGAAAAATACATCTAAATACCGGCTATGTAATTATACGGACAATATTTATTTCTCAAACAATATAAACTAAAATATGAAACCTATTTGTATGTATAATAATAAACATACATCATAAAAAAATCTTTAAATATCTCAATGGACACCTTAATCACGTACATAGCCTTGGAAGCTCTTATATATCCTCATTTGCATAGTTCAACAGCACTTGTGTCTTGTGGCGGTTCGGCATCAGCTCCTGATATTGTCTCCCATAAATCTTGCCCTTGGAGATAAGACTTCATGCAAGTCTTCCAATACCCATAGTTCGTGTAATTGTGTTCATAAATATCATCCACCCCATAACCAAGAGCCATCATGTCGAACTTACGACAACATAATGGTACTCGTTGTCTTCCATAAATCTTGCCCTTGGAGATAGAAGTGTTCAAAATCGGATATTCGAAATTTCGGATAGTGAATATCCGGATCACTATCCGAAATTTCGGATACGGATTCGGATATCAATTCGGATATCTGAAATATTATTATTTAAAAATAAAATAAAAAATTTCATCAAAAATATCAACTTGTTTAATAGATTAAAAAATATTATTAGAGATTAGAAAACAACATTATAAAAATATTAAGATTTTTTATGGAACTAAACTTAACTTATGGAACCAATTGCCTTTTTATATTTTGAAATAATTGTAGGGTAACTATTCGGAATACATAAAAAATTACACAACAAAGCAGTAAACGAATTACAAATCAATTCCGGAGATTAAGAATTACACAACAAACTTATAGGCAACGAATTACACGAAGTAAAAGGGAAAAACGAATTAACCCAAAAAACCGAACACAAAGAACAGGAATTTAAAGTGCTAGAGACCAAACCGAACAGATCGGAACCGATCTGTAAAACGAGAAGCAAAGGAGGTGCGAATCGACCGGAACTCGGCCTCGGCTCAGTCCTCCAATATCCAGTACCCACGTCCAAGGCTCCGTGTGTATCCGCGGCCAATGACTGCATTTAACAAATCCAACTCCCCGACTGGTTTCAAAAGTCCCGAATAAAAACACTCAAAAATCGGCCTCAAGCAATTTTCTCTCAGAAAATATTTTTCACTCAGAAAAATCACAAAGAAAAAATGGATTGATTTTCTCACTTAGAAAAATTAGGTTTTGATTTTCGTGTGTGTCTCTCAAGCCCAAAACGCCCGACAATATATAGGCAAAAAACCCAAACGGAAAGCCACCGATTTTTAGGGGAATCGAATCCTTTCTTATCATTGATTGATAAGGGTTTCGATTCCTTTCCAAATCGGAACCGCACAGCCGAGCAGAAAAGGTAAGGAAATCGGATTTCCATGGCAGTCGGCGGAGTGGCGAGAGAGATGAGAGAAAACCAGAAAAGTGAGGCTAGGGTTTACGGGGGGGAAACAAATATAAGAGACCAACGGTTGAGATAGGTCAACCTTTAATCAACGGGCGAGATCAAGGAGCCGGAATGGACTAGAAGCTGGGCCAGGGGAGTAGTTTTAATAGGTCTGGGCCGGGCTGCATAATACCGGCCCATAATAATAATAAATCATTTGGGCCAAAAATCTAACAAATCTCCACCCGCACCAAATGAGCCATCGGGGTACCTTTTTGATAAGGAGGTCATCATCGCCGAACGTCACACCACACCACACAAAGTTAGTACAAGCATAAAGACATAAATCAATCACTAAGAAAGAAAACTAGGAATCATGGAGAAAACTAGAAAAGCTATCACAAAGATAGCGAAAAGAAAGACTGGAGTGTCGTCAGTTGAGGGAGTCGATATTTAGTATCGACTTGCAGGATCTGATTTTCTCGACCGGTAGGCACTTCGTGCCCATATCAGCAGGGTTAGACTGGGACGGGATTTTCTTCAAATCAATTATGCCCTTTTCCACGATGTCGCGGATGAAGTGTCGCCTGACATCAATATGCTTTGTACGATCATGGAAAACAGGATTTCTACACAAATGTATGCTAGATTGACTGTCAGAAAAGACCACAACATTATCACGAAGAACACCAATTTCAGTAAGTAAACCTTTTAACCAAATAGCCTCTTTAAAGGCTTCAGTGGTGGCAATATATTCAGCTTCAGTAGTAGACAAAGTAACTATATGCTGAAGTTGTGATTTCCAAGAAATGCATCAGCCACACAAGGTAAACACATATAAAGTTGTGGACTTACATTCATCCCTGTCATTGGCATAATTAGAATCGACATAACCTTTAAGGATAACCCCGTCATTAGATTTTGAAAACACAAGACCATCAGAAACAGAGTTTTTTAAGTACCAGAGAAACCACTTAAGTGCCTCCCAATGAGGTTTTCCAGGGTTGGCCATATACCTACTTAAACAACTCAAAGCATAAGCAATATCTGGTCTGGTACTAACCATAAGGTACATGACAGATCCAATGGCATTAGCATATGGGATAGATCTCATTTCACGAATTTCAGATTCAGTTTTTGGTGACTGAGGTTTGGATAATAAGAAATGAGAAGCCAATGGCACACTAGCAGTTTTCGCATCAGTCATTGAAAGCTTTTCTAGAATTTTACCAATGTAAGAGGACTGATTTAGAAATAAAGTGCCTTTAGATCTATCCCGAATGATATTCATGCCTAATATCCTTTTAGCATCCCCCAGATATTTCATGTCAAATTGTTCACCTAAACGACTTTGAACATGATTAATAGATTTAATGCACGAACTTATCAAGAGCATATCATCTACATAAATAAGTAAGAACATAGGAACATCACAGTCAGTCTTGAAATAAAGGCATGGATCATATGCACTACGACGGAATTTCAAGGACAGCATGCAATCATTAAATTTCTTGTTCCACTCTCTAGGGGATTACTTTAGGCCATATAAGGTTTTATTAAGTAGGCACACATAATCAGGATGGTTACTATCTATAAAACCTTCCGGTTGTTTCATGTAGATGGTTTCTTTTAATTCACCATGTAAAAATGCCGTTTTAACATCTAATTGTTTCATCTCCCAATTATGATGTGCAAGTAATGCAAGCATAATGCGAACAGTGGTGAATTTAACTACAGGTGCAAAAATCTCGGTATAGTCAATACCTTCACGTTGAGTAAAACCTTTAGCTACTAACCTTGCTTTGAATCTGATGTCATCCTCATCCTTTCTGACTTTAAATAACCACTTACAATCAATCAAAGAACAGTTTCTAGGTTTTGGAACAAGTTTTCAAGTATTATTAGCATGCAAGGATGTCATTTCTTCATTCATTGCACTTAACCATTCGTTTGATTTATCAGACAACAAAGCATCATTGTAAGATTTCGGTTCATTCCCATCAAGCATATCAAACATATTGAAAGCAAGAGAAGCCATATGGAAATCATCTAAGTGTATAGGTCTTCTAACATTCCTTCTAGACCTATCCCTAGTTAATTGATAATCAGACAAGTCAGGAACAGATTCAGATTCGTCTCCATTTTCAGATTGATTATCAGGTTGAGCATTAGAGAATTCAGGATTTTCCATATTATCAGACTCAGCAGGTAACTCATTATCACTAAGATGCTCCACCCTAATCTGAGAATTTTCAGCAGCTAACACAGGAGGAGGTAAAGGATTATTAAGATAAGGAAATTCAGTTTCATTAAACACAACATCCCTACTAGTGATCACCTTCAATCCGGGTTCAGATCTGACCCATAAACGATAACCCTTAATACCATCAGGATAGCCCAGAAAAACACATCTCAAGGACCTGGGCTCAAGTTTATCAACATTTTGATGCACATATGCAGCACAACCAAACACACGAATGTTTGAAAAATCAATAGCATGAACCGACCACACAGACTCGGGGTAATTACCATTCAATGGTATAGAAGGTGATCTATTTATAAGATAGTCAGCAGTTAAAAGAGCCTCACCCCAAAAACTTTTGGACAGACCAGAAGTGGCGAGCATAGCCCTAACCTTTTCAAGGAGGGTTCGGTTCATTCGCTCAGCCACCCCGTTCTGTTGAGGGGTGTACAGAACTGTCTTATGCCTAAGGATGCCATTTTCAGAACACATAGTATCAAACTGAATATTGCAAAATTCAAGACCGTTATCGGTCCTTATCTTTTTAATCCTTTTTCCGGTTTGATTTTCCACTAACGTTTTCCAAGTTTGAAATTTTTCGAACACATCAGATTTCAGTTTGAGTAGAAAAACGAAAAATTTTCTTGAATAATCATCAATAATGGATAAGAAGTAATGGTTCTTACCATGAGTCGGGACACTCGCAGGACCCCAAACATCAGCATGAACGTAATCAAGCACATTGGAACTCTTACCAGATTTTTCGAAAACAGGATCAGGGGAATCGGGAGGTTTAGGAAATTGGGTTTTATGTTGTTTGCCATACATGCAAGAGTCACAGAAAGACAACTTAGAGATTTTATCTTTTCCAAAACACTTTTGTT
This sequence comes from Orobanche coerulescens, assembly GCA_033398695.1. Taxonomy (NCBI): domain Eukaryota; kingdom Viridiplantae; phylum Streptophyta; class Magnoliopsida; order Lamiales; family Orobanchaceae; genus Orobanche; species Orobanche coerulescens. Next base: position 7,762,809 of record CM065807.1, on the reverse strand, counting down.
TATGCAAGATATCTAATCCCTTCATGCTCATGTGCCCTAACCTATTATGCCACAATTCGGTTTTATCCGCACAAACCAGGTTGGAACATGCAGCAGTTTCAGTTTGGCAAATGTATAAATTAAATTTCCGGATTCCTTTAAAAAACATTAAGGAACCTCTGCAAATTTTCATGTAACCATTTCCCCATGAACCCCTAAGGCCCTCACCTTCCAAAGTAGTACAAGATATAAGATTATGAGATAAATCAGGAATATGTCTGACATTTTTTTAAAGTAAACTGAGTACCATCAGTAAATTTCAAACAAACATTCCCTACCCCGGCCACAACCCGTTTCACTTTATCAGGCATATAAACATACCGATCACCAAGATTAGTATAACTCGTAAAATGCTGTTTATAAGGTGTCATATAGTGAGTGCATCCAGAATCCAGCAACCATTCGTTTTCATACAGACCCGAAAGCACAGAATTCACAGAGAGACGCAAATCATCAATAACCATAAAACATCCCCAGCAGTAAAATTAGCCTGGTCATTTTGCAAATTCTTTTTAGGTTTGGTGCATTCTTGTATATAATGACCAGATTCACCACAGTTATAGCATTTGCGATTTTTAGGCCGAAACTTAGATTTATCCTTCCATTGCCCCTTTTTCTTATTAGACTTCTCAGAATCAGTTTTGATAAACGGTTTCTTTTTAAGGTGTGGTTTAGACCTTACAAAATTGATATCAGAAACCGGTTTGGAAACCTTATTAACTTTCAAGTCTAATTCCTTACTCTTCAAGCCACTTATAACAGTGTCTAAGGTAACAGAATCCCTACCATATTTGATAGCAGATTTCACATCATTATAAGCATCAGAGATAGCATTCAAGAGCACAATAGGGGAATAATCATCAATGTTTTTATCACCCGTTTGTTTAATATCTTGTACTAACTTTGTAAAGGTATCAAGATTACCATCAATATCTTTATTCAAATCCAGCTTATAACGGAAAAACTTTTCGAGGAGGAATAATTTATTTGGCAAAGATTTTTCAGTAAACGTTTCCTCAAGTTTATCCCAAAGCTGTTTAGCATTATCAGTTTTGCCTATTCGTCTAATCACAGAATCAGACAAGTTCAAGATTATAGAGGAATGAGCAAACTCAATTAATTCCTCACGTTTCTCAGAAGACACATCAGACTGAAAAGTACCTTCAATGGCTTTAAAACACTTTTGTTGGACAAGTATAGATTTCATTTTCTGTTGCCAAATTCTAAAATCCCCTTTGCTGTCGAAGGGTGCCATTGTAAAAGAAGTTAGAGAACCCATTTTAGTATTTGTAAAAATCACACAAGATTTAAAATACTAGCACAAGGTACTATTAATACTGTATAAACTGATACCACAGTTAAATATCACGCAGATACCACGAAGAACAAAATCACACCAGATTTTGAAATAAAGTGAGCTGGAATCGAATACCAATATCACACAGATATCACAAAGATTAAAATCACACCAGATTTTTAAAAATGATACGAGCTGGAATCGTATCCCGGAGCCTCCACAAGATCCGAGGAACACTCACGGTCCAGGCAAGGGGGTTTGGTATGCTCGGAGATAGCGATTTCTACAGTCTCAACACAAAGATAGCAACAAACGAAGCAATCGGTCACCAAGACAGAAGCAGACGGAAGCAAGAATAAAGGGCAGCACACCACCATACCGAAATTAAGAGAGAGTATGAAATGTGATACCTGAGCGGATCCCTCAGCCGGAATCCGTATGCCCTTCCGAATAGAAACCCCTTTTAGAGGCTCCGATACCACTGTAGGGTAACTATTCGGAATACATAAAAAATTACACAACAAAGCAGTAAAAGAATTACAAATCAATTCCGGAGATTAAGAATTACACAACAAACTTATAGGCAACGAATTACACGAAGTAAAAGGGAAAAACGAATTAACCCAAAAAACCGAACACAAAGAACATGAATTTAAAGTGCTAGAGACCAAACCAAACAGATTGGAACCGATCTGTAAAACGAGAGTCAAAGGAGGTGCGAATCGACCGGAACTCGGCCTTGGCTCAGTCCTCCAATATCCAGTACCCACGTCCAAGGCTCCGTGTGTATCCGCGGCCAACAGCCCAGACGAACAAATCCAACTCCCCGGCTGGTTTCAAAAGTCCCGAATAAAAACATTAAAAAATCGGCCTCAAGCAATTTTCACTCAGAAAATATTTTTCACTCAGAAAAATCACAAAGAAAAAATGGATTGATTTTCTCACTTAGAAAAATTAGGTTTTGATTTTCGTGTGTGTCTCTCAAGCCCTAAAAACGCACGACAATATAGGCAAAAAACCCAAACGGAAAGCCACCGATTTTTAGGGGAATCGAATCCTTTCTTATCATTCATTGATAAGGGTTTCGATTCCTTTCCAAATCGGAACCGCACAGCCGAGCAGAAAAGGTAAGGAAATCGGATTTCCATGGCAGTCGGCGGAGTGGCGAGAGAGATGAGAGAAAACCAGAAAAGTGAGGCTAGGGTTTACGGGGGAAAACAAATATAAGAGACCAACGGTTGAGATAGGTCAACCTTTAATCAACGGGCGAGATCAAGGAGCCGGAAGGGACTAGAAGCCGGGCCAGGGGAGTAGTTTTAATAGGTCTGGGTCGGGCTGCATACCGGCCCATAATAATAATAAATCATTTGGGCAAAAAATCTAACAATAATAATACAAAAATAAAAATTATATATTTCGGATATCAGATATCCAAAATATCCAAAAAAATTAAATTCACTATCCGAATCTGAATCCAAAAAATCGGATATTTGAATTTCGGATATCCAAAAAATCAGGTATCCGAATTTTGGATATCCGGCAATTCGGATATCCAAAAATTCGGATATTTTCAGAACGGATTTTCGAATTTTCAGATCGGATATCGTATACTGGATATTTTTGAACACCCCTACTTGGAGATAAGACTTCATGCAAGTCTTCCGATACCCATAGTTCGTGTAATTGTGTTTATAAATATCATCCACACCATAACCAAGAGCCATCATGTCGAACTTACGACTGGGGGTGTTCAAAAATATCTGGTATCCAATATCCAATCCGAAGATCTAAAAATCCGGTCTGAAAATATTTGAATATTCGGATATCCGAAATTCGGATATCCAATTTTTCGGATAGTGATTTTAAAAAATTTCAGATATCCGATATCCGAAATATATAATTTTTATTTTTGTAATATATTTCAAAATATAAAAAATTAATTAATTCCATAAGTTTAAGTTTAGTACCATAAAAATCTTAATATCTTTTATAATATTATTTTCTAATCTCTAATAATATTTTTTAATTTATGAACAACTTGATATTTTTGAAGAAATTTTTTAAATTTTTTCGAAATAATAATATTTCGGATATCCGAATTGTATTCGAATCACTATCCTAAATTTCGGATACGGATTCAGATACCAATATTCACTATCCGAAATTTCGGATATCCGATTTTGAACATCCCTACTTACGACAACATAATGGTGCTTCCTCACTCCAACAAGACCTCTTTAGTTACTTTTTAGAGTAACCGGACACAAGCAAGATGGTGGTTTTATAACCACGAAGTAATATAACCACAATCTAGACACAGTAGGACCATAATAACGTGGCTCCGATACCACTTGTATAGAAATTGAGAACTAATTGGAGCGTAAAACAAATGAATTTTATTAAGAAAATGGCTATACACAAAGTTGAAGACACAAGGACTCAATTTTGCGATTCATACAACTTGTTGTGAAACACTAACAACACTACTAACTTTGAAAGACTGTATTGTTATGATTTTTTTTTTTTGGATTATTCCAAATGAACAGATTCATCCACTATGTATACTAATAGGTGGAGACTAGAGGAATTCTCCAGAATCCTTTGATTCTAGATTACTTCTAGAATCCATAGTTTCTAGTGTTGGAAATTAGTTTTAGAAAAATGAGTTTTAACTCAATTTAAAACCAATTTAATGATGATAAAATATTTAATTTTTGGGAAATAAACAATAAATTGTGAATCTACGCTTCGTGAAGATGAACTAGGATTTTATTTTTCTCAAAACCGATTTCCGGTGACTGAGAAATAAATGATTAAAGTTGACAATTTAATTGAAAAGGTGAAGAGTTAACCAGGTTTGAAAATTCATCTGATATTTGGTGGGCCGAAAGTCATCGATGTAAAACACATGCGATCTAAAAGTCATGCAGTCTAAAAGGTATCGATCGATAGTTAGGTGAAAATTTATCGATCTAGAAGGTATGCGATCTAAAAGCTGTCTGATCTGATAGTTGGGCTGAAAGCTGTCTGATCTAGAAGCTGTCTGATCTAAAAGCTTTCTGATCTGATAGTTGGCCTGAAAGCTGTCTGATATAGAAGATGTCTGATCTAGAAGTTGTCTGATCTAGAAGCTGTATGATCTAGAAGCTGTTTGATCTAAAAGATGTCTGATCTGATAGTTGGGCTGAAAAGTATCGATCTGAAGGTATGCGATCTAGAAGTTTTACGATCTAGAAGGTATCGATCTAAAAGCTGATCGATATTTGGGCTAAACCTATCGATATGATATCTGGCGTAACCCATCGATCGATATTTGGTGAACCTATCGACTGATATTTGAAATTTGAACCTATCTGATCTGATATTTGGGCAGAACCCATCTGATCTGACATTTGGTCTCGTCTGAAATGAGGCAGGTTGAGAACTTAGCTTCTGGAATATGACTCTTCACACTCCATAATGTAACGTCCGAATTAAATGAGAATATTTATGGAGGTAACTCTTGAGCCGGATGATTAAAGAGAATTAATGGCATTTTAATTTGTTGTAACTCCCCACCTGGTGGAGTGGAATTGGTCCCTATAAAAGGGAGTCTTATGCATTTCTTTTCACACAATCAGAACGTAGAAAAATACATGCATACCACATATTGCAACATATTTCCCTCTTGTTTCGTGCTCAGTCTCCAGCACTTGAACGTTCGCCGGAGTTCTGAATTTTGGAGAGCACCTAACTCAGAAACATATAGCAGTTGTATCTTGGGGACATATTGCCTGAGCTGTCTGCTCTTATACGGGGGCAAAATTGTCTTACGGAAAGAGTTATCTCGCCTATGCTAAAGTTGTAATTTTAATTCAGCTTTTAAATTTATTAAGATTGTAATAGGTTGCATTTATTTGTAATTTTTATTGTAATTACGTTGTTGGAAATTCACAGAGATCCAACAATCGTAAGACAGTTTATTATTTATATTCTCTGTAATTTCCAATGGCGAATGACATCGATGCCGCCGCTGCCGCCGCTAAAGTCAGCACCTACCATTGCGATTGGTGAGAAACCCGAGAAATTTTCTGGCGTTGATTTTAAGAGATGGCAGCAAAAGATGTTGTTTTATCTCACTACCCTGGGGCTTGCTGTTTACCTCAAGGATGATCCTCCTGTGGTCAGTGAGACGGAAACTGATCGTATGAAGCGTTTTGTTTACGATCAATGGTTTAACGGCAACTTTTTGTGTCGTAATACAATATTGAATGGGCTGATTGATTCTCTGTACAACGTGTACAGTCAAATCAAGACTTCCAAAGAGCTATGGAATTTTTTGGAGAAAAAGTATAAAACCGATGATGCTGGTGCCAAGAAATTTGTGATCGGACGCTACCTGGATTTCCAGATGACAGACTAAAAAACAGTTATCAAACAAGTCCAACAATTTCAATTGATTGTGCATGAAATCAATGCTGAAGGAATGATCCTTCCTGAACCGTTTGTTGTGGGAACGGTAATTGAGAAGTTGCCTCCTAGTTGGAAGGACTTCAAAAATTACCTGAAACACAAACGAAAGGAAATGAGCTTAGAGGATTTGGTTGTTCGACTCAGAATTGAGGAAGACAACCGAAAATCTGATTCTAAGTTTAAGAGAGGTCCTATGGAGGCCAAAGTAAATTTGGTTGAACATGGGTCCTCTAGCAAAAAGAGGAAACTGAACCATGTTTAGGATAAAGGGAAAAAGCCGTTTAAGGCAAAGAAATTCATTTGAAATTGCCACAACTGTGGTAAACCAAACCATAAGGCAAAAGACTGTCGCTTGCCAATAAGTTCAACTGGTCAGCGAAACAAAGGCAAACGAGTTGCCAATGTGGTTGAACGTGGCAATGTTGACATGCCAGATCTGGAGTTGCAGCTATGGTTGAGGAGCTGGATGAGGAGGTCTCAACCATGGTGATTGAAACCAATATGGTGGAGAATCACCGCGCCTGGTACGTTGATACTGGGGCTACTCGTCATGTTTGTTATCTTCCTACACTGTTACTGCTGGTAGGAAATTGCATATGGCAAACTCTGCTTCTTCTGTGATTGCAGGTGTGGGGAACGTGGTCTTAAAGCTGACCTCTGGAAAGTAGCTCCTTCTTAAGGATGTGATGTATGTCCCAGATAGATTAGTTTTTTAGTCTGAAAAATTTATTATGAGTTTGGAATGTTCCTTGGTCGAGGTTATCTTGACAGGTGATTATTCAAAATGAATGTGATGCCTGTAAGCCGTGAAGGCAAGAACAAAAATAATAATAATAATAATGCTCCATCTTCTGTTTACTTGCTCGAGTGTTCAGATTTATGGAATTCTAGATTGGAACATGTTGGTCTAAAATCGATTAAAAGACTAATTAATCTAGAATTGATTCCAAAAACCCATGTTGAACTTAATAAGAATGCGAGGTATGTGTTGAAGCAAAAATGGCTAAACATTCAATGGAAATGAATACTACTCCTCTAGAATTAATTCACACTGATGTGTGTGACTTAAAATTTGTGCAAACTAGAGGAGGTAAAAAATACTTCATCACTTTTATAGATGATTGCACAAGATATTGCTATGTGTTTCTTTTGAGAAGCAAAGATGAAGCAATCGAGGCATTTAAGATGTATAAAAATGAAGTTGAAAATCAACTTAACTGTAAAATAAAAGCAGTCCGAAGTGACAGAGGAGGTGAGTATGTAGCACCGTTTGAATAATTATGTGCCGATTCAGGCATAATTCATCAAACGACTGCTCCTTATGCTCCTCAGTCAAATGGAGTTGCCGAAAGGAAAAATCGAACCCTGAAAGAAATGATGAATGCTTTATTAATAAGCTCAGGGTCGCCGCAGAACATGTAGGGGGAAGCTATTCTTACAGCTAACTACATTCTGAATAAAGTGCCACACAAAAGGGAAAGATAAAACTCCGTATGAGTTGTGGAAAGGGCGCAAACCTTCTTTCAAATATCTTAAAGTGTGGGGGTGTGTGGCAATGGTTGAAGTACCTGAACCAAAACAAGTAAGAATCGGTCCAAAGACAGTTGATTGCATATTCATAGGTTATGCATACAACAATAGTGCATATCGATTTCTGATTCATAAATCTGAAATTCCCGATATGTATGAAGGAACTGTCATTGAATCAAGAAATGCCATTTTCTTTGAAAATGTTTATCCTTGTAAAGAGAGGATTGTGACAAACTCAAAACAAAGAACTCTTGAAACTGCAAGTAGTTCAAATCCTATAAATGAAGAGCCAAGAAAGAGTAAGAGAACTTGAAAGGCTAAGTCATTTGGTCCTGAATTTGAGACTTTTGCAGTTGGCGATGATCCAAAGACTATACAGGAAGCTTATGCTAGTCGTGATGCTCCTATTTGGAAGGAAGCTATTTATAGTGAAATGGATTCCATCATGCAAAATTCTACTTGGAAACTGGTTGAACTTCCGCCAGGATGTAAGCCTTTAATATGTAAATGGATCCTAAAGATGAAATACAAAGATGACTGGTCGATAGACAAGTTTAAGGCCTGGCTTGTTGCCAAAGGGTTTAAACGGAAAGAAGGTTATGATTTCTTCGATACATATTCACTAGTAACCAGAATAACTTCCATTCGAGTGCTTATTGCTATTGCTGCATTGCACAATCTTGAAATTCATCAAATGGATGTGAAAACTGCATTCTTGAATGGTGAACTAGAAGAAGAAATTTATATTGAACAACCTGAAGGTTTCATTGCGCCTGGTCAGGAAAAGAAAGTGTGTAAACGGTTGAAGTCATTATATGGACTAAAGCAAGCTCCTAAACAATGGCATATGAAGTTTGACACAATTATGTTGGAAAATGGATTCAAGATCAACGAATGTGACAAATGTGTGTATAAAGGCACACCAGAGTCATTTGTCATAGTTTGTCTATATGTAGACGATATGTTGATCATGGGTAGTAGCAATGAAGTAATTATGAATACAAAAACGATGTTAAGTAGAAACTTCGACATGAAGGATTTGGGTTTAGCTGATTTAATTCTTTGAATTAAAATTATCAGAAAGTCAGAAGGTATCTTCTTATCACAATCTCATTATGTTGAGAAAGTGCTCAAGAAGTTTAACGTTTTTGACAGCCCACCTGTTAAAACACCTGTTGATACAAGTATTCACTTAAGTAAGAACAGAGATGATCCAGTGGCTCAAGTCGAATATTCAAGAGTAATCGGAATCCTGATGTATATTACAAATTGTACACGACCAGACTTGGCATTTGCTGTAAATAAGTTGAGCAGGTTCACGAGTAATCCGAGTAAAGAGCACTGGAATGAACTGACTAGGGTTTTAAGATACTTAAAGTACACCCAAAGTTATGGGCTATTTTATAGTAAGTATCCTGCATTTTGGAAGGATATACAGATGCTAATTGCATTTCAGACTCGAACGACTCTCACTCTATAATTGGGTATGTATTTACTATTGGGGGTGGAGCTATATCTTGGAAATCAAGCAAGCAGACTTGTATAGCCCGATCCACCATGGAATCGGAATTTATAGCTCTAGATAAAGCTGGAGAAGAAGCTGAATGGCTCCGTAACTTTCTTGAGGATATTCCATGCTGGAAAAAGCATGTGCCTAGTGTTATGATCCATTGCGATAGCCAAGCTGCAATTGGAAGCACAGAGCCTTATGTATAATGGTAAGTCTCGACACATTCATCGGATACATAATACCGTGCGACAATTGATCAAAGATGGAGTTATATCTATTGACTATGTGAGGTCAAATGTTAATTTGGCGGATCTGTAATACCCGAGATTTCTATGTAATTGGAACTTATGATATTGTAATAATTGTACTTTTGTCTGAGTACTATTCTCCGTATTTCTTAGTCCGATGTTGTCGAGCGTTTAATTTCATGGTTGTGATTTAAAGATTGTAAATCTGTGCATGTAGCGCACGCTACCGGCTATATTTAGCGTGCGCTAACATAGATTCATAGCGCACGCTACAAAGGGTCATTAGCGCACGCTATGCATGGTCAATTTGATTGAGACGTGCGGTAGGTGAGATCTGGCCGGGGGACCCCTGTCGGATCGTGTCGGATGTACCTGGACGGCTTTCGGAAAAAGCCGAGTCAACGCCTTAGCGCACGCTACAGGTATATGGGTAGCGCACGCTAAGTGCTGAGTACAGTTTAGTCAGGGAGCCGTTAGCGCACGCTACGAGCAGGGTCTAGCGCGCGCTAATAGCCATTTATTATAAATAGGACAGCATCCTATTCGTAATTTCAGTTCCTTCTTCTCCCATTACCCGAATTCTTACACTTAGAACATAACTTCCTTCATCCTAAACACTTCATATCAACATCCTGATTCGTGATTGAAGATCGTATATCATTAGAGATTGGTGTTCAAGCTTTCGGTGTCGGATTGCTTCATTTTCCTCCGTGTTCTTCACTACCTTGAGGTAGGTGATTCTTCACCAATACTAGTTGTGTTCTAAAGGATGTTGATCATGTTCATCTAGTCAGTTAGATTCGTTATTAGCCGTACACCATGTGTTAGAAGGATGTTTTCGACGTTTCGACCCTTATTCATCGTATGATCCATTGAACCTTTTTGTATGAGGATTTCTAAGCATGTTATGTACCTTCAAAACCAATCGACCAGTATACGAAGATTACCTAGTTCGTATGTTTTACGAAAGGAACCATATGTTTTGGGATTTGGAATAATCGGAACTTAGAATATTCTTGAAGATCTTGGATGAGTTATGATGATGAGATAATTATCCGTATATTTGTGCCTCATGATCATGGAACTTCCACAAACCTATTAGCATGACAGACTTAAGGATGATTTGTTGTATCAACATAGAATTCATGAATTCACCACCTTTCAACCCAGTTTTTCCGTTAGCAGTTTTCTGCCATGCAGGGTTAGCGCACGCTAACATATATGAGTTAACGTGCGCTATCGGGGTTCAATTAACGCCTAACGCGTCGTAGCGTCGTGCGTTATGTATCGGCCGATCGAAGCGTCGATTCGTAGCTAGCGCACGCTAGTCTTACACGATAGCGTACGCTAATAGGCCGGCTTAGCGCACGTTACGTAGAGTACGTAGCGCACGCTAAGCAGTCCAGGCAGATTGTTTATTTTGAGCTTTTCGTCCGTAGACCGAATTGATAGGCCATCGTTCGACTTGAGATAATTTGTATATCATTCCTTTTGTTAAGGTTCAAGCTTGCTACGTTGATCGAAGGAGGCGACTTTCGAGTGTGTTGAGATCATTGAAGTATATCGTTCTTGCCATCTTCGAGGCAAGTATCGTAATATGTTAATATTGGTATTTTTGGAGCATGCGTATGATTATTCATATTGTTGAACATGAGATTTACTTCGTTGATTTGTCATGGTATTCGTTATATAGTGTTTATATGTTCATGTTGATGAACATAATGATTTGGCATATGTGTATGCATGAGTTGTGTTTGTATACGTTGTACGATCTATGCTGAGGGCGCTGGATTGGATGTCCACCTCGTGTTGGTCCGACGGGATCATCTTGGGATCTAGGCTGAGGGCGCTGGATCATTGGGCCAGGTTATTCCACCTCGTGTTGGTCCGACGGGATCATCTTGGGATCTATCTTTGAGGGCGCTGGATCATTGGAATACCCATGTCTTTGTGTAATGGAATCGGTAGATTCGCATTTTAGGATTCCGTTAGCTGAAGTCCGTGTAGTGTATATTGTTATGTATTGTTGATGCATATTCGAATTCTTTAATATGATACTTGTACTAGCATCGTTTTTCTAACCCCTTCGGGGTGGACATTTGTTTTGATGTTCGGGTAGCCGAGGAGCGGGAAAGCGACGCGATGCAAGCGTGGCGACGAAGGGGTTCGATGATGTTTGTTGTTATTGGTGATTTGTTTTCTTGGTTTGGTTTCTGTACTCGAGTACGCGTGTCTTACTGATATTAATTCGATATGGTTGTATTAATTACTCGTTGAACCAGTTGTACGGTTTCATAAACTTGAATTTCCGCAGTATTGATGTCCTATATTTACTTTCCTTTTTAATTAGCCTTGTAAATCCTTACTTAAAGGGTTTACGGCGCTGTAATTATTCCGAATATCTCGGGGTGTTACAGAATATGGTATCGGAGCTAAGATTCATGGATATCTTGGCAGTCGGGTTTTAGTTGGGTCTGTTTACGTTATTTGATTTACGGGTCGTTTGTAACATCAATGTTCAGCCGAAGTCGTCATGTGGACCATGGTTGTAAGTCTCTTAATCCCTTATACTACCGTTTTACTTAATTACTGATTTGTGAGTATTGACGGACTTTATTTCAAAAATTTGTTCTGGATATTGAGAAATTGCGTTTACAGTATGTTGAGAGGAGGACGTGGACGCGGACGCGGTCGTGGACGCGGACGTGGTAACACGAGACAGGAGGATTCCGCAACTACCCCAGAAATATCGGCTAGTCGAACCGATTCCCATTCTGGAGGGCAGCAAGGATCAGCAAATGATGACGCAAATCCTAACATGCCGGGAGTGCTTTAACAGGTGGTGGCGCAGATAAACCAGTTCGCTCAGGTCGTTGATCGTATGCAGACGGCGATGGGACAGCAGCACCACGAGGATAACTGGGGAGACAGATGGCTTGCTGAGGTGGTTAAATTGCACCCGCCGAAATTTGACGGATCTGCTGAGGCACTTACTTGGGATCACTGGCTCAAGGAGTTGGAGAAGATATTCGCGGGTCTTAACTGTCCCGAGGACCGAAAGGTTCCCATTGCCCAGTATTTTCTGACTGGGGAGGCCTTTGATTGGTGGGAGGCTATTCGACCTGAGAATCATATTGCGGATTGGACGGAATTCAAACTAATGATGGAAGCACAGTATTGTCCTCGTCCAGTTAGAGAGGCAAAGATCCGAGAGTTTTTCTCACCACAGAGTTCGGAGGCATACGTGATGATGTAATTAAAACTTTTAATCATCGGTGACTTGTGTGCGACACTTGGTCGAACGGAGGCGAAAAGATTTTTCATTTTGATATGAGGATGAAGCGGAGATTCAAAGCGTACATGTCCGGATTCGAGTGTACTACGTTGAGACAGTATCAAGACAAAGCGCCGGCCTACGATATGAAAGAGGCGCGGTGGAGAAATCGGTAGAGGCAAAGAAGCGAAGGTGACCGGTAGCTTTGCAGAAAACAAGAGTGGTGGGGCCCGCAAGGGTCGGTCTTCCTTTATTCGGCTAGAAAACCTCCACATCCTTCTAGAGGCGGAAAGAAATTAGGACAACATCACAGATTTGGACGCATCAAAGAAATGCTATAATTGTGGTCGAGCGGGGCATATTCGACGTGATTGCCCCGCATCTTCTCGTGACTTGTTACGATTGTGGGCAAGAAGGGCACCGTGCGGCCTTCTGTGGAGCCGCTACTAGATCTTTGGTACCCGCACTCCGGCACCGTTCTAAGGAGATAAGTGTGAACCAGACACGGCAAAGTGGATTTCAGCAGTTAACGCCGGGAAGAGAGAGGCATCCAAGGTCTTTGGTCTGTTCCTCCGCTGTCTGAAATGAGGAAATCGATGATCGAACACACTGTTGCATCAGTACGATTCAGATCCTTTTGCAACCAGTTAGTGTCTTGTTCGACTCAGAGCTACGCATTCTTTTATATTTTTGTACTGTGTTTTTGGTTTGAAATTCTAGTTCTTGTATATTTGTGAAGCTTATGTTGTGGGATTACCGAGCGGAGAGAAAATTGTGGGAACACTAGAAGCTAGGGATTTCCCGGTATCTATAGAAGGAAGAGAGTGGCCATCGAATCTCATTGTAGTTGACATCTACGGTGACGATTTAATTCTCGGAGATGATTGGCTCAACCGTTATGGAGCCGTTACAATTACAGAGAGAGTCATTTCCATCATTGCCGATGACGGATCTGAACACTTATTCCGAGGATGGAGGCCAGGAAGCTCGGGAAAATTGATCAAAGCAATGAAAGCCGTGAAATTACTGAAGCAGGGATGTCACGGACTTTGGTGCTATGCCATGAGGAAAGAGGAAGGAGTAGAGCTCTCGTCTATTTCAGTTGTGAATGAGTTCCCAGATGTATTTCCTGACGAACTACCGGGGTTACCTCCGCAGAGGGGAGTGGAATTCACTATCGAATTAGAGCCTGGAGCAACTCCTATTTCCAAAGCACCATACTGCATGGCGCCAACCGAGATGTATGAACTCAAGAAACAACTGGAGGAATTGTTACAGAAGGGCTATATCCAACCTAGCGTTTCTCCTTGGGGAGTGCCCGTTCTCTTTGTCCGGAAGAAAGACGGATCCCTCCGACTGTGTATTGATTACAGGGAGCTCAACAAGATGACGATCAAGAATAAGTATCCTATACCTCGGATCGACGACTTGTTTGATCAACTGCAAGGGGCAAGGGTATTCTCGAAGATTGACTTGCGATCAGGATACCACCAGTTGAGAATTAAGGAATCGGATATACCAAATCGCTGGATCCCTGCGGGCATTATGAATTCGTAGTGATGCCGTTTGGACTTACCAATGCTCCTGCGGTATTCATGCAATTGATGAATCGGGTATTCTTGGAGTACTTGGATAAATTTGTGGTCGTTTTCATTGACGACATCTTGATATATTCGAGGGACGCAGAGGAACATGCTGAATATTTACGTATGGTTTTGAGCATCTTGAGAAAGGAACAGCTGTATGCTAAGCTTTCTAAATGTGAATTCTGGCTTAAAGAAGTAACCTTCCTTGGGCATGTGATATCATCCGACGGAGTTCAGGTGGACCCGAAGAAAGTCGAAGCAATCTTGGAGTGGGAAGCTCCTAAAAACGTGAAAGAAGTCCGAAGCTTCTTAGGACTTGCTGGATATTATCGCCGCTTTGTAGAGGGATTTTCCATAATTGCCCGTCCGCTCACTCAGCTGTTACAGAAAACTCAAAAGTTCGCGTGGAATGAGAAGTGCCAGGCTGGTTTTGACGAACTTAAGAGGAGACTGACGACAGCACCTATATTAGCACTGCCAGAGGGAACTGATGGATTCATGGTATACAGCGACGCTTCAAATCAGGGTTTGGGTTGTGTGTTGATGCAGAAGGATAAAGTGATTGCTTATGCTTCTCGGCAATTGAAACCGTACGAAGTTAATTACCCGACTCATGATCTGGAGCTAGCAGCTGTGGTCTTTGCCTTGAAAATTTGGCGACATTACTTGTACGGCACTCATTGTCAGATCTTTACAGATCATAAGAGCCTCAAGTACATTTTCAGTCAGAAAGAATTAAACATGAGACAGAGAAGGTGGCTGGAATTGATCAAAGATTACGACTTAGAGATTCTCTATCATCCGGGGAAAGCAAATGTAGTAGCCGATGCATTGAGCCGTAAACTGCTTTCTTCGAGTGTTGGAAACTCTTACGTCCTGCATCAAAGATTCAACGAGAACTGATCCGCGAAGGGATTGAAGTATGGGCACCAGGAATCCAAGGGCAACTTTATGTGATGGAACTGACTTCACACTAGTCGAGAAGATCAAGTCCAAGCAGTTGGACGATTCTCTGATCCTTCGATTATGTGATGAAGTAAAGAAAGGAAAAGCCCCAGGATTCGTGATACAAGATGATGGAGTTACGAGATTTCAAAGTCGACTTTGCGTTCCCGATGATGATGATTTGAGACGGACTATTCTCGAAAGAAGCTCACAAATACGCCCTATTCTATTCACCCGGCAGTAAAATGTATAAGGATCTAAAACAAAACTTGGTGGGGAATATGAAGAAGGACGTAGCGAATACGTTTGAAGTGTTTGACTTGTCGGAGTTAAGATTGAACATCGCGACCACGGATGTTAAAGCCGCTTCCGATCCCTGAATGGAAGTGGGAGGACATTTCGATGGATTTCATCACCAGTATGCCAAGGACTAGAACGGGAATGAACATGGTTTGGGTTATAGTTGATCGACTAACCAAGTCGGCTCATTTCCTAGGAATCAAAGATACATGGGGACCAGAGAGATTGGCGCGAGTATTCATTGCGGAGATAGTCAGATTGCATGGGACGCCGAAGACCATTGTTTCAGATCGAGATGGTCGTTTCGTGTCACACTTCTGGAGAGCAGTGCACAGGGCTTTGGGGACCGAGCTAAACTTTAGTACAACTTATCATCCCCAAACGGACGGTCAGTCCGAACGGACTATACAAACTGTAGAAGACATGCTTAGAGCTTGTGCGTTGGATTGGTCAACTGATTGGGAAGTTCACTTGCCCTTGATCGAATTCACTTACAATAATAGTTGGCATGCTTCTATTAAAATGGCACCATTTGAAGCTTTGTACGGGAGAAGATGTCGATCACCCCTGTGTTGGGATGATTCTTCGGATTTGATCGGGACGGAACCGGAATTGAATATTCAGACTCAAGAGAAGGTAGCTTTGATTCGAGAGAGACTGTTGACTGCCCAGAGTCGACAGAAGTCTTATGCAGATGTACGTCGTCGCCCTCTAGAGTTCGACGCTGGGGACCATGTACTGTTGAAGGTGTCTCCTACACGAGGGATTTTCCGTTTTGGGAGGAGAGGCAAGCTTAGTCCGAGATATATCGGACCATTTGAGATCCTCGAGAGAGTTGGAGATTTAGCATACAGGCTGGCCTTACCTCCATCGCTGAGTCACGTTCACAATGTGTTTCACGTATCTCAACTGCGGAAGTATGTACCGGACCCCAGTCACGTCATTGATTTCGATGAGATCGAGATAGCTAATGATGGCACCTTCGAAGAGAGACCAATCAAGATACTTGAGAGCCGGATCAAACAATTGAGGAATAAACCAATACATTTGGTTAAAGTATAATGGTCACGACATGGAGTCGAAGAGGCCACTTGGGAAACGGAGGACAGTATGAAGACTAGATATCCGGAGTTATTTTCATCTTAAGTTTCGGGACGAAACTTCTTTTTAGGGAGGAAGGATGTAATACCCGAGATTTCTATGTAATTGGAACTTATGATATTGTAATAATTGTACTTTTGTCTGAGTACTATTCTCCGTATTTCTTAGTCCGATGTTGTCGAGCGTTTAATTTCATGGTTGTGATTTAAAGATTGTAAATCTGCGCATGTAGCGCACGCTACCGGCTATGTTTAGCGTGCGCTAACATAGATTCATAGCGCACGCTACAAAGGGTCATTAGCGCACGCTATGCATGGTCAATTTGATTGAGACGTGCGGTAGGTGAGATCTGGTCGGGGGACCCCTGTCGGATCGTGTCGGATGTACCTGGACGGCTTTCGGGAAAAGCCGAGTCAACGCCTTAGCGCACGCTACAGGTATATGGGTAGCGCACGCTAAGTGCTGAGTACAGTTTAGTCAGGGAGCCGTTAGCGCACGCTACGAGCAGGGTCTAGCGCGCGCTAATAGCCATTTATTATAAATAGGACATCATCCTATTCGTGATTTCAGTTCCTTCTTCTCCCATTACCCGAATTCTTACACTTAGAACATAACTTCCTTCATCCTAAACACTTCATATCAACATCCTGATTCGTGATTGAAGATCGTATATCATTAGAGATTGGTGTTCAAGCTTTGCCTGATTGCTTCATTTTCCTCCGTGTTCTTCACTACCTTGAGGTAGGTGATTCTTCACCAATACTAGTTGTGTTCTAAAGGATGTTGATCATGTTCATCTAGTCAGTTAGATTCGTTATTAGCCGTACACCATGTGTTAGAAGGATGTTTTCGACGTTTCGACCCTTATTCATCGTATGATCCATTGAACCTTTTTGTATGAGGATTTCTAAGCATGTTATGTACCTTCCAAACCAATCGACCAGTATACGTAGATTACCTAGTTCGTATGTTTTACGAAAGGAACCATATGTTTTGGGATTTGGAATAATCGGAACTTAGAATATTTCTTGAAGATCTTGGATGAGTTATGATGATGAGATAATTATCCGTATATTTGTGCCTCATGATCATGGAACTTCCACAAACCTATTAGCATGACAGACTTAAGGATGATTTGTTGTATCAACATAGAATTCATGAATTCACCACCTTTCAACCCAGTTTTTCCGTTAGCGTCACGCCATGCGGGGTTAGCGCACGCTAACATATATGAGTTAACGTGCGCTATCGGGGTTCAATTAACGCACGTAACGTACGTAGCGTCGTTATGTATCGGCCGATTCAACCGCCGTAGCTAGCGCACGCTAGTCTTACACGATAGCGTACG
The DNA here is from genome assembly GCA_033398695.1 of Orobanche coerulescens. Classification (NCBI taxonomy): domain Eukaryota; kingdom Viridiplantae; phylum Streptophyta; class Magnoliopsida; order Lamiales; family Orobanchaceae; genus Orobanche; species Orobanche coerulescens. The sequence goes on along the minus strand of CM065807.1, from coordinate 7,745,179 downwards.
CTAACAGGCCGGCTTAGCGCACGTTACGTAGAGTACGTAGTGCACGCTAAGCAGTCCAGGCAGATTGTTTATTTTGAGCTTTTCGGCCGTAGACCGAATTGATAGGCCATCGTTCGACTTGAGATAATTTGTATATCATTCCTTTTGTTAAGGTTCAAGCTTGCTACGTTGATCGAAGGAGGCGACTTTCGAGTGTGTTGAGATCATTGAAGTATATCGTTCTTGCCATCTTCGAGGCAAGTATCGTAATATGTTAATATTGGTATTTTTGGAGCATGCGTATGATTATTCATGTTGTTGAACATGAGATTTACTTCGTTGATTTGTCATGGTATTCGTTATATAGTGTTTATATGTTCATGTTGATGAACATAATGATTTGGCATATGTGTATGCATGAGTTGTGTTTGTATACGTTGTACGATCTATGCTGAGGGCGCTGGATCGGATGTCCACCTCGTGTTGGTCCGACGGGATCATCTTGGGATCTAGGCTGAGGGCGCTGGATCATTGGACGGGTTATTCCACCTCGTGTTGGTCCGATGGGATCATCTTGGGATCTATGCTGAGGGCGCTGGATCATTGGAATACCCATGCTGTGTAATGGAATCTGGTAGATTCGCATTGTCGGATTCCGGTAGCGGAAGTCCGTGTAGTGTATCTTGTTATGTATTGTTGATGCATATTCGAATTGTTTAATATGATACTTGTACTAGCATCATTTTGCTAACCCCTTCGGGGGTGGACATTTGTTTTGATGTTCGTAGCCGAGAGCGTGGAAACAATACGATCTGACGTGACGACGAAGGGGTTCAGTGATGTTTGTTGTTATTGGTGATTTGTTTTCTTGGTTTGGTTTCTGTACTCGAGTACGCGTGTCTTACTGATATTAATTCGATATGGTTGTATTAATTACTCGTTGAACCAGTTGTACGGTTTCATAAACTTGAATTTCCGCAGTATTGATGTCCTATATTTACTTTCCTTTTTAATTAGCCTTGTAAATCCTTACTTAAAGGGTTTACGGCGCTGTAATTATTCCGAATATCTCGGGATGTTACAGGATCCACTCACAAAAGGTCTGAATAGAGATCAATTTCATAAACTGCTAGAGGGAATGGGATTAAAATCCACATGTTGAAAGAACAATCATAGTGGTAACCCAACCTTGAAGACTGGAGATCCCAGAAACTTGGTTTAGTGGGAAAACAAAATTATAAAAGTTCTATTGACAAGCGCTTATAATAAATCCATCCATATAGAGCAGAATAAGTGCTAAGTCCTGTGATTGTGGTGAGGTTAAGTTTCTGGACTTTTAATGGTTCCTTGTCCTTGGAAAGGAGAAGTATTGTAGGGTACTTTATAAAAAGAGACCACCTATCTATGTTTGAGGACGAGCCACCTCGAATAAACACTTAAGAAGGCAAGATGTGGTCCATGGCCAAACGGACACAACTATGAGAACGGAAGGTGTTGAGACATTGTTGTGTAAGTGTTGTTGACTTAGTATAAACCAAGGAGGATTAGTTCAAGGCACAATGTCCACTAAGCCGCCGGTATATCCGATGATATTTTACTAAGGAAGGTTCAAAGCCACAAACTACCTTTCCCATGCATCAGTGTTTTACGGAAACTGGGTATGTGAGTCTGCATTCATGCATGCATTTATTTTCATTCATGGGAATTAAATATTAAATTGTGAATCTACGCTTCGAGAAGATAAACGTAGGATTTTATTTTTCTAAGAACCGATTTCCGGTGAGTGAGAAATAAATGATTAAAGTTGGTAATTTAATTGAAAAGCTGTCTGATCTAAAAGTTGTCTGATCTAGAAGCTGTCTGATCTAAAAGCTGTCTAATTTAAAAGCTATCTGATCTGATAGTTGGGCTGAAAGCTGTCTGATCTGAAAGCTGTCTCATATAGAAGCTGTCTGATCTAGAAGCTGTCTGATCTAGAAGTTGTCTGATCTAAAAGCGGTATGATCTGATAGTTGGGCTGAAAGCTGTCTGATCTGAAAGCTGTCTGATCTAGAAGTTGTCTGATCTAGAAGCTGTCTGATCTAAAAGCTGGGCTGAAAGCTGTCTGATCTGAAAGCTGTCTGATCTAGAAGTTGTCTGATCTAGAAGCTATCTGATCTAGAAGTTGTCTGATCTAAAAGCTGTCTGATCTAATAGTTGGGCTGAAAGCTGTCTGATCTGAAAGTTGTCTGATCTAGAAGCTGTCTGATCTAGAAGTTATCTGATCTAGAAGTTGTCTGATCTAGAAGCTGTCTGGTCTAAAAACCTATCTGATCTGATATCTGGGGCAGAACCCATCTGATCTGATATTTGGGACTGAACCTGTCTAACCTGATATTTGGGGCTGAACCTATCTGATCTGATATTTGGGCAGAACCCATCTAATCTGACATTTGGTCTCGTCTGAAATGAGGCAGGTTGAGAACTTAGCTTCTGGAATATGACTCTTCACACTCCATAATGTAATGTCCGAATTAAATGAGAATATTTATGGAGGTAACTCTTGAGCTGGAGGATTAAAGAGAATTAATGACACTTTAATTTGTTGTAACTCCCCACCCGATGGAGTGGAATTGGACCCTATAAAAGGGGGTCTTATGTATTTAATTTCACACAATCAGAACATAGAAAAAATACAAGCATACCACATATTGCAGCATATTTCCCTCTTTTTCGTGCCCAGTTTCCAGGACTTGAACGTTCACCGGAGTTCTGAGTTTTGAAGAGCACCTAACTCAGAAACATATAGCAGTTGTATCTTGGGGACATATTGCATGAGCCGTCTGCTCTTATACGGGGGCAAAATTGTCTTACGGAAAGAGTTATCTCGCCTCTGCTAAAGTTGTAATTTTAATTCAGCTTTTTAATTTATTAAGATTGTAATAGGTTGCCTTTCTTTATAATTTTTATTGTAATTACATTGTTGGAAATTCACAGAGTTCCAACATCTAGATATTTGCAGGAGGAGGTATCTAGAAATTAATTTTCTGGAACTATCTAAGAAGCTCTATTTTCTAGAACTTTAAGAACACTCTTCAGTAATCTTCAAGTCACCAACATGATCCACAGGATGTATCGTGTTATCTGATGTGATGGTTGCATCTCTTGCGTTGTATTTCTCCAGCATTTCGAACTTGATCTTATCACCGATCATATATTTTGAGCACCCAGAATCAACTATCCAATATGTTTCAAAATAAATTATGTTCTTATACGAGCTGAACATGCACTCGTCAGCATTCTGAGGAAAAACACTGAGTCAATAGAGCAAGATGCTCTTCGCCTTCCTCAGCCATTGCATATGAAGTATGTACATCCCATTCTTCTTCCTTTTCTTCATTTTTCTCCTTCTCATGAGGTCCCACTTCTGTGATATTCCTTGCACCTTCTTCGATCTGTAGTTGCGGTCAAAATGACCTCACTTGCCACGATTATAACACTTCATTGTGCTTCTATATGGGGGATTTCTCCCACCATCGTTGTTTCTATATCCTCCTTTCAACTGGGCATAATCTGGTTTCTTGCATGATTCAAGGCTATCCTATTATCCCTATTAGCAAATAGGGCGTCTTCATTCCCTTTAATGGAATACTAGGACATTTGCTTTGCAAGGGCCTCTTGATTTTTCAAGAGATTCTCCAACTCCAGTAGTGATAGTTGTTTAGGCCATCGTTGAATTGCCACCATGAACCCACGGTACTCGGGTCGTAACCCTCGCACAATAATTCTTCCCCTACGTGCATCACTAATTTTGAATCGGCATCTAACTCAGATATATCCTTACATACATTCTTCACTTTCAAAAAGTAATATTAAAATAGGCATGTTACCTTGTGTAATGGTGCTGAGTTCATTTTCCAACATACGTAGTCGAGCATCATTAGCATGCGGAAACAACATGGCATCCCATGCTTCTTCGGAGTTTTGGCATCCCTGATGTGTTTCATCAACTCCTTCTAAATGGACACATTAATTACGTATATAGCCTTGGCAGCTCTTATCCTCATTTGCATAATTCACAGTATTTGTGTCTTGTGGATGTTCGGCATCAGCTCCCGACATTGTCTCCCATAAATCTTGCCCTCGGAGATAAGACTTCATGCAAGTCTTCCAATACCTATAGTTCGTGTAATTGTGTTTATTAATATCATCCACCCCATAACCAAGAGCCATCATGTCGAACTTACGACAACATAATGGTACTCATTGTCTCCCATAAATCTTGCCCTTGAGATAAGACTTCATGCAAGTCTTCTGATACCCATAATTCGTGTAATTGTGTTTATTGTTGTATTAATCTGTGTTACAAACTTGCTGGGCGAAAATTAAATTATATCTGGAAAGACAAAATTATAACTCGAAAACCAGTAATTACAAACTCGAACGGAATTACAACTCGAAAGAAGAAACAAAAAATAAACGAAAATAACTAATAAACAATAAACCGTAGGGTCAAGCCGAGTCGAGGAAGGCCTCTTTCCGCAAGACGAGAAACGCCCCGGTAGTGCTCTCGGTTTAGGCGTGTCGTCCCCAAAGATAAAACGGCTACGTCTCGGAGGTAGTAGCACCACAAACCTCTGAGCTCCGCCGAACTGGAGAGGTGAGGACAAAGCTCCGACTTATGATATGCAGAGAATGAGGAAAACTGTATGTTTAAACTGAGTTCGAAAATTGCATGTCTGATGCAAATGAGATGCATGCCTATTTATAGGCCATCTCACACACCTGCAGGGATCAAGATTTAATACAGCCACTAATGGCTATCATAATGCAATCATTTATGCTGCATTATGGTCAGGAGTTACGAATTTCAAACAAATGGCAGGGGTTACGAAATTCAAACCTGCCATTAACTCCTCCTCATAACACCTGGGAGGTTACTTCCGGGTTGGACTGAATTTGAATAGTCAGGACGCACCTGGACTGTATTTAGCTCCTTAACCATTTGACGGATGTACCTGGACATCCTTATGTGCACATACGAGCCCAACTACGTTGTTGAGCTTGTCCAAAAAATTCTTTAAGCTAGCCCAAGGCCTAGCTCACGGTCAAGCCCACGAACAGGCCCAAAGACCAGCCCAAAGACCAATTGCCAAGATCCAAGTCCAAGTCCAAGTCCAAGGTCCAAGGTCCACGGCACGCGGCACGCGGCTCGCGACTCGTGGCCGCGGCCGAGGCCGAGGTAAGGCGGGCGGGCGGCGGCGGCGCGCGCGTGTGCGCGCGTGTGGGCTTTAAGCCCATACACATGTGCCATTAATTATTACATGCATAAAGGTAACTCCTTATATACTAGAATAATGATGGTTCATTACGTAAAAATGTATCCCTCCTCCCAGCGGTTCACATTCTCACTTTTTTAGGGATTCTCTCATTTCATCTTCTTCCGTTTTCTCTGAAAACCCCCATTGTTACCCTTCTGTAACTAATTTTGCAGAAACCCACTGCCCCACCGCCGCTGCATCAATCGAACCGGAGAAACCACCGCCCCACCGCGGCTGCCGCTTCTTGGTCGACACAAGGAACGGAGACATTTTTCCCTCCCCGCGCCGCCGCCTTTTGAAGGAATCCCTAGCAACCCCAAATCTGCAACCCTCGCCGCTCCTGTCCACTCTTCGTTGACACTATCAACGTCAATCGTGCTTTTTTATCGGGAGAATGAGTTTAGGTAATTTGTTGCTGGGAGACTGAATTCTTTAGCACAATTCATATATACTGGCATATTATCAAAGCATAGTTCGTGTATTTTTTGGATAAGGAGTACAAGAGTAAAATTTATTTGCTGTTGGGAAAATGAGTTTTGGTGTATTTTTGTTTGGAAAATATTTTTTGGTTATTTGGTTTGCACATCCTGATGTTTTTTTGGTTTACAGACGAAAATACTATAACTGTAGTACTCCATAACACTCTTATCAAATTAGTTTAGCATATTTAGTAAAGTTATTTTGCACCGGGTGTTGAAGATGTCTTTATGTTGTATAACTATGACTGGCATCATGTTTGTACAACCATAAACTGCGACAATTTATAACATTTTGGTTGGCCAACAGATTGGTTGGTGCATAATTTATGGTTTATATTTAATTTGTGTTGAGAAAAATAATTTTAACTTAAGCACCACTTTGCGAACATTTTCTAGCAATTAGCATTGATGATGATTTTGATTAGCATAGTTTGTTTCTTATCTTGCACACAAGAATTTATAACAGTTATGATTAACTTAAGCAACTCTTTGCACTGGTGATGATTTTGACTAGCACATTTATGTTAAAAGCTTTGCACTTTAAATACATGGTTCCTGCACCTTCAGTAATGTAAATGATAAATATTGTATATTCTGCATATGAGTAAGTTGTTGTATTTTCTCATTTATTTATTCTTATGTAGAGCTATGTTGGTTGTAATTTATTCTGGCCAAATAAAAACTCAGAAAACCCCATTCTTGAAGATTAATATTTATTTCAATGAAAGATGTCGACTATCGAATTGGTTAATATATTCCTTAGCACCCCTCATATGTATATTTAGCACACACAAGTTTAGTTCTTAGCATTAGGGGTTTTACATGACAGTAACACCTAAATTAATATAAATTATGTGTATGACTTTTTTTTATCAGATCTGGGAAAGGACAAAGGGATTCAAAAAAGCAAGGGAAAGCAAGAAGTGCATTAATTATTCGTGAAGTTGCGAATAAATGTAGAAGAAATGAGGCGGTCAATAACCCAAATCAAGATGATGACTTTGTTGAAAGTGGCGAGGAAGCACCAACGAGGAAAAAAATACCATTGAAAAGGGTTAGTTTATGCTTCTGAATTGTTTATGTAGCCGTAAAGATTGTTGTTTTAATTAGCACTTAATTTGAATTATCTTAAAACCTTTCTAATTTTGACATTTAATTTATTGCTTAAAGTTGTATTTTTGAATAGTTGTTATGGTGATCATGCTTGATTATTATATTGGTTTCATGATCATTTTTGTTTAGTTAGTTGTGCAAATTACTATAATCTCGACCCGGTTCAGTCAGGGCACTTTGTTCATTTTTACTGCCTCATTGTTGATTTATTTTAGCACATCAGTAGGTTTCTGTATTCTCTCATTTATTGATAGATACAATGACTAACAAATTATTTACTTTACAGCCCGTGATAGGGAAAAGGTAAAGGCAAAAGCTAGAAGCAAAGTCAAGGTACCAATGGTTATTGAACAAGATACTAATGAAAATGATGAGAATGCTGAAGAAATACCGAGTGATGAAAATGATGAGGAGCCCAAGTGGTCTGAGGAAGATGCTGACGGGTCTGATGACGAGTACAAGGATAAAGAGGAAAAGGTTGAGGACGAAGATGAGGGTCAGGAGATAGAGGTTGAGGAAGATGTCGAGGACGAGACATTCCCAAGCCTGCCTAGCCGCTGCAACCTTATTACATTCACTAAACACTTTCAAAATTAAACGAGAAGCAACTCAACGCAATTGATGAGATGGGGTTTCAACCTGTGCGAGATTTGAACATAAACACTGTCCATTCCAGGCTTGCGTACTAAGTAGTTGACAAGTTCAACCACAACAGCTCTGAGCTCTTACTCACAGGGAATCGAAGAATCCTAGTCACCGAGGACGATGTGATAAGGGTATATGGATTCCCTAAAGGGAGAAAAATTGTACGAAGGTTTCAGAAGAAGGATGAATCTCCATTGTTTGATGAAATGATGGATTATATCCCTAATACGAAGCGACATAAGATAACCATCAAGAAGCTGCACGATGCTGCACTTAGCTGTGTCGATGGAGGTGAATGGTTCAAGCGCCTTTTTATGATAGCTATTCAGTCTACTTTCATGGAGAGCACAGCGAATGGCTACGGCAGCCCATATATTCTCAATTGCCTAGCGGATGTAAGTAAAATTAAGGAGTGGAACTCGTCGGAGTATGTGATGCGCAGTTTGATCGAGAACAAGACAGCATATGCCGAGGAAAATGCCTCACACTTCGTTGGACCGTTGCTTTTCCTTATGGTAATTTTTCAATTTAATCACATCCACCCACTGTTCTTTTCCTTAACTGTATTATCAAATTCTAGATTTATTGTGAGGTCAGTGACTACAATATGCGAAAAAAATTGTTGTAAAATTGTTTCAGGTTCTGTACAAATTCTCAAATTTTAAATTCTAGATTATTTTTCGAGCTTATTTGTTGGCAAAAGTTCTTGTAGGTTTGCCAAGCTGATGAATTTTATTTGTTGGCATTTTTTTTTACAAATTATTAGCATAGTTTATTTCCTTATTTAGCATAATAAAGTTAATATTTGGCATAATATTGGATGAAATTGAATAACATTTTAAGTTTTGACATTTAATTTACTGATTAAAGTTGTATTTTTGTTTTCAAGATTACTGTTTTGCTTAGTTAGCATAATTTGTGTTAAAACATACCACGCATTACTCTGTTTGTTAGCACTGTATTTTCTGTTGCCCATTCTAACTCAAGGACTTTTTTTGGTAATGTAACAGTTATTCTACGTCGATCGAGTCCGCTACAAGGTGCAGACAACTCTACGGGAATTCCCCATCATTGTGAACTGGACAACAAGCTTCTGAGGAACAGAGAGAAGGCAGAGATAAAGGGAGGTTGTTTCGGTGACGGACATCCTCAAGAGCCGATTCTGATTTGCGTTGTTCCTGCAACTCAGGAAGACGAAGTTCATGACTTAACCATCCCATCAACTAGCGAAGTAGCAGCTAAAGCTACAATGAGTGGAGCGGGTGTGACCATCGAGGTGCTGAGTTTGGCGAAAAAAATTACAAAATTGGTCGTCCACATGATGAAGTTGATAGAGACAGCTCCCGAAGATGTTGTGAACATGCCTTTGTTTCACCAGACCATTGACAAAGCCATGAAGTCCATTCCTGTTCAACAGTGCTTTCCACACAGCCTGGATCTCGTGCACCAGAATCGACACAAGAATTTGATGACTTCTGCAACCATCCTGATGTTGTGAAGCTGTTGAAAGACGTAGACAAAGATCTAGAAAAAAGAGACGAGCAGTTGGTCAAATTAGAGGATATGCCCTCATTCAGTCTTGGACTAACCCAAATGTGGGGATTAATCGCTCACCAACGAATTTGGCATTGGAGGTTCATCTGCAGCAAAGAATGTGCAGGTTAGCTCATTATATAATAAGGAATTCACTTTACATGAGAATATTGATTTTAATTAAGCTAACTTTGTATGTGCAGCAGGAAGGAACAGATTGTGGAGCTGGGAATGTTGTTTTTGATGTCGGAATAAATAGTATTGTTGATGGAGATGTGAATGTTTTTGTTAATGCCGGAAATGTCGAGGGAGGGGATGCTGGAGCTGCAAATGCTGGAACTGAGAAGACAACTAAGGTAAGTGGAACTTAATATATTGTTTAAGATGCGATGACAAGGGTTAGTGAGGTTGAATGTTTTGTTGCATTCTTGTAAACAGATTCCTGCAATGGTGTGTTTTGGAAATTGAGAAATTATATTGGGATCCTGATTTGTGTGGTATAATTATGCTGAAAATTATTTGCTTGGTTTGTGATTTGTGTTGTTTGAAATGCTTTTCAATATAGGTATAATTTGTGTTATGCTTTTCGTATGGCACGGGAATTATTAAAAACAGGATGATTTGATTTTAATGAATATTGCATGCACATATATTATATGTTGTTTGCATTCGTAGGTTGTTGCTGTTGAACCTTTTGAATCATTCAGTTAAATAAGTGCTCGGATCTTCTATCTAGCACATACAAAATATATTAATAGCACTCGTTTGTTATTTATATAGCACATATTCAAATCTTCATGTTTGTTGATCGCCTTCATAATTGTTCATAACTGTCTGCACACTTAGCTTCGGAGTTAGCAGTTTTCACTACATGAGGTTGCACAATATTTTTTAACAGACATAGGAATGAATGCCGCTTGATTTCCAGACTATATATCTGATATTGCAGGAAATGATTAGGAGATGTGGTACATCTGCAAGGACTAAAGCAAATTATCGAGCATCTCGAGTAACAAGCTGCCACTGAAGAAGCCCAGAAACAGGTTGTCGTGCGTCGTTCAACAAGGCAAAATAAGTAGATTCGATATGGTTGTAGAATAATCTAAACAGAAACTACAGTTGCCGAATTTTAGTTTTTGAAGTCATTGGGACATGGGTTAGGATCTATGCTAATGTATGCGAGTGTATGTAAGTCCTTAAATTTGCGTGAAGACATGGTTATGATAAAGGGATTAAGATCGATATATCTATTGGAAAATATATGAACAACTTGCACTTTTATGTTTAACCTTTATATTGTTGATATATATCTTCTTTTTTATAGATTTCACCTACAGATACAGTTGCAGCCATTAAAAGAGAAGGGCGAAGAATGTATTGAATAAGCCTATAGCTTTTCGATCCCCTTTTTTGGTACGACAGATAAATCCAGACAAATGTCTCAAGAAAAATGAAATAAAGTGTGGGATATATGCACTTCAAAACAGTTCAAATACCGAATAAGACAACTAACACAACCTTCTAGCATAGACTAATTTCTTATTGCGTTTATATTTTTTGTAATTAGGGACACTATACTTTTTGCATATGAAGATGTCAAGATCACAAGCATGTATACCCTTGCAAAAAATCATAAAATTGGAGTTGAAGTGGTGGACGCTTGGTGCTTGATGCTAAACCATCTTGAGAGTAGTCGTGGGGATGGTTCCCATGCACGTTTTTTTGCCAACACTTTCTTATGTGTATGTGTCATTTTCTTCTTATGTGTAACATTCCCTCACACGCTTTTTGTGTAACTATCGCAAGTGCACGATATCGTATCAAGTAGTAAAGTGGACTTTTTGAGTCCGGTTTATCGATCCCACAAGGAAGTTATGTTATAATTTGAATTATACACTATTAGTCTATTTTTATAGATACTTAAGATGAGTGAAACACACAATTAAAAAGTTTGGTTTAATAATTGCAAGGAAATTGCAATAATAGTTCTAATATTATAAGGAAATAAAAAGATAGCAATAATAATAGATTGATTATCGATAAAATGAAATAGTTGGGATTACAAACTTAGTTCGTCATTAGTTATAAAAGATGTATTGGAGATCATAAGATGAATTTACTTATTATGTTGTGTAGATTCGATTTTCCTTAAAAAGACGGTTTCTCTTTCGAACTATAAAACGCCCCTTACATATTGAATCAATCCACTATATTTCTATGTTGATTGGCTTCAATACATAGCATTAGGATTTGTGAAAATAACTCAATGAATCATCTAAGGACTAGGGGTATATTTCTATCCCCTAGAACAACTTAGAGTGAAGATCATTTGATCGAATCAAACATATTTTCTTTCGAAACATATGAAGATCATAAATATCTTCATTAATTGGCCAAATAAATAAAGATTGTTAAAACAATGAAAATCACACACAATAATAAGTAATTCATAATATATCTTTATACAAACATAAATAACATGACTAACCTTGTTTATAATCCCAACTTAAGAAACTTAGCCCATAAAGGGTTTATTACACATATTACAAGCTTTGGTGGTCATTCTTAGTTGAATCAAGAGAAAGAATTGATCCTAACTCCCTTAGTAGATAAAGGAGATAGAAGCAATAAACTCTCTGAACAACATATACTATACCACACTTACAAAGATCACTCAAGAACACAAGTGTGTTCTTCACACAAAAAGAAAAGTTTACAAGAAAATGGAAAATTATATGATGAATGGTGAATGATGAAGGATCTAAGGGGTCTATTTATACACCTAAAGTCATCTAATAGCTCCAAAACTACACATTATTACATTATATCGGATCAATGCCACCATCCCCTCAATAATACACAAAAGTATAAAAATTAGACAAATCATAGCAATTGTCAAGAGTTACGGTAGTAACATTTAGGAGTTACTACCAGAATCGAGGTGACTTACTACCGTAACTTCCGAATGTTACGGCCAGAATCGCTTCAGTAAATTTGCTCATTTGAAGCTTTGATAGTTACGTTTTCAGCCCTGAATTCCTCGGACTTTGCGTTTTTGCCCCGGATCTTCTTCGGATGATAACTTTTGATATATAACTCTGATTTTGAATCCGGAAAGACTGCCGAATTCGTCTCGGAAAGCCCTACAACATGAATATATCAAAATTCAATAAAGAGAATATTTATTAAACATGTTGTTTCTTGAGTAATTCAGTTATTTAATCCGATCATCATCCAATAAAAATAAAATTATTAAAACTAATAAATTAAAAGCAAAAAACGAGTAGACTAGCTCAATGATGGGTGAATTTTATCGATACAAACCATGGATAAGTGTACAAAAATGACACTTATCACACCCCCAAACTTGAATTCTTGCTAGTCCCGAGCAAGACTCTTTATTATTCACACTCCAAAAATAAAAATAAAAATAAAATAAAAAAAAATAAGAAAATTAATACACACATAAATTAAAACATAAAAAGAGAAAAGGAGATCAAAATGCCATTAATAAACAACAACCAGCTTTATACAGTAGATAGAAATGAATCAAGATTCAAAATAAATCTACTAATATTTTTGAAGTTAAAACACGGTTTTTATTTTGTAATTCCAAAATGTAAGGTTTTCCCCCCAAAAGGTTGATTATTTCTTTCCCACTCGTGATACACACGACTCCCTTTAATGGTTGCTCTCGATCACTCGTTTATTTTTCGACTCAATATGAAGAAGAATTTCATTGGCGTCATCAAATATTATGATTTTTACAAAATTGAGTGTATTGAAATTCATTGCTAATTAATTCAAATCGCTCATAAACTACATCCCTTTTAGTGATAGCTTTCACACCGTTATTTGCTAACGTGTAGCTCTTTTCACTAACACAATTTCTATCTCATTTTTTTTTCGTAAAAAGGTGATAGCTTTCACACCGTTATTTGCTAACGTGTAGCTCTTTTCACCAATTTTTCCTGAGACGGCAGCTACGCACCAACAATGGTTAGTCCTTTATTTTTCGCAAAATTTAAGACTTCCAAAATTAGGCAAATGGTATTCGCTCAACACTTCTCCTTTTCGTCATTTATTTTTTTAGGTGATAGCTTTCACACCGTTATTTGCTAACGTGTAGCTCTTTTCACCAATGACTCCTTTTTTTTTAGGGAATAGAATTTTTGCAGAAAATCATTTTTTTAGTTAAGCATGAAAAATCAAAAACTCCACAAATTAAGTAAATTTCAGTTTTATTTTTCATCAACCAATTGATTCTTCTTTTCTCAAGGTAACGAATGACTCGATTTTATATGATAATTACAAGGCTTGGAAAGAGAGATTAAGGCTCAAAAAAAATTTTTGGAATATACAATTTTTTTACCGGTTAAAACGATTTTAGAAGTTTGTATATAGCTAATTTATGGTGTTATGGCCAGATCTAAAAATCTCAAAAATCAAAATACTATAAATATATATAAATATATATATATATATATATAAAAAAAAAATAAGGCAAATAACCAAATCAATCAAAACACACCAAAATTATTAAACAAACCACACCAAAATTACAACACACCAAAATACTAAAACAAACCACCCCCAAACTTGAAAATAAAACTGTCCTCAGTTTAAAAATAAAATAAAAATCAATGCGTAAAAGCGAATACTCCGTTAAGAAAGTTGATGTCCGAGCCTAACGCCTTTTAGAATCGCAAGAGAATTAATATACGAGGCACACACAAAAGAAAATAAAATATACTCGTAAGTATAACATAATTTCTTAGATGCGCATCAAGAAAGTCCGAAGAGTCGCCTTACGCTGCCATCAAAGTTTTTATAAAAGCAAAACACGAAATAAAAATTACAGCAATACATAAATCGCGAATAGATGCGCGTCAAGAGATCAAGAAGAAACTCCTTAAGCTGCCATCATTTAGCACGATTATTACACACGGCGTAAAGTAAAAATACAAGAGGTCCGTCATGGGTTATCAAAGGGAGAGGAATGAATCTATTTTTCGTTTTCTCACGGTAAAATCTTCTACCTGGACAATTTTAGCTAGAGTGGATCTGGTTGAGGAACAAATTCATTGAGTTTTTCGATTAGTTCTTCTCGGTGTTGTTGCAACGACTATGATTCGTTTTGCACGCTCGGAAATAAATCCCTTTTCACAGAGTAGTCGATGAAAGACAAGAAACCATCAAAGAAACCATTGACATTAAGCACTCCTATTGGTTTTGATGAACATTTAGTCGGGCTCTGTAACCACATGAAAAAGTTCCTCAAGTGTGCCAAAACCACCGGGAAGGGCGATAAAGGCGCCTGAATTATTTATCATGTGAGTTATGCGATCTTGCATATTCACAGATCTAAACTCATCTCCAATAGTTGACCCGGTAATTTTACTTTCACCAGAGGTTTTGGGATTACTCCCAACACTCTTACTCCTTCCATATAGGCGAAGCAGCAGCTCGCCCCATTAATCCTAGACTTCCTCCTCCGTAAACTACATGAATGCATTTTTCTCCTAAGGTACGACCCAAGTTGTGGGTCGTCTGAAGCATGCCTCTTTTCCAGAACTAGATCCACCAAAAATGCAGATGTGTAAAATTTTTTTGTTGAAGATGATGACTCCATTTTTGAAAAGAAAAAAAAATTTTTAGAGAGAAACAGAGAAAAGTGCAAGTTTGAGGGATGAATGAAAGAAACCAGAGAAAGTTTATTTATAGAAGAAAAAGAAGGTAAAAATTGTTTAACAAGTTTGTGATTGCGTTTGATTGTGCTTCAACTACTCAATAGAATAATGAAAGCTTTTATCGCGTATCACATTTTTTATTCGTAAAATCTCACCACACGACAAAAATAAAAGATACTTACGCGTATGTACGTAGTTGTGATTGTGGCTCACATCTTCCTCGATTTTACGTTGAAACGGCCTAAACGCCTTCTATGAGTCGGGAGAAGCTTCCCATCCAATTTTCTTACAAATTGGCAAACAGGTCTTTTAACGTCGATTCCCAAGACGTTGTTCATATTCGGTTTGAATTTATTCCACAAACATTGAATTCCGTAATACACAAGTCCACTAGGATGCGTGTCAAGAGAAATTTCGATATTATCTAAATTCTCCTTATTCGGACCATCATTAATGAACCGAATTTTATCTTCTCTGTTTGTAGATGGAATTCCTAAAGATCGACATTTTGCATTACGGTTCCATCTAGCACATTTATAGCAAACGGCTAGAATCTTTGCTCGTCGTTTCTTTGCATATGAACTTTTCCAAGCCCCAGTAAAAATCTAGTTGGTGTTTCGTGAATTCACCTTCTATTCTTACTTTGGCTTCGATAATGAATCTTATGTCAAAAGGTATGCTTTTATTCGTAAGCAACCTCATCCTTTCAAGCCTTGTCTTGTAAATTTTTAAAATTGCATTTTTGCTTAGAAAGGGAAATCTTTTTCAATTTTAAACAATGTTTCATCCATGATAAAAAAACAAAAATAAAAAGACAATGAAAATAATTAAAAAAATATATACAAATATCGGTTGTTGTGGGAAATCAAAAATCCGACTTTAATAGTCACGAGTACCGTTATCCGCCACTTGACCGGACAAACACAATTTAGTACTAAGTTACAACGTCGAGAAATTTGTACCTACAAAAATAGTTTATAATGTAAGATTTCAAATATAACTTATACTTCCCTAAGAATGGCGCCAAAAACTTGACACGCTTTTTGTGTAACTATCGCAAGTGCACGATATCGTATCAAGTAGTAAAGTGGACTTTTGAGTCCGGTTTATCGATCCCACAAGGAAGTTATGTTATAATTTGAATTATACACTATTAGTCTATTTTTATAGATACTTAAGATGAGTGAAACACACAATTAAAAGTTTGGTTTAATAATTGCAAGGAAATTGCAATAATAGTTCTAATATTATAAGGAAATAAAAAGATAGCAATAATAATAGATTGATTATCGATAAAATGAAATAGTTGGGATTACAAACTTAGTTCGTCATTAGTTATAAAAGATGTATTGGAGATCATAAGATGAATTTACTTATTATGTTGTGTAGATTCGATTTTCCTTAAAAAGACGGTTTCTCTTTCGAACTATAAACGCCCTTACATATTGAATCAATCCACTATATTTCTATGTTGATTGGCTTCAATACATAGCATTAGGATTTGTGAAAATAACTCAATGAATCATCTAAGGACTAGGGGTATATTTCTATCCCCTAGAACAACTTAGAGTGAAGATCATTTGATCTAATCAAACATATTTTCTTTCGAAACATATGAAGATCATAAATATCTTCATTAATTGGCCAAATAAATAAAGATTGTTAAAACAATGAAAATCACACACAATAATAAGTAATTCATAATATATCTTTATACAAACATAAATAACATGACTAACCTTGTTTATAATCCCAACTTAAGAAACTTAGCCCATAAAGGGTTTATTACACATATTACAAGCTTTGGTGGTCATTCTTAGTTGAATCAAGAGAAAGAATTGATCCTAACTCCCTTAGTAGATAAAGGAGATAGAAGCAATAAACTCTCTGAACAACATATACTATACCACACTTACAAAGATCACTCAAGAACACAAGTGTGTTCTTCACACAAAAAGAAAAGTTTACAAGAAAATGGAAAATTATATGATGAATGGTGAATGATGAAGGATCTAAGGGGTCTATTTATACACCTAAAGTCATCTAATAGCTCCAAAACTACAGCATTATTACATTATATCGGATCAATGCCACCATCCCCTCAATAATACACAAAATGTATAAAAAATTAGACAAATCATAGCAATCTGTCAAGAGTTACGGCCGTAACATTTAGGAGTTACGGCCGTAACTGAGGTGACTTACGGCCGTAACTTCCTAAATGTTACGGCCGTAACGTGGCTTCGTAAATTTGCTCATTTGAAGCTTTGATAGTTACGTTTTCAGCCCAGAATTCCTCAGACTTTGCGTTTTTGCCCCAGATCTTCTTCGGATGATAACTTTTGATATATAACTCTGATTTTGAATCCGGAAAGACTGCCGAATTCGTCTCGGAAAGCCCTACAACATGAATATATAAAAATTCAATAAAGAGAATATTTATTAAACATGTTGTTTCTTGAGTAATTCAGTTATTTAATCCGATCATCATCCAATAAAAATAAAATTATTAAAACTAATAAATTAAAAGCAAAAAACGAGTAGACTAGCTCAATGATGGGTGAATTTTATCGATACAAACCATGGATAAGTGTACAAAAATGACACTTATCATTCCCCACACGTTTTTAATTACTGATTTTTTGTACTCCATTGTTTTTTGGCAGACTGATGCACTGGTAGCTAAAGATTTGACACACGAGGAACGCAAGGATTCGTTTTTTGAGAATATCACATCTGAGCTGAGTAGCAACGCCCATTTAGAGTTGAGTGACATAGATATCGTAAGTACCTATCACTGAATATTTCTATTTTTTAGATAAATTTTATTATATATACATTGTCATATTTAAATTGTATTTTTTCCCTCCAGTTATAACTCGAAGTAACTATACTGCCAAAGACCATGTAGTTAACTGCTACAAATCAACCTCTAACGAGTATTTTACTCGGGCAATTCCTTGTATCATGATTGGTCTTAGTTTTACACGTACGAGATCCTCTTAACGGCTTGTTTGCTGCCACTGCTGCTGCAATGGACTTCTTCCTATGAGAATTCAACCTCACTGCACCACCCTTAGTGCTGCACACTTCAGGTGCCAGTAGTCTGCAGGTCTTCGGTTTTAGTAAACCATAATACCGCTCGAACATGGCATCATTCCCTTCTATGTATCACTGCTCAACATCCTGATCCTTTTCCAACGAGAATTTAGCACTCGCATCTTTAAGAATTTGAAGAAACTGCACTCTGCGTTCTGGATCACCATCAACCAAACCAATGCCTTTACAAGCCTCTGTAAACAACTCATTATTGCCACTCGGATGAGAATAACCAGAGTTGGCTCATTTATCTGCAATCTCAGCAGAAGCAACCTTTGTCCATCGATGGCAAATGTACTTTGGGGGGATAGATGTGACATTCATGTTGAACATCATCACAAAAATATGACTGCACAATAGACCTTTCCGAGTGTAGTATTTGCACGAACATGAAAATGATTCCTCAGCGATTATATGTGTAACTTCAAACTTCAGCTCATCGTTAGAAACTACAACATATATTAATGAATCATCTTTATGAACCATAGATGAAATTCTGCATTCATGCATCGCAGCCAGAATATCATGCTGCACCTTCAGAAACTTACTCAAAGTATATACGGTTGCAGCCTGAAGCTCAATCGCAAAATGAGTTTTCAATACATGTATACTTGTTTGATCTTTATTGCATAATTTGTCATGTGAATTACGTTGCGCGTCAATTGCACTACCAAAATGAATGTATAATTATGCCAGATCATGATGCTTATTCAAATATTGTCGAAAGAAGCTATTCTCACCCTCGGATAGAGAGGTTGTTTTGAACAACCCACTCATTTCCAACTCACGAAAATATGAGGGAATCCATGAAGATCTCATTGAGAACAGCTTGCAGAACCACTTGTGCTCACACAATCCATACTAGTTCATCACATTGTGTGTAACACCATAAACTAGGCGGATATTACACTGCCGTAGACCCCCAACTGGGACCCACCAGGCGAATGAAAATTAATGAATTACACAATACAATGTAGTAACGAACCACATTACATCATTAATTACTCCGATGAGGAGTTTAAAATACAACACACCCAGGGAACACTGAATACATGTAAATTTTATATGAAGATAAAGTATACAACACTGAACAAATGACAATCCAAAAGGAAGTGCAGCGGAAAAAAAATAGATAACAAGGAAACATGAACGAAATGAAGAGACTGGGGCCCTCTACTAGTATCACTGGGACTCCTCGCCGTCAACATTTTCTTCCCGTGCTTTTGCCTGCCATGACCTAAAAACAATATCCCCAACGGGGTCAGTTACATAGAACAACAATCCTCAAGAGTTGAACAATATACAACAATCACATGAATGAATTAAGAAATAGAGTTGAATGATGGGCATCATAGTACGCCCGGATGGAATGTGCAAGTGCACAAGTAGCCGAGTGTCCGGAGTCCCGCATATACACCCGCAACTTGGCCTAATTAGTCTCACGGAGGTACTTTACCGTGTGTACAATCCAATGTGTCCGGAGTCCCGCATATGCACATGACCATAGTGTGCCCGACTAAAAATTCCACACATACGCCAACCGGCCATGCAATACAATACCGGAAGGTCACAAGAACAAAATCGACCAAGATGAGAGAGAATAAATAAAATCCGACAAGGATCGAGAACGACTCACCGAGATGAAATAATGATACAACGAGTGATAGCTTCAATGAAATGATTTGGAACCATCGTTCCTCGTGAGTTACATGATTAGTTGATAATTACAAGTCTCGACATGAATGATATATTATGAGTGAATTACATGTATGAATGAACAACAACGTAAGGAATGAATATCCATTTAACCGAGTAAGAATTAACTTACTCAACACCGGTGATGAAATGTCTTCTCACGAACAAACGTCTCTAATGGAGATATCGGTCGCTCGAACAACCTTTAATAACATAATTACCAACAACTCGCTTAATATACGTAGCAATTATGATAATAACCACTACAAGAGGTCGATACCACAAATACAAACTCATTGGGGCATTTCGACAAACACTTTGTAAACAATCTCCCATTATTTACAACTAATCCCAATTGTATCGAACACCAACCTCTAAAGAATGATTCAATCCAACAAAACACTATCAACACAATCGATAATCCAATAGGAATACTCAAATCGAGCTTACGATAACATTTAATCGAAAAATCTCAATACCAAGTCAATCCTTCAAAGCATTCTAGAATAAAACTCCCAATATTCATCAAATCCGAAATATACACCAATAAATCTGTAGGAATACATGTATCCAAGGTAGATAATCCATATCTAACATACTCCAACATCATAGCAAGCTCACACAAAGAGATCGGAAGGAAAACACTCGAACTCCGAAATTGTAGATTCAAGAAATGATTACCTTGATTTGATGTGTTGGAGAGGATTAGGTGATGATTAATCCGACTTAGAAGCTTGAAGGTGATGATAGGTGAGTGAAGCTCAAAACGATTTCCCCATATCGTCCGAAATCGCCCGAAAATGCCGAAGGGAGGAAGTGAGATGAAAAATGATGAAACTGGACTGAACTGTCCAATATATACTGATCCCAGCTTAGCGCGCGCTAACCATTGATGCCTAGCGTGCGCTAACGGTCACACCGAGTAGTCCAGTACCCACTGGCTGCATCGTTAGCGTGCGTTATGTACTAGGTAGCGTGCGCTAACGCCTTCTCCTTAGCGTACGCTAGCCTTGTGTTAGCGTGCGCTACCTGAACGTTGATGCCCAGAAACTGGAGTCCAGAGCCTACTGCCCTCAGGAATGATTGAGTCTTAGCGTGCGCTACACTTAGGACCTTAGTGTGCGCTAATTATCTCCCATCTCAGTCTAGTACCCACTGGACTGTCTGTTCCAATACGCTAGCGCGCGTTGATGAATTCCGATAGCGTGAGCTATAATCACCATTACGCACGTTATACTCCGATCGTAGCGTGCGCTATAAATTCCCAATCAGTCCAGTACCTACTGGACTGTCTGACACAATTACACAAGTAGCGCGCGCTAGTCAAAAGTCGGTAGTGTGCGCTACTGAAACCCCAAATTCAGTCCAGTGCCTTCTGGACTGTCTGCCCAAATGCATTAGCGTGCGCTAATACTAAGAGGTTAGCGTGCGCTACCTGTACTCAATTAGCACATGCTAAAAAGAGTACGTAGCGTGCGCTACTCCTCATGCACAGTCCACCACAAGGATTACGATGAAGATAAACTCAGCTCAAATCTCAAACAAGGTAGAAAGACAAATGATAACTGATCCAGGATTCCAAGTACGTCAAACAGTGAACACGATGAACGAACATGAATGATGTATGATTATTACTGAGTGAAATATTACTGAATGAAAATTAACTGAATGATAATGAATGAATTTACAATCGGGTATTACATTGTGCCATCTTTCTTCAAACTCTATTGGCTCATACATCTCTGACCAAACCAAGCTGAACAACTTATTCTTGAACTCTGAATCTTCATTCAAAATTTTCGGCACTTTCTCAGCAACCTTTCTCATTATGTGCCACATACAGAGCCTATGCCGAGTGTCAGGAAACACCTCTGCCACAACCATTTTCATTGCAGGATCCTCATCCGTTATCAACATCTTACGATGCCTTTTCATACAATCTGCGAACCTGGAAAGAATCCATGTATATGACTCGTAATCCTCCCTTGTTAGCAGACCAACGCCAAAAGTGACACACCTGCCGTGATTGTCTCTTCCCGTAAATGGCGTGAAAATCATTTTGTACCTACAGTTATAAACGAAATTGAATAAATATCTTAAAAATAAAAGGAACAGCACATCATGTTAAAACAAACTGCACGTAAGCTATAATATACAACACTTATAGTTTTATAAATTAGCACAATCGTCCAAAATTGAGATAAACATAAACTGTACATAAAAAATATTATACAATATTTTATAAAATTTACACATGAAGTCAGCATGCTCAACAAAATACAAAACACTAGACAATAATACTAATTAAAAATATTTTCATCATTCACCTATTTGTCGAATAAGTAGCATCAAACGAGACAGCCTCCCCAAAAATTTGATAGTTTTGGATAGACAGAGGGTCTGCCCAAAACAGACACTTCACTTGACACCACTCATCCTCAGCAACGTCAAATGTGAAACCCGCGCAAAAATCACGCTTACTTTCCAACTTTTGGAGCAATATTTCCGCATCAACTCCATTCGCAAATGACCTACGAGCATAATTCTTGAATTCAATAGTAGTACACCCAACATCCTCATATATACCAACTAGCTCCTTAAAAAAATGAAACGATCGCATCGGACCTATATTTGCTCTCCTGCATTTACCAATCATCAACTTGTGTGTAGGAGTAACCTTCCTACAAGAATTCATGAGATGCTTGTACGCCTCTGAAATCATATCATGATTGTGGGCCTCAGTAAATCCTGTAATGACATATCCTACACAACCTTCGAATCGGATGACTACACGAGCTTTACATCCAGTTCTGGTGTCCATCCTACGTCGTTTTTTGTTACCAGAAAGTACTTTATTGCCAACATTCTTTGATCCCTCCTTGTTACATACCACATACCGCCAAACAATATTCTTGTCTTTGGATTTGACAGTCGTTGCCTTGCGCACTTGAAACCCACAATCAGAAGCGTAATCCTTATAAAAAACTTCCGCCCCTAAATTCTGGAAAACCTTACCCACGTAAGGTTTCATACCTTCTTTGCAAGAAGGTACAATAAATTTGGTGACATCTTCCAACGTACTTCCTGTAACACCCCCAAAACCATCCGGGATATTACAGCGCCGTGGGCCCCGCGCCAGAACCCACCAGGCTAAAAACCGTTTACAAAACTATTTCAAAAATGTTTAAAAACGCCAAAAGGCCGATGACGGTAATATTTTTCAAATACTCAAATATTTTCCAAAAACATAGCTCTCAAACACCGTCATAAAACACCATTTGAAAATACAAGTCGAAGTGCCAAATCTCAACAGTTTAAAATGTACGTTAAGCCACCACTTATACGTACCAATAAAATAGTTTAGGAAAAGGGGTTTAACGAAATAACCCAAGTTCGCAAAATGCCAAAAGGCCATTTTGAAAATACACACGAGTTGGTAAAGATTCCGAAAAGCCATTTTAAAATACACACGCAGCGGATAAAAACACAGTTCAAAATAAACATTTGCAGCGGAAATAAAACAACCAGAAATAAATACTCAATACTCAAAAGCATGCCACAGCCAGTATCACCCGGGAAGCTCACCCCTTCACGACCGCTACTAGCTCGATCTCCGGGTACCTAAAAATAAAGCTCACTACGGGGTCAGCCACAATACTCAACAATGATATCGATCACATCATCATAAATAATTACATACCAATGTAATAACGAAGTAAGAATACTACCAATGTAATCTTACCGTTATAACCTTACCAATTCATAGCAATGCATACTAAATCAATCCTTGACATATTCCACATTTTGTATTCTCAAATGACGAAATGAATTCAACAACAATCATCTCTACTGTATTCCAAAAATACCGATAATCCTCAAAACATCATCATAACTCATAAGTGCGGAAATAATCCAATCTGTGCCAAATCCCATCCGTCGGATTATACAATCAAATCTCAACATGTATAAACCAATAATACACAACATATCTGTAGATCAACTACCACATGATAATGATAACAAATCCCGAACATCGACGTACAATCCGAATGCTCATACGATAAATAACAATGATCAACCAATACATCACTGAGAATATCATCGACATGATAACTCCAATATGACCAACAAAAGATCAACGATAACCGAGAGTACCCTCAACATGGTAAACTCCCAACACGATCAACAAAGGATCAACAATAACCAAGAATACCCTCAACAAGGTAGACTACAAATGATCAACAATAATGGATCTCAAAGAAATAACTCTGACTGTCGAACATACCCCTCGGGCGTATGAACAACCAGTCACAAACCGTCGAACATATCCAATCATACATGGACTATGAACGACCCAACAATATGGCTCAAAATATGGACGTCACAGTACGCCCGATCTGGAAATGTGTCCGTGCATATGTCCACCCATATACGGAATCCAGGATATACATGGGACATGTGCCTAATTAGCCTCACGAACTACGTCTCGTGTGCATGGTTCAATGCGGAAACATCCACGCATAACCATCATGTGCCCGACTAAAAATCCTACAAAATAACCAATCGGCACGCAGATATGACTCCAGATATGTCACGATGCAACATGACAACGAAACTCAAAGAATCACATATCCAATAAGGATCAAACGACTCACTGAAGTGAACAAAGACAAACTGACAAAGAAAAGTCGACACGACTAATCAATATCCAAAACCATAATCCTGGGATCATCATCTCCGACAAATGATCAACACAATCAACGATCTCAATACAATCAGCCCTGGGATCATCATCCCTCAACGAAATAATCAATACGAATCCCGATATACGAAACATCAACATACAACATATACAATAATTCCCCAGAACAATTATCCTCATAACTGAACAATACTGGAATTACCTCAAATCCGAAGACAATATTCTTTCCACGAACAACATCCCTGAACGAATACACAGTTATACGAATAATCTCAAATAAAGTACCGTCCATTCAATTCCAATAAACCTTTATCCCGATACTCATGCCATCACGATAACTATCCTCGTTATCCGACATTCCATATCATAGATCAAAGATAACTCACAGCTCTGTCCTAAATCAAACTTAATTAAACCATATACATTATGATTTTTCCCAAACAACAGCATGATAAACAAGTCGTCATACCGACAGTTTACATCTATAATATCATTGCTATATGAATTATAAATGAAATGAAAGCGAAACCATTCATCAAATATTATAAACTGAACAAGTATAAACTTGCCTCGGTACCGATACCACGAAGCCGTTACCAATATCCATTGCCTTAGTCTGCGAGCTCCTCAGCCCCGACCAAAATCAATCTACGAACTCTTTAGCCTCAACCGCAACACAACGGTCATAATCCACGATCAAAATCTATCAACCTATTGCAATAACCGATTAACACACATTCGATAAAAATCAATAACTGACATACCCAACCAACAAACTCAACGGTTCAACGAAACCTCGGTCATATACATAAAACTAAATAATCCAACTCAACAAAATACGATCTCATATCACCAATACAAGCCATAACTCGATGATCACAAATAACAATCAATAACCGATCAACAAACACAACAGTTCTACAATATCCCGATTAAACACATATCCAAACAACCCGAACCAATCAAACACGAATTCAAAACCACAATACGATTCCACAATCCGAAGATCATATCAATAATTAATTTAAACCAACAAGGGTCTAACATTACCGATTCCAAATTCAATCTTAAATACGGATACAAGTTTCCTCCTTGTAAATGCATAATAAAAACCAATTACCGATTATCATCACCAATCCGGACGATCCGATTAATTCAACATTATAGATAATCATATCCCAAAGGTTTCAAATAATTCCATTATCCGAATTGAACACTTGTTCAATACGTATGAATTCTCAAACTCAAAAGTGAATCATAATCTTATCAAACCCGGAACCACATTCGTATTCCTATACGAATATTACCAAAACACATAACTTAGTTCTAGATATGAATATTTCATATTCATATCCAAAACACCAACATCACTTAAACATGATCATCAATTCATATAATCCAAGAATTCCTTAAGAACACAACTTATTTCGAAATCACATTCAAAATCTCCAACCCGACATAATCATATGTGTTCTAACACCTAAACAATCCTTATTCACAATTCAAGGTGTATATAATCATGTTCTTCAACACATACTTCTCATAACATCATGAATCGCAACAAACCAGCCAGAACATCGAGAATACTACGATTCCATAATCATAACAACATAATCAAGGCATTCGATCATCAATTCATTATCTTCCCTTAACAAAATTCCCGTAAATACTAAGAATCATCACAACAATATCAATTCAATCACAATTCATACGAAAACGTGTAGAATTTCCCAAGTTCTACTCATTGAAGCATTTCATCGAACACTTTGAAGGCATAATCCAATTTAATCATTTAACGAAGAAATACTCGAATTTGTTCCACAAAACTTCAAGAGTATTGAATGATTACGAGTATACAATCAAGTTCTATCAATAATCTGAATCAAAACGAATCTAATCGGTCAAAACACCAAGAAACCTCAAGAACATCCAAAAACCAAAAGTTCATGTGTTCTTACCTACGATCCGGGTGGAAGATGATGTTAATCCATGAATCAAACTTCCAAAACATGTTGTTCTAAGTTGCTCTTACTCGAATCCATCGTCTTTGCTGAAGAAATCGCGAAAGGAATGAAAAAAATGAAAAATGCTCAAGGTGACTCGGTCCAGGCCTTAAATAGGCGGGACCTGTCGGTACCTTACGGCCGTAACCGACCGTGGCTTACGTACTAACCTGCCGTGGCCTACCCTACTATCCATTTTGGCCGACACCCATACGGCCGTAACCGGCACCTGCTTACGTACGTAACGGGCCCTTACGGCCGTAACCGGCCACAACCTTACGTACGTTATCGGCCAGTCCTTGCCCCCAGCGAGTCACTGCCGACCGCGATCGGCCATCCCTGCGAGTCACTGCCGACCATGCTCGGCCACTACAGGTCCTCTCGGCCACGACTCGACCAGCCACCCCGTAACGTACCTAACACTTAATCCGTTGCGTACGTAATACGTACGTTGACTTGCTACAGTATTATACTCATATTACGTACGCAATACACCCTGTATAGCGTACGTAAATCCATCCGTTGATTCACCTTTCTACATCCGCGCCGAAAGCCGCCGACCACGGGCCCCACTATCCGATCACAACTCGGTCCTGTCCGATTCCTCTTGTTACGTACGTAATGCCTTATCATAACGTACGTAAAGCGTATAATTTAGCATACGTAAGTCCTTAAACTTAGCGTACATTAAGGGATCTATACTTTGCCAAAATCCGACTGTTCCTGTCCGACGTCTCGACATACTGGATACGAATGTAATATCCGAAATTTCTACTACTGTTGTTTGATATTATTTTATCCGAGTTATATTGTACAGCGTGGAATCTGTACAGTATGGATAAAATAAATAAAGGACTGAGATGTCAGTATCAGTATAATTGTCGAATCTGGTCGACAGTTGCATTTGAGGATATCATGTATCAGGTAATCGTACTTTCGATATAGAGTATATCGTATAAGAATGTTATTGGATCCAGTATATGTATTCAGTATGTGTGTATGTGTTTTCGGTATGTCGAGACCAGCGGTAACAGTTGAAATTGGCTAAGTATAGAATACTTAGCGTACTCTAATGTTGAAGACTTACGTACGCTAAATCACAAGAGTTACGTACGTTATGGCCAAGACATTACGCACGTAACAAGAGGAATCGGACAGTTGGGCCCAATGTCGGCGGATTTCGGCGCGGATGTGGACAGGTGAGTCGACGGATAGAGTTACGTACGTTATACAGGGTGTATTACTTACGTAATACGAGTATTATACTGTAGCAAGTCAACGTACGTATTACGTACGAAACAGAATAATTGTTACGTACATTACGGGGCGGCTGGCCGAGTCGTGGCCGAGAGGACCTGCAGTGGCCGAGCATGGTCGGCAGTGACTCGCAGGGGTGGCCAATCACGGTCGGCAGTGACTCGCTGGGCGTAAGGACTTGCCGATAACGTACGTAAGGCTGTGGCCGGTTACGGCCGTAAGTGCCCGTTACGTACGTAAGCAACTGCCGGTTACGTACGTAAGGCTGCCGAACGAAATGGACAGAAGGTTAGGCCGCGGCCGGCTACGTACGTAAGGACCCGCCGGTTACGTATGTAATGTGCCGACAGGTCTCGGCCTTTATAAGGCCTGGACCGAGTCACCCTTGTCATTTTTCATTTTTCTTCGTTCCTTTCGCGATTTCTTCAGCAAAGTTGATGGATTTGAGTAAGAACATCATGTAGCAACATGTTTTGGAAGTTGGAATCATGGATTAACATCATCTTCCACCCGGATCGAAGGTAAGAACACCTAAACACTTGGTTTTGGATATTTTTGGAGTTTCTTGATGTTTTGGCCGAATTGATTCGTTTTAACTCAGATTATTGATGGAACTTTGTTGTATTCTTGAGATTATACATTATCCATGAAGTTTTGTGGAACAAGTTCGAGTATTTCTTTGTTAAAATGATTGCATTGGATTATGCCTTCAAAGTGTTCGATGAAATGCCTCATTGAGTAGAACTTGGGAAATTCTACACGTTTTCGTATGAATGGTGATGGAATTGATAGTGTTGTGATTATTCTTGGTAATTATGGGAATTTTGTTAAGGGAAGATAATGAATTGATGATCAAATACCTTAATTATGTCGTTATGATTATGGAATCGTAGTAGTCTCGATATTCTTGGTGGTTTGTTGCGATTCATGATGTTATGAGAAGTATATGTTGAAGAACATGATAATATACACCTTGAATCATGAATGAGGATTTTTTTAGATGTTAGAGGATATCGAATTACATGGTTTTGATGGTTATGAACAAGGTTTTGAATCATTTAGTGTTCTTGAGGAACTCCTTGATGAATTTAACATAGCAAGACGATCGTAGGTTGAATTATCGGTATCTTTGGATAGGAAGGTCGATTGTTCGTTGATTTTTATCGGATAAGTGTTAATTGATTACTTCAATAGGTTGAGATTATTGATCGGTGATTATAACCGTGTGTTGCGGTCATGTTCGAGTATGTTCGTGAATTGCTTCGGTCGGGGCCGAGGAGCTCGTAGACGAAGGCATTGTGACTGGTAGCGGCTTCATCATCATCGTATCGGTATGGAGGCAAGTTATTACTTGCTCAGTTATAATGTTTAATGAATGGTTTCAGTTTCATTTCGTTTATAATGCATATAGCAATGATTATATGTTGTCCTTCCGATTCTGGGAGTTTAATCATAATGTATATGATTTATTTCGGTTATTGGCATATTCGGGTATCGAGGTTACATTATGGTAAAGACGAGGACATGAGTATCTGTAGTCCATGGTACGTTTGGATCGCCGAGCATTGCGGATAATCGTCGGTGATGGTTTGATGTCGAGAATTCTCCCGAAGGACTCGGGGCAAGTATCTTATATCGATTCAGTTAGTTTTAGTGATTTGATCATGCATATTGTCATTCATGTTGTCGAACACGAGGTCGTCTTAGTGGATTTGTCATATTGTCGTTCATGTTCTGTTGTTCATGTTGATGAACATATTGAGTTGCATATGTGTATGCATAATTGTATTGTTCATGTTGTAAATGATCCGATGGGATCATGAGGATCTATCTTTGAGGCCGGATCGAATGTCCACCATGCGTTGGTTCGACAGGATCATCATGGGGATCTATGCTGAGGGCGCTGGATCATTGGACACGTTTTCCACCATGCGTTGGTTCGACGGGATCATCATGGGGATCTATGCTGAGGGCGCTGGATCGTTGGATTACCAGTATTATGTTGATGTTATCTTGTGAATTCGCATCATTGATTTTATCATGTGTTGTTGTTCATATGTGTATTGTTGGTTATCCACCTTATGATGATCTGATAGGATCATCAAGGGGATCTATGCTGAGGGCGCTGGATCGTCGGATTTCCATTGAGTATACATCATTGTTATTGTTGTGATCATATTGACGTTGTCATATGAGTATGAATTTGTAGGTCTTGTGTTAGGACCATGTCCGTATTGCATTGATCTGATCTCAGGATTAGACTGATATGATTGTCGTGGCACTTCATATCTCAAGGTATGTTCCATATTTCCTTTGGTATTTGTCTTTGATGGACAATCGGTTATCGTCTTGGGATTTTATGTTGTTATTCGATGTATCGTATTGGTCAGAAATGGTATATTTCCGTATCGTGATTTGGTGATGATAGTTTGGGAATCTTGAGTATTGTTTGAGGTACAATACAGATATTAGGTTCGAATTTATTGGTTAATCAAGTACGAGATGTGAAATGTGATAATGGTTATTCTGATGAGAATTACTTGAGTAAGTAAAGTTACGGCGGTAAGATTACGTTGGTCGTATTCTTATGTTGTATTCTCATTGGTATGTATTTATTAATGTGATGTGACGGTTATCATTGTTGGATATTATGGCTGACCCCGTCGTGGGATTTCTTTTTAGGTTCTTGGAGTATCGAGCTTGTAGCGGTCGTGAAGAGATGAGCTTCCTGAGGATCTTGGCTAGGACATGTTAAGTGCATTGAGTTTCTTGATTGGTTCTTGTTTTCCGCTGCTAGAGTATCTTTATGGTTGGTCTTTTTCCGCTGCGTGAGTATTTTGAAATGCTCTTTTGGTATCTGGTAACTGAGATTACTTTGGAAATCGTTTTCTAAACTTTTGAGTGTCAGCCGTTTGGCCTTGTGATTTCAAATGAGTTTTTACGACGGTTTTTGATAAATGGATTTTATAAGTCTTTGTGAATTTTTAAAGATAGTACCGTCGTTGGCCTCTTGGGTATTTGTAGATGTTTGCGAAAATTTCTTTTAACCTTGTTGGTTCCATCTCGGGGCCCACGGCGCTGTAATATTTCCGGTTAAATCTGGGGGTGTTACAGAATATGGTATCGGAGCTTAGGTTGAGAAAACCTAGGCATTTGGGTCGAGTTGGGTCGTGTTTTGTCGCGTCATTCGAGTTGTAAATTGACTAATACTAGAGCCGTGAGTTTTTGCATTCACTCAGGCTTGTGCGTTATGTGATTTACCAGTGTGGTATTGGGATTGTTGTAAACTTTTCCAAATGGTGTTAACGAGATTCTCTGGAATGAGATGTATTGTGTTCTCAAGTTGAACTGAGTTTGCAAAATGTGTTTTGAAAATATCTGTGTCGAGTATTTTCTTGAGTTGAGACATGTGCCAGTATCACGGGGAATCATCGGCTTCACGATCTGTAAGTATTTGGATTTTTGAATTTCATTGAGATTTATTGCCGTTATAAGTTGATACGTTTTGAGATTCAGCAGATATCATGCGTTATAGTATGAGATGTCAGAGTGGGACAGGATTGATGATCTTGAGAAACTATGATTTTGGGAATCAGTATGTTGGCTAGATTTTGGAACGGAATTGTGCATTTGGGAGAAGGTTGTGGATGATTGAGAAAAACATGTAGTCATGTTAGTTCATTTTGTGACATATGGAACTGTTTTCGAGCATTTGAAAATGATACTTTTCAAAATGAACGTTTCACGAATGTTTTACGGAAAATGATTTTTGGGTCGAGACCGAATCGATTTTGAAATAGTTTTATAACTAAGGACATGAGGTCCAGAAAGAGTTTTCTACTTTTAAATTTTTTTTGTAATGCGGAACAAGATACGGGTTGAGACCCTAATGTTACAAAAGAAAGCTTTTTCTGTTTTCTAAAACTCCCGAGAATTGTAAAACACTTTATCAATCTTTATCTATTCCGTTTCTGCCTTTCGGAGTTTTGGTTTACTTGTTCAAACGAAACCTCTCGGGAAATCTTTTGCTGTGTTGATTTGTTTCAATGTTTTGTCTATACGAATATACATGAATCGTAGGCGGGTTTTCGGGTGTATTCCATTTCCGTATTCGTCTAGAGTTGGTTGTGATTGTGTTTTTCGAATCGTTAGGTTCGGTTCCGTTGATTCTTAGCGTTCGTCGGTGATTATCCTTTCCGTTCGTTGCGTCATCAATTATTCAAGGCAAGTATTTTTGGAAACCTTTATGCTTAACATGAAATGGTAATGTATTTTGTGTGTGATTTGCTCACCTCGGGATGGTCCGACGGGATCACGGAGGGAGTCCAAAGGGTTGAGTCCTGGATTTATGAGTTTGTTTAGCTAGCCAGCTCGGAGGGTCCTTAGAGGCCTTGGGCGGGATCAATGGTATTACCCTGTTCCCAAGGCGATGCATGTGCGTGTTTTGTTTGATGATATGGCCAGCTCGGGAGGGTCCTTAGAGGCCTCGGGCGGGATCAATGGTATTACCCTGTTCCCAAGGCAAATTATTTGACTGTTTGTTTCCAGAAAAGACATGCCTGGTTTTGGCTTTTGAAATTGATATTGGTGCATGTACTATGAAATGTGTAAGCGATTGGTTTGCCTTGATTACTTGTACTAGCGTAATTGCTAACCCCTTTGGGGACCCGTTTTGGGGAAATTCTTGTTATGAATTTCAGGTTATGTTCTTCCGGACGAGCGGGCACTGGGACAGTACGAGGATGTCGGCCAAGGTCATTGACATGTGCATTTGGGTCTTCTTATTTCTCTTGTCTATTTCGATATGGTTGTTTCCCATACTTATAAACTTATAGATTGTACTCGCGAGTACTTAGGCTTTTCATTTCAAACTCCGTATTGTATTACTTTAAATTGTTACATTGTCGGTTGATGCTTATTTTGCCGGTTGCTCCGGGCGTATCTTTATATGTCATATTATTTAAACATGTATCCTCGCTAACCGAGATGGTTAGTCGAGTGGTGTTTTCTTGTTGTAGCCTGGTGGGTCCTATGTAGGGGTCCACGGCGCTGTAATATACTCCGAATATCTCGGGGTGTTACAGAAAATGGTATCGGAGCTCTAGGTTTATGGATACCTAGGCTTGTCGGTCATTTGGGTCTAGTCGTGTTTTGTTTTGCACATTGTCACACCGCTGCCGGCATCTTAGTACTTCCAGTGTTCGTAAGTTTCCTTACTCGATTCTTTACTTCCTCGTACTGTATTCCATTTCTTGAACTGTGGTTATTCTCCCTCTTTTGCTTATCATCGTAGTTGCTTTTTCCTCCCTTACTCATCCTCGATGTACTTCTGTTATCTCTTAACACCAGTATGGATGCCGGAGGAAACCGTGGTCGTGGTCATGGACGCGGCCGAGGACGTGGGGCAGCCGGTGGGGCGGCCACGTCGCATTCTTCGGGAGCCGGCAGTACCGGCGACCGTCACAGTCATGCTTCTTCTCAGGAGCGCGCCGACCTTGGTATTGCGGCCGTTATGCAGCAAATGGTAAACCAAATGGCGGCGATAGCTCAAATGGTTCAAAACCCCGATTAGGCTCATGCTAATCGGGGCGGAGCAGACCGTTGGCTCCAAGATGTCATCAAGATGCATCCTCCTCAGTTTTCGGGAGCATCAGACCCGATCGGCTGGGAGGGGTGGATCAAGGAGATATCCAAGGTCTTCATTGCCACCAACTGTCCCGAGGACCGCAAGGTCCCTATTGCCCAGTACTTTCTCACTTGGGACGCTACGGATTGGTGGGAGGCCGTGGGGCCCAAAGATCATGTTGCTTCGTGGGCCGAATTTCAGGAGTTGGTGGAGACTGAATATTTCCCGTGGCCAGTTAGACAGGCTCGAGTCCATGCTTTCTACGATGCTCAACCTCGGGATATTCCCGTGTCCCAAGCTATTGCCGATTTTAACAAGGAGTTGGGCTATGTGAAGACCCAAGTTGTCGAAGAGAGCGACAAAATTTTCCATTTTTCCAGGAGGATGAAACTGTCCATTCAGGACTATATGTCTGGACTCATCTGCACTACTTTGAAGGATTATCAGAGTAGGGCCCTCGCTTATGATATGTCGGTGACGGCTAGTGATGTGGCTCGTGAGAGCAAGAAGCAGAAGTCGGTCGGAAATTTTTCTGGTCCCAAGAGTGGAGGCCAGCAGAAATCTCAGGCTGCAAATATTTCTACGGGCGGTTCGGCTCGTTTCTCTGGAAGCTTTTGGGGTGCCGCCGGAACCTCCGTTCGTGAACCCACATGCTTTAACTGTGGTGTGCAGGGCCATAAGAACCGGCAGTGTCCTCGTTCGAAGTTCACTTGTCATACTTGTGGTCAGTTGGGCCACAAGGCCCTCTTTTGTGAACAGATCAGACAGCTTCGCGGCGCCCGTTCTTCTCACCCAGCACCTATGGAGCCGAGTGTGAACCAGGGCACATTTGCTCCACCGCCTCCACCGAGTGTCGGCCGAGGTAGGGGTCGGGGTCAGCTCGCTAGGGGAGGAGCTTCCAGTGTCGGCTCTGTCCAGCCGCGTATCTATGAGATGAGGAGGGCCGATGATCCAGCAGCTACTGTGGCGACAGGTACCGTTTATATCCATTCCCATCCTGTCAGTGTGCTTTTTGATTCAGGTGCTACGCATTCATTCATTTCTCTAGAGTGTGTACGCCGTTTGAGTCTCAACTGCTTGTCACCTTGCGAGCCTTTCATTGTTAAACTTCCTAGCGGTGATAGAATTGTCGGTGATCGAGAGTTCTGGGACTGTTCTGTGTTTATTTGTGAGAGGGCTTGGCTCTCTAATCTTATTGTCGTGGGTATTGAGGGTGAGGATTTGATTCTCGGGGATGATGGCTCGAGCGGCAGGGCGCAATCATGAACTACCGCACGAGAATCATCACTATGTTAGCCGAGGACGGCACCGAGCACTCTTTCGCAGCGCGAAAGAGGGGAAACCAGAAGTTCGTTATTAACGCCTTGAAGGCGATGAGACTCCTGCGAAAGGGGTGTACTGGTTATTGGTGTTACCCCTTGAAGGCGGAGAGTGGTGGACTCGTGCTTTCGTCGATTCCAATCGTTAGTGAGTTTCCTGATGTTTTTCCTGACGAATTACCGGGATTGCCACCGGATCGTGAGGTCGAGTTTGCTATAGAGTTAGAGCCGGGCGCGGCTCCTATTTCGAAGGCCCCGTATCGCATGGCACCTTCAGAGATGTCCGAATTGAAGAAGCAGTTGAGCGAACTTCTTGAGTCGGGGTATGTTCGACCGAGCGCCTCACCTTGGGGCGCACCGGTCCTGTTTGTGCGGAAGAAGGATGGTTCACTACGTTTGTGTATCGACTATCGCGAACTAAACAAGGTGACCATCAAGAACAAGTATCCTTTGCCGAGAATTGATGACTTGTTCGATCAGTTGCAGGGAGCTGCGGTATTCTCGAAGATTGATTTGAGATCGGGGTACTATCAGCTCCGGGTGAGAGAGTCAGCGTGCAGCGGACTTTTCGGACGAGATACGGACATTATGAGTTTGTAGTTATGCCTTTCGGGTTAACTAATGCGCCGGCGGGGTTCATGCAGTTGATGAACAAAGTCTTTATCTAGTATTTGGATAAGTGTGTCGTCGTCTTCATTGACGATATCCTTATTTATTCTAGGAACGAGGAAGATCATGCCCATCATTTGCGGGTGGTGTTAGACATTTTGAAGACCGAGAAACTCTATGCAAAGTTCTCAAAATGTGAGTTCTGGCTGAAGGAAGTGATGTTTTTAGGTCACGTGATTTCAGCCGAGGGAGTTCGAGTGGATCCGCAGAAGATTGAGGCAGTATTGGATTGGGCACCGCCCAAGAATGTGAAGGAGATCCGTAGTTTCTTGGGTTTGGTCTGCTACTACCGTAGGTTCGTCGAGGGTTTCTCGAAACTGGCTCGGACGCTTACACAGTTGCTCCAAAAATTCGAGAAGTTCGTCTGGAATGACGAGAGGCAGTTGAGTTTTGAGGAACTGAAGAGGCGTTTGACTTCAGCCCCGATTTTAGCGTTACCGTGTGGCAACGAGGGTTTTGCTGTTTATAGTGATGCTTCGGGTCAGGGTCTTGGGTGCGTATTGATGCATCACGGCAAGACCATTGCCAATGCGTCGAGACAGTTGAGGCTGTATTAGCTGAACTACCCTACTCATGATTTGGAGTTAGCGGCAGTCGTTTTTGCGCTCAAGATTTGGCGTCACTATCTTTTCGGCTCTGCATGTCAGATTTTTACCGATCATAAAAGTCTGAAATACATATTTACTCAGCGGGAGTTGGATATGAGGCAGAGGAGGTGGTTGGAGCTGATTAAGGATTATGACCTCGAAATCCTTTATCATCCGGGCAAGGCGAACGTCGTGGCCTACGCCTTGAGTCGGAAACCAGTTGCGTTGCGAACGCTTGAGATCATTACATCTCAGTCTGAGATTCGGCGAGATTTGATTGAGTTAGATGTTGAGGTTTTGTTGCCTGGAGCTGTCGGGCAACTTTGTGCTTGAGAGATTTCGTCGTCTTTGATCGATGAAATTAAGCTGAAGCAGTTAGAGGATCCGATGATTACTCAAATCCGAGAGATCATTCTTAAGGGAAAGTCTCTTGGGTTTGTGATTCATGAGGATGGTGCTTTGAGATTCCAGAGTCGGCTTTGTGTACCGAACGACTCAGAATTGAGACAGAGTATTTTGCGTGAGTCCCATGCTACTCCTTACTCCGTTCATCCTGGTTCGAGTAAGATGTACAAGGACCTGAGAAGGAATTTCTGGTGGAACGATATGAAGGAAGAGGTCGCGCAGTTTGTAGCGAGATGTTTGACTTGTCAGCAGGTCAAAATCGAGCATCAGCGACCGGCTGGGTTATTGCAGTCACTTCTCGTTCCGGAATGGAAATGGGAAGATATATTGATGGATTTCGTTACAAGTTTGCCGAGATCGAGGTCGGGCATGAATATGGTATGGGTGATTGTCGATCGTCTGACCAAGTCGGCACATTTTCTGGGCATCAAGGACACTTGGGGCCCGGAGAAGTTGGCTCGTGTGTTTATCGCGCATATTGTGAGGCTTCACGGTACTCCGAAGTCTATTATTTCGGATCGTGATGGACGATTCGTATCGCACTTTTGGCAGGCGGTGCATAAAGCGTTGGGTACTTGTTTGCGTTTGAGTACCTCTTTTCATCCCCAGTCAGATGGACAGTCGGAACGCACTATCCAGACGTTCGAGGATTTGTTGCGTGCTTGTGCTCTCGATTGGAGCAGTGACTGGGAGGAGCATTTGCCATTGATCGAATTCACGTACAACGATAGTTGGCACGCATCGATTCGGATGGCACCGTATGAGGCACTTTATGGGCGGCGATGTCGATCACCGATTTGTTGGAATGAGGCGTCCGATTTGGTCGGGACCGAACCGGATGTCGTTTTAGAGACGAGGCGGAAGATAGAATTAATTCGGGAACGGATGTTGACTGCCCAAAGTCGACAGAAGTCATATGACGATATCCGTCGACGACCTTTAGAATTCGAGGTGGGAGACCACGTTTTGCTGAAGGTGTCGCCGACGAGAGGAGCTTTCCGTTTCGGGAAGAAGGGGAAGTTGAGTCTGAGATTTATTGGACCCTTCGAGATTCTCGAGCGAGTCGGTGGGTTAGCATACCAGTTGGCGTTACCCCCGGCCCTGAGTCATGTTCATAGCATTTTTCATGTTTCCTAGCTGAGGAAATATGTACCGGATCCTAGTCACGTCATCGATTATGGTGAGATTGATGTCGCCGAGGATATTACTTTTGAGGAGCGTCCCTTGAAGATTTTGGAGCGTCGTGAGAAGCGACTGAGGCATAAGACCATCTCTTTGGTCAAGGTGCAGTGGTCGAGACATGGTGTTGAGGAGGCAACTTGGGAAACCGAGGATAGCATGCGTGCTAGGTACCCCGAATTGTTTGTCTCATAAGTTTCGGGACGAAACTTATTTTTAGAGGGGTAGAATGTAATATCCGCATTTTTCTTTCCCTTGTATTTTCATTTTCGGTGTATTTCCCGATTGTAGTGACCCTCGTGTATCTTTCAGTGTATCTTTCCTGTCATCTATTGATCTGATTCTCGTTATTGTTGTGCAGAACCGCCGTTTCGGGGTTGCCGTGGATCCATTCTATGTTATGATGCGTGTTGAGGTGTTCCGTTTGGTGTTTCGTTCACATTTCCGTGTTTTGGACCGTTCATATTTCGTATCTAGCGCACGCTATCTTTTCTGCATAGCGCACGCTAGAGGTCCCTTAGTAGCGCACGCTACGTTTGTTTCGTAGCGCGCGCTAGCGAGTTATCCACAGGAGTAGCAGGTTCATTACCCGGCCCTGCGGACTATCATATTAGCGTACGCTACTTTGTCTAGCGCACGCTAATGTAGGGAGACTAGCAAACGTTAAGTTGTCGATGGCGTGCGCTAAGCGTGGTATCGATCTTGGACAGTGTGTTACTGAACTCGGTCAGGTGCCCAGGTAGCGCACGCTACGTTTGTACGTTAGCGCGCGCTAACGGGTCAGGTGAGTATTGGGCAGTTAACTTTTGGACTCGGCTGATGTACAGGTAGCGCACGCTATTGGTTGATAGCGCGCGCTACCGAGAGGTTATTAGCGCACACTACGTTTTGAGTAGCGCACGCTAACGGCCAGAAATCTGGCTACTGGACTGGGACGCTAACTGTATGGCCTGTAGTTTTATCCCGTTAACGCACGCTAACCTTGAGGATTAGCGCGCGCTAACACTCCCTGGCTATATAAACCAGGGAGTTGACCGAGATGAACACAATTTCTCATTTCTTCCTCCTCTCCGCGGCTAAGGCGATTCCGGGCGATTTTCTTGGCGATTTCTTCCTCCAATCATCTCATCCAACATCTTCCTTGAGTTCTTGGTGTATTATAACAACATCAACACGAATCTTTCATCCTAATCCAAGGTAAAATCTCTTAGAACCCTACTTTTGGATAATTTGGGGGTTTTGGGATTTTCGTCCGATTCATTCTGTTTTGTTGGTGGATTCATGATGAAAATGATTAATCTTGTTAGTACATTAGTTTTCCTACGGATTCATGGTATATGTTGTGGTTTTTACGGAATCGAGAGGGCTTGGTTTTGGTCCGCCCTCGTTCTTATTTCTATACGAATATACATGAATCGTAGGCGGGTTTTCGGGTGTATTCCATTTCCGTATTCGTCTAGAGTTGGTTGTGATTGTGTTTTTCGAATCGTTAGGTTCGGTTCCTTTGATTCTTAGCGTTCGTTGCGTCATCAATTATTCAAGACAAGTATTTTTGGAAACCTTTATGCTTAACATGAAATGGTAATGTATTTTGTGTGTGATTTGCTCACCTCGGGATGGTCCGACGGGATCACGGAGGGAGTCCAAAGGGTTGAGTCCTGGATTCATGAGTTTGTTTAGCTAGCCAGCTCGGGAGGGTCCTTAGAGGCCTCAGGCGGGATCAATGGTATTACCCTGTTCCCAAGGCGATGCATGTGCGTGTTTTGTTTGATGATATGGCCAGCTCGGGAGGGTCCTTAGAGTCCTCGGGCGGGATCAATAGTATTACCCTGTTCCCAAGGCAAATTGTTTGACTGTTTGTTTCCGGAAAAGACATGTCTGGTGCATGTACTATGAAATGTGTAAGCGATTGGTTTGCCTTGATTACTTGTACTAGCGTAATTGCTAACCCCTTTGGGGACCCGTTTTGGGGAAATTCTTGTTATGAATTTCAGGTTATGTTCTTCCGGACGAGTAGGCACTGGGACAGTACGAGGATGTCGTCCAAGGTCATTGACATGTGCATTTGGATCTTCTTATTTCTCTTGTCTATTTCGATATGGTTGTTTCCCACACTTATAAACTTATAGATTGTACTCGCGAGTACTTAGGCTTTTCATTTCAAACTCCGTATTGTATTACTTTAAATTGTTACATTGTCAGTTGATGCTTATTTCGCCGGTTGCTCCGGGCATATCCTTATATGTCATATTATTTAAACATGTATCCTCGCTAACCGAGATGGTTAGTCGAGTGGTGTTTTCTTGTTGTAGCCTGGTGGATCCCATGTAGGGGTCCACGGCGCTGTAATATACTCCGAATATCTCGGGGTGTTACAATAGGGATCTATGCTGAGGGTGCTGGATCGTTGGACAGGTTTTCCACCATTCATTGGTTCGACGGGATCATCATGGGGATCTATGCTGAGGGCACTGGATCGTTGGATTACTAGTATTGTGTTGATGGAATCTTGTGAATTCGTATCATTGATTTTATCATGTGTTGTTGTTCATATGTGTATTGTTGGTTATCCACCTTATGATGATCTGATAGGATCATCAAGGGGATCTATCTTTGAGAAGCTGGATCGTCGGATTTCCATTGAGTATACATCATTGTTATTGTTGTGATCATATTGACGTTGTCATATGAGTATGCATTTGTAGGTCTTGTGTTAGGACCATGTCCGTATTGCATTGATCTGATCTCAGGATTAGACTGATATGATTGTCGTGGCACTTCATATCTCTAGGTATGTTCCGTATTTCCTTTGGTATTTGTCTTTGATGGACAATCGGTTATAGTCTTGGGATTTGATGTTGTTATTCGATGTATCGTATTGGTCAGAAATGGTATATTTCCGTATCGTGATTTGGTGATGATAGTTTGAGAATCTTGAGTATTGTTTGAGGTACAATACAGATATTAGGTTCGAATTTATTGGTTAATCAAGTACGAGATGTGAAATGTGATAATGGTTATTCTGATGAGAATTACTTGAGTAAGTAAAGTTACGGCGGTAAGATTACGTTGGTCGTATTCTTATATTGTATTCTCATTGGTATGTATTTATTAATGTGATGTGACGGTTATCATTGTTGGATATTATGGCTGACCCCGTCGTGGGATTTCTTTATAGGTTCTTGGAGTATCGAGCTTGTAGCGGTCGTGAAGAGATGAGCTTCCCGGAGGATACTGGCTAGGACATGTTCTGTGCATTGAGTTTCTTGATTGGTTCTTGTTTTCCGCTGCTAGAGTATCTTTATGGTTGGTCTTTTTCCGTTGCGTGAGTATTTTGAAATGCTCTTTTGGTATCTGGTAACGAAGATTACTATGGAAATTGTTTTCTAAACTTTTGAGTGTCGGCCTTTTGGCCTTGTGATTTCAAATGAGTTTTTACGACGGATTTTGATAAATGGATTTTATAAGTCTTTGTGAATTTTTAAAGATAGTACCGTCGTTGGCCTCTTGGGTATTTGTAGATGTTTGCGAAAATTTCTTTTAGCCTTGTGGGTTCCATCTCGGGGCCCACGGTGCTGTAATATTTTCGGTTAAATCTGGGGGTGTTACAACGAACATACAACATACTGAATACACATATACTCAACCCAAAATATTCTCATACGATATACCTGACATCCAGATCAGTTCAACCTGATATAACATATCCCCAATATAACTGTCAATCAAAAATGTCAATTACACAAGTATAACTGTCTCGGTCCTCAATTTATTTTATCCATACTGTACAGATACCAAACTATAGAGTATATCTCAGATAAAATAACGCGAAAAATTTATACCGAAAATCCGGGTATTACATACTACCCCCTTTAAAATAAGTTTCATCCTCGAAACTTGCGACCTGTCACCACAACAGATCAATCCAAAATTTCCAACTCATCACAAAAACAATCAAGCGTCGCCACAAGCGAATAACCAAACCAATATATTTACAGGTGCGTGAAGCCGATGATCTCCCGCGATACTAGCACACGACTCCCATACGAAGTCTCAACACAACCAACACACACCAATATCACAAATAGCAATTTGAAAAGACCTCAAAAATTTTGGAAACTCCAAAAATCGATTCGACTCAAAAGTCAGAAAAATCATTTTCAAAAACCACGCTGCTACCGTACCGGTAGAGCCACATAACACACACGCCCAGGTTTCATAAAATCCAAGCTCCGATACCATCTTCTGTAACACCTCCAAAACCATCCGGGATATTACAGCGCCGTGGGCCCCGCGCCGGAACCCACCAGGCTAAAAACCATTTACAAAACCATTTCAAAAACGTTTAAAAACGCCAAAAGGCCGATGACGGTAATATTTTGCAAATACTCATATATTTTCCAAAAACATAGTTCTCAAACACCGTCATAAAACACCATTTGAAAATACAAGGCGAAGTGCCAAACCTCAACAGTTTAAAATGTACGTTAAGCCGCCACTTATACGTACCGATAAAATAGTTTAGGAAAAGGGGTTTAACGAAATAACCCAAGTTTGCAAAATTCTAAAAGGCCATTTTGAAAATACACACGAGTTGGTAAAGATACTGAAAAGCCATTTTAAAATACACACGCAGCGGATAAAAACACAGTTCAAAATACACATTTGCAGCGGAAATAAAACAACCAGAAATAAATTCTCAATACTCAAAAGCATGCCACAGCCAGTATCACCCGGGAAGCTCACCCCTTCGCGACCGCTACTAGCTCGATCTCCGAGTACCTAAAAATAAAGCCCACGACGTGGTCAGCCACAATACTCAACAATGATATCGATCACATCATCATAAATAATTACATACCAATGTAATAACGAAGTAAGAATACTACCAATGTAATCTTACCATTATAACCTTACCAATTCATAGCAATCCATACTAAATCAATCCTTTATTCCACATTTCGTATTCTCAAATGACGAAATGAATTCAAAAACAATCATCTCTACTGTATTCCAAAAATACCGATAATCCTCAAAACATCATCATAACTCATAAGTGCGGAAATAATCCAACATGTGCCAAATCCTGTCCGTCGGATTACACAATCAAATCTCAACATGTATAAACCAATAATACACAACATATCTGTAGATCAACTACCACATGATAATGA
Source organism: Orobanche coerulescens (assembly GCA_033398695.1). Classification (NCBI taxonomy): domain Eukaryota; kingdom Viridiplantae; phylum Streptophyta; class Magnoliopsida; order Lamiales; family Orobanchaceae; genus Orobanche; species Orobanche coerulescens. The sequence goes on along the minus strand of CM065807.1, from coordinate 7,702,725 downwards.
TAACAAATCCCGAACATCGACGTACAGTCCGAATGCTCATACGATCAATAACAATGATCAACCAATACATCACTGAGAATATCATCGACATGATAACTCCAATATGACCAACAAAGGATCAACGATAACCGAGAGTACCCTCAACATGGTAAACTCCCAACACGATCAACAAAGGATCAACAATAACCAAGAATACCCTCAACAAGGTAGACTACAAATGATCAACAATAATGGATCTCAAAGAAATAACTCTGACTGTCGAACATACCCCTCGGGCGTATGAACAATCAGTCACAAACCGTCGAACATATCCAATCATACATGGACTATGAACGACCCAACAATATGGTTCAAAATATGGACGTCACAGTACGCCCGATCCGGAAATGTGTCCGTGCACATGTCCACCCCGTATACGGAATTCAGGATATACGTGGGACATGTACCTAATTAGCCTCACGAACTACGTCTCGTATGCACGGTTCAATGCGGAAACATCCACGCATAACCATCATGTGCCCGGCTAAAAATCCTACAAAATAACCAATCGACACGCAGATATGACTCTAGATATGTCACGATGCAACATGACAACGAAACTCAAAGAATCACATATCCAATAAGGATCAAACGACTCACTGAAGTGAACAAAGACAAACTGACAAAGAAAAGTTGACACGACTAATCAATATCCAAAACAACAATCCTGGGATCATCATCTCCGACAAATGATCAACACGATCAACGATCTCAATACAATCAGCCCTAGGATCATCATCCCTCAACGAAATAATCAATACGAATCCCAATATACGAAACATCAACATACAACATATACAATAATTCCCCAGAACAATTATCCTCATAACTGAACAATACTGGAATTACCTCAAATCCGAAGACAATATTCTTTCCACGAAAAAAATCCCTGAATGAATACACAGTTATACAAATAATCTCAAATAAAGTACCGTCCATTCAATACCAATAAACCTTTATCCCGATACTCATGCCATCACGATAACTATCCTCGTTATCCGACATTCCATATCATAGATCAAAGATAACTCATAGTTTTGTCCTCAATCAAACTTAATAAACCATATACATTATGATTTGTCCCAAACAACAGCATGATAAACAAATCGTCATACCAACAGTTTACATCTATAATATCATTGCTATATGAATTATAAATGAAATGAAAGCGAAACCATTCATCAAATATTATAAACTGAACAAGTATAAACTTGCCTCGGTACCGATACCACGAAGCCGTTACCAATATCCATTGCCTTAGTCTGCGAGCTCCTCAGCCCCGACCAAAATCAATCTATGAACTCTTTAGCCTCAACCGCAACACAACGGTCATAATCCACGATCAAAATATATCAACCTATTGCAATAACCGATTAACACACATTCGATAAAAATCAATAACCGACATACCCAACCAACAAACTCAACGGTTCAAAGAAACCTCGGTCATATACATAAAACTAAATAATCCAACTCAACAAAATACGAGCTCATATCACCAATACAAGCCATAACTCGATGATCACAAATAAAAATCAATAACCGATCAACAAACACAACGGTTCTACAATATCCCGATTAAACACATATCCAAACAACCCGAACCAATCAAACACGAATTCAAAACCACAATACGATTCCACAATCCGAAGATCATATCAATAATCAATTTAAACCAACAAGGGTATAACATTACCGATTCCAAATTCAATCTTAAATACGGATACAAGTTCCCTCCTTGTAAATTCATAATATAAACCAATTACTGATTATCATCACCAATCCGGACGATCCGATTAATTCAACATTATAGATAATCATATCCCAAAGGTTTCAAATAATTCCATTATCCGAATTGAACACTTGTTCAATACGTATGAATTCTCAAACTCAAAAGTGAATCATAATCTTATCAAACCCGGAACCACATTCGTATTCCTATACGAATATTACCAAAACACATAACTTAGTTCTAGATATGAATATTCCATATTCATATCCAAAACACCAACATCACTTAAACATGATCATCAATTCATATAATCCAAGAATTCCTTAAGAACACAACTTATTCCGAAATCACATTCAAAATCTCCAACACGACATAATCCTATGTGTTCTAACATCTAAACAATTCTTATTCACAACTCAAGGTGTATATAATCATGTTCTTCAACACAGACTTCTCATAACATCATGAATCGCAACAAACCACCAAGAACATCGAGAATACTACGATTCCATAATCATAACAACATAATCAAGACATTCAATCATCAATTCATTATCTTCCCTTAACAAAATTCCCGTAAATACCAAGAATCATCACAACAATATCAATTCAATCACAATTCATACGAAAACGTGTAGAATTTCCCAAGTTCTACTCATTGAAGCATTTCATCGAACACTTTGAAGGCATAATCCAATTTAATCATTTAACGAAGAAATACTCGAATTTGTTCGACAAAACTTCAAGAGTATTGAATGATTACGAGTATACAATCAAGTTCTATCAATAATCTGAATCAAAACCAATCAAATCGACCAAAACACCAAGAAACCTCAAGAACATCCAAAAACCAAAAGTTCATGTGTTCTTACCTTCGATCCGGGTGGAAGATAATGTTAATCCATGAATCAAACTTCCAAAACATATTGTTCTAAGTTGCTCTTACTCGAATCCATCTTCTTTGCTGAAGAAATCGCGAAAGGAATGAAGAAAAACGAAAAATGCTCAAGGTGACTCGGTCCAGGCCTTAAATAGGCGGGACACAGCCGGTCTCTGGCCGTAATCGGCCGTGGCTTACGTGCGTAACGGCCGTGGCCTACCCTACTGTCCATTTTGGCGACACCCTTACGGCCATGCAGCAAGCCACTGCTTACGTAACGGGCCCTTCTGATAAATGCAAGCCCACAGCCTTACGTACGGTATCGGCCAGTCCTTGCCCCCAGCGAGTCACTGCCGACCGCGATCGGCCATCCCTGTGAGTCACTGCCGACCATGCTCGGCCACTACAGGTCCTCTCGGCCACGACTCGGCCAGCCACCCCGTAACGTACCTAACACTTAATCTGTTGCGTACGTAATATGTACGTTGACTTGCTACAGTATTATACTCGTATTACGTACGCAATACACCCTGTATAGCGTACGTAAATCCATTCGTTGACTCACCTGTCTACATCCGCGCCGAAAGCCACCAACCACGGGCCCCACTATCCGATCACAACTCGGTCCTATCTGATTCCTCTTGTTACGTACGTAATGCCTTATGCATAACGTACGTAAAGCGTATAATTTAGCGTACGTAAGTCCTTAAATTTAGCGTACGTTAAGGTCTCTATACTTAGCCAAAATCCGACTGTTCTTGTTCGACGTCTCGACATTCTGGATACGAATATACAACATACTGAATACACATATACTCAACCCAAAATATTCTCATACGATATACCTGACATCCAAATCAATTCAACCTGATATAACATATCCTCAATATAACTGTCAATCAAAAACGTCAATTACACAAGTATAACTGTCTCGGTCCTCAATTTATTTTATCCATATTGTACAGATACCAAACTATACAGTATATCTCAGATAAAATAACGCGAAAAATTTATACTGAAAATCCGGGTATTACACTTCCCCCCGCTGAAAATTAAAAAAAAACAACTCAATTAAACAAAATTTTTTAATGTGCAAGCAGAAAACATATTACGTGCAGAACGTAAGAATTCTATGCTAAAGAGTCAATATAAATTATGGCATTCTGTAAAACATAATAAATGCCAAAAGCTAATAAAAAAAGTGATACTGAATTGTGCGAAAGTGCAAAAAGAAACATCCTACAATTAAGACAGCATTCAATGCCAAGATATAACACAAAAGTGCTACTGATTGTACGAAAGTGCAACCAAAAAAGTTTCAACTAAAACACAATGCAATGGCAAAAAAATATCATAAATACTGCTACTGAGTCGTGAAAGGTGCCAATACATAAAGCCTTTAGCCAAAACAGAAATGAATGCCAATAAAAAACATATAAAGTGCTACGGATATGTTCAAAAGTGCCACATAAATATCTTTCACCTAGGGTTGTAATGCATTACTATATATCACAAAAAAATAAGACCAAAAAAACAGTGAACGAAAAAAACCACGTACAACTAAACGAGATAAATAAATATCAAACGACTGAAGAGAGAAAATACTGACGAAATTAGCAAATAAAAATTGAATTGGAATAAAAATATGTATAACTCAATGAAAAAATATGAAATAAATGAACGAAAAAAATTCAACGAATTTATTTTGAATACTAGCGAAAAAACTGCGTATAACTGAACATTGATTGAATAAAAACGAACAAAAATATTACCAAATTGGTTGAATTGAATACGAACAAACGAACAAAAATAAGAACAAACAATGAACAAAAAAAATACTTGTAGAAACCATAATTCCGAATTGAATTGATGAGAAGTTATCTGCAGTTTAGAGAAACAAGATAAAAAACCAAAGCTGAACGTAGGGATTATATTTGCGGCAATTTACGGTATGAAATTAGGATATAAATGATGGAGGAATGATGAAGGATGGAGGAAAGAGATAAAATGATGAAGGAACGAGAAAACAAAACCACGTCCAAAATTTCCGCTTACACGATCTTTGGAAATGGGAAAGTGAGATATAAAATCTCATGATTATAGGAAATATCAAACATGCAATATGTATAATTACAAATATATCCCCACAAAAATATTCTGCGTAGCACATTTAGGTTAAATTCTTAGCACAACGTGACCAAATTGCAGCCATTGATCACCAAAGATCAAAGGCCCAAAATTATTCTTATTTCTTACGGAAAAAAGCTTTCCTACCTGAACCTATCTATATATATAAAGAATCTCACCTCTCCCTACAACAAGTTTGTCTTAAAAAATAAAAAATAAATAAACTAAAGAAAATAACTTCAAAGTTTCAGTCTTTATTTTATCCTCGACAGTATCATATTCTTTCCAATCTAACAAAAAAAAAGTAATCATTTTCATTCCATAAAAGGGTTTTCTTCACTCTCACCAATAATGTCCTAATTTTGTGAAGGAAATCAATAAGGCTGAAACTTAAATGTCGACCTCGGAATTAAAGTTTGATGCTTTTTTATTTTTTTATTATTTTCGTTGATTCATGCAATTTTTTCGCATTTTTCCCAACTATCATGAAAAAGTGTTGAATTATTGAGGGTAAGTTACAAAATTCGTGTACATAAAAGCTTTGGTTAAAGATTCATTTGTGCTTTATATTGATATTTATTTCAATCATACAGCTCTTAAAGCCTTGGCTTTACACCTAAGGCTCTAAATGAGCCAAATCGTACCGAATCTTTACTGGGTTTGGTCCAACTCGAAATTATTCGAACCTTAGGTTCGATTCGCCTCGAAAATTTCGAACCTCAGAATTTGAGGTTCGTTTCGGCTCTAATGCTATTTTTTTATATAGTTCGGTTTGATTCGGCTCGATTTTTCGAATCGTTTGAATAAAATTACATAGTCCCAGAATTAACAAGTTCATAATCCAAAATAAAATTACATTCCCAAAATGAATTCATAGATCCAGAATTAACAAGTCCAGAATTCAAAATAAAGTTACATTACCAAATAAACGAATTAACAGGGAGGTTATGTCTTTCATTATTGGGCCAAAGCACCGAACCGAGCCGAACGGTTCGGTCCGAACGCCGAACCTTATTTTATAGGGTTCAGCTCTACGTTTGGTATCTCGAACCCAGTTTGAATCGAACTTTCAAGTTTGTTTAGAGCCTTATTTACACCTTCTTTTCCTTTGATTTCCCACTACTTACGGCGTTTATTAAAAACAATTTGGACATGACATGACCTGATCACTTTCATGACAAGTTCAACACAATTTAATATTTTCATAAACAACAACAAAAACCTATGGAATCTCCTTGTTTCTTGCAATCATGCATCTCGAACAGTGTCTAGTGAACATGAGGACCTAGTTCTTTTCTTAAAAGCGGAAGAATTTTATTTCACTACTCTGAGAACAAGAGGTACTCGAACTCATTGCTGGGACTGCAAACGAGCCAAGCTGCATGCTCGGTCAAAATATGGCCCGAGGTTGAATTGATTAAGCTCGGCTCGAGCTCGACTCGAGCTCGTGAACACTTAGCTCGTGAGTACGCGAGCAGTTCGCGAGCATTTGAATTATTATTTTTTAAATATTGTTATATATAAATATTCATAATACTTCAATTATTTATTAATAGTAATAACTATTAGTATATTGTTAATAAAATAGACAGTTTGTTATTATTTCTAATAGGAAAAAAAAATATGCTCCCGAGTCTCGCGATAACTGCTCGAGTCGAGCCCAGGCTCGTATTTTGCAGTTTGGTCGAACTCCGAGTTTGCAGCCCGTCGAGCTCGAGCTCGAGGTCGAGCTCGAACTCGAATGAATAATAACAAATATTGCTCGTTAAGGCCAAAACTCGACTCGGCTCATTTGCAGCCTACCTATTGCAACAAAAAAATCCGCCTTATTTCAACCTATAGTGGGATACAAATAAGGGTAGTATACATATATATACAACTATTAGGAAGTATTTACATATATGACAGATACATGAAATAATTACAAAATCACCCAAATTTATGAAAGAATAGAGAAAAAAACGGATACCTTAGAATAAAAGAAGGAACCGTTTCGCAAGAAAAAAGGAAAACCCCACCTCCTCAGATTTTACCGCCATGGGATCTCCACGATCTGAGAGATTGAGTTACCAAAAACAAAACAAAAAATTCAGATCCAGCTATAATCAAAAAGAAGAACAAATTTTGTTACGATTCAATTTTTCTCCCCATCAGATCGAAGAAGAATCCGACACGAATTACAGGATACAAGGGAGACAAGCAGGTACAGTTTTCTGTTCTTCAAAATAGAACGGAATCATCATTTCCTTAAAATCGTTACGAAGGAAGAAGATTCAAGATACAAACTACATAAACTTCGGCAAACAGGTAATATTTTTAAGTAATTTTTTTTTTGGAATTTTGAAAATAGTTTCTACTGTTTAATCGAATTGGTGTGTGGGGAATTTTAATAAATTTGACCACAATTGTATTCCTAGATTACCTGTTCAATTTAATTGTAGATGAAATCTGACAAATCTTCTATTGACGACATAATGCAAGACATGAAATTACAAAATTGGTTACCACAATAATAAATGGAAAATAATCTTCTATTGTAATACCCGTGATTTTCTCTTTCGGTAATTTTTTGTTTTGGCATTTTTTCTGATTTCCAGAACTCGCTTGCGAGCGTTTTGACATTTGGATAATGTTTTGTTCTGCGCATTTGGTCATCCGAGTCTATTTCAGGGTCATTTTACCTGAATTCGTGTTTTGAGCGACTTTTTCCGTTATTTGGTTCATTTCGTGTGATTGTGGTTCGAAACTACGGTTTCGTATTTTCTATAAGTCCGTTGAGCTTTGTTATGTGTGTTGTGAGCTTCGGTTGGGTTGTTTGATGTCATATTGTGATTGGCGGACATTTTGGGCCGTTTCGTAATTTCCCAAAGTTTGGGGGTAATCACTTCCGTTGTCATTTTCCGAACCTTCGGGTAGTCGGAATCATATTTTCTTTTAACGCTTGAGTTCTTCGTTGCGCACTCTTTGTATGCATGTCTTCGTCTTGTATTGTTGTTGTCATTTCGCGGTTTCCTCGCGCTCGTACCCGACGGGCTGAACTTAGCAGTTTTGGAACTGCTAAGTGACTTACGTATGCTATGCTATGAGCATAACGTACGTTAACATCATGTGCCTTACGTACGTTAAGTCCTTCTCATAACATACGCAAGGGTCTTCACAGTTTCGGACAATGAGTTCTGTCCCTCGATTACGTACGCCATGTGTTGAGAATAGCTTGCGCTATTGGTACTTGTGACGTACGTTACGAAGCCTTGCTAACGAGCGTAAAGTCCTTCAGGTAATCGGGGAGTGGCTCTTACGTACGTAATGGTCTACACCTTACGTACGTAATGGTCTACACCTTACGACTGGGATGGCTCTTACGTACGTAATGGTCTACACCTTACGTACGATAATCGGGTAACGTACGTTAGGATGGTGCCCCTAACGTACGTAAGCTTCAGTTTGCTATATAATCCCAAGGGTTGACCGTGTTCGTCATTTTTCATCCTTTATTACCTCCCCCGCGGCATTGGCGATCTGTGTATGATTGGAGGGTGATTTTGGAGACTTGTAACTCCAAGTTTACATCTTTCCCGAGTTCTTGGTGTTGATTAACATCATCAATCCGTGTTCTTCGTCTTTGATTCGAGGTAATCATCTTGTAAACCCTTCATTTATATTTCGTGAATCTTCAAGATTCGAGTTGTTCTTCGTGAATCGTGTTGTTGTATATCATCAATCGGTTGTATTGATTCTATCCCTATGATTTGATTCGTGTCTCTTGTCCTATTCGGGTTCGAATGATGTTCTTGATGTTCTTGGGGAAATATTGGACCCCAAGTATTCGATCTTTTGTTTCTATGAATTCTTGTTGGGGATTTCGTATATTTTCCATCCTCCTTGCGATCGACCTTGTAGTGATTATGTTGTTCTTGTGTTTTCGACCTAGTTGGAGGATTCGAGGATTTCCGGTCGAGCTTTCCCGTTGCTTCGCGTGCTTTGGACTTGAGGCAAGTATCTTGTCTATATTTCTTATACCTTGAGAATGTGATTTATCGTGAAGTTAACATGGACTTGTTAGTGATTGAATATTGAACCGTAACTTACTTTTAAATAAATATGTGATTTCTATGAAAGTAATTACGAATGTAAACTCGAGTTTCATGAAGAATGATAGCAACCATTTCATGTCATTTTGTACTAAAACGGATACTAAAAATGAGTAGTTACCCGAGGAATTGTGGAATCGCGTAATACTTGTATTATTCGCTCGTTAGCCTTTTTCCTGAATGATGGTGTGCTGTGAATGTTGTGCCTTTGTTGAAATTATGATGTGTTAACTTATGTGTTACGTGTTTGCGAATTGTGGTGAATATTGTACATTTGTTGTTGTGTATCTTAGTGAATTGAGATGTCATCCGGGTAGGGTCCCGTCGAGGCCTCCGGAGGCGCGTGCTTGCGAGTACGGCTAGGCGTCACATCCTGAACATAAGGTTATCAATTCGGGTAGGTCTGGAGGGGGCTCCGAGAATCGTCACTTGCGATTGCGATGTTATGATAACTTATGGGCGTGTTTGAATGATGTCATTCGGGTAGGGTCCATCGAGGCCTCCGGAGGCGTGTGCTTGCGAGTACAGATAGACATTACGATTTGACCATAAGGTTATCTAATCGGGTAGGTCTGGAGAGGGCTCCGAGAATCGTTACTTGCGAGTACAATGCCAAGATAACTTATGGGTGCATTTGAGTTGTTTTCGATGAGCTAATCCGGGTGGGACCTTCGAGGCCACGAAGACGATTTGACTATTGATATGATATCTCTGAAATGTGAATGCTTGAATCTTGGATTCCGGCTATATTGGTGAATATGGTTCTGCCTTTGAGGCTTGTTTGAAGAATTGAATCATTTATATGATTTTGAAAGAAAATCCTTTTGAAAAGGAAAATTACAAATCTTTTCATGATTTTACACCGAGACCCCCGAAGTCTCTAAATAATCTCTTCAAGTGATTTCTGGAGTAATTCATATGATCCATTTTAAAGCAAATGATTTTGAAAAGACTAGACTCGGGGATCGTGTTACTACCTTGTCGAAAGGTTATTTTCATAACGGTTGTATTCTTGATGTATAATTGTATAGCTTGGTTACTTGCTAGCGATTTCCATCGCTAACCCCTCGTTGGGGGATTATGTTATTCCGATTTGAGATAGAGCAACCACAGGATCGGCATGGAGGATGATGTAAAGCAGCGATACTAGTCACAGTTGTAGTCGGTTGTTCGTCAGTTATCTGTCGGTCCGAATATTTATTTCTAGTTCTTTGTCATCCTTAAGAGGATGGACACGTTGTGTAAATTGTGATCGAGTTGTATTTTGGTTTATCAGTTGTGCTGCTATGTTGTATTTTGGGAGACCTAATCGGTATACGGTTTTATGTTGTGGTCGAATTGACCACACGTGAGTTTGTTTTGTGGTTTCTTTCCTGGTAGATCCTTATGCAATGTTTTAAAACTCGAAAAGCGTTTTCGAGGCGTTTTGCAGTCATGAAGCGAAGCGTACGCCTTGAGGCGGTCCGAGGCGTACGCCTCAATCTTTGAGGACAAAAATCAGAAAAAAAATTAACATAACAAATAATAAACAACAATATCACAACTACTAAATGTTATATGTCAAAAGACGTCACAAACTAGATAATATGAAACATAAAACAAGGTAGATAAAACATAAAACAAGTGTCTTCAAGCAAAAACTCCAAAAAGTCATAGATTAAAAAAAAAAGAAACATAATGACGAGATAATTCAATTATCATTATCTAATGAAATATTGAATCATCTGTGTCCAATGGTTTAAAAAACTCATCGAACTCGTCATTCCCATCTTCGCCACCACTTGAGGGATCATCCATGGAATCATCGTTATATCTAATTGCTCTATCATCCTCCTCCTCTTCATCACGATCTTCCCATTTTGATTCCTCATCGATTAATTGCAATCTTTTACGTTTATGATCTGTCATAAAAATAAGATCATATTAATTATAATGTTCAATTTCATTAAGTAATTTTGGTGGAGAAGGCCGAAGGGAACAAACCATTTTTCCTAGTGTCTGATTGTGAATTTTTTTGTTGTGAACTTCCACTCGCTTGATTAATTTCTCCCACCTCAACGTCCACATCTTGAGCATCTTGTATCGCCAATAATGAAACATGATGCCCAAATTCTTTGCCTTCATCCGCAATCCATTCATCATCCGATGGCATTTCATCAAGAACTAATGGATCTTGATCGTCCTTAAGTGCCTTTCTCTTTAAGTGCCTATCTTTTAATTTCTTGTTGTACATGACGTACACCAACTTGTTTAATTTTTCCGTTGCCAAGTGATTTCTTTTCTTCGTGTGTATCTAAATAACACACACACACACACACACACACACACACACACACATATATATATATATAAATCACCCCTGAAGCGTCCGCTTTTCCGCCTCGAGGCGTACACACTTCGAGGCGTACGCCTCACCCGAAAAAAGCATAAGCTTCACCGGGAGACCCCCAAGGCGTGCTCCTCGGGTCATTCTTTGTCCGCTTCGAGTCGAGGCGCGCCTCGAGGCGTACGCCTCGACCGATTTTTAAAACATTGTCCTTACGAAAAGGATCTACGGTGTGTAATATCCCTAAAGGGATTGGAAGTGTTACATAAATGGTATCAGAGCTTAGGTTTGCAAAAACCTAGCCAGTTGGGTCTAGTTGGGTCTTGTCGGAGTCGTGTCTTGTCAGAGTCGTGTCTTGTCATGTCACTCGGGTGAGCAATTGTGAACAAGCGTGATCATTGTGGTCCGTTGTGATCAATTGCGATTCGTTGTGATTAGTATCGTGGTGCAGCCATAATCTCCGTGCGGCATGTGGACGTAAGTCTCTTCTTTTATGCGAGGTATTGGTATTTCATTATTTCCTGTATGTGCGGTGAGTGTGGTGTGTAATTTTGTTTGTGTAGTACTATGAAATGATATCCGTGTTTGATACTTGTGGTATATCGTGTGTATATTGAGATGAATGTATTGATGGTTAGAAACCGATTGATGCAATACGATGTGAAAACTGTGAATCTTGACGTGTTCCATAGAATGTATCGAAGGTAGAGTTCGTGAGGAACTCAGATGGGTAGTTTTAACGTATGTGTGAACTTGGTGTTCACGAATTATGTTTGATTGAATTTGTGATCTCGTTGCCGAGTGGGCATGTGGTTTAAAGTTCGATTATTTTTGGATAGTTGTAGTTATGTCCGTTGCGTGTAGGTTTGAAAACGGTTTTCTTAATTGCAATTATGAGCCTGAGTAAGTTTATAAAGAACCGATTTTTGAGAATATTTCGATGGTGCGGTTAATCAAAAGTTTTGCATGGATTTTGAAAACGGTTAAACTTTGACGAGTTAGTCTTGTATTTTCAAATGACACCATCATACGGTACCTGAAGTAGGTGTTTTAAAGTATTTTGGACATTGTAAAATATTACCGTTATTTTGATTATGATCGAAAGGATTTTGGAAAATTTTTGCTAAGATTCAAAATTTCACTTCGAAACGGAACGGGATGTTGATGATTTCAATTTTTTTCTAGACTGAGTTCTTTCTGCTTTACGAGGAACGACAAGTCTTCTAAAATATTTTTCACACTTTTTCAAAATTTTCAAAATAAGAAATCCTTGATCCGTTTCACGAAGAAGCGATAATTACAAGCATTTTTGTTGTTTGAGAAGGAAATTCCATTTTTTTAATATGTACGTTCGACAATTATGTTTGAAAGAAACATGTGCTGACTAATATCATTACCCGTGTTGATGATGATCGAGTTGTGGTCATTAAATTATTTTTCCGTGACTCTTGTTAAAAAGTTTGAACTTTAATAAATTTCGGAAAATTTAATGTTTTAACTCAGAGATTTTGACTTGAGATTTTCAAAAGTTCAACTGAATTGGGATGTTCTTGATTATTGGAATATCGATGAGTTTTGTCAGCTTTAGTGTAGGATTTTATGACTATTTTCTGAGAGTTTGGGTTTGTTTAAAAAACGATAGTAACAGTTGAGAATGGTTCGAAACTTGAATGATATTGTCGTATATGCAGTGATAGCTGCGCTTAATGCCTTTGGCATGTGTTGAACGTTTCGAGTGTTTTATCCATGTGCTTGGTTCTAATGTGTGATGACTTGATAAATGTTGTTGTCGGAAATATTCATTTCCGAATCTATGAGAACTATCAGATATGAGTTTATTGTGTGAACACTCTATGGTAACTCTTGTTAGCAAGAATATTTATGTGTTTCGCAGTGTGTCTTGTATGGACCTTCTTTTGTGATTGATGTTATGTGTTGTTATGTCTCGTTTTAACAAACGGTTGTTCAGTTTAGTATGTCGAGGACTAGAGGTCGGGGCCGTGGCAATGAGTCGCGCGATCAGGATCATGTTTCCGGTGATGGCATTGGTATGGGTGTCGCTACTATACTTCAGCAGGTGGCAAACCATATGACTCATTTGACCCAGGCTGTTCAACGTAACGCTGCTGTAACTGAGAACGTCGGGTCGACTCAGTGGCTTAGAGAGGTGGTTCGTATGCGTCCTCCCCGTTTTGCAGGTGTAGGCGATACTTTGGGCTGGGGCAGTTGGCTTTTCCAGTTAGAGAAGATTTTCAAGGCGGTTGGTTATCCAGAGGAACGGAGGATTCCTATCGCTCAGTTCCTTCTCGATAGTGACGTTGCTTATTGGTGGGAGGCCGTTGAGCCCCAGGATCATGCTGTTACTTGGGATGAGTTCAAGAAGTTGATGAAAGTAGAGTTCTGTTCAGAGCCGATCCGATAGCAGAGGATCCGAGATTTGTACCTAGCCGAGCCGCAGGATGTACCCGTTTCGCAGACTATTATCGATTATAGTCGACAGCTCGCTTACGTGAAGGGGCAGGTGAGGACCGAGGAGGACAAAATCCGTCACTTCGATATGTGGATGAGACCAGAGATCCGCCAGTACATGTCAGGTTTCACTTGTGCTACTTTGAGAGAATATCAGAATCGGGCCATGGCGTACGAGATGGCATCATTGTCTTCTGGGCCTTCGCATGAACCGAAGAGACAGAAGACGTCTGGAGATTTTTCGGATAGTGTGGGAGTCGGGAGTTCTTCTCATCGAGTTTCGCGTGGTCCTTCGGCGAAACCTTTATTTTCTTCGTTCGGTGCAACCAAGAGTTCCAAGCCGTCTTCTTTGACTCCTAGTCAGACTGGGAGGTGTTTCAATTGCAACATTGCGGGTCATGTGCAAGCAATTATCCTTCGCAGCCGATGACTTGTTATAACTGTGGACTTGAGGGCCACAGAGTTCAGTATTGTGAAATATTCCATGAAGTTTCCCAGAATCGTGCTTCAGAATCAGTATCAGGGTTGATTCGTCGGGACCGCTGAGACTTTGTCGTCTGTGCTTTGTCGTTTGTGACTTCACCCCTTCCTTATTTTAAGTTTCGGGATGAAACTTCTTTTTAGAGGGGTAGAATGTAATACCCGTGATTTTCTCTTTCGGTAATTTATCATTTTGGCATTTTTCTGATTTCCAGAACTCGCTTTTCAGCGTTTTGACATTTGGATAATGTTTTGTTCTGCACTTTTGGTCATCCGAGTCTATTTCAGGGCTATTTTACCCGAATTCGTGTTTTGAGCGAATTTTTCCGTTATTTAGTTCATTTCGTGTGATTGTGGTTCGAAACTATGGTTTCGTATAAGTCTGTTGAGCTTTGTTATGTGTGTTGTGAGCTTCGGTTGGGTTGTTTGATGTCATATTGTGATTGGCGGACGTTTTGGGCCGTTTCGTAATTTTCCAAAGTTTGGGGGTAATCACTTCCGTTGTCGTTTTCTGAACCTTCGGGTAGTCGGATCATATTTTCTTTTAACGCTTGAGTTCGTCGTTGCGCACTCTCCGAGTGATGTTCTTGATGTTCTTGGGGAAATATTGAACCCAAGTATTCGATCTTTTGTTTCTACGAATTCTTGTTGGGGATTTCGTATATTTTCCATCCTCCTTGCGATCGACCTTGTAGTGTGTTGTTACCCAAAATATTCGGAAGGGTTTGCTGGAATGGATGAGTAACAAACAAAATGCGGGAGCACATTCGAGGGAATGTAAATAACACAAGATTTGCTGGGGTTGTTAGTCCCGGGCTTGAATGCTCTCGCGAGATATTTTTTAATACAAGTACTTGGGAGTACAAAAATTAATGTTAGAGTACAATTACAATGAGTGTAAAGACCCTAGTTATCTAGCTCTTGAGTGCTGATGATTGCCGGAAGAACCAAAGTTGATGCTCTGTGAGTTCTTGTTCTCGTTTCTGCGGACCGTCTTTAGGTTAAGAGGTTTCGAGAGTGAGAGAGAGAGAGATGTCCGAAGAAGTCCCGTTCCAAATGATGGAAGTCTCCTACTTATAGAAGAGGAGGGAGTTGGGATGTCCTGATCCCAAACGGGCGATCGCCTTTTCTGCATTATAATAAGCGGGCGATCGTCTTAGCATATGGGGTTGTTTCCTTAAAGTCCGCAGCTGCTGCTGGCAGCCAGATGTGCGAACCACTGAGGAGGCAACACGCGTCCCATGCCGCTGTCTTGGGAGGTCCCACCTAGGACCTTTTGGCGGGTCTGTCGGTAGGTGAGGCTATCCTTGTCACCGACAGCTGTTGATGGGCTGGAGTCAAAGCCTTATTCCGCGGCACCATTTACGGATCTGCACGTGGGTCTTCATCCGAGATTCGGTCTTCGTGGACTTTGACGGATACTTGGATTTACACGTGGCATAAGGAGGTCGTCTTGGTCGGGCACTGGAGCCTATCGCTAGGTGCCAGGAGGCGATCGTATTGGACGTTGATCGCTCGGGCTAGGTGCCAAGAGACGATCGCCCTGGATGTCGATCGCTCGATACTTGACTATGATCTGGAATCCTCGTTTAATAAGTCTGTCTTGGTTCACCTGTCGCTGGATTGGTCGCTCGGCCCTTATGTCGATCGCCGTGG
Source organism: Orobanche coerulescens (assembly GCA_033398695.1). Lineage (NCBI taxonomy): Eukaryota > Viridiplantae > Streptophyta > Magnoliopsida > Lamiales > Orobanchaceae > Orobanche > Orobanche coerulescens. The sequence continues at coordinate 7,686,925 of CM065807.1, read as the reverse complement.
AGGCGTATAAATCGCCGCACAACAATTGCCCCCCAGCTCGCTCCGATGTCAGAGACGTGGGGTGAGGTGGTTCCACTGGCGATCGTTTCAAATAATGACGAGCGACTCATCGAGCGGACTGATTTTGAATTTGGACGACCTATTTGGTTGCTCCGGTTTAGTTCTTGCGATCTTCAATTTTGTAGATTCCTCGAGGAAGGCCGACCATCTCGGCCTAGAGTAACCGTGCACGGTCGTGGAGTTCGATGGAACCGACCTCCGCGACCATGTCTTGTGCGCGAGCGACATTCCACCTGTAGGTTTGTCTCGTGACTCACTTTATTGTGAAGGTCCCCCGGTGGCTATGTTTTGTTTCGCAATGTAACGATGGAGCAGACGATCTTAGCCTGGAGGAGTCCTTGCACGGGGCGCCGTTGGATGAATTGACTTCGCGACTGTGGCTTGTTAGCACTTTTCTGCCTGGGACCGACATGTTAGACGACGGACCTTTGAGGGCATACGTTGTGACGGGGGTATGGACGTGTCGCATTGTCCGGATCCACCATGTAAGATGATGGACCTTTGAGGGCGGGCGAGCGTGTCCACAGATCTGTTTTGGAGGGTCCTTTGGCTACGCCCGCCTCGTATTTAAACGAAGGGCGAGCGATCTCTGCCCAAAGGAACCTTGCATGGTCGCAGAGATCGGTTCCATCGACGTCCACAACCATGTCAGCACTTTTCTACCTCGGACCGTCATGTTAGATGGAGATCCTCGACGGTATACATTGTGCTGGGGGAGGCAATCGCTTGCCTAGGTCCATCATGTTAGATGACGAACTTTGGATGGCGAGCGAGTCATCCTCTTTTTGGATACGTTGCTCAGGCAGTAGCCTTTGGATTGACGATCGTCGTTCTATGGCCGATTGCTGTCCTTTTGGCCCGAGGCTCCGGCTAAGTCACTAAACTATCCAGCTTGCCCTCTTCGAACAATCTCCAGAGTTGTCTGAGGAGGTCGCGGCACTGGTTGGTGTTGTGGCCAGGACTCTTGTGGTAAGCACAAAATTTATCGTGGTCCAGATGACCGTTGTCCCTTATCGGTTTTGGCTTGCTCAGCCGCTCACGCCCCTTGATGGCGTAAAAGATGTGGGCCTGAGATAGATTGAGGTTGTGGAGGAGATGGGCTTCCACATCCTCGAAGGACCTGAAATCGCCGGGTGGCCTGGTGACCGCCTTGTTGGAATTAGCGACCGTCGTCTCTGCCCCTTCGTCCAGGCGAAGGGTGAGCAACCTCTGCCTGGCTACAAAGTCTGCGGCCTTGGCTCGGAAGATCGCGTAGGTTGGGGGGATGTCCTTCGTAAGGTGTCTGAACATACGTGAAAGACCGTCAAATACCCCTAGGACCGAGTAGAGTGCGATCTCGTCGCTTATGGGATCGCCAATGAGGATTATTTCGTCCACCCGGTCGATGTAATCTTCGTCGGACTCGTTTTTCTCCTGCCTGATCTGCATTATGCGGTGGGGACCTTCTGGTCGAGCAACCTTGGCGGCGAAGTACGACGTGAAGTTGCTCGCCAATTTTTCAAAAGAATTGATGGAACGGGGTGGCAATGAGATGTACCACCTATGTGCCAGATTGCCCAGTGTTAACGGGAACATTCGGCACTGGAGTCAAAGCCTTATTCCGCGGCGCCATTTACGGATCTGCACGTGGGTCTTCATCCGAGATTCGGTCTTCTTGGACTTTGACGGATGCTTGGCTTTACATGTGGCATAAGGAGGTCGTCTTGGTCGGGCACTAGAGCCGATCGCTAGGTGCCGGGAGGCGATCGTCCTGGACATTGATCGCTCGGGCTAGGTGCCAAGATACGATCGCCCTGGATGTCGATCCCTCGATACTTGACTATGATCTGGAATATCCTCGTTTGATAAGTCTGCCTTGGTTCATCTGTCGCTGGCTTGGTCGCTCGGCCCTTATGCTGATCGCCGTCGAGGCGTATAAATCGCCGCACAACATAGTGATTATGTTGTTCTTGTGTTTTCGACCTAGTTGGTGGATTCGAGGGTTTCCAGTCGAGCTTTCCCGTTGCTTCGCGTGCTTTGGACTTGAGGCAAGTATCTTGTCTATATTCCTTATACCTTGAGAATCTGATTTGTCGTGAAGTTAACATGGACTTGTTAGTGATTGAATATTGAACCGTAACTTACTTTTAAATGAATATGTGATTTCTATGAAAGTAATTACGAATGTAAACTCGAGTTTAATGAAGAATGATAGCAACTATTTCATGTTATTTTGTGCTAAAACGGATACTAAAAATGAGTAGTTACCCGAGGAATTGTGGAATCGCGTAATACTTGTATTATTCGATCGTTAGCCTTTTTCCTGAATGATGGTATGCTGTGAATGTTGTGCCTTTGTTGAAATTATGATGTGTTAACTTATGTGTTACGTGTTTGCGAATTGTGGTGAATATTGTACATTTGTTGTTGTGTATCTTAGTGAATTGAGATGTCATCCGGGTAGGGTCCCGTCGAGGCCTCCGGAGGCGCGTGCTTGCGAGTACGGCTAGGCGTCACATCCTGAACATAAGGTTATCAATTCGGGTAGGTCTGGAGGGGGCTCCGAGAATCATCACTTGCGAGTGCGATGTCATGATAACTTATGGGCGTGTTTGAATGATGTCATTCGGGTAGGGTCCGTCGAGGCCTCCGGAGGTGCGTGCTTGCAAGTATGGCCAGGCGTTACGATTTGACCATAAGGTTATCTAATCGGGTAGGTCTGGAGAGGGCTCCGAGAATCGGTACTTGCGAGTACAATGTCAAGATAACTTTTGGGTGTATTTGAGTTGTTTTCGATGAGCTAATACGGGTGGGACCTTCGAGGCCACGAAGACGATTTTACTGTTGATCTGATATCTCTGAAATGTGAATGCTTGAATCTTGGATTCCGGCTATATTGGTGAATATGGTTCTGCCTTTGAGGCTTGTTTGAAAAATTGAATCATTTATATGATTTTGAAAGAAAACCCTTTTGAGAATTACAAATCTTTTCATGATTTTACACCGAGACCCCCGAAGTCTCTAAATAATCTCTTAAAGTGATTTCTGGAGTAATTCATGTGATCCATTTTAAAGCAAATGATTTTGAAAAGACTAGACTCGGGGATCGTGTTACTACCTTGTCGAAAGGTTATTTTCATAACGGTTGTATTCTTGATGTATAATTATATAGCTTGGTTACTTACTAGCGATTTCCATCGCTAACCCCTCGTTGGGGGATTATGTTATGTTTTTCAGGTATTCCGATTTGAGATAGAGCAACCACATGATCAGCATGGAGGATGATGTAAAGCAGCGATACTAGTCACAGTTGTAGTCGGTTGTCCGTCAGTGATTTGTCGGTCCGAATATTTATTTCTAGTTCTTTGTCATCCTTAAGAGGATGGACACGTTGTGTAAATTGTGATCGAGTTGTATTTTGGTTTATCAGTTGTACTGCTATGTTGTATTTTGGGAGACCTAATCGATCTATGGTTTTATGTTGTGGTCGAATTGCCCACGCGTGGTTTTGTTTTGTGGTTTCTTGCCTGGTAGATCCTTACGGAAAGGATCTACGGCGTGTAATGTCCCTAAATGGATTTGGGGTGTTACATCTATGATATATAAATTAAAGTGTAGTAGTATATTATATGTGAATACCGTTTAATGGAACCTTGGTTACCTGATTATTTCATGTATTTGTCATATATGTAAATACTTACTAACGTAGTACAGCACAAATAATTGGTGTTGTTTAAGACAACCTGGTTACCAACTTAAACTTTGTATATTGTAGTTGGATACCATCAGCATGTGTTGATTTTAGTATATTGTAGTTGGATGTTAGATGGATACCATCATTATGTGCTGGTTCTTATAAATACTTGGTTACTCGTTTAAGTATACTGTAGTTGGATATTAGTTGAATACAATCATCATGTGTTGATTTTTTATAAATACTTGGTTACTGAATTTAGTATATAAAAAAAATTAGATACCATTTAAGGAGATCTTGTTTACATAATTATATTTGCTATAATGTAGTTGAATAGTATCTTCAACATGAGATTCATCCCATCAAAATGACCTTGGTTACTGAACTTAGGACTTGAAAATAATTGGAAATTAAAAATTAGAAGAATAAGATAAAGAACTTACATGTTAAGAAAAACAAAAATGTAATTAGATACCATTTTATAGAAAAACTTATCAAATATTTGTTACTGCGTGAAATGGTGAAACATTTTTACTCTTTTTTGTATTTCAGATTATGGAAATGGTACCGGTCGTTCTATACTACAATGGTATTTGAATAGATGGAAATGTGTATACAAATTTCAAAGTAAGTGGCTTATTAATTCAACAAACAGAGGTACTTGCAGATATGGAAGATTTAGTGCGTACCACATTGAATATATCAAGCTCCACCACATTCACAATGAAGTTTCATATAACTCCAAACATACCCCCAATAAGTATAAGAGATGAATCAACATTGAGATTCTACATAGAGGTGTGCAGAAAAAATTTAGATTATGGAAAATACCCACTCATAATCACTGAAGAAAATACAATGGCTACTGAAAATCACATTCATTACTCTAAAAATATAGGAAAAAGGTTACAAAATAAATTGACTAGTCCAATGAACCAGTGTTCAGAAATTATTCCTCTAGTTACCAAATCATTAGTTAATAGAATAGAGTATGCTGATACAGTTGCTCGAGATATAGACGAATCTGAAAAAAAATGTGCTCTTACAACTAACTTCCACTGAAGAGCAAGAAAACCAGGTCATCTCAAGCGCCGAAAATATGGATGTGAAGAAAATCAAATATATGTAAGAAAAGATGTGCTGATGAATGCAATAAGCTTGCATTCAATGCGGCAAAACAGACAGTTCAAGGTACAAAGATCTTCTTCAAAAGACTATGTAATAGTTTGTGTAGAGAATACAAATTGTCAATGGAAGCTAAGAGCCTCAAAACTAGGGAACACAAATATGTTCAAAGTGCAAAAAATGAACGATGTCCACACATGTTCTTCAAATATATTGATGGGGAATCACATACAAGCTTCAAGTGAGTTAGTTAGTGAATGCATAAAAAACAGATTTATGAATCTAAAAAAAGTATATACCCCATCAGATATTGTAGAGGACATGATGAACGACTACCATATATCTATTTCTTACCAAAAAGCATGGAGATTCTGTAACACCCCCAATCCGCTCAGGGATATTAAACGCCGTAGAACCTCTCCTCAAGGATCTACCTGTAATACCCGTAATTTCGATTTCCGGTAATTTTTTTTTTCGGCGGAAGTCCGTTTTGACGACTCGCTCATGACCGTTTCGTCATTCTGAGAATGATTAATTCTACACTTTTTGACATCCGAGTTTGTTTCGGTGTTGTTTTGTTGAGTTCCGTGCTTTTTAGCGGCTTTTCCGTACTTGAGTTCGATTCTTGCGAACCTCGTCCGAAACTGCAGTTTCGAGTTTCCCGTAAGTCCGTTTAACTTTGTTAGACGTGTTGTGAACTTTGGTTTGGTTATTCGATCACGTATCGTGATTTTCGGGCATTTTGGGCCATTTTCGTAATTTCCCAAAGTTTGGGGTAATTACTTTCCGTTGTCGAATTTCGAGCCTTCGGGTGGTCGGAATCGTGTGTTCTCTTAGTGCTCGAACTCGTCTTTGCGAGTACTTCGTAACCGTATCTTCGATTCGTATTCAGGTTCGGGTTTCGGGGTCGTTCGGGCCGTCGGAGTTGGCCCCGGCCGAGTCATGGCCGGCGATGCAGGCCTGTGCCGCAGCCGAGTTACGGCGGTAGTGCTCGCGATTACGTAAGTAAGGCCGGTTATGTACGTAAGACCACGGCCGTAACGTGCGTAACGTTCCGGCATTTCTAGGCGATGAGTCGGCCATGGCGATTCGTCGTAAGCCATGGCCGGTTACGTACGTAAGGCGGCCGGCAGACAGCCTATTTAAGGCCAGCAGACGTTTTTCTTCAGCCATTTCTCACTCGTTTTCTTCCCTTCCGCGGCTGGAGCTTGGTTAATCATGGAGAGATGTTGTTGGAAAATCAATCCATGAAGTCTTGGAGTTCATATCATCAATCATCCATCCTATAACATCCTTCGATCTACCGAATCAGGTCAGATTTCCTAGAAATCTAGTTTTGGGAATTTGGGGAATTTGGGTATTTTGGTTGATTTCATCCGTTTTATCCGATTTAACTTAGGATTATGATGGATTGATGATTATTTAGATGTATTATATCATTTCCCTTGATTATTCCATGGTTGGATCGTATCGATTCGTTGTTTGGGTCGAGTTCTTGACCGACGCCTTGAAGGTGTCCGGTAAAATGTCATAGAGGGGTTTTCGGGCGTTTTACGATTATTCTTCCTCGTATGATCGATGATTTATTGATTATATGTTGTTAGGGTTGAGTTTCTTGCGAAGAAACTGAGTTGAACCCTTCCGTTCGTCGTCGTCTTCCTTTTCAATGGCATCGAGCGTTTTGAAGCTTCCCGGTTGAGCCGTGTTCATCGGAATACTTGCGTGCCGATTTCGAGGCAAGTATCTTGCCCATACTTTTCATGTTTCGTAGACGGAATCATTGATAAATGATTTTATGTGCAATCCGAATGTTTTAATGAACTTTTAAAAAGGATCGGTATGTTTTTGATAAAGGTTTTCCTTCGAAGATAACTCGTAGGCTTTGTGAATAAACGTGTTTGTGTATCATTGTTGTGTGATGGAAGATATCGAACATATTTTAGTGAATTTAGTAGACTGTAATTAATTGCCGAGGATTGAGTATTGAGTTGTGTAATTGTACGGTGAATATGTGACGTTGTGTGATATTAGTTGTTACTCCTTCGTAAGGAGGTTGGGACACTTGGTGTTGTTTGGCATTGGTATTTGCTTGTCGTTGTGTGACATTAATTGTGAGTATATGCCGGTTAAAGTGGCCATTCTAGCGAAGTACCTAGCATTTGTATGCATATTCTAGTATTCGAATTATGGCCTCCCGTGGCGTTGTGGATGATATGTGTATGTTCACCTAGGGATGGTCTGACAGGACCTCTAGGGATACGTATTGCCGTGAGTGTGCGTATCACGAACTGGGGTTAACCACCCAGGGATGTCCGACGGGGCTCTGCGGGGTACGGAGGCCGTGAGTCTCGTACCAACGGTTAACTTTGAAATGTTTTGTTGGGGAACTGTGATTTTTTGCGCATATTTCGTCTGATTAGAATGGTAGTCCAAATGGTATCGTACTTGGCTGGAATGGCACCAGTCAATGTGTTGTGTGTGATTTATCCCTTGACTGTGATAATTTGGTAAGGGTACGTGAGTCCTGTGGTTGCTCTGTGTATTGTAGCTCTGTGGTGTGTTGAGTTCGACCGTATGGTCGAGTTGCAAAGATGTGTTCTCTGCTGTCGTTCTGTGAGACTGGTCATGGTAATGTTTGACACGGTGTAGTTTCCATCGGGTTATTCTTGCGAGTATGTGATGTGGATGAATTGGGTCGTGGACTCTGTGTTTGTAATTGGAATGTTATGATTGGGTCGTGGACCCCGTATTTGGTTATCGGAATCGTATTTTGAAATAAATAATTTTTGGGCTGTGCCCCTAAGTGTTTCGAAAGGCTTCAGAATTCTTAAACCCCAGGTGTTTTCAAAAACTCCTGAGATCGTAAAATGTTTTGTAAGACGTAAAATGATTTTGTTCCTATCTTTCCTAATTCAAACTGTTTTGATCAAGTGAATTATCTCGGGAATTATATTCATGATTTCTATGTTCTTGGAGTATGATATGTATGGCTTGTCTTTGTATTTATACTTGCACTAGCAAAACAGTGGAGTTTTGCTAACCCCCGAGTATTCGGGGGGTGGATGTCTGTTTTGCGTCCAGGTACTTGCAGGTTGCTGGGGAGCAATTCACAGAATCGTTACGAAGGATTATGGAAGACGGCGATACTAATCACATGAAGACCGGTGTTGAGTATTTGGTGATGTCTTGTTTTGTCCTTCCGTTGTGTTTATTTTCCCTTATGCGGGAACGTTGATTTATGTTAACCCCTGTGTGGGTATGAGTTATGAGAAAGAGTAATGTATGGTTGATGTGTATGTTGTGGTAAAGACCAAATCGGTCTAATGGTCCGTTAATTACCCATGTCGGTATGTATTGTATTGTATTGTATTGTGGTGTTTCTGTATTTAGCCTGGTAGATCCTCACGGAGAGGGTCTACGGCGCTGTAATATCCCCGAGTGGTTTGGGGGTGTTACAGAATATGGTATCAGAGCTTAGGTTGCGGAAACCTAGGCTGTTGGGTCGAGTTTTGTGTTGTCGGGTCTTGTCTTGTCTTGTCTTGTCTTGTCAGGTTTTGTCTAATTGAGTCGTGTCGCGACGCGTCGTCTGAGGTGTCGGTCGTGATTAGTATCAAGGCGCAGCCATCATCTTCGTGCGACCTATGGATGTAAGTCTCCCTTCTTTGTGTTTGTGCCTCGTCTGATGCGAGTTACTTGTATGATTATTCGTTAAGTGATTGAATCCTTCTGTGGACTTTGATTTCGTGATGTGTGGGTATTTGACTCTCATCTTTTAATTGTATGAGGGGCGGTGTCGCTGCTAATATATTTACGAACTGTATTTTATCCGCTGCGTGAGTCCTTTAATAATGACTTTTAGTATTTTGCAAATTGAGTTCTAATTCGAAAAACTGATTCCCTAAATCGAGTTTTGGTATTTTGGCCTTGAATGTTTTATGACGGCTTGATAAAGAATTTTTGTGAGTGGGCATTCTGGCCTATTGAATTTTTGAAAACCTTGAGTATCTTAGAAAATTAAATTTCGAGACGTACTTTTAAAACGAATTATTTTCTTGCGGTGTTTTCAAGGTGCTTTCTAATGCCGCAATACATTTCAAAAATTTTCCAGTTGAGGATCAAAAATATTTTGAGATATTTTCAAATGCATTCTGAAAGTTTTTCGCTAAAAGAAAGTGTCCTCATTTTTTTATTAAACGCATGATGGTTTTCAAGGTCTCGACAATAATGTTTGTTCAACTTTTTGAAAGGTGATACTCAAGATCAACTAGTGTTTCCAAAATCATTTTTTTTCAAAGGTGGTTTTCATTTTTAAAACCTTTCGTTCCTGTTTGCGGTGCGGGAATGTATGTATAAGGTTCGCACTTTCGTTAGGGTGTTAACCCCCGAGTTGTGATTGAATTGGTGGTGTGAGCGCTGAGTCGTTCGCCACGTAATCGTTGTATTAGCCCTCGGTGATAAGTGTGAGGTTGATCTTTAACGTTGTCATTTCATGGTGATTTGCATGCTATCGCACATATGCGAGCTGTTAAAGCTTGGGTTTGTACGTTTGTGTAAATGTGTGATTGTTCATGATGTTTTGTGATTATGTGCTGGTTATCGTTCGGGCCGTTGAGATCGTCGAACGATGTCGTGGTTGTTGTGATCTTAGTATGTGTTGATATGTTATGCCAAGTTAGCATCTCCGGTTTGTTGTTTTGTGATGTTATGTTCCATTCTATCTAGCATTTGTATATTCGGTATGCCGAGCCGAGGCGTTTCAACCGTGATGTGCCGGGGCATGCACGTGTAAATTGTCCTTCTCGTCAGTAACGCGTTTCAAGTGCGGACTCGAGGGACACCGAATTCAATTTTGGGAATTGGCTACCGAGACTTTCGGAGTTTGCGCTTCAGCACAGATATCAGGATCGGCTCTGAGAGACCCATGGGAGATTTTCCTGTCGGATGCTTTTTGTGTTGTGACCTTGTTTCCTTTGTTGTGAGTTGCGGGGGACGACATTTCTTTTATAAGAGGTCGGATGTAATACCCATACTATATTTGACTTCTGCAGTTTCTCCTTCTAAATTCTATCGACTTGCACGTGTTCGTCGATACTTTTTGAACTTGTTTGATGTCTCAGTTGTCATCGTTCGAACTGGTTGTGACCTTGTTTCAGATCAACCTGTTTATCATCGTGACCTTTCTGAGTTCGGTTTGATTCTTGTGAACCTTGTTTAGAAGCAACATCTTTCACTTTCTACCAGTTCTTTTAATGTCTGGAGTTGAAGTGGGGACTTCAGAGTCATTGTTCGGCTGTTATCATTCGATCATTGTTGTTCGATCGTTGTTACTCGATCATTGTTTTTTTTTTCGATCGTTGTTGTTCGATCATTGTTATTTGATCGTTGTTGTTCGATCATTGTTATTTGACCATTGTTGTTCGGTCATTGTGGTTCGATCATTGATTGTTCAGATTTTGTTGACCCTGTTTCGTGATTGTTGAGCGTTCAGACTCCTTCCTAATTTCCTTATGTTCGGGAAATTAGTCTCGTTTCGATCTTCCAACCCTTGGGCGGTGGAATTCCGTATTTGTTCAGCGTTTGGCTCGCGTTCTGATTAATGCACCGTTGGGGTGGTCAATCATATTGATTTTCTTTCGTTGTGTTTTGTGATTGTTCGGATAATCGACTTGGTTGTATTATCTGTTTGATGACGCTTGTCACTTGTTGGTTTTATTATGTCTCTATCGGTGGCGTTGTGTTGGTCGTCGTGGAGCGTGTTTTCACGCCGTATATCTCTTTGCGTTTCTTGCAGCGTTTCGCCGTTGGGCGCGAGTTTTTGGTTTTTGTGTATCTCTTCGAGTCTTCCTGACAGTGGATATTGCTTCTCCCTACTTGTTTTAAGTTTCGGGACGAAACTTCTTTTAAGGAGGGTAGAATGTAATACCCGTAATTTCGATTTCCGGTAAATTCTTTTTTTTCAGCGGAAGTCTGTTTTGACGACTCTCTCATGACCGTTTCGTCATTCTGAGAATGATTAATTCTACACTTTTAGACATCCGAGTTCGTTTCGGTGTTGTTTTGTTGAGTTCCGTGCTTTTTAGCGGCTTTTCCGTACTTGAGTTCGATTCTTGCGAATCTCGTCCGAAACTGCTGTTTCGAGTTTCCCGTAAGTCCGTTTAACTTTGTTAGATGTGTTGTGAACTTCGGTTTGATTATTCGATCACGTATCGTGATTTTCGGGCGTTTTGGGCCATTTTCGTAATTTCCCAAAGTTTGGGGTAATTACTTTCCGTTGTCGAATTTCGAGCCTTCGGGTGATCGGAATCGTGTGTTCTCATAGTGCTTGAACTCATCTTTGCGAGTACTTCATAACCGTATCTTCAATTCGTATTCAGGTTCGGGTTTCGGGGTCGTTCGGGCCGTCGGAGTTGGCCCTGGACGAGTCATGGCCGGGCAGTCTGGGCCCAGGTCAGCACTGGTCGAGTTACGGCCGGTAGTGCTCGGCAGTTACGTACGTAAGGCCGGTTACGTACGTAAGACCCTGGCCGGTAACGTACGTAACGTTTCCGGCATTTCTAGGCAGTGAGTCGGCCATGGCCGGTAACGTACGTAAGCCATGGCCGGTTACATACGTAAGGCGGCCGGCAGACAGCCTATTTAAGGCCAGCAGACGTTTTTCTTCAGCCATTTCTCACTCGTTTTCTTCCCTTCCACGGCTGGAGCTTGGTTAATCATGGAGAGATGTTGTTGGAAAATCAATCCATGAAGTCTTGGAGTTCATATCATCAATCATCCATCCTATAACATCCTCCGATCTACCGAATCAGGCCAGATTTCCTAGAAATCTAGTTTTGGGGAATTTGGGGAATTTGGGTATTTTGGTTGATTTCATCCGTTTTATCCGATTTAACTTAGGATTATGATGGATTGATGATTATTTAGATGTATTATATCATTTCCCTTGATTATTCCATGGTTGGATCGTATCGATTCGTTGTTTGGGTCGAGTTCTTGACCGACGCCTTGAAGGTGTCCGGTAAAATGTCATAGAGGGGTTTTCGGGCGTTCTACGATTATTATTCCTCGTATGATCGATGATTTATTGATTATATGTTGTTAGGGTCGAGTTTCTTGCGAAGAAACCGAGTTGAACCCTTTCGTTCGTCGTCGTCTTCCTTTTCAATGGTATCGAGCGTTTTGAAGCTTCCCGGTTGAGCCGTGTTCATCGGAATACTTGCGTGCCGATTTCGAGGCAAGTATCTTGCCCATACTTTTCATGTTTCGTAGACGGAATCATTGATAAATGATTTTATGTGCAATCCGGATGTTTTAATGAACTTTTAAAAAGGATCGGTATGTTTTTTATAAAGGTTTTCCTTCGAAGATAACTCGTAGGATTTGTGAATGAACGTGTTTGTGTATCATTATTGTGTGATGGAAGATATCGAACATATTTTAGTGAATTTAGTAGACTGTAATTAATTGCCTAGGATTGAGTATTGAGTTGTGTAATTGTACGGTGAATATGTGACGTTGTGTGATATTAGTTGTTACTCCTTCGTAAGGAGGTTGGGACACTTGGTGTTGTTTGGCATTGGTATTTGCTTGTCGTTGTGTGACATTAATTGTGAGTATATGCCGGTTAAAGTGGCCATTCTAGCGAAGTACCTAGCATTTGTATGCATATTCTAGTATTCGAATTATGGCCTCCCGTGGCGTTGTGGATGATATGTGTATGTTCACCTAGGGACGGTCTGACGGGACCTCTAGGGATACGTATTGCCGTGAGTGTGCGTATCACGATATTGTGTTAACCACCCTGGGATGTCCGACGGGGCTCTACGGGTACGGAGGCCGTGAGTCTCGAACCAACGGTTAACTTTGCACTGGTGAGTTGGAGAACTGTGATTTTTGGCGCATATTTCGTCTGATTAGAATGGCAGTCCAAATGGTATCGTACTTGGCTGGAATGGCACCAGTAAATGTGTTGTGTGTGATTTGTCCCTTGACTGTGATAATTTGGTAAGGGTACGTGAGTCCTATGGTTGATCTGTGTATTGTAGCTCTGTGGTGTGTTGAGTTCGACCGTATGGTCGAGTTGCAAAGATGTGTTCTCTATTGTCGTTCTGTGAGACTGTTGTCATGGTAATGTTTGACACGATGTAGTTTCCGTCGGGTTATTCTTGCGAGTATGTGATGTGGATGAATTGGGTCGTGGACTCCGTGTTTGTAATTGGAATGTTATGATTGGGTCGTGGACCCCGTATTTGGTTATCAGAATCGTATTTTGAAATAAATAATTTTTAGGTTGTGCCCCTAAGTGTTTCGAAAGGCTTCAGAATTCTTAAACCCTAGGTGTTTTCAAAAACTCCTGAGATCGTAAAATGTTTTGTAAGACGTAAAATGATTTTGTTCCTATCTTTCCTAATTCAAACTGTTTTGATCAAGTGAATTATCTCGGGAATTATATTCATGATTTCTATGTTCTTGGAGTATGATATGTATGGCTTGTCTTTGTATTTATACTTGCACTAGCAAAACAGTGGAGTTTTGCTAACCCCCGAGTATTCGGGGGCTGGATGTCTGTTTTGCGTCCAGGTACTTGCAGGTTGCTGGGGAGCAATTCACAGAATCGTTACGAAGGATGATGGAAGACGGCGATACTAATCACATGAAGACCGGTGTTGAGTATTTGGTGATGTCTTGTTTTGTCCTTTTGTTGTGTTTATTTTGTAATACCCGGTTGGAATTCATGTCATTTCAAATCTCCTTATTGTTCAAATCGTGTTTTTGTTGGGCGAACCCTTGTAATCATTGCTTGGAACCACCGTTTTGTGGTTTCCGTACTTCCATTTCGTGTTATTGATTCCCAAATATCGATTCCTATTGCTTTTATTCTCTTCCCGGGTTATTTTTCTTCATTTTAGGACCCAAGGGGGGTGTGGGCCGCGGCACAAGGAGTGTGCGCCGCGGCACACACATTTTCCAGTTTTTGGCCGAGCAGCCTGTACTGTGCCGCGGCACACGCCGACCGCGGCACACTGCCGAGCCCTGGGAGCAGTTTTTGGGCCTGTTCCGCGGCACACTCGGACTGGGCCGCGGCACACAATGCAGTCAACTGTATAATTTCATTTTTTTTTGAGCGAGATCAGCTCATTTCTTCCTTCTTCTTCAACACTTACGAGAGAGAGAGCTTGAGGAGAGAAACTTTGCATCATCCATCACTCGAGGGTTTGATTTTCTTCATTTTCTTTCGATCGTGAAGCCCGGATAGTCGATCTAACGCGTATTCTTCGGATCATAGTGCTTGGATCTTCAAGAGGTAATTTCTTCAACATCTTGGATTTCGATTTTGTATTGAGTATTGATGTTTTGGATGTTAAGATCATGTTGTATGAAGTGATATACGCATGATTATGGGCATGTTTAATTATTCATTGGATTATTGAAGGATTATTCAAGAACACTTTGAATATTGTGTTGGATTTGGGGGGTTTTCGTAGATTCGTCCGATTTGAAGCTTGAGAACCTTGAGATTATGATGAATCTATACCGCATGCACGCTTTTCCTACGATTTTACGGGTTGGATTGTGCCGTTTTCGGACTTGTGGGAGTTTGGGCGATTTTCCAACCTTTAGTTGTTTATCCGTGTATTTTCATGAATCGTAGACGAGTTTCGGGAGTTTCTTCGTGTAATTTGAGTATGGATAATTGATTATCATATTCCTTGCGAATCGTTTAGGTGTCGGAAGCGCGTTCTTGGACCTACCGAACTCATACCCTTTTTCCGTTCGATTTCTCGATGTCTCAAAGGCAAGTATATATTTATGATTGTACATTCTCGACTTTGAAAGTAAGATAAATTGATGACATGATATGAACGAACCACTCTGGGGCGGGCCGACAGGTCTCCTGAGGGTTCCGTAGCCTCTTGGTGCGGTTCCACGGTATTCATATATGTATTGATGACGGATGATATGAACGAACCACTTTGGGGCGGGCCAACAGGTCCCCTAAGGGTTCCGTAACCTCAGGTGCGGTTCCACGGTATTCATATATGTCTTGATGAGATGCTATGAGATTTAGTTATTCAGGAATACTAGTCTTGAATTGATGAATTGACGGTTACTTTTACTTTATCGTCGAGGAGTATTGTGTTTCATACTTGATATACTTGCACTAGCTATTCGACGGCTAACCCCTTTATGGGGGAAATACTTTTTATGTGTTTCACGTTCCAAGAGAGCGGACAGGCATGTATCGGGTCGGCATGAAGATGGTGGGCAAGTGTGATACTGTGTCTTTCCTCCGGTTATGTTTTGAGTTTTCCATTTAGTGTTGTTGTACTGGAATGGTTATTGAATACTCGAGTATTGTTTTCCATTTTCCTTGATGTTCCAGCCTGTGTTTGCCGAGGTATTGATTTGTGTTGTGATGACTTTGGATACATTGGTTATGTTTTGAATACCCTTTGTATTGCTCTTCATTCCATTGTATGTAGACCTTCTCGGTCAAAATCTATAGTTCTGCGTATGTTTAGCCTTGTGGGTCCCACGGAGGGTCTTACGGCGCTGTAATATTCCCTGAATAACTTGGGGGTGTTACAGAATATGGTATCAGAGCTTAGGTCTATGGAGACCTAGGCTGTCGGTCTTTTGGGTCGAATGAGTCGTCATTTGTCCACAGTATCACTACCCTGCCATCATCACAGTGCGACCGGTACTTGTAAGACCTCTTACTCTTCTGGTGTTTCCTTATTCGTTTTGCTTCTTTTTATTGGTATTCTTGAGAATCGGTCACCTTAATGACGTGCGATTGAACTGTACTTACGTGCCTTGTGTGTTCTTCAGTATGTCAGCTGGTAGGGGCCGTGGCCGTGGTCGTGGCCGTGGACGAGGAAGAGATCGTGGCGCGGCCGTTTCCATGAGTTCAGTTGCGGGGTCGACCAACCCCAGTTTGTCGAACTCGGTGCATCCGGACACCGAAAGTCAGCACGACCAGTCGAACGGCCAGGGGAACAACGCGGACGTTGGAGTTGCGAATGCACTTCAACAATTGGCTACTCAGATGACCATTTTAGCCCAAACTGTTCAGCTGAATAATCCGAACCCAAAAAAGGATGCCTTGCTTCAGAATGTAATCCGTATGCACCCTCCACAGTTTGGCGGTGCCACAGACTCGTTAGGCTGGGAAGATTGGCTAGCGGAATTGGAAAAGATTTTCGAGGCGGTTGATTGCCCCGAAGTGGGGAAAGTACCGATTGCTCAGTATTTCCTCACTAAGGAGGCCGCTACCTGGTGGAAGGTCATCAAGCCACAGGATCGCATTGCCACGTGGGATGAATTTAAGGAACTTTTGGAGTCCGAGTTTTGTCCTTGGCCGGTGAGAGAGGTCCGAATCCGAGCCTTTTTCGAGGCTAAACCACAAGATATTCCCGTTTCGCACGCGATCGTGGAGTACAACCAACAATTGATCCATGTGAAGGATCAAGTGCGTAACGAGCGTGATAAGATCCGTTATTTTGATATGCGGATGAATTTGGACTTACGGTGGTACATGGCCGGATTTGCTTGTACCACACTGAAGGAGTATCAGGACAGAGCTTTAGCCCATGATATGTTGAGCCCCGACAACGATACTGTTGAAGAACCGAAGAAGCAGAAAGTCGCGGGAAATTTTTCTGGCTCCAAGGGTGGCAACTTTCAGAGGTCACAGACGACTAACCGTTCTGCCGGACAGTCGTCACGTTCTAATAAAGGAAAGAGGGGTTACCGTCCTACTCCGGGTACCACAAATCGCACGGTGACTTGCTATAATTGTGGCCGTCCAGGCCACGTTAATTCGGAATGCAACTTTCCACCATTGAAGTGTCACACGTGCGGACAGATGGGACATAGAGCGGCTTCTTGTTCGGAGCCGAATCAGACTTTGGACACTCGGGCTTCTGCCCCAGCACCACTTGATCAAGGTATAAATCAGCGACAATCTTTTGGTCAACCTCAGCAGAATTTCGGCAGGGGCCGGGGACGGAGTCAGAACGCTGGAGGGGGGAACTCTAGCGTCGGTTCGGTACAACCACGGGTTTATGAGATGCGTCGAACAGACGAACCCTACGCGGCGGTGGCTTCAGGTACCATTCATATTTTATCTTATCCAGTCCGTGTACTTTTTGATACGGGTGCTACACATTCTTTTATTTCTTTGGAGTGTGTACGCCGTTTGAATATAACTTGTTTGACTGCTTGCGATCCCTTCATCGTAAAACTGCCTAGCGGGGATAGAATTGTGGGGAACTGGGAGGTTAGAGATTTTCCGGTGATTATATCCGGTATGGAGTGGTTATCGAATCTGATTGTAGTTGATATGGAAGGAGAGGACGTGATCCTCGGCGAGGATTAGCTTGATAGTCACCAAGCGATTTTGAATTACCGTACCAAGGTTATCACCATGATGACTAAAGACGGATCTGAGTACTCATTTTTGGGACGTAAGTCGGGCCAATCCAAGTTACTTATCAGTGCCATCAAGGCCGTAAAACTTTTGAATAAAGGTTGTACGGGCTATTGGTGTTATGCCTTGAAAACGAAAGGAAATGAAGTTGATTTCTCTTCGATTCCGGTTGTTAATGAGTATCCCGATGTTTTTCCGGATGACCTCCCGGGATTACCGCCAGATCGAGAGATAGAATTTACCGTGGACTTAGAGCCAGATGCGGCTCCGATTTCTAAAACACCTTATCGGATGGCACCTTCTGAGATGCAGGAATTGAAGACTCAGTTGGGAGAACTTCTGGAAAAAGGGTACATCAGACCGAGCGCTTCGCCTTGGGGCACGCCTGTTCTTTTCGTAAGGAAGAAGGATGGTTCACTACGTTTGTGCATCGACTACCGTGAGCTGAACAAAGTAACCATCAAGAACAAATATCCTTTGCCTCGTATAGACGATTTATTTGATCAATTGCAAGGGGCTGCGGTTTTCTCGAAGATTGATTTAAGATCCGGGTATTATCAACTTAGGGTGAGGGAGTCCGACGTTCCGAAGATGGCGTTTCGGACGAGATATGGGCATTATGAATTTGTAGTTATGCCTTTTGGGTTGACTAATGCGCCGATAGTATTCATGCAGTTAATGAATAAGATATTCATCGAGTACCTCGACAGGTGTGTAGTCGTCTTTATTGACGACATCTTGATCTATTCTCGAGATAAGGAGGAACATGCCCGACACTTGTGTTTGATTTTGGACATTTTGAGAACCGAACACCTCTATGCAAAATTCTCGAAATGTGAATTTTGGTTGGAAGAAGTTATGTTTCTCGGCCATGTGATTTCGGCTGTAGGGATTCGTGTAGACCCACAGAAGATTGAGGCAGTGCTAGATTGGGCACCGCCTAAAAATGTTAAGGAAGTTCGTAGCTTTTTGGGCCTTGCTGGGTATTACCGTCGGTTTGTCGAGAGGTTCTCGAAACTCGCTCGGCCGCTTACGAAATTACTCCAGAAGACCGAAAAGTTTATTTGGACGGATGAGAGACAACAGAGCTTTGATGAACTGAAGAGACAATTGACTTAAGCGCCGATTTTAACTTTACCACATGGTAGCGAGGGCTTTGCAGTTTATAGTGACGCTTCGGGTCAAAGTCTGGGCTCTGTACTTATGCAGCATGATAAGACGATAGCTTTTGCGTCACGACAATTAAAGCCTTATGAGGTGAATTATCCTACTCACGATTTAAAGTTGGCCGCAATTGTCTTCGCACTCAAGATTTGGCGGCATTACTTGTATGGTTCACCGTGCCGGATTTATACCGATCACAAGAGCCTGAAGTATATTTTCAGTCAGAAGGAGCTGAATATGAGACAGAGACGTTGGTTAGAATTGATAAAGGATTATTATTTGGAAATTCTTTACCACCCCGGAAAAGCCAATGTCGTTGCGGATGCTTTGAGCCGCAAATCGGCATCTCTTAAAATGCTCGAGGTTCTTACATCGCAGACAAAAATTCGTCAGGATTTAATTGAGCAAGGGATAGAAGTTTGGCTTCAGCGAGTACAGGGACAGTTGTGTACTCTCGAAATTACTTTGTCCTTGGTTGATGACATCAAAGGGAAGCAGTGGAGTGACTCGATGATTTCTCAACTGAAGGAAGATGTAATTAAAGAAAAAGCTCCTGGCTTTGTGGTTCACGAGGATAGTATTCTGAGATTTCAGGGCAGGCTTTGTGTTCCGAACGATTTAGAGTTGAGGCAGAATTCTCCGAGAAGATCATGCTACGCCTTACTCAATCCACCCCGGGACGAGTAAGATGTACAAAGATTTGAAGCGCAATTTTTGGTGGAATAACATGAAGAAGGATGTTACGGAGTTTGTACTATGGTGCTTGACGTGCCAACAAGTCAAGATCGAACATCAACGACCAGCGGGGTTGTTGAAACCGCTTCCCATTCCCGAGTGGAAGTGGGAAGACATCTCTATGGATTTTATCACTGGCATGCCAAGAACTCGGGCCGGAATGAATATGATTTGGGTAATTGTCGATCGGTTGACCAAGTCTGCACACTTCTTGGGTATTAAGGATACTTGGGGACCGGATAGACTGGCTCGAACCTTTATTGCTGAGATCGTGAGGTTACACGGTGCCCCCAAGACCATTGTTTCTGATCGAGATGGTCATTTCGTATCGCATTTTTGGCAGGCCGTTCATCAGGCTCTGGGTACGGAGTTGAGATTGAGCAATTCCTTTCATCCTCAGTCGGACGGTCAGACAGAGAGGACGATTCAGACATTGGAAGATATGTTGCGGGCTTGTGCCTTAGATTGGAGTAATGATTGGGAGCTTCACTTACCGTTGATCGAGTTTGCTTACAATAATAGTTGGCATGCGTCGATCAAAATGGCACCCTTCGAGGCACTCTATGGTAGATGATGTAGGTCACCATTATGTTGGGACGAGGCTTCTGAGCTAGTTGGGACGGAGCCGGATATGTTGATGGAGACTAAGGAAAAGATTTTTATTATCCGGGACCGATTGCTGGCTGCCCAGAGTCGTCAGAAATCTTATGCTGATACTCGTCGTCGACCCTTGGAGTTTGAGGTGGGTGATCATGTCTTGCTCAAGGTGTCGCCGACTAGAGGAGTTTTCCGCTTCGGGAAAAAGGGGAAACTTAGTCTGAGGTATATCGGACCCTTCGAGATTTTGGACAGAGATGGATATTTAGCTTATCGCTTGGCGTTGCCTCCAGCTTTGAGTCACGTCCAAAGTGTTCTACATGTGTCTCAGTTGAAAAAGTACGTACCGGAACCGAGCCACATTATCGACTACAGTGAGATTGACGTAGCCGAGGATATTACCTTTCCGGAGAAACCCGTGAAGATCCTTGAGCGTCGCGAGAAACAACTTCGGCATAAGACCATTCCACTGGTTAAAGTGCAATGGTCGAGGCATGGAGTCGAGGAGGCAACTTGGGAGACGGAAGAGAAGATGCGGGTGGAATACCCCGAACTATTTATTTCTTAAGTTTCGGGACGAAACTTCTTTTTAGAGGGGGAGAATGTAATACCCGGTTGGAATTCATGTCATTTCAAATCTCCTTATTGTTCAAATCGTGTTTTTGTTGGGCGAACCCTTGTAATCATTGCTTGGAACCACCGTTTTGGAGTTTCCGTACTTCCATTTCGTGTTATTGGTTCCCAAATATCGATTTCTATTGCTTTTATTCTCTTCCCGGGTCATTTTTCTTCATTTTATGACCCAAGGGGGGTGTGGGCCGCGGCACAAGGAGTGTGCGCCGCGGCACACACATTTTCCGATTTTGGCGAGCGGCTGTCGTGTGCCGCGGCACACGCCGGCGGGCCGCGGCACCTTTGTCGAGCCACAGGAGGCGATTTTGGGCTGTCGCGGCACACTCGGACTGGGCCGCGGCACACAATGCAGTCAACTATATAATTTCGTTTTTTTTTAGTGAGATCAGCTCATTTCTTCCTTCTTCTTCAACACTTACGAGAGAGAGAGCTTGAGGAGAGAAACTTTGCATCATCCATCACTTGAGGGTTTGATTTTCTTCATTTCCTTTCGATCGTGAAGACCGGATAGTCGATCTAACGCGTATTCTTCGGATCATAGTGCTTGGATCTTCAAGAGGTAATTTCTTCAACATCTTGGATTTCGATTTTGTATTGAGTATTGACGTTTTGGATGTTAAGATCATGTTGTATGAAGTGATATACGCATGATTATGGGCATGTTTGATTATTCATTGGATTATTGAAGGATTATTCAAGAACACTTTGAATATTGTGTTGGATTTTGGGGTTTTTCGTAGATTCGTCCGATTTATCCGATTTGAAGCTTGAGAACCTTGAGATTATGATGTATCTATACCGCATGCATGCTTTTCCTACGATTTTACGGGTTGGATTGTGCCGTTTTCGGACTTGTGGGAGTTTGGGCAATTTTCCAACCTTTAGTTGTTTATCCGTGTATTTTCATGAATCGTAGACGAGTTTCGGGAGTTTCTTCGTGTAATTTGAGTATGGATAATTGATTAACATATTCCTTGCGAATCGTTTAGGTGCCGGAAGCGCATTGTTGGACCTACCGAACTCATACCCTTTTTCCGTTCGATTTCTCGATGTCTCAAAGGAAAGTATATATTTATGATTGTACATTCTCGACTTTGAAAGTAAGATATATTGATGACATGATATGAACGAACCACTCTGGGGTGGGCCGACAGGTCCCCTGAGGGTTCCGTAGCCTCTTGGTGCGGTTCCACGGTATTCATATATGTATTGATGACGGATGATATGAACGAACCACTTTGGGGCGGGCCAACAGGTCCCCTAAGGGTTCCGTAACCTCTGGTGCGGTTCCACGGTATTCATATATGTCTTGATGAGATGCTATGAGATTTAGTTATTCCGGAATACTAGTCTTGAATTGATGAATTGACGGTTACTTTTACTTTATTGTCGAGGAGTATTGTGTTTCATACTTGATATACTTGCACTAGCTATTCGACGGCTAACCCCTTTATGGGGGAAATACTTTTCTGTGTTTCAGGTTCCAAGAGAGCGGACAGGCATGTATCGGGTCGGCATGAAGATGGTGGGCAAGTGTGATACTGTGTCTTTCCTCCGGTTATGTTTTGAGTTTTCCATTCAGTGTTGTTGTACTGGAATGGTTATTGAATACTCGAGTATTGTTTTCCATTTTCCTTGATGTTCCGGCCTGTGTTTGCCGAGGTATTGATTTGCGTTGTGATGTCTTTGGATACATTGGTTATGTTTTGAATACCCTTTGTATTGCTCTTCATTCCATTGTATGTAGACCTTCTCGGTCAAAATCTATAGTTCCGCGTATGTTTAGCCTTGTGGGTCCCACGGAGGGGCTTACGGCGCTGTAATATTCCCTGAATAACTTGGGGGTGTTACATATTTTCCCTTATGCGGGAACGTTGATTTATGTTAACCCCTGTGTGGGTATGAGTTATGAGAAAGAGTAATGTATGGTTGATGTGTATGTTGTGGTAAAGACCAAATCGGTCTAATGGTCCGTTAATTACCCATGTCGGTATGTATTGTATTGTATTGTATTGTGGTGTTTCTGTATTTAGCCTGGTAGATCCTCACGGAGAGGGTCTACGGCGCTGTAATATTCCCGAGTGGTTTGGGGGTGTTACACTATCAGGATGGTAACAACATAGAACGTCTCAACAATGCCTTTAAGGCTAAAATAACTCAGTAGACCGATTTGGTCTTTCAGTAAATACATACAACTCAAACTCATTTCATGGCCACGCAGGGGTCGAATACAACACACTCCCGTACAACGGGAAAAAATACTGCAGCGGAAAAATAAACTATAACTAAACCAAAGACATCATACGGATACTCGTGTGATTAGTATCGTTCATCTTTCATCATCCTTCGTGCCGACCCTGTGTTATGCTCCCAAACCTGAATGCAAAAATAGACATCCGCCCCCCGAATACTCGGGGGTTAGCAAAACTCCACTGTTTTGCTAGTGCAAGAACAAAGTGCAAATACGAGCCATACAATTCATATTCCACGAATAACAATAACCAGGAATCCTCAAAGATCCAAACGTAACGAAAAGTACTTCCCGAGGCAAGAGTTTGGGTAAAACATTCCAAAACCGAAAGATCACAAATAAAGGGAAACAATTTGTAAAACAGTTTAAAATGCCATCGAGAGTTTTAATAGAAAACAATTTAGGATTACCGAATCCTTATATTTCCAAAATCAACAGGGGTCACAGCCCAAAGGTTTTGTTTTCGCAAATAGAAAACCGACAACAATTCACAGGGCCAGAGCCCAACATCACGTGTCCTCGACGGACATAAAAATCAACGAAACATAATCGCGCACGCACATCGCCTAGGACCGGGACGAAGCCACAAATCCCACTCAAGGCCTCGAAGGACCCTCCCGAGCTGGCTAGCGAAACAAATCACACACATCTCACGGTTGGATCAATCGCTTGTTTCATCCTGGCCACATGATCGCATGCCATGTGCCACCGTAGATTTTATTTGGCGCTCACGGTTGGATCAATCACTTGTTGCATCCTGGCCGCATGATCGCATGTCATGTGCCACCGTAGTTTTTATTAGGCTCTCACGGTTGGACCAATCGCTTGTTGCATCCTGGCCACATGATCGCATGCCATGTGCCACCGTAGGCCCCGCCCACATCCATACATTCACACACAGCACAATACAACACATATATTCAAACAATTCACCCAGAGGCATCAAACACTTAGCAAAACACCACGTCAAACCACAACGCACCGAAATGAAATAATATACGTCCACACGCAATACCAAGTGCAACATCAACACCAAACATATCCATAGAGTTCACATAGTCATTCTCAAACCACACCATTCACAAAACACACGCATTTTGAAAGCAAGACTTTAACAAGGCTAAACCGAATCTTTTGAAAGTGAAATTCAACGATCAAATAAACACAAGTAGACGATCGCTAATTATCATATCCACAAAACAAGAATTGTATGGACAAGGTACTTGCCTCGAATAACCACAACGCGGAGAATCGACCGAAGTAGGTTGGCACGAACCGACTACGAACCCGCCGACTCCACCGAACGCCAACTCGCGATAATAAACTACGAAGGACAATAACAACAATGAAAATGAATTCCATAGCACGACTTAAAGCCATTGAATTCAAAGAACGAATGATAAAAGTTCAAGTGTTTCCCCCAAAACGACCAAGAACACGATTCGTCCCGAAAAAACATGAAAACAGAATTCCAAGTCGAAATATGGATATACAATCCATAGAATATGTTTAAAAACATCATTTAACCACAATCGATCCATCAAAAACGGATGGAAAACGAGATCGAGAACAAATCCCCCAAAAAGTCGATTCGACGGAAATCAAGAAATATACTTCGATTCGACGAAGAACAATGGATTAAATGATGTTAAACACAAGAATACTACCAAGATTAATCATACCCATAATGAATTAATCAACAATATGGAACAAATCGGACAAAACGCAAAAACCCCAAAATTCAAGAAATTAGGGTTCTAAGAAGAGATTACCTTGATTCGCTGGATCAAAGGATGATATAGGATGATCAATCAATGATATGAACTCAAGAACTTCATGGATTTGTTGTTCAACAACATGGATTCGCCTCCTCCGAAGCTCCAGCCGCGGATCGAAAAGAAAGGAAATGAAAAACGAGTGAAAATGAGGTTGTTCTGTCACATTTATACTGGTGCAGCCTAGCGCGCGCTAGGCTGCCGGAATAGCGTGCGCTATCGTCCCAGGCCGCAATCCAGAACCTCACTGCCCTACTGACTTGGCCAGGTAGCGTGCGCAGCCTTCCGGCCGTAGCGCGCGCTACCTACCCGTCGTAGCGTGCGCAGTGCCCGACAGTAGTGTGCGCTACCTGCCGAGCCTACCCGAGTCCAGAACCCGAGGACCCCTCTGCCCAGACCCGATAGCGTACGCTGGGCCGGTCGACAGCGTGCGCTATACCTGCCGATCTAGCGCGCGACCTTGCCACGTGGCGTGCGCTCGCCGGTTCTGCCGGTCTTTGCTCGGCGATGCCAGCCGCCAAGCGATGTCGCACTGTCCGGCAATTGCTTTCGGCCGCCATGACCCGACGACTCGATTTCCGAAAACATACGGAACGAACACGACGAAAAGCTCGCGGACAACATAAACGACCCGAAATGAAAACATAATGCAATAATTAATCATACGCGATCAAGAAAAGGGTCGAGACAACAAATACAGATACGGATACCCATAACTTTGGGTAAATTACAAAATGGCCCAAAACGCCCGAAAATCACGATACGTGATCGAATAACCAAACCGAAGTTCACAACACGTCTAACAAAGTTAAACGGATTTACGGGAAACTCGAAACAGTAGTTTTGAACGAGATTCACAAGAATCGAACTCCAATGCGGAAAAGTCGCTAAGAAACACGAAACTGAACAAAACGATGCCGAAACGAACTCGGATGTCAAAAAGTGTAGAATTAATCATTCTCAGAATGATGAAACGGTCATGAGCGAATATTCGAAACGGACTTTTGCCGAAAAAAGAAAATTATTGGAAATCGAAATTACGGGTATTACACACTACCCTCCTTAAAAGAAGTTTCGTCCCGAAACTTAAAACAAGTAGGAAGAGGAAATATACCACCAGGAATATTTCAATGAGATGCACAAGAATGCGTAACTAACGCCCAACGGCGAAACGTTACAAACAACGCAACGGAATATACGGTGTGCACACACGCTCCAAGACGACCAACACAACGCCACCAATATAGACATAATAAAACCAACAAGTGACAAGCGTCGTCAAACAGATAATACAATCAAGTCAATTATACGAACAATCACGAAACACAAAGCACCTATTACAAAGAGACATGCACAGTCGAGAAAACAGAAAATAAACACAAAACGATTCACAAGGAACAATCGCAAGCAATTCGGACTACGCCGAAATCCTCAAAACCACAGTAGGCATCTCCGTGTCCTTTCGGAGCAGAGACGCCACCTAGATCCCCAAATCTCTCAGCTACCGTCTCACAATGCACGGCTCGGTGATCCATCTGGCCACACTCGAAACAGCGGACTAACGGTGAACGACAGTTCTTCGTGGTATGGCCCGCTCGACTACAGTTATAACACGTCTTCGAGCTGCTCACGTTACTCACTGTAGGGGTACTACTCCTCTGACCACGCGATCGAGGAACCCTCTTGGGATGACGATACGAAGTCCCAGCCTCAAGGGGCCCACTCCCCTGATTTCCTGAAAAGTTCCCAACGGTTTTCTGTTTCTTAGAGTTAGACTTATTCTCAGTCGATAATCTGGATAGCTCATAGGCTAACGCCCGATTCTGATAATCTCTCAAGGAAGTACAAGTGAGACCTGCCATGTAATGACGAATCTCCAGCTTTATCCGTCTACTAAAATGACAGATCTTATCCTCCTCCGTCCTTACTTGATCCTGCACATAGCTGAGCTGTTTACAAAAATCAATAATAACTTGAGACAGCGGTACATCTTGCGGTTTCGCCGAAAAGAATTCATTAATCCTCTGATTTCTTATCGGTTCCGGACAAAACTCATCTCTCATGAATCTCTGGAACTCTGCCCACGTGACAACGCGATCTCGAGGCTTAATAGCCTCCCACCAGCTAGCGGCATCTTT
The DNA here is from genome assembly GCA_033398695.1 of Orobanche coerulescens. Classification (NCBI taxonomy): domain Eukaryota; kingdom Viridiplantae; phylum Streptophyta; class Magnoliopsida; order Lamiales; family Orobanchaceae; genus Orobanche; species Orobanche coerulescens. The sequence goes on along the minus strand of CM065807.1, from coordinate 7,660,344 downwards.
GTCGAGAAGATACTGAGCGACCGGTACCTTACGTTTTTCTGGACAATCAACTACCTCGAATATATTTTCCAACTGTAAAAGCCAACCATCCCATCCTAATGCATCTGCAGCACCAGTGAAACGAGGGGGATTCATACGAACCACTTCTCGAAGCCACTGATTTGCACCGATGTCTTTGGGTCACATCGTAACATTGAACTGCCTGAGTCAACTGAGTCATCTGAGTGGCCACCTGCTGCAAAATAGTAGCAACACCAATACCAATACCATCACCGGCAGCATGATCCCGATCACGCATCCGGTCGCCACGACCACGACCTCTGCCCCTCGGCATACTGAATAAACAACCACTCAGCACAATAGAATATCATAACACACATACAAACATTACAGCAACGACGGCACCGTTCGGCGATCTCAACGACCCGAACGATAATCAGCACATAATTACCAAACATCATGAACAATCACACATGTATACAAACGTACAAACCCAAGCCCTAACAGCTCGCACATGTGCGGCAACACGCAATTCACCACAAGGCGACAAACATTAAATACCACATCGTACCTCTCACAGAGGGCTAGTACAACAAATGCGTGGCGAACGACTCTACGCTCACACCACCAATTCAATCACAATTCGGAGGGTTAACACCCTAACGACAATACTAACACCATACACACCTTTTCCGACCACAAGTAGGAAGTGACAGGTTTTAAAAACAAAAACCATCTTTGGAAAGAGAGAAAAAAAATGATTTTGGAAACACTAGTTGCTCTTGAGTATCACTTTTCATAAAGTAGTATGAACACCCTTATCGGGACTTTGAAAACCATCTTGCGTTTGATAAAACGAGGACACTTTACTTTAAATTGAAACTTTCAGAAATATTCGACCCTTGGGTCTAAGCAACTGCATTTCTAAAAATAATTGAAAATATCTCAAAATATTTTGGTCCTCGAGGTAGAAGAATTTTGAAACATATTGTGGCACATTGGAAGTACCACGAGAAAACAATTCATTTTAAAAGTATGTCTCGAAATTTATTTTCTAAAATACTCAAGGTTTTTAAAAAAAAAATCAATGGGCTAGAATGCCCAAAAATGCTCATGTAACAATATTCGTTTAAACATATTATAATATACGCATCAAATCGTACAAAGTCAAGACAATACATGTCTTTTACCGGGAAGACAAACAATCAATTATCACAGTCAAAAGGACATAAATAATGACAACACTCCTCATATAAACGAAATAAGAGAATCACACGAACGCATCACGAAACCAAGAATCTACATGAAGGTTCCATCACTTAACACAAAATCAAGCAAATAGCTCGTGTCACACGAGGCACAATACAAAGAAGGGAGACTTACATCCACAGGTCGCACGAAGATGATGATCGCCCCACGATACTAATCACGACCAACCAACTCAGACGACGCGTCGCGACACGACTCACTCAGACAAAATCTGACGAGACAAAACTCAACAGACCCTACTTGAACCGACAGCCTAGGTTTCCACAACCTAATCTCTGATACCATTTATGTAACACCCCCAATCCGCTCAGGGATATTACACGCCGTAGAACCTCTCCTCAAGGATCTACCAGGCTGGTAACAACATAGAACGTCTCAACAATGCCTTTCAGGCTAAAATAACTCAGTAGACCGATTTGGTCTTTCAGTAAATACATACAACTCAAACTCATTACATGGCCATGCAGGGGTCGAATACAATACACTCCCATACAACGGGAAAGAATACTGCAGCGGAAAAATAAACTATAACTAAACCAAAGACATCGTACGGATCCTCGTGTGATTAGTATCGTTCAACTTTCATCATCCTTCGTGCCGACCCTGTGTTATGCTCCCAAACCTGAATGCAAAAACAGACATCCACCCCCCGAATACTCAGGGGTTAGCAAAACTCCACTGTTTTGCTAGTGCAAGAACAAAGTGCAAATACGAGCCATACAATTCATATTCCACGAATAACAATAACCAGGGATCCTCAAAGATCCAAACGTAACGAAAAGTACTTCCCGAGGCAAGAGTTTGGGTAAAACATTCCAAAACCGAAAGATCACAAATAAAGGGAAACAATTTGTAAAACAGTTTAAAATGCCATCGAGAGTTTTAATAGAAAACAATTTAGGATTACCGAATCCTTATCTTTCCAAAATCAACAGGGGTCACAGCCCAAAGGTTTTGTTTTCGCATATAGAAGACCGACAACAATTCACAGGGCCAGAGCGCAACATCACGTGTCCTCGACGGACATAAAAATCAACAAAACATAATCGTGCACGCGCATCGCCAAGGACCAGGACGAAGCCACAAATCTCACTCGAGGCCTCGAAGGACCCTCCCGAGCTGGCTAGCGAAACAAATCACACACTTCTCACGGTTGGATCAATCGCTTGTTGCATCCTGGCCACATGATCGCATGCCATGTGCCACCGTAGATTATCTTTCGCGCTCACGGTTGGATCAATCACTTGTTGCATCCTTGCCACATGATCGCATGCCATGTGCCACCGTAGGCCCCGCCCACATCCATACATTCACACACAGCACAATACAACACATATATTCAAACAATTCACCCAGAGGCATCAAACACTTAGCAAAACACCACGTCAAACCACAACGCACCGAAATGAAATAATATACGTCCACATGCAATACCAAGTGCAACATCAACACCAAACATATCCATAGAGTTCACATAGTCATTCTCAAACCACACCATTCACAAAACACACGCGTTTTGAAAGCAAGCCTTTAACAAGGCTAAACCGAATCTTTTGAAAGTGAAATTCAATGATCAAATAAACACAAGTAGACGATCGCTAATTATCATATCCACAAAACAAGAATTGTATGGACAAGGTACTTGCCTCGAATAACCACAATGCGGAGAATCGACCGAAGTAGATTGGCACGAACCGACTACGAACCCCCCGACTCCACCGAACGCCAACTCGCGATAATAAACTACGAAGGACAATAACAACAATGAAAATGAATTCCATAGCACGACTTAAAGCCGTTGAATTCAAAGAACGAATGACGAAAGTTCAAGTGTTTCCCCCAAAACGGCCAACAACACGATTCGTCCCGACAAAACACGAAAACGGAATTCCAAGTCGAAATATGGATATACAATCCGTAGAATATGTTTAACAACATCATTTAACCACAATCGATCCATCAAAAATGGATGGAAAACGAGATCGAGAACAAATCCCCCAAAAAGTCGATTCGAAGGAAATCAAGAAATATACTTCGATTCGACGAAGAACAATGGATTAAATGATGTTAAACACAAGAATACTACCAAGATTAATCATACCCATAATGAATTAATCAACAATACGGAACGAATCGGACAAAAACGCAAAAACTCCAAAATTCAAGAAATTAGGGTTCTAAGAAGAGATTACCTTGATTCGCTGGATCAAAGGATGATATAGGATGATCAATCAATGATATGAACTCAAGAACTTCATGGATTTGTTGTTCAACAACATGGCTTCGCCTCCTCCGAAGCTCCAGCCGCGGATCGAAAGAAAGGAAATGAAAAACTAGTGAAAATGAGGTTGTTCTGTCACATTTATACTGGTGCAGCCTAGCGCGCGCTAGGCTGCCGGAATAGCATGCGCTATCGGCCCAGGCCGCAATCCAGAACCTCACTGCCCTACTGACTTGGCCAGGTAGCGTGCGCAGCCTTCCGGCCATAGCGCGCGCTACCTGTCGGTTGTAGCGTGCGCAGTGCCCGACAGTAGTGTGCGCTACCTGCCGAGCCTACCCGAGTCCAGAACCCCAGGACCCCTCTGCCCAGACCCGATAGCGTACGTTGGGCCGGTCGACAGCGTGCGCTATACATGCCGATCTAGCGCGCGCAGCCCTCCGGCCGTAGCGTGCGCTACGCCGGTTCCTGCCGGTCCTGCTCGGCGGTGCCCGGCGCCAAGCGATTGCCGCTGTCCGGCCAGCTGCTCAGCCGCCATGACCCGACGACTCGATTTCCGAAAACATACAGAACGAACACGACGAAAAGCTCGCGGACAACATCAACGACCCGAAATGAAAACATAATGCAATAATTAATCATACGCGACCAAGAAAATGGTCGAGACAACAAATACAGATACGGATACCCATAACTTTGGGTAAATTATAAAATGGCCCAAAACGCCCGAAAATCACGATACGTGATCGAATAACCAAACCGAATTTCACAACACGTCTAACAAAGTTAAACGGACTTACGAGAAACTCGAAACAGTAATTTCGAACGAGATTCACAAGAATCGAACTCGAATGCGGAAAAGTCGCTAAGAAACACGAAACTGAACAAAACGACGCCGAAACGAACTCGGATGTCAAAAAGTGTAGAATTAATCATTCTCAGAATGATGAAACGATCATGAGCAAGTCTTCGAAACGGACTTTCGCCGAAAAAAGAAAATTATCGGAAATCGAAATTACGGGTATTACAGATTCAAGGAAAGAGCATTGTCAAAAATGCGCGGAAATCCACATGATTACTCCTTTATACCCTCGTGGCTGCACATGGTTGAAAAGAATAACCCATGTAACTTCATATCTCTTGAATATTAATATGCTGCAAATTATAACCATGCATATTAAATTTTTATATGTTTTTGCTACTGTGGTTATTGACTGCATTTCTATTGGTTACTAAATCAAACTAACACACTAGTTACTGATTACATATCAATTGGTTACTTGCTATCAGGATCTATCACAAATATTTCTATTGATGTCAATGGATGTTTCAAGTATCTGTTCTTTGCATTAGGTCCATCAATAGAAGCATATAAAAATTGTCTTCCAATTATTGCCGTTGATGGTACATTCTTAAACTCCGTATACATGGGAACACTACTAACAGCAAGTACACAAGATGCAAATAGGTCTATTGTTCCTACAGCTTTTGCAGTTGTTGACAGTAAAAACGAAGATTCGTGGACATGGTTTTTCAAGAATTTAAGAAAATCAGTAGGTGTAAGGGACAACCAATGCATTGTATCAGATCGACATCAAGCAACAGTCAAAGGTTTGGAAATTATATTTTCATACACATACCATATCTTGAAAAATATCAAAAAAAAGGTTTAAAAAAAGAGGTGCTGATGTGAAGAATGCTTATAATGGTGCTTGTAGAGCTTATACATTGCAAGAATTCGAGAAACATATGTGTGATCTAGATGCAATTGATTATAGAATCAGACCCTTCCTCGAAAACGAAGTCAAACTCAGCAAATGCACGCGCCTGCATGGAGACACAAGCAGATTCTTAACAATGACTTCAAACATAGCAGAGTCTTTGAATACTGCAATCAAATCCCTTCGAGACTTACCTGTTTCAACAATGATTGAATGTTTATGTTGTTTAGCTCAATGATGGTATCATACAAACAAACAGGTTGCCCATTCAACATTTACAACGCTTTCCACAGACGCAAAAACATGACTTGCAAATATTATAAATGATTCCAAAAGGCTGAAGGTATGTTAGTTCCCTATTAATATTACTGCTATCTAGTTACTAATTCAAACTTAATATATGGTATGTTCATAAGTTGTCATTATTATTAATAGTGCATAATTAGATATATCATATATTATAGGTTGCTACCTCAAACCTAGTTGTATTTACAGTTTACGATTTGGACAAAGAATATGTTGTAGATATATCCAAAAAAACATGCACATGCCAAGAGTTTCGGTACCATGAAATGCCATGCAAACATGCATCTGCATTCTTAGGCAAAAGGAATTTGAGTTGTTATGAGTTCTGTTCCCTATTTTACACGAAGAAGGCTTTATGTGCAATATAATCATCAGGCATTGTGCCTGTGGGGGACAAAGATAGCTGGGATATACCAGCACATATCAGGGCAATCCAAGTCCTACCACCCAACACAAAAAGACCACCCGGGAGACCAAATGCAGGAAGATACAAAAGTGCATCAGAATGTAAAAGTCAGGTCCAATGCAGCAAATGCAAATAAAAAGGGTACAATCGAAAAACTTGTAAAAATCCTCATGTCCTACAACTTCTGATGTAATAAATTATTTGTAATTGCAGACTAATAAACATTGTGTGTTGATTTTGTACTTTCTATTAAATTGCTCTAGTTTCTACTCCAAATTTCTACTTGATATCACTGAAATGAATATATTAATCCTAGTAGATTTTCTTAATAATGTAGATTTATTAATAACAGGACATTGTGACCAATAACTAATTCATTATAATTAATTACTCTGATAACCTCTATTGGTTACTATTTAATTTCAATTGACATTTTCTATTTTCAGAAATATGGAGTATTCTGGTCAAGGTATAAATAAAAGATACGTACATATAGTTAAAAATACTAAATTAATATGTCACCAAATTAATTTTAATTTGGAAGACAAGAATACTACAATAATAGTAGAAAAATACTATTAATTTTAATCATAGAAAAATATTTTGAGATGATACCATCTCACATATATCAAGTCACCAAACTATTTGTAAATATTTGCATGATATATAATACATAAGTGATATATATTTGATATATTTATAGTAAAACTCAAATATTCTAATATGTAGATATTAGGTAAATGTTTCCAGTGTAAAAAAATCAAAGACGTAATCAATTTATTAGTTAGACGTAACCAATGTATTAATTAAACATAACCAATCTATTAATTATAACCAAGTTTGTAGTTAGACATCCCCAAGTATATGCATGTTAAATATTTTATATTTTATATGTTATCAAATATAAAACAAAAACCTCATTAAAAAATAATATATACTATATTGAATACTACTAATTGTCAATGTCGTTAGAGTATAATACATTAGCATACTATTTCCATGTAATTATTATAGAGAATTCAATAAAATATGGACAAGTTGGTGTATATTTAATAACTTAGTTCACTTATACATAATCCAAAAATTAATAATACAAATCTAACACAAGTAATACTCTGGTTACATGATCTAAAATATTAGGATACCAAATTTTCGGAATCTACAAACGCAAAGTTCCATCTATTGGCATATTCTTATCATAATTCTGGTAACCAAACCAAAAGAACAAAAAAAAAATAACAAAATACTAACAACTAATATAATTAAATGTCAAACATAAGTGAAAATTACCATAACTAAATAGTTGAGACAATCAAACATATACTGAAAATTACCATAACTAAAAATTTCCATTCCAACAACTAGAAATTCAAGTCCATATCAACTCAAACAAGGTACCCTACATATTAACCAGCAGCCTTATAAATTTAAACCTATCTAATACAAACATATCTACCCGTATGTTCAATATCAGACTCATAGCCAAATATTTCCTTGTTCCTAGCAAGAATATACAAGTTCATACATAATTTATTCCGATACGCTTTCACAGAGAATCGCCCCACCATGTCCTCCATCTTTTCAAACATAAAATGTTCTGCCAAACCAATTGTGAAAACACTGCAATCACTACAAAAAAAGAAAAAAAATTGTAAATATGAATACATAAACATATACAACAAAATACTTATTATGGATATTTACTAACCACTCAACCTGCTCAGGTATCGACTTTGCAAAAAGAAGTAAAAACTGATCATCCAGTCCATATTTGCTAAATAAATTACTACAATGGTCAAGGTCAATTCTCATTCCCCAAAAATCACAACCTGCCAATATAATAGGCTAAGCCACAACATACGGTTGACACACACTCAATATTCTATCATGCATGACCTTACAACCTTGTTCAAGAGTATTGTATACCACCAAACAACGACGATGTACATCAAACACTAATAGAAACCAATGCCCAGGATTATCCATGTTTATAGGAAATAAAACATACTCAACTTCAACCCAGGGTGTGTTCATACACATCAAATAACCAAGAACATACTCTCGAATGTCTGTACCTCCTCTCAAAATTTCTCTATCATTCCCCTTCTAACAATACTCATTGTACAAAGTGGTCAGCTTCACATGAAACCAAGAGTCAACAGTTGTAACCTTGACCCGTACTTTGGAAGACTGGCGTGCAAGCTTTCGCAGATAGTAAAAAGCAACATTTATATGCTGATATCAAAAATTAAAATAATATAGGAGTCAAACTCGAGCATAAAATAAGTAGGAACAAAAGTGCACATAATTGAGAATATTGTACTTTATATATGACATCATATTAAACAAAACTTACATCATCATGCAGCCACTTGTTTGGTGTCAACAATGCATAAAACCACATTTTACTTCCAATACTTGTATCACCGAAGTTAAAAGGAGGGTTAATGATGTCACATGTTCCAGGAAATTTGTATTTCCTATAAGAAAAATAAATATTCAGATATATCACCCCTTCACATAAAACAGTAAATAAACTCGAAATTACCTATTTCTCGAGTTGAAACCAATTTTGAACCATTCATCAAATAATAAAACTTCGCTTTGATCAGGCCATTGCATGCATTCGTCCGGAAATGCCGAAATGCCCTTTCTTATGTCTTTAGGATACAACACCAATTCCTTGCACTCAAAACCAAACCAAACCAAACCAAACATACTCAGTATATCCCGCTCAGAGCAGGGTCTGGGGAGGGTAAGATGTACGCAGACCATGCCTGATGTGAATCAAGATATTATGAAGAACCCGGATGAGGACTTGAGCATGCCGACCGGACCAATAACGAGGTCTCGATCAAAGAAGTTCAAAAATAATTTATCGACACTCGTCATTGATATGTTTAAAAATAACTATGTTATCAAAGACAACAAATTCGTGAGTAGTGTCGAAGTTGTCGAACAATAAGTTTTTCGTTTATTTTATCTTGGTGTATTTTAATTTGAATTGTATTTCTTGAGTTGTATTTTTATATTTTGAGTTGTATATAATCGAGTCGTGTAATATTAATGTCGAAGACGATCGGAAAAGACGAACAAACAAACAAGGATGCAAATTCCCGCGCGTAAGACTGACACGCAACAGTCTCGTATTTTGGCCATAACTTACTCGTCCGAAATCCGATTCAGGTGATTCAGGTGTCTATGGAAAGTTAAGAAAGAGAGATACAAATATTGTTCAGACCATAGGACCAAATTCGGAGACATCGGAGCTCAGAAATGATAAAACAACAGCATCGGATTTATAGTGACTTGTTGTCCTTGTTTTCACACCTTAAAATCTTGGTCTTTGATATTTTGTCACCTAAACATATGTTGACTGATTTTGTATCAGATTTTAGGATCTTTGAATGCTGATTTTTCTATTTTGTAGGTTTCTAGTTGTTTCCTTGTTCACACTAGAGTTAGGTGTAAGATTTTGGCTATAAATAGCCTTGAAGTTTCATTGTAAGAGGACACCAAAGATTTTATGAATTTGAGAGTGTTTGTATTAACAAACCATTGTGAGTGCTTTCTTGTTTTGTTGAGTGTGTCTCCAAAACATCCCTTGTGTGATTTATATACTTATCAAGTGCAATCTTGTTAGTATTTATATTCCACCCCTTCCAAGTTGCTACGGCGTGTCACGTAGAGGTTTGGAAGTAAAGCCCCATTTTGCTTATTTTGGAAACATCCTGGGAACGAATTCATCTAGCGGTGTCGGTTATCATAGCGTGTCGTGTGGGGGTCGCATCAGTTGGCTTCAGAGCTCGGTTATTCCAAAACTAAGTGGTATCGTCTATTTTCCTTCATTACCATAATCTTCCTATCTTATCATCCTATTATTTCCTTTATCTTCTAAATCTTCCATCTTCTTCACAAAAAAAATATATATATATATATATATATAAGTGGTGAAGGTTTTGATTGTTTTTTATAACTCTTCAAGCCGAGGCCAGGGGAAGAACTTGTTCCTTAGCCTTCGGGCGTCTGGTGATTTTAAGCTTGCGGATCGAATATCAAATATCAATCCATTCATTTCATTACTAAAAAAAAAATTATAAGTCGTGAAGGTTTTGATTGTTTTTGATAACTCTTCAAGCCGAGGCCAGGGGAAGAACTTGTTCCTTAGCCTTCGGGCGTCTGGTGATTTTAAGCTTGCGGATCGAATATCAAATATCAATCCATTTATTTCATTACTAAAAAAAAAAAAAAAGAAAAAAAAATATCAAGGAAGAAGAGAAGAACGAATTTTGATCGATCTTATCAAACAATTATCATACTTTTCGTTCCGTTCCATATTCTACACTATTCCAAAATCTTTTGCTCCCATCTTTCCATTTTTTGTATCTTATCGTCATTCGCAATCGTTGGGGGGATCGTGGGATTTGAGTTCTTTCAAGAAGAAACTTGATTTGAATCACCAAAAATCACCTTGTAAGTTGTGGAAAAAGGCAAAAAAAATTGTGAGGAATTAAGAAAAAGCCAAACGAGAGATACGCGAGTGTGAGTGATCGAGCGATACACTTGAGGATCTTGTGAGGAAATTTTCTTGTAGAAAAAAAAAAGAAAAAAAAAAGAAAAAAAAAAGAAAAACAAAAGAAAAAAAAAAGAAAAAAAAGGAGAAAAACAAAAAAAAGAAAAAAAAAGAAAAAAAAAAGGGAAAAAAAAGGAAAAAAAAGGAAAAAAAAAAAAGAAAAGAAAAGAAAAAAAAATGTCAGGAACCGAAGGAAACGAGCAAAATCTTATCCTTCAAAATACTGTACAACAACTTGCTCAAATAGTCGGAAGACTAGATAAACAAGAGGAAACAATTGCTACTCTCACGAATGGTAGAGAAGAGGAGCCCGTACGAAGGGGACCGGAACCCATTCGATTTGGAGGCTATGATGATGAAGATTCGATGAATTCCGATGAGGAAACTCCGAGGTTTGTACATCGAGGAGGGCGAGAAGGACGAGGAGGAAGGAGAGAGTATGAAGGAAGACGGGGAAGATATGTCCGAAACGAGGAGGATCGGAATATGGGAAACATCAAAATGAAAATCCCATCTTTCGAAGGGAGAAGTGATCCGGACACATATCTCGATTGGGAAAGGAAGTTGGAGACCATTTACGATTGCCACAACTATTCCGATGAGAAGAAAATGAGGTTAGCAATAACCGAATTTTCAGAATATGCAAGCATTTGGTGGGACCAACTTGTGACGGAGAGAAGGAGGAGTCGGGAGAGACCGGTTAGCGGTTGGGAAGAATTGAAGGTTGTTATGCGGAAAAGATTTGTTCCTAATTACTATCTTAAGGAACTATTTTCTCGCTTACAAACTTTAAAACAAGGCTCGAGAAACATTGAAGATTTTCGAAAGGAAATGGAGATGTTGATGATCCGGGCCAATGTTCGGGAATCGAGAGAGGCCACCATGGCGCGGTTTTTACACGGGATGAGAGCCGATATAGCTAAAGAAGTTGACAAACAACACTTTGTTGAATTCGAGGACATGGTATATGCGGCGGTAAAAATCGAGCGGAGCTTACGAAGAGGGATCAATAACAACTATTCCACGGGATACTCTACTTCTTAGAAACAACAATCTCAAGTAAGTTCAGACAAATTTAAAAATTTTGATAAAAGAGAAGGGAGTGTCTTGAAAGGAAAGTTTGAAGTTGGGAGTACTAGCAAACCAAAATTTGATGGGAAACCTAAACCCGTCGAAAGCACCCAAAGGAGAAACCGGGACATCCAATGCTATAAGTGCCAGGGTCGTGGACATATAGCATCCGAATGCACCAACAAACGGGTGATGGTACTTCGGGATGGGGAGATTGAAACGGAAAGCGAAAAAGAAGAAGAAGAAGAGACAAGAGAGGTGGAGAGTGATGATGAGACGTATGAGTATGCACCCGCACTTGTTGTTCGGAGGGTGTTAAGTTCTCAAGCAAAAGAGGAGGAAGTTAACGAACAAAGAGAAAATCTATTTCACACACGTTGTTTTTATTAAAAATAAAAATTGTAGTGTGATAATAGATAACGGGAGTTGCACTAATGTCATTAGCGCTATGCTAGTGGAAGAACTCGATCTTCCAACAAGAAGACACCCTAAACCGTATCGTTTACATTGGCTAAATGATTGTGGGGAAGTTCGAGTTAATAAACAGGTACTAGTGGCTCTCACCATCGGAAGGTATCAAGATGAAATCCTATGTGATGTCGTTCCGATGCATGCTTGCCATATCTTGTTGGGAAGACCATGGCATTTAGATCGAGATGCTACTTTGAGCGGAAGGAAAAATTGTTACTCATTCGAGAAGGACGGAAAGAAAATTACCTTAGCTCCCATGACTAAGGTACAAATACAAGAAGATCAACTTCGTCTTGAAAAGGAAGTTGAAGGAAAATCGAGAAAAGAAAAGGAAAAGAAAAATGAAAAAATGAAAAAAGCGAGAAAAATGAAAAAAATGAAAAAAGCGAGAAAAATGAAAAAAATGAAAAAAATGAGAAAAATGAAAAAAAATGAAAAAAAGAAAGAAAAAGAAAATTTGAGAAAATGCATGCTTGTAAGTGCAAAGGAACTTGAAGAAGAAATCAAGGAAAATGCACCCATATACTTGATTATTTTCCGAAAAGTTTGCGCTACTACTAACCCCGGGAACCGGATAATTCCGAGTTCTATTGAATCTTTATTGCAGGAATTTGTTGATGTTTTTCCTGAAGAACTACCTGCAGGGTTGCCACCAATCCGAGGGATTGAACATCAAATAGACTTTGTGCCTGGAGCGGTCATTCCAAATAGACCGGCATACCGACACAACCCCGAATGTAACACCCCAATTCACAAATGGGACATTACACGCCGTAGAACCCTTATGGGGTCTACCAGGCTGACACTTGACACATAAACCACAATATAATCCCAAATGATGCATTCAAAAAGTAAGTAAGGCTGTGGCCTCGGCCAAAACATTTTAACGGAGTACATGAATATAAGATAAATACCAATTCATTGCCCACGCAGGGGACTTAAACCAAGTTTCAAAGTAAATAGTCTAACTCCGATACTCGATAAAAACTTTGTTCATCAACTGCATGAACACTGCTGGGGCATTGGTTAGCCCGAAAGGCATAACCACAAACTCGTAATGGCCATATCTCGTCCGAAGGCGCTTTTCTAATATCGACGTCCGAATCCTCAATCGTAGTAGCCCGATCGCAAATCAATCTTCGAAAAGACTGTCGCCCCCTGAAGCTGATCAAACAAATCGTCAATCCTGGGCAAAAGGTATTTATTTTTGATGGTTAGCTTGTTTAATTCTCGATAGTCGATGCATAAACGAAGCGATCCATCCTTCTTCTTAACAAAAAGTACAGGCGCACCCCAAGGCGATGCGCTCGGTCGAATATACCCTTTATCTAACAACTCTCCCAACTGATTCTTCAACTCTAGCATCTCCGACGGTGCCATACGGTACGGTGCTCGAGAAATAGGGGCCGCATTCGGCTCAAGATCAATAGGAAACTCCACCTCTCGATGTGGTGGTAATCCCGGAAAGTTATCTGGAAATACATCGGGATACTCGCTAACGACTGGAATCGACGATATGTCAACCCCACCATCTTCCGCCTGCAGAGCGAAACACCAGTAGCCGACACAACCCTGGTTCAGAAGTTTCATCGCCTTCAAGGCGCTAATCACACTCCCTGATCTACCCGGCTTACAGCCGACGAGAGTATGCTCGGTGCCGTCCTCGGAAACTATCGAGATGGTACGAGTCCGATAGTTCATGATAGCACCATGACGATCCAACCAATCGTCCCCGAGGATCAAATCCTCACCCTTAAGGTCTATAACAATGAGATTCGAGGGCCAATCCCGGCTCCCGATTCTCACTGGGCAATCCCTAACTTCCCGGTCCCCAACCATATGATCCCCGCTGGGCGTACCCACTACAAACGGCTCACACTCAAACAAGCAGTCAAAACCAATACGACTCACACAATCCGAAGCTATAAAGGAATGGGTCGCACCCGAATCAAAAAGCACTGAAACTGGATGAGAAAGGATCTGAGTGGTACCTGACGCCACCGGAACATATGCCTCCTCCGTGCGCCTCATCTGATATAATCGGGGATGGACTGAGCCCGAACTCGACGCTGCGCGGCGATCCGGCTGACTCCGACCTCTACCACGACTCGAACCCTGCGGAACATGAGTAGCTGGAGAGCTGTGATCCCTCTGATCGGCAGTGGTAGTCGTAAATCTAGCGGCCCTGGTGGCCCTCTCACAATGAACTGCCCGATGCCCGGTCTGTCCGCAAGTAAAGCAAGCAACTAACGGAAATGGGCAATCCTTCACAACGTGCTCGGGCTGACTGCAATTAAAACAAACTCTCCCGCCAGGTGCAACAGACTGGACTGAACGGTTACCCTGAGATCCACCGGCCTGATGAAACGGCCTCTTCCCAGGTGTAGGAGCAGATCGAGACCTCGAAAACTGACCACCTTTTCCGGCCGAGAACCCACCAATAGTCTTCTGCTTCTTAGCTTCCGAAACCGACTCTGATTCCGGGACAGCCATCTCGATCGCCAGAGCGCGATCCTGGTATTCCTTCAAAGTGGCACACATGAGCGGCGCCATACTCTGTCTAATATGCGGCTTCATGCGCATATTGAAGTAACGGATTTTATCAGCCTCTGTTCTCACTTGATCTCTCACGAAACCCAACTGCTGATTGTAAGATATGATGGCCTGAGAAATAGGCACATCCTGAGGTGTAGCGGTGAAGAACTCCACAATTCTGCGCTCCTTGACTGGCGGCGGACAATATTCTGCTTCCATAGAAGCCCTGAACTCATCCCAAGTGGCCTGACGGTCCCTGGGCGCAACGGCCTCCCACCATTCCGCAGCTTCCTTATCCAGGAGGTACTGGGCAATATGCACCCTCCTGTCTTCAGGACAAGCTACGGCGTCAAAGGTCCTGGACAACTGAAAGAGCCAATTCTCCCAGCCGAGGGAGTCAGACGATCCGGAGAAACGAGGAGGGTGCATCTTAGTCACCGTCTGAAGCCACTTACTAGCTTCCTCTTCCGGTGTCGGGGGCGGATTCTGACGTCCACCCTGAGCTATCTGAGTAAGTTGGGCTACCAACTGCTGGGCACGGCAAGAGCTCCGGCGTCGGCATTATTACCCGACGGCACTGAGTGAGAGGCTGAGTCCGCAGATGACTGAGAAAGTGAGCCCTCTTCATTATCAGCACCACGACCACGGCCTCGGCCGCATCCCCTAGCCGGTCTACCACGACCTCTCAACATACTGAAGGAGAAAAAGAAAGGAACAAGATCAGAAAGATTCACAATTCACAAGGTTGGTAACACAAGTCACAATTCCGAACAACGCAAGAAAACGAATTACAGAATATAAGAGTTCGAGGAGACTTACAGCCACGGGTCGCACGAAAAGACGGTAGCATGATGATATTAGGCTCAACGACTGACTCTAATGACACAACTGACAGACCCAACATTCACCGACAGCCTAGGTATTCAAAACCTAAGCTCTGATACCATAAATGTAACACCCCAATTCACAAATGGGACATTACACGCCGTAGAACCCTTATGGGGTCTACCAGGCTGACACTTGACACATAAACCACAATATAATCCCAAATGATGCATTCAAAAAGTAAGTAAGGCCGTGGCCTCGGCCAAAACATTTTAACGGAGTACATGAATATAAGATAAATACCAATTCATTGCCCACGTAGGGGACTTAAACCAAGTTTCAAAGTAAATAGTCTAACTCCGATACTCGACAAATGAAATGACAAAACATAAGAATACAGACTCGAGCCACATCATCATGCCAACCCATCCTTTGTATGCGCATCCCGTGCCAGCTCCTCAGCTCGACCAGTACCTGAAATGCATAAGACGCATTTCCCCCATTTAAGGGGTTAGCATTCGAATAGCTAGTGCAAGTACACAATTACACATCATTATATATGTAACGATTCAACGCAAACAATTCGTTAAAAAAAAAAAATCATTTTGGAAATCAATATTCCGGAATATCACATTAACACCAAAACGGTATATCAACAAGTTTTCCACATCACAATTATCCACGCTTGGTAACTCGCGACCGTACCCATTAGTATCGGCCCCCAGAGGTCCCGTCGGACCGTCCCCAGGTGAGAAACCACTTCCGCGGCCGTACCCATTAGTATCGGCCCCCAGAGGTCCCGTCGAACCGTCCCTAGGTGGAAGAACATCAACGCACGCACCCAAGTCCACTTCCGTGGCCGTACCCATTAGTATCGGCCCCCAGAGGCCACATGCCATCCCCAGGTGGAAGAGAAACAATCACATTCGTTCAATAATACCATTTACATCATTCGCATCAAAATCATACGCACATAACGGAATGTAATACATGTACTTGCCTTGAATGAAACGAAATGAAGGAAACAACGAAGGAATAGGTTTCGGTCCGTACAACCCTTCCAAATCCGTTCCTAACACAATAACGGTATACACAAGTCTCAATAACGCAGAAAGGTAAGAATAAATCCTAAATCTACCCGCTGGAACAATTTGTCGGTCATGACTTGGGTATCGTTGACTATAAGTGACGAATATTGAAAAACTTGAAGTTTAAAACCACAAATAAACAATAAAATGAAGGATTACAAGTACACGATCGAAGTCTAGCGATAACCCAGTGATAATTCGGACTATAAGAGTCAAATCCCAAGAAATCCCCAAAATTCCCCCAAAATCTCAAAGGGTTTTGGGAATATTTACCTTGATTCGGATGGTGGGAAGTGATTAGGAACTTGAAGAATTCACGCAAGGAATACACGGTGGTAGTGAATGATGATCTACAGTCGAAATCGGCCCTAACCCCCGTCTGGAATCGCTCAAAGCCGAGAAGGATAGGAAATGAAGAAAAAATGACGAAGTTGACTGCTGCTGTCCTATTTATATTTAACAGACTTAGCGCACGCTACGCACAAGCATTAGCGTGCGCTAGCGGTGTAATACCCGAATTTTCAGTATAAATTTTTCGCGTTATTTTATCTGAGATATACTGTATAGTTTGGTATCTATACAGTATGGATAAAATAAATTGAGAACCGAGACAGCTATACCGGTGTGATTATCGTTTTTGATTGACAGATATATTCAGGATATGTTGTATCAGGTTGAACTGATTTGGATATCAAGTATACCGTATGAGAATATTTTTGGATTCAGTATGTGTATTCAGTATGCCGTATGTTTGTATTTTGTACGCCGAGACGTTGGACAGGAACAGTCGAATTTTTGACTAAGTATAAAAGTCATTACGTACGTTAAGCCTTGGATCTTACGTACGTAAAATGTGTTAGCTTACGTACGTTATATAGTGTACATAACGTACGTAACAAGAGGAATCGGACAGTGGGGCCCGTGGTCGGCAGCTTTCGGCGCAGATGTGGACAGGTGAGTCAACGGATGGAGTTACGTACGTTATACAGGGTGTATTACGTACGTAATACGATTATTATACTGTAGCAAGTCAACGTACGTATTATGTACGCAACGGAATAAGTGTTACATACGTTACGGGGCGGCTGGCCGAGTCGTGGCCGAGATTACCTGGATGGCCGAGCATGGCCGCCCGTGACTCGTTGGAATGGCCGATCATGGTCGGCAGTGACTCGCATGGATGGCCGATCACGGTCGGCAGTAACTCGCAGGGATGGCTAGGACTGGCCGATTACGTACGTAAGGCAGTGGCCGGTTACGGCCGTAAGGGCCAGTTACGTACGTAAGCCAGCTGCCGGTTACGTACGTAAGGGTTCCGATAGAACTGGGCAGTAGGGTAGGCCGCGGCCGGCTACGTACGTAAGGACCCGCCGGTTACGTACGTAACGTGCCGGCAGGTCTCGGCCTATATAAGGCCTGGACCGAGTCATCTTGGGTATTTTTCATTTTTCTTCATTTTTTCGCGATTTCTTCAGCAAAAGTGGATGGATTTGAGTAAGATCATCATGTAGCAACATGTTTTGGAAGTTGGAATCATGGATTAACATCATCTTCCACCCGGATAGAAGGTAAGAACACCTAAACTTTTGGTTTTTGTATGTTCTTGATGTTTCTTGGTGTTTTGGCCGATTTGATTCGTTTTAACTCAGATTATTGATGGAACCTTGTTGTATTCTTGAGATTATTCGTTGTTCTTGAAGTTTTGTGGAACGGATTCGAGTATTTCTTCGAATAATCGATTGAATTGGACTATGCCTTCAAAGTGTTCGATGAAATGTCTCAATGAGTAGAACTTGGAAAATTCTACACGTTTTCGTATGAATAATGGTTGAATTGATATTGTGTGATGATTCTTGGTATTTACGAGAATTTTGTTAAAGGAAGGTAATGAATTGGTGATCAAATGATTCGATTATGTTGTTATGACTATGGAATCGTAGTATTCTCGATGTTCTTGGTAGTTTGTTGCGATTCATGATGTTATGAGAAGTATATATGTTTAAGGACATGATTATATATACCTTGAATTGTGAATAAGGATTGTTTAGATGTTAGAACACATCGGATTATGTCGTATTGGAGATTTTGAATATGATTTCGGAATTAGTTGTGTTCTTAAGGAACTCTTGGATTATATGAATTGTTGAACATGTTTAAGAGGTGTTTGTGTTTTAGATATGAATATGGAATATTCATATCTAAAACTAAGTTATGTGTCTTGGTACAATATTCGTATAGGAATACGAATATGATTCCGGATTTGATAAGGTTATGATTCACTTTTGAGTTTGAGAATTCATAGGTATTTAACAAGTGTTCAATTCGGATAATGGAATTATTTGAAACCTTTGGACTATGGTATTCTATAATGTTGAACTGATCGGATTGTCCGGATTGATGATGATAATCGGTAATTGATTTTTATTATGAACTTACAAGGAGGAAACTTGTAATCGTATTTAAGATTGAATTTGGAATCGGTAATGCTTAGACACTTGGTTAAATTGATTGTTGATATGACTTTCGGATTGTGGAATCGTGTTGTGGTTTTGAGTTCGTGTTTGATTGGTTCGGGTTGTTTGGATATGTGTTTAGTCGAGGTATTGTAGAACAGTTGTGATTGTTGATCGGTTATTGATTGTTATTTGTGATCATCGAGTTACGGCTTGTATCGTGGATATGGGTTCATATTTGTTGAGTTGGATTATTTGGTGTTATGTATATGATCGAGGTTTCGTTGAACCGTTGAGTTTGTTGGTTGAGTATGTCGGTTATTGATTTTTATCGAATGTGTGTTAATCGGTTATTGCAATAGGTTGATATGTTTTGATCGTGGATTATGACCGTTGTGTTGCGGTTGAGGTCGAAGAGTTCGTAGATTGCTTTTGGTCGGGGCTGAGGAGCTCGTAGACGAAGGCAATGTATTTTGGTAACGGCTTCGTGGTATCGGTATCGAGGCAAGTTTATACTTGTTCAGTTTATAATATTTGATGAATGGTTTCGTTTTCATTTCATTTATAATTCGTATAGCAATGTTGTTAGAAATGTAAGTTGTCGGATAATGAGTTGTATATCGTGCTCTGGTTTGTATTAAATCATAAGGTATATGATTTAATTATATTCAAGGAAGACGTGAGTTATCTTTGGTCAAGGATATAGTATATCGGATATCGAGGATAGTTATCGTGATGACATAAGTATCGGGATAAAGGTTTATTGGTATTGAATGGATGGTACCTTATTTGAGATTATTTGTATAACTGTGTATTCGTTCAGGGATGTTGTTCGTGGAAAGGATGTTGTCTTCGGCTTTGAGGTAATCTAAGTATTTGTTCAGTCGTGTGGATAATTAATATGTTGAGTTGTTGTATATGTTGAGGTTTCGTGTAATGAGTTTCGTATCGGTTATTCGTTGAGGGATGTTGATCCCAGGACTGTTGTATTGAGATCGTAGATCAGGTTGGTCATTCATTTGGGGATGATGATCCCAGGATTGATGTTTTGGATATTGATTAGTCGTGTCGACTTTTCACTGTCAGTCTGTTGTTTCACTTCGGTGAGTCTTTTGATCCTTATTGGATATGTAATTCTTGAGTTTCGTTGTAATGTTGCATCGTGCATATCTGGAGTCATATCTGCGTGCCGATTGGTTATTGTGTAGGATTTTTAGCCGGGCACATGATGGTTATGCGTGGATATTTCCGCATTGAACCGTGCACACGAGACGTAGTTCGTGAGGCTAATTAGGTACAAGACCACACGTGTATTTGATCGATACCCGGGGTGGCTTGTGCACGGACACATTTCCGGATCGGGCGTACTGTGACGTCCATCTTTTGAGCCATATTGTTGGGTCGTCCATAGTCCATGTATGATTGGATAAGTTCGACGGTTTGCGACTGGTTGTTCATACGCCCGAGGGGTATGTTCGACAGTCAGAGTTATTTCTTGGAATCCATTATTGTTGATCATTTGGAGTCTACCTTGTTGAGGGTATTCTCGGTTATTGTTGGTCCTTTGTTGATCATTTGGAGTCTACCTTGTTGAGGGTATTCTCGGTTATTGTTGGTCTTTTGTTGATCATTTGGAGTCTACCTTGTTGAGGGTATTCTCGGTTATAGTTGATCCTTTGTTGATCGTGTTTGGAGTTTACCTTGTTGAGGGTACTCTCAGTCATCGTTGATCCTTCGTTGGTCATATTGGAGCTATCATGTCGATGATATTCTCAGTGATGTATTGGTTGATCATTTTTATTGATCGTATGAGCATTCAGACTGTACGTCGATGTTCGGGATTCGTTATCATTATCATGTGATAGTTGATCTACAGATATGTTGTGTATTATTGGTTTATACATATTGATATTTGATTGTGTAATCCGAAGGACATGATTTGGCACAGATTGGATTATTTCCGCACTTATGAGTTATGATGATGTTTTGAAGATTGTTGGTGTTTTTTGGAATTCAGTACAGGTAATTGTTGTTGAGTTCATTTCGTCATTTGAGAATGCGAAATATGGATTATGGTAAGGATTGATTTGTTATGAATTGCGATGGATTGGTAAGGTTATGACGGTAAGATTACGTTGGTAGTATTCTTACAGTATTACTACATTGGTATGTAATTATTTATGATGATGTGATCGATATCATTGTTGAGTATTGTGGCTGACCCCGTCGTGGGCTTTATTTTTAGGTACTCGGAGATCGAGCTAGTAGCGGTCGTGAAGGGATGAGCTTCCCGATGTGATACTGGCGGTGGCATGTTTTGGAGTATCGAGTATTTCTTTTCCGGTTATTTATTTCCGCTGCAAATGTATATTTTGAACTGCATTTATCCGCTGCGTGTGTATATTTCAAAATGGCTTTTTGGTATCTTTATCCGCTGCGTATGTGTATTTTAAACGGCCTTTTGGCACTTTGCGAACTTGGGTTATTTTTTTAAACCTTTTCCTAAACTATTTTACCGGTACGTTTAAGCGGCGTCTTAACGTACATTTTGAACTATCGAGATTTGGCACTTCGCCTTGTATTTTCAAATGGTATTTTATGACGGTATTTCGAAATTATGCTTTTGAAAATATTTGAGTATTTAAAATATTACCGTCATCGGCCTTTTGGCGTTTTTGAATTGGTTTTGTAAACGGTTTTTAGCGTGGTGGATTCCGGCGCGGGAACCACGGCGCTGTAATATCCCGGATGGTTTTGGGGGTGTTACAGAAGATGGTATCGGAGCTTGGGTTTTGTGAAACCCAGGCGTGTGTGTTATGTGGCTCTACCAGTACGGTAGTAGCGTGATTTTTGAAAATGAGCTTTTCTGACTTTTGAGTCAAATCGATTTTTGGAGTTTCCAAAATTTTTGAGATCTTTTCAAACTTCTATTTGTGATATTCGTGTGTTTTGATTGTACAGAGACTTCGTGTGGGAGTCGTGTGCTAGTATCACGGGAGATCATCGGCTTCACGCACCTGTAAGTATATTGGTTTGGTTATTTCGCTTGTGGCGACGCTTGATTGTTTTTGTGATGAGTTGGGAAATTTTGGATTTAACTGTTGTTGGTGACGGTTGCAAGTTTCGAGGAATAAACTTATTTTAAGGGGGGTAGTATGTAATACCCGAATTTTCAGTATAAATTTTTCGCGTTATTTTATCTGAGATATACTGTATAGTTTGGTATCTATACAGTATGGATAAAATAAATTGAGAACCAGACAATGACTATCTGGGTGTGATTATCGTTTTTGATTGACAGATATATTCAGGATATGTTGTATCAGGTTGAACTGATTTGGATATCAAGTATACCGTATGAGAATATTTTTGGATTCAGTATGTGTATTCAGTATGCCGTATGTTTGTATTTTGTACGCCGAGATGTTGGACAGGAACAGTCGAATTTTTGGCTAAGTATAAAAGCCATTACGTACGTTAAGCCTTGGATCTTACGTACGTAAAATGTGTTAGCTTACGTACGTTATATAGTGTACATAACGTACGTAACAAGAGGAATCGGACAGTGGGGCCCGTGGTCGGCAGCTTTCGGCGCAGATGTGGACAGGTGAGTCAACGGATGGAGTTACGTACGTTATACAGGGTGTATTACGTACGTAATACGATTATTATACTGTAGCAAGTCAACGTACGTATTACGTACGCAACGGAATAAGTGTTACGTACGTTACGGGGCGGCTGGCCGAGTCGTGGCCGAGATTACCTGGATGGCCGAGCATGGCCGCCCGTGACTCGTTGGAATGGCCGATCATGGTCGGCAGTGACTCGCGTGGATGGCCGATCACGGTCGGCAGTGACTCGCAGGGATGGCTAGGACTGGCCGATTACGTACGTAAGGCAGTGGCGATTCTGGCCGTAGGGCGATTACGTCGTAAGCGGTGCCGATTACGTACGTAAGGGTTCCGGCATAATCGGGCGAGGGTAGGCGCGGCCGGCTCGTGCGTAAGGACCCGCCGGTTACGTGCGTAACGTCTTGGCAGGTCTCGGCCTATATAAGGCCTGGACCGAGTCATCTTGGGCATTTTTCATTTTTCTTCGTTTTTTCGCGATTCCTTCAGCAAAAGTGGATGGATTTGAGTAAGATCATCATGTAGCAACATGTTTTGGAAGTTGGAATCATGGATTAACATCATCTTCCACCCGGATCGAATGTAAGAACACCTAAACTTTTGGTTTTTGGATGTTCTTGATGTTTCTTGGTGTTTTGGCCGATTTGATTCGTTTTAACTCAGATTATTGATGGAACCTTGTTGTATTCTTGAGATTATTCGTTGTTCTTGAAGTTTTGTGGAACGGATTCGAGTTTTCTTTGAATAATCGATTGAATAGAACTATGCCTTCAAAGTGTTCGATGAAATGTCTCAATGAGTAGAACTTGGAAAATTCTACACGTTTTCGTATGAATGATGGTTGAATTGATATTGTGTGATGATTCTTGGTATTTACGAGAATTTTGTTAAAGGAAGGTAATGAATTGGTGATCAAATGATTCGATTATGTTGTTATGACTATGGAATCGTAGTATTCTCGATGTTCTTGGTAGTTTGTTGCGATTCATGATGTTATGAGAAGTATATATGTTTAAGGACATGATTATATATACCTTGAATTGTGAATAAGGATTGTTTAGATGTTAGAACACATCGGATTATGTCGTATTGGAGATTTTGAATATGATTTCGGAATTAGTTGTGTTCTTAAGGAACTCTTGGATTATATGAATTGTTGAACATGTTTAAGAGGCGTTTGTGTTTTAGATATGAATATGGAATATTCATATCTAAAACTAAGTTATGTGTCTTGGTACAATATTCGTATAGGAATACGAATATGATTCCGGATTTGATAAGGTTATGATTCACTTTTGAGTTTGAGAATTCATAGGTAATTAACAAGTGTTCAATTCGGATAATGGAATTATTTGAAACCTTTGGACTATGGTATTCTATAATGTTGAACTGATCGGATTGTCCGGATTGATGATGATAATCGGTAATTGATTTTTATTATGAACTTACAAGGAGGAAACTTGTAATCGTATTTAAGATTGAATTTGGAATCGGTAATGCTTAGACACTTGGTTAAATTGATTGTTGATATGACTTTCGGATTGTGGAATCGTGTTGTGGTTTTGAGTTCGTGTTTGATTGGTTCGGGTTGTTTGGATATGTGTTTAGTCGAGGTATTGTAGAACCGTTGTGATTGTTGATCGGTTATTGATTGTTATTTGTGATCATCGAGTTACGGCTTGTATCGTGGATATGGGTTCATATTTGTTGAGTTGAATTATTTGGTGTTATGTATATGATCGAGGTTTCGTTGAACCGTTGAGTTTGTTGGTTGAGTATGTCGGTTATTGATTTTTATCGAATGTGTGTTAATCGGTTATTGCAATAGGTTGATATGTTTTGATCGTGGATTATGACCGTTGTGTTGCGGTTGAGGTCGAAGAGTTCGTAGATTGCTTTTGGTCGGGGCTGAGGAGCTCGTAGACGAAGGCAATGTATTTTGGTAACGGCTTCGTGGTATCGGTATCGAGGCAAGTTTATACTTGTTCAGGTTATAATATTTGATGAATGGTTTCGTTTTCATTTCATTTATAATTCGTATAGCAATGTTGTTAGAAATGTAAGTTGTCGGATAATGAGTTGTATATCGTGCTCTGGTTTGTATTAAATCATAAGGTATATGATCTAATTATATTCAAGAAAGACGTGAGTTATCTTTGGTCAAGGATATAGTATATCGGATATCGAGGATAGTTATCGTGATGACATAAGTATCGGGATAAAGGTTTATTGGTATTGAATGGATGGTACCTTATTTGAGATTATTTGTATAACTGTGTATTCGTTCAGGGATGTTGTTCGTGGAAAGGATGTTGTCTTCGGCTTTGAGGTAATCTAAGTATTTGTTCAGTCATGTGGATAATTAATATGTTGGGTTGTTGTATATGTTGAGGTTTCGTGTAATGAGTTTCGTATCGGTTATTCGTTGAGGGATGTTGATCCCAGGACTGTTGTATTGAGATCGTAGATCAGGTTGGTCATTCATTTGGGGATGATGATCCCACGATTGATGTTTTGGATATTGATTAGTCGTGTTGACTTTTCACTGTCAGTCTGTTGTTTCACTTCGGTGAGTCTTTTGATCCTTATTGGATATGTAATTCTTGAGTTTCGTTGTCATGTTGCATCGTGACATATCTGGAGTCATATCTGCGTGCCGATTGGTTATTGTGTAGGATTTTTAGCCGGGCACATGATGGTTATGTGTGGATATTTCCGCATTGAACCGTGCACACGAGACGTAGTTCGTGAGGCTAATTAGGTACAAGACCACACGTGTATTTGATCGATACCCGGGGTGGCTTGTGCACGGACACATTTCCGGATCGGGCGTACTGTGACGTCCATCTTTTGAGCCATATTGTTGGGTCGTTCATAGTCCATGTATGATTGGATATGTTCGACGGTTTGCGACTGGTTGTTCATACGCCCGAGGGGTATGTTCGACAGTCAGAGTTATTTCTTGAGATCCATTATTGTTGATCATTTGGAGTCTACCTTGTTGAGGGTATTCTCGGTTATTGTTGGTCCTTTGTTGATCATTTGGAGTCTACCTTGTTGAGGGTATTCTCGGTTATTGTTGGTCTTTTGTTGATCATTTGGAGTCTACCTTGTTGAGGGTATTCTCGGTTATAGTTGATCCTTTGTTGATCGTGTTTGGAGTTTACCTTGTTGAGGGTACTCTCAGTCATCGTTGATCCTTCGTTGGTCATATTGGAGCTATCATGTCGATGATATTCTCAGTGATGTATTGGTTGATCATTTTTATTGATCGTATGAGCATTCAGACTGTACGTCGATGTTCGGGATTCGTTATCATTATCATGTGATAGTTGATCTACAGATATGTTGTGTATTATTGGTTTATACATATTGATATTTGATTGTGTAATCCGAAGGACAGGATTTGGCACAGATTGGATTATTTCCGCACTTATGAGTTATGATGATGTTTTGAGGATTGTTGGTGTTTTTTGGAATTCAGTACAGATAATTGTTGTTGAGTTCATTTCGTCATTTGAGAATGCGAAATATGGATTATGGTAAGGATTGATTTGTTATGAATTGCGATGGATTGGTAAGGTTATGACGGTAAGATTACGTTGGTAGTATTCTTACAGTATTACTACATTGGTATGTAATTATTTATGATGATGTGATCGATATCATTGTTGAGTATTGTGGCTGACCCCGTCGTGGGCTTTATTTTTAGGTACTCGGAGATCGAGCTAGTAGCGGTCGTGAAGGGATGAGCTTCCCGATGTGATACTGGCGGTGGCATGTTTTGGAGTATCGAGTATTTCTTTTCCGGTTATTTATTTCCGCTGCAAATGTATATTTTGAACTGCATTTATCTGCTGCGTGGGTATATTTCAAAATGGCTTTTTGGTATCTTTATCCGCTGCGTATGTGTATTTTAAACGGCCTTTTGGCACTTTGCGAACTTGGGTTATTTTGTTAAACCTTTTCCTAAACTATTTTACCGGTACGTTTAAGCGGCGTCTTAACGTACATTTTGAACTATCGAGATTTGGCACTTCGCCTTGTATTTTCAAATGGTATTTTATGACGGTATTTCGAAATTATGCTTTTGAAAATATTTGAGTATTTAAAATATTACCGTCATCGGCCTTTTGGCGTTTTTGAATTGGTTTTGTAAACGGTTTTTAGCCTGGTGGGTTCGTAGCGGGACCACGGCTGTAATATCCGGATGGTTTTGGGGGTGTTACAAGCGGGGCATGGCGAAACGATCGCCTCGTCCTCCCGTTAGCGTCGCAAGCTAACATGGTTAGCGTGCGCTAGTACTAGGATTAGCGTGCGGTAACGGCCCGATTAGCGTCTGTTGCTGAGTCCAGCACCAAAGTCTTGAACCTCATCCCCAGGCTTGAAATCGTTAGCGCACGCTACGAACCCCAGGTTAGCGTACGCTAACCACACGGTGATAGCGCACGCAAGTAAGTCCGGAGTAGCGTGCGCTACTCAGGCAGCAGTTCAGTACTGCACAGTACACTGCTGCCAACAGTACAAAAGTGCCGAAATACGAGGCAAGACCAGAATCCGGAAACATAAACACGTAATAATCAAGATGACAAAGCTGAGCGTTGAAAGAGAATATAATCCCGATCACTAGAGAGTCTCAAATGAAGCAAATGAAGCGAAATTCCCCAAACTTATGAAAATTACAAAAACGGCCCAAGAGCCCGAAAAATCGCGGTACAACGTCGGATTAACAAACCGAAAGTTTCAACACGACCAACTCAACCATACAAACTTATACAAATCAAGAAACAACGAAAACGAACAAGTTTTACGAGAATCGAACGCACATGCGGCAAGATATAATTCAAGATGATATTATGCAAAAACATCCTCGAAACTCGACCAGACAGAAAAACTCCAAGAACAAAATAGATTCAGAATCCCAAAACGGTGCTAAGCGAGCTGTCCGAAACGAACATACACCAAAAATAGAAATTACCGAAAATAGAAAACACGGATATTACATTTCAGAGTGTTAAATGCTTTTTCTTGTTCATTTCCCCAATTAAACTTAGCATGTTTCTTGACAAGTTCGTTTAATGGGGCTGCAATTGTGCTAAAATCTTTTACGAAGCGTCGGTAAAACCCTGCTAGGCCATGAAACTTCTTACCTCGAACGCGTTCGTCGGTCTAGGCCATTCTCGGATAGCCTTAACCTTTTCTTCATCAACTTTTATGCCGTCAGCACTAACGACATATCCAAGAAAAATAACTTCATTCATACAAAAAGTACATTTCTTAAGACTAGCATATAATTGTTCCCTTCTCAAGGTAATTAAAGCTAATCTTAAATGTTCAACATGTTCTTCAACATTTTTGCTGTAAATAAGTATATCATCAAAGTATACAACAACGAATTTTCCGATGTATGCACGTAAAACATGATTCATTAATCTCATAAAAGTACTTGGTGCGTTCGTTAGTCCAAAGGGCATTACCAACCATTCGTATAATCCGTATTTAGTTTTGAAAGTCGTTTTCCATTCATCTCCTTCTTTCATACGAATTTGGTGATATCCTTTCATTAGTTCGATTTTAGTGAAAACACATGAACCATGTAATTCATCTAACATATCATCTAACCTTGAAATAGGGTGTCGATACTTAACCGTGATATTGTTTACCGCTCGGCAATCGGTGCACATTCTCCACGTTCCATCTTTCTTTGGCACGACGATCACAGGAACGGCACAAGGACTTAGACTCTCCCGGATATACCCAAGACTTAACAACTCCTCGACTTGTCTTTAGATTTCATTGGTCTCTTCGGTGTAACACTCCAATTCACAAATGGGACATTACACGCCGTAGAACCCTTATGGGGTCTACCAGGCTGACACTTGACACATAAACCACAATATAATCCCAAATGATGCATTCAAAAAGTAAGTAAGGCCATGGCCTCGGCCAAAACATTTTAACGGAGTACATGAATATAAGATAAATACCAATTCATTGCCCACGCAGGGGACTTAAACCAAGTTTCAAAGTAAACAGTCTAACTCCGATACTCGACAAATGAAATGACAAAACATAAGAATACAGACTCGAGCCACATCATCATGCCAACCCATCCTTTGTATGCGCATCCGGTGCCAGCTCCTCAGCTCGACCAGTACCTGAAATGCATAAGACGCATTTCCCCCATTTAAGGGGTTAGCATTCGAATAGCTAGTGCAAGTACACAATTACACATCATTATATATGTAACGATTCAACGCAAACAATTCGTTAAAAAAAAATCATTTTGGAAATCAATATTCCGGAATATCACATTAACACCAAAACGGTATATCAACAAGTTTTCCACATCACAATTATCCACGCTTGGTAACTCGCGACCGTACCCATTAGTATCGGCCCCTAGAGGTCCCGTCGGACTGTCCCCAGGTGAGAAACCACTTCCGCGGCCGTACCCATTAGTATCGGCCCCCAGAGGTCCCGTCGAACCGTCCCCAGGTGGAAGAACATCAACGCACGCACCCAAGTCCACTTCCGTGGCCGTACCCATTAGTATCGGCCCCCAGAGGCCACATGCCATCCCCAGGTGGAAGAGAAACAATCACATTCGTTCAATAATACCATTTACATCATTCGCATCAAAATCATACGCACATAACGGAATGTAATACATGTACTTGCCTTGAATGAAACGAAACGAAGGAAACAACGAAGGAATAGGTTTCGGTCCGTACAACCCTTCCAAATCCGTTCCTAACACAATAACGGTATACACAAGTCTCAATAACGCGGAAAGGTAAGAATAAATCCTAAATCTACCCGCTGGAACAATTTGTCGGTCATGACTTGGGTATCGTTGACTATAAGTGACGAATATTGAAAAACTTGAAGTTTAAAACCACAAATCAACAATAAAATGAAGGATTACAAGTACACGATCGAAGTCTAGCGATAACCCAGTGATAATTCGGACTATAAGAGTCAAATCCCAAGAAATCCCCAAAATTCCCCCAAAATCTCAAAACAAGGGTTTTGGGAATATTTACCTTGATTCGGATGGTGGGAAGTGATTAGGAACTTGAAGAATTCACGCAAGGAATGCACGGTGGTAGTGAATGATAATCTACAGTCGAAATCGGCCCTAACCCCCGTCTGGAATCGCTCAAAGCCGAGAAGGATAGGAAATGAAGGAAAAATGACGAAGTTGACTGCTGCTGTCCTATTTATATTTAACAGACTTAGCGCACGCTACGCACAAGCATTAGCGTGCGCTAGCGGGGCATGGCAGAATAGTCTGCCTACTGTCCTCCCGTTAGCGTACGCAAGCTAACATGGTTAGCGTGCGCTAGTACTAGGGATTAGCGTGCGTTAACGCTGATTAGCGTACGCTGCCTGGTCCCGATCAAATCGAACCTCATCGTCCCAGGCTGAAATCGTTAGCGCACGCTACGAACCCCGAGTTAGCGTCGCTAACCACACGATGATAGCGCACGCAAGTAAGTCCCGAGTAGCGTGCGCTACTCAGCGGCAGCTTCCGCATGCACCGCCGCCAACCGTACAAAGTCTTTGAAATACGAATCAAGACCGAATCCTAAACATAAACACGTAATAATCAAGATGACAAAGCTGAGCGTTGAAATAGAATATAATCCCGATCAGTAGAGAGTCTCAAATGAAGCAAATGAAGCGAAATTCCCCAAACTTATGAAAATTACAAAAACGGCCCAAGAGCCCGAAAAATCGCGGTACAACGTCGGATTAACAAACCGAAAGTTTCAACACGACCAACTCAACCATACAAACTTATACAAATCAAGAAACAACGAAAACGAACAAGTTTTACGAGAATCGAACGCACATGTGGCAAGATATAATTCAAGATGATATTATGCAAAAACATCCTCGAAACTCGACCAGATAGAAAAACTCCAAGAACAAAATAGATTCAGAATCCCAAAACGGTGCTAAGCGAGCTGTCCGAAACGAACATACACCAAAAATAGAAATTACCGAAAATAGAAAACACGGATATTACATTATCTCCCCCTAAAAATAAGTTTCGTCCCGAAACTTACAACGCGAATAACTCGGGGTATCTAGACCGCATACTCTCTTCCGTCTCCCATGTGGCTTCCTCGGACCCATGTCTCGACCATTGAACTCTAACCAGAGGAATTGTTTTATGACGAAGTTGCTTCACCCGACGCTCTAAAATCTGAATCGGCCTCTCCTCGATGGTAATGTCGGGTCCCAATTCGATCTCTCCAAAATCGATAATATGGCTAGGATCCGATACGTACCTCCTAAGCTGGGAAACATGAAATACGTTATGAACGTGGCTCAGGGACGGCGGTAAGCCTAACCGATAGGCAAGCTCTCCCACTCTCTCTAAAATCTCAAACGGCCCAATAAACCTCGGACTAAGTTTACCCTTCCGGCCGAAGCGGTAAACTCCCCGTGTCGGCGACACCTTAAGCAAAACATGATCTCCCACCTCAAACTCCAACGGCTGGCGACGCGTGTCGGCATAAGACTTCTGCCGACTCTGGGCCGTCAACAATCTGTCACGAATCAGAGTAATCTTCTCTCTCGTCTCAACTACCATATCGGGCTCGGTACCAATCAGCTCGGACGCATCGTCCCAACACAACGGCGATCTGCACCTCCTCCCATACAATGCCTCAAATGGTGCCATTTTGATCGAGGCGTGCCAACTATTGTTGTACGTGAACTCGATCAACGGCAAGTGCGACTCCCAATCATCCTTCCAATCTAGGACACAGGCTCTCAACATATCCTCCAACGTCTGGATTGTCCGCTCTGATTGCCCGTCAGTCTGAGGGTGGTAAGATGTACTGAGTCTTAACTCAGTCCCCAAAGCTCGATGAACAGCCTGCCAAAAATGTGACACGAACCGGCCATCACGATCCGAAACAATACTCTTAGGAGTCCCATGCAATCTCACGATCTCTGCAATAAACACTCGTGCCAGTCTCTCTGGACCCCAAGTGTCCTTAATACCCAGGAAATGAGCTGATTTGTTCAGTCGATCGACAATAACCCAAATCATGTTCATTCCAGTCCGAGTCCTAGGCATACTGGTAATGAAATCCATGGAAACTTCCTCCCATTTCCACTCCGGGATAGGAAGTGGTCGTAAAAACCCCGCGGGTCGCTGATGCTCGATCTTAACCTGCTGACAGGTCAAACATCTCGACACAAACTCGCTAACGTCTGTCTTCAAATTACTCCACCAGTAGTTACTCCTCACGTCTTTGTACATTTTACTCGTACCAGGATGTACGGAGTAAGGTGTGGTATGAGCTTCACTCAAGATCTTCTGTCTCAGCTCAACAACATTTGGTACACATAGTCTGCCGCGAAATCTCAAAACTCCATCATCGTGAACCACAAATCCAGGGGCTTCCCCTTCTTCACATCCTCTCTCAACTGGGCCAAAAACGGATCGTCATACTGCTTCGCCTTGATATCATCAGTTAAGGACGAAGTGATCTCTAACGCACATAACTGACCCTGAACTCTCTGAACCCAAACCTCGATATTCTGGCAAATAAGATCTCGCTGGATCCTACTCTGTGGTGTAAGTACCTCTAACATCTGTAACGCCATCGGCTTTTGGCTCAACGCATCAGCCACTACGTTAGCCTTACCCGGATGGTAAAGTATCTCGAGGTCGTAATCTTTAATTAGCTCCAACCACCTACGCTGTCTCATATTCAACTCCTTCTGGCTGAAGATGTACTTCAGACTCTTGTGATCCGTAAAAATCTTACACGATGACCCATAGAGGTAATGCCTCCAAATTTTTAAGGCGAAAACGACCGCAGCTAATTCCAAATCGTGCGTGGGGTAATTTACCTCATAAGGTTTCAATCGGCGGGACGCATACGCAATCACTCTGTCTCTCTGCATCAAAACACATCCTAGACCAAGGCCCGAAGCATCAATATACACTACGAAATCCTCGTTCCCCTGAGGCAATGCTAAAACGGGTGCGGTGGTCAAACGTCTCTTTAACTCGTCAAAACTGTCTGCACATGCAGTCCACTCGAACTTCTGAGTTTTCTGGAGCAACTGAGTGAGTGGTCTAGCGATCTTAGAAAATCCCTCAACGAATCTACGGTAATAGCCGTCAAGACCTAGAAAACTCCTCACCTCCTTCACATTCTTAGGCGGCTCCCAAGCCATCACTGCCTCTATCTTCTGCGGATCTACCCGAACACCCTCTGCTGAAATCACATGCCCGAGGAACGTCACTTCCTCGAGCCAAAACTCACACTTAGAGAACTTCGCGTACAACTGCTCAGCCCTCAAAGTGTCTAATACAATCAGGAGATGTAAGGCGTGCTCCTCCCGACTCCGTGAATAGATAAGAATATCGTCGATAAAAACGACTACGAATTTGTCCAGATACTCAATTTAAACTTCAAACTCGGATTTAGAAAAGTTTTCTATACTGAGCCAGTTATCGTTAACACCAAAACGGTATATCAACAAGTTTTCCACATCACAATTATCCACGCTTGGTAACTCGCGACCGTACCCATTAGTATCGGCCCCCAGAGGTCCCGTCGGACCGTCCCCAGGTGAGAAACCACTTCCGCGGTCGTACCCATTAGTATCGGCCCCCAGAGGTCCCGTCGAACCGTCCCCAGGTGGAAGAACATCAACGCACGCACCCAAGTCCACTTCCGTGGCCGTACCCATTAGTATCGACCCCCAGAGGCCACATGCCATCCCCAGGTGGAAGAGAAACAATCACATTCGTTCAATAATACCATTTACATCATTCGCATCAAAATCATACGCACATAACGGAATGTAATACATGTACTTCCCTTGAATGAAACGAAACGAAGGAAACAACGAAGGAATAGGTTTCGGTCCGTACAACCCTTCCAAATCCGTTCCTAACACAATAACGGTATACACAAGTCTCAATAACGCGGAAAGGTAAGAATAAATCCTAAATCTACCCGCTGGAACAATTTGTCGGTCATGACTTGGGTATCGTTGACTATAAGTGACGAATATTGAAAAACTTGAAGTTTAAAACCACAAATCAACAATAAAATGAAGGATTACAAGTACACGATCGAAGTCTAGCGATAACCCAGTGATAATTCGGACTATAAGAGTCAAATCCCAAGAAATCCCCAAAATTCCCCCAAAATCTCAAAACAAGGGTTTTGGGAATATTTACCTTGACTCGGATGGTGGGAAGTGATTAGGAACTTGAAGAATTCACGCAAGGAATGCACGGTGGTAGTGAATGATGATCTACAGTCGAAATCGGCCCTAACCCCCGTCTGGAATCGCTCAAAGCCGAGAAGGATAGGAAATGAAGGAAAAATGACGAAGTTGACTGCTGCTGTCCTATTTATATTTAACAGACTTAGCGCACGCTACGCACAAGCATTAGCGTGCGCTAGCGGGGCATGGCAGAACAGTCTGCCTACTGTCCTCCCGTTAGCGTACGCAAGCTAACATGGTTAGCGTGCGCTAGTACTAGGGATTAGCGTGCGTTAACGCTGATTAGCGTACGCTGCCTGGTCCAGTACCGAAGTACTGAACCTACTGTCCCAGACTGCTGAAATCGTTAGCGCACGCTACGAACCCCAGGTTAGCGTACGCTAACCACACAGTGATAGCGCACGCAAGTAAGTCCTGAGTAGCGTGCGCTACTCAGGCAGCAGTTCTGCACAGTACACTGCTGCCAACAGTACAAAAGTGCCGAAATACGAAGCAAGACCAGAATCCGGAAACATAAACACGTAATAATCAAGATGACAAAGCTGAGCGTTGAAAGAGAATATAATCCCGATCACTAGAGAGTCTCAAATGAAGCAAATGAAGCGAAATTCCCCAAACTTATGAAAATTACAAAAACGGCCCAAGAGCCCGAAAAATCGCGGTACAACGTCGGATTAACAAACCGAAAGTTTCAACACGACCAACTCAACCATACAAACTTATACAAATCAAGAAACAACGAAAACGAACAAGTTTTACGAGAATCGAACGCACATGCGGCAAGATATAATTCAAGATGATATTATGCAAAAACATCCTCGAAACTCGACCAGACAGAAAAACTCCAAGAACAAAATAGATTCAGAATCCCAAAACGGTGCTAAGCGAGCTGTCCGAAACGAACATACACCAAAAATAGAAATTACCGAAAATAGAAAACACGGATATTACATGAAAGATAAATTGTGCACCACACCTGTCTTAGCATTATCTGATTTTTCTAACACTTTTGAAATTGAGTGTGATGCTTCAGGAGTAGGAATAGGAGCAGTATTAATGCAGGAAAAAGGCCGATAGCCTATTTTAGTGAGAAACTTGGAGGAGCTACATTGAATTACCCGACCTATGACAAGGAATTGTATTCTTTGGTTCGAGCCCTACGTACGTGGCAACACTACCTATGGCCTAAGGAGTTCGTGATTCATACCGATCATGAATCCTTAAAGCATCTCAAAGGACAGGGTAAATTGAGCAAGAGACATGCCAAGTGGTTAGAGGAAATTGAATCCTTTCCTTACATCATCAAATACAAACAAGGTAAGGAAAACATTGTCGCCGACGCTTTGTCAAGAAGGTATGTATTACTCAATACACTTTCTTGTAAACTTTTGGGATTTGATTTATTGAAAGAAGCATATGAGGGGGATAAAGATTTCCACGATATTTATGTAAACTATGAGAAAAAGGAGTAGAAAAATTTTATCGGGATAATGGATTCTTGTTCCATGAAAATAAACTTTGCATTCCTTTTTGTTCAACACGGAATTATTGGTAAGAGAAGCACATAGTGGAGGTCTAATGGGACATTTTGGGATTGCTAAAACTTACGAAATATTGCATGAACATTTCTTTTGGCCAAAAATGAAACATGATGTTTTTAAAGTTGTAAATTCATGCATTGTTTGTAGGAAAGCAAAATCACGAGTGTTACCGCATGGTTTGTATATGCCACTTCCGGTACCTTCCGAACCTTGGGTTGATCTTTCTATGGACTTTGTATTAGGATTACCCTGTGTGAAATACGGTTGTGAATCCTTTTTTTTTGTAGTTGATAGATTTAGCAAAATGGCACACTTCATTTCATGTCATAAAACGGACGACGCCACACATATTGCTAATCTATTTTTCAAAGAAATTGTTCGTTTGCATGGTATGCCCAAAAGCATCGTATCCGATAGAGATACCAAATTTTTGAGTCATTTTTGGAGAGTCTTATGGGCAAAATTGGGGACAAAATTGCTTTATTCTACAACATGTCATCCCCAAACTGATGGTCAAACCGAGGTTGTTAACCGAACGCTTGGTCAATTGTTGCGAACTATTGTTAACAAAAATTTGAAAAATTGGGAAACATCTTTACCATTTATCGAGTTTGCCTATAATCGAACCATACATTCTACTACGACATTTTCGCCATTTGAAATCGTGTATGGTTTTAATCCAATAACTCCTTTAGACTTGTTGCCTATTCCAATAGATGACAGGAGTAACCTTGATGGCAAGAAAAAGGCGGAGATGGTGAAGCAATTACATGCCAAAGTTCGTGAACAAATTGAGAAGCGCAACGAACACAATGCAAGAATGAAGAACAAGGGACGCAAACAAGTACTCTTTGAACCAGGTGATTGGGTTTGGGTTCATTTGAGGAAAGAACGATTTCCCATTCAAAGAAAATCGAAGCTAATGCCAAGGGGAGAGGGACCGTTCCAGATCTTAGAGCGGATTAACGACAATGCCTATAAAGTAGATCTACCTAGTGAGTATAATGTTTCCACTACTTTCAATGTTGCTGACTTAAGTCCTTTTGAAATTTCAGATTCGAGGACGAATCCTTTTGAGGAACGGGGGAATGATGTGAATCAAGATATTATGAAGAACCCGGATGAGGACTTGAGCATGCCGACTGGACCAATAACGAGGTCTCGATCAAAGAAGTTCAAAAATAATTTATCGACACTCGTCATTGATATGTTTAAAAATAACTATGTTATCAAAGACAACAAATTCGTGAGTAGTGTCGAAGTTGTCGAACAATAAGTTTTTCGTTTATTTTATCTTGGTGTATTTTAATTTGAATTGTATTTCTTGAGTTGTATTTTTATATTTTGAGTTGTATATAATCGAGTCGTGTAATATTAATGTCGAAGACGATCGGAAAAGACGAACAAACAAACAAGGATGCAAATTCCCGCGCGTAAGACTGACACGCAGCAGTCTCGTATTTTGGCCATAACTTACTCGTCCGAAATCCGATTCAGGTGATTCAGGTGTCTATGGAAAGCTAAGAAAGAGAGCTACAAATATTGTTCAGACCATAGGACCAAATTCGGAGACATTGGAGCTCAGAAATGATAAAACAACAGCATCGGATTTATGGTGACTTGTTGTCCTTGTTTTCACACCTTAAAATCTTGGTCTTTGATATTTTGTCACCTAAACATATGTTGACTGATTTTGTATCAGATTTTAGGATCTTTGAATGTTGATTTTTCTATTTTGTAGGTTTCTAGTTGTTTCCTTGTTCACACTAGAGTTAGGTGTAAGATTTTGGCTATAAATAGCCTTGAAGTTTCATTGTAAGAGGACACCAAAGATTTTATGAATTTGAGAGTGTTTGTATTAACAAACCTTTGTGAGTGCTTTCTTGTTTTGTTGAGTGTGTCTCCAAAACATCCCTTGTGTGATTTATATACTTATCAAGTGCAATCTTGTTAGTATTTATATTCCACCCCTCCCGAGTTGCTACGGCGTGTCACGTAGAGGTTTGGAAGTAAAGCCCCATTTTGTTTATTTTGGAAACATCCTGGGAACGAATTCATCTAGCGGTGTCGGTTACCATAGCGTGTCATGTGGGGGTCGCATCAATGCCCCTACTTATTACGGTAAGGAGGTTGTTTCCGTGAAGACCCCCAGCTTAGTGCACAGCAGCAATCTTGTGTGATAAATACAAAGGAAAACATATGCTTCGAAAGAGCTCGAGACCATACCTGAGCTCATGGATTGATCCACATGGGACTTACCTAAGTGGAATTTGGCTACTTCACTCCCGATGAACGCTGCTCTAACAAAAGAGAGGTTGGCTCTGCGCACAGCTCCCTGTCAAAAATACACCACACGCAAAGACAATAGGATAAAATATACAATAAAAGTAAAAATTCAACGCTCTAGATCAAAGCTAACCGAGACAACCCAACCCTGAGGCTCTCAACTACAGCACCGCTCCCTACCAAAGAATCCATAACTCTGATCTGACGCCTCCAGGCGCACCTATCAACAGTCATGGTCTCGGAAAGGTTTAAGGCCTTCAAATCTAATCTTAGTTGCTCCTCCCACATCCTCCTCGGTCTGCCTCTCCTCCTCTCCCCGACAACCATTAAACTCTCGACCCCCCTCACTGGAGCAGATGCCTGCCTCCTGCGGACGTGGCCAAACCATCTCAATCTCCCTTCCCTAACTTTCGCTGAAATGTGCGCCACTTCCAGCGCGTTCCTGAAAACCCCATTCGCAATTCTATCTAACATTGTGCGACCACACGACCAACGTAACATTCTCATTTCAGCCACTTTCAACTTGCTCTCAAGTGACTTCTTCATCGCCCAACATTCGGAGCCATACAACATTGCAGGTCGGATTGCCGCTCTATAGAATTTACCCTCAACTTTAGAGGGACTTTCTTGTCGCACAGGACCCCTGTCGCTGCTCTCCACCTTAGCCACCCCGCCTTGATGCGATGCGTGACATCATCTTCACACTCACCTTCCTTCTGAATGATTGAACCCAAATACTTGAACTTATCCGTACGGGGTACGATCTGATCCGCAATCATTACCTCAACATCTTCCTCGTTGGCCTCACCACTAAAGTTACACCAGAGATACTCGGTCTTAGACCGGCTCACACGCAAGCCCTGGGATTCTAACTTAGCCCTCCAAAGCTCCAACTTCGAGTTCACCTCCCTCCTCGACTCCGCCACTAACACAATGTCGTCAGCAAAAAGC
Organism: Orobanche coerulescens; assembly: GCA_033398695.1. Classification (NCBI taxonomy): domain Eukaryota; kingdom Viridiplantae; phylum Streptophyta; class Magnoliopsida; order Lamiales; family Orobanchaceae; genus Orobanche; species Orobanche coerulescens. The sequence goes on along the minus strand of CM065807.1, from coordinate 7,621,727 downwards.
ATGCACCACGGGATGCCATCTTGAATCCCTCGCGAAATGACGTCAAGGATTAGAGCGAAGAGAAGAGGACTTAGCGCCGACCCCTGGTGTAGCCCTATCTCAACCGGAAAATACTGGGTGTCACCAACTGGGGTCCTAACGCACGTCCTAGCTTGGGAGTACATGTCTTAGATCGCCCTAACGAACGGCAACGACACTCTCCTCTCTACTAGGCTCCTCCAAATAACATCGCGCGGAATGCTATCATAAGCCTTCTCTAGATCTATGAACACCATATGGAGGTCCTTACGCCGCTCTCTAAACTTCTACATAAGGCGTCTGACGAGATGAATGGCCTCAGTCGTGGACCTCCCCGGCATAAAGCCAAATTGGTTCTCTGAGATCTCCACTTCTCTTCTAACCCTACATTCCACCACTCTTTCCCAAAGTTTCATAGTATGACTGAGGAGTTTAATACCTCTATAGTTACTACAACTCTGAGCATCGCCTTTGTTCTTGAAAAAAGGCACGACAATACTATGCCTCCACTCTGTCGGTATCTTAGAGCCTTTGAGGAGGATGTTGAACAGCTCTGCTAGCCATTGAACTCCGACTTCCCCCAGACAAAGCCACACCTCAATAGGGATCTGATTCGGGCCTACAGCCTTAGCTCTACCCATTTTCATTAGGGCACCCTTTACTTCCTCTTTGCTGATGCTCTCACAGGAACTAAACGAACGAGCAGAAGATAGACTAACTCCTTGCACCACCGAGTCACTACTTCTAGCCTCATTGAAAAGTTCGAAAAAATACCTATTCCACCGCTCCTTAATAGCCACATCGTTCACTAACACTTGACCCAAATCATCCTTAATAAACTTAACGGGACCCAGGTCGCGCCGCCCTCTTTCCCTAGCTTTCGCTAGTTTAAAAATAGCATTCGCTCCTTGTTTGGTGTCTAGGCGCTTGTACATCTCCTCGTAAGCCTCACATTTAGCCTTAGCCACTGCCTTCTTAGCCTCTCTTTTTGCCACCTTGTACGCTACAATCTTCAAGATTCTCTCCTCCCCATCACTAACCGACAAAAGCTCCTTGCACTCAGCCGAACCAAATTCAGTGGTGAACGGACTTCTCAAAGCAGCACTCTTCACACAAGCACGTTTGCCTCTAGCAACATGCTTTCCCACACTCTGCTCCAACTCTTCAATGATTTTAATATCCTGAGTCGTAAAAACTATGTCATCCAAGTGACTCATAGTCTTACTAACTGACTCCTCCTGTATTATATACCAACATATAAAAGTATCACTAAATTGCAAATAAAAATAGACACTAATAATCAAGATACATCTGCATTAACAAATATTTTTCCACAAACAATTCCTAACAAGGTATCTAAAATACATTTCCTGGTAAATACTAAACAAATAATCGTTAACTAGATACACAATAAAACATATTATAACAAACTAATACATAGTAGGATACTCTTGGTAGAAGACTTACAGCATCAGTAGTTGCTAAATCACAAAAATCTAAATTCTGCATATGTCACCTTCCATACAAATATAATTCTTAAATCATTAAAACAAAGTAACAAAATCATAGGTAACTATTATTAGATTATGTGTAACCACATAAAATGTATCTAAAAAATATACACTATATAGTTAAAAACTTGATTAAAACAAACACAACATCAATATTCAACCAAAATCTCTAAAAATTGAATCCAAGTAACCAAATAAGCAAAATCACAGTTAACAAAAAAATCCAATCAAACCTTATGTAGAGATTCAACTTCACTTGTTGTTTTCTCCTCATGTATTATATACCAACATATCAAACTGTCATTAAATTGCATATAAAAATAGACACTACTAATCAAGATACATCTGCATTAACAAATATATGTCCACACACAATTCCTACCAATGTATCTAAAATACATTTCCTGGTAAACAAATACTCAACAAATAATTGTTAACTAGATACACAGTAAACATATTATAACAAACTAATACATATATCACCTTTCATACAGATATAATTCTTGAATCATCAAATCAAAGTAACAAAGCCAACTAATGTAAGTAACCATTATTAGACAATGTGTAACCATTATGAATGGTGACAGGTGCAGAATATAGGTTTTTGTGAGAAAGCAACAAGTGAAAACAATGTAGCGACTACTTTTCTAAAATAATAATTCTTCTAATTTAAAGAAGAATAAAATGAAAAATTTGCAGCGGAAATACATTTTAGAAAGGCAAACTTAATAATCGCATGTAATATTTTCATGTCACCATTAAATAAAAACAAACTTCGACGTGAAATTAAAACAAATCGAATACTTGTTCGTAAAACATAGTTTTAGAGAAATAATATTTAATAAATAAACATTTAATCATCAGCTTGATCATCCCACTCTCAATCGCATGCCACATAGAGCTCCTCAACAAATCTTCAAGTGTCTTGATAGTCCGTTCAGATTGACCGTCGGTTTGCGGATGATATGCAGTACTGAAATTCAACTTAGTGCCCAATGCACTCTGAAGACTCTTCCAAAATTTGGACGTAAATCGCGGATCTCTATCCGATACGATCGACACTGGAACACCATGTAACCTCAAAATCTCCCGAATATAAATCCATGCATATTGTTCCATACTATAAGTCATCATCACGGGTAGAAAGTGAGATGACTTCGTCAAGCGATCTACTATCACCCAGATAGCATCATTCTTCATCACTGCTCATGGCAGACCAACCACGAAATCCATTGTGATATGCTCCTATTTCCATTCTGGGATTTCCAACGGTTGGAGTAAAACTCCCGGCCGTTGGTGTTCTGCCTTCACCTGCTGACATATCATACACCTCTCCACAAATACACCAATGTCCCGTTTCATTCCTCTCCACCAAAAGAACTTCTTCAGGTCGTGGTACATCTTTGTACCTCCCGGGTGGGCGGTGTATGGTGCATTGTGAGCTTCTTCAAATCAAAGTAACAAAGCCAACTAATGTAAGTAACCATTATTAGACAATGTGTAACCACATAAAATGCATATAAAAAATATGCATTATATAGCTAAGAACTTGATTAAAACAAACACAACATCAATATTCAACCATAGTATCAAAAATTTGAATCCAAGTAACCAAATAAGAAAAATTAGAGTTAACAAAAAAATCTCATCAAACCTTATGTAGAGATTCAAATTCACTTGTTGCTTTCTCACAAAAACCTATATTCTGCACCTGTCACCAATCATATATTATAGGTAACTATAATTAGTTTTAACACATACTGAATGTAAAAACTATAAGATTTCTAAATAAATAAATAAAAAATTTGACCTTTCCAGAATCCAAATTTCCACCATCAGATTAACAAAATTATTATTAGAACTTTTAGACCTCTCACCACTGACAGGATCCAAACCTTCCTTTATCAAAACTTCACCAGGATTAGAATCTGCTCTCCCATAATCCTTATCCAAACCTTGACCACAAACCTCACCCTTCAACAATATAGTCATCTGGGTCAAAATCTTATCCTGCAAAACCATCAATTGCCCTGTAAAATCCTTCCTTAAATTCTCAATTGCTTCCTTCACACTACTAATACTTTCCTCCAAAGGCTTTATCCTATCATCTACAACTTTCATAAATTCAGGACTCCGAAAAGAGGCACTAACAAAAACCTTCTTAGGTTTGGAACTAAAATTATGATCAACACCACCCCCAACATTATTATTCTGTAAAAACCTAAAACAGTCCAAGAATTTCAATTCATTCAATTCATCCAAATTCGGAGAAATAAACTGCACCCTCATCTGTATTAACAAAATAAACAAAATAAGCACTCATTTATACAGCATACAAAATACTCAATTGAAAAAATTAACAATTAAAACTATCATTATACCTGGCCAGAACCAAACACAAAATCATTCAATTGCTCATTGGTTGGTTGCTTTCCAACTTCTTTCCACGACAAGATCCTCAGATTTGAATCATCACTCCGAGCACATATTCCACGATCCATCAAAGTATGAATACTCTCATACAAAAAAACTTAAAAATGGTAAGGAAACCCACACAACTTATATAATTTTGTGTATATCTATCCTTAAACATATTATACTGCACATAACAATTCTTCAACCTCCTAACAAAACCTTTAACAGCAACAAAAAATGACCTTACAGTCATATCATAACAAATTTTTCCCCACGAAAGAGCATTAAGATGACCTATAGCGGCATAAACCAACAACCCTCTATCAACAAAACGAGGTGGCGCGGCAGCTAATAGAAAATTAAATAACATATAAATAACAGGGATCCTCACAGCCTCCTCATCATCAACAAAAGCAACAACCTTGAAAACAGAGTCGATTAGAGCTCGGGTAACACGACAATCCCCAAAATTCTTGTCAATCAACACACCCTTCATACCCGAAAAAACAGAAACGTCAACATTACCAACACCATTCAATCCAGTTATTAAACAAAATTCAGGCAACCCAAAACGTACACGTTGCTCCCCAAACTCAAACCAAATTTCCCCATCATCCTTTTGATAAATATCCCTAATTAATGCTTGATATAAAATTTGAGAATACATCTTTGGCTGATCAAAGTTAAGATACTTTGAAAATGGAATACGCATGAACATATCTCGTTGTGTATCCGTTAATTTCTGCATAATCGTTTCAGGAACCTTAAAATCATTCCAATAAGTCGCCTTCCCATGAAAGTTACGATTGTTCTTGTCATAATAAAAAGATCACATCTACAAACAAAATTATGAATACATGCATATTAATAAAGGTTTACAAATGAAATACACTATTAGAATAAAGATTTAAAAAAAAAAAGAAATATTACGTTATAAGCAAAATACACAATAAATATGCAAAAAAAATCTAGCAACTGTTCTTCATCTTTTGTACAAAAATTATAATTACAATAATGGTACTTAGTAACCTGAATTGACCTATCAAAACACAAAACAAATCCAATAATAAAAACAATAACTAAAAAATATGGAAAATGAACAAACCATACATTTAAAACGAATCTACCACAAAATACATTGCATGCAATAAATAATCTGATACAAAACATCAAAACTAAAAAAAATCCACCAGGAAATTCGTTTTACCAATAAGCAAGAAAAATAAAATAATTAACAAATATATACAACAATTCGGAAAAATTTTAAACTAACCTTCAAAAACTTAGAACAAACATAAATACTTGCATCTCCAACCTTCTCGTTATCTTTCTTGAATTCAACGGCAACTATACCCTTCTTTTTCTCACTGGATACCTCGAAATCAGAATCAACATCATTCTTCAAAATATCAACTTCAGCTATACCAGATTCTTCATAAAATTTAATGTCACCCCTACACCTCTTCTTTAAATCTAACCTAATCGAACTGAAATCCCTCATTTTTTCTTCATAGACCTAGTAAAACGACTAGATTCAGCCGCATCAACACAGATCTTATGCTTTTTGAGCCACCACGACTCCCTACGCAGGACGTCTTTCATCCTAATTTGCAAAAAACCCAAAGAAATAAAAGGAAAAATGTTTAACTAATAAGAGAGATGAGAAGCTATCAACAAAATCTATCAATAAAAGAGAAAGAGCCTATAAGAGCGATGAGAATCTATCAGAAGAGGATATGAGATCGGAAGAGAAGATTGCGGTAACCCGGGAGAAACGTTTAACTAATAAAGAGAAAAAACGGGGGATGTGGGTACTGATCTGATGAATAAATAAAAAAAAATGCAATATAAAAAATAATATATTACTCCCTTTGTCCCATACTTAACTGCTACCTTTCCATTTTGGTCCGTCTCATACTTAACTGCTACTTACTATAAAAGGAAATAAATCAATCATTCCCTCTAAATATACACCTCCCAATGATCATCTATTTACCATAAAATGCCATTATGGGCCCACCCAATTAACACAATACTAATAAACAATACTAATATAATTTCAGATTTCCATTATTACCCCTCTAAAAATATCACTATTACACACAATACTAATAAACAACTATAACATTAATACCCGTGCCTAGAAAAATATACTCCCTCCGTCCACTTTTTAAAGTCCTATTTGATATTGGGCGCGGAGGTTAAGAAAAAATGATAAAGGTAAAGTGGGTGGAAGAAAAAGGTAGTGGTTGGAAGAAAAAGTTAGTAGTTTGGAAGAAAAAGATAGTGGTTTAAAGAAAAAGATAGTGGTTTGGAGAAAAAAGTAGTGGGTCCATTAGTGAAAAGGTAGTAATTAAATAAAGAAAAGAGGGTAATATGGTACAAAAAGTAGAGTGGGACTTTAAATTGTGGACAAATATTTGAGAGCAAATGGGACTTTAAAAACTGGACGGAGGGAGTAGCAATTAAGTCTGGAATGGAGGAAATATCTTTTCCTAATAAAGATAAAAATGGTAGATGTGTAAATAAAAGCATGTGTCATTTGTATAATATATTAGGCAAATGTACTTTTCTCTACAAATAACCGCATCATTGCAACACAATGCCAAACAAGTATCAATGTCCAGAGTAAGGATGTCAACTTTATCCTCGATCCTACCCGATGGATAAACCCGAAATCGGATCGGGTATCGGCCGAACCCGAAATTTTATGATCGAGTATGAGTATAGTATATTACCCGATTACCCGACCCGATTACCCGACCCGCATACTCATTTGAATTATATAAATATATTATTATTATATGTTAAACATAAATATTATTTTATACTATATATTATATATATTGTTATATGCATATTATATTTTAGATATTTATTATACTAAATTAAATTTATTAATTACATTATATGTATATATGATATATATTAAAAAAATATTTATATTCTTAAATATAGAGTATACAGGTACCCGAATACCCATTGGGTACCCGATTACCCGATGGGCAATACCCGAAACCGATCCAAATCAAATAGGGTAGGGTATGGAGGAGGCATACCCGTACCCTACCCGACCCATTGACATCCTTAGTCCAGAGCCTTTGCCCCGGTGGTAAAGGACTCAGACATTGTTGGCTGAGGTTCCGTGTTCGAGTCCTCTTACCAACATATAGTGGTACTGAATTTCTCCAAAAAATTCTCCATATGCGTAGGGCCAAGCGGTATTAACCCGTAGGGCCAGGCCGGAGAGGGGTTTCTGGAGTATGGGGCCGCAGTGCGGTGGAATCAGTCACTTAAAAAAGTTTACCCAACACAGTTTTGCCCCCAGGGGCATAGCCTAGTGGTTAAGGCTGAGATGATGTGGGATATCATCCCCCGCAAACGCGGTTCGATTCTCGTGTGGTGCAGTTTCCTCACCTTGTTGTGGGGGGCTGTGCTGGGAGTCGGTATCGTGGATCCTCTCGCTCAGATTCTGGCCACTAGGGCATATCCCTCATTTATCTCCTGCAGGAACGAGGGGCCAACGGTCCTGTGGGGGAGAAATAACTCCCTCAACAAAATGCCAAACAAGTATCAATATCTTCCACTACCAAAAAAAAAAAAAAATGGTCTTACACATCTCGCTATCAACATTCAACAGCGTGCGATTCGCACGCCGCAAATACACTTTTTAAGTGTTTTGCACGCTGTTAATTTTATCAACAATGCTACATGCACAACCAATTTACACAACTAAACTTTACAACACATCATCTCACCATACATTTATCACTAAATTCATTATTTATTCCATCATCTACCCCACCACCCACATCATCAATGGTTCAAAACAAACACAACCATTACAACGGTTGTGATTGTATCATTTTTCCAATTTTATTATGATTTATGAAATTACAATGTGCATTTAGAAAATTAATACAGCAACACCCCAGACCACAGCCTCATACACACCACGTACTTTATGGAGATTGTACCGCATGCTTTATAAATAAAATAGTCATAATAATATTATAATAAAATTATTAGTAAAGCACGCAGTACAACCGCTGTAAAGCACGGGTGTGTATGGGGTGTGGTCCAGGGTGTTGCTGTATCATTTCCCGTGCATTTAAAGTGATGTCAGTACAACTTTTTATGGCGCACACCGCACACTATTAAAACCTAGTTATTCTCGGCGCGAAATTGTGCGTCGTGGATAATCTTCTCCACGTACCTAATTACCTACGTTGGTGTTTTTCAGATAATAGCAAACCAATATTTCCTTTCTTCTTTTTCTACCTCTCCCCTTCGTGTACTTTCCACATCACATGTTTCTCTCTCGATCGAGAGAGAGAAAGAGAGAGAGACATCACATGTTTCTCTCTCGATCGAGAGTGAGCGAGGAGAGAAAGAGAGAGAGAGCGAGAGAGAGAGAGAGGCCTGGTCAGATTCTGAAAATTCAAAAAATAGATGTTCATTTCCTCCGTTAACCTAGCCTTTTGTCATGGGGGAAACCGCTTGAACCTTTAAGGCAATGTCCGGGGATGAAACCATTAACTCGAGGATCGGGCCTAATAAGCGCGGGCTTGTAACCCAAGCAGGGGACCACGAGATAAAGAGGTCATGCCGGAAAACTTATTTTTAGATCGGGGTGAGGTAGAACCTCGGGGGTACTGAGGATAGGGAACAATCCTCCTCTTCTTCCATGGGGAAGAAAAAGAAAGAAATAAAAAAACTAGCCTTTTGTCGTGAAAGGCTGAACCATATGAAATGTAAACCCTTGACAACAGAAATAAGTTAATGTTTCACTTTGCTGGGATATATTATTCTTGAATGTGTAATTAACTGTTGTGTTATGCTTATTTTGTGATTTGTTGGACTGCAATTGTACTTCGATAATTTTAGTTGTTTTTAGGTACTTTTGAGGCCATTGACAAGCATGAAAAATGTTCTGATCGTCGATAAGAGACGATGCACGGACTTGAAAACATTTAAGTTGCTAGTTTTCTTCCTTACTTTACCTTTATCCAACTATAATTAGCCTATTTATAGTGTGCATTTAGAAGCGATTACCAAAACATCTCCTACGTTCCATCTGTTGAAGCAGTGATCCCTGCATCTCCCTCTCTACTTTCACTTCGAGGGAGTAGATTAGCTTCAGACCTCCAGTTCTCTCGACGTCGAGATCGCAATCTCAACATTGAGACGATCAATCTTGGCGTTGAGATAGTCAATCTCGATATTGAGATTATTATCTCGAGTCGAGATTGCCTAACCTACAAAACACATGTCTAAAGTTCACTTTGATAAACTGCAAGCTGAATCAACCTGCAAAAAGCACTACGAGGTTTCTAAGTATGGAAACTCTGATGCTAAAGTCGGAAACTCACCTTCATTACAGAAGTTGCGCTGACTTGTGACCCTTTTTCGGTTTGAGCCGTGACAAAATCGGGTAGGTTTTTTGAATGTCATATCAGCTGCTTCCCTTACTCAACTCGAGTGAGATCGGGCATAGTAGGCAAGAAATATTATTGAAATCCAAAACCCCAAAAAACAGGTCGGCAATCAAATCAGTTCAAAAATCTCACACATTCACGGGGCAAAATGCTTTTCATCAGCCTAAGGCACTCGAGACCATCAAAGCCTTAGCTTTGTCATGTTGCATCCTATGCATACACTTGATTCTTCGTGCAACAGTTCTATACCATCCACCTTTTTCCTTCAAATGCATGTCCCCTTCATCATCTTCCTCTTCTTCAATATCTTCTCTATTTTTGCATTTTCGCCCTTTGACCTGAGAGCTTCCAAACCATGGTGGTACTCATCACCCTTCTCGTATTTCATACCCAGTCCGACCAATCGACTGGTCGTCATCTCCTTACTGCCACCGATCTAATGAGTACACATCTTCTACTTTCCCTCTGCCGTCTCTGCGTATTTAAGTTTCTAATTTTCTTCTTACTGGTTACTTTGCCTATATTTGGTTGTAATTTAGCCTTTCTACACTATGCATTTATAACGGATTCCCAAAATATTTCTTAAATTCCATGTGGGAAAAACACCAATTCCCATATCTCCCTCTCTGCTTTCACTTCTGAACTCCACTTCTCTCAACTTTTAAGATTGCAATCTCAACATCGAGACAACCAATTTTGACGTTGAGACAGCCAATCTCAATATCGAGATTACTGGCTCGAGGTCAAGATTAAACGTCTCGGAATGTCTCAACGCCGAGAAATGTAGAACATTATTTTTTAAATATTTACCAAAATATATAAACAGAGAATAAAATTGTCATTTTTTAAGCCAAATAGCTAAAAAACGCTTTTACCACAAATGAAGATCAAAAAAATGTTTGGCCAAGATAGGGCTAGGAAGCCCCTATTGACACAATTTATTAGGACATACTGAGAAAAGGGTAATGTTACATGCAGGAGAGGTTTGGAGAGATTCGGCAAAACGGAAAAGCACGTATATTACCCATATACCCTCACTTATAATTCCCATTATTACTTTGGAAGATGCCATATGGATAACATATGTGCCTTTTAGTGAACGACTCTCTAACCCTCTCCCTACATATATCATTACTCTACTAAAAATACCAAAATATGCATATATTTTTTTACAAGGTGCACCCACCATAGAAGGATATAGCCAGATAGAAAACCTAAAGCTAAAACATCATTCCCCAACCCCCCCCCACCCCCCACCCCACCCCCACCCCAAAACAACCACCCAAAAAAAAAAAAATTAAACAGAAAAAAAAGTTTTATTACTGCATGTCTGTGGTTACACATCAAAGCATTTAAGCCTACATTCCAAAGAGGACATGTTTAACAAAAGTCCCACTCACTACATTTCAAAGTCTTACAGCATTGGTTAACAAGTTTCAGTCACTACACTTCATAAGTTGACATTGCTATATAGTACAAGTTACTACTCATAAGCTCTAATAATAGTTATCATGCCATCAATATCTACAAAAAAACTGACCTCAAGCAGCCACCAGATGAGGACCGGATCCCGTGAACGGAAGCATACACGAGTAAGTCACATACTTAACACTATCGATTAACACAACAACAAAAATTCGCGAGAGGGACTTTGTTCCCATCACGCCGTCCACGTCAGCATCCCCCGACTCTCGAGGGTCGAAGAGCACGGAAACCACTATTGAAGATGCATTTTTATTTCCATTCAGATTTTCCTTTTCCGAACTTGTTCCGGCGTGTTGTTCCCTGGATAGATTGTGAGAGGATTCAGGAAGGGGGATAGGGTGGAGGATCCGTCGATTTCTTCCCTTGTTCGGGTGTGTCGAATTCTGAGTTTGTTCTTCGGATATATTTCGTGTAGTGGTTGCTGGGATTATGGCTCCTGCTGCTGATACATCAAACTGGAAAACTTCGGTACACAAGCCGGTGCTTAACATTGTCCCTGAAAACAGTAGAACACAATTTCATACAGAAAAATGAGTAACCACTCATGAGCAAGATAAGAGCTTATAAATTTATTCTTGTTCAAGTGTAGGGAAAGAAATTCTTACCCCAGCATGTAATTCCATAATTCAGCAATTAAATAAAGGGATAATTACAAAAATTACCCCTTGGGTTTGGGATAATAGATAATTACAAATAAAATCCAGCAATTCTCCGAAATTACAAAAAAAAACACCCTTAAGATATGATTCCTAGCGTAAGTTCGCCTGAAAGAATTTGCGATGTCATCAAATATTTTGCAATTACACCCCTTACCTTTCTCAACATTACAAATGGCCCAACTTGCTGTTTGGTATTTGCAATATTTTGAAATGTTACTAGATGCAACTGCAAGATGTAAGATGGAAAGTTTGGGTTATTTGTAATATTTGGAACAATTGAGGATGTGTATTTATAAATTATCTCATGGTGTTAGCAATTCCCGTTAGCCCTCCTAACAACAGGTACAAAATTGTAAGACGGATGTAGTTTTTTTTTTTTTTGGTAAATAGGCCAAACCTCAATGGCAATTATTGTAATTACCCCTACAGTAAATGTCATCAGGTAACCAAAAACTAAACAACATTCCTATTCTAAACAAAAACATAATCATGCTGCAAAGAGTAGATTATCAGCCAAGTGACATGTCAATAAATACAAAGTGCAAGAGAACTAAGAGAGGAGAAAAAAAAAAAAAAAGACGATCAGCTTTTGTATACCAAGATGCACTAAATTGACTAACAAGATTAAGAAAAAATGTGATCAAGGAAATGTTGCTATTTCCTGAATTTAACTTAGACAAAAATCTTCAATGACAAGTGCACAAACAAGAAATCAACAACTGTGATTACCTGCAAGGCCTTCACGGAACCATTGCTGAAGCCTTCCATCACTAGTGGTTGGCTTCATACTATCCTTGTCCGCATAACTAGAACCAAGAGCCCTTAGGTGCTGATGTCTAGCACCGTTTACCCCCACGCTGGAGACAGGAATTGCAGGAACTAAATCTCTAGGAACTACAAGACCAGTCTCACCACCTCCCTTCTTACGAGATGCTATCGCTTTCTCAGTTGCCAAGACCGAGTGGATGATCAAATTTCCATCTATTTTAACAAGCTTATCATTCCTAGGAACATACAACGACGCTGAAAGTGGTTCACTCCCATTGCCCAGACAAACAACTTCATCTGCACTAGGCTGATCTCTTTGGCCACAGTGTGCTCTACTATTACTACTAGAGTCTCTTAAACCACCATGTTTCTCACCATACTCTGTGCCATTAACCATCAAGACTCTCCCACGATGTTTCTCAGATCCGATATAACTATCTCCGCCGGTAAATGCTTCCCTAACTCCTCCATATCTTACATTAACCATCGGAACCAAGCCTCCGAACAACATAACGAAAAACAGCAAACCTAGAAAGCTAACACTTGCAACCTTCTTGGTTTTTGGCCCCTCGTTTTTCTTAGTCTCCATCTTCTTACTTATCTTTGGTGCCTGAGTTGGCTGCTGCGTTTTCAACCTTGGGATAGGGACCAAAGGCACTTGAGATCCTTGTGGCTTCACCATGTAAGGTGGAGGACATGGCATCCATGGGTACATCATGGCTGGATGGGCATACATTCCATGAGGCGGTGGTGCCATTGGAGGAGGTGCAACTGCAGGAGCGGCGGCGGCGGCACAACCACCACCGCCACTGCCAATTTGTTGCCGCAAAGTCGCGTTCTCAGCCATGAAGTATGAAATCCTGGCATTCAAGTCTTGAATAGTTGAGTGCATGGTCTTCACCTTATCCTCCAGCTCCTCTACGTAATGTTTCTTCCTCTGTCTAGATAATTGGGCACTTTCACGATTCCTCAACAGCCTTGCCTTCCTTTTCTCTTCCTCTTCACTCAGCACTCCATTATTATTGCTACTACCATTGTTATTATCTGCGCTACAGTTAGATTTCCTATACTTGTTAGTCCTAGACTCGATATTATTATTCATCAACTCTTCACTGTCCTTTTTTCTTTTCAGCAAAGAATTATTACCACTATTATTAGCAGGCTCCTCAAATTTAATCTTCTGATCAACAACTCCAGTTCTAATCGAACTATTACTCGAATTAGGCGAATGACTTACAGATCTGGTGGCGCAATTATTCGAGTCCTCAGACACATTAGAATCGGAATTCCCAGAACCCAGAGATTCAGGCGAATGGCAATTCGATACCTTCACATCACCATCGCGATTTTCGGAGCCGTCGGGATTCGACCCATTTGATTCGGGAGACGGCATGTTTAGATAGCCGGATATCTGTTGAGTTTCCATCTCCGGAGAAGAGGAACTCAGAACACCGGAACCCTCCCAGCTCTGATCGCCTGGTAAATCACTGTTTCCGGAAAGATGACGCAATTCCATAGACGTTGATTTAAATACCCCATGCAATGGGTCGAAATTCCGTGCGAATTGGGCGAGATCAGGTTCCGATTCGGATACGGAATCATGTTGTTGCAGCGGAGCACGCTTGAGAAGGTCTTCGAGGTCGTCGGAGGAAGGGAGGCAGAAATCATCGAAGGAGAAATCGAAATCGAGGTCTTCAAGAACAACGTCGTTTCTGTTACCGCCTGGGTCGCCATCATCATTTAACATGTGCTCGGGAAAGAAGGTGGTGTCGAGAGGCGGAACAGGAAGGCCGATATCCAACTCACCGGTGTAATACGTCGGCGGAGGTAGTGGTGGATCGGCGGCGACCACCGTCGACTCATCCATTTAGGAAAAAAAATTGGAAAAACAATCTGCCCCTGAAATTTTTGCGTGAAATCGGGAATGAGAAAACCGTGGATAATAAAGGAGAAGTCTCAACACGGGTTTTAGAAGGGAGGTAATGTCTTAAGGACTCTTGACTTTATCATATCACACGCGCTTAAGGGGGAACATGAATGCACGCGTTTATATGTGGAAATGACGAAAATGGCACTCCCTCAGTCCCTCAGTATTTAAATAAATGGAGTTAATTATCAATATTGTTAAAGGAATAATACCTGTCAAGTCATGGTTATACGCTTCCTAGATAGGATTTGGCTGAGGCCTGTTTGTATGTACTTCACCCTATTTAAGGGATCTCATTGATGAAATAATACAACACTTTTGCCCTACTTTCTTGTCTCAAGTTATTTTCCCTTCAACACGTTATCAGCACGTGTTCAACCGCTGAGAGAAAAAAATCCCGGCCGAAATTTCTGAAAAAAAAAAAAAAGAAAAAAAAAGAAAAAAGAAAAAAAAAACAACGAAAAATCACGCGGCCAAAACCCTAGAAACAGTGCCGCGCCGTCACGTTTCTTCCCGAACCGCCGCGTCGTCACCTTCTTCCCCACCGCGACCGTCGCCTGCTCGTCCTCCGTCCAAGACCAGACCAGATCGGACGAAACCCTAGCCGCCACCACCGAAAACAGGTCACCTTCTTCACTGACCTGCGGCAACCACCACCCCCCGCGCGACGCCGTCCGCCTTCTGCAAACCCTTAGCCTGGACAATCCTTCCCCGACCATCCCCATAGCCGGAAGCCCAGGACCCGACCGCGACCGCTCGTTTTTCAGCCGATCTCCTTTTTTTTTACGATCTTCAAGTCGCGCCCATTTTGCCGGCACTGACCGAAATCCTTCCTCCGCCTCCCGCCGGACTTGATCCCCGACCTGACCGCCGGTCAGTCGTCTCAGGTCCGTCCAGTAGCCCCCCTCCACCCGACCCGATTCTACTCGGCCCGCCCAGATCCCGGCCCGCTCGTCCAGCTCGACCCGTTGCTGCCGTCCAGTACTCGCCCGCGACCCAGACCCAGAAGGAGAAAACCGATCCGGTTGCTGACCGAACCAGATCCGGTTGCTGACCCGACCCGCACGCAGTCTTGTTTTCAGCTCGTTTCTGCTCCTATTCACAAAACAAAGTACACAAATATGAACCCTACTATCTGCAATGTGCGGATTTACATTTTTTTAATTACTATTAATTGCATATTATACTCCGAATTTATTTATGCTTAATTAAACCAAAAGCATGATGCATCCATAATTTTAATTAAATTAAAATAAATTGCTTAAGCAACTTGAATTAAAATAAATTCACGTTGAATTAATAATTATTGCGGCATAAGATACCTCTTTGACTGCATTTATACGTGTATAGATATATTCATAGGGCTATGTGATTATATCTATAATTATATATATATTGCATGCATTGTTAGTTATGGCATGTATATTAAGTTCATCATTAGTAGAACCTAGAGGACTTATTTCTACTATCTATATCAACTCGAACCGTGATAAAGTAATTTCATCGGTATAAAAACCCCAATAGCATCGAAAGTAATTTTGACCATATCTTGGTTCTGAAAAATAATAACCCTCCACATTATTGAAAATTTTATCATGGAAAGTACTCATGATATACTGTGAAAATTCATTTTCCTTTTTTTCTTGTCTCAAGATGGCTGATCCAACTCGTCCTGAATTTGACATCTTGGACTCAGAAGGGCTTGAGTACCATAGATGGGTTTCTGACGTAGAGACCACTTTTATCGCTAAGGACTATAGTGCTACTATCTTTGAAAAAGTAGGCGAAGTACCGTCTGACAAAACCAAAGCTAGTGCATTAATGTTCCTTAGGCGACATATCGACCCGAGCCTAAGATGGGAATATCTGCAGTTGAAATCCCCGAAAGAACTGTGGGATGCCCTTAAGGGCCGTTTTGGGAACATCCACAATACTTTGCTCCCAGAGTTGACCGTGCAGTGGAATGAAATCCGCTTGCTTGAATATAAACGGATCAACGATTTCAACAAAGATATTCTCTGCCTCAAGGCACGCCTAAATTTCTGTGGGAAGGACATCACAGAAGATGACATGATCCATAAAACTCTTTCCACTTTCCCTACTTCCGCCCTTATACTAGCGAACCAGTATAGGCTGGAGTATGACAATAAACGCATTACTACCTTCAATAAGCTTATCAACCTACTGCAAGTGGCTGAGAGGCACAATGAAGTATTAGTGAGCAACAATGCCAGGCCGGCTGAGACAAAGAAAGTTCCCGAGGCCAACTATGGCAAAGTGAAAGGTGGAAAGAACCCCAATGTACAGGGGACTGGTCATGGCAACCCCAAACCACAACGTGGAAAAGGGCGTAATGGTCGAGGACGTGGTCGAGGACGTGGGGGCTCTTCCAATGTAATGAGAAGACTTGGTGCTCCCATGATTCTAAAAAACGCTAGGCGCTAGGCGTTCGGATTGCTAACGCCTAGCGCCCAGAGGATTACTCGGGATTTAATCGGGGATTAATCGGACTAGGCGGATCTGTTTTTATTATTATTTTAATCATTTTTATATATAAATAATTATATATATGTTAAATAATTAAGAATAATTAAAATATAACTATTTAAACATATATATAATCAATTATATTTTAAACTTGAAATATTGATATAGATATAAAGGAGTCCATAGTATCCATAATATCACAGTTTAGGAATTTATAGTACTATTAGAACAAAAACAAAAGTATAACCGCTTAGACATCCGCCTAGCCGCCCACATAGTTAGGAAATTTGAAACATTGATATAGGTATAAAGTAGTTCATAATATCCATAGTATCTTAGCTTGCCTTCCTAGGCCCCCACCCAGCCAGCGTAGACGACCGGTTAATCACCCAAACGCACAGTACAAGCGCCTAGGCCATAATCGGAACGGTAGAGGACCTTCTAGGGATTAATCGGAGGATTAATCGGTCTAGGCGGGGATTTTTAGAACACTGGGTGCTCCTGGCTCTACTAGCCAAGAAAAGTATAAAGCACCTACCCCTCCTGACGCTCCTAAAGTCAGAGTTGGCGATGAACTGTGCTATCGATGTGGAGATGCTGGACATTGGTACAAGAACTGCCATGCAAGTAAGCAAGTCGCAGCATATTACAAGAAATATAGAGAGTCCAAAGAACGAGAGAACTCACTATATGGAAGAATATGATCTAGACAAGTCCCCCTATGTCAATTTTCACAGTCACCAATCGTCGAATTGAGTCATACGAGCCACAGTCTATAGACTGAATCTTAGTATTATGTTTACTTTCTCGTTTACATTTGGTATAGTTGCCTCAAGACGACTGTGTTGGTGTTTTCTTTTCAATAATGGCGTGATGCAATGTTATTTCACGAACAAGATATTAATATTGCTTACGTTAGATTCTTAGCTTTATTTCGAAGTACTGAATAATGCTTGAATGCTTATGGTTCGAAATTTCACTCTTTTCTAAGGAATGAATCGAGGAGAGCTTGAATGTTCTTAGAATTAGGCTTCTATTCATTGAATAAGTCGCCTTCCAAACCTCGGTAACTACGATGATTGGGTCCTCCCAACTCATCAAAGGGCGAGGTAATGCCCAATTTTGCCTAAACGGCAGTCTTCTAAGTTAATACGGAGATATATACGGAAGTGCCCTATGGCATTTCACTACCCAAATCAAGTAACTCCAGACCACGGAGTACGTATTCAGTTCGTTTGAAACGCTCACTTTACGGTTTGAAATAATCCGGAAGGATGTGGCATAACCGTCTAAGTGAATACTTGATTAGGAAAGGATATAAGAACGATGAAATGTGTCCCCGCGTCTTCACAAATAAGATCCGGATTCACATCGCAATGTATGTCGATGACATGAACATAATCGGTCTTGATGAAATAAGAGAAACCACCGGATACTGAAAATCTGAGTTTGAGATGAAAGATCTTGGGAAAACTCGGTCCTGTCGAGGCATTGACATAGACATCGAGTTTGTGGAATTCATTCCACCGGTCTTCCTATGTCCAGAAGTTTCTCAGGCACTTTAACATGGACAAGGTAAACCCGACTAGCACCCCATGATAGGTCGGACATTTGGATGCAAAGGAAAGATCCATTTCGTCTAAACGAAAGTGACGAAGAACTTTGGGAGCTGAAATTCCCTACTTGAATGTAATCGCGTATTATTGTACTTAGCTCAACGTACACGACCTACTATCACTCCTCAGTTAATTCGCTGACTAGATTTAGTTCAGCATCGACGCAACATCAATGGAATGGTATCAAGAATATCTTCTGATACTTAAAAGAAACCATTGACTTGGGACTATTCTTTCCTACAAGGTGCAAAGGAAGTCGCTACGAAAAGGCAAATGCTAAAGTAAATGTTGATGCCGAAGCAACTACCACAAAGTATGTGTTGGTATGACTTGCTTATGTTTTGGAAATCGAGTAAGCAAACCCCTTTTGGCTACCTCATCGAATCATGACAAGATTCTTGCTTTGCATGAATCAATCCGTGAGTGTACATGATTAAGAACTATCATTCTACACGTGCGAGAAACTAGCGGTTAAGTACTGCCACTGATGAGCATACTTACATTTATGAACATGATGTAACTTGTAAATCCCCTTGATTGATGGAATGATCATAACGGGAAATATGTGAGATATAACGTAACATACTCACATAGGTTGCACTCTTTTCCTTAGACCAAGGTTTATTTTTCCCACTGGGTTTTGTTACTTGGCAAGGTTTTTAACGAGGCAACGATATATGAATGTAAGCATTAGGGGGAGTTGTAGAGTTTTCCAACTTCCGAGATTGATGTAAAGATCACAAGGAAATGGTGATTTATAAAGAAACTTAATCACATGTGTTGTACTCTTTTCTTTGACCAAGGTTCATTTTCTCCCATTGGGTTTTGTTACTTGGCGAAGTTTTTAATGAGGCAACAACTACTTGATCGATGTACAAATCAAGGGGAGATGTAGACTTGAGGGGGAGTCTTACATCCACAACGTACGTTATACTCTTTTCCTTCCAAGGATCATTTTTCCCACATGGTTTTTATCACTTGGAAAGGTTTTTAACGAGGTAACAAGATGTACGATTTTAGGGATCGATGGAATGGTCACCTTAGTAGCGCTATGATCAAATGTAACGATCATATGAGAGGATAGATTCAAAGGACGAAGTCTAAACTTTATGTGTCTAGATGCTGTACTCTTTTCCCTACGATCAAGACATTTTTCCCACTAGGTTTTTGCTTGGCGAGGTTTTAACGAGGCAACATGACATGCGCTTGTAGACTAGGCACAAAGGGGAGTGTTAAAGGATTAATACCCGTTGTGTGCCTAAGTCTGTTAGTATATGGGCTTTCCTAGATAGGATTTGGCTGAGGCCTGTTTGTATGTACTTCACCCTATTTAAGGGATCTCATTGATGGAATAATACAACACGTTTGCCTTACTTTCTTGTCTCAAGTTATTTTCCCTTCAACAAATATTACACTTTAGTCATTTATTTTTCTTAAATATTAAATTAATAAATAGAAAAACTGTCTTTAAATTTATTTTTTAAATATTTTTAAAATATGATCTTTCAAATAATTTTTTGCAATATAATTACGAAAAGTATTAATGGTTAACCTTTCTGTTTCACTCCATTGCTTATAGTCAAGCGTGTCATCAATTAACATTACATAAATTTAGGAAAAAAAAATATTTTTACAAGATTTTCTTTTAAGTAATAAGTAATAATTATCCTACCCATATGTTAAACGGGATCGGGCCCGACGGGCTGGCCCGTTTAACCCGCCAAAAACTGCAAGCAGTATTGATATCACTGCTTAAATCCTGGCTACCAACTGCTTGAAATTTGCCCGCTAGCTAAATGCCCGATATATATATATTGTTAATTTCAACTTACAGTAATACTATATTTATATAACATATATTAATATTATATATATAATATATATATTAATATTATATATATATATATATATTTTATATTAATATTATATATAATATATATTATTAATGTATTTGTTAATATAGTGTGTATATATATGTATATACATAAAAGTGTATTCTTTTGTTATATTTATTATAGTATAGTTGTTATATATATAAAATATATTGTTACTTTTTTTTTTTTTTGGTTTATGACTTATAAAAAATAAAAAATAGATTTTTTAAATATTTAGCCCGTTTGGCCCGAAGCCCGTTAGGGTTAGGGTTAGGGCCGATATTTCTGGCCGTTTAAATCCTGCTTTTGATCCTGGACCGTTTAGCCGAGCCGTGAAAATTGGCCAATGAATAACAGTTTAACATCTCTACCCATATCCCATAATATTTCCATTCTTTTCAAATTTATTCCACATGGGCCTCGTTTAAAAATATGATTGGAGATAATCGATAAAAAAAATTGATTAGTGATATAATTGTGATTAATTGTAGTATATCAATTGTTTATTATATGGATTATTTTAATTATTTATTTTTGACTAATTTGCATCACAGAGAATTGTGGGATTAAGTAAGGGGGTTATGGTTTACACCCCACCCCACTCACTTTGACCAAATTTTATTACATGAGTATCTTGTTTTTTGGGTCTTGTCCAACAAATGCTTCCCAAAAGGGTCTTTTCACAGGGGACAGAGTTTTGTCACGTTTGGGTCTTATGAATCCCACTGGATAATATGTAAATATATATATATATATGGTGGAGTTATTCTAAAAAGTCTCTTATAATAAAAAGTGTAGGAAGGATTGTGGGAGTGACATGTGTCACCATGCCACATCATATGACATGTGGCACTCACCCCCCCACCCTCCCCCCCGAAAATTTTTTTTTTCCCGCCAAAAAAAAAAATTGGGGGGGCCCAAATTTTTTTTTTTCCGCCAAAAAATTATAAGTATGATGCACCATTTTTTTTGGTGCATCACAGTTATAAGTTTTGGTGCATCACACTAATAAGTTTCTTTGCATCACGGTTATAAATTCTTGCATCATAGTTACGATTAAGTGCATCAAGTATGATGCAAGAACTTATAACCGTAATGCACTAAATCATAATTGTGATGCGGAACTTTATAACTGTGATGCGGTAATAATTTTTGCGGGAAAAAAAAATTTTTGCCCCACAATTTTTTTTTGGCGGGAAATTTTTTTTTTTGAGGGGTGGGGGGGTTGAAGTGGGGTGGGTGACACATGTCATATGATGTGTCATATGATATGGAATGAGGATGACACATGTCACTCCCACAATTCTTCCTACACTTTTTATTATAAGAGACTTTTTATTTTAACTCATACATATATATATATATATATCACAAGCTTCCGACCTGTGAAGTCAATTGTCCTTTTAACCAATAAAATCGATTTCTTTTTTCTTTTGGTAAACCTCACGAGATAAGATGTATATATATATATATATATATATATAACCTCACGAGTAATGTCTCACACCACACACACTATATATGTAGCTATGCCTAAAAGAGATTATTTGATCAAATCCTGATGTTCCAGGCCAGTGGTCAAAACGACTGCATGACATAGTTTGTTTGTGGATTTAAATGAAGAGCCGAATAATTTTTTTGATTATATTCCAGAAACAAACCAGTTTGTTCCACCAAATGTAGATCCCCGCGGATGTTATTCAAAATCTACAAAAGTCCCAGACTTGAACAAAGAACCTGCGAGACACAGTTTATACGTCCAAGAACCCGCGAGATACAGTTCATACGTGGGGCAGCCGCCTCAAAGCGATAATTTGATCCATCATATTCCAATGCCTTTCCGTCGACACATCACAAGTATAAACGATGTCGTGGGTGATGGAAATTGTGGTTTTCGGTCAGTTGCCGTCGGTATTGGTCTCGGCGAAAATATGTGGTCCGCAATTCGACAAGATTTGTTGCAAGAGCTCGATCATAACGAGTTAAATTACACGGCTATGTGGCATAATGATGGCTTTCGACAAATTCAGGACTCTGTGAATATTAGGGGAACTGGATTTGCGCCGCGGGATAAATGGATGTTGATGCCAAACACATGGTTGGTTATTGCTTCACTCTATAACCGGTCAGTTATATTCATATCCATGCAACAAAATTATACGTGTTTTCCGCTTTTGTGCAGTCCAAACTCACAACCAAGTGGTCCCATTGTGATTGCACATGTGAGGGGTGATCTTTACATTAATGTAACATTAGATGAAAGGTGTCCAATTCCGGTAACTCACCCACAATGGAGGAGGTACAAGAATGGGGACGCATCCACATGGCAAGACATATATTTAAGTCGACAACTCACGTAGACTGAATATATTGATAATCGAGGATAATTGTAGCATTTTCGTTAATGTAATCGTGACTCTTTATTTTATAAAGTGATTATAGTTGATACATTTTGCTATTTTTTTAATAGGCAATTTATTTTCTCGTTAACTATTTGTATTCTGATAACACAAATACAAAACATATAATTAGAAATTAAAATAAAAGGAGGGACAAAATAATTAAGTATTAATAACATAAACTAAAATAAAGAACTTGTGAAGTCAACCCATATTTTAACCAAGAAAATTGATTTATTTTTTCTTTTTTATTTTTTTTCGTTCTTGCAGCATACCCTGTGGGTCTCTTTGGCTTTGTGGGTCCCTTTGAAATATGTTTGTCTGCCTATTAATGCGGATCTAGTGAGAATGGGGTGTAGATCCTAAATTGAAGGGGTATAAACCCAGAAAGCCTTAAGTAAACACACCGATGAGTTAACCCTTAGAAATAAGGATTTAACCAGGACCGTAATTTTATCATGGTTCTCATTATTTAAAGTAAACATGTGATTACGTTGAATAAAATAGCATATTCAAGTAAACGACAAACTACTTTTCTGTCTAAAGTTCACTTTATATATGGTTTGTCGCAGATATAAGAGCACGCTTTAAAAATAAAATAATAATATATAATTAATATTTATATAATATTCTTAAAAATATATTATGTATTACATAAATAAGAAAAGTTACTTATTAGACCAAAAGGTTAGCAAAATAGGTATGAAAATATAAGATTAAGAAAGAGTTGGCATTTGTTCAAGTGATTACAAGTAAAGTGCTGCAAATTCACCAAAATTAACTCATTTTTGACCAATTACTTAAATGGATCATTTATTAGATTTGGAAAATACATGATGAAACATAATCTACACCTCTGATAGATGAATTTAGTACTTTAAATTTCTCAAAACTAATCTTGAAAATGATCAGTTAAATACATAAAGTTGGCTACTTATATCATCCCCCAATATTTGCACAAATTTTGCTAATGTGTAAATGATAATGTCCAATAGGGAATTGCAATTTAATATTGTCTAAGATCTAAACATCTGTTTTCTTACCTAAAAAATAAAATGTGAAAGGGCGACTGGATTAATTAAGAGAGAATGAGTAATAGAAAGAGAAGTTTATGTGGCTGTGTATAAAATATATTATTATTTTACAGAATGATTTATATGGCATTGATTTTACTCAAGTATTGTAGCTTACATAGTGCTTATGTGAGACGAGTGGAGATGATTTTAATCTGGTGATTCAGCAACATGGTAGGCGGCGATCGAGGAGTCGTGGAGCATTGAATTTTGATAGGTGGAACTACGACTCGATCTGGTGGTTCAGTAGATGGCATTTCAATCATGTCGTTGTCTGTATTTCGAGAATATGTCTCTGATTGGATATGACTAATTGTCTGGATGCTAATGGGTGATCATATGTTGATTGAGTCTGATTGATCAATTACACACATCCATCGATTTGATAATGGTGACTATGAACCTTAAAGAGGGAGGTCATGTGAACCATCAAAATCAAGTCTGATCACCGAATGATAAAATCAAGTGGTTCACAATTCAGTCCTCTGGATGCACCCATTCAATATGGACATATGAGATTCTAATAAAAATAACATCTGAAATTCATGTTGCTGCACTCGTATTATCTATCTTATTAATCCATTTTGTGTTTGAAAGTTCAGAAACAAAACACGTCTTTTCTCGACGATTTCTAGTGTTGCAATCAATAAGAAGTTGGTTGTTGTATCTTGAGAGACGATTTTCATTTTCTATCGGCATTGTTAAGCGGCATAATCTCATCTTGAAGATAAAGAGTCTAACTCTTACCCCAATTATTCTGTTTTCACCGTTACTCTGCTCATTTTCTTATATAAGTATTTTAAATGCACCGTTTATTTTCCAACAATCCAATAAATTTTTAAATAGATTAGTACTATGTAATAAACTGCACTGCACACCCTCACCCCATAGTTTTTGTTCTACAAAATCTTTGCACATTCGCCCTAGAATATTGATTGTTGGGGTATAAGGGTTTTGTGGAGATCCGGATTTTCCAATGGATCGTGTAAACACTTTCCGAACTGATATTTCTACCCTATGCCCGGGTTACAAGAAATTCAGCCTAGGATAATCCAATGGAACACTTACGAATCCAGGCACAGAAACGTAAGCCAAATTGCTAGAGAAATTCTGTGTTTATCAGAAAGATAAAGAGCTCAGAAAGGGTCTATCTCAGACTCATGAGGAGAGCCCTATTTATAATGTCGGATTAGGGTTACAAGTAGGTCGATTTTAGGGTTTTGATGACGGCGCCGTCATTAGTGGTCCGAAATTAGGGTTGACGGGTGGTTAACGAAATTAATCAATTTACCACAGTCTCCCTCTAAAATTCGGAAATATCACTAAATCCCCAGTCTAAATCGCCAGGGGCTCTGTCCCATGGACCCATAGAAGCGCCCCTAGACCCCGTCAATGCGCGCCCCGGACACGTCCGTCTTAGAACATAATTCGATCTTATACATGTGTGCACTCCGCACATACCCGATCATATATTAGAATACGAATTATAGACCCCTTAGCTCACATATTAGTTCCAATTACACAAAATGAATGGTGACACTAAAATCACCAACATTGATTACAAATAACATACTCTACCTGTCTTCCAAATTTATATCTCATAATTTTCAGCACAAATTTTAATAAAAGTTATAGAGTATATTGTGGAATATATTGTGAGTGTGGAAGAAGTCTTACATTAATGGTGGTGTCCATGATAATAAGTAGGG
The DNA here is from genome assembly GCA_033398695.1 of Orobanche coerulescens. Lineage (NCBI taxonomy): Eukaryota > Viridiplantae > Streptophyta > Magnoliopsida > Lamiales > Orobanchaceae > Orobanche > Orobanche coerulescens. The sequence goes on along the minus strand of CM065807.1, from coordinate 7,596,348 downwards.
GCTTTTGTGAGATGGTATCCATAAATGGTATATGAATGCATTTGAATGACGTACTGAAAAGGAAATATATAAATAAATTTGAGAAGATGGGGAGTATAATTTAACAACCAACAAAACGAATAAATTATAAGGAAAAATAGAATATTAAGTTCATCAAGTCCCAATAGCGATGGCCTATTGATAGAGTGGTGTTGCTCAGAAATCAAATGTCACGAGTTCAAATCCCACCAATATCACTAGGATTTGGTGTGTGAGTAAAAAAAAGTTCATGAAAAATATAAAGTTATCAACAAGATCCCTTTTTCCATGATTGTTTTATTTTTAAATAGGAATGTACCGTTAAATTATCGAATTTATTGAATAATTATCTAAATTTAAATATTTTTGTATATTTAACTGATTTTTGAATTGTTTTAGGGATCTCTCTTTTTTAGTACCAAAGCATAAAAGTAACAAGTTATATATCCCCATTCATAAAACTATAAGTTTTTGATACCAAAATGTGTTAAAAGACTTTATTACCCTTAAAGTCTACCAATAAAAGAAAAGAAAAAAACTAAAAAAGAAAAAGGAAGATTATTAAAACGAAACAACAATAAAAAAACGGTCCCACAACTCAATATTTTCCTCTGCCAAAAAACTCTCCTCCTCTCTCGCAAAAACTCTCCGTCGTGAAACCCTTTGCCTGGCCGGAAAATGTCGACCTCCGACTACCACAGAGAATCAAGACGCCTTAAGTTCCGCTAGTGACACTCCATCCAAGAGCAATTCGTCAATGAGCCGGTTAGTGTATTTTCATTCACACACGATCGTGCCACGACGGTTGTTCATCTTCCCACGATCGTCTTTGAAGAAGATGAGACCATCGTGTACACGATGGTCTTTCGTGGGCACGATGGTTACACACGACGGCCGCCGATCGTGTGTGCCGTCGTGTGCTAGAAGAGCAAAAGCTCTGCCTTGCACACGATCGCGAGCACCACGATCGTTGCCCATCGTGTGGCACACGATGGTCTTCACACGACGGGCATCGATCGTGTGCATGCGATCGTGTGCAAGGCAGAATTTTTTTTTTCGTTCTCTTAAGCATTTTATCATATTCTTATGAGTTGTATGTCCATATTGCAGACTGGTTGCGTATGGAAGAGACCTACATTGCGTTTTGTTACACGTCAAGTGAATCTTTACATACGGGAGGCGGTATTTAAAGAGATCATTGAGACATTGAGAAGTATGGGCCGCAATTCCGCTGTTGCTGATCGAGCTATCGAGAGCTTGACCGAGGGGGTCCTGGGGCGCTTGATTAAAGTTAGGAGGAATGGGAGTTCTAATACTGCCCTACATCACTTGATTGCTCGTCAATTGGAGTGTGATCAAATCCCCCCGGATGAGTCGTGGTTCCAGGTTTGCGGGAGGACCATTCGTTTTACGGCCCGTAATTTTGCCTTGATCACGGGACTCCATTTTGGAAACTCTACCTTCCATCCCCAGGACGACCATCTCCTTCCGTCTGACGGTATTTTCCACAGAATACTCCATGGCAAAAATATTAAGGTTAGTGTTCTGCGGAAGAGGTTCAATGCTCGAGATTTTGGTTGAGACATAAGAGATTATGTCAAGGTTGCCAATTTGCTTATATACTACTACTTTATCCTATGCCGTGACGACATGATGGTCGAGACATGGGCATGGGCATTAGTGGAGGATTTCGAGCAGTGGGATATGTTTCCTTGGGGTTCTTATGCCTTTGGGGTTTTATCTTACTATATAGGCAACGTTGCCATGAAGGAGGGACAAGAGCACAAGGACTATCACTTCTATGGTCCTGTTTGGGCTTTACAAATATGGTCGTATGAGATGATTCCTGCATTGGGAGCATTGTGTGGTATTCGAGATAAAGCGTCCAAGTCCCGGTGTTTGATGTGGACTACGAGGAAGATGTTTTGTGATTTCACTCATTTCTTCGACGATAAGGTACATAAATTTGTAAACGTATTTTCTCCTAACTTCACTCATCTCTTCAACATTATGTGATTGCCCATCTAATGGTATGCTTTAATGACTATTGTTGCAGCACAAAGTACTTCCCTCTTTACCGCATCTGGAGGAGGATGAGGCTGAGTACTACTACCTGAGCTTTGAGAATGGCTCGCCATATGACGTTAAGTTCATTAAGCCTGTAAGAATAGCTGTGAGGAATAAGGAGGATGAGCCTGCGCCGATCCCGAGGAAGAAAGTTATGGATAGGTTGAAGAAGGCTGCTGGAAAATTGATTACATATGAGTCGGCACATAAAGTGTCGAAGCGACGCCGGCAGAGTACCCCACCAGTAGATCGTGCAGAGACATCGGACCGGGAGAGGCAACCAGAGAGGGTGTGTTGTGTCCACGGACTTCCTTGTCCGGACCACACCCAGGACACGAGCAGGGATGAGTACTTCGATCGCCGTTTGAAGGCGATCTTGTACGACGATTCTGAGTCCGGATTTATTGCTCGAGTTTCTTGCCGGGTGCTTTCTGGGATCGTGGATTTCTTCGGACCTATGCATAGACGTTCTAGGAGCCCGGTACACTACTCAGCTGGGAGCCATGATAGGCCTCGTCATTCTGCATCTGTTAGCAGCGCCCAACGGAGGATTCTTGACCCTCCACGTCACTCAGTCTCTGGCGCAGCAGACAGTCACCATTCTCATCGTCAGCCTAGTCATCATTCTCAGCGTCAGCCGAGTCACCATTCTCAGCGTCAGCCGAGTCACCATTCTCAGCATCCGCCGAGCCACCATTCTGAGGTCCAGCACAGTCACCATTCTCAGATTCATCATTCTGTTGAGCGGACTCAGAAGCCCCTTAATTACGAGCATCAGTATGAGCCATTTGAGGCGCCGTTTCAGCAGTATGGGACGATGTTCGACTGGTTTCAGGACGAGCATCATTACAGTGCGATGTTTCGAAGTGAGGGTGGTGGTCCTGAGCAGCAACCCGTGAGAGTGCCGGAACGCAGCATTTGGGTGAGCGTAGTCTTCCACCGCGAGTGAGTCGACCATCTGCTGCTCTTCGGGAGCCTTTTGTGGTTGCGCCTCCAAGAGATAGCGAGGCTCTGAAGAAGTTGTACCTACAGTTTAGGAGGGAGCAGCCACGTGATACTATTGTCCGGTATTTGGAGACTGGGCATGCTCTCACCCAGGCGTTATTTGACCGGATAGAGTCTAGCCGTGAAGACTTTGATGCCGAGGTGATAGACTGTTATGTGCTTGCGACTCGAGCGAGGCTTCGGAGGGGAGTCCGTAGTGTTGGTGTCGGTAGAGTTGGCACTGTACTTGCCGGCTCCCTATTTTACGTAAGTTCTATAACCTACTCACTTGTATATCATTGGTTTGATATCGATTTTTTTTAATTTTGTGGTTTGGCTTTTTGTAGTTAGTTTTGGCCAACGAGTTTGCAAGACTCCATCCGGATGATCCACTTGGTATCAAGGTGACGGGGAAGCCGGTTTACAAGGAGTGGAAAATTCCTAAATGCATCGAGGACTACATGACAGGTCTTGATACACCACATGCGGTTCCATGGTTAAATTGCAACGAAGTAAGTTTGAAATTTATATTTATAAATAATTGACGATTTGTTGCCATTTGAAATTTATATTTATAAATGATTCGCTATGTTTGATGTGATGATCTTATATGATTACATATTTTGTTTGAACAGATCATTGCCATTTGTTGCCTCGACCAAAGCCACTGGGTGACTATCAAGATTGACATCATAGCATGGACCGTGGAGTTGTACGATTCCTTGTGACACCACCACGAAGATGGTCGATACCGATTCAACCAACTGCGACCGATTATGCGTATGATGCCTCGTGTGCTAGCTCAATCCGGGTATTGGATGAACAACCAATCGAAAACGAAGTATGACACGGAGATGAGTTTCAAAATTATGCCACGAGAGCTACAGTTCATACAAAACGACAATCACAGTTGTGGCCCCTTCGCGTGCATGTACTTGGATCGACCCGTCTCTGCAAACCCAGGAGCAAGGCACCAAATCAAGGAACTTAATGAAAAATATATTAAGAAATATCGATATGGTTTAGCTGCTAAAATCTTTATGTTGTCTTTAGACATGTAGAATGGTTTATGGTGTGTTGTTAAATATTTATGTTGTATTTAGACAGTTTTGGCAATATGAATGTGTTAGTGTTGTTAAATCTTAATGTGTTGGCTCTGTGTTACACACGATGGATGCACACGATCGTGGCCATCGTGTGTTACGATCGTGTGCAACCTACCCACGGTCATGGGTTGATGCTGTCGTGTGCGCACGATGGCTGGCATGACCGTGTGCACACGACCATGAGTACCATCGTGGGCATGGCCGTGCACACGATCGTGTGTTCCATCGTGCACACGGCTGGACACGACCGTGTACACGATCGTGTGCATATGAACTTTTGGTATTTTTGCAAATTTGAACTATTGTGTTATCTAGAATGATGTTTTGTGATTCAAACATCGCTTGTTCAAACATTAATTACTATATAGCTTCTTATACAAACTCCTATTTGTCATTTCGTTGTAATTCATTAGTATATGAGGTAATTCATCCAGATGATTGAACTTATCCGTACGTACTAATACACTGAGAACAATTGGATGACACATGATATGCAATATATTATGTTAATTCAATCAATAACTTTTTAGATAAGTGTATCATTAACAAATAATTGTTAATATATAAGTAACAACACCTAAATTGACGAGTAATTTGAGAAATTGGTGAAAATTCTTGATGTTCTTGTGCACACGATCGTGTGTTCCATCGTGGACACGACCGTGTACACGATCGTGTTCATATGAAATTTTGGTATTTTTGCAAATTTGAACTATTGTGTTATCTAGAATGATGTTTTGTGATTCAAACATCGCTTGTTCAAACATTAATTACTATATAGCTTCTTATACAAACTCCTATTTGTCATTTCGTTGTAATTCATTAGTATATGAGGTAATGCATCCAGATGATTGAACTTATCCGTACGTACTAATACACTGAGAACAATTGGACGACACATGATATGCAATGTATTATGTTAATTCAATCAATAACTTTTTAGATAAGTGTATCATTAACAAATAATTGTTAATATATAAGTAACAACACCTAAATTGACGAGTAATTTGAGAAATTGGTGAAAATTCTTGATGTTCTTGTGCACACGATCGTGTGTTCCATCGTGGACACGACCGTGTACACGATCGTGTGCATATGAACTTTTGGTATTTTTGCAAATTTGAACTATTGTGTTATCTAGAATGATGTTTTGTGATTCAAACATCGCTTGTTCAAACATTAATTACTATATAGCTTCTTATACAAACTTCTATTTGTCATTTCGTTGTAATTCATTAGTATATGAGGTAATTCATCCAGATGATTGAACTTATCCGTACGTACTAATACACTGAGAACAATTGGACGACACATGATATGCAATATATTATGTTAATTCAATCAATAACTTTTTAGATAAGTGTATCATTAACAAATAATTGTTAATATATAAGTAACAACACCTAAATTGACGAGTAATTTGAGAAATTGGTGAAAATTCTTGATGTTCTTGTGCACACGATCGTGTGTTCCATCGTGGACACGACCGTGTACACGATCGTGTGCATACGTGGATACAGCGCCAATTTGACACCTGGTTGCCAACGTGTCACACGATTGGAACACGCGATCGCGGCGATTGTGTACACGATCGTGTTTACTTCAAAGGTCAAATTATTTTATTATAAAATTCCATCGTGGGTCGGTCCCCCCCCCCCCTTATTATAAAATCCCATCGTGGGTCGGTCCCCCCCTTTATTATAAAATCCCATCGTGGGTCGGTCCCCCCCCTTTTTCACTTCAAACCCTAATCAATTAACATCAGTTAAAATTCATTAAAATCAAATACGTGAAATGAGCGGACGATTACGAGAAACCGATTTAGGAGGAAGCGAAGCACCACCACCAAAAAGAAGAAGGAGGATACCTACTCCCAACCCACCATACAGAACTAGGCCGAGAGGAAGATACTCAATGCTCAGAGTAAGTTTTTTGATTTTGTTGTATGTGTAGTGACTATCATTGCAAATTAATGTGTTCCATGAAATAGGGCCTATTTAAAAACACTGCGAGCACTCCAGTCATACTAGATGGTGATGATGATAATGATTTGGAGATTTCTGAGAATAAAAGCAAAAAAGTTATTTTGGAAGAGGAAGTTCATGAAGACGGTGATACAAGACTAAAGATACAGATTGGGGAAAAGGGATCCAATTGATTGTTTTTTTATGTTATTATTAGATATTTTTGTGTGATGGTGATTAAATTTTGTTTTGTAAAGTTATATCTTTGTGGGCGTAAACTATTGCTCTTTGAAGTGAGCTATTTTGTTATGGTTAATGTTTGGCTCCATAATCACCTTTATTTGCTTTACATAACTGAACACTTAAATTTCAATTCAAAGGTAAAGAAAATAGAGGCACATGATTGTTGCTAGTAAGTCACACAATATAAAAATACATAAGCAATTTAAGTTTCACGGTATGGACATCCCCTTATGTCATGGTCATCATTACGGCAAATGCTACACCTCTTCTTCTGCCGGCGCCTTTGCCTCGTTTGTTCATCGATTTCTTGAGTTTCTTCAGGGATATTCAAATCCAAACCACCTATGGGAATGAATGCTTTGCAAGATTTTCTATTGTGGCCGGTTCCTTTACACCTACCGCACACCTGAGGCCGTCCACCTGCGGGCAAATTTTCAACAGCGGACCGTGCGCGACTCATCCTTGGTCGACCGGCTTGTCGTACCCCCTCTGGAGGTACGCAAATGATGGATGAGATCTCCGGTGGGACATTCCACTCATCAGGATGTGGGATGGGACTAATATGCTCCTTATAAGTCTCTCTAAGGCCTTGTTGCTTGAAATAACGACTAACAAAATCATACACGGACAAACCATTGCCGGCGCGCTTGTTACAATAAGCAATTATGTCAAGGATGTTGTATAGGATAATGTATTTTTGATATTGATGAGGTGATAAATCCAGACCATCCCTATTTTGCAAACGATGGCAAAACACGATCGCGCCGATCGTGTGTTACGATCACGGTGATCGTGGGGTTACGATCGTGACCATTGGGTTACAATCGTGCACATCGTGTGTCCCATCGTAGGTTACGATAAGGGCAATCGTAGGTTACGGTCATGGCGACCGTGGGGTTACGATCGTGCCCATCATTGATTACGATCGTGCCCATCGTGGGTTACGATCGTGCCCATCGTTGGTTACGATCGTGCCCATCGTGGGTTACGATCGTGCCCATCGTGGGTTTCGATCGTGACCATCGTGAGTTACGATCATGACCATTGGGTTACGATCGTGCCCATCGTGGGTAACGATCGTGCCCATTGTGGGTAACGATCGTGCCCATCGTGGGTAACGATCGTGCCCATCGTGGGTAACGATCGTGCACACAACAGCATAGACATGTACCTTATAGCGGCAACGGCATGACGACATGGAATCTGATCCAAATCAAACTCACGACAACAACATGTCCATGTTCGAAGGTCGACCTCATAAGAAACTTTGTTTTCTTCGACTTTATAAACAAGTGGGGTGGTAGCTCGAACGGTAAGAGTCAGACTGGCTTGCACAGAGTTAGAAAGCTTTTCAAAAGTGTGCATTGTCAACTCATGGTCTCTTGACGTAGCTTCTCCCCGCTTCTCATCAAACCAATTCTCTAATATTAGGCGAAATATCTCAAGTAACGAGCAAACAGGTAAACGCCTAGCCCACAACATACGATTATTAAAGCATTCAACAAAGATTGGATGTCAAGAAGTTATAGCGTCTGCACGGACACTTCGACCTAGCCCACCTCTCTGCCCAATTTCGTAAAGGCGCCTGTGCGCCCCATTAGGGCTTTCGATATGTAGTTTCAAAAAGTAGTTTTCAAAAACTTCTTCTCGATGCGTGTAGGCAGCAGTTCTAAAGAGTCCTATAGCATGCGCACCATAGGAGGTCAGATTTTTTGCAAGATGGTGATAGCAAAACCCGTGGAAGGCATTCGGATAGACGGCTCGAACAACATTCTGAATGCTCTTATGTTGGTCACTCACAATCAGTAAATCTTCCGTCGGATTGTAGCATCTGCGCAGGTTATACAGAAAATAAGTCCATGACTCGTCGTTCTCTATCGGACCGAGACCAACAGCAAGAGGAAAAACTTGCTCGTTCCCGTCAAATGTGACGGCCGCAAATAGAGTTCCTTTATTCCTTCCCTTTAGGTGGGTCCCATCAACTATAATCACCGGTCGAAGGCATGTATCAAATGCCCTAATACTCTGTCCGAGTGCAACGAACATGTGGCAAAACACTCCCTCACGAGTCATCTGCAAATCATAAATTGTCCCTGGATTACGCTGTTTTAACAAATACAGATAAGATGGGAGCCTCTGATACGACTCATCGAAGCCGCCATATGTATTCTCTATCGCTATATTCCTCGTCCGGAGAGCAAAACTGTATAGCATGTCAATGCCGTACTCCCTACACATCTCTGCAATCATCTCCTTTGGCCTCAAAGTGACCCCCTCACCGGTCAATCTTTTAGCAAAATAATGGGCGGCAACCTCAGAAGTGACCGATCGTGCGGCAGCACGGTTCAAATCAAGGTAACAGCTGTGCTCCAATGTCAACTTAGTAATTCTCCAAATAGTTGCACCCTCAATAGCACACAACCTAAACTGACAATTTCTTCGCCCACTCTTACAGACAAACTGATGTGGTCAACGAGTCATTGGAGTTCATGGATTCCTATGATCGTGTATTCAAACCAAATAATTAATTTCTTTATTTATTTGCTTTCCTTTTTAAGTTATGTTAATAAGCCCGTCCGTATGTTGGACTTTATGGGCCTTGATTATCTATTTAAACACTTAAACCTAGATCATTAGGGTTGTTGATTATTGATTTGAAATAAGATTATTGAGGATTGTCTAGTACACGTAGTGTCAAGACGATTATCTCTTCGTGTTACACTTCCGCTACGTCAGTTGGTATCGCGAGACCAGGCACGATGCCGCCCCGTCGCCAACCCGCTGGTCAGGCTGCCGCCGCCCATGCCGACGCCCGTCGCGATGCGGACATGGCCGATCTCAGCCGCCAGATCGCAACTGTGGCAGCCTCGTTGGAAGACCTCCGTCTCATCGTTGTCAACTCACTCCCGGCCGCACAACACGGGCCGCCGCCCGATCCCGATCGCGCTGGACACGTCCAACGTCGGCCTGCCTCCGCCGCTCCGGAGCCTGTTCCTGCGGATTCCGATCTAGACGATGAGGCTACTATCGACGACAATCCCTTCGCTGCACTCGCGCGTCCTCCGGTGCGTGTACGCGGGGATGACGATCGCCGGTGGGAGTCAGGCTTTAAGCTTGATATCCCTGAGTTCAACGGAACGCTCGATCCATGTGAGTTTCTGGATTGGGTTAATTGTGTAGAGGATTTAATGGAGTTTAAATCGGTTCCAGACCCTAAGAGGGTTCCCTTGGTCGTGACGCGGTTCCGTGGCCGTGCGTCGTCATGGTGGCAACAGCTCAAAGCCACACGTCGTCGGCAAGGTAAATCACGTGTTGATTCATGGGATAAACTCCGTAAATATATGGAGCGGGACTTTTTGCCGTATGATTATGAGGCTACCTTGTTTCGCAAGTTTCATGCATTACGGCAGGGTGTTCGTTCGGTTGATCAATATACGGACGACTTCTATAAGTTTCTCTCCCGCATTGATGTTCGAGATACGCCGTCGCAACTGGTCTCTCGATATATTGGGGGTTTGGCGCGTTCAATCCAGGATACGATCGTCCTCTTCTCGCCGGCGTCGATCTCCGAAGCGCACCAACGCGCTTTGCTATTGGAGCAGCAGGCCACCCGACGGCCACCTGCGTTTACTTCGGCCGGCCCACGCCCAGCAGCCACCATGACCGTGCCCCCAGGACCTGATCGCACAGCAGCTCCGCCGGCAGCCCGCGAGGCTGGCTCCTCCACTTCGGTCGTACGTTGCTTTGCGTGCGGTGAGGCAGGCCACCGTCGCGCGTCGTGTCCTCAGGTCCGTCAACGCACCCTTATGATGGATTCTTGGGAGACGACCCCATACACGGGCCCTCCTATTTTTGATGATGATGACCCGCCACGGTTGCCCGAGGAGCATGTGATGGGAGATCTGGACGCTTGCTCGTCATTCGGCGTTCTTGCTTGGCTCGAAGCCCCGAGACGGAACCTCGGCGACATCATATTTTGAGTCCACCATTTATCGGTGGTAAGGTATGTCGCTTTATTGTTGATGTCGGTTCGTGTGAGAATGTTATATCTGCGATCTTGTTGCTAAGTTAAACTTGATTCTTGAACCTCACCCATACCCTTATACCCTTGCTTGGATACAACGTGGCAATTCGATTCAGTAGACCGTCGTGTTAATGTGGCTATTTCTATTGGGTCTAAGTATAAGGATAATATATGGTGTGATGTGGTCCCTATGGATGCCCGCCACTTGCTTTGTTGGGCGTCCGTGGCAATTTGATAGGTCGATTATACATGATGGTCGTGAACACTTACAGTTTCGTATTTGATGGTGCTAAGATTGTTTTGCATCCGTCGTGCCTAAATTGCCTACCCCCGTTGATAATGTGGTTTTGTTATCTCGTCCGGATTGTTTATTTGAGGGGTCATGCGCTTCATTTTTGGTTACGTTATTGGTTGTGGATGTTTAAGTCTTTCTATTACCGCTCCCGGTATTCGTGCACTTTTGGATGAATTTAATGACGTTTTCCGTCGGAGTTGCCTTCGGGCTTTCCCCTCTCCGGACATCCAAGCACCATATCGATTTGGTGCCGACGCCTTCTCGCCCAACAGGCCACACTATCTAATGAGTCCAATTGAGCACGAAGAGTTGCGTCGTCGGTGGAGGAGTTATTACGAAGGGTTCGGTCCGAGTATGAGCCCGTGTGCGGTACGCCCTTCTCATCCCTAAGAAGGACTCGTCTGGCGCATGTGTGTGGACAATCGCGCAATTAATAAGATTACAATCGATGCAGGTTCCCTATTCCTCGGTTGACGATCTATTAGACCCATTTCGGTGGCTCCACGATTTTTAGTAAGTGGATCTTCGCAGTGGATACCACGGTTCGCATTCGTCCGTGGACGAGTGGAAGACTGCGTTTAAGACTCGTGAGGGTCTTCGAGTGGTGGTTATGCCGTTCGGCCTCTCGATGCTCCTAGCGTTCATGCGTGTCATGAACCGATCCTCCGTTCTTTGATTGGCTCGTGTGTTGTCGTTTATTTCGACGACATTTTGGTGTCTGACATGTCGGGCCGAGCACATTGTTCATCTTCGTGCGGTGTTGGACATTCTTCGTGCGAGCGGTTCTTTGCTTCACCCAAGAAATGCATTTTCGGTTGATTCCGTGTTGTTCTTGGGGTACGTTATCTCGGTGACGGAATTCGTGTGGATGACTCTAAGATTGCCACGATTCGTGATTGGCCTTCTCCTACCACGGATGAGAGGCTCGGAGTTTTCACGGATTAGCTTCTTTTTACAGGAGGTTCATTGCCCATTTCAAAGGCTATTATGGCTCCTATTACAGATTGTATTGGCTCGAAGCCCTTTTCGTGGTCCCCGCCGCGAGGCCGCTTTCCGTGATATTAAGCATCGCCTCACACGCCGGTTTTACTACTCCCGATTTTGAGCACCCTTTGAGTTGTCCTGCGATGCTTCAAGGCGGGCATTGGTGCCGTATTGAGTCGGTGTGGGCGCCTGTAGCGTATTTTAGTGAGAAGCTTGCGGGTCCCTGAGTCGTTATAGTACATACGACGTCGAGTTTTATGCGGTTGTTCGGCTATTCGCCATCAAGGCGTCATTACATTTTCCACCGTGAGTTTGTTCTCTATTCGGACCATGAGGCTCTGCGTCACCTTGCTTCACAGATAACTTGTCACCGCCATGCCTCTTGGGTGGCATTTCTTCAAGCTTTACTTTGTATCAAGCATCGTCGGGTTAGTCGAACAGGTGGCCGATGCTCGAGTCGACGTTCCCTTGTTTTGTCGGATATGCGTGTTGCGGTCTCGCCTTGATCTTTTACCCGAGTCCTATGCCGATGATCGTTTCTTCACCTTATTCGCTCGACTACGTTCGGGATGCGGCCGATTTCGTTATTTTGGATGGATTGCTTAAGGGTACTCGGTTATGTATTCCGACACTAGCCTCCGTCTCCGCCTCATTTCGGAGACTCATTGTGGCCATGTGGGCCGCGATCGCTCCATCAACCGTCGCTGTTCAGATTTTTGGCCTACACTTCGTAGGGATGTCTCGTTATGTGTTGTAGGTCACAAGTCGTCCAGGAACAAGTCTAGAGGGGGGGTGAATAGACTTGTTGAAACTCTTGAACTCTTTTTCACGAAGAGTGAGTTTCTTCAGCTGATGGTCAAACAAATGACTTGGAGTTGTTTGTTCTTGGATATGTGCGGAAGTCAGCTGATGACGAATATAAATTAACATAATGAAACACTTAACAATGTATGCAGCAGTTAAAGAATGATGCAGTAAAACAGTAAATAACACAGGCAATTATAGTGGTCTCAGAGGTGGGGTAATCCTCTACTAATCCACTTTTCTCCAAACCAGTTGGAGATGAATTCACTATAATTTTCAACCAGTGATAAATATTACAGTGATTCAAATCACACTACAACAGCTTCCAACCAGTGGAAATTCGTGCCGTTGTACACACTTGACTGCCTTGCACCTCTTGATCCTCGATCCTCGCATGCCTTTACAGTATCTTACTTCAACCAGTGAAGTACCCCGTACTCAAGATTATAGACAAGAGTGTTTGTCTTCTCCAACTTAAGAGCTTCCTTAAGTATGAACTTTTAGATCTGCTCTTTTCTCGATGTTATTGATTGCTTTAGATTGCTTGATTGCTTTGATCGCTAGAGTGTATGTTCGCACCGGTAGTTGCTCAGTTTCAAATCTTCGGATATATAGATCATGATCTCTGAGCTTCTTCCTTGTAGCCGTTGCAAATCTTTTGAACAAATTCGTCCGTTGGAGGGAGACTTCATTGTTTATTCTTTCTGAACGTTGCAAGGCTGGATTCCCATTATTTTATTTTATCTTCCGACCGTTGTGAAGACTTCTGCATGTGAGCGCCGAATCTTTTGAATATAAAAGGATTAAAGTCTTCAAGGTGGGTCAGGATGATTTATTTAAATCATATCTCTTGCGGGAATCACTCCAATTTGTCTCTTCACGTTGCATGTGAGCTTTCCGTAATACTTGACTTTTCAACGCATGCTGACGTGGACTTGGAGTACTTGGCTGCAGTCGAGTACGCTGATATGCAGCTAACATCTCTGCAGATAGGTCCTCTCGGTACATTCCTTGTTTGTGACTTATCTGGTCAGGTGACTTCCCTGAGGTACCTCGGCTGCAGTCTGGTCAAACTTCTCTGATAAATTTAGTTGACCAGAGCTACTCTGTCTGGAGTCGGCTGTTCCTCTCTGATGAACTAAGCTGTACTTAGTACTTAGCCGTTTTTCAGCCTAACTAATTTTTGGCCTACAGAAGATACTCATTTGGTTCTTCTTTACATTTTGCCAAGTTTTATACTTAACATATTTTGGCCTATGGAAGATACTCATTTGGTTCTTCCTTACATTTAGCCAAGTAATAAACATTTGATTTTATATTAATGACATCATCAAAATCTAACAAGTATTCCTAACAAATTCCCCCTATTTTGATGATGGCAAAACTTTAAGAAATCAAATGACCAAGTCTGCACTTAAGTGCGAGACAAAAACTGAAATCAGTCCAATATTGAGACAACTGGGAATTGTCATTCAACAGACTGTTATAAAATTTCTGATTTTTTATTGAATTTTTACAAGAAGGTTTTAAGTACAGAAAATAAAATTACAAGAAATAACTAAAGGTCATCTGCCTCTTCCTCTGCCTCTTCGAATAGGCTGCTTGGCAGGCTTGAATGGTTTAGCTCCAATAGGTCTTATTTTGACTGGAGCAAGACCATATTTTCTCTTCACAACAAGTGCTGCGAAGTCTTGTTCTTGCTGGGATCTGAATATGTTCTCAAGACACACTAGCTTGATTTCTCTTTGAAGTGCTAACTCATCAAGTTCACCGTCCATACGGGTCGGTGCTTCCTCTGCTCTGAAAAGAGGGATCATAGGATAAGCATTTTGTTCTTTAGCGTGCTTCTTCAGAACAGCCCAAAGCTTCGGATGGATTTCTTCCATGAAGTTTATGAAAATTTCTTGTGGGGAGAGTTTGTCATCATGGAATAGTTCCCAGATGTAATAGTCTCTGATGAACCTCTTCCTAGCAGCTCCCCACATCTCAAGAGCTTCAAATGGAATGAAATCCTCAACAAACCATAGCTCCTTCCCTTCCCATTCTAGAGTAGGTTCAAAGCCGCCTCTAGTCCTTCTTCTTTTTCCTTCAGGCTGGTCAGCCTGGTCATATCGATCTACAGCTTCCTTTCTCTTTAGACTGGAGGGTCCTTCAATCTGAGGGCATCCTGCTTCTTCTTGCTTCTGATTTCTCTCTCTTCCCCCTGAACACTCTCTTCCCCCTTTTTGCCAGCATCAACAAGAGTAGTTAACTGCTGTTCCATCCTGCTCATCCAATCAGACATGCCAAATGGCATTCTGTTGTTGGTAGGGGGAGGAGGCTGAGGGATTTCTCTCAGTAGAAGGGTGTCTATCTTGGCATTTATTGACTGAAGGTCAGGAGTGACCTGAGTTGATAGCAGCTCTCCAATAGTATCTCTGACGATTTGCTTGATCAGCTCAGTCATGGTAGGGGATAACTGAGCTGATGGAGAGTGTTCTCCTGATCCTTCTGCAAGGGAACCACTAGACTGCAGGCTCCTGTCTGCAGCTGGTAGGTCAGATTGGGTTTTCTCAGGGTCCCCGACTGAGTCTTGACCGGCTCTGCGTCTAGAGGTGTGTACTGGAAGGTACCACAGACCTATCTGCAGCTTTGTGAGTAGGCTCTGGCTCCGGCTCTTGTTCTGGCTCCTTGTCTCCTTCTCTCTCTTCCTCTTTCCCTTCTTCTTCCTTTTCTCCAGAGTTTTCTTTTTCTTCTTCCTCATCTTTTTCTTTTTCATTTTCCTTCTCTGCTCCTGCTTCTCCTCCATCATCATTATCATCATCATCATCATCATCATCATTCTTATCATCATCCTTCTCCTTCTTTTCTCCTTCATCATCCTCATCCTCTTTTTCTTCTTCGACTTTTTCTTGATCTACCTCCTCTCCTTCTTCTTCATCTCCTTCATCAGCCACTTCCTCTGTCTTCTCAATATCTTCTGGCTGTTTTTCAACTGAAATATTTTCTCCTGTTTTTCTCTCTTCTTCATCTTCTTCAGCCACCAAATCAATAATTTCATTATCTCCATCTACTTCTTCAATCCTTATCTCCTTTTCAACTTCCTCCTCCTCTTCCTCTCCAAAAACACCATCAAAAATACTGAGCATGATAGAATGGATAAAGTGGTCCATGTTTGTTTTAAAATGTGACATGAACCATTTATCCTGGAGGATTAAAGCCAAGTCTGATTCTTTGCAAAATTCAATCAGAACTTCCTCAGTGGCTTGGGGATATTCCCAACCACTAGTTGCAATAAAGGTTTGAAGATTTGTAAAAGGCATGGTTTTGAAAGATTTCCACTCCTCAAAAATATGTACAAAAGAGTGTTTTTCTGCTTGTGGTTTAACAAGTTGAAGTTGTTCAATAGAAAGATTGAAGGTATTATTTTCTAACAGGTTAAAAGTGTAATCTGCTTCAGGAATTGAGATTATTAGACCTGCTTCCTCTTTTTCGGATATGTAGACTAGGGGTGTGAGAACAGGTATAATCCGCGTTTCAGTGGTGTCTGCTGCAGTGTGTCTTGAGATGAACCGTGATCGAACCGAGGGGCTGGTAGGTTGTTCAGACTTCTCTCCCTCGCTAAACTGCAGTTTCCTTGGCCTCTTAGGAGAGGGTTCCGGTGATGACCGCAGTTAGAGGGTCCTTCTGGGGCTGGTCCCCGTCTCTTGAATCTGATAGCAATGGGTGTATCGTCGGACTCGTTGTCGGACTCATTGCGATTCGATCTCACTGCCAGTGTGTCCGACTCCTCGATAAATCGTATCTTGGGTATGACCTTGAGTCGGCACTCATTCAACAACCGAAATTGCTTTCCCAGTGCCTCCGACTTTCTTCTTGTCATGGTCCATATGACCAAGCCTCTTATTTGGGTGGAAAGGGTCAATGTTTCCCTTAGCCACTCCGGTCTTCTCCAAAAACCAACTAAGATGCGTTCCGAACGCCAACTTAGTCTTGAACTTCTTCTCATCTTCAAGCCACTCGACCTTGTTCACCTCGCGCACGAGTTGCCTGAAAATATAGTCCGCCCAATCGACTTCCTCTTCCTGAATCAAAGCACCCAACACCATAAATTTTGACGATGACAGTTGGTCATAGCTGCCCGCCATCCCCATGACTATCTTGTTGGTAATATCCAACGCCACACGGTAAATCCTTTTTAATTCATTCCTCTTGGCTGTAAATTTCAATTTCTCTGGGATATTTTCGATTTTAATCGTTTTCCAGGTTTCGGCGGCTGATTGTTTGAGAGCTTCGACCGCCAAACCACGATGCTTCATTCCGAACACAGAACGAATCTTCTCTCGATCTATCTTTGTGTATTCCGCCGACTTTCTTTGTTAATCCCGTGTTGAATCAGATAAACATTGCGATAGAACTCAACGACATCTTCCTTGAACAGATGTTGCGGGTTGATGTCGAGAAATGGGTAAATCCCATTAAGCTTCATTGCCCGGATCAAATTGAGCATATCGTAGTCCTCCAGGTTTGCTTCTAGTAAACCTTCAAAATCGACAACCATGGAGAAAATGACCTGGTCCTTCACGGCCTTCAAGTTCACTCCTTCGAAAGATGCCATTTCTGCAAATAGAGGATTTTTAGTGTATATTTTTGCTCTGTAAATTCTAGGGTTTCTGTAAGCGTAAAGAGTAAAGTGAAAGGTCTTCTTTCCTTATAAAGAATATGAAAAGACGTTTGTATTAATTTATTATATATTTGAACGGTGGTACGCCTTTTGATATTCTTTTAAATTTCAAATTTGAATCGGTGGCCCAATTTAAAATTCGACGGTTGATTCTGATTGGCCATCGTAGAGGTTGATTTAATAGGTGTTTGACGCGTGTATTAAAATTGCCACTTGGCTTATAAAGATGTATATTTAAATGCCATTTAGTTAGCCAAAATTTTATTATAAATGTGGCAGATAATAATTAAAAAAAATTTAGAGGTCAGTTTAGAAAACTTAGCTGGTCTGATTCGTTGACTGTTGACCACTCTGCAACAGGTTAGTTGACTTCTCGCCTGGTATTCTGAACAGCTAAGTTGCTTCGTCTGGCCTTCGTCTTCTCGCCTGCATCAGCTAGGTTGATTCTGGGGGTCCGTCCTTCCTTCAACTTGCTTCAGAACTAGATTCCCAATCTAGTAATCCAAGGTCTCTGCTAAGCTCTAGGAATCTTTCTTCTGGCAAGGGTTTAGTGAAGATGTCGGCTATTTGGTAGTCTGTGCTGACTCTTTCAACTCTAACCCTTTTGTTAAGCACGTGGTCTCTAATGAAATGGTGCTTAACGTCAATATGCTTCGTCCTTGAGTGCAAAACTGGATTGTTGGTTATTGCAATAGCACTATTGTTGTCACACCAAATAGGAACTTCGTTGGCAATAATATTATAGTCCCTTAACTGTTGTCTGATCCATAGAATCTGCATGTGACTACTGCAGACTAGGTATTCGACTCAGAGTGGAGATAGAGTTAGAAACACGCTTCTTGCTAAACCAGATATCGATCTGGTTCCTAGGAATTGACACGTTCCACTAGTGCTCTTCTGTTGATTTTGCATCTGCGAAATCCGCATCAGTATCCGATAGCTCGAAGTTGTCATCCTTGGGGTACCATAGTCCAACATTAATTGTAGACTTTAGGTACTTAATTATTCTCTTGCCGCATCTAGGTGTGATTGCTTCGGCTTGGTGGAATCTTGCACAAACTCCACCGCATATGATATGTCTCGGCTTGCGGTGAGGTACGAAGAGATCCGATGAGTCCTCTGTAGTGGGTTGAGTCCACCGATATGCCGGCCTCGTCGCATCCGGTGAGTACTTGTGCTCATTGGAATTCTTGCGGGTTTGGCTGATTCCATTCCATATCTCTTGATAAGATCTCTAGTATACTTTGCTTGGTTGATGAAAATTCCTTTTTCCATCTGCTTAACTTGTAATCCGAGAAAGAAGTTAAGCTTTCCCATCATACTCATCTCAAATTCTCCTTGCATGAGGTTGGAGAATTTCTCGCATAGTTCTGGATTGGTTGACCCGAATATGATGTCATCCACATAAATCTGGACTATTAATATGTGGCCTTCGTGCTCCACTCTGAATAGGGTCTTGTCCACTTTCCCTTTGCAAAATCCATTTTTCTCAAGAAACACAGACAGTGTTTCATACCACGCTCTTGGTGCTTGCTTGAGTCCATACAGAGCCTTCAACAGCTTATAGACTTTGTCTCCTTTGACAAAACCTGGGGGTTGCTCTACATAGACTTCTTCTTCTAGGATTCCGTTCAGAAAAGCACTTTTTACATCCATCTGGTAGACTTCAAAGTCCTTGAATGCAGCATATGCGAGGAATAGTCTGATGGCTTCTAATCTTGCAACAGGTGCATAAGTTTCATCAAAATCTATTCCCTCACACTGTGCATATCCTTTTGCTACGAGTCTGGTTTTATTCCTAACAACAGCTCCGTCTTCATCACTCTTGTTTTTATACACCCACTTGGTGCCAATAACTTTCTTGTGATCAGGTCTGTCTGTTAGTTCCCAAACTTTGTTTCTCTCCATCTGCTCCAATTCCTCTTGCATGGCATTGATCCATGAGTAATCTTCCAAGGCTTGTTCTGTAGTCTTGGGTTCAATTTGCGACATGAAACATGAGAACATCGCCATTCCTGCTGGTAGGGTTGACTGTCTCGTCTTAACTCCATCACACAATTTACCGATAATTTGCTGAATTGGATGATCCTTGAGCCATTTGGGGATATCGTCCTCTTCGGTTTGTTCCCCCTGTTGGATTGCCCTGGTGGTTATCTCGCATCACTGGGTTACAGTGCTGCAATGGATCGGCTCACGCCTTGTCATCTGCAGACTTGGTTACGAATCGCAGATGAGTCTTTGTCGACTCATTTAGGTCTTCTTCAGCAGCAACTGGATCAGATAGGTTAGGTGGTCCTGTCTGATCTGCAGTTGGGTCTTCATCAGCTGCAGTTGGGTCATCAGGCTGATCTGCAGGTGAGTCCACCATTCCAGTGTCATGTATAATGACTTCTTCAAGGGTTGCTGACTTGAGCTTGTTCTCAATTTGCTCAAGTTGTTTCCTGTACTCAATGGTAGATTCATCAAAAACAACATGGGGTGTTTCCTCCACAACTAAGGTTCTTTTATTAAAAACTCTATATGCCTTGCTTCTTTGAGAATATCCCATAAAGAGACCGTCATCAGTTTTAGCATCAAAGGCATTTAGCTGTGTTTTACCGTTGTTGTGGATGAAACACTTACAACCAAAAACATGAAAGTAAGCAACAGTAGGAGTTCTATTATTCCAAACCTCATAGGAGTTTTGCCATGTCTCCCTACTATCATACTCCTCTGCAGGTGTGGCAGTCAGATAATGACTTCACCCGAGAACCTTTGGGTAGGTCCGCTTCGCAATCATGGACCTTGCCGCTTCCTTCAGGGTTCTGTTCCTTCTTTCAGCAACACCATTCACTGGGCGTCACAGTGCAGAGCTCATCTTTGGATCCCATTCGATCGTAATCGATTATCGCCTTGTTGAGAAACTCTCCTCCTCTATCTGATCTGATCTTGATTATGGAGAGGATTTCTCATTCTGGATCCTTCTCAGCAGCTCAGGTAACTTGGTCAGGGTTTCACTTTTCTTGAATAGAAAAATGATCCAAGTGTACCTTGAGTAATCATTTACTATTACAAGTGCATGCTTTCGTCCGCTCAAAGTCCTTGGTTTGATAGGACCAAATAGATCCATGTGGAGTAGATCTAAGACCCTTGATGTGAGCGTTGTAGGCTGAACTGACTTGAATGATGCCTTGGTCTGCTTTCCCTTCTGACATGCATCACAGAGTGCTTCCTTCTTGAATGCTTCATTTGGAAGTCCTCTGACCAGCTTCTGAGAGCTAATCTTGTTGATGGCTTTGAAGTTTAGGTGACATAGTCTTTTGTGCCACAGCCATCCATTCTCAGCTACTGTCTTGGATAGAAAACAGGAGTTAGGTGTTCCTGTGTTCCAATCAATCATGTAGACATCTCTTCTTCTGAATCCTTGTAGCTTTATTTCTCCAGATAAGATGTCTATCACCATACACTTCAAGATGGTGAAGACTACTAGATTCTTCTCGTCACGGGCGGCTTATGCTCAGGAGGTTGTACTTGAGCCCTTTGACATAATGGACTTTGGATATCACAATGTTTCCTCGGTGCAACTCTCCAAAGCCTTTTGTCTGTCCTCTAGAGCTATCTCCAAAGGTTACATCGGGACCTCTTTCTTTGATGTATTTAGTCAGCATCTTCTTGTTCCCGGTCATATGCCTCGAGCATCCAGAGTCTACAAACCATTCTTCACCTCCAAAATTTGAGCTTGAGGAGATGTGGTTGTAGTCCTTCCACCTTTTCTGCAATTAAATAAGTAGAGATTTAGGTACCCAAATTTGTGTGGGTCCTTTGGGGTTAGTTGGTTTCCTGGAGAATTGATTTCTCCTTGGATTATGGAAATTGTTATTATTATTATTAAAACCCTTATAAGGTGTCTGTGGTCGAGGTCTAAATCTTCTGGTTGGATTGTATACCGGATATTCCTCAAAATTTTGATAGTGTGGGCCATTTCTAAATCTAGGCTGAGACCATTTATTAAACCTTTGTGGTCTCCACACTTGTTCATTTTGATAATTGGGATAACCTTGAGGTTTCCATCCGCCTCCCATTATGAAATCTATTTTTGGGGAGTTGTTGGTAATAGTGGGCATGTTATGCAGAACTTTGCTTTTGCACAGGCCTTTGCCTAGTCGCTGTCTAGGTGGTCATGCAGTGTAACCCGATCAAGCCTAGACGTTTGACTTTGTTACTGTTTTTGAATATCGGTTTATACAGGCTCAGTGATCGAGACTATTGTTTCTCCCTTGATAAACTTGGTTTGAACTAGAGGGAGTGTGAGAATCATATCAAGGCTGATTTGGTAAATAGTGACCTTTTATAAGTACACAATTCACCCAGAGTTGAAGACGCCTTCAGGGAGGTTATTTCCTGCGCCTGAGTTTTATTTATTTGTGCCAGCTTAGTAAACTCAGCTTTGGCATGAGCAAGTGCAGCTGATTTTCTTTAAGTAAAATGTTTAGCCGGTCTATCTCAGATGTATTGACACTTGCCTGGTTTTTAAAGTCAGCTGTAGTTGTCTCAACCTTATTTAAATCTAGGCTGAGTTTTTCGAAATCATTTTTCATTGCTATTCTCATCTTGCATTGAGTCTTCTCTGTTGTCTGACTTGGTGTGCAGATTTGAGTGTTTCAAAATCTTTAAATAACTGATTTACCGATTCATGTAGATCCATATCTTATGACATGGCTGAGCTATTATTTGAATCGGTGGGTTTAGAAGTTACCTCTTCATCAGCTAGGTTTGCCATCAGGCAATCATACTCCTTGTCTTCATCAGAAAAGAAACCGCTGCTTGATTCGACATGTTCCTGGTCTTCTCCGATGAGAGCTTTTCTTCTGTCTTCTTTTCTGCCCACCTCCTTCTTGGTTTCGTCCTTCTTGAGCTCGGGACAATCCATTTGGATGTGTCCTATTTTGTGACAGTTGTAGCATTCAACTTTCCAGCTTCCGATATACGGTTCCTTCTTGGATTCTCCTTGTAATTTTTCTTGTACTTGGAGTAGTTCTTTCCGAAATTCTTTGAACCTTTGCATAATGAAAGCCATTTCTTCCTCAAAATCTAGTAGATTTGGAGGTTTCACATCGAATAGGCTCTTGGCGGGGACTCGCCGCAAATGCGATTCCCTTCTCTGCAGCTCGATTGAGGATGAACTTGGAAGTTCGAACTCGTAAGCCTTCAGATCAGAAAACAGCTCCTGAATCTTTATTTTATTCAGGTCCTTGGACTCTCTCATGGCTACGGCCTTCATGCTCCATTCGGGATTGAGAGATCTGAGGACCTTAAGTGCCATTTCCCTGTTGCCATAGGTTTTGCCGAGGGAGTTGATCTCATTGATAATTTCAGTGAACCTCGTGTCCACTTGATCTATAGATTCACCATTCTTCATTTTAAAGTTGTCAAATTTTTGGATAGCAATTGTGACTTGTTTTCCTTGATCAGCTCCGTTCCTTCACACATTAGAGCTAATGTGTCCCATATTTCTTTGGCATTCTTACAGTTCTTGATCTTGACCATGGTGGATTTGTCAAGAGTTTGATATAACACATCTCTGGCCCTGTTGTCAAGATTGGCCAGCTTTCTTTCTTCGGGGGTCAGCTCCGTTCTCTTCTTAGGAATCTTTTCTGGCCTCCCTGCTGCAATCTCCTCGGCTGTGTTGTCCTTCTCAAAGATGAATGGACCGTCTTCAATGATGCACCACATGTCGTCATGAATTGAAGATAAGTGTGCCTGCATTCTTATCTTCCACAGATCATACTCGTCAACTGAAAAGATAGGAAGTCTAGAGTGCATGTGTTCCATTATAAAGTGAGAGTTAAGATATATATATCTAATATAGATCTGGTTCGTGAAATAAATGAACCAACCTCTCTGATACCACTTGTAGGTCACAAGTCGTCCAGGAACAAGTCTAGAGGGGGGGTGAATAGACTTGTTGAAACTCTTGAACTCTTTTTCACGAAGAGTGAGTTTCTTCAGCTGATGGTCAAACAAATGACTTGGAGTCGTTTGTTCTTGGATATGTGCGGAAGTCAGCTGATGACGAATATAAATTAACTTAATGAAACACTTAACAATGTATGCAGCAGTTAAAGTATGATGCAGTAAAACAGTAAATAACACAGGCAATTATAGTGGTCTCAGAGGTGGGTTAATCCTCTACTAATCCACTTTTCTCCAAACCAGTTGGAGATGAATTCACTATAATTTTCAACCAGTGATAAATATTACAGTGATTCAAACCACACTACAACAGCTTCCAACCAGTGAAAATCCGTGCCGTTGTACACACTTGACTGCCTTGCACCTCTTGATCCTCGATCCTCGGATGCCTTTACAGTCTCTTACTTCAACCAGTGAAGTACCCCGTACTCAAGATTATAGATAAGAGTGTTTGTCTTCTCCAACTTAAGAGCTTCCTTAAGTATGAACTTTTAGATCTGCTCTTTTCTTGATGCTATTGATTGCTTTAGATTGCTTGATTGCTTTGATCGCTAGAGTGTATGTTCGCACCGGTAGTTGCTCAGTTTCAAATCTTCGGATATATATAGATCATGATCTCTGAGCTTCTTCCTTGTAGCCGTTGCAAATATTTTGAACAAATTCGTCCGTTGGAGGGAGACTTCATTGTTTATTCTTTCTGAACGTTGCAAGGCTGGATTCCCATTATTTTATTTTATCTTCCGACCGTTGTGAAGACTTCTGCATGTGAGCGCCGAATCTTTTGAATATAAAAGGATTAAAGTCTTCAAGGTGGGTCAGGATGATTTATTTAAATCATATCTCTTGCGGGAATCACACCAATTTGTCTCTTCACGTTGCATGTGAGCTTTCCGTAATACTTGACTTTTCAACGCATGCTGACGTGGACTTGGAGTACTTGGCTGCAGTCGAGTAGGCTGATATGCAGCTAACATCTCTGCAGATAGGTCCTCTCGGTACATTCCTTTGTTTGTGACTTATCCGGTCGTGTGACTTTCTGAGGTACCTCAGGCCGCACCGCCAAACTTCTCGATAAATTTAGTTGACCGAGCTACTGCATGCTGTCACTGTTCCTCTCTGATGAACTAAGCTGTACTTAGTACTTAGCCGTTTTTCAGCCTAACTAATTTTTGGCCTACAGAAGATACTCATTTGGTTCTTCTTTACATTTTGCCAAGTTTTATACTTAACATATTTTGGCCTATGGAAGATACTCATTTGGTTCTTCCTTACATTTAGCCAAGTAATAAACATTTGATTTTATATTAATGACATCATCAAAATCTAACAAGTATTCCTAACATGTGTCTCGATGCCGAGTTTGTCAGGTTTCGAAGGGTACGACCACAAATGCAGGCCTCTACCGTCCCCTTCCGATTCCATCAGCTCCTTGGGTAGCGATCAGCATGGATTTCGTGGTTGGTTTGCCTCGTACTCAGCGGGGTTGTGATTCCATTTTTGTGGTTGTGGACCGTTTCTCTAAAATGGTTCACTTCATCCCATGCAAGAAGACCACTGATGCTGTTAATGTGGCCAAACTTTTTTTTAGAGAGGTGTATCGCTTGCATGGCCTCCCGTCTTCTATCGTCTCCGACCGGGACACCCATTTTCTGAGCTTCTTTTGGAGGAGTCTGTGGCGTATGGCCAACACTCGATTGGATTTCAGTAGTGCTTATCACCCCCAGACAGATGGGCAGACTGAGACCGTTAACCGTTCTTTGGGAAACCTCCTTCGTTGCTTGGTGGGTGAGCATGTTCGTACTTGGGATGTGCAGTTGAGTCAGGCAGAGTTTGCCCACAACTTGGCCGTGAACCGTAGCACTGGTTTTGCCCCGTTTCAGATAGTTTATGCGATGTTGCCTCGTGGCCCTTCGGACTTAGGGTCCTTACCTTCTCCGGTTCGAGCGGACGTACGGGCTGTCGATTTGATTGAGTCTCTGCGTCATACACACCGTGCTACATATGATCAGTTGTTGGCTTCCACTTTGGCCTACAAGGAGGCCGCCGATAAGAAGCGTCGTCACGTGGAGTTCGAGCCGGGTGATTTTGTTTGGGCCGTTCTTACTCGTGACCGTTACCCGGCCCATGAGTATCATAAGCTTGCGGCTCGTAAGATTGGCCCGTTGGAGATTCTTGCTCGGATCAATCCTAATGCTTACCGTTTGAAGCTTCCATCCCATATTCGTACTTCGGATGTATTCAATGTAAAACACTTGATTCCTTATACGGGAGATAATGATGATGTTCCCGTAGACGATTCCGGTTCGAGGGCGAACCTTTTCTTGGCCGGGGAGAATGATGTGGTCAACGAGTCATTGGAGTTCATGGATTCCTATGATCGTGTATTCAAACCAAAGAATTAATTTCTTTGTTTATTTGCTTTCCTTTTTAAATTATGTTAATAAGCCCGTCCGTATGTTGGACTTTATGGGCCTTGATTATCTATTTAAACACTTAAACCTAGATCATTAGGGTTGTTGATTATTGATTTGAAATAAGATTATTGAGGATTGTCTAGTACACGTAGTGTCAAGACGATTATCTCTTCGTGTTACGCTTCCGCTACGTCACAAACACTATACGTTTATCGGTGGAACGATTAGTGATACACTGTAGCATGTTTTCCAAATGATACATTCCTACAGTTATCCTCAACTCTGTCTTCGAACGAAAGGTGGACCCCACCTCTAGCTGACCGTGTCGGTGGAGAGGCCGCTCGACCCGACCCAAAGTCCGGCACTACGGGTCCGAAATGGAATGATCCAGTTACGCATTGATTGTAGATGCTCATGCTCGCTCGCAGATTGATGGTCGGATGAGAAGTTCCGACGACTCATAATCCTATCCATTTGGGCCGGTTGGCGAACCCAAGCAAGAAATTCCGCAGATAGTGACTCAAGCAAGTCTTTACAACAATCTTCATCTTCGGATGTATGCACCTCTTCATCTTCCTCATCTTCCTCGTATTGATACTCTTTGGAAGGCATGTCATAATTTATGTTGCCGGGCTCTACTCTCGAGCTGCTACATCCCATATTAACCTCGGGAGTGGAGGAGCTGCTGTTCTCAACATAGACCTCGGGATCCTCCTTGTATTCTACTAGTAATCGAAGTATCTCGGTATCGCCCTGTAATAGGACTTTTACTTTGTTTCCTTTGGCCATGTGTGTCAAGTACCATAATTTGTAATCGGACTCATTTGGACCACCCAAACCCTCTCTGATAACCCCCACGAGGTTTGCACGACTAACTTTGCTCGTGTCGATATAGACAAAAAAGGAGTCCCCGTCTACATATGTCGATCGCTCCCAATGACCACCGTGATGTATCAAAATACGCTGCCATGACATCTGATTACAAAAAGATGAATAACTATTCAGAAAAATGAGCGAACAATATTATAAAATGTCGCCTTGGACACGACCGATGCACACGGCCGTATACTACCGTGTGCGGTGATCGTGTGCAAGTTTTCGCCCATGAACACGATCGCCGCACGATTTTAGACGATCGTGTTAAGCGATCGTGTACACGTTAGTGTTGCGCACGATGTTAAGGTGCGCCGCGATCGCGTTGCACGGTGGCTTCCCATCGTGTGCAGCGATCGTGTCCGTAAGAACAGATCTGAATTTTTTTTTCATCGTTCAAATAATGATGCATACCTTCTTTATGAACTCAGAAGCACGACAAATGAAGTCCTATTTCAACGTCAACTTTTATTTTCGAACAATCTTGTGATTTCTATAAGATTTTTTGAGAGACCATTTATCAAAAATAAAATGGTTGTGTTGTTTTGATGTATATGTTTGTAGTTAAATTTTGGTTCTTGGACATTAATATCGATCGGAGGAGGAAAGTAAAAAAGAAAAAAGAGAAGAAAAGTAGTTTAAATTAAATAAATAAAAAAAAAAAGTCAACAATACAACAAAAGAGAGGGCATTTTAGTCTTTTTAATCAAAATGGTACCAAAAACTTATAGTTTTATGAATGAGAATATATAACTTATCAATTTTATGCTTTGGTATTAAAAAATTGATTCCCACATTGTTTTATGTGGGGGTTAGTGTGTTAGTGTGCAATTGTTGAGGAAGAGAACATTTTAAAAGAAAATATCTCAAAGAACGGGTTGTTTTGCAATAGGTACAAAAGTTAGGATTGAAGATTTAATTAATATCAAAGAATGAGTTAAATTACGTTTTTTATAAAAGTTATTGGGAGGAGGACGAGAAACCCGGAAGACATTGGGGGAAGATGCTGAGAGGGGAAAGTTATGGGGGCGAAACTCGAATTTTTTCATTTATTACAAACCTAGGAGTTATGTTTTATGGATTCTTCAAAAATATGCAGTATGCACTATGGAATATGCGCAGTATGCGAGTGCGGGTGCGATTCGCGTATCCAATTTTCTTTTCGAATACGCGTATCTTGTCATGCCGATACGCGAATTGGATACGTTTTGAAGCGTGCGTTTTTTTTTTGTAATTTTTCATTAGTTTTGGACTATTTTTAAATATTTTAAAAGTTATCTTTATTTATTAATTTATTAATAAAACTTAATAAAAATTTAATACTAAAATTATTATATATTATGTATGCATGCATTATCATTAATTCACTATTCACTCACTAAAAAGAAATAAATAGTTAAACATTAATGCTAAACTTAACAGTAAACAATTAAACATTCAATAACTAATTCTAATTTAAGTGTGTTATTTAGTTGAATGGATTTTGTTATGCAACGTAACTTAAGTTGACAATATATTACTTGTTTTAATTTGAATTTTTTATTATGACTTGTATTAACTCCTCATAAAATAAATTAACGAAGTTTGATTTTATATTGATAATTTAAGTTGACTATAAATTAATCTCAAACTATAATGGTAAAATATTTAATAAAATTATATTATGAAATTTTAGATGTTGAAGTTTCATAATATAATTTTGTTAAATATTCTACCATTATATTTTGTGATTAATTCTTAGTCAAACTTAGAAATTATTGACCATATAAAGTCAAAATCTTCATGTTAGCTGGGACGGAGGGAGTATTATGTTGATTATATCTGATTTGAACTGTTGGTTGATAGATAGCATTTACGTATTTTTTCACAAGTATAATATATATAAAATATAAATAAAATAAACATATTCTCGTCGTATCACACTCTATAATTTTTAAAAAAACGAATTCCCATCTCTGAATCGTATCGCCCCCGCGCCCCCGCACTTGGCCTAAAGAGGAAATCAAAGTAACAGAAAGCAAAACGTAATTTCAAAGCAGGATTTGCATAAATTCATAAGAATTAAGTATTACGTTACGTTCTGGATATTTAATAACAAAATAAATTAGTTAGCGCGTGCAAGACAGAAATTCAACGGTGCGATGGTGGAAAAAGATCTGCAATAGGGTTTAAGACATTAAGCCCCGGCCCACGAGATAGGGGTTATCGAGAAACAGACAAAATTTCAATTAATTCGGTTAAATATGCAAAAAATAAGTTGCCTAGTTAATTCGGTTAAATATTTAATTAATAAAATAATATTGATAATGTTAATAACTTTATACATATTAAAAAATTTTATTATTATAGACGCTTTAAGATGCTCGTGCATACATTTTCTTTTTAATTTTGGCACTTTCACAACGGTATACATGCTCGTGTTTTCGTATTTGATTTCACTTTTAGTGACTAGATCGTGAATTGGTGATTTTTAAAGCGGATATAAGTAATTCTAACTTTTCTAATTTTACGTCATCTGTTTGAATGAGGAGAGTTTAATGAAATTGTTTTAATTGTTTGTTTAATTTTAAAAAATATCCAATTGCTTGCTTTTTTTATTGATTATTTATGTAATAGAACGGATTTTTTTTGAAGTGCGTCTTAAAAACACATCTAGCACAAGCAATTCATTAAACTAGAAAACACCGAAAGCTCAATCAAGAAGCACTAGAAACTCAACCTCCAGGTCAGCTACAAATGAAGGACCATCAAATTATGAAATATAAAGAAATGTTGACTATGAAAATAATGGTAACATATTATGGGTATGGAAACTAATTTAAGACTTTTGTTCCTATATTCAAGATGAGGTAAGGAAAGTTTTAATGTCATTCATGATATGGAGGAGATTGGCCCGATTGTGCCCCAACGGGAGATTCGTCATGGTGATCCTATTTTGCCTTATCCCTCTAAAGTTGAAGGGTAAATTCTATAGAGCGGCAATCCGACCTGCAATGTTGTATGGCTCCGAATGTTGGGCGATGAAGAAGTAACTTGAGAGCAAGTTGGAAGTGGCTGAAATGAGAATGTTACGTTGGTCGTGTGGTCGCACAATGTTAGATAGAATTGCGAACGGGGTTTTCATGAACGCGCTGGAAGTGGCGCCCATTTCAGCGAAAGTTAGGGAAGGGAGATTGAGATGGTTTGGCCACGTCCGCAGGAGGCAGGCATCTGCTCCGATGAGGAGGGTCGAGAGTTTAATGGTTGTCGGGGAGAGGAGGAGAGGCAGACCGAGGAGGACGCAGGAGGAGCAACTGAGATTAGATTTGAAGGCCTTAAACCTTTCCGAGACCGTGATTGTTGATAGGTGCGCTTAGAGGCGCCAGATCAGAGTTGTGGATTCTTTTGTAGGGAGCGGTGCTGTAGTTGAGAGCCTCGGGGTTGGGTTGTCTCGGTTAGCTTTGACCTAGAGCATTGCATTTTTACTTTTATAGTATATTTTATCCTATTGTCTTTGCGTGTGGTGTAATTTTTGACAGGGAGCTGTGCGCAGAGCCAACCTCTCTTTTGTTAGAGCAGCGTTCATCGGGAGTGAAGTAGCCAGATTCCACTTAGGTAAGTCCCATGTGGATCAAGCCATGGTCTCAGGTATGGTCTCGAGCTTTTTCGAATCTTATATTTCCCTTTGTATTTATCACACAAGATTCTACTGTGCACTAAGCTGGGGGTTTTCACGGAAACAGCCTCCCTACCGTAATAAGTAGGGGCATGGTCTGCGTACATCTTACCCTCCCCAGACCCTGCTCTGAGCGGGATATACCGGGTATGTTTGGTTTGGTTTGGTTTTCCTTCTCATCACCGAGGGACTGAGTGCGATGCTAAACAAGGAGTGTATGAAAGGGGATATACAAAGACTAGTTGTGTGTAAGGGTGCGCCGGCTATTTCTCATCTCTTGTTTGCATACGACTGCTTCGTGTTCTTTAGAGCTAATGAGAAACAGGCGACAATACTGAGGGATATCATCCGAGACTATGCTCAGGCCACTCGACAATTAATAAATTTTGATATCTTCCTTGTGTTTCAGTAAGAATTCAGATCAAAGTGACAAAGAGCTCACTGGTTGTATCCGGGGAGTGCAAACAGGGGACACTTCAGGGAGGTATTTGGGGCTGCACTCGATGGTGGGACGAAAGGAAGGAGGTTCTAGGCTTTCTAAAATAAAATTATGACTCGGATCAAGAGCTGGAATAACAAGTTCCTCTCTAATTGCGGGCGCCGCGTGATAAGTGTCAGTTTTGTACACTTATCCATGGTTTGTATCGATAAAATTCACCCATAATTGAGCTAGTCTACTCGTTTTTTGCTTTTAATTAATTAGTTTTAATAATTTTATTTTTATCGGATGATGATCGGATTAAATAAGTGATTTACTCAAGAAATAACATGTTTATTAAATATTCTCTTTGTTGAATTTTGATATATTCATGTTGTAGGGCTTTCCGAGACGAATTTGGCAGTCTTTCCGGATTCAAAATCAGAGTTATATATCAAAAGTTATCATCCGAAGAAGATTTGGGGCAAAAACGCAAAGTGTGAGAAATTCTGGGCTGAAAACGTAACTCTCAAAGCAACCAGTGAACAAATTTACGAAGCCAAGTTACGGCCGTAACTACAGAATGTTACGGCCGTAAGTCATCCAAGTTACGGCCGTAACTCCTTAATGTTACGGTCGTAACTCTTGACAGATTGTTATGATTTGTCTAATTTGTTATACTTTTTGTGTATTATTGAGGGGATGGCTGACATTGATCCGATCTATTGTAATAATGCTGGAGTTTTGGAGCTATTAGATGACTTTAGGTGCATAAATAGACCCCTTAGATCCTTCATCATTCATCATTCATCTTATAATTTTCCATTTTTTGTAAACTTTTTTTTTGTGTGAAGAACACACTTGTGTTCTTGAGTGATTTTTGTAAGTGTGGTAAAGCATATGTTGTTCAGAGAGTTTATTGCTTCTATCTCCTTTATCTACTAAGGGAGTTAGGATTAATTCTTTCTCTGATTCAACTAATAATGACCACACAAACTTGTAATATGTATAATAAACCCTTCATGGGCTAAGTAATCTTTAGTTGGGATTATAAATAAGGTTAGTCATGTTATTTATGTTTGTATAAAAGATCTATTGTGAATTACTTATTATTGTGTGTGATGCCAATAAATGACGATATTTATGGTCTTCATATGTTTCGAAAGAAAATATGTTTGATTAGATCAAATGATCTTCACTCTAAGTTGTTCTTAGGGATAGAAATATACCTCTAGTCCTTAGATGATTCTTTGAGTTATTTTCATAAATCCTAATGCTATGTATTGAAGTCAATCAACATAGAAATATAGTGGATTGATTCAATATGTAAGGGGCGTTTTATAGTTCGAAAGAGAAACCGTCTTTTTAAGGAAAATTGAATCTACACAACATAATAAGTAAATTCATCTTATGATCTCCTATACATCTTTTATAACTAATGACGAACTAAGTTTGTAATCCCAACTATTTCATTTTATCGTTTAATCAATCTATTATTATTGCAATATTTTTATTTCCTTAAAATATTAGAACTATTATTGCATTTACTTTGCAACTATTAAACCAAACTCTTTAATTGTGTGTTTCACTCATCTTAGTATCTATAAAAATAGACTAATAGTGTATAATTCAAATTATAACCAAACTTCCTTGTGGGATCGATAAACCGGACTCAAAAAGTCTACTTTACTACTTGATACGATATCGTGCACTTGCGATAGTTACACTAACAACATGTCAAGTTTTTGGCGCCGTTGCCGGGGAAGTATAAGTTAAATTTGAAATCTTACATTGTAAACTATTTTTATAGGTACAAATTTCTCGACATTGTAACTTAGTACTCAATTGTGTTTGTCCGGTCAAGTGGCGGATAACGGTACTCCGTGACTATTAAAGACGGATTTTTCAGTTTCCCACAACAACTGATATTTGTAGATATTTTCTTCATTTATTTTCATTTTTTTATAATGGATGAAAGTTTGAGTAAAATCAAAAAAAGATTTCCCTTTCTGAGCAAAAATGTCATTTTAAAGATTTATAAGACGAGACTTGAAAGGATGAGGTTGCTTATGAATAAAAGCATACCTTTTGACATAAGATTCATAATTGAAGCCAAAGTAAGAATAGAGGGTGAATTCACAGAAACACCGACTAGATTTTTACCAGGGCTTGGAAAAAGTTCATATGCGAAGAAACGACGAGCAAAGATGATAGCCGATTGTTATAAATGTGCTAGATGGAACTGTAATTTAAAATGTCGATCTTTAGGAATTCCATCTACAAACAGAGAAGATAAAATTCAATTCATTAAGGATGGTCTGAATAAAGAGAATTTAGATGATATTGAAATTTCTCTCGATACGCATCCTAGTGGACTCGTACATTATGGAATTCGATGTTTGTGGAATAAATTCAAACCAGAATATGAACAACGTCTTGGGAATCTGACGTTAAAAGACCCTGTTTGCCAATTTGTAAGAAAATTGGATGGGAAGCTTCTCCCCGACTCATAGAAGGCGTTTAGGCCGTTTCTGAACGTAAAATCAGAGGAAGATGTGAGCCACAATCACAACTACTGTACATACGCGTAAGTATTTTTTTTTATTTTTGTCGTGTGGTGAGATTTTCTGAATAAAAAAATGTGATACGCGATAAATGCATTCATTATTCTATTGAGTAGTTGAAGCGCAATCAACGCAATCACAAACTTGTTAAACAATTTTTACCTTCTTTTTCTTCTATAAATAAATATTGTGCTTGTTTCTTTCATTCATCCCTCAAACTTGCATTTTTCTCTGTTTCTCTCTAAATAATCTCTTTTCAAAAATGGAGTCATCATCTTCAACAAAAAAATTTAGCACTGTCTGCATTTTTGGTGGAGCTAGTTAGACCTGGCAAACGGGCGGGCTCGGCCCAAACGGGCCGGGCAAAAAACGGGCGGGCCAAATCTGGGCCGGGCCAAAAAGGCCCGGTTTTTTTTGGGCCAAAAATATTAGGCCCGTGGCCCGCCCCGGGCGGGCCCGGCCCGGCCCGCGGGCCTCGACTTTTTTTTTTGAAATATTATTTCTGAATAATTATAGAAATATTTTTCGATCCGTAATTATTATATTATTCACTATACTATCACAATCAATTAAATAAATGTAGAATTATTTTTATTTGATAATTATATTATTTACTACACTACCACAATCAAAAGACAAATATATAAATATTTTTATTTGATCATCATTTCATTTATCACTACTACTTTCTTATAAAAATCATAAAATAATATTATTATTGATATGAGATACTACAAAGTAATCACAAAGTCCCATAAAAAATAAAACTACATCAATAATTAACATATAGATGTAATCTAATCTAACAAATAAGGAAAAATTTTAAATATTATAATTACATATAACATAAATATAAAAAAAAAAAAAAAAACTGGGCCGGGCGGGCCGCCCGCGGGCCGGGCCTCAACGGGCGGGCCAAATCTGGGCCGGGCTAAAAAGGCCCGGTTTTTTTTGGGCCAAAAATATGAAGCCCAATGCCCGCCCCGCGGGCCTGGGCCTATTTTGCCAGGTCTAGAGCTAGTTATGGAAAAGAGACATACTTTACTGAAGCAGCCCACAACTTGGGTCGTACCTTAGGAGAAAAATGCATTCATGTAGTTTACGGAGGAGGAAGTCTAGGATTAATGGGACGAGCTGCTGCTTCTGCCTATATGGAAGGAGTAAGAGTGTTGGGAATAATCCCAAAACCTATGGCTGAAAGTAAAATCACCGGGTCAACTATTGGAGATGAGTTTAGATCTGTAAATATGCAAGATCGCATAACTCACATGATAAATAATTCTGGCGCCTTTATCACCCTTCCCGGTGGTTTTGGCACCCTTGAGGAACTTTTTCATGTGGTTACCAGAGCCCAGCTAAATGTTCATCAAAAACCAATAGGTCTGCTTAATGTCAATGGTTTCTTTGATGGTTTACTATCTTTCATCGACTACTCTGCTGAAAAGGGTTTTATTTCCGAGCGTGCTAAACGAATCATAGTCGTTGCAACAATACCAGAAGAACTAATGAAAAAACTCAATGAATTTGTTCCTCAACGAGATCCAGCTCTAGCTAAAATTGTCTGGATGGAAGATTTTACCGTGAGAAAACGAAAAGTGGATTCATTCCTCTCCCTTTGATAAACCCATATCGGACCTCTTGTATTTTTACGTTCTGTCGTGTGTAATAATCGTGTTAAATGGTGGCAGCTTAAGGAGTTTCTTCTTGATCTCTTGACGCGCATCTATTCACGATTTATGTATTGTTGTTTTTTTTACTGTAATTTTTATTGTGTTTTTTTATAAAAGCATTGATGGCAGCGTAAGGCGACTCTTCGGACTTTCTTGATACGTATCTTAAAAATTGTGTTATACTTATGAGTATATTTTATTTTCTTTTGTTGTGTGCCTCGTATATTTATTCTCTTGCAGATTCTAAAAGACGTTGGCTCAAATATCAACTTTCTTAACAGTGAGTATTCTGCTTTTCTGCATTGCTTTTTATTTTATTTTTTTTAAAAACTGAGGACAGTTTTATTTTCAAGTTTGGGGGTGATTTGTTTAATTATTTTGGTGTGTTTTGATTGATTTGGTTATTTGCCTTAATTTATATATATATATATATATATATAATATTTTGATTTATGAGATTTCTAGATCTGGCCATAACACCAATAAAATAGCTATATACAAGCTTCTAAAATCATTTTAACCGGTAAAAAATTTGTATATTCCAAAATTTTTTAGCCTTAATCTCTCTTTCCAAACCTTGTAGTTATCATATAAAATCAAGTCATTCGTTACCTTGAGAAAAGAAGAATCAGTCGGTTGATGAAAAATAGAACTGAAATTTACTTAATTTGTGGAGTTTTTGATTTTTCATGCTTAAACTAAGAAATGATTTTCTGCAAAAATTCTATTCCCTAAAAAAAAGGAGTCATTGGTGAAAAGAGCTACACGTTAGCAAATAACGGTGTGAAAGCTATCACCTAAAAAAAAATGACGAAAAGGAGAAGTGTTGAGCAGCAAAAGCTGCCTAATTTTGGAGGTCTTAAGTTTTGCGAAAAATAAAAGACTAACCATTGTTGCTGCGTAGCTGCCGTCTCAGAAAAATTGGTGAAAAGAGCTACACGTTAGCAAATAACGGTGTGAAAGCTATCACCTTTTTAAAAAAAATGAGATTGAAATTGTGTTAGTGAAAAGAGCTACACGTTAGCAAATAACGGTGTGAAAGCTATCACTAAGGGATGTAGTTTATGAGCAGATTTGAATTAATTAGCGACTGAATTTCAATACACTCAATTTCGTGAAAAATCACAATATTTGATGACGCCAATGAAATTCTTCTTCATATTGAGTCGAAAAATAAACGAGTGATCAAGAGTAACCATTAAAGGGAGTCGTGTGTATCACGAGTGGGAAAGAAATAATCAACCTTTTGGGGGGAAAACCTTGAATTTGGAATTACAAAATAAAAACCGTGTTTTAACTTCAAAAATATTAGTAGATTTCTTTTGAATCTTGATTCATTTCTATCTACTGTATAAAGCTGGTTGTTGTGTATTAATGACATTTTGATCTCCTTTTCTCTTTTTATATTTTAATTTATGTGTGTATTAATTTTTCTTATTTTTATTTTTGGAGCATGAATAATAAAGAGTCTTGCTCGGGACTAGTAAGAATTCAAGTTTGGGGGTGTGATAAGTGTCAGTTTTGTACACTTATCCATGGTTTGTATCGATAAAATTCACCCATAATTGAGCTAGTCTACTCGTTTTTTGCTTTTAATTAATTAGTTTTAATAATTTTATTTTTATCGGATGATGATCGGATTAAATAAGTGATTTACTCAAGAAATAACATGTTTATTAAATATTCTCTTTGTTGAATTTGATATATTCATGTTTTAGGGCTTTCCGAGACGAATTCGGCAGTCTTTCCGGATTCAAAATCAGAGTTATATATCAAAAGTTATCATCCGAAGAAGATTTGGGGCAAAAACGCAAAGTCAGAGAAATTCTGGGCTGAAAACGCAACTCTCAAAGCAACCAGTGAACAAATTTACGAAGCCAAGTTACGGCCGTAACTACAGAATGTTACGGCCGTAAGTCATCCAAGTTACGGCCGTAACTCCTTAATGTTACTACCAGAATCGCTGATGATTGTTATGATTTGTCTAATTTTTTATATTTTTTGTTTATTATTGAGGGGATGGCTGGCATTGATCCGATCTATTGTAATAATGCTGGAGTTTTGAAGCTATTAGATGACTTTAGGTGTATAAATAGACCCCTTAGATCCTTCATCATTCATCATTCATCTTATAATTTTCCATTTTTTGTAAACTTTTCTTTTTGTGTGAAGAACACACTTGTGTTCTTGAGTGATTTTTGTAAGTGTGGTAAAGCATATGTTGTTCAGAGAGTTTATTGTTTCTATCTCCTTTATCTACTAAGGGAGTTAGGATCAATTCTTTCTCTTGATTCAACTAATAATGACCACACAAACTTGTAATATGTATAATAAACCCTTCATGGGCTAAGTAACCTTTAGTTGGGATTATAAACAAGGTTAGTCATGTTATTTATGTTTGTATAAAAGATCTATTGTGAATTACTTATTATTGTATGTGATTTTCATTGTTTTAACATTCTTTATTTATTTGTCCAATAAATGATGATATTTATGGTCTTCATATGTTTCGAAAGAAAATATGTTTGATTATATCAAATGATCTTCACTCTAAGTTGTTCTAGGGGATAGAAATATACCTCTAGTCCTTAGATGATTCTTTGAGTTATTTTCATATATTGTTATGCTATGTATTGAAGCCAATCAACATAGAAATATAGTGGATTGATTCAATATGTAAGGGGCGTTTTATAGTTCGAAAGAGAAACCGTCTTTTTAAGGAAAATCGAATCTACACAACATAATAAGTAAATTCATCTTATGATCTCCTATACATCTTTTATAACTAATGACGAACTAAGTTTGTAATCCCAACTATTTCATTTTATCGTTTAATCAATCTATTATTATTGCAATATTTTTATTTCCTTAAAATATTAGAACTATTATTGCATTTACTTTGCAACTATTAAACCAAACTCTTTAATTGTGTGTTTCACTCATCTTAGTATCTATAAAAATAGACTAATAGTGTATAATTCAAATTATAACCAAACTTCCTTGTGGGATCGATAAACCGGACTCAAAAAGTCCACTTTACTACTTGATACGATATCGTGCACTTGCGATAGTTACACTAACAATGTGTCACCGCGCATGCTCTCTGTCGCTCCTTTAGGACGGCCATAGCCTCCTCGATCTGTTCTGCGGTTTGGAACTGGTCGAGTGAGAGGATGGGGCCACCCCTCAGGTGCGGGATCGAGAGTCTCGCGTTGCCGCGGCTTCCCCCTGCCGTCGGCTGGGGCTCGGATTGAGCCGGGATATGATGTCCGGCGGTTCGAAGAGCGGCTCTCTTTGATGTAATGGCGGACGTCATGATTCTGAAGGCTTTCTTTGAAGCGCAGTGAGTGTTACTTCAAGTATATGCCTCGAGAACAGTGAGTGTTCTTCGGGATGGTAGGAATGAAAAATGAAGGTTTAGAAGCCCTTCTTCTAGCGGCAGTTATTGCTACCCAAAATATTATCCGGAGATAGATATTGCTGGAATGGATGGATAGCAAACAAAGTGCGAGAGCACTTCCGTAGAGAAAGTAAATAACACAAGATTTGCCGGGGTTGTTAGTCCCGGGCTTGAATGCTCTCGCGAGATGTTATTAATACGAATATTCTGGGATACAAGTATTAATGTTAGAGTACAATTACAATGAGTGTAAAGACCCTAGTTATCTTAGCTAGTGAGCGTGTAGATTGCCGGAAGAACCAGATATGATGTTCTGTGAGTTCTTGTAACAACGTTGATGAGCTATGACAACTGTGAGAAATCGACAGTCTCTCACGGTGTGTAGCTGTTGTATGTTTGAGCTCCTGGGCTTGTGAGTTTCTTCGAATCTGCACTGTGGAGACCTCTTACCTATGCCGACCGTCTTCTGGTTGAGAGGTGCTGAGAGTGAAATCCTGAGGTAGATTCGGGAGAAGAAGCTAAGAGTTTGAAAGTATGTATGTTTGTATGTATTTCCGTGAATGAAGTTGGAACCTTTCTCCAGTTGCTGTATGTTCCCTATTTATAGGACTCGGAGATGTTGGGCGATCGCCTTTTCCGTATTATAATAAGCGGGCGATCGTCTTTTAGCACATGGGCTGGTCTCCTTAAAGTCCGCAGGAGTTGCTGGCAGTCAGCTGTGCGGTCCAATAAGAAGTCTGCACGCGTTTGAGTCGCTGTCACAGGCGGTCCCACCTTGTACCTTTCGGCGGGTTTGTCGGTAGGTGATAAGGTGGTGACAGACTGTGGTCAACGATCCATGAAATGCGGCGCCTGTCGCGGATCTGCACATGGGCACTGCTTTGAGATCCAGTCTTCGTGGACTTTTACGGACGAAGCTCTCTGTTCGCGGCATAGGACGATCGCCTTAAATAGGGCACCAGGGTCGATTGTTAGGTACCAAATGGTGATCGCCTTTGGAGTCGATCGTTAGTTACTCGAAGGTGGTCTGGTATCTTCGCTTAGGCGAGTTCGCCGTAGCTTGATTGGTTGTGGACTCGGTCGCTCGTCCTTGAAGTCGATCGCCTGTCGAGGTGAATAAATC
Organism: Orobanche coerulescens; assembly: GCA_033398695.1. Classification (NCBI taxonomy): domain Eukaryota; kingdom Viridiplantae; phylum Streptophyta; class Magnoliopsida; order Lamiales; family Orobanchaceae; genus Orobanche; species Orobanche coerulescens. Next base: position 7,557,127 of record CM065807.1, on the reverse strand, counting down.
TCGACACAACATAGCCAAAATTCATACTTAGAAAGTTTGGCATATAACTGCTCGCTTCTCAAGAGGTCCAAAATGATTCGTAAGTGCTGCGCATGCTCTTCCGGGCTCTTGGAATAAACTAGAATATCATCGATAAACACAACTACAAATTTGTCCAAATATTCTATGAACACTCGATTCATCTACTGCATGAACACGGCAGGTGCATTAGTGAGACCAAACGGCATCACTACAAACTCATAGTGTCCGTAGCGAGTTATGAACGCTGACTTTGGAACATCGAATTCCTTAATCCTCAACTGATGATATCCCGATCTCAAGTCGATCTTAGAAAATATTGTTGCTCCTTGCAACTGGTCAAAAAAATCATCAATCCGTGGCAACGGGTACTTGTTCCTGATCGTCATCTTGTTCAGCTCTCGATAGTCAATACACAATCGAAGTGATCCATCTTTCTTTCAGACAAAAAGAACTGGTGCACCCTAGGGCTAAATGCTTGGCTGAATATAGCCTTTATCCAGTAACTCTTCCAGTTGCTTCTTTAATTCATACATCTCAGTAGGTGCCATACGATACGGCGCCTTAGAAATCGGTGTAGCTCCTAGTTCCAGCTCAATGGTGAATTCTACATCTCGTCGTGGAGGTATTCCAGGTAATTCACATCATTTTTAAACGAATGAAATGATGATTGGGCCTTATGGGGCCCACTACTCTTGTGCTCTGTGAAACTACCAGAGACTTTCTGCTTCTGGGACTCTGCGAACTTTTCCATCGCTACTTCTTTTATTTCATACGCCAATGCTTTGTCCTGATACTGACGGAGAGTGGTGCATTCAAAACCTGACATGCACCTCTGTATCTACGGTTTCATTCTCATATCGAAGTGGATCATCATTTCCGCATCGGTTCTGACCAGGTGTCGAACAAACGCCAGCTGATTAAACGTCTTAATCGCCTGAGATACTGGCACATCCGAAGTCTACGCGGAAAAAAACTCTCGAACCTTAGCTTCCCTCACTGGACGGGGACAGTACTGAGCTTCCATCATCAATTTAAATTCTCCCCAGTCGGCATCATGATCTATAGGTCGGATGGCTTTCCAGCACTCGGACGCTTCCCCTGTCAGAAAGTACTGGGCAATAGAGGCTCTCTGGTCGTCTGGGCAGTTAATTCCGGCGAATATTTTCTCTAGCCTCGTCAACTAGTGGTCACATGTCGGTGTCTCAGAAAAACCATCGAATTTTGGCGGTTGCATCTTCTCCACCTGCTGTAGCCATCGGCCTCCTGGATTTCCCAAGTCTGGGATGCCTTGCTGTCTTTCTCCCGGTTGCAATCCTACTGCCACTTGCATCCTATCCACAACCTGAGCAAACTGAGTCATCTGGTTGACCACCTGATGAAGGATGTCGGGAACAGCAGGATTTGCATTAGTCTCCACTGTCTGTTCTCGTTCATTATTGATGGACTCCTGCTGTTCGCCAGAATTGGAGTGAGCCTGATTTGATAGCGAATCAGGAATATAAGGTGAAGCTTCTTTCTCAGCGTTCCTACGTCCGCGACCACGTCGACGTTCTCCCCTCAACATACTGTAAGCATAAACACTCAATATACACAATATACATGGAGATAATATCATCCTCACATTCAATATAAAAAGGTACGATATGTAAAGGACAAGATAGAGTTTAGGAAACTTACAACCACCGCTCGCACGAAGACGTAGGCAGTATAGTGATGTTATGCACGGCCTGTTACCTCAAAAGACATAAATGGCCCCTATTTTGACCCAACGGCCAAGATATCCATAATCTTATCTCCGATACCATATTCTGTAACACCCACGATATATTCAGGAATATTACAGTGTCGTAAATCCTTTATGTAAGAATTTACAAGGCTGATGAAACGAAATGACAATAACAAATACCAACCAACGAATATAACTGAAATAAAATACAACGGGTCTGAATCAGTACTGAAAATACAAACGTCCAACAAAGAATATTAATACATAACCAAATCCAAAATCACAAAAAACAAAGTACTCGAGTACTTAAATAAAACAACACAAACATCTGACAATTAAATCCGGCCGGAACATCACTCTGCACCCTCCTCGTCATGCAGTTCCAGTGGTTGTCTTCCCGCTCTCCTGGATCCTGAACATAAAATAAATATTCAACCCCGAAGGGGTTAGCATAACGATGCTAGTACAAGTACGATAATTATACAACAATGATTTATTTAACAATAATCATGCCAAGTTTTTCCAACGAGAAATAATAACAACACATAACAGTTTCAACATACTCGTGGTATTCCAACGATCCAGCGCACACAGCTATAGATTCCCATGATGATGCCGTCGGACCAATGCATGGTGGAATTACCTGTCCAACGATCCAACACACACAGCTATAGATTCACATAGTGATCCCGTCGGACCAACGCATGGTGGACAATTAATCACAACACATATGCACAATACAACAGTAACATAACCGACATTAATACGCACAATTATAATTAAAGTACTTGCCTCAAATTGACGACAAGGATAATACTTCGATGGATATCAATATACTCGGAGGTCACCCCTTCGATCACTCACGTTGCATAGCTCGAACCTTAAACAAAAGAAATAATATAGAGTTCATCTTACGTCATATAACTAACATACGAACATCTAGCGTCCTAAACTATGGCCGAAGGTTGACAATACTACGAATCATGTCTTCTCTCTTAGTAACGTATGTTACATACCCAAGGTAACGTACGTTAAGTCTGTATCTGAGCGTACGTAATCGCTAAAGCCTAACGTACGCTAAGCATGTATTTGACAGTTCTCTGATCAGACGACTGTCTCACCTGATGATATAACGTACGTAATACATGACGCTTAACGTACGTTATACTCACAAACACATTTCTCATGCGAATAGAATGTGTCCTAAGGTGTTGACGTCTTCAAATTCAAGGATAAACATATCATCACAATGTCATACTCCAATCTCGATTATAAATTCTCATATGTGGTTCGGAAAATCTATGGTTGATACAATTGTTATCAATATTATCACTTCATTCAAACTTCATCAAGAAGATTAGCTAATCAACCCACCTTTACAACATATGACCAAACCTTCAATGTTCATCCTCCTAAGTTCGTCTAACAAAGGTGATATCGATAACAAGTCTTGATCAGTATGAAAACTCCATCTAATGAAAATTTACAATCTCAGAACATTTCTCCCTACTTGTTCAACATAACGAGGCTCGAACTATAATGCTCTTAACAATGGTGAACTTAAGCATAATCATTCCAACTTCCTTAAACATGGTGTTTGGTCAAATAAGTCATCCATGGAACCTAATAATCTTGGTAGCATGCTCATAACATTCTTAAGAACACGAATTCAGGGTTGGAGATATCATTAACCTTAATATGAAGAAAACGTCAAGGCAATCGGTAGAAACCAACTCCGGATGCTTAAGTAGCAATCCAAGGTGCTTCTCAACTTCAATGATTGATTAGGGACGTTAAATAAGTGCTTAAGTATCAAAGGAAGCTCTCTGGACTTGAAGGAAACGAAAGGGAAGTGAAAAGAGACGAGGTGAAATGAAATGAGGTGCTGTCCCATTTGTACTATTCTGAGCTTTACGTACGTTAGCCTCAGTGTGTAACGTACATTATCCACTTAGCGTACGCTATTTGTTATCCTTAGCGTACGTTAACGTCCAAAGATGGCTTACTGCCTCGTTCCTGCTCTCTCTTACGTACGCTACATCAACACCATTACGTACTTAATCGACTAGAAATAGCGTACGCTATATACATCATTTAGCGTACATTAATCTCCGTTGACTCAATACTGACCAGGTTCATGCCGTGGGAATTTTTCCGAGCCCACCACCAGTTGTCCCATGTGCTTGCCAGCCTCGATCAATTATTGACTGTCTTACGTACGCTATGCTTTGCTCATAGCGTACGCTATCCGTGGCTCGTAACGTACATTACGCTTACTAGCTAGCGTACGTTACGACGTAGTTGCATGTATAAATTTACAAGGTTGATATGATCATGCATGTGGATACGAATACGGAAAAAATCATACTTCGATTATTGATATCACAAATTCGAATAATACAAGATTCAAATACGGACAAAAATACTCAACAATTCATCCGGATATTATAAGTGCTAGGTGCCTCACACGTTATCGGGCGTATGTGATGCACGCACTGAAGAAGACTCATGGGGCATGTTTAGTGCACCAACCCCTCCTACGTTTTTCAATTTTTTGGGTTTGGATTTTCAAACACTATTTTTGTAATAATTATATAGGGAAATTTGGGTTACAAACATACTCAAACCTTCACTATCACAGATGCTCCTAGAGGGGATTCTTGTAAATATTAGAGTCATCTAGGTATAGATAAACTAGATAGATCTCTAGAACATTCCAATACTTGTATAGAAGTAAAAGTGATCTAAAAACTCCATTGAGGAGGCATATTTAGACATTAGGGGCTCTTTCTAGTAATTGTGCATCTTGGTAGGAAGGCTGGCTTCCCGTACTGACTTTAAGAGTTGATGGAATTCTTATCCCATGACAAGCGATATCATAGCCACATCGTTGGCTCTACTTCGTTTGAAGGTTGTTACGTGTGTTGCTAGTGTTGGCAGCCCATCCACCTTGGAATCCACGTAGACACTCAAGGCAGCTGAACCGGCCGAGCAGAGCCTGAAGCCGGACCGGGCAAAAACCCAATTTTCTCCCGGGCTCGTTAGAAACGGACCGGGCAGAGACGTCAGAGCCGACTCGATATCCGATCCGGGAGGTCCGAGCAGAGTGAAGATAAAAATGCTCTGATTCAAGATTACAACAAGGCCGACCTGAATGACGGGAGACCCGAGGACCGACCCCAGTGGATAAGCACCGCCAGAAGCATGCGAGACAGGCCCGCATGCCAATTAACACATGCAGTCATGCCCCTTCCCAAGGCAATCCTTAGAGGCCGCCACGTGTCCAAGGCATATTTGCAGACTGACAAGTGTTTTGGGCATATTCCCCAAACATTCGCCAGCTGTCATCTCCCGACTGACCCAGATTATCTATATATAGAAGGAATGTACAGTGAAAGAAGATCTTTGGACTTTTAGCATTTATGATAAAGAGAGAAAAAAGAGAGAATTGGTATTGACTGAGAAAAAAGATAAGACTTGTAATTAGCAAGCAAAAAGATAGACCGACATAAAAATATTCTGCTCGGCTCTACTCTATATTAAGGTCATTAATAAAACTTAGTGATCAAATCCTTTTTCATCTTATTTATTATTTTCTACGTGGCTTCGATCCATTCGCCCAGATCAGCACACGTGACGTTGACCAAATCAGACGTCAACAGATTGGCGCTAGAAGGAGGGCGACTATCTTCGATAAAAAATATACTGCTCACCGGAGATGTCTCACGACAGTTCAAAAAACCCTCAGCCCGCGACAGAGGAAGAAAACCTCCGTAAGGTGGTAGAGTGCTTTAAACACCCCGTCTTCATCCAGGGCATGGCGGCCCTTATGGCGAGGGTTACAGGGGGCGGGACCCTTCAAAAACCCAAAGACCATGTCGAGGCGGAATCTCAGACGACCCGCCCAGCTGCCTCGGGACGAAACAAAAAGAGGACAGCCTATGGGGTCGCCGGAGAAAGGGCGGAAAGCCACGGCAAAAGCTCACATCCCTCTCGAAAAAGTAAGCTTTCGCGCCCCACATCCGTTTTTGATCGCCTTGGGGCGGGGAAGAAAATCGAAAAAGCAGCGCCGTGTTAGGCGTATTTTTATACGCTTATTTGTCATTATTTTGTAGTATTTTGGAGTGTGAAATCATCTAAATGAGCTTTTAATGCCTTAATTTTGTATGATTGACAGGAAATTGAAGTCCGGAAGCTTAAAAGAGGCAAAACGGGCGAAAACGGCAAAACTGGACTATGAGCCGCGGCACAAGGAAGCTGAGCCGCGGCAAAGGAAGACACCACCAAGGGCGAATAGTCAGACTGTGTCGCGGCATGCCCATGTGAGCCGCGGCACGTAAGGATTTAATTACGCCTGTATTCGATTTTGGCGATGTGCCGCGGCACGAGTTGATGAGCCGCGGCACACTTAGCGGGTTTGGTACGCCTCGCGGATTTTGGGCCGTTTGGCCGCTTTCAACCAACTAACACGGACGCGATTTATGGAAGTGTCTTGAGCTATAAATAGGGCTTAAGACCCTAATTTAATTATCGGGAATCATTGAATCTAAACCTAAGAGAGCTTAAGCTTGGAGACGAGAAGAGGAGGAAAGCGAGAGGAATTCAAGGGCGAAGGCTAAGTCAAGAACGGAGGAATCCGAACTTCATCTCGCGTTTGAATTTTATGCTTTCGTTTATTTATTCGTATTGTCAGCTTTTAGTATGTCGCTAAAGCCCTAATCTAGGGTTTTGATGAAACCTTTATTTTGATGAATTGATTGAGATTATCCAATTTATTACCTTTTATTGAGTTTTCCCAATTATGTTTAATGCTTGCAATTATCGGCCAATAGTTGTATTGATTTAATCATTCACTTCGAATCGGGAGAGGAGATTTGGTGAGGAACTATTGGTGAGGACCGTTTTATTCTGTGAGATAGGAATATACTCATAGGAACTACGTGGCCTTTAGGAGATTTCATGCTTTTTGCCTAGCGACGAGATAATTCACCTAGGGATAGAGTGCGTTAGTCGCCGTTAGATAAATCTATTGACTCCTGGAGAGGCGGTAGAATATTTTAGCAATCTCCGCCTTCAATAAATTGGGAAAATTATTTATTACGGATAATCAAGATTAAATTCGGATAAATTAAGGTGGATTCAGAACTCTAGACTTATTTATCATTTGATTCTTTTATTCAAGCTATCGTTTTCTGTTTAGTCTTTTATTAATTCTTTTAGTTATTAATCCAAAAACCCAACTTCGATTGTTCAAATAAAATTGGGATACGAAAACGTCGGTAGTTAGAGATTCAATCCTCGTGGGAACGATACTCTACTTATCACTTTATTACTTGTAAACGATGACGTGCACTTGCGTGTAGGAAATATCGCAACAAGTTTTTGGCGCCGTTGCCGGGGACTGAAATTTTTCTAATATCGACTTAAGTATTTCCAGTCTTAATTTGAACGTGTTATTTTTATTTTTTTGGTGTATTTAATTTTTGTTTATTCGTTTTTCCTTTCAGGACCTTTCGTGTAGTGCATGAGAAGACTCGGTAACGAAGGCTTACTACCTTTGGACACCGAGCTCGAGCGCACTCTAAGAAGGAATAAAAAGGAAAAAAGAGAGTTGCAGACGACGGTCAAGATGGCCGAAAATATTGAAATCCAAGGAGGAGACAACCAAGTGCGGCAAGTTCAACCGGAACTCGCTCTTCGAGATTATGCCATGCCGCAAGTCAACGCAAATTTTTCGGGAATTCGGCGTCCCACCATCCAAGCTAATAATTTTGAAATCAAGCCCGCCATTATTCAGATGGTACAGGCGAGCCCTTTCTGTGGATTGCCGAAGGACGACCCGAATGCCCACATTGCTTCGTTCCTTGAGATATGTGACACATTTAAAACAAATGGTGTCACCGACGATGCCATCCGATTGAGGCTTTTCCCTTTTTCTTTGCGGGATAAAGCAAAATTTTGGTTAAATTCCTTACCGCCGGGGTCGATTACAACTTGGGAGAGGTTAGTGCAAGCCTTCCTTGCGAAATTTTTCCCACCAGCTAAGACGGCGCGGTTGAGAAACGAGATAACTACTTTTGCCCAGTTCGATATGGAATCGCTCCACGAGGCGTGGGAGCGATATAAAGAATTACTTCGAAGATGCCCTCATCACGGCATTCCTGATTGGCTTCAGCTGCACACATTTTATGGTGGTTTGAGTGCTTCTACACGCACTTTAGTGGATGCAGCCTCCGGAGGAACATTCATGGGAAAATCTATGGCCGAGGCTCACGTGCTGTTGGGGGATATGGCCGAAAACGCCTACCAATGGCCAGCAGAAAGATTGACACCGAAGAGGGTAATGGAAGTTTCGAGCAATGATCCGATTTCCACCTTGTCAGCTCAAGTCGCCGCTTTGACACAACAGCTCCAGAACTTTTCGCACGCACCAGCCCCTGTGACCATTGAGACGTGTAATTGGTGTAACGGACCACACCCGAGTGCGGAATGTCAATTTGGAAATCCGTTTGAGCAACATCAGATGGAGCAAGCTCAGTTCGTGGCCAATGGAAATCGACAAAGCAATTTTTATCCCAGCACTTATAATCAAGGGTGGAGGAATCAACAAAATTCTCCATGGAGAAATGGGCAAGCTATGAAGCCTCCACAACCTCACTTCGTGCAACCCCCACAGCAGCCCCCTCAATCTTCAAAGGTATCTTTGGAGGATGCTCTTGCTCAATTGGCGGCTAACACAAGCCAATTCATGACCCGCACCGAGACGACTCTTCAAAATCATTCAACCTCCATCCGAAATCTAGAAACACAAATGGGGCAGATTGCTAATTTATTGTCTTCTCGGGCTCAAGGTGCAGCCCAACGCACCAAGTGAAACCCAAGGAAAATGTGCAAGCAATCGAATTAAGAAGCGGAAAGGAGTTGAAAGGGCACTATTAATGACAAAGAGCGGCGAACGTGCGAACGAGAAGGAAAAGGATGAGACGCCTAAGCCAAAGGAAGTATCGACTACTCACCCCACTCCTCAAATTCCATTTCCACAGCTTAAAAGCAAAATCGACAAGCGGTTCTCAAAATTCCTCGACGTTTTCAAGAAATTGCACATAAACATTCCGTCACGACGCATTGGAACAGATGCCGAGTTACGTCAAGTTCATGAAAGAGATCTTGTCCAATAAACGGAAGCTCGAGGAATATGAGACGGCCGCTTTAACGGAGGAGTGCGGCGCTATTTTACAAAAAGAAACTCCCACCGAAATTGAGAGATCCAGAAGTTTCACCATTCCTTGCATCATCGGAAATTCATCTTCCGAAAGAGCCCTATGTGATCTCGGAGCCGTATAAATCTTATGCCCCTTTCGATTTTTAAAAAGTCGAGATTGGGAAGCCAAGCCGACGGCGCTCTCTACAATTGGCCGATAGATCCATCAAATACCCGAGGGGTGTGATAGAGGACGTTTTAGTCAAAGTGGATAAGTTCATCTTTCCTACCGACTTCATCGTACTTGATATGGAAGAAGACCAAGATATCCCAATTATTTTGGGAAGACCATTTTTGGCAACAGTAGAACGTTGATTGATGTGGAAAAAGGAAAGGCGACTTTGCGCGTTCAAGAGGAGCAAGTAACTTTCAATATTTTTCGAGCCGTAAAATATCCAAGTGACGCTGAAAATTGTTTCCAAGTTGACGTCATTGACTCGTGCGTGAGTAGAACTTTTCGAGAAAATTATCCACCCGATCCATTGGAATCCGTTTTGATTGGAAATTTCGAACCAAATGGAGACCATGCCGCCTACGTACGACACATGGATGCTTCCCCGCCAATCTTTATTCGTAAACCATTCGAGGAGCTAGGAAGTTCACTAACTCGACCGACCCCATCGATTGAAAAACCTCCAAAATTGGAACTCAAAAAGCTGCCACCTCATTTGAAGTATGCATTTCTGGGGCCCGACGACTCCCTTCCAGTTATTCTTTCGGCCACTTTAGCAGGAGATCAAGAAGCAAAATTATTAAGAGTTTTGAGGAGTACAAATCGCTCTTGGATGGTCTATTGCGGATATCAAGGATCAGCCCATCGATTTGCATGCACAAGATTTTGATGGAGGAAGACTACAAACCATCCGTGGAGCATCAACGCCTACTGAATCCTAACATGAAGGAGGTGGTAAAAGTCGAGGTTTTAAAACTCCTCGACGCAGTATGATCTTTCCAATTTCGATAGTAAGTGGGTAAGTCCGGTTCAAGTTGTGTCGAAAAAGGGTGGGATAACGGTTGTTCAAAACGATAATAATGAATTAATTCCCACCAGATTGTTACGGGTGGCGTATGTGCATAGATTATAGGAAACTAAATAAGGCCACTAGGAAAGATCATTTCCCTTGCCTTTTATTGATCGGATGTTAGATAGATTAGCCGACACGATTTCTATTGCTTTCTCGATGGCTATTCGGGTATAATCAGATTTACATAGCTCCCAAGACCAAGAGAAAACGACGCGTTTACATGTCCTTACGGCATTTTTGCTTATAGGCGCATGCCGTTTGATTGTGTAATGCGCGACTTTTCAACGGTGTATGATGGCTATTTTTTCTGACATGGTAGAGCAGTGTATTGAGATTTTCATGGATGATTTTTCTGTTTTTGGAGATTCTTTTGACATTTGTTTGGAAAATTTGCAGAAGGTCTTGCGAAGATGTGAAGAGACCAATTTAGTCTTGAATTGGGAAAAGTGTCATTTTATGGTGCAGGAGGGCATTGTGCTTGGCCATCGAATATCCTCACATGGAATTGAAGTCGACCGAGCAAAAATTGAGACAATTGAGAAGATGCCTCCACCCACTTCGGTCAAGGGGATTAGGAGTTTTCTGGGACACGCCGGGTTCTATCGCCGATTTATTAAGGATTTTTCAAAGATCACGAAGCCGCTGTGCACCTTACTCATGAAAGATGTCCCATTTACTTTCGACGAGTCTTGTAAAGAAAGTTTTGAGTTGCTGAAGAGAGCTCTAAGCACAGCACCGGTGATAGTCGCTCCGGATTGGGACCTTCCATTCGAACTAATGTGCGATGCTAGCGATTTTGCCATTGGGGCTGTTTTGGGGCAGAGACGAGGGAAGGTGTTTCATGTCATATACTATGCAAGCCGAACGCTCGATGACGCCCAAAGAAATTATGCCACAACGGAGAAGGAATTGTTGGCGGTGATATTTGCATTTGATAAATTTCGGGCCTATCTACTAGGAACAAAGGTGATAGTGTGGACCGATCATTCGGCGATAAAGTACCTTTTGGAGAAGAAGGATGCCAAACCAAGGTTAATTCGGTGGGTGCTACTCCTTCAAGAATTCAACTTGGAGATTCGGGACAAGAAAGGGACAGAAAATGTTATAGCCGATCACCTTTCACGGTTAGAGAGTTCCCTCGAGAAGGAAGAAAGTCACCACAAATTATAGAAACCTTCCCGACGAGCGGCTCTACAAGTTGGATTCAACACATGCGCCTTGGTATGCTGATCTAGTGAACTACTTAGCAAGTAAAACAATTCCGAACGATCTCTCACGTCATCAAAAGAAGAAGCTAATCTCGGACGCTAAGTACTATTTGTGGGACGATCCTTTTCTTTTTAAGCGATGCCCCGATCAAATTATCCGTAGATGCATTCCAGATGAGGAAATCCACAGTGTCCGAACCATTGCCATGCATCGCCCTACGGTGGACACTTTAGTGGAAATAGAACAAGAATAAGGTCTTACGGTCGGGATTTTATTGGCCGTCCTTATTCAAAGATGCTCACTCCTTTGTGTCTACATGTGATCGGTGTCAACGGACAGAAACATCTCAAGACGACACGAAATGCCGCTGAACACAATACTTGAAGTCGAATTATTTGATGTATGGGGATCGACTTCATGGGTCCATTTCCCCATCAAACAAGAATCTCTACATTTTGGTGGCCGGATTACGTCTCCAAATGGGTTGAAGCGGTGGCACTACCTACGAATGGGTCCAATGTCGTGATCAAGTTTATCAAACAACATATCTTCTCACGCTTTGGGACTCCACGTGCTATTATAAGTGATGGTGGGTCACACTTCGACAACAAATTTCTTGATGCGGTTTTGAGGAAATACGGAGTCACTCATCGTGTTGCCACGGATACCATCCGCAAACGAGTGGTCAAGTTGAGATATCAAATCGAGAGCTGAAGTGGATTCTAGAAAAGACGGTCAGCTCGTCTCGAAAAGATTGGGCATTTAAACTCGATGATGCACTTTGGGCGTACCGGACTGCGTATAAGACACCTATCGGAATGTCGCCCTACAGATTGGTCTATGGAAAAGGTTGCCATCTGCCCGTAGAGATGGAGCACCGTGCTTATTGGGCGATAAAGAAACTAAACTTTGATCTAAAATCCGCAGGGGAAAAGCGGTGTTTGCAGCTGAACGAGTTAGAAGAAATTCGCCACAACTCATACGAAAATGCAAAACTTTATAAGGAGCGGACAAAAATTTGGCATGATAAGCACATCACGCAGAGAGAATTTGTCCCGGGTCAAGAGGTGTTGCTATTCAACTCACGCTTAAAGTTATTTCCCGGAAAATTGCGTTCACGATGGTCGGGACCGTTCACCGTAGTTCAAGTGTTTTCACATGGTGCAGTAGAAGTTCAAAGAGATGGTCGACAATTCAAAGTTAATGGACAACGGTTGAAGGCATACTTGGGAAATCCAATAGACACGCAGAAAACGAGCGTCACCTTATCCACCGCCGGATGAATGCGAGAGAAGTCCGGCTGAAGACTATAAACTTAGCGCTTCTCGGGAGGCAACCCGAGTATTAGTTGTAGATTCTTTGTTGTTTGCTTGCATTTTTAGAGTCTCTTTTTGTCTTCTTTCCTCTTGGATCCATCCTTTCCTCTCATTTTAATGAATTCGTGTAAAATTTCTCAGGCAGAATCGGCAAAAAGGGGATAAATTCAATAATGGGCAGCGCACAGATCCAGTGAGCGGCACACACCACCGAGGAAAAATGGCCGATCAAATCAGACTGTGCCGCGGCATGATCTTACCGAGCCGCGGCACACCAGTCACCGAGCCGCGGCACCAAACCGAGCCGCGGCACACTAAATGGTCAAGAAACGCCTGTGGCGCCTGTACTTTGTGCCGGGGCATACTAAGGCTGAGCCGCGGCACACTATAACACTGAGCCGCGGCATACGAAATCTGAGCCGCGGCACCCGACGGCATATCAAAACGTCCAAATCCGACTGTACTTTGGGCCGCGGCTCACTTTTATTGTGCCGGCACTGCCGCAAAATAAGAGCAGCCAGGTCAAGCTCTTTCAGTCGATCGGCCTGCATATATACTTCTTCCCTTCATTCCTTCCCTCCTGCACATGATGAGGTTAGTGGGGTCCATTCTATCAGTCTCCTTCTCAAATTCTCCAGGTAATTTTTGATTTCTAAATCAGAGGTGATTTTTGATGTGAAAAGATTTGGAGTTTTATATTGCTAGTTGTTCTTCATTGTTGTTTCTGAAATGGAGTTGGAATATGGGGAATTTGTTATTGTGATGGAATTGATGTTTATGAACGAATTGTTGATGATGGTTTTTGTAATTCAGGGCTACAATCTGTGTTATTATTTTTTGGGATTTGGAATTAACCATCAAAATTTGTGTTCTTCATTTTAACTTGTGCACACAAGGTGTTTGATAAATTGCAGCAATGGAAAATTGATCATTCAGAAGCACCACCCTCCTCACCGGACGATGCCGGCACCAGCTCCTGAGCAGACTGGAGGGGAGTACCTGACCTTTTACTTTTTTTTTTTTTTTTTTTTTTTTTTTTTTTTAATTGAGGTCAATGTACGTCCTAAGTTTGGGGGGGGGTTTACTTTCAGTCTACATTCATTGCTGTACTCTATTTTCTTGCTGTACATTATATTTTGTTGCACTTTTCTTTTCTTTGCAAAAATTTTTTTTAGATAGCCTTGCTTGCCGTAGTTTTTCTTTATTCGTGAATTTTCGTGCTTCTATTATGTGTGATACTGATGTTACGATTAATCGTCTTTCTCTCTGAAGAAGCGGGCGAGTTTTAGTCGAGTTGTAGTCAGTTATTTCTGTTCTGCTTAGTATTCAATTAGGTCCGAAATTTTTCGTGATTTTAGAGGACTTGGCAGATAAGAAACGATACATACTTGTTTTTAAATCCCCATCAATGCGTTTGGCTACATTTTCCGGATAGTGAGTCGTACTGTTTCTTTAGTCGTGTTGGCACTTAAATTGAGTTTAGAGTCGGTCAGTTTTTTTCCCTAAAAGTCGAGATAATGTGTTCTATGAAGGGAAGTCTAGTAACCGGGGGTATTCGCGTGACCCGTTGTTTCCTCTCGCGTAAAACGACGACCCCGATTAGACTAGTGATTTAGTGAGTTCACATGTGCCAATGATAGGAAGCCTAGTAACCGGGGGTATTCGCGTGACCATTGTTTACTCGCGTAAAACGGCAACCTTGATTCGGACATGCGGAAATTTTGTACTCGAGTTGTTTCTCCGCTGTAAACGGGAACTTAGTAACTAGAAGCATCCATGTGCCCCATGAGTGTCTTTTACGTCAAACGGTTTCCGAATACATGAGAATGGAAGTTCCACCCTAGGATTATCCCGATGAAACATCCCGAGATCCTAACCTAGTGGTCGACTCGAATCAAATTCTTGAGCATATTTATATAAGGGGATACTGTCCGAGGTTTATTTGTTATGAGACTCGTGAAAAATTGTGCCTTTAGGCGTGGAACGCGACGAACTAGCTTGTTTATGTTAGCCTTTCATATTGACGGTTGATTTGACTCATGTTTTGTTGATCTTTGAGCCGAGTTTTCTTCATGAACAAATGATTAGGATCGAACTTGATTTATTTGCGGAATCATTATTCGAAAGTGCGGCTCGCTTTTATGACACTCGTATTATTTAGAGAGGATGGGAGGATAGTATTGATTAGGTTGAACACTATGAGTTGCACGATGATTCACGACATTCTTTTATTGACTTTAATTCTTTTTGCTTGAGGACAAGCAAAGGCTTAAGTTTGGGGGTATTTGTTAGGCGTATTTTTATACGCTTATTTGTCATTATTTTGTAGTATTTTGGAGTGTGAAATCATCTAAATGAGCTTTTAATGCCTTAATTTTGTATGATTGATGTGAAATTGAAGTCCTAAGCTTAAAAGAGGCAAAACGGGCGAAACGGCAAATCGGACTATGAGCCGCGGCACAAGGAAGCCGAGCCGCGGCAAAGGAAGACACCACCAAGGGCGTAATAGTCAGACTTCGTGCCGCGGCACGCCCCATGTGAGCCGCGGCACGAAGGATTTAATTACGCCCGTGTATTGATTTTGGCGATGTGCCGCAGACAGTTGATGAGCCGCGGCACACTTAGCGGGTTTGGTACGTCTGCGCGGATTTTGGGCGTTTGGCCGTTTTCAACCAACCAACACGGACGCGATTTATGGAAGTGCTGAGCTATAAATAGGGCTTAAGACCCTAATTTAATTATCGGGGAATCATTGAATCTAAACCTAAGAGAGCTTAAGCTTGGAGACAGAGAAGAGGAGGAAAGCAGAGGAATTCAAGGGCGAGGCGGAAGGCAAGAACGGAGGAATCCGAACTTCATCTGCGTTTGAATTTTATGCTTTCGTTTATTTATTCTGTATTGTCAGTTTTTAGTATGTCAGGCTAAAGCCCTAATCTAGGGTTTTGATGAAACCTTTATTTTGATCAATTGATTGAGATTATCCAATTTATTACCTTTTTATTGAGTTTTCCCAATTATGTTTAATGCTTGCAATTATCTGGCCAATAGTTGTATTGATTTAATCATTCACTTCGAATCGGGAGAGGAGATTTGGTGAGGAACTATTGGTGAGGACCGTTTTATTCTGTGAGATAGGAATATACTCATAGGAACTACGTGGCCTTTAGGAGATTTCATGCTTTTTGCCTAGCGACGAGATAATTCACCTAGGGATAGAGTGCGTTAGTCGCCGTTAGATAAATCTATTGACCTCGGGAGAGGCGGTAGAATATTTTAGCAATCTCCGCCTTCAATAAATTGGGAAAATTATTTATTACGGATAATCAAGATTAAATTCGGATAAATTAAGGTGGATTCAGAACTCTAGACTTATTTATCATTTGATTCTTTTATTCAAGCTATCGTTTTCTGTTTAGTCTTTTATTAATTCTTTTAGTTATTAATCCAAAAACCCAACTTCGATTGTTCAAATAAAATTGGGATACGAAAACGTCGGTAGTTAGAGATTCAATCCTCGTGGGAACGATACTCTACTTATCACTTTATTACTTGTAAACGATGACGTGCACTTGCGTGTAGGAAATATCGCAACACGCCGACTCCCACTATCCAGAGTCAGAGCCGTAAAGAAAAAGCTCCCCACCAGTCCCTAAATCCGACGCAAGTATTACCTCCAACTCCCGGCGATAACTCGAGTGAGATCGAGTTTCTTAAAAAACGCCTTACGGAGCTCGAAAACAAACAACTCCAGCCATCCCAAAGTTCGGAATGGCTTAACAGCCAGGAGAGTCCCCTGGCCCCCAGTGTTCTGGCGGAACCCCTCCCGGAGAAGTTCAAGATTCCTCAGATTCCGCCTTACAACGGGGAGACAGACCCCAACGCCCATCTCGGACATTATAATTCCTGGATGGACCTACACGGGTCCCTGGATGCGTTCCGGTGCCTAATGTTCTCCTTGACTCTGGGGGAGAGGGCCCAGAGATGGTATCGGACGCTGCCCCACCATTCTATACAGACATGGGCCCAGATCTCGGCGACATTCCGATCCCATTTCATGGGGTCCCTTGTGCGAGTCGCCCCGCGCTCATCCATCGCTTCCGTCGTACAGGGGCTGAACGAGTCCCTTAAATATTATATATACCGTTTCAATAAACGGATATTAGAGACGGAACCCATGTCGGACGATGCGCTGGCCATTATTGCCCAGGCCGACCTCCTCAAAAATTCTTTTTTTCGCTGGACGGTGTGCCAGAATGTCCCACACACCTACCAGGAATTCTTGGAGCGCGCCAGCTCCCATATAGCTGCCGAGGAAGCTATGCCGGCACCAGTGTTAGTCATGCCCTCCGA
Source organism: Orobanche coerulescens (assembly GCA_033398695.1). NCBI lineage: Eukaryota > Viridiplantae > Streptophyta > Magnoliopsida > Lamiales > Orobanchaceae > Orobanche > Orobanche coerulescens. The sequence goes on along the minus strand of CM065807.1, from coordinate 7,540,219 downwards.
TCAGAAAGGGTCCTACAAGAAGAAAGAAGATAGGCGTGCTACAAAGAGGCCCGTCAAGAATCCCGCCGGGAAACTAAGACTCCCGCCTCTTCTTCGACAACCCCAACGACTCAAAGCTATCGGGAGCGTAGGCCCTAGCTCATGGCTAATTTCGCTGAAATATATTCTGTCGGAGCCGCGGACATATTCGATCAAATAAAGGACAAAAATTTGCTCCCGATTCCTCGGCCGATCTATAAGGATCAGAAGGACATGGACCAGACCCGCTTTTGTAAATATCATGAATCAGCGGGTTACAACACCGAACAATGCCGGGACCTCGTCGCCGCCTTGATCGCGGTATGCGACGATACAGGCTTAAGGCGATTTACCCGGAACCCGCCCCGAGATCGCCAGGATCGGGCCGACCCGACAAGAGCCAAGAATGATCGGGTGCCACCAGCCCCCAAATCCCCCCGGGAAATTCTAACCATTATGGGAACCACCGAGGTCGATGATCATCGGTCAAAGCGGCAGAAAAAGGCATCCATCCGAGAAGCCACCACCTCTTATCAACGGACCAAACGCCGAGCAGAGGGGTTCCTATCAGTGGCCGAAGAAGCCCCCCAAAACCCCCAGCTGGCAGTTACTTTTGAGGAGTCCGATGCAGACGGCTTGGACCATCCCCATTCAGACGCCCTTGTCATCACCCTACCCATAATGGGGATCCCGGTCCACAGGGTGTTGGTGGACTCCGGGGCCTATGCTAGCATCATCTACCTTCATACCCTTCGCAGGATGAAGGTAGACCAATCTTATGTCCGGCCCTGCAACGAGGACATTAGGGGATTTGCCAACTGTCGCACCTCACCCCTAGGGGAAATCGACCTCGCCTTGGAATTTGGTCATGGGCCGATCAGAAGGACGATGATCACTACCTTCAAGATCATCGATGTGCACAGTGACTATAATGCCATCATAGGCCGACCAGTGATGTCAAGGCTGAGGGCCACTCAGTCCACGTATCACCTGTGCATGAAGTTTCCCACCCCGGACGGCGTCGGGGTGCATAGGGGGGGTCAAAGGGCCGCCCGGGAATGCAACCTCAGCATCCGGGCTCGCGAAATCAACGCCGTAGAGGGCATCCCGGAAAATTTGTCGGAAGAAATGGGGGCCACCAGCTCCGAACAGATGGCAGGAAACACCCTACTTGAACAGGAGACCGAAGGTCCCGGGGCTGCGCAAACCCCCGAAATGGAAACCGAACAGGAAGCGGACCGGGGCCGGAGGCCCGGGAAGGAGCTGATCCTAGAAGAAGATCCTGTCGACCCGCGATACCAAAATCCGAAAGGAAAAATTCGCCATGCTGAGCCAACAGAAGAGTTGGACCAGGTCGACATGGACCCATCTAATCCAACCCGACGATTAAAGATTGACCACAACCTCCAAGAGCCGATCCGCTCTGAGCTAATCTTCCATCTGAGACAAAATTTGGATGTCTTTGCCTGGACCCATTCGGATATGTCGGGAATTGACCCGGAACTTGCATGCCACCGGCTAAATATCGACCCCAGTTCAAAGCCGGTTATTCAGAAAAGAAGGAAAATGGGGCCGGAACGACAGAAAGGGCTGAAAGAGGAGGTAGAAAAGCTAATCGATAACGGGTTTATTCGGAAAGCCCAATACCCGACCTGGGTATCCAACCCGGTCTTGGTAAAAAAGCCGACCGGGCTATGAAGGCTTTGCATTGACTTCTCCAACCTGAACAAAGCCTGCCCGAAAGATAGCTACCCCCTCCCCCATATCGACTACATGGTGGATGCAACGGCCGGGCACGAGCTAATGAGCTTTATGGATGCATATTCCGGATACAACCAGATCCCAATGCATCCCGCTGATGAAGAAAACACCTCCTTCTACTCGGCCCACGGCCTATACTGTTACCAGATGATGCCTTTCGGGCTCAAGAATGCTGGCGCGACATATCAACGCCTGGTAAATAAAATGTTCAATAGCTTTATAGGCCATACAATGGAGGTATATGTAGATGATATGTTAGTAAAATCTTTGCGCTCGGCCGATCATGTACGTGACCTCAATAAAATGTTTGCTATTTTGCGAGAGTATAAGATGAAGGTAAATCCGAAGAAATGTTCATTTGGGGTAGGTTATGGAAAATTCCTCGGCTACATGGTGAGACAAAGAGGGATTGAAGCCAACCCCGATAAAATTACGGCAGTGACCGAACTTGTTCCTCCAAATTCGGTCAAAAATGTGCAAAGCCTAACTGGCCGACTAGCCGCGCTAAGTCGATTTATCTCTCGCTCAACTGATAAATGCAAACCTTTCTTTGAGGCGATAAAAAAGAACAAGGATTTTCAGTGGACAGAACCTTGCCAAAGAACCTTCGAAGCTGTCAAGAAAGTCCTGGCAGAAGCCCCGACCTTGCAGCGACCGACCCGAGGGGAACTTCTCATCTTATATCTCGCGGTCTCTGACTCGGCGATCAGCGCCGCTCTGATTCGAATGGAAAATGCAGTGTAACATCCGGTCTATTATGTTATTCAGGCCCTTCACGATGCCGAGCTCAGATATGCCCCAATGGAAAAACTGGCCTATGCGCTCGTAATGGCATCCCGGAAGTTAAGACCCTACTTTTTAGAACATCAGGTAGTCGTCTTAACAAACTACCCTTTAAAGAAAGTCATGCACCGACCTGACGTTTCCGGCCGGATGCTCAAATGGGCCGTCGAACTCGGACAGTTTGACATAACTTATGAATCGCGCACTGCCATTAAGGGACAAGCCCTGGCAGACTTCATTGCAGAGTTCACACCAGCAATCGCACAAGAGGACGACCGATCAGAAGAGTGGTCACTCTATGTAGATGGGTCCTCAACCGCCGACCGATCAGGTGCAGGAATAGTCCTCGTCAGTCCCGACCAATGTCTATTCTGCTCGGCTATTCGCTTAGGTTTCCCGACCACCAACAATGAGGCAGAATATGAAGCTCTCTTGGCCGGTCTAGAAATGGCGACCTCCCTCGGCCTTGCCCGCCTCACTATCTTGAGTGATTCTCAATTAGTGGTAAACCAGATCAACGGCGAATACGAAGCCAAAGAGCCCAAACTGGTTAAGTACCTCAGCCTGGCATGGGCCCGGCTGCAAGATTTTTGGGGAACAATATAACATATTCCCAGAACTGAGAACATCCAAGCCGACTCTTTGGCAAAACTCACATCTAGCTTCGGAGCCGAACATATGGATGAGGTCAGCATAGGGTATCATGCCTCATCAGCCCTGGAAATGGCCGAAGTCAAGGCAACAACGATAATACAACCGCAAGGGTGGATGCAGCCTATAATGCAATATCTTCAAAGCGGCATTTTACCCGAGGACCGACCCCAAGCGAGATCATTACGAACTCAGTCCGCCCGGTTCACCATCGTGGATGGAACCTTATACAAAAGAGGATATTCGGTTCCACTGCTCAAATGCCTGTCCGAATCAGAAGCAGAATATGCCCTCAGGGAGGTGCACGAGGGCATATGCGGTAATCATTCCGGCGGTCAGGCATTGGCCTACAAATTAATCCGGCAAGGCTATTATTGGCCCAATCTCAAAAAAGATGCCATCACGCTCGTACGGAAGTGCGTCCGGTGCCAAATCTTCGCTCCGCAGATCCGATCCCCGCCGGAAAATCTCACTTCCGTATATTGTCCATGGCCATTCGCCAAGTGGGGAATCGACTTGATCGGCCCTCTACCTAAGGGACGGGGATGAGTGCAATACGCCATCGTCGCAGTCGATTATTTTACGAAATGGGCAGAGGCCGAGCCTATGGCACGAACAACCGAACATAAAATAGTCAACTTTATATGGAAGTCACTCATATGCCGGTTCGGGATCCCTCAATCTATTGTCTCGGATAATGCAAAACAATTTGACAATAAGAAGTTTCGAGCCTTCTACGACGGCCTCCAAATACGAAATAATTTTTCCACACCTTATTGTCCACAATCCAACGGGCAGGTCGAGGCGGTCAACAAGATCCTGAAACAACATCTCAAGACATGCCTTGAGGAACTCAAGGGTTCCTGGCCCGAGGAACTCCCCGGAACCTTATGGGCCTACAGAACAACGCATCGGTCCGCCACCGGAGAAATGCCTTTCTCCTTGGCTTTCGGCTCTGAAGCCGTCATCCCGGTTCAAATCGGAGCACCTACCTACCGAGTAGCCCATTTTGAAGAGCAAGATAACGACTTGGCCCTCCAAGTGAACCTGGACCTCCTTGCCGAAAAACGAGCTCAGGTGGAAATGCGAAACGCCATCTACAAAAGAAGGAGTGAAAAATATTATAACTCCAAGGTTCACCCTAGAAGCTTCCAGGTCGGCAACCTCGTCCTTAAACGGGTATTGGGCCCGGATCCCAGACCACTCAAGCCCAAATGGGAAGGACCATATAAAGTTAGTGAAGTCCTTCAGAATTGACCCTACCGGCTGGAATATCTGAATGGCCAAAGATTAACTTACCCATGGAATGCTATGTATTTAAAGAGGTATTATCAATAAAATTTGACGTTATTCCATTTTTTAATATTGGTGCACCTCATAAGACCGGCTCATCCGGCACTATGAGACCTAGCTCGCCTCGGCACCTCATAAGACCGGCTCATCCGGCACTATAAGACCGAGCTCGTCTCGGCACCTCATAAGACCGGCTCATCCGGCACTATAAGACCGAGCTCGTCTCGGCACCTCATAAGACCGGCGCATCCGGCACTATAAGACCGAGCTCGCCTCGGCACCTCATAAGACCGGATCATCCGACACTATAAGGCCGAGCTCATCTCGGCACCTCATAAGACCGGCTCATCCGGCACTATAAGTCCGAGCTCGTCTCGGCACCTCATAAGACCGGCTTATCCGGCAGTATAAGACCGAGCTCGCCTCGGCACCTCATAAGACCGGCTCATCCGGCACTATAAGACCAAGCTCGTCTCGGCACCTCATAAGACCGGATCATCCGGCATTATAAGACCGATCTCGTCTCGGCACCTCATAAGACCGGCTTATCCGGCACTATAAGACCGAGCTCGCCTCGGCACAATCAACAAGTGATGAACATGATAGAAGGGCAACGGCCCAACCAACTGGACCCAAACATCTAAAGAGCAACAACAGATGCTACAAGGAAGATTTTATTCAATTAAATCATTTTTGCAAAGTACACATGGTGACAACAGAAAACGAAGACGGATTGGCACGCAGGCCATACATGAAATAAAACAAAACAAAAGTAAAGACTGGCACGCAGGCCATGCGGGAAGTGAAATCTAAGGAAACTACTCGGCCCCACCCTCCTGGCCGGCCGCTTGAAAGGACTGTCCCTCACCTTCGCCATGCGGAGCCAGCCCGTCATCTTCAACCTCAGCGACCTTTGGCTCATCGGCTCCATGGATGTAAACATGCAGATCGGTCGCCTGAGATGCTATATAGGCCTCGATCTCCTGAACGGTCTTCCCACCCTTCATGAGATCTAATATCTCGTAACAGGTGGAGACATAATTCAGATTGATCAGCTCCTCGAACGCAGGTGTCTCCTTAAAGGCTTACGCCCCTTCGGCAAGACCCTTGGCATAGCTCGAAGCCTCACAGGTGCTAATACGCTCGGTCAGGTTTTCAACCTGGGCCTTGGTTTCCTTCAAGTAAGCCTCGTGCTCAGCCCGGGTATCCAACCACCGCTTATGCGCCTGCTCGGCCGCCGCTATCATATCTTCGGCCTTCACCTTCCATATATCGGCCTGGAGGGCCCGACTATCCAGGATCTCCATATCACCCTTCATGGAGGTTATCTCCTCCTCCAAGGACTTGATCAATGAAGGACAGAGGTGGTGCTCCTCCTGCAAGGCCTTGAGATCGACCTCCGCCTTCTTATGCTTCTCAACCAAGGCCAGAAGCTCGTTGGTGGCCTTCACATAGGTGCACATGGCACGGCCGACCAGAGCGTTTCCAAACTGGATCTGCTCAGCTGGATCCATATCATTGGTCATCATCTCCAACTTGGGCGTCCAACCCCTGATGGGAATATGACTGGACACGGCCACCGCAGGAGGAACCCGGTTGAGCATCTCAGCGGTCGGGGTAGCTGCCCGGACGTAGTCAAGAAACCAGCGCGGCCGTCTCCCCTTCATCTGGTCGCACGGTTCCACCCGGTCCTTGTTAACCGGGAGATAATGGCCCTCCAAATCAATTACGGGTTCCTCACTGGTCACACGACCCGTCCGGACAAGGGTTGGGGCGGATACGACAACTTCAGGAACAGACGAGCCCTCCGCCTTGGTCGCACTGTCCTCGGGCTCGGCCTCCACTCTCTTCCGCTTGCCAGCCCGCTCCCTCCGCTCGGCAGCCTCAGCAGCTAGCCTCGCCACGCGCTGCGCGGGCGTCTCTTTCCGCCCGGACGAAGTCTTGCCCCTAGGAGCTGTAAAAAGAAGACATGTCAAAAAAAAGGGGGGGGCTACCTGATGAAGACATTATACTCGGATCGGTTGATCTAAATCCGGCCGCCCAGAGGTTTTCCTCGGTAACCAAAAGATGCGACTTCCTTTGCTCAAGAGGAAGGTCCAGAAGTTGTTCAACCCGGTCGTCGAACTCGGAAGAGGTCTCTTGCGCCGGGATGCGTTCGGCACATGCAATAAAGCGTTACACAAAAAAGGAACAGAAATACGAAATACGACACTTATTCATTTTGGCCGTAAAGTGCTCTGGGACCCGAAGCTCGGCATATATCACACCAGGCTCCCACTCATCCACCGAGCTCCTTCACGGTTCCCCTATGAAGAACCACTGTTCCTCCAGCTATGGATGGTCTCAGGCACACCCACTAATTCATTATGCATGGCATGCTGGGCCGTCAGGTAAAACCAGCCGGAGCCGGATCTGCCGACCGACCTCCATAGAAAGAGGCTGTTGAACTCCTCAAAGATGGGCTCGGGCCAGCCGCGCTGGTTGAAAAGAATGAAAAGACCCACCACCCGAGCCCAGGAATTCGGATGGATTTGGGGGACAAGAAGTCCCCATTGCCTTAGCCACCGGGAGAAGGCTAACGGGAGCGGAAACCTTAGCCAGGCCAGCAAAGAGCGGTAATACACCGCCGTACAACCAACGGGCGGAGTGTGAGGCCTCCCCTCGGGATTCGGAATGAATATCCGCACCCTCACCGGGATCTTAAATCGCAGCCGCCAAGCCGCTAATTGCTCTTCTGTAACAGTGCTGCGAATCGAGGCCGAATCCCACTCCGCCTCCACAAAAGGGGACGGCCGAGGGCGAGTCCAAGCCACCACCGACTCAACTCTTTCTTCCGCCTGAGTCCCTCCGACGGCCGTCAACGGCACCGCCATCTCCACCTCTCCAGATTCCGGCGACTTCGCGACTTCGCCTTCTTCTTCCTCGACACTCCAGTCAATAGGAACTCCGCCTACCGACAGATCTGCCACAACCGTGCGGTCCGGCGACACGATCAACTCCGCCTCTGTCTCACCCCTCAGCTCCGACATCTTAAATAAAAAAAGGAAGGAAAAAGGAGCTTACCGGGAAAGTCTCTATAAAAATCGGGAAAAGATCGCCAGAAAATTCTCTCTCTCCTCTGCAATAAGACACAAAAATGGCGAAGGAAACAATGAAGAAGAAGGCATTCTATATTTATAAGAGAAAAAGGGCATTAAATGCCAGGCGCGTGGAGCGGCGATTCCTACTGAACCGTCGCGAAATTCGAAGGCGCGTGAACGCGCCATCAAATCAGATTATGCCACGCGTCCCCTCCTAATGACACTTAATGACCCTGAAATCGAAGCGACGTGACTGATCGCGCTGTCGTGACGCGCCAAAATTAGTTATTTATATTTTTACTTGGCTTACTTCTACTAACTAGTTGTATCGGTAAGTAAGGGTCGATCCCACGGAAAACGGTAAATCAATTAGACTAATTAAGGATAAAAAACTTTTAGCAATTAAAATAAAATAAAAACGAGAGGGGGGGGGTTCGATTTCTGACCTTAACTAAGATAAATTGCGTAAAATAAATTAAATTAAAATAAACAAAGGAAATAAAATACGGAAATATCAATTAAAGAAAGAATCTAGTTCTTAGCTCCGTTATCCACCGTTTCGAATTAATTCAAGTTTCAATGCAGCGCTTATCTCTTCTCTAATCTCATGAACTCCTATTCCGAAGCCAACAACAAGCTCTGTTGACCCCAATTATTTCTTAAGTTTATTCAATTAAAACAAGCTCTTTAATCGAACCTATCTATACGGTGGATTCAAAACAAGCTCTTCGAATCTCGCTCGCTAGATGCATTAAAAATCAAAATAATGGAATAGGCAAGATATTAAGTTCATAAGCTCGACTTAAGGGATCTCGATTTTGTGTTACCCAATTGGGAAAAATCAATTGTTTGCTACTTGTGAAATTAAAATTGCAACAATTACGGATTACAACTCAATTTCTAGCATAAGACATAAAACTCCTAATCTAGTTGGCCAAACCAAATCAAGAAATTAAATGGCATAATCGTGAATTCAATAATACAAAAGTAATTCAAGAGAATTCGAGTTGAGAATACGCTGCGGGATTAAAACATGAATATTTCAAATACAGTTTCAAACTTCACTAAGAACTAGAATAGAAAGTTAGCCGGACATGTTGGCTTTAGAAAACAGCAAATTAAAGATAGACATGAAAAGAAAGAAATTCAAACGGTATAGTCTTCTTCTTCGCACGTCGGAATCGGCTCGGTTGCTCCGGTGAAAATCGGTCCGTCCGGTCGTCCCTTGTGTTTCTTTCTGCTCCAGCCGTGCATCCTTCTTCCTCTCTGCCGTAATGTACTGCTCCCTCAAGGTGTGTTTTTATTCCAGCCCTCCTCCCTTTTATATTTATCCCTTATCTCCTAGATTCCTTCTTTAATTAGGACTCCTTCTTTCTTTAGTTTTATTTTCCTTGGAGTCTTTCTTCCCAAATCTATTCCAATTCCTTTTTCCATCATATGGACCGATTTATTGCCTTGTGGAACTGATTGGGCGATTTTTGAGTCGTTTCTTGGGCCCAAAGTAAGGTTATATTCGTAACAGGACTGACACTGGGACAATGAACTGACACTGGGCCACCCAGTGTCGCGCGATATTTTCTTCATTTAAGCCCAAATCACCTTGGCTTGGTCCGTTTGATGATCCAAAATATTCCTTAAGCTTAAAAACTCCATCAAACACCTAAATTAAACAACAAATTGCCAAGTGAAGTAAATTGCACCCAAAATATAAATATATGGAACATAACCAAGTGTGCCAACATAAAATTCATTAAAACCTTATAATTAACAATGATTTTAGCACACTATTTTCGTTCTATCAAATCTCCCCAAACTTAAACCAATGCTTGTCCTCAAGCATAATTCGAGTGAAAGAATTTCAAGAAGCATGTATTGAAAAATCCAAGATGATAGCCATATTCAAGGAAGAATAAATAATCGTGAACAAGTAAGAAGAAAATTAAAGTATCTCAACCAATCTCAACATCTTCATTGTCATCAAGTGAGATAAAATTCGATAGCCTCACAAGGGGTCACTCTCGCTCAAGTAGATATAGGGATTATTAAGCAATCACTCACGTCAAAACATGGTGTGTCATTACCACATACTCGCACAAAAATCAAATCTCCACTACTTAGATGAACTCATGCATAATCAAAAGGGCTTTTATGGTTGTAACGGGGCTTTAGGTATGGGTAGGATAAAAAAGGATAAATAAAGGATTCGTTGGTCAAGACTAATCATGAAATTAAGTGCATAGCAAATCCTACAAACAATGAAGCACCATCCTTTCCTTGAGCACCCTTTTAGGCACATGTAATCGCATAGCCACGAAAGATCAATTGAGGTCAGTGGCTTTAACAACATTCGTGGGGGGTATTTTTACGGCCGCCCCCCCTTTTTTTTGTTTCGGCCTTTACTTTTTTCATCTTAATTTCAGCACCCCCTTTTTTTTCACTTCACCACCCACTTTTTGATAATTTCTCGTCCTTCCCTCGACTTGTTATACACCTATTTCACAACCAAATCTTGACCAAGGGTTCAAACGGATGAATTTTCACCAAAAATTAGATAATGGCTAATCAAATGTGATGGATCAAAGAATAAGGCTTAGGTCCAAATGGGCTTCTAATGGTGATTATGTCGAGGTGGGAAACTATAAGTCAAGTGGGTTATTCCTAATTTGCCTTTATCACTTTACTGCATGAGAACACTAACATAGTCTTGACATGAATAATTGATTAAGTTTTAGCATGAACACAACACGCTCGACCCCACAAGAAGAAATAGTGAGCATATATATGTATGATTATTTATATATGTGTATATATATATTTTGCTCTACGGCTCAAAACTCACGAATAAAAAGGGCTTGTGCCATGAATCCCTCACACTTTTATCCAAATTCAAAATCAAGACTAGTGAACTACCCTAATTAAAATCAAACTAATCAATCATATTCATTTCCTATGTCAGGCCATACTTAAATCCCCAATACACGCACTTGAATCAATCACACAAATTTAGCTACAGACGCAAAATTAAATTCATCACAATTTTCAATTTCAACCAAACGTTCCAAATCCAACTTCCCCAAACTTAAAATTAAGTACATACTCCAAATAAACGAAGGAAAAGAAAAATAAAGCATAGTAAAAGAAAGTCTAGAATAGGAATCACCGGGCTAATGAGGACGACGGGCCTCCAACTGCTCAGTCAAACGATCCACCTTGGCTTGGAGCGCACGATGTCCCTCCTCAAGCTGCTCGATCCGACGCCTCAGCTCGGCCTCTGTAGCCGATTCCCCTGCTCGGCTTGTGCTCGCGCCGGCTGTCTGAGCCCTTGCCGCCGGGCTGTCTGAAGGAATGGAAGGAAGGCTCTTGTGCAACATTTTTAAATTTCTATCCTCCCATGGCGAAGTGTATGCGGTGTTTGATAAAGCTATCATCTCACTTGCCGATATTCGCCACTTAAAAGTTCTTTCATTTTTTTCCAAAATGCCCATTTTTGTAAGAAGATTTACATCGATTTTCATTGCCCGACCGAAAACGCTGCTGAAATCAGCCCCGATGTCGAGCTACAAATGTGACCAGTCCCCATTACAATTGGATTTTTCGAAACATCATCCCCAATAAGCATCATCAATAAATCTTTAACACATTTCACCCTTTTTTTAAAAACCATCGCATAAATCATCCTCAGCTCAAAAATATGCACCACATTCCGATTTGAGTATCTCCCGGTGACCGTGTATGCCATAAGTCGTTGAACGTAACGGATCACCGGGTTTCGAATGGCGGTGGCCTTAGTTTTTCCCGCAGCAAATGGACCGGCATCATTCGTAATCATTTGCCAAATCTCATTCTCGGGTGGTATGTCATCTTCTTCCTCGGGTTCGGCAGTCAGCCCTAGTGCTCGGCCGAACTGCTCAACCCCCCATGTATACCCCCTACCATTCAAACGAAAATAAAAGGTCCCTTTCTTTTCAAAATCTCCCTTCCAAATTGAACTAAAAAATTCATAAGTCAGATTCTCATAAACTTCCCAGTTCCCAGTTGCCAATCTCTCCCACCCCAGCACACTCAACAATGCCATAACATCATCATATAATCCCAATTGTCTCAAAATAATCTCATCAAGATAGACTGAGGGAATTACCTTTCGTTCCGTGAGTTTGCGGTAGCGTGTAACCTGTCCGGGGGAGCCAAAGGCGACATTATAACGGTTCGGTAGGCCGAGGAGACTCTTGCGCTTTTCTCTTACTGGAGGTGGAGCTGGGTTCCCGGTTTGCGTAGAGTCGTGCTGCTGGTCGGTGTCCTTTTCCTCTCCTCTTTCGTCTGTCGGTCGCGGCTCGTCTTCAGAATTGCGTTTGGGTTGGGGTGGATGTTCCGAACTATTCCCCTCGACTGTTGTGGAACTTGATGTCTCTGCGCCATACCATGTAAGTAGCAGCGGGGGCAGCGGTAGTAATTGATAGATTACATCAGGGGCCGTATCGTCCTCGGTGACTGGTGATGCGACCGACGAGGGCGGAGAGGGTGGCGGTGTGGGCTCGTCTCTCAAGACACGGCTCGGCGATGTCTGGATTTGTTTCCCCCTTTTTGAAGTTTGACCCGGCGCCCGCCGCTTCGGTTTTTTTGTGAGTGGTTCGTCGGTCGCTGGTCGGCCGACCCTTCATTTTCCGGCGGTGGAGGGTTTTGTCGCGGGTGCTTCGGGCTCAGTGAGGTCGTAGAAGGTCGGCGCCCTAGGGTTATTCCTCCAGCCGCCGCTTCGAGTGATTCGGTTCAGGGGTCGGTTGGTATTTCTCTTTCCGGTCATAGTGGCGGCGAGCTGCAGAAAAGAGAGAGAGAGAGGAGGTTAGTCAGGTGGGAAGACTGAGCGGGGGGGTAATCGACTCGGGTCACTCTATGAGGGAGAAGGGGTTGTTTTTAGGAAAAAGAAATTAATAAGTAATAAGGAGTAAAAAGGGAAGAAGACTTTAAAAGAAGGAATTAAGTAGAAAAGGAAATAAGCAGGTAAAAGATTTTCTAAAAATTAAAAAAAACTGACGACTAAGGAAAAAAAATATGCGAAAAATAGAAAAAAAAATTGGGTTGCCTCCCAATAAGCGCCTTTTTTTTACGTCGTTGGCTCGACGAACTCCCTGTTTTATGTTTCGGATGGGTCCTCGAGTTTGAATTCTTCCATATTAGTCGCCGTAAATCCTTCGCGATAGGGTTTTAGGAGATGGCCGTTAACCTTGAAAATTTTTCGTGTCTTTAGACTTTGAACTTCAATCGCTCCATGAGGAAAAATATTGATAATTATAAATGGACCAATCCATCGGGATCGCAACTTGCCCGGAAATAATTTGAGTCGAGAGTGGTAAAGTAACATTTTTTCACCCAGGACGAAGTCTTTCCTTATTATTTTTGAATCGTGGAACGCCCTTGTCTTTTCTTTGTAAATTGCTGCATTTTCGAACGCGTCGTTTCGTATCTCTTCCAATTCTTGCAATTGCAACTTCCGGTGGGTGCCTGATTCGTCAAAATTCATATTGCACTTCTTGACTGCCCAAAAGGCACGATGCTCGAGCTCGACGGGAAGGTGGCACGGTTTGCCATAGACCAAGCGATACGGTGACATGCCAATTGGTGTTTTATATGCCGTCCTATAGGCCCAAAGCGCGTCGTCGAGTCGTAAGCTCCAATCCTTCCGATTTGGTTGAACTGTTTTCTCCAAGATTGCTTTTATCTCCTTATTGGATGTTTCGGCTTGCCCGTTTGATTGCGGGTGATAGTAAGTGGACACCTTGTGCAAGACTCGATATTTCCTTAGGAGTGCCTCAATTATTCGATTTTTGAAATGCTTTCCCCGATTGCTTATTATAGCCCTTGGAATTCCGAATCTAGCGAAGATGTTAGTCTTAATAAATTAGGCCACTACCTTAGAATCATTGGTCTGTGAGGCGGTCGCCTCCACCCATTTGGATACGTAGTCCACGAAGAGTAAAATATAAAGATTCCCATATGAGGAGGGAAAGGGTCCCATGAAGTCCATGCCCCATACATCGAAGATTTCACAAACCAAGATAGGATTTTGAGGCATTTGATTGCGTCGAGAAATATTACCCGTTCTTTGACAATTATCACACGTCTTGCAAAAATCATAAGCATCTCTAAATAGCGAAGGCCAATAAAAACCACTTTCCAAAACTTTGTGTGTTGTCCTTCTTGAACCGAAGTGTCCTCCGCATGCCTACGAGTGACAAAAAGCGAGAATTGAATGTGTTAGGAATACTTGTTAGATTTTGATGATGTCATTAATATAAAATCAAATGTTTATTACTTGGCAAAAATGTAAGGAAGAACCAAATGACTATCTTCCATAGGCCAAATATGTTAAGTATAAAACTTGGCAAAATGTAAAGAAGAACCAAATGAGTATCTTCTGTAAGCCAAAAATTAGTTAGGCTAAAATCGGATAAGTACTGAGTACAGCTAAGTCCATCAGAGAGGATCAGTCGAGTCGAGTCAGAGTAGTTCTGGTCAACACAGTTTATCAGAGAAGTTTGACCAGACTGCAGCCAAGGTACCTCAGACAAGTCACCTGATCAGATAAGTCACAAACAGTGAACATCAGAGAGGTCCAGACTGCAGAGATGTTAACTGCTCATCAGCCTAGTCGAAGTCAGCCAAGTACTCCAAGTCCACGTCAGCATGCGTTGAAAAGTCAAGTATTACGGAAAGTCACATGCAACGTGAAGAGACAAATTGGAGTGATTCCCGCAAGAGATATGAATTAAAAAAGCTATCCAGACCCACCTTGAAGACTTTAATCGTTTTATAATCAAAAGATTCGGCGCATCACATGCAGAGTCTTCACAACGGTCGGAAGATAGATTAAAATAATGGGAATCCAGCCTTGCAACGTTCAGAAAGATTAAACAAAGAAGTCTCCCTCCAACGGACGGATTTGTTCAAAAGATTTGCAACGGCTACAAGGAAAAAACTCAGAGATCGTGACCTATATATATCCGAAGATTTGAAGCTGAGCAATCACCGGTGCGAACATACTTTCAAGTGATCAAAGCATTCAAGCAATCAAAAAGCAATCTATAGCATCGTGAAAAGAGCGGTTCTAAAAGTTAATACTTAAAGAAGCTCTTAGTTGTAGAAGACAAAAACTCTTGTCTATAATCCTGAGTTCGGGGTACTTCACTGGTTGAAGTTAGAGACTGTAAAGGCATCCGAGGATCGAGGATCAAGAGGTGCAAGGCAGTCAAGTGTGGTACAACGGCACGGATTTCCATTGGTTGGAAGCTGTTGTAGTTTTGTTTGAATCACTGTAATATTTATCACTGGTTGAGAAATATAGTGAATTCATCTCCAACTGGTTTGGAGAAAAGTGGATTAGTAGAGGATTAACCCACCTCTGAGACCACTTTAATTGCCTGCGTTCTTTACTGTTTTATTGCATCATACTTTAACTGCTGCATTCATTGTTAAGTGTTTCATTAGTTGCTTTCTATTCGTCATCAGCTGACTTCCGCATATATTAAAGAACAAACGACTCCAAGTCATTTGTTTACCTATCAGCTGAAGAAACTCACTTTTCGTGAAAAAGAGTTTAAGAGTTTCTAAAAGTCTATTCACCCCCCCTCTAGACTTGTACCTGGACGACTTGTGACCTACAAGTGGTATCAGAGCAGTTGGTTCATTTATTTCACGAACCAGATCTATATCAAAGATATATCTTTACTCTCATTTTATAATGGAACACATGCATTCTAGAATCCCTGTGTTTTCAGTTGACGAGTATGATCTTTGAAAGATAAGGATGCAGGCACACTTATCTTCTATCCATGATGACATGTGGTGCATCATCGAGGACGGTCCATTCATCTTTGAGAAGGACAACACAGCAGAGGAGATCGCAGCAGGGAAGCCAGAGAAGATTCCTAAGAAGAGGACAGAGCTGACTCCCGAAGAAAGAAAATTGGCCAATCTTGATAACCGGGCCAGAGATGTATTATATCAGACTCTTGACAAATCCACCATGGTCAAGATCAAGAACTTCAAGAATGCCAAGGAAATCTGGGACACATTAGCTTTAATGTGTGAGGGAACGGAGCTAATCAAAGAAAATAAATTGTCAATCGCTATTCAAAAGTTTGACAATTTTAAAATGAAGAACGGCGAATCCATAGATCAAGTGGACACAAGGTTCACTGAGATTATTAATGAGATCAACTCCCTCGGCAAAACCTATGGCAACAGGGAAATGGCACTGAAGGTTCTCAGATCTCTCAACCCTGAATGGAGCATGAAGGCCGTGGCCATGAGAGAGTCCAAGGACCTGAATAAGATAAAGATCCAAGAGCTGTTCTCTGAACTGAAGGCTTATGAGTTCGAGCTTCCAAGTTCATCCTCAACTGAGCCTGCAGAGAAGGGAATAACATTTGTAGCCGAGTTCCCTGCCAAGAGCCTATCTGAAGTAAAGCCTCCAAATCCATTAGATTTTGAGGAAGAAATGGCGTTTATAATGTAAAAGTTCAGCAACTTTAGAAAGAACTACTCCAAATACAAGAAAAATTATAAGGAGAATCTAAGAAGGAACCAGAAAGCTGGAAGCTGGAAAATAGAGTGCTACAATTGTCACAAGACAGGATACATCCAAATGGACTGTCCTGAGCTCAAGAATGACGAAAGCAAGAAGGAGGTGGGCAGAAAAGAAGATAGAAGAAAGGCCCTCATCGGAGAAGACCAGGAGCATGTCGAATCAAGCAGCGGATTCTTTTCTGATGAAGATGAAGAGTATGACTGCCTGATGGCAAACCTAGATGAAGAGGTAACTTCTAAACCCACCGGTTCAAATCACAGTTCAGCCATGTCACAAGATATGGATCTGCACGAATCGGTAAATCAGTTATTTAAAGATTTTGAAACACTCAAATCTGCACACCAAATCAGACAAGAGAGAAGACTCAGCTGCAAGATGAGAATAGGCAGCTGAAAAATGATTTCGAAAAACTCAGCCTAGAACTGAATAAGGTTGAGATAACTGCAGCTGACTTTAAAAACCAGGCTGATGTTAATACAGCTGATATAAACCGACTAACCATTTTACTTAAAGAAAAATCAGCTGCACTTGCTCATGCCAAAGCTGAGTTTACTAAGCTGACACAAGTAAATAAGACTCAGGCGCAGGAAATAACCTCCCTGAAGGCGTCTTCAACCCTGGAAGAATTGTGTACCAATAAAAGGCCACTATATTCCAAATCAGGTATTGGATATGATCCTCACACTCCTCTAGTTCTAAAAGAAAGTTTATCAAGGGAGAAACAATTGTCTCGACTGTTGAGCCTACATATAAACCGATATTTAAAAATAGGCAACAGCCAAGTCACATGTCTAGGCTGCAGTCAGGTTACACAAGGCAGCCACCTAGACAGGCGACTAGGCAATGGCGAGCAAAAGCGGCGGCCAGCATAACATGCCCACTATTACCAACAACTCCCTAAAAACAGATTTCAAAATGGGAGGGGCAGATGGAAACCTCAAGGTTATTCCAATTTACAAAATGAACAAGTGTGGAGACCTCAAAGATTTAATAAATGGTCTCAGCCAAGATTTAGAAATGGCCCACACTATCAAAATTTTGAGGAATATCAAGTATACAATCCCAACAGGAGATTCAGACCTCGACCTTACACACCTTATGAGGGTTATAATAATAATAACTACTTTCACAATCCAAGGAGAAATCAATTCTCTGTTAGGAATACTTGTTAGATTTTGATGATGTCATTAATATAAAATCAAATGTTTATTACTTGGCAAAAATATAAGGATGAACCAAATGAGTATCTTCCATACGCCAAATATGTTAAGTATAAAACTTGGCAAAATGTAAAGAAGAACCAAATGAGTATCTTCTGTAGGCCAAAAATTAGTTAGGCTGGAAATCGGTTAAGTACCAAGTGCAGCTAAGTCCATCAGAGAGGATCAGCCGAGTCCAGTCAGAGTAGCTCTGGTCAACAAAATTTATCAGGGAAGTTTGACCAGACTGCAGCCAAGTTACCTCAGGGAAGTCACCTGATCAGATAAGTCACAAACAGTGAACAGCAGCGAGGTCCTGACTGCAGAGATGTTAGCTGCATATCAGCCTAGTCGAAGGCAGCCAAGTACTCCAAGTCCACGTCAGCATGCGTTGAAAAGTCAAGTATTACGGAAAGTCACATGCAACGTGAAGAGACAAATTGGAGTGATTCCCGCTAGAGATATGATTTAAATAAATCATCCAGACCCACCTTGAAGACTTTAATCGTTTTATATTCAAAAGATTCGGCGCTCACATGCAGAAGTCTTCACAACGGTCGGAAGATAAAATAAAATAATGGGAATCCAGCCTTGCAACGTTCAGAAAGATTAAACAAAGAAGTCTCCCTCCAACGGACGGATTTGTTCAAAAGATTTGCAACGGCTACAAGGAAAAAGCTCAGAGATCGTGACCTATATATATATATCCGAAGATTTGAAGCTGAGCAACTACCGGTGCGAACATACATTCAAGCAATCAAAGCAATCAAGCAATCTAAAGCAATCAACAGCATCGTGAAAAGAGCAGTTCTAAAAGTTCATACTTAAAGAAGCTCTTAGTTGGAGAAGACAAAAACTCTTGTCTATAATCCTGAGTACGGGGTACTTCACTGGTTGAAGTAAGAGACTGTAAAGGCATCCAAGGATCGAGGATCAAGAGGTGCAAGGCAGTCAAGTGTGTACAACGGCACGGATTTCCACTGGTTGGAAGTCATTGTAGTGTGGTTTGAATCACGTAATATTTATCCGGTTGAGAATTATAGTGAATTCATCTCCAACTGGTTTGGAGAAAAGTGGATTAGTAGAGGATTACCCCACCTCTGAGACCACTATAATTGCCTGCGTTATTTACTGTTTTATTGCATCATACTTTAACTGTTGCATTCATTGTTAAGTATTTCATTAGTGGCTTTCTATTCGTCATCAGCTGACTTCCGCATATACTAAAGAACAAACGACTCCAAGTCATTCGTTTACCTTTCAGCTGAAGAAACTCACTCTTCGTGAAAAAGAGTTTAAGAGTTTCTACAAGTCTATTCACCCCCCTCTAGACTTGTACCTGGACGACTTGTGACCTACAAGTGGTATCGGAGAGGTTGGTTCATTTATTTCACGAACCAGATCTATATCAGATATATATATCTTTACTCTCACGTTATAATGGAACACATGCACTCTAGACTCCCTGTGTTTTGATTGTGAGTATGATCTGTGGAAGATAAGGATGCAGGCACACTTATCTTCGATTCATGACGACATGTGGTGCATCATCGAGGACGGTCCATTCATCTTTGAGAAGGACAACACGGCAGAGGAGATCGCAGCAGGGAAGCCAGAGAAGATTCCTAAGAAGAGGACGGAGCTGACTCCCGAAGAAAGAAATCTGGCCAATCTTGATAACCGGGCCAGAGATGTATTATATCAGACTCTTAACAAATCCACCATGGTCAAGATCAAGAACTGCAAGAATGCCAAAGAAATCTGGGACACATTAGCCCTAATGTGTGAAGGAACGGAGCTGATCAAGGAAAACAAGCTGTCAATTGCTATCCAAAAATTTGACAACTTTAAAATGAAGAATGGTGAATCCATAGACCAAGTGGACACAAGGTTCACTGAGATTATCAATGAGATCAACTCCCTCGGCAAAACCTATGGCAACAGGGAAATGGCACTGAAGGTTCTCAGATCTCTCAACCCCGAATGGAGCATGAAGGTCGTAGCCATGAGAGAGTCCAAGGACCTGAATAAGATAAAGATTCAGGAGCTGTTCTCTGATCTGAAGGCTTATGAGTTCGAGCATCCAAGTTCATCCTCAACTGAGCCTGCAGAGAAGGGAATCGCATTTGCAGCCGAGTCCCCTGCCAAGAGCCTATCTGATATGAAACCTCCAAATCCACTAGATTTTGAGGAAGAAATGGCGTTTATAATGCAAAGGTTCAACAATTTTAGAAAGAACTACTCCAAATATAAGAAAAATTATAAGGAGAATCCAAGAAGGAACCAGAAATTTGGAAGTGGAAAGTAGAATGCTACAATCTGTCACAAAATAGGACACATCCAAATGGGTATCCACGAGCTCAAGAAGGAAGAAACCAAGAAGGAGGTGGGCAGAAAAGAAGATAGAAGAAAGGCCCTCATCGGAGAAGACCAGGAGCATGTCGAATCAAGCAGCGGATTCTTTTCTGATGAAGATGAGGAGTATGACTGCCTGATGGCAAACCTAGCTGATGAAGAGAAAAGGTGGAAGGACTACAACCACATCTCCACAAGCTCAAATTTTGGAGGTGAAGAATGGTTCGTAGATTCTGGATGCTCGAGACATATGACCGGGAACAAGAAGATGCTGTCCAAATACATCAAAGAAAGAGGTCCTGATGTAACCTTTGAAGATAGCTCTAGAGGACAGACAAAAGGCTTTGGAGAGCTGCACCGAGGAAACATTGTGATATCCAAAGTTCATTATGTCAAAGGACTCAAGTACAACCTCCTGAGCATAAGCCAATTCTGTGACGAGAAGAACCTAGTAGTCTTCACCATCTTAAAGTGTATGGTGTTAGACATCTTATCTGGAGAAATAAAGCTACAAGGTTTCAGAAGAAGAGATGTCTACATGATTGATTGGAACACAGGAACACCTAACTCCTGTTTTCTATCCAAGACAGTAGCTGAGAATGGATGGTTGTGGCACAAAAGACTATGTCACCTGAACTTCAAAGCCATCAACAAGATTAGTTCTCAGAAGCTGGTCAGAGGACTTCCAAATGAAGCATTCAAGAAGGAAGCACTTTGTGATGCATGCGGAAGGAAGCGCACCAAAGCATCGTTCAAGCTTGATTCAGCCTACAACGCTCACAACAAGGATCTTAGATCTACTCCACATGGATCTATTTGGTCCTATCAAGCCAAGGACTTTGAGCGGCCGAAAGCATGCACTTGTAATAGTAGATGATTATTCAAGGTACACTTGGATTATCTTCCTATACAAGAAAAGTGAAACCTTGTCCAAGTTACCTGAGCCGAGAAGGATCCGAATGAGAAATCCCTTTCCATAATCAAGATCGATCGGATAGAGGAGGAGAGTTTCTCAACAAGGCGATAATCGATTACAGCGATCATAATGGGATCCAGATGAGCTATCTCGCATCCAGACGCCTTGTGAGAATGGTGTTCTTTGAAAGAAGGAAATGAACCACAAGGAAGCAAAGAAAGTCCATGATTGCGAAGCGGACTGCCCAAGGTTAAGGGTCAAGTCACAACACACTGTCACACCTGCACGAGGAGTATGATAGTAGGGAGACATGGCAAAACTCCCTATGAGGTTTGGAATAATAGAACTCCTCTTGCTTACTTTCATGTTTTTGGTTGTAAGTGTTTCATCCACAACAATGGTAAAACACAGCTAAATGCCTTTGATGCTAAAACTGATGACGGTCTCTTTATGGGATATTCCCAAAGAAGCAAGGCATATAGAGTTTTTAATAAAAGAACATTAGTTGTGGAGGAAACACCCCATGTTGTTTTTGATGAATCTACCGCTGAGTACAGGAAACAAGTTGAGCTAATTGAGAACAAGTTGAAGACAGCAACCCTTGAAGAAGTCATTATACATGACACTGGAATGGTGGACTCACCTGCAGACCAGCCTGATGACCCAACTGCAGATCAGACAGGATCACCAAACCTATCTGATCCAGTTGCTGCTGAAGAAGACCCAGCCGTAGCTAACAAAGACTCATCTGCAGATCAGAACCAACCTGCAGATGACAAGACGCGTGATCCAATCGATTGCACTGTAACCCGGTGATGCAGATAACCACCAGGGCAATCCAACAGGGGGAACAAACCCAAAAGAGGACGATATCCCCAAATGGCTCAAGGATCACCCAATTCAGCAAATAATTGGAAAGTTGACTGATGGAGTTAAGACGAGACAGTCAACCCTTCCAGCAGGAATGGCGATGTTCTCATGTTTTATGTCGCAAATTGAACCCAAGACTACAGAACAAGCCTTGGAATATTATTCATGGATTAATGCCATGCAAGAAGAATTGGAGCAGATGGAAAGGAACAAAGTTTGGGAACTAACAGACAGACCTAATCACAAGAAAGTTATTGGCACCAAATGGGTGTATAAAAAACAAGAGTGATGAAGACGGAGCTGTTGTTAGGAATAAAGCCAGACTTGTAGCAAAAGGTTATGCACAGTGTGAAGGAATAGATTTTGATGAAACCTATGCACCTGTTGCAAGACTAGAGGCCATCAGACTATTCCTCGCATATGCTGCATACAAAGACTTTGAAGTATATCAGATGGATGTAAAGAGTGCTTTTCTGAATGGAATTCTAGAAGAAGAAGTCTATGTAGAGCAACCCCCAGGTTTTGTCAAAGGAGACAAAGTCTATAAGCTTTTGAAGGCTCTGTATGGACTTAAGCAAGCACCAAGAGCGTGGTATGAAACACTGTCTGTGTTTCTTGAGAAAAATGGATTTTGCAAAGGGAAGGTGGACAAGACCCTATTCAGAGTGGAGCACGAAGGCCACATATTAATAGTCCAGATTTATGTGGATGACATCATATTCGGATCAACTAATCCAGAGCTATGCGAGAAATTCTCCAACCTCATGCAAGGAGAATTTGATATGAGTATGATGGGAAAGCTTAACTTCTTTCTCGGACTACAAGTTAAGCAGATGAAAAAAGGAATTTTCATCAACCAAGCAAAGTATACCAGAGATCTTATCAAGAGATATGGAATGGAATCAGCCAAGCCCGCAAGAATTCCAATGAGCACAAGTACTCACCTGGATGCAGACGAGGCAGGCATATCAGTGGACTCAACCCACTACAGAGGACTCATTGGATCTCTTCTGTACCTCACTGCAAGCAGGCCATACATATCATATGCCGTTGGAGTTTGTGCAAGATTCCAGTCCATGCCGAAGCAATCTCACCTAGATGCAGCCAAGAGGATAATAAAGTACCTTAAGTCTACAATTAATGTTGGACTATGGTATCCCAAGGATGAAAACTTCGAGCTGTCAGGATACTCAGATGCGGATTTCGCAGGATGAAAAATCAACAGGAAGAGCACTAGTGGAACGTGTCAATTCCTAGGAACCAGACTGATATCCTGGTTTAGCAAGAAACAGGTGTCTAACTCTATCTCCACCACAGAGTCAGAATACCTAGCTGCAGGTAGCTGTTGTGCACAGATTCTATGGATCAGACAACAGTTAAGGGATTATAATATCATTGCAAATGAAGTTCCTATATGGTGTGACAACAATAGTGCTATTGCAATAACCAACAACCCGGTTTTGCATTCAAGGACGAAGCACATTGATGTTAAGAACCATTTCATTAGAGACCATGTGCTTAACAAAAGGGTTAGAGTTGAAAGAGTCAGCACAGACTACCAGATAGCTGACATCTTCACCAAACCCTTGCCAGAAGAAAGATTTCTGGAGCTGAGCAGAGATCTTGGATTACTAGATTGGGAATCTAGTACTGAAGCAAGTTAAAGCATTTTAGAGGAAGGACGGACCCCAACTGAAGAATCAGATCCTAGCTGATGCAGGCGAGAAGACGAAGGACGGACAAAGCAACCTTGCTGATCAGTATACCAGGCGAGAAGTCAACTCACCTGATACAGAGCGGTCAACAGTCAACAAATCAGACCAGCTAAGTTTTCTAAACTGACCTCTGAATATTTAATTATTATCTGCCACATCTATAATATTATATTTAATTTTGGTTAACAACTGGCAGTTAAATATATATTTTCCTAAGCCAAGTGGCAATTTTAATACACGCGTCAATCGCCTATTAAATCAACCTCCACGGTGGCCAATCAGAATCAACCGTCGAATTTTAAACTGGGCCACCGATTCAAATTTGAAATTCAAAAGAATATCAAAAGTCGTACCACCGTTTCAAATATATAATAAATTAATACAAACGTCTTTTCATCTTCTTTATAAGGAAATAAGACCTTTCACTTTACTCTTTACGCTTACGGAAACCCTAGATTTTTCAGAGCAAAAATTTCTTGAACACCAAATACGCTAAAAACTTTTATTTGCAGAAATGGCATCTTTCGAAGGAGTTAATTTGAAGGCGGTGAAAGACCAGATCATTTTCTCGTTGGTCGTCGACTTTGAAGGCTTATTGGAAGCCAATCTGGAGGACTACGACATGCTTAATCTGATTCGCGTAATGAAGCTTAATGGGATCTACCCATTTCTAGACATCAACCCGCAACATCTGTTCAAAGAAGATGTCATCGAGTTCTATCGCGAAGCTTATTTGATTCAAGAAGGAATTCATAGCACAGTTGGCGGAATACCAGTCAGCATATCTCGAGAGACGATCCGTACTGTCTTCGGAATAAAGCACCGTGGTTTAGCAGTCGAAGCTCTCAAGCAATCCGCCGCTGAAACCTGGAAAATGATTAAGGTGGAAAATATCCCGGAAAAACTGAAATTCACAGCCAAGAGGAATGAACTCAAGAGGATTTACCGTTTTGCGTTGGACATTACCAACAAAATAATAATGGGGATGGTCGGCAGTTATGATCAACTGTCGTCATCAAAGTTTATGGTGCTGGGAGCACTGATTCAGGAAGAAGAAGTTGACTGGGCTGATTACATCTTCAGGCAACTCGTGCGAGAGGTCAACAAAGTCGAGTGGCTTGACGATGAGAAGAAATTCAAAACAAAGCTGGCGTTTGGAACGCAACTAAGTTGGTTTTTGGAGAAGACTGGTGTGGCAAAGGGAAACACTGACCCCTTCCACCCCAATAAAAGACTTGGTCATATGGACCACGAGAAGGTGAGGAAATTCGGAGGCACTGGGAGAGCAGCTCAGATGCTGAAGGAGCTGCCGGACACAAGGACATATCCGAGATACTATTCAGCAGGAGAATCGGACAGACCTGCAGCTGATATCGCAACTGCAGTCGAGCCTGACACCGAGTCCGACGACACTCCCATTGCAGTCAGATTCAAGAGAAAGGGACCAGCCCCTGAAGGACCCTCTACTCTGCAGTCATCACCAGAACCCTCTCCCAAGAGGCCAAGGAAACTGCAATTTAGTGAGGAAGAGCAGTCTGAACACCTTGCCAGCCCCCCAGTCAGATCACCAATTCATCTGGAAGACCTGCCTGCACCAGGCACCCTCGAGACTCGGATTGTACCTGTGCTCACCCCCCCAGCCTACATTTCCGAAGAAGAAGAAGCAGGTCTCATAATCTCTATCCCTGAAGCTGATTATACCTTTAATATGTTAGAAAACAATACTTTCAACCTATCAATTGAGCAACTCCTGCTTGTTAAGCCACAAGCATTAAAACACTCTTTTGTACATATTTTTGAAGAGTGGAAGTTTTTCAAAACTCTGACATTTTCAAACCTTCAAACCTACATTGCAACTAGTGGTTGGGAATATCCCCAAGCCACTGAGGAGGTTCTGATTCACTTTTGCAAAGAATCAGACTTAGTATTAATCCTCCAGGATAATTGGTTCATGTCCCATTTTAAAACAAACATGGACCAATTTATCCATTCTATAATGCTTAGCATTTTTGATGGTTCTTTTGGAGAAGAGGAGGAGGAGGAAGTTGAAAAAGAAATTAGAATTGAGGAGGTAGATGGAGAAGGAAATAATGAAGTTGTTGATTTGGTTGAAGAAGAAGAAAAGCAGGAAGAGAGAAGAACAGAAGAAAATATTCTAGTTGAAAAACAGTCAGAAGAAATTGAGAAAACAGAAGAGTTGGCTGATGAAGAAGAAGAAGAAGAAGGAGAAGAGGTAGAACAAGAAAAAGATGAAAAGGAGGATGATGATGAAAAAGATGATGATGAAGGAGAAGAAGAGGAGAAGGATGATGATAACAATGATGATGATAATGATGATAATGATGATGGAGGAGATGCAGGAGCTGAAAAATAAAAAGATGAGGAGGAAGGAAAAGAAAATTCTGAAGAAAAGGCAGGAGAAGAAAAAGAGGAGGATCAGTAGAAAGAGGAAGAGAAAGAAGAAGAAAAGGAACCCGAACCGGAGCCAGAGCCAATTCAAGAAGCTGCAGACAGGACTGTGGTACCTGCCCGGTACACCAGCCTAGACGCTGAGCTAGCTGAAGACTCCAGGTCAGGGACCCCAGAGAAGACTCCCTCTGGACTACCAGCTGCAGACAGAGATTTGCAGTCTAGTGGTTCTTTTGCAGAAGGCTCAGGAGAGCACTCTCCCTCAGCTCAGATATCTCCTGCTATGACTGAGCTGATCAGGCAAATCGTCAAAGATACAATTGGAGAGCTGCTAACGTCTCAGGTCACTCCTGACCTTCAATCAATCAATGCCAAGATCGACACTCTACTGCAGA
Organism: Orobanche coerulescens; assembly: GCA_033398695.1. Taxonomy (NCBI): domain Eukaryota; kingdom Viridiplantae; phylum Streptophyta; class Magnoliopsida; order Lamiales; family Orobanchaceae; genus Orobanche; species Orobanche coerulescens. The sequence goes on along the minus strand of CM065807.1, from coordinate 7,514,193 downwards.
GAGAGATTCCTCAGCCCCCTCCCCCTACCAACAACAGGATGCCATTTGGCATGATTGATTGGATGAGCAGAATGGAGCAGCAATTAACTACCCTTGTTGATGCTGGCAAAAAGGGGGAAGAGAGAGTTCAGGGGGGAGGAAGTAATCAAGGAGAGATAAGGGCGGAGATAAGATCAAAGAAGAAGCAAGATGTCCTTCAAATTGAAGGACCCTCAAGTCTGAAGAGGAAGGGAGCTGCGGATCCAGATGACCAGGCTGACCAGCCTGAAGGAAAGAGAAGGAGGACTAGAGGAGGTTTTGGGCCTACTCTAGAATGGGAAGGAAAGGAACTGTGGTATGTTGAGTATTTTATACCATATGAAGCTCTGCCCATGTGGGGAACTGCAAAGAAGAAATTTATCAGAGATTATTACGTCTGGGAATTACTCCAGGATGATAATCTCTCCCCACAGCAGATCTTCATCAATTTCATGGAAGAAGCTTACCCAAAACTCTGGACCATTCTGAAGAAGAAGGCTAAGGAACAAAACGCTTATCCTATGATTCCCTCATTCAGAGCAGAGGAAGCGCCAACCCGTCTGGACAATGAGCTGAATGAGCTAGAACTTCAAAGAGAAATCAAGCAGTTATGTCTTGAAAATATATTTACATCACAGCAAGAACAAGACTTTGCAGCTCTTGTTGTGAAGAGGAAATATGGTCTTGCTCCAGTCAAGATAAGACCAATTGGAGCCAAACCATTCAGGCCTGCCAAACAGCCTATTCGCAGAGGCAGAGGAAGAGGCATATGACTTTATTTCTTTGTACTTGTAATTTTATTTTTTTGTACCTGTAAAAACTTTCTTGTAAATTTCAATCATAATCAAGTCAGAAAAGTTTTATAACAGTCTGTTGAATGACAATTCCCAGTTGTCTCAATATTAGACTGATTTTAGTTTGTGTCTTGCACTTAAGTGCAGACTTGGTCATTTGAATACTTGTTTAAAGTTTTGCCATCATCAAAATAGGGGGAATTTGTTAGGAATACTTGTTAGATTTTGATGATGTCATTAATATAAAATCAAATGTTTATTACTTGGCAAAAATGTAAGGAAGAACCAAATGAGTATCTTCCATAGGCCAAATATGTTAAGTATAAAACTTGGCAAAATGTAAAGAAGAACCAAATGAGTATCTTCTGTAGGCCAAAAATTAGTTAGGCTGAAAATCGGTTAAGTACCAAGTGCAGCTAAGTCCATCAGAGAGGATCAGCCGAGTCCAGTCAGAGTAGCTTTGGTCAACAAAATTTATCAGGGAAGTTTGACCAGACTGTAGCCAAGTTACCTCAGGGAAGTCACCTAATCAGATAAGTCACAAACAGTGAACAACAGAGAGGTCCTGACTGCAGAGATGTTAGCTGCATATCAGCCTAGTCGAAGGCAGCCAAGTACTCCAAGTCCACGTCAGCATGCGTTGAAAAGTCAAGTATTACGGAAAGTCACATGCAACGTGAAGAGACAAATTGGAGTGATTCCCGCTAGAGATATGATTTAAATAAATCATCCAGACCCACCTTGAAGACTTTAATCGTTTTATATTCAAAAGATTCGGCGCTCACATGCAGAAGTCTTCACAATGGTCGGAAGATAAAATAAAATAATGGGAATCCAGCCTTGCAACGTTCAGAAAGATTAAACAAAGAAGTCTCCCTCCAACGGACGGATTTGTTCAAAAGATTTGCAACGGCTAAAAGGAAAAAGCTCAGAGATCGTGACCTATATATATCCGAAGATTTGAAGCTGAGCAACTACCGGTGCGAACATACATTCAAGCAATCAAAGCAATTAAGCAATCTAAAGCAATCAATAGCATCGTGAAAAGAGCAGTTCTAAAAGTTCATACTTAAAGAAGCTCTTAGTTGGAGAAGACAAAAACTCTTGTCTATAATCCTGAGTACGGGGTACTTCACTGGTTGAAGTAAGAGACTGTAAAGGCATCCAAGGATCGAGGATCAAGAGGTGCAAGGCGATCAGTGTGTACAACAGCACGGATTTCCACTGGTTGGAAGCTGTTGTAGTGTGGTTTGAATCACTGTAATATTTATCACTGGTTGAGAATTATAGTGAATTCATCTCCAACTGGTTTGGAGAAAAGTGGATTAGTAGAGGATTACCCCACCTCTGAGACCACTATAATTGCCTGCGTTATTTACTGTTTTATTGCATCATACTTTAACTGTTGCATTCATTGTTAAGTGTTTCATTAGTGGCTTTCTATTCGTCATCAGCTGACTTCCGCATATACTAAAGAACAAACGACTCCAAGTCATTAGTTTACCTTTCAGCTGAAGAAACTCACTCTTCGTGAAAAAGAGTTTAAGAGTTTCTACAAGTTTATTCACCCCCCCTCTAGACTTGTACCTGGACGACTTGTGACCTACATTCTCCAGGAAAACAGCTAACCCCAAAGGACCCACACAGATTTGGGTACCTAAATCTCTGCTTGTCTGATTGCAGAAAAGGTGGAGGACTACAACCACATCTCCACAAGCTCAAATTTTGGAGGTGAAGAATGGTTTGTAGATTCTGGATGCTCGAGGCATATGACCGGGAATAAGAAGATGCTGTCCAAATACACCAAAGAAAGAGGTCCCAATGTAACCTTTGGAGATAGCTCTAGAGGACAAACAAAAGGCTTTGGAGAGCTGCACCGAGGAAATATTGTGATATCCAAAGTTCACTATATCAAAGGACTCAAATACAACCTCCTGAGCATAAGCCAGTTCTGTGACGAAAAGAATCTAGTAGTCTTCACCATCTGGAAGTGTATGGTGATAGATATCTTATCTGGAGAAGTAAAGCTACAAGGTTTCAGAAGGAGAGATGTCTATATGATTGATTGAAACACAGGAACACCTAACTACTGTTTTCTATCCAAGACAGTAGCTGAGAACGGATGGCTGTGGCACAAAAGATTATGTCACCTGAACTTCAAATCCATCAACAAGATTAGTTCTCAGAATCTGGTCAGAGGACTTCCAAATGAAGCATTCAAAAAGGAAGCGCTTTGTGATGCATGTCAGAAAGGAAAGCAGACCAGAGCATCGTTCAAGCCAGTCCAGCCTACAACTCTCACAATAAGGATCTTAGATCTACTCCACATGGATCTATTTGGTCCTATCAAGCCAAGGACTCTGAGCGGCCGAAAGCATACACTTGTTATAGTAGATGATTATTCAAGGTACACTTGGATTATCTTCCTATATAATAAAAGTGAAACCTTGACCAAGCTACCTGAGATGCTGAGAAGGATCCAGAATGAGAAATCCCTATCCATAATCAAGATCAGATCAGATAGAGGAGGAGAGTTTCTCAACAAGGCGATAACTGATTACAGCGATCAGAATGGGATCCGGCATGAGCTCTCTGACCCGGGACGCCCTGAGAATGGCGTTCTTTGAAAGAAGCAGAACCACTGAAGGAAGCGGCAAGGTCCATGATTGCGAAGCGGACTGCCCAAGAGGTTCGAAGGCTGTCGGCCATGACTTGTCACACCTGCACAGAGTATGATAGTAGGGAGACATGGCAAAACTCCTATGAGGTTTGGAATAATAGAACTCCTCATTGCTTATTTTCACGTTTTTGGGTGTAAGTGTTTCATCCACAACAACGGTAAAACACAACTAAATGCCTTTGATGCTAAAACCGATGACGGTCTCTTTATGGGATATTCACAAAGAAGCAAGGCATATAGAGTTTTTAATAAAAGAACCTTAGTTGTGGAGGAAACACCCCATGTTGTTTTTGATGAATCTACCGTTGAGTACAGAAGCAAGTTGAGCTAATTGAGAACAAGCTCAAATCGGCGACCCTTGAAGAAGTCATTGTACATGACACTGGAATGGTGGACTCACTGCAGACGGCTGATGATCAGTGCAGTGCTGAAGACCAATCGCAGATCGAGATAGGATCACCGAACCTATCGATCCGATTCTGCCGATGAAGACCCAGTGTAGGCGACAAAGACTCATCTGCAGATCGTAACCAACTGCAGATGACAAGACGATAGCCGATCGATTGCAGATCGTAACCCAGTGATGCGAAATCCACCAGGCAATCCAACAGGGGAACAAACCCGAAGAGGACGACATCCCCAAGTGGCTCAAAGATCACCCAATCCAAGAAATCATCTAAAGTCGATCGATGGAGTTAAGACAAGACAGTCAACCCTACCAACAGGAATGGCTATGTTCTCATGCTTTATGTCACAAATAGAACCTAAAACTACATAACAAGCCTTAGAAGATTATTCTTGGATAAATGCCATGCAAGAAGAATTGGAGCAGATGGAGAGAAACAAAGTTTGGGAACTAACAGACAGACCTGATCACAAGAAGGTTATTGGCACCAAATGGGTGTACAAAAATAAGAGTGATGAAGATGGAACTGTTGTTAGGAATAAGGCCAGACTTGTAGCAAAAGGTTATGCACAGTGTGAAGGAATAGATTTTGATGAAACCTATGCACCTGTTGCAAGATTAGAGGCCATCAGACTATTCCTCGCATATGCTGCATTCAAGGATTTTGAAGTATATCAGATGGATGTAAAGAGTGTTTTTCTAAATGGAATCCTATAAGAAGAAGTCTATGTAGAGCAACCCCCAGGTTTTGTCAAAGGATACAAAGTCTATAAGTTGTTGAAAGCTCTCTATGGACTTAAGCAAGCACCTAGAGCGTGGTATGAAACATTGTCTGTGTTTCTTGAGAAAAATGATTTTTGCAAAGGGAAGGTGGACAAAACCATATTCAGAGTGGAGCACGAAGGCCACATATTAATAGTCCAGATATATGTGGATGACATCATATTCAGATCAACCAATCCAGAGCTATGCGAGAAATTCTCCAACCTCATGCAAGGAGAATTTGAGATGAGTATGATGGGAAAGCTTAACTTCTTTCTCGGACTACAAGTTAAGCAGATGGAAAAAGGAATTTTCATCAACCAAGCTAAGTATACCAAAGACCTTATCAAGAGATATGGAATGGAATCAGCCAAGCCAGCAAGAATTCCTATGAACACAAGTACTCACCTGGATGCAGACGAGGCAGGCATATCAGTGGACTCAACCCACTACAGAGGACTCATTGGATCTCTTCTGTACCTCACTGCAAGCAGGCCATACATATCATATGCCGTTGGAGTTTGTGCAAGATTCCAGTCCATGCCGAAGCAATCTCACCTAGATGCAGCCAAGAGGATAATAAAGTACCTTAAGTCTACAATTAATGTTGGACTATGGTATCCCAAGGATGAAAACTTCGAGCTGTCAGGATACTCAGATGCGGATTTCGCAGGATGCAAAATCAACAGGAAGATCACTAGTGGAACGTGTCAATTCCTAGGAACCAGACTGATATCCTGGTTTAGCAAGAAGCAGGTGTCTAACTCTATCTCCACCACAGAGTCAGAATACCTAGCTGCAGGTAGCTGTTGTGCACAGATTCTATGGATCAGACAACAGTTAAGGGATTATAATATCATTGCAAATGAAGTTCCTATCTGGTGTGACAACAATAGTGCTATTGCAATAACCAAAAATCCGGTTTTGCACTCAAGGACGAAGCACATTGATGTTAAGCACCACTTCATCAGAGACCATGTGCTTAACAAAAGGGTTAGAGTTGAAAGAGTCAGCACAGACTATCAAATAGCTGACATCTTTACCAAACCCTTGCCAGAAGAAAGATTTTTGGTGCTGAGTAGAGATCTTGGATTACTAGATTGGGAATCTGGTATTGAAGCAAGCTGAAGCATTTCAGAGGAAGGACGGACCCAGCTGAAGAATCAGATCCTATCTGATGCAGGCAAGAAGACGAAGGACGGACAAAGCAACCTAGTCGATCGTAATATCAAAGCAGAAGTCAACTCACCTGATGCAGAGCGGTCAACTGTCAACAAATCAGACCAGCTAAGTTTTCTAAACCGACCTCTGAATATTTAATTATTATCTGACATATTTATAATATTATTATATTAATTTTGGTTAACAAATGGCATTTAAATATATATTTTTGATCTACAAGTGGCATTTTAATACACGCGTCAAATCGCTTATTAAATCGACCTCCACGGTGGCCAATCAAAACCAACCGTCAAATTTTAAAATGGACCACCGATTCAAATTTGAAATTCAAAAGAATCTCAAAAGGCGTACCACCGTTTCAAATATATTATAAATTAATACATACGTCTTTTCATCTTCTTTAAGGAAAGAAAACCCTTTATTTTACCCTTTTACGCTTACCAGAAACCCTAGATTTTTCAGAGCAAAAATTCCTTGAACACCAAATACACTAAAATCTTTTGTTTGCAGAAATGGAATCATACTTTGAAGGCGTCAATCTGAAGGCGGTCAAGGACTAGATTATTTTCTCGCTGGTCATCAATTTTGAAGGCTTATTGGAAGCTAATCTGGAGGATTACGATGTGCTTAACCTAATCCGCGCGATGAAGCTCAATGGGATCTACCCATTCCTAGACATCAACCCTCAACATCTGTACAAGGAGGATGTTATCGCGTTCTATCGCGAAGCCTGTATAATTCAAGATGGAATTCGGAGCACAGTCGGTCGAAATTAGGTCGACATATCTCGAGAGTCGATCCGTACTGTTTTCGGTATGAAGCACCGCGGCATAGCCGTCGAAGCACTCAAACAGTCTTCTGCCGAAACCTGGAAGAAGATCAAAGTGGAGAATTTGCCCGGAAAACTGAAACTCACTGCCAAGAGGAGTGAGATTAAGAGAGTTTATCATTTTGCGTTGGACATAACCAACAAAATAATCATGGGGATGGCCGACAGTTATGATCAACTATCGTCGGCGAAATTTATGGTGCTGGGAGCACTAATTCAGGATGAAGAAATTGACTGGGCAGATTACATATTCAGGCAACTCGTTCGAGAGGTCAACAAAGCCGAATGGCTTGTTGATGAGAAGAGATTTAAAACAAAGCTGGCGTTTGGAACACAGCTGAGTTGGATGCTGGAAAAGACAGGCATGGCGAAGGGAAGCACTGACCCCTTCCATCCCAACAAAAGACTTGGTCATCTGGACCAAGAGACGCTGAGAAAATTGGGAGGCACAAGGAGAGCAGCCCAGATGCTGAAGGACCTACCTGACACAAGGCCATACCCGAGATATTATTCGTCAGGAGAGTCGGACCGACCTGCAGCCGACATCCCAACTGCAGTCGAGTCAGACACCGAGTCCGACGACACTCCCATAGCAGTCCGATTTAAGAGAAGGGGACCAGCCTGAAGGACCTTCTATCATGCAATCATCACGAACCCTCTCCCAAGAGGCCCAGAGACTGCAGTTTAGTGAGGAAGAGCAATGATCATCTTGCCACCCCTCACCAGTCACCAACTCACCTGGAAGACCAGCCTGCCCCAGGCAGCCTCGAGACTCAAATTGTGGTTGTACTCACCCCAGCCTACATCTCTGAGGAATAAGAAGCAGGTCTAATAATTTCTATCCCTGCAGCAAACTATATCTTTAACCTCTTAGAAAATAATACTTTCAATCTATCCATCGAACAACTACAACTTGTTAAACCTCTAGCCTTAAAACAATCGTTCCTTGAAGTTTTTGAAGAATGGAAATTTTTGAAATCCCTATCTTTTGTCAAACTTCAATCTTTTATTAACACTTGTGGTTGGGACTATCCCCAAGCCACGGAGGATGTGCTGATAGATTTTTGTAAAACATCAGACACAATTTTGATCCTTCAGGAGGACTGGTTCATGTCAAATTTTAAAACCAACATGGACCAGTTCATCCACTGCATTATGCTTAGTATTTTTGATGGATCCTATGAGAAAGTTGTTGAGGAGGTAGTTGAAAAGGAAATTAGGATTGAGGAGGTAGATGCAGAAGAAAATAAAGAAGTTGCTGTTTCGGTCGATGAAGAAGAAGAGTAGGAAGAGAGCAGAGAAGAAGAAAAGATTTTAGTTGAAAATCAACCTGAGGAAGTGGAGAAGACAGAAGAGTTGAATGAAGAAGAAGAAGAAGAAGGAGAAGAAGTAGAACAAGATGAAGGAGAGAAGGAGGATGATGATGATAAAAAGGAGAATGATGATGAAGGAGAAAAAGATGGGAAGGATGATAACAATAATGATGACGATAATGATGAAGATGATGATGAGGATGATGATGATGGAGGAGATGAAGGAGCTGAAAAAGAAAATGAAAAAGAAAAGGATGAGGAAAAAGAAAAGGAAAATATTGAAGAAGAAAAGGAGAAAGAGGAAGAGAAGGCAGAAGAAGAAAAGGAGGAGGAACATGAGAAAGAGGAAGAGAAGGCAGAAGAAGAAAAGGAGCCGGAGCCAGATCCGACACAAGAAGCTGCAGATAGATCCGTGCACTGCCCAGACACCGGCTAGACGCGGAGTTAGCTGAGGACTCCAGATCAGGGACCCCAGAGAAGACCCCATCTGGAGTACCAGCTGCAGACAGAAGCTTGCAGTCCAGTGGTTCAATTGCAGAAGGCTCAGGAGAGCACTCTCCACCGGCTCAGATATCACCTGTCGTGACTGAACTGATCAGGCAAATAGTGAAAGATACAATTGGAGAGCTGCAGGCATCTCAGGTCACTCCTGACCTTCAATCCATCAATGCAAAGATCGACACTTTGCTGCAGAGAGAAGTTCCTCAGCCTCCTCCCCCTACCAACAACAGAATGCCATTTGGCATGTCTGATTGGATGAGCAGAATAGAGCAGCAATTGACTACCTGATGAGTCGATTTTTGATCATCTCATTCTGTTCTATCGAGTCGCACTTTCATTTTTTTTTCGAGTGTTTTTGCCCTTTTTACGCGTGGTATGTTGTGTTTTTGTTTTGTAGGTATCCGGGCGAAGATTGTGGTAAAATATGCGCTTTCATAGCTAATATTGGAGTTTATGACAATCAAAAGCTAAAACGGGGCCTAAAACGACGAAAGATTTAAGCAGTATCGGTCGAATCTCCTAAATACCAGAATCTCCACTCCGAATTGAGATGTATTCTCCTTTGATATAAATTCCTCGTGAAATTAGCTTCGAAACGGTATATCATATGCTAAAATCCGAGGTGAATTGATACAAGAGCGAAGGATCATGCCAAGAAGACCAAAACCGAACTTGGCTGCACCAGCAACCGGACTAGGCTGCACTGTGCGACTCAACTAAGGCTGCGACAGCGCTCGGCTGCATCAGTAACTCGGCCGTGCCATGGGACACGGCCGGGTCTCATTCAGCCATGGCGCACTTTCCGGATGAGAAGAACTCGACCGTGCCTTTTGGGATACGGCCGAGTCACTATCGGCCATTTCGCCTTTCCCGCATAGTCTTTGCCGCGGCCGTGTCACGGGACACGGCGAGCCCCTTGACAGAACTACCTTTTCGATTATTCAGCGCGATGCGACACGGCCGTGTCCCAGACACGGCCGTGCCACTTCGGTTCATGTCACTTTCCTTGACATTTTTGCACAACTTTAAGCCTTTGTCTTGATTTCTTTGGATATAAAACAAAGTGTGGTGACCCTTGAAGGAGACTTGTGCAGTGAAGAAGATATTTTGTGGAAAAACACAAGATTAGGGAGGAAAAACACCAAAAGAGTGGGAAAGAGAGAGATTTTCATCATCTTCCTTGTATGTTCTTGGAGTGAGAAAAATACTTTTGTGAGATATAATAATTCCTTGTATAAATTTGTTGTGAGTTCTTGTAAGAAGATCATCAAACCTTCATCGGGAATTCGATTTCGGCATTTTCAAGGGAAGTTTTTACCATGTTTTGTTCTTCAATTTCCATTATTGTTGTTGAATTAATCATGTGTGGCTAAACACTTCATATGGGTTTTTAGATATAGCCACACACATGTTTTGGATTGTTAGCTCCTTTTGATTTTCCGGATAAAAGTTTGGGATTGTTCCTCTTGTTCGTTCTTCGTTTAAGAACTTTTGAATTAGATCATCAAACCTTTTTCATTGTTGTTATTATTATTCGAATCGAGGGTTTTTATCGGTGTTCGCCATCAAACGACCCGAAAGAAACGATTGAGAATGTTCTCGAGCTTTTTTGCGCGATCTTTTAACGATTTACCTCATCAAAAGTAGTCGGTTAATTGATTGTTAGCTAGGGTTTCGTCCCCATCAAAAGAGTAACCCTTAATTTTCGTTGAGAACAATCGCGATTTTTAGAATTACCGCCATCAAACGGATTTCTTTTAATCGTGAGCAATCGATAATTCCTAACCTTATTTATTTGAGTATCGGAACTAATAATTGATTATGTGTGTGTCGGTGACTCTAAATTCTCATATTAATCTCATTATTGTTATCTCTCATTTATCCGACTATCAAATTGGTGTTGTTATCACTTAGTTCAATTTAATTTTGTGCATTAGTAATTGTAATCATAATCAACCAATGATGTATTTTAATTTAATTTACTTTTGGTCATTCGACTATTTGCCGAACATTATCGAATTTTAAACCGTTTCCAATTCCTCGAGAGATCGACCTCGGAGTTACTTGCCGCTTACTACAAGAGCGATTCGTACACTTGCGAGTATTTAATTTGAATCCATCAAGTTTTTGGCGCCATTGCCGGGGAATTGGCGTTTAATTTTTAATCTTGTTTTAATAATAGTTGAATTGTTTTTCTTGATTATTTTTCCGTTTTCATTATTTTCGATAAAGTCTAAAAATTCGCTCTAAATTCTTTTGTTTATGCTTGGTAGGAGATCGTTGGGAAACTCGATTCTTCTACCCGTAGATGAGGTTCAAAGAATTAGAGCACCAAAAATGCTCGAGGAAGATAACATTCGTCAACCGAGGTTTCCGAGATATGAGAATGTTGGGTGCAATCTAGGGATGCCCGAAGCTCAACAAGGGAGATACTTCTATCCGAGACAACCACCCGTTGGAGTGCAATATGGAGCGAATTATTATCCCGGACCTCAATATGGGATGGAGGCGAACTATAACATGCCGCAACAACCTCCGGTCGAACATCTAATGCGGGACTATGCAAAACCCGTGGTGAACACCGCCATTTCATGCATCCAATTAGCACCGGCCGCAAGGAACTACCACATAAGCAGATTTCACATCGAGCAATTGCCCTCATTTCACGGATTAGCACGAGAGGATCCGTTATCATTCATCCGAGATTTCTATGTTGCGATTGATAACTTCCCATTGAACGGGTTGAGCGAGGATCAACTAAGAATGAAGTGCTTCCCTTATACACTAAAGGATGGGGCGAAACAATGGTTGATGACTTTGGCGCCGGGCTCACTGAAAACGTGGGATGAAGTTTATGACAAATTCATTACCAAGTACTTCTCTCATTCGAAGACTACACAATTGAGAGCCCAAATCTCAACATTCGGACAACAAGACGGAGAGGCATTTCATGAAGCATGGGACCGATTCAAGATGCTCCTCATTCAATGCCCACACCATCACTATCCGCTTCAACTACTTAATCAATTCTTCTATGATGGGTTGACACAATATTGCCAAGGAGCGGTAGATAACGCCGCCGGTGGTTCGTTTTGGGGGTTAACGGAGAGACAAGCTTATGACGTATTTGAATTAATTGTAGCTAAATCTCAACAAAAAAATGTGCGTGTTCATAGAGGAGTTGTGAACCAAGTAAGCGAGAAGGACGAGATGCAATCTAAAATCGATGAGTTAATGAAGGAACTAAGACAACTCAAGATTCAAAATAAATCTTCGAGCTCACGAGTTTGCGAAATTTGTTGGGGACCCGGACATCATGCTAATTCTTGCCCTTATATTTTTCTGGGAGAACAAACCGAACAAGTTAATTGGGCTATGGGACAAAGCACGGGAAGGCCCGAGTGGGAGGAGAGGAGGAATAATTATGGCGGAAACGCAAGAAATGCACCTCTCCCAAATACTTATCACCCGATGGCTTACGACGCAAATGTCCAAACTCAATACAACGGAGGAAACCGAGCCCAACAACCAACGCGAAGTGAACCACCTCCACAACAAAGGAACTCTCTTGAGGAGAGTATTGCGGCATTCATTAAGGAGGGCAAGGAAAACCGAGTGGAGAACAATATAAGGTTTGAATCTTTAGAAGTTTCGATGAAGAAAATGGAGATTCAAATTGGGCAACTTGCTACAGATGCATGCAACAAAAACGGGTAAACTACCAAGTCAACCGAGCAAGTTCAAGCTATTACCACCATCCGAAGTGGTAAAGTGATAAATAAAGAGATAATTTCAAGCGAAAGAGAGGCGGTGAGAAAGAAGAATTGCCGAGTCAATCGGAGAAATCTATGGTGATTGAAGAGGATGAGTCGAACGATGAAGAAATCCGAGTAACTGCTACCCAATCTTGCGAGACTCAAATTCCTTGGGACAAATCTAAAGATCCAATCGAGAAGCCAATTGAAGAGAATAAGAGCGAACCGGTCAAATCAATGCATCGAAAGGAGGACCTAGAAAGCTTTGACATGGAAGTTCTTTTCGTGGAGAAATAAGTTCCCACCGTGAACTTAGGAGCGAGTATTAATTTAACACAAAACCAATATACTCGCCACTAGGTTTGGGGAGGTAATAGTCCCGATGGATTTCGTGATACCAAACATAGAAGAAACATCACCAACAAAAATCACGTCACTTATTCTTCAAGGAAGACATTTCATGGTGACGATGATAATGAAAATTGAAATGGTGACAAAAGCGCTCACAATGGAAATCCATGAAACCACTATCCATATCCTGACAAAGGAAAACGAGCGAAAAATGACGAGCTATATGGATGGACCTAGCACATTTCCATTTAATCCGGATAGAAGAATCCGAAGAAGTCGAGCTAAAGACTATAAAAAAGCGCTGCTTGGGAGGCAACCCAAGGGAGTTTTAAATTTTATTGCTTTTATTATTATTATTGCATTAATTTTGTTTTTGTCTATGGCGTGTGTAGGTAATCTAATAAAGGAGGTATTTATGGGAGGAAGAAGCCTAGCTTATTGAAAGTTGAGACCCGAGCACAAAGGATGGTGCCCCGCGATAAAAAAAACCACACTTCTTAATCCGGTAGTTTTATTTTTTTTCTTTTTAATTTGCATTTTCGCATTTTTCGACTTAATCTTTACGCAGGGATAAGCAAAGGTTTAGGTTTGGGGGGGGGGGGGTGCAACTTCTTCGATTTTTATTTGTTTTTTGTTTGCGTGATGTTTGTTTCCTTTCTTTATTTTTTTTCTTGCGTGATGTCGTAGTTGGATTGCAATAACCTTGTTAACTGTTGGGTATATGGATGATTAATCGTGTTTGTGTTTGGATCGTAGAGTTTAATAAATCTAATTGATTGCTTGACCTTGCGTGTGAATGTATAGTTTTTGGTTACTTGATTTGACGTGTAAGGAATGAGTATGGTAGTCCAAAAGCCGTGAGTCCTTGTGCCTAATTAAACCGTTCACTTTTAGCGGTGAAATTCTTTCATGAGTGATTTCTCTTCTTATGGATTGTATTCTTTAGAACTTGCATGATTCTGTCGGATGACGTGTTGATATTTACATACACGAGGAATGATTAGGGCTGCCCATTTTTTGTCTTGAACCTACTTATCTAAAAATATCCACCAATTCATATCAATATCCTTTGCTAGCCTCGTTGAGCCTTTAGCCGAAATTTTGTTCGAAAAACCCGCATCTTATTGCTCCATATGCAAAAGCCATAACTTACCCAAGTATTGGTCCACGTAAGAGCATGAGAGGGTATATTTGAAAAATGAAGGTGTGCAAAGTTTGTGGTGTATAGAGGCAAAAATCTTCTCTCCCGTTCCCCTGAAAATTATAAGCCCCACAAAAAAAAAAGGGGTGATCCTAATAATAATAGTGGGATAGAAAAAAATAGGGGAGGAGAGGAGTGAGCCTAAGAAAAACAACAGGGAAGTCGTTGGGTTGTGAGAAATAGGCCAATATCATAAGAATTACACTTAACAAGGCCTAGAAAAAAAAGAGGGAGATATATATACGGGAGAATTGAAGTAGAATGATCGATCTTGCTTTGAGTTTTTATTTCATATATATGAGGATCGTATATGCTCTACTTGGACTGAACTTGTAACTACTAGCTAAATTTTCCCAACCTGAGCCACATCCCTGTTACAACCAAAAGTAAGACCCTATGACTCATGTTTTGTGAATATTGATGCGTTTGATGAAGAGAAGAAGTGCAAGCATATAGTAGAACTTTCCATTTGAATCGAGTTGAGCGTATTGACCTATCTAAACACTTGAGAGATGAGTGAATCGATATAATTCAGTGAGGGACTATTAAGACTTGTTTTCTTGCATGTTCGATCAAGTGCCATTGCTTTCCACTCATTTGTGAGTTTAGGCTTCCATGATGAATTACGAGACTTTATGATACTTTTACATTCCCGGTTGATTGTATGTATACCCGATGCTTAACTTGATTATTCAATCCTTCTCGTTTATTTGTCGTGTGTTTTATTTCTTTTTGCTTGAGGGCAAGCAAAGTTTAGGTTTGGGGGGATTTGATGAGTCGATTTTTGATCGTCTCATTCTGTTCTATCGAGTCGCACTTTCATTTGTTTTTAGAGTGTTTTTGCCCTTTTTACGCGTGGTATGTTGTGTTTTTGTTTTGTAGGTATCCGGGCGAAGATTGTGGTGAAATATGCGCTTTCATAGCTAATATTGGAGTTTATGACAATCAAAAGCTAAAACGGGGCCTAAAACGACGAAAGATTTAAGCGATGTCGGTCGAATCTCCTAAATACCAGAATCTCCACTCCGAATTGAGATGTATTCTCCTTTGATATAAATTCCTCGTGAAATTAGCTTCGAAACGGTATATCATATGCTAAAATCCGAGGTGAATTGATACAAGAGCGAAGGATCATGCCGAAGAAGACCAAAAACCGAACTTGGCTGCACCAGGCAACCGGACTAGGCTGCACCAGGCGACTCAACTAGGCTGCGACAGGCGCTCGGCTGCATCAGGTAACTCGGCCGTGCCATGGGACACGGCCGGGTCTCATTCCAGCGCGAACTGCACTTTCCGGATGAGAAGAACTCGACCGTGCCTTTTGGGATACGGCCGAGTCACTATCGGCCATTTCGCCTTTCCCGCATAGTCTTTGCCGCAGCCGTGTCACGGACACGGCCGAGCCCTCGGCAGAACTACCTTTTCGATTATTCAGCGCAGTGCGACACGGCCGTGTCCCAGGACACGGGCCATGCCACTTTTCGGTTCATGTCACTTTCCTTGACATTTTTGCACAACTTTAAGCCTTTGTCTTGATTTCTTTGGATATAAAACAAAGTGTGGTGACCCTTGAAGGGAGACTTGTCTGGTGAAGAAGATATTTTGTGGAAAAACACAAGATTAGGGAGGAAAAACACCAAAAGAGTGGGAAAGAGAGAGATTTTCATCATCTTCCTTGTATGTTCTTGGAGTGAGAAAAATACTTTTGTGAGATATAATAATTCCTTGTATAAATTTGTTGTGAGTTCTTGTAAGAAGATCATCAAACCTTCATCGGGAATTTGATTTCGGCATTTTCAAGGGAAGTTTTTACCATGTTTTGTTCTTCAATTTCCATTATTGTTGTTGAATTAATCATGTGTGGCTAAACACTTCATATGGGTTTTTAGATATAGCCACACACATATTTTGGATTGTTAGCTCCTTTTGATTTTCCGGATAAAAGTTTGGGATTGTTCCTCTTGTTCGTTCTTCGTTTAAGAACTTTTGAATTAGATCATCAAACCTTTTTCATTGTTGTTATTATTATTCGAATCGAGGGTTTTTATCGGTGTTCGCCATCAAACGACCCGAAAGAAACGATTGAGAATGTTCTCGAGCTTTTTCGCGCGATCTTTTAACGATTTACCTCATCAAAAGTAGTCGGTTAATTGATTGTTAGCTAGGGTTTCGTCCCCATCAAAAGAGTAACCCTTAATTTTCGTTGAGAACAATCGCGATTTTTAGAATTACCGCCATCAAACGGATTTCTTTTAATCGTGAGCAATCGATAATTCCTAACCTTATTTATTTGAGTATCGGAACTAATAATTGATTACGTGTGTGTCGGTGACTCTAAATTCTCATATTAATCTCATTATTGTTATCTCTCATTTATCCGACTATCAAATTGGTGTTGTTATCACTTAGTTCAATTTAATTTTGTGCATTAGTAATTGTAATCATAATCAACCAATGATGTATTTTAATTTAATTTACTTTTGTTCATTCGACTATTTGCCGAACATTATCGAATTTTAAACTGTTTCCAATTCCTCGAGAGATCGACCTCGGAGTTACTTGTCGCTTACTACAAGAGCGATTCGTATACTTGTGAGTATTTAATTTGAATCCATCACTACCCTAGTTGATGCTGGCAAAAAGGGGGAAGATAGAGTTCAGGGGGAAGGAAGTAATCAAGGAGAGATAAGGGCAGAGCTAAGAACAAAAAAGAGGCAAGATATCCTTCAAATTGAAGGACCATCAAGCCTGAAAAGGAAGGGAGGATCAGATCCAGAACAGGCTGACCAGCCTGAAGGCAAGAAAAGGAGGACTAGAGGAGGTCTTGAGCCTACTCTAGAGTGGGAAGGAAAGGAGTTGTGCTTTGTGGAGGATTTTGTTCCATATGAAGCTCTGGAAATGTGGGGATCTACAAGAAAGAAGTTTATCAGAGACTACTACATCTGGGAAATACTCCAGGATGATAATATCTCCCCACAGCAAATCTTCATAAATTTCATGGAGGCAGCCCATCCGCAACTCTGGGCTATTCTGAAGAAACATGCTGGGAAACAAAATGCCTATCCCAGGATTCCTGTATTCACTGCCAAAGATCCTCCTACTATGGAAAGAGGAGGTGCGTTGGATGAACTTACGCTATAAAGGAAAATCAAGAAGCTATGTCTTGAGAACAAATTTTCATCCCAAGAAGAGCAAGCCTTCGCAGCTCTTGTCGTGAAAAGGAAGTATGGTCTTGCCCCAGTCAAGATAAGACCAATTGGAGCTAAACCCTTCAGACCTGCCAAATAGCCTACTCGAAAAGGCAGAGGAAGAGGCAGATGACTCTTACTTATTTTTACTTGTAATGATTTATGTACTTAAAATTTTCTTATAAAATTCAGACATGTACTTGTAAAATTAATTTTATAACAGTCTTTTTGAATGACAATTCCCAGTTGTCTCAAAAACTAGACTGACTTTAGTTTGTGTCTTGCACTTAAGTGCAGACTTGATCATTTGATTACTTGGTTAAAGTTTTGCCATCATCAAAATAGGGGGAATTTGTTAGGAATACTTGTTAGATTTTGATGATGTCATTAATATAAAATCAAATGTTTATTACTTGGCAAAAATGTAAGGAAGAACCAAATGAGTATCTTCCATAGGCCAAATATGTTAAGTATAAAACTTGGCAAAATGTAAAGAAGAACCAAATGAGTATCTTCTGTAGGCCAAAAATTAGTTAGGCTAAAATCGGCTAAGTACTGAGTACAGCTAAGTCCATCAGAGAGGATCAGTCGAGTCGAGTCAGAGTAGTTCTGGTCAACACAATTTATCAGAGAAGTTTGACCAGGTGCGGCAAGGTACCTCAGACAAGTCACCTGATCAGATAAGTCACAAACAGTGAACATCAGAGAGGTCCAAACTGCAGAGATGTTAACTGCTCATCAGCCTAGTCGAAGTCAGCCAAGTACTCCAAGTCCACATCAGCATGCGTTGAAAAGTCAAGTATTACGGAAAGTCACATGCAACGTGAAGAGATAAATTGGAGTGATTCCCGCAAGAGATATGAATTAAAAAAAGCTATCCAGACCCACCTTGAAAACTTTAATCGTCTTATAATCAAAAGATTCGGCGCATCACATGCAGAGTCTTCACAATGGTCGGAAGATAGATTAAAATAATGGGAATCTAGCCTTGCAACGTTCAGAAAGATTAAACAAAGAAGTCTCCCTCCAACGGACGGATTTGTTCAAAAGATTTGCAATGGCTACAAGGAAAAAGCTCAGAGATCGTGACTTATATATATCCGAAGATTTGAAGCTAAGCAATCACCGGTGCAAACATACTTTCAAGCGATCAAAGCATTCAAGCAATCAAAAAGCAATCTATAGCATCGTGAAAAGAGCGGTTCTAAAAGTTCATACTTAAAGAGGCTCTTAGTTGGAGAAGACAAAAACTCTTGTCTATAATCCTGAGTTCGGGGTACTTCACTGGTTGAAGTTAGAGACTGTAAAGGCATCCGAGGATCGAGGATCAAGAGGTGCAAGGCAGTCAAGTGTGGTACAACGGCACGGATTTCCACTGGTTGGAAGCTGTTGTAGTTTTGTTTGAATCACTGTAATATTTATCACTGGTTGAGAATTATAGTGAATTCATCTCCAACTGGTTTGGAGAAAAGTGGATTAGTAGACGATTACCCCACCTCTGAGACCACTATAATCGCCTGCGTTCTTTACTATTTTATTGCATCATACTTTAACTGCTGCATTCATTGTTAAGTGTTTCATTAGTTGCTTTCTATTTGTCATCAGCTGACTTCCGCATATATTAAAGAACAAACGACTCCAAGTCATTTGTTTACCTATCAGCTGAAGAAACTCACTCTTCGTGAAAAAGAGTTTAAGAGTTTCTACAAGTCTATTCACCCCCCCTCTCGACTTGTACCTGGACGACTTGTGACCTACAGAATGAAATTCAGCCTCTGGTACACACCTTCGAACCATTTGATCTGAACAATGCTTCCATAGATAAGGATCATCCCACACGTAGTATTTGGCATCACTTCTGAGTTTATCCCTCCTGGCCCGTGTCATTCCAGCAGGAAAAATATTGGCTATGAGAAAATTCACTAAATCGGCATACCATGGTGCTGCAGAGTCTGACACTGGGTCACCCAGTGTCGAACAGTC
Organism: Orobanche coerulescens; assembly: GCA_033398695.1. Lineage (NCBI taxonomy): Eukaryota > Viridiplantae > Streptophyta > Magnoliopsida > Lamiales > Orobanchaceae > Orobanche > Orobanche coerulescens. Next base: position 7,495,230 of record CM065807.1, on the reverse strand, counting down.
CTCCCAGTGTTGAGCGGCTGAATATAATTGTTCGTCGGGGAAGCTGTCACACATAGGTTTCCCATAATTTTCTAAGACTAACCGGCTCAGGTGATCGGCCACCAAATTCTCGGACCCTTTCTTATCCTTGATCTCCACGTTGAATTCTTGAAGAAGTAGGATCCATCGAATAAGTCTCGGTTTCGCCTCTTTTTTGGCTAACAAATATTGTAGTGCAGTGTAATCTCAGAAAATAATGACCTTGGTCCCGAGTAGGTAGGAACGGAATTTTTCTAGTGCAAAGACCACGGCCAAGAACTCCTTCTCGGTTGTAGAATAATTTGCTTGGGTCGGGTCCAGTGTTTTTGAGGCGTAATAAATTACATGGGGCGCTCTCCCCACTCTTTGGCCCAAGACAGCCCCTACCGCGTAGTCGCTTGCGTCGCACATCAATTCGAATGGCAATTCCCAATTTGGTGGTTGAATTATGGGTGATGTTGTTAGCAATTGCTTCAACTTGTCAAAGGCGGCCTTGCATTCGTCGTTCATGTTAAACTCTACTTCCTTCTGGAGAAGCTTGCATAAGGGTGCCGCTATCCTCGAAAAATCCTTGATGAACCTCCTATAAAAACCTGCATGGCCAAGAAAAGAACGTACTTCCCGCACCGTGGCGGGGTAAGGCAAAGCGGCAATAATATCAATTTTGGCTTTATCAACTTCAATTCCTTTTTCCGAGACTACATGCCCTAAAACTATTCCTTGTTTTACCATAAAATGGCATTTTTCCCAATTAAGTACGAGATTAGTTTCTACACAACGTTTTAAAATAAGGGTGAGATTTTCTAGGCATATATCGAATGAATCCCCATACACACTAAAATCATCCATGAATATTTCAATGATATTTCCTACGTACTCGGTAAAAATGCTTAGCATACACCTTTGGAAAGTGGCGGGTGCGTTGCATAGTCCGAAGGGCATCCGTCGATAGGCGAATGTGCCGAAGGGGCAAGTGAATGTCGTCTTTTCTTGGTCTTCGGGTGCGATTGCAATTTGAAAGTATCCCGAAAACCCATCCAAGAAACAATAGTACGCATGTCCGGCAAGCCTTTCAATCATTTGATCTATAAATGGCAAGGGAAAATGATCTTTTCGGGTCATTGAATTCAGCTTGCGGAAATCGATGCAAACCCTCCATCCAGTTTGTATACGACTAGGAACAAGTTCTCCTTCTTGATTCTCAACCACGGTAATTTCGGATTTCTTTGGGACGACTTGCGTTGGGCTTACCCATTTGCTGTCGGATATTGGAAAGATCAGCCCTACGTCGAGGAGCTTAAGAATTTCCTTTTTCACTACCTCTATCATTGGTGGATTCAACCATCGTTGTGCTTCTCGTGTGGGCTTGGCGTCCTCCGTTAATAGAATTCGATGCATGCATAGGGCTGGACTAATTCCCTTAATGTCGGCTATAGTCCACCCGATGGCTTCCTTATATTCTTTGAGAACTTTTAGCAATGCCTTCTCTTGATTAGGATTCAGCTCGGCCGAGATAATAACGGGTAAGGTTTTGTTGGCTCCTGGATGTGCATATTTTAAGTGTTGTGGCAAAGGTTTTAGCTCCAGCTCGGGTGGGTGCGCAATCGAAGGCTCGATCTTCCGGCGTTCCTCATTAAGTCGAATGAAGTTTGCTTCCCTTTTCGTTCTGATCGGTCCCGCCCCCTTCAAGGCACCTACGACTTCGAGCAACTCTCTTAAAATTTCAAATGCTTCATCATCGTTGGTTCCTACGTCTCTTGTGAGTGCTACTTCGAGTGCATCCCTGAAATTCAAATCAAACACTTTCTCGACAAGAGGGTCAATCACGCTTAATGCAAAAAGAGAGCAATCTTCCTCAGGAAATTTCATAGCATCATAAATATTAAACCGTACGATTTGGTCATCAAATTCCATCGTGAGGGATCCCTCACGAACATCTATTTTGGTATTGGCCGTATTTAAAAATGGCCTTCCTAACAAAATAGGTGTGGAATTTGATGACTCATGTTGCATGTCGAGAACATAGAAGTCGGCTGGAATACGAGCTTGTTGACTTGGACAAGAACGTCCTCAATTACCCCTTCGGGATACACAAGGCTACGATCCGCCAATTGTATAATTATTCTTGTTTCCCGAAGAGGTCCTAGATTTAAGGAGGTGTATATAGAGCATGGCATAACATTTATTGATGCTCCTAAATCTAGCATAGCTCGTTCAAAACCCGTATTTCCAATTCGACATGGAATAGCGAACATACCAGGATCTTCCCGTTTTGGTGGCAATTTATTTTAGAATACAGTGGACACATTTTCTCACATCATCACCTTTTCGTTCCCTTTTAACCTCCGTTTGCTGGTGCATAAGTCCTTAAGGAACTTTGCATATTTTGGAATTTGTTGAACCGCGTCGAGTAAGGGAATATTGATCTCAACTTTTCGGAATACGTCAAGGATTTGCTTCTCTTTATTCACGATCGCTGCCTTTTTTACCCTGGATGGAAAAGTTAACTCGTTAGTCTCAAAAGGAGCAGTTTTGGACGATTTTACCTTCTTGTCCGTGATTACGCCTTGAGTCTTTGGTTACGCCAGGTGTCCCAGTGTTGATCTGTTCAGTGGATTTTTCCTCCTCGTTTTCAGCTTCCTCCACCTTCTTAGGCTCCTTGAGCTGCTTCCCACTCCTTAGAGTTATAGCACTCACGTTCCTTGGGTTCAGTTCAGGTTGGGATGGTAATTTCCCACTATTTTGGTTTTCCAAGCGGCTCACCGTGGTGGCAAGTTGACTCATTTGATTTTCGAGAATTTTGATAGTCGATTTAGTGTCATGCTGGAATTGATTCATATCCTGTTGGATCTGGTTCATGCCTTGTTGGAACTGATTCATAGTGTTTGCCATGAGGGTCTTCATCATATCTTCCAAAGATTGTGTCGAATTCTCGGTGGGCTGCTTGTAGAATTGTCCCCTATTTTGTGGAGGCGCCTCTTGCTGGTTCTTCCATCGAAAGTTAGGGTGATCCCTCCATCCTGGGTTGTATGTGTTTGAGTACGGATCGTTCTTCCTCCCATAAGAATTTTCAGTTCCAATTGCATTGGCGTGTGCCTCGATTTCATCAAGCAAAATCCGACAATTGTCCGTTGTATGCTCCGTGGTTTTGCAAATGCGACAGGATGCTACTGGAGTGCTATTACCTACAGCAAGTTTTCTAACAAAAGTAGTTAGCTCATTCAATTTTTCCTCATGGGACGAGTCATGCATCTCTTTCACCATCCTGATCGGTGCATTCGCGACATCCAAATTGTTGTGAATTGGCCGCCATGTTGGATATGAGAGCCCTTGCGGCCGTGGGAGTTTTGTCAACTAGAGCCCCTCCACTTGCTACATCTATCGTGTTTCGCTCCATTGGATTAAGCCCTTCGTAAAAATATTGAATTAGGAGTTGCTCGCTAATTTGATGTTGCGGGCACCGAGATACCAACTGTTTGAATCATTCCCAATATTCATGCAGTGTTTCTCCGGTCATTTGCCTTGCACCACATATTTCTTTCCTTAGATTGGCTGCTCGAGAGGCTGGAAAGTATTTTTGTAGGAATAAGATCTCCATCTCGTTCCACGTTGTGATGGTGGCCGACGGTAAATAAAATAACAAATCCTTAGACGAATCTTTTAAGGAGAATGGGAAGGCTCTAAGCTTGATTTGTTCTTCGGTGACACCGTTCGGCTTCATGCTTGAACAAACGACATGGAATTCCTTGAGATGTTTGTGTGGATCCTCTCCTGATAGACCATGAAATGCAGGTAGCAAGTGAATCAACCCCGACTTTAGTTCAAAGGTGTTGTTGTTGTCAATAGCCGGGATCGTGATGTACAGTGGTTGTTGAGGTAGCTCCGGGTTGGCTAATTGCTTCAGCGTCTTTTCAGCGTTAATTTCCATGACTCCAATTTTGTCCTCCGACTCACTCGGTGATGTTTCGAGGGAAAATGGTAAAGTCCTAAGTGCTTCTTTGACTTCTTTTGCTTTCTGCCGGAAAACACGATCTCGCTTGGTGATTTCTGGAAAATATTGTAAATTCTTATCTCCACGTGACCTTGTGTTCATGCAAAACTAAAACAAAACGGATTAGTGCACAACTGACAATTAAAATAAATTTTCAGAACTGCCACTGGGTGACCCAGTGTTGAAATTGCAGAAAATTTTTAAACCCAAAATAAGTAAAATTAATTTAACACCGTTCCCCGGCAACGGCGCCAAAATTTTGACCGCGCTGTCGTGACGCGCCAAAATTAGTTATTTATACTTTTCCTTGGCTTACTTCTACTAACTAGTAGTATCGGTAAGTAACGATCCCACGGAGAACGGTAAATCAATTAGACTAATTAAGGATAAAAAACTTTTAGCAATTAAAATAAAATAAAAACGAGAGGGGGGGTTCGATTTCTGACCTTAACTAAGATAAATTGCGTAAAATAAATTAAATTAAAATAAACAAAGGAAATAAAATACGGAAATATCAATTAAAGAAACAATCTAGTTCTTAGCTCCGTTATCCACCGTTTCGAATTAATTCAAGTTTCAATGCAGCGCTTATCTCTTTTCTAATCTCATGAACTCCTATTCCGAAGCCAACAACAAGCTTTGTTGACCCCAATTATTTCTTAAGTTTATTCAATTAAAACAAGCTCTTTAATCGAACCTATCTATACGGTGGATTCAAAACAAGCTCTTTGAATCTCGCTCGCTAGATGCATTAAAAACCAAAATAATAGAATAGGCAAGATATTAAGTTCATAAGCTCGACTTAAGGGATCTCGATTTTGTGTTACCCAATTGGGAAAAATCAATTGTTTGCTACTTGTGAAATTAAAATTGCAACAATTACGGATTACAACTCAATTTCTAGCATAAGACATAAAACTCCTAATCTAGTTGGCCAAACCAAATCAAGAAATTAAATGGCATAATCGTGAATTCAATAACACAAAAGTAATTTAAGAGAATTCGAGTTGAGAATACGCTGCGGGATTAAAACGTGAATAATTCAAATACGGTTTCAAACTTCACTAAGAACTAGAATAGAAAGTTAGCCGGACATGTTGGCTTTAGAAAACAGCAAATTAAAGATAGACATGAAAAGAAAGAAATTCAAACGGTATAGTCTTCTTCTTCGCACGTCGGAATCGGCTCGGTTGCTCCGGTGAAAATCGGTCCGTCCGGTCGTCCCTTGTGTTTCTTTCTGCTCCAGCCGTGTATCCTTCTTCCTCTCTGCCGTAATGTACTGCTCCCTCAAGGTGTGTTTTTATTCCAGCCCTCCTCCCTTTTATATTTATCCCTTATCTCCTAGATTCCTTCTTTAATTAGGACTCCTTCCTTCTTTAGTTTTATTTTCCTTGGAGTCTTTCTTCCCAAATCTATTCCAATTCCTTTTTCCATCATATGGACCGATTTATTGCCTTGTGGAACTGATTGGGCGATTTTTGAGTCGTTTCTTGGGCCCAAAGTAAGGTTATATTCGTAACAGGACTGGCACTGGACAGCGAACTGACACTGGGCCACCCAGTGTCGCGCGATACTTTCTTCATTTAAGCCCAAATCACCTTGACTTGGTCCGTTTGATAATCCAAATTATTCCTTAAGTTTAAAAACTCCATCAAACACCTAAATTAAACAACAAATTGCCAAGTGAAGTAAATTACACCCAAAATATAAATATATGGAAAATAACCAAGTGTGCCAACATAAAATTCATTAAAACCTTATAATTAACAATGATTTTAGCACACTATTTTCGTTCTATCAGCGACTCTCGAAGAGGCGTCCCTTCGAGAGATCTTATCCTCCCACAAACCGGATCGGCCTCAACATGAAACGACCCCAGCCCCAGCCAACCCGGCACGGCCCTGGACTCGGGGGCCCTTGTTGGCAGCCCATCCACCTTGGAATCCACGTAGACACTCAAGGCAGCCGAACCGGCCGAGCAGAGCCTGAAGCCGGACCGGGCACAAACCCGATTTTCTCCCGAGCTCGTTAGAACCGGACCGGGCAGAGACGTCAGAGCCGACCCGATATCCGATCCGGGAGGGCCGAGCAGAGAGAAGATAAAAATGCTCCGATTCAAGATTACAACAAGGCCGACCTGAATGGCGGGAGACCCGAGGACCGACCCCAGCGGATAAGCACCGCCAGAAGCATGCGAGACAGGCCCGCATGCCAATTAACACATGCAGTCATGCCCCTTCCCAAGGCAATCCTTAGAGGCCGCCACGTGTCCAAGGCATATTTGCAGACTGACAAGTGTTTTGGGCATATTCCCCAAACATTCGACAGCTGTCATCTCCCGACTGGCTCATATTGTCTATATATAGAAGGAATGTACAGTGAAAGAAGATCTTTGGACTTTTAGCATTTATGATAAAGAGAGAAAAAAGAGAGAATTGGTATTGACTGAGAAAAAAGATAAGACTTGTAATTAGCAAGTAAAAAGATAGACTGGTATAAAAATATTCTGCTCGGCTCTACTCTATATTAAGGTCATTAATAAAACTTAGTGATCAAATCCTTTTTCATCTTATTTATTGTTTTCTACGTGACTTCGATCCATTCGCCCAGATCAGTACACGTGACGTTGACCAAATCAGACGTCAACAGCTAGAAGAATGTGAACTCATCAAATCGAGAGACACGAAAATGCCTCCAAAAAGAACCATGATCAATCAAGAAAAAACTTGATTGATTTTGTGAGCAGCATAAAGTCGTGGTTCACACGACTATAACATTCCATGTTAGATCATGCCCTAGCCTTTGAAGAGGTGGTCGGGAAGCTGAAGGGATTTGAAGACAACATCCTAAGGAAGAGTTTCAAGGGCAGTTACACCAACAATTTAACTCTTTAGTTATGAGTCTAGGAAATATCTTGATGCATGTTTGTTGATATTTAGCCTTAAATTCACAAGTGCATAAATTTGGGTATCATAGTAACAAATACGAGTGTTTTATATAGAAGGATTAATATTTCGATGTTTTATGAATATTGCCACATCGACATATCAATGGTCATCAAATCCTTTACCATTGTCATTACGTGCTCTTTAGTAGGTTCGGAGACATAATTACCAAATTATATATATATATATATATATATAGGATTGACTATGATGGAAACACCCTTAATAGTGAAATATAGAAACCAATTGCATTATTAAGTAATTTCATTGCATATTTGTTATTATTTATTGCGTGGTCATTTAGTATATGCAACAAATAATGCAATAAAAAAATACATAAATGCATATAATTCTACTCATCTACATCCGTTAGATCACTAATATCAATGGCGCAGAAAAGTTTAGATTTCATGAGGTAATTAGTTTTCGTATGATCTCTTTCATATATATATATATATATATATATATATATATATATATATATGCCAATCTTACCAATTTTTTTTAGTTTTTTTCTGATTAGCTCTTCGATAAATGAGTTGGAAAAATATATTTATCCCTATAATTTTATAAATCGCAATGTTTGCCTTAATTATAAATCCCAAACTAAAATTTCAATCAATACACTACTATAACACGAGTATGAACATGTTTATAAAAAAAAAATAGAAAAAAAAATACTAAGGGACCAGAAATATAAGAGTATACATTAATGGTGGAGCTATATTGCAATCTTAATTACATAGAATTGTACTCTTATAATAAATTATTTAACATTTTATTACTATGATTTCTAATATTAGATATCAACGAAAATTTTATATTTGTAAAATTTAGTTTTTTCCTAATTCAATTAGATTTTGTTCAAATTGAATGTTGAAATTGAAGGATTGTTTTCTAGTTCTCCCAAGCGTCCAATTTAAAAAGTAGTTTTGTTTAAATAAAATACTTAAATAAATTTATGTAATAATTTTTAAATTATTGTAAAATACTATATAAATTAAATAAAATAAAAAAACCTCAGAGAAACGAGAACAAAAGTCGTCAAGACAATGAATTGGGTCAATGTAAGTAGCTATCAATTATTAGTTATTTACCAAACACTTTTATATAAATATTCAATATAAAACGTTAGTCAAATTAACTAACACAATTAAATAATCAAAATAGTTAGTTAATCAATTAACAGCTAACAGCTAACTACTGATTGATAAATAAAATCGATTATCTCACATCGACTAAAATATTTCCACATCAGCGGTCATAAACCATTACCTACCGTATCAGGTTATGGGGTATCACGTCCGCGTGGGCAGCTCGACTGGTTTTTGGGTGACAGATTGCTACAAGGACGCATATTCGAGTCCTGAAAGTCGCAGTGTGAGAGTTTTATCTCTTCAATATGGGGGATATCTCATTGTGGGCACCAAACATTGTTCCTCCCACAAGTGGACCGTTGAGTCACCATGATTTAACTCCTTCATAAATTCCTGGACGGGGTGCGGGCCCTGGGGACGGATATTTCTTTTGCTAGGTTATGGGTTATCATTACATAGTTTTAGAGTACCTCAACATTAATGGAACATTTCCCCAATTTTCCCAAATTTCCAGGAGTCATTTGTTGTATGTATTATTTATATTTCTATTCACTATTATAGTATCAACAATACTGCATACACAATCAATTAATACAACTAAATTTTACAACACATAATCTCACTATATATTTATCGTCAAAATCATTATTTATTTCATCACTCACCCACCATTTATATGATCAATGATCTAAAACAATCACAACTGTTGCAACGATTATAACCGTACAATTTTTCATTATAGTATATTGGCTCTAGGATTTCTAGCATACAAAAGAAATGGCATGTCAAGCAATATGTCATTTTGGAACATGTCATTTTGTAGTTTTTTTTAAAAAATATTATTTTTACATTTGTTGTAAATAAATCAACAATTACTTTTTGATATATATCATCCACGTAAATATTATCAAATCCAAAACTTTCTTTCATGTGTTTTGGTTATCATGAGATATTACATGTAGCATTATTGTAATATTGTGTCAATAATAAAAAACTATGTGATTTTTGTGGTATACTTTTTATAATTTTTTGTAAGAAGATCAATAAAATTACAAAAAAAAAAAAAAAAATTTGAATGCAACAAGCTATATTCCAAAATAGCTTGTCATTTATTTGACATGCCGACCAAACACACTAGGTACATTGATTCACTCATGTATAAAATGAAATAGTTTGTAACGGTGTTACGTCACGTCATGGATTTGAATCTATATGGTGACAATACTTTGCTGAAATATTGCAAGACTGTTGTTGGGTTCGTATCCCGTTGATCTTCTCCTTTACAGCACTGTCGTTAATACATATCTCTTAATTTACAACCAGTCTGATCAAAACACTTCTAATACGTGTGGGTGTGTATGATCCAATAGTGGGTGCAGCACAGCATGGTACTGTACTGCACCAGATCCCCTCTCGTAATGAACCCCCAAAGTTCAATTACACCCGACAATTTACCATACAATATGAAACAATACAAAAACGACACGAAAATTTAGTATTTATATTTATATTTTGCTTACACGATACGAAAATACACGAACACAAAAGTACACGATCGAAATTTAGTGTTGGTTTTGTGTTTACCCTTCGGGTACATGACACGACACGAAATACACTAAATAAATATATATATATATATATATATATATATATATATATATATATATATATATATATAGGGATTGACTATGGTGGAAACACCCTTAATGGTGAAATCTAGAAACCAATTGCATTATTAAGTAATTTCATTGCATATTTGTTATTATTTGCTGCATCAAGCTGGTCGCTAGTATGCAACAAATAATGCAAGAAAAAAATACATAAATGCATATAATTCTACTCAACTACAGCCGTTAGATCACTAATATCAATGGCCTACAAAAGTTTTTAGATTTCACAAGGTAATTAGTTTTCATATGATCTATTTCCTATATATATATATATATATATATATATATAATATTTTATAACATCATTTAAATTTTTATATTTAATTTAAAAAAACATATACATTTTATGAATTCTGTTTGTACTAAACTTTAAAATTTGAAAATATAATGTGAATTTTGATAAATTTCGTGTAAAAATTCGTGTTTTCGTTGCCATTCGTTTCGTTTCATCTACTAAAATTTATAAAAATAACATTAAAATATTAAAATTGTTACTTTTTGTAATATTTTAATATTTATTTTATATTATGTGTCTGACACGAAAACACGACACAAAACGACACGAATTTGTGTGCTATACTACACGAATTCATTTCGTATTGTGTATAAATCTACACGAAGTACGAAAGTACACGACACGAACGATTTGCAGGTATGAGTTCAACCCCCTATCCAATTATGTTGTATTTATGTATTTAAGGTGTGGGTAAACAAAAGAGGGGAATTCTAGGGTTCACCCTTCCTTGTATTTGGTTAACATACACCACCTTAAAACCAAACCAAACCAAACCAAACAAACCCAGTATATCCCGCTCAGAGCAGGGTCTGGGGAGGGTAAGATGTACGCAGACCATGCCCCTACTTATTACGGTAGGGAGAAGCTTTAGTGAAGACCCGAACTTAGTGCGCGTGAGAATCTTGTGTGATAAATACAAAGGAAAACATATGATTCGAAAAAGCTCGAGACCATACCTGAGCCCATGGCTTGATCCACATGGGACTTACCTAAGCATAATTTGGCTACTTCACTCCCAATGAACGCTGCTCTAACAAAAGAGAGGTTGGCTCTGCCATTTCACTGCCAAAAATACACACACGCAAAGACAATTGGATAAAATATACAATAAAAATAAATATGCAATGCTATAGGTCAAAGCTAACCGAGACAACCTGCGAGGCTCTCAACTACAAGCAGCTCCTACAAAAGAATCCACAACTCGATCCGCGCCTCCAAGCGCACCTATCAACGGTCATGGTCTCGGAAAGGTTTAAGGCCTTCAAATCTAATCTCAGTTGCTCCTCCCACGTCCTCCTCGGTCTGCCTCTCCTCCTCTCCCCGACAACCATTAAACTCTCGACCCTCCTCACCCGACAACCATTAAACTCTCGACCCTCCTCTCCCCGACAACCATTAACATACACCACCTTAAGATGTACTTAATTATAACCATTGGATTAATAGTAAATTTATTATAAATGATTGTACTAAATCTTAACCACATATATTATAATTGTAGTACATTATATTTTTATATATATTCTGAAAGTAAAAAAAATTCTGAAAAATTCTGAAAAAAATAAAAAAAATCTGGAAAATTCGGAAAAAATTTTAAAAAATCTGAAAAAAAATTCGGACCTTTTATTTTTTAAGAAAAAATTATCTGGAATAAATATTAAAAATCATATCTTTTATTTAAAATTCAAAAATAAAAAGTAAAAAAAAAAATTCTGAAAATTGGATAATTTAAAAATCGACAAAAAAATCTTTTATTTTTAAGAAAAAGATATGGAATAATATTAAAAATCAGAATTTTTATTTAAAATTCGAAAATAAAAAGTAAAAATAAAAAATTCTGAAAAATTTAAAAATCGACAAAAAATCGGAACTTTTATTTTTTAAAAAAATATATAGAATAATATTAGAAATCAGAATTTTTATTTAAAATTCGAAAATAAAAAGTAAAAATAAAAAAATTGAAAATTGGAAAATTTAAAATCTGAAAAAAATCAGAACTTTTATTTTTAAAAAAATTAACTGGAATAATAATATTAAAAATCAGATCTTTTATTTAAAATTCAAAAATAAAAAGTAAAAGTTCTTATTTTTAATATTATTATTTTCAGAATTTTCAAAATTTTATTTTAAATTTTCCAGATTTTTTTATTTTTTATTTTGAATTTTAAATAAAGGATCGATCTTTAATATTATTGTTCAAGATAATTTTTCTTAAAAATAAAATTTCTGCTTTTTTTTCAGATTTTAAATTTTTGGAATTTTCTGGAATTTTCAAGAATTTTTTTATTTTTTCAGATTTTAGATTTTTGAAATTTTCAGATTTTTTTATTTTTATATTTTTAAAAATTCCGTAGTGGAATATAGACAAATTCATAAATAAAAAATTACCGAATTGGAAAAAATAAAAAATTTATGTAGGTGTGAAATTTATTTTTTAATATAAAAAATAAAAGGTTAAATACGTAATTTCAATTCTAAAAGTACGACTCTAACAAAATACTTGTACTATATTACAATATACATGTGGCTAAGATTTAGTACTACTGATTTCATTATAGTTATAATTAATCTAACGGTGAGAATTAAGTACATTTTCACTTAATGTATATTCACCAAGTACATTCTTGGTGGACCGCAGAACTACCCAACAAAAGATCCTTCACCAAAGATACATAAATCGTACGATGAAAATCGCCTATTTTTATTTGCCTCACAAAAAATAAAATCCGGTTTGTTTCTTGGAGAACTTTTCAATTATCAACCTTAAAAGGCTGATTTCGTGGACACAAACTTTTATCGGACCATCTGATTGCATCGAAAGACCTGTAATAATATTTACCAGTATCGTAACGATATTTGACAATAGGAAACGATATTTTAAGTTCTAAACTTATTTGGGACTTATCATTTTTAATGCAGAAAATTATTATCTATCATACTAAAAATTATCACTGTGAGACCATTTCGTACAATCAAACAACTAGACATGACCTCTCTTTTGTAACATGTATTACTCTCTCCATCCCACTCGAACAGAATTGTTTTCAAACATAATTTTGCCCACTTGGAGAGGGTCATTCGAGACTAAAATTTATATATCAAACTAAAATTTCTATAATATTCCTTATAGGTAAATTTTTCGTTATATAATTTTTTTCTATAATATTCTTTATAGGTAGATTTGTCAATGACCTTATGGTCCAGCGGCACACGTGCATGCCCTCCCTCCATGAGGTCGAGGGTTCAAGTCCCGTTCGAGAAATAGGTGGAATTATGAGTAATTTAGGAGTAGATTAGAGTGTGTGTGAGTTGCCCTTCTAAAAAATAAATAAAAAATAATTGAAAAGAAATTAAAAAAATGACTAGTTATAATACACGATTTAAAACGAGCTATATCTTCGTAAAAATTAAAAATTACACAATCATCAATATAGTCTATCTAAATGAGACGGGGCGAGTAATATTTAATGGATGGCGTACTTATTCCCCATAAAAAATTTAAAATGCACAACAATATGTATCCCGGTCTTTTATGGGGTCGCTCGGTAGTTCAAGTTAGTTTTTGAGACCAATGATCCTCGAATTTAAGTTTTTACATTTGAGTTACTCGCTCGAATTTGAGCGACAAAACTTACCCAATGTAGTTATCTAAGTGCTTTTTGGCAGTGAAATATACTAGCTCCGTTATCTTATAACTGCAACATCTGGACTTTTACGTTTGTCAATGCACAATTTTGATTATTAATATCTTTAATTTTAAAAATTATAAAAATTTGATATTTTGAAAGTATATTTCGAGATGAATTTAACAAGATCTCACATGACTATATTTTTTCATATGTATAAATCACAAAAGATGGTCAAAAAATAGTATATGAACAGTGTAATAATCAACACGTTGCAATAATAAAAGAACGCGGAAAGTAGTTTTCAAGCTTAACATCTCATACTCCCTCCATCCGCAATCAATATTCCCTTTTTGCCATTTTGGTATGTCCACAAAATATGTTCCCTTTCTATTTCTTAACACTAGCCCACAATACAATTTACTAAAATATCCTTATAATTTTTATATATTTACACATTTTACCGGGCTGACCTACATATTAAATTATTTAACCAACTTAATTAATATTAAATTACTTTTAATGTGGGACCCAAACTCCACTCACATCACACTCACCTAACATTTCTTAAAACTCGAACTCAAAAAGTTGGGGAACATTGATTGTGGACGGAGGGAGTATACATTATGATCAATACCAACCAAAGTTAATTCACGACTCCAATCAAACCAATAATCAATACCAACCAAAGTTAATTCACGACTCCAATCAAACCAATAAATTATTAATTCTATACGAAAGCAATAAGTGATCAATTACACCACACCATTACTAATCAATTACACCACATCTCTAAAGTTGAAGGGTAAATTCTATAGAGCGACAATCTGACCTGCAATGGTGTATGGCTCTGAATGTTGGGCGATGAAGAAGTCGCTTGAGAGCAAATTGGAAGCGGCTGTAATGAGAATGTTACGCTGGTCGTGTGGTCGCACAATGTTAGATAGAATCTCGAATGGGGTCTTCAGGAATGCGCTAGAAGTGGCATCCATTTCAGCGAAAGTTAGGGAAGGGAGATTGAGATGGTTTGGCCACGTCCGCAGGAGGCAGGCTTCTGCTCCGGTGAGGAGGGTCGAGAGTTTAGAAGTTGTCGGGGAGAGGAGGAGAGGCAGACCGAGGAGGACGTGGGAGGAGCAGCTGAGATTAGATTTGAAGACCTTAAACCTTTTCGAGACCATGACTGTTGATATGTGCGCTTGGAGACGCCAGATCAGAGTTATGGATTCTTTAGTTGGGAGTGGTGCTGTAGTTGAGAGCCTCAGGGTTGGGTTGTCTAAGTTAGCTTTGACCTAGAGCATTGCATTTTTACATTTATTGTATATTTTATCCTTTTGCCTTTTGCGTGTGGTGTATTTTTGACAGGGAGCTGTGCGCGGTGTCAACCTCTCTTCTGTTTGAGCAGCGTTCATCAGGAGTGAAGTAGCCAAATTCCTCTTAGGTAAGTCCCATGTGGATTAAGCCATGGGCTCAGGTATGGTATTGAGTTTTTTCGTATCATATGCTTTCCTTTGTATTTTTCACTCAATATGTTGTTGTGCACTAAGCTGAGGGTCTTCACGGTAACAGCCTCCCTACCGTAATAAGTGGGGGCATGGTCTGCGTACATCTTACCCTCCCCAGACCCTGCTCTGAGCGGGATATACTGGGTATGTTTGGTTTGGTTTGGTTTTTCATTACTTATCAATTCGTAAATCAAACTAATAGGTTTAGAACATGACATGATGTATATGAATTCCAAAACTGATTAGTCTCTTTTGTTTCTGCCATAACAAACCTGTAATAACAATGGCATGAAACTAATGTAATGCAACATAACCCGTGAAAGTAGTCAAGTTGGTGGTGTAAGTTAGTGCGGGACTCAGGACCGGTCCAATGGGTGGGGGTGTCTTCGGCGATGGCCCATGGCCTCCAAATTTTTGGGGGCCATTTTGTATTTACCCATTACCTAATATACCAAGTACTATACATGTTCCGCGTTCCTTGCGTAGCTGGCAGAAAAAAAGAGGCAAAATCGGCTTGGACCGAGCCTCATTTACCAAAAAAAGATTATTGCGAATGACGTCGTTTTTTATTTTGCCCCGGGCCTCAAATCGGCTTGAACCGGCCCTGGCGGGACTGAACCTAATATAATGCAACATAACCCGCAAGAGTAGCTTAGTGTGATTTAACTGACTAACGTAATTTGCAGGCCATTACGTTCAGCCTGAGAGTTTATTCCGTGGGCACTCAAAGAATAGCAGTTGCGGTGTCCCGGTCATCCAATATATATATATATATATATATATATATATATATATAGGGGTGGGTTCATGTGAGAATGCAATTTAAGTTAAGAAATAAGAATGAATTTCATCCAGAGATCTTGATAAATGTATGGCCTAGATTTATTCTCACAAAAATTTGATTCATATAATGTAATATTTTATTGCATCGATATTTTGATTCATATAATGCATATATTAATGCATTGTAATTTTGATGCACGAAATACATATATTTCATGCATAATTAATACAAAACTCATGCATATTCGCAATTCGCGGGATAAGAACCATTCTCATTTGATCCTAAATATATATATATATATATATATATATATAAGCGACATAAGGATAAAATATAACAACAGATGAACTTTTGTTATTATTGATAGTCTAGCGAGTTATGCTGCAATATGCACTTGGAATCGAGAGGAGACTAGGTATAGGAAAAAAGGGAAGTTGTAAGACGACCAAAGGGTAGAACAGATCGGGTCCGAGTATAATGGAAAATTTGATATTGTGATAATCGGTCGGAAAAGAATCACGAGAAAAAAGAATCAGAAACACTTGAAAGAACATGAAGTCATAGTATTAGGTCATCTACATCGAGCGTTACTGCATCACTAACCAACAACTCGAGCCATGTTTTCTAGACAACTACACAAAGAAAATATTTATGGTAAAGGCATAACACAATTTCATTTAGGAGAAATAGTGATTACATCAACAACGATCAAAGAGTAGAACATACTGGGTACGAGTCTCGTGGAAAATTTGATATTTTGATAAAAAAAAAAAACACTTGAAAGGGCATGAAGTCAAAGTATTGGGTCATCCACATTGAGCGTTGCTGCATCACAAACCAACAATTCTCCATATTCTCCAGTGCAGCAAACAACTCAAAGAAGAGATTCATGGTAAAGACAACACAATTTCAATTATCAAGAATAAGCTCAATTTGCAGCATTGACAGAAACTCCACATAGTGCAAGACATAAATGTTGTTATTAGAACCTTGAGCATATCACATTCTATCAAGAAAAATTATGGAGCACCAAAAAGTTAGAAATTACAATAATCTAGAAAATAATTATTCGAGTTCAACCAAGTTTTAAGTTTATTTTAAATTTACGATATTGACGCTGTTAGATATTGACGCTGTTCAAAGAACAAAGTGAGGTCAGTGCATTGAAGACACCATAAACTTTATAATACAACAAATGACAATGGATGGAAATAAATCGCAGCAGAAGCATAGTTTGACAAGATATAAATCGGACGACAACAGAAAATCAAATAGGGTTGTTAATTAATTAATATACACCAAATAATTAGCAATTTAAATACACAACATATCTATGTGGTTCATATTGGTAAATTAAACTACTCAACCTAGATCTAGCTTAGATTATATAATTAATTACCCTTATAGAGTAGTGGTAGAAATTTTTGAATCAACCTCAAAATCTTCTACAGTGCCTTTACCCAAATATAGTATGGGCGGTTAGGAATATTGCCTCGAATGACACTCATAGAATGAGAGAGTGATGGTACTGTATTGTAATTATGAACATCAGATTTATTTATAAGAAAATGCATTTGTTATTTATATGTTATTGTATGTCATTGGCTTCATGATTCGGTATGTAGAAATATAGTACTTGCATTTTAGAGCAAACACTCCACTTCCTATAAAATGAGGAGATAGACAGTGGAAGTAGTTATGGCTCAAATGCTTAACCAGTTCGCAAGTCGATAAAACTTAACTGCGCGTCAAGTTTAGCCAAGACTTGTTTAACACGTGTTTTTATATGTAAAGTATCCGTCTTCACTCAGTTTTGGTGGGGGCATGCGTTATAGGTATGCTAATTAGATTAGTATAGTTGGACATGAATCGCCTCGATTCGGTCACATAAATTTCACTCTATGATAGTCATCTACTGAACCGAAAGGTTATGCTAGGTAAACATGAACCTATTGACTTGAGGATTCAGTAGGAGATGTTCTTGTGACATTAAGTTAGTCACTAGAATATTTTGATCCAATCATCTGTCGATCAATTAACCTCGAAGTGCAACTTGATTGGCAAGTAGCAGTCTCCATTGATCTGAATATCAAGATATGATTCCTTCTCCTGTAAGTGATCATGTGAATATACCATACGGTTAGTGGAAGAAGAGATCATAAGTCGTTGGCCAAAGCATATACGACCAGTTGTATTTTGTTACTAGGAAGCTCAGTGATCTCGATTTGCACTAACACATGCATTATCAATGTATAATGTGATTTAACATTATAGTTACCCTAAAACTTGAGTCGAACATCTGATTGAAAGTTTTATACGTATATGATATTCATAATGGATAAAATATTTGCAATGATGCCTATTATTCATTCTCAGTTGAGTTATAGTGTGAGTCACATGACCGGCCTTGTGTTACTCATACTCTTTGGTTTCTCTCGTTGCTGACTGAGACGAACCTATAGAGTCGCGCAATTAGGATGGGCAACAAACTACCGGAACTCCTCAACTCCAATAGTAGAATCGACCAAATTACTCAAGGTACCTCTCGATTTTTCATCTATTTTCTAGAATATTTTGCTACTTATAAAAGAAATTAATGTATTCTATAATTTCTAGATCAAATACATAAGTCAAGATCCACAATTTAACACACAATAGCAAAATTAAAAGTTGCAATGTAATGAGAGTAGTTTCGACCGTGCACTGAATGTCTTATATAGGCATATTGGGCTACTCTATGGACCTTAGGAGGATTAGGATAAGGACTCTTAATGGGCATCAACTTCCGTGTTAAACCCCATTATCTGATTGAGTCCATTAATATTACATTTCCTACCCGAATTCCAATTTACGAATTACGTTTTTTGTAAGTCAAATTATTTTTCGTATTTAAGATATCACATGTACATTAACTAATATAAGCTATCGATAAATTTAAATAACTAATATCTTATCTAAGAGTAGTATCACTGAAACTATATTATTTATATAAAAAATTAATCCATCAACATAGTGTAGTGATGTAATCCTTTTGAGTTTCTCAAAAGGACATCATCAAACTGAACAAGTTAGGACATGATTTTTAGCTATAATTTTAATTATCACATATATAAGATCCATTATGTTATATACATATATATATATATAACATATATATATCATTTTAACGAGATTATTGCTTAGGATAATCATGCTATCTCTCTCTCTCTCTCTCTCTCACACACACACACACACACACATATATATATATATATATATATATATATATATATATAGAGAGAGAGAGAGAGAGATAGAGAGAGAGAGAGAGAGAGAAAGCGTGATCATCCTTGGGAGAATTCAAAATTGGTTGTTATCCTAAGCCATGTTACCGTGTTGAAGTTTGTAGTGTTGGTTTCTCTATGAATTTCCAACAATGTAATTACAATAAAAATTACAAATAAGGCAACCTAATACAATCTAAATAAATTAAAAGCTAAATTGAAAATTACAACTTTAGCAGAGGCGAGATAACTCTTTCCGTAAGACAATTTTGCCCCCGTATAAGAGCAGACGGCTCAGGCAATATGTCCCCAAGATACAACTGCTATTTGTTTCTGAGTTAGGTGCTCTCCAAAACTCGTAACTCCAAATGACGTACAAGTCTTTGGAAATGGCACGAAACAAGAGGGAAATATTCTTCAATATGAGGTATGCTTGTATTTTTCTATGTTCTGATTGTATGAAATGAAATGCATAAGACCCCCTTTTATAGGGTCCAATTCCACTCCATCAGGTGGGGAGTTACAACAAATTAAAGTGCCATTAATTCTCTTTAATCCTCCAGCTCAGGAGTTACAACAAATTAAATCTTCATAATGTGGGGAGTTACAACAAATTAAAACTCCATAATTCTCATTTAATTTGGACGTTACATTATGGAGTGTGAAGAGTCATATTCCAGAAGCTAAGTTCTCAACCAGCTTCTTTTCAGACGAGACCAAATTCCAGATCGATAGGTTCCGGATCGACAGATTCCAGATCGACAGTCCCAGATCGAGGCAGTCGATCGACCGGTCCCAGATAAGGCAGTCGATCGAGGCAGTCCCGATCGACAGTCCCGAGATCGACAGTCGAATCGACAGTCGAATCGGACCAGTGTTCTAAAAATCCCCGCCTAGACCGATTAATCCTCCGATTAATCCCTAGAAGGTCCTCTACTGCTCCGATTATGGCCTAGCGCTTGTGCGTGCGTTTGGGTGATTAACCTGGTCGTCTCTGTTGGTGGTGGGGGCCTAGGAAGGCAAGCTAAGATACTATGGATATTATGAACTACTTTATACCTATATCAATGTTTCAAATTTCCTAACTATGTGGGCTAGGCGGATGTCTAAGCGGTTATACTTTTGTTTTTGTTCTAATAGTACTATAAATTCCTAAACTGTGATATTATGGATACTATGGACTCCTTTATATCTATATCAATATTTCAAGTTTAAAATATAATTGATTATATATATGTTTAAATAGTTATATTTTAATTATTCTTAATTATTTAACATATATATAATTATTTATATATAAAAATGATTAAAATAATAATAAAAACAGATCCGCCTAGTCCGATTAATCCCCGAATATATCCCGAGTAATCCTCAGGCGCTAGGCGTTAGCAATCCGAACGCCTAGCGCCTGGCGTTTTAGAACCATGGATCGAGACAGTCCCGGATCGGACAGTCCGATCGAGGCCAGTCGATCGACAGTCGATCGAGACAGTCCCAGATCGGGACAGTCCCAGATCGAGCAGTCCGATCAGACAGTCGATCAGACGGAGTCGAGATCGAGACAGTCGATCGAGTCCCAGTCCTGATCGACAGTCCGATCAGACAGTCAAATCGGAGTCCCGAGATCGGACAAGTCCGATCGACAGTCCCGATCGATGGGTTTTCAAACCTCGTTAACTCTTCACCTTTTCAATTAAATGGCCAACTTTAATCATTTATTTCTCACTCACCGAAATCGCTTTGAGAAAATAAAAATCCTACGTTCATCTTCTCGAAGCGTAGATTCACAATTTATTATTTAATTCCCAAGAATTAAATATTTTATCATTATTAAATTGGTTTTAAATTAAGTTAAAACTCATTTTTCTAAAACCCAATTTCCAACAATCCCCCACATAAGTGGAAATAAATGCATGCATGAATGCAAACTCACATACCTAGTTTCCGTAAAACACTGCTGCATGGGGAAAGATAGTTTGTGGCTTTGAACCTTCCTTAGTAAAATATCGTCGGCTATACTGGCGGCTTAGTGGACATTGTGCCTTGAACTAATCCTCCTTGGTGTATACCGAGTCAACGACACTTACACAACAATGTCTCAACACCTTCCGTTCTCATAGTTGTGTCCGTTTTGGCCATGGACAACATCTTGGTTTCCTAAGTGTTTATTCGAGGCGGCCCGTTCTCACACTTAGATAGGTGGTCTCCTTTTATAAAGTACCCTGCAATACTTCTCCTTTCCAAGGACAAGGAACCATTAAAAGTCTAGAGACTTAACCTCACCACAATCACAGGACTTAGCACTTATTCTGCTCTATAGGGATGGATTTATTATAAGCGCTTTACAATAGAACTTTCATAATTTTGTTTTCCCATTGAACCAAGTTTCTGGGATCTCCAATCTTCAAGGTTGGGTTACCACTATGATTGTTCTTTCAAGATGTGGATTTTAACCCCATTCCCTCTAGCAGTTTATGAAATTGATCTCTATTCAGACCTTTTGTGAGTGGATCCGCCAAATTAACATTTGACCCCACATAGTCAATAGATATAACTCCATTTTTGATCAATTGTCGCACGGTATTATGTCTCCGACGAATGTGTCGAGACTTACCATTATACATAAGGCTCCGTGCTCTTCCAATTGCAGCTTGGCTATCCAAATGGATCATAACACTAGGCACGGGCTTTTTCCAGCATGGAATATCCTCAAGAAAGTTACGGAGCCATTCAGCTTCTTCTCCAGCTTTATCTAGAGCTATAAATTCTGATTCCATGGTGGATCGGGCTATACAAGTCTGCTTGCTTGATTTCCAAGATATAGCTCCACCCCCAATAGTAAATACATACCCACTTGTAGAGTGAGAGTCTTTCGTGTCTGAAATCCAATTAGCATCAGTATATCCTTCCAAAACTGCAGGATAATTACTATAAAATAGCCCATAACATAGGGTGTACTTTAAGTATCTTAAAACCCTAGTCAGTGCATTCCAGTGCTCTTTACTCGGATTACTCGTGAACCTGCTCAACTTATTTACAGCAAATGCCAAGTCTGGTCGTGTACAATTTGTAATGTACATCAGGCTTCCGATTACTCTTGAATATTCGACTTGAGCCACTGGATCACCTCTGTTCTTACTTAAGTGAATACTAGTATCAACAGGTGTTTTAACAGGTGGGTCAAAAGCGTTAAACTTCTTGAGCACTTTCTCAACATAATGAGATTGTGATAAGAAGATACCTTCTGACTTTCTGATAATTTTAATTCCAAGAATTAAATCAGCTAAACCCAAATCCTTCATGTCGAAGTTTCTACTTAACATCCTTTTTGTATTCACAATTACTTCATTGCTACTACCCATGATCAACATATCGTCTACATATAGACAAACTATGACAAATGACTCCGATGTGCCTTTAATATACACACATTTGTCACATTCGTTGATCTTGAATCCATTTTCCAACATAATTGTGTCAAACTTCATATGCCATTGTTTAGGAGCTTGTTTTAGTCCATATAATGACTTCAACAGTTTACACACTTTCTTTTCCTGACCAGGCGCAATGAAACCTTCAGGTTGTTCCATATAAATTTCTTCTTCTAGTTCACCATTCAAGAATGCAGTTTTCACATCCATTTGATGAATTTCAAAATTGTGCAATGCAGCAATAGCAATAAGCACTCGAATGGAAGTTATTCTGGTTACTGGTGAATATGTATCGAAGAAATCATAACCTTCTTTCTGTTTAAACCCTTTGGCAACAAGCCGGGCCTTAAACTTGTCTATCGACCAGTCATCTTTGTATTTCCTCTTTAGGATCCATTTACATCCTAAAGGCTTACATCCTGGCGGAAGTTCAACCAGTTCCCAAGTAGAATTTTGCATGATGGAATCCATTTCACTATAAATAGCTTCCTTCCAAAAAGGAGCATCAGGACTAGCATAAGCTTCCTGTATAGTCTTTGGATCATCATCAACTGCAAAAGTCTCAAAGTCAGGACCAAATGACTTAGCCTTTCGAGCTCTCTTACTCTTTCTTGGCTCTTCATTTATAGGATTTGAACTACTTGCAGTTTCAAGAGTTCTTTTGTTTGCGTTTGTCACAATCCTTTCTTTAAAAGGATAAACATTTTCAAAGAAAATGGCATTTCTTGATTCAATGACAGTTCCTTCATGCATATCAGGAATTTGGTTATGAATCAAATCGATATGCACTACTGTTGTATGCATAACCTATGAATATGCAATCAACTGTCTTTGGACCGATTCTTACTTGTTTTGGTTCAGGTACTTCAACCTTTGCCAAACACCCCCACACTTTAAGATATTTGAAAGAAGGCTTGTGCCCTTTCCATAACTCATACGGAGTTTTATCTTTCCCTTTGTGTGGCACTTTATTTAGAATGTGGTTAGCTATAAGAATAGCTTCCCCCCACATGTTCTGCGGCAACCCTGAGCTTATTAATAAAGCATTCATCATTTCTTTCAGGGTTCGATTTTTCCTTTCGGCAACTCCATTTGACTGAGGAGCATAAGGAGCAGTCGTTTGATGAATTATGCCTGAATCAGCACATAATTGTTCAAACGGTGCTACATACTCACCTCCTCTGTCACTTCGGACTGCTTTTATTTTACAGTTAAGTTGATTTTCAACTTCATTTTTATACAACTTAAATGCCTCGATTGCTTCATTATTATTATTATTTTTGTTCTTGCCTTCACGGCTTACAGGCATCACATTCATTTTGAATAATCCCCTGTCAAGATAACCACGACCAAGGAACATTCCAAACTTGCTCATAATAAATTTTTCAGACTCAAAAACTAGTCTAAACCCATGACTAACTAGTAAAGAGCCTGAAACTAAATTTCTTCGGACGTCTGGGACATGCAGCACATCCTTAAGAAGGAGCTCCTTTCCAGGTCACTTTAAGACCACGTTCCCCACACCCGCAATCACGAAGAAGCGAGTTTGCCATATGCAATTTCCTACCATCGAATGCAGTAGGAAGAGAACATGTCTTTTTCAGAACAAACATGACGAGTAGCCCCAGTATCAACGTACCAGGCGCGGTGATTCTCCACCATATTGGTTTCAATCACCATGGCTGAGACCTCCTCGTCCAGCTCCTCAACCATAGCTGACAGCTCCAGATCTGGCATGTCAACATCGCCATGTTCAACCATATTGGCAACTTGTTTGCCTTTGTTTCGCTGACCAGTTGAACTTATTGGCAAGCGACAGTCTTTTGCCTTATGGTTTGATTTACCACAGTTGTGGCAATTTCCAGTGAATTTCTTTGCCTTAAACGGCTTTTTCCTTTTATCCTGAACATGGTTCAGTTTTCTCTTTTTGCTAGAGGACCCATGTTCAAGCAAATTTACTTTGGCCTCCATAGGGCCTCTCTTGAACTTAGAATCAGATTTTCGGTTGTCTTCCTCAATTCTGAGTCGAACAACCAAATCCTCTAAGCTCATTTCCTTTCGTTTGTGTTTCAGGTAATTTTTGAAGTCCTTCCAACTAAGAGGCAACTTCTCACCACCGTTCCTACAACAAACGGTTCGGGAAGGATCATTCCTTGACATTGATTTCATGCACAATCAATTGAAATTGTTGGACTTGTTCGATAACGGTTTTGTAGTCCGTCATCTGAAAATCCAGGTAGCGTCCGATCACAAATTTCTTGGCACCAGCATCATCGGTTTTATACTTTTTCTCCAAAGAATTCCAAAGATCTTTGGAAGTCTTGATTTGACTGTACACGTTGTACAGAGAATCCATCAGCCCATTCAATATTGTATTACGGCACATAAAGTCGCCGTTAAACCATTGATCGTAAGCACAACGCTTTACGATCGAGCCTCCTCACCGACCACGGGAGGATCATCCTTGAGGTAAACAAAGAAGTCCTGTGGTAGTGAGATAAAATAGCATCTTTGCTGCCATCTTTTAAAATCAACACCCGAAAATTTCTGTTTCTCACCAATCGCAATGGTAGGTGCAAAGACTTTAGCGGCAATGGGCAAGGCGGCAGCATCAGCATCGGTCGCCATTGGAAATTACAGAGAATATAAGAAAAATTGTCTTACGATTGTTGGTTTCTCTATGAATTTCCAACAATGTAATTACAATAAAAATTACAAATAAGGCAACCTAATACAATCTAAATAAACTAAAAGCTGAATTGAAAATTACAACTTTAGCAGAGGCGAGGTAACTCTTTCCGTAAGACAATTTTGCCCCCGTATAAGAGCAGACGGCTCAGGCAATATGTCCCCAAGATACAACTGCCATTTGTTTCTGAGTTAGGTTCTCTCCAAAACTCAGAACTCCGGCGAACGTACAAGTGCTGGAAACTGGGCACGAAACAAGAGGGAAATATTCTTCAATATGAGGTATGCTTGTATTTTTCTATGTTCTGATTGTATGAAATGAAATGCATAAGACCCCCTTTTATAGGGTCCAATTCCACTCCATCAGGTGGGGAGTTACAACAAATTAAAGTGCCATTAATTCTCTTTAATCCTCCAGCTCAGGAGTTACAACAAATTAAATCTCCATAATGTGGGGAGTTACAACAAATTAAAACTCCATAATTCTCATTTAATTTGGACGTTACATTATGGAGTGTCAAGAGTCATATTCCAGAAGCTAAGTTCTCAACCAGCTTCTTTTCAGACGAGACCAAATTCCAGATCAGATAGGTTCCGGATCAGACAGATTCCAGATCAGACAGGTCCCAGATCGACAGTCAAATCGACAGTCCCGGATCGGACAGTCGATCAGACAGTCCCGAGATCGACAGTCCCAGATCGAGCAGTCCGATCGACAGTCCGATCGACAGTCGATCGATGTGCCGACGACAGTCCCAGATCGACAGTCCGATCGGGACAGTCCGATCGACAGTCGATCGATAGTTCCCAGATCGACATGTGTCGACGATAGGTCCCAGATCGACAGTCCGGATCGACACGTCCGATCGTGACAGTCGATCGAGACAGTCCCGATCGACAGGTCCCAGATCAGACAGGTCAAATTAGACAGGTCTCAGATCAGACAAGTCCGATCAGACAGGTCCCAGACCAGATGGGTTTTCAAACCTCGTTAACTCTTCACCTTTTCAATTAAATGGCCAACTTTAATCATTTATTTCTCACTCACCGGAAATCGGTTTTGAGAAAATAAAAATCCTATGTTCATCTTCTCGAAGCGTAGATTCACAATTTATTATTTAATTCCCAAGAATTAAATATTTTATCATTATTAAATTGGTTTTAAATTGAGTTAAAACTCATTTTTCTAAAACCCAATTTCCAACATGTAGTAAAATATTACTAGAGTAATGTTTGTATTAGAATCACATAAAATTCTTAAATCCGAGTTACAACATCAGAGTGATATTCAAATTGAGAATGAGAAATCTATCTTGTTAGTGTTTTCGGAATCATGACTTATGATTATGTTGTCTTGATGATTAAGGTTGGGATTTTGCCTCAAATTAGTCGATGAGGTAACTTATCATCAACACTGTCGTGGTGGTCGAGCATTGTCTGTATAAGGCAAGTATCTGTATACTTGTGTTATATTTCTTATATGATGATTGAATTATTATGATTATCTGATATGAAATTATATTTTGTTGGAAATGGTTTAGTAATTAACCATTTATTAAGAATAAATATTGTTAATTAAATAATTATTATTTAATTAAAATATTTATTGAATGTTAATCTACGTCATGAGTAGATGAACGTGGTATATTTAATATTTCTAAACCGATTTCCGGTGAGTGGGATATTATATGTTAAAGTTGGATGTTGGAGTAGGAACTAACATGATGTTAGTTATCCCACATTGATTGTGGATAGATGTTTTGACTTGTATTTAAAGTCTTTGCCTTTATGGGCTTAATAACAAGTGGGTTGGTGTGTATGGGTGTCCTCGCGCATACACACACACACGCGCGCCGCCGCCGCCGCCGACCGACCGTCCGTCCGTCCGTCCGTCCGTCCGGCCGGTCGGGCTGCTCGGCTCGGCTCGGCTCGAGCTCCGCCCGGCCTCGCTCCGACTCGAGCTCGAGCTCTGCTCACCTGTGCCCAAGACTTGGATCTTGGCAATGAGTCCCTTCACATGATCAAGGAGTGCTATATATATGTCATCATTCTGTTCATTGAAAACATACGAAAATCAGTGCATTTTAGCATATCATATACAGTTCAGTCTTCATTCCAGTCCAGTTCGCAGGTGCTCGGTCAGTTTGCGGTGCTGCTACTGCCGAGACGTTCAGGTCGTTTTAACCTTTGGGGACGAGCCGCTTCACTGTGAGCACTACCGGGGCGTATTCTCGTCTTGCGGGCAGAAGCTCTAGCTTCGGACGATCCTTCATAGTTTATTAAAATTGTTTGTTAGTTTCAACTGTAATATTTCCTTTCTGTTCTTTATTTTAGTTAAGTTCAGAATTCTATTTGTAATACACGTGCAAGTATCGAATTATTCCAACAATCGCAAGACGAGAATACTCGACCATACTTGTTCGTGTCATCCGAAAACTTTTGCTGGAGAAAAATGTCGTTCAATGCAAGCACCGGCGCATCCACTAATCAATCCACCGGTTCTGGAACTATTGGATCTTCAAGCTCTTCAATGGCTCCCATTCACAATGCTGCTCGGCTAATGCCTATCGCCGAGAAACCTCCTGTTTTCTCGGGCTCCGACTTCAAACGTTGGTCTCAAAAGATGCTATTTTACATTACCACAATGGGGCTTGCGAGCTTCCTGCGTGAAGAAAAGCCTCCTGTCCCTGCTGAGAACGAGGCGAATGTTCAAGTGCGTACCGACTATGATACCTGGGTTCATTCCGACTATCTGTGTCGGAATATGTTGCTAAACAGGCTTGATGATGGCCTGCTCAATGTGTTCAACATCAAGGAGACTGCCAAAGAAATTTGGGATGCTCTTGAGTTGAAATACCGTGTTAATCCTGCTAGCACGAAGAAGTTTGTTGTGACGAGGCTCTCCGAATTCCAAATGGTGGATTCTCGTCCAATGATGCCCCAAGTACAAGAGTTCCAAACTCTTATACATGATGTTCATTCTGAGGGGATGCCTCTACCCGAGGCGTACACTGTGGCGCTCTTGGTCGACAAGTTGCCACCTAGTTGGAAGGAGTTCAAGGGATACCTTAAGCATAAGCGAAAGGAAATGACTCTAGAAATTTTGGTTGCTAAGCTCCAAACTGAAGCTCAAGTCCGTGACCAATACTTGAAAACCAAAGCTCCTATGGATGCTAAGGCTAATCTGACTGAAGGTAGGGGCGGACCTTCCAAAAAGCGTCCACTTCCTACCAAAGGTAAGGGAAAGGATGTGGCACATCCGACGAAGTTTACCGGAACGTGCTACAACTGTGACAAGCTCGGCCATATGGCGAAAAACTGCCGAAAGCCGAAGAAGAACAAGGGAAAAGGCAAAGTCAACCATGTCGAGAAGGACTTTGACTCTTGGGACAAAGATGATCTTGCTTCCATGATCACCGAGGTAAATCATGTCTCAGAACCTAACCCAGTTACTTGGTTTCTTGATACAGGTGCGACTGTTCACATCTGTGTGAACCAAGACTTGTTTTTCACTTACAAGGAGATTCAAGACCGCTTCATCACAGAGGCAAGTGATCGTACCTCTCCAGTTCTTGGAATTGGAACTGTTGTGCTTCAATTCACCTCCGGTGTGGAGATAACTCTGAAGGATGTGCTGCATGCTCCGGCAATCCGCAAGAATTTGGTGTCTGGTGTCAAATTAGTTAGAGCTAAATTTGATGTAGACCTTCGTAGCGATTTTATGATAATACGCAAGTTTGGCAAGACACTCGGGAAAGGTCATATTTTCGAGGACATGTTCAAACTTAGCGTTCGTACTTGTAAGCCTCCAAAGGTAGTTGCTAATAATAATGCTACTACTTCTGCTTATTTGCTTGAGTGCTCAAATTTATGGCATTGTAGATTAGGTCATGTGAATCTAAATGCTATAAAAAGATTAGTAAACTTAGATTTACTAAAATTAAATGAAATCAAAAATCAAAACAAATGCGAGATTTGTGTTGAGGCAAAAATGACGAAACTACCGTTTCATTCGGTAAAACGGGACACAAAACCCCTTGAATTAATTCACACAGACGTGTGTGATTTAAAATTTGTGCAAACTAGAGGTGGTAAAAAGTACTTTATCACTTTCATCGATGATTGCACAAGATATTTTTATCTTTATCTTTTGAGAAGTAAAGATGAGGCTATTGAAGCATTTAAGAACTTCAAGAATGAAGCCGAGAATCAATTAGGCTGTCGTATTAAGATGGTTCGAAGTGATAGAGGAGGTGAATATGTAGCTCCATTTGAGGAATTATGCAACGAAAGTGGTATAATTCATCAAACCACGGCTCCATATGCTCCACAATCTAATGGCGTTGCCGAACGTAAGAATCGAACACTTAAAGATATGATGAATGCGTTATTAATTAGTTCAGGGTTGCCCCAGAACATGTGGAGGGAAGCTGTCTTGACAGCCAACTACATATTGAACAAAATTCCACGCAAAGGTAAGGATGTTACTCCTTATGAGTTGTGGAAAGGAAGAAAACCATCATACAAATATCTCAAAGTGTGGGGGTGTTTGGCGAAAGTTGAGGTGCCTCTACCTAAACAAGTTAAAATTGGTCCTAAGACGATCGATTGTATCTTTATTGGTTATGCACTTAACAGCAGCGCCTACAGGTTTGTTCTACACAAATCCGAGATACCCGACATTCATGTAAATACAACGATTGAATCAAGGAATGCTGTATTCTTTGAAAATATCTATCCTTATAAGAATAAGGTTGATCCTAACTCTAGCAAAGGAGTTGATGATGAAGCTACAAGTTCTAAACTTGTAGATGAGCCTATGTGTTATGAAACCATAGATGAAGCCTCTAGCTCGAATCCGGTGTTATCTGAACGACCGAACAGAAAGCGACCTAGGTCTACGCCAGTCAATGTAGAACCTAGACGAGGTACTAGAATACAGAAAGTAAAGATATACGGACCCGACTACGTCTTTTGATGTTAGACGGTGAACCGGTATCTATAAAAGAAGCTTTATCCGGTCCAAATGCGGCTTTCTGGAAAGAGGCAATAGACATTGAGATTGAGTCTATTATGCTGAATCATACTTGGGTGTTAATTGAACTACCACATGGTTGTAAGGCTTTAGGATGCAAATGGATCCTAAAGAAGAAGTACAAGTCTGACGGTACTATTGACAAATATAAGGCCCGACTTGTAGTTTAAGGCTTTAGGCAAAAGGCTAGTTATGATTTCTTTGATACCTACTCGCCCGTGACAAGACTTACTTCTATTAGGGTGCTACTCGCTATTGCTGCTTTACGCAATCTCGAGATTCATCAAATGGATGTTAAGACTGCATTCTTGTATGGGGAGCTAGAAGATGAAATCTATATGAAACAACCTAAGGGTTTGCGGCACAGGAAAGAGCACATGGTATGCAAACTACAACGGTCTTTATATGGTTTGAAACAAGCACCTCTGCGGTGGCATTTGAAATTTGACGAAGTGATGTTGTCAAATGGTTTCAATATCAATGAGAGTGACAAATGTGTCTATGTTAAGAAAATGGGTGACAATTACGTCATTGTTTGTCTATATGTAGATGACATTTTGATAATGGGTAGAAAC
This sequence comes from Orobanche coerulescens, assembly GCA_033398695.1. NCBI lineage: Eukaryota > Viridiplantae > Streptophyta > Magnoliopsida > Lamiales > Orobanchaceae > Orobanche > Orobanche coerulescens. The sequence continues at coordinate 7,464,589 of CM065807.1, read as the reverse complement.
TCTCGTGTGATTGGTGAAACGAAACGAATGCTAAGTAAGAATTTTAGCATGAAAGACATGGGTTTGGCTGATACTATTCTTGGAATTAAGATTCTCAAAACGCCTAACGGAATTACTTTGACGCAATCTCATTATGTTGAGAAAGTGTTAAGGAAACTCAACGCTTTTGATAAACCCATTGCTAAGACTCCTTGGGAACCGAATGTTCATCTGAATTATCATAAGGGTGAACCTGTGGGTCAAGATGAATATGCTAAGATCATTGGGAGTTTGATGTATCTGTCAAATTGTACCCGTCCTGATATAGTATGTTCGGTTCACAAGTTGAGTAGCTACACAGCTAATCCAAGTAAAGAACATTAGAGGGCTCTAGAACGAGTACTGAGTTATTTAAAATATACTCAGAACTTTGCGATTCATTATTCAAGAGAGCCTGTTGTACTTGAAGGGTATTGTGATGCTAATTGGATATCCGAATCGAAAGACTCATTTTCTACGAGTGGATATGTGTTCACTATTGGAGGTGGTGCTGTATCTTGGAAGTCCAAGAAACAAACTTGTATTGCTAGGTCTACCATGGAATCTGAATTCATAGCTTTGGATAAAGCTGGTGAAGAAGCTGAATGGTTTAAAAATTTCCTCGAGGATATTCTATGTTGGACGAGACCTTTGCCGTCTGTGTTGATACATTGTGATAGCCAAGCTGCTATTGGACGGGCACAAAATATGTTTTATAACGGTAAGTCTCGACATATTCGTCGACGACATAATACCGTGAGACATTTGATCTTGAGTGGGATTATCTTAATTGACTATGTAAGGTCAATAGATAATCTGGCGGATCCGCTGACGAAGAGTATTAATCGAGATCAAATGTATAAATTGTTAGAGGGAATGGGTGTTAAATCCACATCTTAAGGATGATTATAGCGGAAACCCAACCTTGTAGATTGGAGGATCCCAAGAGCTTGGTTCAATGGGATAACGAAGTTATAATAATCTGTGTGTTAAAACACTCAAACATACCTATTCTCTGAGAACAGTGAGTGATTGTTTACCTACATGTGGTGAGGTTAAGTCTTATGATTTTTAATGATTCTTGATTACCTCGGAGAGGTCAAGTATAGTAGGATACTTGGGAATAAGAATCACCTATATAAGTGTGAAGTGAGGGCCGCTTCAGTTGATACACTTATGAATCCAAAGGGGTGTCCAAGGCCGAAAAGGACACAAAACGTTAGAACGGAAGGAATTGAGATGATATTGTGTCTATATTATTGTCTCAGTATACACCATGGAGGACTAGTTCAAGGTTTTCATGACCACTATGCCGCTAGTATACTCGATGATGTTGACAATGGATAGCTTCAAGGTCACAAGCCACCTAGCCAAATGCAATATTGTCTCTTGAGGACTGAACTATGCATTTGCATTCATTTTGCATTGGCATTCTCACTCATGTGGGGGATTGTTGGAAATGGTTTAGTAATTAACTATTTATTAAGAATAAATATTGTTAATTAATAATTATTATTTAATTAAAATATTTATTGAATGTTAATCTACGTCATGAGTAGATAAACGTGGTATATTTAATATTTCTAAACCGATTTCCGGTGAGTGAGATATTATATGTTAAAGTTGGATGTTGGAGTAGGAACTAACATGATGTTAGTTATCCCACATTTATTGTGGATGGATGTTTTGACTTGTATTTAAAGTCTTTGCCTTTATAGGCTTAATAACAAGTGGGTTGGTGTGTATGGGTGTCCTCTCGCACACACACACACACACACGCGCCGCCGCCGACCGACTGACCGACCGTCCGTCCTTCCTTCCGTCCGGGTCGGGTCGGGCTCGGGCTCGGGCTCGGGCTCGGGCTCGGGCTCGGGCCAGGCCCAGGACTTGTATCTTGGATCTTGGATCTTGGTGCTTTGGGCTGGTGTTTGGGCTTATCTTTTTGGCCCAAATTCGTACTCTTGAGTTGGCGTGACTCTTGAAACGTTCAGGTCGTTTTAACCTTTGGGGACGAGCCGCTTCACCGTGAGCACTACCGGGGCGTATTCTCGTCTTGCGGGCAGAAGCTCTAGTTTCGGACGATCCTTCATAGTTTATTAAAATTGTTTGTTAGTTTCAACTGTAATATTTCATTTCTGTTCTTTATTTTAGTTAAGTTCAGAATTCTATTTGTAATACACGTGCAAGTATCGAATTATTCCAACATATTTGTGAAATAAATTCAGCTAGTGGAATCTTTTGAGATATGTAGTGTTCCGAACAGACTAGAATTAACTGATGATGGATTTTATATTGTAATTTATGAGAATTAGAATTATAATCAACTATAGAGAGGTTCTTTTGAGGTTTCTAATGTTTTGCAGAGGTTAGAATGCAGCGAACGGTAGATTAATTATGATAAATGTTGTATTTATTTTACCTAACAAAATAATGCTACCTCCAGTCAGCAAGCGTTATTGGATTTCTTTTGGGCTCATCATATTTTACTGGGCTTGAACGTTGATAACCATACCTGCTCTAAAAATAATTAAGCAACCGATTAAAATAACTGGATTACTAAACACCGCCCAAAATTACTAGCCACCGCCCTATAAGATTACCGTTTTGCCCTTAATTCATATTAATTAGATTTTGGATCCTAATTTAACAATACTTTTCTCTCTAAACAACCCACCCGACGCAGCCGAACCGCCGCCACACTACCGCCGATAAGCCGTCGTCCGCCGCCATCTTACCGCCGCCGTCTGCCGCCGTCTGCCGCCGCACCGCCGCCATGTCCGGAAAAGGAAAAGCGCCGGTAATTTTATTTTTTCGTTCTACTGTTTCATTGGCCGCGGCCACCGTGCCGGAGTGCACGGCAGAGGCCGCGGCCGTTATTTTGTTACAGGCGTCCGACGATGACGCCTGGCCATGGGACAGGCGTCCGTCGATTCCGCCTGTCCATGGCTCAGCGCCCACGGGGACGCCAGATTGTGGCAGACGCCCACATCGGACGTCAAACCATGCCCAGCGTCAGACGGACGCCTAGCCGCTGGATAAGCGTGCCTCGACGCTTGGACCATGGAAGTGGCGTCCCAAAGACGCTGTGCCATGGTTCAAGCGTCTGTCGACGCCCAGCCATATTTTTGGAAAAAATAAAATTTTCAATTAATAATTAATAATGTGTATTCTTTGTATGATTATTACTTATTAGTTGTATTGTTTGCTAAATGCGATGAGAGGAGGAGCGCAAATCTATGCCGCTAGTCACAGAGTTGATGGGTTCTGGAGCGCGTCACACCGAGCTCGTGGTGTTGATGCTTCCGTCGTAGAGACAGCGGGAGGCGAGCGTAGGGGATTCGAGGACGTACCTTATACCGATTTTGCACCGAGGATTCGAGCGAGTATTATTCGCACGATGAGGCCGACGATCGGAGGCGGTGATGATTCTTCTTCATTTTCGTGCCGGGTTCGGAAGGGGAGAGGGGGAGGTTTGTGACTTCGGGTCGGTAGTAAACGGCGTAGGGCGAGGATGAGACATCTTGGATGGTTTCGAGGAGATGCTCAGGCCCTATCGGCGACAGCGTTATCCCGAGTTTCGGTGGGCATGTCGCCGCGCGTATCCGGACCGGGAGATATGAGAGGTTTGTCAAGTGTCACACCAGATCGCCGCTTGTCGAGCTTGAGTCGATGGCGCTCGCTATGTCACCCTCTTTAGTGAGTCGGATCGGTGGGATCGGGTTATCCCACCCGACGGACGCCATGTTGAACATATTGACTCCCGTTGATTTCTGCGTTCGTTGAGCGGTGGCGGCCCGGGCCGCCCTCTTTTCACATTCCGTTCGGAGAGATGACCATCATGTTACATGATGTGTGGCAGATCCTTCGCATTCCTGTCGAGGGGCGATTGGTTGATGCCGATAGCACATCTACACAGTTGGAGGTGGATGTGATGGAGGTTCTTGGAGTATCGCGGTTGGAGCTACTGAGTACTCACTGGGGGGTGGCGGCGTATTTATGGACTCGATTTTCAGGTCATGTCGCGATGGAGGTCGAGTGGAGGGCACCCAGGCCGTAGCTTGGATGTGGTTGTTATTTGGATCCACCTTGTTTGTTGACAAGAGTGGTAACCGGATTAGGCCTTCCTGCATATTGGAGGTGAGGGACGGTATGGATACTACCGGTCAGTATTCATGGGGTTCGGCCACATTGGCTTTCATGTACCGTCAGCTCGGTATCGCTAGTCGCGGCGACTCCATGGGGATTTGTGGATGCCTTACCCTCGTTTAGGCTTGGATTTATGAGTATTTTCCCTGCTTTCGACCTCATCGAGAGCGTATGATTGTTGACTCCACGCAGCCTCGAGCTTCTACATGGAGTGTCCAGCCCGAGGGTAGGGACGAGCACCGCCTCCAGTCTTTGCGTCGCCGCATTGATCAGTTGACAGCCGCAGAGGTATAACGATTCCTTCTAACAATCTCACAATTCATTTAAAAATAACTTGTATAACTTGTTGATTACATGTACGCAGATACAGTGGTTGCCTTATGGCCCTGATCCGGTGAGGGATGTCCCGAGGACCACATTCATTGGATGGCTACGATATCGGGATATTATCGAGCCATACATGCCTGGTCGGGCATTACGGCAGCTCGGTTATGTGCAGACCATCCCTTTCCCGATCACCAGACCGGAGAAAGCGGTTCGGGCGTGGTCGAGCAGATTGTACCGAGTTGACTATCCCATCCGGATGTCATCTGATGCTTGGATGATGTTTCCGGGTGCATACAGGCTTCCTCTCGCTGACTATGAGGCGGCTACTCATGATCAGGCTGCTTGCGCCGATGATTACATTGAGTGGTATTATCGGTATTCGCACCCTCAGCTACTGAACGACGTTGCAGCACCTGGATCAGTGATCCCTTCTCGTTCCAGCACCGATTACGTATGTTCTTTAAATTTGTACTTTGTTTGATTTCATCATACATTACTCATTGTATTATATTGTCTCTATTTTTTACAGTGGGTGAGTCGATCCGTCGGTATTACCCAGCACTGTATCAGACACCTTCCCCCAGACCAGGCGGAAGAAGCGACGACTATGCTCGAGGAGTTCATGAGGGATTGGCATTTGGCCAACTGATTTTGTATTTTATATTTTGTTTGTGACGGTATTTTGTTTGGCGTTTTCGTTTTTTTTTTTGTATTTTGTATATTGATTGACACTTTCGTTTTGCATTTGGCACTTTACTTTTATTTGTTTTTTCCTGTTCTGCTTACAAAAACGAAAATTTTTCTGTCAACTATCAAGATCAACATAAATGAAAATCAACTATCAACTATAAAGATCAACAAAAACGAAAATTTTATTAAGGAACATACAACAAATAAAGTTTTACATCATACCGACTAATCTATTCCATTTTTCTCTCCTGCTCGTATACAAATTCTCCCAGCCACCAACACTACTATCATGGATTCTAAACCAGTTACTCGCTATGGGCGGTACAGGAAAATTTGGCATTAAATCTAGACGAATAAAATGTTTGTACGTATCTCCTAAATGACAAATGACAATCTCTTGGCTAGGCCGTGTTGCCGTTGAGGGTGCTTTCAACGGCAGCACAGTGAGACATGCAAATAAAGATCTACCGTTTCCGAATCCGAATAGTATGACAGCGGCATTGAAAATAGTAGCAATAGGGAATAAATCTTCAGCAATAGCCATCCAATGACTATTTTTATTTTTATTCCTAACGTTTTTTATTTAACTTGTAACATATAAATATAAAAAAATTAGTCAAGAAGACTATTTTTATTTTTATTCCTAACGTTTTTTATTTAACTTGTAACATATAAATATAAAAAAATTAGTCAAGAAGACTATTTTTATTTTTATTCCTAATGTTTTTTATTTAACTTGTAACATATAAATATAAAAAAATTAGTCAAGAAGACTATTGTTATTTTTATTCCTAACGTTTTTTATTTAACTTGTAACATATAAATATAAAAAATTAGTCAAGAAGACTATTTTTATTTTTGTTTCTAATAAAAATTATCTTTTTATTTAACATGTAATACATAAGTATCCTAGTCCAATATAAAAAAGACACGGTATTAATAAATTTGTTCATACATGATGAAGAGGCATTGTGGACTGATGCAGAAGAGCTGCGGCCACGACCACTGGATGAGCGGGAACGACCACGACCCCTTTGGCTATACTCCCAACCACTAGGATCGCGTCTAGTCGATGAACTTCCTCTTGGTCGACCCTTAACTGCCGTATTCACTTGTGGTTCAACGTAACGCGTTTGATCAGGGTGAAGATGATCGTGGATCATAAGTGATCGTTAAAGGAAATGACTCTAGAAATTTTGGTTGCTAAGCTCCAAACTGAAGCTCAAGTCCGTGACCAAGACTTGAAAACCAAAGCTCCTATGGATGCTAAGGCTAATCTGACTGGAGGTAGGGGCGGACCTTCCAAAAAGCGTCCACTTCCTACCAAAGGTAAGGGAAAGGATGCGGCACCTCCGACGAAGTTTACCGGAACATGCTACAACTGTGACAAGCCCGGCCATATGGCGAAAAACTGCCGAAAGCCGAAGAAGAACAAGGGAAAAGGCAAAGTCAACCATGTCGAGAAGGACTTTGACTCTTGGGACAAAGATGATCTTGCTGCCATGATCACCGAGGTAAATCATGTCTCGGAACCTAACCCAGTTATTTGGTTTCTTGATACAAAGACTGTTCACATCTGTGTGAACCGAGACTTGTTTTTCACTTACAAGGAGATTCAAGACCGCTTCATCACGAGGCAAGTGATCGTACCTCTCCGATTCTTGGAATTGGAATCATTGTGCTTCAATTCACCTCCGGTGGAGATAACTCTGAAGGATGTGCTGCATGCTCCGGCAATCCGCAAGAATTTGGTGTCTGGTGTCAAATTAGTTAGAGCTAAATTTGATGTAGACCTTCGTAGCGATTTTATGATAATACGCAAGTTTGGCAAGACACTCAGGAAAGGTCATATTGTCGAGGACATGTTCAAACTTAGCGTTCGTACTTGTAAGCCTCCAAAGGCAGTTGCTAATAATAATGCTACTACTTCTGCTTATTTGCTTGAGTGCTCAAATTTATGGCATTGTAGATTAGGTCATGTGAATCTAAATGCTATAAAAAGATTAGTAAACTTAGATTTACTAAAATTAAATGAAATCAAAAATCAAAACAAATGCGAGATTTGTGTTGAGGCAAAAATGACGAAACTACCGTTTCATTCGGTAAAACGGGATACAAAACCCCTTGAATTATTTCACACAGACGTGTGTGATTTAAAATTTATGCAAACTAGAGGTGGTAAGAAGTACTTTATCACTTTCATCGATGATTGCACAAGATATTTTTATCTTTATCTTTTGAGAAGTAAAGATGAGGCTATTGAAGCATTTAAGAACTTCAAGAATGACGCCGAGAATCAATTAGGCTGTCGTATTAAGATGGTTCGAAGTGATAGAGGAGGTGAATATGTAGCTCCATTTGAGGAATTATGCAACGAAAGTGGTATAATTCATCAAACCACGGCTCCATATGCTCCACAATCTAATGGCGTTGCCGAACATAAGAATCGAACACTTAAAGATATGATGAATGCGTTATTAATTAGTTCAGGGTTGCCCCAGAACATGTGGGGGGAAGCTGTCTTGACAGCCAACTACATATTGAACAAAATTCCACGCAAAGGTAAGGATGTTACTCCTTATGAGTTGTGGAAAGGAAGAAAACCATCATACAAATATCTCAAAGTGTGGGGGTGTTTGGCGAAAGTTGAGGTGCCTCTACCTAAACAAGTTAAAATTGGTCCTAAGACGATCGATTGTATCTTTATTGGTTATGCACTTAACAGCAGCACCTACAGGTTTGTTGTACACAAATCCGAGATACCCGACATTCATGTAAATACAACGATTGAATCAAGGAATGCTGTATTCTTTGAAAATATCTATCCTTATAAGAATAAGGTTGATCCTAACTCTAGCAAAGGAGTTGATGATGAAGCTACAAGTTCTAAACTTGTAGATGAGCCTATGTGTTATGAAACCATAGATGAAGCCTCTAGCTCGAATCCGGTGTTATCTGAACGACCGAACAGAAAGCGACCTAGGTCTACGCCAGTCAATGTAGAACCTAGACAAGGTACTAGAATACGGAAAGTAAAGATATACGGACCCGACTACGTCGTTTTGATGTTAGACGGTGAACCGGTATCTATAAAAGAAGCTTTATCCGGTCCAGATGTGGCTTTCTGGAAAGAGGCAATAGACATTGAGATTGAGTCTATTATGCTGAATCATACTTGGGTGTTAGTTAAACTACCACAAGGTTGTAAGGCTTTAGGATGCAAATGGATCCTAAAGAAGAAGTACAAGTCTGACGGTACTATTGACAAATATAAGGCCCGACTTGTAGTTTAAGGCTTTAGGCAAAAGGCTGGTTATGATTTCTTTGATACCTACTCGCCCGTGACAAGACTTACTTCTATTAGGGTGCTACTCGCTATTGCTGCTTTACGCAATCTCGAGATTCATCAAATGGATGTTAAGACTGCATTCTTGTATGGGGAGCTAGAAGATGAAATCTATATGAAACAACCGGAAGGGTTTGCGATTACAGGAAAGAGCACATGGTATGCAAACTACAACGGTCTTTATATGGTTTGAAACAAGCACCTCTGCGGTGGCATTTGAAATTTGACGAAGTGATGTTGTCAAATGGTTTCAATATCAATGAGAGTGACAAATGTGTCTATGTTAAGAAAATGGGTGACAATTACGTCATTGTTTGTCTATATGTAGATGACATTTTGATAATGGGTAGCAACTCTCGTGTGATTGGTGAAACGAAACGAATGCTAAGTAAGAATTTTAGCATGAAAAACATGGGTTTGGCTGATACTATTCTTGGAATTAAGATTCTGAAAACGCCTAACGGAATTACTTTGACGCAATCTCATTATGTTGAGAAAGTGTTAAGGAAATTCAACGCTTTTGATAAACCCATTGCTAAGACTCCTTGGGAACCGAATGTTCATCTGAATTATCATAAGGGTGAACCTGTGGGTCAAGATGAATATGCTAAGATCATTGGGAGTTTGATGTATCTGTCAAATTGTACCCGTCCTGATATAGTATGTTCGGTTTACAAGTTGAGTAGCTACACAGCTAATCCAAGTAAAGAACATTGGAGGGCTCTAGAACGAGTACTGAGTTATTTAAAATATACTCAGAACTTTGCGATTCATTATTCAAGAGAGCCTGCTGTACTTGAAGGGTATTGTGATGCTAATTGGATATCCGAATCGAAAGACTCATTTTCTACGAGTGGATATGTGTTCACTATTGGAGGTGGTGCTGTATCTTGGAAGTCCAAGAAACAAACTTGTATTGCTAGGTCTACCATGGAATCTGAATTCATAGCTTTGGATAAAGCTGGTGAAGAAGCTGAATGGCTTAAAAATTTCCTCGAGAATATTCCATGTTGGACGAGACCTGTGCCGTCTGTGTTGATACACTGTGATAGCCAAGCTGCTATTGGACGGGCACAAAATATGTTTTATAACGATAAGTCTCGACATATTCATCGACGACATAATACCGTGAGACATTTGATCTTGAGTGGGATTATCTTAATTGACTATGTAAGGTCAATAGATAATCTGGCGGATCCGCTGACGAAGAGTATTAATCGAGATCAAATGTATAAATTGTTAGAGGGAATGGGTGTTAAATCAACATCTTAAGGATGATTATAGCGAAAATCCAACCTTGTAGATTGGAGGATCCCAAGAGCTTGGTTCAATGGGATAACGAAGTTATAATAATCCGTGTGTTAAAACACTCAAACATACCTATTCTCTGAGAACAGTGAGTGATTGTTTACCTACATTTGGTGAGGTTAAGTCTTATGATTTTTAATGATTCTTAATTACCTCGGAGAGGTCAAGTATAGTAGGATACATGGGAATAAGAATCACTTATATAAGTGTGAAGTGAGGGCCGCTTCAGTTGATACACTTATGAATCCAAAGGGGTGTCCAAGGCCGAAAAGGACACAAAACGTTAGAACGGAAGGAATTGAGATGATATTGTGTCTATATTATTGTCTCAGTATACACCATGGAGGACTAGTTCAAGGTTTTCATGACCACTATGCCGCTAGTATACTCGATGATGTTGACAATGGATAGCTTCAAGGTCACAAGCCACCTAGCCAAATGCAATATTGTCTCTTGAGGACTGAACTATGCATTTGCATTCATTTTGCATTGGCATTCTCACTCATGTGGGGGATTGTTGGAAATGGTTTAGTAATTAACTATTTATTAAGAATAAATATTGTTAATTAAATAATTATTATTTAATTAAAATATTTATTGAATGTTAATCTACGTCATGAGTAGATGAACGTGGTATATTTAATATTTCTAAACCGATTTCCGGTGAGTGAGATATTATATGTTAAAGTTGGATGTTGGAGTAGGAACTAACATGATGTTAGTTATCCCACATTGATTGTTGATGGATGTTTTGACTTGTATTTAAAGTCTTTGCCTTTATGGGCTTAATAACAAGTGGGTTGGTGTGTATGGGTGTCCTCGCGCACACACACACACACGCGCGCCGCCGCCGACCGACCGACCGTCCGGGTCGGGTCGGGCTCGGGCTCGGGCTCGGGCTCGGGCTCGGGCTCGGGCTCAGGCTCAGTCCAGGCCCAGGACGTGGACTTGGATCTTGGTGCTTTGGGCTGGTGTTTGGGCTTATCTTTTTGGCCCAAATTCGTACTCTTGAGTTGGCGTGACTCTTGAGACGTCCAGGTCGTTTTAACCTTTGGGAACGAGCCGCTTCACCGTGAGCACTACCGGGGCGTATTCTCGTCTTGCGGGCAGAAGCTCTAGCTTCGGACGATCCTTCATAGTTTATTAAAATTGTTTGTTAGTTTCAACTGTTATATTTCATTTCTGTTCTTTATTTTAGTTAAGTTCAGAATTCTATTTGTAATACACGTGCAAGTATCGAATTATTCCAACATATTTGTGAAATAAATTCAGCTAGTGGAATCTTTTGAGATATGTAGTGTTCCGTACAGAGTAGAATTAACTGATGATGGATTTTATATTGTAATTTATGAGAATTAGAATTATAATCAACTATAGAGAGGTTCTTTTGAGGTTTCTAATGTTTTGCAGAGGTTAGAATGCAGCGAACGGTAGATTAATTATGATAAATGTTGTATTTATTTTACCTAACAAAATAATGCTACCTCCAGTCAGCAAGCGTTATTGGATTTCTTTTGGGCTCATCATATTTTACTGGGCTTGAACGTTGATAACCATACCTGCTCTAAAAATAATTAAGCAACCGATTAAAATAATTGGATTACTAAACACCGCCCAAAATTACTAGTCACCACCCTATAAGATTACCGTTTTGCCCTTAATTCATATTAATTAGATTTTGGATCCTAATGTAACAATACTTTTCTCTCTAAACAACCCACCCGACGCAGCCGAACCGCCGCCACACTACCGCCGATAAGCCGCCGTCCGCCGCCATCTTACCGCCGCGTAGCCGCCGTCTGCCGCCGCACCGCCGCCATGTCCGGAAAAGGAAAAGCGTCGGTAATTTTATTTTTTCGTTCTACTGTTTCATTGGCCGCGGCCACCGTGCCGGAGTGCACGGCAGAGGCCGCGGCCGTTATTTTGTTACAGGCGTCCGACGATGACGCCTGGCCATGGCACAGACGTCCGTCGATTCCGCCTGTCCATGGCTCAGGCGTCCACGGCGGACGCCAGAATGGCTGACGCCCACACGGACGTCCAAACCATGCCCAGCGTCGAGATCGGACGCCTAGCCGCTGGATAAGCGTCGCCTCGGACGCTTGGACCATGGAAGTAGCGTCCAAAGACAGACGCCTGTGCCATGGTTCAAGCGTCCGTTCCGGACGCCTTACCATATTTTTGGAAAAATAAAATTTTCAATTAATAATTAATAATGTGTATTCTTTGTATGATTATTACTTATTAGTTGTATTGTTTGCTAAATGCAGATGAGAGGAGGAGCGGGCTAATCTATGCCGCTAGTCACAGAGTTGATGGGTTCTGGAGCGCGTCACACCAGAGCTCGTGGTGTTGATGCTTCCGTTCGTAGACAGCGGGAGGCAGAGCGTAGGGGATTCGAGGACGTACCTTATACTGATTTTGGTACTGAGGATTCGAGCGAGTATTATTCGCACGATGAGGCCGACGATCAGGAGGGCGGTGATGATTCTTCTTCATTTTCGTGCCGGGTTCGGAAGGGGAGAGGGGGGAGGTTTGTGACTTCTGGGTCTACCAGTAGTAAACGGCGTAGGGCAGAGGATGAGACATCTTGGATGGTTTCTGAGGAGATGCCTGGTGGCCCTATCGACGGCAGCGTTATCCCGAGTTTCGGTGGGCATGTCGCCGCGCGTATCTGGACTGGAGATGAGGTTTGCTGAAGTGTCACACCAGATCGCCGCTTGTCAGAGCTTGAGTCGGTGGCGCTCAGTTATGTCACCCTCTTTAGTGAGTCGGATCAGTGGGACTGGGTTATCCCACCTGACGGACGCCATGTTCAGACATATTGACTCCCCGTTGATTTCTGCGTTCGTTGAGCGGTGGCAGCCCGATACGAACTCTTTTCACATTCCGTTCGGAGAGATGACCATCATGTTACATGATGTGTGGCAGATCCTTCGCATTCCTGTCGAGGGGCGATTGGTTGATGCCGATAGCACATCTACACAGTTGGAGGTGGATGTGATGGAGGTTCTTGGAGTATCGCGGTTGGAGCTACTGAGTACTCACCGGGGTGGCGGCGTACTTTTGGACTCGTTTTTCAGGTAATGTCGTGATGGAGGTCGAGTGGAGGGCACCCAGGCAGTAGCTTTGATGTGGTTGTTATTTGGATCCACCTTGTTTGTTGATAAGAGTGGTAACCGGATTAGGCCTTCCCGCATATTGGAGGTGAGGGACGGTATGGATACTACCGGTCGGTATTCATGGGGTTCGGCCGCATTGGCTTTCATGTACCGTCACTCGGTATCGCTAGTCGCGGCGACTCCATGGGGATTTGTGGATGCCTTACCCTCGTTCGTGCTTGGATTTATGAGTATTTTCCATGCTTTCGACCTCATCGAGAGCGTATGATTGTTGACTCCACGCACCTCGAGCTTCTACATAGAGTGTCCACCCGAGGGTAGGGACGAGCACCGCCTCCAGTCTTTGCGCCGCATTGATCGATTGATGCACCGCAGAGGTATAACGATTCCTTCTAACAATCTCACAATTCATTTAAAAATAACTTGTATAACTTGTTGATTACATGTACGCGAATCTGATGGTTGCCTTATGGCCCCGATCCGGTGAGGGATGTCCCGAGGACCACATTCATTGGATGGCTACGATATCGGGATATTATCGAGCCATACATGCACAGTCGGGCATTACGGCATCTCGGTTATGTGCGAGACCATCCCTTTCCGATCACGGACCAGGAGAAGCGGTTCGGGCGTGGTCGGCGATTTTACCTAGTTGACTATCCCATCCGGATGTCATCGATGCTTGGATGATGTTTCCGGTGCATACGAGCTTCCTCTCGCCGACTATGAGGCGGCTACTCATGATCAGTGCTTGCGCCGATGATTACATTGAGTGGTATTATCGGTATTCACACCTCGGCTCGAGCAACGGTGCGGCACACGGATCGATGATCCCTTCTCGTTCGGCCACCGATTACGTATGTTCTTTAACTTTGTACTTTGTTTGATTTCATCATACATTACTCATTGTATTATATTGTCTCTATTTTTACAGTGGGTGAGTCGATCCGTCGGTATTACCCGGCCAGATCAGACGTACACCTTCCCCCAGACCCGGCGGAAGAAGCGACGACGATGCTCGAGGAGTTCATGAGGGATTGGCATTTGGCCAACTGATTTTGTATTTTATATTTTGTTTGTGACGGTATTTTGTTTGGCGTTTTCGTTTTTTTTTGTATTTTGTATATTGATTGACACTTTCGTTTTGCATTTGGCACTTTACTTTTGTTTGTTTTTTCCCTTCTGCTTACAAAAACGAAAATTTTTCTGTCAACTATCAAGATCAACATAAAAGAAAATCAACTATCAACTATAAAGATCAACAAAAACGAAAATTTTATTAATTAAGAAACATACAACAAATAAAGTTTTACATCATACCGACTAATCTATTCCATTTTTCTCTCCTGCTCGTATACAAATTCTCCCAGCCACCAACACTACTATCATGGATTCTAAACCAGTTACTCGCTATGGGCGGTACAGGAAAATTTGGCATTAAATCTAGACGAATAAAATATTTGTACGTATCTCCTAAATGACAAATGACAATCTCTGGGCTAGGCCGTGTTGCCGTTGAGGGTGCTTTCAACGACAGCACAGTGAGACATGCAAATAAAGATCTACCGTTTTCGAATCCGAATAGTATGACAGCGGCATTGAAAATAGTAGTAATAGGGAATAAATCTTCAGCAATAGCCATCCAATGACTATTTTTATTTTTATTCCTAACGTTTTTTTATTTAACTTGTAACATATAAATATAAAAAAAATAGTCAAGAAGACTATTTTTATTTTTATTCCTAACGTTTTTTATTTAACTTGTAACATATAAATATAAAAAAATTAGTCAACAAGACTATTTTTATTTTTATTCCTAATGTTTTTTATTTAACTTGTAACATATAAATATAAAAAAATTAGTCAAGAAGACTATTTTTATTTTTATTCCTAACGTTTTTTATTTAACTTGTAACATATAAATATAAAAAATTAGTCAAGAAGACTATTTTTAATTTTGTTTCTAATAAAAATTATCTTTTTATTTAACATGTAATACATAAGTATCCTAGTCCAATATAAAAAAAGACACAGTATTAATAAATTTGTTCATGCCTGATGAAGAGGCATTGTGGACTGATGCAGAAGAGCTGCGGCCACGACCACTGGATGAGCGGGAACGACCACGACCCCTTTGGCTATACTCCCAACCACTAGGATCGCGTCTAGTCGATGAACTTCCTCTTGGTCGACCCTTAACTGCCGTATTCACTTGTGGTTCAACGTAACGCGTTTGATCAGGGTGAAGATGATCGTGGATTATAAGTGATACGTTACGGACAACTACAGGATCGCTCTGTCTGACCTCATCGACAAGGGCCTGAAAGTACCGCTGGTCCTCCGATTCAGCACCGGTAGAAGGATCGACAAATTCGGTCGTGTCCCCACCATCATTAATAATAAGTGTTTGCCAAAATATGTGAAGACGACTAACACTGCATGGGGTCCGCGATTCCATATGTCTCTTGAGCTCACACGCACAAGGAATCTGATGGGTGGTTTGGAGTGAACAACCGCAATGATCGTACACTTGATCACTTAATTCTCTCATACGTGTCAATTCATTCGACAGTAATCGCAGACAATGATGGGAAACATGACAGCGCAAGTAGTTGAACGGAAAACCAGAATACACCACGCCTATACGACACCTAGACTGTTCAAGTGTGTATCTGATCTGCGTAAGTTGTGATTCAATCTCCTGGTTCACTTTGGTCCAGACGGTATCGAGGGCTCCGGTGGAAGAATTAAGCCATTGCTTTAACTCGGCATGTGCACTCTCAACTCTACAAGTGGTTGTGTTTTCAAAATGAAGCACTTTATTCGTCCACGCAACAACGAACATCTCCTTGTATTTTAGCCATGTACCCTCAATGTATGATATCACTTTAGGATTCCATCTCCATGTATCCTTCATGAGTTGCACCGCTTGATCATATTCCTCCTCGGTCGCCGCTTCCATGATTTTCTTCCATTTCCCATTTTTAAACCTTTGGCCCATTTCTTTATCTTTTCCACAAATTCTGTAGACCTTGTCTTCAACATCCTTATTAATATGCCATGTGCAAAGTAAGTGGGCACTCTCTGGAAATATCTCTTCAATAGGACGCATCAATCCCAACTCGCGATCCATAACAATAGCCGTCGGATGAACATCAAACCCAAGCAAAATTTTCAACTTCTGTAACACCCACGCGTAGCTCGATTCGGTCTCATCTTTCATAATTGCATAGGCGATTAGGAAGTTCTTGTTACATGGAGTCATCCCGACTATCTCGAGAAATGGCATCTTGTACTTATTCGTTTTGTAGGTGGAATCCATGCCAATGAACTATCTAGGTCGGATTAAGTTGATTGATGTTGGATGTGCCATGAACACGTGGGTAATGACATTTGTATCCGGGTCGGCTGCGTCCAATGTACGTAGTTATTCGTCACGACGAATGGTGAAACCGACCGACGACATCTCTTTCTTCAAAATCATGCTTCCTCAAGTGGTCTCTATAATTATAGATATGTCGTCTAGTCGGTTTGTCCTCGGAAATTTATTTCGAATGGCCGCCAAGATGGCACACGGCTTGAGCGGACTCATCTCATGAACAACTTGTTTGGCCGATTTACTCAGTCCACTCATTTGACGATGCCCCTCCGGATAAACAATAAATGAGTGATTGTGCATACCCTTACTCCCAGAGATCGGTCTGATTATCCAACCACTCAAGTCATGCAATTGTTCGGCCTTTATCTGAAATGTATAATTGCATGCTTTCGTCTTTGTGTCCTTTCGAACAGCGACATCCAAATCTCTTAATACCCCTCTGTACCGTTCACCACGGTTACATCTCAATAGCTTTGTCTTTCCTTTATTCTTGTACGATGAAATGATCAACTCGAAACCAATTTGAAGAGCAATTTTTTTCGCCCAAGCAATCGCATCACAATCACTAGCGAATATTTCTTCATTAACGAAATAACCACTATAATCAACGCCGTCGCCTTCAAATTCTTCCAATATAACCTGAAATTTTTAATTGACACAATGTTAATAATACCAATAATATTATTATTAATATTTAAAATCGGGCAAAAAAAAGTGTCCAGGCGTCCAAAAATTGCGCCTGGACCATGGCCGAGGCGTCAGCTTGGGCCTTTGCTGCCACGTGACAGCGTCGAATCGACGCCTTTGTCCATGGCACAGCGTCGAATCGGACGTCCCAACCATGGTTCGGGCGTCCGGCTTAGACGCTAGACCTAGACCGAGCGTCGCACTTTGACGCCTGTACCATGGTCCAGCGGAATGGGACGCTGTACCATGGAACAGGCGGAATAATCAGACGCCTGCGTTATTTTCTCCGAAAAATTACCTCCAGATGCGAATTCTCGTCCATTTTCGTAGTTGTCGATAATATTGACGATATATATTTGATTGTGTGTTATATTCGAAAAACTTGAGCTTGAAAGATTTTGGTGTGGTGTGGTGTTTAGAAATAATGAAAGACTTCAAATGGATAAAAAGGTAATCTTATAGGACGGTGGCTAGTAATTTTGGGCGGTGTTTAGTAATACCCTAAAATAATCTAACCTTAAAACTTTTAATTACATCTAATTCAAAAAAAACTGAGCCAAGCTAAATTTGGAATGGGCAAAAAGGGCCCAATATTCGGGCCACAAAAGTAGAGCCCGTAATCCGCCAAAAGCAGGTGGGCCGACCCAGTCCACAAACATGGCCTATTTTACCACACGTGTCTTTATTTGGATTTTTTGGGTTAATTTTTTTTTTCTTTTTAAAAATACACTAACTCCTACATATTTGAATGAAAATTAATGGGAACCAATTTGTTTTTATTTTTTTTATTTTTCTCTCAATGTTTAGAAGTTAATAGTTTTATCGTCTCAATTCTGTTTTTAATTATTAATATTTTATATTAATCTTCTTTTTACGATATTTGATTTAACATTCATTAGGCATATATAATCAAAATATTCCTTTTTGAATATAAGTTGCTTTTGAATAATTATTACATTATATCTTGATTTTAAATTATTTGTATATAAAATACAAAACTCAGATAATTTTCAAATAATTTCTTTGAAGTAAATCTATCTTTTTACAAGACCAATATTTTTACTTCAGTTTTCACCTTCTTATAATAATTTTAGATTATTGAGCTATTTTATTTTAAAAATATTTGGGAAAAGAATTATAGACATGTTAGACTTACAATTCTCAGTAGAAAGATATATTATTAGTTAAAATAATTTTTTGATTGATTCTTCTTTTTGTAAAAAGAAAAATTATATAAATAATTATAATAAGTTGATTATATTTTTATTTAAATACGTCACAATAATATATTTTATCACTCTATGCCTAATGAATAATAAGATTGTGGATCTCATGGTATATTATTAAGTATATGTGTGACTTTAATCTAAATATTTATAAAAAATATATAATATTCTTTCGCTTGTATACTGATATGTAATTATATTAATATATTAATATAAATATTACAAATATACAATGATTATATAGATTACTGTCATGTTTATATATTTTATATCGAACTTTTATACATCTATACTTAATATTTGGGAGGGGGTTAAATGATTATTCCATTATATACTATCTACCAATTAAAAACTTCCTCTCATTTTATTTTTTTTATTTTTAAGCTAATAGTTTAAACAATTATAACTTTTATGTATCATTTTAATTTTTGAAAAAAATATATCAAATTAATTCTTACTTCATGCTCTTTAATTTGACATCCATATAGTATATATAAGGTAATATAAATATAATTATAATATATTTAGATGATTAAAATATTTCAATATAATAATATAAGAATATTGAAGAAAAATATATTTTTAGTTTATTTTCATAGCTTTTTAACAATTATTTGATTTTTAAGAATTATTTTATTTTGATTATAAAATAGTAAAATATATTACATATGTCAATTCATATAAAAAATTATATTAGTAAGAATATCAGTTATATACTTTTAATGAAAATTGATAATAATACAACAACATCAGAGCCTTAGTCTCAAAATGCTTTGGGGTCGGCTATAATGAAAGTTGATGATAATAATCATAATTTAATTTCTTATTTGTAAAACTAGATATAATTCATATTGTCCTATATGAAAAAATAAATGTCGGTGCTTAATTAATTTACGGTTTTCCTGTCATGTGCCATTAGATCACATGATAAAAGTTTATAAATAAAATTAAATCAAATAATAGTACATGTATATGTGTGTGCTGACTCATGTATATTTTATAATAATTTATAATATTATTGAAATTCGATCACATATTATTAATATAATAAAATCTTTAATATTTTACGCCGTGCATCGCACGGAAGTACATCTAATTTTAATAATGAACAGATTTATTTTTATTTATTACACTAGAAAGTATACATGTTGTTACAAGTTTATGTGACTCATCAGATGACCAAAATTTGAAGCTTTAAGATTGTCCTCCACGAAATTACAACATTTATAACTAGAATCTCATGGTTTGATCTCATTTTGTAATATAAATTATATAATTTATCACACAATTTCAAGAGTTGAAAAGTACACATACACACCTTAAAAAGTAGCTACTCCAGCCGTGAGTTCACGCGAGGAGGGAGAAAAATTTATTTTCTTTTTTCTTGTTCATCTTTGAGAGAAAGAAAAGAAAGAATAGAAGAGAAAAAAAATACCGTATCAATTCCTAGCCGTGTTCTTTGAGAACGAATTGATATTTTATTTTTCCGATCAATATCCGACGCATGATAACGTAGAGATACTCGGTATTTTCGGTGTTTGATCATTCATCAAGCTAGAACGAATGGATTCGTGTTCGTGTTGGTGATCGAAAATAATCAAAGGTTGGCTCGTGAATTTTTCCTTTAAGAAGATTTATCAAAGGTCTATGAGGGTATGACTTCTACATTTTATCTTCGTCATTTATATTTGTTTATACGATCCTTGATCGATCCGTTTTTGGGGTTTGATTTTATCCGGTTGGACCGATTTATTTTCCGCTGCGTAATAAAAAAATTAAAATAACAAGAGAGCTACATTGCTATATATATATATATATATTGTGGGTTCTGATGAGAGTAGATTTTTTTTTAAGAAATAAGAATACATCCATGCTATGGATTTAACTAGTTTTAATGATTCACATTAAATGCATGAAATGAGTAAAAAATTATTTCCATGTATTAATTATCAATTTACCAAATGAAGAATCAGTCACTAATATAAAAATATTCCAAATACCACACAATCTGGATCATCCGTCACATGCAATCAAGGGCTGATATATGTTCTCAAAATAAATCCTCTCTCTCTCTCTCTCTCTCTCTCTCTCAAACGAGAATAACTTTTTGAGTAAAATTAAGAGTAAATCTGAATCATTGATCTTCGTGTGATATACGGTCAAGATTGGCTTATGCATGCAATATATGCATTTCGTTTATCAAAATTGTAATGCATTAAAATTATGCATTATATGCATCAAAATATCGATGCACTAAAATTTTGCGTTCCATACGCATATTCTTGTGAGAATAAATCTAGGCCATCCATTTAATCAAAATCTATGAATTAAATTCATACTTATTTCTTAACTTAAATTTCATTCTCACCCGAACCAATCCATATATCACTACCAAAAATAACACTTTAGCCGACGACTAGCCGGAGAACGGCCGACGGCCGGCCGAAGTCGTCGGCTAAAGTCAGCAAGTTTAGCCGACGGCTAACTTGTTGTCGGTTAAAGTAGTTTAGCCGACGACTTTACTATTGGTCGTCGGCTAAAGTCAAGTTAGTCGTCGGCTAAAGTTTTGTAGTTTAGCCAACGACTAGACGACTAGTATACTTTAGCCGACGACATGCCGTCGGCTAAAGTCAAGTTTAGCCGACGGCTAGTATACTTTAGCCGACAACATTCCGTCGGCTAAAGTCTTACATGTTTTTTTGTGCAAAATATATCACCATCTAACACTTGAAGAGACCATTTACAATACATTCGGAAACTCCAGAACAAGAAAACGAAAAACAGTAATTTTCTCTGGTTTGATCATTCAAGAAATTATATTGAAGGTATGTTTATTGAATTTTTATATCAATTATAATTATATTACGCATATAATATATCTATTTGGATGATTATGAAAATGTTTTAGAATTAGTTCGTTTTCTCGAATATTTCTTGGTGTGTCTGTGTATATATATAAAATATTATTATGTAAAAACTATATAAATATATCATCATATTATATATATATATATATATATATTTATAATTAAATTCAAATATGTAAAATATTATGTTATATAAAAGACATGTATAAATATAAAAACTGGGTTAAAATGTTTGAATGATAAACATGACCCAGTGGCAAAATGCCATATTACTTACATAAATGGCCCGGGTTCGAACCCCGACAGCCACTGAGTCATGTTTTTTTTTTTTTTTAATTAAGAATAGCCGACGGCGACTGTCGTCGGCTAAAGTATTGTTTCTAATTGTTATTAAATATAGTTACAATTTAATTTAAATATATAGATATCTTAATTTTGTATTAAATATATCTATATATTATTTATAATTAAATTCAACGAATATATTATTTATAATTTTTGTTCGGTATTTAGTTTAGCCGACGACAGCCGTCGGCTAAAGTCAAAAATCTTATTAAATTTAAATATATAATATCTTAATTTTGTATTATATCTATATTATTATATAAAAAAATATATAATTATATCAATATCATTTTATAAAAACTGTATAAATATATTATTTATAATTAAATTCAAAGAATATATTATTTATAATTTTTTTTCGGTATTTAGTTTAGCCGACGGCTCCAAAATATTATTAAATTTAAATATATAATATCTTAATTTTGTATTATATTTATATTATTATATAAAAAAATGTATTAATATATAAATATCATTTTATAAAAACTGTCTAAATATATTATTTATAATTAAATTCAAAGAATATATTATTTATAATTTTTTTTTGGTATTTAGTTTAGCCGACGACAGCCGTCGGCTAAAGTCCAAAATATTATTAAATTTAAATATATAATATCTTAATTTTGTATTATATCTATTTTATTATATAAAAAATGTATAAATAAATAAATATCATTTTATAAAAACTATATAAATATATTATTTATAATTAAATTCAAAGAATATATTATTTATATTTTTTTTCGGTATTTAGTTTAGCCGACGGCTGTGGTCGGCTAAAGTGACACTACCCGTGTCGTTGTGGTCTACATTCAAAAAGTTTACGTAGGATAACCCGATCGTGTCGATCGACACACGGCCGAAATGGGTCAGTGTTTTGGCCGACGGCGTCGGCAAAAGTCATGTGATTTAGCCGACGACGGCCTTTGTCGTCGGCTAAAGTTCCCTTATAAAAAAAACGCTTTCTTCCCCATTTTTCCTTTCTTTCCCAGAACCTCCGCCGCCGAAAAAAAAAGCTTTCAGCTCATTTCACTCCCGGCGAAAAATTCCACCACTGCCGAAAAATTCGAAGCCGACCGCCGCACCCAGCACCGGGCATCCGCTCCTCCTCCACCATAAGCCGCTCTTCCTCCACGCTCCTCCATAAGCCGCTCCTCCTCCACCGTAGGTCGTTCCTCCTCCGCCGCTCCTCCATAAGCCAGCCGTCGATCCTCCTCAATCAGCCCCCAAAGGGTAAGAAGATCCAATGAACAAACTATTTGCTGCTGTTTTGAAATTTTGGAAAAAAAAATTATAAGTAGGTTCTGATTTTGAATGAAAAAAATCGGCTAAAGTCCCATTATATGTAATATCCGCATTTTTTTTCTTCCCCTTGTATTTTTATTTTCGGTGTATTTCTCGATTGTAGCGACCCTCGTGTATCTTTCAGTGAAACTTTTCCGTCATCTATTGATCTGATTCTCGTAATTATTGTGCGGAACCGCCGTTTCGGGGTTGCCGTGGATCCATTCTATGCTATGATGCGTTGTGAGGTGTTTAGTTTGATGTTTCGTTCGTATTCCGGTGTTGTAGACCGTTTATTTTCCGTACCTAGCGCACGCTAATTTTTCTGCATAGCGCGCGCTAGAAGCCCCTTTGTAGCGCACGCTACGTTTGTATGGTAGCGCACACTAGCGAGTTAGCCCTGGGAGTGGCAGTTCAGCTCCCAGCCCTCTGGACTATCGGATTAGCGCACGCTACCTTGTCTAGCGTACGCTAATGTCGGGAAACTAGCGCACGTTAAGTTGTTCAGTAGCGCGCGCTAGTGTGGGTGTCGATCTTCGACGCTTGCTACCGAATTCGGTCAGGTGCCAGTTAGCGCACGCTACGCTTGTATGGTAGCGCACGCTAACAGGTCAGGTGAGTCCTGGACAGTTTGTCACTGGACTCGACTGATGTCCAGGTAGCGCACGCTATTGGTCGATAGCGCGCGCTACCGATAGGTTGTTAGCGCACGCTACATTTGGAGTAGCGCACGCTAACGGCCAGAAGTCTGGCCACTGGACTAGACGCTAACTGTTTGACCTGTATATTTTTATCCCGTTAGCACACGCTAACCTTGAGGATTAGCGCGCGCTAACACTCCCTGGCTATATAAACCAGGGAGTTGACCGAGATGAACATAATTTCTCATTTCTTCCTCTCTCCGCGGCGAAGGCGATTCCGGGGCGATTTTCTTGGCGATTTCTCCCTCCAATCATCTCATCCCACATCTTTGTTGAGTTCTTGGAGTATTATAACAACATCAACGCGAATCTATCGTCCCAATCCACGGTAAATCTCTTAGAACCCTACTTTTGGGCAATTTGGGAGTTTTGGGATTTTCTTCCGATCCGTTCCGTTTTGTTGGTGGATTCATGATGAATATGATTAATCTTGTTGGTATAATTAGTTTTCCTATGGATTCATGGTATATTTTCATGGTTTTGCAAAATCGAGAGGGTTTGGTTGTGATCCGCCCTCGTTGATATTTTTGTACGAATATACATGAATCGTAGGCGGGTTTCCGGGTATATTCCATTTCCATAATCGTTTAGAAGTGGTTGTGATTGTGCTATTCGAATCGTTAGGTTCATTTTCGTCGGTTCCTCGCGGTCGTGCTTGATTCTTCCGTTCCGTTCGTGTCATCGTCTATTTAATCGAGGCAAGTATCCTTATGAACTTACAATCTTGACATAGTAGTATTGTATGAGAAATGGTGTGTGTGTGTATGCTCACTACGGGTTAGATCCGACGGGGTCTCGGTGGTGGTCCACAGAGACGTGGATCGACGAGGTTGCTTTTAACCACTACGGGTTAGATCCGACGGGGTCTCGGTAGGGGTCCACAGAGACGTGGATCAACGGTTAATTGTGGTGCATTTTACAAATGTGATTTTGATATTGGCATTTCCGGAAATGAGTGTTTTGGAACTATGATTTCTTGATTGCATGCATTACTATATGTGTAAGATGTAAATTGTTCATTTGGTTACTTGTACTAGCGTAATTGCTAACCCCTCTGGGGACCCGTTTTGGGGAAATTCGTTTTATGAATTTCAGGTCAGGTTCATCGAGACGATCTGGACCAGTATACGGATGATGGCCGAGCGTGATGATTGTGCACGAGTGATGTCTTAGTGTCTTCTACCTTTTCATATTTTGTGGTTTTGTTTGAACTAATAGAAGTACTCGAGTACTTAAGAACTTTTACTCGTCTGGATTGTATTGTTGTTTATCGTGTTTGTGTCGGATGATGATGTTATGTTGACCGGGTGAACCGGGTGGATTATTCTGTTTTGCGTCTTTATGACGTGGTGTTATTTTATCGTTTCTGTGAGTCGTTGTGTATGATGCTGTTCAGCCTGGTGGGTCCCATATAGGGATTCACGGCGCTGTAATATACCTCGAATATCTTGAGGGTGTTACAGAAAATGGTATCAGAGCTCTAGGTTTATGGATACCTAGGCTTGTCGGTTTATTGGGTCTTGTGGTGTTTTGTTTTGCACATCATCGTCGCGCTGCCATGATTCCGGTACTACCAGTGTCCGTAAGTTTTTTTTCCCTTCCTCTGTTCATTAATCCCTTGTAGCGTACCCTTGATTCTTGACTTGTGATTGTTCTTTCTTGTACTGACCCTCGTATGGCTTTTGCTACTTATTTAACTCCAGTATGGATGCTGGAAGAGGTCGTGGTCGCGGTCGTGGTCGTGGACGCGGCCGGGGACGTGGGGCAGCCGGTGGGGCGGCCACGTCGCGATCTTCGAGTCGCGATCGGCGACCGTCATAGCCATGCTTCTTCACAGGAGCGTGCCGACCTCGGTATTGCGGCCGTTATGCAGCAAATGGTGAACCAAATGGTGGCAATAGCTCAGGCGGTTCAGAACACGGATCAGGCCCACGCTAATCGGGGCGGAGCGGATCGTTGGCTCCAAGATGTTATCAAGATGCATCCTCCTCAGTTTTCGGGAGCTTCAGACCCGATTGGCTGGGAAGGGTGGATCAAGGAGATATCTAAGGTCTTCGTTGCCACTAACTATCCCGAGGACCGTAAAGTCCCTATTGCTCAATACTTTCTCACAGGGGACGCTACGGACTGGTGGGAGGCCGTTGGGCCCAAAGATCATGCTGCTTCGTGGGCTGAGTTTCAAGAATTGATGGAAATTGAATATTGCCCGTGGCCAGTCAGACAGGCTAGAGTACATGCGTTTTATGATGCTCAACCGCGGGATATCCCCGTATCTCAAGCTATTGCTGATTTTAACAAGGAGTTGGGTTATGTGAAGACCCAAGTTGTCGAGGAGAGCGACAAAATTTTCCATTTTTCCAGACGGATGAAGTTGTCGATTCGGGACTATATGTCGGGGCTCGTATGCACTACCTTGAAAGATTACCAGAGCAGGGCCCTTGCTTACGATATGTCTGTGACGGCGAGTGAGGCGGCCCGCGAGAGTAAGAAACATAAGTCCGCTGGGAACTTTTCGGGCCACAAGGGTGGGGGTCAGCAGAGATCCCAATCTGCTAACTTCCCCGCCGGCGGTGGTCCAGCTCGTTCCGCTGGGGGTCCCCGTGGAACTACCAGTGCTCCTTTCCGTGATGTGAAGTGTTTCAATTGTGGTCGTACAGGCCACGTCAGTCGTACTTGTTTGAGCCCTTTGCTGACGTGTAATCAGTGTGGCGGTAGGGCCACAAGGTCTTTGAGAGGGAGAGAATTCTTGGTGCCCGGGCTTCCATTCCAGCGCCTAGGGAACCAAGTGTGAATCAGGGATCGTTTGCTCCCCAATCTCTGCCGAGTGCTAGTCGGGGGAGAGGTCGGGGTCAGCCCTCAAAAGGGGGAGCTTCCAGTGTCGGCTCAGCCCACCCGCGTGTCTATGAGATGCGGAGAGCCGATGACCCAGCGGCTAACGTGGCGACAGGTACCGTTTATATTCTTTCTCATCCTGTCAGTGTGCTTTTCGATTCCGGTGCTACGCATTCGTTCATATCTTTGGATTGTGTGCGCCGTTTGAGTCTCGACTGTTTGATGCCTTGTGAACCCTTCATCGTTAAGCTTCCTAGCGGTGATAGGATCGTTGGTGATCAGGAGGTTCGAGACTGTTCTGTACTTATTTGTGAGAGGACTTGGCCCTCTAATCTTATTGTTGTGAGTATCGAGGGTGAGGATTTGATTCTTGGGGATGATTGGCTTGAGCGGCATGGTGCGATCATGAACTACCGCACGAGAATCATCACTATGTTAGCCGAGGACGGCACCGAGCACTCTTTCGCGGGGCGAAAGAGGGGAAACCAGAAATTCGTTATTAACGCCTTGAAGGCGATGAGACTCCTGCGAAAGGGGTGTACTGGCTATTGGTGCTACGCCTTGCAGGCAGAGAGTGGTGGAGTCGAGCTTTCGTCGATTCCAATCGTTAGCGAGTTTCCTGATGTATTTCCTGACGAGTTACCGGGATTGCCACCGGATCGTGAGGTCGAGTTTGCTATAGAGTTAGAGCCGGGCGCGGCTCCTATTTCGAAGGCGCCCTATCGCATGGCACCTTCAGAGATGTCCGAGTTGAAGAAGCAGTTGAGTGAGCTTCTTGAGTCGGGGTATGTTCGACCGAGCGCCTCGCCTTGGGGCGCACCGGTCCTGTTTGTGCGGAAGAAGGATGGTTCACTATGTTTGTGTATCGACTATCGTGAACTAAATAAGGTGACCATCAAGAACAAGTATCCTTTGCCGAGAATTGATGACTTGTTCGATCAGTTGCAGGGAGCTGCGGTGTTCTCGAAAATTGATTTGAAATCAGGGTACTATCAACTCCGGGTGAGAGAGTCCGATGTGCCGAAAACAGCTTTTCGGACGAGATACGGACATTATGAGTTCGTAGTTATGCCTTTCGGGTTAACTAATGCGCCGGCGGTGTTCATGCAGTTGATGAACAAAGTTTTTATCGAGTAATTGGATAAGTGTGTCGTCGTCTTTATTGACGATATTCTTATTTATTCGAGGAATGAGGAAGAGCATGCCCATCATTTGCGGGTAATATTAGATATTTTGAGGACCGAACAACTCTATGCAAAGTTCTCGAAATGTGAGTTCTGGCTGAAGGAAGTGATGTTTTTAGGTCACGTGATTTCAGCCGAGGGGGTTCGTGTGGATCCGCAGAAGATTGAGGCAGTGTTGGATTGGGCACCGCCCAAGAATGTGAAGGAGCTCCGTAGTTTCTTGGGTTTAGCTGGCTACTATCGTAGGTTCGTCGAGGGTTTCTCGAAACTAGCTCGACCACTTACACAGTTGCTCCAGAAATCTGAGAAGTTCGTCTGGAATGACGAGAGGCAGTCGAGTTTTGAGGGACTGAAGAAGCGTTTGACTTCAGCCCCGGTTTTGGCGTTGCCATGTGGCAACGAGGGTTTTGCCGTTTATAGCGATGCTTCGGGTCAGGGTCTTGGGTGCGTATTGATGCAGCACGGCAAGACCATTGCCTATGCGTCGAGACAGTTGAGGCCGTATGAGCTGAACTACCCTACTCATGATTTGGAGTTAGCGGTCGTTTTGCGCTCAAGATTTGGCGTCACTACCTTTTCGGCTCGCATGTCGATTTTTACCAATCATAAAAGTCTCAAATACATATTTACTCGGCGAGAGTTGAATATGAGGCGAGAGAAGGTGGTTAGAGTTGATTAAGGATTATGACCTCGAAATCCTTTATCATCCGGCAAGGCGACGTCGTGGCCGACGCCTTGAGTCGAAACCGGTTGCGTTGCGAACGCTTGAGATCCTTACGCCTCGATCCCGAGCTTCACGGGCTTTGATCGAGTCGGATGTTGAAGTTTTGTTGCTGAGCCGTCGGGCAACTTCGTGCTTTATAGATTTCGCTGCGTCTTTGATCGATGAAATTAAGTTTGAAAATGATTAGAGGACCCGATGATTACTCAAATCCGAGAGAACGTTCTTAA
Source organism: Orobanche coerulescens (assembly GCA_033398695.1). NCBI lineage: Eukaryota > Viridiplantae > Streptophyta > Magnoliopsida > Lamiales > Orobanchaceae > Orobanche > Orobanche coerulescens. The sequence goes on along the minus strand of CM065807.1, from coordinate 7,436,176 downwards.
AGGGAAGTCTCCTGGGTTTGTGATTCACGAGGATGGTGTTTTGAGATTCCAGAGTCGGCTTTGTGTGCCGAACGACTCAGAGTTGAGGCAGAGTATTTTACGGGAGGCCCATGCTACACCTTATTCCGTTCATCCTGGTTCGAGTAAGATGTACAAGGACCTGAGAAGAAACTTCTGGTGGAATGATATGAAGGAGGAGGTCGCACAGTTTGTAGCGAGATGTTTGACTTGTCGCTGAGTCAAAATCGAGCATCGGCGACCTATCAAGAGTTATTACAGTCACTTCGCTCGAATGGAAATGGGAAGATATATCGATGGATTTCATTACGAGTTTGCCGAGATCGAGGTCGGGCATGAATATGGTATGGGTGATTGTTGATCGTCTGACCAAGTCGGCACATTTTCTGGGCATCAAGAACACTTGGGGCCCGGAGAAGTTAGCTCGTGTGTTTATCGCGCAGATTGTGAGGCTTCACGGTACTCCGAAGTCTATTGTTTCGGATCGTGATGGCCGTTTTGTATCGCACTTCTGGCAGGCGGTGCATAAAGCGTTGGGTACCCGTTTGCGTTTGAGTACCTCTTTTCATCCCCAGTCAGATGGACAGTCGGAACGCACTATCCAGACGTTCGAGGATTTGTTGCGTGCTTGCGCTCTCGATTGGAGTAGAGACTGGGAGGAGCATTGGCCATTGATCGAATTCACGTACAACAATAGTTGGCACGCGTCGATTCGGATGGCACCGTATGAGGCACTTTATGGGCGGCGATGCCGATCACCGATTTGTTGGAATGAGGCGTCCGATTTGGTCGGGACCGAGCCGGATGTCGTTTTAGAGACGAGGCGGAAGATAGAAGTAATTCGAGAACGGATGTTGGCGCCCGAGTCGGCAGTCGTATGCCGACGCCCGTCGCCGACCTTTGGAATTCGAGGTGGGAGACCACGTTTTGCTAAAGGTGTCGCCGACGAAGGGAGTTTTTCGTTTCGGGAAGAAGGGGAAGTTGAGTCCGAGATTTATTGGACCCTTTGAGATTCTCGAGCGAGTCGGTGAGTTGGCATACCGTTTGGCGTTACCTCCAGCCTTGAGTCATATTCATAGTGTTTTTCATGTTTCCCAGTTGAGGAAATATGTCCCGGATCCTAGTCACGTCATCGATTATGGTGAGATTGATGTCGCCGAGGATATTACTTTCGAAGAGCGCCCCTTGAAGATTTTGGAGCATCGTGAGAAACGACTGAGGCATAAGACCATACCTTTGGTCAAGGTGCAGTGGTTGAGACACGGTGTCGAGGAGGCAACTTGGGAAACCAAGGATAGCATGCGTGCTAGGTACCCCGAGTTGTTTGTTTCTTAAGATTCGGGACGAAACTTATTTTTAGAGGGGTAGAATGTAATATCCGCATTTTTTTTCTTCCCCTTGTATTTTTATTTTCAGTGTATTTCTCGATTGTAGCGACCCTCGTGTATCTTTCAGTGAAACTTTTCCGTCATCTATTGATCTGATTCTCGTAATTGTTGTGCGGAACCGCCGTTTCGGGGTTGCCGTGGATCCATTCTATGCTATGATGTGTTGTGAGGTGTTCTGTTTGATGTTTCGTTCGTATTCCGGTGTTGTAGACCGTTTATTTTCCGTACCTAGCGCACGCTAATTTTTCTGCATAGCGCGCGCTAGAAGCCCCTTTGTAGCGCACGCTACGTTTGTATGGTAGCGCACGCTAGCGAGTTAGCCCTGGGAGTGGCAGTTCAGCTCCCAGCCCTCTGGACTATCGGATTAGCGCACGCTACCTTGTCTAGCGTACGCTAATGTCGGGAAACTAGCGCACGTTAAGTTGTTCAGTAGCGCGCGCTAGTGTGGGTGTCCAGTACTGGACAGTTTGCTACTGAATTCGGTCAGGTGCCAGTTAGCGCACGCTACGCTTGTATGGTAGCGCACGCTAACAGGTCAGGTGAGTCCTGGACAGTTTGTCACTGGACTCGACTGATGTCCAGGTAGCGCACGCTATTGGTCGATAGCGCGCGCTACCGATAGGTTGTTAGCGCACGCTACATTTGGAGTAGCGCACGCTAACGGCCAGAAGTCTGGCCACTGGACTAGACGCTAACTGTTTGACCTGTATATTTTTATCCCGTTAGCGCACGCTAACCTTGAGGATTAGCGCGCGCTAACACTCCCTGGCTATATAAACCAGGGAGTTGACCGAGATGAACATAATTTCTCATTTCTTCCTCTCTCCGCGGCGAAGGCGATTCCGGGGCGATTTTCTTGGCGATTTCTCCCTCCAATCATCTCATCCCACATCTTTGTTGAGTTCTTGGAGTATTATAACAACATCAACGCGAATCTATCGTCCCAATCCACGGTAAATCTCTTAGAACCCTACTTTTGGGCAATTTGGGGGTTTGGGGATTTTCTTCCGATCCGTTCCGTTTTGTTGGTGGATTCATGATGAATATGATTAATCTTGTTGGTATAATTAGTTTTCCTACGGATTCATGGTATATTTTCATGGTTTTGCAAAATCGAGAGGGTTTGGTTGTGGTCCGCCCTCGTTGATATTTTTGTACGAATATACATGAATCGTAGGCGGGTTTCCGGGTGTATTCCATTTCCATAATCGTTTAGAAGTGGTTGTGATTGTGCTATTCGAATCGTTAGGTTCATTTTCGTCGGTTCCTCGCGGTCGTGCTTGATTCTTCCGTTAGCTCGTGTCATCGTCTATTTAATCGAGGCAAGTATCCTTATGAACTTACAATCTTGACATAATAGTATTGTATGAGAAATGGTGTGTGTGTGTATGCTCACTACGGGTTAGATCCGACGGGGTCTCGGTAGGGGTCCACAGAGACGTGGATCGACGAGCTTGCTTTTAACCACTACGGGTTAGATCCGACGGGGTCTCGGTAGGGGTCCACAGAGACGTGGATCAACGGTTAATTGTGGTGCATTTTACAAATGTGATTTTGATATTGGCATTTCCGGAAATGAGTGTTTTGGAACTATGATTTCTTGATTGCATGCATTACTATATGTGTAAGATGTAAATTGTTCATTTGGTTACTTGTACTAGCGTAATTGCTAACCCCTCTGGGGACCCGTTTTGGGGAAATTCGTTTTATGAATTTCAGGTCAGGTTCATCGAGACGAGCGGGCGCTGGACCAGTATACGGATGATGGCCGAGCGTGATGATTGTGCACGAGTGATGTCTTAGTGTCTTCTACCTTTTCATATTTTGTGGTTTTGTTTGAACTAATAGAAGTACTCGAGTACTTAAAAACTTTTACTCGTCTGGATTGTATTGTTGTTTATCGTGTTTGTGTCGGATGATGATGTTATGTTGACCGGGTGAACCGGGTGGATTATTCTGTTTTGCGTCTTTATGACGTGGTGTTATTTTATCGTTTCTGTGAGTCGTTGTGTATGATGCTGTTCAGCCTGGTGGGTCCCATATAGGGATTCACGGCGCTGTAATATACCTCGAATATCTTGAGGGTGTTACATTATATAAAAAAAACGCTGGACATTTTTTTCTTGCTTCAGTTTATGTTACCCTCGTTCCGTCCGCAGTCCGCCCGCAGTCCCTGGAAACTACACAAACGCAAAGCCTCCCCAGATATTTCAGCATGAGTTGCTTCAGAATTTCCCAATTAATATGTTCTGCAAGGTTGTTATTGCTTGCTCCAAGTATTTTTTTACTCCCATTTCTTTGTAATTTTTACTTTTATGGCATTATTGAGATTTTTCTATGTGACTTTTCTATTATAATTACCCTAGAAAGAGTTTCTTCTCTTTTATTTCTTTCTCGTCTTAATTCTTTATATTTTTGTATGTGTGTATTCTAGTTGTAAACAGAATTGGGAAGCATCCTTTCTCTACTCACCATCATATGCTATTGTCTAGTCGGACAAGGTTAATGCCAAGAATGAATAAAATGCGTCTGCTACTGTAGTTGAAATCAAATTTCGTTTTAGTAATTTGCTTAGAATATTAATAAAGACTGCAAAGTTGATAATTGGTGCCTGGTAATGAATTAGAAAGCTTAAAACTCTGAAAGTGTCTACGACATTGAGTATTGATCGAATCATTTTTTACTTTTGCTCTAGTCTTCTCATATACCAATAGTTTGTTAGCCGCTAGGATATATATGAATTGATTTTTTGTATACCGTTTCAGTTTTTATTCCGACTGCTAATGAAGTTGACATGAAAGGGCCATTTTGATGCGAATACATTGGCGATGATTTTGCGCAGATTATAGTTTACAACTCGATTGAATATAAATAGTATGATCAAATTGAAAAGTGGGCAGCAGAGGTAGTTTGGAAACATTTCAACAATTTCTGTAATGTTTTGGCTTGTATGAATAACCTTTTCTTTAACAAATGGTGGACTTGTGGCCGAGAAAGATTTAATGTCCTTATGAGTTGAATTTTTTTAAAAATGTCTATAACATTTCAGTTACACATTGCCCTTTCACATCTTCTCGGTATGAGTTAGTCTATTTTGTTCATTCTTCTCAAAACAAACTTATACGTCTTCATGCACCTAGTGGTTCTTCTCTGTGTAGTTGGTGGCATCTGGGCTTATGCTTACTTGATATTCCTTCGGAATTGCTCCTATTTCCTTAAAAAGACGTATCAAGTTATTTTTTTTCCTATTATCATTTTTTTTCTTCATAAAGTTCTTTATCTTCTCAGGTACCTGTCAACAAGGTCCGTACATATGGTGATTTGCGGAATGTTCTGATGAAGAGGATATTTCTTTCTGCTTTGCATTTCCGCATTAATACAAGATATAAGGTGCATTCATTTTCCTCTTTAATTGGCTACAGTGCAAGGAGTCAACTCTGTATGGGTTTGTTTAGCTGAAGTATATTTTGGTGCGCTGTTCTGGTTCCTGAGGTTAAGTCAAAATCTAGTTCCTTGCTTATGCATGTTCCACTTGGTGAAGAGGAATTAATATGAAATGCAACATTATCCCTTAATGTGTTCTTTCCGCTCAAACTCTTGGCAAAATCAATTTGTAATTTAAAATTCACAACTTGTATAAATGGAAGGTAATTTGATTGATAAATTTAAACATGGTAAACATTCTAATTTATTTGTAACTATGAGTATTATAACATACACTTTTAGAATTACATAAAATATTATAATATTAATTTTACATAAAAATAATAAAACTAACACATTAACATTATATAATCATACACAAACAACAAATATAAAATGACATGTAACCTAATGACTAAACTTAAATCTTAACATTCAATTGTATACACACAACAGATTATTTATGAATAACATAATAAACAAATAACATTATGAATAAGAATAAAACAATAACACAAAATCACAGTAAATAAATACGTAAAATTTACAAAATACTTTACAAATATATTTTACTAATGTTTGATTATAATTTATAAATGTTTGTTATAGGTACAAATCTTGGAAAAATGAGCTACACATGTTTTGGTCAGCTTGGGGTAATTCCCGCGAGGCTACTCCCGAGGAGTTCAAGTATCGGGAGTACGAGTGGAGGTGGCTATGCGCACATTTTAGCTATCCGGACTATATTATATATAATCGAGCTCTAAATATTGTGTAATGCTATTGTTGTTTAAAGATATGTAACATATATGAAACTTACTTGTGGTAATTTTGCTCATTGTTAAATGAAAATTACATGTTTCTATGTGTAGGCGAGCAGTTCAACCAACACTGTTAACCGTAAGGGTTTGACGGAGCAAAGGAAGTCTCAAGACCAGTTCTAGAAATTCCAAGAGGAACAAAGGAAGGTTTAACAACAGATGTTAGCTCAGCAGCAGGCCATGATGCAATATATGATGTCATTGAGTCAGATCGTGTGTCAATCGGGAATTTCGGTACCACCACCTCAATTCTTCAATTCACAATCACCCCCCTCTTCTTCACAGACTCGGGACGACGACATGCAAGACGGTAGTAATCCTTCTTCTATCTTTAAAAATTTGACGGATCTTTGAGGATTTTAGTCGTCATTGTAGTAGTTCTTTTGCTAAATATTTTTTATTTAGACTCGTGTTCGTTAACGTTAGTGTTTATAGTGATTTTGTTGATGTTGCTACATGACATGTTGATATGGTTTGTATTTAAATTATGCTTTTCGTAATTGATTTATGTTGATTGTGATGTATGATGGTGTATTGTACATTTGGAATAACAGGCTATCTGAACAGGTTTGGTGATTTCAAAATCTGAATTGTTTTTTTTTCCGCTGGAATTTAACCGACGGCATTTGCACAGACCGTCGGCTAATGTATTTATTTAAAAAAATAAAATAAAACACTTTAGCCGACGACTATGTAACCATCGGCTAAAGTATTTATTTAAAAAAATAAAATAAAACACTTTAGCCGACGACTATGTAACCGTCGGCTAAAGTATTTATTTAAAAAAATAAAAAAAACACTTTAGCCGACGACTATGTAGCCGTCGGCTAAAACCTATACATTTTAGCCGACGACGCTGTAACCGTCAGTTAAAACTGTAGAACTTTAGCCGACAACCATGTATCCGTCGGCTAAACTTGGAACTATTTTAGCCGACGACTGTTTAGCCATCGGCTAAACTCGAACTTTAGCCGACGACCTTCCCTATTTGCCGTCGGCTAAACTTTAGCCGACCGACCTCGGCCGACCGACTTTTAGCCGACAACTGACCACTTTAGCCGACGATTTTCGACTTTAGCCGACGACTTTTTGCTGTCGGCTAAAGTATAAACATTGGTAGTGTATGTATATATACATATATCATATGAAAATTAATTATCTTATGAAATCTAGAAACTTTTGTAGGTCAATGATATTAGTGATCTAACAGATGTAGATGATTAGGATATGCATTTATGTAATTCTTTTATTGCATTATTGTTGCATATACTAGCGACCAGCTTGATGCAACAAATAATAACAAATATATAATGAAATTGCATAATAATGCAACAGGTATAGATTAGTTTCTAGATTTCATCATTAAGGGAGTTTCCATATAGGGGGGCTTTATTTTCAGAACTCTTTTAAATTCGAGAACTGCGAGAACTCTTCTAAACCAATGAGATTTTTTAAATATTAAAAAATATTATTAATTCAAAAGGATATTATAGTAAAATACAATTTTTATTACGGGAGATAACCCCTACTGATGATAACCCCTACTATAATAGCCCCTACTAATGATAACCCCTACTATATGTATAACCCCTATTATATAGTAGGGTTGTATGCATTGACACGATGTACATTATGTATTGTTGTTACCCAAAATATTATCCGGAGATAGTATTGCTGGAATGATCGAGTAACAAACAAAATGCGAGAACACTTCCGTGAGAAAATAGATAACACAAGATTTGCCGGGGTTGTTAATCCCGGGCTTGAATGCTCTCGCGAGATGTTATTAATAAATATACTGTCGAGTACAAATATTAACGTTAGAATCTAATACAATGAGTGTAAAGATTTCTAGTTATCTAGGCTTTAGAGCGCGTAGATTGCCGGAAGAACCAGATAGATGAATCTGTGAGTTCTTGCTTGGGGTATATGATGAATGTGTATGAATATCTCTATGAATGTGTTAGTGTTTGCCAAAGGATTCTTTTATTCTTTCTTTGGTGTGTGTTTTTGCACTTAATTCGCAGTAGAATCCGTCCTCTTGGCTGCAACAGTGGGTTTTATAGGGGACAAGGTAGTTGGGATCCCTCAGGCGATCGCGGGCGATCGCCGTTTTCTATATTAAAATAAACGGCCGATCGTCCCGTCACGTGGGCCTGTTCCCTTGAGGTCCTAGGTTGCGATTGGAGGCCAGTGGGTGAACCAATGGGAAGCCAAAGACGCGTCGAGTCGCCGTCCGAGGAGGGTCCACTGTACCTTTCGGCGGCCTTGTCGGTAGGTGTGGTAGGTGACAGTGGTCGATGATCCTTTTTGTTGGTATCCTATGAAGATCCGCGGGTGGGCCATCGTCCAAGATTCGGTCTTCGACGACTTTGACGGATGCTGGATCCCCACGTGGCATGAGACGATCGCCTCTGATCCGTTAGACAAAGACGATCGCCAGGTACAAAAGACGATCGCTGGTTACCAAAAGGCGATCGCTGCATTATGCCGAACTCCAGGCGTTCGTCCGGCGTTTGGCTTCTATGGTTGACTTTTCAGGGAGGTCGCCGATCGCCTATCGTGGCGAATTAATCGTCGCACAACATGTATTCTTAGGAGTACAAAAGATGGTTCTCGCATTTCTCGCACAACATGGTTCTGAAAATAAAGTTACAATATATATATATATATATATATATATATATATATGAGTCTATGACAATATCACCTCAAATCAACAATTTTTTTTTTTTAAAAAAAAAGGTAAAAATCCAAACACATAATCGTGCAATCCCTGGATTCCTATCCCCATCTGTCTCCAACTTCTTGAGAGAAATGGCCAGATCAGATCATCCTACTTTGGACATGCATATTTCTCAGATACCGTTCCACTCTTTAAGTGACAATCATGTTTATTTTTCTGTCACTTAATTAAATTACAATATTAATTCTAGACAGCTAAATTATTTCTACAGATAACCTCAACTTCATATAGAGCATCAAGAACACACAAGAAGAATTTGTTGACGTTTCCGCACGCTTAGAGTGTTGATCTCCCAGCTCATGATTTTACGCTGAGCCTCGAAATTCAGGTTTTCTGCCCTTTACAGGACCCGAACCCCGGTAGCTCTATGATTTTTAGGAATTCATTGTAAGTGTGGCAGTCATTCGACTCAAGGTCTTGAACACTACCATACTTGCAATGAATTCCTACCAATCCTAATAAAAAAAACACGAGTTTTCAGACGGAGTGGAAAATCACGAGTTGACGGACTAGTGCTCTAAACGTGAGTCCCCTCTACATAATTCAACAAGATAATGCTAAATCTGTACCCCAAATTAAAGACTGCAAGTTTTTTGTTTGGCCCCAAGAAACCAAATTAGAAGGATGTCAATCATCACCAGTTGGAAAAAGGGTGAGGACTTTTCTCCCATTGGCCGGTTCAAAATCGTCGGCGTAGGCATGCGGCAGCGGCAGCACGCCGTTATTGCCGTGGACCGGGATCCTCTGCACCTGAGGCTGCAATGATTGCCTTGTATACAGATGCTCAAACTGTCCATTACGAGGCGAGCTCCCGAAATGCCTAAACTGCGGCTGCGGATGGTGGTGGTGGTGATGGGTCGGCGGCGGTGGTGGACCCGCAACCGCTAACTGGTGGTGTTGGTGGTGCACAGACGACACCGGCACAAATGGTAGGAAATGATCCGAACTTGACCGACCCGGATGCAGGAAATGTGGCGGCACCGGCGAGCTGGCGAACAAGTGGTCCGTGGCGGCGTCCACGCCGGAAGTGCTGTTTCCGGCCGCGGAGCCTCCGCCGCTCGAGATCCCCTGCATCCGTTTCAGATAGAGGCGGTACTTCTGCAGATGGCTGGCGACGTTCTCCCTCGTGAGCCCGTCGACGCTCATGAGCTTCATTATCGTCTTCGGGACGGCATTCTTGATCCCCAGATGGGCCACCGCGTCGACGAACCTCTTGTGCAGCTGCGGGGTCCACACGAGCCTGGGACGCTTGAGGGTCCGCGCGGGCTCGTCGGACGCGCCGCCAACTCCTCCGCCACCAGCGGCGGCGCTCATCTCGGGAGAGTCGAACTCCGCGGAGGAATTGGGCTGGGACGAAAACGCCGCGGACTGCGGAGGGTGCTGAAGCGGAGGCGGCGGCGCGTGGTGGTGGGGAGTTTGGTGGGCGTTCGGAATGTTGAAAGCTAGAGCTAGATCAGGGGTTATTAGGGTCTGGGATAGAGGCATAAGCTCATCCGGCGATGGCAATTCGTCTTCCCATTTGGAAAACCAGTTGGAATCATCTTCTCTCATCCTTCTCTCTCCTCTTCAATCACAGACCAAAAAAAAAAAAAGATAATAAAAATAAATATATCCTCTTACCTTTTTTTCGAGTTTCAAGATCTTTCAGCACAGAAAACAACGAAATTTGTATCCGTGAGTGAGATTAAAAAAACAAAAAGAAATTCTTTTTGTAGGAGTGATGAAATTATTTTTCTAATACCTCTCTCTCTCTCTCGATCAAGAAAGTTTGATGAAATTCTAGAGAGAGAGAGTGCAGTGCGAAGGAAGAAGGGACTTATGGTGGTATGTTTGGGAGAGGTGATCGAGGTGGATCTTGTTTTCTTCTGTTTTCAGCTGTTGTTAAGGTTATTATGTTGGATGCTTTTTTATTTTTTTTAATTATTATTTTTTTTTTTACTTTTTACTTTTCTTTTTAATTACTATGATTTTTATGTGCTGATTTTTTCCACGATCTAAGTACGGCTTAAAAAAAAAAAACTAAAATACTCCCTCCATCCCGTAAGAACGTGCTTACTCTTTATGGACACGGGTTTAATAAAAGTTAGGTAGCGGTTTGAGTGAGAAATTATCCCACATTTTGTTATATGAGTATGTTAATTATTGTTGTAAATAAGTTGAAAAGGTAGACTAAAAGTATAAAGAATATTTTTTAAAAATGGAATGGACACACTCTTGTGAGACGGACGAAAATGATAAATTGAGCACACTCTTATGAGACCGAGGAAGTACTTCTCTGATTTTTTTTCTTTTTTTTTTTTTTGAGGGATAGACGGGAAACTCCCCCACTTGTATCAGAGGTCCCTTGACCAGGCGGGTGTTAAATCGGGGGATGTGCACTAATGACAGCCCTGCAAGGGAGAGGACCAACGAGACACGAACCCATCAACAAACCTTGCAATATTTCAGCAAAGTATTGTCACCACACGGATTTGAACCCGCGATTTCGAAGTGTTTTCACCTCAATCACCTTGCAACTTACCACCAGTCTATGTCCGGGGACTTCTCTTTATTTTTATGTTATTATTTATAGGTAAAAAAAAAAGTATAAATCAGAAAGAGAGAAACCTTAAATAATGGTCTTGGAGCGTGGATGGCACGGCAGATATGTATTGGCCCAGAACAATCAAACAGGTGGTCAGGTGATTTTGTATGGGAAAATCAAAAGATGAAGTCAAGATCTGATAGATTTTTATGGGTCTGAGAAACAGGAAGAAAGAAAGGAGATGGAACAAAGATTTTCTAATTATAGCCTTTTTTTTTTTTTTTTTTTTAACATTAGAAATGCCACTTTAAAAGCACGCGTACTGGTGGGTGGTAGTAACATGAAAGTGCGTTTTTCTTTTTCTAATTGTGATGAATGCATATAAATTGGTATATCATGAGCTCGTATTCATAATGAAAATATAAGAAATATATGATGAATATTATTTTTATACCTATACAATATCATGAGTTTGAGTTCATTATGCAGTATGAATAACATGATAAAATCGGTATATCATGGATTCGGATGCATCATGCAACATGAGCTCATGCTCAGATACAGGAGAGGTGCAATCAACACTATTTCTATATCCTTCACTCCTCTTGTAGGATGCACGGATTCTTTAAAATTGAACAGTATGCAGTATCGAATACTGCATGGGTGTGGGTGCGGGTGCGATTCGCATGGGATTCGCCACGTGGCGAATTCGTGCAAAAAAAAAATATTCGGATTCGCGTATCCTTGCACAGGATACGCGTATCCGGTGCGTGGGAGGGTGCGTGGGTGTTTTTTTTTTTGTAATTTTTAAAAAGTAAATCAAATAAACTAAAATACAAAAAGTAAATCATTTAATAAGTAATTACTTTTACCTTTAGCAGTATTCACAAACAGCATCAGAAAGCTCCGCTCCTCAAAGCCATTTTGAATTATTTTTTGTATGACTTGTTTTATGTATTTGAATTGATTTTATGGTAATATTTGAATTGTTTTTTTATATTTAACAAGTGTTATATATAATAAAATATAAAATAAACAGACGTATCCTTGTCGTATCGCACCCTAACATTTTCAAAAAACCGTATCCCCGCACCCGTATCTGCCCGCACCCGCCCCCTCGCACATGTGCTACATAGCTCCTCTACCTCTTATATATGTATATTTACCACTTGCATATTCAATATCCGTCATTCATGCATTTTTCGTTGCATATTAATCACGTATATTTAGACGTATTTGGGCTTTTCGGCCCGACGGTTTTGGCCCAGAACCGACCCAAAGTCAACGGTTTTAGCCCGGGCCCGCCGGTCAACGGGCCTGAACCGGACCAGGACCGAGAAGCCCGGGCTGGGCTAGGTTCGGGGGAAAGCAAACCGAGGACCGACGGTTCAGGCCCGTCGGTCCTCAGAAGCCCGCCAGGCTGGGTTGGGCCCGACGGGCCCAACGAGAAAAAAAGAAAAAAAAGAGCAGCAGACTGCTCTGCTGCCATTGCCAACGGCTCTTTTCTGCATATAGCCGTTGGGAGACTCCCCCCCCCCACCCCACCCCAAACCTTCCCAATACTCCCCCTTTCTCCTACCCTCCCCACTATAAATACTACATGTTTCTAACTCAAAATTCACCAAGAATCATACTCTAATTCTCTCTCAAATTTTAATCTCTACTCTCTCGACTCTCTACACTCCATGTCTACCTCAAAGAGCAACAACAAGGGCAAGGGCAAGGCCATTGAACTAGGCCAACGAAGTGGAGAAGGAAACTTTCAAACTCAAAGGCCTAGAAGGGCCGAATTGGCGGAGGAAATTTCTAGACAAGTCGCCGAACGAGTTCAAGCCGAAGAAGATGCCCGATTTGAAGAGATGGTTCATACGATGGAGAGCACGGGATACGAATTTCGTGGCTCTACAAATGATGATGAAGAGGACGAAGAGCATGAAGAAGACGAACAAAACCAACCTCCTCATCCGCTAACAAGTAAGCATAAGCCTCTCAAGTCTGAAATCTTCGTTAAACATTTTAAAAGAGAATTGGCTCCTATCAACGAAGGAGAACCTCCTCTATCCGATGGTCGAAGGAGATTCATTGCTTATTGCAACTATTGCACAAAGCACTACAAATGGATCGAGAAGGGAGGCTATGGAACACTTCAAAGGCACATGGAGGGGTTTCATCCGTTCGAGTACGGAATATCTACTTCTCAAGCGCAAATTCGAGGTACTAGTTCAACTTCGGCGACAGGTATGTCTTCTTCCGCTTTATTTAAATTTGAGAAAAACCGATATGAAGATGCTTGTGCTAGATATTGTGCCATGGAAAAATAACCTTTTAATTATGTGGATAGAATAACGTATGAAGCTTCTTATAAAGATGGTTTAGGGCCCAATGTTAGCAAGGTAGCTAGAACTCAAATTCTTAAGAGAATTAGGAGACAATGCTTTGACAAAAAACAAGATTTGATGAAATATTTAGTTCGCTTGTCTCAAAAAGTTTCTATATGTGCCGATGTTTGGACCGATACTTATAATAAAAATAGTTACATGGGAATTACTTGTCATTGGATTGATGCGAAATGGATTATGCAAAAACGTTTGATTGCCTTTAGGGAGTTTGAAGAGCCTCACACGGCTCAAAATATTGCTTTAATTATTATTACGGTTTTGAATGAGTATTGTTTGGTTAACAAGGTATTTTTCGTTGGTTTTGATAATGCATCGGCGAACACCGCTAGTATTCCGGAACTTATTGAAGCGTGTGCACCATCATTTGAAGGAAAATATTTTCATTCTAGATGCATTTGTCATATTTTAAATTTATGTGTTCAAGATGCGCTTAGTATTTTTTAAGATTCCGTTGTTCCTATTAAAAATGCCGTTAAATATTTGCACAAATCAAAAAGTTTGGGGAAAAAATGGCAAAAATATTGTCGTGCAAAGGGTATTGTTTATATTTGTTTCAAATTAGATGTATCTTATCGTTGGAACTCTACTTATGAGATGATTAATAGTACACTAGAGTATAAGAGTTATTTATGCGATTTTTTTAGAAAAGAGTTCACAAGCATGCAATTAGTTCTTAATGAGAGTCATTGGGATTCATGTATGGATTTATATCGTTTGTTAAAGGTTTTTCATAATGCTACTAAAAAATTATCGAGTGTTTATTATTGTACTTCCGTTAAAGTGTTAGAATATTGCATGTATATTGCCTTGTCTGTTAAGAGTTGTTTTAGTATGCCAAACATGCAAGGTGTGATTTATTTTATGGTTCAAAAATGGCTCAAATATTTTAGGGAGATTCCTATGATTTTCTTGCTTGCTAAGTGTTTAGATCCTAAATAAAAGAATGATGGTGTTTGTCAAATGCTCGGTATTTATTATGTTGCTTTTGCTCAAATGGACTTGAGTGATGTTGTAATTGATGGTGAAAGGTTCTTCTTTGATCTTCCTTTCGTGCCACAAATCAAGGATAATCTAGATAAGAGTTTGAGATCTCTTTTTCTAGAATATAGATTAAAACATGGTAGTGATTTTCCTTCTTCTATAATGTCTTCATGTGATTTTCCTTTTGAGATGAATGAAAGTGATCTTTTAGTTCAACAATTGCATGGAATGGTGCAAAATAGAAGCAATGAACTTCCAATGGGGCAAGGTAATAGTGAATTAGATATATTTGGTGTTGAAGATAGTGGTCCGTCGATTGATGTGTTGAAGTGGTGGGCGAAGAGAGAGGAGTACCCAATACTCTCCATCATTGCAAAGGAGTTATTTGCCGTCCCGGCATCCACCATTTCCGTCGAACAAGCCTTTAGCATCGGAGGACTTATGCTAGATCAAAGAAGATCAAGGATGAAGCCGGCGAACATTGAAGCTACCATGTTGCTCGATGATTGGTGTAGGGCCGGCCTTAGAGCTCAAGAACCGGAATGGGACGATGCAAATGAGAGTAAAGATGAAGCCTTCACCGAGACGGATCGATCGGATGCGGAGTAGAGAGCTCAAGTCCTTTATTATTATTATTTTTTCATTTCAAGAATTCAAGTGTAAAACTCCTAAAATTATGCTTAACTTATTTGTTGTAATTTTCCTCATTCTTAATGCAACATTTCAAAGTCCTTCTCCTTATTCATTTTTCAACAATTTAATGAGTTTTTAAATATTTAAAAAAATCAAAACAAAATCAAAACATTAAGAATTATCATTTTCTATTCAAAACACGTAGATATTTAACCAAAGATCGTGCATCGCACGGGTTGGATAATGCCTCGTATATAAAAAACTAAAAGCCCAACCCCAAGCCCAACCAATAACCCATTAAGGTCAAATGTCCCAAACATAATTAATCGTGGAAGAAAAAAAACATGGGACTGCTCTGATTAGGACTGGGATTTAGTTATTTTGTTTATCTTGTGTTTGTTTTGTGGTTTGATGAATTGTCTAAGGACTAAGAGATATCATGTTCAGATTTATTAAATTTTCTAGGTCAGGACCGTCAGGTTCTAAATCAATTTTGTGCAATTTTGAAGCAATTTGCATCAGCTTTTCATAAAAATGATAATGTTTATCTTTTGAGTATTATCTCTTTTGTTGAAATTTTTTTGATTTTTTTTATCCTGCCCCCTTGATCATGTAATCCTGGATCCGCCACTGCACGCATACAAAGTGATTTTGCTCATTTCTTGCACTTGTTCCAGTATGTTGCAGCTTCGATTCTGGTGTGCTACAGTTATAAAACACGTTAGCCATTTATCTTTGTGGACAATCGTTTGATCCGTCAGCACTATACATGACGTAATTGTCTTACGAAAAGATCTCATCCGCCTTGGCTTTTTTGCATTTTTTTAGTAACATATTTGCTGTATTTTGGATTTTCCATTTTTCCAATTTATTTTTATAATCGACTTATAAGAACTATCAGTAGATATCTATTTTTCGTTAACTGTAATTTCTGAATTTACCGGAACGTTATCGAGAACACATTCATAATCAGATTATTCTTCTCTTGTTTTACATTTTGGATTTGGGACATAAATTACCATGTAGGTATATGTGTCTGGGATTAGAAAATATAATTCTATGTGGCTCGGTCTGATCTAGCTTGGTATCGATAATATATATATATATATATATATATATAATTTAATGAAGGGAGTTAAAGTACATTTGTCGATATTCTAATTTTATATTAGTAATATACCATTTCGATTAATTTACATTCCTAATATATCGTTTCGATTTTCATCGGTCCGAGCCAAGTAGCAATAGTCAAAAAACAAAAATGTTATGTTACCAACACTGAGTTATATTTTATACTCCCTCCGTCTCGTTCAAATCTTTACACTTTTTTTCTCTTTTTACCTTTAGAATCTTTACATTTATCACTTTATCACAATCAAATCAAAAAAATCATATTTTACTTTTTAATCTCCACCACACACTCACTATCAATATTTTTATATTTTTTAATCCCCACCAGACATTTATCATGATGACTTATACCAATTATTACCTAATATACACCAAATATACATCATATATCAGGCTTTGTGCGGGACAGAAAAAGTATAAATGAAATGATATGGTAGAATTTTAGTGATGGTAAATCAATGATGGGATAAGAAAATGTCTTATCATTTTACCCTCATGTAGGGCAAAGATGATAGGGCTGAGAATCGGGACATCCCGAGGTCCCGGTCCCGGTCCCGAGTCCCGATTGTCCCGCTCCCAAAAATCACCAATTTAGTGGTTCCGGTCCTAGTCCCGTTCGGGACTTCGGGAGTCCCGATTCCGAAATGGGATAAATGTAAGTCCCGGTCCCGAGGATAATTTTCCGAAATGTCCCGAATGTCCCGAAATGTCCCGAAATCAGAAAAGAAAAAAATTGATTGAAATTAGAAATTTCAATCGGGATTTCGGGATACCCGATCGGGACTCGGGACTCCCGAGTCCCGAAATTACCAAAATCTCAGGTCCCGGTCCCGATCCCGATCCCAGTCCCGATCCCGTAAATTTCGGGACTCGGGGTCTCGTTTCCCGTCGAGACTCGGAACGAGACCGGGACTCGGGATTTCCCGATCCTAAATTCTCAGCCCTAATGAAAGTGTTAGAAGAAAATGCAAAAGAAAGTTTTTAAGTCCCTTCTTGGGGTTTTTTTTATACCTATGTCCGTCGTTTTCACATAGTTATAAAAAATAATTCATAATCTTGTAATTTCTCCTTAAGAAAAGAATGATTATTGGTTAGCCATTAAATCAGATGAATAAATGTTTAGCCAAATACTTTAGTTTCTTATCGACACAAGCTGTACATATTAGATGTTGATTGGACATGACAAGGGAAAATTACTGTTTATGCCCTTTATTGCAATCCCTGTTTCGAATATGCTCGGTATTCTAACCATGTTTCGATCATGCCTGTTATTGTGTAAAGTTGGTTCAATTTTATCCTCCGGCACCGGAAAGTACCATGTGCACCGCACGTGACCGAACTCGCCAATTTGCCCCATTATATATCACGTGCGGCTCGCGTGGCCAGTACTCGTGGAAGAAACGCTGATGCGTTTTTGGCGAAATTAAAAGCCCGATTTTTTGGCTAAATTAAACAAACAAAAAAAAGCTGAATTCAAAAATAACAAAAGGCGATTAAAACGGAAAAAGAACCCTAAATCCCAAACATCAATCCCCTTCTCAATTCTTCCACAATTCGCACATACCCTAATCCCTAAATTCATATCCCGATTTTGGCGATAAAGTAAGTCAATATCACCCGACATTGTTGTGAGGAATTGGAGTGAGCTTCAATCTTAGCAACATGATGATGATTCGAGAGCAGAGGAGCAATTTCTTCCCTCCTCCAGTCTATCGTGAGTGTCTCCTTAATTCTCTTAATGAAACTACGATTATTATGTAATTTAAGATGTTAAATTTAATTGTTAATAATATTTTGCAGATCCTGGTAGCAATAGTGTTACCCTTCATGCATTTTATGGTGGGGAATTTAAACATGGTATAATGGGTACGACGGCTGGTGTAATTACTGCATCTAGGTACATAGGTGGTAGTGTGTTTAAATTTGATTATGTTGAGGAAGTGTTTGCATGTGTTGCTGGTTTGAAACAGTTGCTTAAAGAAGTGGGAATATATGATGTGAAGGGTTGTTATTATCTGTCTGGTGGGTTTAAATTGATAATAAATGACAATGAAGTTAAGTATTTGTGGTCTGAAGCAATCAAAGGGAGTAGGATTGTTGCAATATTTGTTGATGCTAGCATATTTCCACCAATACATTTGAACCAATCTCAGCCAACACCACCAATTATGGACCAATCTCAGCCAACACCACCAATTATGGACCAATCTCAACTAATTCCCCCACCACCAATTCATGATACACAATCTCAGCCTGTCCAAAATGATTCAGAACCTGTAATTACCCAAGAGCCTAGTATTGTTAATAAGCCAGTAGTTCATGATGTTGTCCTTCATGATGTTGTTCTTCATGATGATTTAGACATACATTGGGAGAGTTCAGAAATTGAGGTTCAGAACATAGAGATGCAGTTTCATGATGGTGATAGTGATTATAACCATGAGCTAAGTGATAGTGAGTACAATCGCGTAAAGTGGTGATGATTTGAATGAGCTAAGTGAGAGGGAAGATGAGGAGAATGATGAGAGGGCAGTGGTGGGGATGGTGAGCATGGTTGTGTTATTGAGTCAAGAGAGTGATTATGAAGATATGTTGCTTAGTGAGGAATCAGGTGAGGAAGATGTTGGAGACAGAAATTTATTTGAGAGTGGTGATGAACTAAATACTGATGATTCTGATGTTGAAGTTCCTAAGCCTAGGTTGAAGTCATTTGATGAGTCTGATATGTATGATCCAGTATTGAAACCTGGGCTTAAGTTTTCTAGTAAAGAGATTTTCAGAAATGCCATTAATTCAATTGCTATTAAAACAAAAAGAGTGATTAAGTTCCCAAAAAGTGACAAGGGTAGGGTTCATGCAAAGTGTTCTGTTAAAAAGTGCAAATGGAAGTGCCATCTTTTGAAAGCACAAAATGAAGAAAGTTGGTTTATCCATGAGTTGTACCCAAGACACACCTGCACCAGAGCCAAGAAAACAACTAACCTAACCTACAAGTGGGTGGCTAAGAGATTCTTAGTTAAATTCCAAAACAATTCAAAGAGAGATATGAGCACCTTCCAAAAAGATGTAGAGGAGGAAATTGGGGTAGAAATATCAAGAAATCAGGCTTACAAGGCTAAAAAATATGCATTGAGGTTGTTGGAGGGAAGTTCTGAAGACCAATATGGGGCCTTGTGGGATTACATTGCAGAAGTTAAGAGAACCAACCCGGGCTCAACCTTGATTCTAGGAACTGATGAGGAGGGTAGATTTGATAGAATGTATGTGTGCCTTGAGGCTTTGAAGAGAGGGTTTCATGATGGTTGTAGGCCATTTATTGGGATAGATGGTTGTCATTTGAAAGGACCATACAAAGGTGTGTTGCTCACAGCTGTTGCAGCTGATCCTAACAATTGCATGTATCCACTTGCCTGGTGTGTGGTTTTGAAAGAGAATACTGAAAATTGGGGTTGGTTTCTTAGTGTGCTTAAACAAGATCTTGGACTAGATAGAGCAGAAGATTGGTGTATAATGTCTGACAAACAAAAGGGACTCATAAATGCATTTAATGAGCATTTTAGTGGAGCAGAGCAGAGGTTTTGTGTTAGACACCTCCATGGAAATTTCAAGAGAGCTGGTTTCATAGGAGAAGCATATAAGATACTATTATGGAAGGCTGCTAGAGCTTCCACAAAGGGGATCTTCAATGCCAGAATGAAAGAGATCCATAACCTTAATCCAAAGGCTGCAGAGTGGCTGAATGATAAGGATCCAAAGAATTGGAGTAGATCCCATTTTAGAACCCACTCAAAAGCTGACATGCTACTAAATAATGGCTGTGAAACCTTCAATTCAGCTATTGGAGAAGGGAGGGAGAAGAACATACTAAGTATGTTGGAGTGGTTGCATGAGTATATGATGAAAAGATTGGTAAAGAACAGAGAGAAGCAAGCTGGAAAATGGAAGGGAAAGATTTGTCCTAAGATCTTGAAAATGATTGAAGCATTGAAGGACAAACTTGATCATTGTATCCTCATCAAGGCAAATGACTGGAATTACAGCGTTGAAATAAGTGATGGTTCCAGGTACCATGTCAATCTTGAACATAAGACATGTGGTTGCAACAGATGGGAGCTTAGTGGGATACCTTGCTTGCATGCAGTGGCTGTCATTTCAAACAGAGGATTGAGAGTGTCTGACTTTGTCCATGCATGTTACCATGTTGAAACTTTCAAGAGAGTGTATCAGCATTCTATAATGCCAATCAATGGAAGAATTGAATGGCCAATTACTGGTATTACACCATGTTTTCCACCTAATGTTAATAGAGCAGTTGGAAGACCACAAAATGCAAGGAGGCCAGAAGCTGATGAAGTGATTGGGAAGAAAAGAAAGAGATGTAGAGGAAAGCCAATGGCTTCCATTTCAAAGACCAGCAACTACAAAATCAAAAGACAACAAAGGACTTGCATATGTGGTTATTGTAAAGAAGTAGGACACAACAGAGTGAGCTGTGAGAAAAGGAAAATAGAGAGTGGTGAAGCAACTGGACCAATGGAAGATGAAGCAGTTGATATGCAAGTTCTAGAGGACATCATCAATGAATATGCATCTGAGACATCTGAGACCATGATTACAGAGATGAACAAATCAAAGGTAAATCAATTAATCTCAATTTACATGTACAAGTAAACATTACTGTAAAAATATTTATATAATAACATATTATTTTGATACAGGGCACTAAAGGACCCATGGGGGCATCAGATGGAAAATATGTGAGTATTTAATTCATCAGTAAAGAAGTAACCATTTTCTACATTGTATAATTCATATGTATGGCATTTAATTTTGAAATTTTTTCAGAACAAAAGTAAAGGCAAGCAACCGGTTAAGCCACTGTCAAAGCCAAGACAATCAAGACCCAAGCCTGTATATATTTCAACTCCTGCACCACCACCATCACCAACCCCAACGCCCACCTATCCTCTGGAACCACCAACTCTCAAAAATGGACCTTCCATGTTTCAAAGAATCGCAAGCCACTGCAAGGGGCACCACCACCACCCAGAATATTAGCATTCATGGGACCAATATTCACATAAGGCAGTCGGGAAGATTTGGAAAAGGAAAAAATAAGGGCAAGAAGAAAGATTGAAGTTTAGACAATTTTCTTGAATTTTAGTTTGGATTTCAGTTTGTAGTTGGATGAACTTGCATTTGAATTCAGTTTTAGATTAAATGATGATATGTCGATCCTTGTTTAATGACAATGTAATCATATGTGAATGTATTTGTCATCAGTTTGTGTTTAAGTTATGTCTTCATTGCATTAGATTTAAGTTATGTCTCCATATGCTGCTATGCTTGCAGCACAAGATGTTTCTCAAAGATGCAAGGTTTTATTTTCACATTATTCCTTGTTAGATATGCCATTTCATAGTTTGTAGTACTGGAAGAAGGGTGGAAGAAGGGGAAGGAGGCTCTAAACTGTTGCAGTTGTGGTTTTAGATAATTTAATGTTTTGGAACAATTTTTGAAAAATGATTTTGTGTCGACCTTTGAATATCTGATGGTTAATGCCTTTTGTTGCCTTAAAAATGCTAAGGGGTAAGTGTCCGATTTGACAGAGATTCATACTGTTTTGGTGTTTTGTGGATTGTGCTTTTTGCAAGTACTTTCCCCTAAGTGTTTGTGTTTGTTTTTGTTGAAATTTATCTTGATTGGAATTGTGATCTTCTTCAAATATGCATGTGATACGGACAGGTGATCCGTTTTTCTTCCGGGCGTGGATGAAATTATGCATGTGTAACTATTTTTCAAAGTATTTTAAAACATGTCATTCACATTGTAGATAAACTTGAATGGAAATTGAACAACAATTATATATAAAAACTGAACATCATATATAAACTAAATCCATTCAAAATGATACAATTCAGTTGGAATCAATACAATACCATTCAAAATGATAAGCTGAGTCGATAAGTCGAGACATAGCTACAACTTCAAAACCAAAATACAAAAAGAAATTACACTTAACCAATATTATCCTACACTATACTATACTAAACACTTAAATATCAAATGTAATTTCCAACTATCCAACCAAAGCCTACTACAATGATAGTCGCAAAGGCCCCGACAACACGTGCACGTAAAACTTGATTCTCCCTCTTCAATTCTTCAACTGTTTTATCCAAGTATGTAATTTTTGCATTCATTTCCCCAAACTGCTCTCTAAGGTGCCACACCACAGTGTCCATTCTACTAGAACTGTCGTTCCAAGCCCCGTCAAACCATTCAAAGAAGCCACAACCTGGATTGATGCCCCTCTACAAATATCAATAAAATAATATCATAGTACATAAAAATAGTATAAAACATTAAATTAAGGGATATTGAAACTGAAAATATACCTTGTAAACGGGGCATGCGTAAAACCTTCTCGACGGGTTTTCTTCGGTCCTTGAAGTGCGCACTCTGGCCTTCTTCCCGCAGAAGCATTCGACATTGTGGTAATTTGTGGCTGATGAGTTAGACGACATTTCGGGCACTGAATCGTACAAGAATTGAGAAGGAAATGAAATATAACGGACAACAAACACAAAGGCTAAACAAAGACTCGGCTTTTACGATGGGAGTGTAAGATTTCAGGAGAATAAAATCGAGGGTTAGGGTTTATGAAATTGGGGAAGACGATGAAATTTGAGGAGAATAATCGCCTTTTGTTATTTTTGAATTCAGCTTTTTTTTGTTTGTTTAATTTAGCCAAAAAATCGGGCTTTTAATTTCGCCAAAAACGCATCAGCGTTTCTTCCACGAGTACTGGCCACGCGAGCCGCACGTGATATATAATGGGGCAAATTGGCGAGTTCGGTCACGTGCGGTGCACATGGTACTTTCCGGTGCCGGAGGATAAAATTGAACCAAATTTACACAATAACAGGCATGATCGAAACATGGTTAGAATACCGGGCATATTCGAAACAGGGGTTGCAATAAAGGGCATAAACAGTCATTTTCCCGACATGACAAAGACGGTCTTTGTAATATGAAAATCCATTTCCTCTTTTATTTTTTCTGTACTTGGGACCATTTGACCGGATATGGGGATCGTTATCAAAAATTATTATTTATATTATTGTATAACTAAATTTTTTGGTATAATTAATTAAAATGTTACTATTATCTTACTTAGGTATTAACTTTTGGGAAGGTCCGTTTGATATTCAAAAATTGCTCAACAACAATCGAACAAGTGGGGAATGTTAGGGTAAAACATAAAAATTTGGGTAGAGCCGGATCCAAACGTTGGTTAGGTAAGCGTCATGTAGTAAGAGGAGTAGTTATGAATGTTGGAAAAATAGCTTAATTAATACCATAATTAATTATGGTAATTAATGACATTAAATGGTATATTTGGAATCTACATTTTGTGTAGATTAATTTAGTGTATTTACTTGTTCAATTTCGTTAAGAAATGAATGAGTAATTAATGCACAAAGTTAAGCCATTTAATAGTTGGGGATGTGGTGTGGAATCCCATCCCACATTGGAGAAGTAAGGAAAAGTTGAGCTATTTATAAAGGACTTTCCATCATAAAGGAGCAATCAAGTGTGCTCCATTATGGTGCACCCTAGTTGGCTTTAATTAATTTTTAAGGCTAAAATCTGAATCCTACGAGGAAGGTGCAAAGCACCTTCCGAGTCCGAGCACGTGCACGTCGCACTTGTCGCAACGGGCGCTTCGTAGGCGCACTTTGCACTTTGACAAATGAGATAGTGGCTCGGATGACGTGGAGGGTGACTAGAATGACACGTGGCAGTGACATGGCGGGAGTGACACACAAGCGGGCGGTTAACGGCCGAACCAATGCAATGGTTCGGACCATTCAGTGTAATCTGGACCAGCACAATGGTTCAGCTATTCTGAACCAATGCAGCCCTTCCCACCGGACCACAAGGTGTCTATCCAGTCAGAAAGACACACCGATTCGGACAGGGTGCTTTACAGGCTATAAATAAGCCCCTGCGGATGATGATTTCACACAGATAATAATCAAGATAATAATACACTCATACTAGCCTAAGTTCATACTACAAGTCCCAAATATCCAGTAGTTCGTCCGGAATTCGATTCCTAGTACAGGGTATCGAGTTCATCGAAAAACCGTTGTATCTTGGGGACGCTTGCCGTTCAACCGTGTGTATTGTGCGGGGCAATTTCGTCTTACGGAGAGAGAGTCCAACTCTTGCCTCGGTTTTTGCATCATTTGTCATTTTCTACAGCATTACAATCAACAATCGTAAGACGAAATTTTCCTGTGGAAGATGGCATCGTCAAGCAACAATGTTCATGCTCCTGCCCATGCCGAAAAACCAGAGAAGTTCTCAGGTACTGACTTCAAACGTTGGCAATCAAAAATGCTGTTCTACCTTACTACTCTCAATCTCTGTCGCTTCCTTTCCGAATCTCCTCCTGTTGTGGGGGATGATGAAACTGACACCCAGAAACGCACGGCATTGAATGCATGGCATCATAGCGACTTCTTATGTCGGAACTATATTTTGAATGGGCTGGATGACACACTTTACAGTGTTTATTCCACAATCAAAACGTCCAAAGAGTTGTGGGACTCGTTGGAGACAAAATATAAAACAGAAGATGCCGGCTTGAAAAAGTTCATCGTGGCTCGTTTTCTTGACTTCAAAATGGTGGACACCAAAACTGTTCTCGAGCAAGTGCAGGAAATACAGTTGATCCTGCACGATATTTTGGCAGAAGGAATGAGCTTGTCTGAATCCTTTCAAGTTGCTGCCATAATCGAGAAGTTGCCCCCGATGTGGAAGGACTTCAAAAACTACCTCAAGCACAAACGCAAGGAAATGGGCCTTGAAGATCTAATTGTGCGACTGAGGATCGAAGAGGACAATCGGAAGACCGATGTCAAGATGAACAAGTCATCTATGGAGGCAAAAGCAAATCTCATCGAGTCAAGCAACAACAAAAAGCGGAAATTTAACGGGAAGAAGCAAGACTCGAAGAATCAAAAGAAGATCAAAGGAGAATGCTACAACTGCGGTAAATTCGGGCATATGGCGAAAAATTTCCGCAAACCAAAGAAGGACAAGAAGAGAGATCAAGCAAATGTTATCGAGAATAAGTATGTTCCCGTCGATTTGTCCAGTCTTGATCTGTGTGCAGTTGTAGATGAAATCAATATGGTTGGTATCCTAGTCGGATGGTGGGTGGACACCGGCGCTACTAAACATATTTGTGCCGATAAAACCATGTTCTCCTCATACGAGCCCGTCACCGAAGAAAGGAAATTGCACATGGGAAACTCCGCTGCCTCAAATGTTGTCGGAACTGGAGAAGTTATACTCAAGATGCGGGATTGAAATTGACGCTCAAGAATGTGCTACATGTTCCAGACATCCGTAAGAATCTTGTGTCTGGCTCAGCATTGAGCAAAGCCGGATTTAGGCTAGTGTTTGAAGCGAATAAAGTTGTAATAACTAAAAATGGTCACTTTATCGGAAAAGGCTATATAGATAACGGCCTTTTCAAACTGAATGCTATCAATGTACGTGGTGGAAATGAAATAAACGATAAAGTTGTTTATTTGGTTGAGTCTCCTAATTTATGGCATGATAGATTAGGACATGCAAATCTAAATATACTACGTCGTTTAGTACATTTAGATTTATTGCCAAAAATGACTTCCGATCAACACAAAAGGTGTGAAATATGTGTTGAAGCAAAAATGGCAAAATCTCCTTTTCATTCAGTGGAAAGATCGACAAAACCTCTTGAATTGATTCACACCGATATGTGCGATTTAAAACTTGTGCAAACAAGAGGTGGAAAGAATTATTTTATAACTTTTATTGATGATTGCACAAGATTTTGTTATGTGTATCTTTTGAGAAGCAAAGACGAAGCGTTCGAAGCTTTCAAAACATACAAAACAGAAGTTGAAAATCAACTCAACACCAAAATTAAAATGATTCGAAGTGATCGAGGTGGTGAATATGTTGCACCTTTTGAAGAATATTGTCGTGAAAATGGCATTATTCACCAAACGACTGCACCTTATGCACCCCAATCGAATGGTGTTGCCGAACGAAAGAATAGAACATTGAAGGAAATGATGAATGCTATGTTGATAAGCTCGGGCCTATCACTTAACATGTGGGGAGAAGCTATTCCTTCGGCCAATAAAATTCTGAATAAGTTACCCAAAAAGAAGCAAGATAAAACTCCATATGAATTATGGAAAGGAAGGAAGCCGTCCTATAAATACTTAAAAGTGTGGGGGTGCTTAGCAAAAGTTGAAGTACCGAAACCCAAGCAAGTAAAAATAGGACCAAAAACGGTTGATTGCATTTTCATAGGATATGCAAATAATAGTAGTGCGTACCGATTTTTGGTACACAAATCGGAAGTACCCGATATTAATGAGGGAATGATTATAGAATCAAGAAATGCCATATTTTTTGAAACTATATTCCCTAAGAAAGAAAAGAATGAAATAAGTCCGAAAAAGAGGACTTATGATGAAATCTCGCCAAATAGTAATGGACCAACACCGGAACCAAGGCGAGGAAAAAGAATAAAAACTGCAAAAATCTTTGGTCTGAATTTTGTAGTCTATTTGTTAGAAGATGAACCAAAGACAATCAAGGAAGCATTGTCTGGTTCTGATGCCGATCTATGGCAAGAAGCTATCAATAGTGAAATCGAGTCAATCTTGAACAATCACACTTGGCACATTGTTGATCTTCCTCCGGGAAATAAACCTTTAGGTTGCAAGTGGATTCTCAAGAAGAAATACAAAGGTGATAAATCTATTGACAAATACAAGGCACGTTTGGTAGCCAAAGGATACAAACAAAAGGAAGGGTATGATTACTTTGATACATACTCACCAGTTACTCGGATTACATCCATTAGAATGCTACTTGCAATAGCAGCATTGTACAATCTTGAGATACACCAAATGGATGTAAAAACGGCCTTTCTAAATGGATATTTAGAAGATGAAATTTATATGGAACAACCCGAAGGGTTCGTGATTCCCGACCAAGAAAACAAAGTTTGCAAACTTGTTAAGTCTTTATACGGACTTAAGCAAGCACCCAAACAATGGCATGAGAAATTTGACCAAGTAATGATGTCAAATGGTTTCAAGATCAATGAATGCGATAAATGTGTGTACATCAAAGGTACATCTGACAATTTTGTCATTGTGTGTCTATATGTTGATGATATGCTAATTATGGGTAGCAACAATAAAATCATCATAGGCACTAAGGAAATGTTAAAGAAGAACTTTGACATGAAGGATATGGGATTAGCCGATGTGATTCTAGGAATCAAGATCTCCAGAACACCCGATGGAATAGTCTTATCACAATCTCACTATGTTGAGAATGTACTTAAGAAATTCAAGGCATACGATCTACCTCCGGCTAAGACACCTGTTGACTTAAGTTTACACTTAGCCAAAAAACGAGGAGAACCCATATCACAAACAGAATATGCTAGGATAATTGGAAGCCTAATGTACTTAGCAAATTGTACCAGGCCAGACATAGCATATTCTATTAGTAAACTGAGTCGGTTTACGAGTAATCCCGGAAAGGATCATTGGACCGCATTGACAAGAGTGTTGAGATACTTAAAACACACTGTCAATCATGGTATACACTATTCGAGATATCCAGCTGTTTTGGAAGGATATTGTGATGCCAACTGGATATCCGATACTAAAGACACTAAATCCACAAGCGGTTATGTATTTACCATTGGTGGAGGAGCAATATCATGGAAATCTTCTAAGCAAACATGCATAGCCCGATCTACAATGGAATCGGAGTTTATTGCTTTAGACAAAGCCGGCGAAGAAGCCGAATGGTTAAGAAACTTCTTAGAAGATATTCCCTGTTGGGAAAAACCTTTGCCTCCTGTTATGATACATTGTGATAGCATGGCAGCCATAGGGAGGGCAAAGAACAGTATATATAATGGTAAGTCTCGACATATTCGTCGAAGACACAATACCATTAGACAATTGATCACTACAGGAATAATGTGTATTGACTATGCAAAGTCAAAAGACAATATAGCGGATCCGTTTACGAAAGGTATTAACCGTGATCAATTATATAATGCAGCAAGGGGAATGGGATTGAAATCCACACATTGAGAATTTTCATAATGGTAACTCAACCAGGATGATTGGAGATCCCAAGAACTTGGTTCAATGAGACAACTAAGTTGTGAAAGTTCAAGTTAAAGCACTTGAAAATCCATTCTCGTAGCTGTTCAAGTGCAAGCCTGCAGTTTGTGGTAAAGGGTAAGCTTTTTAAAGCTTTTAATGATTCTTATAGCCTTTTATAGGTGGAGTATGGCAGGATACTCTTCATAGGAGGTCACCTATATAAGTGAAGAAGTAAGGCCGCTTCATAAAATCAGTAACACTTATGAATCCAAGAAATGGTCCAAGGCCAAAATGGACACAACGTGAGAACGAAAGATATTAGATCTATTATTGTGTGTATGTTATTGTCTTGGTTTACACAAAAGTTGACCGGTTCAAGATATCACGTTCACCGAGCAACGAGTAAATCCGATAGCATTACACTAAGGAAGGTTCAAGGCTAACTACCACCTATCCTGAAGTAATAATAGGTCGTCGGGACTTAGTGCATGTTGCATTTGCATTAATCATCATTCATGTGGGGGATTGTTGGAAAAATAGCTTAATTAATACCATAATTAATTATGGTAATTAATGACATTAAATGGTATATTTGGAATCTACATTTTGTGTAGATTAATTTAGTGTATTTACTTGTTCAATTTCGTTAAGAAATGAATGAGTAATTAATGCACAAAGTTAAGCCATTTAATAGTTGGGGATGTGGTGTGGAATCCCATCCCACATTGGAGAAGTAAGGAAAAGTTGAGCTATTTATAAAGGATTTTCCATCATAAAGGAGCAATCAAGTGTGCTCCATTATGGTGCACCCTAGTTGGCTTTAATTAATTTTTAAGGCTAAAATCCGAATCCTACGAGGAAGGTGCAAAGCACCTTCCGAGTCCGAGTCCGAGTCCGAGCACGTGCACGTGCACGTCGCACTTGTCGCAACGGGCGCTTCGTAGGCGCATTTTGCACTTTGACAAATGAGATAGTGGCTCGGATGACGTGGAGGGTGACTAGAATGACACGTGGCAGTGACATGGCGGGAGTGACACACAAGCGGGCGGTTAACGGCCGAACCAATGCAATGGTTCGGACCATTCAGTGTAATCTGGACCAGCACAATGGTTCAGCTATTCTGAACCAATGCAGCCCTTCCCACCGGACCACAAGGTGTCTATCCAGTCAGAAAGACACACCGATTCGGACAGGGTGCTTTACAGGCTATAAATAAGCCCCTGCGGATGATGATTTCACACAGATAATAATCAAGATAATAATACACTCATACTAGCCTAAGTTCATACTACAAGTCCCAAATATCCAGTAGTTCGCCCGGAATTCGATTCCTAGTACAGGGTATCGAGTTCATCGAAAAACCGTTGTATCTTGGGGACGTTTGCCGTTCAACCGTGTGTATCTGTGCGGGGCAATTTCGTCTTACGGAGAGAGAGTCCAACTCTTGCCTCGATTTTTGCATCATTTGTCATTTTCTACAGCATTACAATCAACAATGAATCCTTTAGACCATCTCTACGGAGGTGGTGAAGGGAGAGCCCCAATTGGTAGAAAAAAAACCATAGCCCCATGGAGTTATCCTGCACTAAGTAGAAAAAGGAATAAATATAGTGATAATTTGATTATTCGTCGACGTAATAAATAGACGAGAAAAAAGAATGTCTTTCTTTGTCTTTACAAAAAGAACAAAAATAGGAGCAAGGTATGATACGTTCAATAAAAAAAATTCTTTTGTGGCCAATCATCTATTAAAAGAAATTGACAAGCTTAATAAAAAAGAAGAAAAAGAAATAATAGTAACGTGGTCCCATGCATCTACCATTCTACCTACAATGATCGGCCATACGATTGCCGTTCATAATGGGAAGGAACATTTGCCTCTTTATATAATAGATCATATGGTAGGTCACAAATTAGGAGAATTTGTATCTACTTTAAATTTACGAAGACAACCAAAAAGTGTTATGAAATCTCGTCATTAATCTTATTTTTAAAAATATAAAGAAAAACATAAAGATATAGATAAGTACTTATGATTATTAGTAGGAGAGAAACCTTATGTGTATGTTAAAAAAATATAAAGAAAAAAACGTAAGTATACGCTTTATGTCGACATATCTCTATCTGCCGACAAAGCAAGAAGAGTAATTGATCAAATTCGTGGACGTCCTTATGAAGAAACACTTATGATACTCAAGCTCATGCCTTATAGAGCATGTTATTCAATTTTAAAATTAGTTTATTCTGCAGCATCAAATGTTGCTTATAGTATGGATTCCGCTGAAGTTAATTTAGTAATTAGTAAAGCTGAGATTAATGAGAGTACTAATCAATATACTGAAATATCTGTATAATTATCATACTATTGTACTGACAGGATATACCATAACAATTTTGGTACTTTCGATATTATTGGTGGTAGATTATTAGTAATTATTTAATTGATTTATTACCAGTATATACCATAAAAATAGACATATGCTAGTCTTTCAAAGCAGATAAACCTCATACTGTTACCATAATGAAAATATCAACGATAGTATCAACGAAAAAAATGTAAAGCAAAAATAGTAATATTTTTAGTATTTTTTGGTACGATATGTTCGATACGTTGATATTTTCGAATTTTTTCTTATCCATACATGGATAGGACTCAAGATATTATCTACGAACAAGTGTGGAAAAAAATATTCTGAAAAGGAAAAAAAAAATTAAAGGAAAATTGAAAGAAATTTTAGTTCACAATGTGAACGTGACCATACTAAACTTTGTTTGTTTTGTGCGGACAGATAAGATGGCTTTTCTAATCAGTAGGAAAACGGCTGCAGCCGTTAAGTAGGTGTTAAAATTACATATTTTTTATATTTGTCGATTCCAATCAGAGTTCAATCCTAATGAGAAGAATATACAACTTGAATCGACAAATATGAAAAAATATGTAGTGTAATTAAGATGTATTTTCTTATCGTCAGTCGGGAAAACAGTGCTTTGTATTAAATTTTGACTAAAATTGTATTTTTTTTTCATATTTGTTGATTCCAATCCGCACAGCTCAACTCTAATAAGAAGAATATACAAATTGGAATCGACAAATATAAAAAAAAATATGTAATTTTAATACCGACCTAACGTCAGGCCAAGTTTTCCTGGCCTGACGGTAGAAAAGCCCTAATAAGATAATGTTTTTTGCTGTCTAGTAATAGGGAATATCTTTTAGTGTTCGATATGAGAAGTGGTGTTTTGAATTATAATTATATATTCTCTTCGTCTCTTCAAATTTTTATACTTATTTCTTTTTTTATTTTTTTTAAAAATTTTATATTTATTACCTTTAAATAATCAAATCGAACAATTACCTTTTACTTTTTAATCTCCACCACATACTTACTATCAATATTTTTTTACATTTTAATCTCAACCACAAATTTATCATCATTAATTACACCAATCATTATCTAAAATACACCAAATATTAACTTTGGATTAGAATACACTACCAGAAAAGAAACTCAGCGCTAGGGGTGGCATTTCGGAACCGAAAATCGAAAACCGAACCGAAAAAACCCGAAAAAAGAACCGAAAAACCGAAACCGAAGAAGACCGAACCGAAAAACAAAAAAACAGAACCGAACCGAACTAATTTGGTTCGGTTCTCGGTCAGTCGGCGGAACCGAACCGGACGAAATGGACCAAGTCAAATTTCAAAGATACTAAAATGACCTTGTTTTTGTGATTTTGGTGTGTTTGAATTTTAGTATAATTCGCTTTCCTTTTGTAAGACCCTCATGGGTCAAGAAGAACCGATAATATCTTTCATGAATTTGTGATTCAATTAATTTAGGTTGAGAGAATGAGCTACTGTGATATATAATTGTTATATATTTTGAGATATTTGGAAATTGTCATGCAGCTCTAGCTTTTATCTTGAACATATATATAACTCTTGTTGGCTTGTTGTTATATATAACTTATTCTATTGCATATAATATTTGAATTTATATTGTGAAGAACCGAAAAAACATCAAACCAAATCGAAACCGAACCGAATATTTATAAAACCGAACTTAACCGAACCGAATTTCAAAAAGGACCGAACCAAACCGAAACCGAATATTTGGTTCGACTCTCGGTTTCGGTCTAAAACCGAACCGAATGGAACCGAGTCCACCCCTACTCAGCGCATAGTAAGAAGCCAACGGCTACAGCTTTGAGTGGTCGTCTAAAATGCATCGGCTATATTTTAACCAGAGCCGGACCTTGCCCATGGCTGTGATGGCGACGGCCACGGGCAGCAAAATTCGAAGGGCATCACCAGTCGGTGACTTCTTAGGCTCGGTAGGCTCATTTTTAGCAGAAAAAATAGTTTTCTCTTGTGCCTCTTCTCGATGTCACCCCATTGTATTTTCTTTATTTTATTTTATTTCTCGATGTCACCTAGCTTGACTAGGTTCCAAACCCCTTTCAAAAATTTCGTATTCGTAATAAAAGGGCATTTTTCCAGCCTTCCGCCGTGAGCATCCCGAACATCAGGACCGATTAGAGGTGGTATCTGGGCCGATCGCAGAACAGCCCGGCACGCTTAAAAACCGGCCCGGACCGGCCCGTGTACATTTAGGTTATGTGGGCCTTAGGGGCCT
This sequence comes from Orobanche coerulescens, assembly GCA_033398695.1. NCBI lineage: Eukaryota > Viridiplantae > Streptophyta > Magnoliopsida > Lamiales > Orobanchaceae > Orobanche > Orobanche coerulescens. The sequence continues at coordinate 7,403,266 of CM065807.1, read as the reverse complement.
TTGTTTTAGAGGCCCGGCCGACTGCCCGAGCCGCCTAAAACCGGCTGCCCGGACCGGTCCGAGCCCGTGTTAGCCCGTGAACCTGGAAGGCCCGATCCATTTAGCCCGTCTAAAGACCGTGAACTGGGAATGCCCAATAGGGTTTTTTATTTCTTTCCTATTAATTTATAGCCTGAAAAAGGTATAAAATCCAGTTTTCATTTAGTAAATCACATCTTATTATGTCCAAGAGGCATGCAGTAGTGAGAGTACATTTCAGCATTCTATGTCCACTAATATTTCACACCCGACAATAGTCCGATGCACTATAGGAGCACTTCGCAATTAACTTGAAGAGGAGTAAAATGAGAGAGAGAGAGAGAGAGAGAGAGTTGTTCTTTCTTTATAATAAATTTCAAGTTCATTTTGTTGGTTTTTGTAATAAAATTTGTCTTACAATGAAGAAAAAAAATGTTCAACCCGACCCGGGCCGGGCCTTATGTTTGTAAAAAAAGACCGGCCCGGACCGGCCCACCAAAAAAGAAGGACAGACACGGCCCGGCCCTTAAATGGAGCGGGCTCTAGCAGCTCGGCCCGGACCGGCCCGGACCCGGCCCGAATGCCACCTCTAGGACCGACCCTGATTTTGACGGGCAAGGCTTGCGGTCGTCGGCTATGACCCGAACTATAATCGACGATCTTATGTTGTCGTCGGTCTTATTTCGGTTATGTGGTTGGCTAAAGTTCCTATTTGATAGTGATACCTCCTTAATTCGGTGGTTGTGAGGCGTGGATGCCGTTTCTATTCAGTTAGGTGAGATGTCTGAAAATTAAATCCAAATTGAAAAAGAGGCCAAGGAATCTTTTAAGCCTTTTACACTGATAAACTTGTAAGGGAAAGTTTCAAAGATAATTTAATGTCGTGGTGTGGAATATGAACCAAACAAAGGAAATGAGAAGGAATCAAAAATTATAAATTATATACTCTTGAGTATTACTTCTAGGGCTTAATATGGGTGTCGGCCCGAGCCGACGCATACTCAGGCTTGAACGGGTCAGGCTGAGGTTGACCGATTGGAAGGGCGAGCTAGGCCGGGTTGAGTCTGGCTGGGAGGCCGCAACCCACAGGCATCCAGCCACTGGACTAGCGTATGCGGGGCAGGGCTACCCCTGTTAATTAAAAAAAACTATTATCATAAGTTAAAATAATAATTTAAAAAAATATGTTTTCGATTTTTAAAACTAGTTTTGAATTCAATAATTGTTAACATTAACAAAAAAATCAATGTATTGATTTTTATGTTAAAAATCTTTTTAAATTTGAAAAAATACGCTAACATTAAAAAATCTATTCCAACTAATATTATAAAATGTTAAAAATCTATTTTAAGACATCCGTTCTGAATTTTATAATTGTTAATACTAAATTAAATAATCAATTCAAACAAATATTTTAATTTTAAAGAATCTACTTCGATTTTAAAAAATGTTAGCATTAAACTAAAAAAATCGATTTAAACAAATTCTTTTTGGTTTTAAAATTATGTTTGAATTAAAAATATTTTTAAGATTAAATTAAAAAATGAGAAGAGGAGGGGGAACGAAAATTGTACTTCGGCTTATTTTTTTTCAAATATAGATTATTTTTTGAAATTTGAATGTCTGGGTAGAGTGGATCGAATGAATGGACTGGGGGGCATCGGGTGAGCTGGGAGGAGGCCGGGCTGGGCTTGGGCCAGCCAGCTCTAGGTACCCATCTTTTTAATGAGCGTAAGTTGATTGTTTTGAAATTGAATTTTAGCGATCGATTTCTTTCTGATATTGTATATGTAAATATATACAATAAAACTTCGATAAAATGAATATTTGATAAACAAAAATTCACCAAATTAATAAATTTTTTCAATCTCAATTTCTTTGTAACATGTTTAACTTTTATCTCGATAAATGAATAATTTTATTAATGAATATTTTTCTCAAATCCCGATCATATTTATTTATCGAATTTTTATTGCTTTTATGTTTTAATATATTTTCATAATTTTATTTTTTGATAAAGTTTTTATGATATAATCAGAAAAATTATTTAGGTAAAAATTTTGTTTTGAAATACGAAAAAGATAATAATTAATTATAAAACAGAAGTAGTAGTAAATATATGAAAAATGCTACATTTACCAAATTGCAACTCAACTTTTATAGTTTAAACGAGGTGTCAAGCGGTGGGGTATTGGATAATGTAAAGATCGAAAAAAGTAAAAATCCTAAAAACTCTAAAAAAATAAAAGAACTACGTGGTACATTTAACTGAAATTTTTAATTCCCTTTACATCCAAAAAAGATTATTTTTTGTTGAAAGAATATAACTGTCTAGTCTTATAAAGTACTCCCTCTGTTCAGTTTAAAAAAAAAATTCATCCTAGTAAAAAAAATCACTTAGTAAACAATGATTTTATATACGGTATACCTCTCGTATTATAGACGTGGTAAATTTCTGTTTGGCAAAAGATAATTTAAAACCTTGCACAATCAATAAACAATAATATAAATAGAAAAGTGGTGTTGAAAAATTTATTTTGGAATTATATAACTTAATTCAAATAAGAAATTACTTGAGCAATGCGACTCTTTTTATGGGCCAGAGAGTAAATTATATGAGCTCTTTGCAGTAAATTATTAAGTGTCAGCAAGAATGCAAAGAGAGAAACTTCACTTGATCTTCCTTCAATTTTACCTATAAAATGAAAGCCTTTATAAATATGAGTCAATCTAAACCATCAAGTACATACTTCACAAGATAGAAGGCTTTGAATTAACTTACTTGCACATTCAGCTCCAACAATAGGATTCCTGCTGATACACAGTGTTTATGACATTGTTAATCACACTAGGTAGCGTACTAGTCACTTGTTGGTTCGACACATGATTACAAATTTTAATTACGTTTTGATACAATCATTCGACTGAATTTACATTATGGAGCCTCTTGAATAATTTAACTGATGTCAGAATAGACACATACGGATTTGTGTGAAGGACAATGGATTTCAAAAAGAATATTGAGAAGCCCGGAACTAATATTGAGAAACTCTTTCTGCAAGACTCACACATCTTGTATAGTGCTAATGGATCACACATAACGTCCCCAAAGATACAACCGGTGCGTCTTCGAAACTGTAGCACCCCCAAAACTGAAGCTCCGGCTAACTGAAAATATGTGACAACTGAGCAGAACTTATGTGTGCCCGAGACTACATGGACTGGATGCAGAATGCTTGTCTGAAGGTGTAGAAGATGCAATACTACCTACACATGAACTACTATTAATAATAAATCTAGGGATGACCTGCTCTGTCCCGCCTTGGCCCGCGATGTATGGGTCGCCCCACTTCGCGACCCGCAACGGGACGGGTGGGTCTGCGTATCACTTCCCCCCATGGATACGTCCCATCTCGCCCCGCCTAGTTTTTCGATTTTTTAAATATATTTACTATATATGCTATGATGGAAAGCAGGGATTCTCCGAAGACCCAGTGTACTGCGTAGGGGATACGTAGGGGTTCCGGGGTGGGGCGGGGTGCGTACGGGGTGCGCCAGGTGGCGTATCCCCGTATTTTCAAACAGGGGTGCGGGAGAGGGGGTGGGGGGGGGTATTGACCGTAATTTTCTGGTCAAAAATTTGAAGATTTTAAAAGTTTACCTTAATTGAAGCCCTAGTTTTCAATTGAAGCTGAATCAAAGAATTGAAGGCTTCAATTTAGCGTCATCCCATCGACCCATCGGCGGCGGCGACCATCAACGGCGGCTTCGTCTCTTCGATCCGGGTATACTTCGCTGTCTTCTGACTCTTCTCCTTCAATCTGTCTTCTCCTTCGATTACGATTTGTCTTTGATAGTTTGATTTGCTTTATGTCTTCTCCTCCTTCGATGCGTGCAAAATAGGGTTTCCTCCCTCTCTTGCTGTATACCCGTATTCTCCTAATTAACCCCATCGGATATCAATATAAATATAAGGCCGCCTGTTCAAACATTCCTATATTTTTTCGTTCCTTAAAATCATTAATTTATTCTGTTCGTTCAAAATTATTAGAACAGCCGTTTTTTTTTAAATTTTAATTAATTATTTTATTCTGTTCGTTCCTTAAAATTATTAATTTTAATTAATTAAATTTTAATTAATTGTTATCCTTTTTTCAGTTTATCATGGAATCGTTGTCTTCTTCAAATTCGGCAACAGAAACTGGTTCAGCTGCTGTTTCTTTACCAACAGAGGATGTAGATTCTTAATGGAAACATATTACAAAAGTGGCAAAATCAAAAAGAAAGAGGTGGCAATACAAGGATCAAATGCAATTTTTGTAATAATGAATCTGTTGGTTCTTATTCAAGGGTGAAAGCACAAAGATTAAAGGGCAAGGAGTTGGAGTTTTAAGATGTTATAATGTTTTAAGATGTTTATTTTTATGTTTTAAACTATTACGGATGGTTTAAGTTATGCTTGGCGCTATTTGTTATTTTAATGAAACTCTTCACTGTTGCTTTCTAATGTTTTTTTGTTACATCTAAAATTATATATATATATATATATATATATATGTGTGTGTGTGTGTTAAAATATTTTTAAATATGCCGTATCCCCCCTCACCCGAATCTCCATATCTTCAAATTTAGCGAATCTCCGTATCCCCATACTAAGCCCCCGCACCCCCGCACCCGTGCTTCTTAGATGCTATATATTTGTATATATTCTTTACACATTTATTAATATACCTTATATATTTATGTCGATAATGATAAGTTTTATAAATAATATGTATTAGAAATATTAAACACAAGATTAAAAATTTATAAAAAATTATGTTATTAATTTTAAAATAATGCTTTTTCCTATGTGGCCCAGCCCGGACCACGACCGTGGTGGATTAACACCCACCGCCCGCCCCACCCCATTCACCTCGTGGGGCGGGTGTGGGTCTTCAAGTATCCGTCCTATCCGTCCCATTACCATCTCTAAATGAATCTCTAACACGGGGTGTTTACAGCAGTGTGCCTAGGCTCTAGTAGTGGGAATTAATAAACACGAAACGCCATATAATAGCCTTCCATAAGTGGGTCGAGCCCAAATCACTTAGCAAGCAATCATGCACCATGACTCTATTCGACTTATCATCAGACAGGTGAGATCCATCATACAACTATTAGAGTTGGCATTTAAAAGCTCCTTTCTTACATCTGTACAAAAGTTGGTAATAATGTAGTACACATGTACCATAAGTTCTTGTAGCTATTGTATACTGGAAGATTTTCTTTTTCCTACCACTTATGGGAAATAATAGCATAAATTTCCGACGGGATTAATATGAATCCCAAAATCGGGTGCATCCTGAGTAAAACGTAGTTCATACATACCTGCTTCACGACGTACGTGATTGTAAAATGAAATGTGGGAGACGAAAAACGAGAAGCAGAGCAGATCTTATTCTAGTCCTGCTCACCCAAGATAAAACCACAATCTCAGCTCATTATAACACACAAATATACTTTTAAATTTGATTGCAAAAACACATTTTAAAGTGATACTAGAAATTAACATTATCACCATCATCTACTGCGTCTTATTCATGAAAATTATAGTGTCAATTAATGGTCTAAAGTTAGTTAACACCACAAATTCATGTAGAAAGCAAACTAAAAGTTTTACGTCGGATTATCCTTCCTGTCGCAACCTTCATACTAAGGAAGAAATTTGATGAAATTCCAAAACCATCATCATCGTAAGTTTTTCCAGTTGCATGAAAAATATTATGTAAAGGTGACAAGTTGAGATAATTGCTAGTCACAATCCATTAAAGGATTGATATTTTAAAAATAACATGTACATTGCGGAACATGGCGGTATTAGTAATAAACAAAATAGAGTAAAGTCATTGGTACCAAATATTAGATAATCATTCATCAACTTCATCTTAATCCCAACTATGTTGGGGTCGGTAGCATGAAGATTATAGTGCCAATTGATTGTCTAAAATTAGTTAACACTATAATTCATGCAAAAAATAAAGTGCCGAAGAATCACGTCAGATGCCCTTCCGGTGGCAACCTTCATGAAGGAGAAAAATATTAGATAATCAATATAAACGGAGAAACTAGAAAACATGTATCCACCAGAATAACTTTGAATACAATTCACCAACCTCATTAAGATAAGTCTAAGAGAGTCGGTTTAGTTAGCTAGTTATTAGAGGGGACGCAGTCATATGAGACGGCTCAAGAGACAGAGAGGAAGGGGAAAAGTTTTAAGAAGAGGGAGGAAGAAGAACTGGGTCAATTTAAATAAGGGAGCCGGAAAACTGGAGAGAATGCTACTATCCAATAAGAGGAAAGAATATAAGTACCAATTACTGCAGCAATCAATTTAATCTGAAACATGCACGTCTACACAAAAATCATCTGGAACACCCATTGACGTAGAAATTTAAATCACGTGCTCAAATAAGCCACAAGGTGACAAGAGACATACCAAAGAGCTACATGACTTGGTTTACTTGAGAAAGGTTCAGATACCACATCGTCTTCCTTAGAAGTTGAACGAACAAGTCTTTGAAACTTTGTCGAAAGCTTCTCATATAACCGAACATCAGATGGCTGTACATTCTCAATTCCAACTCTCAAGTGTTCCATTGTGATTTCTGAGGCAGATACATTCTCCTGATAGGGAGAAATAATAATAATAATAACAATAATAATAATAATAATTAGTGGAATAAGATAGTAAATAATAGAGAAAATCACAAAAATTACCCTTGAAGGGGGTGTAGAAAGTTATGTCGTCGTAGGGGTTATTTCTGTTACATTGCATAGTTTAAGAGTTAAACTGTAATTATTTACCCTTATATATACAAAAGGTGGAATGAATTAGTGTTAAAATTCATTCCACCATATTTCTACCCCATTATCTTCTTTCTCTCTTAATTATGCATACATCCATGCTAGAAGCCAACAGTTTGGCCTAACTGCAAAAATTCACAACTTAGAACTTACAAAAACTACAGTTGAGGTTAAACATCCGTCTTTCACTTTGAACGTGCAGTAAAACTATAGGAAATTGGTGACATCATCAAACAGTTAGTATCATTGCATCACTCAATTTAACATTACCCTAAATTTTCCCTCATACTTTTTGCACTTACATCCTTAAAATTTTACAAATATTACAAATACCAAGATGGAAAATTGGAACTAGCTGAGGGGTGCAAATGTAAAATATCTGATGACGTCAGCATTTCGTCATGTCAGCTAACAGTTGGGGTAAAATGAAAGACGCATCAAATCGCAAAGGTAATTTTTGTCCTTTCATAATTAGGTTGAATCAAATCCCAAAGGTAATTTGTCATTTTCAAAATTAGGTTTTTTATCTTGTAACTATATCAAAACTCGGGTAATATTTGTAATTATCCCTCGATACTGTTTATATTTTGAGACAGTGTTCTTACTTCAATAGCTGCAATGGCTGCTTCACGGCATATAAGAGAAATGTCAGCACCTGTACATCCTTCACTAAGAAGAGAAAGCTCACGGATGCAAACATCAGAACTAAATGGCATTCGGTGTAAATGAACACGAAATATGTCTTCTCGATCTCTTTTATTCGGTGGTCCCACATAAAGCAAACGATCAAAGCGCCCTAACAAATTTCGATGAATTAGGCTCATTCGAGGTTGTTCGAGTTCGACTTCGGGGTACCTGGTCTAAGAAGAGCTGAGTCAATCTTATCTGGTCGATTTGTCGCAGCAATAACCGTCACACTACCTCTTTGCTGCAAACCTATCATCAATATTTACTTTGAGAGTAATACAAAATAATTTTACTTTTTCCAAGAAAAGCAGGAATACTACAACAACGACAATAACAACAACAACATCTAAGCCTTAGTCCCAAAATGATTTGGAGTCGGCTAACATGAATCAAACTTTGAAACCGTCAATGATCGTTACATAACATAAAAGGAAAAAAAAAGAGGGAAAAAAAGGAATCAGATTCCATCCACCATCCGTATTCTTTCCCGTCACATTTGCCTCTCCATCGCCATACTTTCTCCAATTCCAAGAAACCGCATATCATTTTCAATCATCTTTATCCAAGTTTTCTTGGGTCTTCCTCTACCTTTCACAATATTACTTGTTCCCCAACTTTCTAGCTTCCTCACTGGGGCATCAACAGATCTTCTTCTCACATGACCAAACTATCATAATCGATTCTCCATCATCTTGTCTTCTATAGACGCAACTCTACACCTCATTTCTGAACCGATCTTTTTTTGTATGACCACACATCCATCGTAGCATACGTATCTCCGCCACATTCATCTTTTAAACGTGACACTGTTTTACAGCCCAACATTCGGTGCCATATAACAGTGCAGGCCTAATTGCCGTCGGTAAAATTTACCCTTTAATCTATGAGGCATGTCAGGATCACATAAAACCTCTGCGGCACTCTTCCACTTCAACCACCCTGCCTTTATTCTGTGAGCACATCACCATCTAGCTCTCCATCCTTTTGGATAATGGATCCAAGATACCGAAAGAAAGTGGATCCATGAACAACTTTCCCATCAAATGTGTTCATCTCCGCCTCTCTATCACTGTTTTCGCTAAACCTACACTCCATATATTCAGTTTTACTTCTGCTCAGCCTAAAGTCTCGAGCTTCCAAAGTATCCTCCAAAGTTCCAATTTCTGTTGCACTCCAACCTTCGTTTCATCAATCAACACAATATCATCTGTGAACATCATACACCACGGAACGTCATTTTGAATTTCTCTTGTCAATTCGTCCATGACTATGGCAAGGAGAAAGGGATTAAAAGCAGATCCTTGATGCACCCCAATCGTAATATAGAATTCTTCTGTCCTCCCAACATTAGTACGTACACTTGTACTATCTCCCTCATACATGGCCTTTATAATGTCAATATATTTCCGCGATACACGGCCCACCAAAGTACTTCCCTTGGTACTTTATCATATGCCTTCTCTAAATCAATAAAAACTATATGTAGATCTTTTTTTTTATCTCGATAATGTTCCATTAACTGCCGGATAAGATAAATTGCTTCCATGGTCGATCTTCCAGGCATAAATCTAAACTGATTTTCTGTTATCTTCACACATTTCCTTATCCTTTGTTCAATCACTCGTTCCCACAACTTCATGGTATGACTCATTAGTTTAATTCCGCGATAATTAGAACAATCTTGAACATCACCTTTGTTCTTATTCTTATACAAAGGGACGAGAATACTTTTCCTCCATGCTGATGGCATCTTATTGCTTCTCCAAATCTTATTGAAAAGCATAGTTACCCATTCGATCCCTCTCTCCCCCAAACACCTCCAAACTTCAATAGGTATACCATCTGGTCCTTCTGCTTTCTTTGACCACATCTTCTTTAATGCCATTGTCACTTCACCCTTTTAAATTCTCCTCTTAAACTCTCGGTTAACTATACTTGAGGTGATGTTTAAATTCCCAATATCTTGTTCATGATGGCCATTGAATAGGGTATCAAAGTATGACCTCCATCTCTCTTTTATCTCTTTATCTTGAACCAAAATTTTTTGGTCAGTATCTTTCACATATTTAACTTTTCCAATATCTCGCGTCTTCTTCTCTCTCATTCGAGCAAGTTTACAGATATATTTTTCCCTTCTTTGTATCTAATCTTGCATATAATTCTTGATTGATCTTTGATCGGGCATTTCGCACTGCCTTTTTAGCTTCTGTTCGAGCTTTCTTGTACTTCTCATAATTCTCATCGCTCGAGCATTCACCCAGTATCGTTTTTTTTTTCTTTCCCACACACGCACACAAGGGGGATCGTCCCCTGTCCTGAGTACCCCCCAAGAGGCTCGAGCTCACCCCCGATTTAGAGGTAAGTTTGCCAGCATGACCTGATCGCCTCATTGTCCCCCGCTTCGGTTACAGGCCCGCGCTTACTGGGCCCGGTCACCCAGTACCTTATAACATTCATGTTTGGTCTTTATCACTTGCTTAACTCCATCATTCCACCAAGATGTCCTTACTTGATGGTCTGATTCCTATAGATTCTCCTAGGACTTCTTTTGCAACTTCCTTTATGTTATGCTCCAACAAGTTCCCACATCGAATCTATATCCATCTCCGTGCAATCAGACCAAATACCACTATCAGCAATCTTAGCCACAAAAGTATGTCGACTCTCCCCTTGGAGTTTCCACCACTTAATTCGAGGGTCAACTTGTGGTCTTCTCTTTCTTAATTGCCTCTTACCTCAAAAGTCAAGCACCACAACCCTATGCTGCGTTGCAGCACTCTCACCGGGTATCACCTTGCAATTAGTAAAACTAAGAAAAACAGGAATATATATATATATATAATTACAAAACTATCCTTGAGGTTTGTCCTAATTAAAAAAAAAAGAAATTTTGAAAATTACAGAAACGACCAAAAATCCTAATTACATGTTGCACTTGACGTCAGTGGAGCTAGTGGAAATCAGGTATATTCGCAATGACATTTCTCAAATTCTCTAAACATTACAAATAACCCCAAGTTCCCGCCTTATATTTTACAATTACATCCCTCAAGTTTTCTAATTATTACAAATAGTAGAAGCAATGTTGGGGAAATTTGTAATATCTAGAAAAGTTGATGGTGTAATTGTAAAATAATTGATAATCACATCAAATTCCGTCATGTCAACTGACAGTCGAGGCAAAATGTAAGAGAATTAAATCTCGAGGGTAGTTAGAATTTAATTGGGTTTTTGTTTTGCAATTACTCCGACACTTAGGGGTAATGTTTGTAATATATATATATATATACACACACACACACAATCGAACAACAAACATCTTAGAAACTTTTAGCGAGGTGATTCATAGAGTTAGTTACCATCCAATTCAACAAGTAGCTGACTGATAACCCGATCACCAACTGAAACTCCATCAGTTTCTTTTCCACGAATGATAGCAAGACCATCAATTTCATCGAAAAATATTATCGAAGGAGCATTTGCCCTTGCCTTCGCGAACAAAGAACGCACTGCCTTTTCAGATTCACCGACCCATTTGCTGAAAAGCTCTGGACCCTTTACTGCAAGAAAATTCAACCCTGCTTCAGAAGCTACTGCACGAGCTAAAAGAGTTTTGCTGCATCCTGGAGGACCAAACAGCAATATTCCAGTAGGGGGCCGAGTCCCTATGCGCTCGAAAGCATCTTTGTGCTTTTGAGGCCATTGCACGGCTTCCATCAATTGCGCCTTAACCTCCATCTGACCACCAACGTCTTCCCAGCGAACTTTAGGAATTTCAAGAATTACCTGAGAGCAGCAAGCAAACAAGTGAAGACAGAATAAAACACATGTATAAAAGAGTTGCAATACTAGGTATTTGATAATGAACTGAATTATTTTCCTAAAATATAGCTGATTTTAAATGCAAAATGAAATAACGGGGACGGATTTGTTTTCGTAGATGATAATTTTTTTAATCTAAACAACATTTGACCAACTAAAGGTTAGAGGTTAGACACTTTATAGGCTTATCCTAATTCGATGGAAACCGAACAAATATCATCGGACACCTTCTACATATTGTACCACATTGAAGTATTTGGGATTTGAATCACAATGACAAGAACACCTAATGTTATGAAGAAAGAATAGACCGAATTGCAGAACATGCTAGACATAGACACTAAGTTCTGTCCCAGCTGCCAGGAAATAGCTTCAAAATACTCCGTAACAATGGTTATTGCATAAAGATGTTGCACAATAGAACTGGTAAAATTACCTCTCTCATGGCACTTGGCCTTACTCTAACTCTAGCCTTCTCAAAGTCATCAAAAGTAACTTTTAAAGTGTCCTCTAGATTACAAGTCCCGTTAACTACAATCCCATCCACAAGGTGTGATGGGTTTTGTGTTTCTGAACTGCACAAAAAAGCAGCTTCCAAATTAGCTTTCGGATAATCTCCCAAACTCCGAGGATCCTCCAACTCATCATCTGGGTAAAAGTCTCCTGACTGCTTTGACGTTTGGCAAACTGAATCAGACGCTACAGTTGCAAATTCGAAGTTTGAAACACCACGACTAACATTTGACTTAACATGCTGCCGAAGACGAACCAAGGCCGCCTCATTGCATAAAGCTGCTAAATCAGCTCCGACGAAACCATGTGTGACCATTGCAAGATCTTGAATATCCTTATTCGAGAGCGAATGCTCCACCTCAATAAGAAGTTCAACTAATATTTCATAACGTTGTTGAGGAGATGGAACACCTACGTGTATAACAAAACAGTAAGAGAGCATTTACTGGGTCGCTCATAATCACTTGGTGATTATAGATATATACCAAAGCTCAAAGTCGACATTAATATTAAGCCATTGATATGTGCTGATTATTTGCACAGAGAAACTGGTATAGGCATTGATGAAACTATAGGTTTATTTGGTTTTGTGAAACCAGGTTGCATTTAATGTTAAAAAGTGAAGGAAAATGTATAAGACCTCAGAAAATATAGTCAATCTACCTATTTCTATTTCTCTGTCAAGCCTTCCAGGCCGTCTAAGTGCAGGTTCAATACTGTCAGGGCGATTTGTTGCAGCAACAACTAGAATCCCATCTGTTCTATTAATCCCATCCATCAAATTCAGGAGAGTGGCAACCATTCTTTGAGACAGCTCATCCCCTCCATCTTTACGTGCAGGTGCAATGGCATCCAACTCATCTATGAAAACCTGCATATGACAATATTAAGTATTTCTGGGCCTCTGGCTCCACTCTTTCAGGAAAATATGTAAAATGGACCTTCTTAATAACCATGAATGTGTAGTTTAAAAAGGTTCACTACTTTAATAAAAAATGATGATACAGATTTATCTGAATAATACTTTGCTAATCATTCTAAACAATTTGCGGCTAAGGAAATCTAAAATGATGAGAACGTTGATGTATGGCCACTGTGTGCTTCGGAAAATGCTTAAACCACATAATAAAATCAACAATCAGGGTTGATTAAGAAATTTTGTAAGCCAAAAGACTTACCACAGCAGGTGAAGCCTTGCTAGCATTATCGAACACTTCATGCAATGCTTGTTCAGTTTCTCCATGGTACTGACTAATAATTTCAGGTCCATTCACAGAAAACATGTTAACACCAGCATCTTGTGCACATACTTGAGCCAGAGTGGTCTTTCCAGTTCCTGGTGGTCCATGAAGAAGCACTCCCTTTGTAGGTCGTAGACCCAAGCTAAAAAAGTAACAGCAATAATCACATAGTTGAAAACGGCAAAAGATAAAGATTTTCACATTCAAGATCAATTTCTTTAACACCTTCAAGACAAGAACTGAATATGCATCAGCTTGTGACACAAGGTAAACCGAAACGCAATTTTTTATGCTATACCCCGCGCTTATTATGTCAATCCCTGATGGACGGTAGTGCCTTTCTCATAAAGTTACTAGGACGGCATCGGAAATAGGTTTAGAAAGAAATCAAAATAATATTAATCCAGTGACATGTGAACTTGAACTCACACAGAGAAATTGCCAACTATCATGTTTGAATGCAGTTTACAGTTAAACTGTGGCTTCCTCAAAACTGAAACCACAGTTCACCAGCACTATTATTACACACGGCACTGAGTCTGGATTTATGAATTCACAACTTTTAAAAATGTGTGGAGAATCAAGATACTGAATGTACTGAAATCATTCAAGGTACACAATGACAGAGTTGTAGAATCTCCTTGCACAACTTATATCTTTAGTCAGATGATGAAGTCCATTAATAAAATCACAAAAATAGTTCCGATATTTAAAGTAAATGACTATGAAGGTCATGATATACACCTTGCAACTGTAGCTTGCACTGCTGACGAAACTATGATATCTCTTAATACTGAAAATTCTTTAGAAAGTCCTCCCAACTTTGAAATGTTGAATCTCACACCATTTTTTATAGACCCTTGTCGAAGATCTGGATGTGTCGATGAGCTTTTCACTGAAGTTTCAACCACAGGATTTACAGGTAGCAGCAAATGAATTTTCGTTCCCCAATCCAGAAGGAAAGCAGACACCACATCTTTTCCTACACCTGGGTCTCGAGTAGGGGTATCATGATTCTTACTATTCAAAATTTCACTATTTGGCAACAATTTTTTGGAACCTACAACCTGGAAAACACATAACCCAGAGAGTACTGGGACTACAACCAAATTCCCAGGGAGTAATCGCCGTGAACTTAACCACGAAGTAGTGCAGGTCTCTAAAAGCTTCCTTGAAGAATCATTCGCTAAAACTTCCTCCATGTCAAGTATGTTCATTGATGCACGAGACAAATAACTTTTCTTTGATGCAGACTGGTCGTAGTTCGATGTACAAGACTGGGTTGAACAAGGAGAGCTAACTTTAGGGGATGAAATTCTGCTATTTTCAACTTGACCGTCTGCAACTTCCTTGAATAAGTCATGAGATGATATGGCATTTTCCATTTCTACTTTACCCTTCAAACATACTGGAGATAGATGCAACTCCTTGCAGTTCTCTAATGAGATACAACTAGATGAACGGCCACATTGCTTACTATTTGCATACTTATCTGAGGGGAGACACTTAACAGGATAAACAAATATAATTGTGCCTGAAGCTGGAGAACCCAGAGTATACGAGAGGTTTAAAGATAAGCGCACTCCATTCTTCAAGACCTGTATGTAAAGCAAATTCCTGATGAACTAAAAGAGGAAAAAAATAGAGGATGGATGAAAAAACAGAAGTACTATCAACCAAAGCTGCAAGAGAAATATATTGCAGGGCTAGTTATTACAAACAATTAGTTAACCACTGTTTGTCCAGATTGCCTTGCATAAATGGTTATTTATTGGATCATTCAAATTCGCAGATATCTATATGTCATCTTCATTGGCGTATTAAACCATTGATTGCTGTTCACCCCTGTTGCATCTATAAGATCTATGACTCTAATATCATATAAAGAATTAAGACACCAACAAAGATTGCACCGACAGTTATTGACTTAACATCACCGGAAGGTTCAACGAAATGTTGTTCCACATCTAAGTTGATAAGTCATGGTTTCTTATCTTAAGTCCACAATGTTCAAGTTTTAGGCATAGATTACAGTAGCGAGACACATTGTAGTTGAATTAAACTTGAATGGAGAAAACAAAAGAATGTCTGACATATACAAAGTCTATACTATTAAGACTTAATAGGGAACTGGCCTTGCGAGAATTTGACCAGCTATTAAAATTTAAAACTTTACAAAAGCATAAGTATGTTACTAACTAAAAACTTGATAGTCACAATACATGATACTTGAACAGGATTTGATCCTCTGAAAGAGAAAAAAAATCACATGGTAAATGTCAATGAGAAGTCCTAACAAACAAAGAACTCTCATGACATTCTTCCACAACAGAGACATTATACAACAGCAACATACTACCGGGGGGGCTAAAACCAAACCTTAGAAGATGGGAATACTGTAGCCAGGGCAAAGAAATTTCCGGCATTATCAGCTGAATTCTCCACAATGTTAAACCCAAAGCGTCTTGCACATTCATTGGGTAGAACACTCAACGGAAAGCCACTCACACTTTTGTCCAAAGAAAAAATGGAGATCTGTCAATATACATGAAAATACATGTTAGATAAGGATACTTCTTATCTTCTTTCATATGATGAACTTAATTGCATAACTGTAGCAACATTATTAAATTTTCGACAGCTATCTTAACTAACAAACAAAACGGTCACATGACACGTAATCACTCATAAAAATGAGGAAAAAAAAAATGTAGAATGTCCTTATACCACTATAGAAATTACTAAATATTACTCCTGTTTCATATTAAATGTCTTTTTTTTAGGATGAACTTCGACTATAAATATCTCTAAAAAAATATAATGACAAAAGAATTAAAAAATTGTATTATGGAAATATTTTTTAATGTGAATCTAATAGTATAATTTTTGTTTGTAAATCTTATGATTATTCTATAAGATAATATATGGCCAAAGTTTAACTTGAAAAAATAAAATCACAATTAATATGGAACAGATGGAATATATCCCACAATCGAGAGCCATAATCATCATGATTTCACATAAACACAAAAAAGTGAAAGAAGAACAAGCACAACAACAATTAGGACACAATGCTGTAGGACAGAAGGAACTAAAAACGTGATTGAAAATGTGGAGGAAAAAAGGTGACCGAGACAAGAGAGCCAGGGGCAATGGCGTAAGAAACCATGACCGATTCGGAAAGCCAAACTTTGCAGCCTCTGGAGTCGGATACGGCGTCGTCTAGAACAGTACCGACGAAAGCTGCTCGGGAAATCAGAGATGGAAACTTTGACGAAGCTTCATCCAGGGATGGCAACAGCTGTTCGTTACTCGGCGTGAAAGGCGATAATACTGAAGAAGAAACAGCCGAAGAAGAAGATATATCACTGTACATTTGATCAGAATTAGCGGGCTTCAGAGGTGTTTTTGAGCTCTTTTTCTTGGCCATTTTCGTAACAGAATAATTACAAGAGGAGTACGAGGGTTTTATACAGTGTTCACACTTCGTGAGGTTGAGTTGTTGCAAGGTTTAATTTAAACCCCAGATTGGGAATCTGGGAAATTTGGCTGGCTAATTTAGTAATGGAGGGATTCGGAAGTGAACGAAGATTTATTTATATACTATTGTTACTAAAAATTTAAAATAAAATATGAATATAAATATATTAATGGAATAATGATTTAATTTAGTTTATTTTTTCCCACACACTTTTGTTTAACTCGTACACCCAATTTAATACTACCTCCGTCCCAGCTAACATGAGCATTTTGACTTTATATGGTTAATAATTTCTAAATTTGACTAATAATTAATCTCAAAATATAATGATAAAATATTTAACAAAATTATATTATGAAACTTCATCATCTAAAGTTTCATAATATAATTTTGTTAAATATTTTATCATTATAGTTTGAGATTAATTTATAGTCAAATTTGAAAATTATTGACCATATAAAATCAAAATTCTCATGTTAATTGGGACGGAGGGAGTAGTATTGGTGGAATTTGAACTCGACATTTGCCTCAAAAACTCTACGACCATCACTACTCTCTTCTCTTTATTAAATGAGGTGCTTTTATTTCTCGGTCTACATAATTTATCTAAACAATGAAAATATATGAGAATCAATTTTTTAATATCAAACTATAAAATTAACAAGTTATATATAATCATTCATAAAAGTAGAAATTATTGATATTATTTTAGTTGAAAAAAGATCAAAGTATCCTTACCCTCTACCGAGTGCACATTTAACGTGTCCACGATCGCTGCACACGATCGCATCCCATTGTGTGCAGCGCTTATGTCCAATGCAGGGGCTGTGCTTCGATCAATTTTAAGGGAATTAGTGTATTTGGTAGCAATAACTCTACTATTTATTATAGATGACGATATATATAAATTGTACTATCTCCATTCTTAAAAGATTGTCAATTTTTATTTTTGATAGTTGTACCTTTAATGTTTAACCTTAAATATTTTTGTTTGTATTGTACAATACTTGATGAAAATTATATCAATGGAAACACATTTCAAATATTGTACGTTAATGTATTTTTCGTCAAATATTATATAATATAAATAAGTATATTTAAGATCAAATTTTAAAAGTTACAACTATCAAAAAATCAAAAATGAATAATTTTAAAAAACTAAAGAAGTATTTTTTTATTGGGATTAGAAGAGATAGGACTCATTATATATTTTATAGTCCTTATTTGAGAGAACGAAGTTAAATTTATGTGCTCGACTATTTTTTTCCTTCTGACCAACTTTTTTATCCGAGTTTTTCGAAGAATAGTAACACATCACACTTGTAAGTTGTAACTTATCCAACTCGTAGCAGAGGTGCCCAAATCTGTGTCCGAGTTCGACCTGTTGGGTCCATGATTCAGTCAATTTGAAACTAGACTTCATCCGTAAATATGAAATGTACGAATTTGAGTAGGCCGCTGATCTGGGCCCCCAGGTCTGACTCGTGATTTTTTTTTTTCTGAAAATATATTTCTAAATTTTACTTATTATCATTTTATATATGAAAAACAAACTAATTAACAAAAGAAATAATTGGAAAAATGAGCTTTTGTTTAATTTTAAGTGAAACTACAATGAAATAAAACTTTAGATGATATGAGGTAATAACAATCACTTAAATCTTTAGTTGCATTTTCAAAAACCTTTAATAATTTTATTGAATCTTTTGTTTTCATCCCAAATTGTTGGCAATTAAATCTTTCCCTTGTCAGTTACAGAAATGAGACTTGATAGAGAAATAGATAGATTTGATATTTAGATTGAGAATGAATGTGAGAAAATGAACGAGGTTGGGGGTAGAGGTGGGATATATAATGGACACCGAAACCGAAACCGAAACCGAAAAAAAAACTGAAACTGAAACCGGTCAAAACCGATTTTTGACCAAAACAGATTCGGGTTGTCTCAAAACCGGCGGTTTCAACCTGGTTTTGCATTTTTCCGTTAGAAACCGGTCCAAAACGGTTTTTACGGTAACCGGTTTCGGAAACCGAGTTGAAAAATCGGTTTGAAATCGGTTTTTGTAAGTGTCCGTTAGGTGTCGGTTGAGTTCAAAAATGTGACCGTTTTTTTCCCCTTTTTTTTTTACCATTTTGCCATTCCTAATCAACTATAAATACCCTATTTGAGTTTTGGTTTAGTCACAATACTCAAACACTCTTCAAGTACTAAAAAATTACAAAATTCTCGTTTCTCTCAATTCAAATGGCAACTCAATCTTCTTCCGCTTCCACGAATGCACCCGAGATTGTTGAAGTTATAGAAACAACTCGAAACCAAAAAATTTGGTGTAATTTCAACCTCGTGAGGTTGTCGGATGGGCAATTTAAGGCTCATTGTAAATATTGCGGTAAGTTTTTGAAATATGAATCCAACACGACGTTGAAGATGCATACCGACAAGTATTGCGAAGGACTCAAATCCGTTCTGGAATCCGGTCAAGCATCTATGTCACGAGAGGGGGGTCTTTTTGCATACGAGGCGGAGCGGTGCCGACAACAATTTGCAAGCTACGTGATTCAAGAAGGTTTGCCGTTCAACCACTTCGATAACCCTCGATTGACTAAGGTGATTCAAAATACTCTTCAACCGCGATATAAACAAGTAAGTCGTGCTACTCTTAGACGTGATTGTATTAAATTATGGAAAAGGCTAAAATAGAACTAGTAAACGGTTTTGCAAACTTAAATACAAATGTAAACTTAACAACCGATGTTTGGTCGGCACCTCATGGTTTGCCCGGTTCATACCTTTGTGTTACCGCACATTGAATTGATCCCGATACATGGCTAATGATGAAGCTTACGATTGCTTTTGAAAATTTTGAGTACCCTCACACGGGTCAAAATTTATTTCATATGTTACAAAATGTAATAAATAACTTTAACTTACAAGAAAAAGTTTTTTCGATCTCATTTGATAACGCGTCTAATAATACAAACGCGGTAAAAAAATTAATATTAACATATAAACCGCCTTCGAAGGGTATTTTTTATCATAGTCGATGTGTTGCACACATTATAAACTTGGTTGTTCAAGACGGATTAGCGATGCTAAATAAGTTTGGTAAAAGACGCTTTTAAAAAAATGTTACAAGATATATTTTGTTCAAGTAAAGCTAGATATAAACAATATATGAAATTGTGTAAGGACACGAATTCTATTTTTTTAACCCCTAATTGGGACGTTCCTACAAGATGGAATTCGACTTATAAAATGTTTTGTTGTGGTTTACGCCAACGTGATACTTTGCAACTTTTTCATGATGAACTTGCGAATAGGACGAGTAGGGTTACACCATTTACGTCGGAACAATGGGATATAGTTAGAAAAATAAGCGAATTGCTCAAAATTTTTAAAAACGCAACAACTTTATTATCGGGTGCTTATTATCCCATGAGTCATTTGGTACTTAATCAAATTTATTTAATGTGTTCAAAATTAAGCGACTACGAATTAAGTGGTGATTTATATGAAAAAATGGTTTCGCCCATGAAAGAAAAACTAAGAAAATATTTTAAAGAAATGCCACCGGTAATTACTTGTTCCGCCGCCTTGAACCCATGTATGAATATTAGCGGGGTGGAACTACTTATCGACAAAATCTCTATTGATTTAGAGTTGCATAACGAAAACGTTTTCTATTCAAGAGATGTAAAAGCCATTTTTAACAAAAATTTCAAATACTTATTCGGGGTTTATTTTAAAAAGTATGGTTCAAGAAATGATTCTTCAAGTTCGTTTTCATCATCATTTTCTACTTCTACTAGCGCGGATCCCATGCTTAACTTATATAATAGTTTAAGAGAAGAAAACACTAAACGGGCTAGGGGTGAGGGTGACCAATCATCGACTAGCGAATATGGGAGATATATTGGAACCGATTTTTTATCGACTATGGGACCCCATGAATTCGCAAATTTTGATATTTTGGCTTGGTGGAAAGGAAGGGAAACTCAATTTCCCGTTCTAACCGCTATGGCCCGAGATTTACTAACCGTCCAAGCTTCTACGGTAGCTTCGGAATCCGCTTTTTCTCTTAGTGGTAGGGTATTATCTATACGAAGAACAAGACTCACACCGGCATCATTGGAGATGTGTATTTGCTTGAAGGATCACTTGAACGCATCCGAGCGTATACAACACACTCAAAGTCTTGAAGGAGAACTAGACATTTGTTGGCCACTTAAGTATACTGGATACAGTTTGGAAAATAGTTTAAACAACAAACTGTATGGAATCTAAATCTGAGTGCGTAGCGGAAGTCTTGGATACAGTAGGTTGCTGTGGATACAGCAACGAAGTGTTTGGTGTATACTTAATATATCACAGTAATTTAAAACAGTAAAAGCTGAAGGTAAATAACACAGTAATTAAAGTGGTTCGAGGTAAACCCCTCTACGTCCACTGGTCCTCCACACAGGAGTAAAAAGTTTATTATAATTAATGCGTACACAACTACGTAATTATAAACAAACCTATCCTTGTATCGTTCACACAGATTGATACAAAGAATGTCACTTTCAACCGTTCACACAGATTGGTTAAAGCTTCCTTCTTGACTAGCTTCTTCACACACAGTTCCAAAGCTTCGTCCTTATTCGTCCCACACAGGTCAGAATAACTTGATGAGTTCACACAGAGCTCGGTTTTTACACAGAGGTAAAAGGTAGGTAACCAGGTAAGAACAGCAGCTTTGAATATGAAGTTCTTGAGCTGATGATGGCTGTTCTTGGTGTTGAGCACTGTATATCTCTTTTGTTCTTAATTGCAGTATGCTTTGGAGATATGTTTGCTCAGATGATAACTTTGATAGCTTTGAGAGTTAGGTTACTTGGGTAACTGATCTTCAATGTCTTCATAGGATATATATAGTCTCTGAAGAAAGTATCCGTTGAGATGTATCCGTTTGAATAAGATTTCCTTCAACGGGAATATGACATGATCCGGATTTCGCGGGATTCTGAAGATCTGAAGACGGCGTATTTAAATACTTTATCCTTGAGTATTTAAATACTTCTTTGTTCAACGGACTTGACTTGTGTTCCTTCTTGTCCTTTTGTGAACAGTATGGAAGATAAGCGTATTTTGAGCATCGAGACAGTTTCCATACTTGGTCTTTTACAAGTCTTCTTCTTTGTCTTGTGAGCTTCACTTATGCCGATTCGAGGCGGGTCTTCGATACAGATAAAGCCTTAAAGCCTCGATACGATTTCCTTTACAGTATTTGGCATATATGTCAAAACCTTCTTTATGACATTCGATACAGGGATTCGAGTATCCCGGCTGTTTCGATACAGGGTGTTTGTTTTTCCCAACAATTTCCCCCTTTTTGACAATTTGCCAAGACTAACTTACTTAACTCTTCGAGTCTTCTTGATGATGCCAAAACCTTCTTTATGAAGCATTCTTCTTTGATGACTTCTGGCAGATTTCTTGGTCTTTCGTCAAAAGGTCTGACTTAGTGACTTAGTCTACAATAATGAACTGCTCGCAGGCACGTTCGATACAGTTTGAGATTTATTACAACTTAAGCCTATGATTGGCGCGCAGGCACAATCTTACAATGTATTCTAAGTTTACAACTGAAATTTTGAACTGTTCGTAGACTAGTTCGTACAACTTATTTTTCAATCAAGTTTATCTAACTTGAGATTTCTTATCAAACAAATTAAGTAATCATTCATTAACACAGTAGATTACGAGTTGTAATCTTTCAAGATAAACAAACGTTTTTATTGATGTTCAAAATGATTGAGTACAGAGTTTGCTGTTTCGAATAGAAATTACAAAAAAAATACATATATTTCATCTCCTCATCTATAATCCGCATGCCTCCATGGTCTTTTTTCGGGTTCGTTCTCGGTGCCACGCCACCAGTTTTGAAGAGAATCATTGCCTCGATCCTGGTAAATCGCTCTTCCTTCATATGAACGATCAAAGGCAAGTATCCAATCTTCTGGATGGGTGACCCGATCTCCTCTTCTATGTTTGGATTTCATTTCGATTTGGAGAGGGAGTTTACCTTCTTCTAGCATCTTCGTAAATTTATCTGCCGCTTCCGCTAACGTTTTATAATTTTTGAAGATGGCGGATTCCCTGATGAGTCTGACAAAATATCTCATCAGTTCATTCTTCCTCCAGTGCTTTACTTCGTCGGCAGTTGGGTTGCGGTTGGTCGGCAGACGTATTTCCGAAGGTCTTTGAATAAGAGTTTGCCAAGGGACATTGGGATCATGAAATTCCGGTCTGGAGCCTGAAATTTTAAAACTTTGGGATGGAGGTGCTAGATTGTTCAATTCGGCAGTGATACTGTTCTAAGCAGCCTCAAATTCCCTTTCTTGTTGCAGCCTTATTCTCCTTGCAGCTTCTCGTGCCTCTTCCCCCTTTTTGGCTTCATCAAGACTTTGCAGGATTTCAAGAGCGGCGTCCTGTTTGGTCTCGATGCTGGTCATTCTTTCAACAAGGGAGGAAAGAGTCTGCGACATTTCCTGAATGCATTTGTCGTGAGCACGCAGTTGAGAGCTGTTCTCAGTCATTGCACAAGCGGTCTTGGCTTCAGCAATCCTAGTCTTTGTAGCTTCCTCCTTCAGCAGTTGCTCCTGCTTCTCTTCCATGATCTTCAAGGCTTGCTTGAAAACTTCTGACAAAAGAATGAATGCGTCGAAAACTCGAGATACTTCGTGTTGAAGAGTGGTCATTTCTTCGACGGCAGAGGTGTGCATCCAATTCAGTGCCTTTTCAACAGAAGATAGAGCGTTTACTGCATCTTGGATAAATACAGTCTGAAGGCCAAGAGCTCGCAGGCGCTCTTTTCGTGCAGCAGAGATCGGAGAGTCTGGTTGGGCGAAGTCTGCAGCGCCGTTCAACCTTCTTACATTCACGGATGGACGTGAAGTAAGTTGGACATCCTCAGGTTCGGTAACGTCCTCGGATTCCATTGTTGAAGGGGCGGGAGCAGCTTCCTGTGGTTCGGCGACAGTTGGTGGAGAAGCTTCCTGTTGCGAAGACTCTTCAGCAATCATGGATGCAGGAGGGACTGAATCCTCCTGTTGGCTTGCAGGAATAGCTTCTTGATCGCCGCAGCTCGGGTGCACATTCCAAAACTTCTTGAAGTTCCTCGACTGGAGGGACTGATTCCTCTTGGTCGGGAATGTTCTCGGGCTGTGGCGAAGGGGGATTGGCTTGGGTAGAAGGCCCTTCGTCATTTCTGGGTGGAGAGGCGTCTCGAGCTTCAGCCTCTTCACGACTCATTCTCAGACCTGCTTGTAAAGCGTCGTCGTCGTCGTCTGAGTCATGATCGTCGTCATCTTTTGGATTAATGGGAGAATCCTCTGACTTCTTCTTTCCTTTCCTCCTGGCGTCAGATTTGTGCAGTAGGTGGCTTTCAATTAGATCCTTGCAAGAGGCGTTGTCCCATCGAAGCAGGGCCTCAATTTCAGTTGAGTCATTACTTGAGACGAATCTCTCTTCGTGGCTCCACTCGCTCCGGTTATACAGTGTATCGTGCAGAGCTAGCCTATAGCCTTTCCATTGCGGGAATCTTTCGTACGCGTGTTCAATTTGAACCGAAAGAAGTGTTTGATTTATGATCGAGTCGGGGAGGGACTTGAATAACGTGGAGACGCTGTTTGAGGATTCTGTGCAGTATGGGATCTGTACGGAAGATGGACTCCTTGCGGGGATGGTGCCTCAAGGAAATGGATCTGTGCGGGTGTGGGATCCGCAGAGGAGAAGTAGCTTTTGGCTCGAATGGGCAGGCTCGCTAAAGTCTTGAGCGTTGGCGGATGTCTCTATATCCGTCGTAGCCGCCAAAGGCTCGGGATCTACCGTCGATGCAGTAGGAGACACCTCTTCCACAGGGGTTGGGCCCTGGGGTTCTTCATCAGTGGGTTGCGCCACGGGCGAGACATCCTTGGAGTGCTTGGCTTTGATTTTTGAGAGCCTCCTGAGTCTCTTCTTGGACTTCTCACCAGCAGAGTGTTTCTTGCTGTGAGATCGCTTTCGCTTCTTTGAAGATTCCATTTCTGGGACCTTCACGGTTTCATCTCTTGGGTTGGCAGAAATAGGCATGTGCCTGGTTCTCGGGTGGTTGTAATGCATGGTGCTCTGGTTATACGCAGTGGGTTTGACACCTCCTAAGTATATCCTCGAGCTATTTTTCTTTGCATTGGCAGATTGCGTCAGTCCGCACTTCGTCAGGATGTAGTTCAGCATTAAACCAAAGGATTTCTTTTGGGTGGCAGGTTTGCACACCTCTTCTTGAAGACGTTTCAGAATGATTTGGCACCAATTGACCTTTTCACAGGTCAAAATAGCTACCATCATTCTGAACCTTAAGTTCGTGCACATCTCGAACGCACCGGTTCGGTTTTCAATGATCCTGGAGCAAAATTCATTAAGATAGACAAAATGAAGAAGAAAATTTTTCTTGTGACAAGTAGTTGTCACCATATCAACCACTTTGGACCCTGTAAATAGTCCATAAAACTTAGTAATAAGCTCTTGAGACCCGAACGTCTCAAGTTGGTCCATGGTCAGGCCATCGGCGGGCAGCCTGTAGATTCTCTGGAGTAGATCGCGATTGATGCAGATTTCCACTCCCTGGATGTTGCGGTGATGTCGGCAACATGACCTCCCCGGACAAAGGATGTAAAACGGACGGCGGCGTTGAGGTAGAATTCCTCAACCGGATGGGCGTCGTATTTGTCGGTGGTCTTGCTCCCGGCGATAGAGACCTTGTTGTTCAAGACGAGTAATGATATACTCCATCGGTTCGAGTCGTTGGTTTCGAGAGAATACGCTCGATGATGACAGTTTGGAGAAGATCCGCCATCAATGATGTTGGAGGATTTCTTGAGCAGGGGAAGAAGATTGACTAGCCATTGATGTTTTCTTAAAACAAAGGTGGAAGAAAACAATAAATTCGCAGTGAATATGCGAGAAAATATGTAATTTGTTTGCTTGAGAACTCTTGTAATTGCAGAAGCGTAAAGAGTCTCTAATGGCAGACATATCCTTTTATACTTGGCGGCGAAATAGGGTTTTGCAGAGTACGAATGGTCAGATTTTAAGGGATGGGAACCGGTTTTGAAATCAACGGTCAAGATGGATTGAGTGTAACTGGTACGCTAATCCAATAAAAGGTTTTAAAATACAGCGGGTCCCACTTCTGACATAGGTTGATACCCTAAATGCCTAAAACGGCAGTTTAAAAATAATAAAGAATTTAAAAACATCGCGGCTTTTGAGATTCAGTTGTCCAGATGTCGTGTAAGGCATTTAATGAACATGACGTTTGACATAAAAACAGGGCACGTGGACAAAAATTATTTTAAAAGGAAATAATATTATATTATATACTGAATCAAAATCCTATAGCATGTGCTGTTCTCCGCGTCGATACAGCGTTCCCCCTTAAAAAGGTACTAATAGGTTTTGAATTCCATACAGCAATAATTGGATTAATGCTGTATTCATGGGTCCTACAATATTCCCCCTTAATTATTGCACACACCAGCTGTAGGATTCATATGCCTTCGTTCGCTACAGTACTGTATTGATGATTCTGAGTGTACAGATAATTAAGGTTGGATACTGTATTCACGGGTCTTACAGCATTCCCCCTCAATTGTTGAGTAAAAACAGTAAATTACTTACAGGGAGTCTGGCTGTAGTATTCCCAATTCTTGTCTGAGCATGTTGAATCTTGTTGTGTCGAGAGGCTTGGTGAAGATGTCGGCCAGCTGAACGTCTGTATGGACTTTTTCCAGGCGAACATCCTTGTTCTCGACATGATTCCTGATAAAATGATGCTTCATGTTGATATGCTTGGTGCGCGAGTGCGAAAGAGTTGTGCGTGATTGCACCGCACTCGTGCTATCACACATGATGGAGTCTCTCTAGCATCGATTCCATAATCGGCGATTGTTCTTTGCATCCAAAGGATCTGCATACAGCAGCTACCAGCAGCATAGTACTCTGATTCAGCCGTGGAAAGAGAGTTAGCCAATTGCTTCTTACTGAACCAAGAAACGAGTCTAGGTCCGAGAAAGTGACAAGTTCCACTTGTACTCTTCCTATCTAGCTTGCAGCCTCCGAGATCCGAGTCGCTGTATCCAACTAAATCGAATCTGCCTTCCTTAGTAGGGCTGGGGGCGGGGCGGGTTGGGGCGGGGCGAAGGTAAAACCGCATCCGCCCCGCAATTTTTGTGCGGTGCGGGTTTTTGCGGGGCGGGGCATTTTTGATATTGAAAACCGCACAAAATCATAGTTTTGCGGGGCGGGGCGGGGCAAATACAATATTTATATAAATATCTAAGTGTTTTCCCTTGTTATATGCGGGGCGGGCGGTTTTGCGGGCGGTTGGGAAAAAATAAAACCGCATTCGCCCATAATTTTGGTGCGGTGCGGGTTTTGTGCGGGGCGGGGCGAAATCAACATTTGAAACCGCCCCGCCTCGCTATTTTGCGGTGCGGTGCGGTGCGGGGCGGGCGGGGCGGTTTGTTTTGCCCAGCCCTATTCCTTAGGATACCACAGTCCTGCATCGACTGTTCCTTTAATGTACTTCAGGATTCGTTTAGCTGTATTGAAGTGTGATTCCTTAGGTGCAACTTGGTATCTCGCACACACTCCAACAGCAAACTAGATATCGGGCCTGCTAGCCGTTAGGTATAGGAGCGAACCAATGAGCTTCCTGTAGAGTGATTGGTCAAACGGCATTCCGGCTTCATCAGCACTAATTTGCACGGAAGTGCTCATGGGGGTTGGCGAGGATTTGGAATTGTTCATTCCAAATTTGTTGAGAAGCTCCTTGCTGTGTTTCTCCTGGTTGATGAATATACCTGTAGGCAACTGCTTTACCTGCAAACCTAGGAAATAACTAAGTTCCCCCATCATACTCATTTCAAATTTGCTTTGCATGAGATGTGAGAACCTTTGACATAGAGCAAGGTTAGTTGAACCAAAAATAATATCATCGACATAGATTTGTACCATTAGAAGGTCATCACCTTCCTGTATCTTGAACAAGGTTTTGTCCACAGCACCTTTCTCAAATCCGTTGTTGGTGAGATATTGGGACAGGGTTTCGTACCAGGCTCTAGGGGCTTGTTTAAGTCCGTACAGCGCTTTCCTTAGCCTGTAAACTTAGATCGATACCGTCTGTGTTGGCAAACCCTGGTGGTTGTTCAACATAAACTTCTTCTGCAAGTTCTCCATTCAGGAAAGCACTCTTGACATCCATTTGGTATACGATAAAACTCTTATGGGCGACAAAGGCTAAAAATATCCTAATGGCTTCTAGTCTCGCAACAGGGGCGAAGGTTTCATCATAGTCGATTCCTTCTTCCTGACAATAGCCTTGTGCTACTAGTCTGGATTTGTTCCTTATGATAAGTCCATTTCGATCCTTTTTGTTTTGAAATACCCATTTGGTTCCTATAACCGATTGGTGTGTCGGTCTGGGTACAAGATACCATACATTATTTCTTTCGAAACCGTTAAGCTCTTCTTCCATAGATGTTATCCAATGAGAGTTGTTAAGAGCGTCTATGGTCGAAACAGGTTCGGATTGGGCTAAGAATACAGCGATAGTGCACATATTGAGTCTCCTAAGTTCGGATTGAGATTTCCATTCAGGAAACTCTGAGACTTCAGCATTAGATTCTTCTTGTGCACAAAGTACATTTCCTTGTGTACTCTGTATTCTCCTACGAGTAGAAACACATGCATTAAAGTTTACAATGATCGGCTCTTGCGGGTGATCTCTCAACCATCTTCGGTCGGGTTCTAGTTCGGGATCTCGCATCAGACGAAAGTTTTGTGGGTACAACTTCGACATGCAGTGCCTTCATCCACATTGATTCTTACAGCTGCGGGGTTGATTTCTAAATCAACTACAAGTTCTATGGGTGTAGGTGGATCCAAGATAGATAGATGGTGAATGTACTGAGTGATATCATCTACTCCTGTAGGGTCATGGTGTGGTTCGTCGAACACTACATGAACTGATTCCTCGATCGTCAGCTTCCTTTTATTGAAGATTCTGGAAGCTTTGCTGACGGAGGAGTATCCTACGAATATTCCTTCATCTGATTTTTCATCAAAGGTTCTAAGTTGGTCCTTCCCATTGTTCAATACATAACACCTGCATCCAAAAATGTGAAAATACGAAACTAATGGAGTTTTATTATTCCATACCTTATAAGCTGTTTTGTTGTGGTGCTTGTTGACGATACAACGGTTTTGAGTGTAGCACACTGTATTGGTTGCTTCACCCCAGAAACGCTGTGGCAATTTGCTTGCGGCAATCATTGTTCTTGTTGCTTCCTTCAACGTCCTATTCTTTCGCTCGGCAACACCATTTTGTTGAGGCGTACGGCGGTGAGTATTTCTTTGTATTCCATTCTCGAACAGTATTGCTCTATAAAGCGGTTAGTAAATTCAGTACCTCTGTCGGAGCAGATGCACACGATACTCGGCGCTTTTTCATTTTGCAACTTCCTCGGGAGCTCGGGCGGCCTTGATGTTGTTTCCTTCTTCTTGCTAAGAAAGATCGTCAAGCATACGGAATAATCATCAACAACAACCATGCAATATTTCTTACCTCCCAAACTTCTTGGGTCTACAGACCGTAGAGATCCATGTGTAGCATTTCCAACACTCTTTGGGTTGAAAGGTAGGATTTGCTTTTCGGGGTTGACTTGATTTGCTTGCCTTTACGGCATGGTCATGACATTGTCCTTCTTGAATGACACATCGGCAAACCTCTAACCATACCTGTCTTGAAAGCTTGTTGATAGTCTTGAAGTTGACGTGAGACATCCTCTTGTGCCATAGCCGACTAAGATCTGCAGTGCCTTTGGCAACAAAACATGGAATTGAGGAGCTCATAGGCTTCAAACAAGAATGTACATATTACTCGATCTGCTTCTGTAAGCACAACTTCCTTGGTTTGGGTGTTCTTGACTCTACGATCTATATAGAACTTCACCGAGAACTGTTTATCACGTAATCGGCTAATACTAAGTAGATTATACTGTAAGCCTTCAACATATGCAACATCGGTGACCTTGAATTTCCCGACAAGTAGGTTTCCTTTCCCTCTTGTTCTTCCTTTAGACTTATCACCGAAGCGAACTTTTGGACCGCGACCTTCTACAAAATCGATAGCTTGCTCCTATCTCCGGTCATGTGACGAGCATCCACTATCGAAGTACCGGGTATCCTCCTCTAGAATGTCCTGTAACAAAGAAATTAGGTAGATTTAGGTCCCCTTTGATTTTGGGTCCATATATGTTAGTTCCTTTAGGTACCCAAACTTTCTGACAGAATTGGTTTCTTGTAGGATGTACTCGACAAGATTGCGATATCTACGGGGCATATCCGTAGTTGTTATAATCATGATAATTACTATGCATGTAAAATTCGGGGTTATTATTATTCGATCTGAGTGCCGTCTAGGAGGTGGAGCCATTTTCCTAGGCCTATGACTTGTCTTCCGGGTCTCCGGTTGGATTCCCAATCTTTGTTGATACCGAATCGCATCTGTGTCTTGAGGGATAACGGGGCTCTGTATCCAATACCTAGGCGCACTGCATCTTGAGGGTACTTTGCGGGCCTTTGGTGGTTGATATCTTGCCTTCTTCTGAATGATCGGCTTTGATGATATGCTTGTGGAGCATGCCGTAGATTACGCCTTCGAGTGGTCATTGGTTCCACTGTCTCGAATAGTAGAGTTGTGGGGGCGGAATTGCAGCCTTCGGTTTTCTCGGTACAGCAGTTTCCTTTATGGGACTAGGAGTATCTTCCGATTCTGGAATATGTTCCACACTCTTGACGAACACAGTACTAGTTTTTCCTTTGTTCGACCATGAGCTGTATCCTAAGCCACTTTTATCATGAGCATGTTGCCCAGTGCTTAGAATTTCTTCCATTCTTTTGGACGATTTTTCAAAAGACTTCAGAATGGTCTCAAGTTCAGTTTCTCGCTTTTCGAGAGTTGTAATTTTGGTTTGTAGTAGAACCAAATCATTTGTCTTGCTCTCATTGTGGGTTTCACCTCATTTAGTTCATGAGCAAGTTGATGATTGCTCTCCATGATTTTTTCAAAATCGACCTTGCTGGTTTCACAATCAAGAGACATATTTTCATAATTTATTTTCAGTAAGTCATTTTCATCTTTCAGCTCTAGATTTGTTAATTGAAGCTGTATATTCTCAGTTTTTAGAGTCTCATGGGCTTTTTGAATGTTTTTAAATTCATTCATCATATTTTCGAAAGTATTAGATGCATTAGGAGGAATAAGCGAGGTTGAACTTACCTCATCGTCATTGTCTTCACCTTCTCGAAACATCTTTGGCCATAAAGCACATGTATGCTTTATCATCGAACTCATCGTCGGATGAATCACTTTCGTGACCACCAAGACATTGCAGATTTGGATGGTGTGGGGAGGCTTCGATTCTCCAATCGGGGCCTTGAGCTTGTCTTTCCAAGCACGTCTTCTTTCATCTCTCTCTTGTTGCTCGGCCTCGGGCAATCTTTGGACTTTGGGATGAGGACATTTGTTTGCATAATGGCACGGTTTCCTGCAGATTATAGCACAGTTAGCATCACCAGATGATGTTTCGGTACTTACCTTCCGATGTGTTTGGGCTGTAGGAGTCTTTCCAGATCGTTTGATGAACTTTTGAATTTATGCATTAGAAGCGCCATTTCATCTTGGGATGTGATGTCGTCCATCACAAGCATTCTTGTGACCAGGCTTCGACGAGCTAGGCATGCTGTGTCGACGGTTCGATACAGCAGCGAGAGCTGTGACCTTTGAAGGAGATTCTTCAGCTTTCTCTCTTCTGTCAATATCATACTCAAAAGCTTTAAGGTCAGAGAAGAGATCAAAAGTGGATATCTCATTAAGATTATAGGATACACGCATAGCTGTGGTCTTAATGTCCCATCGGGCTGGGAGAGATCTGAAAATTTTTAAGTTCTTCTCCTTTTGGGTGTAAATCTTGCCCAACGCTTCAAGTTCACCAACAATACCAAGAACTGAGGTCAAGTTCCTCAAGTGTTTCCGTTGGTTTCATTTCAAAAGATTCAAATTGAGTAAGTTTTGAAATCTTGTTTTCTTTTGAGAGCCTGGCCTCACAAATTAACTTGAGTTTATCCCAGATTTCTTTGGCAGTTTTGCAGCTCTTTACCTTTGAGAACGTGCCTTTGTCAAGAGTGACAAATAACGCGTTCTTAGCCACGTTGTCGAGATTGGCTCGCTTCCTTTCATCTCTTGTCCATTGCTCGCGTTCTTTCTCGAGCATTTCAGCATGGGCTTGGCCCTCAATCCTTGCGGCTGGATTGACCTTCATGATCTTGATCGGACCATCCTGTATAACAAAAATCATCTCTTCGTGCATTGCTGCAAGATGAGCTTCCATTCTAATTCTCCAGTCGTCAAATTCGTTAATAGAGAACATAGGGACTTTGTTAATCATAGAAGTATCCATACTGATAATATAGGAATGAAAGAGACTGTTTTGAAAATAAGTGATTTGAATCTGATTCGGTTAAAAAGAAATACGACTGATTCTTTCTAGAATCAACCGCTCCGATACCACTTGTTGGCCACTTAAGTATACTGGATACAGTTTGGAAAATAGTTTAAACAACAAACTGTATGGAATCTAAATCTGAATGCATAGCGGAAGTCTTGGATACAGTAGGTTGTTGTGGATACAGCAACGAAGTGTTTGGTGTATACTTAATATATCACAGTAATTTAAAACAGTAAAAGCTGAAGGTAAATAACACAGTAATTAAAATGGTTCGAGGTAAACCCCTCTACGTCCACTGGTCCTCCACACATGAGTAAAAAGTTTATTATAATTACTGCGTACACAACTACGTAATTATAAACAAACCTATCCTTGTATCGTTCACACAAATTGATACAAAGAATGTCACTTTCAACCGTTCACACAGATTGGTTAAAGCTTCCTTCTTGACTAGCTTCTTCACACACAGTTCCAAAGCTTCTGTTGGTAACCCATCCTACTCAGCATCCACGTGGGCACACCAGCACTAAACCGCCGAATGAACCCTATCGGACCGGACAAAAACCCGATTTCCAACCGGACTCGCTAAAAACCGAACGGACGGTGACTTGTGGCCGACCCAGATCCGATCCGGAAGGCCGAGCAGAGGAAGGACGAAAATGTCCCGGTTCAAGATTTCGGTGGCCGCCCGAACGGCGGCACCCGAAGCCGACTGAGCGGCGGAACCCGAGGCCGACTCCGTCGGATAGACATCTCCTAAGTCGGCAAAATGCACTCCGCATGCCAATTAACGCATGCGCCACGCCTTCCCAAGACACTCCTTATAGCCGCCACGTGTCCCCGATGTAAATGCAGGTGACAAGTGTTATGGGCGTATTCCCCAAACATGCGCCACTGTCATCTCCCACCGCCTGCACTGTCTATATATAGGAGAAATGTACAGTAAAAAAGGACCTTTTGGAATTCTAGGCATTAATAAGAGAGAGAAAAAAGAGAGATAAAAGGGAGATCGAAAAAGAATAAAGAAGACTTGTAATTAACAAGCAAATTGGATAGACCGGCGCACATTATTACGCTCGGTTCTATGCTATCGAAAGGTCATTAATAAAAATTTAGTGATCAACTATATTCCACTTTATTTGTTATTTTCTACGTGTCTCCGACCCATTTGTCCCGGTCAGTACACGTGACGTTGACCAAATCAGACGTCAACAGATTGGCGCTAGAAGGAGGGCTTGAACCTCCGATAAAAAAAAAGAGGTATAGATGGACCCTTCACCAGCAATGTCTCACAACAGTTCAAAAAACCCTCAGCCCGCGACGGAGGAAGAAAATCTCCTTAAAGTGGTTGAATGCTTTAAACACCCGGCCTTCCTCCAGGGCATGGCAGCCCTCATGGCGAGAGTAACAGGGGGCGGGACCCTTCAAAAACCCGAGGCTCAACCCGAGGCCGAATCTCAGACGGCCCGTCCTGCTGCCTCGGGACGGAGCAGAAAAAGAGCGGCCTCTGAGGCCGCCGGCGAAAGGGCCGAGAGCCACGGTGAAAGCTCACATCCCTCTCGGAAAAGTAAGCCTTCACGCCCCCCGTCCGTTTTTGATCGCCTCGGGGCGGGAAGGAAGATTGAGAAGGCAGCACCGGCTCCTACTGTCCAGAGTCAGAGTCGCAAGGAAGAAAGAGCTCACCACCTGTCCCCAAATCCAACGCAAATATTGCCTCCCACTCTGGGCGACAATTCAAGCGAGATCGAGTTCCTAAAAAAGCGCCTTACGGAACTCGAAAATAAACAACTCCCGCCATCCCAAAGCTCGGAAGGGCTCAACGGCCAGGAGAGTCCCCTGGCCCCCAGCGTTCTGGCGGAACCTCTCCCGGAGAAGTTCAAAATTCCGCAAATTCCGCCATATAACGGAGAAACAGACCCTAACGCCCATCTGGGGCATTATAATTCTTGGATGGATCTGCATGGGTCGCAGGACGCGTTCCGATGCCGCATGTTTTCCCTAACTCTAGGGGAAAGGGCCCAGAGGTGGTATCGGACGCTGCCCCGTCATTCGATTCAGACATGGGCCCACTTTTCGCGACATTCCGGTCCCACTTTATGGGGTCCTCAGTGCGGGTCGCCCACGCTCATCCATCGCTTCCGTAATCCAGGCCGAGCGAGTCCCTTAAAGATTATATATCCGTTTTAATAAACGGATATTAGAGACGAGCCCATGTCCGACGATGCGCGCCATTATTGCCCGTGCCGGCCTTCATAGGAATTCTTTTTTCACTGGACGGTGTGCAGCGAACGTCCCACACACCTACCAGAATTTTTGAGCGCGCGGCTCCCATATAGTCGCGAGGAAGCCATGCCGGCGCCAATGTTAGTCATGCCCTCCGATCGAAAGGATCGTATAAAAAGAAAGAAGAAAGGCGTGACTACAAAGAAACCCGTCAAGAACCTCGACGGAAAATAAAACCCCGCCTCTTCCTCGACAGCTCCGGCCACTCAAAACTATCGCCGGCCCGAGCTCATGGCCAATTTCACGGAAATATATTCCATTGGAGCCGCGATATTCGATCAAATAAAAGGCAAAACTTGCTCCGGTCCCCGACAATCTATAAAGATCGAAGGACATGGACGGCACTCCGCTTTTGTAAGTATCACGAGTCACGGGTCACAACACCGAGCGATGTCGGGACCTCGTTGCCGCCCGATCGCGGCATGTGATGAAACGGGCTTGAGGCGGTTTACCCGGAACCCGCCTCGGGATCGCCAAGATAGGGCCGACCCAGCGAGAGCCAAGAATGATCGGGTGCCTCCGGCCCCCAAATCCCCGGAAATTCTAACGATTATGGGCACCGCCGAGGTCGATGATCCTCGGTCAGCGCCAAGAAAGCATCTATCCGAGAAGCCACCACTTCTATCACAGACCGAGCGCCGGCGTAAGGGTTTACGCCGGTGGCCGAAGAAACCTCCAAAATCCCCAGTGGCGGTTACTTTCGAGGAGTCCGATGGGCGGCTTGGACCATCCCCATTCGGATGCACTTGTCATCACTCGCCCATAATGGGGATCCCAGTCCACGGTATTGGTGGACTCGGCGTATGCAAGCATCATTTACCTTCATACCCTTCGTAGGATGAAGGTAGACCAATCGTATGTCCGGCCTGCAATGAGGACATCCGGGATTTGCCAATCGCCGCACCTCCCGCCGGGGAAATTGATCTCGCCCTGGAATTTGGTCAGGGGCCGATCAGAAGAACGATGATCACAACCTTTAAGATCATCGACGTGCACAGCGACTATAATGCCATCGTAGGCCGACCTGTGATGTCGAGGCTGAGAGCCACTCAGTCCACCTACCACCTGTGCATGAAATTCCCTACCCCGGACGGCGTCGGGGTACACAGAGGGGATCAAAGGGCGGCCCGGGAATGCAATCTCAGCATCCGGGCTCGCGAGATCAACGCCGCCGAAGCCATCCCGGAAAATCCTCCGGAAGAAGTGGAGATTACCAACTCCGAGCAACAGGCGGGAAACACCCTGCTTGACCGGGGGCCCGACGATCCCGGGGCCGCACAAACCCCCGGAATGGGAATCGGGCGGACGGCGGACCGCGGCCGCAGGCCCGAGAAAGAGCCGACCTTAGAGGAAGATCCTGTTGACCCGCGGTATCAAAATCCAAAAGGGAAAATCCGCCACGCTGAGCCAACAGAAGAATTGGACCTGGTCGACATAGATTCAGCTAGCCCCGCCCGACGGCTAAAGATCGGCCACAACCTCCAAGAACCGATCCGCTCCGAGCTTGTCTCCCATCTGAGACAAAATTTGGATGTCTTTGCTTGGACCCATTCTGATATGCCGGGGATCGATCCGGAACTGGCCTGCCACCGATTGAACATCGACCACCAAAACCGGCCCGTAAGAGAAGAAAGATGGGGCCCGAGCGCCAGAAAGGGCTGGAAGAGGAGGTAGGAAAGCTAATTGATAACGGGTTTATTCGGGAAGCCCAATACCCGACCTGGGTAGCCAACCCGGTTCTGGTAAAAAAGCCAACCGGGCTATGGAGGCTCTGCATTGACTTCTCCAACCTGAATAAAGCCTGCCCAAAAGATAGCTACCCGCTCCCCCATATCGATTACATGGTAGATGCCACGGCCGGACACGAGCTGATGAGCTTCATGGATGCTTATTCTGGTTACAACCAGATTCCAATGCACCCCGCAGATGAGGAAAATACCTCCTTCTACTCGGCCCGCGGCTTATACTGATACCGGATGATGCCTTTCGGGCTCAAGAATGCCGGCGCGACATATCAACGCCTGGTAAATAAAATGTTCAGTAGCTTGATAGGTCATACTATGGAAGTATATGTGGATGACATGTTAGTTAAATCCCTGCGCTCGGCCGACCATGTACATGACCTCAATAAAATGTTTGCTATTTTGCGAGAGTATAAGATGAAGTTAAATCCGAAGAAATGTTCCTTCGGGGTAGGTTCTGGAAAATTCCTCGGCTACATGGTAAGCCAAAGAGGGATTGAAGCCAACCCCGATAAAATTAAGGCAGTAACCGAACTTGTTCCCCCAAACTCGGTCAAGAAGGTGCAAAGCCTAACTGGCCGTCTAGCCGCATTGAGCCGTTTCATCTCCCGCTCAACGGATAAATGCAAACCTTTCTTTGAGGCGATAAAAAAGAACAAGGATTTTCAATGGACAGAACCTTGCCAAAAAGCCTTCGAAGCTATCAAGAAAGTCCAATGCGAAACAGTTTGACAACAAGAAGTTCCGATCTTTCTGCGACGGTCTCCAAGTACGAAATAACTTTTCCACGCCCTATTATCCTCAATCTAACGGGCAGGTGGAGGCAGTCAACAAGATCTTAAAGCAACACCTCAAAACTCGCCTAGAGGAACTCAAGGGTTCCTGGCCAGAAGAACTCCCCGGGACCCTATGGGCCTACCGAACAACGCATAGATCCGCCACAGGAGAAACGCCTTTCTCCTTGGCTTTCGGCTCTGAAGCCGTTATCCCTGTCGAAATCGGAGCACCAACCTTCCGAGTAGCACATTTTGAAGAACAGGACAACGACTTGGCCCTCCAAGTGAACCTGGACCTCCTTGCTGAAAAACGAGCTCAGGCAGAAATGCGAAACGCTGTATACAAAAGGAGGAGTGAAAAATATTACAACTCCAAGGTTCACCCGAGAAGATTCCAGGTCGGCGACCTAGTCCTCAAGAGGGTTCGGGGTCCGGATCCCGGGCCGCTCAAGCCCAAGTGGGAAGGGCCGTATAAAGTTAGCGAAGTCCTTCAGAATGGGGCCTACCGGCTGGAATATCTGAACGGCCAGAGACTAACTCACCCATGGAACGCTATGTATCTAAAAAGGTATTATCAATAAAAATTCGATATTGTTCCTTATCTCAATGCTGGCACACCTCGAAAGACCGGCTCCTCCAGCACTATAAGACCGAGCTCGTCTCGGCACCTTAAAAGACCGGCTCCTCCAGCACTATAAGACCGAGCTCGTCTCGGCACCTTAAAAGACCGGCTCCTCCGGCACTATAAGACCGAGCTCGTCTCGGCACCTCGAAAGACCGGCTCATCCGGCACTATAAGACCGAGCTCGTCTCGGCACCTTAAAAGACCGGCTCCTCCGGCACTATAAGACCGAGCTCGTCTCGGCACCTTAAAAGACCGGCTCCTCCGGCACTATAAGACCGAGCTCGTCTCGGCACCTCGAAAGACCGGCTCATCCGGCACTATAAGACCGAGCTCGTCTCGGCACCTCGAAAGACCGGCTCCTCCGGCACTATAAGACCGAGCTCGTCTCGGCACCTTAAAATACCGGCTCCTCCGGCACTATAAGACCGAGCTCGTCTCGGCACCTTAAAAGACCGGCTCCTCCGACACTATAAGACCGAGCTCGTCTCGGCACCTCATAAGACCGGCTCCTCCGGCACTATAAGACCGAGCTCGTCTCGGCACCTCGAAAGACCGGCTCATCCGGCACTATAAGACCGAGCTTGTCTCGGCACCTCATAAGACCGGCTCATCCGGCACTATAAGACCGAGCCCATATCGGCACGATCAACCAAGAACGATAAAAAAGCACAACGAAAACGGCAAGAAAAAATCTTATTTTCATCAAGTCATTATTATTAAATACAGACGATTACAAAAAACCCGAACCAGGTTGGCACGCAGGCCGAACATCAGATGAAACAAAAAAGACAAAAATTGGCACGCAGGCCATGCTGGAAGCAAAACCTAAAAGAAACTACTCGGCCCCGTCATCCTGGCCGGCGACCTGAAAAGATGGCCCCTCGCCTTCGCCTTGCGGAGCCCGGTCGGCATCCTCACCCTCGGCCGCCTTCGGCTCATCGGCCCCTGCAAGGTCCACATGAAGGTCGACCGCCTGAGAGGTGATGTAAGCCTCGATCTCCTGAACGGTCTTCTCACCTTTCATAAGATCTAAAATCTCGAGACAAGTGGAGACGTAATTCAGGTTGATCAGCTCCTCAAAAGCAGGCGTCTCCTTGAAGGCCTCCGCCCCATCGGCACGGCCCCTCGCATAGCTCGAAGCCTCGCAGGTGTTGAGGCGCTCGGTCAGCCGCCACAGGCCTCGGCCTCCTTCAGATAAGCCTCGTGCACAGCCCGGATTTCCGCGCACTGTTTCTGCGCCTGATCAACCGCATCGGTCAGCTCCTCGGCCTTCAGCCTCCATATGTCGGCTTGAAGAGCCCGGCCGTCCAAAAGCTCCATCTCGCCCCTCAGAGAGGTTATCTCCCCCTCGAGAGACTTGATCAAAGATGGGCACAAGTGATGCTCCTCCTGCAAAGCCTTAAGGTCGGCCTCCGTCTTCTTGTGCCTCTCGGACGAAGCCAGAAACTCATTCGAGGCCTTCACATAGGTGCACATGGCCCGGCCGACCAAGGCATTCCCGAACTGGATCTGCTCGGCCGGATCCATGTCGTTGGTCATCATCTCCAGCTTGGGTGTCCAACCCCGGATCGGAATATGGCTAGAAACAGCCACCCCAGGAGGGACCCGACTGAGCATTTCAGGAGTCGGAGTCGCGGCCCGGACGTAATCCAGGAACCAGCGTGGCCGCCGCCCCTTCATCTGATCACACGGCTCCACCCGCTCCTGGTTGACCGGAAGATAGTGGCCCTCCAAGTCAATAACGGGCTCTTCCCGATCGGCCCGGGCAGAAGTCGGGGCGGACAGTATGACTTCAGGGGCCGACGAACCCTCGGCCTTATTCGCAGAAACAGGCTCCGCCCTCTTGCGCTTGCCGCCCGCTCCTCCGATCGGCGGCCTCGGCCGCCACTGGCCACACAGCGTGCGTCTCCTCCTACTCGATGAAGTCTTTGCACGAGGAGCTGGAAAAGGGAGACATATTAAAATCAAAAAAAAAAAAAAAAAAAAAGTACCTGAAGAAGACATGGTGCTCGGGTCGGTCTCTCTAAGTCCGGCCGCCCAAAGGCTCTCCTCGGACACTAAAAGGTGAGACTTCCTTTGCTCCAGAGGAAGGCCCAAAAGCTGCTCGACCCGGTC
Source organism: Orobanche coerulescens (assembly GCA_033398695.1). NCBI lineage: Eukaryota > Viridiplantae > Streptophyta > Magnoliopsida > Lamiales > Orobanchaceae > Orobanche > Orobanche coerulescens. The sequence goes on along the minus strand of CM065807.1, from coordinate 7,363,523 downwards.
GTCGAACTCAGCAGAAGTCTCTGACGCCGGGATGCGTTCTGCACAGGCAACAAATGATGAGCGTTAGACAAAAAAGGAAACAAAAGCAAAAAATACTGCTCACCCATTTTGGCCGTAAAAAGCACAGGAATCCGCAGCTCGGCATCTATCACCCCCGGCTCCCACTCATCCAAAGAACTCCTCCACGGCCCACCGATGAAGAACCACTGTTCTTTCCAGCTATGAATGGTCTCGGGTACCCCCACCAGCTCCTTGTGCATAGCATGCCGGGCCGTCAAATAAAACCAGCCCGAGCCGGACCTACCAACCGACCTCCATAGATAGAGGTCATTGAACTCCTCAAAGTCGGCTCGGGCCAGCCGTCTGGTTAAAAAGAATAAAAAGGCCCACCACCCGGGCCCAAGAATTCGGATGAACCAGGGGGACAGCGAGGCCCCACCGCCTTAACCACCGGGAAAGAGTCGGCGGGAGCGAAACCGAAGCCCGGCCAGAAGAGCGGTAGTACACCGCCGTGCAACCACGGGCGGACTATGGGGCCTCTCCTCGGGATACGGAACAAACATCCGCACCCTCGTCGGAATTTTGAATCGCACCGCCAAAGCCGCCAATAGTTCCTCCGTAACATTATCGGGATCGAGGTGAGTCCCAACTCGCCTCCAAAAAGGGGCCGGACGAGGCGGGCCCGGCTACCACCGGCTCGACTCTCTCCCGGGAGTTTCTCCGACAAATGTCAACGGCGCCGCCATTTCCACTTCTCCGGATCTGGCGACTTCACAAAATCATCTCCTTCCTCCTCAACACTCCGACGGAGCTTCGCCAATCAATAAATCCGCCACACCCGTGCGGTCCGGCGACACAACCAAAACCACCTCCGTCTCATCCCTTGTCTCCGACATTTTTAATAGACGAGGAAAAAGAAGAGAAAGAAAAAAGCGAGCTTACCGGGAAGGTTGGCGAAATCGGAAGAGAAGAAAAAGTCGCCGAAAGAATTTTCTCTCTCTCTGCAAACACTATGTAAAAATGGCGGAAGAAACAATGAAAAAGAAGACAACCTCTATTTATAGGGAAATATAGACAGTAAATGCCAGGCGCGTGAGGCGAGAAATTCTACTGAACCGTCGCAGGATTCGAGAACGCGTGAGCGCGCCGCCCAATATTCTTGCGCCACGCGTCCTCCCACATGATGACACCTAAAGACCAGGGAGGCGGTGCGACACGACTCCCGAAGAGACGTCTGTTCGAAATACCTTATCCTCCCAACAGGACAAACCGGATCGGCCTCAACATCGAACGACTCCAGCCCCGGCCAGCTCGGCACGGCCCTGGACTCGGGGGCCCTTGTTGGTAACCCATCCTACTCAGCATCCACGTGGGCACACCAGGCAGCTAAACCGCCGAATGTAACCCTAATCGGACGACAAAACCCGATTTCCAACCGACTCGCTAAAAACCGAACGGACGGTGACTTGTGGCCGACCCGTATCCGATCCCGGAAGGCCGAGCAGAGGAAGGACGAAAATGTCCAGTTCAAGATTTGGCGGCCGGCCCAACAGCGCAGACCAAGCCGACTGAGCGGCGGGGAACCCGAGGGCCGACTGTCGGATAGACATCTCCTAAGTCGGCAAAACAGACCCGCATGCCAATTAACGCATGCAGTCACGCCCCTTCCCAAGACACTCCTTATAGGCCGCCACGTGTCCCCGATGTAAATGCAGACTGACAAGTGTTATGGGCGTATTCCCCAAACATGCGCCAGCTGTCATCTCCCCACTGGCCCAGACTGTCTATATATAGGAGAAATGTACAGTAAAAAAGGACCTTTTGGAATTCTAGGCATTAATAAGAGAGAGAAAAAAGAGAGATAAAAGGGAGATCGAAAAAGAATAAAGAAGACTTGTAATTAACAAGCAAATTGGATAGACCGGCGCACATTATTACGCTCGGTTCTATGCTATCGAAAGGTCATTAATAAAAATTTAGTGATCAACTATCTTCCACTTTATTTGTTATTTTCTACGTGTCTCCGACCCATTTGTCCCGGTCAGTACACGTGACGTTGACCAAATCAGACGTCAACAGCTTCGTCCTTATTCGTCCCACACAGGTCAGAATAACTTGATGAGTTCACACAGAGCTCGGTTTTTACACAGAGGTAAAAGGTAGGTAACCAGGTAAGAACAACAGCTTTGAATATGAAGTTCTTGAGCTGATGATGGCTGTTCTTGGTGTTGAGCACTGTATATCTCTTTTGTTCTTAATTGCAGTATGCTTTGGAGATATGTTTGCTCGGATGATAACTTTGATAGCTTTGAGAGTTAGGTTACTTGGGTAATCGATCTTCAATGTCTTCAGGATATATATAGTCTCAAGAAAGTATCCGTTGAGATGTATCCGTTTGAATAAGATTTCCTTCAACGGAATATGACATGATTCGGATTTCGGGATTCTCAAGATCTCGAAGATCGGCGTATTTAAATACTTTATCCTTGAGTATTTAAATACTTTGTTCAACGGACTTGACTTGTGTTCCTTCTTGTCCTTTTGTGAACTGTATGGAAGATAAGCGTATTTTGAGCATCGAGACAGTTTCCATACTTGGTCTTTTACAAGTCTTCTTGTCATCGATTGAGCTTCACTTATCCGATTCGAGGCAGGTCTTCGATACAGGATAAAGCCTTAAAGCCTCGATGCAGTTTCCTTTACTGTATTTGGCATATATGTCAAAACCTTCTTTATGACATTCGATACAGGGATTCGAGTATCCCGGCTGTTTCGATACAGGGTGTTTGTTTTTTCCAACAACATTGAACAAGAAATACACGATATCGAGGTGGAAGAAGGTTTTGCAATCTCACTCTCCGATGAAGAAATTGCTCTCCGAAGAAGATATCACTCTCGATGAATAAAAGTTTATATTTTAAATTCTAAATGTTTGAGTAAAAGTTGATGTTGTAATGAGTTTATTTAATAAAAGTTTATGTTTTAAATTCTAAATGTTTGAATAATAGTTGATGTTGTAATGAGTTTATTCAATAAAAGTTTATGTTTTAAATTCTAAATGTTTGAATAATAGTTGATGTTGTAATGAGTTTATTTAATAAAAGTTTATGTTTTAAATTCTAAATGTTTGAATAATAGTTGATGTTGTAATGAGTTTCTTTAATAAAAGTTTATATTTAATGTATAATGGGTTTTATTTAATAAGAATATATTTTTTTTTTTTTTTTTAAAAAACCCGGTTATAACCGGTTTTTCCTACCCGAACCGGTTACAAACTGACCCAAATCGTTTTATTATCTATACGAAGAACAAGACTCACACCGGCATCATTGGAGATGTGTATTTGCTTGAAGGATCACTTGGACGCATCCGAGCGTATACAACACACTCAAAGTCTTGAAGGAGAACTAGACATTGAACAAGAAATACACGATATCGAGGTGGAAGAAGGTTTTGCAATCTCACTCTCCGATGAAGAAATTGCTGTCCGAAGAAGATATCACTCTCGATGAATAAAAGTTTATATTTTAAATTCTAAATGTTTGAGTAAAAGTTGATGTTGTAATGAGTTTATTTAATAAAAGTTTATGTTTTAAATTCTAAATGTTTGAATAATAGTTGATGTTGTAATGAGTTTATTTAATAAAAGTTTATGTTTTAAATTCTAAATGTTTGAATAATAGTTGATGTTGTAATGAGTTTCTTTAATAAAAGTTTATATTTAATGTATAATGGGTTTTATTTAATAAGAATATATTATTTTTTTAATTTTTTTTTAAAAAAACCGGTTATAACCGGTTTTTCCTACCCGAACCAGTTACAAACCGACCCAAATCGGTTAGTATAGGGTCGAGTTTTTACATCCCCCAACCTAACCCGAACCAATTTGGTCAAAAAACCGGTTTTAGAATACGACCAAAAACTGGTTCGGTTTTATAACCCGAACCGGTTTGAAATTAAACCCGATAAGTTTAATTTTTTATTTTTTTTCTTTTGAAATTTATCCGTTGGAATTTTCCCGAGTCCGACCCATCGGGTCCCAACTGTCGTTTTTTAATTTTTTTTATCCAACGGATCCCACTGGTCAGGGTCCACGGTCCGACGGATTTCACGAGTCCAGGTCCTAGTGATACACGCATACGCTCAAGGAGGTCCTGTTTTTGGTAATGTATCATATTCATTTTTTAAAAGTTGGAAAATATTAAAATACAATAACTCCGTAATACAACATTCTATAAAAAGAGTTTTTTAAAAAAAAAAATCAAAAATATAGGTCATTTTCAACTTTATGATCTTATATTATTATTCATAATACAGATATACATGATAATACTTGTTTTTTATAGTATGAAATATTGATTATATCCTTTTTCAAAGGTTTGAAAATATTAATTTATAATAATTTCATGTCCTAAAGAGTCTACTTTTTTATAAAAAAATGTCAAGAAAATGTCATATTCTTTGTTTTTGACAAAAAAAATATTTTAGAACATTGCACAATCTCAATAACTAATTATGTAAATAAAAAATGCTACTATGGAATTTTTGTGCTAGACTATTTTTCTTGACCGGCTTTTTTAATGAGTTTTTCGAAGAATATTAACACGTCATACTTCTCCAGGGAGAAAAAACAATGAACCTTCGATATACCTTTATAATAACGAGACGTGCAGAACCCGTGCTACGCACGGGCTAAGAATCTAATTGTTAATCGTGTATTCTTTTTGTATATTGGCGAGTGTATACTTAATTATTGTTTAGTATGTTTTATGAAATGTTTTAACTTTCTTGTATAAAAATTTAAAAGTGTTTGATGTTGTTTTGGTTTTGTGGTGTTGTATTTTATATATGGGCTTTTGGTTATTAAGTTGTGATTGCTTTGTTTCTTTTGGCCTATTACTTATTTGCATGATAAAAAAAATGGCTTTGTTTCTTTTGGTCTATTACTTAGCCCTACAATACTTGTCCATTAGATGTTTTGCATGGTAATATGAAGCACACGGGGTCTATGGTCATAGTTTAATGTGCGTTAAATATTTCCTTCATTAAGTTTGTAAGTTAAAGTTTGTGTAATAATATATATATAATAATGCCATATAAACTGTATAAAAATCGTTACAAACCTTTTTAGCTTCATCTCATTTTATTGTACAACTAATTTCATTGAAAATTAACATTGAAGTCTAACTAATATTAATAAATTTTATCAATAAACTCAATTCTAAATAGCTAACTAAATGAATATTAATTAACACACTATTAATAATTCCTAAAACCTTTGGACTCAACTATTATGTCTTAAACTTAATTTTTTTAATATACAAATGGGTTTGAGCAAAAATTATGTACTTTTTCTTTTATATTCATTATTCAAGTTGCATGCTTACATAAACTAATCATGCTAAAAAGTATCATTTAACCATTTAAATGTTGTTTTACATACATGCTCGTGCATATTTTCTTTAATCACTTCGCACATGTGAGCTACATCAATAGAAAACACACATAAATTACTTGTATATGAAATGCATTAACATAATACATATATTTATATATATTGCATTAGGTTAAATCATCAATTATTCTTGCGACCTTTTCAACTTCATCTCAATCCATAACCGACTTTTAATTCTATACTAATTACTAAATATCATGTGATAAATTCCGGCAAGCCTTGCACTTCCATCTCGATGTTGTATATACTTCACATTAAATGCATCGGTTTTGTTTTCGATAAAAGTTTGAACTTTTGCTTATGTTTAAAACTCAACTTTTTTATTTGATATTATAATTTACAAACGGATTTTAGTCAAAATTATGTATTTTTTCCTTTCTATTCATTACTCAATGTGATATTTTTAATATGTCGTATTTTGCTATGATGGCAAACTTATTTAATGGACGTAAATATTGGTTTCTCACTAATGATTCTACATATAGAAAAAGAAAACACTTTGCGATGCACACGATAAATTCATTCTAATATTTCTCAAAGAGCATTCGAAAGCAACTACTTACATAAACTAATCACGCTAAAAAGTATCATTTAACCATTTAAATGTTGCTTTACATACATGCTCATGCACTTTTTCTTGAATCAATTCGCACATATGAGCTACATCAATAGAAAACGCACATAAATTACTTGTATATCTATAACAATCACCTAAATATGTAAGAAACAAAGAAAATAGTTGGTATCCCAATCTTTGGTTCCATTTATCTAAGCATGCATGATCTTGTGTGATTTTCATGGTACTTGCGTATGATAACTAAATTAAGAAAAAAAAGACCAAGTTAATTACAAAGATCTAAAAAATGTGTGAATAAGCAAAAGTTTGAACTTTTGCTTATGTTTAAAACTCAACTTTTTTATTTGATATTATAATTTACAAACGGATTTTAGTCAAAATTATGTATTTTTTCCTTTCTATTCATTACTCAATGTGATATTTTTAATATGTCGTATTTTGCTATGATGGCAAACTTATTTAATGGACGTAAATATTGGTTTCTCACTAATGATTCTACATATAGAAAAAGAAAACACTTTGCGATGCACACGATAAATTCATTCTAATATTTCTCAAAGAGCATTCGAAAGCAACTACTTACATAAACTAATCACGCTAAAAAGTATCATTTAACCATTTAAATGTTGCTTTACATACATGCTCATGCACTTTTTCTTGAATCAATTCGCACATATGAGCTACATCAATAGAAAACGCACATAAATTACTTGTATATCTATAACAATCACCTAAATATGTAAGAAACAAAGAAAATAGTTGGTATCCCAATCTTTGGTTCCATTTATCTAAGCATGCATGATCTTGTGTGATTTTCATGGTACCTGCGTATGATAACTAAATTAAGAAAAAAAAGACCAAGTTAATTACAAAGATCTAAAAAATGTGTGAATAAGCAAAAGTTTGAACTTTTGCTTATGTTTAAAACTCAACTTTTTTATTTGATATTATAATTTACAAACGGATTTTAGTCAAAATTATGTATTTTTTCCTTTCTATTCATTACTCAATGTGATATTTTTAATATGTCGTATTTTGCTATGATGGCAAACTTATTTAATGGACGTAAATATTGGTTTCTCACTAATGATTCTACATATAGAAAAAGAAAACATTTTGCGATGCACACGATAAATTCATTCTAATATTTCTCAAAGAGCATTCGAAAGCAACTACTTACATAAACTAATCACGCTAAAAAGTATCATTTAACCATTTAAATGTTGCTTTACATACATGCTCATGCACTTTTTCTTGAATCAATTCGCACATATGAGCTACATCAATAGAAAACGCACATAAATTACTTGTATATCTATAACAATCACCTAAATATGTAAGAAACAAAGAAAATAGTTGGTATCCCAATCTTTGGTTCCATTTATCTAAGCATGCATGATCTTGTGTGATTTTCATGGTACTGCGTATGATAACTAAATTAAGAAAAAAAAGACCAAGTTAATTACAAAGATCTAAAAAATGTGTGAATAAGCAAAAGTTTGAACTTTTGCTTATGTTTAAAACTCAACTTTTTTATTTGATATTATAATTTACAAACGGATTTTAGTCAAAATTATGTATTTTTTCCTTTCTATTCATTACTCAATGTGATATTTTTAATATGTCGTATTTTGCTATGATGGCAAACTTATTTAATGGACGTAAATATTGGTTTCTCACTAATGATTCTACATATAGAAAAAGAAAACATTTTGCGATGCACACGATAAATTCATTCTAATATTTCTCAAAGAGCGTTGAAAGCAACTACTTACATAAACTAATCACGCTAAAAAGTATCATTTAACCATTTAAATGTTGCTTTACATACATGCTCATGCACTTTTTCTTGAATCAATTCGCACATATGAGCTACATCAATAGAAAACGCACATAAATTACTTGTATATCTATAACAATCACCTAAATATGTAAGAAACAAAGAAAATAGTTGGTATCCCAATCTTTGGTTCCATTTATCTAAGCATTTACGATCTTGTGTGATTTTCACAGACTGCGTATGATAACTAAATTAAGAAAAAAAAGACCAAGTTAATTACAAAGATCTAAAAAATGTGTGAATAAGCAAAAGTTTGAACTTTTGCTTATGTTTAAAACTCAACTTTTTTATTTGATATTATAATTTACAAACGGATTTTAGTCAAAATTATGTATTTTTTCCTTTCTATTCATTACTCAATGTGATATTTTTAATATGTCGTATTTTGCTATGATGGCAAACTTATTTAATGGACGTAAATATTGGTTTCTCACTAATGATTCTACATATAGAAAAAGAAAACACTTTGCGATGCACACGATAAATTCATTCTAATATTTCTCAAAGAGCATTCGAAAGCAACTACTTACATAAACTAATCACGCTAAAAAGTATCATTTAACCATTTAAATGTTGCTTTACATACATGCTCATGCACTTTTTCTTGAATCAATTCGCACATATGAGCTACATCAATAGAAAACGCACATAAATTACTTGTATATCTATAACAATCACCTAAATATGTAAGAAACAAAGAAAATAGTTGGTATCCCAATCTTTGGTTCCATTTATCTAAGCATGCATGATCTTGTGTGATTTTCATGGTACCTGCGTATGATAACTAAATTAAGAAAAAAAAGACCAAGTTAAATTACAAAGATCTAAAAAATGTGTGAATCATCTCCAAAATGTTGCAAAAGAGAATTTACATACCGCTACCAACAATCAAAGATCTAAAAGATGTGTGAATCATCTTCAAATGTACATACTAAATGTCATTTTGGCCGGTTTATATAGGCATGAATTAGGTTAAATCATTAATTATTCTTGCAACCTTTCGCAACCCTTGCACTTCATCTAACCGATTTTTAATTCTATATTAAATGTCATGTGATCAATGCGGGCAACCTCAGACTTCATCTCCTTTCGCTGATTGTATAGTTATTATGAAATTGCATTGAATTAAGCGTTGACTATCTTGTACTCTATGCAACTATTAAACGACTCCAACTTGTTTCTAACTCTAAAAACTCTATCATCATAACTCCACATTAAATTTAGGGACTGAATCTTATAGTATTATAGATATTTTATTTATTAAATAGACAACTAATCTTTATCACATCATTATTAAATGGACAACTAATCTTTATGACATCATGCACCTCCAGACGACCTACCTTTTTTATTTTTCTGGTCGTTTTCAAGCCACAACAGGCATTTTCTTTTTTTGCGGCCGCCCACGACCTTATTTTTTGCCGTTCTCCGGCAAACCGGAGGGCAGGTCCCCGACAACAGCACTTTTGTTTTTCGTCTTTTTTTTTTTTTTGCAAATCATTTTTTATTCATTAATTTTTAAAATGAAAAGAAATCAAGAGAGTTTTTTTAGCATTAGATACAACATTTGATTTAATACTTCAACACAAAACTGTCCAACTCTAATAGAGCTTCATTAAAATCAAACTTCATCCCAATCTGATACAAATTTCATTTGCCTTAGCTTTTAAAAGGAAGAAAGAATGATGAAACCAAAAGATGTTACTAGCGAATCAAACTGTCTGTTATTTTTTCTTACAATGAATAGTTAGTCAAGGTGAAAACCAAAAGGGATTTGGCTGGTGGCAAAAGCGCGACTGCCCCTCGTTCCGAACTCGAGTATTTCTTGTAAATCCCACGAAGCTTATGATCCGCCACCGTCGAATGAAATGAAACTAGTAGCTTAGCACAATCCCTGATTCCAAAAAAAAAAAAAAATCAATATCAGCCAACTACCCTTAATTGCAAAAATACCCCTGAGGTTTGGGGTAATCACCAAATAACCATAGAAGTATCAAAATTTCGAAATTACCCCCAAGGTTCGAAAATGTTTTTGCCTATGAAAGGGGGTAAAAGTTTGATACTATACCAGATTAAAACTCAATTTTTCTTCGTGTAAAACATGGGGTGGGGGGTTGTAATTAAACTAAACTTCAGGGGTCTTTTTGCAGTTCAACCACAAAAGTTTCAAGGATCCAAGAACCACTACTCACATGAGCTGTTGCTCGGAAAAACCGGTGTGCAGCTTCAGCGTTTCATTCCAAAAAGGTGCCTTATTTAAGGTGCACCTAGCTGCATAGACTGCCGAGGCAGCAATCATCGACGGGCAGTATACAAGCGTACCGTAATTCATCATTCCGAGCTCGGCTAGAAAATAGACCATGTTTTCCACCTGCACTCGAGGTCAAGGGCAGCCCATAATCAGTTCATTCTTATTGGTATACATTATTAGAAGGAAATGGTATTGTAGCTGAGGCAAAAAAAGAAAAAAGAGTTTACTCACATTCGAGTCAGTTAAAGACGCCTTGATAAAACGCACGAGAAACACGTACGGAGTCGGAACCGTTAAGCTCCACTCTAATTGGCCTAATATTCGCTTTTCCATAATCAAGATTTGGTCATTGGAGTAAGCCCTGTCTGAAATGCACCCTAACTCATTCACCTGCCAAAAAAAAGGTTGATTTCTATACTTTGCTCATATGAATTTGGGAAATTACAATAACTGCCCCTAAGGTTTAGCTTAATTGCAAAAAAAAAAGGGTTATACTTCGAAATTACAGTTAAGCCCCTGACCTTTATATTGCCTTACAATAGTGCCTTCCAAGTGGGGTCAATCCGGGGTATTTCAATAGCGGGATATTTATAAGGTAAGTACAAAAACAACCCCCAAAGTTTAACCTAGTTGCAAAAAAATCCTCCTTATCTTTCTAAATTATAGTTAAGCCCCTGACATTTGTATTGTCTTACAAAAGTGCACAATCCCCAAAAGGGTCAATAGGAGGAATACAAAAACTACCCATAATGTCAGGGTCTTATTTGTAATTTTAAAAGATATATCAATCGTTTTGTAATTAGACAAAACCTCGAGGGTAGCATTTCTCTTACAAAAATGCACCACTTAATGAGGGGATATATTTGTAAGGTAAACATAAACCTCTCAAGGGGTTACTTGTAATTTTAAAAAATTGATGGATCTTTCTGTAACTAGACAAAATTTAAAGGGTAGTATTTGCAATTAACTCTGAGTCATTTATATACATTAGGATGTTTAATGAACTACTCTATACACACACCTCAGGGGCCCATATTTCTTCATATTTGGAGGCAATCAGCATAGCACCTAGGCCTACTAACTGCAACTCCCTCCTTGTTGTAGTCTTAGACGCCAGATACCGATCGACAATGTTGATCGTTAGGTAAAGAGTCTCGGGCGAGAGATCGAATTTTCCGTGGACTTGAACCAACCAGTCGATGAGTATCGCCCTCATTTTATCAGTTATCTCAGGTTGCGAGTTCATGTAACCATAAGCCCGGCCCTCATTCTGCATCAACAAACATTATATCCAACTTAAAAGAAAAAGCATATTTTTTTTTTTTTTTTTTGGCTGAAATAAGAAGAGGAGAGAAGTGTAAGACCTCGGCCGACTTGTAGAAACTGTACATGTCTTCGATATATTCGACAACCGCCAGATCATTATCCACGTCATCGGCATCAATATCTACTATCTGCACCTTTGGTTTATTACTCAGCCCACAAGCAGCCTGTAGATATTTGACATTATTCATAAATAAGAAGGAAAAACAGGGGGAAAAATTCCACCAAAAAAAACAATTAAATCAACCTTGCTTCTAGCAGTGAGAGTCGACGTAAGGGTCGGAGGTTTCTTTTTCGACGATCTTTCTACGGGATTTTCGTCGTTGGTATCTTCAACAGTATCAGGACTTATTTCAATTATCTCATCTGGCTTAGGTATGACTGACTGGGCCGGCTTTCGAGCAGCAGCTCTCTTTTCCGGCATAGCTCCATCCAATAGAACGACTCCATTGGATTTCTGAACAATTTAAAAGCATTTAAAACACAGATGCAACCCAAAGAAACCTAGAAAAAAAGAGGCTAAAAACAATCAAATAATAAAATTCCGAGAAACCGACCTTGTTGTTTTCGGCTGCAGCGTTTTGTGCATTAGCAAGTAACTGAGCACAAAAGCTCCTGAAAAGATAAACAAATACATAATCAAACACTATACAGATTAAATTTAGAAACTATAGAATTTACAATTAAGTACCTCGTAACAGGCCGAGAAACCTGAGGAAGAACGGGCTTGCCATCGACCTCACGAACGGTAACAAGATTGCCTATGTCGCCAAGTGCACGACGATTCTTCTTCTCTGCTCCCAAAAACTTCTGCTTGTTAACCCCACGGACTGCCTCTCCTGTAATTTATCCCAACAGCATAAGTAGATATAGATTATCAGAGAAATTTCACGAGAAAGATCCAAAAAAAACAATAAAAATAATATAAAATGAAATATGTAAAAGCCTTTCGTATAAAGAATCACAGAGAAACCAAGAAGAGAATGTTTATTACATTGATTCCAATGCAATGAATACGTTATCCAGGCGACCATAAACAGATCGGAAAATAGTGGGCAAAAGCAATAATCAGTCAAAGAGGAAGAACATTGAAGAACGAGATCAAATTCAAATAATGTAATGAAATAAACATTATATGCATGTGTGTGATTTTCCCTCCGACCCAATTCTTGAATCAAAAAAAGAGCAAGATTACAGCGATCATTATGATAAATCCCAAAATCCATAAAGAAAATAAATTCAATAAACCCATTATCGGATCATCACGAAAATTCGAAATAAAACATGATAAACCCACAAGAGAATGGATTTGAGGGGGTGAGAGAGAGAGAGAGAGTATGCGAGAAATACCTCGGTTGTGCTGTTGAACCACATGTCTAGACGCCATTGTTGGAACCTTGGAGAAGAAAATCTAAAACCCTCTTTTCTACTATCCTTCTTCTTCCTCTTCTTCTTCTGCTCTCTTTTTTTTCTCTCTCTGGAGGTTGTATGAGACAACACACAGATGATTTGCGGAAGGATAGGGGAAAGACGCCTTTATGGAGCTGATGATGGGAGCGGCGCTCACGTTCCCAACGGTAATATTTTTTGAAATCTGTAGCCGTTCGATGGATGTGGATCCGACGGCGCTCATTGTTTGTAAATAAGCCTAGGACTACTTTGTTTTAGCCGTTGAGACTGCTGGATAGTTACCGTTGTGTTGTGTCGCAGGACTTCGGTTAACTTATTTAATATTATCTCGGACCTAAAAGAGTAGGTCTGTTTTTTATTTTACCCCATTCCATTTCGAGATATACTTGATCAGTCCATGAAAATATGTCCCCATCTAAAGTGATATTATTGGGATCGGGAAAAAATATCACTTTAGAAAGATTAACACATTAGAGAGGTTTGTAATTTTTTTAACTAAAAATTTATCAAATTTATATTTTAATTATTAATATACATTGTACATATTATATTGTCTACATTCAACTAACCAAAACTAATCAAAATTGATCATTCATGCATTTCTACATTCAAGTCAGCAATATTTAACAGTTTTTTAAATTTCCTAAATATTTTAATATCATTCATTACCATTCATGTACATGAGATACCAAAAATTCCGGTATCTAACGCTATCCAAATGCTACAATCAATCGAGATTTTCTTACTACAACAAGATGGAGATCACAAAGACGAAGTGAAGATAATTCAGAAGATATTAGATGATGTAAAAAGTTACTGGACAATCAAATCTAAAGCAAACTAGTAACATAAATATTTTTCTAATTGATAGGGTATCTGAAATATATGTATTTTTATTGAATTTATCACTTTATGCGAAAATTAGGACCGATATTTAATACTAAAGTTTTCTGAAAAATTATTAGTTATCACGATAGTGAGGTTATTAAATTTTAATACTGGTCCCAAGTCGGGACCGAGTTTTTTATTAATTTAAAGAGGTTATCACTTTAGAGAGTATCACTTTAGAGGGGTTCTCCTGTAATGAGTTCGACATGAACGTTCAAAAAATTGGTGAGTTGGTGGTGAGTTAGTATTGAATTAATGGGAAGTAAAATATGAATGTACGAGACTTTATCCAACCCGTGCGTTGCACGGTCTTTGGTTGAATATCTACGTATTTTTTACGTAATGTTGATGCGGTTGAATGAGCATATGGCGGAATTTAGATGCCTTTTAGAGAAGTTTATAGATTTTTTTATTGTTATTGTCCTTTTATTTTTGTCTATGTAATTAGTTATATGTAATGTATTGTATTTATTTTAGTTGATTTGATTGTGATGTTATCATAACTTTTTTATATTGTTGATTGTGTAATGTTTGAGTAAATTGTTGAGTTGTTACCGTGATGGTGAGGCTAAAATATACAACAATGTATAATTTGGGCTGCCTCGGTAGGATTTTGTTAATTTTTAGGTAGATATACCATTTTGTTGGTTTATTGCGTTGCACACAGTTTGTATTTGTTTGTTCGTCGCTTGATTTTTTTTTTTACAATCATATAAATTTTCTAACAGTAAATACATCTACACCTTTTAGCATATTGTACAAACTATGAATGATAAAGTTTTCCATGGGCTCATTTCATAAATTTAGTAAAATATATGTACAAACTATATATATACAGAATCACCTCTAAAATAACACATAAGCATTAAAAACATAAGAACCCCAAATGAAGGCCTAACAGAGTAGCTTCCCCTCTCAGGCATCACCTCGTCAACTTGGTTGTTGTCGCAAGAATTCTCACTGTTGCATCAACTTACAATGGCTTGTTGTTACACATAACACGAAGGCAGTCCTGTATAGCAAGGAGGAATTGTTAACTCGGGCGTTTATATATAGCATCATACAAAATGCGATATGAATAAACTATTGCTGGTTGATTTTACCATTCTTAACCATTCTTTAAACTATTATCCATTTGTCTATGGAAGCTGCAACAAACTTGTAATGTATTTATTTAAGCCAGTGGCTCATTGAATCATTTAATATAGAAATTATAATGAGGATATCAATAGAAATTATGCTAAAGATTTAAAGACGAACTCTAGATGCATAAGGTTATGAAATACAAAAAGAGTAGACTTGTTGAAAGCCCATCACCCCTTGTTCGAGGGCAAGGAAACAATTGTTTTTGTTACTAATACATGCATGCATGAATGGTTATAAGAGGACACATGAATAAACATTAGTAACTTGTATAAGAAAGAATTGTAACGCCTGGTCAAGAGGCATTATACTCCTTATTAAAATCCATACCGTTACTCATTACGCAGTCATTTATACTGCTCATTCAATTCCGTAATTTTCGACCAATTAGTGTGCAAGTCAGTTACATACCTTCTCACATAACAAAAACAAATCATTTGCACAACTTCTAAACTACAAAGACAATTGCACAACTTCCATACATTTTGCACCTGTTCGAAATTTAGTTCTTGTTTGTGTCTAGATTTTTGGTTTCGTCTACCCCTTGTTCGAGGGCTGATTTGGGTTACAATATTAAAACTGAGTTCGTGTGTGGGTTAAGACTTTGATTCGATAGCTCGCGGTATTATTTTTGGTGATTGGTACGTGAAGGCGATCATGTACGTTTGGCTTCAGTTTGGTTCGTGTGTGGTGAAAAGTGTTTTCCTACCTGCGGACTCTGATTGAACCCTATCAATTGATCTTGAAGATGTCATGCCATTGTTTTCATTCTTGGCTCCAGTAAGTTATTACCTTGCAAGCCTTCCAGAAAAAGTGAAGAATGGCAGCACGAACCTAACAAATACATCAAACAAACCGATCAGGATACTGCACTAAAGGGTTTGATGCTTAGAATTTACAAACAACTCGCACACAGCAACTTGCATGCGTATTGGGATTTCACTCGAATGAAAATGGTCTATTTATACATTGTATACATTGTATGAGTTAATACTATTTTTTATTAAATGGAATTAATGCATTCTTATAAAACGGTTTTTAGCATATGAAATGAAGGGTTTGTTGAGCAGAGTAAACGATTTTAAGCAGATGGAATGGCATGTCATCATTGCATAGTAACTCGATGAGTACATGGAGAGACAACATTCAATTAATTGAATTATTAAATCAATAGTTGTAATTGATATAACTTTGCACAACCCCCTTGCACATTAAATTAAGGGGGATAAGTTTTAAGTAGTATAGATATATTCTTTTTTTGTGAGTGTGATTAATTTATTTTACCTATTTTTATTATAATATTAGTATTCTTTAATATAATTTAAACAAATTTAGAAATTCATTAAACTAGTGTGCATCAAAAAGAAGTCAAACTAAATTGCTTTATATGAGTAACCGTGCTTCGACACTTCAGGGCACCAACTGGAAAAGTGTTCCCTTCCCTCTAAAATTGCTTATCACTCTCACTCAGACATCCAACCAACAGATGAAGTACGAGTTTCCGGCACAACATCTTCAGAATAGCGAAGAACCCGGAATGGTATCGATTTAGTGTGAGTCGTCGTGGGGATAGATCAAAATTCAAATGCTTGAATAAAATGGACTCGATTCACACTTTTACAACAGCAATTCGGCCAATTCACATGTTAGCGGCGGTAATTCAATTGAGGAGGGCTAGAGTTTATAGTGTCGATGGAGATGATGGGGTTGGGCCTAGTCTTGTTCTTCATTGTTATCGAATCAGGCAGATTTAATCGATGGGTGAAGGTAGATAGTGATTGAGTGAGACTCTCATGGTGAAGATTCCGAACCAGAGTTCCTCCAGGGCAACACGGGGGAGAGATTCACGGCTAATGCAAAAATATATTGGGCCCCTAAGCATTCTCAAAAGAGTCGGAAATGTAGCCTACAAGCTTGAGTTACACCAGTAGTGGCGCATTCATAATGTCTTTCATGTCAGCCAACTCAAGCCATATCAGGCAGACAAAGAGGACACCACACGCAACCTGCCCAACCGTCCACAACTGAAACTACGCAACTTGGGGAAGAGGGTGGCCGAAGCTATTATCGACCACCGTGATGTAGGGCCGAGAAAGAAGCTATACAAAGAATATTTGGTGAAATGGAAGGGCTGCAGTATGGAGGAGAACACTTGGGAGAGGGCGACAACACTTAAAGCTTTTCAACCCCTACTGGATGCTTATCTCACATCTATGGCGCCGGGGACGTCACCAACTCAGAGGGGGGAGTGCTGTCACGGGATGCCCGCGACCCCAGGCGGTATTACCTGATCAACGACCATTCATGGGGCCCACTTGCAGCTTTGTGGGACGCAGAGCCTCATCGCACTTCAAGTTATCATCTATAGTGTAGGGCTTTACTTTATTTTCCTTGTAATATAGCTAGTTAGTGTTGTAATAGCTAGTTAGTGGTTGCTCAGCTTTTCAATATCCACTGTTGTCATTAGCCTTTATTTTTCTAAGCCTATTATAGGGGGGAAGAGTGTACTGAAGAGTTGTAGTACGAATTGGCTAGTTTGCTGAGACCCTCCTATCCGTGTATGCTTGTAATCATTGTTGCCTATTGTAATCGTTCATTGTATTAATACAAATCGATTTTCGTCTTCAATTTTGCTGTGCCACTAAAACGCCTCGGCGTGATTGCGTCGCATTAGCACCAACGCTCGAACGAGTTAGGCGGACGTAGTCGGGTAAATTGACTACTAGCCGCACGGTGCGCGTACATTATATACAAACTATAAGTGCCCAGTGACAGGTGGTATATTCTTTTGAACTTATTTTTCAGTTTTTCAGTTCAGTTCAGCTCAGGTCCATTCAGTTCAGTTCAGTTCAATTTAATTCTTATTACTATTATTATTATTATTATTATTTTAATTTTTTTATTATAAATAATAATCTTGGTTATTATTATTGTTATTATTACTAAATAATATTTACTATTATTAACAATAATATTTATTATCATCGTTGTTGTTGTTGTTGATTACTATTATTATTATTATTATTTATCATTATTATCATTGTTATTATTATTAATAATATTATAGTTATTATCGTTATTGTTATTAATATCATTAATATTATTATAATACAATAATGTGGTATTGATAATAATAGGCATTTTAATAAAAAGGCATTTACAAGAATCATCAGTGGTCATAAGAATAATCAGTTAACACTGTCCACTGCTAGTGAGAATCAAAAGTCATCAGTAGTCATGCGAATGCTCAGGATCATATCATTACATCAAAGATTATATTATAAAATATCAAAAAATAAAAATTCTCAAAAGAACACCAGTCCTAATCACTGTTAAAAACCATCATCATTTTTTTCCACGTCATCTTCGTCGCCATCTTCATGATCACTCTCCGTTCGATTTGCTCGCTAAATTTGTCTTGCTAAAGTATTTCGGACCTTGGACATGGCTTCCTTACGATCGTCTTCAAACATAAGTGAATCTGCTCTTCCTTGACCATTTGCATCATGTTGTATAATTTGTATCCCAAGCGTGTGCATTCTTATAAAATTATGTAGTGTGAAAGTGGAAACTATAATTGACATTTGATACTTTTGTTACATTTTAGGCATATTTTTTAGCACCTTCCACCTTTTCTTTAACTGACCAAATGCACATTACACTTTCATCCTCAATGATGAATGTCGATGGTTGAAATATTCTACCATTCCTCTAGGCGTGCCATGCTTATATTCCGGCATGTGGCATCTAACTTCCGGGCCGCTAAATGGAGACAAATATCCAAGAGTATTCGGATATCATGAGTCCACCAAATAATATTTTCCTACAAAGTATGACGAGCACAAGCAACATTAAAATTCATGATTAATTAGATTTGGAAGTCAAACATATAATTACACTCTACCTTGCGGTGGATGCGGAAAACATATTTTGCATCAGTTAACTAATCTTTCCACACCGTAACATCATGGGCACTTCCTTCCCATCCCACATTAATGCAAAAATCCTGTCAAATGAGCCACAAGCTAAGACATTCCAACTTTTAGTTCCCTTGCGATTTCGAAATGGCACTCCATTCTCATCACTTACAATTGCTTCGATAAGAGTTCCATCTAATGCCCCAACAGCATCATGGTCAATAAATTAAAGAACAATATAGAATATTATGTAACCTTAAACTATTTCAATATAAATAATATTGATACAATGTATAATATTACCTTAAAATTGTTAGGAATATGCCCTCGAATGCCACTCAGAGGATGAGAGAGTGAGAGCAATTGTATTGTAATTATGAATATTATATTTAATAAGGCAATTATTATTTCTATATTATTGTATATCACTGGCATTGTGATTTGGTATATAGAATAGTAGTCCTTGCATTTGAGAGTGAACATTCTACTCCTTATAGAGATAAGGAGATAGGCACTAGAAGTGTTTAGAGCTCGAATGCTTAACTAGTTCGCAAGTCGATAAAACTTAACAGGACATTAAGTTTTTTTTTTAATAAGACTTGTATAACTGATGCTAGGACGTGTGCACGTCTTGATAGCATAGTTATAAGTATATTGGTGGGACCAGTATACTCGAACACGACTCATACTCGATTCGATCACAGTATTCACTCTCGAAGAGTCGATGATGAATCGAAAGGTTGTGATAGTATACGTGGACCTTTGACTTGAGGGTTCGGTAGAAGATGTGTCTGTGACGTTTAGTTTGTCATTAGAGTAGTTAGACTCATTTGCTTAATTCTTGAGTCGACCTCGAAGTGCGGACTATACGGGCGAGTAGCGATCTTTCCGTACGCCAAGAAAGGATTCTATCTCTGTTAGTGAGCGGGCGAATGTCCTATCTGATTAATGGCAAATAAGATCATAAGTCTTTGGCAAAGCATTACGATATAGTCGTATTAGATACACTATTAATCGATCGGTCTTTATTTGCATTAACACATGTATAGATTTAGTCAACGATGAGGTTTGACTTTCTAGTGACGAAGACTTGGCCGGACATCGATGAAGGGTCTATACGTATATAGTATTCACGACATAATGGTTACGGAATGATTCGTTCATTCGTTCTCGATCGGGGTTCTGATGCGGCCATTAAGTGGCTAAGTGTTGCCCGCACTCATTGGTTCCTCCCGATGCCTGGTGAGACGAACCTACGAAGTCGCGCAATAGGATCATTGATGGATAAATGTGAATTAATAATCTCTCTTATAATGTTAGATATTAGATATCTAATTTTGATTTATCGGATAAATCAAATAGTGGTCTAATGAATTGTAAGTAGTTCTTGGGTGATTACTTTAATTCATAAATTATATTTCTTAGAGAAATATATATTTGTGTTTGATATAATTAATTAATTGGATTAATTAATTAGTCCAAACACATTGGAAATAAAACGGATTCGTTTGACGAACATCCGGTACACGAGGATTCGTTTTGGTGAACATCGATTACGAGCCGAGTAAATTCGACCCGTCTTCTTGGAAATTTCCCTTAAGGCCAACCCCCTCCATCTCTTGTCTCTTATATACTTTTTTATGTCACTAGGTGACATATGTGAGTGTATTTGATACCCTCAATCATGTGTTAAAGGAAGACTTTCATTTTTATAAATAAAAGTCTTTAAAAGGAGTTATGACTACTTCTTCTAACTTTAACTCATAATCACGAATTTGAGAGAGAGAATAAGGTAGAAAACTTCATCTTGATCTTAGAGACAAGATATAAGAAGAATACATTGAGAGAGAAAATTCTACAAGCTTCCCTAGCCGCATTCTTGAAGAAAGGAAGCTTGTCGATTTTTCCATCAAGTTCCGGCGTGTGAAGTAGAGGCATCTTGCTTTAGGTGCTTAGAACGAAGGGCTCTTCATCATCATCATCATCATACGAAGGTTTTTCAGAGACATCATAGGTATGGGACTTTGATTCCTTGATCTTCGTATTTTTCTTTTCGTATATACGTTACTTGATCGATCCTCTTAGGGATTCCGTTTATTCTTCCGTTGCGTTTATTTTCTGAGGAATCCCAACAGTGGTATCGGAGCGAGGTCATATATATCGTATATACGATCATCTTTGCATTTGGAATGTTATTTGATGATGTTTATGATTTAGAATCATAATAGATATAATCGAAGAAATTTAATCGTTCGTAGTAAGTCAAGTTTCGACTATTTTATGTGAATTATAAATCTGAAAAATTTGATTTTTGTTGATTTATAAGTTCTTCATGAAGTTAAGAAACTTTTTCGTTTGTGAGTCGAAAAAATGAGAAAAAGCGGGGTTAAACACGAATACCGCACGAAGCCTTGTTGCCGGCGGCTCTTTGGGCTCTTTGCTGGCCGGCGAGTGACTCGCTAGCTCAGTGCTGCTCGGCCGGCCTGCCGCGATGGCCGAGAGTGACTCGGTCAGGCGGTTTCGGGTTTTCGGCCCGATTTTGAATCGGGCCGTGGGTCAGGCGATACCGGATTTTCCGGACTCCATTTTGTGTTTATATTTCGTTGTAATAATTTCCAAATTTAAATTGGATTTAATTAGATTTAATAAAATATTTGGAATATTTTTTTAAGGAAATTATTAGACGAGAATATTGTTTTGGCGGATTACTTTGAACGGATTAAAATGACGATTATAAATATTAATTTGATTAATATTGTAGAAATTAAATAAATTAATTTTTATATTAATTGGATTAATATATTAATTGATTATTTAATTTCATTTACCGTTACATGTTGTATGGAATGCCTTATGTGATGGTGATATAGCTCGTGGACTTAGTTGTTGATTTATTCGATTCGATATGGTTGTAAAGGCCATTTTGAGCCTATTTATTTTTACTAGAAAATATGTATAAAAGGACGTATTGTTCAATGATGTAATTATTCATATGGCTATGACGAAGACCGAAGACGACCGAAGGAAGACGAAGAATCAATCGAATTTTTCTTTTCGTTATTTGGCTTGGCCCAATACTTAGGAAAAAGTCCATGAGCTATATGTTGGTAGTAACTAGGTTGCTATTTATTGTTTTTCATTTTGAATGATTGACAAACCACAAACCGCGCTTATAAACGGATTAATGTGCAAAGTGTAACATATAATCGCGTTAATACTCCCACTTACAAACACTAAGTTATAAAGGTTACGAGGTTTCCTACCCTCCGTCAAACTCATGGAAAATTGAAATTTAAACCGAATATTATTCTTCCGAGTATGTCGGGGTAATATTTTTGGGGAAAGTTGATAAATTCCTAGAGTGCATTAGATGCCTTTGGTTGTGACAAATCAAACCCCTATAAACCGTATGGGTTGCGGGTAAGATTCAATTGTCAGACTAATAGGAGTTGACGGTTTAAACTTAGATAGTTCAGCGAGCCATAGAAACCGAATGGGTTGAGGGCAAGTGAACTAGGGGTAAAAGAAGATCGAATCATCCATTAGATGGGTTGGTATTAGACACCACTTTATAAAGAATAATAGAATATAAACCGTATAGGTTGCCCTCTATTAAACTTTGTAAAGAAATCGATCACCACTATGAAGTCACCCAAGACTTAGGATTTAACATGGGAGTGTGTAAATGCCGATAAAATAGTGGGAGCCGAGTTATGAATAAAGAAAGTCCTTAAATTCTTTACTCGGATCATAATTAAACAATCACTAACGAATCTCAAATTATTCTCTGCAGTTAACAAAACTCTCAATATGACAATGAACCCACTCGCTATACTACTTGAAAAGAACGTCCTGACGGGTCCGAACTATGTGGGCGGCGAACTTGAGGATTGTCCTAACTATGGAAATCTTTGGGATACGTCTTGGAGGCGGACATCCCGGCTCTCTGCAAGAACCCGAGCCAATCGGGAAGATGTCGATGCCCATGAGAAATGGGTAAAGACGACATAAGAGTGCGAGGGTACATGTTAGGCTCAATGACCAATGAGCTTCAACGTGCCCATGAAAAGATGACGTCTTCACGAGCCATCTTAGCGCACTGGCCGAGCTCTATGGAGAGCATAGCCGACCGCTAGATATGAGATATCAAAGCAATTATTCGGCGCGGGATGAAGGAAGGAGAGAAGGTTGGGGACCATGTCCTCAAGATGATCTCGATGATTGAGAGATTGGAAGCTCTTGATTTTCGGATGCATGCATCTCTCAAACCGACCTTATCCTGCAGTCACTTCGACTCCTTTTCCCAATTTGTCATGAACTTCAACCGCAATGAGATTGCATGTAACTTAGTGGGCTAATGAACAAACCGACGATTGCCCAGTCTCGGATGAAGACAAAGGGAAAGGAAGCTGCACTTGTGATTTCTTCTAAGACTTGGAAGTCCAAAATAAGAAGAAAAAGAACAAGAAGCGATTAGGTCCGATAGCCAAGATCGACAAGGGAAGGGGCAAGGCCCCAATGGTTCAAAAGAGCAAAGGGGCCAAGAAAACGGATGTATGCCTCAACTGCGGCGAGCTAGGCCACTGGAAGAGGTATTGTCCAAAGCTTGACCGTAATGCGCCTTCAGGTACGGAACTATTGGTTTTAGAAACAAATTGTTCTCATGGCGTATATTCTACTTCTTGGATACTTGATTCGGTGCGAGTTCTCACATTTGTACAATGAATCGGGATCTGGAGCAGTAGGAAGGCTGGATTCGGGGAGGTGATGGTCACCGTCGGAAGTGGGCATAGTGTCGAGGCTTCTGATATCGGATCCCTTATGTTGGATTTAGAATCTGGTTTTATTCTCACTTTAGATGATGTACTTGTTTTGCCCAAGGGCACAAGAATATTGTATCAATTCCGGTCATGGACCGAAAGGGATTTCACTTCTTTATTGGAGATGGGTCCTGTCGTATTTATTTCGAAATAAATTGGTTGGTATGCTACATTATTAAATGGTTTATACCATTTAAATTTAAAGAATAAGACAACCGTGAACACTATAACTAGGAAGCGTGGTAGGGATGAAGCAGACCAAGCACTTAAGTGGCATCTTAGACTTGGTCATATCGGTCAGACCAAGGTTCATAAAATGGAGAAAGATGGGCTTACGGGTCCATTGGGATCGATTCCTATCCAACTTGTGAATCTTGCCTTCAAGGCAAAATGACTAAGTTACCCTTCGCAGGACTTTTGAAAGAGCTGAAAAACTTGGATTAATCCATACCGACGTCTGTGGCCCTTTTGAAGTGGCACGAGGCGGCTTTCGATTTCATTACATTCACCGATGACCATACCGGTATGGATTCGTGTACTTAATGAAACATAAGTCTGAAGCTTTTGATAAATTCAAGGAATTTAAAGCCCTAGTTGAAAATCAAGCAGTGTAAGTGTTAAGACTCTTCGGTCGACTGGGTGGTGAGTACATGAGTACCGATTTGATGAGTTCTTAAAAGAACTAGGAATAGTGTCACAATTCACTCCTCCGGCTACTCCACAATTAAATGGTGTACTGAGAAAGAAGGAACCGAACCTTGTTGGACATGGTTCGCTCCATGCTTAACTATCTTGATCTACCGATTTATACGTGGGGTTATGCGCTCCTTCTTGCTGTGCATATCTTGAGCAGATGTCCTTCCAAATCCGTTCCTAAGACTCCCATGAGATGTGGAGAGGTAGGAAACCAAGTCTTAATCACATTAGGATTTGGGGATGCCACCTTATGTCAAGAAGACTAAAGTAGAGAAATTGGAAACTAGGTGTGAAAGGTCGTTTCATAGGATATCCAGGATTCCATGGGATATCTATTCTACATGCACGAAGATCATAGGATCATCGTTGCTATACAAGCACACTTCTGGAAGATCGGTTTATTCGGAAGGAGGGGCGGTAGAAATATTTCTTTGGAAGAAATAAAAGAAACACCAAATGAGACACCTATGCAAGATACAAGAACCGAACCTTCAAATACAAATACAACCTCGCAAGTCTAGTAGAATTTCTCAATTACCGAGAGGTATGGCTATCTGCATCAAGAGGAACCAGGTGTCCATGAGATGACAGAAAGTAATCAAGAGAAAGATCCTTCTACATACGACCAAGCGATGGTAGACGTTGACTCCACCAAGTGGCAAGAAGCTATGGAAGGCCGAGATAGACTCAATGCATGCTAATCAGTGCGGACTTTAGTAGATCGTCCTAAAGGCATAGTGCCTATTGGAAACAAATGGATCTATAAGAGAAAGACTGATGGAGATGGCAAGGTTGATACCTATAAGGCCGGGCTTGTGGCAAAGGGTTATTCCCAAAGAGAAGGAATCGATTACTTGAGACCTTCTACTTTGTAGCTATGATTAAGTCTATTTGCATGATGCTTGCTATAGCGACCCACTTAGATTATGAAATATGGCAAATGGATGTGAAAACGGCATTCCTAAATGGATTCCTCGAGGAGGAGATTTATATGGAGCGACTAAGGGATTCATATCTCAAACCAATATTCATAAAGTATGCAAACTTCAAGTGCCATTTATGGTGAAGCAAGCTTCAAGGAGTTGGAATCTTCGTTTTAACGAGACAGTCAAGAGTTTGATTTTGTCCAAAAGCGAAGAAGAGCCTGTATTTACAAGAAGGTTAGTGGGAGAAAAATTGCGTTCTTAATACTATATGTAGATGACATTCTACTTATAGGAAGCGACGTAGAATGCTCGATTACGTGAAAGCTTGGCTTTCTAAAGAGTTCTCAATGAAAGACTTGGGAGAAGCTACCTATATTTTGGGTATTCGTCTCTACCGGATAGAGCGAAAAGAATGTTAGGTCTTTCCCAAGCCCTCTACATAGAAAAGATCCTGAAGCGATTTAGGATGGAAGATTCTAAAGAGGGTTTCTACCTATGCAACATGGTGCAAAACTTTCCTTAGAGATGTGTCCTCAAAGTGAGGAAGATAGAAAGGAAATGAGCAAGGTACCTTATGCTTCAAAGTAGGTAGCCTTATGTATGCAATGATTTGCACTAGGCGGACATTGCTTATCTTTGTGAGCGTAGTAAGTCGGTTTCATCAAATCCAGGCGGGAACATTGGGCTTGTAAAGAACATTCTTAAGTACCTAAGGAGGACTAAAGACTTGGTTCTTACATACGGCGGTGGAGAACTAAGAGTGATGGGTTATACAGACTCAGATTTTTCGGGGACATGGATGCTCGGATGTCCACATCGGGGTATATCTTTACTCCGAATGGTGGGGCGTTTCTTGGAGAAGTGCCAAGCAAAGTTCGATTGCTATCTCCACATGTCAAGCCGAATATCGGGGCACAGAGGCTGCTAAAGAAGCTTTTTGGATAAAGAAGTTCACTGAGGAACTTCAAGTGGTTCCTAACGCAGAGAAGCCCGTGACACTGTTTTGTGACAACGACGGAGCTGTTGCACAGGCTAAGGAGCCTAGGGCTCACCACAACACCAAACACATTGCGAGAAAATATCATTTTGTTAAAGAAATGGTTCGGGATGGGAATGTTACACTGCAGAGAGTAGACACAGCAAATAACGTTGCTGATCCACTTACCAAGCCACTATCTCAGAAGGTCTTAGAGAGACATCTGGAGAGTATGGGTATTAGATACCATAGTTTGTGGCATTGAGTGAAAGTGGGAGATTGTTAGGAATATGCCCTCGAATGCCACTCAGAGGATGAGAGAGTGAGAGCAATTGTATTGTAATTATGAATATTATATTTAATAAGGCAATTATTATTTCTATATTATTGTATATCACTGGCATTGTGATTTGGTATATAGAATAGTAGTCCTTGCATTTGAGAGTGAACATTCTACTCCTTATAGAGATAAGGAGATAGGCACTAGAAGTGTTTAGAGCTCGAATGCTTAACTAGTTCGCAAGTCGATAAAACTTAACAGGACATTAAGTTTTTTCTAATAAGACTTGTATAATCGATGCTAGGACGTGTGCACGTCTTGATAGCATAGTTATAAGTATATTGGTGGGACCAGATACTCGAACACGACTCATACTCGATTCGATCACGGTATTCACTCTCGAAGAGTCGATGATGAATCGAAGGTTGTGATAGTATCGTGGACCTTTGACTTGAGGTTCGGTAGAAGATGTGTCTGTGACGTTTAGTTTGTCATTAGAGTAGTTAGACTCATTTGCTTAATTCTTGAGTCGACCTCGAAGTGCGGACTATACGGGCGGGTAGCGATCTTTCTTTGTACGCCAAGAAAGGATTCTATCTCTGTTAGTGAGCGGGCGAATGTCCTATACGGTTAATGGCAAATAAGATCATAAGTCTTTGGCCAAAGCATTACGATATAGTCGTATTAGATACACTATTAATCGATCGGTCTTTATTTGCATTAACACATGTATAGAGTTTAGTCAATGATAGGGTTTGACTTTACCGTGACCCGAAGACTTGACCGGACATCGATGAAGGGTCTATACGTATATAGTATTCACGACATAATGGTTACGGAATGATTCGTTCATTCGTTCTCGATCGGGGTTTACGGTGCGGCCGCTAAGTGGCT
This sequence comes from Orobanche coerulescens, assembly GCA_033398695.1. Lineage (NCBI taxonomy): Eukaryota > Viridiplantae > Streptophyta > Magnoliopsida > Lamiales > Orobanchaceae > Orobanche > Orobanche coerulescens. Next base: position 7,336,127 of record CM065807.1, on the reverse strand, counting down.
AAGTGTTGCCGCACTCATTGGTTCCTCCCAATGCCGGGTGAGACGAACCTACGAGTCGCCAATAGGATCATTGATGGATAAATGTGAATTAATAATCTCTCTTATAATGTTAGATATTAGATATCTAATTTTGATTTATCGGATAAATCAAATAGTGGTCTAATGAATTGTAAGTAGTTCTTGGTGATTACTTTAATTCATAAATTATATTTCTTAGAGAAATATATATTTGTGTTTGATATAATTAATTAATTGGATTAATTAATTAGTCCAAACACATTGGAAATAAAGCGGATTCGTTTGGCGAACATCCGTACACGAGGATTCGTTTTGGTGAACATCCGATTACACGAGCGAGTAAATTCGACCCGTCTTCTTGGAAATTTCCCTTAAGGCCAACCCCTCCACCTCTTGTCTCTTATATACTTTTTTTATGTCAATAGGTGTCATATGTGAGTGTATTTGATACCCTCAATCATGTGTTAAAGGAAGACTTTCATTTTTATAAATAAAAGTCTTTAAAAGGAGTTATGACTACTTCTTCTAACTTTAACTCATAATCACGAATTTGAGAGAGAGAATAAGGTAGAAAACTTCATCTTGATCTTAGAGACAAGATATAAGAAGAATACATTGAGAGAGAAAATTCCTACAAGCTTCCCTAGCCGCATTCTTGAAGAAAGGAAGCTTGTCGATTTTTCCATCAAGTTCCGGCGTGTGAAGTAGAGGCATCTTGCTTTAGGTGCTTAGAACGAAGGGCTCTTCATCATCATCATCATCATACGAAGGTTTTTCAGAGACATCATAGGTATGGGACTTTGATTCCTTGATCTTCGTATTTTTCTTTTCGTATATACGTTACTTGATCGATCCTCTTAGGGATTCCGTTTATTCTTCCGTTGCGTTTATTTTCTGAGGAATCCCAACAAAAATAAGGCCAATAGGTTGAGTTTTCATGAACTTCGGGAGGCACCTCTAATAAATAACGATGCGGTCGAATGATATCGAACGATAATATAACTAAGGCATCCAACACTTTCCTAAAATACTTGCTTATTGTAGATTTGGAATGCTTGAAAGTATCGGTAGCATCACGATAAGAATTCCCCTTGGCTAATAAATATAAACAAATACCAACTTGCTCAGCCGCAGCTACATATTTACCATCTACTAACAACTTTCTTTCAACCATTAGGTTTACTAGCTGTACAAACATACCTCTATCAAGCCGTAGTTGCTCTTTACATGATGTAGGACTTTCATTTACTAACCTATGTATGTATTCAGCACCACTTTCCCCTCTTTCTCTTTTATGTTGTCTTACTGATGGTTCAGGCGGTTGTTGAAGTGATCTCCTTGTTTCTTCTAACACAATGATCATAGATGCACGTCTAATTTTATCTTCCATACTACATTAGAGCGAACAATCAAATGTAAGAACAAAAAAAAGCCACAGGCTAATTCGAACTACACTTGAAATTAGCAAAAAAAGATAAGACCAACAGCAAATGAAACATTAATTCAATAATCATACCAAAATTCATAAATAACATCCAACGTCAAATATCATAAAAATAAAGTTCCATTCAAAATAAACTAATCATCTCAACATCAAAATTCATAAAAATAAAGTTCCATTCAATATAATCAAATAACATCCAACATCAAACTAATCGTCCAGTAGATCCATGTCCAGCCCTATCAAATAAATCCACCTCTGGTTGTCATTTTGAAGTGCTAAGAAGCTATCAGCATGTTTCTCATCACTCAAGTACTTAATAGCAGATACAAAGTACTCATCACCTCGTTTCTCAGAGACTTTCATTCTTGTAAAAACATCACTAACTATTTGAGCCTTTGAACAAGCACTCGATGAACCAGTAGCAGACCTCGACAATAACTGGATGACACTGTTAAAGCTAGTTTGTCTTATTTTAAGTTCAGAAGAATCAAATGGCTCTTCCCTTTTTCGTTTGCAGAAGGTACTACGAGAAGATTTTCGCATGATAGACCTAGGAGGGTACCTACTTTCATCATTTGATAAGTTAGGAAAGTTGTCATTATCCCCACTATTATCCACTTCATTATCTCCGGACCCTTCAGTCTCTTTGATAGTCAGGTTCTCCACACTCTTACTCAAGTATGATGCTCCCCTTGCCAACGCTAAACCATATCTACCATTTCTCTGTAATAAACATATTCATACTTATATTACAATTCATAGCAATCATCTAACAAAAACAAATACTTAATTAATTATCAAGTAATTGTACCTCCAAGAAAGCTTCTCATCTCACCAAAGACTTTTCTTCGATATCCACATCTTTAGTTGTAGGGTTGTAAGTTATGCCACTTAAACGTTGCAATTCCTCCCAAGATTTAAACTTCCCCTTTATGTCACCATGATGGTTTTGCACTTGCTTTCCATGAACATTCAGTCTTGTTTGTGCATTAAAAATCTTGGCAATATTTGCCCAATTATGATTGGAACATCCTATGTCTTTCTCTTCCTTTAAAATAATGAGCAACTTTCTTGTTCTTTCATCCGTCCAAGTTATCCTTCCCATTATCTTAAATGCCAAACCAAAATTAACAATCCTTTATTTTTCAGTTAAAGTAGCAGTAGCGGATCCATGATTGTATGATAAAGGGGCAAGATAAAAAAGTTAAAAAAAATCCAATAAGAGATAGTACTAAAAAGACAAACGACAACTAAGAAAGCTACAAGGAGAAATTGAGCATCAAATAATGGTTCACTTGAAATAGCCCAAATATCAAACAAAATAAGAAATAAGAAAACACAAGTCATGTGATTGTTCATTACTGATCACATATTACACAGAGGGCTGCCAATGTATAAAGAATTCCAAGTTTCACAGTTGCATCTGACTTTTGAACGTGAATTTGAAATACCTGATAACCAATTAAGTTAGACGAAAATAAATAAAATCCGAGGGTCACAAACAAATTTCTTCTGTGCGGATTTTCTTCAAAGCTTGAAAGATAAAAACTATCAACTACGATCTACTGGATATTCACCACTCCCGCCCCCCTTACTTATGGCTAGAGACTGCCATCAATAGACTAGGATGATCGCTAGGGCTGTCTAAAAGGTTCGTGGTTAGTGGTTTTAATCGAAACCGAACCAAACCGATGTGGTTTCGGTTAATCGAGAACCACTATTTGTGGCTAGGGTGCGGTTTGTGGTTCCTGCTTCAAAAAAATATATGGTTAGTGGTTAACCGGAACCGAATGGTTCCAGAACTGCAAACCGAAATTATGATAAATTAATAAATTATAATTATATATTTTTATCCCTAAAAAGAAATTCAATTGAATTAATAATATGTAAATTAATTACCCCCAAATCAATTCTCCATTGTGATTGTTTTTCATTTTAATGGTTGGATTTATGGATTAATTTTGACTTATAGTTGTTGGATTTATGGATTAATTGTGTTGTCGGTTAATCGGAACCGAACCACTCGACACCCCTACTGATCGCCCAACTTTTTTTTTTTCGCCCAGCTTTCATCAATGCATTTCCAGGTTGCAGACAAAGCCTGTGAAAAATTCAGATTATCTAATTCGCATGACGGGAGCAGTGGGTATGATAGGCTTCGTACCATATAAAACTTATAGATCGAAGGCCATGTCTGACATCTTGTAGTTCATTAACAATTAGGGAGTAATATTCACATCACTAAGTTGTAACACCCCCGAGATATTCAAGGTATATTACAGCACCGTGGACCCCAACATGGGACTCACCAGGCTAAATAAGAAATACCACTCGTCTAACCATCTCGGTCAGCGAGAAAAACACAAATCATCAAGACGAAGATAAAATAGTACGCCCGGTATAACCGGCGGAACCAACATCAACGACATCCATAAATAACATTTAAAGGTACAAACCACAATCCGAGTTAAAGGCCTAAGTACTCGCGAGTACTATCTATAGGTTTGCAATTAAAAAACAACCAAATCGAAAAGGACGACAGAAACAAGGAAACCCAAATGCACATGTCAACAACCTTGGCCAGCATCCTCGTACTGTCCCAGCGCCCGCTCGTCCGGCTGGACATAACCTGAAATTCATAACAAGAATTTTCCCAAAACGGGTCCCCAAAGGGGTTAGCAATTACGCTAGTACAAGTAATCAAGACAAACCATACGCTTTCACATTTCATATTACATGCATCAATTTATTTCAAAAGCCAAAACCAGACATGTCTTTTCCGGAAACAAACAGTCAACAATCAATTTGCCTAGGACCGGGGTGAAGACACTAGTCCCACTCGAGGCCTCTAAGGATCCTCCCGAGCTGGTCATATCATAAAACAAATCACACACATGCATCGCCTAGGACCGGGGTGACGCCACTGATCCCACTCGAGGCCTCTAAGGACCCTCCCGAGCTGGCTAGCGAATCAAACTCGTGAATCCAGAGTGAAGTCATAGATTCCATCGAGGCCCCGTCGGACCCTCCTGTTGGGAGCAAAGCACACACAAACACATCACCATTTTATGTTAGGCATGAAAGTTTCCAAGAGTACTTGCCTTGAATAATTGACGACGACTTGAACGGAAAGGAAAATCAAGCACGAACGCTAGGAACCGACGAACCCGAACTTAACGATTCGAAGAATACAATCACAACCACTTCTAAATGATTATGGAAATGAATACACCCGAAACTCCACCTACAGTTCATGTAAGTTCGTACAAAAACAACAACGAGGACGGATCGCAACCGAACCCTCTCGATTTCACAAATACAACGAAACTTACCATGAAATCTTAGGGAAAACAAGAATACCATCAAGATTAATCATATACATCATGAATTAATCAACAATAAGGAACGAATCGAACGAAAACTCAAAAACCCCCAAATTTCCCAAAAATAGGATTCTGGGAGATTACCTTGGATTTAGGATGAAGAATAAGTGTTGGTGTTGTTAATCTACACCAAGAACTCAAGAAAATGATGGCTAGGAATTGCAAGACTTCAAATCGCTCGGAAATCGCCCAAGAATCACCCAAGAACCGGAGAGAGAGAGAAATGAGAAAAAAATGAGGAATATGGGTCAACTCTCTGGTTTTTATAGCCAGGGAGTTTAGCGTGCGCTAACGATCAAGGTTAGCGTGCGCTACCCAGCCAAAAGCCAGTCCAGAACCTACAGTTCTGGCTCGTTAGCGTGCGTTAACGGCCCCTCGGTAGCACGCGATATCGGGCCATAACGTGCGCTACCTGAACACCAGCCGAGTCCAAAAACATTCTGCCCAGTACTGGACTGCCGGATTAGCGCGCGCTACCGGACATCCAGCGCGCGCTAAGCCTTACCGATAGCGTGTGCTAAGCTGCTTGTCCAGAGAGCAGAGAGCACAAATAACCTACTACCACTGCTGTGCCCGAGTTGCTAGCGCGCGCTACAAAAGAAGCGTAGCGTGCTACCTAGAGCTACTAGCGTGCGCTATATAACATCAATAGCGTGCGCTAGGTAGCCGGGTGCCAAACAGCTCAAACACCCGAAATACACGAAACACGATCAAAATATCAAACTGAAGCTCACAACACGCATAATAACATAAGATGGATTTACAGCAACCCCGAAACGGCAGTTCCGAACAACGATTACGAGAATCGAACCAATTAGAGATGGAAAAGCTAATAAACGCGGAATTGAGTAAAACAAGTATGAATCAAGTCCGGATGACAAAAAATCCAGAAATCAGTAGTCTCGAAATACCAATACGGTTACACGCGAGCCACTAAAAATGAGAAATACACCAAAAAGAAAAAATACCAGAAAAGAAAAAAATACGGATATTACATAAGTTGCATCTTTTAGTTGATCACCGAGAAAACTACATGTTCCCATATCAAATTCCTGATATGAACAAATCTAATATGATGCACGTTTATCCACGTTCAAAACAAAAAAAAATATGGAGAAGAAAAAAAACAACAAAATCCATACCTGCCGGATGGGTGTTTCTTCGTTGGCGGCCCAAGCGTGTTCTATTCCGTACCCTTCTTTTTTCTTCTCCCAGCGGCAGCAACGCCCATATTTTATTTTTCTCCCAACGGGTATGAGATGTGCCTTTCTTTTTTCTTTGTATTAATTTTGTTGGGTTATGGATAATTGTGTTGGGGATGTGGACTTTTATATTATTTTTAACAAATCTTTTAAAATTTTGGGTTTTTAGCAATACCTCATTTAACTATTTTAATATTAAAAAAATCTTGAAGGGGTCAAACGGATCCTATATTGGCTCCGTTCTTGAAAGTAGACATTATGATGCTGTCACTTTATATTGGCAATAATTTTATTTAATTTTTTCAAAAATAAATGTTTGAATCTAACAAATTATTTGATATTTTAGCTATAATTTACAGTTGCTGTTTTTCTAATTTACCTTTATCAAATAGATCTCAACTTATCATTTATATTTTATTATAATATTATTTTTATTATTACTTTATTATATTTATTATTTTTATTTTTATTGTTGCTATATTATTATTATTATTATTATTATTTACCCTTAATATATATTTCAGTTCAGTTCAGTTCAGTTCAGTTCAGGTCCATTCAGTTCAGTTCAGTTCAGTTCAGTTCAGTTCAGATCCATTCAGTTCAGTTCAGTTCAGTTCAGATTCATTCAGTCCAAAAGAATAGAGATTACTTGACTAGGTGGGTTTAATTAGGTTATTATTAATTGGGTTTATTAGTGGTGATTTGTTAATTGGGCTCATTAGTGAGTAATTAGATGGGCTTATTAATGAGTTTAGTACAAATTCTGTGTAAACACGGGATATTTATAAAATATAATCTCCGTATTTATTCTCTAATAAAATGTTAAGTTATAAAGAAGCAGACATATATCAAATTATTATTCTCAAGAACACATATTTTTACAGCATATCAGAAAACACAACAATAGAAAATAGAAGATGCTATATATCTGTATTCATACTTAGTAAACATATTCGAAAATATTTAAAAATAATAATATTCCTATATATCTGTATTCATTGCAACATACACGACAAACATTAACCACAAATATCCAGTTAATATTGAGATTAAAATTAAAAATCTCTCTCTCTCATATATATATATATATAGATCAAATAAAAATGGCTTATTGAATAGAAAATAAGAATAAACTGAATCATTGGTCTTTGTGTGATCTATGATCCAGATTAGATTATGCATAAGAAATAGCATTTCATGCAATAAAATGTCAAACATTAAAATTATGCATTATATGCATCCAATATCGATGTATTCCATGCATAAGTTTTCATTTGGATAAATTTTGGTCATCCATTTAATCAAGATCTATGTACCACATTATTATTTCTTAATTTACGTCATTCTTTTAATTATATCTTATAAATATATCTATTAGACGGGATTATATTTTATTATATTTTATTTTACATGTTTGTATTGAATTTTGTATCCTATAAATATTAACTGATATTTTTTTAAACATGGTAACTATAATAAAAAATATATATTCTTTTGTTGATTATTTTTAAGTAAAACTTAATTTTTTTTATTAACATGTCAAGATAATTGTTTATAATTAGATAATAAATTTATAAGTGGTATTGTTGCTCTAATTTTTGGACACTTGTCAAATTGGTTGAAGTTTAATATATAGAGTGGATTGGGTGGGTTCACTAGGTTAAGTAAGTGAAGGTAATTTCAAAAAAAGAAAGTATGAAGTGTGATACATTTTCGTGGGTGGACCGTAATGGCAAAAAGAGACATATTTTCATGGATATATGTAGTATATGTCATTTTTTATTTTATTAGCATTTATTTTATTTTATTTTTTATTTGTATCCCTAAAAATTAATATATGTTATACACTAATATTATTTCATGCATGTGCATATTTCAACAAAATATTTTTCCAACAAATACTAATTATAAAATTTTAACCCACGTGAAGTCAAATCAAGCTTATACATTTGGAAAGACGTAATTTCGATTAGTTTGCCTCTGGTAGAATCTTTATAAGCGACGCATTTAGTCACTCGCATGATGTGAAAGTTTTATCCCTTCAATGTGAGGATAGGCTCGCGCACCAAGATCTGCTCCTCCCACCTAGCCGCTGAAATACCATGATTTAATTCATCCACCAATCCCTTTCGGACCGGGGGGGTGGGGCCCTGGGGGCGAGGGATTTCGCCTTTTGCTACAAGCTTATACATTTGGGCAGTCCCCAGGGGCATAGACTGATGGTAAGTTGCAAGGTGATTGGGGTGGAAACACCCCGACATCGCGGGTTCGAATCCGTGTGGTGATAATACTTTGCTGAGATATTGCAAGGTTCGTTGCTGGGTTCGTGTCTCGTTGGTCCTCTCCATTGCAGGGCTGCCATTAGTGCACATCCCTCGATTTAACACCCGCCTAGGTGGAGGGAGTTTCTCGTCTCTCTCTCAACAAAAAAAAAGCTTATACATTTGGGCAAAAACCATTCTTAAGTCCGTGTACTTTTATTTTTTATTTCACTAGGTCCCTATATAATTTTTTCTTTTTAATAAATCCTTGTACTATTATTTTTAGTGTTAATATGTCTTTATTTAACACTTTGTTAGCTTTTTCATTAACTAATTTACACGTCATTATTTTTTTATTCATTATTTTTCATATCATATTTTTATTTTACATTTAGAATGTCATGTTGTCATTATTTATTGATTAAACCATAAACAATAATTTAAAAAATGATGACTTGTAAATAATGACTGTTTTGAGAAAATTTGTGGGGGAATCTCCCTCATGAGAAAATGTTAATTATTTATGTATAATATTTCTGTTAACCGATTTTTTTTTTTGTGCAAGAGTATCCCTCTAGGAACTCCAGCACACCCCATCTTAGGAACTCGGGATGCATTACATTATTAATTTATACTTTGTATGTTTTAATAAATAAATAAATAAAATAAAGCACTAAATGTTGGAACACCGGTCGAACCTTGACTTCGAGTAGAACCTTGAACCGACGTGTGTACCGGTCCAGTTTCTAAAAGTGGTTTCTAAAAGCAAAAGCTTTCAAGATTCATGCAAGAATGTTAGGAATAGTTTATATTAGGGGTACCATCGAGTCGACCGCAGAACTCGACGAAAGAAGAGTACTAACTCAATCGAGTTTGAGTAGCTCGAGTACTCGACTTGATAAGATTCGAGATTGAGTTCGAATCTTATCAAGTCGAATTCGGGCCCTATCAATTCGAGTACTCCAACTTTTAGTAGTACTTATCGAGCCTAATAGAGTCTAAGGAAACAATAAATATATCAATTATTTAAATTAGTCCAACGAGTCGAGTAGCTCGACGAGCTATCGGGCCAGGGAAAACATGTACTCGAGCTCGACTCGGGTACAAAATCGAGCCTGCTCAAGCTCAAGCTCAGTTTGATCGAATTCGACAATTTGAAGGGCGAATCAAGCAACTTGTAGTCAAGTCGATCTACTTGAAACTCTGTTAAGAATTTAAAATTTACACACCGATCTAAATCACATTTACAAGAGAGAAAAAAAAACACTTGAAGAATCATCCATGAAACCATCAATTTTTGCAAACTAAGCTTACAAATACAAACTATTGAATGATTAGAGAAATAACTAGGGTTGTTACAACCGATGATTTAGGCAAACGAAAAAAAACCATGCCTAGAGCAGATGCAACTACAAATAAGAAGCCAAGATTAGAAAATTACAAAAGGCAAATCATATCAATCTCTCCACACACACACACACACACACACACACACAACGCGAGTGAACACTCACACTTGAAAACTCGAAAAACTAGTTCCATTAGACATATACTACATTGTCGGTCTTTACATCAGAGCATCATCGTCTGGACCGGCGAGCAAGACCTGTCGATTCGTTTTTTTGGCAACAACATGCAATATCAAGGAGTGTTTGCAAAAACTTGTCGTTTTAAAGGAAGTAATTTATAATACTCCCTCCGTCCGACCTGACGAGGGTACTTTCAAAACATGATTTTGTCCCAATAGCGGAGTATAGTTTTAAAATAAAATCTTAATTTTTTTAATTAAAATTTACATAATATTCCTTGGAGTTAAAGTTTTTCCTTATATAAATTACAACATTGGTTGATTGGAAAAATAAATTAAAAATAAGTGAGAATAGATGGCTTAAAAGGAGTCGTACCTTTGTTAAAATGACTAAGATTAAAAACTTGTACCTTCAGAAAAGTATCATCTTCAAGTGGGACCGAAAATTAGTACTAGTCGGTAATGTTTGCAAACATAAGCTAAAATTTGAATTAACTTAAAAAGAGAGCCAAAAAATTGCCAATCACTTTTTTCTTTCTAAAGTTAGCCCAAAAAAAGAAAAAGTAATCCCTTATTTCTTCTAAAGGAGAAAGATTGATAAAAATAGCTCTACTTACACTGCAGTCCGAAGCATATCTTCTAGCAAGAACCAGGGCTCCGTTTCGTTCTCGCTCGGACTCAAAAACAAGCACAAACGATTGTCCTTTACGGGACTGCCAGAACAGTGACTTAGCTGCAGAGTTGCCACCGCCTCTGAATCCACATAGCTGAAACCATTTTCACTTATTATTATTTTTTTCGAAATGCTGTTAATTATTATATACAATGTCACGATCTATAAAATTAAGTGCAATGCAGATAAAAGCTCGGAAAATAGATGAACCGAGACCCCAAGGATGCTCGAGTAAAATGATAAGATTTCACTGCAATATATTTGACATTTTTACTGTGGTACAAAGAATTTATTTTAGGGGTTAATGACAAAAAGTATCCTTGAGGGTTAGTCTAATTAGCAAAAGAAAAAAAGAAGCTATTTTTCATAATAACAGACTATCTTGACAATTGTTCCTATTTTACAAATTGCACAGCGCTGCAAACGGACTGAGTAGAGCTTGAAACTCGCTCGAAACCCGCTCGGTAAAACCCGACTTGAAAAACCCACTCGAAAAAATTTCGAGTCATATCCAAGTTTCACCTAAAACTCGGATTATTTCGAGTAGTACTCGAATTGGACTCTAAACTACTCGAAAATCTTAAGAAAAGAATATGTGAAAAATGGACATAAACCCGGTACCCAACCGATACTTGATTCAAATTACCCGACTCGAAACCTGTTCCAAATAATTTCAAGCCTAGTTTAGAGCTCGAAATCATAGAGGAATCGAGTATCTGACTACTCGACCCGATTCAAACCATTTGCAGCCCTACCTTAAACAGCAGAATCTCCAAATTTCAAATATACATAATTTTGAGAAAGAGAGAGTGAAATCAAGTTGTGTGAATACGAAAATGAGGCGGAACAAAGTACCTGCATAGATTTATTAGAGTAAGAGTCCCTGGCCTTTGTGATCCATCCTCGACTAAGCTTTATCTTTGTTTTCCCGATATGAAACAAGTGCACCGAATGTGATGAATAATTCCGTCCGTTCATTTGGGAGATAACTACCTGTAATATTGGTAATAATCAGTGTTCTAAAAATCGGCCTAGGCGGCCGCCTAGGCGCTAGAAGGTGGCCCTCCGCCCCGACTACCCCATAGTCGGTTCTGCCAGGCGGGTAGGAGGCTCTAGGCGGGTCTAGGCGGGTCAAGGCGGGCTAGGCGGGTCTAGGCAGATTTATTTAGGTTTTTCTCTTTCATTAATCTATCGGGCCGCTTTCATTTAGGTTTTTTTTTTTTTTTTCCTTTTTAAAAAAGCTGATGTACTACTGCCGCTTTCATTTTTTTTTCTTTCTAAATATATTAATTAAACAGATGTTAAGACTGCACTGTCCTGTTTTTTTTTTTGGTGAAAGACTGCACTGTATAGTTAAGACTGTTAAGACTACTGATGTTAAGATTTTTTTTTTCTTTTTTACTTGGTAATTTCAATAATAAAAAATGAGAATTTTTTTACTATGTATAATAAAAAAATTCCTCTCCAAAAGAATTTTTTAAAAGAATATTATTATGCATTTTGGATGCATATATAAATATAAATAAAATATAAAATATAAAAAAAAAACACCTAGCGCCTAGCCGCCTAGGCGCTAGAAGGTCCCCCTCCGCCCGCCTACCGCCTAGCGCCTTTTAGAACATTGGTAATAATAGTGAAGGACAAAGATGATAAATCTTGGGTGATAGTAAGGACGGAATCCGAGGATACTTTAAAGTGGTCAAAACAAAACATTCAAAAAGAAAGAAGAGTAGGTCTCTTCTGAGATGGTCTAACCGTCTTACAGATGTCTCTGGTTGGGATTAGAAGCCAAATGGGATATGTCCGTATTATTCGGAGAACTTGGAGCCAATTATATAATTACAGTAGATAAAAAGTGCCATGGACTATCAGAATCGTACGAAATGTAATATTTTACTATCAAGCATGAATAAAAGATTGCTATAGATAAATACGGCGACATACACTGAAGTCGTTGTTTGGTTTCCGGAGAAGTATTTCTAGATAGTTTCCCAAGTCCGAGCCTGTTGATGGAATATAAGAAGAGTGCTATGAAAAAACGGAAATACAAGTAAGTTGGGATAATTACAAATACTGTCCCTAAGGTTTTAGGATATCTACACAAAAATTCAACTAACTTTCGAAATTCACAAATACACCCTTAAGGTGTTACAAACACCCCTTTGAGGATTATATCTACCTAACAAGTATCCCACCTCGTGAGGGTGCGAATGTTGGGATAGCTACAAATACTGCCCCTAGGGTTTAGCCTAATTACGGAAAAACTTCAACTATATCTAGAAATTACAAACACCCCCTTAGGGTGTTACAAGCACCCCCTTGAGGATTATTATATATAACCTATCTAACAAATATCCCACCTCTTGGGGGCACGATTTGCAGAAAAGAACCAAATGTCAAGGGAGCATTTGTAATTTTGAAAGTCGACTGGGGTTTTATAACTTAAGCTAAACTCCAAGGGTAATAAATCAAGTAGATTATGATCGTACAAAACTTGAACCAATTATTCACCAACCTTGCTCGATAGGGCCATTAGTCGTGAGTGACACCTTTAGGCCATTTGAAGCTATATCAGCTTGCAGAACTCGCCCTACATCAATGGGCTCTGGAGCATAAACACACTTGTTGGCACCTGGGGCAGCACACAACAGACGTACTAAGATAAAGAAAGTGAAGAAACCCGTAAAAATATTAACATAACAAAACCTTTAAAAAAAATTGGGGGTGATTTCGGAACTACTTTGGGCTTTTTATGGTAATAACCCTAACCTTAGTGGCAGCAATTTTGTAATTAAACCCTATGAGAAATGAGAAGTGGTACCTAAAATAGGTTCCCTGCGGCTGCACTGAGATGACAAGCGGTACCATTGGATCGAACATTTTCCGAGATCTATTACTTCATCCGAACAGGACTGAATCCGTAAAATTGAACCTAACATCTCACCACCACTTAACAGATAAAGTTGGGATTTATTTTCCTCAGCTTTCATGCTCATTGACAGCTGTAAAACCAATAGGACTTATATGGACAGGAGAAACATCCAAGTATGACAACTCGAAACTGTGTAAATTCAAAACATGTCTGAAAGAGATAATTATAAAATTTACCCGAGATTTAGCAGAATTACAAAAATATCCAGTTATCTTTCAAAATTACAACCCTCCTAACACTTCTTTTGGCCTTAAAAAGTGCACCCTCAAGAGGGGTCAAGAAGAGCTATTTGTGAGATAAAATAGAAAGCTCAAGGGGTTATTTGTTATTTTAAAAGAACCTTTGGGGTTGATTTGCCAGTTAACCTGATCGATCCATCCATCCATCCATCCATCCCACACATCCACCCACCCACCCACCCATCCATCCATCCATCCATCCATCTATCTAGAGGAGAGAGAGGGGATGAATCAAATGAGAATGGCTTTTTGAATAAGAAATAGGAATAAATCTGAACCATTGATCTTTGTGTGATTTACGGTCCAGATTATCGTTGATAAAGTATATGCATTTCATGCATCAAAATGTCAATGCAATAAAATTATGCATTATATGCATAAGAATGTCCATGCATTATAACAATGCATATTCCATCATAACTTTTTGTGAGAATAAATCTTGGCCATCCATTTAATCAAGATTTATGGACCAAATTCATTCATATTTGTTAACTTAAACCTCATTTTCACCGGAGCCACCCCCGATATATATACATACATACACATAGAAGAGGGCACGAGATAAACAAACGGACAAGTACATTATTTGCATCGTCTTGAAAAAGTAGTGACCTCGTTTTGAAGCTTAAGTGAAATTGTACCCTTCTCTCTGATTTGAAGTCTCAGATCCCGAAGTTCATGTTCCATGTCCACGACCTATAACGAAAATAGGATTTCAGTTGAAGAATTCTAAAAACAGAACACACACACACACACACGCAAAAAAAAGATGTTTTATACAACAGAATCTTTACGCACTTTCCTAGGCTGATGCATCAACTTTATTCTTCTTCCCTCTTGAACCTCTTCGATTAATTCCTCCAGTTCCTATCAACATAAAAAGAATCTAGTCAAAGTTCTTTCATGTAGGATAAGAAAAGAGCAGCCTTGATTTTTATTTTTATTTCATTTTATTTTTTTTATTTTTTAAAAAAGAATGAAAGAAAAACCACATACGATTTTATCATATCTACATGTGATATCATTAACTGTCTGGGCGGAAAAGAACACAACCAACTCACTCAGAAAAAATACTAGAATTTACCTGCTGTTTCCCGGAGCTTTGGTTTCTTTCTTGTTCTTCGAGAGCCTCCCCAATCCTTTGCACGACTGCTCTTGCACTCTCGAGTTCAGCACAAGCAAAAGATTTCTCTTGGTTGACCAATTTTTTAGCATCTTCAGAAGCCTGCACAAGGAAAAAAAATTATTTATCTAAACATCACAACGAGGAGAACAGAAAGTGAAAGGAACAAAAAAAATGTAGAACTACATGTGAGGTATCGAGGGCCAGGTATAACGACCTTAGGAGGAATTAAATAACGAATAAAATCCAATACATTACGTAAATGTTCAGGAAAAGAACAATATATTTAGTTGGAAACCTGCTTCAGAAAATTCAACAGCTTTTTCACTTCAAACTTCTCTTGAATTAGCTCTCCTTCTTTTTGAGTCAACTTCACTGCCAATGCCTCCACCTGCCGGAAATAGCAAACAAGAAAGAAAAAAAAAAATGTACCGTGCTTCAAACTACAGTCTATAGAAAAACAAAATTATAAGATGGAAGCATATAGTTTCTTTCTGACCATAGAAATAGCTTTCTCTACATCTTGTTTGTTTCGACCGGCCAATCGCCCTCTCAGACACTCCAATGCGTCCCTAAGCTTCTTTAGAAGCACGTGTCCGTCTAAAGATGCCACCTCCTTAAGTTTGGCCTGAAAAATCCACCACAAGATTAACTCGACCATCAGGTCATAAGTCATTTTCTCAGATACATATTAGCTCTGTGTGTTCGTTCCAGATAGCCCAATTACCAAAAGAAAAAAAATCCAGTTACTTTTCGAAATTACAAACACACTGTATTTGTAATTTGTAAAAGCAAAACAAAATGTTAGTATTTGTAGTTTCTGAAAGATGACTGGATTTCTTCAGTAATTACGCAAAACTACAAGTGTACTACTTGTAATTAACAATAAATTTAACAAAAAGCATAAAAAAGGGTCAATTACAAAAATAAAAACCCAGAAAAAAAATTCAAATACCCTCCTTACATTTTGTAACAATAATTCTAAATTTAAGACAAAATCAGAAACCCACAAGGTTTTTTTTTTTTTAGTAATTTTCATAAATCTCTCATGATTTTAGTAATTATCCCAAAAAGGGAAGAAAAAAAAAACAATACAAACAGATGATTAGTGGGCAGTAGAAGACCTCTTGGGACAATTTCGCTGCAGCAGCCAAATTCTTGTCAAATCTGCTGGCCAGGTCGCGAACGGATAGACGCTTATGTTGTTCAGTTAGATGGTCCGTTTCTTGAACAACAACTTCCTTAAGGGGTGGACCTTTACTGTCCTCTTTGATCTCTTCTAAAATTTCATTGTTAGGTCCTAACTTATATTTAGGAAACTTATCTCTCTGGAAGCTCACATCGGCCGATACTGTCCAAACTTTCTGCATCTCATCTCCAAATTCCGGACTAATCCTCGTCATTGGGTTCCACTTTATTTCTGTTGGAATTCTAAGTTTAAGTCATAAGGACAAGAAAAATATACAAGGATACAAGTGTTATTAATCATATAGCCTCTTAAAATGGAACTAAAGGGAGAAAATGGAGAAATCTTAGCTCCAGTTAAGAGTTACACATACAAGATTCAATTTACACGGCAAAACCACTTTTACTTTATTTTTGTATAGAAAAGGATAAAGAAAAGTATAGGTCTCTTGATCACATTTTAGTGATTAGAAATGCTCTCTACCTAAAAAAAAGCCCTTCAGTATTCACCTAGCCGACAGGCCCGACACATCCTCTATTAATGGCGCCACCGCTAAGCATCCCCTGCCCTATGAAACACCCACATTTCTAGGAGGTTGATGTACTGAGTGTGGGACACTCCGGGCACACGCGGGGAACACGTGAGGAGACGCACCGGACAAGCCAAAATAAGTATCCCCTTTTCAAAAAAGAGGGGTTGACATAGAACAAAAAATAAAACTCTAATATAAAATGTTTAAATAGATATCTTAGAATAGCCTTTAGATTAGGTAGTTTGAGGTACTAAAGGTTTCTTTTTGATGAATTAATGACTTATTGTGAATGATATTTATGGTTTATAATGACTTATGAATGTTATTTATGGTTTATATATTTATATATTATAAAAGTGCCATGTCCCGCCATACCCGTGCCTCATATTTTTAAAAAATGCCGTTCTCTTTACCTATACCCATCGGTGATTTCCTAGCCCCCGCCTGATTTCCTGTACACCACCATGAATCTTGAGGAGCTGTTAATCCCGGTGGCCTTCTCCGGATCTTTCACGTTCAATTTAGTCCGTAAAAACAACAAATCTGCACAACCACCTTCTCAAGCCCTAGCGGCTAACCCACAAACTACCGCTACGACCAAAAATAACACGCTTCATCCTCAAACCAACACACGCTCGTATGCTCAGGCCTCGTCCGGAATTAAATCAACTACAAGTGCTCCTCGGCCAATCAAGAAGGGGTGATATTTTCAGTCACCACGGGATGATGAAATAAATGCCCAATGAACAGCCGAAATTACGGGATTCTCTTATCGATGGATGATGCAACTGAAAGGTACAAAACCTTATTCTTTGGAACAACTAAAAACCAACTGCCACTGTTCCCAATGGGGCGTGATTTTTCAGCTTCCAATTCACAGTCTCATCGGATCAAAATAATGCGTTTCAGCGCACGGCATGGAATCTACAACCAGGATTGGTGCTGATTTTAAACCCCTATCAAATCAACACATCCAAGGTGCAAGTATGCGTACGCATATACGAACTCAGAATCGAATACTGGCATTCCTCTTTGATTATGAAAAAAGTTACGAGAAAATCCCTTAATCTTGTTTCCATTGCCTTACCGTTCCGCACTCAGTTTTCAGCTGCAATATACACTCCCAAACAGCTTCACAGGAGGATTATACTCCCTATATCCCACTTGAAGTGGGTAATCCCAAATTCTGTTCCAATATAGTCTACCTTCAAAATAAAACCTTAATATCAAATTAAAATTTACTTATATAAAGTTTCTTAAAATTAAAAAATTTCACTACATCAATTACAATATTAGTTTATTGGAAAAATAAATAAAAAATAAGTGACAATAGATGGTTTAAAACGAGTTGTACCTTCGTTAAATCGACTAAAACTAAAAGTTGCACCTTAACCAAGGTACTCTCTTGACAGAGAGAGAGAGTAACAAGTTGTTACTAACAACCGCGTTGTGCGCACGAAAGACATCACATGGATTATCGCCCAAACAAAGACATGGTTATGGACATGATAAAGAATTCCACACACAAGTGTGAACCCTCGGGAAGAGTTACAACCACACTTTTGAAGTGCTATAGGATTCTGAAGAGAATTTGGACGACATAGACAATGTTGTCAACGGCCGGGAGGCAATGGCATTAACGACTTTTGATGAATCTAGTTTTTGAGCTACCGACTCTTTCCACGCATCCAAACAAACCTTGCGGGCAAGTACAATAGGATATACAAAGAGTGAAAAACTAATGAAGCAGTTAGACTGGTGATGTGGCACCATAGGGTAAGGATATGATGACAAGAGTATATTAAGATTAATTACAAATCCAATCAATTCAATTGTTGGGCATAATGATAAGAAATACAACAAAATGAAGGATTAGAGCAGGAATGGATGGGAAATGTTCAAATGTTCAAGAGATCGTTGAGGGTGAGCTCAAACATGATGTTGTGGAAGGGTAGGGCATATGGGCCTCAACTTCATCATAAGTGTTAAAGTTTGGGCTTCCATCTCAAAACCAATTGGCAATGAGGAGTAGTCCAGAATCTCTATATATTAATTACAATACTTGTATTTTTTCCAATGCCGAATTAATGCTTCAACACGCCCCTCACGTGTAGCCGGAATCAAGGTTTACAGTGTGGTTTAACTCGGATGGCGCGGAGCTAGAACATCGTGGGCCGTTGGGCTCGCACGTGTAAAGAGCCTGCTCTAATACCATATTAAAGCTTGGGGTTCCATCTCAAAACCAAGTGTGGAGTAGCCCAGGATCTTTATATATTAAATGCAATGCTTGTATTTTCTCAATGTGGGATAAATGCTTCAACAATAAGAAAACTGTTGATTGTCTTGTGGTCGAGTCGGGTATTACTCGAAACTGATTTCGGGTAGCAAGTCGAACTCGTAACTCGGCTCAAAGTTATTTCGAGTGGTTTTTTCGAGTACGTAATTTGGTTCGAGTATGGATCGGGTATCGGGTGTATGACCATTTTTAATATATTTTTTTATTTGTTTTTCAATTTTCGAGTCGAGTTCGAGTATTGGCTTCATCTCCTGCAAAACTATTGATGGTCATTAAGAAGTAGAGAAAAATTATATAAAATTATATACAAGTTGCTACCCCCTTGGTATTTCTTTAATTAAATTTCATTTGATTAAACGGAAGTTTCTTAAAAACTTCTGCTTTCTTTAAAAGATTCTGAACCCGTGGGTTGAGCACCTTTTTCAAGAAAATATAGAACAACAGGAATATCTAAATAATTTTGATTTTCCATTGGATCTTTTTCAAGAAAAACCTACTCTTCTAAGATCTTTTCCTTCTCTTCGAGATCGAACATCAATTGGAATGATCGCCTTTGTGAGAGGTGTGTCTCTTCTTTCTTTTTATTATTTTAAGGCAAATGATACTCCTAATTGTGAGAGGAGTATATATGAACATTAATTACGTGCATTAATTACCCTAAATTCTATGTTATTTATAATTTTAAGGCAAATGATA
This sequence comes from Orobanche coerulescens, assembly GCA_033398695.1. NCBI lineage: Eukaryota > Viridiplantae > Streptophyta > Magnoliopsida > Lamiales > Orobanchaceae > Orobanche > Orobanche coerulescens. Next base: position 7,316,614 of record CM065807.1, on the reverse strand, counting down.
CTCCTAATTGTGAGAGGAGTATATATGAACATTAATTACGTGCATTAATTACCCTAAATTCTATGTTATTTATAATTCCAATGCATTGGATTAATAAAAGGTTTCAATGCATCGAAACTTCAAATAACATACAATTTAGAATAATTAACATAAAATTCGGTGCAATCAATGCACGTGAGACCAGTCGGCTAAAAGGCTAAAACTAAATTTCAAAATAACACAAAAGGTAAGTAAGTACCAACAAGTAAAAATCTCTAAAACAAAATAAAATAACTAACATACTAAAATATAGACTCTAGACGAATTACAGTGAACCCTAAAAACTGAAGGAAACAATCAAAAAAACTAAAATACACTCCGTCGGACGGATTGTATTTTGTGAGGCCGTCTCGTTTTGAGTTTCTGCCAAAAGAGAATCAAAGAAAAAATATAGCTGAAGAGAAATGGTAAACTTCTTCAAGGCATTATATACACTTAAACCAAGACCGAAATTTTACTTACCAGGATGAAATTTCGACTTCTATACCACAAAATCTTTACTATTTCAAATTACCAGGTGCAGCTGTTTACTGCATCCCATCCCATAAGAAACTACATCAATCAAGAAGCAAACAACAAAACATTTACTGATATAATTGGGAAAAGAAAAATTGGCAATGGCAATATCAACATTCAAACTATAACACATAAAAAAACGAGAAGAGAATACGGCAAACTATAACACCTACCTAGGTGTTGTTCCCCTATGATGTGGGTGTGTGGCAAGTGTACGAGAAGTTTTGAATTTACGCTTAGTTCCCGAGTTTAACTTAAAAAGAGAAAAGAAGGGAAATGGAGGGAAATAAGAAGAAAGAAATAATATTTGGTGTTCCTGAATTTTTTAATAAAAAGAAACGGAAAGAAATTGAAGGAAAACTTTACATCCTACTTTCCTTCCGATTTGGAAGGATTTGGAGAGAAAAGAATAAAATTGTTAGTTTTTCTTTCACTTCCTTCAAACGAGAACACAAAACACAATTTCCTTTTACTTTCATTTCTCTTCTTTTCTCTCCTAACTTTCTTTCTCTTTCTCTTCTTTCCTTTACTAAAACCCGGGAACTAAGCGTTGGATAAATATAGATATACATCTAATCTATATGCCAAAATGAGCATCTTGCTAGGTGTTCTTGGATACAATTCTCGAAACAATATGGTTCTACTCTTTCAGATTGAACATAACAGTCCAAATTTAGGTATAAAGATCCTGAAACCAACAATTTTGAAAAAAAAAAAAAAAAAAACAAGGAATTTGATTTAAGAATTACCTAATCTTAAAATTGTGAAAAAAAAAACATAAAAATCAAAACAACACAGAAGGGTTCTTAGCCCATATGAAAAGGAATGCAAGAATCAAGCACTGGAGTTTTATTGCAACAAAAATAAATTTAATAAAAAAAAAAAGACCACTCACTGAAATCATCACAAGACAATTCTGAGAAGCATGTTCATGTTCCTTACTGCTTTTGCTCCTCAAGAATCAATTTTGAAGAAACAAACAGACAGTATAAAGGAAAGAAAGGGGGTGTGGGGGTGGGGTGGGGGTGGGGGAACTTGTGATATAAACAAGTGAAATGGAGAAGAAGAAGAAGACTGTCTGCTTTTTAAAAAGTGAAAAAAAAAAAAACAAAAAAAAAACTGATTAAAATGAAGGGGGGGAGGGGGAAAGCTTACCAATCCCCTCCACTCCATTGTAACTGACACCAATTGTTTTCTACTACAGTTTACAAGATTCTCTTCTCAGAAAAATAAAATGCTAATACAAGAACAAGATTCCAGTTTTATTACATTATTATTATTATTATTATTATTTTATTATTAATTACACCCTGGAGCTGACCAGTTGGATATTCTCTCACTCTTGAACTCCCCTTCATTGCCTTAAAATACTTTGTAGTGTGTTGCCATGAGAAAATATTTTTTTTTATTTCATCTCAATAATTATATCTTTTTAATTTTGGTCTCATAACTATTTATATTATTCAATTTTCATCCATTAACTGGTGAATTATCTAATTTTCGTCCCATAAATATCTCATTCGTACAAATGACGCACAAGTGTCAACGGAAATGGCAAAACTGTGCCATTTTTAATCAAAATTTCCGGTATTAAATTGGATTTCCGGTATCGGGTACACATGGAGGCTGACTGGATAATTTTTTTTAAATCACGAAATTAACATGTCATTAAATAATAATAAAAAATAAAAAATTACGAAATTCAAAAAACTTCAAACTTGAATTCAAAACATAATTAAAATAATAATAAAAAAAGATAGCAATTATGCGGATTTAAGAGTAGAAGCAAATATATTTGGATTAAAAGATAATTAAAATAAGAAAAAAAAAACTTAAAACATGAAAAAATCTCAATATATCGTTTCTTCTTTCCCAGTAACCTAACCCCATTTTTTCAAAAAAAAAAAAAAAATCAAGGCACAAATCATTCCTCCCAAATTGCATACACCCATTTAACTATCAAGAGTCCTGATCCATCAATCGACGATTTAATGTCTCAATCAAGCTCGAATTATTTTAATTATGTTTTAAATTCAAGTTTGGGGTTTTTTTAATTTCATAATTTTTGTTTTTTTATTATTTAATGACATGTCAATTTTGTGATTAAAAAAATTATTCAGTCAACCTCCACGTATACCCGATGCCGGAAATCCAATTTAATACCGGAAATTTCGATTAAAAACGACACAATTTTGCTATGTCATGTGACACTTGGGCGTCATTTGGACGAATGAGATATTTATGGGACGAAAATTAGATAATTCACTAGTTAAGGGACGAACATTGGACAATATAAATAGTTACGGGACCGAAATTAAAAAATATAGTTATTGGGATGAAAATTGGATAGTACAATAGTTATGAGACCAAAAAATATATTTTCTCGTGTTGCCATACAAGTTTTTTTTTTTCAGATTTTATAAAAAAAAGTATTTTTAAATTAACTAAGTTTATTACTATTGTTTACTCTATGTGTAATTTCAATATGCCATCACCTTTTATATTTTTAGAAAAGTGTTTCATCCCTTCTATCGTCTTGTACACGAGAAAATAATATACACTCGGATTGCGTCGAATTGCTCACAAACAAATAGCTCGACTCGAGCTATAGCGTAGTGGGTTCGTGAGCTAGAAGAGCTGATCGATTATAGTTGAATTTACTAAAATATTTCTACTTCATAAATTTACTGAGATATTTTTACTTTATAATTTAATCACGACAATACCACAAAATTTAGATTAGCTTAATTTCCAAATAGTCGAGTCTAGCTCGAACTTTTGTCAAGTCAGTAACAAGTATGTCTATTTGTTTGTTGCGGGAACAAATAACATTTTCCTTGTCAAATTAAGCTCGAGAATCACTAAGATGAATGCTCGACTTGACTCAATTTCTCGTCCTAATTTATACTTATTTAAATAAAACAGAAGGGATTATATTGCACCGGAATTTAATATGTAAGTGGATGATAAATACACAAGAGAGTATATTATAAAAAAAAAGATTACGTATAATAAATTTATTTAATTTGAATAATTAACCTTTTTGACAAAATATATGGATATTTACCATTCCCCACTTACTGACTTACAACAAGCATGCCTGTAAAAGCTACTCCACTTTCTTCCCCTTACGCCCACGCGCTGGCCCCACTCGCTCTTACCAAACAAATATACAGCGTGCAGATGCGGAGCGATAAATTCCGTGGCGCGTGGTAGCGCGAACGGATTTTGGCGCGACTTTGTTTCGCGGTACGCAGGGTTTTCCTATTTCGCCACGTTTTTGGTGGTTATTTACAGAGATTGCCACCTCCCACCCACATTGCGTTAAAAGCTTGATGCGTCGTTTTGTCCTCTTGACTGCCGACAGCCTTCGATGTCTCCGAGAACAGTAAGTCACTGTGTCACGTGGTTGGCTTGTGCGTGTGAATATCTTTTTTCTTTTGCCCTCCATATGATTTCAGCATGTGAGATGTATTGTATCTTTTTTAGGGCTGAAATTTTTTAAATCGGAAACCACGGAATCTATATGAATCGTATCGGAACCGAGTTTGATGATCGGTTCGGTTTGTATTGTTAGTACGGTTCACGGTTCACTTTCCCTTTTAAAGAGAAACCGTCTAAATCGCAAAGAACCGTCTGAACTGTACCAAACCGGGAAACCAACTCGTCTGAATAAAATATAATATAATATATTTTTAATAAAATAAAATATAATATAATATATTCCGTCCGAACCACACAGGGTCTGCTCCGGTTCAGCTCGGTTCCTACACGATTCGGTTGCAAGTAGGTTCGGACAAAAAAAAATGATAAAATCGAACCGCGAAAAATTATACGGTTCGATTCCAATTCTTGTATTTTTCTCCGTGGAACTGAAAAGTCCCGGGAAGAATATGTTAGGCAAGAGAGATTACAGATTATGTAGTTATCTTCCCCTTATATTTGCATTTATTTACTTCCTTGTACAAATGATTTTAATAATAAAACCAAACCAAACCAAACATATCCAGTATATCCCGCTCAGAGGAGGGTCTAGGGAGAATAAGATGTACGCAGACCATGCCCCTACTTTTTACGGTAGGGAGACTATTTCCGTGAAGACCCACAGCTTAGTGCACAGCAAAGTATAGAGTGGTATATAAAAAGAAGCATATCATACGAAAAAGCTCACGACCATACCTGAGCCCATGGTTTAATTCACATAAGACTTACCTAAGGGGACTTTGGCAACTGCACTCTCGATGAACGCTGCTCTAACCGAAGAGAGGTTGACTCTGCGCACAGCTTCCTGTCAAAAAAAAAACAACACCACACGCAGAAGCCAATATGATCAAGTATACAGTAAAAGTAAAAAGTGAAATGCTCTGGGTCAAAACTAACCGAGACAACCCAACCCTGACGCTCTCAACTACAGCACCGCTCCCTACAAAAGAATCCACAACTCTGATCTGGCGCCTCCAAAAGCATTTTAATAATGCTTTCCTAATTATCTCAAATCATGTAATGTACTATCTTTCGGGGCGGTAACTCATGCAAGACCTAGCAAATGGGCGGGGCAAGACGATCCCGAGCCAGGCTAGATGAGGGTCGGACTGGACAAATATAGGTCGGGACCGGACTGTGAAGAATAGGGGTGTGCATGGTACGGTATGGTACTGTTTTAGGGTAAAACCGATATCATACCAAAATATATTCGGTTTATTATGATTTAGTACCATAAACATACGGGTTTTTTTCGGTTTGGTAGTTTGGTATTTCGGTTTGATTTACATCGATACGGTATTTTTTCGGTTTTTCTACTTGATACCTGATAGCATTAATAAGACAAAAATACTCGAATAAATTAATTCAACAATATACCATAAATAGCTGATCCAAATTAATAGTTAAGTCAAAAAAAAATCACACTAACCTTAAGACAGTAACTAATTTAATGTTTAAGTTTTCATCCAACTATTTTGGTGGATAAAAAGAAAAAAAAAAAAGAAAAAAAAAACAAATAAGTGTCTTGAACTTCAATTAATTTGTTATACTTCTATATTCATGTGAGTCTGTAATTACTATATATGATATATTATCATAAAAATATTTAATATAAATAACGGTACGGTACGGTTCTTTTTTCAGTATTTAAGTCAAATACCGTACCATTACCGAAATTTCGATTTTATAAAAAATAAAAACCATATATGTCGGTTTAAGCGGTTTATCAATTTTTTCGGTACGATTCTTACGGTGCGATGCGATTTTTTGATTTAATCGGTTTTTTGCACACCCTTATTGAAGTAGGTGGGTTGGTCGGTTTAGTTTGGTTTATTATAACTTTATAAAAAAAAATTAAAATTATGTTAGAAATTATTATTGTTTTATAAAAAAAATTATATAGTATTATATTACTTTCTCCTTCCCAATGATGCTACCACAAACGTAGATCCATACTAGATCCGAGGTGGGCTTCCAACCTTTCACCGGTGATGACGACTCTGATGATGATGATGTAGATCTCTGTTACCTGAGCATCGGGCTACCGACAATGTTGATAGAGAGATGATATAGGGCATCACTGCCGACGTAGCCGGGATTAAAGATTTTTCAATGATAAATCGTAGTTAAAATTGATTAAAAATCAGTTTTTACACATAATCCACTGAATTAGAAATACACTTAATACACTAAACACCAACTCTTTAAATTTCGTCCGCAAAAAATAAAATGTCTCAATTCTTTCGGGACGGATGAAATATATACTTAAAATATATTGAAAAGTAATACGAAATGGGGTGGACCAATTTGGGTTGACCCTAGGCCGAAGTGTGGACTAGGTTAAATCATGGGCTAAGTTGAACTTACCTTATAATCGCATAGTAGCCGAGCCCTTCGAAGGACATGGTAGTACAGTAAAACCTCGATAAATGAATATGATCGGAACCGGAGAAAAATATTCATTTAGCGAAATTATTCATTTATCGAAAGAAAATTTGAACATGTTATAAAGAGTTGGGACCGGAAAAAATTATTCATTTGGCGAGGTTGTTTGTTTATCGAACATTCATTTATCGAGGTTTAACTGTAGTTTAGATTCCTATTTCATTGAACCAAAAGGCATCTTCAAAAGACCCATAATTAGGGTTGTGAACGAACGTAACAGTTCGATTCGGTTCGAAGGATTCGGCTCGAAAAAACTCGATTCGTGGCTCAATTCGGGGCACCAAACGTAGAGCCGAACCCTATAAAATAGGATCCGGGAATCGGACCGAACGGTTCGGCTCGATTCGGGGGGCTTTGACCCAAGACATAAACCCCTCTCATCCCAGGCCGAACCATTCGGCTTCAGCGAATCGGACCGAACTATATTCGAACTATACTGGACTTATAGAGTTATAGTGGACTTTAGCTCGAGCCGAATCGAACTATATTCGAACAGTTCGAAAATTCGAGCCGAATCGAATCGAACTATAATTTTTTTTTTTTTTTGCCTTCGAGCCGAATCGAACCTCAAATTCTGAGGTTCGAAATTTTCGAGCCGGACCGAACCTAAGGTTCGAATAATTTCGAGCCATACCAAACTCAGTAAAGGTTCGGTACTGTTCGACTCGTTTACAGCCCTACCCATAATAAACTCCTGAGCAGAGAGGTTTTTACCGCGTTCTCTTTTTCTCCAAAAGAGTAAGGGACTGTTTACCAAATTTGTCTGTCTGGGTAAATGTGTCTTTTTGGGTAAATTTATCTGTCTGGATAAATGTGTCTTTCTCAGTAAATTGGTGTTGTTTTACTTCTTCATCTGAATAAACTGTCTGAATAACAGAAATGAGTGATTTACTCCTGAATATGAATTATAAGTTGTTTTACAAATTGCTGTTTATTTTTTAAGCCATATAAATGATATGATCCAAAAATCAAAACATAAATTCATAAAGTATTTAAAAATCCAATTTTAAACACAAAGAAGTCAAGTTCAAACACAAAATTTTATTATATAAAAAAAGTTTCTATTTTCCAATAAAATAGTTAATTTATCTTAGTATGGAAAATCTAAAAAGTGAAAACAAACTACAACTTAATTATTGTTTCAGAAAAAGTAGTAAAGAAAGTAGTAGAAAATAAAAGATGTAAATCATTGTATTGATAATATTGATAGAGGAGCATTTATATAGATTTTACAATACGACTCTTTTTATACATATGATTCCTTACAAGGAAAGACAACAAGTAGAATCTTACTACCTCTAGAAGGATTTAGAATCACTACAATCTATGATACTTATTTTAATCAGTATTAGATACGTCATATTACGGCAATAATAATTTCCGGAACAATTATAACTGCATAATTAAATGATAATGTATTAAAAATGAAGATAAGTGTGATATAAATTATTTGACTTCATATTTCAAAGGAGGGGGAGAGTTAAGGTGATTATGTGTGTCCGATGTTCGACCACCACAAGACCACCATTAAATTCATCGTGACTTTTAAGACTTCTCCAATACTGTTTGATTGGCTAGTTTTGCTGGTTGGGTCGGGTGGGTTGTAATTCGTTACTCCTAATAAATATATTCCACCATGCACAGAAGTTGACATCTTACTTAGGGCCCTTGAATAAATATAAAAGTTGGATTTGATTCGGAGGATTCGGCTCGAAAAAACTCGGTTCGTGGCTCGATTTTAGGTACCAAACATAGAATCGAACCCTATAAAATATGATTTGGCGAATCAGACCGGACGGTTCGGCTTGATTCGAGGGGCTTTGGCCCAAGACATAAATCCTCTCATCCCAGGCCGAACCATTAGGCTTCGGCAAATCGGACCGAACCATTCGACTTGGTATATTTTGGATTATGGACTTATGGAGTTATACTGGACTTTAACTCGATCCGAATCGAATCGAGCTATAATTTTTTTTTTTTGCCATTGAGCCGAATCGAACCTCAGAAAGTTTCGAGTCGAATCGAACCTAAAGTTCGAATAATTCGAGCTGAGCCGAACCAAGTGAAGGTTCAGTACGGTTCGGCTCGTTTACAATCCTACATCTTACCACTACGAGTGTTGAACCAATTTAGGATATTATAGGGTTATGCTTTATTTTCAAAATAAACATTATGAAGAGCAGTTAGCGATTTTGTTAATGGCTAAGCTATCTAGTTAATGGTGTGTTGACGAAGCAAAGCTACCCGTTCTACGATCAGGCTCAACCATTTGGTTAGATAGATTGTTCGATTTTTTAACAAGTCGGTCCCGACATAATTTATTACTTCTGATAGTGAAGTTAGGTGTGCACCACATGTCCGATAAAAATGTGGTTCGTTTCTTGAATGGATTGAATCCCAAGTATTAAGAATTCTTATTGGTGACCATGTATTGGTTAAGCTCTCCTTGATTCGAGGAGCTTTTTGTTTTGAGAAGAGAGGAAGTTGAGTCTAAAATGTATTGGACCAATCGAGATTTTGGGTGGGATGGGCGATTTGGCCTATTTATAAACTCCTCGTCAGAGTATTTTGTAACATAATATGATTTGGTACTACAATTATATTATGTGATTATAATATCGTGATTCACCTGGTGAGTCTCATTTGGAGTCCATATCACTGTAGCCTGATTTGGGATGTTACAAAGACGACCCATGATCCATGATACACTCCAATGCTTCTATAACAGTCGTATTTTTTTCCATTTATTTTGTATTGCTTGACTCGCTTGACTCTCGACTCGACTATTTTACAATATTGAACTTATTATTTCGCATTTTTGCGTTTTCATTATGTTTTTCTCGGTATTCCGGTGAATTGGGTACTTCTGCTTTTCGTGTGTATGTATTGTTGGAGTTTCATTCGTATAGTATGAATTGTCGTTATCACGGAGCACGATAGCGCTAGGGTTCTTGATGAGGTGTTTTGTGTAAGTGCTTTTCTGTTTTCCCCATCTTTCATTGTACTGTCGTCATTTCGGTGATTTCATGACTCATAAAAGATTAACTTACAATTTTATTTCACTATCCTTTGTCTTAGCAATTCTTTTCCAAATATTTTCCCCTAACATACTTCTGAATTATTTAGCACAATATTTTTCTGAATTTTGAACTAGTATTATTTTTCCAAATATTTTTCCCTACCAAAATATTTTCGAAGAAAATATAGTTGCAGTTTTTTTTTTGTTCTCCCACATTTAATGGTGTTGATTAATCATGAAATGCTAAAGCTGTCCTTGCACTCGAAACGATTATGTGAGTTGGTGCTATTTCAATCCGGCTTCGTTCTTCCAGCTCAAAATTGTATATTCGTGTAAAAGTTGCTCTGTTTATTTTGAATACAATGTTCGGTCCCCATGTGTGAAGAATTTACAATAATTTGTATATCCTCTGTGTGTTGGTGTGTGTGCGCGCGTTGTATTTAAATCGAGACCAAATATATATCTGTGTGTTCATAATTAGTTGAATTTACATTCCATCCTACTCAGATAATTTTATATCATCGATTCCATAGTGGGGATGGCCTCTTCCGGTGGAGTTGGCCGGCACTAATGTAACACCCCGAGATATTCGGAATAATTACAGCGCCGTAAACCCTTTAAATAAGGATTTACAAGGCTAATTAAAAAGAAAAGTAAATACAAGACATCAATACTGCGAAAATTCAAGTTTATGAAAATGTATAACTGGTTCAACGGGTAATTAATACAACCATATCGAATTAATATCAAAAGGACACGCGTACTCGAGTACAGAAACCAAACCAAGACCACAAATCTCCAATAATAATAAACATCACTGAACCCCTTCGTCACGCTGCAGATGGTCGCTTCCCGCTCCTCGCTACCCGAACATCAAAACAAATGTCCACTCCCGAAGGGGTTAGCAAAACGATGCTAGTACAAGTATCATATTTAAACAATTCAATATGCATCAACAATACACAACAAGATACATCACACGGACTTCGCCACGGATCCGACAATGCGAATCTACAAGATTCCATTACACAACCTCAGGTATTCCAATGATCCAGCCTCAAGATAGATCCCAAGATGATCCCGTCGGACCAACACGAGGTGGAAATAACCCGTCCAATGATCCAGCGCCTCACCTAGATCCCAAGATGATCCGTCGGACCAACACGAGGTGGACATCCGATCCAGCTTCTCAAGATAGATCGTACACGTATACAAACACAACTCATGCATACACATATGCCAAATCATTACGTTCATCAACATGAACATATAAACGAATACCATGACAAATCAACGAAGTAAATATCATGTTCAACAACATGCATAATCAAACGCATACTCCAAAATACCAATATTAACATATCACGATACTTGCCTCAAGATGGCAAGAACGATATACTTCAATGCTCTCGACGCACTCAAGGCCGCCTCCGATCAACGTAACAAGCTCGAACCTTAACAAAAGGAACGATATACAAATCATCTCGAGTCGAACAATGGTTTAACACCTGCCTACTACCGAAAATCTCAAACTAAACACCGCTGGATTGCTTAGCGCTACGTTCTACGTAACGCGGCGCTTAAGCCGGATGATAGCGTACGCTATCGTATAAGACTAGCGCGGCGCTAGCCACGAATCGGCCGACTTCATTGCCTCATAACGCACGCTACGACGCTTTGTGCGAAAACCGAACCTCGATAGCGCACGTTAACTCACACATGTTAGCGTGCGCTAATCTTGCATGGCAGAATACTGCAAACCGAAAACTGGGTTGAATGATGAAGAACTCAAGAATCCTATGGTGATATTACAAGTTATCCTCGGGCATATCATGATAATAAGGTTTCTGGAAGATTTATGATTATGAAATACCAATATACGGATAGTTATCTCGATATCACAATTCCTCTACGATCTTCAAGAAATAATCTAAGTTCCATCGTCTTACGTTCCAAAACACATGATTCCAACGTATACAACGTATCAACTGGGTAATATCCGATTACTTGATCATAAATCGATTTAAACATGCTTAGGTGTCCTTATAATAAGATGGTTCAAAGGTTCGTTTGACATCTAGTACCGATACGTCAAAAGTATCCTTCTAACATGTGCTGAACGAAATACTTGCTATCCAAACATGATTCAAATCTTCCTTATGAACATACTAATCATTGGTGAAGAATCACCTACCTCGAAGTAGTGAAGAACACGGATGAAATGAAGCAATCCAACACCGAAGGCTTGAACACCAATCTCCAATGATGTATGATCTTCAATCTCGAACTAGGAGGTTGAGGAGGTTGATACGGAGTGTTTAGGACGAAAGTAGTTATGTTCTATGTGTCAAAGTTCGGGTTGAGGAAGGAGAAGGAACTGAAATCACGAATAGGATGCTGTCCTATTTATAATAAATGGCTATTAGCGCGCTAGACCGCTCAGTAGCGTGCGCTAACGGCCACAGCCTAAATCAGACTCGGCACTTAGCGTGCGCTACGCATCGACCTGTAGCGTGCGCTAAGGCGTTGACTCGGCTTTTCCCGAAAGCCGTCCAGGTACATCCGACACGATCCGACAGGGGTCCCCCGGCCAGATCTCACCTACCGCACGTCTCAATCAATCTGACCACGCATAGCGTGCGCTAATTATACTCGGTAGCGTGCGCTATGAAACCACGTTAGCGTACGCTACCCTCAGCCTGTAGCGTGCGCTACATGCACCGAATTTCAATCTTTAAATCACATATACGAAATTATATGCTCGACAACATCGGATTATGAAATACAGAGAATAGTACTCATACAAAAGTACAATCATTACAATATCACAAGTTACAATTACATAACAGAAATCTCGGGCATTACATCCTTCCTCCCTAAAAGGAAGTTTCGTCCCGAAACTTAGGATGAAAACAACTCCGGATATTTAGCCTTCATACCGTCCTCCGTTTCCCAAGTGGCCTCTTCGACTCCATGTCGTGACCATTGTACTTTAACCAAATGTATTGGTTTATTCCTCAATTGTTTGATCCGGCTCTCAAGTATCTTGATTGGTCTCTCTTCGAAGGTGCCATCATTAGCTATCTCGATCTCGTCGAAATCAATGACGTGATCGGGTCCAGACATACTTTCGCAGTTGGGATACGTGAAACACATTGTGAACATGACTCGGCGGCCAGTAAGGCCAATCTGTATGCTAACTCTCCAACTCTCTCGAGGATCTCGAATGGTCCGATATATCTGACCGAGCTTGCCTCTCCTCCCAAAACGGAAAATCCTCGTGTAGGAGACACCTTCAATAGCACATGATCCCCAACGTCGAACTCTAGAGGACGACGACGTACATCGCATAAGACTTCGCCGACTCGGGCCAATAGTCTCTCTCGAATCAAAGCTATCTTCTCTTGAGTCCGAATAATCAATTCCGGTTCCGTCCCGATCAAATCCAAGAATCATCCCAACACAGGGGTGATCGGCATCTCCTCCCGCATAAAGCTTCAAATGGTGCCATTCTAATAGAAGCATGCCAACTATTATTGTAAGTGAATTCGATCAAGGGCAAGTGAACTTCCCAATCAGTTGACCAATCCAACGCACAAGCTCTAAGCATGTCTTCTATAGTTTGAATAGTCCTTTCTGACCGGCCGTCTGTTTGGGGATGATAAGTCGCGCTAAAGTTGAGCTCACCCCCAAAGCCTTATGGATCGCCTTCCGAGTGCGACACGAAACGACCATCTCGATCCGAAATAATGGTCTTCGGCCCCATGCAATCCGACTATCTCCGCAACAAATACTCGTGCAATCTCTCGGGTCCCCATGTATCTTTGATTCCTAGGAAATGAGCCGACTTGGTTAGTCGATCAACTACGACCCAAATCATGTTCATTCCCGCTCTAGTCCTTGGCATACCGGTGATGAAATCCATCGAAATGTCCTCCCACTTCCATTCGGGGATCTAAGCGGCTTTAACATCCCGGCAGTCGCCGATGCTCAATCTTGACTGCTGGCAATTCCAACACTTCAACGTATCACTACGCCCTTCTTCATATTCCCCACCAAGTTTTGTTTAAGATCCTTATACATCTTACACGCCCGGGTGAATAGAATAGGCGCGCTATGAGCTTCTTTCGTAATAGTCCGCCTCAAGTCATCATCGTCGGAACGCAAAGTCGACTCAAATCTCGAACTCCATCGTCTTGTATCACGAATCCTCGGGCTTTTCCTTTCTTTACTTCATCACATAATCGAAGGATCGTAGAATCGCCCAACCGCTGACTTGATCTTCTCGACTAGTGATGAAGTCGGCCCATCACATAAAGTCGCCTCGATTCCTCGGTGCCCATACTTCAATCCCTTCGCGGATCGGCCTCGTTGAATGCCGGTCTGGGGCGTAAGAGCTTCCAACACTCAAGAGAAACAGTTTACGGCTCAAAGCATCGGCTACTACATTTGCTTTCCTGATGATAGAGAATCTCCAAGTCGTAATCCTTGATCAATTCCACCACCTTCTCTCGCCTCATGTTTAATTCTTTCGATCAAAATGTATTTGAGGCTCTTATGATCTGTAAAGATCTCGACAATGAGTGCCGTATGCATAATGTCGCCAAATTTTCAAGGCAAAGACCACAACTGCTAGCTCCAGATCATGAGTCGGATAATTAACTTCGTACGGTTTTAGTTGCCGAGAAGCATAAGCAATCACTTTATCCTTTTGCATCAACACGCAACCCAAACCCTGATTTGAAGCGTCGCTGTATACCATAAATCCGCTTCCTTTCTCGGCGCTAATATAGGTGTCGCTGCTGCCTCTTCTTAAGTTCACAAACCACTGCACTTCTCATTCCACGCGAACTTTTGAGTTTTCTCAGAATAAATGAGTGAGCGGACGAGCAATTTTGGAAAATCCCTCCACAAAGCGGCGATAATATCCACTAGTCCTAAGAAGCTTCTGACTTCCTTCACGTTCTTAGGAGCTTCCCATTCCAAGATTGCTTCGACCTTTTCTGTCCACCCGAACTCCATCTACTGATATCACATGCCCAAGGAAGGTTACTTCCTTAAGCCGTAACTGATTTAGAAAATTTTGCATATAGTGTTCCTTTCTCAAGATGCTCAAAACCACACGTAGATGTTTAGCATGATCCTCTCGTCCTCGAATATATCAAAATGTCGTCAATGAAAACGACCACAAATTTATCCAAGTACTCCAAGAATACCCGATTCATCAATTGCATGAATACCGCAGAGCATTGGTAAGTCCAAATGGCATCACTACAAATTCATAATGCCTGCATCGGGATCTGAAAGTAGATTTCGGTATATCTGATTCCTTAATCCTCAACTGATGGTATCCTGATCGCAAGTCAATCTTCGAGAATACCCTTGCCCCTTGCAGTTGATCAAACAAGTCGTCGATCCGAGGTATAGGATACTTATTCTTGATCGTCATCTTGTTAAGCTCCCTATAATCAATACACAGTCGGAGGGATCCGTCTTTCTTCCGACAAAGAGAACAGGCGCTCCCCAAGGGGAAACGCTCGGTTGAATATAGCCCTTCTGTAACAATTCCTCCAGTTGCTTCTTGAGTTCATACATCTCGGTTGGCGCCATGCGTATGGTGCCCCTGAAATAGGGGTTGCTCCGTGCTCTAATTCGATGGTGAATTCCACTTCTCTTTGCGAGGTAACCACAGTAGCTCGTCAGAAATATATCTCGAGAACTCATTCACAATCGGAATAGACGAGCTCTACTCCTTCCTCTTTCCTCATGGCATAACACCAAAGTCCATGACATCTCTCGTTTCGATAATTTTACCGCTTTCATTGCTTTGATCAATTTCCCGAGCTTCCTGGTCTCCATCCTAATAAGTGTTCGATCCGTCATCGCAATGATGGAAATGACTCTCTCGTAATTCAAAGACACTCCATAACGGTTGAGCCAATCATCTCCGAGAATTAAATCGTCACCGCAGATGTCAACTACAATAAGATTCGATGGCCAATCTCTTCCTTCTATAGATACCGGGAAATCCCTAGCTTCTAGTGTTCCCACAATTTTCTCCGCTGTAATCCCACAACATAAGGTTCACAAATATACAAGCACGAGATGTTCAAACGTTTAACACGGTTCAAAGATATAAAAGAATGCGTAGCTCCCGAATCGAACAAGACACTAATCAAGTTGCAAAAGGATCTCAATCGCACTGATGCAACATCGTTGTTCGCCGCCGATCTCCTCATTTCAGACAGCGGAGGAACGGACCCAAAGATGGATGTCTCTCTCTTCCCGCCGTCACTGTGAAATCCACTCTGCGTGTCTGGTTCACACTTATCTCCTTAGAACCGTGCCGGGTGCGGGTACCAAAAGATCTAGCAATGCTCCACGTAAGGCCGCACGGTGCCCTTCTTGCCCACAATCGTAACAAGTCACGTAAGATGGTGGCAATCACGCCGAATATGCCCTACCACCGCAATTGTAGCATTTCTTTGATGCGTCCGAAATCACGATGTTGCCCTAACTTCTTTCCGCCTCTAGAAGGATGTGGAGGTTTCCTAGCCGAATAAAAGGAAACCGGCCCTTGCGGGCCCCACCACTCTTGTTTTCTCGCAAAGTCACGGCCACCTTCTCGCTTCTTTGCCTCTACCGATTTCTCCATCGCGCCTCTTTCATGTCGTAGGCCGCTTTGTCTTGATACTGCCGCAACGTAGTACACTCGAATCCGACATGTACCTTGAATCTCCGCTTCATCCGCATATCAAAATGAAAAATCTTTTCGCTCCGTTCACCAAGTGTCGCACACAAGTCACCGATGATTAAAAGTTTTGATTACATCATCACGTATGCCTCCGAACTCGTGGTGAGAAAACTCTGATCTTCGCCTCTAACTGGACGAGGACAATACCGTGCTTCCATCCTTTGTTTGAATTCCGTCCAATCCGCATTATGATTCTCGGGTCGAATAGCCTCCCACCAATCAAAGGCCTCCCACTGTAAAATACCGGGCAATAGGAACCTTCCGGTCCTCGGGACGCTTAAGACCCGCGAATATCTTTTCCAACTCCTTGAGCTGATCCCAAGTAAGTGTCTCAAAGAGATCCACAAATTTTGGCGGGTGCAATTTAACCACTTCCGCAAGCCATCTGTCTCTGCTATCCTCGTGGTGCCGCTGTCCCATCATTGCCTCGCATGCGATCAACGACTGGCGAATCGATTTATTTGCGCCACCACCTGTTGAAGCACTCCTGGCATGTTAGGGTTTGCGTCATCATTCGCCGATCCTTGCCGCCCTCGTAATGGGAATCGGTTCGACTAGCCGATATTTCGGGGTAGTTGCGGAATCCTCATGTCTCATGTTACCACGTCGCGTCCACGACCGCGTCTGCGTCCACGACCTCCTCTCGGATACCGTAAACGTAATTTCTCAATATACGTAACAAAATTTTGAAATACATCGTCAATACTCACAAAAGCAAGAATTAAGTAATACGGTAGTATAAGAGATTAAGAGACTTACAACCACGGTCCACATGACGACTTGGTGAAACGGTGATGTTACAACGACCCGTAATTCAAATAACGTAAAGCAGACTCCAATTAAAACCCGCCAAGATATCCATAAATCTTAGCTCCGATACCATATTCTGTAACACCCCGAGATATTCGGAATAATTACAGCGCCGTAAACCCTTTAAATAAGGATTTACAAGGCTAATTAAAAAGAAAAGTAAATACAAGACATCAATACTGCGAAAATTCAAGTTTATGAAAACGTATAACTGGTTCAACGGGTAATTAATACAACCATATCGAATTAATATCAAAAGGACACGCGTACTCGAGTACAGAAACCAAACCAAGACCACAAATCTCCAATAATAATAAACATCACTGAACCCCTTCGGCGTCACGTCGCAGATCGCGTCGTTTCCCCGCTCCTTAGCTACCCGAACATCAAAACAAATGTCCACCCCCGAAGGGGTTAGCAAAACGATGCTAGTACAAGTATCATATTTAAACAATTCGAATATGCATCAACAATACACAACAAGATACATCACACGGACTTCCGCTACCGGAATCCGACAATGCGAATCTACAAGATTCCATTACACAACCTGGGTATTCCAATGATCCAGCGCCCTCAGCATAGATCCCAAGATGATCCCGTCGGACCAACACGAGGTGGAAATAACCCGTCCAATGATCCAGCGCCCTCAGCCTAGATCCCAAGATGATCCCGTCGGACCAACACGAGGTGGACATCCGATCCAGCGCCCTCAGCATAGATCGTACACGTATACAAACACAACTCATGCATACACATATGCCAAATCATTACGTTCATCAACATGAACATATAAACGAATACCATGACAAATCAACGAAGTAAATATCATGTTCAACAACATGCATAATCAAACGCATACTCCAAAAATACCAATATTAACATATCACGATACTTGCCTCGAAGATGGCAAGAACGATATACTTCAATGCTCTCGACGCACTCGAAGGCCGCCCTCCGATCAACGTAACAAGCTCGAACCTTAACAAAAGGAACGATATACAAATCATCTCGAGTCGAACAATGGTTTAACAATTGACTACGGCCAAAAGCTCAAACTAAACAAATGCTGGATTGCTTAGCGCGCGCTACGTACTCTACGTAACGTGCGCTAAGGCTGATCATAGCGTCGCTATCGTATAAGACTAGCGTCGCTAGCCACGAATCGGCAATCGACTGTCTCATAACGTACGCTAAATGCGTTTTGTGCGAAAACCGAACCTCGATAGCGCACGTTAACTCACACATGTTAGCGTGCGCTAATCTTGCATGTGAGAATCGCAAACCGAAAATCGGTTGAATGATGAAGAACTCAAGAATCCTATGGTGATATTACAAGTTATCCTCGGGCATATCATGATAATAAGGTTTCTGGAAGATTTATGATTATGAAATACCAATATACGGATAGTTATCTCGATATCACAATTCCTCTACGATCTTCAAGAAATAATCTAAGTTCCATCGTCTTACGTTCCAAAACACATGATTCAAAAGTATACAACGTATCAATCGGGTAATATCCGATTACTTGATCATAAATCGATTTAAACATGCTTAGGTGTCCTTATAATAAGATGGTTCAAAGGTTCGTTTGACATCTAGTACCGATACGTCAAAAGTATCCTTCTAACATGTGCTGAACGAAATACTTGCTATCCAAACATGATTCAAATCTTCCTTATGAACATACTAATCATTGGTGAAGAATCACCTACCTCAAGTAGTGAAGAACACGGATGAAATGAAGCAATCCAACACCGAAGGCTTGAACACCAATCTCCAATGATGTATGATCTTCAATCTCGAACTAGGAGGTTGAGGAGGTTGATACGGAGTGTTTAGACGAAAGTAGTTATGTTCTATGTGTCAAAGTTCGGGTTGAGGAAGGAGAAGGAATCAAATCACGAATAGGATGTCTTTCCCTATTTATAATAAATGGCTATTAGCGCGCGCTAGACCCTGTTCGTAGCGTGCGCTAACGGCCACAGCCTAAATCAGACTCGGCACTTAGCGTGCGCTACGCATCGACCTGTAGCGTGCGCTAAGGCGTTGACTCGGCTTTTCCCGAAAGCCGTCCAGGTACATCCGACACGATCCGACAGGGGTCCCCCGGCCAGATCTCACCTACCGCACGTCTCAATCAATCTGACCACGCATAGCGTGCGCTAATTATACTCGGTAGCGTGCGCTATGAAACCACGTTAGCGTACGCTACCCTCAGCCTGTAGCGTGCGCTACATGCACCGAATTTCAATCTTTAAATCACATATATGAAATTATATGCTCGACAACATCGGATAATGAAATACAGAGAATAGTACTCATACAAAAGTACAATCATTACAATATCACAAGTTCCAATTACATAACAGAAATCTCGGGCATTACAACTAAGGTGAGGTTTGAACTGTGCATTAGTTGTTTAAGATTTTGTGAGTATACTTGTGTTCTCTATATGCTATGTGTGTGTTCTTCATGTGCTACGTGTGTGATTTGATTTCAAGCTTTTGGGTTAATCAAACCGGGGTACTTCGATGGCTATTTACATGTGATGCGTGATTGTTTTGGTTTTTTTAGAACTTACGCGAATAGAGTTCAATTCGGAATTTTTTAGCCCGAACTCGGATTTTCAAACCCAAATCCAAGATCTACTTCATTTTTTTCTGGAATGTTGCTCCAAGTTCAATGCTCTTAGCTAATTCTATTTAGGGGCTGTTTACCAAATTTTCCATTAAGTCATGTATGGATAAATATGTCTGTCTGGGTAAATATAAAATATGTCTGTCGGGGTAAATTGATGTTGTTGTTTACTTTTTCATCTTAATAAACTGTCTGAATAACAGAAATGATTGATTTACCCCTGAATATGAATTATAAGCTGTTTTATAAATTGCTGTTTATTTTTTAAGCAATATAAATGATATAATCCAAAAATGACAAAAATAATTACTAAATTCCGAATTTTTTAAATTGTTCAGAATCTTTTAGATTTTCTAATTTCCGAATTTAAATATTTTTTTTTTGATTTTTTAATATTAATATTCCAAAATTAAAAATAAAATTACCTAAATTTCAGATTTTTTTTAGTTTTGCAGATTTGTTAAATAAAAATAAATAAGTTCCGACTTTTTTTAACTTTTTCAGATTTTCTAGAGTTTTTATATTCTTTTAATATTTTTTATTAATTTTACAAAAATAAACAATAGTTTATTATTATCATTATTTATATTATTATTATTGTAAGTTTGTATTATTTTTCAGATTTTTTATGAACATAAAAATAAAATAATACAAAATATGATTATTTTAAGTTTTATTATTTTAAGTTTGTTAGTTTTTAATTATTATTATTTATATTATTATTTTAAGTTTGTATTATTTTCAGATTTTTATGAACATAAAAATAAAATAATAAAAAATCTGATTATTTTAAGTTTTATTATTTTAAGTTTGTTAGTTTTTTATTATTATTATTTATATTATTATTTTAAGTTTGTATTATTTTTAGATTTTTATGAACATAAAAATAAAATAATAAAAAATTTGATTATTTTAAGTTTTATTATTTTAAGTTTGTATTATTTTTTTCAAATTTTTTGCTAATTAATAGGTCGTGAAAGGGGAGAGGGGTAGCGAGTGTCATTATTGTGTCTTAATGGGGACAAGAGGGGGGAGGCGACTTAACGATTCAAGCTCCTCTTTTTTCATTAAGTCGTAAGTAAACATTCACCCATGTCTGCGCGAATAAATCGTCCAGCCCATTAAGTCCCATTAAGTCAAAAGTAAACAGCCCCTTAATCGAATAAAAGTGCTTCTTATCTTTCCTTGTGTTTTCTATTAAATGAAAATTTGTCACTTTTGTTATGACTTAGGAACCAGCAATCGTTACTCTTCGAGAGAGCACTAAATAAATTCTTGGACTGAATGTATTAGCCTATAGACTACGTAAATTAGTTAAAGCATACTAGTTAAGCCATGGGTGATAACCTCAATCGAAAAAATGTTGGCGGAAAGAATCGAACTGGTAACCTTTTAGTCCCCCGTTCACCTACTCCATCAACTCGACTATCCTTACGATTGGGGTGAAAGTGGTAATTAGTCACTTTTCTTCGTTCTTCTAATTAGTAGTGGTTAAACTATACCTATCTAATTAGTTTACGGTTAGTTCAACACATTAAACAAACAATTATCTTTGAGAGACTAAAATTTAATTTAAAGCATTCATTTCCTAATGATGGACCACGATGCTTTTAATCCAAACAAAGCAAAGCCAAAATGTTGTTGAGAGATTAAACTTTAATTAAAAGCATGGTTCTCGATCAGATTAAAGAAAATTACTCTTTCTTTCTCTCACTTATTTTCTGAAAAATTATATGTGAGGCTAAATTAGTAAGGTTGTAACTGGGTGGCCTTTCATTACATTCATTTTTTTTTTTGGGCAAATTATACTATGCCATACATTTTACAAAATTATTACAAGAGCATCCGAACACTAAAATAATTTACAAGAATTACAACTTGAGCTGATATTCAAATATAATATATCAGACAATCAAACTGCTACTTCATAATATCTAAATGCAATATATATACTTCACTGGAATTGGTTTTGATTATTCTCTCTTCACTTATCACCAATGCTCTATTTCCATTTATCTTGGTTTATGGTAATGATATTATGAACAACGACGCAACAAAAAAAAGATATTATGAACACCGAAAAATGCTCCAAACTTTTTTTTTTATTGAAAATTTTGGTAACGACAGATTTTTTTGAGGTATTAAGTTTCTCAATCTTCTACTCCATTTTTTTACCAATGCAAATACACATTAGATACCCTTAGGGACTCTAACATGACTACCGCTAAACAGTCTCCAGTTTTTTTAGTTAATCAGAGAAAAAACAGTACTTCATAATATATCAGAATACTAAAATAATTTACAGAATTACAACTTGAGTTGATATTCAAATATAATATATCAGATAATCAAACTGGTACTTCATAATATCTAAATGCAAAATATATACTTCACTGGAATTGGTTTTGATTATTCTCTCTACACTTATCACCAATGCTCTATTTCCATTTATCTTGGTTTATGGTAATGATATTATGAACACCGACAGCAAAAAAAAAGATATTATGAACACCGAAAAATGCTCCAAACTGTGACATGACTACCTATAAGCAGTCTCCAGTTTTTTTTAGTTAATTAGAGAAAAAGCAGTACTCATAAAACTGATGGGTATAAGAATCGAGTGTTTCTCGGGATAGGTAGATGTTGTAGTACATGCATATATGAGTGTTCATAACCGGGTACTCGGATTTTCAAGCAATTTTTCCGGGCCGGATCATAGAGTACCCGGTTCAAAATTTAATACCACTAATTTGATAATTTATATAAATAATTTGTAATTCTAATATTAATTTATTTTAAAACTTATTACAATAATTAATTTCATAAGTATTAAATGTATTGTAAATATTTTCCGTACAATAAATAAATTTCAAAACTAACTAAAAATTTTATATATATCATTTCTTTTTGTTATATAATTATGTTTGATTCAATATTCAATTATATAAATGAGAGAATATATTATTTCTATTTCATGATTTTATTTATTTTTTTGTAAATTTTCAAACTAGTGAGAACAAATATCATTATTAAAAACATATAAACATGAATTCTCATATTATAGAAATTCATATTATCTGAAAGATAAAATTTCATACACTTACAAATTAAATAGTTAAATTTATAAAAAATAATTATTAAAAAATTATTAAATTTTCGGGTACCCGAAATAAGCAACTTGGCCGCCCATGACCCGATCCAATTATATGAATTTTTGTCTAGTCGGGTACCCGGCCCGGGAAAAATTAAACTTTTTAAAGATACCCAGAATTTTCAGATCTGGGCATCGAATAGTTGGATCGGGTTCGAGTCGGGTATTTTTTAACACCCCTGCATGCATATAGATTGTCTTCTTATATTCATTCAGATCAAGATGATTAACACTACAATTTATATATAGTAATGTTACCAAAATGAATATTGTACTTTTTACTTTTTATTTATAACAAATAAATATAAAATTCCCGTAATACCGTTTAAAAATTACAAGTCTATTATTATTTTTTCTAAACTTCGAAGGTAATTTTTTATTACATAATTATATTATCATATAATTATTAACGTTACAATTAAAATCCAACTCCAAAATAAGGTAAATGTATATTATCCATCGTCTAAGTAATATGAAATACAACAAAAGTATCGGATAAAAAGAAATAATTTTAGAATTAAAAAAGCTTTATTTAATAATTTCAGAAATTATAATATAATAAATAAAAATATTTTAATATTGAATTTTCGTTCATTTCATTATTTTTTTCGGTTTTCCTACATTCAATTCTTGAAAATTGTAAAATGCTTAAAAAATAAATTCCGTAAATATACAAATTAATTCTAAAGTTTAAAAATTAATCCTAAATTACTATATATAAATCGCAATAACTTGTGTAAAATAGTTTCAAATTCCCAAAAAACTAAATAAATTTTGAAATATTAAAGATAAATATTAAAAATGAAAAAAAAATGTATGTAGTATATAATATGAGAGAAACTGAAATAATTAGCATATCTAAACTGAATAATATTTCAAGATTCAGTTGTAATTTTAAAAATTAATTCGTATTCTTAGATTTAATTTTGTTTTTACTATTTCTTATTTTTACAAAATTTATATGTATTTTCTATATTTTTTTTTTAGATTATATGTAATTTTTAAACTTATCTATAATCAAGGCTTGTTGTGATTTTAAATATAATAAATATATTTAGAATTTGGGTAGGTGATTAATGTTTGAAATATTTATTCTTATTCACCATGTTGGTCAAATAGTGTAGGATGGACGGACCATACTATATTTTTTAGATTTATTAATATAATATTTTATTTTAAATAATATATTTATATCTTCCAATTCTAATTGTTGGAAAAAATAGCTTGAATTAATACCATAATTAATTATGGTAATTAATGACATTAAATTATATATTTGGAATCTACATTTTTTGTAGATTAATTTGGTGTATTTATTTGTTCAATTTCATTAAGGAATGAATGAGTAATTAATGCAAAAAGTTAAACCATTTAATAGTTGGAAATGTGGTGTGGAATTCCATTCCACATTGGAAAAATAAGGAAATGTTGAGCTATTTATAAAGGATTTTCCGCCATAAAAGAGCAATCAAGTGTGCTCCATTATGATGCATCCTAGTTGGCTTTAATTAGTTTTTAAGGCTAAAAATCTGAATCTTACGAGGAAGGTGCAAAACACCTTCCGAGTCCTAGCACGTGCACATCGCAACGGGCGCTTCGTAAGCGCACTTCGCTCGTGCGCCTCGGAGCGAGGAGATATGAGGAGCCTTTCGTTTTGACAATTGAGATTCGTAAGACGAAATTTCTGTAGAAGATGGCGTCGTCAAGCAACAATGTTCATGCTCCTGCCCATGCCGAGAAACCCGAGAAGTTTTCTGGTTCTGATGCCGATCTATGGCAAGAAGCTATTAATAGTGAAATCGAGTCAATCTTGAACAATCACACTTGGCATATTATTGATCTTCCTCCGGGAAATAAAACCTTTAGGTTGCAAGTGGACAAGAAGAAATATAAAGGCGATAAATCTATTGACAAATACAAAGCACGTTTGGTAGCCAAAGAATACAAATAAAAGGAAGGGTATGATTACATTGATACATACTCACCAGTTACTCGGATTACATCCATTAGAATGCTACTTGCAATAGCAACATTATACAATCTTGAGATACACCAAATGTAATACCCGGTTGTAAATTCATTTATTATCATTCAGTAATTTTCACTCTTTAATAATCATTCATCATTCATGTCCATTCGTTTGCGTTCACTGTTCGGCGTACTTTGAGTCATGTATCAGTATCGTTCATCGTTCAACACTGTTGAGAATCGAGATGAGATAATAGCCTGTGTGTGAGGTGTAGCGCACGCTACGTACTCTTTATAGCGCATGTTATTTGAGTACTGGTAGCGGACGCTATATGTCAACATTAGTGCACGCTACCAGTGTAATTGTGGCAAACAACCCAGTAGGTACTGGACTGAATTGGAGATTCGTAGCGCACGCTATGTGTAGGAGATAGAGCACGCTAGCTGTATTAGTAGCGCACGCTAAGTCATCATAGTAGCGCGCGCTAAGGCTCGAGCAGGCGGAGGACACTAGGTTCTGGACTCCGATATTCTGGACACCAACTATCAGGTAGCCCGCGCAACACTCGGTTAACATACGCCAAGAGTAAGGCGTTAGCACACGCTACAAATTATACGTAGCGCATGCTAACGAGGCAGGCAGAGTTCACTGGACTACCCGGTGAACCCGCTAGCGCACGTTATTCTTAGAATCTAGCGCATGCTAAGTTGGGTTTAGTATAAATAGGACATTTCAGCCCCATTTCGTCATTTCTCCATTCCTCCTCCTTCCTTGGGCGATTTTGGGCAATTTTGGGAGATTTGTGAAGATCTCTTCGAGCTACTATCATCTATTAACATATTCAAGCTTCTAGTTCGGATTATTCAACGTGTAATCCTCTCAACCGCTCCAAACCAAGGTAAACTTTGCATAACCCTAGAATTTTAGGATTTGGGGGTTTTCTTCCCGATCTCTTCGAGTTAGCTTGCTATTGTGTTGGAATATGTTGAGTATGGAATTATCTACCTTGGATACATGTATTCCTATGGATTTATTGGTGTATTTTCCAGAATTGTTGAGTATTTGGGATGGTTGAGTGTGATTCACCATCTAGAGGTTTTCTTACCGGAATACATGTATCGTGGGTAGTATTTTTCGGGTGAATTCCAACTTATTTTCCTACCGATGGGTTATTGATAGTTGATTATGAACTTGTCTAGGTTCGGAGTTGTCGATTCCTTCGACCGTGGTACCTCGTCATTCGTACCCTTTTCTCTCATTTCAGGCAAGTTAATTTTTGCTCAGTTAAAAGGATAATCATTCCTTTCGTTGTTATTCATTCATACATATAGTTCATTCATAGGATATTAACCATGTTGAGACTTGTAATTATCAAACTAATCATTTAATTCACGAGTAACGACGATTCCAATAATTTCATTGAGTTATCGCTCATTGCGTTATTATTTCACCTTGGTGAGTCATTCTTGGCCCTTGTCGGATTTTTATTCATTATTATTCATTATGGTCGCTTTTGTTCTTATGACCTTCCGGGATCGTATTGCGTTCCCGGGTGGTATATGTGTGGAATTTTTAGTCGGGCACACAATGGTCATGTGTTATGCGGGTAATCCAGCACATTGGACCGTGCACACGGTAACGTGCCTCCGTGAGACTAATTAGGCACAAGTGCGTGTGTTTATGCGGGTTTTCCGAACACTTGGTGACTTGTGTACTTGCACATCGCATTTGGGTGTACTATGATGCCTCTCTTTCAAACTTGACTTCATAACTAAGACATGTGATTATTGTATTTGTTCAACTCTTGAGGATTGTTGTTTTGTGTAACTGACCCCATTTGGGATGTTGTTTTTAGGTCATGACAAGGAAAAAGCACGGGAAGCGCATGGTGACGGCGAGAAGTCCCAGTGATACTAGTAGGCGGCCCCAGTCCTTTCAGCTATTCATGTTCCCTTCATGTGTGTTTTCCGCTGCATTTCCGTTTGGACTTCCATTTTAATTTGGTGTTGTATATTTCATCTTCATATGAAATATATATGTATTTTGTAATCCTGGGTGTATTGTATTTGAGACTCCTCATCGAAGTGATTGATAATATAATGTGGTGCGGTACTACAGTTATATTATTTAATTCATCGTATTTCATTCGCCTGGTGGGTCCCAGTTGAGAGTCTACGGCACTGTGATAGCCGCCTAGTTTGAGGGTATTACAGAGTTGGTATCGGAGTGTGGTTTTGAATACTACTCATTCGAGTCATGTCTCATTGAGAATCATCGTTCATCAGACTAGTATCATTGGACTTTCGCGCCACGTGTGACCTGTGGAAGTGCCAAGCCCGTCAGACCAAAAGAACGGTATGAATTCTGACGCTATGGTATAATTCCTAGCAATAAGAATCAACTCATTCATCATTCATCAGACAACAATCCTCAATCATCATTTTCTTTTGGATCTTGTCGATCGTGATAACTCATTAATCACTCAGTCAATCTCATTGTTCAGTTGTTGATCTCGTGGATCGTATTATCAACCTTGTTAACTTGTTCAAGATAATCATTCCAGGAATTTCATCAGATAATCATGTCACCTCAGTTGATCTTTCATGCGATCTCATCATATTTCGGCGTAATGTCGACGATCATTTCCTGCATTATTAATGCGTTCATTGTCTTAGAGCGTGTATTCTCATTATTATCGTTCCATAATGTAATCATAATGCGATATTCATGTGAGATCTATAATTATCGTGTGACTTTCCTACTTCAGTATGGATAGAGCTGTCGGAGGACGCAGGGGAAGAGTCCGCGGTGTGGGCCGAAACCCGGGAGCTCATGTGAATACCCGCGAGAACGCGAGGGATGTCATTAGTTCAACAGGTAGCGATGCTGCCAACTCAGCTGACGATGCTACTCATTCCCAGTAGATAATCATTCACTGTTAGGGAGTCGTACCCGAGATGTAGCCAATCGGAAGGTGTTCGGGTTGACCCATTCATATTTATGCAGGGCATGATGGCCCAATGACATAGATGGCACGTGTGATGGAGAGGATACAGAATTCAACCAATCAGACTCAGTAGGCTCCTCCACCGTCACCTAAGAGGCAAGAGAGGAGTGTGAGCAGTATAATCGGTGATATCTCTCGCCAGAGGCCACCTACTTTTGAGGGCTCATCTGAGCCGGTGGATATTATTCATTGGCTTGAGCATTTCGAGAAGCTATTTGCTATTGTGGAGTGCCCCGAAGGGTACAAAGTTTCAGTCTCGGCTTACTATCTGGGTAAGAGCGCTCACTCTTGGTGGCTATCTTTGAAACCCACCGACGGACCTTGCACTTGGGACCAATTTAAGACCCTTATGTTAGAAAGGTATTATCCGGCCCCACTCAGGGAGGCCAAGTTATCAGAATTACTCAGTCCCGACCCCTCAGCGGAAGAAGATGTTCTCTCCATCGCCGAGAAGTTTCAGGAGCTACTTCCCTTTGCCTCATCCATTATCCACTCTGAAGCGGATAAAATCAAGTACTTCAATAAGAGGTTAAAACCTCGTATGCGGATGAAATTGCTTAACCATCATTGCGCCACCCTGTACGAATTCATCGAGAAAGCTCTTACTTATGAGCTTACATCTAAAGAAATTGCTAAGCAACAAACTTCATCTGCTGGCAAGAAATCGAAGAATCATAATCAGTCCGAAGGTAGCCGGGCAACCTTCAAGAAGCCTAGCACGAGCTCTACTTTTTCTGAGCGACCTCCTACAGTGCCTAAACCTGCGGAATCTCAGTCCCGAGCGACCAGTTCGGCCATCACCTGTTTCAATTGTGGAGAACAGAGTCATTACAGCATCAACTGTTCGAGATAGACTATCACGTGCAACATGTGTGGGATTGCCGGGCATAAGGCCCGTTTCTGCCGAACATATTCCAGATTCGCTCCGACCGCATCTCAGACCCCGAAGCAGTCGGTTGTTCAGAATCAGGCCACTCAGTCCGCGTTGTTTAAGATGACGGGAGTAAATAAAGGCGGAGCCCATAGTTATCAGACAGGAGCATCTGGCAGATACTAGCAATCCCCGAATTTATGATATGAAGAGGACCAACGATCCGGAGGCCCGAATGATCTTAAGTACACTCGAACTTCTATCTCAACATGTGTGTACCCTTTTTGATACTGGCGCATCACATTCATTCATTTCCGAGTCATATTTGAGTAGACTACACCTGGATAGTGCTACTAGTTGCGAACCTTATGCCATTTGTCTACCATACGGTAGAAGAATTATCGGAATGTAAAGTTAAGAACTGTCCGATTCATCTTAATGGCCATGAATGGTTGGCGAACCTAATCGTGGTAGACTTGCCTAAAGACGACATAATCTTGGGTATTGATTGGATGGATCGTCATGATGCCGTCCTTAGTGTCCGTAAGCGTATGATCACTATCATTTCAGATGATGGAGTCGAGTGTGTATTTTAGGGGGTAACCCCAGCCATTCTGTAAGAGTTATTAATATGATGAAAGCAGTGAAATTACTCAATCAAGGGTGTGTCGGTTATTGGTGCTATATGACCAAGATCGAGAAATTTTCAGTGACGTTGGCGGATATCACAGTAGTGAGAGACTACGCCGACGTGTTTCCAGACGAGTTACCCGGTTTACCTCCATAGAGAGATGTGGAATTCACGATAGAGTTGGAGCCTGGTATGTCCCCAATATCGAAAGCACCATATCGTATGGCCTCGACCGAAATGCAGGAACTGAAGAATCAACTGGAGGAATTGACCGAGAAAGGTTATATCCGATCGAGTGCATCCCAGTGGGGAGCACCCGTGTTATTTGTCAAGAAGAAAGATGGTTCATTTCGCTTGTGCATTAATTACTGGGAGCTGAACATGGTGACGATCAAGAATAAATATCTTCTACCCCGCATCGACGATCTCTTAGATCAGTTCCAGGGAGCTTCACTATTTTCCAAGATCAATTTAAGATCTGGGTATCATCAGTTGCGGATTCGAGATTCGGATATCGCAAGAACAGCGTTTCGAACACGCTATGGGCACTACGAGTTTGTAGTGATGCCATTTGGATTAACTAATGCACCCGCGGTATTCATGGAATTAATGAATCGAGTTTTCATCGACTATTTAGATCAGTTTGTGGTGGTTTTCATTGATGACATTTTGATTTATTCTCGTGACCGAGAGGAGCACGAACTTCACCTTCATTAGGTCCTCGACGTGTTGAGACGAGAGCAACTCTATGGAAAATTTTCCAAGTGCGAGTTCTGGATGTCCGAGGTGACGTTTCTCGGACATGTGATTTCATCATATGGGGTACGTGTCGACCCTCAGAAGACGAAGGCTATCCAAGATTGGCAATCTCCGAAGAATGTTAAGGAAATGCGAAGCTTTCTCGGATTAGCAGGCTATTACCGGCGATTTATGGAAGGGTTTTCTAAAATCGCTCAACCGATGATGAGCCTTTTGCGGAAGGACAAGAAATACACGTGGTCTGACGCGTGTCAACAGAGTTTTGAGGAACTCAAGAGCCGCTTAACTTCAGCGCCTATCCTTTTTTTTACCTCAAGGGACGGAAGGATTCGTAGTTTATAGTGACACATCCAGACACGGTCTCGGATGTGTATTAATGCAAAACGGGAAAGTGATTGCCTATGCTTCGTGGCAAATGAGGCCTTATGAGGTCAATTATACGACCCACGACCTGGAGCTAGCGTCTGTGGAATTCGCATTGAAGATTTGACGTCATTTATCTTTATGGCATCACCTGTCAGATTTTCACCGATCATAAGAGTTTAAAGTATATATTTACTCAGAAGGAGTTAAACATGCGACAGAGGCAGTGGGTGGAACTGATTAAAGATTATGATATTGAGTTACAATACCACTAGGGTAAGGCGAACGTCGTCGCCGACGCCTTGAGTCGTAAGTCCATTCAGGAGCAAATGCTTGCTCGTATGACTGCTCAGAAGGAACTTCAACAAGAGTTCCTAAGGCTTGAGATCGAGGTATGGTTACAGCAAGTGCAAGGGCAACTTTGCATGCTAGAGATTTCATCACCACTGGAAGAGGCGATCAGAACGAAATAGGGTTCAGACCCATTTTTGTTGCGCATTCGAGAGGATGTGGCTCAAGGGAAACCCTTGGATTCGTGGTCCGCGAGGATGGACTTTTGCGATTTAAGAACCGGTTATGCGTTTCGGCGGATGACGAGTTGAAAAGCTCTATTTTGAGAGAGGCTCATGCTACCCCTTATTCCATCCATCCGGGGTCTAGCAAAATATGCAAAGACTTGAAACAAAATTATTAGTGGAGTAATATGAAGCGAGAACTCGCAGAATTTGTTTCGAGATGTTTGACCTGTCAGCAAGTCAAAATAGAACATCAGCGACTGATGGGTATGCTAAAACCGCTCCCTATTCCAGAATGGAAGTGGGAGGATATTTCAATGGACTTCATCACGAGTTTGCCAACGAGTCGTCATAGCATGAATATAATTTGGGTAGACCGTTTAACTAAGTCAGCTCATTTCCTTGAAATCAAAGATACGTGGGGTCCCGAGAGACTTGCCCAGTTGTTCATTAAAGAGGTCGTGAGATTGCACGGTACTTCTAAGAGTATCGTTTCTGATCGTGACGGGCGATTCGTGTCACATTTTTGGAAATCAGTTCATCGTGCCATGGGAACTCAGCTAAATTTCAGCATAACTTTTCACCCTCAGTCCGACGGACAATCAGAGCGAACTATTCAGACATTGGAGTACATGTTGAGGGCATGTGTCATCGATTGGAAAGATGATTCGGAAGCCCAACTACCGTTGATTGAGTTCACGTACAATAACAGTTGGCATGCTTCGATTAAGATGGCACCTTACGAGGCCTTATACGGTCATTGTTGTCGATATCCCTTGTATTGGGATGACTTATCAGAATCAATCGACAGCGAGCCTGATATGCTAGTAGCCGCCCGCGAGAAGGTAGCGATGATCAGTAGTCATTTGTTGACCGCCCTGAGTAGACAAAAATCATATGCAGATAATCGTCGTCGACCATTAGAGTTCGAGGCAGGTGACCATGTTTTGGTCAAGGTATCCTCGAGTCGGGGTATTTTCCGTTTTGGGAAGAGGGGAAAGTTGAGTCCGAGATTCATTGGACCATTTGAGATTTTGGATCGAGTAGGCAGTCTGGCTTATCAATTGTCTTTACCTCCAGCTTTGAGCCGAGTTCATAATGTGTTTCACGTCTCTGAGTTGCAGAAGTATGCTTCCGACCCGATTCTCATACTTCAGTTCGATGAAATCGAGATCGCGGATGATCATACGTACGAGAAGCGTCTTATATGATAACACTCATTTTTACACATATTTTTATAAGTTTTTTCCGGATTTTAAGATCCTAAAATGTGTAGAATTGTGTCGTTTGTACTCATATTGTGTTTGTTGGACTCGATCACGCTTGGGTATATTTTATTTGATTTTATAGGTATTTTAAGGACATTATCAAGAAAGACCGAAGTCTCAATCCCCAAATACATATCAAGCAATACAGAAACGAGAGAATGAGGCCTAAAACGATGAAGATTGAAGCACTACCTGTCGTACTTTCTAATTTCTAGATTCATTACTTCGAATCAATGGATTCCTCATGAAATAAGCTTCGCAACAGTATATCATAGGCTAAATTCCGAGGTGTATTGAGGGAGATATGGCTTCTAGACCACGACTTCACAGTTCAGAAAGTTTTTGCATTTTCGGGGACAGTATGACACGGGCCGTGTCAAATGACACGACCGGGTCTGCTGTCTAGAAAGTTTTTGCATTTTCTGGGATAGTATGACACGGGCCGTGTCAGTGACACGGGCCGTGTCACTTTTCGGTGGAAAAATCACTTTTTGACATTTTTGCAAGATTTGAACATGAAAAGAGGATATTTTGGCTTTATAAAAAGATCTTTTGGACTAGACTTGAGGAGATATGCTGAAGATTGGAGATATTAGAGAGAGAGAAACACAAGATTGAGGGGTTTTCACTCCAAAAAGAAGGAGATTTGAGAAAATTATTGAAGAACACTTCAAGAACTTTTGAAGGCTTCAACCGGGATCAATCAAGACACACCACGAGTTTTATCTTCTTCTTATCTTTTATTCATTTTGTTGTTTTATTTAGCATGAACATGATGATTATTAATCTTTCTTTCATTACCATGTCCGGCTAAACTAATTAATTAGATTCCGGGCATGGGAGTACGTTGATTTGCTATGATTTTGAGGGATTGATGATTATATTTATCTAGTGTGATTTCTTTATCAAATACTTGGTTTTGATTCATGTTTAGACACTTGATCAATGTTTTTACATGTTAAACTTAATTGCTCATAATTCGAGAGAAGAGGACATTAATAGGTTTCGAGTATTTGATGTAGTAAATTACGAGATTGAGAAATCGGTGATGAACTATGATGATATCTAATCTTATGAACATTTTGGAGTTAGATAATTTATAATAGACGGAGACGTTGTTATAGGTTGTTTAATCTACGTTTTAATGCATCTCGAGAGAGACCTTAGAATATTGTGGTGATCATCGTTTTGGAGACGCACTTAGAACCTTTTGGAACCAATCCCGACTAAATTTAGTAATCAACGGAAACCTAGACTTGAAATCTACCTTTCTAAACTCTTGCAATTCACTTCCATTCGGATATTTTCAATTGTTTTAAATTATTGTGATCATTGTATTTTATTTCATTAATCATCCATTTTACCTTTCGATCGTCTAGATAAAATCGGAAATACTATAATCTAGTACTCAACACAATAAGAATATTTAGTCTCTATGGAATACGACCTTGCTCGCCGCTTTCTACATATTCTCCGTACACTTGCGGATTGTTTAAAAATATAGCGAACAAGTTTTTGGCGCCGTTGCCGGGGACTAATTTATTTTTGTTTGTATTGATATTACGATAAGTGTTTCCGGTCTTACTTTAGACATATTTTTCTGTTTTATTTTATTTTGTTACTTCCGTATTATTTTTGGCCGTGTTACAGGACGTACATGAACACACGCTCCTCTCGAGAACCTTTGGAAAACTTTATTCCCGAAGTAGAGGCATTTGCTCGAAGAACAAGTGTTGCTACACGGAAATTACGAAGGGATCTATCTGACGAAATGGAAAGAGCGGGAGACGTAATTGCCTACATGGGAAATGATAATGCAATAGCCCACAATCCAAACAATGAAAGCGTACAGGCTGAGCAGCCCGCAGTCCGAATTCAATCGATTCGGGATGGATTTCGGCCGAGGCTTGACCAAAATTATGGGGGAATTTCTCATATTCCTATAAACGCCCTCAATTTTGAGTTGAAACCTTCATTAATATCGATGGTTCAACAAAATCAGTTTGGGGGATTTGCCACAGAAGATCCGCACGCCCATTTATTCCACTTTATTCAAATTTGTGATACCATTAAAATGAATGGGGTGCCAAACGATGCAATAAGATTGAAGCTATTTCCGTTCTCCTTGAGAGAAAAGGCTCGTAGTTGGATTGGAACTCTTGCTTCCGGGAGCATAAATACATGGGACGAGTTGGGTGAAAAGTTTCTTTTCAAATTCTTCCCACCCAACAAGACCATGAGATTGAAGAGCGAAATAATGCAATTCCGACAAATGGATTCAGATATGTTATATGAGGCATGGGAACGCTTCAAGGATTTGTTAAGACGATGTCCTCGTCATGGGTTTCCGGAAGACCAACAAATGTGTTTCTTTTATAATGGGTTGGCCGGAGAGACGAGAAATCTTGTTTACGCTTCGGCCGGAGGAGCTTTGCTAGCTAAAAGTGCAGAGGAAGCATATGAATTGATCGAGGATATGGCCATGAATAGCTATCAATGGCCTACCGAGAGGAGTAATATTCGTAGAGTGGCTGAAGTTTCAGACTCGGATCCTATAAAGGCTTTAACTGCACAAATGTCGATTTTGACCAACCATTTGGGAATTCTGACGAAGAGTGCAAATGAAAAAATAAATCCAAAAGGAAGTTCAAGTTCACTACCATCCGATCCATTGGAGGAGGCACATTACATTAATAATCGTAGTTACAATAATTTCCGGAATAATCCACCATCGGGCTTCTACCATCCCTCCAATCGAAATCATGAAAATTTTAGCTATGCTAATCAAAAGAATGCTTTGCAACCACCGGCCGGATTCAAGGTGTCGAATGGTGAGATAATTGAAGAAGCAAATCCGACGTCAAATCTCGAGAATATTCTAGCTACCTTCATGATGGAGACGAAAAGCTGATTTACCCGAGATGAAGAAAAACTTGATCGGATTGAAAATCATGTGACTCAATTAGCAACCACCATTGGAGCTCAAATGAGAAACCTAGAAATGCAAATCGGTCAATTGGCTAAGATTGTGGGGAGCCAACATCAAAAGGGCCAATTTCCAAGCAACACCGAAGAAAATCCAAAAGCACAATGCAATGCCATTTTTCCGTGCACCATGAATGAAGTGCTACCGGAATCGGAGAATGAAGATGAAGATGCAATCGTGTTGTCTAATAATGCTGATGAGGAGAAAGATCGATCCGAAATTGAACATATCGAGGAGAAGAAAAATGTTGAGGTTTTCGTGCAAGACATGGCGTCAAAGAAAAAAGAATTGGAGCGCCTACCGACTAAGCTTAAGGATCCAGGGAGTTTTTCAATTCCTTGCTTTATTTTGGGTTGTTCATTAAATGATGTATTTGTTGATCATGGTTCAAGTGTCAATATATTGCCTTTGTCTATTTTCAGGACACTTGGATTAGGAGAGTTGAGACCATCTCCAGTGAGCTTACAATTCATAGCTCGATCTTTAGCTTATCCAAAGGAAATTGTGGAGGATATAATTTTAAAGATTGATAAGTTCGCTTTCCCCGTTGATTTTATAGTGCTTGATGATGATGGGAAGCAAAATGGTCTAGTAATACTTGGACGTCCGTTCTTAGCCACTGCACGAGCATTAATTGATGTGGATCGAGGAGAATTAACGATTAGGATGCATAGTCAAAATGTTGTATTTTTGATGACTCCTACCAATAAAATTGCATATAAACCAGATTATAAGAGCTCGTTGAATGATCCGGGATGAAGGAAACATGCGTCTGGCTGAAGACGTTAAATTTAGCGCTGGTTGGGAGGCAACCCAACACTTGCGTCCGGCTGAAGACGTTAAACTTAGCGCTAATTGGGAGGCAACCCAATGGTTCTTGTTATTTTATTTTGTTATTATTCGCATTTTATTTATATTTTTACTTGATGAGGAACTGACCGGTTCAACTGTAGCTGTCCAATTCGCAGGAAAAAGATCCGGAGACCAAAAGTGCATTTTCCAGGCTAGTACGACACGGGTCGTGTCACTTGACACGGTCGGGTCGGGCATATAGATGTTTTTTGAGTTTCTGGGTAAATATGACATGGGTCGTGTCATTTGACACGGTCGGGTCAGGTGGGCAGACGATTTTTGGTAAATCTGAGCAGGTGTGACACGTGGCATGTCCAACAAGGCCACTTCCCTCTGCCCAATCATTATGACCAGTTGTAAGTATTTCTTGACCCAAAGTTTTTATTGCTTAAATACTATACCCCCTTCGTGTGTACATTTTTTAATTCAAGTTTGGGGGAGATATTGGGTCAATATATACTTATATTGTTCGTTTTTTTAACACCTTGTTTTGTTTGTTTATTTTATTATTTATTTGTTTATATTTTTTCGAATTTTAGTGTGAATATTTGCTTGGATTTTGGTGTGGATTGTTGTTTTTGAACTTGGTGTGTTTTGAGTATCATGTAATTGGATGAAACTCGAAAGAATGAACTCTTGTCTTGGATACCTCGAGATTTATTTTGTTATTTTGATATGCAAATCGAGGATAATTTGAAGAGGAAAAAATTGTAGAATAATCAAAAGGGTGTGAAATTGAATAAATAGTTTAATACCTTGGAAATATGAACAAATCTAGCTTGTGAGCTTTTGAGCCTTCGTGCATCATTAAATATGCAAGTTTCATTGTCGAGTGTACCATTCATGTTTTAAGACTCTAGAACTTTCCCTGGTATCTTATTCGAAACTACAAGTGTGTGTGCAAATTAGTGAAAGTGATTTTAGGCAATTTTTATTGGCAACCCTTCAAACCTTTTGGCCAATGATAACACTCATTTTTACACATATATTTACATCGATTTTCTGGGTTTTAAGATCCTAAAATGTGTAGAATTGTGTCGTTTATACTCGTATTATGTTTATTGGACTCGATCACGCTTGGGTACGTTTTATTGATTTTATAGGTACTTCATGGACATAAATCAAGCAAGAACGAAGTCTCCAACCCCAATACATATCAAGCAATGCGGAAACGAGAGATCGGAGTCAAAACGGTGTCAAAACGAGCCGACACGAGCCCGGCCGTGTCAATCGACACGGGCCGTGTCATTATCCCGGCCGTGCCATATTGACACGGTCGGGTCTCACTTCCGGGCTCGTGCTTATCCAGACGAGTATGACACGGGCCGTGTCATTTGCTCGGCCGTGTCATTTGACACGGTCGAGTCCCCTGTCCAGCAGGTTTTTGGGCTTTTGAGCATACTATGACACGGGCCGTGTCATTTGACACGGGCCGTGTCACTTTTTGGTGGAAATATCTCCTTTTGACATTTTTGAGAGATTTTTGTGGAAAAAGTGGATGTTTTATCCTTATAAAAGGGATATATGGGGTAGGATAGAGGATATGCTGAAGATAAGGGAGATTAGAGAGAGAAAATAACAAGAAATCAAGTGACTTTGATACCAAAAAGAGGAGGTTTTGAAGAAATTCTTGAAGAACACTTCAAGAACATTTGAAGGTTTCAACCGGGATCGATCAAGACACACCACGAGTTTTATCTTCTTCCTATCTTTTCTTCATTTTGTTGTTTTTATTAGCATGAACATGATGATAATCTATCTTCCTTTCAATTCCATGTCCGGCTAAACTCTTTAGATTAGGGCATGGGAGTACGTTGATTTACTATGATTTTGAGGGATTGATAATTATATTTACCTAGTGTGATTTCTTTATCAAATACTTGGTTTGATTCATGTTTAGACACTTGATCAATGTTTTTACATGTTAAACTTAATTGCTCATAATTCGAGAGAAGAGGGCATTAATAGGTTTGAGTTTTTGACGTAGTAAATTACGGGATTGAGAAATCGGTGATGAACTATGATGATATCTAAATCTTATGAACATTTTGGAGTTAGATAATTTATAGTAAACGGAGACGTTGTTGTAAGTTGTTTAATCTACGTTTTAATGCATCTCGAGAGGGACTTTAGAATATTTTTGTGATTATCATTTTGGAAACACACTTAGAACTTTTGAAACCAATCCCGACTAAATTTAGTAATCAACGGAAACCTAGCCTTGGAATCTACCGTTCTAAACTCTTGCAATTCGCTTCCATTCGGATATTTTCAATCGTTTCAATTTATTGTGATTATTGTATGTTATTTCATTAATCGTCCATTTTACCTTTCGATCGTCTAGATAAGTCGAGAACACTACAATCTAATACTCAACACAATAAAAATATTTAGTCTCTGTGTAATACGACCTTGCTCGCCGCTTTCTACATATTTTCCGTACACTTGCGGATTGGTTAAAAATATAGCGAACAAGTTTTTGGCGCGCTGTCGGACTAAATTAATTTTTGTGTTGATATTACGATTAGTGTTTTTAGTCTTACTTAAGACATTATCTTATTTGTTACTTAAATCAAACAATTTCTACTCAGGAGTGCATGAACACTCGTTCATCTCGAGTGCCGTTAGAAACTTTCATACCGGAAGTAGAAGCATTTGCCCGAAGAACAAGTGCTACCTCAAGGAAACTAAGAAGGGATCTTTTTGAAGACATGGAGAGAGCAGGAGACAACGTAGAAAGGGGCAACGCAAACGAGAATGCGGTAATCCAAGACAACGAGGGCAGAAGGATGGAAATTCCACCAAATAGGGTGCAATCAATTCGGGATGGATTCCGACCGAAACTCGACCGAAACTTTGGAGGAATCACTCATGTCCCCATCAACGCTAATAATTTTGAGTTGAAACCGGCCTTAATTTCAATGGTTCAACAAAATCAATTTGGAGGATTTGCTGTCGAAGATCCACATGCGCATCTCACTCATTTCATGCAAATATGTGATACTATCAAAATGAACGGAGTCTCGGATGATGCTATACGCTTACGATTGTTTCCATTCTATTTGAGGGAGAAAGCAAGAAATTGGCTTGGAACTTTAGCTCCCGGAAGTATAAAGACATGGGAAGAATTGAGCGAAAAATTTTTGTTCAAATTTTTCCCACCAAACAAGACGATGAAACTAAAGGGTGAGATTACTCAATTTCATCAATTGGATTCCGAACCATTATATGAAGCTTGGGAACGTTTCAAAGATCTACTAAGGCGATGCCCTCGACATGGTTTCCCCGAAGACCAACAAATGTGTTTCTTCTACAATGGTCTTATGGGGGAAACAAGGAATTTTATTGATGCTTCCATGAGGGGCATTGCTAGCAAGAAGTGCTGAAGAAGCGTATGGATTGATCGAAGAAATGGCTATGAATAGCTATCAATGGCCAACGGAAAGATCAAATATTAGAAGGGTGGCTGAGATATCCGATTTGGATCCCATAAAGGCATTAACCGCACAAATGACGATGCTAACTACTCAATTGGGGGCTCTAACAAAAGGAGGTGATTCGAAGGGAGTTTCTCAAGGAAGTTCAAGTTCACTACCATCCGATCCATTGGAAGAGGCACACTACATTAATAATCGGAGTTACAACAATTACCGAAATAATCCACCACCGGGATTCTACCATCCCTCAAATCGAAATCATGAAAATTTTAGCTATGCCAATCCAAAGAATGCTTTGCAATCACCGGCCGGATTCAAGGTATCAAATGGGGAGATAATTGAAGAATCAAAACCGACGTCGAATCTCGAGAATATTCTAGCTACCTTCATGATGGAGACGAAAAGTCGATTTAGTCGAGACGAGGAGAAATTAGACAAAATCGAAGGCCATGTCACTCAACTAGCTACCACCATGGGAGCTCAAATGAAAAATCTCGAAACTCAAATTGGACAATTAGCTAAAGTGGTCGGGAGTCAACATCAACGGGGACAATTTCCAAGTAATACCGAAGTGAATCCCAAAGAGTCGTGCCAAGCGATCACCTTAAGAAGTGGAACGAATTATGAAGGGCCAAAGATGCCAAGTGAGGAAGTCAAGGAGGATCAATTCAAAATTGAAAAGGAAGAAGGGAAGCATGATACAACTAAGGGGTGAGAAGCTTAAAATATCTCCTAACTCTACTCTTAACGTTCCTCTACCTTTCCCTCAACGCTTCAAAAGAAAAAGTTAGATGCACAATTCGCAAAATTTTAGACATCTTCAAGAAAATTAATATCAATATTCCTTTTGCAGAAGCTTTGGAACAAATGCCTAACTACGCAAAGTTCTTGAAGGATGTGATGTCAAGAAAAAGAAAGATGGAAGATCATGAGACGGTTAAACTAACCGAAGAATGTAGTGCTATTATCCAACGCAAATTGCCTCAAAAGCTTAAGGATCCGGAAGCTTTACCGTTCCATGCACTATTGGAAACGCGTCTCATTCGATAAAGCTTTGTGTGATTTAGGTGCCTCGATTAACCTCATGCCGTTATCTATTTTCGTGAAATTAGGTGGCGGAGAAATGAAAACCACAACGGTTATGCTCCAATTGGCGGATCGATCCATAACACATCCCAAGGGGATTGTTGAAGATGTGCTTGTAAAAGTCGACAAGTTTATTTTTCCAAATGGATTTTGTTGTCCTTGATATGGAAGAAGACGGAGATTTACCACTTATCCTTGGACGTCCATTTCTAGCAACGGAAAGGCTCTTATTGATGTTGAAAGGGGAGAATTAACACTACGTGTTAACGACGAGCATGTTCTATTTTTATTTTCAAAGCTATGAAATTTCATGATAATACGGAATATTGCAATGTTATTGACCATATAAGCTCGTATGGAAAGAAAAAAATCCTACACTCATTATCGTCGGATCCGTTAGAGTTCGCTCTACGAATTCATGTTTTTCTAGTGATTCAACTTTGGAGTTTGACGATTCGACTTGTTTGATTACGTTTCAATTGAATTCTCTACAGAAAACGCAAAGCAATGCGTTCGATGATTTAGACGAAAGGGAGCATGAAGTAGTTGCGAAATCAAGCCGACGGATTTAATCAAACGTGTCCAACGACATGGACAAAAATTTGGGGTCCGTTTCATCTCAATCGAATTCATCTCAACCAAGCTTGGACCTTAAAACCCTCCTAACACCTCAAGTATGCATTTCTGGATGATAACAAATCCAATCCGGTAATTGTATCCTCTTCACTTTCATCCACTCAACTAGATAAATTGCTTCGTGTATTGAGAGCACATAAGTCGGCTATAGGGTGGTCTATCTCGATTTGAAGGGGATTAGTCCCTCCATATGCATGCATAGGATTTTGCTAGAAGAAAATTTTAAACCTAAAGTGCAAAATCAACGGAGACTTAATCCCATAATGAAAGAAGTGGTGAAAAAGGAAGTATTAAAACTTTTAGATGCCGGATGATATATCCATTTCCGATAGTGAGTGGGTAAGTCCTACTCAAGTGGTGTCAAAAAGGGAGGGATGACCGTAACCAAAGACGAAAAGATGAATTAATTGCTATGAGAGTAGTTACAGGATGGCGAGTATGTATAGACTATAGGGCTTTAAATGCGGCTACTCGCAAAGATCATTTTCCTCTTCCCTTCATTGATCAAATGCTTGATAGATTGGCGGGGCATGAATTTTTCTGTTTTCTTGATGGATATTCGTGATATAATCAAATCTATATAACACCTAAGATCAAGAAATAACGTCCTTTACCTGTCCTTATGGAATTTATGCTTATCGTCGAATGCCGTATGGTTTATGTAATGCTCCAGCCACATTTCAACGTTGTATGATGGCTATATTTCACGGTTTGATCGAAAATATAATGGAAGTTTTCATGGATGATTTTTCGGTGTTTGGAAATTCATTTGATCATTGCTTGCATAATCTTACTTTAGTTTTGCAGCGATGTGAAGACACTAATCTCGTGTTGAATTGGGAGAAATACCACTTTATGGTGCAAGAAGGAATTGTCCTAGGCCATCGAGTGTCCGCCGCCGGTTTGGAGGTTGATAGGGCGAAAATTGTCGCCATTGAGAAACTTCCCCCACCAAAGAATGAAAAAGCAATTAGGAGCTTCCTTGGACACGCGGGTTTTTATAGGAGATTCATAAAAGACTTTTCAAAAATCACTAAACCTTTGAGTAAATTGCTAGAAAAAGACACCTCTTTCATTCTTTCTAACGAATGTTTGCAGGCATTTGAGACTCTAAAGAAGGCATTAGTGAGTGCTCCTATCCTCGTGGTACCAGATTGGTCTCAACCTTTTGAGATCATGTGTGATGCAAGTGATTATGCGGTCGGTGCTATGTTGGGACAACGTCGTGAAAAACTCTTTCTGCTATTTATTATGCAAGCAAAACATCGACGGAGCCCAACAAAATTACACAACAACGGAGAAGGAAATGCTTGCCGTAGTATTTGCTTTTGATAAGTTCCGATCATACTTAATTGGGACAAAGACGATAGTACACACGGATCACGCAGCCTATTAAATACTTGTTTGAGAAGAAAGACTCTAAACCTCGCCTAATTCGATGGATTCTTCTTTTACAAGAATTTGACGTGGAAGTCCGAGACGCAAAAGGATGTGAAAACGTGGTAGCCGACCACCTATCTCGCCTCGAGTACAAAAAGGAGGAGGAACCGAGATCGAAGGGATTAAAGAAGAATTTCCGGACGAGCGGCTCTTTATGGTAGAAGCTAAATTTCCGTGGTTTCTTGACATTGTTAATTTTTGGTCGCAGTGTGCTACCCGGATTTATCTCATTACCAAAAGAAGAAATTCCTACATGATATTAAGTTCTATATGTGGGATGATCCATTACTTTTTAAGAGATGTGCCGACATGATCGTGAGGAGATGTGTACCACAAGAGGAATGGGATGAAATTCTTCAATAATGTCATTCATCCCCAACCGAGGACATTTCGAGCAACACCGACCGCAAAAGTGTTGCAAAGCGGATTTTATTGGCCTACGCTATACAAAGATTGCTATCTCTTTATTCAACAATGCGATAGATGCCAACGAGTAGGAAATATTTCAAGACGTCACGAGATGCCCCTAACCAACGTAATTGGGGTTGAACTATTTGACGTTTGGGGTATCGACTTCATGGGTCCATTCTCATCATCATTCGGAAATAAGTACATTCTCCTAGCGGTCGAGTACGTATCTCGATGGGTCGAGGCAATTTGTTCTCCAACAAATGATGCTCAAGTAGTAATGAAATTTTTAAAGAAGAACATCTTTTGCCGATTCGAACTCCAAGAGCATTAATCAAATGATCGGGATCGCATTTTGTCAACAAAATCATGGATAAACTTCTTCGTAAATATGGGGTCCGATCAAAAATCATTGGCCTATCATCCACAAGCAAATGGACAAGCCAAGCGGCCAACAAAGAGATCAAGCTAATCTTGGAAAAGACGGTGAATACATCTCGGAAAGATTGGTCATCCAAGCTCGATGATGCACTTTGGGCTTATCGTACGGCCTATAAAACTCCTTTGGGAACATCGCCCTATCAACTCATTTTGGGAAATCATGTCACCTACCTTTGGAATTGGAGCATAGAGCGATGTGGGCGGTGAAAAGAATAAACTTAGATTTTGAGGCCACGGAAAGAAAAGATTGCTAGAGTTAAATGAATTGGAAGAATTCGGATGAATGCTACGAAAATTCTCGAATTTACAAAGAAAGGTCTAAAAGATGGCATGATAAGATGATCATTAAACGTGAATTTATGCCGACAACAAGTACTTCTCTATAATTCAAGACTCAAATTGTTCCTGGAAAATTGAAATCAAGATGGTCGGGTCCATTCGTGATTAAGAAAGTACTTCCACCTGGAATAGTCGAGCTCATGAGCAGAGACGGAGAGCTATTTAAAGTTAACGGTCAACGAGTCAAACATTACTATCATCCCTATCAAAAGGAAGCCGTATCCGCAATAACTTTAATCGAGCCATAAATGACTTTCAGATGAAAACGTCCGGCTGAAGACGTTAAACTTAG
Source organism: Orobanche coerulescens (assembly GCA_033398695.1). Classification (NCBI taxonomy): domain Eukaryota; kingdom Viridiplantae; phylum Streptophyta; class Magnoliopsida; order Lamiales; family Orobanchaceae; genus Orobanche; species Orobanche coerulescens. The sequence continues at coordinate 7,272,454 of CM065807.1, read as the reverse complement.
CGCTAGTTGGGAGGCAACCCAATAAATTTTATTTGCATGTTTTAAATTTTTTTTTCGCATTTTGTTGTATTTTTTGTTTTAAACAAAATCCAAACACACCAAAAAAAAAAAATAAAAAAAAAAAAAAAATGGTGGACACAAAAGAAACGAGATGTATGAAGCAATAAGGAGGAATAAGGTTGTGATTTTCACTTTCAAAACTACTTAGTGCCATGATATTCAAATCAAGGGGTTGGAAGAAACAAAATCCTAAGGGATTATTGAGCTTCTAATTGAGCGAAGTGATTGAGGAGATAATGTTCTAATTTGCTCAAGTCAAGTCACTTTAAGCCATATGTATCCTACCCCGACCAAAAAGCCTACAATACAACCATTAAAGTCCTTTTTGATTCACCAAATTTGCATGCACAACTAGTGGTAGAGATGTAGACGATTGGCAAGCCTATGGGGATTCTTATTTCATTGAATGAGTTTTGAGCGTTACTTATCCCTTTATACACTTTGAGAGTGAGGGAATACACTTGACCGGCGAGGTTCGTATTATTCAAGTATTAGCTATGATGTTAAGGAAGCACCCCCGAGATTTGAATACTTTATAGAACTCGACTTATTTATTTCTTGAGGCGTATTGATAAATTTTCAAAATGATCCTTTGAGGTATGTTGAGGGACGAGTTCCCTTAAGAGTGGTTATTTTAAAGTGCATTGCTCGGGACGATCAACGTTCAAGTTTGGGGGATTTTGATAACACTCATTTTTACACATATATTTACATCGATTTTCTGGGTTTTAAGATCCTAAAATGTGTAGAACTGTGTCGTTTATACTCGTATTATGTTTATTGGACTCGATCACGCTTGGGTACGTTTTATTGATTTTATAGGTACTTCATGGACATAAATCAAGCAAGAACGAAGTCTCCAACCCCAATACATATCAAGCAATGCGGAAACGAGAGATCGGAGTCAAAACGGTGTCAAAACGAGCCGACACGAGCCCGGCCGTGTCAATCGACACGGGCCGTGTCATTATCCCGGCCGTGCCATATTGACACGGTCGGGTCTCACTTCCAGGGCCTGTCGTGCTTATCCAGACGAGTATGACACGGGCCGTGTCATTTGACACGGCCGTGTCATTTGCTCGGCCGTGTCATTTGACACGGTCGAGTCCCCTCGTCCCAAAGAGTTTTTGGGCTTTTGAGCATACTATGACACGGCCGTGTCATTTGACACGGCCGTGTCACTTTTCGGAAATATCTCCTTTTGACATTTTTGAGAGATTTTTGTGGAAAAAGTGGATGTTTTATCCTTATAAAAGGGATATATGGGGTAGGATAGAGGATATGTGAAGATAAGGGAGATTAGAGAGAGAAAATAACAAGAAATCAAGTGACTATGATACCAAAAAGAGGAGGTTTTGAAGAAATTCTTGAAGAACACATCAAGAACATTTGAAGGTTTCAACCTGGATCGATCAAGAAACACCACGAGTTTTATCTTCTTCCTATCTTTTCTTCATTTTGTTGTTTTTATTAGCATGAACATGATGATAATCTATCTTCCTTTCAATTCCATGTCCTAAACTCTTTAGATTCCGCATGGGAGTACGTTGATTTACTATGATTTTGAGGGATTGATAATTATATTTACCTAGTGTGATTTCTTTATCAAATACTTGGTTTGATTCATGTTTAGACACTTGATCAATGTTTTTACATGTTAAACTTAATTGCTCATAATTCGAGAGAAGAGGGCATTAATAAGTTTCGAGTATTTGACGTAGTAAATTACGGGATTGAGAAATCGGTGATGAACTATGATGATATCTAAATCTTATGAACATTTTGGAGTTAGATAATTTATAGTAAACGGAGACGTTGTTGTAAGTTGTTTAATCTACGTTTTAATGCATCTCGAGAGGGACTTTAGAATATTTTTGTGATTATCATTTTGGAAACACACTTAGAACTTTTGAAACCAATCCCGACTAAATTTAGTAATCAACGGAAACCTAGCCTTGGAATCTACCGTTCTAAACTCTTGCAATTCGCTTCCATTCGGATATTTTCAATCGTTTCAATTTATTGTGATTATTGTATGTTATTTCATTAATCGTCCATTTTACCTTTCGATCGTCTAGATAAGTCGAGAACACTACAATCTAATACTCAACACAATAAAAATATTTAGTCTCTGTGGAATACGACCTTGCTCGCCGCTTTCTACATATTTTCCGTACACTTGCGGATTGGTTAAAAATATAGCGAACAGCCAACCCGAAAATTTATTTCCCTAGTTAGCCCGATTGAGCTTAAAGCCTAGTTATTGTTAGCCATATTATGAGCTTTCCGTTCCATTATAAACTTTTGTCCCTATACTTGAGCTTACTAGAACAAATTGGCAAAAGAATGAAAAGATGTGTGGAGGCGATGGGGAAGATTGTTGGTTCAATTGCAATGATTAGGGGTGAGCTCGGTTCGGTTTGGTACGGTTTCTAGCTAAAACCGATACCGAACCGTATCTTATCGGTATCTAGCATTTGAGTACCGAAATGATTCGGTTTTAAATCTGCTCGGTGTGATCGGTTTCGGTGTCGGTTCGGTAGCGGTTCGGTGTCAATGGGCTGATTAAATGGGTCACTTAAGTTGGGCTTGCACCAGACCCAAATTGAACTACTTGGGCTAAATCAGACAATTATAAGTTCAAATAGAAGGATTTATACATAATTAATCCACTTCAAAGCTTGAATAAAAATAAAATCTACTTCAATAACATGATAATAACTAAGGATTCAAAAAGTCCAATATCAGATTAAACAAAAATCTTGATTTTCCTCCTCAGCACAGGTCCATCAATTCATAACAACCTGCACAAAGAAAAAACAAAGTCTGCAGAATAGTCATCTGTTTTATCGGTTCGGTTCGGTTTTTAAAGTCGGGATCCATATCTAAAACCGAAACCGAACCGCATAATTCGGTTTTCAAAATTTTAAGAACCGTACCATACCAATATCTTATTGGTTCGGTTTTTCGGTTTCGGTTTTTTCGGTATTTTCGGTATTATCGATTTTTGTCGGTTTTTCTGCTCACCCCTAGCAATGATTCATCAAAAATAAATTGGAAGGAAGAATGGTGTGATTATAATGATGATGTTGTCCACCACATGAAAAGATTAGATTTATGGGAGCGATAAGGAGGAAATAAAATAAATGGAGCAATAAGGAGGAATAAGGTTGTGATTCTCACTTTTAAAAGCGCTTAGTGCGATTATATCAAAATCAAGGGTTTGAAGGAAGCAAATTCCAAGGAAAACAAAAATTTGAGCTTCTAATTGAGCAAAGTGATTATTGAGATGATGTTCTAATTTGCTCAAGTCAAGTCACTTTAAACCATACTTATCCTACCCTGACCAAAAAGCCTACATTACAACCAATAAAGTCCTTTTTGATTCACCAAATTTACATGCACAAATAGTAGTAGAGATGTTGACGATTGGCAAGTCTATGGAGATTCTTATTTCATTGAATGAGTTTTGAGCGTCACTTATCCTATTATACACTTTGAGAGTGAGGGAATACACTTGACCGGTGAGGTTTATATTTTTCAAGTATTGATTATGATATTAAGGAAGCACCCCAGAGATTTGAATACTTTTTAAAACTCGACTTATTTATTACTTGAGGCGTATTGATGAATTTTCATAATCATCCTTTGAGGTGTGTTGAGGGATGAGTTTCCTTAAGAGTGGTTATTTTAAAGTGCATTGCTCGGGACGATCAACGTTCAAGTTTGGGGGATTTTGATAACACTCATTTTTACACATATTTTTATAAGGTTTTTCCGGATTTTAAGATCCTAAAATGTGTAGAATTGTGTCGTTTGTACTCATATTATGTTTGTTGGACTCGATCACGCTTGGGTATATTTTATTTGATTTTATAGGTATTTTAAAGACATTATCAAGAAAGACCGAAGTCTCAATCCCCAAATACATATCAAGCAATGCAGAAACGAGAGAACGAGGCCTAAAACGATGAAGATTGAAGCACTACCTGTCGTATTTTCTAATTTCCAGATTCATTACTTCGAATCAATGGATTCCTCATGAAGTCAGCTTCGCAACGGTATATCATACGCTAAATTCCGAGGTGTATTGAGGGAGATATGGCTTCTAGACCACGACTTCTGTAACACCCCCAAAACCGTATGGGAATATTACACGCCGTAGACCCTTTCCACAAGGATCTACCAGGCTAAACATTCATAAACAACAAAATGCTTGCCCGGCCAGGGTCAAACAATATAATAATACAGACCATAAGGTCACTTACACATAAACACACAGACCGATGAGGCCACACATGTAACATCCCCAGAATACATCCGGAAATGTTACACGCCGTAGGCCCTTCTTACAAGGATCTACAAGGCTAAACTCTACTAGACTACAAAATGATTGACCGACCGGGGTCAATCTAAATACAACGCAGACCGACAAGGTCGTTAAACAATTCAGAAACAAATGAACTTTACATCTCAATGACAAAGATAAACTTGAACACAGAAAAGAACGACAACCCAATTTAATAAATGAAAACTACACCCATGCAAGGGTGAATTTTCGAACGACAGAGAAATACCGACCAAAATGAAACAAAAGAAAAGACTCTAACTCTTGTGTGATTAGTATCATTGTCCTCCATCTTCTTCCTAATCCCCGTGATCGCTCCCGAGCCGCCAAATCCTGAGCGCATAACAGGCACCCACCCCCCGAAAACTCGGGGGTTAGCAAACTGGAATTTTGCTAGTGCAAGTACATAACACACAAGATATACGAATAATAATAACACAAAACTCAACAGTCGTGAAACCTTAACACGAATCACACATTCAAATGGTCAACACAGAATAGTATTACATACACAAGGTGAAAGATAATCACATTTTCATATTCTCCGTATAGAACATAACACCAATAAAACTTTTAAACGAGCCCAAGGAGTCGGAGAAATCCCTTTTTATAAAAGGAAAAGTATTTTGATAAGAAAGTTCGAAAACATTAATATTGACTCGGGCCATCTAGGGGTTTTGAAAATCAAATGGAAATACTTTAGAAAATACTTCAAAAGCTCTCGGGTCCTTGACCCAACATGTGGAAAACAATTTGCAAGAAAACTATCACAACGTTATTCGGGGTCCTCGACCCAAATGATAAAACACTATTACAAGTGAATCATTACAACATCTCACGGGGTTCTCGGCCCAATCCAAATAATATCATCACGAGATCAAATCTCAACATCTCACGGGGTCCTCGACCCAATACACAGAATAATCAACACAGTACAATCAAAGGCACAACCTCTCATTCGACAAATCCTACTCAAGACCCCGATTAATTAACCCTGAGATCTCAAATATCCTTGGTTAATTAACCCCGATACCAACATTTAAAACAAATTGGAACGAACTCCGAAACACAATCCGCGGTCTACATCAAGACCAACATTTAAAAGCAAGTTGCAAAGATTTAAATTTCAAAATCATTTGATAACGGGTCTTAGCTATCACTCAAATATCCGTTACCAATAAGCTCACAGCGCCTCCTTACACACCTGTACCGGCGTTCACTCCACTATATTGGCCGCCCATTGCACATGTCACCGCGCCGGCGTTTACTCCAGAGTCGCCTGCTCGCGCATTAAGTAACACCGGTGTTCACCAATCATATGGAGCCGCTCATTGCACAGCATAACAAAGCCGTGAGTGCACGCCCGCCTCGAGGTACCGGATATGACGTCTCTCATAACAAGTATTCACATTATTATAAATACCAAGCACACACCAACCGTTGCAACAATTATCAAATCACCATCAATCCACAGAATTTATTCGCCAGTACGCAACTACGCAAAATAAACAATAACTCGCACGTTATTCATCAAGACTTAGCACATTAGGCCTTCAACACTATCAATTAATACTACATAATTATCCACACATATCTATATATATAATATAAATACGTATATTCATAACATGATTCATACACTTCAAAGAACAATGATTTCACGTAATTATAATTCGTATATCAAGGTACTTGCCTTGGTAATCTCTCGCGAATACTCCGGAAATACAGCTTGATTGGAACAATCCGTAACTCCAACGAAAACGACGATCGGAGAGGCTCAACACCGGATTATCGTAGGAAATTCGCCCTTAATATTCTATCATAAAATAAACAACCAATCACACAAGGAAAAGCATAAAAAGATGGCCGAACCCTAATCGCTTTTCGTAACGCACGTTACACACATACGTAACGACGTTACGCCTCGCACGTTAGCGCACGTAAGCTACAAGGATTAGCGCACGCTAAGCATGCATCGATGCTTCTTCTCGCCCGAGACGATCGCTTTCTCGAGGGTATAACGTACGTAATGCATAGAGCTTAACGTACGTTATATTCACACATATCTCACTCATGTGAATCAGAATAACCCTATGGTGTTGATGTCTACAAATTCCCGGTTAATCCTCCCATCACAAGACTCACTCCAAATATTGACTATAGATCCTCAAAGGTAGTTCGGAAAATCTGAGGTTGATACCAACATTAAGTCTATGATCATTATGGAAACACCATACAATATGGTTTATTAATCTCAGAATTTTACCTTACTTGATTATCATAACAAGAGTCGGACTATAACGTTCTTAACTCGGGTAACTAAAGCATGAACATTCCAACTTCCAAAAACATGGTGTTCGGATAAAATCATCTATGGAGCTTAATAATCCCGGTGGTATGTTCATAACATCCTTAAGAACACGAATTCAAGGTTGAGGTAGCATTAACATACCTTAATATGAAAGAAACGCAGAGACAAGAGGTAGCATCCAACTTCGATTGCTTGAATGTCAATCCAAGATGTTTCGTAACTTAAATGATCGAGTCTACGTGTTCTATATGTGTTTTAGAGGGCTGGAGACCCTCTAGAAATGGAGGAAAATGAATTACAAGTGAAAGGGACGAAGAGAAATGAAATGGGGTGTTGTCCATATATATAATATCTTGAGATTTACGTACGTTATCCTTAGCCATTTACGTACGTAATCGACTTAGCGCACACTACTCTTCGATCTTAGCGTACGCTATCGTTCACTGATAGCTTACTGTCTCGTTCTGTACTAGCTTACGTACGTTACTCCCTATGCATTACGTACGTAAGCTACACACATTAGCGTACGCTAGTTACAAATCTTAGCGTACGTTAACACCCGTTGACCCTAAAATTGTCCAGGTTCATCCGCGGGAATCTTTCCGAGCCCCACCACCAGCCATCCATGTGCTAGCCAGCATGTTCAATAATTGACCTCCTTACGTACGCTACGTCTAGCTCGTAGCGTATGCTATTTCGATTAAGAACGCGTTACGCTTACCTGTTAGCGTGCGTTACGACGTAGTTGCATGTGAAGGATTAAAGGTTGATATTATCATGCATGAGGATACGAATACGGAAACGATCGTACTTCGATTATTGATAGCACCATTTCAGGTAATACAGGGTTCAAATACATATGAAAATACCCAACAATTTATCCGGATATTACATACTATCCCTCTTAAAATAAGTTTCGTCCCGAAACTTAAAGTAGAGTGGTGGAACAACCGAGAAAAAGTAACTACTTGCTCAGCCCCAAAACATCTTGAGCGATGCGCGAATACAAGGTTCAAAAAAAAAAATACAATGATTGGACCTAGGGAGTATCAGGCACGTCAATTGAGGCGATAAATTACACGTGAACATGAGATGTTAGAGTGGAGAAGTAAAAGCTCACAGAATTAAAGAAATTCATAAACGGCTCAGACGTACTAAAATCGCGTGTCGAGCTCGACCCACCATATTCAAGTTCATAACACATTGGAAATATTAACCGCACGAGTGGGAACAAATAGTTTCGAACAAAATTTTGCAAAGATTAACTTCAGATGTGAATAGACCACAATAATTCACGGAGTCTAACAAATCAGTTCTAAATTTCGTTCGACTGACGGTAGGTTCAGTAGAACATGGTAGTTTAAAATTGTCAAGAGGGTCACAGATGAATCATCAACAATGAAAGTCTCCCAACACCGAAAATACTAAGAAGAGTATGGGTATTACGTTCCCCCATACTAATAAGACATGTCAGCCCCGAAACTGAAAACAGCAGGAGTTGGAAACGAAAAGCAATTAAAATGAAAAACGATCAAAGTCGCGATTGTTGGAAACAACAACGACTAGAACACAGCACAAAATCTTCATTCGCCTATGATAGGCTCTTCAGCAGAAGACATAAGGTTTTGGGACATTCTCCGGCCACTTGCTCTGCTCACCGACAGAGTAGCATTCTTTGCCAATTCGGAAATTATCTCACAATGTTTCTCCCGGTGGCCTTCACACCCGCACCGATGACAAGTCAAGAGTGGTGAGGGACAGTTTACACGGATGTGTCCCGTACGGTTGCAGTTGAAGCACACTCTCTTCTTACCGGGAGTCACTGATGCTGGTTGGGGATTCCCAATGCTCATTCTCGACCGCGAAGACGACGCATTCGAACGACGCGTGGGGTTTGAGAACCTTAGTCTCCACCGCCCAAAAATTTTCCGGATGTCCCTGCCTCTTTTCTCCGCTCGTTGGCTCGGTCACTGAGGAGGTTTCATAGGTTATCGTCTGATCTTGATATTCCTTCACCGTAACATGAATCGTTGTCGTACGAACCACCTCACCGCTTCCGCTTCCTATATCACGTCTACGTCCGCCAAGGCTCGTCATGCTAATGCAGATAGTACCGTTTATTGTTATCACATAGTCGGTTGTACGGTATACCACAATTATCAACATAAGGTTTAATTAGCATCCTTAGAATAACGGTAATATCGTAAAGCACGAAATTTTCTGAAATCAACTTCCAGTCCCTCGTCTAGGACGATCATTATGCGTATGCTTTTAAAAAAATTTTGAAACAAAAGCCGAATCACGTTGTGCTCAAAACTTGTAAGTATTGTCCTTTGTTTTGGAAGAGGAAGTTTATACAATGACTCTAAAAAAAAATTTATTTTCGAGTAATGCCTACAAGAAAATTGAAAATCGAATTGTAACTAATTTGAAATATTTCAAAAGTGTTGAGTCCCAAATACCATAATTTTGAAAATCCTTCATTTTCTACCAAAATGTTTATTCGAAAGAACTTTTCACCAAAATACGTGACCATTCGACACGACTACATTAAATCATGAGGTTTACAATGCTAGGAAAATTTCAAAACACTACTTTGAAATGTTCGTAATTCGGCCCGGAAATATTACATGCCGGGGATTCTGCGCCGGAACCTACCAGGCTAAAATCCATTTAAAAATCATTTCAAAATATGCCAAAAAGCCGATGACGGTAGCATTTTCCAAAACTTACAAAATCATTTGTAAAATATTAAATACCGTCATAAAAATACCGTGAAAATGTGCGAGACTAAAATGCCAAAATGTCAAAGTCATTTCACAATACTCACGCAGCGGATAAAATTAACACTCAAAGATTTATCCTACTGAAATGCAGAAATCGATAAATATGTTCGACTACCGAAGTATACTACATAACCATTCTCACTCGACGCGTATATGCAGGTGATATCGTAAAACAATATAATCTCTAACAAGTTCAAACCCTAGGTTCACGTTAAGCACAATATAATCAAATACGTATGTAAGGGGACTTACGATTCGGGAGGCTTACCATCACGGATTGCTTGAAGATGATGTTGGAACCACGATACTAATCACAACTCTGACGCGCGCAACTTACACAAGACATGGACTTGACCCAACGGCCTAGGTTTTTCGCAAACCTAAGCTCTGATACCATATTTGTAACATCCACAGAATACATCCGGAAATGTTACACGCCGTAGGCCCTTCTTACAAGGATCTACAAGGCTAAACTCTACTAGACTACAAAATGATTGACCGACCGGGGTCAATCTAAATACAACGCAGACCGACAAGGTTGTTAAACAATTCAAAAACAAATGAACTTTACATCTCAATGACAAAGATAAACTTGAACACAGAAAAGAACGACAACTCAATTTAATAAATGAAAACTACACCCATGCAAGGGTGAATACTCGAACGACAGAGAAATACCGACCAAAATGAAACAAAAGAAAAGACTCTAACTCTGGTGTGATTAGTATCATTGTCCTCCATCTCCTTCCTACCCTAATCCCGTGATCGCTCCCGAGCCGCCAAAACCTGAGCGCATAACAGCACCCACCCCGAAAACTCGGGGTTAGCAAACTGGAATTTTGCTAGTGCAAGTACATAACACACAAGATATACGAATAATAATAACACAAAACTCAACAGTCGTGAAACCTTAACACGAACCACACATTGAAATGGTCAACACAGAATAGTATTACATACACAAGGTGAAAGATAATCACATTTTCATATTCTCCGTACAGAACATAACACCAATAAAACTTTTAAACGAGCCCAAGGAGTCAGAGAAATCCCTTTTTATAAAAGGAAAAGTATTTTGATAAGAAAGTTCGAAAACATTAATATTGACTCGGGCCATCTAGGGGTTTTGAAAATCAAATGGAAATACTTTAGAAAATACTTCAAAAGCTCTCGGGTCCTTGACCCAACATGTGGAAAACAATTTGCAAGAAAACTATCACAACGTTATTCGGGGTCCTCGACCCAAATGATAAAACACTATCACAAGTGAATCATTACAACATCTCATGGGGTTCTCGGCCCAATCCAAATAATATCATCACGAGATCAAATCTCAACATCTCACGGGGTCCTCGACCCAATACACAGAATAATCAACACAGTACAATCAAAGGCACAGCCTCTCATTCGACAAATCCTGCTCAAGACCCCTGATTAATTAACCCTCGGAGATCTCGTCAAATATCCTTGGTCAATTAACCCTGATACCAACATTTAAAACAAATTGGAACGAACTCCAGAAACGCAATCCGCGGTCTACATCAAGACCAACATTTAAAAGCAAGTTGCAAAGATTTAAATTTCGAAAATCATTTGATAACGGGGTCTTAGGTATCACTCAAATATCCGTTACCAATAAGCCTGCCAGGCGCCTCCCTTTCACACCTGTGTACCGGCGTTCACTCCACTATATTGGCCGCCCATTGCACATGTCACCGCGCCGGCGTTCACTCCCACAGGAGCCGCCCCTTGCTCGCGCATTAAGTAACACCGGTGTTCACCAATCATATGGAGCCGCTCATTGCAGCGCATAACAGCCGGAGTGCACGCCCGCCTCGAGGTACCCGGATATGACGTCTCTCATAACAAGTATTCACATTATTACAAATACCAAGCACACAGTCAACCGTTGCAACAATTATCAAATCAGTTCATCAATCCACATAATTTATTCGCCAGTACGCAACTACGCAAAATAAACAATAACTCGCACATTATTCATCAAGACATAGCACATTAGGCCTTCAACACTATCAATTAATACTACATAATTATCCACACATATCTATATATATATAATATAAATACAGATATTCATAACATGATTCATACACTTTAGCAACAATGATTTCACGTAATTATAATTCGTATATCAAGGTACTTGCCTTGGTAATCTCTCGCGAATACTCCGGAAATACAGTTGATTGGAACAATCCAGAACTCCAACGAAAACGACGATCGGAGAGGCTCAACACTGGATTATCGTAGGAAATTCGTCCTTAATATTCTATCATAAAATAAACAACCAATCACACAAGGAAAAGCATAAAAAGATGGCCGAACCCTAACTGTTCTCTTCGTAACGTACGTTACACACATCCGTAACGTACGTTACGCCCGCACGTTAGCGCACGTAAGCTACAAGGATTAGCGCACGCTAAGCATGCATCGATGCTTCTTCTCGCCCGACGATCGCTTTCTCGAGGTATAACGTCGTAATGCATAGAGCTTAACGACGTTATATTCACACATATCTCACTCATGTGAATCGAATAACCCTATGGTGTTGATGTCTACGAATTCCCGGTTAATCCTCCCATCACAAGACTCACTCCAAATATTGATTATAGATCCTCAAAGGTAGTTCGGAAAATCTGAGGTTGATACCAACATTAAGTCTATGATCATTATGGAAACACCATACAATATGGTTTATTAATCTCAGAATTTTACCTTACTTGATTATCATAACAAGAGTCGGACTATAACGTTCTTAACTCGGGTAACTAAAGCATGAAAATTCCAACTTCCAAAAACATGGTGTTCGGATAAAAATCATCTATGGAGCTTAATAATCCCGGTGGTATGTTCATAACATCCTTAAGAACACGAATTCAAGGTTGAGGTAGCATTAACATACCTTAATATGAAAGAAACGCAGAGACAAGAGGTAGCATCCAACTTCGATTGCTTGAATGTCAATCCAAGATGTTGGTCCGTGAGAATGATGAAGACTATTCTCACTGTACCAACACGAGTCTTTTCTAGCGCGCTTTGTCCTCACTCACGCGCACCTGGGAAACTTCCCAGGGGGTCACCCATCCCATAACTACTCCAGGCCAAGCACGCTTAACTTTGGAGTTTCTATGAGATGGCTACCAGAAAAGAAGATGCATCTTGTTGGTATGAGTAGTCCAAATCAATTCATTTAACCACTCTCTAGTGGCAGTGCAGAGCCCCGTACTAAGCGACATGCGGACATGAGGGGCTGCACCACTAGGATGCCGCGGGTCGGGATGTTAAGCCCGGCCAGTTACGTTCTCCCAAGTCGAAGGTGAGGACGCTGGATACCAAAGTATTCCCAACACAAGATGTTTCGTAACTTAAATGATCGAGTCTACGTGTTCTATATGTGTTTTAGAGGGCTGTAGACCCTCTAGAAATGGAGGAAAACGAATTACAAGTGAAAGGGACGAAGAGAAATGAAATGGGGTGTTGTCCATATATATAATATCTTGAGATTTACGTACGTTAGCCTTAGCCATTTACGTACGTAATCGACTTAGCGCACGCTACTCTTCGATCTTAGCGTACGCTATCGTTCACTGATAGCCATCGTCTCGCTCGTACTAGCTTACGACGTTACTCCCTATGCATTACGCACGTAAGCTACACACATTAGCGTACGCTAGTTACAAACCTTAGCGTCGTTAACACCCGTTAATCCTAAAACGTCCGTGTTCATCCGCGGAATCTTTCCGAGCCCCACCACCATCCATGTGCTAGCCAAAGATGTTCAATAATTGACCTCCTTATGTACGCTACGTCTAGCTCGTAGCGTCGCTATTTCCATTAAGAACGACGTTACGCTTACTGTTAGCGTGCATGACGTAGTTGCATGTGAAGGATTAAAGGTTGATATTATCATGCATGAGGATACGAATACGGAAACGGTCGTACTTCGATTATTGATAGCACCATTTCAGGTAATACAGGGTTCAAATACAGATGAAAATACCCAACAATTTATCCGGATATTACAACACAACTCTATCAATAGAACTGACTAACAACATTACCCACACAGGGGTCGAAACACAATACAGCGGAAGACTGAATCAATTCTAATAATACAACCAAACTCTACCAACTCTCGACTCTTTGATTAGTATCGCAGCTTGTCATCCTCATGTGCCAATCTCGTGGATCGCTTCCCGAACTCGCATGTACCTGGACGCAGAACAGACATCCACCCCCCGATTACTCGGGGGTTAGTAAAACTCCACTGTTTTACTAGTGCAAGTATAAAACGATACGAAATGCAACAAGTAAATAGCAACTACGAATTTAATATGGAAATAAATTATCAAATGTTCCCGAGAAGTTTTATTAATTTTGAACTCAAGAAAGAGATATTTGAAAAGGAACACATCATCTCGGGAATTTTTAAAACATAACTTCTTTTGGACCTCGAGTCCCAATTTACAAAGCCTTTTCGAAAACATTAGGGCCTTAGCCCGATTCTCTTTTCAAAACAAAATAGATGAGATATTATTATGGGTCCGAGACCCATATTTAAAATGTTACCCAAACAAGCACTATAACACGATCATTGTTCGTACACATCATGTACCGAACTCCGGAGGCCTCGACCGACCTTACCCGGACCGCACACATTGTTCGTACACATCATGTACCGAACTCCGGAGGCCTCGAAGGACCCTACCCGGCCACAAACATCGTTCGTACACATCATGTACCGAACTCCAGAGGCCTCGTCAGACCCTACCTGGATCACACACCTTGTCCGTACACATCATGTACCGAACTCCAGAGGCCTCGTCAGACCCTACATGGATCACACACCTTGTTCGTACACATCATGTACCGAACTCCAGAGGCCTCGTCAGACCCTACCTGGAACACACACATCATATCGACACGACACAACTCATAATCATCAAATGTCAAGCCATTCCACATTACACCGAAATGTACAATCAAGTATGTAAACCAAGACAACACACACATATGTAAACCAAGACAACACACACATCATAATCAACACAACAACTCAACAATGACCGACCACGCCCGGCACAAACTTAGATGATTTTCACATCCAACACGATTCCCAAAATGTTAACTAAGTGAAGGTATCATCGTTACCATCAATTGTTCGTAATAATCAATTCATACGAAGTATATACATGAAAGTAAACCAATGCATCACAACCATAATACGACGTCCCTATTCACAAGACACAAATCGTATAGTACAATACTTGCCTTAATAACCGCTACCGAATACTCCGAAGAACACGATTCGACCGGGAAGCTCGGACCCCGAAAAAGACAACAAACGGAAGGGTTCCGACTCGAGTTCTTCACAAGAATTTCGTCCCTAAGTCATGCCAATGATAAATCAATAATCGCACGATGGATAATAATCATACAACGCCCAATCCCCCCTCTAAGACCTTTTGTCGGACACCTTCAAGACGTTGACTAAGAACTCGACCAAAACAACGAATCGAAACGATCCAACCATGGAATAATAAGGGAAATGATAGAATACATCTAAATAATCATCAATACATCACAAATCTAAGTTATTACGGTTAAATCGGACAAAACGAACAAAAACCTCCAATTCACCCAAAAGTAGGGTTTCAAGAATTTACCTTGGATTAATGATGAATAACAATTGTTGGTGTTATTAATCCACACCAAGAACTTGAAGAATATGAAGTTCTCTGGGATTGATGATGCAAAAACGCCCAAAATCGCCCACAAGATCGCCCAAGAGGAGGAGGAATGAAGGAAGAGATGAAATGAGCATTCATCTCACAAAATCCGCACAAATAGGCTGTTCTGGACTGTGTGCCGCGGCCCATCCTAAGTGTGCCGCGGCTCACGATGTGCCGCCGCCAAAATGAAAATGAGTGTCTCAGCTATTTCGACCATAACTCTCTCGTCCGGACTTCGATTGACTCACCGTTTGAACCATTGGAAAGCTAACTTGATGCTCTATAATATTGAAAAGATTCAAAATCTTTGGTGTTTCCAAGTATTTATGGTGATTTTATAAAGTCGAACTCATACTTGGAAAAGTCGTTTAATAACATTGAACTCAAGAAAACGACACCGAAACCCGAACCTGAATACGAATCGAAGATACGGTTACGAAGTACTCGCAAAGACGAATCTAAAAGCTAAGAGAACACACGATTCCGACCACCCTAAGGCTCGAAATTCGACAACCAAAGTAATTACCCTAAACTTTGGGAAATTACGAAAACGGCCCAAAACATCCGAAAATCACGATACGTGATCGAATAACCAAACCGAAGTTCACGACACGTCTAACAAAGTTAAATGGACTTACGGGAAACTCGAAACAGTAATTTCGAACGAGATTCACAAGAATCGAACTCGAGTGCGGAAAAGTCGTTAAGAAACACAGAACTCAACAAAAGAATACCGAAACGAACTCAGATGGCAAAAAGTGCAGAATTAATCATTCTCATAATGATGAGACGGTCCGAAGCGAGTCGTCGAAACGGACTTCCGCCGAAAAAGAAAATTACCGGAAATCCGAAATTGCGGATATTACAACTTCACAGTTCAGAAAGTTTTTACATTTTCTAGGACAGTATGACACGGTCCGTGTCAAATGACACGACCGGGTCTGCTGTCCAGAAACTTTTTTCATTTTCTGGGATAGTATGACACGGGCCGTGTCACTTTTCGGTGGAAAAATCACTTTTTGACATTTTTGCAAGATTTGAACATGAAAAAAAAGGATATTTTGGCTTTATAAAAAGATTTTTTGGACTAGACTTGAGGAGATACGCTGAAGATTGGAGAGATTAGAGAGAGAGAAACACAATATTGAGGGGTTTTCACTCCAAAAAGAAGGAGATTTGAGAAAATTATTGAAGAACACTTCAAGAACTTTTGAAGGCTTCAACCGGGATCAATCAAGACACACCACGAGTTTTATCTTCTTTTTATCTTTTATTCATTTTGTTGTTTTATTTAGCATGAACATGATGATTATTAATCTTTTTTTCATTACCATGTCCGGCTAAACTCATTAATTAGATTCCGGGCATGGGAGTACGTTGATTTGCTATGATTTTGAGGGATTGATGATTATATTTACCTAGTGTGATTTCTTTATCAAATACTTAGTTTTGATTCATGTTTAGACACTTGATCAATGTTTTTACATGTTAAACTTAATTGCTCATAATTCGAGAGAAGAGCGCATTAATAGGTTTCGAGTATTTGACGTAGTAAATTATAAGATTGAGAAATCGGTGATGAACTATGATGATATCTAATCTTATGAACATTTTGGAGTTAGATAATTTATAATAGACGGAGACGTTGTTATAGGTTGTTTAATCTACGTTTTAATGCATCTCGAGAGAGACCTTAGAATATTGTGGTGATCATCGTTTTGGAGACGCACTTAGAACCTTTTGGAACCAATCCCGACTAAATTTAGTAATCAACGGAAACCTAGACTTGAAATCTACCTTTCTAAACTCTTGCAATTCACTTCCATTCGGATATTTTCAATTGTTTTAAATTATTGTGATCATTGTATTTTATTTCATTAATCATCCATTTTACCTTTCGATCGTCTAGATAAAATCGGAAATACTATAATCTAGTACTCAACACAATAAGAATATTTAGTCTCTATGGAATACGACCTTGCTCGCCGCTTTCTACATATTCTCCGTACACTTGCGGATTATTTAAAAATATAGCGAACATTATACGAGTCCTAGAGCAACGAGTCAAGCAGTTGAGGAACAAGGCGATTCCTTTGGTAAAAATTCAGTGGTCTAACACGGACTCGAAGAGGCTACTTGGGAAACCGAGGATAGTATGCGGGAGAGTTATCCCAAATTGTTTGACCCTTAGTTTCGAAGACGAAACTCTTTTTAAGGGGGGAGTATGTAATACCCGGTTGTGAGTTCACTTATTATCATTCAGTAATTGTCACTCAGTAATTTTCACTCTTTGATAATCATTCATCATTCATGTCCATTCGTTTGTGTTCACCGTTCAGCGTACTTTGAGTCATGTATCAGTATCGTTCATCGTTCAACCCTGTTGAGAATCGAGACGAGAATATTATCATTATCATCGTTTTTGGTAGCCTGTGTGTGAGGTGTAGCGCACGCTACATACTATTTATAGCGCATGCTACTAGTGTAATTTAGGTAGACAATCTAGTAGGTACTGGACTGAATTGGAGATTCGTAGCGCACACTATGTGTGGGAGGTAGCGCACGCTAGCTGTATTAGTAGCGCACGCTAAGTCATCGTAGTAGCACGCGCTAAGGCTCGAGCAGGCGGAGGACACTAGGCTCTGGACTCTAATATTCTGGACACAAACTATCAGGTAGCACACGCAACACTCGGTTAACGTACGCTAAGAGTAAGGCGTTAGCGCACGCTACAAATTATACGTAGCGCACGCTAACGAGGCAGGCAGAGTTCACTGGACTACCCGGTGAACCCGCTAGGACACGCTATTCTCATAATCTAGCGCACGCTAAGCTAGGTTTAGTATAAATAGGACATTTCAGCCCCATTTCGTCATTTCTCCATTCCTCCTCCTTCCTTGGGCGATTTCGGGTGATTTTGGGCGATTTTGAATATATCTTCGAGCTACTATTATATATCAACATATTCAAGCTTCTAGTTCGGATTATTCAACGTGTAATCCTCTTCACCGCTCTAAATCAAGGAAAATTTTGCATAACCCTAGAATTTCGAGATTTAGGGGTTTTCTTCCCGATCTCTTCGAGTTAGCTTGCTATTGTGTTGGAATATGTTGAGTATGGAATTATCTACCTTGGATACATGTATTCCTATGGATTTATTGGTGTATTTTCCAGAATTGTTGAGTATTTGGGATGGTTGAGTGTGATTCACCATCTGGAGGTTTTCTTACCGGAATACATGTACCGTGGGTAGTATTTTTCGGGTGGATTACAACTTATTTTCTAACCTATGGGTTATTGATAGTTGATTACGAACTTGTCTAGGTTCAGAGTTGTCGATTACTTCGATCGTGGTACCTCGTCATTCGTACCCTTTTCTCTCATTCCAGGCAAGTTAATTTTTGCTCAGTTAAAAGGATAATCATTCCTTTCGTTGTTGTTCATTCATACATATAATTCATTCGTAGGATATTAACCATGTTGAGCCTTGTAATTATCAAACTAATCATTTAATTCACGAGGAACGACGGTTCCAATCATTTCATTGAGCTATCACTCATTGCGTTATTATTTCACCTTGGTGAGTCATTCTTGGCCCTTGTCGGATTTCTATTCATTATTATTCATTATGGTCGCTTTTGTTCTTGTGATCTTCCAGGATCGTATTGCGTTGCCAGGTGGTATATGTGTGGAATTTTTAGTCGGGCACACAATGGTCATGTGTTATGCGGGTAATCCGGCACATTGGACCGTGCACACGGTAACGTGCCTCCGTGAGACTAATTAGGCACAAATGCGTGTGTTTATGTGGGTTTTCCGAACACTTGGTGACTTGTGTACTTGCACATCGCATTTGGGTGTACTATGATGCCTCTCTTTCAAACTTGACTTCATAACTAAGACATGTGATTATTGTATTTGTTCAACTCTTGAGGATTGTTATTTTGTGTAACTGACCCCATTTGGGATGTTGTTTTTAGGTCATGGAAAGGCAAAAGCACGGGAAGAGCATGGTGACGGCGAGGAGTCCCAGTGATACTAGTAGGCGGCCCCAGTCCTTTCAGCTATTCGTGTTCCCTTCATGTTTGTTTTCCGCTACATTTCCAGTTGGACTTTCATTTTAATTTGGTGTTGTATATTTCATATTCATATGAAATATATATGTATTCTGTAATCCTGGGTGTATTGTACTTGAGACTCCTCATCGGAGTGATTGATAATATAATGTGGTGCGGTACTACAGTTATATTATTTAATTCATCGTATTTCATTCGCCTGTTGGGTCCCAGTTGGGGTCTACGGCACTGTGATAGCCGCCTAGTTTGAGGGTATTATAGAGTTGGTATATGGTAACTTAGGTATCTTTGGAAATTGTTTTCTAAATTTGTTCTGTCGGTACGTGTAAGCGATAGCTTAACATATGTTTTTAAACTGGTGAGTCTTGGCATTTCGGGCCTTGTGGTTTCAAATGAGATTTTACGACGGTTTGATTAACGAGTTTTATAAAGTCTTCGAATGTTTTTAAAAGACAGTACCGTCGTTAGCCTCTTGGGCGTTTGTAAATGTTTGCGAAAATTTTCTTCAGCCTTGTGGGTTCCATCTCGGGGCCCACGGCGCTGTAATATTCCTGGATGGCTCTAGGGGTGTTACAGGATTAGCCGATGTGATTCTAGGAATCAAGATCTCTAGAACACCTGATGGAATAGTCTTATCACAATCTCATTATGTTGAGAATGTGCTTAAGAAATTCAAGGCATACGATCTACCTCTGGCTAAGACACTTGTTGACTAAAATCGAGGAGAACCCATATCACAAACAGAATATGCTAGGATAATTAGAAGCCTAATGTACTTAGCAAATTGTACAAGGCCGGACATAGCATATGCCAATTGGATATCCGATACTAAAGACTCTAAATCCACAAGCGGTTTTGTGTTTACCATTGGTGGAGGAGCGATATCATGGAAATCTTCTAAGCAAACGTGCATAGCCCGATCTACAATGGAATAGGAGTTTATTGCTTTATACAAAGACGGCTAAGAAGCCGAATGATTGAGAAACTTCTTAAAAGATATTCCCTGTTGGGAAAAACCTTTGCCTCCCGTTATGATACATTGTGATAGCATGGCAGCCATAGGGAGGGCAAAGAACATTATATATAATGGTAAATCTCGATATATTCGTCGAAAAAACAATACCATTAGACAATTGATCACTACAGGAATAATGTGTATTGACTATGTAAAGTCAAAACACAATATAGCGGATCCGTTTACGAAAGGTATTAACCGTGATCAATTATATAATGCAGCAAGGGGAATGGGATTGAAATCCACACATTGAGAATTTTCATAATGGTAACTCAACCACGATGATTGGAGATCCGAAGAACTTGGTTTATGAGACAACTAAGTTGTGAAGATAGGCACTTGAAAATCTATTCTCGTAGCTGCTCAAGTGCAAGCCTGCAACTTTTGGTAAAGGGTAAACTTTTTAAAGCTTTTAATGATTCCTATAGCCTTTTATAGGTGGAGTATGTCACGATACTCTTTATAGGAGATCACATACATAAGTGAAGAAATAAGGCCGCTTCATAAAATTGCTAACACTTATAAATTCAAGAAATGGTCCAAGACCAAAATGGACACAACGTGAGAACGAAAGATATTAGATCTATTATTGTGTGTATGTTGTTGTCTTGGTTTACATAAAAGTTGACCGGTTCAAGACATCACGTTCACCGAGCAACGAGTAAATCCGATAGCATTACACTAAGAAAGGTTCAAGGCTAGCTACTATCTATCCTGATGCAATAATAGGTCGTCGGGACTTAGTGCATATTGCATTTGCATTAATCATCATTCATGTGGGGGATTGTTGAAAAAATAGCTTAAATTAATACCATAATTAATTATGATAATTAATGACATTAAATGGTATATTTGGAATCTACAGTTTGTGTAGATTAATTTAGTATATTTACTTGTTCAATTTCAGTAAGGAATGAATGAGTAATTAATGCACAAAGTTAAGTCATTTAATAGTTAGGAATGTGGTGTGACATTTCATTCCATATTGGAAAAACAAGGAAATATTGAGCTATTTATAAAGAACTTTCCACCATAAAGGAGCAATCAAGTGTGCTCCATTATGGTGCACCCTAGTTGGCTTTAATTAGTTTTTAAGTCAAAAATCCGAATTCTACGAGGAAGGTGCAAAGCACCTTCCGAGTCCGAGGCCGAGGCCGAGCACGTGCATGTCGCACTTGTCGCAACGGGCGCATCGTAGGCGCACTTTGCCGTTGAGCCGTGTGTACTGTGCGCGGCAATTTCGTCATACGGAGAGAGAGTCCAACTCTTGCCTCGATTTTGCATTATTCGTCATTTTCTACATCATTCTACATACAACACTAATTATATATTTTCAGAATTTATTCTAGTTTCTGGATTTCCTAAATTTATTTGCAATTTAGGTGTATTTATATTTTTTTTATAATATATCAACTTAATTAAGGATATTTTGTACTGTTTGTTCTTCATTTTACATGTATGTTTTTGGATCTATTAAAATGAATAAAGTTTAAATAATTCATGTTTTTTTTTTCAGAATTTATATAATTTATTATTTATTTCCAATTTTTACGACTAATTTGTAATTTTTAGAATTCATTTTTATTTTTTCTTAGTATTTTTACATATTCTGCATTTATTGTACTCCTGCATAATTTATTTTTATTTTTTATAATATAGGATTTATTTATATTATTAAAAATATATTAGAAATCAATAAGAATAATTTATATCTTATATTTATAATTTGATAAACTTATTAATAATGTCAGGATATTGCTTCTATTTATATAGTTCAGTTTCTATCTGTATTTTTTTTTAGATTTATTTGTAGAATATTTACATTTTAATATTTTATCTAATTTTTAGTATTTATTTTCTATCCTTTAGGATTTATTCTATTTCTATGATTTTTATTAACTTTCCAATTGCTTATTATTTTAGAATTTATTTTCTTTATTTTTAGTATTCATATGTACTTTTCAGAATTTATTTGTATTTTCTTATCCTTTTTTCCCCGCAAACGAGCAGTTCTAAAAACAGCCAATGACTATTATTATGCATTGCCATCAACTAAGTGAAACAGGCTGATAAGATTGAGTAGGCTAAACCTTCTGCAGTTCTCATGGATCAACATCTCAAACTTCTCATCACTAATGGTACTTTGCTAATCGATTCGAGCTAATATCGACGACGCCCCGTTAGTTTCCATTAAAACCTTATGGTATATCATATGTCATCCAATATCTTCGTCAGTTTTATGTAAAAATCTTGGGCTATGCATTCATATTCAGTATTTCAAACTCTTAGGTACCTTAAAGGTACTATTATTGGTCATGGACTCATTTTGCCCCCTACTACTTCTCCATTTATCCAAAGTTTCACCGACTCTTTTTGGGCCGGTTGTCCAATGACTCGTCGTTCGACCATTGGTTATTTATTGTACTCGGCCATTGTCCAATTTCTTAGAAAAAAAAAAGGTCTATCATTCTTCTGAAGCACAATATCAAACTTTCGCTAATATCACCACTGAGTTTTTGCGGCTAACCTATTTATTTAAATTCCTCCTATTTCAATTGCGACCCCGATTATTATACATTGTGACAACTACACAGTACGACACTGATATGGGTGCACAAAACATATCGAGATAGATTGACACATTGATCGTGAAAAATTACAACTTATCTAGACACGCTATATTGTCTCCAAAGTTCATCTCGTAAACATTTTTATGAAGCCTTTGGGCGCTGATCAATTCAAACACCTAGTTGCCAAGTTGGATCTAGGGGTGTAAATGATGAGAGTCAAGTTCGAGTATCATATTATGTTCGACCCGAACTAGATAGATAATAGTCAAGCTCGGACTCGACTCGAAAACTCCGAGTAGTAAAAATCCAGACTCGACTCAAACTCAATAGCAAGTTTCTGTTAGAAAATTCTTCAAAGTTAAAGACGTCGAGGCTTGAATCACGCATGGAAGCGCTTTCCTTATAGTATTTCTTGCACCCCGAAATGTGTCTTAAGGTCACAAACAAGAATACCGCAGGATACGACAAGCCTTAATTTCGGACTGTACTAAGACAAAGTGAAATCCGAAAATAGGCAAGAATAATTTTTCTGGATTATAAGTATTCAAGAAAAGAGAATAGGTGATTCGAAAATCTCTATATACTTATGAAACCGAACTTGGTTTTATAAATAAATCATACCTATTCGTGAAAGGGAGCACCATTTCGTTCAAACGACACGACCATTGCCAAACAACCGCTCGCTTCGAAATGACATGACTTTTCATTTAAGCAAAGAAATAACCACCAAATGAAGAGACATGACTTTTCATTTAAGCAAAAATAACTACCAAATGAAGAGACATGACTTTTCATTTAAGCAAAGAAAATAACCACCAATTGAAGAGGCACAACCGTTGGCGAGAATCGCCGCGAGAAAACCGCGACCGCGCCAAGCCACGGACTCGCCACTAAGTGCCAAAGTGCGCCACGAAGCGCCACTAAAGCCTCTAAGCCCGAGCCCGAGCCCGAGCCGGAGCCGAGCCGGACGCCGGACGCCGTTGTCGCGGTGGCAACACCGCGAGCGGCGATGTGAGAGTGAAAATTTGCATAGATTTGCCACCTCACCTCCACCTCACATCCACATGGCACTACCACATGTTATTAATGGTTATTTAATTGCTCACACTTATAAGGTGCTCATTTCCTTTGTTTTTGTTCCATGTGATTCTTTTCTACTCATTAAAATACACTATTTTGTCTTTTAATGAACAATCAAATAAAAGCTTTACAAAATTAAATCTCTTATTTAATTTTCTAGCTTTTTCAACAATCCCCACTTGTTCGTAAAAGACAAAATAGAATCCAGAAGAAAAACAAAGAGTGTTAGTACAGATAAGTATCTTTCGATTTGAACTAATCCTTAGTATAAGCAACACAAGACTTTATCGAAAAATTAGGTAGCTAGGCTTTGAACCTATTTTTCTTGTGATAAAGTCGGTATTACTCAACACACACTCTTTAGTGTTCTTTGCCTACATATCACGCTTAGCACCGTTAATGGCCATGTGCTCATCCTGTCTCGTGAATTTTTCATGAGAGAAACTCCAACTCTCACTTTGGGACGGCACCATCCTTAAATTCACATAGGTGAAGTTCTTACAAGATCTCTCATTACTTACAGATACTTGTCCTCATGACCGAACTTCATTAAGAGTTAAGAAAAAAAAACTCAACCTCCAATAGTAACACCAACATTATTGTATAATGTTGTGAACATCCAAATCAATGACTTGTTCTTACCCATTGAACCTAATGTTAGTCAATTCCTAACGTTAGGTTGCCATCATAGTCGGATCACTACTCAAGGAGTTTAAGACCCATCCTCTCGAGGTCGATTTCACCAAATCTCTAGCAAGAGGTTTTGTGAATGGATCAAGAATGTTAAAGCTTGATCTCACATATGTGAGCGAAATGATTCCATCTTTGATCAATTTCCTCCCATAGTTATGTCTAAGACTCCTTTGTCTAGCCTTTCCCTTATTCACTTCCTTGTATGCTCTTGCTAAAGTTGATTGACTATCACAATGTATCGACACGGTTGATATATTGTCTTTAGCCAATGGAACTTCTAAAAGAAGATCCCTTAACCATTCGATCTCTTGACTGCGGAAGCTAGAGCCACGAACTCGATTCCATGGTCGAATGAGTAATACACGTTTGTTTCTTTGATTTCCAAGAAATCGCTCCTCCGCAAGTGTAAATACCCATCCTGTCGTAGATTTGTTATCTCCGACACTTGATATCCAACTTGCATCAAGATATCCTTCTAGTACGGCAGAAATCGATCAGATTGAAGTCCAAGATTTTTGTTTTTAAAAGAAATCCAAAAATTCTTCTAATGGCCTTCCAATGCTCGGCACTTGGATTGCTAGTAAATCTACTCATTTTACTAACGGCGAATGCTATGTCCAGTCGAGTACATTGCATCAAGTACATAAGACAACCAATAGCACTAGCATATTCCAATTGGGCCACTCTTCCATCATTCTTTTCAAGTTTTACACTGGGATCAAAAGGGGTGTTCACCTCCTTGAATTTTAGATGTTTGAACTTGTCAAGCACTTTTCAACATAGTGTGATTGACTAAGTTCATAACCCCCACTAGTTCTACGAACCTTGATACCTAAAATAGTATCAACTTGTCCAAGATCTTTCATTTTGAAAGTGGAAGATAGAAACCTCTTCGCTTCTAATATTCCTTCCATCTCAAGCTAATGATCAACATATCATCAACATAGAGACATAGGAAGATCACAACATTACCACGCACTTTTGTGTACAAACACTTGTCACAAACGTTAGGAATAAATCCATTCAAAGTATGACCGAGTCAAACTTTTGATGCCATTGTTTGGGTGCTTGTTTTAATCCATATAAGGATTTGACAAGTTTACAAACTTTTGTTCATTACCCAGAAGCACATAGCCTTCCGGCTGCTCCATGTAAATCTCCTCATCGAGATCTCCATTTAGAAATGCCGTCTTGACATCCATTTGATGAACATTTAGGTTATATAAAGAAGCCAAGGCAAACAATACTCTAATTGTTGTTGTTCTTGCTACCGGTGCATATGTGTCAAAATAATCGATTCCTTCCGTTGTCGAAATCCTTTGGCTACCAATCTAGCCTTGTAAGCGTTAAGAGTGCCATCTTTGTATTTCTTTCGAAACACCCACTTACATCCAATGGGTCTCGACCCTTTGGGTAGATCGACAATCTCCCAAGTGTGATTTGCCATAATAGAATCCATTTCATCTTGGATAGCATCCTTCCAAAAAGTGGAGTCCCGAGAAGCCACTGCTTCATTATAAGTTTTAGGACTATCTTCAACAAGAAGAATAATCGGAATCTTTCGGGCAAAATTCTCTCTATTTCCTTCTACTATGTAAAAAGAAATAAGTTGAGAATCTATTTCATCAGGTCCCAAATCCTTAGTCTTACGAACTCTCTTGCTAATCCGAGGTTCTGGTTGTTCTACAACAACCCTAGAAGAACTCTCCTCTCGAGGTTCTTCATTTGTGGAATTTTGAGATTCCTTTTCTTTAGAATTAGAATTTTCAAAGAATTCCACGTCTCGGGATTCTACTATGACATTAGATTCTAAATTTAGAAGTCTATATGCCTTGCTATTCGTAGCATAGCCAATAAAAGCACTTCGTATCCCTCGAGGACCCAACTTGGTCCTTTTAGGATCCATGTTTTTATAGTAGGCTAAGCACCCCACACTTTGAAATACCCAATATTCGGCTTTCGCCCTTTCCATACCTCATACGGAGAAATTTGGGTTTCCTTTAAAGGTATACGATTTAAAATATGACATGCGTAAAATAAAGCTTCACCCCACAAACTAAAAGGTAATTCGTAATGCATTAACATGGCATTTATCATCTCTTGAAGTGTTCTATTTTACGTTCGCTAAACCGTTTTGTTGTGGTGTGCGTGGTGCGGAACAC
Source organism: Orobanche coerulescens (assembly GCA_033398695.1). Classification (NCBI taxonomy): domain Eukaryota; kingdom Viridiplantae; phylum Streptophyta; class Magnoliopsida; order Lamiales; family Orobanchaceae; genus Orobanche; species Orobanche coerulescens. The sequence continues at coordinate 7,245,603 of CM065807.1, read as the reverse complement.
TCGTGAACAATACCATTTTCTTCACAAAAGGCATTGAAATCACTAGAAAAATATTCACCACCTCTATCGCTTCTAAGAATTTTAATTTTAGTTCCTAATTGATTTTCAACTTCAGCCTTGTACATCTTAAAAGCATTAAAAGCATCATCTTTATGTTTTAATAAATACACATATGTAAATCTAGAGCAATCATCAATAAAGGTAATAAAATACTTATTACCCCCACGGGTTAACATCCTATGAATTCACATAAATCGAATGTATAAGATCTAACAATTTAGAGTTTCTCTACACTATAAAAGGGTTTCTTTATCATCTTAGATTTCACACATATTTCACATTTATCTAATTTATCGATTTGCACGAAATTAAACTACATTTAATTAATCTTTTCATAGTGCTAAATCCTATATGTGCTAATCTACTATGCCATAAAGAAACGGAATCAATCATATAAGCTGAAGGAGAAATCTTATTAATGACATTGTCAACAATACATAATTTGACCATCCCTTCACTGGAGTAGCCCTTTCCAACAAATACACCATTACGGGTCAAGATAAGCTTGCCCGACTCATACACATTTGATCCCGGTTTACCTAAGAGATCACCACTAACAAGGTACCTATACATATCCATAACATCGAGAACATTGGTCAAAGTGACCTTCTTCCCGGATGTGAAATTGAGTTCCACGTTTCCGATGCCGACGACCTTTGAGCGTTGCTCGTTTCCCATCTGAACTTCTTGTCCTCCGTCGACTTCAGAATAGGTGTTGAAAGTAGTCCTATCATAGGATACGTGGACGGTAGCACAAGTGTCGTACCACCACCCTTGAATCTTTCCCTTGACCGCCATAATTTCGCTCACCGTAGCGATTATATTCCCATCGGTCATAGTGGCGTCGACTTCTTTTTCCGCTGTCTTACGGAGTCGACAGTCTCTAGCATAGTGACCGGGTTTGCCACACACATAGCAGCCCCCGTTGGATCCCTTGGACACGGACTTGTTGCCGGACTTGAATTTGCTGGAATGCTTGAATTTCTTTGAATCCTTTTTGGGACCCGAAGAACTTCCTTTTTCATTCCACTTTCTCTTGCCTTTCGCGCTCACCGCGTTGGCTTTGAAAGTACCAGTATCCGTCGTCTTCTCTCTCATCCTCGATTCCTCCTCGATTCGAAGATGTTTCTGGATTTGTTCCAAAGAGAAGTCCTCGGTATTGTGAAGAAGTTTTTCCAGAGCTTTTCCAGAATTGGGCAACTTCGCAATAATTGCACCAACTTGGAAAGTCTCCTAATATCAATCTTCACAGCCCTCAATTTGTTGACAATAACTTGCAATTCATGTACTTGAGCAAGTATGGGCTTATCGTCAAACATCTTAAAATCGAAGTAACTAGAGACAAGGAACTTTTTGGTACCTTCTTCTTCGGCCTTGAATTTGTACTCGAGTGCCTTCCAAATCTCCATAGTCAATGGATTGTCGGTGTAGAGATCGTAGAGACGGCCGGAGAGATTGTTCAAAATATGGCCACGGCACAAAGAACTCGCCCTCTTGACGTTTCTTCCGTTACGCCTTGAGTTCTTCGTAATCTTCCTCTGTTGGCTCGGGATAGGCTTCAACGTTGGGTCCAACACGTAGAAGACCTTCATGGCGTTGAGGAAGAAACGCATCTTGTCCCGCCAATGAGTGTAGTTGGTTCCATCAAGCGGTCCAACTTGACGAAGTCTTGGTTCATCACCTTCAAACTCAAACAAGAGCTCTACGCCATTGCAATGTATACTATAAGATTGTTAGAAAATTCTTCAAAGTTAAAGACGTCGAGGCTTGAATCACGCATGGAAGCGCTTTCCTTATAGTATTTCTTGCACTCGAAATGTGTCTTAAGGTCACAAACAAGAATACCGCAGATACGACAAGCCTTAATTTCTGGATCGTACTAAGACAAAGTGAAATCCAAAATAGGCAAGAATAATTTTTCTGATTATAAGTATTCAAGAAAAGAGAATAGGTGATTCGAAAATCTCTATATACTTATGAAACCGAACTTGGTTTTATAAATAAATCATACCTATTCGTGAAAGGGAGCACCATTTCGTTCAAACGACACGACCGTTGGCCAAACAACCGTTCGTTTCGAAATGACATGACTTTTCATTTAAGCAGCAAAATAACCACCAAATGAAGAGACATGACTTTTCATTTAAGCAAGAAAATAACTACCAAATGAAGAGACATGACTTTTCATTTAAGCAGCAAAAATAACCACCAATTGAAGAGGCACAACCGTTGGCGAGAATCGCCGCGAGAAAACCGCGGACCGCGCCGTTTCGCCGGACTCGCCACTAAGTGCCAAAGTGCGCCTACGAAGCGCCACTAAAGCCTCTAAGCCGGAGCCGGAGCCGGACGCCGGACGCCGTTGTCGCCGGTGTTCCGGCGAGCGGCGATGTGAGAGTGAAAATTTGCATAGATTTGCCACCTCACCTCCACCTCACATCCACATGGCACTACCACATGTTATTAATGGTTATTTAATTGCTCACACTTATAAGGTGCTCATTTCCTTTGTTTTTGTTCCATGTGGGATTCTTTTCTACTCACAAAATACACTATTTTGTCTTTTAATGAACAATCAAATAAAAGCTTTACAAAATTAAATCTCTTATTTAATTTTCTAGCTTTTTTCAACAGTTTCAAAACTCGAACTCGAACTCAAACTTATTTGAAAACTCGAAACTAAAACTCAAGCTAACCTCGAAAGAAGCTCAAAATCAAGCTCTAAAGAAGACTTCTGAAGCATTCTTCTATAAGGGCCTCCTCACCCTTGGTAGATATTTTCAAACTTCTCTTTCATCTCACATCATTTTTTTTTATGCTTGACTCTCACCCTCAATATTCTCTAACCCCCGAAGTAGGATGAACGTAACAAGACTTCTTTTTGTACATTATTACTAGATCTCCAAACTAACAAAATGCTGGGAATTTGATTTATTCAACATAGTAATTATATTTATTTTATTAATAATTCTTTTAAATATATTTAATAAATTATATTACAAAGTAATATATATGAAAATTTTTTGAGCATCTCACGCGCTTGTCGAGTCGAGTATCGGGTATCTCGACTCGACTCATTACTATATCGAATCGAGTTCGAGTTTGAGTCGAGCCTATTCGAGTCGAGTGTTCACCGAACGAATTTTGATCTCGAGTAGCTCACGAGTTTTCTCCCTATTGTTTTCTTTTTTATTGTAGATATTTTTTTCATTTTGTGTCACCATTATTAGGGATATTTTTAAGTTCTTCTAATGCTTTGTCAAAAAAAAAAAAGAAAAAAAAGAAAAAAAAGCTCTTCTAATGCTCCATATGTATATACTTGTGAATTAGTATCATCAACTCATTAAAGTTGACTTTAATCCATATATTTTCAAATTTGGAGGTCTCCAACCTTTCTTCAAAGTGAAAAGTCAAAAATTTACGTTAGCGACTGATTTAAAAGTAAAATTTGAAAATATAACCGTTCAAAGGATATTCTCGTCTTTGCACCAAGGGCACATTCGTCAAGAAACATCCAACACTTTCAAAAAAATTCAAATTTCACTTTTTTTTTCCACTGGCCAATTCCATCTCAACCGTCTAATTCTCCAAATCGCACGGCAATAGGGTATATCACTCGTAATAGGAGGGAAACAATGTGAGCCGTTGATTCCTCCTTCCCCAGATATAAAATCCCTCTTTAGGGCTAAAGTTTCCTCACAAGCAAGCCCTCGCACTCTCACACTCTGTCGATCGAGTAGATATTTTTCTCACTCGATCTTCTCTCCATTTTTTTTACCTTTTATCCTTCTAATATTTACAGGTAATTACTCGTCCCTTTTATTTTTATCTAATTTATGAAGTCTGCGTTTCATGAATTTTACTGTAACGGTTGGATTCTGAAAATCGGTTCTGAATTTCGTCGATTTTGATAGTTTTTTTTTTTTCGTACTTGAACTTTAATTGTTTGTAGATCGAGTTTGATGAATGTACAAATGCGAGTAGATCGAGATAAATTTTATATGTTTATAAGTTTTCGCAGAAGATATCGTGTTCATCGTAAGAACTGTTATTTTGTATGATATGGTGTTTCTGTGCTCTAAATGTTACTTAATGTTTGTAGATCTGTTCATCATGATTTTTTTTTTTTGTTGATATGTGATCTTACATGTGTAAACATTCGTTATTTTTTATCTAGGGTTTAAATTCATAATCCTTTTAAAAAATAATAGATTTACTATTTTGATTGGATTTTGGATTTTTTTCTCTTGTCATATAAGGGGCCTATCTATGTTTTTTTTATCCCAAATATTTTCTTTAATTACAGGGAAAATGAGAGAAATCCTTCACGTTCAGGGAGGACAGTGTGGTAACCAGATTGGTTCGAAGTTTTGGGAAGTCGTATGCGACGAGCATGGCATAGATCAAACGGGACGATATGTTGGAACATCTGACTTGCAATTGGAGCGTGTGAATGTGTACTACAATGAAGCATCGTGTGGTAGGTTTGTCCCTCGTGCAGTGCTAATGGATCTGGAGCCTGGAACCATGGACAGTGTTCGTACTGGACCATATGGCCAGATCTTCAGGCCCGACAACTTTGTTTTTGGTCAGTCTGGTGCTGGAAACAACTGGGCCAAAGGGCATTACACTGAGGGTGCCGAGCTGATTGACTCAGTTCTTGATGTTGTCAGGAAGGAGGCTGAGAACTGTGACTGCCTTCAAGGTAAATTTTCAGTTTGATGTACGATTAATCAGTGGGATATTTTTATTTTTTTTTATTATTTTGCCCATTTCAAGATAACTGTCTTGGCTAAATTTAATGGCGATTTAATGTTCCGAAATTCGTATTATTGTTTAGGTTTCCAAGTTTGTCACTCTCTTGGTGGAGGAACTGGTTCTGGGATGGGTACCTTGCTGATCTCAAAGGTCAGGGAAGAATACCCTGATAGGATGATGCTGACATTCTCTGTGTTCCCTTCTCCCAAGGTTTCTGATACAGTGGTTGAGCCTTACAATGCCACGCTTTCGGTGCATCAGCTCGTTGAGAATGCAGATGAATGCATGGTGCTTGATAACGAGGCTTTGTATGATATTTGCTTTAGGACTCTCAAACTCACCACACCTAGCTGTGAGTATATTTGCTGGACCTGCTTACTTTTAGTTTTATATATTGTTATGAATTGGCTTTTGGCCTCGGCTTTGCTGATCCTTGCTTATTTTTCCTGTGCCTATCAGAAAAATAAAATGATCATTTGTGAGCATTTTGCGAATTACGTAATCCATTTTTCTGACTTGTATACATCATTGTGTTTGCATTTCTCACAAGATGCTGTGGGTCAGTTTATTCAAATTGAATACTGGTCAAATCCATACTTCACTATTAACATGTGATAAATCGTTACATAGGGACAATTCAAATTGCATGTCTGGATCTATGTTTGTATTTTAATATCGTTGCATTAATTCTTGACTATGACCATTAATTGGAGAGGTGTGGAGGATGAATTTGTCGTTTGAGTTTTACGTCAGAATTTTAGGTCAGTTATTTCTCGAGTTATTCCGCTATTCACCACAATCATGTCTACTATCCGTTTCTTGTGCACGGATATCTGCATCATGATTCTTTATGTAGGAATATCCAAACAAGAGATGGGATCCCATATATTGTTTAACATTGACAAGAGATGAGATCCCAGAATATTAGCTTCTATTATTTTCATCAAGCAATGAAACCTTATCATTATTTAATTAGGAATCGGAATATCAAAATTCACATGCTCACATGTCTGCAACTTTCCTCTATCCAGTTGGTGATCTAAACCACTTGATTTCTGCAACAATGAGTGGGGTCACATGCTGCCTCCGCTTCCCCGGTCAACTCAACTCAGATCTCCGAAAGCTCGCCGTCAACTTGATCCCATTCCCCCGTTTGCACTTTTTTATGGTCGGTTTCGCCCCCCTCACATCCCGTGGCTCCCAGCAGTACCGTGCCCTCACCGTTCCGGAGCTGACCCAACAGATGTGGGATGCTAAAAACATGATGTGCGCTGCTGACCCTCGCCACGGGCGCTACCTCACTGCCTCCGCTATGTTCAGGGGCAAGATGAGCACGAAAGAAGTAGACGAGCAGATGATCAACGTTCAGAACAAGAACTCTTCCTACTTTGTTGAGTGGATTCCGAACAATGTCAAGTCGAGCGTATGCGACATCCCGCCAAGAGGGCTTTCGATGGCATCGACCTTTATCGGAAACTCGACCTCGATCCAGGAAATGTTCAGGAGAGTGAGCGAGCAGTTCACAGCCATGTTTAGGAGGAAAGCTTTCTTGCATTGGTACACTGGTGAGGGGATGGATGAAATGGAGTTTACGGAGGCCGAGAGCAATATGAATGATCTGGTTTCTGAGTACCAGCAGTACCAGGAGGCAACTGCCGATGACGAAGCAGAGTATGAGGACGAGGAGGAAGAGGAAGAGCACATGTGAGGGTAAGAGAAAGGGCTTACTATGTGTTTCATTTGAGTATGAAATATCGAGTTTTTTTATGTATGGGTTGTTCGTGTTTGGTTATGTTTCTGGTTATGGGAGATTTGAAAACTGCTTGTGTTTTCTGTTTTTCCCAGTTTCTAGTTAACCGAAGGGAGAGGGAGGGACTGTGTTTTGACCTTTTGTGGAACGTCTGGATTCTGTTATGTTTTGTTTTTTCCGTAAGTTGTTATTGTATTCGGTAATTATGTAGTCGAAATTTTGTTGAAGAAAATTCAACAAGAAAACGAAAATTCAAAGTTGAATCGGAATGCAATACAAAAATATTTTTGTTGGATTTTATGTTTACTTGGGAATTTCTTTTGTATATAATTATATACAAACTAAAGTTATAAAAAGATAATGTTTTGAAACTTTACATTGTAAACTCTTTTTAATATTGGTTATAATTTATGGTATTTTGATTGAAAAAAGTCATTACATGAAAGTTTTGCGGGACGGAATGAGTAGCATATTTTCTCTCGGAAAGAAATAAATAAAAACCAAAATTAAATTAATTACAAAAATTAAAAATTAAATTATGGGGATGACGAAGAACTTCATGTCAACCGGCGTTGAAATTTATTATCGCAAGAACTCTTTCCATCGGTGGCTCGCTCTTATCGAATGATGTTACAATAAGAAATGATGCGCAACTCAACTCGTGGACAATCTGAGCATAATGACGTCATGGCGTAGATGCCAGGGACAAGTGCTGGATGTTGCAATGTTTTGAAAAAATAGATTTTTGGATTGGCAGGGCTGAAACGGCATCTTTTTCGGTTGGGAGCGGAAAGGGAGTTGGGGTCCGAGCAACAGTGGCAGGCCAATAGCACCCTCGCAGACTTCGTCACGTGTGGCTGATGACGGGAACACTCTAGAGATGGTTGAGCGTATTGACGAGGGTATTGGTCGTAGGTATAGCAGATAGTGAAGTAAAAATAGAAGTTACAGCAGACTATCGATTGTCTTAATTATGAGTTGCTTCTATTTTTACTTCACTGTCTGCTGTAACTTCTATTTTTATTTCACTGTCTGCTGGAGCTCATAATTTAGACAATCAACAGTCTGATGCACCCTCGTTGCGGCATGGTATGCGCACCAGAACACCCTATGTGAAGCTTCGTGATTTTATTAATTATACGATACGAAAGTTGAGCTCCAGTCCCTCCCTGTAACACCCCCAATCGGCTCAGGAATATTACACGCCGTAGACCCCTTTTCTCAAGGATCTACCAGGGGTCCACAGAGACGTGGATCGACGGTTAATTGTGGTGCATTTTATAAATGTGTTTTGGATTATTGGCATTTCCGGAAATGTGTTTCAACCGATGTTTTCATGATTGCATGCATTGACTAAGTGTGTAAGAGGTAAGATGTTCAATTTGTCGTGTATGTTTAATCTTTTAATTGTGGAGTTTTGATTTTGGAAAACGGACTTTGCTATTGTTCTTTAGTACTGTGATTTGATGAGATTTGGGATGAGATCCCAACGATTTTGGTAAAGGTCGTTTTACGGAAAATAATTTTGGGCCGAGACCATTCGTCGTGAAATGGTTATTTTCAGCTAGGGACTTGAGGTCCAATAAGGTTTCTACTTTTAAAATCCCCGAGATGAAGAATTTATTTTCAAACACTCTATTGATTTCTTTCTAATTAATAAAACCTCTCGGGAAGGCTCTGGGAGTTAATTGTCGTACCCGATTCGTGATTTCTATTTGTTCGTTACACTTCGTATGATGGATGATGAAAGATGATCGATACTAATCACTTGAGGATCCATACGATGTCGTATTGGTTTGGTTGTACTTTATTTCCGCTGCAGTATTTTTCCCGTTGCACGGGAGTGTGTTGTATTTTGACCCCTGCGTGGGCATGTATTGAGATTGAGTTGTATGTATTTATTGAAAGACCAAAACGGTCTACTGAGTTTTTTAGTCTTGAAGGCCTTGTTGAGTTGTTCGATTTTTTTACCAATCTGATAAATTTTTGAGGAAAGATTCTACGACGTGTAATATTCCTGAGCAGATCGAGAGTGTTACACTCCCAACCTTCATCGACGCCACAATAGTTGGTACCCCTTCTCCCACATATTTTGCAAACTGTGTACGTTTCTCTTTAGGGCAGAAAAATTTTCTTGGATGGCGTGAAGCACGATTTGGAAGATAATGATGATGGCAGTCATGCTTTCGAAATCATCCATAACTCCCAAATCCACCAATAATATTATTCCACCTCATTCCACCTCATGCATATTTTTTTCATACCTCCCAACCCCTTTTTAGTAGCAACCATGCCTTTTTCATACCTCCCAACTTTTTTTTTTATAAATTATATTAAACAATTTAATAAAAACAAGCATTGCTTTTCTAAAAAAAAAACAAGCATTAAGAAAAATGTAAAAAACAAAGATTTTGATTAATGAATTCGAACTAGGGTGGACAATGACAAATATTTAAAAAACAAATATTGCTTTTCTTGATCCAGGTAATTTTCATGGCTTCTCACGCTCCAACGTGTATTTTTTTTGTTTTTTCCCATACCCCAACGATCACCACGCTCTAATACCTCCGAAGCATCAAATGCCTCCGAAACCAAACCGCTGGCCATACTGCCGAGGTGGCGGCGGTGTTCACCGGCGGTATGGTCATACCGTTGGTGATGCCGCTGTCCACTGCCACCACCCTAATGGCACATAGACCATGGAGACAATAATGAAATGAGCAATTCATGATTTTTTGTAGCATGACTCAGGCCTTACATCATAGATTAATTCGAGTGGCGTGGAGCGAGATCATTGTATGTCGTCAGGCTCGCACATGTTAAAGTCTAAGATTCCATAAAACTACGTGATAATGAAGAGCAATGGAGAATATTTATATATTGAATGATCTGAGGTAAATGCTTCAACATTATTAAATTAAATCATCAAAATTGGCATTCCTCGGTTAGAACAAAGTTGTGTTCCTCAGCAGTCAGGACAATATTTACATTACGTTTCCAATCAGCAAAGTTAGTGCCATCAAGTTTGTTTTCTTTGAGAATTACAGTAAGTGGAGTGAAAGATGTCTGAAATAAAATTAAAAAATTATCACATAATGCATAGAAAAATATATTGAAAAACCTCAAAACACAATATATATGCTAGCAACCAATACCTTGAAAAAACCGGCATATGCAAGCCACGATCGTATGGACGTTTACACACATTTTACAAGTAGAGTTTTATGTTTTTAATTTTACTATCTAGTCAATTTACGTTATGACAAGTAAAATTAATAGTCGGTTCCTCTTGCCCATATATTAATTAACATAGATTCTCATGGAGAACTTATTAATGTGACATGGGATTTATAATGTGACATTATATATATATATATACCATGGATAAAATTATAAATAAGTTACGACTTGATTAGGCTCGCGAGCCGATCGAGTCAATTATAATTGGACTCAAAGTTTGAGTTCGACAACTACTCGAATAGCCGGCTCGAACTCGACTCAATTAACCTTGAGCCAATTTAAAACTTTTTTCAATTCGATTTCGAGTAATTCCTGTTCACTCGCACCAAGGACCAAAAGAGCCTTCTATTCTTCTATCTCTTTGGAGAGTGTATTCTTGATGTGTGCTCATTTGTGCCATTGATGACGGATAGATGCCCCATATCCTTTGCCGTTGGATGGATTTGGTGGTTGACAAAAAGGTATGGGGCATCTTCACATGTATTTGGTCCATTGGGAAAGCGTGCCCCATGTGTGAAGGTGCAGCCTTTCAAAATATATGGAGTACATATATATATGTCAACTTTTCAAATATAAAAAATCCAATAAAGTATAATGTGTAACTTTTCACACATGACTTGGTTATTGAGTTTTTATTTGATCTTGAAATTATTATCAAAATAAAGACTATTTATACTTTAAAATTATGTTTGAAATAGTGTTATTTGAAGCATTGCAACAGGATCGGAGTTTGAATTGACTTGTTCTGATATCATTTGAGAAAATTAGAATCAAGTATAAATTCCATGGGTTCTAAGGTGAGCATGAGCTTGAACCGGATCGATGGTAGACAATATTAAAAATTCTAGTTTAAAACCAATAGATTTTGGGAATGCGAACTCCAATATTGTCCATACAAGTCTTAACTTGTGTTTGGACTTCTCTTTACTTCTCAACAACACGCGTTGATCTGTCTCCGAGCAAATCAAGTCAAATAGTTCACGTTGTACGTCTTAAATCCACGTACGTGTGAGGAGAAGTGATGAAGCATTAATCCATACTACGTAAATACAAGTTTTCCATTTAATATATAAATTTTACGGACTACTACACTCGTTATCAAGTAACTTTGAAACGGAAAGCAAGACTTTAAGATATATTTTTTCTATTAGATTCTTAATTTTTTTCTTTTATTTATAATGTTAAATAATTATGAGTTGAAGATAACAAATATAATCTTAAGAAGTTAAGATATGTGAGTTTTAATTGACCGTCTCAATCTTTCAGGTACTGAACTGATAGTTTCACATCTTTCAGTACCCGAATAGAGAGTTTCAATCTTTCAGATCACAAATTGACACGGGGGGAGCAAAATTCGGGACAATTCAGGATTTAACTTGTTCCGAACTGATTCGATTAGATGAAACGATCTAGTACTGAACCGGGAGGTCCGGGACAGACACTAGTCCGATTCTATACTTTTCCGGAAAGTAATGAGTGAAGTTATATATATATATATATATATATATGTATATACTCTTTTTTATTTTTGATACCGAGGTTCCAAGGTTACACCTGATTAGTCCTCGGGATAACAGCCCCAACCCCACAATACCGCTATCAGTTAAATCACGAGATGTGTATCTGACTCCAGGTTCTTAAATATCCCCAACTACCGTGCACAAGGAGTCGTCCCCCAAGTGATTACTCCATACTGGACCCCCTCAAATCCAACCGCAGGGTCCCACCGAGATAGACTGCCGCTCTCAAGATTTAATTGTTATCCACCGCAGATCTTGAGTGCTAGACTCAACCCTTAAGGGATCGATCATCGACCTTGAGAAATTCAACTCTAAAGTTGCCACTAAAAATTAAACCCATATGTGGCCAACGACGCCGAGACAGTTGGTTTATATATATACACTCCTTATTAAATGATGACCGAGGCACATTATCACATTGGCTATTCGGCCATTGTATTTCCTGATGATGTGTGCTTATTGGTTCCATCCTCACAGCTTATGTTGCGGATCTTGCCTCGGTTTTGATACCAAACATTATCACATACTCTCTCTCTCTCTCTCTCTCTCTCTCTCTCTATATATATATATATATATATATATATATAAACCAGCAAAACCCCATTTGGTACAAGGGACAAAGACTGATGAAAAAATGGCTTCTTGGGTCCGAACAATCACTTCTCCTTTCAGGAAAGCTTGTACTTACTTCAATCACGACAATCATCACAGAGACAAGAAATCACGGCAAGGTACTGAGATCACCTTTTTTTTTTCTTTCTTTCTTTATAACCATATATCTAAGAAAATCCGGAGCCCCGATTTCAAGCGGAAGTTGTATGCTCCAGAAAACATCTGGGAACCAAACACGGTGAGAGCACTGTATGGTGCGTCGCACCCGGTTGAACACGAAAAGAGGTGTCAGAATACCCGTTTGATAAAAAAATGAGGTTTTTTTAGAATTTACGGTCATATTTTTAATACAGCACTGGAGTTGCTTTTAAAATTTACTGTCGTAAGAAATAATGAAAATTGATAAGCGTGTTAAAGAACACTTTCGAAATTAATATTTACCAAATATAAATTTGTTTAAATGCAATAATTCTTTTATAAGTCACAGAACCCTTTCTAAATTGATAATTTATCAAATATAAATTTGGTTAAATCGACATCTGATTAATTTCATATCACAACTGCAATAATTCTTTTTTAAGTCAGTGCAATATCAAACTAGGTCTAACGGTCCGAAGAATTTTTGTGGTGCAGGAGGACAAGAGCGTCGTGTAATGGACCTGCAGGGCGAGGTGATGGCCTGTGGATACGAGGATGTCCAGGTCATGTGGTCTATCCTGGATAAGTCCAAGTCCAGAAGTCCAGGACCAGCACCATTACTTCTTGAAATTTAAAAAAAAATCAAGAAAATTCAAGAAAATAATAATATTAATAATTTAGGATTTTGAAAATTTTGTTTTGCAAAAAAAAAAAAAAAAAAAAAGAATCTTGTTGTTTGTGGCTGGAAGAATGGATTAGAAGCCCAGTGGCAAGAAAAATGTACACTCTATTGTTGGTGAATCCCTATGATTCAAATGATAATAATCATGGTGAGATTTGTGATTGGGTTTATTGTACTATGATAATATGCATGATTTAGAGAAGGAAATGTGTTGGTGTTTATTTTATTATCGAGTTGAGCTAATTTAATTAGGCTAATTGCGAGCTTCTCTGACGTTCAGAGAGACGTATCGATTGAGATATGTGTTGATTCCTAACGATGTTAAAAATCTCGATGAACATCTTGTGCGTCTTCAGTGTCGAGATATTTTGAGATTTTCAAAAATATAAGTAGTAAATCACACTATAAAATCACATCCACTTGTGATATTTCTATATTATTGCATCACATACGATCTTATTACCGGTATTTCATATAATATTTCAAGAATTCGAGAGTTCAAACTTATTTATGTCAACCGATTATTGACCCTTGTATTAAAAATTCATATTTTCTCCCTTTTAGTTGAAGAGTTTATTTGAAAAATATATTTTGATATTAATACAAGAGTCTGCTTGTAAAATAAAACTTATACATTAAATAAAATTTAGTGTATTTTTTAAAAATGAAATTTTTTGTTGTATGATTTATAATACTAATCGATTGAAAAAAGTGAATAAATGGTTCAAAATAAATTGTAGCTTTGTTAAACTACTAAAATTAAATATTATACTTAGTGTATACATGCAGGATGCTATGTGTCCGATACGTATAACAGCGGGACTCCCATCCATGCAAATAGGCCAACAGTCGCGACAACAATGAGACGAATGTCTAACAAATGTCACTGAACTCGCTGCCCGGCCTGCCTGCATTTCGACAATTAACCAGAGGATTAGGCCTGGGCATGGGACGGGATGGACCCATTTTTAGGTAATCCCAATCCCGTCCCATTTGAAAATTATGGGACGAGATGGGACGGAATTGCACTTTTGAAAAATTGATTCTGATCGTCCCGATCCCGAATGGGATCGAGACGTGATCGGGACACGAACGAGACGAAAAATGGTCCCGTTGACCAATGTTGTGTAATATCCGTATTTTTCTTTCCATTGTATTTTCATTTCCGGTGTATTTTTCGATTGTAGTAACCCTCGTGTATCTTTCAGTGTATCTTTCCTATCATCTATTTGTAATATCCGCATTTTCTATTTTTAGTAATTTCTATTTTTGGTGTATATTTGTTTCGGACAACTCGCTTGGCACTGTTTTGGAATTCCGAATCTATTTTGTTCTTGGAGTTTCTCCATTTAGACGAGTCTCGATGATGTTTTTACGTAATTTCATATTGAGTTATATTTTGTCGCATGTGTATCCGATTGTCGCTAAACTCGTTCGATTTCGTCATTTTCCTATTTTCAGGAGTTTGTATGGTTGAGTTGGTCGTGTTGGAACTTTCGGTTTGTTAATCCGACGTCGTATCGTGAATTCCGGATGTTTGGGTCATTTTTATAAATTCTGATTTATTTGAGCATTGTGGTTGTTATTCGCTTATCGACCATCGGACGATCGGAGCCACGTGTTGATTATGGTAATCATCCCATCAAGAGGAAATCTTCGTATACTCGTTAAGTATCTATTCTATCCGGTTGTCGTTGAGCTTTATTTTCTCACAACTCATGTTCAGAGGAGTTACTAGTAAACCCTTATGTTACGGCCGTAATGTTCTAGAGATACGGCCGTAAGTCCTTCACCGTACGGCCGTAAGCCAGTTTTGTTTTTCTTCCTGCATGAGACTCCAGTAGCCACTTACGGGCGTATAATGTACCGATTACGGCCGTAAGAAATGTTACGGCCGTATCTCTTAGATCATACGGCCGTAAGTGCGCTTCGTCGGTTTTGCCTGCACCTATCCGTAGAACTCGTTACGGCCGTAAATGCATGTAATTACGGCCGTAATATCCACTAGTTACGGCCGTATGAATGAGGTGTTACAGTAGTAACACCGATCGGTTTATAAACCGGCAGGAGTTATTTTTTCGTCATTTTCTCATTCCTCTTCTCTTCTTCGCGTCAGGCGACTTCCAAGGCAAGGGTTCGTGATTTTCATCCAAGCACCGGTTGGAAAGTATAACTTAGCATCATATCATCACCACAACACCAAATCATCTATTGTTCGGCTTCGAATCAAGGTAAAATCTCCTAGAACCCTAGTATGAATTTGGGGAGGGTTTGGTGGTGATCTTGTCTTTTAATCCGATTTTACCGATGTTGTTGTTAGATTTCGATAGTATACTCGTGATTCTTAGTTTTCTTGTTATCGGATGGGATGAAATCCCGTTATTACATCGTTGACCGATTTCAATTCCCTATGCCCTCTTGATGTTCGATGAATTGTCCCAACTGGTAGAACTAGGACGAATTTCTTCGTATTCGTATTGTTGAGATTGGTTGTATATCATTTTGTGTTAGGGACGAGTTTGGGAAGATTGTTCGGATCGGAACCTTTCCTTTCGCCGTTTTCTTCGCGTCGTGTCATCCAAGGCAAGTACATGTATTACATTCCGTTACGTGCATATGATTTTGATGCGAATGATGTAAATGGTGTTATTGAACGAATGTGATTGTTTCTCTTCCACAGGGATGGCGTGTGGCCTCTGGGGGCCGATACTAATGGGTACGGCCATGGAAATGGACTAGGGTGCGTGTGTTGATGTTCTTCCACCAGGGACGGTTCGACGGACCTCTGGGGGCCGATACTAATGGGTACGGCCATGGAAATGGACTGGGTGCGTGTGTTGATGTTCTTCCACCGGGACGGTTCGACGGGACCTCCGGGGCCGATACTAATGGGTACGGCCGCGAAGTGGTTTCTCACTGGGACGGTCCGACGGACCTCCGGGACCGATACTAATGGGTACGGTCGCGAGTCACCAAGCGTGGATAATTGTGATGTGGAAAACTTGTTAATATATTGTTTTGGTGTTAATGTGATATTCCGAATTTGACTTTCAAAATGATTTTTCTAACGATTTATTTGCGTTGAATCGTGTATGTATATAACGTTGTGTAATTATGTACTTGCACTAGCTATTCGAATGCTAACCCTTAAATGGGAAATGCGTCTTATGCATTTCTGTAATCGGTCGAGCCGAGGAGCCGGCAGGATGCGCATGCGAAGGATGGGTTGGCATGATGATGTGGCTCAGTCCGCATTTTCTATTTTGTCATTTCATGTGTTGAGTCTGAGATAGATTGTTTATTCCTAAACATGGTTTAAGTCCCTACGTGGGCAACGATTTGGTATTTAACTTATGTCTCATATACTCCGTTAAAATGTTTTGGCCGAGGCCACGGCCTTATTTATTTTTGGATGCATCTTTTGGGTTATCATTGTGGTTCATGTGTCGTGGGTTAGCCTGGTAGAACTCACGAGGGTTCTAATTAGATTAATGTCCCATTTGTGAATTGGGGTATTACAATTATGGTATCGGAGCCTAGGTTTTGAATACCTAGAGTGTCGGTGAAATTTGGGTCTGTCGGTTGCATCATTAGAGTCGGTTGTTGAGCCTAATATCATCGTGCTACCGTCCTTTCGTGCGACCGTGGTGTAAGTCTCCTCGAACTCTTATATCTCTGTAATTCGTTTTCTTACTGCTCGGAATCGTGACTTGTGTTACCAACTTTGTGAATTGTCTTGATCTTGTTCTTTTCTTATTTTCCTTCGGTATGTTGAGAGGTCGTGGTAGACCGGCTAGGGACGCGGCCGAGGCCGTGGTCGTGGTGCCGATAATGAGGAGGGCTCACTTTCCCGATCCTCTGCGGACTCGGCCTCTCACTCGGTGCCGTCGGGTAATAATGCCGACGCTGGCTATTGCCAGACACGGCAGCTTGGTAGCCCAACTTACTCGAATAGCCTGTGGTGGACGCTTAATCCGCCCCGACACCGGAGGAGGAGGCTAGTAAGTGGCTTCAGACGGTGACTAAGATGCACCCACCTCGTTTCTCCGGATCTTGACTCCCTCGGTTGGGAGAATTGGCTCTTTCGGTTGTCCAGACCTTTGATGCCGTAGCTTGTCCCGAAGACAGAGGGTACATATTGCCCAGTACCTCCTGGATAAGGAAGCTGCGGAATGGTGGGAGGCCGTTGCACCCAGAGACCGTCGGGCCACTTGGGATGAATTCAGGGCTGCTATGGAGGCAGAATATTGTCCGCCGCCAGTCAAGGAGCGCAGAATTGTGGAGTTCTTCACCGCTACACCTCGGGATGTGCCTATTTCTCGTGCCATCATTTCTTACAATCAGCAGTTGGGTTTCGTGAGGGACCAAGTGAGAATGGAGGCGGATAAAATCCGTTACTTCACTATGCGCATGAAGCCGCATATTAGACAGAGTATGGCGCCGCTCATGTGTGCCACTTTGAAGGAATACCAAGATCGCGCTCTGGCGATCGAGATGGTCCCTAATCGAGTCGGTTTGAAGCTAAGAAGCGAAGACTACCGGTGGGTTCTCGGCGGAAAAGGTGGTCGATTTCGAGGTCTCGTTCGCTCTCCTACACCCGGGAGGAGGCCGTTTCATCAGGCCGGTGGATCTCGGGGTAACTGTTCGATCCATCTGTTGCACCTAGCGGGAGAGTCTGTTTTAATTGCGGTCGGCCCGAGCACGTTGTGAAGGATTGCCCACTTCCGTTAGTTACTTGCTTCACTTGCGATGCATCGGCATCGAGCGGCTCATTGTGAGAGGGCCACCGTGGCCGCTAGATTTACAACTACCACCGCCGATCGAGGATCACAGTTCACCGGCTACTCATGTTCCGCACGGTTCGAGTCGTGGTAGAGGTCGGAGTCACCGGATCGCCGCGCAGCCGAGTTCGGGCTCAATCCATCCCCGATTATATCGAGATGAGGCGCACGGAGGAGGCAGACATTCCGGTGGCGTCAGTACCACTCAGATCCTTTCTCATCCAATTTCGGTGCTTTTGATTCTGTGCGACCCATTAAATTATAGCTTCGGATTGTGTGAGTCGTATTGGTTTTGACCGCTTGTTTGAGTGTGAGCCGTTTGTAGTGGGTACGCCACGGGGATCGTATGGTTGGGGACCGGGAAGTTAGGGATTGCCCAGTGAGAATCGGGAGCCGGGATTGGCCCTCGAATCTCATTGTTATAGACCTTAAGGGTGAGGATTTGATCCTCGGGGACGATTGGTTGGATCGTCATGGTGCTATCATGAACTATCGGACTCGTACCATCACGATAGTTGCCGAGGACGGCACCGAGCATACTCTCGTCGGCTGTAAGCCGGGTAGATCGGGGAGTGTGATTAGCGTCTTGAAGGCGATGAAACTTTTGAACCAAGGTTGTGTTGGCTACTGGTGTTTCGCTCTGCAGGCGGAAGATGGTGGGGTTGACATACCGTCGATTCCAGTCGTTAGCGAGTATTCCGATGTATTTCCGGATGACTTGCCGGGATTACCACCACAACGAGAGGTGGAGTTTCCTATTGACCTTGAGCCGAATGCGGCCCCTATTTCTCGAGCACCGTACCGTATGGCACCGTCAGAGATGCTAGAGTTGAAGAATCAGTTGGGAGAGTTGTTAGATAAGAGGTATATTCGACCGAGCGCATCGCCTTGGGGTGCGCCTGTACTTTTGTTAAGAAGAAGGATGGATCGCTTCGTTTATGCATCGACTATCGAGAATTAAACAAGCTAACCATCAAAAATAAATACCCTTTGCCCAGGATTGACGATTTGTTTGATCAGCTTCAGGGGGCGATCTTTTCAAGATTGATTTGCGATCGGGCTACTACGATTGAGGATTCGGACGTCGATATTCCGAAAGTCGCCTTCGGATGAGATACGGCCATTACGAGTTTGTGGTTATGCCTTCGGGCTAACCAATGCCCCAGCAGTGTTCATGCAGTTGATGAACAAAGTTTTTATTGAGTATCTGGACAAATTCGTAGTCGTTTTTATCGACGATATCCTTATCTATTCACGGAGTCGGGAGGAGCACGCCTTACATCTCCGGATTGTTTTAGACACTTTGAGGGCTGAGCAGTTGTACGCGAAGTTCTCTAAGTGTGAGTTTTGGCTTGAGGAAGTGACGTTCCTCGGGCATGTGATTTCAGAGAGGAGTTCGGGTAGATCCGCAGAAGATAGAGCGGTGATGGCTTGGGAGCCGCCTAAGAATGTGAAGGAGGTGAGGAGTTTTGGGTCTTGCCGGCTATTACCGTAGATTCGTGGAGGGATTTTCTAAGATCGCTAGACCACTCACTCGGTTGCTCCAAACTTCGAAGTTCGAGTGGGTGCAGACAGCAGGCAGGTTTTGACGAGTTAAAGAGACGTTTGACTACCGCACCGTGTTAGCGTTGCCTCGGGGAACGAGGATTTCGTAGTGTACGGTGATGCTTCGGGCCTTGGTCTAGGATGTGTTTTGATGCAGAGAGACAGAGTGATTGCGTATGCGTCCCGCCAGTTGAAACCTTATGAGGTGAATTACCCCACACACGATTTGGAGTTAGCTGCGGTCGTTTTCGCCTTGAAGATCTGGAGACATTATCTCTATGGGTCGTCGTGTAAGATTTTTACAGATCACAAGAGTTTGTAGTATATCTGGATCGGAAGAGTTAAATATGAGACAGCGTAGGTGGTTGGAGCTAATTAAAGATTACGACCTCGAGATACTTTACCATCCGGTAAGGCTAACGTAGTGGCCGATGCGTTGAGCCGTAAGCCGATAACGTTACGGATGTTAGAGGTACTTACACCACGAGTAGTATCCAGCGGGATCTTATTTGTCGAATATTGAGGTTTGGGTTCGGAGGATTCAGGCGATTACGTGCATTAGAGATCACTTCGTCCTTGACTGATGATATCAAGGCGAAACAGTATGATGATCCGTGTTTGGTCCAGTTGAGGGAGGATGTGAGGCGGGGGAAAGCCCCTGGATTTGTGGTTCAGGATGATGGAGTTCTGAGATTTCGCGGCAGACTATGTGTACCGAATGATATTGAGCTGAGACAGAAGATCTTGAGTGAAGCTCATGCCACACCTTACTCCATACATCCTGGTACGAATAAAATGTACAAGGATGTGAGGAGCAACTACTGGTGGAGTAATTTGAGGACAGACGTTAGCGAGTTTGTGTCGAAGTGGTTGACCTGTCAGCAGGTTAAGATCGAGCATCAGCGACCCGCAGGGTTTTTGCGACCACTTCCTATCCCGGAGTGGAAATGGGAGGATATTTCTATGGATTTCATTAATAATATGCCTAGGACTCGGAATGGAATGAACATGATTTGGGTTATTGTCGATCGACTGACCAAATCAGCTCACTTTCTGGGTACTAAGGACACTTGGGGCCCGAGAGATCGGGCGCGAGTATTTATTGCAGAGGTCGTGAGATTGCATGGGACTCCTAAGAGTATTGTTTCGGATCGTGATGGCCGGTTCGTATCACATTTTTGGCAGTCGCTCATCGAGCTTTGGGTACCGAGTTGAGACTCAAGACATCTTATCACCCTCGACCGACGGCGATGAGTGGACGATCCAGACGTTAGAGGATATGTTGAGAGCCTGTGCCCTAGAATGGAAGGATGATTGGGAGTCGCACTTGCCGTTGATCGAGTTCACGTACAACAATAGTTGGCACGCCTCGATCAAAATGGCGCCATTTGAGGCGTTGTATGGGAGGAGGTGCAGATCGACGTTGTGTTGGGACGATGCGTCCGAGCTGATTGGTACCGAGCCCGATATGGTAGTTGAAACGAGAGAGAAGATTACTCTGATTCGTGATAGATTGTTAACGGCCCAGAGTCGGCAGAAGTCTTATGCCGACACGCGTCGCCGGCCGTTGGAGTTTGAGGTGGGAGATCATGTTTTGCTTAAGGTGTCGCCGACACGGAGTTTACCGCTTCGGCCGGAAGGGTAAACTTAGTCCGAGGTTTATTGGGCCGTTTGAAATTTTAGAGAGAGTGGGAGAGCTTGCCTATCGGTTGGGTTTGCCGCCGTCCTTGAGTCACGTTCATAACGTATTTCATGTTTCCCAGCTTAGGAAGTACGTACCGGACCCTAGCCATATTATTGATTTTGGAGAGATCGAGTTGGGGCCCGACATTACCTTCGAGGAGAGGCCGATTCAGATCTTAGAACGTCGGGTGAAGCAACTCAGGCACAAAACCATTCCTTTGGTTAAAGTGCAGTGGTCGCGGCATGGATCCGAGGAAGCCACGTGGGAAACGGAGGAGAGTATGAGGTCGAGATACCCCGAATTATTCGTGTTGTAAGTTTCCCCACCAAACTTATTTTTAGGGGGGGATAATGTAATATCCGCATTTTCTATTTTTAGTAATTTCTATTTTTGGTGTATATTTGTTTCGGACAACTCGCTTGGCACTGTTTTGGAATTCCGAATCTATTTTGTTCTTGGAGTTTCTCCATTTAGACGAGTCTCGATGATGTTTTTACGTAATTTCATATTGAGTTATATTTTGTCGCATGTGTATCCGATTGTCGCTAAACTCGTTCGATTTCGTCATTTTCCTATTTTCAGGAGTTTGTATGGTTGAGTTGGTCGTGTTGGAACTTTCGGTTTGTTAATCCGACGTCGTATCGTGAATTAGGATGTTTGGGTCATTTTATAAATTCGATTTATCCGAGCATTGTGGTTGTTATTCGTTTATCCGACCATCGGACAATCGAGCCACGTGTTGATTATGGTAATCATCCCATCGGTAGGAAATCTTCGTATACTCGTTAAGTATCTATTCTATCCGGTTGTCGTTGAGCTTTATTTTCTCACAACTCATGTCAGAGCAGGTTACGGCCGTAAACCCTTATGTTACGGCCGTAATGTTCTAGAGATACGGCCGTAAGTCCTTCACCGTACGCTGTAAGCGATTCGTTTTCTTCTGCATGAGACTCCGGTAGCCACTTACGGGCGTATAATGTACCGATTACGGCCGTAAGAAATGTTACGGCCGTATCTCTTAGATCATACGGCCGTAAGTGCGCTTTCGTCGGTTTTGCCTGCACCTATCCGTAGAACTCGTTACGGTAGTAAATGCATGTAATTACGGCCGTAATATCCACTAGTTACGCCGTATGAATGAGGTGTTACGGCCGTAACACCGATCGGTTTATAAACCGGCAGGAGTTATTTTTTCGTCATTTTCTCATTCCTCTTCTCTTCTTCGCGTCAGGCGACTTCCAAGGCAAGGGTTCGTGATTTTCATCCAAGCACCGGTAGGAAAGTATAACTTAGCATCATATCATCACCACAACACCAAAACAACTATTGTTCGGCTTCGAATCAAGGTAAAATCTCCTAGAACCCTAGTATGAATTTGGGGAGGGTTTGGTGGTGATCTTGTCTTTTAATCCGATTTTACCGATGTTGTTGTTAGATTTCGATAGTATACTCGTGATTCTTAGTTTTCTTGTTATCGGATGGGATGAAATCCCGTTATTACATCGTTGACCGATTTCAATTCCCTATGCCCTCTTGATGTTCGATGAATTGTCCCAACGGGTAGAACTAGGACGAATTTCTTCGTATTCGTATTGTTGAGATTGGTTGTATATCATTTTGTGTTAGGGACGAGTTTGGGAAGATTGTTCGGATCGGAACCTTTCCTTTCGCCGTTTTCTTCGCGTCGTGTCATCCAAGGCAAGTACATGTATTACATTCGTTACGTGCATATGATTTTGATGCGAATGATGTAAATGGTGTTATTGAGCGAATGTGATTGTTTCTCTTCCACCGGGATGGCGTGTGGCCTCTGGGGCCGATACTTATGGGTACGGCCATTGAAATTGACTTTGGTGCGTGTGTTGATGTTCTTCCACCTGGTGACGGTTCGTCGGGTCCTCTGGGGGCCGATACTAATGGGTACGGCCATGGAAATGGACTGGGGTGCGTGTGTTGATGTTCTTCCACCGGGACGGTTCGACGGGACCTGCGGGCCGATACTAATGGGTACGGCCGCGGAAGTGGTTTCTCACCTGGGGACGGTCCGACGGGACCTCTGGGGACCGATACTAATGGGTACGGTCGCGAGTCACCAAGCGTGGATAATTGTGATGTGGAAAACTTGTTAATATATTGTTTTGGTGTTAATGTGATATTCGAATTTGACTTTCAAAATGATTTTTCTAACGATTTATTTGCGTTGAATCTTTTATGTAAATAACGTTGTGTAATTATGTACTTGCACTAGCTATTCGAATGCTAACCCCTTAAATGGGAAATGCGTCTTATGCATTTCGTCTTGGTCGAGCCGAGGAGGCCGCACGGGATGCGCATGCGAAGGATGGGTTGGCATGATGATGTGGCTCAGTGCATTTTCTATTTTGTCATTTCATGTGTTGAGTAATGGAGATAGATTGTTTATTCCTAAACATGGTTTAAGTCCCTAAGTGGGCAACGATTTGGTATTTAACTTATGTCTCATATACTCCGTTAAAATGTTTTGGCCGAGGCCACGGCCTTATTTATTTTTTTGGATGCATCTTTTGGGTTATCATTGTGGTTCATGTGTCGTGGGTTAGCCTGGTAGACCTCACGAGGGTTCTACGGCGTGTAATGTCCCATTTGTGAATTGGGCTGTTACACTATTGATGTGATTCTCGTTATTGTTGTGCGGAACCGCCGTTTTGGGGTTGCCGTGGATCCATTTCGTGTTATTGTTTCCCAAATATTGATTCCTATTGCTTTTATCCCCTTCCGAGATCATTTTTCATCATTTTAGGACCCAAAGGGGGTGTGGCCCGTGGCACAAGGAGTGTGCGTCGCGGCACACATTTTTCCAGTTTTTGCCGAGCGGACTGTACTGTGTGCCGCGGCACATGCCAACGGGGCCGCGGCACACCCGTCCGGGCCGCGGCACACTCGTGTGGCATCTTGACCAAACCGATCAGACGGTGCCGCGGCACACGCGGCCCGGCCGCGGCACCTGCGAACCACAGGAGCGATTTTGGGCTTGTCTTGCGGCACACGTTGCGGTCAATTGTATAATTTCGTTTTTTTGGGGCGAAATCAGCCATTTTCCTTCCTTTCCTTCACCTGCGCACGAGAGAGAGAGAGAGAGAGAGAGAGAGAGAGAGAGAGAGAGAGAGAGAGAGAGAAGAGCTTCTCATCATTCATCACTTGAGGGTTGATTTTCATCATTTTCATTCGGTTGTGAAGCCCGGATAATCGATCTAACGTGTGTTCTACGGATCATAGTGCTTGGATCTTCAAAGGTAAAGCGTGTTTTACCGTTTATAGTGATGCTTCGGGTCAGGGTCTTGGATGCGTATTGATGCAGCACGGCAAGACCATTGCCTATGCGTCGAGACAGTTGAGGCCGTATGAGCTGAACTACCCTACTCATGATTTGGAGTTAGCGGCAGTCGTTTTTGCACTCAAGATTTGGCGTCACTATCTTTTCATCTCTGCATGTCAGATTTTTACCGATCATAAAAGTCTGAAATACATATTTACTCAGCGGGAGTTGAATATGATGTAGAGGAGGTGGTTAGAGATGATTAAGGATTATGACCTCGAAATCCTTTATCATCCGGGCAAGGCGAACGTCGTGGCCGATGCCTTGAGTCGGAAACCGGTTGTGTTGCGAATGCTTGAGATCCTTACGTCTCAGTCTGAGCTTCGGCGGGCTTTGATCGAGTTAGATGTTGAGGTTTTGTTGCCTGGAGCTGTCGGGCAACTTTGTGCTTTAGAGATTTCGTCGTCTTTGATTGATGAAATTAAGGTGAAGCAGTTACAGGATCCGATGATTACTCAAATCCGAGAGAACGTTCTTAAGAGAAAGTCTCCTGGGTTTGTGATTCACGAGGATGGTGTTTTGAGATTCCAGAGTCGGCTTTGTGTGCCGAACGACCCAGAGTTGAGACAGAGTATTTTGCGTGAGGCCCATGCTACACCTTATTCCGTTCATCCTGGTTCGAGTAAGATGTACAAGGACTTGGGAAGGAATTTCTGGTGGAATGATATGAAGGAGGAGGTCGCGCAGTTTGTAGCGAGATGTTTGACTTGCGAGCAAGTCAAAATCGAGCATCAGCGACCGGCTAGGTTTTTGCAGTCACTTCCCGTTCCGAAATGGAAATGGGAAGATATATCGATGGATTTCATTACGAGTTTGCCTAGATCGAGGTCGGTCATGAATATGGTATGGGTGATTGTTGATCGTCCAACCAAGTCAGCACATTTTCTGGGCATCAAGGACACTTGGGGCCCGGAGAAGTTAGCTCGTGTGTTTATCGCGCAGATTGTGAGGCTTCACGGTACTCCGAAGTCTATTGTTTCGGATCGTGATGGCCGTTTTGTATCGCACTTCTGGCAGGCGGTGCATAAGGCGTTGGGTACCCATTTGCGTTTGAGTACCTCTTTTCATCCCCAGTCAGATGGACAGTCGGAACGCACTATCCAGACGTTCGAGGATTTGTTGCGTGCTTGTGCTCTCGATTGGAGCAGTGACTGGGAGGAGCATTTGCCATTGATCGAATTCACGTACAACAACAGTTGGCACGCGTCGATTCGGATGGCACCGTATGAGGCACTTTATGGGCGGCGATGTCGATCACCGATTTGTTGGAATGAGGCGTCCGATTTGGTCGGGACCGAGCAGGATGTCATTTTAGAGACGAGACGGAAGGTAGGATTAATTCGGGAACGGATGTTGACTGCCCAGAGTCGAAAAAAGTCGTATGCCGACGTCCATCGTCGACCTTTGGAATTCGAGGTGGGAGACTGTTAGGCGTATTTTTATACGCTTATTCATCATTATTTTGTATTATTTTGGAGAGTGAAATTGTTTAAATGAGCCTTTAATGCCTTATTTTTGTATATTTGTCAGGAAATTGAAGTCCGGAAGCTAAAACGAGGCGAAACGGGCGAAAACGGCAAATCTTGGCTATGAGCCGCGGCACAAGGAAGTAGGGCCGCGGCACAGGAAGACACCCAGCCGGGCACAAAGTAAACTGTACTCTGTGCCGCGGCACAGTCCAGGTGAGCCGCGGCACATAAGATTTAAATGACGCCCAGGCATCCAGCTAAAGGCAGTGTGCCGCGGCACAGACTTAGTGAGTCGCGGCACACTAGGCGGCTTTTGTATGTCCGCGCGGATTTAGGCCGTTTCGAAGCCAATTTTCGACCTACTCATACGGACGCGATTTGGAGGATGTGCTAAGCTATAAATAAGGGTTTAAGACCCTAATTAATCATCTTGGAATCTCTTATCTTTTGGATCTTGAGCTTGGAGACGGCAGAAGAAGAGGGAAGCAGAAGACTTCAAGGGCAGAGGGCGGAAGCCGAAGAACGGAGGAATCCGAGCTTCATCTGCGTTTGATTTTAATGCTTTCATTCATTTATTCTGTATTTTCAATTATTAGTATGTCAGGCTAAAACCCTAATCTAGGGTTTTGATGAAACCTATGTTTTGACGAATTGCTTGAGATTATTCAATTAATTACCTTTTTGTTGAGTTTTCCCAATTGTGTTTAATGCTTGCAATTATCTGGCCAATAGTTGTATTGATTTAATCATTCAATTCGAATCGGGAGAGGAGAATTGGTGAGGAACTATTGGTGAGGACCGTTTTATTCTGTGAGATAGGAATATACTCATAGGAACTACGTGGCCTTTTGGAGATTTTATGCTTTTCGCCTATTGTCGAATTAATTCACCTAGGGATAGAGTGCGTTATTCGCCTTTAGATAAATCTAGTGACCTCGGGAGAGGCGGTAGAATATTTTAGCAATCTCCGCCTTCAATAAATTGGGAAAATTATTTATTACGAATAATCGAGAGTAAATTCGGATAAACCGAGGTGGATTCAGAATCCTAGACTTATTCATCACTTGATTTCCCTTTATTCAAGCTATCGTTTTCTACTATTTAGTCTTTTATTAATTCTTTTAGTTATTAATTGCAAAAACCCAAATTCGATTGTTCAAATAAAACTGGAATACATAAAAATCGGTAGTTAGAGATTCAGTCCTCGTGGGAACGATACTCTACTTATCACTTTATTACTTGTAAACGATAACGTGCACTTGCGTGTAAGAAAAATCGCAACAAGTTTTTGGCGCCGTTGCCGGGGACTGAAATTTTCTAATATCGATTTAAGTATTTCTAGTCTTAATTTGAACGTTTTTATTTTATTATTTTTGTATTTAATTTTGTGTATTTGTTTTTCCTTTCAGGACCTTTCGTGTAGTGCATGAGAAAACTCGGTAACGAAGGCCTACTACCTTTGGATACCGAGCTCGAGCGCACTCTTCGAAGGAACAAGAAGGAGAAAAGAGAGTTGCAGACAACGGTCAACATGGCCGAGAATATCGAAGTCCAAGGAGGAGATAACCATATGCGGCAAGTTCAACAGGAACTAGCTCTTCGAGACTATGCCATGCCGCAGATCAACGCAAACTTTTCGGGAATTCGGCGTCCCACGATCCAAGCCAATAATTTTGAGATCAAGCCTGCGATCATTCAGATGGTGCAGGCGAGCCAATTCTGTGGATTGCCGAATGACGACCCAAATGCTCATATTTCTTCTTTCCTTGAGATATGTGACACGTTCAAGACTAATGGTGTCACAGACGATGCCATCCGATTGAGGCTTTTCCCTTTCTCTTTGAGGGATAAAGCGAAATTTTGGTTAAATTCCTCACCGCCGGGGTCGATCACAACATGGGCAGAGTTAGCGCAAGCCTTCCTTGCCAAATTCCTTCCACCTTCTAAGACGGCGAGATTAAGAAACGAGATCACCACTTTCGGTCAGTACGATATGGAATCGCTTCACGAGGCATGGGAGCGGTATAAAGATTTGTTACGAAGATGCCCACACCACGGCCTTCCAGACTGGCTTCAAATTCAGACATTCTACAATGGATTGAGTGCCTCTACACGCACTCTCGTGGATGCAGCCGCCGGTGGGGCTTTGATGGGGAAGACTATGGCCGAGGCACACTCGTTGTTGGAAGTTATGGCCGCAAATGCATATCAATGGCCATCGGAAAGATTGACGCCGAAGCGAGTTAT
The DNA here is from genome assembly GCA_033398695.1 of Orobanche coerulescens. Taxonomy (NCBI): domain Eukaryota; kingdom Viridiplantae; phylum Streptophyta; class Magnoliopsida; order Lamiales; family Orobanchaceae; genus Orobanche; species Orobanche coerulescens. The sequence continues at coordinate 7,217,765 of CM065807.1, read as the reverse complement.
GGAAGTTTCAAGTAATGATCCGATTTCCATATTGTCAGCTCAAGTCGCCGACTTGACCCAACAGCTCCAAGCATTTTCGCACGCACCTTCCCCCGTTACCATTGAGACATGCAATTGGTGTAACGGATTTCACCCGAGCGCGGAGTGTCAAGTCGGAAATCCGTTCGAGAAACATCAGATGGAGCAAGCTCAATTTGTGGGGAGTGGAAATCGACAAAATAATCCGTACTCAAATACGTATAATCCGGGGTGGCGTAATCATCCCAACTTTTTGTGGAGAAACGGGCAGAACTCAAACCAGCCCCCGTTCGCTCAGAACCAACAGCATCCCCCTCCCGCTCCAAAAGTTTCTCTCGAGGAAGCACTTGCAAAATTGGCGGCGAATACGAGTCAATTCATGACCCGTACTGAAGCGACATTGCAGAATCATTCCGCTTCCATACGAAACTTGGAGGTCCAGCTGGGCCAAATTGCTAATGTGTTGACAGCCCGCCCGGAGGGAGCATTGCCTAGCACGACCGAAACAAATCCTAGAGAGAGCCTAAATGCGATCAGTCTAAGAAGTGGGAAGGAGGTGTTGGACCAGCCCGAGCGGTGTGAAAAGAAGAAGGAAATTGAGGAAAAGCATGATTTAGAGACAGAGGAGTCACAAGATTTGAAACCTTCAATAAAGTTGCCGGATAACCCGAAGACATGTGTGCCCCCCGTCCCGTTTCCGCAGAGATTACAACAGAAAAAGGCAGACAAACAATTCTCTAAGTTCCTTGACGTGTTCAAAAAGCTTCACATTAACATTCCATTCGCCGACGCGTTGGAACAGATGCCGAGTTACGTTAAGTTCATGAAAGAGATATTGTCGAAGAAAAGAAAACTCGAGGAGTTTGAAACAGTCGCCTTGACAGAGGAATGCAGCGCAATTATTCAAAAGAAGCTTCCACCAAAGTTGAAAGATCCGGGAAGTTTCGACATACCGTGCACCATGGGAAATCTTTCTTTTAATAAGGCATTATGCGATCCCGGCGCTAGTATTAACCTCATGCCTCTGTTGATTTTTAAGAAGCTGGGAATTGGAGAAGCAAAGCCGACGACGGTCTCCTTGCAGTTAGCGGATCGATCTATCAAACACCCAAGGGGAGTGATTGAGGATGTATTAGTCAAAGTTGATAAGTTCATCTTTCCGGCCGACTTTATCGTTCTTGACATGGAGGAAGATGAAGATATTCCAATTATCTTAGGACGACCATTTTTGGCGACCGGCAGAACCCTTATAGACGTGGAAAAAGGGGAGTTAACTCTGAGGGTCCAAGACGAGCAAGTTACCTTTCAAGTATTCAAATCTTTTCCATGTCCCGGAAGTGTTGATAAAAGGTCACAAATTGAAAGTGTAGATGCCGTTGAAATAGGAAAGCACCGACAACATCGTCGGTTGAAAAATTCAGATTTTGTAGAACGAGTAGCGTTTCTCGAGCATGCGGACAAGTCTGCTGCAGTCTTGAGTGCATTCGTGAAGGAGGAGAGTAAGCCGGAAGCCCAGCGGACATATAGTCATGAGAAAAACGGGTGTTTCGGGATGTTGTTCACGTCGAAACCTTTCCGCAAACAACATTTGATGTCTGAACCGAAAGTCGAATCGTTAACGACCAATGGTCATAGTTTTAAAAAATATATTAACGGTTCGATAAACGGGGCGGAAACCAAATGGAGTTTGCGAAAAGCGAACTAACATTTTCGAATAGGTCCGGCTGAAGACTATAAACTTAGCGCTTCTCGGGAGGCAACCCGAGTTCGTAGTTGTAGATTTTTGCATTTCTATATTTTTCTTGCATTTTTGAATTTTTATTTTTCACCTTTTTGTGCTTGAATTGCTTCTGCCTCTTGCTTTTAACGTGTTCTTCTCAAAATTCTGTGCAGGAAAGTCCCAGGGGAGAAACTGAAGCCTGAGCCGCGGCACAAGTATTGTGAGCCGCGGCACACACAGATCGAAAGGGAGGGCTTAACAAACTGTACTCTGTGCCGCAGCACGGCATAAATGAGCCGCGGCACACTTGAGCATTGAGCCGCGGCACACGAAAACTGAGCCGCGGCACACGTTAAAACATCCGAACAGCTGAAAAGGAACTGTACTCGGTGCCGCGGCACACTTGAGCTGTGCCGCGGCACACCATGCGGAATTCGAAGGGGTCAGTACCTTATAACTCTCTGTCTGCCGGCCACCACAGGTAAGTTTCCTTCCCTTCTCTCCCTTGCGCGCACGAATCGGCCGAGCTCTTCCTCTTCGCGATTTTTTTTTTCTTGCGACTTCTTATCTTGCACTTTTCACAAACCAATCGAGGTATGTTCCAATCTCTAATCCCTACTTGTTTCATGAATTTAAATTGGAAGTTGTTTATGCATTGGATGGATTGAACATGTTTATTTTCCTTCAAAAGTTCTAGGATGGTTTAGGGGATAACATAGTAGTTTTAATCGAATTTTCATGGTTAGTTCGGAATATGAATGAATTAAGTGCGTTGTTTTGATGATGAATGAATTTTGTTTCTGTTCTTGGGGGTTGAATCGAGCTATAGCCATGTTTATTCTTCAAGTAAACTCGTGCCCTTAAGGTGTTTGATAAAATGTCTAAGTGAAAAATTTTCTTTGTTAAAGCAATCTTTTGAATCGTTGTGCAACTTATTCGTTCTGAATTTACAGCAAGCCCAACCCGTACGTCCAGTTTAAACGTTTAAGTCCAAATTCATCTTTCTCTCACGAATGTGCTATCTTGTTAAATTCTTGATTTATGGATGGACATTTTTTTTTAACCGAGTGATGATTATTGTTGTTATTGTTTACGTAAAGAAACCCTGGTGTTTTATTTTTCAGGACTGACTATGGCGAGAACAAAGAAGCTGACCAAGAGAGCCAGGACCCAGTCATCCCCCACTCGAGGGGAGACCTCTCGTAGTCGGGCCGAGTCGGAGGGGCACCGCTGGACACGAAATTCACAAGATCTTCAATCAGAAGATTCGGCCGCGACCTCTTATCCCGGAGAGGGGATTTACTCCAGCTCCCCAAGAAGGGGAATTGCTTACCATGATTGATGAGATGGGGTGGGCCAGATTTGCTGCACCCCCCGAGCCAGTGGTTATCTCGATTGTGCAGGAGTTCTACGCCAGTGCACTACTGAAGCACATTCGGGCAGGCCATACGTTGCCATCATTAGAGTCTTGGACTCAGGTCGATGTCCGAGGTGTTACAGTTGATTTCTCCACTGCTGCTATTCGGAGGTTGTTTGTGCTTCCGGAGGTAGATGAGTCGGCCTATGACCGAGTGATGACTAGCCTCACGAAGGAGGACCTGCTCGAGACTATTGCACAGCCCGACTCCGATTGGGAGCAGTGCGCACAGGGTTCTTCCACTTTCCACTTCAAGAGCTCGTGCCTCAGCCGGCTCGGGCGTGCCTGGCTATATTTTATCTGCGCACGCATTGACCCCACCTCTCAGATCCGCACTGTCTTTCTCTCCCGCGCCCGGACACTTTATGCTATCACTTTCGGGCTGCGTTTCGATGTGGCTCCCATCCTGGTCCGATCTATCTTCCAGTGTATCCAGGGGGGGACAAGACGGGGTTGAAGCACCCCTCTCTCATCTGCGCTTTGTGCCGCTAGTCGGGGCTGACGTAGTTAGACGACGAGCCGATGCTTGCTCCTCAGGCCCCGATCGACCACGGCATCATCTCACATTTTGACCAGTGGGGTGGAGCGCCGGCGCACGCTAGGGGGAGAGGATTTCTGCTGGAGGAGGCCCACGAGGGATCCTCCGAGCCTCTTTTGCTGACACATGGAGATGCCGGCCCGCCGCCCGACAGAGAGGGATTGCAGGAGATGTTTGACGGGCTGAGGGAGGATCTAAGGAGAGAGAGAGAGGATCTGAGAGAGGAGATGAGGATAGAGAGAGATGAGATGAGGAGAGAGAGGGAGAGCATGATGGCTGCCATACGAGAGGAGCAGCGGACGGAGCGAGAGAGTGTTATTGCTGTTGTCAGAGCTGAGATGCGAGAGCAGGCCCACCGGGCCAACCGACGAGAGGCGAGGCGTCTGGCAGCGAGGGACGCTTATCATCAGGAGCACCTTGCCGCATGGACGGCCCATATCATGCATCCCGACGGGCCATTTATTGCACCCGCCCGGCCAGCCACACCACCCTCCTCACCGGATGATGCCGGCACCAGCTCGTGAGAGGACTGGAGGGGAGTACTTGACCTTTTACTTTTATTGCATATCATATTTTGTCCATTGAGGTCAATGTACGTCCTAAGTTTGGGGGGGTTTACTTTCAGTTGCTACATTCATTGCTGTACTTTATTTCGTTGCACTTTTCATTACTTTGCGTTAATTTTTGCAGTAGCCTTGCTTGTCTTAATTTTTCTCTATTCGTGAATTTTTCGTGCTTCTATTTGTGTGATACTGATGTTACGACACTGTTTTTCTCTCTGAAGAAACGGTCGAGTTTTAGTCGAGTTGTAGTCGTGATTGCTTCGCTTAGTAGTCAATTAGGTCTGAAATTTTTTCGTGATTGTAGAGGTCTTGGCGGATAAGAGAGGATGGATACCTGTTTTAAAATCACCGTCGATACGTTTGGTTACATTTTTCGGTTAGTTAGTCGTACAGTTACATTAGTCGTGTTGGCACCTAGATTGAGTTTAGAATCGATCAGTTTTTCCCAATAGTCGAGATATTTTGTTCTATGAAGGGAAGTTTAGTAACTGGGGGTATTCGCGTGACCCGTTGTTTACTCTCGCGTAAAACGACGACCCTGATTAGACTAGTTATTTAGATATTTCACATGCCGATGTTAGGGAGCCTAGTAACCGGGGGTATTCGCGTGACCCGCTGTTTACTCTCGCGTAAAACGGCGACCTTGATTCGGACATGCGGAAATTATATATTCGAGTTGTTTCTCCGCTGTAGACGGGAACTTAGTAACTAGAAGCATCCATGTGCCCCATGAGTGTCTTTTACGTCAAACGGTTTCCCAATACATGAGAATGGAAGTTCCACCCTAGGATTATCCCGATGAAACATCCCGAGATCCTAACCTAGTGGTCAACTCGAATCAAATTCTTGAGCATATATATAAGGGAATACTGTCCGAGGATTATTTTTATGGAACTCGTGAAAATTTTGCCATTACACTGTGGAACGGGACGAACTAGCTTGTTTATTTTAGCCTTTCATATTGACGGTCGATTTGACTCACGTTTTGTTAATCTTTGAGCTAAACTCTCTTCATGAACGAGTAATTAGGACTGAACTTGATTACTTTGTGGGATCAGTGTTCTGAGTGTAGCTCGTATTATTCAGAGAGAATTACAGGATAGTATTGAATAGGTTAAACACTACGAGTCGCACGATGATTCACGACATTCTTTTATTGAAATTAATTCTTTTTGCTTGAGGACAAGCAAAGGCTTAAGTTTGGGGGTATTTGTTAGGCGTATTTTTATACGCCTATTCATCATTATTTTGTATTATTTTGGAGAATGAAATTGTTTAAATGAGCCTTTAATGCCTTATTTTTGTATGTTTGTCAGGAAATTGAAGTCCGGAAGCTAAAACGAGGCGAAACGGGCGAAAACGGCAAATCTTGGCTATGAGCCGCAAGACAGAAGACACCACCGGCACAAAGTAATCAGACTGTGCCGCGGCACACCTGTGAGCCGCGCACGTAAGATTTAAATGACGCCTGCATCCAAATAAAGGCGGTGTGCCGCGGCACGACTTAGTGAGCCGCGGCACACTAGGCGGCTTTGTATGTCCGCGGATTTGGGCCGCTTGAAGCCGCCACCTACTCATACGGACGCGATTTGGAGGATGTTCTAGGCTATAAATAAGGGTTTAAGACCCTAATTAATCATCTTGGAATCTCTTATCTTTTGGATCTTGAGCTTGGAGACGGCAGAAGAAGAAGGAAGCAGAAGACTTCAAGGGCAGAGGGCGGAAGCCGAAGAACGGAGGAATCCGAGCTTCATCTGCGTTTGATTTTAATGCTTTCATTCATTTATTCTGTATTTTCAATTATTAGTATGTCAGGCTAAAACCCTAATCTAGGATTTTGATGAAACCTATGTTTTGACGAATTGCTTGAGATTATTCAATTAATTACCTTTTTGTTGAGTTTTCCCAATTGTGTTTAATGCTTGCAATTATCTGGCCAATAGTTGTATTGATTTAATCATTCAATTCGAATCGGGAGAGGAGAATTGGTGAGGAACTATTGGTGAGGACCGTTTTATTCTGTGAGATAGGAATATACTCATAGGAACTACGTGGCCTTTTGGAGATTTTATGCTTTTCGCCTATTGTCGAATTAATTCACTTAGGGATAGAATGCGTTATTCGCCTTTAGATAAATCTAGTGACCTCGGGAGAGGCGGTAGAATATTTTAGCAATCTCCGCCTTCAATAAATTGGGAAAATTATTTATTACGGATAATCGAGAGTAAATTCGGATAAACCGAGGTGGATTCAGAATCCTAGACTTATTCATCACTTGATTTCCCTTTATTCAAGCTATCGTTTTCTACTATTTAGTCTTTTATTAATTCTTTTAGTTATTAATTGCAAAAACCCAAATTCGATTGTTCAAATAAAACTGGAATACATAAAAATTGGTAGTTAGAGATTCAGTCCTCGTGGGAACGATACTCTACTTATCACTTTATTACTTGTAAACGATAACGTGCACTTGCGTGTAAGAAAAATCGCAACAGAGACCACGTTCTGCTAAAGGTGTCGCCGACGAAGGGAGTTTTTCATTTCGGGAAGAAAGGGAAGTTGAGTCCGAGATTTATTGGACCCTTTGAGATCCTCGAGCGAGTCGGTGGGTTGGCATACCATTTGGCGTTACCTCCAGCCTTGAGTCATGTTCATAGCGTTTTTCATGTTTCCCAGCTGAGAAAATATGTCCCGGATCCTAGTCATGTCATCGATTATGGTGAGATTGATGTCGCTGAAGAGATTACTTTTGAGGAGCGTCCTTTGAAGATTTTGGAGCATCGTGAGAAACGACTGAGGCATAAGACCATCCCTTTGGTCAAAGTGCAGTGGTCGAGACACGGTGTCGAGGAGGCAACTTGGGAAACCGAGGATAGCATGCGTGCTAGGTACCCTGAGTTGTTTGTTTCTTAAGTTTCGGGACGAAACTTATTTTTAGAGGGGTAGAATGTAATATCCGCATTTTTCTTTCCATTGTATTTTCATTTCCGGTGTATTTTTCGATTGTAGTAACCCTCGTGTATCTTTCAGTGTATCTTTCCTATCATCTATTGATCTGATTCTCGTTATTGTTGTGCGGAACCGCGTTTCGGGGTTGCCGTGGATCCATTTCGTGTTATTATTTCCCAAATATTGATTCCTATTACTTTTATCCCCTTCCCGGATCATTTTTCATCATTTTAGGACCCAAAGGGGATGTGGGCCGCGGCACAAGGAGTGTGCGCCGCAGCACACACATTTTTCCAGTTTTGGCCGAGTGGACTGTACTGTGTGCCGCGGCACATGATGACGGGGCCGCGGCACACTGCCGAGTCAGTGCCGCGGCACACCCGTCCGGGCCGCGGCACACTCGTGTGGCATCTTCGGCCAAACCCGATCAGACGGTGCCGCGGCACACGCCGGCCGGCCACGGCACCGCCGAACCACAGGGAGTTTTGGGCTTGTGCCGCGGCACACTTCGGCTGAGCCGCGGCACACGATGCGGTCAACTGTATAATTTCGTTTTTTTGGGCGAAATCAGCCATTTTCCTTCCTTTCCTTCACCTGCGCACGAGAGAGAGAGAGAGAGAGTTGAGGGGAGAGCTTCTCATCATTCATCACTTGAGGGTTGATTTTCATCATTTTCATTCGGTTGTGAAGCCCGGATAATCGATCTAACGCGTGTTCTACGGATCATAGTGCTTGGATCTTCAAAGGTAATATCTCGTAGAACCCTACTTTTAGATAATTTGGGGGTTTTGGGATTTTCATCCGATTCATTCCGTTTTGTTTGTGGATTCATGATGAATATGATTAATTTTGTTGATATCATTAGTTTTCCTACGGATTCATGGTATATTTTCATAGTTTTGCGAAATCGGAAGGGTTTGGTTGTGATCCGCCCTCGTTGTTATTTTTACATGAATATACATGAACCGTAGGGGGGTTTCCGGGTGTATTCCATTTCCGTAATCGTTTAGAAGTGGTTGTGATTGTGTTATTCGAATCGTTAGGTTCATTTCCGCCGGTTCATCGCGGTCGTGTTCGATTCTTCCTTTCCGTTCGTATCACCGTCTATTAACCGAGGCAAGTATCCTTATGAACTTACGATCTTGACATGGTAGTATTGTATGGGAATTGTGTGTGTGTGTATACTCACTACGGGTTAGATCCGACGGGGTCTCGGTAGGGCTTCACGAAGCTGTGGAACCGCGAGTTGCTTTTAACCACTACGGGTTAGATCCGACGAGGTCTCGGTAGGGATCCACGAAGCTGTGGGTCCGCGGTTAATTGTGGTGCATTTTTACAAATGTGGTTTGATCATTGGCATTTTCGGAAATGAGTGTTTTGGAACTATGTTTTCTTGATTGCATGCATTTACTATATGTGTAAGATGTAAGTCGTTCATTTGGTTACTTGTACTAGCGTAATTGCTAACCCCTCTGGGGACCCGTTTTGGGGAAATTCGTTTTATGAATTTCAGGTCAGGTTCATCGAGACGAGCGGGTGCTGGACTAGTATGCGGATGATGGCCGTGCGTGATGATTGTGCACGAGTGGTGTCTTATTGCCTTCTATCTTTTTACCTTTTGTGGTCTTTAAACTAATAGAAGTACTCGAGTACTTAAGAATTTTTACTCGTCGGGATTGTATTGTTGTTTATTATGTTTGTGTCGGATTATGGTGTTATGTTTGACCGGTTGAACCGGGTGGATTATTTTGTTGGGCTTCTTTATGACGAGGTATTATTCTATTGTTTCTGTGAGTCGATGAGTATGATGCTTATTCGGCCTGGTGGGTCCCATATAGGGATTCACGGCGCTGTAATATACCTCGAATATCTTGGGGGTGTTACATGTTGACTCTCAAATGAATACAATATTTGGACTTGTTACACGACAATAATTTTTTTATCCAATCTGTTTATCAAATATCGTTGTGAGTCAATTGTTAATTCTTGAACAAATAGTTCATAGAACTCTTAATGCTTTCTTATTTCACCGGAAGTAATAAATATAAAGAACATTACAAAATAGTCAGATACTCATTGATCTCTACTTCTATGCACAAGTTCTTCATGGTTTATGGAAGCTTCATTCCCCGAAAGAAGTAAACGAGATAAGTTAGAAATGCTAGATGATAAGACTATTTTGGGCTTGATAGTCGGATAAATTTAGTAACTAGACATTCTTACGGGACGGGATGGGATTCCATTGGGATTCGACATTTGGGCTCGCGGCCCGTCCCAAGTTTTTAAAATGGGACGGGACGGGACGGGCCCTGAGTTTTCAAATTTTGGTCTCATCTCGTCCTGATGCGGGACGAGACGGGCCCGAGACGGGCCCGAGTCTTCGGGATTAGTTGCCCAGGCCTACAGAGGATGACACTTATCTCAGCAGGATTTTCTATAAGTACCTCGCTCGGGGCCATTAATAAGGATCAAGTATTTTACACCCGAATTAACTACTATAAAAGCAAAAAGTTAAGAGACGATCTAAAATTAAGATCATCTTTTCAATAATACCGTCATTTCTTGTCCTTATTTCTATATTTTGTATGATAATTCAATCTTTTACTGCATTCAGACACTTATATGAAATATTCATACTTATATGTACGGATTAATTATCTATATCATTTACAAATAATTACGTAAATTCAATGACCAACATAGACATCAACAATAAATTAACATATAAATTGAAATAATATTAAAAATCTCACAAGATCCACAACAATCTCATAATTTAAAAAGTCTACAAGAATCGCGGAAGGTGGCGGACGGACATGGGTGGAGTCCTATCTGCATAAAGCGAATGCAGATATTTATTTTGGGCCGATTGGATAGAAGTGGGAGCGGGTGGCTGAGGTGGTCCACTGGACTAAGCCACGTGCCGAGAAGATGCATTTGGATTTTTTTTCTTTATATCTCAGTTTCTAATGGAAAAACGCGTGCAAATATAATTGCTCAGTCATATTTATACTCGTGCAGAATACGGCACAACAAACGGGAAGAACAGCTTCACATTCACTTTACTGTCATCAAGTTAAATCGCGAGATGTGCAAGAACTTAATGTGGGTATGGATGAGGCTAGTGGGTGCAACTATTCATTGTAGAATGTACATTTCATGTTGTATTATTGCACTGTTTATGAGTGAGATTGACTTGATTACGAGAATCGTTAGTATTATTTTTATACGAATGAAAATACGTGTTTGAGACGTGATTGAAATACCATATTCTGTTAAGAATATTAAATTATATATTACGAGTATCTAATATCGTAATATACATATTGGATAATCAGAATCTTAATACTACTTGTTCTTAACAATTAATTAAATCAATTACTCGTAGTACATGTTTAATGTACTAATCAATATATTTGGATTCTTATTTTCGTATCATGTGCATTCTTTTCTTTCAATTATTCTATTCTATTAGTTTAAAAAAATCTATTGTCACAATTTAATTTTTCAAATGTGGTTTCCTAAAAAATTAAATAATTAACAACGGTTCAAAAAGTTGGTAAGGAGAAAATAATAGTACATTTTTCTCATTTAATTTTATTCTCAAAAAAGTCAACCTACTATACATTTTAGAAAAAAAGTCAATATTCTCAAAAAAGTCAACCTACTATACATTTTAGAAAAAAAGTCAATATTCTCAAAAAAAGAGTCGTTAATGGATAGTTATTATAAAATTCTGATTGAGAAAATTTAAATTAAAAATTCATTAAATTAAAAATATTAATAAACTAAATAAATAGCTTAAATCTTTATTAATTCCATTTCTAAAAAACCACAACTACTCTATAACTTACACTAATTCAATCCCCTAAGATAAAATTGGAATAGAGAATTATCAATAGATAAAACTACCAATAGAAATACAGAAAAAGGAAAAAAAAACTAAACTTATTTGCGCAATTAACAAAATAGTATTAAATTCATAATTACATATTAAAACTACCATTACCAATTCAATATAGGTGTTACTTAAGAACTATACTTTTCATTAAGATTTTGTATTTCCACGACAATTAAATAATAATTAATTAATTAATATATGTTTGGTAAGTTATGAAAAAATAAATACCTAAAAAAGTTATTTTTAATTTTTTTAAAAATGTGGTTTCCAAAAAATTGAACAACTGATATATATTCCGTGTACTCTTTCTTAATATATAATAAATTGGGGTTCTTTGCTATATTTATATGATATTTATAAATTAATTACGCAAATCAAATACAGATGAAATGTTTATAAATTTGACGTATTGAAATACTCATAATTTATAATAGTTTGTTATCTGAAATAGTGGTACCTTTTTTTCCACTCAAAATCATCACTATCTAACTTCTATTAAAATTATGTTAATAAAGAGTGAGCACACTTTTATAGAAAATAGTGAGTAATAACTAATACTCTCTCCGTCCGCCAAAAACTTGCCTCAGTTTCCTTATCGGGTATCCATTTTTGGGTGGGTATTTGGGCTTATATTTTTTGTCCAAAAAAACGGGCTTTTTTGGCCCGGCTCAGATTTGGCACGCTCGTAGAGGCCCGGCCCGCGGGCGGCCCGACCTGCCAGTTTTTTTTAATATATTTATGTTATATATAATTATAATATTTTAAAAAAAATTCTTATTTGTTAGATTATATTACATCTATATGTTAATTATTGATGTAATTTTATTTTTATGGGACTTTGTGATTACTTTGTAGTATTATTTAATGATTTTTATAAAAAAGTAGTAGTGATAAATGATCTGATGATCAGATAAAAATATTTGTTTTTTGATTGTGGTAGTGTAGTAAATAATGTAATAATCAAATAAAAATAAATACTTATATATTTATTTATTTGATTGTGATAGTATAGTGAATAATATCTAATACTTAAGGACAGGGCCGGTCCTGACATTTTGTTGGCCCTAGGCGAACTATGATAAATAGGCCCCATTATCTAACATTAATAAACGTCAAAAATTTTTTGAAGCAAAATGGGAATGTGCAATGATTAAAACCTTATGACGAGAAACCCAATTTGGGAAAACACCATTAAGGAAAGAGTACTCCACCCCAATTCATTAAAAGAAATAACAAAGAGTACAAAAAGTTAGGGCACATAAAATCAAACCCAAGTGAAAATATAACAAAGATTCCTAACGTCCTGAAAAGCGGTTTCTTCGAGCATTTTGAGACGAAAAATCACATATAATCACATCAGCATCAATTTTCTCCAACATATCCTTCTCAATTGATAAAATTGCCAAACCAGTCAGTCTCTCTGGTGACATTGATGACCTCAAGTAGGTTTTAATCAACTTCAGTTTTGAAAAACTTCTTTCCGCTGATGCTACAGTCACTGGTACCGTCAGTAAAACTCTATAAGCAATTGCTACATTCGGATAACAATCTGCAAGTTTGACAAATTCAAGAATATCGATGGCATATATTGTTTCAGTTGGCAAAGTGAACTGTAACACTTTTAATTCAGAGAATTGATCATCTACATCAACATATGATAAGTTGCCATGAGAAAAAACTGAATGAAACTTAACACAACATTCTTTTAGCTCATTATCATCCAATGACTTTAGCTTTTTTTAATCATATAAAAATCCAAAGATATTTTCAAATGTCTTCAGTTCCTCAAACCTGTTTCTCAAAGAACTAATTGCCATGTCAACAATAACAAGAAAATAGTTGACTTTAAATGATTCTTCAGGTGACTGGCTTTCATGTTCCTCATTGTTCTCTCCAAACTGTTTTTTTCTAATCACACGACGTTTTGTTGGGAAGATAGGCTCAACATCCATCTCAAGTGCAACACTTTTTGCAATATTCATACTTTGTATAAAACCTTCTTCTCGATATTTTTCAAAATATGAAGACACATGTTCCAATTGATTTATGATTATGTCTATGCACATAGATTTAGATTGCAACGTTTTGCTAACCATATTAATAGCAAATAAAATATCATACTAAATAACCTTGCCAAGCAAAAATTCAAAACTTTCTAGTGCATTAATCAAACTCTCTGCTTCACTCTTTGTCTTCGGGTCATTATCAGAAGATTCATATAATTCCATTAAGGTCAATCTTATTTGGGGACATTGAAATCTAATGGCTTTAACACTCTTGATTCGACTTTCCCAACGAGTATTAGACAAATATTTCATAGTTAAATCAGGAACGTTATCAAGCAAAATCTTCCATCTTTTTGTAGATCCCGAAAATAATGAATATAAGCGTTGAATAACTCCAAAGAAGGAAATAGCCTTAACACAAGAATGTGCCATATCGCCAAGAGTAAGATTAAGACTATAACAAGCACATGGCATGTACAATGCTCTAGGATTAATCTCAAGAAATCTCTTTTGAACACCTTGATGTTTTCCTTTCATATTCGAACCATTGTCATAACCTTGCCCCCTCACATCACCAACATCAAGATCAAGAGCCTTTAAAGCATCTAATAATTCATTCAAAAGTCCTAATCCTGATGTATCATCAACTCTTAAAAATTCTAAAAAAAACTCCTCAATTTTTATTTTAGTATTTGACATATTCACACAACGAATTATAAGTGTCATCTGTTCTTGATGGCTCACATCTGGGGTACAATCAAGAATTATCCAAAAGTATTTTGCCTCTTTAATGATCTTAATGATTGAACATCTAACACTTTGAGCCAAAAGAGAAATAAATTCACTCTAAATTTTATGTCCAAGATAGTGGTAATGAATTTCACGATCCTGAATGCGTCTCACATGATCTTGCATTATCAAATCGAATTCCGCAATCATTTCAATCAATCCAAGAAAATTTCCATTATTATCTTGATATAATTTTTCGTTGGATCCTCGAAAAGGAAGACTTTTCTTAGCAAGACATTTTACAGTTGCAAATATTCTATGTAAAACTTGTCTCCAACGTTCTTTCTCTTTCATAATTTCTTCCTGCACGTGCTTATCAATTGTCAAATTTTTGTCCAATCTTTTTCGCAAATCATTCCAAGCATTCATATTAGTCATATGCTCAACACAATTTTCATGATTTTGGAGTCTTTGACTAATATGCTTCCAATCACCTAAACCCTCAGTTGCTAGCAAACTCAAGTTACTACTACTAGAAGACTTAAACAACTTACAACAAAAACAATATACCTTATTAATATATTTGCAATAAACTAACCATTTCCGATCATGTATCTCACCATTACTTAATTTTCGGAAATAATAAGAATATGCAAAATGCCTCTTATATTTGTCTAAGGGGTATTTAAATTTAGGATCCATTTCTCTACTATCTCTAGTAGGGCCCTTTTCAACTAGAATATCCCTCGATGTGTTATCAAGATTCTCCCAATTTCTTGGGTCATAAATATCAAACCGAATAATTTCTTCTTGTTCTTTAGCATTTGACACATCATTATCATTTTGCACATCACTTAATTGATCATTTGACACATCATTAGCATTTTCCACATCATTGATATTTGACATATCATTAGCATTTGGCATATCTATCTTTTTGAAAACAAATTTATCAAGAGCTCCGTATTGTGATTTTGTAAACTCTATATCTAGTTTTCGTTATTTTTTCCGTTTTTCAGCACCAGATTTGTATTTTTTAGGACACATCTTGATCAAAGTACAACACTAGCAAATTAGCAAATATCAATTAGCAACAAACCAAACAATACGAGATAGGAATTAAAAATCAAAACAACAAGTAGCAATTAGCAAACCAAACAAAACAAGCTAGGAATTAAAAATCAGAACAAAAACACCTCGGTCTCGCGGCGGCGCGACGGCGGATGGCGGAGGGCAGAACAGATGGAGGCTTGGAGAGGAGAATTGGAGTTGGGGCACCTCGGGTCGGGCCTGGCAATCGGACTCGCAGAACAAATCGCTCGGACAGTCGCATGCACTTCGTCTTCCCAGAATCCCAGCTCGCGCAGCGTCGCAGCAGTAAGAAGAAGAGGCAACTTAGAGTTAGGGTTATTACTTATTAGGTTGCGGCTCAGACTTTTTCTTTCTTCAGACTTTTTCTTTCTTTCGCTTGGGCTGCCTGCTATTGCCTATAACTAATAGTAAAAAAAAATTGGGCCCCTTTACACTATGGGCCCTGGGTCGGCGCACCCCACGCCTACCCTCAGGGCCGGCCCTGCTTAAGGATCAAAAAATACTTGTATATTTATTGAGAATTAATATTTCAAAAAAAAAGTTGAGACCCGCAGGCCCGACCGAGCTAGCCCAAGGCGGGCCACGGACCTAATAATTTTGACCCGGAAGAAACGGGACTATTTGCCCAGCCCAAAAAAAATTCGCCCGTTTCTCACTGGCCCGTTGGGATCGAGTCCGCCCGTTTGCCAGGTCTCCAACACAAACTGCACAGCGCCAAACACGTCTTTCCCAAGTAGGGTCTTTTTTGTTTTTTCTGTGGGCCAATTGCAGCGAAACAAGTAGTACCTATAGTATTGCAAGAAGTATGGGACAGTTGGATTGGGAGAAAGCAAATCAAATTTTTTTTGACAAAGATTTGAAGACCCAAGTGCTGAAAAGTGAAAAGAAATTGAATATATTATACTCTCTTCGTTTCGTTTCAAGTGCAACATTTAGAAAAAATTTCGAGTATTTTAAGTGAATGATAGGATATAATAAATATGTGAATTTTATAAGTATTGATAATGAATGTGTAGTGTATATTAAAAAATAAAAGATATTGATGGTGAGATTGTTCTCTCCTCGACTCATTTTATTACCTTTACGCCTTGTTCCCGAGTCTCATTTAAGGAGGGAAAAGAACGAAAGTGGAGAGAAACGGGCAGAAAAAAATTTCAAGGTGTTCCCTATTAACATTTAAAAGATGGAGAAAAAATTGTTTTTGAAAGAATTGGGAAGAAAAGAAAAGATCTTGGAGGATAATCATCCTTCCAAATTTTCCTCCCAAATTAGAGAAAACAGTTCCAACATAAGACGAAGAAAACTCTTAGATTAAAAAGTAAAAAATATTTATTGTTCGATTTGATTTGAGGTATTTAATGAAGTATTGTACTTTTAAAATTTTTTTGGATCAAATATTTCGAACGGGATGTAAAGTAAATTGAAGTCAAAAGAGGTAGGACTTAATTAATTAATGACAGGAGAAATAAATAATAGTATCTTGAGGGAACCAACCGTATATCCATAAGGCATAAATATGGCATGTGGAGGATCAATAGAGATTCAATTTTTTGAGTTTGTTTACTTTTTTTTTTTTTTGCTATCCCCTTTTTATTATAATTTTATATTCTCCGTCTCTAATACGTAAAGATTTTATATGGTCAATAATTTTTAAGTTTGACTATAAATTAATCTCAAACTATAATGGTAAAATATTTAAGAAAATTATATTATGAAACTTTAGATGGTGAAGTTTCATAATATAATATTGTTAAATATTTTACCATTATATTTTGAGATTATTTTTTAGTCAAACTTAGAAATTATTGACCATATAAAGTCAAAATGCTCATGTTAGCTGGGACGGATGGAGTAATATAATTGTTGAAGGATATTAACATTTAGAATACTGATCCGACAATTCATAATTTTAGACTGAACTTAATTTTAGATTTTTTTTTTCTTCCAAAAAGGCGAACTTCATCACTTAAGTTTGTGAAGGAATCACTGTAACTCTAAGAATAACAAGAAACTTTAGACTAGGCTCAGTGTAAGATTATAAATTATTAGACCAGCATTTTAAACGTGAAGACTCGTCGATAGTGTTGATAAATATTTTTCTATAGTACCTAAAAGATAAGATCGCAAGTTTGATTTATTTATTATTGAGACGATTTTGATTTACATTTATTGATTATTTTTACGACTCACAAGTTATTTCCGAACTTAATTGGACTAAAATGAGCCCGACAAAAATTAATTACTCTTCAACTTTTTATAAAATATTATACTTATATACGTACAATATTGTTTAGATTATATTTTGTTCGTACAAATACTCATATTATATGAGCGTAATAGCCATTATTTGTCACCAACACGGCACTATTGTACTCATTAACTGAATATCTGAATGTTATTATACTCGAAAGTCAAAATACTTGAGCACGATTTAAACACAGTAAACACAAAAGCTGGAAAAAATCAAAATTGTATCTTAACCAAAACGGACTCTTTTTATGGGACGAGTTAAATCTCGAGCATAAAAAAAGAGTGAAAATCATCCACACATTGGAAAGAACGTAAAATACAAGCACCATTTCGATATAGAAAATCTCATCTGTCTGCTGCAATCGTCGAATGGAGAAGAAAAGTTATGTCCAAAGAAAAAACAAATCAGGACACAATTTTCTGTCCATATATTGTTGGTTAAATCATAGTTCAGACACACATTTGCTATGCCTTTTCTAAATTTAAAAGGACTATAGACCGAAAAGCTTCGAATTTTGCCCGGTTATTAAGCATGTTAAGACTTAAATAAACCGCGCAAATCTTTCCCACCCGGTCATGGAGCCGCAAGAAAGTCTCAAGATTATTATGAAATAGAAAGTTCAGTATAATTACAAAAGGAAGAAAAAAAAATCTATCGGCGCCCGTTTGCCCAATTCCTGTTACGGTTGCCGGGCCTCACTTGCTGATTCCTCTGCACAGCACTCTGCTTCGGGAGATCGCGTAACTCCACGACTTGTATAGTTCTCTGCTTCTTGGCTGTTAAATACAGCACATATTACACGTTACAATAGAAAAATGATACTGATCGTATTTTCACGATTTTGCTCGGTACTTATCAAATCATGTGCATGTAATCAAGGGAGTGGATAGAGAAATTTTAGTATGGGGGGCAGTATTGGAAACGTGTGGGGGTCGGCGGACGAAATTAGATATGTATCGTGCGTGGGGGGGAAATTGTTAGGCATATCAGCTAAGGAGACCTAACTTAACCCAAAGCCATGGTCATCATGGTCAGTTAAAAGGTCGACTCTCACTTATATACTTTTCCACACTTTCATGTGAAACCGATCTGGGATATCATAACAATTCATTCCCATTTCAAAGCGGATGTCCACGGATGGCACGCTCCGGATGGCAACTCATACCAAGGCCCACTTCCCCGTGGCAGCCCCATCGGGCCCACATCCGGGGTGGCAAACCCCTAGTCCCACATCGAGTAGCCCCTTTCCTTATATAAACCATGGTCAGAGGTAAATGGTTGGCTCTCACTTATATACCTCTCCGCACTTTCATATAACCGATGGGAGATATGGTAACAATGGGAAGGTTGCGTGGGGAAGGGGGCAAATAATACTATTAAAATCGGTCATTAGAAGTTCAAACTAACCGTTCTCAACTTCTTGATAACGTTCGTGCAGTTTCCTTTTGGCGGCCTCCAATTTCATCCGAACGGAAGCCTCATTGTTACAACTTAACTTCTGATAAAACAATATATAAATACACATTTCAAAGCGGATGTCCACGGATGGCACGCTCCGGATGGCAACTCATACCAAGGCCCACTTCCCCGTGGCAGCCCCATCGGGCCCACATCCGGGGTGGCAAACCCCTAGTCCCACATCGAGTAGCCCCTTTCCTTATATAAACCATGGTCAGAGGTAAATGGTTGGCTCTCACTTATATACCTCTCCGCACTTTCATATAACCGATGGGAGATATGGTAACAATGGGAAGGTTGCGTGGGGAAGGGGGCAAATAATACTATTAAAATCGGTCATTAGAAGTTCAAACTAACCGTTCTCAACTTCTTGATAACGTTCGTGCAGTTTCCTTTTGGCGGCCTCCAATTTCATCCGAACGGAAGCCTCATTGTTACAACTTAACTTCTGATAAAACAATATATAAATACACATAAAAATAAATAATGAACATTTAAAGTAACGGCCAAAGCGCAATTTCACGAAATAGATGTCTTTAATGGACAAATACACTAAACTCACCTCATTTTGAGGCGGCATTGGCTTCTTCTGAACGGTACCCATGTCAGGGCTTTGCTGGAACTTATTTACGTCACCAACCTTAGGTTTGACAGCCGATTTTGGTCTGCCCGGACCAGACTCATAATTAGACGTCTTTGGTACGCAAGGCCCACGTTCGCCACCCGGAGGCCCATTCGGTTTAGGAGGAGCTTCTTTTCTCAACACAGCTTCCAGATTCCTATTCCGTTCGCCCGTCCTATCATTTGACGGATGACGACTCTCGGTTTTCGACTTGTGATGAGTGTCTGTTTTCTTGACAGTCGGCTTGCTCCTGACATTTTCTCGGTTCTTGTTGAATTCCCCACAGTTATGATGATCTGAAAAAACAATATCCCCGGTCAAAAAAATGTACCAAATAATCTCTCTTTAGCCGGGGAGAGAAAACCAAATACAATAAATGAAGGGAAGAAACTCACTTATATCGTCATCCATGCCATCAAAGAACTTCATGAATCATAGTCGATTAAACACAAAAAAAGATAAAGCAAAAATAAGTCAGTTCAAGAGCAAGAAAAACGACTTTGCAAACTTTCTAACCAAATTAAACTAATTCAATTAATAAATAAATAAAATACGGCACCTGAGACAGCTCCATTGAAGTAGGAGTAGCAAAGAAAGCTCCTTCGTCTAGTGGAGGAGACGGCAGTCCTTCCTCTTCTTCAACAACAGATGTTTTCACGGATTCCGTTTGAATTTCTGCACCTATGATATTGCGAAAATTATTTAAAACTTTAATTCAAAATAAATGATTATATATAAGTATATAGTGTGTCTGTGCATGTGTGTGTGTGTGTGTGTTAAACTACCTGCAATGGCGGTTGTAGCATCACACCACAAATCAACCATTATTTTCCAATCCCTGCATTTGAGACCAATCAGCTCGAACTGTAAGATCCAATAATAGAAACTTATAAATACAAAAAAGGGGGAGAAAATATTCTTTGGTTAAAGACATTTTTAACTGACAGCCGTTGAATAATGACATTGGATTTTATTCAACAAACGATCTTAATACTGTAACAAAACTAATAATGAATAGATCTCGATGATATAATGAAAAATATTTTAATTATGCTACACAACGTGCCCGACGTTTATCGTCCTCAAACAAGTTAGTACACAATGTGTTTTGTCACTTGTTGTGCCCTCAAATTAAAATTCTTTAGGCCGACAGAAAATGTATGAGCAAAAAAAGGTGACGGCCACACGTGTAGTATGCCTCATCAATCCCAGATAACTGAAAATAATTGATTTACATTAAACTTCATCTTTCATGGCACAATAACTATAAAGCTGCAAGATGAGAGAGAGTCCGTACTCGAGTAATGTCCTAACAAGATTCCGAACTTTCCCTGATCCGTGCTTCCGCAGAGCACTGACAGATTTTCCAATCTCTGTAGCCTGAAATCGAAAATGATTTCATGAATGTCGAACAAGGCTAAAGAAGTAACTGGAAAAAAGATAGAAATGATCTACCAAAAAAAAATAAAAAAATAAAAACGATCAGTATGAAACCTTGAGAGACTCCACAGACAAAGGCATCAGCTGAAGCCTCCTCAGAGAATCAAACAACAATGCATCAGACTGTAAGAAGCCAAAAAGAACAGGTAACACAATCGAAAGCTAGAAACAAAATTAACATAGCAAATGGTAGTGCCAATTAATGGTCTAAAAAGTAGCAATTACGAAACATACTTCAAATCTATCAAATAGGAATCAATAAAGCATAGAGAGCTTTATCACCATCGTCATCAACAACAATTGCACCAATACTATGTCGGTGTCAGCAGCATGAAAATGGTAGTGCCAATTAATGGTCTAAAATTAGCTAAACACTAGAAACTCATGCAAAAGTGGAAAAGAGTTAGTCCATATGCCCTTTCTATATACAAAGGAGAAATAAGACAAAATTCGGAAACCGTTATCATCATATGTTTATCCAGTTATATGGAAATTATCATGAGATGTCGATGAGTTTGAGATTATTGCTAACCAATGGGATTTTAGCCACAATCCCTAAGAGGGTAATATCAAATTATATAATATATTATATATATAGTCAATTTTTTAGATCCAATTAAAAAAGGTTAGAGCAAAATCACAAACCTCTTCTTCATGATTATCAAGAATTTCCTTGATCCTCAAAACCTCTCCATAAAACTGAGACTCCTCTTCAATCTCATCAGTCAATGCTTCAACATCTGTATAACTATCATTACCAACATGATTCACATTCATCTCCATGACCATGACCTCTCTGTTATCATCATCATCATCTTCATCATCACCATCATCTCTGATGCTGCTATTCACTTTACTCTCTTTTGTGTCTTTACTCCCACCAGCCTCAATCCCACTCTTAATAAATTTATCTTCACTTTTCTCCACACCATCATCACCATTCGGGACAGCCAGTTCCAATCTGTCGCACCCAGCACACTTGGTAATTTTACACGCAAACAGCGTCTCGGCTATTCGATCCCTCTTCAGTTTGAAGTCGTAAGGACAATCTGAGGCGGCCACCATTATCGCCTTCTCAATTATATCGAAGATGTCGGAATTCGCACTCCGGAAATACTCCCTCCATTTGTCGAGACTGGCGGAAGTGTTCATCACCATGGTGAGATTAAATAAAGATAAAAATAATTAACAATAATATAATCCACGAGGCCCTTCCGCCTGAACGCGAGATTTAATCCGTGCCCAGATCAAGAAATCGATTTTTCTAACACGGGCACGAATCAGAATTTTGATTTTGATGCAAAAACGCGCAAAATCAGAGCTCGCGGGGGGGAAAAATCTTACTGTGAGAATAAAAACGTCATTCTTTTTTTTTTTTGGGTTCTATCAGCTTCTGACCAAACAATTTTAATGGGCTGACAGAAAAAAAAAAGAATTTAAAAAAAAAAAGTAGTTGAAAAAAAAAACTTTTCAGATGACCGGATAAGAAAATCACGAAAGGCAGTAATAATCTGGACTGGATATATTTCAATAACTGAGATGAAGAAGAGATTAAATATTTTCCGCACAGAAAATCAATGGAGATAATTAAAGGTATATATATGGGGCAGACTATTGAATCGACGGGAATTCAGAGCAAAATATATGTCAAAAAAGGGTCTTCTTGTGTGGTATCATCTCTCTGGGTGGGTTCTCTCTCTCTCTAGAATACCATCTTACGTTCCTGGTAAAGAACCGAGGCAAGAGTGAGAATATTTATTTAATTGGATTTTATCTTTTAAGACTTTTTATTAGGGCGACTATCTTCTGAGTTTTCTTTATTCTTTTCCTTTTCTGTTTCAGAACAAAAAAAATGGAGGGGGAAGGGGGGCGCCGGGGGTGGGGGTTGGGGGGGAGGGGAGGGGGTCAGGGAAAGTTCAACTCTTTGTCTGTTGATTACGAAAACCGTTTTGATGTCCAGATTACGTGCCCGGTTTTCAACATTTCACCAACATAGAGAGAGACTCTTGAATTTTATTTAGAAAAAAAGGGCCATTTACATCTCAATACAGTTTAAAATGACTTAATTATAGTTTAATCCCTATTATTTCAGACATTACAATAAAAGATAAATTTTACTCTGTTCAGAACCTATATTTACAAAGAAAAACAAAAGTCAAATTTTCAAATGATGTCACATGAGAGAGTAATGATATTCCAAATTTACCCTCTTATTTTTCCTTTTCGTTTTACCCATTTATGTACATTTTGAATACTGATATTCCAAAATAAATGGGTCACCATCTTTTTTTTTTTTTAAACTTAAGTTTTCCCAGAAAGTACAAGTCACCATCTTTTTTTTTTTAAATTTAAGTTTTTTCATACATTATATTCAAATAAATAAAAGTGGAAATTAAATATATATATAGAGAGAGTGAGTGAGTCAGGTTCAAACGAGAATGCTAACTATTTAAGAGAATACGAGAATGGTCGCTCATGTACAAAATCATATATGATTTTACACTGACTGATAAAATCATATATGATTTTATACTGACCAAAAAAATCAAATATATACGTATAAATCATATATGATTTTATACTGATGTACACACTCACGTAATCATATATGATTTTGTACGTGAATCATATATAATTTTGTACATGGACGACTATTCTCGTATTCTGTTAAATAGTTAGCATTCTCGAACCTCTCTCTCTCTCTCTCTCTATATATATATATATATATATATATATATATTATATATATATATATATATATATCGATTTTTTCAGGGCTGACCGGTCGTATGTCTGTCGGTCAGTTTCGACGAAGGTGTCATACGCCCGTAAGTCTTGTCGAGTACGGCCGTAACAGTCTAGTTACGCCCGTAAGGCATGTGCGGTACGGCCGTATGTCTGTCGGCAGACGTTTCGACGAGGGCGAGTTGCGCCCGTAAGAGTTGGCTGGTTACGGCCATAAGGCCGTTGACTTGGGGATGTTACGGCCGTAAGTAGGCCGAGTTACGGTCGTAATCATGGCAGTACTTAAGTACTTGGACGTGATTTTTGTGTTCATTTCACCCCTTTTATCATCTTGGTCCGAGAGAAAAGTCTTGAGGGAGGGATTTTGCATCATCAGCACTTGTGTATTCGAATTTTCATCATCTTCATTCGTTTGTGAAGCTTGGATGGTCGTTTTAACACGTGTTCATCGGATCAAAGTGTTAGGATCTTCAAAGGTAATATTCTTCAACATCTTGGATTCCGATTTTGTGTTGAGATATGATGTTTTGGACGTTATAATCATGTTGTATGAAGAGATATACATGTGATTATGAGTTTGTATGAATGTTCATTGGATTATTGAAGGATTATTCAAGAACACTTTGATTATTGATTTGATTTGGGGGTTTTCGATTAGTTGTTGTTAGATCTCGATTTGAATATTCATTTTGGATTGTTGATGGTATTGAAGATGTTTTTGTGGATTAAATCACTCCTTGGAAGTTTGGTATCGATTAATCGAGAATTGGTTGTAAACAATCGAAGATTGTTTACAACGTGTTTGATATAATACCCCTATGAACTTGGTTTTGTCGTATCGACGTTTTGAATTAGTAATAATCGTGTTTGATGCGTATATTGAGCGGATTGTTGGTAATTGTGTTATTCAAGGTTGTTCAAGCGACCGATATCTCATTGTAGGACATTTGTTCGAGGAAGAACATTCTTCACCGGTATTGAGTAAGTTAATTCTTACTCGGTTAAAAGGATATTCATTCCTTTCGTTGTTGTTCAGTCATAATCATAATTCATTCATAATATATTAACTGTATTGAGACTTGTAATTGTCGAATAATCACTTCATTAACGAGGAACGACGGTTCCAATCATTTCATTGAGCTATCATTCACTTCACTATTATTTCATCTCGGTGAGTCTTTCTTGACTTTGTCGGATTGTTATTCATTAATATTCATCATGGTCATTCTCGTTTATATGACCTTCTGGGTTCGTATTGCGTGGCCGGTGTAATATCCGCAATTTTCGATTTCCGGTAATTTCTTTTTTTCGGCGGAAGTCTGTTTTGACGACTCGCTCATGTCCGTTTCGTCATTCTGAGAATGATTAATTCTACACTTTTTGACATCCGAGTTCGTTTCGGTGTCGTTTCGTTGAGTTCTGTGCTTTTTAGCGACTTTTCCGCACTTGAGTTCGATTCTTGCGAATCTCGACCGAATCTTTGCTTCGAGTTTCCCGCTAGTCCGTTTAACTTTGTTAGAAGTGTTGTGAACTTCGGTTTGGTTATTCGATCACGTTTCGTTATTTTCGCATTTGGGCCATTTTCGTAATTTCCCAAAGTTTGGGGTAATTACCTTCCGTTGTCAATTTCGAGCCTTCGGGTGGTCGGAATTGTGTGTCCTACTAGCTATTAGATTCGTCTTTGTGAGTACTTCGTAACCGTATCTTCGGTTCGTAATCAGGTCAGGGTTTCTGTGTCGTTTTGTTGAATTCAGGATTTCTAAACGACTTTTCTAAGTATGAGTTCGTCTTTGTTAGATCATCATTAATTTTTGGTAACTCCAAAAATTATAAATCTTTGCAATATTATAGAACATCGAGTTAGCTTTCCAATGGTTCAAACGGTGAGTCAATCGGAGTCCGGACGAGAGAGTTATGGTCGTTTTAGTGGAAGACTGTCACTGTCGGGCACTGGCCCAGAGCCTTTCGGCCGATAGGGGGGGCCGATAGACTCTACTGCCGGCATTTTGTATAGGGTATCGGTTGGGCCTATCGGCCGATAGGCCGGCCGATAGGTTCTGCTGTGTTGCACTATAAATGTGGTTTTGAGCGTGAACAGCTCATTCTTTCCCTTTTTTTCCACCGAGTCGCGAGAGAGAAGTATAGAGGGGGAGAGTTCTTCATCCGGGGGTCGATTTTCATCATTTCTTTTCGGTTGTGAGGCTCGGATAATCAATCTAACGCGTGTTCTACGGATCTTAACACTTGAATCACTCAAGGTAATCTTCTAAGAACCCATTTTTGGGAGATTTTGGGGATTTTGGGTATTTTGTTCGATTTCGTCCGTTTAATCCGATTTAACTTAGGATTTTGATGGATTGATGATTATTTAGATGTATTATATCATTTCCCTTGTTATTCCATGGTTGGATCGTATCGATTCGTTGTTTGAGTTGAGTCCTTGACCGACGCCTTGAAGGTGTCCTAGAAATGTCTTAGAGGGGTTTTCGGGCGTTCTACGATTATTCTTCCTCGTATGGTCGATGATTTATTGATTGTATGATGTTAGGTCGTGTTTCTTGCGAAGAAACCGTGTTGAACCCTTTCGCTCGCCGTCTTCCATTTCGATAGCATTGGGCGTTTGAAGCTTTCCGCTGAGCCGTGTTCGCGGAATACTTGCGTGCCGGTTTGAGGCAAGTATCTTGCCCATACGTTTCATATTTCTTAGGCATAATTATTGATAAATGATTTTATGCGAAATCCAATGTTTAATGAACGTTAAAAGGATCGACGTTCTCGATAAATATTGTCTTTCAACGATAATTGATACTTCGTGAATGGATATGTTCTCGGAATATGTGTGTTAGTTTCAGACGTTGAGAGACGTTATGATCGCATTGACCATAATTGTTTGCCGAGGATTGTGCATTGAATTGTATATTTGTTCGGTGGGTATTCGACATGATGTGATGTTAGTCGTTACTCCTTTGAAAGGAGGTTGTGATGCTTAGTGTTGCTTGTCTTGATAATCGGTTATTGTTGTGTGCTTATTGTATGTGATGTGCCTCGGGTAGGATTGTTGAATCTCGGATCCATACTTGCTAGTATGGGTCGGGCGAAACCGTAGGGTTATCCAATACGGTATGTCTTGCGGGGACTCGAGGTTCGGGGCTTGCTAGCCCGATGCCGAGATAACTTGTGTGGTTATCATCGGGTATGTCTTGCGGGGACTCCGAGGTTCGTGGCTTGTTAGCACGATGCCGGATAACTTATGGTTGTGGTTTGATTATGTAAGTATATATGCTTTTAGTCACGTGATCAGTTACGGTGACATGTGATTTGATATAGTTTCCCGTGGGTTATTCACTCGGTTTGTTCTACGGGAGCATCCGAGGTCCGTGGCTTGCTAGCACGGACGCGAATAATTTGTGGAAACAGTTGTTATGGCATGATCGGGTCGTGGACCCCACTTGTTGTTATCGAATTTATGTTTTGGGAAAATGACTTTTGGGTGTGTCCCTAAATGTTTTCGAAAGCCCTGAGGATTTTTAAATCAAAATGTATTCAAAACTCCCGAGGTCGTAAAATGTTTTTCACAAGATGTTTATCGGGTTTACCCCATCTTTCGATTTAATCGTTTAATTAAGTGAATCACCTGGGAAGTATGTTTATGATTAACATGTTTCGTGGAGTATGATATGTATGGCTCGTTTTCGTATTTTATACTTGCACTAGCAAAACAGTGGAGTTTTGCTAACCCCCGAGTATTCGGGGGGTGGATGTCTATTTTTGCATTCAGGTTTTGGAGCATAACACAGGGTCGGCACGAAGGATGATGAAAGATGAACGATACTAATCACACGAGGACCCGCTGCTGTCGTATTGGTCTAGTTGTATTTTTCTTTTCCGCTGCAGTATATTTTCCCGTTGTACGGGAGTTTATTTTATTTTGACCCCTGCGTGGGTATGTGTTTGGGAATGAGTTGTATGTTATTATTGAAAGACCAAGTCGGTCTACTGAGTCATTTTAGCCTTAAAGGCATTGTTGAGATGTTAAATGTTGTTACCAGCCTGGTAGATCCTCGAGGAGAGGGTCTACGGCGTGTAATATTCCTGAGTGGATTGGGGGTGTTACAGAATGGTATCAGAGCTTAGGTTGTGGAAACCTAGGCTGTCGGGTCAGTGGTGTCTATTGAGTTTTTGTCTCGTCGGATTTTGTCTGACTAAGTCGTGTCGCGACGCGTCGTCTGAGTTTGTTGGTCGTGATTAGTATCGTGGGGCGATCATCATCTTCGTGCGACTGTGTCGTAAGTCTCCTTCTTTGTGTTGTGCCTCGTGTGACACGAGCTATTTTTATGATTTATTTGCTAAGTGACGGAATCCTCTTATGGATTTTGATTTCTTGATACGTGACTAATTGACTCTCATATTTCTTTCATGTGAGGAGTAGTTGCTGGATTGTGCATGTTGGACTGTATTTCTTTTTTTTCCGCTGCGTGAGTTCCTTTGTAATGGCTTTCGGTATCTTACCGACTGAATTTTATTTCGAAAATCGATTCTTTTAACCGAGTTGTTGGCCTTGACCGTTTTGACGGTAGTTGGGTGTTTTCAAATGATTTTGTGAGTTTTGATAAGTACTACCGTCATCGACCTTTTTGGGCATTCTAACCCATTGAATTATTTTTGAAAACCTTGAGTATCTTAGAAAATTGAAATTCGAGACGTACTTTTAAAGCGAATTATTTTCTTGCGGTGTTTTCAAGGTGTTTTCTAATGCCGCAATACATTTCAAAAATTTTCCGGTTGAGGACCAAAAATATTTTGAGATATTTTCAAATGCAGTTGCTTAGACCCAAGGGTCGAATATTTTTGAAAGTTTTTCACTAAAAGAAAGGTGTCCTCATTTTTGTTCAAAGGCAAGATGATTTTCAAAGTCTCGATAATGGTGTTTGTACTACTTTTTGTAAAATGATACTCAAGATCAACTGTTGTTTCCAAGTCATTTTCAAAAGGTGGTTTTCGTTTTAAAACCTATCATTCCTGCTTTGCGACCTAAATGCGTGTATGGTTTTCGAACTTTCATTACGGTGTTAACTCCGAATTGTGATTGAATCGGTGGTGTGAGCGTTGAGTCGTTCGCCACGCATATGTTTTGTTAGCCCTCTGTGAGAGGTGTGAACCGGTGTTTACCGTTTATCGCCTCGTGGTGATTTGCGTGTTGACACGCGAGTGTGAGCCGTTGAAGCTTGGGTTGGTATGTTCGTGTATATGTGTGATTATTCCATGATGTTTTGTGATTATGTGCTAGTTATCGTTCGGGCCGTTGAGATTGCCGAACGATACCGTGCTGCTATGATTTTAGTATGCATGTTGCTTTACGATGGAAATTGTTGTATGTGGTATATGTTATGATTTTTCATTGTCTTTGAGTAATTACTTATTCAAGATGCCGAGGGGCCGAGGTCGTAGTCGTGGCAATCGACGCGTGGTCGAGATCATGCCGCTGATGATGCCGATCGGTGTCGCTACTATTTTACAAGAGTAGCTACACAGATGACTCTTGACTCAGCAGATTCAGCATTACATGATGTGACTCGAACACCGGTGCAAACCGGGCTTCGGGAGGTAATTCGTATGAACCCCCTCGATTCGCCTGTTGCGGATGCGTTGGTAGGATGGTTGGCTTTTCCATTGGGAAAGATATTCGAGGTCATCGATTGTCTGAAGAGCGAAAGGTACCTATTGCGCAGACCTTCTTGACAAAGATGCCGCTAATTGGTGGGAGGCCGTTAAGCCTCATGATCGTGATGTCACGTGGGCGGAGTTCCGTGCATTTATGGAAGCCGAGTTACGTCAAACCGATTAGAGAGCAGAGGATTCACGAATTTTATTCGCGTAACCGCAAGATGTTTCGATGTCACAAAGCTATCATCGACTATAGCAAACAACTCGATTATGTGCGAGATCGGGTGAGTACCGAGGAAGAGAGGATCTTTCATTTTGATGCACGAATGAAGCCGGAGATTCGTGTGTATATGTCGGGACTAACTTCCACTTCATTTAGGCACTACCAAGATCGAGACTTGGACAGTGAACTAGCTTCATTATCGTCGGAGCGTGTGCCCGATTCGAAGAAGCAGAGGAAGTCCGATGACCTTGTGGACAGTGCAGGAGTTGGTGTTTATAGTTCGCAACGTCGTAGTCTTTCGGCTGTGAAGCTCTGTCGCTCGTTGCGTGGGACTGAGAGTTCCAAGTCTTCTGCTTTGACTCCTGGTAAAGCCAGGAGGTGTTTTAACTGCAATGTGGCGGGGCATGTCCGTGCACATTGCCCTTCTCCGCTAGTAATGTGTTACAAGTGCGGGCTTGAGGGACACCGAGTTCAGTTTTGCGAGTTGGTCACCGAGCCTTCCGAGGCACGGATTTGAGCACTGAAATCAGGACCAACTCCGAGGAGTCCCTGAGGGGCGTGGTCTATCAGTTGTATGTTATGTTATTTCCTTACCCGGTTGTTTCGAATCTCGGAGATTAAGTTCTTTTATTCGAAGTGGATCGTTTTGTGTTTATTTTTCGTTTTCTCGACTGTGCTCGGTGCTTAGTGTTTTGTAATTGTGCGGATAATTGACTTGATTGTATTATCTATTTGATGATGTTTGTCACTTGTTGGTTTTACTATGTTTCTACCGGTGGCGTTGTGTTGGTCGTCGTAGAGCGTGTTTTCACACCGTATATTCCTTTGCGTTGTTTGTAACGTTTCGCCGTTGGGCGTTAGTTACGCACTTCTTGTGTATCTCGTTGAGTTTTTCCTGACGGGATATTTCTTCTCCCTACTTGTTTTAAGTTTCGGGACGAAACTTCTTTTAAGGAGGGTAGAATGTAATATCCGCAATTTTCGATTTCCGGTAATTTCTTTTTTTCGGCGGAAGTCTGTTTTGACGACTCGCTCATGTCCGTTTCGTCATTCTGAGAATGATTAATTCTACACTTTTTGACATCCGAGTTCGTTTCGGTGTCGTTTCGTTGAGTTCTGTGCTTTTTAGCGACTTTTCCGCACTTGAGTTCGATTCTTGCGAATCTCGACCGAAACTGCTGTTTCGAGTTTCCCGCAAGTCCGTTTAACTTTGTTAGACGTGTTGTGAACTTCGGTTTGGTTATTCGATCACGTATCGTGATTTTCGGGCATTTGGGCCATTTTCGTAATTTCCCAAAGTTTGGGGTAATTACCTTCCGTTGTCGAATTTCGAGCCTTCGGGTGGTCGGAATTGTGTGTCCTACTAGCTCTTAGATTCGTCTTTGTGAGTACTTCGTAACCGTATCTTCGGTTCGTATTCAGGTTCGGGTTTCGGTGTCGTTTTGTTGAATTCAGGATTTCTAAACGACTTTTCTAAGTATGAGTTCGTCTTTGTTAGATCATCATTAATTTTTGGTAACTCCAAAAATTATAAATCTTTGCAATATTATAGAACATCGAGTTAGCTTTCCAATGGTTCAAACGGTGAGTCAATCGAGTCCTGGACGAGAGAGTTATGGTCGTTTTAGTGGAAGATCATCAATTTCGGGCACCGCCCAGAGCCTTTCGCCGATAGGGGGCCGATAGACTCTCTTCCGGCATTTTGTATAGGGTATCGGTTGGGCCTATCGGCCGATAGCCGGCCGATAGGTTCTCATGTGTTGCACTATAAATGTGGTTTTGAGCGTGAACCTCATTCTTTCCCTTTTTTCCACCGAGTCGCGAGAGAGAAGTATAGAGGGGAGAGTTCTTCATCCGGGGGTCGATTTTCATCATTTCTTTTCGGTTGTGAGGCTCGGATAATCAATCTAACGCGTGTTCTACGGATCTTAACACTTGAATCACTCAAGGTAATCTTCTAAGAACCCATTTTTGGGAGATTTTGGGGATTTTGGGTATTTTGTTCGATTTCGTCCGTTTAATCCGATTTAACTTAGGATTTTGATGGATTGATGATTATTTAGATGTATTATATCATTTCCCTTGTTATTCCATGGTTGGATCGTATCGATTCGTTGTTTGAGTTGAGTCCTTGACCGACGCCTTGAAGGTGTCCTAAAATGTCTTAGAGGGTTTTCGGGCGTTCTACGATTATTCTTCCTCGTATGGTCGATGATTTATTGATTGTATGATGTTAGGGTCGTGTTTCTTGCGAAGAAACCGTGTTGAACCCTTTCGCTCGTCGTCGTCTTCCATTTCGATAGCATTGGGCGTTTGAAGCTTTCCGCTGAGCCGTGTTCGTCGGAATACTTGCGTGCGGTTTCGAGGCAAGTATCTTGCCCATACGTTTCATATTTCTTAGGCATAATTATTGATAAATGATTTTATGCGAAATCCAATGTTTAATGAGCGTTAAAAAGGATCGGTGCGTTCTCGATAAATATTGTCTTTCAACGATAATTCGTATACTGCGTGAATTGATATGTTCTCGGAATATGTGTGTTAGTATCAGATGTTGAGAGACGTTATGATCGCATTGACCATAATTGTTTGCCGAGGATTGTGCATTGAATTGTATATTTGTTCGGTGGGTATTCGACATGATGTGATGTTAGTCGTTACTCCTTTGAAAGGAGGTTGTGATGCTTAGTGTTGCTTGTCTTGATAATCGGTTATTGTTGTGTGCTTATTGTATGTGATGTGCCTCCGGGTAGGATTGTTGAATCTCCGGGATCCATACTTGCTAGTATGGGTCGGGCGAAACCGTAGGGTTATCCAATACGGGTATGTCTTGCGGGGACTCCGAGGTTCGGGGCTTGCTAGCCCGATGCCGAGATAACTTGTGTGGTTATCATCGGGTATGTCTTGCGGGGACTCCGAGGTTCGTGGCTTGTTAGCACGATGCCGGGATAACTTATGGTTGTGGTTTGATTATGTAAGTATATATGCTTTTAGTCACGTGACTGCGGTTACGGTGACATGTGATTTGATATAGTTTCCCTGTGGGTTATTCACTCGGGTTTGTTCTACGGGAGCATCTGAGGTCCGTGGCTTGCTAGCACGGGATGCGAATAATTTGTGGAAACAGGTTGTTATGGCATGATCGGGTCGTGGACCCCACTTGTTGTTATCGAATTTATGTTTTGGGAAAATGACTTTTGGGCTGTGTCCCTAAATGTTTTCGAAAGCCCTGAGGATTTTTAAATCCCAATGTATTCAAAACTCCCGAGGTCGTAAAATGTTTTTCACAAGATGTTTATCGGGTTTACCCCATCTTTCGATTTAATCGTTTAATTAAGTGAATCACCTCGGGAAGTATGTTTATGATTAACATGTTTCGTGGAGTATGATATGTATGGCTCGTTTTCGTATTTTATACTTGCACTAGCAAAACAGTGGAGTTTTGCTAACCCCCGAGTATTCGGGGGGTGGATGTCTATTTTTGCATTCAGGTTTTGGAGCATAACACAGGGTCGGCACGAAGGATGATGAAAGATGAACGATACTAATCACACGAGGACCCGCTGCTGTCGTATTGGTCTAGTTGTATTTTTCTTTTCCGCTGCAGTATATTTTCCCGTTGTACGGGAGTTTATTTTATTTTGACCCCTGCGTGGGTATGTGTTTGGGAATGAGTTGTATGTTATTATTGAAAGACCAAGTCGGTCTACTGAGTCATTTTAGCCTTAAAGGCATTGTTGAGATGTTAAATGTTGTTACCAGCCTGGTAGATCCTCGAGGAGAGGGTCTACGGCGTGTAATATTCCTGAGTGGATTGGGGGTGTTACAGCCGGGTGGTGATGTGTTGAATTTTTAGTCGGGCACATGATGGTCACGTGTTCGGGTTCACCGACACAATGGACTGTGCACACGGTAACGTACCTCCGTGAGACTAATTAGGTACAAGGGCGGGTGTGTCCGGTCACTCGTCTTGTGCACATGCACATACCATTACGGGCGTACTACGATGCCCCTCTTCAGCTTAATTTCATAATTAAGATATATCATGATTGTGTATATTCAACTCTTGATGATTGTTGTTCTGTGTAACTGCAAGACTAAAGCACGGAAAAAGAACGTTGGCGGCGAGGAGTCCCAGTGATACTAGTAGGGGGCCCCAGTCCTTTCAGTCATTCATGTTGTCTTCATTTTATTTCCGCTGCAGACTTCCGTTTGAATACTCATTTCTATTAAGTGTTGTATATTTTATCTCCATATAAAATATACCTGTATTCTGTATTATCTTGGGTTTGTTGTAATGAAACTCCTCATCGGAGTAATGGATAATATAATGTGGTTCGGTAATTTAAGTCATTAATTTTCATTCGTCTGGTGGGTCCCAGTCGGGGGTCCACGGCACTCTAATAGTCGCCTAGTTTGGGGTGTTACACCACCTTTAAAAATACTTTATCTCCAACATCAAAATGTAACTCTTTTCTACGCTTATCAGCATATGACTTCTCTCGGTCCTGAGCGATTTTAATTCTCTCTCGGATCATCTTAATTCTTCCGAATGTTTCCTCAACTAACTCAGGTCCCAATACTTTTCTTTCTCCTACTTCATCCCAATACAATGGAGATCTGCATTTTCTTCCATATAGAGCTTCGTATGGTGCCATTCCAATTGTGGCTTGGTAACTATTATTGTAGGCAAATTCAACCAAAGATAGCAGTGATTCCTGTTGGAATATTTATTCCAAATATTCATTAATAGAGTTTGGATGATTAAATTGCTAAACAAAGCAAAAATAACAAAGAAGCGAAGCAAAACATCGAAGAAGTCGAAGATGCAAAAAACTGGAAATAACATGCTTAACGTACGCAAGACATGATGCATAGCGTACGCAATGTTGGTAATATAATGTACATAACAATATTGGTATAACGTACGTAATGTGATGTTTCTGAATTCAAACAAGAAGAGCATTGGAAATGACGTCATGGCATAAGTCAGCATGCAACGGACGTATTGACTATGTATAACGTACGTAATATGAAGGCATAACGTACGTAAAGCGAGAAACGAAGCTACTGGACTAAAACTGGAAGACATTAACGTACGTAATCAGCAAGCAATAACGTACGTAAAGGCAATAGCGCAGCTAAGGAAGGAGGCTAGCGCACGCTAAGTATAATTGGCAGTAACGACTAGTTTGTGGAAAATGGCTATAAATACCAAACCACTTGGTATCAAACCACACAACAACATTGAGCAAATCAACCATACTTGAGATATCATTGTAAACATTATAGTTGTTGTTCTTGAGCTTAAATTGAGAGTGATTGAGTGTTATACATCAAATCATACAAGAGAGAGAAAAAGAACAGATACGATTGGATTCAGTGTTATTAGG
The DNA here is from genome assembly GCA_033398695.1 of Orobanche coerulescens. Classification (NCBI taxonomy): domain Eukaryota; kingdom Viridiplantae; phylum Streptophyta; class Magnoliopsida; order Lamiales; family Orobanchaceae; genus Orobanche; species Orobanche coerulescens. The sequence continues at coordinate 7,183,036 of CM065807.1, read as the reverse complement.
ATCAAAGATCCGGCATTATTAGAATCGCAATTGATATCTAAGTGAGGTTTATCTAGTAGCCATAGAAAGCTAAATTGGTTGATTCCTTGTCCAATAGAAAAGGAAAACGGTTTAACTTAGACCGACATAAAGACAAGTGATTGAACGGTTTACTCGGACCGATAGAAGACGAGCTTGTAACGGTTATCCCTCGATCGATAGAAGAGAGGTACAAATGTTTATCTTTAGCCTATAGAAAAAGATACCGAGAGAGGACGTAGGCACGTTTGGTCGAACCTCTATAAATCCTTGTGTCGTTTTATTTCTGCACCTTTATTAAATCGCTTCCGCAACGCGAAATAGTTTTACAACTCGATCTCCAAATGTTGATACCGACCAATCTTGCTCCAACTATTGGTATCGGAGCGGTACCTCCAATAAACGGCTTAACATCCGAGTCGATCCAAATGGCATTTCAAATTGCTCCAGTCGTAGGTCTTGCTTTGAACCGACCACCATTCTTTGATGGATCAAATTATATGACAGTGGAAGAAAAATTAATGGAATACCCACTTAAAGAAAAAGCTCAAAAAACTTCTGAACGGTTCAACTTGTCTGAACCGTTCGAGTCCCTGTTTGGTTTTGAGAATTTTATTGAATCTTCGAATTTCGATGAGTTCTCGAGATCCGCCTCGCCTAGTCGTCTTCGTCTTCTTCATGAGGAAATAGAATCCGACCCGACGACTGGACCTACCCGTTTATCGGCGATAGAGAATTGGCTGCTGGATGCAGGGAACTTGGGGATTATTTGATGATTAATTTCTCATTTTGATGATGAATACAAAATACAAAATGGGTAGAAAGAGAAATGAATTGCAAAATACAAAAACTACATTATTTGTTCAATCTGAAATGCATTTTAAAAGAAATATTTTATTCAAGTAAATAGAGGGGTATTTTCATTTTTTTAATGAAAGTCAACACCAAGTCAGATTTTTGTTATTCGCTGTAATTTATGAAACAATAAGGACTAAACTGTAAACAGACCATCTAATAAGGTAGTTGGATATAATATCCCGTTAGAAAAAATGATTCAAAATAGCAACAAATAATACAAACCTTGCTTATTAGGTTATTGAAGTTCTAATTGCACACAATAAGAAAATAAATTTTCGAGTTTAGTTTTAAAATACCATTATTTCCAATTTTAACCGGTTATACCCGGTTTTCTTACCCACGTGTCATCCAGCTCATTAAATAAAAAGAAAATGATCCAAAATGGCAATCAATAACACAAAACTTATCCATTTGATTAATGAAGTTTTACTTGCACCCAATAAAAAAACAAACTTTCAGTTTTGGTTTTAAAATACCATTGCCTCCGATTTTATAAGGTTATACCCGATTTCCTTACCCATATGGCATCCAATTCATTAATTAAAAAAAGCCATGTGGCTAAATTGAAAGGCGAATTCAATGATAAACAAATCAAGATGTCTTGAAGACGAATCCAACTCCAAAACCCAGATCATATTCTCTCACTGAAACCCTAGTTCAATGTCATCATACTCCTGTCATCTTGAAGGCGAATCCGATTATAAACAAACCAAATGATGTGGTTTTTTATTAATGCGTTGGATGCCACACGGGTAAGGAAATCGGGTATAACCGATTAAAATCAGTGACAATGGTATTTTAAAATAAAAGTTGAAAGTTTGTGTTATTTGTTGCGATTTTGAATCATTTTCCTTTTATTTAATGAGCTAGACGCCACGTGGGTAAAGTAACCGGGTTAACCGATTACAATCGGAGACAGTGGTACTTTAAAACCAAAATTGAAAGTTTGTTTCCTCATTGAGTGTAATTAAAACTTCAGTGACCTAATGGGTAAGTTTTGTGTTATTAGTCGCCAATTTAGATCATTTTCCTTTTTATTTAACTAGTCTTTTCACTTGTTTCTTTCACGTTAGTACCTATAAATTATTTTAATATCTTTAAGAAATTTCAATATATGATTTATATATTCAATATTAGTGAAAATATTAATTTTTATTTATTTCGTTAAGACAATGGATTTATTTCGTTAATTATTATTGAGAAATGGATCCCACGCACCTGCGTATCAAATCTATTGTCAATTACTTTAGCTCCCTCATTTGTCATTCCAAATCCAACGCGATAAATTCACATCGAATGAAATTAACTGTCATGAACAGGGGTGGATCTACCTTAAGTTTGGTGGTGCACGTGCACCACCAAAAATTTCTCGAACAAACAAAAAAAAATTGTACCCAAACGACATAGTTTTGGTCAAAAAGACGTCGTTTTGGCTTTCTTTTTATTAAAAAAAATAGAAAATTCAAAAAAAAAATTGCCCGTCCGTTATTTTTTTTTAGTACATCAGTGCACCAGTAATTTTCGAATGTTAGATCCGCCTATGATCATGAATAATATTTATTATTAATATTGTGCAGCTGCAAAAATAGACCAGTAATCATAAATAAAAGCAGGTCAATTTTATAAAATTAGAAGTCAGAAATCAGTACAGATGCTACTATTTTCACCATCATACTTAAAATATATTTTAAACCAAAGAATAAACTTTACAACATGATAATTCTATAAGGGCATATCAAATCGAACATGTGTTTTCTTAAAATTCATTTATATAATTACAAATATATAGTACAACAATATTTTCGGTTGGAAAAATAGCTTAATTAATACCATAATTAATTATGGTAATTAATGATATTAAATGGTATATTTGGAATCTATATTTTGTGTAGATTAATTTAGTGTATTTACTTGTTCAATTTCGTTAACAAATGAATGAGTAATTAATGCACAAAGTTAAGCCATTTAATTGTTGGGAATGTGGTGTGGAATCTCATTCCACATTGGAGAAGTAAGGAAAAGTTGAGCTATTTATAAAGGACTTTCCATCATAAAGGAGCAATCAAGTGTGTTCCATTATGGTGCACCCTAGTTGGCTTTAATTAATTTTTAAGGCTAAAATCCGAATTCTACTCGGAAGGTGCACCTTCCGAGTCCGAACACGTGCACGTGCACGTCGCACCCATACGAAATGGGCGCTTCGTAGGCGCACTTTGCACTTAATAATCAAGATAATAATACACTCATACTAGCCTAAGTTCATACTACAAGTCCCAAATATCCAGTAGTTCGCCCGGAATTCGATTCCTAAGACATGACGAGTTCGTCGAAAACCGTTGTATCTTAGGGACGTCTTGCTCAACCGTGTAGATCGCATGACAATTTCGCCTTACTTGAGAGAGTCCAACTCTTGCCTCGGTTTTGCATTATTTGTCATTTTCTACGGCAATTATATTCAACATTTTCAAAATTAAAATACGAAGATTAATTTTATGGCATGTAATTCATTAGGAATAGGCCCAAGTTTAGTATAAGTTCAAATGATGTCCAAATCAAATAGTATTGGAACTAAGTCAACTAAGTAGTGTTTGGGAGTGTTTATTTAAAATATTTTATGTTTTATGTTTACCAGTTTATGCGGTAGCAAATAAAGGACAGATGGTTTGATGTATTGGGATCGAGAAAAGAGTAAAAAGATAATTTAATTATCCTGTAATAAGTTGTTTTTAATAAGTCATAATGAAATGAATTATCAAAAACTCATTACCTGATTGGTCCAGTATAATCAATTTTTATTTTCTTCCCTTCCAAACACTCCAAACTCCTTATGTCCCAAATAGAAATAAGTTGATAAACACTTCAAACAAGCACTCCTAAACACCCCTTAAAAAACTATTCTTTTATATACACCTAGGCCAATCGCTCATGGGGCTACCAACTTTCAAACCAACTTGTGATTTTATAGTTGTCTTACCAATTACCAAACCAAATATTTCAGTTACTAATTATTTTTACCAAATTAGATATATCGATTTTTGAAATTATCAACTATTGGGCTTCGGTCAATAATCCTGCCTGCATGGACTTAAAAATGCACGAGATGCGGCTTGCGATTCGACCCGTGAGATCTGTACTAGGAAGTGGTTAAATGAATTAATTTGGACAACTCATACCAACAAGATGCATCTTTTTTTTTCTGGTAGCCATCTAATAAAAATTCCAAATTTAAGCGTTCTTGGCCTGGAGTAGTTATGAGATTGGTGACCCCTTGGAAAGTTTCTCAAGATGCGCATGAGTGAGGACAAAGGGTGCTAGAAAAAGACTTGTGTTGGTACAGTGAGGACAATCTTCATCATTCTCAGGACCAACAGCAACGTTATAATAAATATATTACGACAGAACATATTGTTTCTGGATACATTACAAAATAGATCATATTGTACAATTTCTATTTTGCTCTTAAAATAATAAGCATCAACTTTTTCCAACTATGAACATATTAGATTACTAAATCTAATACAATTAATAATGCACAAACTCCCCAACAAAGCCATTATTTACGTACATAATTTTAAGTTAATATTCATTTATATCATTGCTAAAAAATATATTTATATTTAATATTTTATTTATTTATAATGAATTAATATTGCGAGAGAATATGTATTAAGAAATATCTATAAATACCTGCTAATGTTGTTTACCCTTGATTATAGAGAACAATATACAAGTTATAATAACAAAAAAAGAAGAGTGTCAATCTCATAATTAAAATAATCTATATATATATAAAAATTGAGTTCCATGTATTAATGTGAGCATTTATGTCAATTTTTATATATATATATATATATATATATATTAATGTGAGCATTTATGTCATAAGGTAGGGTCATTCATATCAATTGAAATATTGCTACTCTCTAAAGCTTTTTTTAAAGCTTTAAAGAGCTTTTACAAACCAAAATAAAAAAAAATGCACGAATAAAAAACGTATGCATACATGTTCATTGTCATAAGCTAAATTAATTCGACCAATTAAAACATGTCAAAATCTCATTATTAAATTTTAAGAATTTCTATAGTCATACCACACAAAGCATGTTTATTGTTTAACTCTTTCAACTTCTTCTTTGAGGTATTATACTCCCTTATAAACAAACAAAAAAAGTCACACAACTCACCCACAAAACAGGTCACAACCTTCACCTCCAGTAAAGCAGATTCTTCTGCCGCCACAGCCACCGGAACCGCTGCCAACATCAACTGCTTCCGCCGCCGACACCAATGAATATTAATTCAATAGGTGGTGTTTCGAGCTTGAGTGGTTTCATTGTTGTTTTAGTGGTTCCGCTGCCGACATACCAAACTTGAAATCTCAAACAATTTTCTTATAAACAATTAAACAACTAAAACGTTTATATTCAAAATAGCCTACAGATACCTACAAACCATGAGATATCCAAAACATTATAAAATCAAATTGTCAATTCCCACCAAATCTTTAAAAAATAAAGATGATATCAAGTTCTTTATAGCCAAAATAATGGATTGATTGCAAAGATGGGTTTTCAATATTTATTAGTATCAAAGGAATTGAGCTAAGGGTGTCCACATCGTTGGTTCTACCTTCTCGACCACCGAAACCCCACCACCATCGCCATAACCGCCGCCGCCACCGAAATATCCAGATTCGAACACAAAACCAAAACCCGAGTTTGTAACTTACTTATAAGCTCGAAACACATTCTAGAGGAGACCGAGATTCCAATGATGGAGGTTTGTTGGTGGTGGTTTGGCGACAAGGGTGTGGTTACGTGGTAGTTTTGGCGGTGTTTGGTTGTTGATGGATGATGGTTTAGCGACAGAAATGAAAGGGTCGTATATGTTTTGTGATGAGAAAAAAAGTGTGTTTTTGGGTGGAGGATACAACTTACAAGTAGTTAATTTTGATAGATATAATAAAATTAAAGAAAATATTATGAAAGGACAAAAATACCCTCTTATTTAACAGTCAAACTAATGGAGTTAGGAAATTGGATCAAATCCAAACGGATGTTTCACTTTTTGGGGCAATTCTATATATAATCAACTTAAACATAATAATTTCATATTTTCTTAACAAATTCTTTAAAGGCATTGTACTTATGCACTAAAAATTTGTGTTTGGGGAAATATGGTATTTTGATTTTCGATTGGGTAAATATAGAATTATCCTTTCACTTTGGACCAAACCTAAAACTTTTCAAAATTTGATGAAAATGAAATACCCCGCAAACCACAAGGACTAAAAATGTAGTTAGCTCTAATTTTAAAGGATAATAAATTCAAGTCTCGATTCAAAATGGAAGGCAATGCAAAGATGATAGACATTAAAATTTTTTGATTATATTACAGAAAATAAAGATGGTTTTAACTAATTTTGAAAATTTATAAATTTAAAAATTTGAGGTTATACAGTCTTGAGAACACACATACCACAAATTACATGCACGTGACGCAAAATAACATTATTTACATAAAAAAAATACTCTATGAACAACTAAGAGTGTAATTTTTTACATCTAAAAAATATAAACAACTAAGGAGTAAGAGGAAATATGTAATAAAAATCATAATATTTGCCATAAGGATTTTAAAGTATAAAAATGTGTGAGAAAAATTAATTCAAATACGTAGCATCGTAGGCGTAATAAGTGTTTGATTAAATGGCAACAAATCATTCATTTTAGATGATCGTACATGTTTGGTAACTTGACTATATAGATGTCAATTCGATATCTTAATATGTTATATATGAACCCATTGTTTGAAATCAACCTCATATAAGACTCCACATATCGACGCTGTGACGCACCACCGAATAAGCTATATATGATAGTTTGATGCTACTAATTAAAAAGTAGTTCGTATTGATTTCTGTAAACACGAACAAATGTTTTGCTTGAGTGATAAATAATTCATCTAAATAAATTCACATGTAGTTTTTTTTTTGGTGTTAGTATCATTTATAAATATATCGCATTTTGAGTCATGTCATTTTAACTCACAATTACCCACCTTAGGCCATACTTGATATTAAATACGTTAGATAAAAATACGATAACTTAGAATAATTTCACTCGAATAATAAAAGCGTGAATGCCGCTTTGAAATTATATGTAATATAAATATGATATTCGATATTAACGAAGATAAAGTATCCGTGCTTTAAAGTGAATAAAGCCCGTGCATCGCACGGGCCATGATGTCTCGTAATAATAAATACTCAAGATATATATATATATATATACAAACAATTGTCATTTTGGAAAGTTTGATATTTATCAATACTATACCAAATTTCTCGGTATTTTTCAATTTCGTTAAATTTAATTTCGATCATTAAAATTTAATTTATCATACCAAAAATTATCAATCAGTATTCGATCGGTTCGATAATTATTAAACCAAATGACACTATATCCACCCTTGACAATGTGGTTTTTAATGGCTGATTCACAATAAAATCTTGTTTAAGTCATTTGGACTGACATTTTCCGATACTCGGAGATCTCAATAGTATTTGGTGTTGATGTTTTTAGGCGGCCGCCCAAAATCACTACTGATTTTTTATTTCTTCAAAATCAATCAAATCAAATAAAAATAGTCATAAAATAATATTTATTAGAAAAATAATTTATAGATCTACAAAATAGACCTACAAATAGGCCTACAACTCTGATTGGTGAAATTAAAAATTTGATTGGTTAATATGAAGAGAGAAAAAAAGTGTTTGAAACTTGTCAAAATGTGAATGGTGTATGCCTATTTATAGGTCTATTATGTAGGTTTATATATCATAACACTATTTATTATCAATTTCATGTGACTATAAGTGTGAAAGGGCAACAATAAACATAAATATAAAAAGAATAGTGAAAAAATATAGGGGTATTAGTTTTTCGAAAAAAGGTTTATAATGACATCAATATATATATAATAGCGAGCACTAGATTAATTCTCTCTCCTATGTGGCATTATCTTATTTCTAGGTTCTCATTTATCTAAAATCTTGAATCTCACATTAATTTAGAATGATACTTAATCAATGGACAACCTAAATCAATAGAATTCAATATTTTGAATCCCACATCAATTTAAAACCACCAATCGAGAATCTAAATAAATACCTAGAATTCAATGTGTATTTTTAACCACATAGTTATTTTACACACAAGCTTAAGAATAATATTTTTATTGTGCTTAATTTGGTCAATTATTAAGTTGGACAAATAAATAGTTTAAATTTTTAGTGAATTTTAATTGGGTCAATTATTAAATTTATATTAATTTTATTTGTCTAAAATTTGAATCTCATATCTATTTTATTTAGTAATTTTATAATAATTAAAAATATATATAATAGCATTACGGATTTGAAGCACCAGATATTTTATAAATTTTCGCTAAAATTATTTTTTTTAATTGAGTTTGAGATGAGTATAGGTATATAATATCTAAATGAGTGTTTGAGTTTTCATTGAGATGGATTAACCAATTACGATAACAACTTATGTTTACTTATTTAAATTATATAAATTTAAATACGTTGAGTAATTAGCGTATATTATATTTGGTCTGAGATATAAACGGGTAATAAAATCATATTTTAATCGAGCTTGATGAATATGGGTGTAAAGATTTTAAACAAATTTGAATATTTGTACCATACTTTTATTGTTTCATGTGTTACTATATGAGTTTTGAACTGGAATAAGTAGCAAAATTATCTCTCAATTGAATTTATGACGAATACAAGTACATAAATTGTAAAGAAGTTCGAGTGGCTGAATCTCATACTCATTATTTTTGTTTGTTGGTGTGTTCCGCTGCGGTATAATTACAAGCGGCTGAACCCTAATAAAATATTAAATTATTTTTTAGTTTTTATTTATAAATTACAATATAAAGTGATTATCCGTCGAATTTCGACGGGCTATACACTAGTTAGAAAGTATATTCGGTTTACAAAATCGAATCTCTAATTAAAAAATAGTAATATCCCTCGATGTAATATCGATATGCTTTCATGGATTGTAATGAATAAATAATTAAGCAAAATAGAAAACAAAAAAACTAACCTTCATAACTTCTTCAACAATTATTTTGAAAGGTTCAAATCTTTTCGCACTAAATAAAATTTTATAAATTTAACTTTCATTTTTAAAACTCATAGCATCACTCTCTCTCTCTCTCTCTCTCTCTCTCTATATATATATATATATATATATATATATATATATATATATATATATATATATATATATCAATGAAGTTCAGTGAGAATGATACTTAAGTTAAGAAATAAGAATGAATTTGATCCATAGATTTTGATTAAATGGATAGATTTATTCTCACAAAAACGTATTTCGTAGAATCGATATTTTAACGATCGATATTTCACGTATAATGCAGAGTTTTTATGCATTGCAAGTTTTATACACGAAATGCATATATTGCATGCATAGGCCAATTTGGATCGTACATCATACACAGATCAATGATTCGGATTTATTCTCAATTCACAACATAAAAATCATTCCCATATGATCACACACATATATATATATATATATATATATATATATATATATATATATATATAGAGAGAGAGAGAGAGAGAGAGAGAGAGAGAGAGAGAGAGAGAGAGAGAGAGCTCAAATAAACTTTTGTTATGTTAACTAGGAACTAATCTAATCCATTCAAATTTTTAAATCAACGGATGATATTTATTGCTTCTTTCATTTTTGTTTCATTCATTTTATTATAAAAAATGGCATTATAGTAACTTAAGCTTAATGGTAACCGTAGAATCTTTAATTGGTAGGTTCATTAATCTATTCTCAATCATAAATTTTCTATTCCATTACTCTCATCTTTCATTTTGGTGGATATTTTACAGATTATTGTGTTGTTTTAATAAAAAAAATCAATATTTCTTTTCTTCTTATTTTGTCGTTCACCCATTTCGATATTATTAACTGAAAATAAACTTTTATCTATTCGACTAACTCAACACTTTCAAGATTATCGGTAAGCAATGTGTAAGCAAATTTTAAGCCTCATTCTTATTGTAAATAAGCAATGTAAGCAAATAACTATAAATAAGCAATCCAATTATCTTAACCAATAAAAATTATCTAATTAAGCAATTCAAAGTAAACATATCTTTCTCATTATTGATAAGCAATTCAAAATTTATTATCTAAGCAATTCACACAACTAAAATAAACCACATTTAAATGTAAATTTGTAAACAACCTCCATATACAATCAACACTACAATCTCCATGTAAATTACAGGTAAATTTACATTAAAATAATATAAATTCAATTTAAAATTTTAAATTAAATAAATAGATAGATATTAATTTCGTAAAAGCTTTTGCTTCAAAGCGCAACATGTAGGCAAATTAACCAACAATAAAACTTTTGTATTTATATGATTTAAGCATCAATTTGATTATAAATAAACAATCGATAAGCCAGTAAATAGCAAACTGTATCACTTTAAAAAATAGCAAGCTATACAATCAAAACTAAATATTTGATTTTGTATAAATAAGCATACCTCTTGCTTAATAAACTATTACAAGAACCTTTATATGTACCAATATAATTAAATCTTCAGTGCCATAATAAAATTATAAGCATTGTAGTAGTCGTATGTAAGCTTAAATTATGTATAAAGTAAGCAACTAATATTCCTTGTTTGATTAAAATTATAATAACAAGCTTAATAATACGAATTAAGAACCTTATAAATACGAATTTAGATAAATTCTTGATATCATAATAATTTAAGCACCTAATAAAACGTATGTTTGATTATGGATATATAGGAAGATGATTAATGTCATAATTATTTTTCCATAATCATTGCATGAGATAATTAGAGAGTTATAAGCCAAATCCATAACTACCCTTCATAGTTGACTAATTAGAGATACTAAGCAATTCAATATTCATAACTAAATAAAATAAAATCAATCTGAGGTGTCTAAATAAATTCGATCAAGAGTGTATGTTGGTTCTAATACATAGCAGTGGTGGTTTCTATTATAACCCTCCCCTATATATATATATATATATATATATATATATATATATATATATATATATTGAAAACAACCAAATGTTGGTAGCTTCTCTTTGCCAATGATGATGCAACATTTTAAAATACCATAATTCAATATTCTGGAAGCTTTTAACCGTAATATTTATTATTGTCATTTAAAGTAAGCCATGAGGGAAATTTTTTTTCTTTGAAACTTAAAGAGCAACGAGTAAGTTCGATCCTTGCGATGCACACGGGCAGGGGCGGATCCAGGATTGAGTGTTGGGGTGGGCTGAAAAATAAATATAGTTAAATAATTTATACATACCCAAAATATTTTGAATTTCACTTAAGTTGTGCCCTACGAGACTACATAAAATTCACCAATAACCGAATCTATGTTTATATTTTTTTACAAGCTCTCCTACAACCAATAATCTTTGAATTTCAAGCTTTTGAGCAGCATGTAGTTGAGTGACACGCTTTGGTGAAAAAGTTATAATATTCACAACATTGTCAAAGTGAGAAATGAATTCCCAAACAACATTGAAAATAAAAATACATATAAGTGTAAATGTTATTTGTAAATGACATCCGATAGACCGATGGGTGTGATTTGTTTTCAATCGGCCAAGAACAGCAATGACATCCTAAACTCGTGATCGTTGAACTTGGAGAAGCTGCTCGACCTTGTAGAGAAGAGCTGCCACCAGATCCACAAGGAGACAATGGTCCACAGGTCCGCACGAGAGCTTGACAAAAAATGATAATTCCTTGAAGATGTCGGTAAGTCATTTTTCTGGAAGTTCTAAGGTACCCACATGGGTACCATACCTACATGTTGGATTTATGATAAAAAAAATCATTTGCTACCGATTCAGTGGTGAATACTCTTGGAGGGGTTGCACCAAAAAAAAATTCTCTTGGGGGTACCTTAGAATTTTCAATTTTTTTTATTGTCTTTTGGTTTCCTGAATGATTATTACAAATTTACCCTTGGGAGTTAGTCGACCAACAAAAAGCCACTTTTTAGATTACAAATGCACACCTCGGAGGTATGTGTTTGTTTAACAAATTTGCCCATTCAAGAGCTGAAATTGCCGATATAGAAAGCATTATAGATTATTGGGGTTGATTATGGTGGAAACCCCTTAATGGTGAAATCTAGAAATCAATATATACCTATTGCATTATTAAGCAATTTCATTGCATATTTGTTATTATTTGTTACATCAAGCTGGTCGCTAGTATATGCAACAATAATGCAATAAAAAATACATAAATGTATATAATCCTACTCATCTACAACCGCTAGATCACTAATATCAATGGCCTACAAAAGTTTCTAAATTTCACAAGGTAATTAGTTTTCGTATGATATATTTCCATAGATTATTTATATATCTTATGTATTCTCTCTTTTTTTTTATTCAGATAACTTGAATGGACTTTTCTCGAGAGGAAATGACAAGGAATATATCTATTGCAGGTAGTGTTTTGGTGCATGTTCTAATGGCTCAGCAGGAAACCAGGACAAACGTTCATTGTTAATGCGGGCGCCAACATTTCTCCCGCCAATCGTGTTTTTTTTTGTTCTATTCTTAGGTTATAACAGGCCACCTCCAATTAATTAAAATATTGGGCTGGCAGGCTTCTTTCATTTTTTTGTTTTTTAGGGCTGGGCTAGTTTTTATTTGGGCCAAAATACACACACATATATATTATATATAAAGCTTTGCTTTGGGCTTGCACTGGGCTCCAGCCCAGTGCACACATACACTAGATCCGCCCCTGCACACGGGTTCGTTCTAATTGTTCGTAGCGTATTGCTCAGCACTAATTTTCGTCATTTTGTTGGTCAATAGATTCATCAATTGTCATTTTGTTATCACAAATACTCAAAATGATTTTATAAGTCGGATATTGTACATCATTACATTGATCACTTATTCAATTATCTAAGTGTTCATAGCGTGATTTGTGTGATGCACACGGGCTCGATCTAAATGTTCATAACGTATTGTTCAGCACTAATTTTTATCATTTTGATCATGGATATGAAAATTATTGGTGCCTTTACTTCGTCACTTTTAATTGAGGTCGAGTCAAAAACTCAAAATGATATTCAGACCCGTGCGATGCACACGGTCTGTATCTAAGTGTTCATAGCGTAATGTTTGGCACTAATTTTCATCATATATAACTTGGGCTGACTCAAGACCCGTTGCAATTATTTTGTTGAGTTTACAGCTTAGTTCTTCTTGTTATGTTTCTTTATTTTTTTTATATGTTTCTAGTCTAAGTTTTAGACAATGAGCTTATCGTATAATGGGTTTAGACTCTATTGAACTCTTGCTTATGTATTACATTTAACTTTTGTTATTATAATTTACAAATGGGTTCGAGCTCGTTTAGTCCGTGCCCATTTAAGCCTTGCCTGTTCGGGGCCGAGCCCGTTTAGACCGTGGCCCGTGCCTGCCCGGCCCGCTCGTTTTTCCACGTTTATGTGTTGTGTACGTGTTTAAATGACGTATAGCCGTATAAATACACAACATCAAAAAGATTATGCAGCGCTGACGTCACGGTAATAACATTGTGAAATATATAGATGCTAATTTAACATATTCAAACATACACAAAACTACATATCTTTTTTGCACAATAAGTATCCAAGTTAATACTCCGTACTATTTTACCCGTGAAATGTCACTTCAATTCTAAATAAGCAAATGGTGGAATTACCTCATCAAGTAAACACATAGTATAATACTTTTGTCTTTACCATGTAGAAAAGTAAGTTATTTTACTATAACTATCATGATTTTCACAATATGGAGCAATATTTATTAAACACTTCTTTATTGATATTTATTTTTATTACGATTGTTATAGGTTAGTATTGATAAAACATTTTTATCGAAAAGTATTATAACTTTCACATCGTGAAAATTTGAATAACCAAAATACCACTCATTATACCAAATATTATCAAATCATGTATCCAAAAAATAAATATCGGATAACAACATTTGGTAGTCCAATTATTGCTACCCCAGTTCATAACATTTTCGGATATAACTTGCAAGTCCAAAAAAATTGTCAGCCAAATATTAACATAGCCATTACAAATTGAATAATAATATCAATAATAGAACAAATACTATTACTTTTTATGCAACTATCAATGTTATGTGGTCTTTAAACAGATGCATACACGTATAATATCTATATTATATTTTTGCCTACACCAAAAAGAGAATCCACAACCTCTTTTTACACGTATATTTTTGCCGTTCGAAGGAAAAGGGCTCTATCCCATTTTTTTCTTTTAAAAAATAGTCAAATCATAAACTGCGGTAGGCAATCTGCCAATTGAACAAATTAAGTCATAACTTAGAACCCTCAGCAAACTAAAATCAGTGGACAAATGCATGATCTAAAATATAAAATATAAATAACATTTAAAACAGTACAGATGCTTTATAGTAATATTTTCTCAATAGTTTACAATTTACATACAGATGCAATAGTAACATTCACTTGACTTGGTTCAAGTTTCTCATTGTGTACCGAGCCCAGTCCTAATAAAAATAACCCGATCCAATAACCAAATGATAATAAACGGTTATGTGATATAACCCTTTGACCTAACCCTACACACTTCAAACTCAGTCATCAGATCAACGATACAAACTCGTTAATCTTATACACACTTCAAATTCGAACTTTACCCGTAATAATACACACAATGTAATAACTTAAAAGTTTATACGTAGGGAAAAAAGTAGTCTGATACATCTTATATATTCAGTAGCAGAGTATATATTGCTCTATCATGTCATATATCAAGTGTTCATACTTTTGTGAAACTTGTTCAACTATCCAATGTGTATATAGGGTGTTGACAATGTCATATATCAGAGTATATATTGCCCTTTAACTTCTAATGTCATATATCAGAATATATATTGCTCTTTAACTTCTACAACTCAGTTGTCTCAAACTCATTTGAGCACCAGGATTCTCTTTAACTTGTACCACTACAATAGGAACAAAGCAAAAGCAAGTTACGTCTCATAGTTGCCGCGGTAGAAACATAAATATAAAAAGAAGCTTACAATATAGGGATGAAAGGAAAAAAAAAAAACCAAAAGTAAGTCACATATTAAAGTTTGCAAAGAGATACAAACTAAAGATCTTCATGAGTTCCAATTTCTTTCCTCTCTTGGCAACTGAATTGGCATCAAAGCGATATATACCAACAATCTGCTCATTAAAGTAATCATCTATGACTAAGAGATGGTTTCCTCTTATCTTACTCCGGAAAAAGAGAACCATGCTACCTTTCTTCTTCATTCTACCTTGATGACCTGGTCCACTGCTACCTCGCTGCTCCTCCGCACTGTCGTCTTCTTACTTTCCTCTGCCTGCAAGAAACACATATAGTAATATGTAAGAATTAACCAAAAAATAAAAACCTTTTGTAGATTTGTGTTTTGTTTTCAAGTTGATATTTTTAAATTTTTCCACACCTGCAAATCTAACACCTCGTTAATTATTGTTAACTAATAAGTGCGGAAACAACCTTTTTCGGATTAATCTGCATGTAAACTAACTGACCTTTCATATTTTTGTATTTGGAACTTGAAGTCATTCCCTGCACACATCAACCAAAATAGTAAATCATTATGGAGAGAGTATCTTGCATACCAAGTACTATTAATATATGCAAACGATAAAAGCTTAAAGAAAAAGAAGGAAGATGATAAAACTTAAAAGCTACGTACGCTTGTCTATATTGAAGCTCCTTTTATATTGACATTCTATTATTTGTTTCTAAGTTGTAACTTATGGAAGCTAAAGAGACGTAACTATAACTCCGTGATGGTTTGTATTCGCATGAACACTTCATATTCACCTTGATCGTTAATCTCCCTTGCTTTAATACTCTCACCTTGCAATGAATTAGACAGAAATAGACTTCTATGCAGTCTTGAAGCCTAAACATTAATAAGAGTACTCAATCTTATATTAGGAGAGATATGTTCTCAAAATGATTTGAGTACTATTCTTGATTCTGAACAATCCAGCAATGAAAATACTACAAAATTCGGGCGCGGAGCGGGTCATTATCATAATAGAAAACCGCACCGCAACTCTGTCTGTGGGACGCGATGGGGCGAGGCAAGACGAGTACAATAATGAATTTTTTTCTAAGTATATATTCTCGTTAGATGCGGTGCGAGGCGGATCGACGCAGGGCTAGTTTGAAATTAATTGTTAAATTGTTTCGTCCTGCTATTTTATGACGTGGAAAATAATTTTAATTGGATAACAAAATTGATATGAAGAAAATGCTTATTTGAAAAGAAGAATTTAATTCTAATAATTTACAGTCCTTATATATAATATAATTCTAATTAATAAAAAATGATATGGAGTAATATTCATTTGGAAAGAATAATGAGAAAGTGTAAATTATCTTCAAATGTCTTAATATAAAATTCATAAAAGTCTTATAAAAAAATCCACATAAATCTTTCTACAATTCTAATAAATTCAGTAAAATCGAAAAAGTAAAAAAATATCGAAAAGAATTCCATATTTTAAACAAAATCTCGTTATGTCTTTAAAGGTCCATATATAAAGTTTTCCTCACTTTCATTTATTATGGATTCCATATTTTCTAATTAAAATGGGTTGAGATTGGTTGAGTTTGTTGAAATTTCAAAACCATGATTAAAATACTTTGCTTTTTTGCCTCCACCAAAAAGGAATCAATTTGCAATTTTGAAAAACTTTAAACATAAAATTTAACTTTATTTTAATATTATTTTGAAATTTTACACAAAAATAAAAAAATTAATGTCTTAAACATAACAACAATTTGAATTTTTAATGGGCTAGTATATAATTTATTACAAGAATATATATCTATTTTCAAATTTGAAAAAATTATTTTGAGATCTCAAAAATTATTTAAGATATATGAAAGTATCTATGAAATAGTATAAGTATTTTAAATAATTAATTAATTTTCTAAGAAGAGTTTAAACAAATTATATAAAATATATAAATTATTTTAAATTCTATTTTTTTAAGAAAATCTAATATATTATAATATGTAGATGTTTTAAAATAACGTAGACTTTCTATTTTGAAATCGTTTCATAAATATTTAAATAATATAGACTAATATCAATAAATCAATTTTGATAAAAATAAATAAGAAGTAAAATTTTCAGTTAATTCTTATATTTTAAATGAAGATTTAGAATTACAAATAATATTAGATTTTAGAATTAGTTTAATGTTGTTTAAATATTTCTAGTTTTTCTCTTTTTTTTTTCTTTTTTTTTGGCAGAAATTCTTTTTGTTGCAAAATGATACTTCTTCCATCCGTGAATTAAATTCACGAATCTTTTTTAATTTTTCTCCGTGAATCAAATTCATGTTTCACTTTTTGTACCACCATACCCTCTTACTTTACACAAATTTACTGTCAAATGCCATTGGTGGACCTACTCAAAATAATTTTATCTCAGTAAAAATAAATTTATTCCACTTTATCACTACCCCTACTCTCAAACTTTTACTCTGTATTATTCCACTTTATCACCTTTTTTTGACCCAGGTTGAATCCTGGGGGTCGTAGTTCTGGTCCCTCTTCCCTACCACCGGTTAAATCGCGGGATGTGCCTCAAGAACTGTGGTCCGAGTGCAACTGGAGCAATACATGCAAGGTCAAACCCCAGAAAAGAGCAGAATGCGCCTACCAGGAATCGAACCCACGCTGCATGCCTTCAGCAAGACTTTATGTCCCCTCCTTTGCCACTGAGCTATGCCCCGGGGATACTTTATCACTTTATTAATCAATGTGCCAGTGTCATTTCGTGAATTTGATTCCCGAATGGAGGAAGTAATAAAAAAATAAGTTAAATATAAAACAAAGAGATTGGGTGCAAATTTAGATTGAGTATATTTAGTAGGGATGTCAATTTTACCCGCAGGGTAAAATTACCCGTGGGTAAATGGGTTATAGGGGCGGGTAGTACCCGCAGGTTCGGGTAAAGGGTAGGGTACTGCCCGTACCCGATATTTTTTGTTAGGGTAAGGGTAGGGTATGGGATTTATATTTTACCCGATTACCCTACCCGATTGTCCTACCCGATTACCCTAAATATTAAATATATATATATATATAAAATAAAAGAATATATTGACTTTTTTAATTTTAATTTTTATTAGTTATAATTTATACCTGATACATTAATAAATTTGACTTAAAATATATCGAATTTTGATATATATTGACTCATTTATTATATTTTTTTTATGTTTTTTGGAGTTTTTTTTTTTTTGTAAAATAGCATTAAATAAATATAAGCGGGTAACCCGTTTTACCCGCGGGTACCTGTTTACCCGCAAGGTAATACCCGTACCCTACCCGCTATAAAAAATAGGGTAATAGGGTAGGGTATGAGTAAGACATTTTATATGAGGGTAGGGTATGGAGAAGGCATACCCGTACCCTACCCTACCCATTGACATCCCTACTATTTAGCAACAAACTTTTACTTGGCTTTTGGCTTGTTTCCCATCTAGTAAAATAAATCACAAAAGTTTTTACCGGTTAACTTTTTGCATGGGTGAAAAAAGTTAAAGAGTAGCTGTTTGGTAGACTTTTTAGTTCTAATAATTATATTTTTATAAAATAATCAAACAATTAAACATAATTTATCAGATACAATTTACTAAGTCAATAAACCAACTTAGCTAAATCAAACAAATAAAACAGATAACCGCTAATAGTTAAAATCATGGGGTTCTTGCAACCCGGACCACCTGGAGCACATGATTTTTTTTATGACGGGAACCCGCAGCAGCTATTCTTCGAATGCATACTGGATAAATTTTCGGACTGGACGTAATAGCATGTAAATTACGCCAACCAGGTAAATCACACTAGGCAAACCCTGTGTGACAGGCTCAACTAATAAATTGTTAGTAGGGGGAATCGAATTCGTGACCTTTCAGTCCCGCGTACATAAATTTTATTTAGTCAAAGTATATTTGTGCCTTTCAAACTAATCCAAACGAGCCAGAATCAATTTCATTTTAATCCAGACAGGATTGATCCTTTTTTACAAAATTATATTAATAACTTTATAAAACTGAAAATATTGTAGAAACTTAATCAATATAGTATTAAAACCAGACCAGTTATAATTTGGGATAAAAACGATCAATGTTTATAGAATCATAGAATCAAAGTAACGAGACAAACTACAATACTACATGAGATCTCTTCTTTTTAGTACTAAATCATAAAAATAATAAGTTATATATCCTCATTCATAAAACTATAAGTTTTTAATACCAAAGTGTGTTAAAAGACTTTATTACCCTTAAAGTCTACCACTAAAAGATAAAAAACATAAAAAAAAAAAATTATTAAAAGCAAATAACAATAATCTAAACGGTCCCACAACTCAATATTTCTCGTTGCAAAAAAACTCTCCGCTGTATCTCTCTGCAAAAAAACTCTCCCGTAGTGAAACCCTTTCGCCGGCCAGAAAATGTCGAACTCTGACTACCACAGAGAATCTGAAGACGCCAGAAGTTCCTCACACGCAAGTGACACTCCATCTGAAGAGGAATTCGTCAATGAGCCGCTGGTTAGTGTATTTTCATTCACACACGATCGTGCCACGACGGTTGTTCATCGTCTCACGATGGTGCTGAAGAAGATGACACCATCGTGTGCACGATGGTCTTTCGTGGGCACGATGGTTTGCACACGACGATCGTCGATCGTGTGTGCTGTTGTGGGCAAGAAGATCAAAGTCTTCTACCTTGCACACGATGGCATGCACACGATCGATGCCCGTCGTGTGAGCCGTCGTGTTGCACACGATGGTCTTTACACGATGGACATCGATCGTGTGCATGCCATCGTGTGCCAGGCAGATTTTTTTTCGTTCTCTTAAGCATTCTATCATATTCTTATGATTTGTATGTCTATATTTCAGACTGGTTGCGTATGGAAGAGACCTACATTGCGCTTTGTTACACGTCAAGTGAATCTTTACATGCGGGAGGCGGTATTTAAAGAGATCATTGAGACACTAAGAAGTATGGGCCGCAATTCCGCAGTTGGTGATCGAGCTATCGAGAGCTTGACCGAGGAGGTCCTGGGGCGTTTGATTAAAGTTTGGAGAAATGGGAGTTCAAATACTGCCCTACATCACTTGATTGCCAGTCAATTGGAGGGTGATCAAATCCCCCCGGATGAGTCGTGGTTCTAGGTTTGCGGGAGGACCATTCGTTTTACGGCCCGCAATTTTGCCATGATCACATGCTTATGCGAGTCGCTACATTATTCTCTTTAGCATAGAAGGGTGTCATCTCCTAATCGTGCCAAAAAATAGGCTTAAATCAATGAACATGGCTAAAAAGGATCATTGGGGGGTCTCTGGCGTCACACATATTTATGAAAACAAGACGCGGATGACATAAATATCATCATCAGTCATGAGCCATGCTCATGACTCCACCAACGTACTTTGGTGTCTTTGATCCAGCTAGCTTCTTTGTTCAACGGAAAAATGATGTCCATGGAAATACCGTGGTATATGGATCATCAAACTGTCCAAACTCTGGACTATTAAAGCCTAAATGTGTGAATGTCCCAATACATCTCCTTCGGTCTGACGGTATTTTCCATAGAATACTCCATGGCAAAAATATTAAGGTTAGTGTTCTGCGGAAGAGGTTCAATGCTCGAGATTTTGGTAGAGACATAAGAGATTATGTGAAGGTTGCCAATTTACTTATATACTACTACTTTATCCTATATCGTGACGATATGATGGTCGAGACACGGGCATGGGCATTAGTTGAGGATTTCAAGCAGTGGGATATGTTTCCTTGGGGTTCTTATGCCTTTGGGGTTTTATCTTACTACATAGGCAACGTTGCCATGAAGGAGGGACAAGAGCATAAAGACTATCACTTCTATGGTCCTGTTTGGGATTTACAGATATGGTCGTATGAGATGATTCCTTCATTGGGAGCATTGTGTGGTATTCCAGATAAATCTGTCCAAGTCCCCCTGTGTTTGATGTGGACTACGAGGAAGATGTTCTGTGATTTCACTCATTTCTTCTGACTTCACTCATCTCTTCAACGTTATGTGATTGCCCATCTAATGGTATGCTTTAATGACTACTTTTGCAGCACAAAGTACTTCCCTCTTTACCGCATCTGGAGGAGGATGAGGCTGAGTACTACTACCTGAGTTTTGAGAATGGCTCGCCATATGACGTTAAGTTCATTAAGCCTATAAGAATAGCTGTGAAGAACAAGGAGGATGAGCCTGCGCCGATCCCGAGAAAGAAAGTTATGGATAGGTTGAAGAAGGCTGTTAGGAAATTGATTACATATGAGTCGGCACATAAAGTGTCGAAGCGATGCCGGCAGTGTACCCACGAGTAGATGGTGCAGAGACATCGGACTGGGAGAGGCAGCCAGAGAGGGTCTGTTGTGTCCACAGAATTCCTTGTCCGGACCACACCCAGGACGCGAGCAGGTATGAGTACTTCGATCGCCGTTTGAAGGCGATCTTGTACGACGAGTCGGAGACACGATTTATTGCTCGAGTTTCTCGCCGTGTGCTTTCTGGGATCGTGGATTTTTTCGGACCTACGCATAGACGTGCTAGGAGCCCGGCGCACTACTCAGCTGGGAGACATGATAGGTTTCCCGATAGGCCTCGTCATTCTGCATCTGTTAGCAGCGACCAGCGGAGGATTCATGACCCTCCATATCGCTCAGTCTCTGGTGCAGCCCACAGTCACCATTCTCAGCGTCAGCCTAGTCATCATTCTCAGCGTCAGCCTAGTCACCATTTTCAGGGTCAGTCTAGTCACCATTCTGAGGTCCAGCACAGTCACCATTCTGAGATCCAACACAGTCATCATTCTCAGTGTCATCATTCTTTTGAGCGGACTGAGCAGCCCCATGATTATGAGCATCAGTATCAGCCATTTGACGCGCCGTTTCAGCAGTATGGGACGATGTTCGACTGGTTTCAGGATGAGCATCATCATAGTGCGATGTTTCAATGTGAAGGTGGTGGTCCTCAGCAACAGCCTCCATTCCAGATCGAGCAGCCAGTTTTTGAGATCGAGCAGCCGGTTGTACAGCTCTCTGATCGTTATAGTTGTGAGAGGGATGCTGAGGGTGATGAAGATGGTGAGACTGCCGGGACGAAGCAGTTGGGTGAGCGTAGTCTTCCGCCGCGAGTGAGTCGAGCATCTGTAGGATACATCGCCCGCAAGCTGTAGGATATAACACCCGCAAGCTGTAGGATACAGCTCCCGCAAGCTGTAGGATACAGCGCCCGCAAACTGTAGGATACAGCGCCCGCAAGCTATAGGATACATGATCGGTAGAAAATATTGCATAATTTTATGTGCTAATTACATAATTATATTATATTTATTTTAGCACAACTTGGTGGTTTTCTACCTATTTGATTTATGAACATTATTAAAAATACTTGTGGAATTTATTCTTTATTTCAGGAATTTATTATATTTTTGAAGTCGGAATAATCATCGGAACAATAAAAGAAAATCCAATCAAGACGAAATCAGCCGAAAGGTTTTGGGTTAAATAAAATCACTGTTGAAAAAAAAAAAACAGGGCACTCCTACACCTCACGGCACTACTACACCTCACGGCTCCCCAACACATTATAAATAGAGAACAAGAGATCCCTCGTGATCATCATAATTCACGTGAAGAAGAAAGAGAAAAAGAAGGCACGATTGCAATCAGGAAAGAAAGGCACAACTCCCGAAAAAAAAGAATAGCTTTTACAAGAGGAAGGAATTTTCGGCCAAGAAGAGCAGTAAACAGATTTAATTTTCTGGTTCTTGATGCCTAATAATTATTCTATGTTTTATTTTGCCATCATGTCCGGCTAATTTATCTTTTCCAGTTCTTAGGGATGTTTGAACTCGTATCTATATTATTTATGTTTTAATCCCGTAACATATTCTTGACTTAATTCTTTTGAATTATCTTTGTGTTATTGAGTAGATTTATTTATGATATAATTCACTTTAATTGGTCTGATCAACTTAATTGAGGTTTTTATATATATTGCTAGATTTAGGGTTATAATACGTAATCGTTATAATTTTAAATCACAAGTAGCAACAATTGATTTTATTCAGTTGGTTAACACAAAATCAAGATCCCTTGGGTCGAGCTTGTGAACTCAATATCTTCTCTATTTCTATCGTTTTGGTTCCTAATGCATCTAACGAACAAGATTTGAAGAGCTTGTTTTGAATCCTTCAACTAGATATGTTTAATTGAAGAGCTTGTTTTGATTAAATAAACTTAAGCAACGATTGGGGTTAACAGAGCTTGTTGTTGACTTCGGAGTAGGAGTTCATTAGGAATTAAGGAAAGATAAAAGTGTTGCATTAATTCATAAATTAAATTAGAACGGGGGATAACGGAACTAAGAACTGGATATTAATCGCAATCGTTTTTTTCCTTACTAAAATTTTACTTCTTTTTTTTTGCCTACTTGTTATTTTAGTTTGTTTACATCAAACCAACCAACCCCCCTTTATTATATCTAGTATTATTATTTTTAGTATTATTTATTTAGTACTACTATTTTAGTTTCAGAAAAATATTCAACTCAAGAAATTCAATTAATTCATCCGTTCCTCGTGGGATCGACCCTTACTTACCAATACTACTATTTAGTATAAGTGAGTCAAGGACTTTTTATAAATATCTAATTTTGACGCGTCACGACAGCGCGGTCAATACAGCACCCGCAAGTTGCAGGATACAGCATCCGATAGCACTCGTATGCCCACGGCCATGACTGTGTGCATACGACAGCATAGACAAAAACATTGAATGGTGTGTACATTAGAGCAAAACAATTACCTTATAGCGGCAACAGCATGACGACATGGAATCTGGTCCAAATCAAACTCACGACAACAACATGTCCAGGTTCGAAGGTCGACCTCATAAGAAACTTTGTTTTCTTCGACTTCATAAACAAGTGGGGTGGTAGCTCGAACGGTAAGAGTCAGACTGGCTTGCACAGAGTTAGAAAGCTTTTCAAAAGTGTGCATTGTCAACGCATGGTCTCTTGATGTAGCTTCTCCCCGCTTCTCATCAAACCAATTTTCTAAAATTAGGCGAAATATCTCAAGTAACGAGCAAACAGGTAAACGCCTCGTCCACAACATACGATTATTAAAGCATTCAACAGCATTGGATGTCAAGAAGTTATAGCGTCGCCGGACACTTCGACCTAGCCCACCTCTCAAGCCCAATTTCAGAAAGGCGCCTGTGAGCCCCATTAGGGCTTTCAATATGTAGTTTCGAAAAGTAGTTTTCAAAAACTTCTACACGATGCGTGCAGGCAACGGTTCTAAAGAGTCCTATAGCATGCATACCGTAGGAGGTCATATTTTTTGCAAGATGGTGATAGCACAACCCGTGGAATGTATTCGGATAGACGACTCGAACAACATTCTGAATGCTCTTATGTTGGTCACTCACAATCAATAAATCTTTCATCGGATTGTAGCATCTGCGCAGGTTATACAGAAAATAAGTCCATGACTCGTCGTTCTCTATCGGACCGAGACCAACTGCAAGAGGAAACACTTGCTCGTTCCCGTCAAATGTGACGGCCGCAAATAGAGTTCCTTTATTCCTTCCCTTCATGTTGGTCCCATCAACTATAATCACCGGTCGAAGGCACGTATCAAATGCCCTAATACTCTGTCCGAGTGCAACGAACATGTGGCAAAACACTCCCTCACGATTCGTCTGCAAATCATAAATTGTCCCTGGATTACGCTGTTTTAACAAATGTAGATAAGATGGGAGCCTCTGATACGACTCATCAAAGCTGCCATATGTATTCTCTATCGCTATATTCCTCGCCCGGAGAGCAAAACTGTATAGTATGTCAATGCCGTACTCCCTACACATCTCTGCAATCATCTCCTTTGGCCTCAAAGTGACCCCCTCACCGGTCAATCTTTTAGCAAAATAATGGGCGACAACCTCAGAAGTAACCGATCGTGCGGCAGCACGGTTCAAATCAGGGTGACAGCTGTGCTCCAAGGTCAACTTAGTAATTCTCCAAATAGTTGCACCCTCAATAGCACACAACCTAAAGTGGCAATTTTTTCGCCCACTCTTACAGACAAACACTATACGTTTATCAGCGGAACGATCAGTGATACACTAATGATACATTCCTACAGTTATCCTCAACTCTGCCTTGGAACGAAAGGTGGACCCCACCTCTAGCTGACCGGTAACCGGTGGAGGCTGCTCGACCCAACCCAAAGTCCCGGCACTACCGGGGTCTGGAAATGGAATGATCCAGTTACGCATTGATTGTAGATGCTCATGCTCGCTTGCAGATTGATGGTCGGATGAGAAGTTCCGACGACTCATAATCCTATCCATTTGGACCGGTTGGCGAACCCAAGCAAGAAATTCCGCAGATAGTGACTCAAGCAAGTCTTTACAACAATCTTCATCTTCGGATGTATGCACCTCCTCATCTTTCTCGTCTTCCTCATCTTTCTCGTATTGATAATCTTTAGAAGGCATGTCATAATTTATGTTGCCGGGCTCTACTCCCGATCTGCTACATCCCATATTAACCTCGGGAGTGGAGGAGCTGCCGTTCTCAACATAGACCTCAGGACCCTCCTTGTATTCTACTAGTAATCGAAGTATCTCGGTATCGCCCCGTAATAGGACTTTTATTTTGTTTCCCTTAGCCATGTGTGTCAAGTACCATAATTTGTAATCGGACTTATTTGGACCACCCAAACCCTCTATGATAACCCCACGAGGTTTGCACGACTAACTTTGCTCGTGTCGATGTAGACAAAAAAGGAGTCTCCGTCTACATATGTCGATCGCTCCCAATGACCACCGTGATGTATCAAAGTACGCTGCCACGACATCTGATTACAAAAAGATGAATAACTATTCAGAAAACTGAGCGAACAATATTATAAAACCGTATGCCTTGGACACGACCGATGCACGCGGTAGTATGATACCGTGTGCATCGATCGTGTGCACGTTTCTGGCCATGAACACGATCGCTCCACACGATTGTAGACGATCGTGTTAAACGATCGTGAACACGTTAGTTGTGCGCACGATATCAAGGTCGTTCGACACGACCGTTGCACACGATCGTCGCACACGGTGACTTCCCATCGTGTGCAGCGATCGTGTCCGTAAGAACTGGTCGGAAAAAAAAATTACAGCGGTCAAATACTGATGCATCTTCTTTATGAACCAGAAACACGACAAATGAAGTCCTATTTGAACGCCAACTTTTCTTTTCGAATAATCTTGTGATTTTTATAAGATTTTTGAGAGACACTTTGTAAAAAATGGTTGTGTTGTTTTGATGTACATGTTATAGTTAAATTTTGGTTGTTGGACATTAATATCGATCGGAGCAGATGAGGAAAGTAAAAAACAAAAAATAGAAAAAAAGTAGTTTATTTTAAAATCATAAACAAAGAGAAAAGTCAACATTACAACAAAAGAGATGACATTTTAGTATTTTTAATCAAAATAGTACTAAAAACTTATAGTTTTATGAATGGGGATATAAAACTTATCAATTTTATGATTTGGTATTAAAAAATTGATTCCCACATACTACATTATCATAACATAAACCATAATAATAAATCATAAAACCCCACAGAAAATAGAATAACTATAAATAAAAATAAATAAAAGTAAATCTTAAAAGGAAAGTTCAGTCAATATTTTAAATAAACACAATTAAAATTTACAAACATAAAAATAATTTATAAGACAAGTAGAAAACTCCGTGATCATAAATTTTTTTTAGTATAAATCATAAAACTCTGAAATTAGCCATAAAAAATATGATAGCACTAAAAATAAAAAAATAAATAAAGATAACCGTAAAAGAGAATATAAACTCTTAATAATAAGTTTTAAAATGTTAATTAGTAAGAAAAATAACCAAAAAAATATGAAATCATATATATAAAATAACTCATAAAATGAAAATAAATATTAAAAGAAGATATAAATTCTAAAAATAGGTCGTGAATATTATCTTCTTGCTTTCGTAAGTTTTAAATATTACCCTTTCGAACAAATTTTAAAATACCTGCTCAACATTAAAAAAATATGCATTTGTTCCGGGAATTATTATTTCGGTGATGTGTCTTACCTAATATTGGTTGTATATATGGAAGGTTCTAGATCCTTCTAGAGGTAGTAGGATCCTATTAGATGTCTTACTTTATCTAGGAATTCTATGTATGGAAGGACTCTCATTGTAATGCCTATATAAAGGTTCCTCTATCAGTGTTATGAATACAATTGATTGACTCTTATTTACGGTCTTTTACTTTCTCCTGAAACACGTTATCAGCACGCAGCCTTCCAACTGAGCAATTCCGAAAATAATTTCGCCCAAAAATTTTCTGAAAAATCCGAAATTCAAAAAAAAAAGAGGCCGAGAAACCCTAGTTCCCGCCGCGGCCGCCAATCCCAAACCCACAACCGATGTCGTACCATATATGCATAGATGCCGACGCTGCAAATCAGTTCACCCGCCGACCTCCGCCCAACTACCTGAGATCCGCCACCACTTTAGGATCCAAGTTGCGCCTTACGCCCCAGATTTGTTCGTGAGCCCTACCTCCAATTGAAGCAAGGACCTCCGGCGCTGTGCTGCTCCATACCAGCAAGACAACCCTATTTCCTTGCACCTCCGACCTGTGAAAACCGATCTGTCTCCTTGCACCTCCGTACTTGCGACGCCTCGAAGTTCAGCCACTCCATCTCCGCAGCCGTCCGCCACCTGCAATATGCTGCCCGTCGCACCGCTTCCCCCATCCTCAATTCAGCGGTCGGTGTCACATTTGCGATGCACCACTACTCAGATAAGTGAGGATCTGATTTCACAGTCAACATCGATTGGGGTTTTCCCAGTTCCGAGTACGCAAAGTTATTAAAATTGCAATTCAGGCCCTAAGATTTTGAAGAAGACACAATGAGGGGAACTGAGTTTTCTCACACAGCCCGTACCTGGCCTGCGATCTAATTCTAGTAATCCCGATTTTAAATCTGATACAGCCCGACCCGTCTGTAGATCCCGTTATGTCCAGGACTCCTACAAGAAAAAAGAGCAGAAAATCGAAAAAAAAATGAGAGACGAAAATTTCCGCGCGTAAATTTTCTAGACAGCGCAGTCGTACCAAAATCATGTTTCCTGATTCGTTAACCGTCGGATCAGTGTGAAATTTTAACAGCAACTTTTGAACACAAATATCTATATATTCAATGGTGGAGATCAGATTCTGAGTAGTATTGCTTACTGAATCTGCTGCCGAACAGGAGCAGATTTTTATAAAGAAATTTGGAGATCCGGCCTCATCCAATAATGAGCTGCTGCACCGCCGCGCCCGAGTCCTTTTCGGCCGATTATCGAGCCCAATAGTCTTTTCCGGGCGTTTCTCAACTCTCCATCTTTTTCTACTTAATGATTTATATGTTCGTTGATTTGTATACTTATAAATCTTACCATGTTTATGTTTTACGTGAATATAGGAAAATATGTTGCTCATGATGATGTGCAAAATATGGAGAGAAGCCATATTTATTATCCCGTTCAAGGATCAAAGTAAATATGGAACCGAGTACCACGAAAATATATTCATTTCCTCTCTTTTTGGGATTTTTTTTTGGAAATTGGGGAATTGAGTTCTTTATCTCCCATACTACTTTGCGGTGGATGAGACTTTGAGAGGTGGTATCACTCTCGTATGTCGAAGTAAACTGTGTGACGGTCCTGGGGGAGTCACGAATAATTATTGAAAGTCGATATTTGTGGTTGTTGCATACACCACGGTTTGGGTGCGATTTGACATCGCCATTTTGTCGATTTTAAACCAACAATTGAAAAAAAATGAACATTGTCGGTAACGGTAAAATTATGACTTGTTCATGATTAGTCACGAATTTGTAACCTACAAATGGGACAAACATCGATTGTGACGGATATGTCGTGGCTAAAATTGATTTTGGTGGATTTTGTCTACACTTTTGATCATGACTAGGCGCATCCTCCTTGGAATTTATTTATGCTTTGAAAGTTCAAACGACATAAGTGGTTTTTAAACAGCCTTAGCTGTACCGACATTTCTACTTTCTCTACAAGTCTACCAAGTTGGAGTTACCGAAAGGATCATTAGCCGTGATAAAAAATCGAACACCCTACTGCATTTAAACGCACTTGTGGCTGTCATTGACATATCTTTGCATCAACACTTATGCCATTGGATATGGTCTCAACCTTGATTTCCCACTAAACTTGGGAAATACTAAAGCAGCCAATTAAAACATACACTGTGATCTGTGTTTAATGATCCATGTGGTGCACAACCTATGGATAGAAAGATACAAAAGTCTAGTTTCCAGAACATCTGACTGTTCGTGCATATCCTTCCTAACAATGGAGTTACCGCTGTTTTAGTGAACAAAGGTCAAGCTGCGCGGAATTTTATTTTCGAGCGATTGTGTTAACTCTTGTACCAACCAACTTGGTTCCCATCTTGAATTTGCAAGTGGTCTTATGACATATTTTTCAACCTATTTTTGGACGAATTTGACATAGATGATGTAATTTTTGGTATGCGTTGTACGCTAAAATATTATCTTTCAAATGTTGAAAAACAGTTTCATTGGGGAAGCCCAAAATACGCACCCTTATAAGAAGGTCGAGCGTATGCATGGTAGTTTTACACCATGCTTGTGTCGTGATTTTGCCCCTTAGGCATATAATCTTGCCATGTTATGCACTCAATATGATAGATTATTTTGATCGTATCAGGTATAAAATCTCTATGTTGTTGGAGTGTTCGCTATGCTCATGTTTGTAAAATTTTGCAAGCGAAATTGAGTGCGCATTAAGCTATTTCCAAGGAACACAATATTTTTGGATTTCGTGTTATAAATCCATTACGACTATAATGACTAAGTCATCACAATCAATGTGTTGTTACCCAAAATATTATACGTAATGGTTTGCTGGATATGGCTACGGGTGAGTAACAAACAAAATACGAGAGCACGTACGAAGGAATGTAAATAACACAAGGGTTGCTGGGGTTGTTAGTCCCGGGCTTGAATTATCTCGCGAGATATTATTAATACGAACACTGTGGAGTACAAATATTAATGTTAAGAGTACGATTACAATGAGTGTAATGACCCTAGTTATCTTGCTCTTGAGTGCAGCTGATTGCCGGAAGAACCAGAGTGAATGCTCTGTGAGTTCTTGTAACAAAGATGAAGTGCTGTGTTTTTAGCTGTAGGATTCAACTGTGTGAATTTATCTATTTTTCCTGTGATGGAAGTCTGATGGTTTTTGAACATTTTTCCATTTGCTGGAGGTCTCTTATTTATAGAAGAGGAGGTAGTTAGGATGTCCCGATCCCATACGGGCGATCGCCTTTCCTGTATTAAATTAAGCGGGCGATCGTCTTAGCACATGGGTCGGTTTCCTTAAAGTCCATAGCCGCTACTGTCAGCCAGCTGTGCGAACCAATTAGAAGACAACACGCGTCTCGTGTCACTGTCTTGTGAGGTCCCACCCTGGACCCTTTCGGCGGATTTGTCGGTAGGTGAGGCTGTCCTTGTCGTCTACAGCTGGTAGGGAGTCAAAAAGCATTTTCCTGCGGCGCCTTTTGCTGATCTTCACGTGGGCCTTCATCTCGAGATTCTGCCTTCGTAGACTTTGACGGATGTTTGGCTTTACACATGGCAAAATACGATCGTCTTTAGTCGGGCACTAGGGTCGATCGCTAGGTTCGAGGTGACGATCACCCTAGGTGACGATCGCTCGGCTCTAGTGCCGATCGCCGCTGAGGCGTATTAATCACTGCACAACAATCGCCCCCCAGCTCGCTCCGATGTTAAAGATGTGGGGTGAGGTGGTTCTACTGGCGATCGCTTGATTTCGACAAGCGGCTCATCACTTCATAGAACAGACGATCGTCACTCGAGCGGACTGATTTTGAAGCTGGACGACCTACTAGATTGCTGAAATGAGCGGGAAGTGAATGCTGACTTGAAACGTCACTGGGACATGTGTCGCATTTCTGTTGGGGGAGTCCGACGGTTTTGTCAGACTCTGTCCTTTGGCGTGCCTTCGAAACGACGCGCACGTGGGATTCGAGGGCAGCATTAAATGCAGACTTCCCTACCTTTCTGGTTCGGCCCCTAAGATTCTGTTTAATTACCCAGCAGCCCCCGCTCTCTCTTAGAAAAATGGACTAGGGTTTCAAGGTTATAACCTTATGCATTTTGCCTGAGAAGAAAGTAGCGCCCGATTTCTCTGAAGATTTGAGTTGCCGAGCACCGTTCGACTAGACTTTTTAGGTAAGAACAAAAGCCTTATTTATTTTTCCCTTTCTTTTTTCTGAAGATGTCCGGAGGAGTATCAAAGGTGTTTGAGACGGGTAGTCCCTCCGCCGCCGGGAGTTCGACAGCTCGGGATGAAACCTCTACGGAGTTCTACGTGGAGACAGCCGTCGAGGCTATCCGTGCCGGGATTGAACCCGTGGAGGTTGAAGAACTTTTCAACGAAGCTGACGCGGATAGGTCGGCAGAGGCGGAGCGGAAGCGCTCGCTGACGAAGAGGAGATGGCAATAAAAGCGTACTGGGAGCAAAATAATGCATTCGACAAAGCCTTTACAGACTATGCCGAGCTTATGGAGAGACTGGCCGGCCCACTCCCTAAGTTCGACTTTCGTGCATACTCGATTGCCCATCCTCATGAACCTGAAAGGCGATCGCTGTTCCGGGATGCGTGCCGCTCCCCGTGGACCCTTGGCCAGATTAAAAGCTCGACGACCAGGAAGG
Source organism: Orobanche coerulescens (assembly GCA_033398695.1). Classification (NCBI taxonomy): domain Eukaryota; kingdom Viridiplantae; phylum Streptophyta; class Magnoliopsida; order Lamiales; family Orobanchaceae; genus Orobanche; species Orobanche coerulescens. Next base: position 7,151,054 of record CM065807.1, on the reverse strand, counting down.
ATTTGGTTCGTTGGAGGGCGGAGTTCCATGTCCCCTCTGACGTTTCCCTTTATGTGCCCGCCGAGAATGAACGTGCCGACCAACCTCCAGAGGGTATGGTCGCCGTTAATGAGTCGATCATGGGGGCCGGACTGCGGTTCCCACTGCCGTTCGCCGTGTCTTACTTGTTGACCGCTTGGAATGTGGCGCCGCTCCAACTGACGCCGAACGCCTGGCTGCAGATCGTCTGTACCTTTACTCTATTTGGCGGTCACCGACTGTTCCGTCTTCCTTCTGCACTGGAGATGAACTATCTCTTTAAGATGACGGCTCAGAAAGGTTCCGTTGGCGGATACCACATTCAAGGTCGCTCGGGCCGGGTGGTTCTTGGGGTGCCAAACAAGGTGTGGGGCGACCTGATGAAGTAGTTTTGGGTCGGCGGTGCGTGGAAATCGGCCGCGAGCGACAATCCCACTGCTGAGTTGGATATCCCCACCGGCTTTCGGGAGAGGAATCCGAGTAAGGGTTTTGACTCTCCCTTTGTTCGGATATATCCTGAAGTGATCTAATTTGGCTTTCTTTTTGCAGGTACCCTTGTTCCGGCAGCAGGCGATCTACCTTTTTACTTTGCGATCGTCTGGGAGCGAATACATAGTTTTCCAGACAGTCATATCAATGCTCGCCGGATCGACAACGAAGCTCATTAGTTAGCCGCTCGGTTGTTTCGTTTTCCCCGCCACTTAAGGGTCCCCGGTACAAATTTATTTCAAACTACTTTAGCTTGATGATCGTCCTGTGGTTGAGAACTGTAACTGACTTTGGTTGATTGTCTCCTTCGCAGAGATCCACTTCCCCCGCTACTCCGAGCCACCGAGAGAAGTTTCCATGTCGAATCCCGGGATTATGAGTTGTCTCCGCCAAGGGAAGAAGGCGAGCCGTGCCCATGCGGCATCGATCCGTCCTATTCCGGAGGCGAGACCTCTCGTGGAGCCGGTCGTTGACGAGTCGGTGCCTCGGGAGGAGGGACAGCTCCAGCTCAACCGCAAGAGGCGTAAGGTGGAAGAGCCTTCGCCCTGTATTGCCGCTGAGGCGCCCACAGTGGCGCCGCCGATCGCCGTGCCTCCCCTTTCTGTGATTCCAGTGGCGGAGGGGTCTACACCTTCGTCGAGTTTTCTGGAGACCACGGCGATCGTTCGCGCTGAGACCCCTTGCGGGAGGCCGTTCTTTGGCCTTGACCTGGAGAAGGTCGCTAGGTGAGTTTGATTACATTTTTGGGTTGACATTCCCTTGTTGGAAATGTGCTAACTCTTTTGTTCTTGGTGCAGGGTCCGTCTCGCCGACCCTAACTGCTCGTCGATGGTGCTGGACTTCTTGTCGAGCAATGCCCCTCGCGAGGCCAGCGATGTCCCTTCTTACGTTGCTCGGGCCGCCGCCTCCCTACCGAAGGCATGGACGACCGACCTGGATGCGATCGCACACCGGCGGTCCGCTGATGCGATGCAGGCGATCTTCGTTCTGGCCCTTCAGACGGCGACGATGGATGCTCACGCCGTGAGGGACTATGAGGGGCGGCCCTCCACCGCTCGTCTCCATACGGACCTCGAGGCTTCTCGGAAACAAAACGCCGAGTTTGCCGCCACGATCGTGGCAATGGAGAAGGATTCTGTGGAGGTGGCCAAGCAGGCGAGGCAGGATCATGACCGGGCCTGGGCGGCGACCGACCGGATGCGTGATTAAATGACGGACGCCCGTCGGTTGCACGCGGCCATGCAGAAGGAGGCAGCTAAGCTGAAGGAGGTTGTCGATCGGTTGACCGGCGATCTGGCGTCGTCGAAGGGAGAGGTAGCCGCTAAGGTTGCCGAGCTCCAGGGCGCGGACCAAATGATCCCGGGGCTGAGGGAGAAGCTGAAGGCGACCGAGGACGATCCCTTCCTCAACGTGGAATACATCAGCGAATTTGTCAATTATATGGCTTATGCTGATGCAATCCCTGCTGCCAAGAAGGGAGGGATCGAGGTCGGCCCTTTGGTCGATAACTTCAAAGCCTACGTACTTGAGCACCCTCTGCAGCCAGTCTTCTTTGTGCCGATCCTCGACCTCTCTAATATCGGAGTCGACTTGAGCTGGTATCCATCGCCGGACAACCTCGTCCACCCGGATGCCCTGGAGGATGGGGGCACCGTGCCTGATGCCGGTGAGGGAGCGAACGCCGATCCTCCGGCCGGGGGAGATGGCTTGGCAGGGGTAGCTTGAGCTAGCCTGCTCTTTTTTGTTTTTGCTTGTAATTTTACAGCTTTTGTTGTATTTTTCCTTCGGGCGACTGTACCTGTATTCCAATGAAATGAAATCAATATTTCCTTCTCTGATTTCTTGTTTGTACGACCGTCTATCTGAATCTTTTGCATTTGACTTTATACAAACGTGTTTTGAGGAGCGATCGTCGTATGTATAGCTCCGCTCTCCCCCTTGTTTTTGTTTACTTAGTGAAAGTAAGGGAACGAAAATAAATCATTTAGCGAGCGATCTTTGGTTTAGTTATTGCGATCTTCAATTTTGCAAATTCCTCGAGGAAGGCCGACCATCTCGTCCTAGAGGAATCGTGCACAGTCGTGGAGTTCGATGGAACCGACCTCCGCGACCATGTCTTGTGCGCGAGCGACATTCCGTCTGATGGCCCACTTCTCACGACTCACTTAATTGTGAGGGTCCTCCGTAGGCTACGTTTTGCCTCGCAATGTAGCGATGGGGAGGAGTCCTTACACGGGGCGCCGTCGGATTAATCGACTCCGCGACCGTGGCTTGTTAGCACTTTTCTGCCTGGGACCGACATGTTAGATGTCGGACCTTTGTGGGCATACGTTGTGACGGGGGGGAGGGAAGCGTCGCATTGTTCGGGTCCACCATGTTAGATTATGGACCTTTGAGGGCGGGCGAGCATGTCCACAGATCTGTTTTGGAGGGTCCTTCGGCTACGCCTGCCTCGTATTTAAACGAAGGGCGAGCGATCTCTGCCCAAAGGAACCTTGCATGGACGGGTTGTTGGTTCCATCGGCCTCCAGAACCATGGCTGCACTTTTCTATCTCGGGCCGTCATGTTAGTTGGCGATCCTCGATGGTATACGTTGTGCTGGGGGAGGCGATCGCTTGCCTATGTCTATCATGTTAGATGACGAACTTTAGAGGGCGAGCGAGTCATCCTCTTTTTGGAGACGTTGCTTTGGCAGTAGCCTTTCGTTTGACATGGTGGGAATCGGGGAAAGACCTCCGAAGTTCCCACCTCTTGATTGAAGCATATAGATCCGGCCGCCGAGGTTGATCGGGGGGTCGACTCGTATGAGTCTTCCGGCCTGTCGCGTTCGACTCTGGCGACCGGAGATTGGTGGGGCTCCGGCTAAGCTACTAAACTGTCCAGCTTGCCCTCCTCGAACAATCTCCAGAGTTGTCTGAGGAGGTCGCGACATTGGTTGGTGTTGTGGCCGGGACTCTTGTGGTAAGCACATAATTTATTGCGGTCCAGATGACTGTTGTCCCTTATCGCTTTTGGCTTGTTTAGCCGCTCACGCCCCTTGATGGCGTTTAAAATATGGGCCGAAGATAGATTGAGGTTGTGGAAGAGGTGGACTTCCACATCCTCGAAGGCCTTGAAATCACCGGGTGGCTTGGCGACCGCATTTTTGGACTTGGCGATCGCCGTCTTTTGGATGGGAGACGGCATCCCCTCGCCTAGGCGAAGGGTGAGCAGCCTCTGCCTGGCCAGAAAATCGGCAGCCTTGGCGTGAAAGATCGCGTAGGTTGGGGGGATGTCCTTTGTCAGGTGCCTGAACATGGGCGAAAGACCATCGAATCCCCCCAGGGCCGAGTAGAGGCCGAGCTCGTCGCTTATGGGCTCGCCGGTGAGGACTACTTCATCCACCCGGTCGATGTAATCTGCATCGGACTCGTCTTTCCCCCTGCCAGATCTTCATCATGCGGTGGGGATCTTCTGGTCGAGAGATCTTGGCGAAGAAGTACAACATGAAGCCGCTCGCCAGTTTTTCAAATGAATTGATGGAGCGCGGTGGCAATGAGATGTACCATCTATGGGCAAGATTGCCCAATGTTAATGGGAACATTCGGCATCTCGTCGCGTCTGACGCCCCGCATCCGGTCATGTAGATCCGGAACTTGCTTAAGTGAGTCTCGGGGTCTGATCTCCCCTCATACAAAGGTGTTTGAGGAGGAGCGATCTTTGGTTGCATGGGGGCAAGCTCAATCTGGACCGCGAGCGACTCACTTGGTCCGGCGACCTTTCTCTTGGCGCCTGCCCCATTTTCTAGGGGCGCATTCATATCGTCGAGTTGGCGTTGCATTTCGGCCATCACAAGCCTGGTTGCCCGTGGTTTGGCTCTCGGAGCGGGAGCCAAGGCGATCGTGTACTGATCTCCTGGCTCCACGGTAGGCGATGAGGTCTTCGCCGCCTAGCTCGGTTTTTCGGCGAGGCGGAGCCAAATGGCCGACCTGTCTTTTGGGAGTTGGGTATGTCGAACTCCTAGTGACGGATTCGGGCTCCGACGTCTCATGGCTGGGGCCAGAATGCCCCAGTCGCCATGAAGGGTCACTTCCAAGCCGGCTTAAGACGGAACCGTCCTGCCTCGCGAGTGCCTTTTCTTGATAATCGGGACTTTCTGACGATTGCTCTATAAGTAACCCCTTGAGCTTTCGTTTGCCCGCGTGGCGGATGGCTGATAGGGTAATAGTGGACGCGTCGCATGCTCTCCGTCGCTCCCTTAGGATGGTTATGGCCTCCTCGATCTGTTCTGCGATTTGGAATTGATTGAGTTAGAGGTTTGGGCCGTCCCTCGGGGGCGGGAGTGAGAGTCTTGCGTCGCCGTGGCTACCATCCGTCGTGGGTCGGGACTCGGTCTGGGCTGGAATAAGGCGTCCGGCGAGCCGTAAAGTGGCTCTCTTCGAAGTGGTGGCAGACGTCATTATTCTGGAGGTTTTTCTTTGAAGAACAGTGAGTGTTTCTTCAAGTATATATTCTGGAGAACAGTGAGTGTTCTTCGAAATGGTCGGAGAGAAAATAAAGGTAAAATCCCCTTTCCTCTAGCGCCAATTGTTGTTACCCAAAATATTATACGTAGTGGTTTGCTGGATATGGCTACGGGTGAGTAACAAACAAAATGCAAGAGCACGTACGAAGGAATGTAAGTAACACAATGGTTGACGGGGTTGTTAGTCCCGGACTTGAATGCTCTCGTGAGATATTATTAATACGAATAATGTGGAGTACAAATATTAATGTTAAGAGTACGATTACAATGAGTGTAATGACCCTAGTTATCTTGCTCTTGAGTACTGGTGATTGCCGGAAGAACCAGAGTGAATGCTCTGTGAGTTCTTGTAGCAAAGATGAAGTGCTGTGTTTTTAGCTGTAGGATTCAACTGTGTGAATTTAGCTGTTTTTCCTCTGATGGAAGTCTGATGATTTCTGAACCTTTTTCCATTTGCTGTAGGTCTCCTATTTATAGAAGACGAGGTAGTTGGGATGTCCCGATTCCATACGGGCGATCGTCTTTCCGTAACAATTGAACCATATTATGACTCGATGATATATATGCCAAAGTGTATCACTCATAGCATCTCATTGTGATTTGTCAGAATAAAATCTTATGCATCACTTGTATTGGATATGTCAAAAGGAAAAATATTCATGAGTCAATATGGTCTGGCTTGCATCGGCATTTGTAACCAGAAGATGTATTGGGACATTGACACATTTAGGCTTTAATAGTCCGGAGTTTGGACAGTTTGATGATCCATATACCACGGTATTGCCATGGACATCATTTTTTCGTTAAACAAAGAAGCTAGCTGGATCAAAGACACCAAAGTATGTTGGTGGAGTCATGAGCAGGGCTCGTGACCGATGATGATATTTATGTCATCCGCGTCTTATTTTCATAAACATGTGTGACGCCAAAGACCCCTCAATGATCCTTCTTAGCCATGTTCATTGATTTAAGCCTATTCTTTGGCACGATTAGGAGATGACACCCTCCTATGCTAAAGAGAATAATGTAGTGACTCGCATAAGCATGGTGCTGAGTCCTCCCTTTTCACCGAATCCTTATACATACATGATCATAAGTATTAGCCTGGGTGGTTTATGATGCTAAGATGGTGTTCACAAATGGTCGTACTTAGGTGATAACATTTATATGTTATGTGGTTCCTTTGACAATGATTGATAAGTTGATGAAACATGAGATTTATGGTTGTCCAACTTGCGGACCAGTCATTGTAAAGGTCGGTTCACCCACTTTTAGACCAAATCTTAAAGTGAAATTTAACGAGTACTTCCTAACATCCAAGGCTACTTTCTCACAAATTTTGGTGCCATTTGGAGACTTGGAAGGAGGTGAACTACTAAAATGAAGTTTTCACATACCACCCGCCGTTCTAATGACCAGTTCGATGTCTTTTCGACCGGTTTATGACCACCAAGTTAATGGTTTTGGAATCCTAACACCCGTTTATACATGCTCACGAAATTTTGAGGTGTTCGGGGCTGGTGAAAGGAGTGAACTCTTCAAGAAAGCACTATAGGTTCGTTAAAACCAACAGCCTATCATCAGTTCAATCGTTTCTTTATGTTCGATCCCGGTGGTGCATGGTGGCGGTTTTGTTGGATTCTCAAGACCAGTAGCTACGGTTATGTAGCATAGATCAACATGTCATATTCACATATACCTATGATCATTCAAATGCTTAGTTACAAGTGTAACCGTATGCATTTTGTTAACTGGATTGTGTTAACAATGAAAACTTTTATCGTCCACATGTTCATGTGCCAAAGTGCGTCACCACAATGCATTATGACGGGTTATAAATGATGAATATGACATGCGCTCTCACTCATAGTCTGCTTAAAATATACCTTGGCAGACGATCTCGTAAGTCACTTTGATGAGCCAGTCTTCCCGTCGTTAGGGGGAGATGCAAACGATCATGTTCCAGTAGAATGACTTGGAATTGTCGTAGTTTGTCCCTATTGTGCCTCACCAAGTTCCCTAAAGTGACGAGATTAGATACATGTTGCAACCATGTCTGCAAGGATTGTGTCCGGTCATGGTCGTTCGTCACTTATGAATGGTGATATGGTAACACCACAAATTGTGGTAGATGGTCTTACTAGGCCGTGGATCACATAGAATATTGAGATGCCACTTGGTTCGATAAATACTGTCGCTAAGAATGTATGCGAGTTTGGTATCTGAAATTTGATCATCTGATCAAATGAACTCATCCGTCTCATGTGATTCTGGATTACAGTCATCATTGGGGGATGCCCCAATGAATGCCAATCCATAAAGAGTACTCTATGAATAATGCTGGTATATGAGGACGTGGAATGTGAATTTCGTCGAACCATACTTCGTTGAAAATCTACAACGTTGTAGCATTGTCCTAGAATGAAAATATATGCGACTCCAGTATGAACAAAGTGATATCCCTTTGTTGAAGTGGTACCGACACTCCAAAGATAAGATCTATCTGTATACTTTGTTAAAGTGGGTGAGAGAAGGAGTTAAACTCACCTCATGGCACTAAGTTTCTCATGAACGCACTGGAATCGACTACGATGACACGAAAATTAGTTGTGCTATCATAATGAATGTTATAGTATCCACTATCTTTCCAGTTAGATAGTTTCTGCAAAACTGACATGCAGCTTGTGGTTAAATCTTATCTTTAGTGGGAACTAAGTTAAGTGATAAAAGGATCTCATGGTGGATCAGACTCAAATCAAGTGGCTCCTGACCACGGAGCGCGTTGACAAGTGATTGTCAGGAACGCATACTAAGTATATACTTGATTTGGAAGAGATATGAAGCTTCTGCGTGTAAAACTAAGGGTTTATAGTGATGTACTCTTATGAGACCTAGAGATTCCACTAAATCCAAAGTTAAGAATGAAAGGATCATGGAGACACTTGATGATGCATATTCATCAATCAGTTTAAGGCAATCCAAGGGACGGTTTCTCTAAGAGACGATAAAGTAATGCCTATATGATTCCCGATGATTAATCGAAGTCATCATAAAACTTGGCTCACTTAAGTGATGATGCAGTCTTAAGAGAAAAGTACGGTATTATGTACTCATGTTTGACTCAATTTACTCATTCGTAATAATCTGGTAAAGCCATTGTGATGATGGCCTAGGATGCGCTCACGCAATGTCTGCGATTGACAAGAAGCTTGAAGCTCGCTCTATCTCGATAAAAGGACACTTGAATATCGATACCCGGATTTGCTCTGAATGTATCGGTCTATCTCCCATATGACCTACAGGGTAGCTCACTTATTGAAAAATGGTGAAATTGGTACCATTGGAAAGTTATGTGTATACATTCTAAGGAAACCAACCATTTGATCACTTCCATCATGTTGAGTGACATATGACTATTGTTGCAAAGTATGACAGTTTATGTCCGGTAATTTGCTGAGTCAACTTCGATAGATCTTTGTGATCTGCTCAGGTCGATTTAGGTTACGTACTGTATGTGAATGAAAAGCTATGGGTGTCTAGTTTTCATAAGTTCTTACAGTTTTGTTGATACCTATTTAATCGAAGAAGTTATGACTGATTTAGTGCATGGAGGTCAAGACTTTAGAAACTTGATTTTCGGATAAGTCTTTAGCGACTCTGTGCTTTGGATGCGTCGCGCTCTTTTTGTCCTTAGACCAATGTTTGTTTTTCCCATTGGGTTTTCACTTGGTAAGATTTTTAACGAGGCGACCTATGAGAACATCCATACAATGATGCGTTGTACTTCTGTTCAACTTAGACCAAGAGGTATTTTTCCCACTGGGTTTTTCCTTGGTATAGTTGTGAGGGCAACTTGGCATCTGACTCTTATGATTTGAGAACTCATCAGGGGGAGTCATTATGTATACATCAGGGGGAGTATACATGACATGTTATGTTGGTGCGTTGCAATCTTTTCCTCATCAAGCCTTTATTTCTCCCATGTGGTTTTGTTTTGGCTTGAAATAGGCTTTTACGAAGCCAACGTCTTCTGCACCATTGTTGTATTAGTGCTCTACACAGGGAGAGTGTTCCGGAAATTATTATTCCCGTGATGTGTCTTACCTAATACTGGTTGTAGATACATAGATAGAAGGTTCTAGATCCTTCTATAGGTAGTAGGATTATGTTAGACGTTTTACCTTATCTAGGAATCCCATGTATGGAAGGACTCTCATTGTAATGCCTATATAAAGGCCCCACTATCAGTGTTATGAATACAATTGACTGACTCGTATTTACAGTCTTTTACTTTCTGAAACAGCATTTAGAAAAAGTATAGAATTTTAGTGACATAAATTAGGAATTTTGGACGCAATGATTTAAAATTTTTATATTATCAGATTTAATTAATATGTGAAAAGGTCTCTCGAGATGAAAAACGATTAATTTTAAATTTCACCAAATGTATTTAAATTAAATTAAATAAAATCTTTTTGTCAATTCAGGATTTTTGGCAAATGTTAATTGAGAAGCGAAATTCACGTGTCATTCTCCATTAAAAGACTTATCGTCTCTGTGTCTTAAAGGTGACGCGTCTGGTACGTACAGAAGAGTTTCAGACATACTCGGCGACCCGATTCTGTGCCCGGGCGGCCGACGCGCCAATTTCACGCGGAGTAGAAAATTAGACCACATCCACTCCACTGAATAGTGGGCCACTCCATGTGGATTCAATTTTTTTTTTTTTTCAAGAAGTATGGAACTAATTTTAGTCGCAAGTTATATTTTGACCCAAATTCAAGGTTTACAATTACAATTAAACCTCGATAAATTAATTTTTGATAAACGAAAAACTTCGTTAAATAAATAATTTTTTTTAGTCCCAACTCTTTATCACATGTTTAAAAAAAATTTCGATAAATGAATAATTTCATTAAATTAATATTATTCCGGTCCCGATCATATTCATTTATCGAGGTTTTACTGTATCTATAGCCTAAAAATAGGGATGTTCATAAAAACTCGATTCGAACTATCCGATCGGACTACCCATTGACTCGAGGTAAATTTACCTGGTATTTTTATAAGTTTTTTTTAAAAAAAATTGGGTCGGATACCCGATCCGGTGAAAGAGAATAATTTCGGGTCCGGATACGGACCTAGAATATTTTTCGGTCCGCAGTTTCCACTTCAATTGTGCAAGAATACTCCAAAGTCCAAACTCCATTGCGCATATCCCGTTTGTGTCACTATCATGAACACGCTACATGGAATTGTTATAAATGAGGACATCGAACCTGTCGTGGGATTCTTTACAAGTAGTATGCTAGAATCACTTCTCATGTGTATTACAGAATTTAAAAATATTTGTATATTTGATGTGTATCCATCACAGAATATGTTCTTGCAAAAGTTATTATATTTTTATAATTTAGAATTGTGCAAAATTCAATTACAATTCGAATCGGGGTACCCTATTGATCCGACCCGATAAATTGGATACCCGATTATGAACACCCCTACTAAACATAACATATTTTTCCAGTCCCGAATTTGTTCACGATGCGTACGTTCCTCAAATTTATTTATATAATTGAATAATTTAACAATATATTAATATGACATCTATTCTCTATTCACATTACATTTCATAATACACCAAAAATTATTTTATTAAAATTCGTGCCGAAGGTTCTCGGGCACAAACTTGGAGAAAAGTGTATTTGATAGTTTAGCTGATAAGTAGTAGGCGGGAACAACATCCATTCGAGAGATGGTTATTAAGATGCTATTCAAAGCAGTATTCCAAATAATTATTTTATTTAGTCAGCAACTACTTTATCGGTTAAACTGATAAATATATCCTTAATTGTTGAAATAGAATTTTAGATAAAAGTAGGGTAAAAATGAGATTTTTCTCATTCACGATATCCATATATATAGTGTGAAGTAACCCCTTTGTCTAGAATAATATGCTCAATTTGTCATTTTCATTCGTTTTCACCAAAATAAGCGTGTATCATTAACCATCAAGTGGTGGAGATGATATTACAATGGCGCCCCTTATCTATCCAGAGAAGAGATTGTGGGTTCGATAATTAAGCTTTCATTCCATATTATAGTTCTTACTTATTACATGTGTTATTGGGCTTCACTTCATCCCTAGCATTCAATTGTTATGAATTCGATCCCTCTTAGTTGCAAATAATAATTTTTCTTTTTGTTTGCAAATAATATTGTTAAATTCGAAATCATTAACAACTGTAAATATATGAGGCATCTCAAATATTGTTGGAAAAACTTAATTTTATATTAATTTTGGATGCTTGAAAATTTAAATTTCTCTTGAATTAAATGGTGTAATATTAATCTAAATTATGAGAAGACAATGATAGTATATTTAATTTCCTCAAAATTTATTTTTGGTGAGTTTTCGATTAATGAATAAAAATCTAATCATCTGAAAGGACATTTTAAATAAACGAGAATATGAAAATTTTTATCACACATTGAATATGTGAAAAAGATTAAGACAATTAATAAATTGAAGAAAGTTGTAGAGTATGCAACATTGAACAAGATTAGGCCCAACTCGTGCTTCCGCTTGGGTCGTGGGCCTTGGACATTGGATATTGATTCTTAACAATTGAATTATAGACTGGATTTAGGCGGTCTTGGATGGATTAGGCAGATTTGGGCTTGACTCAAGTATCAGTCGCATAAATAAATTTGCTCAATTCTCACGTATTTTTTATTCGTCGAAGATTCAATATCGGTATACTATAATTATTGAAAATGCAATCGCTGTGTATTTGGACGATGCGACTTATTCATCATCACTATATGAGACGTATTTATCTTGTTAAAAGAGCTTCTCAACCTGAGAGAAAAAATCAAGGGAGCCAAACCAAGCTTGTGGGGGAGCCCGCCATCAAGGAATCAACCACCACCAACCTGCTTGTTGGTTTCAAAATTGGACTTAAAATTGGACACTTGTCTCATTATTAGTCCGTGAAATTTTAACATTTCTTCATATTTTCAATAACTATTCTAAAATTGCATTTCCCAATTCTCTATAAATGGAGACCAAATTTTATACTCCTTCCATCTTATATATATAAAAGTCAAGTTTGATTTTTCTGATCAATCATCTACAATTTTAATTATAAATTAATCACAAACCGCAAATGTAAAATTTTCAATTAAGTTATATAATGAAACCTTAGTACCTAATCTTTCATTATATAATTCAATCGAATATTTTATATTTGCGGTTTCAAATTAATTCGTAATCAAAGTCGGAGACGGTTGACCGAAAAAATCAAACGTGACCTATATATATGGGACAGATGAAGTATTTTTTTGGCCATATTTTTATACTTTATAAGTATTTTGTAAATTCAGACCAAATTTATATGATTATTATCTACAACTCAAAAAAAATATCACAAAATAACTATATATAATACTACGGTTGAGTGTTGCAGTGGTCACAGATAAACCACGAAAATGATGACAGATGCATACACAAACAAGAAACAACCACATACAACTCTTAAAAATTGAAATAAAGTTGACGGTCACATGGATAAAGTACGCAAATGTCTATTTCAGCCTATTTTTAATAATTTTCTTTTGCGTGTGCGTGTATCTCTCGATAATTTATATGATTGAGTTAACAAAAATATCGTATATGTAGCAGAGAAAAAATTTAGAAGAATATTAAAAATATTGAGTGCTCGAGTGATTGACGAGGTGATCGTAAACATAATCGAACGTAGTAACCTCATGCATCGATTTAATTAGAAATGGATATCTAAAATGGCATGTGCCTATTATCAATAACTTAATTACTTAACAAACTCTGACGAGTGTTTGCGACCACACGATTTAAAACTGTTCACCAGAAAAATGTTGCTAAACTAGCAACCACATGCATCAATTTGTGGTTGTCTTTTTATCTTCTTGAAACTTGAAAGTGTAAAATACTCGACATCGGCAATGGATAAACCCAAACAAAATGACATGTGCCTATTTTAAGCTACTTAATTACTTAACAAACACTCGAGAAAAAGTATGACAAAAGCCACAAGAAATTAAGGCTCATGTGGGATTGCGACCGACCGCACGATTTAAAGTTCGGTTTGAGTTTGGCCAAATTAGAATTGCAGTCGTTGATTAAACTGTTTCTAATATGAGTCGAATTCGAGCACTTTCTTATTGAGGTAGTAAGTTTGGCTAGTTGTTTGATCATATTAGATATACCGAGAGAATTCTACCCGATTACTTTAAATCTTTAATACTAGGATTTTAAGAGGTTTAATTACCAAAAATTATATTTGAGCTTTCGTCCAACATGTGTTAAAGCATTTTGGAGTCTATCTTGAGTATGTTTATTTTCTTGTTGAGTTCGAGCTTGAGCAGTAGAAAAAATTAATCATATTCGTTCGATGAGATGAATGCTCAGTTCGACTCCTTTGCACCCCTAAATCAGGGGATTCACTTTTCAATTTTACAACGTGCTAAATAAAATCGATCTCCGCCGTTCAGAATCATGCATTTTAGGATCATGCATTCAATCGTGAACCACGGAAAAATCAGCACGATCCAACAATTAAATCTCGGGGAATGTTATTTAGAATAAAATCGTAAAAAAAATCCTAGAAACAAACAACTTTTGTTTCACAACCAAAACGACATTCTAACATGCTCCAAATCAAATCTTCACCGAAACAATCATACTCTTACAAGTTATGTAGCCTTCAAATTTCAGCTCAATTCATCGTGATTAAACGTATAAGCACACAATTATGACATAAGTGGAATAATGAAGAGATGTAAAACAATTGACAGATGGCAAACAATTGACAGATGTAGAACAATATTCATTTTTGCGATCAAATTCATAAGGCAGAAGCGTGGAATTATGAAAATTGCAATTCGTACTATAAAAATACCGTTATCCTTTTTATTATAGATATAGATATAATATCATCACAATAATTAAAATAAAATAGAAACTATACCAATTCTCAAAAGTCGAATCATTATATTCATTGATTTCTCCTGTCAATATTTTTTTATTGAACCGATCACAAAATACTTGTTTAATACTCCCTCCGTCCCACTCATCTAAGTTGTGAGAGATAAAAGTGTCTTGAAAAGGAAAAGACCAAATATCTTGGGACGGTCCGAAACGGAATATGAATCAAGATCGATGGGACGAAGGGAATATAATTTTATTAATTAACATAATCTACAAATTATTACGTTCAACTCAAAAATACATCCAATATAGGTAGAAAGAATAGCAACTAAAGAGTTCTGCATCATAAAAAGAACATATCAGTTTCATTGAACTGAGAAGCTGTCCAAAAGTAAAGGATAAACGACCAAGTTATTATTAAAAAAAAAAAAAACGTGTCATGATTTCTTTAGACAAGAGAATGTTGAAATCCTGGCAGCCTAGGAATTTTATCCCTTCAATATTCAATATGGGGATAGAACGTTGAAAGGGTATTTGGCCCGATGCAATAAAGACAAGAACTTTTAGTCAAAATGTTGGGGTTCGAGTTTGAATCATGCGGGGTTTTAATCCTGAATTCTTTCCGTGAATGAATTGTGTGGAGGCCGACGGTTTCTCGTGAATCCGGCCTCACTACAGCGTGGATCTAGTTTAGGCAAAGATAATCTGCGAATAGTGGTTAGGGGCCGTCTTGCAGTCTTTGCGTTTAAATTGAAATTCACCAATCACAAAAAAAAGTAAAAAAAAAAAAGAACGTTGAAATCAAATTTGTCATCAACATGTAAAGCGGTAATAGTTTATTAGAAAAGCTTCACACAAAGTCGTTAAAAGAAACTAAACATAAAGCAATTGAAAAATTGATTATACTTTCGAGAATTTATTTTCATGAGATTGTTAGGAAAGGCCTTATATTTTCATATACAAAAATCCAAAAACGTCTAATTTTGAATAAATCTATCTTTGAGCAGAATTCAAAAATCATTTATTACATCGATCCGAGAGCTTCAATTTGAATCTCAATATCAATCCCCAATCAAATTTGAAAATAAAAATCAACATTCTGATGATGATGTGATATATGAAAATATCTATTGTGGTAGTACTACAATTACGACCGAAGATGAAGTTGACCCTCACGAAATTTAACATATCTCAAATCTTTAACAGTTGTATAACACTGAAGAAGAAATGGATCACGAAAATACTGAAGCCATGTTAACCCAAACATATGCAATATTTGAGCGCATTCTTCATGACGAAGTGTCCAGCAATGCATTAGCATAGAACTTTTTGCTGAATATGTAACTAAGTCTTTTTGATGAATATGTAGCGAAATATAGAGAAAAGATTCAAACTCAAAAAACAAGACATAAGACTAGCAATGGATTTAACATAGAACTATAAAGAACCCCTAATAATCCATTTAAAAAAACAACTCTATAATATAGTAAGAAATATGGACAGTAGGAACGTCGGTCAAAGAAATGACCTTAATTGTATTGCACTACTAGTTTTGTGGCCAACTATGTTTCACAAGTGCGGGGGGCGCGCGGGGGCGGGCGCGACACGACTCGGGGGCGGGAATTCGATTTTTTAAAAATTTAAAGGTGCGATACGGCATAGATACGTAAATCTATTACACTTGTAAAAAAATATGTAAATATATCTAAACAACCAACATAGCAAGTTCAAATTAAATATCATCATCATAATACAAGAATACAAGTCATAATAAAATATTCAAATTAAAACAAGTAATATGTTGTCAACTTAAATTAGGTTCCATAACAAAATCCATTCAAATAATTAACATTTCTAGTCCGTAGCACTTAGATTATAGTTAGTTATTTAATATGTTAGTTGTTTACTGTTACGTTTAGCAATTAATGTAATTTAATATTTCTTTTACTTAGTGAATAGCGACTTAATGTTAATCATGCTAATATAATATAAGATAATTTTAGTATTAAATTTTTATTAAGTTTAATAAGAAATTAATAGTTTAATTAATAAAGATAATTTTTAAAATATTAAAAAGTAGTCCAAAACTGGATATGTGTATTCGAAAAAAAAAATCAGATACGCCACGCGGCGTTTCTCGTGTGTATCCGGCGCGAATCACATCCGCACCCGCACCCTACGCGTTTCCGATACTGCATACTGCAGAGTATTTTTGAAGAACCCATGCAACATAGGTGGCCAATAATGGCAATGCAGGTACATTTAATTTGTTGGTTTGGTGGAAGAGACGAGTAACAAAATTTCACATATTCTCCATTATGGCATGAGAGATTCTTGGAGTTAGAGGTGTTCAAGGTTACGGTTCGAACCGGCGAACCGGCGGTTTTGAACTGTTGACTGCGGTTCGGTTCAAAACTGGAACCGTGAATCGTTTTAAGACGGTTCGATTCCGGTTCGTCATTTTGACGAACCGCGAACCGGCGGTTCAACCGCTGGTTTTGAAAAAATAATTCAAAAATTCAAATTTTGATCGGTGTTTATTATCCCACTTCTATACTTGTTGTTGAACATTGTGTTAAAATTGTACTTGTATTCAAGTCTTTAATTAAAGTTCTCGAGTTATTTAATTGTATAACAGAAATGAGAGACAAATGGATTAAATATTTCGCCTGCATTTCTCCGGCTTTTTTAGTTGCTAAACTTTTAGATCCTCAAGTTAGAGAGGAAGGTTTGCTAAAATTACTTACACTTTACTATAATGCTTTATTTCCCAATCCTATTGCTAATTTTACTCCTCCAAATCCTAGCGATTTAGTTCAAAATGCAAAAAAATTATTATCTACTCTTTACCGCGAATGTGCTTGTAGTTATAGTGGTAGTCTTGATCTTGGTATAGTAGTAGTACATCTTTTGGTTTTGCTATTCGGGATCTTAGTGGATGGAATTCTGATTTGTATAATATTCTGATTTGTATAATTTCATATTTATTGTTTAATTTTATCCCCATGTATTAATATTAGTTAGTTCCAATTAAAAATGATAGAGTCAATACCAAAATAAATAGACAAAAAATATTACGTAAAAAATACATCTTAAAAGATTACATGTCAATAAACTATTTTAAATACGTATCATGCTACAAAATGTATGCTACCATGACAACTTATATATACAATGACAAAAATACGTCCCGAATATAAAATGACGAAAATAAATGACGGATCCATGATCAAAATGACGAAAATTTGTGCTGAACAATAACAATTTAAATATATAATACCATCATATACAGCCCGGGGCATCGCCCGGGTCTGAATGACTCGTATAATTTAAGAAAGAGTACCACATTAGCGGAGTGTTAAGTCAATTAATGTCCATTACATGAACAAATTTCCTCGACATACCGAGAAAAAGTAGGAACAAATTTTAGAGACGAAAGTCATATGTGATTAAGTCTTAATATATGTGTGTGCAGTGTATGTTTTATTATTTTTACTTATTATAATTAAATAAATATCATAATTTATTTTTATGTAAGCAATAAATGAATTAATATATTTTTGTTTTGCATCAATTAATTTTACTGAAAATAAATATTCATAGTTTTTATAATATAATTTTTTTGTGCAATCGGTCATTATTGTAAATCCATCAAATTTATTATATTCATATGGATGTCTAGTTGAAATTTGTGAAATAAAAATTAATTTGATATATTTTTATTAAAAATAAACTTAATTTAAAAAATTATAAACATTTAAAATTTTAAGCTAAAAAAATAAAGGAAGAATTTTTTTATTGGTAGATGAGTGTAAGTTGTGGAATAAAACTCCCACAATACATATCTAAAAATTTTTAAGAAATTTAAGGATACATCTCTATATATAAACTGTATTTTAAAATAAAAAATCAAAAAACTTAGAGTGACTTGTGTCACGACTCTCTTTAATAGAAGTATAGATAGCATCATACACTTTACGAGTTTATTACTCCATCCGTAATCAAATTTCCGAAGTGACACTACCACATTGATTAAGAAAAGTGATAATAGTGCTTCAAGCATAAATACTTGAGAATACTTCATATTCATCAATTATGAGAGCATGGTTCCAGAAACCCTTTTGTGTTCACTCCATCATTACACGATTGTTTGTATTCTTTGGAGTTTAATATGTAGATGTAAATTCGTGAGTTTATAAAAAACGAAATTATTTTTGGTGTGCAATGCATTAGTTGTACAATACTAATTTTTGTGCACAACCCCCCTTGCACATTAAATTAAGGGGTATTGAATTTTGTGCACAACCCCCTTGCAAATTAAATTAATGGGGATAAGTTTTATATATAATAAATATTAGACCATTTAATTCAAGAGAAATTTAACTTTTCAAGCATCCAAAATTAATATAAAATTAAGTTTGTCCAACAATATTTGAGATGACATATATATATTTACATTTGTTAATGATTTCGAAATTAACAATATTATTTGCAAACAAAAAGAAAAATTATTATTTCCAACTAAGAGGGATCGAATTCATAACAATTGAATGCTAGGGATGAAGCCCAATAACACATGTAACATGTAATACATGCGCATTCTTGTGGGACGAATAAAAATGACAATTGAGCATATTATTCTAAACGAAGGGGTTACTTCATACTATATATACGGATATCGTGAATGAGAAAAATCTCACTTTTACCCTACTTTTATCTAAAATTCTATTTCAACAATTAAGGATATATTTGTCAGTTTAACCGATAAAGTAGTTGCTGACTAATAAAATAATTATTAGAATACTGCTTTGAATAGCATATTAATAACCATCTCTCGGACGGATGTTGGTCTCCCCTACTACTTATCGGCTAAACTATCAAATACACTTTTAATAATACTCTCTTCATCTTCAAGTTTGTGCCTGAGAACCTTCGGCACGAATTTTAATAAAATAATTGTTGGTGTATTATGAAATGTAATGTGAATAGAGAATAGATGTCATATTAATATATTGTTAAATTATTTAATTATATAAATAAATTTGAGGAACGTACGCACCGTGAACAAATTTGGGACTGGAAAAATATGTTTTGTTAATCACTTTTTAGTAGGGGTGTTCCTAAACGGGTACCTTGTTCGTTTTCGGGATAAATCTTCTTGGTAGACATTCCATCCACTAAGATCCCGAATAGCAAAACCAAAAGATGTACTACTACTATACCAAGATCAAGACAACCACTATAACTACAAGCACATTCGCGATAAAGAGTAGATAATAATTTTTTTGCATTTTGAACTAAATCGCTAGGATTTGGAGGAATAAAATTAGCAATAGGATTGGGAAATAAAGCATTATAGTAAAGTGTAAGTAATTTTAGCAAATCTTCCTCTCTAACTTGAGGATCTAAAAGTTTAGCAACTAAAAAAGCCGAAGGAATGTAGGCGAAATATTTAATCCATTTGTCTCTCATTTCTTTTATACAATTAAATAACTCGAGAACTTTAATTAAACACTTGAATACAAGTACAAGTTTAACAAAATGTTCAACCACAAGTGTAGAAGTGGGATAATAAACACCGGTCAAAATTTGAATTTTTGATTTTTTTTTTCAAAACCTGCGGTTGAACCGCCGGTTCGCGGTTCGTCAAAATGACGAACCAGAACCAAACCGTCTTAAAACGGTTCACGGTTCCGGTTTTGAACCGAATCGCGGTCAACGGTTCAAAACAGCCGGTTCAGCGGTTCGAACCGTAACCTTGAACACCTCTAACTCCAAGAATCTCTCATGCCATAATGCCGAGTATGTGAAATTTTATTACTCGTGTCTTCCACCGAACCAACAGATTAAATGTACCTGCATTGCCATTTTTGGTGGATTCTTCAAAAATACTCTGCAGTATGCAGTATCGGATACGCGTAGGGTGCGGGTGCGGATGTGATTCGCGTCGGATACGCACGAGAAACGCCGCGTGGCATATCTGAATTTTTTTTTTCGAATCCAGTTTTGGACTACTTTTTAATATTTTAAAAATTATCTTTATTAATTAAACTATTAATTTATTATTAAACCTAATAAAAATTTAATACTAAAATTATTATATAATATGTATGCATGATTAACATTAAGTCGCTAAAAAAAAGAAATATTAAATTACATTAATTGCTAAACGTAACAGTAAATAACTAACTATAATCTAAGTGCTACTGACTAGATATGTTAATTATTTGAATGGATTTCGTTATGCAACTAACTTAAGTTGACAACATATTACTTATTTTAATTTGAATATTTTATTGTGACTTGTATTCTTGTATTATGATGATGATATTTAATTTGAACTTGCTTTGTTGGTTGTTTAGATATATTTACATACGAGCGATAGAATCGTAAACCAAATGAAATGGGGTGCTGTCCCTTATATAAAGTTTCTGTACGATGGCTGTTTAGCGCACGCTATCGTACTATTCTTAGCGCACGCTAATTAGCGTTGACTCCAAAACTGTCCAGATTCATCCGAGAGAATCTTATCCGGACCCATGTCCGGTCGGCGCTAAGCTACATTCTTAGCGTACGTTATCACGTGTTCGCATGAGAAAATTTACATGTTGTTATACTCATATACAAGGATACAAATGTAGAATATATCATACTTCAATTATCGAGATCACATTTCCGAAATAATACAGGGTTCAACAACAGATGAAATACACAATAATAAATTCGGATATTACAGCAACCATTTTTGTCTTGAGTGCGTGTCATAACAATACATTGGTTACTGGTTTATATATATAATGTAATACTCGAATGTTGGTAGGGGAAGGGACGATGAGTTAGAGTGGGAAAGCTAAGAGATGGTGGAGACTGAATGGGTTGTTTTTTTATTAACTAGTTTTTAATGATGAAAATTGAGAATTTTATTTATAAAAGATTTAAAGAGGCTACTGAACTTCACGTCTTTTTAATTATCCATTCATAACCAATTTTGTACATTTTTCACTCCATTTAAATTAAATGCATCCTTTTATTTTTAACTTTCAGTAACATATTTTGTCAATTTAACATCAAATGAATTGAGTGGTAAACCGTTGAATAAGACTAAATTGTACATAATTGATTTTATAATTTTATATTATTGCATTTAACCTCAATCTATTTTATAATTTTATTTATCTTATATATATATATATATATATATATATATATATATAAAAATTGAGTCCTTAAATTTATATATAAAAATGACGTCATTAAGACTCCACATTAAATTTAAGGACCCAATCTTTAATTTTATTTATCTTATCTTATATATATAATTTATATATATATATATATATAAATTGAGTCTTTAAATTTATATATAAAAATGAAGTCATTAAGACTCCACATTAAATTTAAGGACTCAATCTTTATATATAAGGTTTTTTCACAAGTGTAATATATAATAAAATATAAATAAAATAAATGTATCCATGCCGTATCGCATCATGAAATTTAAAAAAAATCGAATTCCCGCCTCCGAATCGTATCGCCCCCGCCCGCGCGCGTGCCCCGCACTTGTGAAACATAGTTGGCCACAAAACTAGTAGTGTAATACAATTAAGGTCATTTCTTTGACCGACGTTACTACTACCCCTATTTCTTACTATATTATAGAGTTGTTTTTGAAATTGATTATTAGGGGTTCTTTATAGTTATATGTTAAATCCATTGCTAGTCCTATGTGTTGTTTTTTGAGTTTGAATCTTTTCTCCATATTTCGCTACATATTCAGTAAAAAGACTTAGTTACATATTCAACAAAAAGTTCTATGTTAATGCATCGACGAACGCTTCACCATGAAAAATACGCTCAAATGTTGCATATGTTTGGATTAACATGGCTTCAACAATTTCGTGATCCATTCTTTTTCAATATTATACAACTGTTAACGATTTGAGATATGTAAAATTCTCTGGGGGTCTTCATCTTCGGTCGTAATTATAGTACTACCACAATAAATATTTTCATATAAATCATCTTTAGAATGTTGATTTTTATTTTCAAATTTGATTGGGGATTGATATTGAGATTCAAATTGAAGCTCTCGGATCGATGTAATAAATGATTTTTGAATTCTGCTCAAAGATAGATTTATTCAAAATTAGACGTTTTTGGATTTTTGTATATGAAAATATAAGGCCTTTCCTAACAATCTCATGAAAATAAATTCTCGAAAGTATAATCAATTTTTCAATTGCTTTATGTTTAGTTTCTTTTAACGACTTTGTGTGAAGCTTTTCTAATAAACTATTACCGCTTTACATGTTGATGACAAATTTGATTTCAACGTTCTTTTTTTTTTTTACTTTTTTTTTTGTGATTGGTGAATTTCAATTTAAACGCAAGCACCTGCAAGACGCAGGCCCTAACCACTATTGCCAGATTATCTTTGCCTAAACTAGATCGCGGCGATAATGATGAGGCGGATTCACGAAACCGTCTGGCCTCCATGTAATTCACGCTTCTTTAGAAAGAATTAGGATTAAAACCGCATGATTCTTTCAAACTCGAACCCCAACATTTTGACTAAAAGTTCTTGTCTTTATTGCATCGGGCCAAATACCCTTTCAACGTTCTAAAGGGCCAAGTACCCTTTAGATTATAGTTAGTTATTTACTGTTACGTTTAGCAATTAATGTAATTTAATATTTCTTTTTTTTAGCGACTTAATGTTAATCATGCATACATATTATATAATAATTTTAGTATTAAATTTTTATTAGGTTTAATAATAAATTAATAGTTTAATTAATAAAGATAATTTTTAAAATATTAAAAAGTAGTCCAAAACTGGATTCGAAAAAAAAAATTCAGATATGCCACGCGGCGTTTCTCGTGCGTATCCGACGCGAATCACATCCGCACCCGCACCCTACGCGTATCCGATACTGCATACTGCAGAGTATTTTTGAAGAATCCACCAAAAATGGCAATGCAGTACATTTAATCTGTTGGTTCGGTGGAAGACACGAGTAATAAAATTTCACATACTCGGCATTATGGCATGAGAGATTCTTGGAGTTAGAGGTGTTCAAGGTTACGGTTCGAACCTGACCATTTATTTTGAACCGTTGACCGATTCGGTTCAAAAGCGAACCGTGAACCGTTTAAGGCGGTTTGGTTAGTTCGTCATTTTGATTTAACCGCGAACCAGCAGTTCAACCGCAGTTTTGAAAAAAATCAAAAATTCAAATTTTGACCGGTGTTTATTATCCCACTTCTACACTTGTGGTTGAACATTTTGTTAAACTTGTACTTGTATTCAAGTGTTTAATTAAAGTTCTCGAGTTATTTAATTGTATAAAAGAAATGAGAGACAAATGGATTAAATATTTCGCCTACATTCCTTCGGCTTTTTTAGTTGCTAAACTTTTAGATCCTCAAGTTAGAGAGGAAGATTTGCTAAAATTACTTACACTTTACTATAATGCTTTATTTCCCAATCCTATTGCTAATTTTATTCCTCCAAATCCTAGCGATTTAGTTCAAAATGCAAAAAAATTATTATCTACTCTTTATCGCGAATGTGCTTGTAGTTATAGTGGTTGTCTTGATCTTGGTATAGTAGTAGTACATCTTTTGGTTTTGCTATTCGGGATCTTAGTGGATGGAATGTCTACCAAGAAGATTTATCCCGAAAACGAACAAGGTACCCGTTTAGGAACACCCCTACTAAAAAGTGATTAACAAAACATATTTTTCCAGTCCCAAATTTGTTCACGGTGCGTACGTTCCTCAAATTTATTTATATAATTAAATAATTTAACAATATATTAATATGACATCTATTCTCTATTCACATTACATTTCATAATACACCAACAATTATTTTATTAAAATTCGTGCCGAAGGTTCTCAGGCACAAACTTGAAGATGAAGAGAGTATTATTAAAAGTGTATTTGATAGTTTAGCCGATAAGTAGTAGGGAGACCAACATCCGTCCGAGAGATGGTTATTAATATGCTATTCAAAGCAGTATTCTAATAATTATTTTATTAGTCAGCAACTACTTTATCGGTTAAACTGACAAATATATCCTTAATTGTTGAAATAGAATTTTAGATAAAAGTAGGGTAAAAGTGAGATTTTTCTCATTCACGATATCCGTATATATAGTGTGAAGTAACCCCTTCGTTTAGAATAATATGCTCAATTGTCATTTTTATTCGTCCCACAAGAATGCGCATGTATTACATGTTACATGTGTTATTGGGCTTCATCCCTAGCATTCAATTGTTATGAATTCGATCCCTCTTAGTTGGAAATAATAATTTTTCTTTTTGTTTGCAAATAATATTGTTAATTTCGAAATCATTAACAAATGTAAATATATATATGTCATCTCAAATATTGTTGGACAAACTTAATTTTATATTAATTTTGGATGCTTGAAAAGTTAAATTTCTCTTGAATTAAATGGTCTAATATTTATTATATATAAAACTTATCCCCATTAATTTAATTTGCAAGGTGGTTGTGCACAAAATTCAATACCCCTTAATTTAATGTGCAAGGGGGGTTGTGCACAAAAATTAGTATTGTACAACTAATGCATTGCACACCAAAAATAATTTCGTTTTTTATAAACTCACGAATTTACATCTACATATTAAACTCCAAAGAATACAAACAATCGTGTAATGATGGAGTGAACACAAAAGGGTTTCTGGAACCATGCTCTCATAATTGATGAATATGAAGTATTGCTGAAGTATTTATGCTTGAAGCACTATTATCACTTTTCTTAATCAATGTGGTAGTGTCACTTCGGAAATTTGATTACCGGATGGAGTAATAAACTCGTAAAGTGTATGATGCTATCTATACTTCTATTAAAAGAGAGTCGTGACACATGTCACTCTCTAAGTTTTTTGATTTTTTATTTTAAAATACAGTTTATATATAGAGATGTATCCTTAAATTTCTTAAAAAATTTTAGATATGTATTGTGGGAGTTTTATTCCACAACTTACACTCATCTACCAATAAAAAAATTCTTCCTTTATTTTTTTAGCTTAAAATTTTAAATGTTTATAATTTTTTAAATTAAGTTTATTTTTAATAAAAATATATCAAATTAATTTTTATTTCACAAATTTCAACTAGACATCCATATGAATATAATAAATTTGATGGATTTACAATAATGACCGATTGCACAAAAAAATTATATTATAAAAACTATGAATATTTATTTTCAGTAAAATTAATTGATGCAAAACAAAAATATATTAATTCATTTATTGCTTACATAAAAATAAATTATGATATTTATTTAATTATAATAAGTAAAAATAATAAAACATACACTGCACACACATATATTAAGACTTAATCACATATGACTTTCGTCTCTAAAATTTGTTCCTACTTTTTCTCGGTATGTCGAGGAAATTTGTTCATGTAATGGACATTAATTGACTTAACACTCCGCTAATGTGGTACTCTTTCTTAAATTATACGAGTCATTCAGACCCGGGCGATGCCTCGGGCTGTATATGATGGTATTATATATTTAAATTGTTATTGTTCAGCACAAATTTTCGTCATTTTGATCATGGATCCGTCATTTATTTTCGTCATTTTATATTCGGGACGTATTTTTGTCATTGTATATATAAGTTGTCATGGTAGCATACATTTTGTAGCATGATACGTATTTAAAATAGTTTATTGACATGTAATCTTTTAAGATGTATTTTTTACGTAATATTTTTTGTCTATTTATTTTGGTATTGACTCTATCATTTTTAATTGGAACTAACTAATATTAATACATTGGGCTAAGTTATAACTATTTCTTATGATAGTCAATGATGCCGTGCGATGCACATGTCTTTGTATAGAAGTTTTCATAGATTTAAAATACGTGCGATGCACATGGGCTATATAGAAGTTTTCATAGCGTAATATTCGGCATTTATTTTCGTCATTTTATATTTAAGTTTTCATGGTGTCACACATTTGCTAAGCTTTATACGTACTTAGAATACTTTATTGAGTTGCACATGCTGTATATAAGTTTTTATATCGTAATCTTCAGAACTTATTTTCGTCATTATATATCTAAGCTGCGATGGTATCACATTTCTAAGCATGACACACATTTAAAATAGTTTATTGATATTAAAAGAGTATATGTGAAGAGATTTTTTTCAAGATGTTACATTGAAAAGAGTCTATTCACATGTAATTTTAATATGTATAAGTTACATAAATTATTTTAAATATGAAGCGATGACAATAATGTTGGAGACCTTATATATTCATCAACGTGCAATGCACACAGGTTTGAAGCCTCGGGACCCATGCGATGCACTCGGGTTGGATCTAATTGTTTTTTTCGTAATGTTCGGGATTAATTTTCGGTTCATGTTTGAAACTCTCATTTTTGTGAAAGAGGACTTCGTTGTTCAAATAAATTACATTATTAAAAGCGAACTATAAAACAAATTTTCTTTTTAGCAAAACTATAAAAACATAAAACATTAAAGTGATTAGTATATTCAAGAGTATAAATTATAATTCGTATAATAAATTATAATTCGTATAGTAAAATATTACATGTTTAATTTGTAACGTACTATTAATATGAATGCCAGGTATTCATCTATATTGACACCGGTGGCCGTGGCGTTGCTTTTGTTGTTGTTGTTCTTCTTGTTGTCTTTGTCGTTGTTGTTCATTGGCATTTTGCATGTTTTGTTCTTGATACAATTTCCGTGACTTGTCAATCTCTTTCTTTAATGTGAAGAGTTTTTTTGCAAAATGTTATATTTAAATGAGGCTTTTCATATGTAATATTTTAATGTGAGTAACTTACATAAATTATTTTTTGATTAATGCATTATTACAACATTTTTCCATAAACTATAATATCGAATTTGGAGCATTCATTAGTAACTCATTCTAAGTATTTACAGTATGACGACATGAATCACATGATCTCAAACTCAAATGAATAATGCTTACCTCGTGATATGTGGATAACATTTGAAATACAATTTTCTTCTCCTTTATATACTTCTTCGATTTAGAAGATTCTCATTGTTATGATGATAGTGTGAAGATATTTTTATTATATTTTTATTATATACTACCATTTACAATATGTAACATCGACATAATTTACACAGTCATATCAAATATCAAAGTCACACAATATTCCAAGACGTTTAATTAAAAAAGTGACATTAACACAACGCAAGACAAAAAACTACATTAAGAGCAAAAATATTAAAATGCACCAACAAAGTGTAGTAATAATTATTGACTAAAAATTGAATGCTCGTCACATTATTTTCAATAAGCTTACTTGCTAACGAATCAATAGTATTAGCCCGTTTATCGGTATTACATGAAGTAAAATATTGCATGTTTAATTTGTAACGTACTATTAATACGAATGCTAAGTATTCATCACACCGGTGGCCACGGCGTTGATCTTGTTGTTGTTGTTGTTTTTGTTGTTGTTGTCTTTGTCGTTGTTGTTCATTGGCCTTTTGCATGTTTTGTTCTTGACATAATTTTTGTGACTTCTCGATCTCTTTCTTTAATGCTTCTTGATGCGCTACAAAAAAATAGATATAGTTGATCGTTAGTAACTTAAATATAGTTAATCAATATATTGCATTTTCGATCAAAGTAAAATATTCGTGCATGTTCCACTTAATTGATAAGACAACGATGTGTAGGATCTCTTAAACCATTAGAAAAGATGATGTTACTATCAAATCTCCTAAGCTACCATCTTTATGTCCTACATTGTTACACACAAAAAACACACGTGAAAATTACATAAAATAATATAAATCAATATGCTAAATAAGTAAGACGATATGATGCTTACTTTACCATCATAATAAGTTGTAGCCCAATGTGCACGCGGTGTGGAGGAAGTTGTGGTTTGTTGTGTGTGATTTTTGACATATTATATAGTTGATAAAATATTTGTAACTCATTGACGGGAAGGTAAAAAGACTAACCACTAATTGGTGTGTTTAATTTATGCATTGATGGCATTTTTGGTTTGTATTCTTTGTGTTTAATGTGCACGATTCCTATGTACTTACCCTTATGCATGACTATTAAATCAATGTACTAACACATGAAGCTTTCACATTTTACTTTCAATTCATGAAACATTTATTGTGAGCACTTTGCATTTATAAGACAACTTAAGCTTTTAGTATATAAGAATATTCAAGAGTATAAATTATAATTCGTATAATAAATTATAATTCGTATAGTAAAATATTACATGTTTAATTTGTAACGTACTATTAATATGAATGCCAGGTATTCATCTATATTGACACCGGTGGCCGTGGCGTTGCTTTTGTTGTTGTTGTTCTTCTTGTTGTCTTTGTCGTTGTTGTTCATTGGCATTTTGCATGTTTTGTTCTTGATACAATTTCCGTGACTTGTCAATCTCTTTCTTTAATGTGAAGAGGTTTTTTGCAAAATGTTATATTTAAATGAGGCTTTTCATATGTAATCTTTTAATGTGAGTAACTTACATAAATTATTTTTTGATTAATGCATTATTACAACATTTTTCCATAAACTATAATATCGAATTTGGAGCATTCATTAGTAACTCATTCTAAGTATTTACTGATGACGACATGAATCACATGATCTCAAACTCAAATGAATAATGCTTACCTCGTGATATGTGGATAACATTTGAAATGCAATTTTCTTCTCCTTTATATACTTCTTCGATTTAGAAGATTCTCATTGTTATGATGATAGTGTGAAGATATTTTTATTATATTTTTATTATATACTACCATTTACAATATGTAACATCGACATAATTTACACAGTCATATAAAATATCAAAGTCACACAATATTCCAAGACGTTTAATTAAAAAAGTGACATTAACACAACGCAAGACAAAAAACTACATTAAGAGCAAAAATATTAAAATGCACCAACAAAGTGTAGTAATAATTATTGACTAAAAATTGAATGCTCGTCACATTATTTTCAATAAACTTACTTGCTAACGAATCAATAGTATTAGCCCGTTTATCGGTATTACATGAAGTAAAATATTGCATGTTTAATTTGTAACGTACTATTAATACGAATGCTAAGTATTCATCACACCGGTGGCCACGGCGTTGATCTTGTTGTTGTTGTTGTTTTTGTTGTTGTTGTCTTTGTCGTTGTTGTTCATTGGCCTTTTGCATGTTTTGTTCTTGACATAATTTTTGTGACTTCTCGATCTCTTTCTTTAATGCTTCTTGATGCGCTACAAAAAAATAGATATAGTTGATCGTTAGTAACTTAAATATAGTTAATCAATATATTGCATTTTCGATCAAAGTAAAATATTCGTGCATGTTCCACTTAATTGATAAGACAACGATGTGTAGGATCTCTTAAACCATTAGAAAAGATGATGTTACTATCAAATCTCCTAAGCTACCATCTTTATGTCCTACATTGTTACACACAAAAAACACACGTGAAAATTACATAAAATAATATAAATCAATATGCTAAATAAGTAAGACGATATGATGCTTACTTTACCATCATAATAAGTTGTAGCCCAATGTGCACGCGGTGTGGAGGAAGTTGTGGTTTGTTGTGTGTGATTTTTGACATATTATATAGTTGATAAAATATTTGTAACTCATGGACGGGAAGGTAAAAAGACTAACCACTAATTGGTGTGTTTAATTTATGCATTGATGGCATTTTTGGTTTGTATTCTTTGTGTTTAATGTGCACGATTCCTATGTACTTACCCTTATGCATGACTATTAAATCAATGTACTAACACATGAAGCTTTCACATTTCACTTTCAATTCATGAAACATTTATTGTGAGCACTTTGCATTTATAAGACAACTTAAGCTTTTAGTATATGCGCTACAAAAAAATAGATATAGTTGATCGTTAGTAACTTAAATATAGTTAATCAATATATTGCATTTTCGATCAAAGTAAAATATTCGTGCATGTTCCACTTAATTGATAAGACAACGATGTGTAGGATCTCTTAAACCATTAGAAAAGATGATGTTACTATCAAATCTCCTAAGCTACCATCTTTATGTCCTACATTGTTACACACAAAAAACACACGTGAAATTTACATAAAATAATATAAATCAATATGCTAAATAAGTAAGACGATATGATGCTTACTTTACCATCATAATAAGTTGTAGCCCAATGTGCACGCGGTGTGGAGGAAGTTGTGGTTTGTTGTGTGTGATTTTTGACATATTATATAGTTGATAAAATATTTGTAACTCATGGACGGGAAGGTAAAAAGACTAACCACTAATTGGTGTGTTTAATTTATGCATTGATGGCATTTTTGGTTTGTATTCTTTGTGTTTAATGTGCACGATTCCTATGTACTTACCCTTATGCATGACTATTAAATCAATGTACTAACACATGAAGCTTTCACATTTCACTTTCAATTCATGAAACATTTATTGTGAGCACTTTGCATTTATAAGACAACTTAAGCTTTTAGTATATAAGATTACACCCCATAATACACTCACGCTAATATGATATTCATGTCGAAGATCATCAAAAATAAATTTAGAGATCGAGAAATTATTTTCTAATAAGAGAATATATTATGCGGTGCATTGCACCGGAGAACATCTGGTTTATTAAAAAAATAAGTTAAATATAAAACAAAGATATTGGGTGCAAATTTAGATCGAGTATATTTAGCAATAAACTTTTACTTAGCTTTTGGCTTGTTTCCCATCTGTTGCACAAGTGCGGGAGGCGGGTGCGGGCAGATACGGGTGCGGGATACGGTTTTTTGAAAATGTTAGGGTGTGATACAAAAAGGATACGTCTGTTTATTTTATATTTTATTATATATAACACTTGTTAAATATAAAATACAACAATTCAAATATCATCATAAAACCAATTCAAATACATAAAACAAGTCATACGAAAAATAATTCAAAATGGCTTTGAGGAGCGGAGCTTTCTGATGCTGTTCGTGAATGCTGCTAAAGGTAAAAATAATTACTTATTAAATAATTTACTTTTTGTATTTTAGTTTATTTGGTTTACTTTTTAAAAATTACAAAAAATACAGTAAAAAGGAAAAATTACCCACGCCCCCTCCACGCACATTGTCACGGGTCCGAACTGGACTAGAATTTTTTGCCGAAAATTCCTCCCGTGCCGGCACTGATTGTCCGCACAACAACTAGTTAGCCTTCGATCCTCACCAAACACTCGTGTTTACCTCACAGCACTCGTGTTTAGCCTAATCAGAGTTACAGCCCAAGGCCACCTTTAGTGTTTGAAGGAGTATGCAGCGGAACACTGTCAAAACA
The DNA here is from genome assembly GCA_033398695.1 of Orobanche coerulescens. NCBI lineage: Eukaryota > Viridiplantae > Streptophyta > Magnoliopsida > Lamiales > Orobanchaceae > Orobanche > Orobanche coerulescens. The sequence goes on along the minus strand of CM065807.1, from coordinate 7,119,682 downwards.
CGTAAAGGCACACACACAATTTACGGGGACAATTCCCCAACCTTGAATATTATTTGCACTCTCAATAAACAAGGAAAAAGGCCTCGCTGTACAACTCTCAGATCTCACGATCCCTCTCGCTGCCTACAAAATTGTACAAAAGCACCTATTTATAGCCCAAGCAAAGGACTACATCGGTTGACAACCCCAACCGCTAGGTTCAGCTCGACACTCCACATGTCAACGCGTGGCAAAAGACCACCATGCGTCCACCTCACTTGTCCTGAGGCGCTTCCAAAGAACTTGCCGCATTTGCCTTGTCGCCACGTACAAGGTCTTCTCGGAACCGTCCGCAACTGGCCCGCAATCGCAGAATTGCCTCCGCAACCGTCTGATGGATCCCGCCTCCACAGCACAGGCGATCCACCAAATGCGCCATAGGCTGACGTGTGCCCCGCACGTCTCATAACCGCTTGGAACCGTTCCCGCACAACTGCTCCAAGTAACCGTTGTAATATCCGCAATTTTCGATTTTTGGTGAATTTCTTTTTTTCGGCCGGAGTCCGTTTTGACGGCTCGCTCATGACCGTTTCGTCATTCTGAGAATGATTAATTCTGCACTTTTTGTCATCCGAGTTCGTTTCGGTGTTGTTTTGTTGAGTTCTGTGCTTTTTAGCGACTTTTCCGCACTTGAGTTCGATTCTTGCGAATCTCGTCCGAAAGCTATTGTTTGAGTTTCCCGCAAGTCCGTTTAACTTTGTTAGGCGTGTCGTGAACTTCGGTTTGATTATTCGTTGACGTATGGTGATTTTCGGGCATTTGGGCCATTTTCGTAATTTCCCAAAGTTTGGGGTAATTACCTTCCGTTGTCGAATTTCGAGCCTTCGGGTGGTCGGAATTGTGTGTCCTACTAGCTCTTAGATTCGTCTTTGTGAGTACTTCGTAACCGTATCTTCGGTTCGTATTCAAGTTCGGGTTTCGGTGTCGTTTTGTTGAATTCAGGATTACTAAACGACTTTTCTAAGTATGAGTTCGTCTTTGTTAGATCACCATTAATTTTTGGTAACTCCAAAAATTATAAATCTTTGCAATATTATAGAACATCGAGTTAGCTTTCCAATGGTTCAAACGGTGAGTCAATCGGAGTCCGGACGAGAGAGTTATGGTCGTTTCGATTTTGGCCGATCACTTCCAGAGCCTTTCGGCCGATAGGGGTCGATAGACTCTACTGCCGGCATTCCGTATGGGTATCGGTTGGGCCTATCGGCCGATAGGCTGGCCGATAGGTTCTGCTGTGTTACACTATAAATGTGTTGTTTTGAGCGTGAACAACTCATTTCCTTCTTCTTTTTCCGTAGACGCGAGAGAGAGTGAGAGAGGAGGAGAGCTTCTCATCATTATCATTTGGAGGGTTGATTTTCATCATTCTTCTTCGGTTGTGAAGCCCGGACAATCAATCCAACGCGTGTTCTACGAATCTAAATACTTGAATCACTCAAGGTAACATCTCTTGAAACCCTACCTTTTTGGATAATTGGGGATTTTGGGGTTTTGTCCGATTCTTTCCGTTTCGTTGATGGATTCATGATGAATATGATTATTCTTGTTGGTATTCTTAGTTTCCCTACGGATTCATGGTATATTTCGTGATTTTTACGGAATCGAGAGGGTTCGGTTGTGGTCCGCCCTCGTTGTTGTTTATATACGAATATACATGAATCGTAGGCGGGTTTCCGGGAGTATTCCATTTCCATAATCGTTTAGAAGTGGTTGTGATTGTATTCTTCGAATCGTTAGGTTCGGTCTCGTTGGTTCCTAGCGTTCGTCGGTGACTTTCCTTTCCGTTCGTTGCGTCGTCAATAATTCAAGGCAAGTATTTTTGGAAACCTTTAAGCTTAACATGAAATGGTGATGTATATTACTTGTTTGTAACTCACCTTGTGTTGGCCCGACGAGGTCAAGGAGGGAAATCTATGCTGCCGCCCTGGATTTCACGAGTTTCGTACCGCTAGCCAACTCGTTAGGGTCCTTGCAAGGCCTCGAGTGAGAATGTATGCTGCCGCCCTGTTCTCACGGCTTAGCGTGTGCGTGGTTTTGTTTTTCTGTAATTGTAGCCAACTCGTTAGGGTCCCTGTGAGGCCCCGAGTGAGAATGTATCTTTGCCGCTGTTCTCAAGGCTAATTGTTTGACTGTTTATTTTCCGGAAAAGACATGTCTTGTTTTGGTTTTCGAAATGATATTGGTGCATGTACTATGAAATGTGTAAGCGATTGGTTTGCCTTGATTACTTGTACTAGCGTAATTGCTAACCCCTCTGGGGACCCGTTGTCGGGGAAATTCTTGTTATGGATTTCAGGTTATGTTCAACCAGACGAGCGGGCGCTGGGATGGTACGAGGATGTCGGCCAAGGTTGTTGACATGTGCAATTGAGTCTTGTTATTTCCTACTGTCTCTTTTGATGTGGATGTTTTCTAAATTGTAAACTTATAGATTGTACTCGCGAGTACTTAGGCTTTTCCTTTCGGATTGTGTTTGGACTTCGTTGGAGTTACCGTATTTGTCGGTTGATGTTTATTATGCCGGTTGTACCGGACGTGTTGTTTTTATGTTCTTGTTGTTAACAATTGTTTCCTTGCTAACCGAGTTGGTTAGTCGAGAGGTGTTTTCTTGTGTTAGCCTGGTGGGTCCCATGTAGGGGTCCACGGCGCTGTAATACACCTCGAATATCTTGGGGTGTTACAGAAATGGTATCAGAGCTCTAGGTTTATGGATACCTAGGCTTGTTGGTTATTTGGGTCTAGTTGTGTTCTGTTTTGCACATTGTCACACCGCTGCCGGCATCTCAGTACATCCAGTGCTCGTAAGTTTTCCTTACTCGATTCTCTTGTTTTCTCGTATTGAAATTCCACTTCTTGAACTGTGATTGCCTCTCTCGTACTTATTGTCGAGTTGTTTTCGATCCATCCGGTTCGTGTACTTTTGATTCTAGTATTGCGCAGTCCTTTGTCTCTCTGGAGTATGTGCGCCGTTCTGGGCTTGACCGTTTGTCGTTTTGCGAGCTTTCCATCGCTAAACTTCCTAGCGTTGGTGGGATCGTTGGTGATCGAAAGATCCGAGTTTTGCTCCGTGGTATATTGTGAGAGGGCTTGACTCTCTAGTCTTTTGTTGTGTGATGAAATCTGTGTTTGGTAATTGCGATATACTAAATGTATGTTGAGCCGAATGTACCGATGAGTTGAGAAACTCACGTAGCTGGTTTCGACATATGTCCAAATCGGTGATCTTTGTTACTGTTAAACTTGGAGAGATAGTTTGACATATGCTTGGAATTAGTATTTAGAGTTGCGCTTTTTGAGCTGGTGATTTTGAATGTCGTATATGAGTGTGTCCGGAATTGTTGGTACTTGGCTAATTATTATTATTTACAACCAATGTGTTTCTATTAATAATAATACATGCGGCGTGCATGCTTGAAAATTTCTTAGACTTGATCGTATTGTGGGTTTTTGAAAGTGACATGAATTTGGGCGAGCCACCTTGTATTTTCAAATAAAACCTTGTGTCGTATTTAAAGGTCATGTTTAAAAGTATTTTAGGACATTTTATAAAATGCTACCATTGTTAAGCCCTTGTCGTGTTTAAAAGGGTCTTGAAAACGATTTTTAACTTACGGTTTTATTTTCGAATGACTAGAGTATACGATTTTAAAAATCAGATTAGCACAGGGAAACTGGGTGTCGAATCATGTTGTGTTTGTCGAGTTTTGTCTTAACGGATTTTTGTCGACTTAGTCGCATCGCGACGCGTCGTTTGAGATCATTGGTCGTGATTAGTATCGAGGGTGGTCGACTTACGTGCGACCTATGGATGTTAAACTCCTTCCTTGTGTTGTGCCTCGTGTGACACGAGTTATTTGTATGATTAGTCGTTAAATGATGGAATCCTTCGTGGATTTTGATTTCACGATATGTGTTTATTAGACTCTCGTATTTGGTTTATACGAGGAGTGTAAATCCTTGTTGATGTATTTTCGTACCGTATTTTATCCGCTGCGTGAGTCCTTTCAAACGGCTTTCGGTATTTTGCAAACTGAGTTTTATTTCGTAAAACCGATTCCTTGAATCAAGTTTTGGCATTTTGGTCTTGAATATTTCATGATGGTTTGACAAATGATTTTTGTGAGTTTTGGAAAATATTACCGTCATTGGTCTTTTTAGCATTTTGAAATGACGTGGGAAATTGTGCTTAGCACAGTAAACCTGTGTGAGAAAGGTTTATGGCATGTAATCTTTCTGATATCTTCTGTTGTTGTCTCTGTTGGTCATTAGCGCACGCTACGCTTTGCGGCTAGCGCGCGCAAGAGTGCGTTGGTAGCACGCTAAGGGGAGGATAGCGCACGCTACACGGTAGTTCGGGCGATCCAGAGCTCCGGACTGGTGCGAAGTTCTCGTTAGCGCACGCTAACACTTGGGGTTAGCGCACGCTAACAGTGTATTTTTTGGTCAGGAGTTTTGTTTGGTGCCGTGATAGCGCACGCTAACCTTAATGATTAGCGCACGCTAATTGTGTCCAGTATAAATACCGACACCAATCTAGAAGTTGCATTTTCTTCATTTTTCTTCTTCCTCCATGAGATTGAGACGTAGCGACTAGGTTTCGCATTGGGGCTGATTTTTTTTTCCATCCAAAGGTGTTTTGGAGTATCCTAGATGATTTTTAACATCATCTAATCCATTGTTCTTCGCCGAATCCAGGCAATTTTTCTTGAATCCCTAGAGTTGACTTTTTGGAGTTTTGTTCTTGATGTCGTTTTCCATCCGGTTTTGATAAACCGATCGTTGTTTTAACGATGTTGTTAAGCATATCCTAGGGATTGTATATCCTTTGTCTTGATTGTGAACGATTTAATGAGTGTGCTATGATGTGTTTGAGTGAATATTGACAAGTGTGAATTCTGGGCATTTTGGCCTATTGTACTTCTGAAAACCTTGAGTATCTTAGAAAATAAATTTCGAGACGTACTTTTAAAATGAATTATTTTCTCGTAGCACATACAAGGTGCCACAACACGTTTCAAAATTCTTCTACCTCGAGGACCAAAATGCTTTGAAATATTTTCAATGTTTTAGAAACACTTTTATTTAGACCCGAGGGTCGAATATCCTGAAAGTTTTCACTAAGAGAAAGTGTCCTCATTTTTATCAAATGCGAAATGGTTCTCCAAAGTCTCGATAACGATGTTTCACGTTTGTACTTTTTGAAAGGTGATACTCAAGATCAACCGGTGTTCTTCTAAATTATTTTCAAAATGAGGTTTTCGTTTTTAAAACCTATCCATTCACGTTTGAGGGATGGGTATATATGTATGATGTTCGCGTTGTCGTTATGATGTTTGCTCCCGAGTATGATCAGATTGGTGGCATGAACGTCGAGGCGTTGCCACGCATTTGTTGTGAGAGGTGGGATGTTAGTGTCGAATGTTGCCGCCTCGTAGTGATTTCTACGTTGTCGCGCATGTGCGAGCTGTTAGAGCTTGGTTTGGTATGACAGTGTGCATCGGTGATCGTTCCGTTATGTGTCGGTTGTTTAATGTCTTGTTACCTTGCTCCTGTTTTTGTGAATTTCGTGGATGAGGTCGGGGATACTACCCATACTATTTTGACTTCTGTATTTTCTCTTTCTTCAGTCTATCGATTCGCTCGTGTTCGTTGATACTGTCTGAACTTGATCTATACCTTGGTTTCATCATTCGAACGAGCTGTAATCTGGTTTTGAGTCGATCTGGTTATCGCTGTGACTTTTCCGAGTTCGATTCGATTCTTGTGAACCTTGTTCGGAAGTAACATCTTTTGGTCCTACTAGTTCTTTTATTCGAAGTGGATCGGATTTGGAACTTCTGTATTTTCGACTCTGTCAACTCGTTTATGCTCGTTAACATTTCTGAACTTTCCATATCCCTTGCTTTTGTTAATCGGACGAGGGTGGTATTGTTTTGGAATAACTCGTTCGTCGTTGTGGCTTTTCAATCGCTATTCCCTTTCCTGTGGATATTGTGGGAATGCACGTCTTGCTGTTCTCACCAGGTCATCCTGGGAGTTGTGGTTTGAATTTTATTATCCTACGTGTTTCGGACATGATTGTTCGATTTTTGTTGTCTCAATCGTTTGTTTGTTCGGTTTTTGTTCTCGTTTCGTGATTGTTGAGCGTTCAGGCTCCTTCGTAATTTCCTTAAGTTTGGTAAATTAGTCTCGTTTTCGATCTTCCAACCCTTGGGCGGTGGAATTCCGTATTTATTCAGCGTTTGGCTCGCATTTGATTGGTGAACCGTTGGATGGTCAATCATATTGATTTTCGTTCGTTGAGTTTTGTGATTGTTCGGATAATCGACTCGATTGTATTGTCTATTTGATGACGCTTGTCACTCGTTGATTTTATTATGTCTCTACCGGTGACGTTGCGTTAGTCGCCCTAGAGCGTATTTTCTCGCCGTATGTCTCTTTGCGTTCCTTGCAGTGTTTCGCCGTCGGGCGCGAGTCTTCGGTTTTGTGTATCTCGTCGAGTTTTCCTGGCAAGGGATATTGCTTCTCCCTACTTATTTTAAGTTTCGGGACGAAACTTCTTTTAAGGAGGGTAGAATGTAATATCCGCAATTTTCGATTTTTGGTGAATTTCTTTTTTTCGGCCGGAGTCCGTTTTGACGGCTCGCTCATGACCGTTTCGTCATTCTGAGAATGATTAATTCTGCACTTTTTGTCATCCGAGTTCGTTTCGGTGTTGTTTTGTTTTGTTCTGTGCTTTTTTGCGTCTTTTCCAGATTTGAGTTCGATTCTTGCGAATCTCGTAAATCGCTGCTTCGAGTTTCCCGCAAGTCCGTTTAACTTTGTTAGACGTGTCGTGAACTTCGGTTTGATTATTCGTTGACGTATGGTGATTTTCGGGCATTTGGGCCATTTTCGTAATTTCCCAAAGTTTGGGGTAATTACCTTCCGTTGTCGAATTTCGAGCCTTCGGGTGGTCGGAATTGTGTGTCCTACTAGCTCTTAGATTCGTCTTTGTGAGTACTTCGTAACCGTATCTTCGGTTCGTATTCAGGTTCGGGTTTCGGTGTCGTTTTGTTGAATTCAGGATTATTAAACGACTTTTCTAAGTATGAGTTCGTCTTTGTTAGATCACCATTAATTTTTGGTAACTCCAAAAAATTATAAATCTTTGCAATATTTTAGAACATCGAGTTAGCTTTCCAATGGTTCAAACGGTGAGTCAATCGGAGTCCGGACGAGAGAGTTATGGTCGTTTCAGTTTTTGGCCGATCACTTCCAGGAGCCTTTCGGCCGATAGGGGGGGTCGATAGACTCTACTGCCGGCATTCCGTATGGGTATCGGTTGGGCCTATCGGCCGATAGGCTGGCCGATAGGTTCTGCTGTGTTACACTATAAATGTGTTGTTTTGAGCGTGAACAGCTCATTTCCTTCTTCTTTTTCCGTAGACGCGAGAGAGAGTGAGAGAGGAGGAGAGCTTCTCATCATTATCATTTGGAGGGTTGATTTTCATCATTCTTCTTCGGTTGTGAAGCCCGGACAATCAATCCAACGCGTGTTCTACGAATCTAAATACTTGAATCACTCAAGGTAACATCTCTTGAAACCTTACCTTTTTGGATAATTGGGGATTTTGGGGTTTTGTCCGATTCTTTCCGTTTCGTTGATGGATTCATGATGAATATGATTATTCTTGTTGGTATTCTTAGTTTCCCTACGGATTCATGGTATATTTCGTGATTTTTACGGAATCGAGAGGGTTCGGTTGTGGTCCGCCCTCGTTGTTGTTTATATACGAATATACATGAATCGTAGGCGGGTTTCGGAGTATTCCATTTCCATAATCGTTTAGAAGTGGTTGTGATTGTATTCTTCGAATCGTTAGGTTCGGTCTCGTTGGTTCTAGCGTTCGTCGGTGACTTTCCTTTCCGTTCGTTGCGTCGTCAATAATTCAAGGCAAGTATTTTTGGAAACCTTTAAGCTTAACATGAAATGGTGATGTATATTACTTGTTTGTAACTCACCTTGTGTTGGCTGACGGGTCAAGGAGGGAAATCTATCTTTGCCGCCTGGATTTCACGAGTTTCGTACCGCTAGCCAACTCGTTAGGGTCCTTGCAAGGCCTCGAGTGAGAATGTATCTGCCGCCCTGTTCTCACGGCTTAGCGTGTGCGTGGTTTTGTTTTTCGTAATTGTAGCCAACTCGTTAGGGTCCCTGTGAGGCCCCGAGTGAGAATGTATCTGCCGCCCTGTTCTCAAGGCTAATTGTTTGACTATTTATTTTCCTAAAAGACATGTCTTGTTTTGGTTTTCGAAATGATATTGGTGCATGTACTATGAAATGTGTAAGCGATTGGTTTGCCTTGATTACTTGTACTAGCGTAATTGCTAACCCCTCTGGGGACCCGTTGTCGGGAAATTCTTGTTATGGATTTCGTGTTATGTTCAACCAGACGAGCGGGCCTGGATGGTACGAGGATGTCGGCCAAGGTTGTTGACATGTGCAATTGAGTCTTGTTATTTCCCTCTTGTCTCTTTTGATGTGGATGTTTTCTAAATTGTAAACTTATAGATTGTACTCGCGAGTACTTAGGCTTTTCCTTTCGGATTGTGTTTGGACTTCGTTGGAGTTACCGTATTTGTCGGTTGATGTTTATTATGCCGGTTGTACCGGACGTGTTGTTTTTATGTTCTTGTTGTTAACAATTGTTTCCTTGCTAACCGAGTTGGTTAGTCGAGAGGTGTTTTCTTGTGTTAGCCTGGTGGGTCCCATGTAGGGGTCCACGGCGCTGTAATACACCTCGAATATCTTGGGGGTGTTACAGAAATGGTATCGAGCTCTAGGTTTATGGATACCTAGGCTTGTTGGTTATTTGGGTCTAGTTGTGTTCTGTTTTGCACATTGTCACACCGCTGCCGGCATCTCAGTACATCCAGTGCTCGTAAGTTTTCCTTACTCGATTCTCTTGTTTTCTCGTATTGAAATTCCACTTCTTGAACTGTGATTGCCTCTCTCGTACTTATTGTCGAGTTGTTTTCGATCCATCCGGTTCGTGTACTTTTGATTCTAGTATTGCGCAGTCCTTTGTCTCTCTGGAGTATGTGCGCCGTTAAGGCTTGACCGTTTGTCGTTTTGCGAGCTTTCCATCGCTAAACTTCCTAGCGTTATTGGGATCGTTGGTGATCGAAAGATCCGAGTTTTGCTCTGTGGTATATTGTGAGAGGGCTTGACTCTCTAGTCTTTTGCTGTGTGATGAAATCTGTGTTTGGTAATTGCGATATACTAAATGTATGTTGAGCCGAATGTACCGATGAGTTGAGAAACTCACGTAGTGGTTTCGACATATGTCCAAATCGGTGATCTTTGGTTCTGTTGTTAAACTTGGAGAGATAGTTTGACATATGCTTGGAATTAGTATTTAGAGTTGCGCTTTTTAACCGGTGATTTTGAATGTCGTATATGAGTGTGTCAGGAATTGTTGGTACTTGGCTAATTATTATTATTTACAACCAATGTGTTTCTATTAATAATAATACATGCGGCGTGCATGCTTGAAAATTTCTTAGACTTGATCGTATTGTGGGTTTTTGAAAGTGACATGAATTTGGGCGAGCCTTGTATTTTCAAAAAAAACCTTGTGTCGTATTTAAAGGTCATGTTTAAAAGTATTTTAGGAATTTTTATAAAATGCTACCATTGTTAAGCCCTTGTCGTGTTTAAAAGGGTCTTGAAAACGATTTTTAACTTAATGGTTTTATTTTCGAATGACTAGAGTATACGATTTTAAAAATCAGTTAGCACGGGAAACCTAGGTGTCGAATCATGTTGTGTTTGTCGAGTTTTGTCTTAACGGATTTTTGTCGACTTAGTCGCATCGCGACGCGTCGTTTGAGATCATTGGTCGTGATTAGTATCGAGGGTGGTCGTCACTTACGTGCGACCTATGGATGTTAAACTCCCTTCCTGGGGTGGTGCCTCGTGTGACACGAGTTATGTGGATGATTAGTCGTTAAATGATGGAATCCTTCTGTGGATTTTGATTTCACGATATGTGTTTATTAGACTCTCGTATTTGGTTTATACGAGGAGTGTAAATCCTTCTTGATGTATTTTCGTACCGTATTTTATCCATTGCGTGAGTCCTTTCAAACGGCTTTCGGTATTTTGCAACCGAGTTTTATTTCGTAAAACCGATTCCTTGAATCAAGTTTTGGCATTTTGGTCTTGAATATTTCATGATGGTTTGACAAATGATTTTTGTGAGTTTTGGAAAATATTACCGTCATTGGTCTTTTTAGCATTTTTGAAATGACGTGGGAAATTGTGCTTAGCCTGGTAAACCTGTGTGAGAAAGGTTTATGGCATGTAATCTTTCTGATATGTTCTGTTGTTGTCTCTGTTGGTCATTAGCGCACGCTACGCTTTGCGGCTAGCGCGCGCAAGAGTGCGTTGGTAGCACGCTAAGGGGAGGATAGCGCACGCTACCTGGTAGTTCAGGGCAGTCCAGGAGCTACTGGACTGGGTCTGAAGTTCTCGTTAGCGCACGCTAACACTTGGGGTTAGCGCACGCTAACAGTGTATTTTTTGGTCGGGAGTTTTGTTTGGTGCCGTGATAGCGCACGCTAACCTTAATGATTAGCGCACGCTAATTGTGTCCAGTATAAATACCGGACACCAGTCTAGAAGTTGCATTTTTCTTCATTTTTCTTCTTCCTCCATGAGATTGAGACGTAGCGACTAGGTTTCGCATTGGGGCTGATTTTTTTTTCCATCCAAAGGTGTTTTGGAGTATCCTAGATGATTTTTAACATCATCTAATCCATTGTTCTTCGCGAATCCGTGCAATTTTTCTTGAATCCCTAGAGTTGACTTTTTGGAGTTTTGTTCTTGATGTCGTTTTCCATCCGGTTTTGATAAACCGATCGTTGTTTTAACGATGTTGTTAAGCATATCCTAGGGATTGTATATCACTGTCTTGATTGTGAACGATTTAATGAGTGTGCTATGATGTGTTTAAGTGAATATTGACAAGTGTGAATTCTGGGCATTTTGGCCTATTGTATACGAAAACCTTGAGTATCTTAGAAAATAAATTTCGAGACGTACTTTTAAAATGAATTATTTTCTCGTAGCACATACAAGGTGCCACAACACGTTTCAAAATTCTTCTACCTCGAGGACCAAAATGCTTTGAAATATTTTCAATGTTTTAGAAACACTTTTATTTAGACCCGAGGGTCGAATATCCTGAAAGTTTTCACTAAGAGAAAGTGTCCTCATTTTTATCAAATGCGAAATGGTTCTCCAAAGTCTCGATAACGATGTTTCACGTTTGTACTTTTTGAAAGGTGATACTCAAGATCAACCGGTGTTCTTCTAAATTATTTTCAAAATGAGGTTTTCGTTTTTTAAAACCTATCCATTCCCGTTTGAGGGATGGGTATATATGTATGATGTTCGCGTTGTCGTTATGATGTTTGCTCCCGAGTATGATCAGATTGGTGGCATGAACGTCGAGGCGTTGCCACGCATTTGTTGTGAGAGGTGGGATGTTAGTGTCGAATGTTGCCGCCTCGTAGTGATTTCTACGTTGTCGCGCATGTGCGAGCTGTTAGAGCTTGGTTTGGTATGACAGTGTGCATCGGTGATCGTTCCGTTATGTGTCGGTTGTTTAATGTCTTGTTACCTTGCTCCTGTTTTTGTGAATTTCGTGGATGAGGTCGGGGATACTACCCATACTATTTTGACTTCTGTATTTTCTCTTTCTTCAGTCTATCGATTCGCTCGTGTTCGTTGATACTGTCTGAACTTGATCTATACCTTGGTTTCATCATTCGAACGAGCTGTAATCTGGTTTTGAGTCGATCTGGTTATCGCTGTGACTTTTCTGAGTTCGATTCGATTCTTGTGAACCTTGTTCGGAAGTAACATCTTTTGGTCCTACTAGTTCTTTTATTCGAAGTGGATCGGATTTGGAACTTCTGTATTTTCGACTCTGTCAACTCGTTTATGCTCGTTAACATTTCTGAACTTTCCATATCCCTTGCTTTTGTTAATCGGACGAGGGTGGTATTGTTTTGGAATAACTCGTTCGTCGTTGTGGCTTTTCAATCGCTATTCCCTTTCCTGTGGATATTGTGGGAATGCACGTCTTCTTTGTTCTCACCGTGTCATCACGGGAGTTGTGGTTTGAATTTTATTATCCTACGTGTTTCGGACATGATTGTTCGATTTTTGTTGTCTCAATCGTTTGTTTGTTCGGTTTTTGTTCTCGTTCGTGATTGTTGAGCGTTCAGGCTCCTTCGTAATTTCCTTAAGTTTGGGAAATTAGTCTCGTTTTCGATCTTCCAACCCTTGGGCGGTGGAATTCCGTATTTATTCAGCGTTTGGCTCGCATTTGATTGGTGAACCGTTGGATGGTCAATCATATTGATTTTCGTTCGTTGAGTTTTGTGATTGTTCGGATAATCGACTCGATTGTATTGTCTATTTGATGACGCTTGTCACTCGTTGATTTTATTATGTCTCTACCGGTGACGTTGCGTTAGTCGCCCTAGAGCGTATTTTCTCGCCGTATGTCTCTTTGCGTTCCTTGCAGTGTTTCGCCGTCGGGCGCGAGTCTTCGGTTTTGTGTATCTCGTCGAGTTTTCCTGGCAAGGGATATTGCTTCTCCCTACTTATTTTAAGTTTCGGGACGAAACTTCTTTTAAGGAGGGTAGAATGTAATATCCGCAATTTTCGATTTTGGTGAATTTCTTTTTTCGACCGAGTCCGTTTTGACGGCTCGCTCATGACCGCTTCGTCATTCCGAGAATGATTAATTCTGCACTTTTGTCATCCGAGTTCGTTTCGGTGTTGTTTTGTTGAGTTCTCAGGCTTTTTAGCGACTTTTCCGCACTCGAGTTCGATTCTTGCGAATCTCGTCCGAAACCGCTGTTTCGAGTTTCCCGCAAGTCCGTTTAACTTTGTTAGACGTGTCGTGAACTTCGGTTTGATTATTCGTTGACGTATGGTGATTTTCGGGCATTTGGGCCATTTTCGTAATTTCCCAAAGTTTGGGGTAATTACCTTCCGTTGTCGAATTTCGAGCCTTCGGGTGGTCGGAATTGTGTGTCCTACTAGCTCTTAGATTCGTCTTTGTGAGTACTTCGTAACCGTATCTTCGGTTCGTATTCGTGTTCGGGTTTCGGTGTCGTTTTGTTGAATTCGGGATTATTAAACGACTTTTCTAAGTATGAGTTCGTCTTTGTTAGATCACCATTAATTTTTGGTAACTCCAAAAATTATAAATCTTTGCAATATTTTAGAACATCGAGTTAGCTTTCCAATGGTTCAAACGGTGAGTCAATCGGAGTCCTGACGAGAGAGTTATGGTCGTTTCGATTTTGGCCGATCACTTCCGAGAGCCTTTCGGCCGATAGGGGGTCGATAGACTCTCCGCCGGCATTCCGTATGGGTATCGGTTGGGCCTATCGGCCGATAGGCTGGCCGATAGGTTCTGCTGTGTTACACTATAAATGTGTTGTTTTGAGCGTGAACAGCTCATTTCCTTCTTCTTTTTCCGTAGACGCGAGAGAGAGTGAGAGAGGAGGAGAGCTTCTCATCATTATCATTTGGAGGGTTGATTTTCATCATTCTTCTTCGGTTGTGAAGCCCGGACAATCAATCCAACGCGTGTTCTACGAATCTAAATACTTGAATCACTCAAGGTAACATCTCTTGAAACCCTACCTTTTTGGATAATTGGGGATTTTGGGGTTTTGTCCGATTCTTTCCGTTTCGTTGATGGATTCATGATGAATATGATTATTCTTGTTGGTATTCTTAGTTTCCCTACGGATTCATGGTATATTTCGTGATTTTTACGGAATCGAGAGGGTTCGGTTGTGGTCCGCCCTCGTTGTTGTTTATATACGAATATACATGAATCGTAGGCGGGTTTCCGGGAGTATTCCATTTCCATAATCGTTTAGAAGTGGTTGTGATTGTATTCTTCGAATCGTTAGGTTCGGTCTCGTTGGTTCCTAGCGTTCGTCGGTGACTTTCCTTTCCGTTCGTTGCGTCAATAATTCAAGGCAAGTATTTTTGGAAACCTTTAAGCTTAACATGAAATGGTGATGTATATTACTTGTTTGTAACTCACCTTGTGTTGGCCGACGGGGTCAAGGAGGGAAATCTATCTTTGCCGCCCGGATTTCACGAGTTTCGCACGCTAGCCAACTCGTTAGGGTCCTTGCAAGGCCTCGAGTGAGAATGTATCTTGCCGCCTGTTCTCACGGCTTAGCGTGTGCGTGGTTTTGTTTTTCTCGTAATTGTAGCCAACTCGTTAGGGTCCCCTGTGAGGCCCCGAGTGAGAATGTATCTTGCCGCCCTGTTCTCAAGGCTAATTGTTTGACTGCTTATTTTCCGAAAAGACATGTCTTGTTTTGGTTTTCAAATGATATTGGTGCATGTACTATGAAATGTGTAAGCGATTGGTTTGCCTTGATTACTTGTACTAGCGTAATTGCTAACCCCTCTGGGACCCGTTGTCGGGAAATTCTTGTTATGGATTTCGGGTTATGTTCAACCGCATTTGCGGCTACTGGATGGTACGAGGATGTCGGCCAAGGTTGTTGACATGTGCAATTGAGTCTTGTTATTTCCTCTTGTCTCTTTTGATGTGGATGTTTTCTAAATTGTAAACTTATAGATTGTACTCGCGAGTACTTAGGCTTTTCCTTTCGGATTGTGTTTGGACTTCGTTGGAGTTACCGTATTTGTCGGTTGATGTTTATTATGCCGGTTGTACCGGACGTGTTGTTTTTATGTTCTTGTTGTTAACAATTGTTTCCTTGCTAACCGAGTTGGTTAGTCGAGAGGTGTTTTCTTGTGTTAGCCTGGTGGGTCCCATGTAGGGGTCCACGGCGCTGTAATACACCTCGAATATCTTGGGGGTGTTACAACCGTTTGGTCATGTCGTTGCCTGGAACTAACTCATAACCGCCCAATGCAACTGCCATGACTCGTAACCGCCTCGAACCGTCAATGCCAAGCTCGTGCGCGCCAAATCTGGCGTTTCCTCGCGCCCAAGTCTTGTTCCCACATAGTCTGAGCCAATTCCCATAGATTTATGCACAAGTGCCCAGCCACTTGCACATTCCCGAGCCTTGCCCCCAATGATCCGACAATGCTCGCATAAGTCCGCACCTGGTCCGTCCCGTACGAACCATACCGGCCGTAGGCACACAGCCCCGGTCTTTGCCCGCAAGTGTGCACAAGTGTCCAACAACTTGTGCACTTGTCCGAAGTCCGAAGAGGTCCGCCTAGCACGGCCGAACCCTCTCGGCCGTGGGCACATGACCAGCCGCCCGCCAAGTGTCCGTCGGTCGGGTCGGTCCGATCCGGGTCGGGTTTCACCTCCGGATCGACCCGTGACCCAACCCCATGGCAAGTCCCAGCACCTTGCCAAGTCCTTGGCCGAGCACCTTGGGTCACCCCTTGGGCATGTCCCTCAGTAACTACCTCCCCCCTATAATAGGCTTAGACGGATAAACCCTGGTGATGGCAGTAACCATTGAAAAGCTGAGGAGTCACTCACCTGCCTTCAGCCTTGAACTAGCCCAAAAACCTCAAAGTAACACGAGATTGTCTTGATTCCATGTCTTAGCTAAGCCTCACACTTGCCAAGAAGCCTCCAAATCACTTTTCATTCCCGTGCCTTAGTGTCGTGCCACGCCCAGTCGGCACAGTCCGCCCAGCGCTCGGCCGCCTGCCGAGCCCAGCGAGTCACCCATGTTAAGGGTCTAACACACATCTTATTTTTTTTTTTTTTTGCACGGATTCGCCACGGGGCGAATCCCGTGCGAATCCCACGCGAATTGCACCCGCACCCATACAGTATCCGATGCTGCACAGTGGTCAATTTTGAAGAATCCGTGCATCATAGTTTCCATCTAGTAAAATAAATCACAAAAGTTTTTACCGGTTAACTTTTTGCATGGGTGAAAAAAGTTAAAGAGTAGCTGTTTGGTAGACTTTTTAGTTCTAATTAATTATATTTTTTATAAAATAATCAACAATTAAACATAATTTATCAGATGCGATGTACCAAGTCAATAAACCAACTTAGTTAAATCAAACAAATAAAACAGATAGCAGTTTAATCCAGACAGGATTGATCCTTTTTTACAAAATTATACTTCCCCGGTCTCATACTTAACTGCTACCTTTTCATTTTGGTCCGTTCCATATTTAACTGCTATTTTTTCATTATGGTCCGTCTCTTACTTAACTGCTACTTACTATAAAAGTAAATAAACCAATCATTTTCTCTAAATATACACCCTCCAATGATCATCAATTTAACATAAAATGTCATTATGAGCCCACCCAATTAAACATACAATACTAATAAACAATACTAATATGATTTCAAATTTCCATTATTACCCCTCTTAAAATATCACTTTATTACACATAATACTAATAAACAATTCTAACATTAATACCCGTGCTCAGAATTAAGTCCAGGACGGATGGAGTATTAATAACTTTATAAAACTGAAAATATTGTAGAAACCTAATCAATATAGTATTAAAACCAGACCAGTTATAATTTGGGATAAAAACAATCAATGTTTAAAGAATCATAGAATTAAAGTAACGAGACAAACTACAATACTACATTATCATAACATAAACGATAATAATAAATCACAAAACCCCATAGAAAATAGAATAACTATAAATAAAAATAAATAAAAGTAAATCTTAAAAGGAAAGTTCAGTCAATATTTTAAATAAACACAATTAAAATTTACAAACATAAAATAAAATATAAGACAAGTAGAAAATTCCGTGATCATAAATTTTTTTTAGTATAAATCATAAAACTCTGAAATTAACCATAAAAAATATGATAGCACTAAAAATAAAAAATAAATAAAGATAACCGTAAAAAAGAATATAAACTCTTAAAAATAAGTTTTAAAATGTTAATTAGTAAGAAAAACAACCCAAAAAATATGAAATAATCCATACTTAGGGGATGCTTGGTAAAATAAGAAGGAATGGAAAGGGAATGGGAAAGGGAATGGAAAGGAATGATACCCATACCACTCAAATTGTTGGGGTATGGGGGATTCCTCATTTTGGGGGAATTAGAGTCATAGTAGTGTAATTCCAAGCACACACTATGACTTTGATTCCCATACCTTACTCCACAAACCCCTCAACCAAGCATCCCCTTAATATTAAAAGAGGGTCGCAAAATTTTTTAAAGAAACATGTGTCATCTCCACGTTAATTCTCTTTTTAAAAATCTTAAAGAAATGGACGTTTGATTTTGAGGGGAGTTAGATGGTTATTCCATTATATACTATCTAACAATTAAAAACTTCCTCTCATTTTATTTTTTTTATTTTTAACCTAATAGGTTAAACAATTATAACTTTTTTTGTATCAATTTTATTTGTGAAAAAAATATATCAAATTCGTGCTCTTTAATTTGACATCCGTATAGTATATATATTTAAATTAATTTAAATATAATTATGATATATTTAGATGATTAAAATATTTCTATATAAAAATATAAGATACTGGAGAAAAAAATATTTTTAATTTATTTTCATAGCTTCGTACTTTAGCAATTATTTGATATCAGAATTATTTTGTTCTGATTATAAAATGGTAAAATATATGACATTCATGCCAATCATATTGGGTTGTATACTTTTAATGAAAGTTGATAATAAGAAACAATTTAATTTTTTATTTATAAAATTAGATATAAGACTCATATTGTCCTATATAAAAAAAAATAGCGGCACTTAACTAAATTACGGTTTTCCTATCATGTGCCCTTAGATCACATGATGAGAGTTTATAAATGGAAGTAAATTAAATAATAGTGTATTGTATGTGTGTGTATATTGACTCATGTATATTTTATAATAATTTTATAATACTATTGAAATTCAGTCACATATTATTACTATAATAAAATATTTAATATTTTACGCCGTGCATCGCACGGGAGGACATCTAGTATATAAAAATAACCCACAAAATATGACAGGTCTCAATTATTTAATATTCATTGGTTAACAAATGACACTTGTCACATTTTTGTGGTGTAGACCTATTTATATGTTGGTTTTGTAGGTCTATTTATCATTGCTCGATGTTAATTGAGAAGCGAAATTCACGTGTCATTCTCCATTAAAAGCTTGTCGTCTCTGTCTTAAAGGTGGCGCGTCTGCTACGTACAGAAGAGCTTCAGACATACTCGGCGACCCGATTCTGTGCCCGGGCGGCCGACGCGCCAATTTCACGCGGAGTAGAAAATTAGACCACATCCACTCACTGAATAGTGGGCCACTCCATGTGGATTCAATGTTTTTTTTTTTTTTTTCAAGAAGCATGGAACTAATTTTAGTCGCAAACTGTGACCCAAATTCAAGCTTGTTAACGAATAACATCATTAAATGAATAATTTTTTTCAATCCCGACTCTTTATCACATGTTTAAAAAAAAATCGATAAATGAATAATTTCATTAAATTAATATTATTCCGGTCTCAATCATATTCATTTATCGAGGTTTTACTGTATCTATATCCTAAAAGTAGGGATGTTCATAAAAACTCGATTCGAACTATCCGATCGGACTACCCATTGACTCGAGATAAATTTACCTGGTATTTTTATAAGTTTTTTTTAAAAAAATTGGGTCGGGTACCCGATCCGGTGAAAGAGAATAATTTCGGGTCCGGTCACGGAACTAGAATATTTTTGGGTCCGCCGTTTCCACTTCAATTGTGCAAGAATACTCCAAAGTCCAAACTCCATTGCGCATATCCGGTTTTGTGTCACTATCATGAACACGCTACATGGAGTTGTTATAAATGAGGACATCCAACCTGTAGTATTACAGAATTTAAAAATATTTGTCTATTTGATGTGTATAATTCATCAGGGAATATGTTCTTGCAAAAGTTATTACTATATTTTTATAATTTAGAATTGTGCAAAATATAATTACGATTCGGTCTGGGTACCCTATTGACTCGATCCGATAAATCGGGTACCCGGTAAAATGGGTACTCGGTTTATCGGATCGGGCCGAGGGCCTCGAGTACCCGGTTATGAACACCCCTACTAAAAAGTAATTAACAACATAACATACTTTTCCAGTCCCGAATTTGTTGACGGTGCGAACGCTCCTCAAATTTATTTATATAATTGAATAACTTAACAATATATTAATATGACATCTATTCTCTATTCACATTACATTTCATAATACACCAACAATTAATTTATTAAAATTCGTACTGAAGGTTCTGAGGCACAAACTTGGAGACGAAGAGAGTATTATTGAGAGTGTATTTCATAGTTTAGCTGATAAGTAGTAGGCAGTACCAACATCCGTCCGAGAGATGGTTATTAAGATGCTATTCAAAGCAGTATTCCAAATAATTATTTTATGTAGTCAGCAACTACTTTATCGGTTAAACTGACAAATATATCCTTAATTGTTGAAATAGAATTTTAGATAAAATAGGGTAAAAGTGAGTTTTTTCTCATTCACGATATCCATATATATAGTGTGAAGTAACCTCTTCATCTAGAATAATAGGCTCAATTTGTCATTTTCATTCGTCCCACAAAAATGCACGTGTATCATTAACCATCAAGTGGTGGAGATGATATTACAATGACGCCCCTTATCTATCTAGAGATTGTGGGTTCGATACTCTTTTCTCTTACTAAGCTTTCATTCCATATTACGTGTTATAGGGCTTCATCCCTAACATTCAATTGTTATGAATTCGATCCCTCTTAGTTGCAAATAATAATTTTTCTTTTTGTTTGCAAATAATATTGTTAATTTCGAAATCATTAACAACTGTAAATATATATGAGTCATCTCAAATATTGTTGGACAAACTTAATTTTATATTAATTTTGGATGCTTGAAAATTTAAATTTCTCTTGAATTAAATGGTCCAACATTAATCTAAATTAGGAGTAGACAATGATAGTATATCCTCAAAATTTATTTTTGTTGAGTCAACAATTAATGAATAAAAAGCTAATCATCTGAAAGGACATTTTAAATAAACGAGAATATGAATTTTTTTTCTCACACATTGAATATGTGAAAAAGATTAAGACAATTAATAAATTGAAGATAATTGTAGAGTATGCAACATTGAACAAGATTAGGCACAGCTCGTGCTTCGGCTTGGGTCGTTGGACATTGAATATTGATTCTTAACAATTGAATTATAGACCGGTCTTGGATGGATTAGGCAGATTTGGGTTTGACTCAAGTAACAGTCGCATAAATAAATTTGCTCAATTGTTGTGCATTTGGGGACGATACGACTTATTCATCATCACTATATGGGACGTATTTATCTTGTTAAAAGAGCTTCTCAAGAGAAAAAATCAAGGGAGCCAAGCCAACCTTGTGGGGGAGCCCGCCATCAAGGCATCAACCACCACCAACCTGCTTGTTGGTTTCAAAATTGACTTAAAATTGGACACTTGTCTCATTATTAGTCCGTGAAATTTTAACATTTCTTCATATTTTCAATAACTATTCTAAAATCGCATTTCCCAATTCTCTATAAATGGAGACCAAATTTTATACTCCTTCCGTCTTATATATATAAAAGTCAAGTTTGATTTTTCTGATCAATCATCTACAATTTTAACTATAAATTAATCTCAAACCGCAAATGTAAAATCTTCAATTAAGTTATATAATGAAACCTTAGTACCTAAACTTTCATTATATAATTCAATCGAATATTTTATATTTGCGGTTTCAAATTAATTCGTAATCAAAGTCGGAGACGGTTGACCGAAAAAATGAAACGTGACCTATATATATGGGACAGATGAAGTATTTTTTTGGCCATATTTTTATATTTTATAAGTATTTTGTAAATTCAGACCAAATTTATATGATTATTATCTGCAACTCAAAAAAAATATCACAAAATAACTATATATAATGCTACGGTTGAGTGTTGCAGTGGTCACAGATAAACCACGAAAATGATGACAGATGCATACACAAACAACCACATACAACTCTTAAAAATTGAAATAAAGTTGACAATCACATGGATAAAGTACGCAAATGTCTATTTCAGTCTATTTTTAATAATTTTTTTTTGTGTGTGCGTGTATCTCTCGATAATTTATATGATTGAGTTAACAAAAATATCGTATATGTAGCAGAGAAAAAATTTAGAAGAATATTAAAAATATTGAGTGCTCGAGTGATTGAAGAGGTGATCGTAAACATAATCGAACATAGTAACCTCATGCATCGATTTAATTAGAAATGGATATCTAAAATGGCATGTGCCTATTATCAATGACTTAATTACTTAACAAACTCTGACGAGTGTTTGCGACCACACGATTTAAAACTGTTCACCAGAAAAATGTTGCTAAACTAGCAACCACCTGCATCAATTTGTGGTTGTCTTTTTTATCTTCTTGAAAGTGTAAAATACTCAACATCGGCAATGGATGACCCAAACAAAATGACATGTGCCTCTTATACTTAATTTAATTACTTAACAAACACTCAAGAGGAAGTGTGACAAAAGCCACAAGGCTCATGTGGGATTGCGACCGACCGCACGATTTAGAATTGCAGTCGTTGATTAAATTGTTTCTAATATGAGTCGAATTCGAGCACTTTCTTATCGAGGTAGTAATTTTGGCTAGTTGTTCGATCATATTAGATATACCGAGAGAATTCTATCTGATTACTTTAAATCTTTAATACTAGGATTTTAATATGTTTAATTACCAAAAATTATATTTGAGCTTTGGTCGAACATGTGTTAAAGCATTGTGGAGTCTATCTTGAGTATGTCTATTTTCTTGTCGCGTTCGAGCTTGAGCAGTAGAAAAAATTAATCATATTCGTTCGATGAGATGAATGCTCAGTTCGACTCCTTTGCACCCCTAAATCAGGGGATTCACTTTTAATTTTACAACGTGCTAAATAAAGTCGATCTCCGCCGTTCAGAATCATGCATGTTAGGATCATGCATTCAATCGTAAACCATGAAAAAATCAGGACGATCCAACAATTAAATCTTGGGGAATGTTATTTAGAAAAATATCGTAAAAGAAATCCTAGAAACAAACAACTTTTGTTTCACAACCAAACGACATTCTAACATGCTCCAAATCAAATCTTCACCTAAACAATCATACTCTTACAAGTTATGTAGCCTTCAAATTTCAGCTCGATTCATCGTGATTAAACGTATAAGCACACAACTATGACATAAGTGGAATAATGAAGAGATGTAAAACAATTGACAGATGGCAAACACGTCATGACTTCTAAATTTTGGCCGAAAAATATTCATTTTTGCGATCAAAATCATAAGGCAGAAGCGTGGAATTATAAAAATTGCAATTCGTAATATAAAAATACAGTTATCCTTTATATTATAGATATAGATATAATATCATCAGAATAATTAAAATAAAATACAAACTATACCAATTCTCAAAAGTCGAAAACATTATATTCGTTGGATTTCTCGTGTCAATATTTTTTTATTGAACCGATCACAAAATACTTGTCTAATATGGTTTAATTAATTAACATACTCTACAAACTAGTACGTTCAACTCGAAAATTCATCCAATATAACGTACACAGAATAGCAACTAAAGAGTTCTGCATCATACAAAGAACCAGGGCCGGTCCTAGGGTTTCTCATGCCCTGGGCGAAAAGGCCAAAAAATACCCCTATATTTAAAAACTACAAAACAAAAAAAATATTATTAAATGATAATGTGTTCTTCGTAATACATATCTTATAATTATATAGTATCATAATTTTATATCAAGTTAAATGATCTATAGAGACTTGCATATAATGATAGTTTTGCTCAGACTAAAAGTATACAACTATATCTGATGTTTAAGTCATCTTAAAACATAGAAAAACTTAATACTATATTTGTATCATATTTTTAATAATCTAAACATACTTAAATAGCGAGTGTTATATAGTTTAAACAGTCCTATATAAATTTAGGCAACAGACCACATTATGGGTGACAACAAAACTGGATTCACAAGATTCTATATCTAAAAATATATAAAAAAAATAATAACCTCCAATAATCATATTTTATGACTGTGGAAATCACAAAAATTAGTTGAAACTATGTAGTCATTTAAAATTATTTCATACATGACTTGATTTTAGAAAGTATAACAAAAGATATTTGTGGTTTCGAGTTGAATTAGTTAGTAATCTAAATTGTTTCATGTAGAGTTTAAATATTATCA
The DNA here is from genome assembly GCA_033398695.1 of Orobanche coerulescens. Classification (NCBI taxonomy): domain Eukaryota; kingdom Viridiplantae; phylum Streptophyta; class Magnoliopsida; order Lamiales; family Orobanchaceae; genus Orobanche; species Orobanche coerulescens. Next base: position 7,096,332 of record CM065807.1, on the reverse strand, counting down.
CAAAATTTTTCAAAGCAAAAATATATAAGAAGTATTAATTGTTGAATATGACTAATTTTATTTTATTTTAGATAAATAAGTGTTGTCATCAAAACAAGACAAATATTTAAAAAAAAATTGTAGAAAAATAAATGAATCGACAATAATACAATTAACTAAACAAAAAACTTTCAAGAGCATCATTAGCCTAGTGGTAAAGAAGAGTTTATCTATCCTAAAGGTCCATGGTTCAAGTCTTGTTGGCAACATTTTAATTCGTTTTTTGCTAGTAATAAAATATCACTGGGCCTAAAATTGATGCCCCTTGGGCTTTGATGCCCTGGGCCGTCGCCCGACCCGCCCTCCCATAGGGCCGGCCCTGCAAAGAACATCGTCATCAACATGTAAAGCGGTAATATTTTCCATTCATGGTATGATCTTTTACACCCTAGGTCTTCTTGTTCCGTCATTTGGCCTTTTCAATGAAGCTAAAAAAATTTTATTCTTTGGTTCTGGATTATAATGTAATAAAATAAAATGACTCACTAAACTGACTGTACTTTTTTTTCTCATGAAGTACTAGTCATTCCATGCAATTGTCGATGTAATTTTCATTTTGAATTATCCGGCAACAGCCTCTCTGTGTTAAGACAGAGGTAAGCTTGCGTACATCCAACCCCCTTACCCCACTTTTTACAGGAACCGTTGAGGCATGAAGTAATATTGTTGTTGTGATGTAAAGCGGTAATAGTTTATTAAAAAAGCTTCACACAAAGTCGTTAAAAGAAACTAAAGTAACATAAAGTAACTGAAAAAATTGATTATACTTTCGAGAATTTATTTTCATGAGATTGTTAGGAAAGGCCTTATATTTTCATATACAAAAATCCAAAAACGTCTAATTTTGAATAAATCTATCTTTGAGCAGAATTCAAAAATCATTTATTACATCGATCCGAGAGCTTCAATTTGAATCTCAATATCAATCCCCAATCAAATTTGAAAATAAAAATCAACATTCTGATGATGATGTGATATATGAAAATATCTATTGTGGTAGTACTACAATTACGACCGAAGATGAAGTTGACCCTCACGAAATTTAACATATCTCAAATCTTTAACAGTTGTATAACACTGAAGAAGAAATGGATCACGAAAATACTGAAGCCATGTTAACCCAAACATATGCAATATTTGAGCGCATTCTTCATGACGAAGTGTCCAGCAATGCATTAGCATAGAACTTTTTTTGAATATGTAACTAAGTCTTTTTGATGAATATGTAGCGAAATATAGAGAAAAGATTCAAACTCAAAAAACAAGACATAAGACTAGCAATGGATTTAACATAGAACTATAAAGAACCCCTAATAATCCATTTAAAAAAACAACTCTATAATATAGTAAGAAATATGGACAGTAGGAACGTCGGTCAAAGAAATGACCTTAATTGTATTGCACTACTAGTTTTGTGGCCAACTATGTTTCACAAGTGCGGGGGGCGCGCGGGGGCGGGCGCGACACGACTCGGGGGCGGGAATTCGATTTTTTAAAAATTTAAAGGTGCGATACGGCATAGATACGTAAATCTATTACACTTGTAAAAAAATATGTAAATATATCTAAACAACCAACATAGCAAGTTCAAATTAAATATCATCATCATAATACAAGAATACAAGTCATAATAAAATATTCAAATTAAAACAAGTAATATGTTGTCAACTTAAATTAGGTTCCATAACAAAATCCATTCAAATAATTAACATTTCTAGTCCGTAGCACTTAGATTATAGTTAGTTATTTAATATGTTAGTTGTTTACTGTTACGTTTAGCAATTAATGTAATTTAATATTTCTTTTACTTAGTGAATAGCGACTTAATGTTAATCATGCTAATATAATATAAGATAATTTTAGTATTAAATTTTTATTAAGTTTAATAAGAAATTAATAGTTTAATTAATAAAGATAATTTTTAAAATATTAAAAAGTAGTCCAAAACTGGATATGTGTATTCGAAAAAAAAAATCAGATACGCCACGCGGCGTTTCTCGTGTGTATCCGGCGCGAATCACATCCGCACCCGCACCCTACGCGTTTCCGATACTGCATACTGCAGAGTATTTTTGAAGAACCCATGCAACATAGGTGGCCAATAATGGCAATGCAGGTACATTTAATTTGTTGGTTTGGTGGAAGAGACGAGTAACAAAATTTCACATATTCTCCATTATGGCATGAGAGATTCTTGGAGTTAGAGGTGTTCAAGGTTACGGTTCGAGCCGTGAACCGCGGTTTTGAATCGCTGATCGCGTTCGGTTCAAAACTGGAACCGTGAATCGTTTTAAGACGGTTCGATTCCGGTTCGTCATTTTGACGAACCGCGAACCGGCGGTTCAACCGCTGGTTTTGAAAAAATAATTCAAAAATTCAAATTTTGATCGGTGTTTATTATCCCACTTCTATACTTGTTGTTGAACATTGTGTTAAAATTGTACTTGTATTCAAGTCTTTAATTAAAGTTCTCGAGTTATTTAATTGTATAAAAGAAATGTGAGACAAATGGATTAAATATTTCGCCGCATTTCTCCTAGCTTTTAGTTGCTAAACTTTTAGATCCTCAAGTTAGAGAGGAAGGTTTGCTAAAATTACTTACACTTTACTATAATGCTTTATTTCCCAATCCTATTGCTAATTTTACTCCTCCAAATCCTAGCGATTTAGTTCAAAATGCAAAAAAATTATTATCTACTCTTTACCGCGAATGTGCTTGTAGTTATAGTGGTAGTCTTGATCTTGATACGGGTTCTTCTTCTCCTGTTCACATTCCTTCTAGTAGTAGTACATCTTTTGGTTTTGCTATTCCGGATCTTAGTGAATGGAATGCTTATCAAGAAGATTTATCCCGAAAACGAACAAGGTACCCGTTTAGGAACACCCCTACTAAAAAGTGATTAACTGTAATATCCGCAATTTCGAATTTCGGTAATTTTCTTTTTTTTCGGCGGAAGTCCGTTTTGACGACTCGCTCATGACCGTTTCGTCATTCTGAGAATGATTAATTCTGCACTTTTTGTCATCCGAGTTCGTTTCGGTATCGTTTTGTTGAGTTCCGAGCTTTTTAGCGACTTTTCCGCACTTGAGCTCGATTCCTGCGAATCTCGTCCGAAACTGTTGTTTCGAGTTTCTCGTAAGTTCATTTGATGTTATTATTCATGTTGCGAGCTTTGGTTTGGTGTTTCGATCGCGTATCGTGATTTTCGGACGTTTTGGGCAATTTTCGTAATTTCCCAAAGTTTTGGGTAATTACTTCCGTTGTTGAATTCCGAGCCTTCGGGTGGTCGGAATTGTGTGTTCTCTTAGCTCTTAGATTCGTCTTTGCGAGTACGTCGTAACCATACCATCGATTCGTATTCAGGTTCGGGTTTCGGGGTCGTTCGGGCCGTCGGAGTTGGCCTCGGCCGAGTCATGGCCGGGCAATCTGGGCCAGATCGCCGAGTCACGGCCGGTAGTGCTCGCGGCAGGCGAGTCACGGCGGTAGTGCTCTGCGGCTCTGGCAGCCCCGGCCGAGCAGCCGCACTGCGGCACATCCCGGCAGGGCCGCGGCACACTCGTGCATTTGTCGGCCAAACTGATCAGACTGGTGCCGCGGCACACGCCGGCAGGGCCGCGGCACACTGCCGACCACTGGGAGCCATTTTTGGGCCTGTGCCGCGGCACACTGTGCAGCCTATTTATGGTCCTGCACACGGGTTTTTGGCCATTTTTCTCCTTCTTCTCATTCTCTTCCGCGGCTGAGGGTGATCTCACCATGGAGCCATGTTGTTTAACAACAAATACATGAAGTTCTTGAGTTCATATCATCAATCAATCATCAGTTATCATCCTTTGATCCAGCGAATCAAGGTAATCTTCCTTAGAACCCTAATTTCGTGAATTTGGGGGGTTTTTGCGTTTTTGTCCGATTCGTTCCGTATTATTGATTAATTCATGATGAGTATGATTAATCTTGGTAGTATTATTGTGTTTAACATCATTTAATCCATTGTTCTTCATCGAATCGAAGTATATTTCTTGATTTCCTTCGAATCGACTTTTTGGGGGATTTGTCCTCGATCTCGTTTTTCATCCGTTTTTGATGGATCGATTGTGGTTAAATGATGTTGTTAAACATATTCTATGGATTGTATATCCATATTTCAACTTGGAATTTCTTTTTCGGGTTTTGACGGAACGACTCGTGTTCTTGACCGTTTTGGGGGAAACACTTGAACTTTCGTCATTCGTTCTTTGAATTCAACGGCTTTAAGTCGTGTTAGGGAATTCATTTAATTGTTGTTATTTTCCTTCGTAGTTTATGAACGCGAGTTGGCGATCGGTGATATCGGCGGGTTCGTAGTCGGTTCGTGTTAACCTACTTCGGTCGATTCTTCGCGTTGTTCTTATTCGAGGCAAGTACCTTGTCCATACTATTCTTGTTTTGTGGATATGATAATTGGTGATCGTCTTGGTGTGTTTGTTTATTTGTTTGAAACGAGTTTTTCAAAAGATTCTGCTAGCCTCGTTAAAGGCTCACTTTCAAAACACGTGTGTTTTGTGGATGGTGTAGTTTATAAATGACTATGTGGTTTCTATGGATATGTTTGGTGTTGATGTTGCACTTGGTATCGCGTATGGACGTATATTATTTCATTTCGGTACGTTGTGGTTTGACGAGGTGTTTTGCTAAGTGTTGGATACCTCTGAATGAATTATTTGGATATCTTTGTTGCATGGTGCTATGTGTGTGATTTGTTTAGCTAGCCAGCTCGGGAGGGTCCTTCGAGGCCTCGGGCGGGATCATGATATTACTCTGTTCCCAAGGCGATGCATGTGTTGTGATTTGTTTAGCTAGCCAGCTCGGGAGGGTCCTTCGAGGCCTCGGGCGGGATCATGATATTACTCTGTTCCCAAGGCGATGCTTGGTGTGATATGTTATTTAGTGAATGTATTTTACTCACCGTGGGTTGGTTCGACGGGGCCACGACGGGAATTCCAATGGGTGAGTCCGGGATTCACGAGTAAAAACTTCACATGTTGGTGTTTATTTAGTGAATGTATTTTACTCACCGTGGGTTGGTTCGACGGCCACGACGGAATTCCAATGGGTGAGTCCTGGATTCACGAGTAAAAACTTCACATGTTGGTGTTTATTTAGTGAATGTATTTTACTCACCGTGGGTTGGTTCGACGGGGCCACGACGGGAATTCCAATGGGTGAGTCCGGGATTCACGAGTAAAAACTTCACATGTTGGTGTTTATTTAGTGAATGTATTTTACTCACCGTGGGTTGGTTCGACGGGGCCACGATGGGAATTCCAATGGGTGAGTCCGGGATTCACGAGTAAAAACTTCACGAGTTTGTATTGATTTTTATGTCCGTCGAGGACACGTGATGTTGGGCTCTGACCCTGTAAATTGTTGGTGGTTTTCTATTTGCGAAAACAAAACCTTTGGGCTGCGACCCCTGTTGATTTTGGAAAGATAGGATTTGATAATCCTAAATTGTTTTCTATTAAAACTCTCGATGACATTTTAAACTGTTTCATAAATTGTTTCCCTTTAATTGTGGTCTTTCGGTTTTGGAATGTTTTACCCAAACTCTTGCCTCGGGAAGTACTTTTCGTTACTTTTGGATTTTTGAGGATTCCTGGTTATTGTTATTCGTGGAATGTGAATTGTATGGCTCGTATTTTTGCACTTGTACTTGCACTAGCAAAACAGTAGAGTTTTGCTAACCCCCGAGTATTCGGGGGGTGGATGTCTATTTTGCATTCAGGTTTTGGAGCATAGCACAGGGTCGGCACGAAGGATGATGAAAGATGAACGATACTAATCACATGAGGATTCGTTGATGTCATATTGGTCTAGTTGTATTTTCTTTTCCGCTGAAGTATCTTTTCCCCGTTGTACGGGAGTTTATTGTATTTTGACCACTGCGTGGGTATGTGTTTGGAATTGAGTTGTATGTTATTATTGAAAGACCAAGTCGGTCTACTGGGTCATTTTAGCCAGGCGATGTTTAGATGTTTGATTTTAGTTATCAACCTGGTAGATCCTCGAGGAGAGGGTCTACGGCGTGTAATATCCCTGAGTGGATTGGGGGTGTTACATTAACAACATAACATATTTTTCCAGTCCCAAATTTGTTCACGGTGCGTACGTTCCTCAAATTTATTTATATGATTAAATAATTTAACAATATATTAATATGACATCTATTCTCTATTCACATTACATTTCATAATACACCAACAATTATTTTATTAAAACTCGTGCCGAAGGTTCTTAGGCACAAACTTGGAGACGAAGAGAGTATTATTAAGAGTGTATTTGATAGTTTAGCCGATAAGTAGTAGGGGGGACCAACATCCGTCCGAGAGATGGTTATTAATATGTTATTCAAAGCAGTATTCTAAATAATTATTTTATTAGTCAGCAACTACTTTATCGGTTAAACTGATAAATATATCCTTAATTGTTGAAATGGAATTTTAGATAAAAGTAGGATAAAAGTGAGATTTTTCTCATTCACGATATCCGTATATATAGTGTGAAGTAACCCCTTCGTCTAGAATAATATGCTCAATTGTCATTTTTATTCGTCCCACAAGAATGCGCATGTATTACATATTACGATTTAAGATCATTTGAGGACCAAATTTTTTTTACATACCAAGAGACTAATCTCCACCCTCCATCTTCCCTCCATCTTTATTTGATCTAATGGATGAGATTAATCCCAACAATTTAAAAAACCCACTTTCATCATTTTTTTCAAATATCAATATCTTTCAAACCGTTAATCGTTAAGTCAAAAAAAATATACCGTTACGACGAGCATTTAATTATCTTTCTATAGATAGACACTTTGATATACTTTCGACAATTTTTTTTTTTTTCGCTTTTTCACTTTTTTTTCGTGGCCGAAAAAATCACAATGATATATCATATATGATTTTTTCGGCCACGAAAAAAAACGTGAAAAAAACGAAAAAATTTTTTTTGTCGAAAGTATATCAAAGTGCCCGTCTATAGAAAGATAATTAAATGCTCGTCGCGATGGTGTAATTATTTTCGCTTAACGATTAACGGTTTAAGAGATATTTAAATTATAAAAAATATGTGAAATATTAAATGATTTTAATCTCAACCATTAATTTTTTTTTGGATGAATGGTGGGGATGAGTCCCTTAATATGTAAGAACAGTTTGGTATTTAAACTCTACTCTACATATTACAGGTGTTATTGGGCTTCATCCCTAGCATTCAATTGTTATGAATTCGATCCCTCTTAGTTGCAAATAATAGTTTTTCTTTTTGTTTGCAAATAATATTGTTAATTTCGAAATCATTAACAAGTGTAAATATATATAAGTCATCTCAAATATTGTTGGACAAACTTAATTTTATATTAATTTTGGATGCTTGAAAAGTTAAATTTCTCTTGAATTAAATGGTCTAATATTAATCTGAATTATGAGTAGACAATGATAGTACATTTAATTTCCTCAAATTTTATTTTTGGTGAGTTAGCAATTAATGAATAAAAAGCTAATCATCTGAAAGGACATTTTAAATAAACGAGAATATGAAAAAAAAATTATCACATATTGAATATGTGAAAAGATTAAGACAATTAATAAATTGAAAATAGTTGTAGAGTATGCAACATTGAACAAGATTAGGCACAACTCGTGCTTCGGCTTGGGTCGTGGACATTGAATCTTGGTTCGTGGTTCTTAACAATTGAAATATAGGCTGGATTTGGGCGGTCTCCGATGATTAGACAGATTTGGGCTTTGTCCAAGTATAACTCATATAAATAAATTTTGCTCAATTCTCGTATATTTTTTGTTCATCGAAGATTCAATATCGATATACTACAATTATTGAAGATGCAATCATTGTATAATTTGAGACGATGCGACTTATTCGTCATCATTATATGAGACATATTTATCTTGTTAAAAGAGCTTCTCAAAAAAAATATCACAAAATAACTATATATAATGCTACGGTTGAGTGCTGCTGCAGTGGTTAGGGATGGCAATGGGGCGGGGATGGGGCGGGGTTCACAACTCCCGGCCCCGGCCCTAGTTTTTGAATTCTTCCCGCGGCCCCGGCCCCGGCCGGGTACGGGGATTAATATCCCATCCCCGATCAAATTCTGGTCAAACCCCGGTCAACCCCGGTTGACCCCCGGTCAAATCCCGATCCCCGGTCCTTATCCGGTCTGTTTTTATAGCTACTTTCGACTATTTTTCTCATCTCTGTTCAGTCAAAACACATAAAAATAGTAATTAAGTAACTGTAAAAAAATTACATAAGTTCATAAAAGTCCACAATAAAGATTACATAACTTAAGTTTATATATTTCATAAATATATAAAAAATTAAATTTTTAATTATATATATACCGGGTCCGGGGCGAGGCGGGGGATAGGCATCCCGGCTCCGACCCCGGCCCCGATTTCATGTGAGCGGATATCCCCGGCTGCGGCCCCGGTACCCGGTTAGACGGGGAATCCCGGCCCCGATCGAAGTGGGTCGACCGAGTTCCCCACCAGATCGAGTCAAAATGCCATACCTAGCCGTGGTCACATATAAACCACGAAAATGATGGCAGATGCATACACAAACAACCACGTACAACTCGTAAAAATTGAAATAAAGTGGACAGTCACATAGATAAAGTAAGCAAATGTCTATTTCACCCTATTTTTAATAATTTTTTTTTTTGCTTTTGCGTGTATCTCTCGATAATTTATGTGGTTGGGTTAACAAAAATATCGTATATGCAGTAGAGAAAAAATTTAGAAGAATATTAAAAATATTGAGTGCTCGAGTGATTGAAGAGGTGATCGTAAACATAATCCAACATAGTAACCTCATGCATCAATTTCTGATTGTCTTTTATCTTTTTGTAAAACCAAATCAAACCAAACATACCCAGTATATCCCGCTCAGAGCAGGGTCTGGGGAGGGTAAGATGTACGCAGACCATGCCCCTACTTATTATGGTAGGGAGACTGTTTCCATGAAGACCCCCAGCTTAGTGCACAGCAGAATCTTGTGTGATAAATACAAAGGAAAACATATGATTCGAAAAAGCTCGAGACCATACCTGAGCCCATTTCTTGATCCACATGGGACTTACCTAAGCGGAATTTGGCTACTTCACTCCCGATGAACGCTGCTCTAACAAAAGAGACGTTGGCTCTGCGCCAGCTCCCTGTAAAAAATACACCACACGCAAAGACAATAGGATAAAATATACAATAAAAGTAAAAATGCAATGATCTAGGTCAAAGCTAATCGAGACAACCTAACCCTGAGGCTCTCAACTACAGCACCGCTCCCTACAAAAGAATCCACAACTCTAATCTGGCGCCTCCAAGCGCACCTATCAACAGTCATAGTCTCGGAAAGGTTTAAGGCCTTCAAATCTAATCTCAGTTGCTCCTCCCATGTCCTCCTCGGTCTGCCTCTCCTCCTCTCCCCGACAACCAATAAACTCTCGACCCTCCTCACCGGAGCAGATGCCCGCCTCCTGCGGACGTGGCCAAACCATCTCAATCTCACTTCCCTAACTTTCGCTGAAATGGGCGCCACTTCCAGCGCGTTCCTGAAAACCCCGTTCGTGATTCTATCTAACATTGTGCGACCACACGACCAACGTAACATTCTCATTTCAGCCACTTCCAACTTGCTCTCAAGCGACTTCTTCATCGCCCAACATTCGGAGCCATACAACATTGCAGGTCGGATTGCCGCTCTATAGAATTTACCCTTCAACTTTAGAAGGACTTTCTTGTCGCACAGGACCCCGGTCGCTGCTCTCCACCTTAGCCACCCCGCCTTGATGCGATGCGTGACATCGTCTTCACACTCACCTTCCTTCTGAATGATCGAACCCAAAAACTTGAACTTATCCGTATGGGGTACGATCTGATCCGCAATCATTACCTCAAAATCTTCCTCGTTGGCCTCACCACTAATGTTACACCAGAGATACTCGGTCTTAGACCGACTCACACGCAAGCCCTGAGATTCTAACTTAGCTCTCCAAAGCTCCAACTTCGAGTTCACCTCCCTCCTCGACTCCGCCACTTTCTTGTCTTTTATCTTCTTGTGATAGTATAAAATACTCTTGAGTCTTGACATCCGAAATGGATATCTAAAATGGCATGTGCCTATTATCAATGACTTAGAGGCTGTTTGGTTCCTTTTCTGTTAAGACTTAAATGGATATAATTGTCTGAATATATATATGGTTGTCTGGATGTTAACAGATAAGTTGTTGTTCGACTGTTGACAGGGGCGGAGGGAGGGGGGGTCCAAGGGGGTCCACAGACCCTCCCGGTGGATGGAAGTTCCTTTATAAAATAGGGGAAGCTATATATATAGTTGTCCGATCTCCGTAATTTTTATAGCTCCGGACCCTCCCGAGTAAATGCTCTGCTTCCGCCACTGACTGTTGAGCTGAATAAACATTCTTAATGTTAAAAATGACCATTTTACCTTTTCATTTTACCCTTGAATAAAACATTTCTTTTAAAATACATTTCATATGAAATAAATAGCCTATAAATTATTAAAGTGTTTGACTAATACATTTTTTTTAATAAAAAATTTTTCAAAAAATATTTTTTTTCCGAAATATAATTGTTTTCCAGAAAATATTTTTTTTATTTTTTCGCAAAAAATAAATTTTTTTATTTTTTTAAAAAAATAAAAAAATCCAGAAAATAATTTTATTTTTCGAAGAATAATAATTTTTCAGAAAATATTTTTTTTTCGAAAAAATATTTTTTGGCCAAAAAATAATTTTTTTCTCCAGAAAATATTTTTTTTATTTTTTTCGAAAAAATAAAAAATTTCATAAATTAATATTTTTTTCGAAAAGATAATTTTTCCCATAATTTTTTTTTTTTCGAAAAATAATATATTTTTCTAGAAAATATTTTTTTTCTTGGAAAATAAAAAGGAAAATAAAAGGACAAATCCGGAAACAAAAGATGAATACATAGCTGAGTGCAAAGGACTCTATTTTCCTAGCTGATTCGGTCAGCCACATTTTTTTCCATTAAGTCGCTACCGAACGGTAGATATAGCCGTGCGAATCAGTCATATCTCCCACACAGCCCATTAAGCCGCTACCGAATGACCCCTTAATTACTTAACAAACTGTGACGAGTGTTTGCGACCACACGATTAAAAACTGTCCACAAGAAAATTGTTGCTAAACTAGCAACCACATGCATCAATTTGTGGTTGTCTTTTTATCTTCTTGAACGTGTAAAATACTCGACATCGGCAATGGATAACCCAAACAAAATGACATGTGGAAGTGTGACAAAAGCCACAATAAATTAAGTCTCATGTGGGATTGCAACTGCACGATTTAAAGTTCGATTCGAATTTGCCCAAATTAGAATTGCAATCCTTGATTAAATTGTTTCTATTATGAGTCGAATTCGAGCATTTTGTTATCGAGATAGTTTGGCTAGTTGTTCGATCATATTAGATATACCGAGAGAATTCTATCTGATTACTTTAATACTAGGATTTTAATAGATTTAATTACTAGAAATTCATTTGATCTTTCGTCGAACATGTGTTAAAGTATTGTGGAGTCTATCTTGAGTATGTTTATTTTCTTGTCTGAGTTCGAGCTAGAGCAGTAGAAAAAATTAATCAATTTCGTTCGATGAGATGACTGCTCAGTTCGACTCGTTTGCACCCCTAACGCAGAGAACTCATGCTTCAATTTTACAATTGCTAAATAAAATCGATCTCCATCGTTCAGAATCATGCATTTTAGGATCATGCATTCAATTGTGAACTATGAAAAAAATCAGCACGATCTAACAATTAAATCTCGAGGAATATTATCTAGAATAAAACAGTAAAAAAAGATTTCGGAGCACATTGAATATGTATCTTTAGGATTACACACATTGATTTTCTGGTCAAAATTTACAAATTTGACTAAAGATGACCACTGCTGGCCCGATTCAGGTTGCTAGGAGTCCTAAAATACTTTTATAAAATTTATTAGATAGTATAATTTTTCTACTAGTTTTATGAGTTAAAAATTAGTTAAGAGATAATAAAAATGGATTGGGATGTTATTAAACAAAAAAGGGTATATACTAACATAATCTTAAATATATAGTCAAAATTAATATATATATATATATATATATATATATAAAGTAAGCTATTGAATTTTAAATAAAACTGATTAATTATAAATGTTCCCACTTAAAAATAAACTAATGGTTCCAATAATACATCCACATACAAAATATTTTGGGTCAGCATTTTCGATATGAATATAATTTTTTTTTCTTTTACGTGACAGAATTCTGAAAACACTATTTTCAGACTTTGTTCCCAATTGATAAGAAAATTCATAAATTTTAATTTATGAGTGTATTACATCTTCAATCATAGAGGCAGATCCAGCTTCCTAAAACTACTAGTACACCAACGTACCACAAAAAAAAATAACGGACGACAAAAAAAAATCTTAATTTTCACTTATTTTTTTAAATCCCAATATGCATCCGCCACTGGTTCCAATGTAAACTTCTTGATATTAATTTATTTATTTATGTGGTATAATATTTCACTTAATTTTTTTTTTAAATCCCAACTAAAAACAGATTATTTCACATGGATCATCAATAATGCTAAGTAAATATTGTATATACTAAAATTAAATTATAAACACAATCAAATAAATAGTACAATCATGAATTCATTCTACCAAGTCATAATCACCCATAAAAAATAAAATAAAAAAGCATGCTTCAAGATCCCTAAAGGAATTATTCTTAAGCCATCACAAAAGCCAAAAAAAAAAAGAGTATTCATAATCATTCTTAAAAAAAAAAAACATTTATCAAGTTTACTAAAATAATTATTCTTTCGGAAAAAGATGATTTGTTTACCAGATTTAACGCAGTTTATTTTAGTAAAAAAGTATTTTTTATTTTAATGTGGTTATTAATAGTGATTAAGATGAGAAGACCTTTTGGTTATTAATACAGTAGAACCTCGATAAATGAATATGATCGGGATCGGAGAAAAATATTCATTTAGCGAAATTATTCATTTATCGAAAGAAAATTTGAACATGTTATAGAGAGTTGGGACTGGAAAAAATTCTTCAGGTATTCGTTTATCGAACATTTATTTATTGAGATTTAACTGTAATTTCTTAAACAAACTATAATTCAATTCGAGTAGACTTTTTTTTAGAAAAAGAAATTAAATGTATTTCCTACATAACACCAGGGGCGGAGCCAGGAATTTGTACCGGGGGGGGGGGGGGGCAATATTAACTTTTTTTTCAAATAAAATGTTTAACTCTAAAATCGTAACTTTTTTTTTAAATGAGAAATTTAACTACAAAAATTATATTGAATCAAGTATTCATATCAACTTACATAAACACAACCTCTAAATAATATTACCTGAAAAATGAAACCATCTCGATGTTAGAAGTTTCAAATGCTCCATCAAGTGCTCAAAATTTCATGACAACCAAATCTACAAATGATAAAAAAAGAAAAATAAATGACGGTTAAGAATAATATTGCAAAGTAATATGTAATATATAACTATAAGTGCTACAAAATAAATGACGGTTAAGAATAATATTGCAAAGTAATATGTAATATATGACCGTTAGTTGAATTTTTTTTTCTTCTTCCTTGCTTTGCTTGCTTGCCTGCTCTTCAATTGGTGGCGGCTTCAAGATTGTGTGCACAGCAATCTCGTTTCTACTTCTATTTTAAATATTGTCTATTATAAATTATATTGTGTGTGTGTGTGATGGCCTATTTGTGATAAATTTAATTTTTTATTTTGTGGGCCTTTTTATATTGGCCCAGTTAATTAATAAGAGATCAATATTTGTGTGTGAGCCTTCCTATCATTTAAATTAATAAGAGGATCAATAATTTTATTTTTTATTATTTATATATAAACATAATTTATGAATATATATATATATACTTTTTTTTTTTTTGAGGGGGCGGCGGTGGCCGCTACCCGCCCCCGGTGTGGCTCCGCCTCTGCATAACACACTATTTTTTACCAAACTCTAGTGAAATTAGAGGAGCTCATAGTGTGATATCGTAAATTGAGTAAGCCATACTTCATTCATTAATTTCATCACGGTCTTATAACACTTGTTTATATATATGGTTGACCTCCGGAAAACAGACGAGCAGGCTTATCATGAAAAAAAAAAAAAACGGCCGCGATAATAGTCCGTCGAAAAACAGGCCGACGATCTGGGTAAAAAATAAGGACCGTCGGAAAGTAGGTCCGTCAGCGTAACTTTTAAAAAAAAATTATCCATCCGCGCGGTTGCCCACCGAATAGCGGGCTGACAGACTTGGGGTTAAAAAAAGAATTGGCCGACCGCCGACAGTGGCCCACCAGAAAGCAGACTAGCGGCTTGACATTCAAAGAAAAAAATAAAATAAAAAATGACCTGCCGTCGAAAAGCAGACCGAGAGGCCTGGCGAAAAAAAAAAGAAAAAAAAAATGGTCGGCCGTCGAGGTCTTGCGGCGACCGACGGTGGCCCTACCGAAAAAATTGGTTGTCCGTCAGAGATCCTCGTAATTTTTTTTTTTCAAATTAATTGTCCCTTTAATTTAATTTAATATTTTAAGGACATTTATTAAAATTTATTGTTGAGCATTTGATAATATTATTACTATTATTATTTAATTCAACACAAACGAAAGAAAAGAAGAGGGAGGGTACAATAGTTTTTTCTGGTGTGGAGTACAACGACCAAAAATACAATTGTTTTTATATTGTAGACAAGTGATTACTTGTGTATTTTGGCACATTGGCAGTGATATAATTGAATTAAATAATTAAATTATAAGATTACTTGATAGAAAAAAATAAGTCGGTTCCCAAAATTCTATCGTCGACCGAATGAACTTCCGCAAAAACAACGAACAAAAAAATTAAGTACTGTCGTTAGGTCGGCGGGCCTGACGTTAAAAAAAATAAGTCGGTCGCCGATGGTGGCCCACTGGCAAGCAGGCGGGACGTTCTAGCATAGAAAAAAGGCCGTCTGCGGATGGTGGCCTGCCGGCAAGCAGGCCGGGCGACCTGACGTAAAAGAAATGGCGGCCGCCGGAGGTCCGCTGGAAAGCAGGTCGTTACCTGGAGTAAAAATAAAAATAAATAAACTAAAAATATAGATGGCCGCGGACGGTGACCTGCTGGAAAGCCGGTCGGCTGCCTAGTGTAAGAAAAATAATAATAAAATTGGCCAAAAAATCTATTCCAATCCTTCAATACTTGGTAATGAAGAAATCATTCAGCCAAAAAATTCTATTTTTAACGACAATTCAAATCCAAAAAAAGTCATACATCATGAGTTTTTTTTCCTCTAAATATAATTAGTAATGACATGTTTGATGTGCCCAAAATTGATAAAAAGTTATCAATTTTTTTAACGTGTTAATAATTTTGGTCCTTACCGATTTCTTCAGTACTAGTATCCGAATCGCTAACGTTTCAAGTGAGTACCGACTCCAGATATTATCGGCCTCTTCTCTCGCGATTCCCGAATATACTTGAATCTCTAACGGACCAACGTACAACCACAAACAAGTGTTAAAAAAGGGTATAAATAGAAAACATATATAGTAAAGTGGTTAAATATATACTTTATCCTCATTTCTTACACTTTGTGTGGTTGTATGTGACTGTCTCTATTATTTTTTTAAATTGAGCCTCAACAACCAACAAATTTGATTGTTATCTCAATCTATGGATAAGAGTAACGTCCTTTAGGCCAAAGGATTCCATTTGAGCGTATTAGATAAATGATTGGATGTCATAGATCGATAAGTTGTGTAAATATTAATTATCAGTATTTAATTGAGATTAAAAAGTAAAATATATTGATGTTACGTATGCGATAAAAATTAAAAAGTAAAATGTGATTATAATTTGTAAAAATAATACAAGTGTTAACTTTATAAATAGACAAATTGAATGAAGTGTAAATTTTTAAGTGAAACTAAAGGCGATTAAGTGTTAGTTTTCGCCCACTTGCATTCTTTTTAAAACGCTTGGCATTGTTTTTGATAATGATAAATGTGTCATTTTACTTTGTTTTTCTATTTCTTTGTTATTTATATATTTCAAATGAATATAATTTGCCATACAGTTAAATCTCGATAAATGAATATTCGATAAACGAATAAACTCGCCAAATGAATAGTTTTTTCCGGTCTCAACTCTTTATAACATGTTCAAATTTTCTTTCGATAAATGAATAATTTTGCTAAATGAATATTTTTCTCTGATCCCGATCATATTCATTTATCGAGATTTTACTGTATTTGCACGTGGTCTATCGAATTAGTGTTGAATTGCAACTCATTGTTGAAAACAGGAAAAAAAAAAAAAAAAAAGGTGCCCCGACAAATGGCAGCCAGAGCAGCGATGCATGAAAGGATATTAAAGTCTTTTTGCGGGTCGGCGATTAAATTTTTAACACTTTAATATCATTTTCAGAAGTACCATTATAGATTAGAGGGGAATTATTCCCTAGTTAATAATTTAAATAAAATAGAAACTATACCAATTCTCAAAGGTTGAAATTATTATATTCGATGAATTTTTCCTGCCAACATTTTTCGATTGAACCTATCACACAATACTTATCTAATATAATTCAATTAACTACATAATCTTTGCATACTATTACGTTCAGCTCAGAAAGTTTATCCGATATACATTTCAAGAATAGCTGTAGTCAGGGGCGGATTCATGTTAGAGCATGGTGGTGCACGTGCACCACAAAAAAAAATACAAAACGACATCGTTTGGTAGTTTTTAATTAAAAAAATGAAAAATTTAGAAAAAAAATTTCGATCGCCCGTTATTTTTTTTTGTGGTGTACCAGTAGTTTTCGGAGGCTGTTGTCACTGCATCATAAAAAAAAACATATCAGATTCATTCAACTGAGAAGCTGGCCAAACGTGAAAGGATAAACGACCAAGTTATTATTAAAAAAACACGTGTCATGATTTTTTTACACAAGAGAACGTTGAAATCAAATTTGACATCAATATGTAAAGCGGTAATAGTAAAGCTTCACACAAAGTCGTTAAAAGAAACTAAAGTAACATAAAGTAATTGAAAAAATGATTATACTTTCGAGAATTTATTTTCATGAGATTGTTAGGAAAGGCCTTATATCTTCATAAAAAAGAGTTATTTATTAAATAGGTGTATTTATAAAACATATTTACCTTTTAGGTGTAGTTTTGAACATATTTACCATTTAGTTGTTATTTTCAATTTCAATGGATTTTTGTTTTATTTTTTCAATTTAATGATTTTTACTGTGAATTACCTTTGCCCTAAATATTTTTTACTGCTTTTTATAAAGAGTGATTTACCCAAGGGGTGTAGTTTTAAAATATATTTACATTATAGGTGTACTTTCAAACATATTTACCAAATATGTATAGTTTTATATTTAAGTGGATTTTTATTTATTTTTATTTTTCTAAAATCATTATTTTTATGCTTTTTTCAACTGTTTTTTACTGCCTTTTTAAACTATTTTGTTAAAGAAAAAATATTTGTAATATTAATATTAAAATCCGGAAGTTCTTATTTAAAATTCATAAATAAAAATAAATTGAAAAAAAAGATTTTGAAATTAATTTGTAAACTATTTTAATAAAAAACTGGAATATTATTCTACATTAATAAATAAAAAATTTAATAATTTTTTTAAAACCTGCTATTTTTTTTTAATAAAAAATTGTTTTGTTCTTAAAAAAAATCTAAAAATCTAAAAAAACGACAGATTAAGATTTTTTTTACCGGTTTTTTAACTATTTTTTAATGCCTTTACTAAATTGTTTTTTTTACTGCCTTTTTTTACTGATTTTTACTGTTTTTTTAAACTATGCTAACAATAAAAAATTATTTGAACAATGCTAACAATAAAAAAATTGTTTGAACAATACTTCTTCTTTGTGATGATGTTGGTTTTATTTTTTTTTGTTAGCATAGTTTAAAAAATAATAAAAATCAGTAAAAAAAAGGCAGTAAAAAAATAATTTAGTAAAGGTATTAAAAAACAGTTAAAAACCAATAATTTTTTTTTAATTTGTCTGTTTTTTAGATTTTTAAATTTTTTTAAGAATACAACAGTTATTTATGAAAATAAACTAACAGATTTTATAAAAATTATTCAACTTTTTATTTCTTCATGTAGAATAATATTCCAGTTTTTTTTATTAAAACAGTTTACAAATAAATTTCAAATTTTTTTTTTTCACTTTTTTTTATTTACAAATTTTAATAAGAACTTTCGGCTTTTAATATTAATATTACAAATATTTTTTCTTAAAAAAATAGTTTAAAAAAGCAGTAAAAAATAGTTGAAAAAGCAGAAAAAATAATGATTTTAAAAAATAAAAAAACAATAAAAAAACCCACTTAAAATAGAAAACTATACCTATTTGGTAACCACTTAAATATAAAACTATATCTATTTGGTAAATATGTTTGAAAGTACGCCAATAATGTAAATATATTTTAAAACTACACCCCTTTGGTAAATCACTCTTTATAAAAAGTAGTAAAAAATATTTAGGGTAGAGGTAATTCACAGTAAAAAGCATTAAATTGAAAAAAATAAAACAAAAATCCATTGAAATAGAAAACAACACCTAAATGGTAAATATGTTCAAAACTACACTTAAAAGGTAAATATGTTTTATAAATACACCTATTTGGTAAATAACTCTCATAAAAAATTCCAAAAAGTCTACTTTTGAACATCTTTGAGCAGAATTAAAAAAACCATGTGACATATCTATTCAAGAGCTTCAATTCGAATCTCAACATGAATCTCAATATCAATCTCCAATTAAATTTGAAAATAAAATTCAACATTCTGAAGATGATGCTATGATATATGAAAATATTTATTGTGGTAGTACTACAATTACTAGCGGAGATGAAGTTGACCCCAGGAATTTCAGCATATATATCTCAAATCTTTAATAGTTGCATGGCATTGAAGAAGAAATGGATCACGAAATTGCTGAAGCCATGTTAACCCAAACATATGCAACCATTGAGCGCATTTTTCATGGCGTAGTGTCCGGCAATGCATTAACATAGAACTTTTTGTTGAATATGTAACTAAGTCTTTCTACTGAATATGTAGCGAAATACAGAGAAAAAGTTCAAACTCAAAAAACAAGACCTATGACTGGCAATGGATTTAACATAGAACTATAAAGAACCCTTAATAATCCATTTCAAAAACAACTCTATAATATAGTAAGAAATAGGGGTGGTAGTAACGTCGATCAAAAAAATGACCTTAGTCGATATTATACAACTAGTTTTGTGGCCAATAATGACAATGCAGGTACATTTGATCTAGTGGATTGATGGAAGAGACGGGTAACAAAATTTCACATACTCTCCATTATGGCCTGAGAGATTCTTGCACTCCCGCGTTCACAATCCTCATTGAGCGCGCTTTTAGTGAAGGATGTTTTATGTAGGACGGTGGAGATCCCAATGACGCCAAAAAGCTTTGAGGCTCAGATGATACTTAAAGACGCATGAAAAGCCAAACTACGAAATCAAGAAAATAGACGGAATGACCTATGAGCTGACCACAACGCCTATCAAGAAGGCATCACTGAATAAGAGTCTAGTCAACAGAACGACCAAGACGACGACGACGAAAAAAAAATAAGTTAGGTAAGTAAGAAAACTACGCAGGTCTTTAATTACTCACGATGATATGTAGGCAATGTAATTTTAATTGAAAACTTAAAATTAAATACAAGCTCATTTTTTTTTTGTCGTTCATTAGTTCATCTTTTTTGTATAAAATGATAATTAAATAAAATTTTAAAAAATAGAGTTTTGAAAAAAAATTCACGGATCGACGCGTGACCCGACGAGTCCGATTCAAACCCGGACCCGTTGCCAACCCGTGTCGCTCGGACCCGTACACATCATAAGTAACATCGGCGTACGAGTCCAGGCCGGCCCGACCCGTAACTCGAGGGTCGGACCCAAACACAAAACCAACCGATTTGGGCAGGTCTACCCATTTTATAGCAATCAACACGGCTAAAACATTTGTGAAGGACCCCTAAAAACAGTTGTTTTATTGTACCCTATGAGATGCGAACAAATTGAAGAGATTGTCGTATTGGTACCGACACTTGACGAACATTCTAAAACTTGTATTTTCAGTTCTCGAACATGGTTCCGATGTCTCAAGTAAATATGCTACATGTTTTTCTAACATGACACTCTTTAGATACACCTTAAACACTTGGACGCTTTAACTCTCTATATTAAAGTATTTACTAGTATATATAACCTTAACCTGTGAAGGAAAAGTGTAAGGATTATGGTTTTCATTTTGAGACATCACTGGCTTGGTGTGGATTTTGCTTACCTGTGATTTGGCATGGGTTGTCGTAAGCATTTAGGCGAAAGGTTATGGTTTTCCAAAGTGTAAGGATTATGGTTTTCATTATTACCAATACTAAATTTTTTGAGCATTCACATGTATTCTCCTCCACTCCAACCTTCCAACACAACCAACAGGTCAATGATACCCCTCCCCCTAGCCACCATATTGAGCATCACCCTACCGTTGAAAATTATGAAAAATGACGATCCCGGTGGTGCACAAGATTCTTACCTGTGATTTGGCATGGGTTGTCGTAAGCATTTAGGCGAAAGGTTATGGTTTTCCAAAGTGTAAGGATTATGGTTTTCATTATTACCAATACTAAATTTTTTGAGCATTCACATGTATTCTCCTCCACTCCAACCTTCCAACACAACCAACAGGTCAATGATACCCCTCCCCCTAGCCACCATATTGAGCATCACCCTACCGTTGAAAATTATGAAAAATGACGATCCCGGTGGTGCACAAGATTGTCGGCCTCAACAAGACTTTGAAATTGATGATCAACCCTTCGATGATGGGGTGGAGGACAACGTTGTCTCTTGAGAAGCCGTATGTGATCGATATGATCATTTTGGCACACATTGGTCACTTAACTTATTTTGTTGTCTTATGGAGGATAATTTTACCTAGCATGTTATACAACACCACACCATTTAGTTTACTGGTTTGGAATGTTTAAGGGGCTGGGAGCTCTAAATTTCTTGTTACTCTGAAAGAAATAATTCGGATGAATCATCCAAATGTGGTTACTCTTGTAGAAACTCATCTTGATGGTGACCGAGCAGAGTGCCTTGGTAGACAAATTCAATATGATGGCCATGCTCGGATTGATGCGGAAGGGTATAGTGGAGGCATTTGGCTCTATTGGAAGAAAAGTGAAGTCAATGTTGACATAATTGCCTACCATAGTCAACACTTAACGGTCAAGATTTCGAGAGATGGTGAAGAATCGTGGATATTCTCTGCCATTTATGCGAGTCCTGATATCAATAAAAAACAGGAACTTTGAAACCATCTCTCTACTTTCTCCGAGTCATTAAACATGCCATGGCTGTTGGTAGGAGATTTTAATGAAACTACAACTCTTGATGAACGACACGATGGTACTCAAGAAATGCAACGAAGATGTGGCAAATTCAAAAACTGGATTGAAAATACATCTCTAATTGATTTGGGTTATTCAGGTGCTAAATTTACGTGGACTCGGGAGAAAATTGTAGAAACTAGAAAGGCGGCAGGTCTTGACAGAGGATTGTGTAACTTGATCTGGCGCACTTGATTTCCAGAAGCTGCGGTAAAGCATCTACCTGCAATCAGTTCTGATCATTCACCTCTATATATTAAAACCAATGGCTTCGTATCCCCACCTCGTGGTCACAAGCCGTTTAGGTTTCTATCAGCATGGCTTGCACATGATAATTTCGAATCTTTTGTGAAGACTACGTGGCGAAACGATGTTCCCATCGTATTGTTCCTCAAAAATTTTGCAGAAGACCTGCAAGAATGAAACAAGACGAAATTTGGGAATATATTTAGGAAAAAACGTCATCTTTGGGCTCGTATAGCTGGTGTTCAAAAAGCTCTTGCTGAGAGGAGAGATAAATATCTTTTAAAGCTCGAGGCTCGTCTTAGATGTGAGTATGATAATGTACTTGCACAAGAGGAAGAGTTATGGTTCCAAAAGTCTCGAATGGAAGCTCTGCGAGATGGGGACCGCAACACCAGTTATTTTCATACATCTACGATTATTCGTCGGAAGTTTAATAGAGTTGAGGCATTAAAAAATGATGTTGATGAATGGATTTTCGACCAAGAGGAATTGAAAAACATGATGGTCTCGTTCTTTAGGAACTTATACACTGTCACGGAAGAACCACCCCAAAATATCGAATTACCCATCAATTACTTCCCTCCAATTCTACCATCTGATTATGAGAAGATCACAAGGCCTTTCACGGTCAACGACATCAAGGAAGTGATATCTTCTATGGGTTCTTATAAGGCACCTGGGCCTGACGGATTTCAAGCAATATTTTTTCAACGACATTGGGATATTGTTCAAGAAAGTTTTTGTGAAGCTGCTTGAAAGATTCGTATTGGTCAAGAAATCCCTGATGGGCTAAACCAAACGTTTTTAGTTCTTATCCCAAAATAACCACCCTGAGTTAGTGTCACAGTTTAGACCAATAAGCCTTTGTAACGTGTTATATAAGACAGTTGCAAAAGCTATTGTTAACAGGCTCAAAAAGATTCTCCCGTATATGATTTCACCAACTCAAGGAGCTTTCGTGCCTGGTCGTCAAATCACTGATAATATTGTAATCGTTCAGGAAGTATTACATTCGATGAGAAAGAAGCAAGGGCAGAAAGGGTATATGGCCATTAAAATTGATTTAGCTAAAGCATATGATCGGCTTCGATGGGATTTTATTCGCAACACCTTATTTGAAATGAAAATTCCTCCATTATTGCTTGAAATTATCATGCTTTGTGTAACAACGCCCTCAATGAGAATTCTCTGGAATGGTGAAACTACTGATGAATTTCGTCCATCAAGAGGAATACGTCAAGGTGATCCGCTTTCTCCATATCTCTTTGTCATGTGTATGGAGCGGTTGAATCATTTAATAGAAGTAGCTGTAAAAGGAGGTCATTGGAAGCCAGTCTGCTGTAATCGTGGTGGTCCAAAACTTACAAACCTGTTTTTCGCAGATGACATTGTTTTATTTGCTGAGGCAACCCCACATCAAACTCATGTTATTAAGGGTTGTTTACAAAGCTTCAGTGACGCATCAGGGGAGATTGTATCATTTCCTAAATCACGCATTTATTTCTCTAATAATGTTCCTCACGAGTGTGCGAATGAAGTAAGTGAAATCTTAGGAATTGATCACACTAACGATTTGGGGTACTACTTAGGGATGCCAACCATCAATGGGAGAGTAACCAAGGCCACATTCCAGAATATTATCGATAAGGTTGATAAAAGGCTGAGCGGTTGGAAGGCAAAGTGTATCTCCCTTGCGGGAAGGACGACTCTCACTAAATCAGTGTTGTCTACTATTGCTAACTACTCGATGCAAACTGCAAAGATTCCTAGATCAGTATGTGATTCAATTGATAAGAAGACTAGAAAGTTTATTTGGGGAGGTACTGATGAGGAGAAAAAGATTCATCTTCTGTCATGGAACACGCTTCAGAAAGATCGGAAAGAAGGAGGTCTTGGCATTCGATCCATGAGACAAGCCAATGCGGCTTTTCTTACTAAACTGGGATGGCAAATGCTTGCTGAACCAAATTCCTTATGGTCACAAGTTCTACGATCTAAGTATTGTAAAGGAAGATCTGATTTGTATATGTTTTCATCCAAAAAGAATTCCTCAAATGTATGGCAAGGAATAGTGAAAAATGCAAATATTGTTCGACAAGGAACAAGACTCAGTGTGGGTAATGGACGAAGAACTCTATTTTGGGACCATTGTTGGGCTACAGAGACTCCGCTTTCGAGTATGGCAATTTCTCCAATCCCTATTGAAGCTCAAGATAGAACAGTTGAAGAATATTGGAACTCAAATGGCCCTGAAAATGGTGATTGGAAATGGGAGGAGTTATCTACATTTCTCTCTGGTGAAACTCTTAAAATGATTTCATCGCATCTGTGAACCCGGGTGGTGAAGATGAAGACTCCATGTATTGGGGTGGTTCGAATATTGGTAAGTTTTCTGTCAAATCAGCAATAAATTTTATTCGAAATGAAGGTGAGGTGCAACATGACAGAAAATGGGATTTAGTATGGAAAGCTCCGGTCTCTGAACGCATCAGAATGTTCATTTGGCTGGCCCTTCACGATCGTCTTCTCTCGAATGTTCAACGAGTCGCGAGAAGATTATCAGACGACCCTCGATGCACTAGATGTGGGGCAGATGAAGAATCTCTTGATCATATTTTGCGTAGATGTCCATACTCGTTTATCATTTGGGAAAAGTTAAGTAATCATCCACCCAACTCTTCTTTCTGGACACTCCCCTCATGTGAATGAATCACAGAAAACTTGGAAACAACTCATCTAAACAACGACCACAAGAGGCCAATGATGTTTGCTATCACATTATGGTGGTTGTGGAAGTGGCGAAATGTCAAAATATTTGGACGTGACGAGGAAATACCAACTAATCCTGTTGGATTTTTATACACAAAATTAAAAGAGATGTATGGTGCTTTAGCTAGAGACAAGTTGAAGAAACAGAGTATGGAAAGGAAAGAGATTCTTATTTCTTGGGTCGCGCCACCAGTAAGCTGGGTTCTCTTGAACACTGATGGAGCCTCGAGAGGGAATCCTGGGGAAGCAGGTGGTGGTGGAATAATGCGAGATGCTCAAGGATACTTCATTCGTGCCTTCGCTGAAAACTATGGTATTTGCACGGTGACGAGGTCAGAGATTCTTATGGCTAGAGATGCAGGTATCAAAAAGTTAATAATTAAGGTGGACTCTCAGGTTGTTGTTCAATCAATGAAGTACAGCCCTGCCGTCTTTATTGTGCACAAATGTCGTGAGTTATTGAGATGCTTGGACTGGGAAGTTAAACTTGAACATTGTTATCGGGAAGCTAATAGGGCTGCAGATTGGTTGGCAAATCATGGATGCGAGCAGCAAGAACGAGTGTGTATGTTTGACTCCCCCCCTCCAAACCTTGTGTCGATCCTCCTTGATGATGTTAAAGGTGTTGCTTGGCCACGTTATGTAAACTTTAGTTAGTTTTGGGTATTGCCCCTACCAACACTTTCTTGGTTGAGCTTGTCACACAGATTCAGGTATTGTGTTATGACTTATGAAGAATGTACTTATGTGTATTTACTTGGTATGCTTGATGTTGTAAACAAGATGAAGTTGTTATCATGGTAAAATTTTAATACTATAATGAAGTCTAACAATGTCATCATTTATTCCTATATGTTGTATCAATTGACATACTCAACATCATGGAAGCGATTTTCGTCCATTCCACTATTATTACATGAAAGCAAAAATTGTCCTCGTCCACATTCAGTTTGATAGATTTTCGGGTTTTGTATGGATTATATACATTTTTAGGAAAAAATTGGAAGTATTCACTCTGCTTGAGTTGAATGTTGCTTCTTAGTCCTATTCTTGATTTAGTTAGAGGAGCACATGGTTCGCTGTTGTTATTGTGAAGTTTCCTGGTCGTGAAAAATATGAAGCAATTGTTTTGAAAATTGGTTATCCGGGTTGTGACAATGTTCATAAGTTCAAAACAAATTTCTACTCTTAGATTCCGAAAAAAAAAAAAAAAAAAACTTAAATTCTGAACTTATGTTAGACGCATGATATCATGATCTCCCATCCTAATTATGCTTTGTATGCTAAAATTTATTTATGCATGTATTGAAATTTCATTTCTCCTTCGTATGAAGTTTGCGACAAGAAGAAAATTCAGCTAAAACTTTGCTACTTAGTTTCTTGCATGAATTTATAATGTTAAATATTTCTAGATGACACTATAACCTTCACGCCACCACCAACCCCAACATAGTTGGGAGTAGGGGCATTTGTTGATGATGATATTTGAGCATAGCATAATGTTGATTAATAGAAAGACATAACCATATTTTCTTTAAAAATAGTTGGATGCATAGCCAAATCATGTGAGGATACATATAATGTCTATCACCTAGGCTACAATGCAAGCCTGTAAGATGTAAAACATGAGTGGTATTCGCAAATTCAGTATTCCATATTAAGAAGACATGTAATATTCCTTTTGGGGATTTAGTTTGGTTCTGTTTAAATAATTGCTTGTTATATTCTACATCCCTTTGTTGCGACTGTTAGTATAACGAAAATCGCTGGTTCAGCTGCGATCGATGTATTCAAATTGCGAACAACGTTGGTGGAGATTGAGCAGAGACATTACCTGGTATGAGTAGATCTGCTGTGAGACCTAATAGCTTCGTTTCACTTTGAACCGGATCCCTTAAAAACAGTATACTACATAACTAAAATACTAAAAATGGAACCTTAACAAATTGAGAAAAAAAACTAAGGTAAAAAAAATAAACTAATTTTTTTTTTTTAAAAAAAAGGAGAATTTAAAAACGAAAATTTTAGACTCCATCTCATGTAAGTTTTTGCCTACTTGGTATAATATCCTCCAGGTCTTGTATTTGGCTTACGATTTGTCGTTAGATTTTAGAGATGATCTTTTTTGTTCAGTGCAGGAAATAAGAGAATGGCCAATTGGGCTATATTATGAGGAATTAGATGATTCAAAAGCTAAGATTGCTGTTGCCTATCATTTAGCAGTGTGTTTGTTTTGTGATGTAGCATTAGGACAAGTTCTTGTGCTTATCCCATTGCTTATTTCTTGTATCTTGATCTACTTGTTTCGCTTCTGATAAGCGGTATTTTCGTATCGAGTGTGTTTCCCGTAAAAACACTGTTATTTTGTTAAATAGATGAAGATCTTAGCTTGTTACCGAATTTACTTCTCTATTGGCCCTGTGACATTTTTACCTCGTCTATTCATGGTTTCGCCTATTTTAACAGTTGAAAAACTTTTACCTGTACTTTATAATTTCAATACCTTCAACAAACTTGATGTGACTTGGTATCTTTTACCTACCTAAGAGTTGTTTCAAATCTTTCTCTAAAATTTTGATCCTCCCATCCAAACTCAATCCAACTGTTATATTTATCTTTGGCTACCTGATAAGCTAGCTTATTTTGATCTTATTTCAAAAGTCAGGTTCGGTATTCCATAAATTTGTGTATAAGCTAGTTAATCAACCAACATCCAGCTTATCAGCTACACTTAACACCTCCTTGCACAAACAAACTTGTAATACCCGCAAAGATAGCCAAGTTGGTGGAATAGGTGAGCGCGGGACTGAAAGGTCACGAGTTCGATTCTCCCTACCAACACTTTCTTGGTTGAGCTTGTCACACAGGGCTTGTCTAGTGTGGTTTACCTGGTTGGCGTAGTTTGCAGGCTATTACGTTCATCCCGAGGGTTTATCCAGTGCGCACTCGAAGAGTAGCGGCTGCGGATTCCCCCGTCATCAAAAAAAAAACTTGTAGTATAATGGTTTGGATTCCTCGAGTGGTATTTTTCTAACTTGTGGTGCCGAGTATGCATTGGGGTGGTATGTTTGTCGGTTGAGAAGGTCATTTACCAATTCGATTAAATCGATTGTCAAAGTTCCGCCTATATTTAATTTATAGTTAAAATATTAAAATTCAAATTGAGCTTATATTAATATCATATCTATATTGTAACACTATTTATTTTACAAATAAAATATAAAATAAAGTTAACATATTAAAATCATCAAGTATATAATTAATTAATTATACTAATATTAAGAATCATCCACTCAATGCTTCATTAATCATTCCGAATGTTAGTTTCAAATTATTCAATTAATTATTAGATGGTACCTCAACCGCCTAGACTCGCCCAATTATTTTTTATATGTCGAACAATAAAAAATATATCGAACCGAACTCGAACACTGATTTATAATGTTCGTCGAACACGAAAACGAACCGAACACTACACGAACCGAACGAACGAACGGTCAATAACACCAAAAGCTCGGTTCGTTCGGTTCGTGTCCACCCCTACTCCTCATGGTCTTCTTCGGGATCCTCTTCTGAGTCTTCGGAACTCTAATTTGCAGCTGGTATCGCCTCTCGAGCGTATGTATCCAATAGACGTCCAGCTACAAACTGGAAATCATCTGCAGTCTCTAGCTCTCCCGGCGATCTCTTGATGGACTCATTCCAAAGCCGGAAGATGCAATAACTCCAATCTTCGGATAACCAAGAAAGTGTTGGTAGGGGGAATCGAACTCGTGACCTTTCAGTCCCGCGCTCACCTACTCCACCAACTTTGCTACCCTTGCGAGTATTACAAGTTTGTTTGTGTAAGGAGGTGTTGGGAAGTGTAGCTGATAAGCTAGATGTTGGTTGATTAACTAGCTTATACACAAATTTATGGAATACCGAACCTGACTTTTGAAATAAGATCAAAATAAGCTAGCTTATCAGGTAGCCAAAGATAAATATAACAGTTGGATTGAGTTTGGATGGGAGGATCCAAATTTTAGAGAAAGATTTAAAACAACTCTAGGTAGGTAAAAGATACCAAGTCACATCAAGTTTGTTGAAGGTATTGAAATTATAAAATACAGGTAAAAGTTTTTCAAACGTTAAAATAGGTGAAACCATGAATAGACGAGGTAAAAATGTCACAGGGCCAATAGAGAAGTAAATTCGGTAACAAGCTAAGATCTTCATCTATTTAACAAAATAACAGTGTTTTTACGGAAACACACTCGATACAAAAATACCGCTTATCAGAAGCGAAACAAGTAGATCAAGATACAATAAATAAGCAATGGGATAAGCACAAGAACTTGTCCTAATGCTACATCACAAAACAAACACACTGCTAAATGATAGGCAGCAGCAATCTTGGCTTTTGAATCATCTAATTCCTCATAATATAGCCCAATTGGCCATTCTCTTATTTCCTGCACTGAACAAAAAAGATCATCTCTAAAATCTAACGACAAATCGTCAGCCAAATACAAGACCTGGAGGATATTATACCAAGTAGGCAAAAACTTACATGAGATGGAGTCTAAAATTTTCGTTTTTAAATTCTCCTTTTTTTTTAAAAAAAAATTAGTTTATTTTTTTTACCTTTCTTAGTTTTTTTTTCTCAATTTGTTAAGGTTCCATTTTTAGTATTTTAGTTATGTAGTATACTGTTTTTAAATGAGTCATGTTCCATGATGTATGTGTTGATTTTACAATATCAATCACGTATTGTGACATGACAATAGCAATTATCTCAAACTCATCGCCGTCTCATGATATTTTCCATATAAATGGAAAAACCTATGATGTTGATGGTTTTGGAATTTCGTTCTATTTCTCCTTCATATGAAGGTTGCGACAGGAAGGGCATCCGGCGTAAAACTTTGCCACTCTGCCACTTTGTTATTTGCATGAGTTATGGTGTTAACTAATTTTAGACAATTAAACTACACTATAATCTTCATGCCACCGACCCCAACATAGTTGGGATTAAGGTGCTGTTGATGATGATGATGATGATGAGTATACTATTTTTAAGGGATCCGGCTCAAAGTGAAACGAAGCTATTAGGTCTCACAGCAGATCTACTCATACCAAGTAATGTCTTTTTAAGAACTTGAGCAACTCAATCTCCACCAACGTTGTCCGCAATTTGAATACATCGATCGCAGCTGAAGCAGCGATTTTCGTTCTCTTTTGCAATCTCTATCTAGAATTAGTTCTTCATTGACCAATCATTATCCGGCATAGGTATATCTTTTCTACTGTCGCCTCTTTATTAAATCAGGGTATAACTAACAGTCGCAACAAAGGGATGTAGAATATAACAAGCAATTATTTAAACAGAACCAAACTAAATCCCCAAAAGGAATATTACATGTCTTCTTAATATGGAATACTGAATTTGCGAATACCACTCATGTTTTACATCTTACAGGCTTGCATTGCTTTAGGTGATAGACATTATATGTATCCTCACATGATTTGGCTATGCATCCAACTATTTTTAAAGAAAATATGGTTATGTCTTTCTATTAATCAGCATTATGCTATGCTCAAATATCATCATCAACAAATGCCCCTACTCCCAACTATGTTGGGGTTGGTGGTGGCGTGAAGGTTATAGTGCAATCTAGAAATATTTAACATTATAAATTCATGCAAGAAACTAAATAGCAAAGTTTTAGCTGAATTTTCTTCCTGTCACAAACTTCATACGAAGGAGAAATGAAATGAAATGAAATGAAATTTCAATACATGCATAAATAAATTTTAGCATACAAAGCATAATTAGGATGGGAGATCATGATATCATGCATCTAACATAAGTTCAGAATTTAAGTTCTTTTTTTTTTTTCGGAATCTAATTGTAGAAATTTGTTTTGAACTTATGAACATTGTCACAACCCGGATAACCAATTCAAAACAATTGCTTCATATTTTTCACGCCCAGGAAACTTCACAATAACAACAGCGAACCATGTGCTCCTCTAACTAAATCAAGAATAGGACTAAGTAAGAAGCAACATTCAACTCAGGTAGAGTGAATACTTCCATTTTTTTCCTAAAAATGTATATAATCCATACAAAACCCGAAAATCAATCAAACTGAATGTGGACGAGGACAATTTTTGCTTTCATGTAATAATAGTGGAATGGACGAAAATCGCTTCCAAGATGTTGAGTATGTCAATTGATACAACAGATAGGAATAAATGATGACATTGTTAGACTTCATTATAGTATTAAAATTTTACCATGATAACAACTTCATCTTGTTTACAACATCAAGCATACCAAGTAATTACACATAAGTACATTCTTCATAAGTCATAACACAATACCAAGAGAAGGGCCTCAGGGAAATGAATTTTATACCCTAATTTCATCATCAAGAGCAAGAAAATAAGAAGTAGATCTCTTGTGAGACTGCGCGAGATCAGCACCACAAAACTAAATTTAAAAATAAAAATATAAATAAAAATGTACAAAAAATTAGAAACCTCTAAACAACAACAACAAAATAACGAAAATACTAAAAAATGAACCCTAGGTGATGAAGCAGAAGAAATGGATCCTAAAAACTGAAGAAATATAGATCCTAAAAACCCTAATAATATAAAAAAAAAATCCTTAGAAACTGAAGAAACCACCTACAAGAAAGTAAAACTTACACTCCAGCCCAAGGAACAGTCTCATTTGAGTTTTTTTGCGAAAAAAATAGATGGATTTAAGCTAAATATTGACTAGTAAAAACTTGAATAAGCCAATTACCTCGTTAACGAGGCGGTGGGCCTGAAGCAGAAGAAGGCGGAGATTCTCGGCAGAGCTCCCTAACGACGTCGGCCAATGATTCTGGGTTGAGACCCATTTCACAGAGCGCGATGAGAATCGAAATCGTGTGCCGATCGAGTCCGGTTTCGAGAATGTTCGACATGTGAAACACCAACTCTAGCGAATCCCGTGCAGTACGTGCGGCCTCTGCATCCATTGTTGGTAGAGAGAAAATTTGTTTTGAATCACCTGAACGAGGAATTGAAAAACCCTAGAACTTTTTTCAAAGTGATTTCAGAGGAGGAGCTAGAGATATGTTTGGAGGATCACTTATCTCAATTATAATCTTAATTTAGATTAAAGTAGAGTTGTTCACGATTCCGGTTCAAACCGCCGAATAGTCGATTCGAAACTGTTGACCGTGGTTCGGTTAACTGTTGACTGCGGTTCGGTTCAAAACCGGAACCATCAACTGTTTTAAGACGGTTCGGCTCCGGTTCGTCATTTTGACGAACCGCGAACCGGCGGTTCAACCGCCGATTTTTTAAAAAAAGAATTCAAAATTTGAATTTTAAACCGTTGTGAACCGGCGGTTCAAACCGGAACCGACGGTTCACAACGTTCACAATTTCATTTTTTTTTCTTTTTTACATTTTTACACCTATAAATACCCCCTCTCACCCTTCATTTTTCTCACACCAACTATCTATCTACTTTCTCTCTAATTTCTATTCTCTCAAGTATTATACTTTTAATTGAAAAAAATATCAAGTGGTCAATTCAATCGGGGAAAATGAAAGGCTACCACTGGCATTCCTCGACGAGGAAGAGGCGGTGCTAGTGGTAGTACTCATACTCATCATATTCATACTCCGAGTTCTAATTCTATTCAAAGTCCGAATTTTGGAGATTATGTTCCCGATGAATTAACCGAGGATCAAATCAATGAAATGTTTGAAATCTCAAAATCGATTCGTGAAGATGATGAGCAACCAACAAAACCAAAACAAAGGAAACCATCCGAGCTCAAATCTCCATTATTTGCGTTCCATTATACAAAAATAGACGACGTTGCATCCGGTCCCGATCATTTCTTGGCCAAGTGCAACTATTGCGATAAAATGTACAAGTTTTAAAAAAGGAGGAGGTTACGGGACAATCAATGGCCATATACAAAGACAACATCCCGACAAAGTTGGCATCGAGTCTAATCAAACCCAACTTCGAGGCACGGCGACGTCGTCTAATGCCCCCAATCAAGGTAATAGTTCTTTATTTAAATTTAATCCAATTACCGCTATAAAAGAATTAGCTAGATTTGTTTGTGGTAAATCTCTTCCTTTTAACTTCGCCGACGACCAAATGTATGAAAATTTTACTCAACTAAGTTTTAATCCCGCAGGTAAAAAAATTTCACGCTCTACCGTAACTCGTGATGTTCGAAAAAATAGTAGCGAGGCAAAATTAATTTTAGCTAATATGTTTTTAAACTTATATCATAAAGTTTGTATATGCTCTGATGCTTGGAGTGATCATTGGGAAGCAAATTCATATATGGGAATTACTTGTATTTGGATTGATGATTCTTGGACTATACAAAAACGTTTAATTGGTTTTAGAGAGTTTAATATCGCACATACCGCCCAAAATATTTTGCATAAAATTCATACAATTTTATCTGAATATAATTTAGTACAAAAAAAATTTTCAATTTCTTTTGATAATGCTAGCTCTAATACAACTAGTTTAGAATCACTTATTGCAATATGTGAGCCATCTCTTGATGGTAAAATTTTTCATGTTAGGTGCATTTGTCAAGTTCTTAATTTATGTGTTCAAGATGGTTTAACTGTTTTACAAGAAGCATATGCTCCTATCCGTGAAGCAATAATGTATTTAATTAGACATTCGTCTCTAGGTAAAAAATGGAAGAGATATTGCATAAAAAATAATATTCATCCAAAGAAATTTTCAAAAGATGTGCCAAATCGTTGGAATTCTACTTACAATTTGTTAAATGATAGTTATGAATATGGTATTGCATTGTGCAATTTTTATAACGAAGAACAAGTACCCGGTTGCTTATTGCCAACTCAATGGGATAAGTGCTCTAGTTTAATGGCACTTTTAAAATTTTTTAAAGAGGCAACTGAGTCTTTGTCCGGTGTTTATTATCCCACTTCTACACTTGTTGTTGAATATTGTGTTAAAATTGTACTTGTATTCAAGTCTTTAATTAAAGTTCCCGAGTTATTTAATTGTATGGATTAAATATTTCGCCTACATTCCTCCCGTTTTTTTAGTTGCCAAACTTTTAGATCCTCAAGTTAGAGAGGAAGGTTTGCTAAAATTACTTACACTTTACTATAATGCTTTATTTCCTAATCCTATTGCTAATTTTAGTCCTCCAAATCCTAGCGAGTTAGTTCAAACTACAAAAAATTTATTATCTACTCTTTATCGTGAATATGCTTGTAGTTATAGTGGTAGTCTTGATCTTGGAACGGGTTTTTCTTCTCCTGTTCACATTCCTTCTAGTAGTAGTAGTATATCTTCTTTTGGTTTTGCTATTCCGGATCTTAGTGAATGGAATGCTTATCAAGAAGATTTATCCCGAAAAAGAATAAGGTACCAAAGTAATGCTTATCAAGAACTTGAAAATTATTTAACTACTTGTGAATTGGGAGCTTTAGAACGTGGATCGGATGGTAATAACAATCTTCTTAAGTGGTGGGCAAAAAGGTCTACAATCTTTCCTGTAGTTGCCACGATTGCGAAGGAAATACTAGCTGTCCCCGCCTCACCAATTTCTGTTGAACAAGCCTTCAGTGTAGGAGTATACATTCTGGATGAACGACGATCTCGATTGACGCCTCAAAATCTTGAAGCCCAAGCATTATTGAATGATTGGGTGAAAGCCGAGTTACGCCAACAAGAACCAAATTATAATGAACAAGAATACAGTGATACATATGATACCGAATCTAGCAATGATTCGGTTGACTTGGGTGATTGAACCATCTCCTCTCCGCCTCCGCTCCACTCCCTAAGGTAAGTGTAAGGTAAGTGAACTACAAGGACTTTGATTCCTAAGGTAAGGGGATACGTAGGCAACTTAATCCAAATATTCAAAGTGAAATTCGTAATTTTAACTTTGAATATTTGAATTAATCTCAAGTCCATTTTTATTTTTTTCCCTCCCCCCCAAAAAAAATTTAAAAATGACCTACGGGAACTTTGATTTTGATTCCTAAACTCTAAAGTTACGGATATCGAATATGTAGGCGCTTAATTCAAAGATTTAAATCTACAAAATTCAAGTTTAAACTTTAATACTTGAATTAAGCTCAAGTCCAATTTTTACCCCATATTTTTTTTAAATTAAAATTTAAAAATTTCAAAAAAAAAAGCAGGCTAGGTTCGGTTAGGTTGAGCCGGTTCCTGATTCAAAATCGTAACCGTGAACCGCTATAAGGCGGTTCGGTTCCGTTTCCGATTTTCGACAAACCGGAACCGGCGGTTCGAAAAACCGGCGGTTTTGAACCGCCGAACACCTCTAGAAGTTGTTCAAATAATTTAATTTGAACTTCAAATTCTTGTTTGGATGGTGTTAATTTAATCTAGATTTTAATCTTAATCTAAATTAAATTCAAACGCTTTCGAATATAGCTTTCAACCCAAAGCTACCAGATTTTATTTTTTCATTCCGATTTTACCCTTAGTGTATATTATATATATATATATATAAATTTTATTTTTTTATTCCGATTTTACCCTTAATAAATATTTATATAAAATTTGTATAATAATATAAGTGATAACATAAAAAAACCTAAAATACCATTAGAAGTTGAAAACAAAATAAATAATAATATTGCATAATGTCAAAGAATAATAAGCAACATAGGAGTTAATATATAAATATTAAGGTTGCTTTTTGTAATATTATAATATAACAATAAATATAAAAGATGTACATTTATGTCATTTTATAAATTTCAGCTGGTATGATAGCTAGTTTTGCCAAACACTTTTAAATACAATAATCTAAATTATCATACTACACCTAGATTATCAATTTTTAGCTAGATTATCTGATATAATCTAGATTATTGGTTTTCAGCTAGATTATCAACAATCAGCTAGATTATCAGTTAATGCATCCAAACATACCCTAATTCCTAGAGGGTCCGTATTATATTTTATTTAATTATTTTAAAATTTTGAATATGAGTGTAAGACCCTGTTCTTTTGGACTTATTTTTGATTTTGATTCGATTCGGTTCGAGTTCATTCGATTGAGTTGATTCGATTCGAGTCCATTCGATTGATTCGATTGATTCGAGTCACTTGATCGATTCGATTCGATTCTTCTTCTTCTTCTTCTTCTTCTTCTTCTTATTATTATTATTATTATTATTCTTATTATTATTATTATTATTATTATTAATAGTAATAATTTTATTTTTATTGTTATTATTACTAATAATATTTACTATTATCGTTGTTGTTGTTGATTACTATTATTATTTACCATTATTATCAGTGTTATTATTATTATTATTAATCTTAATTATTATTTTTGTTATTATTACCAATAATATTTACTATTATTATTAATAATATTTATTATTATCGTTGTTGTTGTTGATTACTATTATTATTATTTACCATTATTATGAGTGTTATTATTATTATTGTTATTATTATAGTTATTATTGTTATTGTTATTAATATCATTAATATTATTATAATTTATCCTTATCAAATAGATCTCAACTTATCAATAATATTTTATTATATTATTATTATTATTTTATTTTTATTATTATTATTTACCCTTAATATATATTTCAGTTCAGTTCAGTTCAGTTCTGGTCCATTCAGTTCAGTTCAGTTAAGTTCAAATCCATTCAGTTCAGATTCATTCAGTCCAAAAGAACAGAGCCTAGGACTATTACTATATGGAAAAATTAGGAAAAAATATAATTAATTATCATTGAAAAGTATAAAATATTATTTAAACTGCAAATAATATGAAAAGTCGGAATGACGAATAATATAAACATGAGGGAGCAGATATAATTATTTACTCTGTGTTCAATAGTCAATTTCTATGAAAAGTCGACATTGTTGCTCCGTTCCTCGGTCCTGCTAATCACCAGAGAAAGTTTCCACAAGAGAAGAGGAAAGGAGATTCCCTGGAGAGAGGGTCAGACGACTTCTGAGGGAGAGATTGAGATGAGGAACCGGTTGCTCGTCGGGATAGGGATTTTATATCCCATAATTTTACCTAAATTTTAATTTAGTCCCTAAGTTTCTAATTCTTTCAGTTTCACCCCAGTCAAATTTTACCTTTTTCCAGATTTGATCCCATAAGTTTAGCCTTTAAACTAAAAGTCGTCGTCATTTTTATTTTCATTAAAATTATATTCTCCAATCGAATTAAATATTTACGCATATATTTATATTCTGATTGTAGGATACGAGAATCAAGATCGCAATTAGGATGATTCATAAGCATTCAAGCATCATCATTTACGTCATCTCAATTTGAGGTGAGAATTATTACTTGTCGATTTTAATTGCTTTATTTGAACTGTGTAGGTGATATGTTATATTTATGATTAACATGCAGTCACATGTTGTTCATACCAAGTATCAGTATATATTACATGCAGTCACATGTTTACATGCTCAAGTTATATATTGATATAACAAATATTCATGTTACGCCTCCATTATGTATTGTGATTATTGTTGACTTGTGATGTTCCCACGAGCAATAGAAAGCTCATCCTATTTTCTATGTAAAATTTTCAGGTTAATTCAGAATGAAGAGAACGGGTTGCAGGGCAGACCGACATATGATAATATATTAACATTACGTATTTCTTTTAAATTCAAGTTAATATGAAACAATTAACCTTGTTTTTGACAATTATTTTCCACTGCTTGATTTTACGGTTGTATTGGAGATTTGGAATTGTTTTAAATTCCGCAAATATTTTAAAAAATATATGTTTCGTAACGACTTGAAATTTCTACAAATTTTCCTTATTATAAAAAATATATATTCATAAAATACCTTAGAAAAATCGGGTCGTTACAATTGAAAATAATTTATTTGGACAGCCTAAAATATTTTAGCAAGCCCGCCTATTTCTTTTAGTGTTTAGTTACACTTTCTTTTTAAATAGCAACAACTACACCAAATTTTGTGTTAGCGTATATATTCAATTTAGTCTATGGTAACACTAATTTATATCAATAATAACGTTAGAAAAACGTGTAGCCTTAAATCAAATTTGACCAATTTTGAGGCATCTAAGGCTACACTTTTACTTGTAATATTAAAAAACTATTGTTGAAAGCCATATATGGTGGAGTGGAGGAATGACACATATCCACGGACTGTCTTAAGCGTCAGCAAGAAAATAATGGAAAGGAAAGAAACGTCCCGCATTATGTTAGGTACCATACCGTTCATTCAAAT
Organism: Orobanche coerulescens; assembly: GCA_033398695.1. Lineage (NCBI taxonomy): Eukaryota > Viridiplantae > Streptophyta > Magnoliopsida > Lamiales > Orobanchaceae > Orobanche > Orobanche coerulescens. Next base: position 7,058,380 of record CM065807.1, on the reverse strand, counting down.
ACCTACATTAGTACTATTTTATTGCGGTGCATCACATTTCTTCATATATAAAAGATTTTATGAGAAGACTGTTATAAAATTTGTTGTAGAAATTGATCCATTATGAATAAAAGGTCCATTGGGAGATAACACAGAAACATGTCTTGTGGTCTCGAGTATTGAGATAGACATCAAGGACAAGACCATGAGAGAAGATCCATACATCATGGACATGGAGGATTTTGATGTAATCTTTGGTATGGATTAGTTTGATGAAAACTACACATTAATAAATTGCCATGAGTAGGAGGTGGTGTTTCAAAATTCAGGAGAAGATAAATTCACTTTTCGAGGAATAAAAGTCAGACCAGCTACATATATTGTGTCTATAATAAAGGCTATCAAATCGATGAAGAAATGAGGTAGTCAAGCATTTCTGATGAATGTTGTTAGCACATAAGTGACAAACAAGGAACGGAGGATATTCCAATGGTCAATGAATATCTAGACATCTTCCCAAATGATATAATTTGAATTAAACCAAAAAGGCAAGTGGAATTTACCATTGACTTGGTACAAGGAGCGGCACCAATATCTAAAGCATATTATGGAATGGATTTAATACAATTTGGAGGAGCTAAAAGTTCAAATACAAGAACTTTTGGACAAAGGATTTATCCGACCTAGTTCACCTTGGGGAGCACCAGTTTTGTTTGTCAAAAATAAAGATGGAACAGTAAGAATGTGTATTGACTATTGCGATTTAGACAAACTCAACATCAAGAATAAATACCCGATGCCAAGAATAGAAGATTTGTTTGATCAATTAAAGGGAGTTGGTGTTTTCTTCAAGATCGATTTGAGGTCCATATCATCAGTTAAGAGTCAAATAAGGAGACACCTCGAGGACGGCTTTCTATACAAGATATTGACATTATAAATTTATTGCAATGCCATTTGGATTACACAATTCACCAATAGTGTTTACGGATCTGATACACAAGGTGTTCCATTTGTATCTAGATTTTGTTATAGATGATATTTTGTTGTATTCAAAGGACAAAGGGCAACATGAAGAGTATCTTCGAATTGTGCTAGAGACAATATGGAAGGAGAAGTGCGGATTTTAGATCGATAGTTTCCTCGGAGGCGTGGTGATGACAAAAGGAACTGAAGTGGATCCAACATGTGGAAACAATAAGTCAATGGAATGCTCCAAAGAATGCAAGTGAGATTTGAAGTTCTCCCAGATTGGCGGGATATGATGGACGTTTCATCGAAGGGTTTTCAAAGATAGTAGGACAATGACTAAATTGTCGAGGAAAGGCGCCAAATTTGACTGTGATAAAAATTACGAAAGGAGTTTCCAGAAGTTAAAAGAACGACTCACCACAATAACTATCCTAAAGGGCACGAAAGGGTTCGTGATATACGGTGATGCATCTAAACATGGCCTTAGGTGTGAACTAATGTAGCACTACAAGGGTCGCTTATGCATCAAGACAACTGAAGTTGTTTGAGCTGAATATCCTACACATAATTTAAAATATCAGCAGTGGTGCACGCCTTAAAAGTATGGCGTCATTATCCAAATGGAGCAAAATATGAGATTTATTTTGACCATAAAAGTCTCAAATATCTCTCCACACAGAAAGAATAGAACATGAGACAAATGAGATGGTTAGAACTTATGAAACCACTATTAGAAGGCCAACATAGTGGCAAATGCGGTTAGCAGGAAGGGTAATGTGGCTACTTTATATGTCTCAGATTTAGCTCAAGAGTTTTCCAAAAGGAGAATCGAAGTGTTACCGTCCAAGAAGAATACTATATCAACCTTGGTGGACCACCTCTGGGGGATAGAATAAAAGATGCTCAGGAGTAAGCCAAGTTCTTATGCAAAATAAAAGAACAAGTATAAAATGGAGATATCAAATATTTTATTTTATCTTATGATGGAGCATTAACTTATGAAAGGCGGATTGTGTTCCTAAGTACGACGAGGTGAGAATGGAGATTTTAAATGAAGCATATATTACTGCATATAATGTTCATCCAGGAGGAACCAAGATGTACCGAGATATAAGAGAGTACTTTTGGTGGAGGAACATGAAGAGGTCTACGGACAAATGTATGGAGAGATGTCTTACTTGTCAACAAGTGAAATCTGAACATCAACGACCGGCTTGAGTTTTACATCTAATTGAGATTCGAGAGTGGAAATGAAAAAATATTTCTGTGTATTTTGTTACTAGATTACCAAGAACAACCAAGGGTAATCATACAATTGGGTTATAATAGAAACCTATAAACTCTGCAAACTTTTTAGTGAATATGATGTATACCATGGATAAACTTGCTCAAATTTATGTGGATACGATTATGAGATTGCATGAAATACCAATCTCTATCATGTTAGTTCGCGACTTGAGATTCACATCAAAATCTTGGAGGAGTTTATAAGGAGCTATGGGCACAAAGTCAATTTTTACACATTGTATCACCCGCAGACTGATGGCCATTCAGAAAGGACTATTCAGGTACTCGAAAATATGTTTCGAGCATGTGTGTTGGATTTAGGTGAAAAGTGGGATAAATATTTATCTTTGGTGGAATTCGCCTAGAGTAAAAGTTTTAAATTAACAATCGGAATGGCTCCGTACAAGGCATTATATCATGTCACTGTTATATATCAGATGAAGTAGGCGAGAACCGTTGGGTCCAGAGATTATGGAAATGATGGGGGACTGCGATCAATAAACTTCGGGAACATTTAAAAGTGGCACAAGATATGCAAAAGTCTTATGCCGACCTGAAAAAAAAAGAGAATATTACTTTGAAGTTAGAGATATAATATTCCTAAAGGTAACACCTATGAAATGAGTGAGTCGATTCGGAAAAAGGGAAGTTGAAACCATGATACATTGGGCCGTCTCGAATTCTCAATAAGATTGGAGATATGGCTTATCGACTTGCCTTACCACCTAATTTATCTAGATTACATAATATTTTTCACATTTCATCCTTGAGGAAATATCTTCATGATCCGAATCACTTAGTCGGCCACAATATTTGGAGCTAACGGAAAATTAATTTATGAGGAGTATCCGATCGCTATCCTAGATCGAAAACTAGATGTGTTAAATAAGGATATTTCATTGGTTAAAATCCAACGAAGTGGGCATGGTAAGTGTTCGCTAATTATTTTGCTACCCGCAAGTGTACGAATTATATGTAGAAAGTGGCAAGTAAGGTCGTATCCACAAAGATTAATTGTTTTTTATTGTATTAATTGCTAGATTGTAGTGGTTTTAATTTAATCTAGATGATTGAAATTTGATGAGATATTAATTGACTAATTACTAAGTTAATAAAATAATAATTAAGACAAACTTCAAAGGAGGAAAATTTATAGGATAAATGAATATATTCCAAGATTATATTTCTATTGTTTGCTAGGATTAATAAGATCTGACTTCTGTTCAAAGTTCTACTTATCTTCCTAATATGACAGTCATGAAACCTCTTTAAAAGTCTCTCTCAAGATATAGTTAAAAAGTAGATTAAATAACCTATAATGACGTCTCCATCTACTATAAATTATCTAACCCCAAGAGTCCAAATAACCAAAAATCATCACAATCAATCACCGACCTATCAATATCGCAATCAATTATGTGAATTATTGAGACCTTTTATTGAACTCATCTCTCGAATTATGAATAGTAATGTGAAGTATGTAAAAATATCGATCAAGTATTCAAACATGAATTGAAACCAATTAATTGAAAAGAGAATCTAAGTAGATAGTAATTTAAGTAGTTAATCTAAAAATCCATCATAAACAATGTGCTCTCATATCTCGGAATGTAACAAACTTAGCCGGATATGGTGAAAAGTTAAGAAGAACCACGAATGAAGTTCAACATGTTAAGACAAATAAAGATACAAGATTAAAGAAAAGGGAAAAAGAACTCGATTGAAGGATCTCTCGATCTTGTTGGGCTCCTTGTAGTTGATCTCCTTCGATGTCTTTGATTCCCTCTTGATTGTTTTTTCAGCCTCCTTGGACCTTCTAAGACTTGATAATCTCGAAATATGGCATTTTGAGTCCTTTTATAGCTTCCATATAGGGTCAAGGTTATTAAATCTTGTCATAATCGTCAAAATATAAAAATCGACACCGTCCAGTGACACGACCGCGTCAAATGACATGGCCCGTGCCGAACTGCTCCGGAAACAACAAAATCATCTGGACTGTAACATGACCGGGGCCACGATCGTGTTGTTTGACACGGTCCAGACCTTGTTGCCATGTGGCTCTGATTTTCTTCAGTCTTTTTCAGCTCGTTCTCTTGTCCGTGCATCGTCTGATGTGTGTCGAGATCAGAAATTCGTTCATACTTGATAATGACCTTAAAACCACTTAAAAAAATAACAAAACACACCAAGCGTAATCAAGTCCAACAAAATAGAAATTAAGCATAACCAACACAATTCTACATATTTTAGAATAATAAAGTCCATAAAAACACTAAGGAAATATGTGTAAAATTGAGTGAAAACAGTAAAAATGAAGCCACGTGAGACATGAGAATGAAATAAGGTCTAAGTAGCCAAAAATTTTAAATCCTCTACGTTTTTCTCTATTTTTTTTCCAAAATAAATAAACTATTGTTAAGTTAATTAAGTTACTATAAGTCGTGCCTAACTAAATAATGTACATATTGTTATGAAATCGAAATATCGTAGAGAGATTTTAGAGAAAGAATAGAGAAAGAAATTAGAGAATGATTCTCAGGTATGTTTTTCATTAATAACTGAAGTCCTATTTATAGGAAAACTTCAGATGGCACAATCGTAATTACATATTTACATCAGAGACATAATAGTCATTCACACTATATAAAAACAAAGGGGTAATTGATATGTCATTTTCAAGGTATATTATAACACTCCCCCTTGAATGACTATTTACATAAATATCTGTTGAACTAGTTTGAACAAAAACCCAATGGGAGAAAAACTTTCAAACTGTTTGTATTGGAGCTTGTGGTAATCATATCATGTTGCATCATAATGTTGGTAGGAAATCTCCGTGGGATAAAACTTCAGCAATCGGTGATCTCGTAAATTTGCTCCCCCTTATCTCGATATTTCTTGTATGAATATTCTTGTGTCGTCTCAGTAAAACCTCGTGGGATAAAAACTGAGTGAATCTGTCATGTAAATCATTCGTTGGAGTATCCATGTGTTGCCTCATTAAATCCTTGTCAAGAAAACCCACTGGGAAAAACTTGATCGAAGGAAAAAGAGTACAACAACTCCTATTTTCAAGCTTTGAGGAATAATCTTGATCTTTGTAGTGTTCCTCATTATGCCATGAATATGCCTCGTTAAAACCTTATTAGGAAAAACCAAATGGAAAAATCCTAATGAAGGAAAAAGAGTACATTATTCATACTAATACGCCATTCCAGTTGCCTCGTTAAAAACCTTGCTAGGAAAACCCAATGGGACAAAACCTTAGTCAAGGGAAAAAGAGTGCAATGCGTATTTTATACAAATATACCCCAGGAATTTCAATGAGTATCATCTTCAGTGCAGTTTGTAATATCGAACTCATATTCTTTGCAATATATTCCAAATTTCTTTTGGAAATTCCATATTTGTTGTGATTCGGCTGCCTCGTTAAAAACCTTGCTGGGAAAACCCACACTACAAAAAAAAAACAGTTTTTACCGACGCCAAAATGGCGTTGGTAAAACAGAAAATGGCGTTGGTAAAACGGTAAATGGCGTCGGTAAACGGCGTTGTTAATTGTAAAAAAAATAAGTCTGCGAACCGGTCGTCGGCAATGGCGTCGGTAAATCGGGCGTCGGTAAATGGCGTCGGTAAATTATAAATTTAACAACGGCGGTACGGGCATCGGTAAATGGCGTCGGTAAATTATAAGTTTAACAACGGCGGTGCTGGCGTCGGTAAAAACTGTTTTTTTTGTAGTGCCAGTGGGATAAAACCTCAGTCAAGAAAAAGAGTACAACATATAATTTTCGTTCACAACCTTTTATTTTGAGTGGCTGCACGCACTGATAATATGTTCAAAATCTCCTTACGAGTCAATTTCAGTAAGCCCATATATTTCATTTTATTATAAGGGCATATATTTCAATTTCGATGGATTTTAATATCCTCATTTTCACAAATCATGGATTTTAATATCCTTATTTCCAATATCCATATTTCACAGTCATGGATATCCTCATATCATTTATCGATATCCTCTTTCCAATCATTGATATCCTCATTTTATTCATAGACAATTTTACTTCCCCATGGCAACATAACTTGCCGAGATATCTCATTATCAATCACCCATTGGGATTATGTCTATATACTTCTCAAAAGTATATGCCTACTTTTATCATTTGCTTTGATTCATATTCGGGGAATTATTATGTATTTATCAAAGCAGTTGTAGTTGGTACCAAAAATTAATAATCTGTCATGCATCTTTGAACTTTCAAGTTCATATTTCAGTTGTGAGGATATAATGTGATGCATTTCATATATTTCCAACTATCAATACTCCCCCTCATGCTGAGAGATTTCTTGAGCACCAAACTCATATGCCAGTATCTCAGTATTCATCTTCAGTCATGGGAGTTTATATATTATGTTCTCGATATTGGCTGGAGGACTTCAAATAGTATGCCAATTGATATCCCACTTGTATGCGCATATCTTGATCCTTTCTCGGATCTATTCAAATTTATTTGGGATATATTACTAGCTCAATCTGATATGGAATATATGCTCAAACCGTGAGCAAAACAACTCGTAAATTTCTGATTACGAGTCATATACACATGTGGCTATCTAGTGGATCCATAATATCTAGTAGTTCACATGTAGAGGAAGTGGGCCCATACTCCCCCTTAATATATTCCAAATTTATTAGGAATTTATTCCTAATATTGGCTAGTAGTGATATTAATCGAGAATAAATCATGATGTGTCTGTATCACCATATATGTATTTTACCGGCATATCACATTATTTTTCGGTGCCATTATAGCACATCATTTTCAACATGGAGTCGCCGCTCCCACATGTCATATTATGTTCATTATTCAAATATATAGAGCCGTAGTTCATACGCTTCATGACGCGGAGTCAAATCTCATACGCGTAATTCCAATCTATAAATAGATTATCATTGTATTCACAATCACCCATACCGAGGGTTTGAATATCATAATGGATTCAATGCTTTTGAATCTTCGTAAATATTATCCATCTCTTCCAGTGAATATCATAAAAAGAATTTATCGAGCTCGACTCGAAAGATTAAGGGTGCTAATGAGAAATGGCATCCCAGAAGATATTCGGTGGTTGATCGAAGCACAAGTTCGACTATCTGGCAAATTTTCAAATTCATTTAAGTACATGCCAGGTACATGTAAAAGTAGTTTTGCAAAGAAACGCAGAGCAAAAAGATTAGGTGGGTGCTATAAATGTGCTCGGTGGACATGTGACACACGATGCAAATCTTGTGGGCTTTGTATCCAAAAATCGAGAAGATAAAATAGCATTTATCAAGGATGGATTGAGTAAGGAATCTATGGATCATGATATTCAACAGATTCTTGATGCACATCTGAGTGGATACGTTCATCGTGAACTAATGGCTTTGTGGATACAATTTAAGGATGAACGGGAACGTTATAGCCATGAAAAATTAATCTCAAAAGATCCAGTTTGTAAGTCTGTTCTATCAAAGTTGGTATAATGTAATAGAAAAATAATACAAGTTGATGAATATTGTTTTCCAATATTTAAATTTCTCAGCTGCCGATCGGTAACGTCATTTTCATTGAAAAATATAATATCATATCTTTCGTTTTCTTCTGCAATTTTGTCAAAAGTAAAGACTTATCTGCCGCTCCATTTTCAATGAAAATAGTGAAGTCATTTGTCGTTTAGAAAGAAGTTTGTTCTTCAAATTTGGGATCCACAAATCAGAAAATATATCTCTCATAAAAGTATTTTGAAAGTCTAGTGTAGAAAGATGGAGTTCTCACAATTCTCATATAGATCTCATCCAATTAAAACTATATGTATTTTAGGTGGATCCAAACTGATAGGTCATATCCAGCATATAAATATGGCATATCAATTCGTAAAAGAATTAGGAAAACACAAAATCGATATATTGTATGGTGGGAGTAATTATAGATTTTTGGGTTATCTTTTAGAGGCTACACAAAATGGAAGAATAAGTGTAACAAGTGTCTTACACTTTCCCACAGTCAGAACCAGTAGTATAGGAGGTTCAACTGGGTTGATGGTTCAAGCACAGTCTGTGCATGATAGTTTGATGTATGTGGTGAATAATAGTGATGGCTTTATTGTTCTTCCAGGTGGATATGGCACACTCAATGAGATATTCAACATCACGTCTGTAATATCCGAAAATTCTACTACTGTTATTTAACATTATTTTATCCGAGTTATGTTGTACAGTGTGGTATCTGTACCGTATGGATAAAATAAATGAAGGACTGAGACATCTGTATTGGTACAATTATCGTACTTGGTTGACAATTACATTTAAGAAGTATATGTATTCAGTATACCGTATGTTCGTATTCTGTATGTTGAGACGTTGGACAAGAATAGCTGAAAATGGCTAAGTATAGCCTTATTAGCGCACGCTGATATTCATGCATAACGCACGCTATCGTGCAGGATTAGCGCACGCTACGTTTATAGGTTAGCGTACGCTAGTGCGCAGACGGTCGGAAGGAATCTGCGTGTGGACCTGCTTTGGCGCCGCGTTACGATAAGTCACGGATGTTGTAATGTAGTGTTAGCGCACGCTAATGCATGTTGATTAGCGCCGCTAATCGTATATTGGACAAAAAGGAATCTTATCCTAGTCGGAGCCGTCGGCGTGTGGACCCGTGTTTGGAGCATACGGACAAACGAGTCAGCGATGTTAGCGCACGCTAAACGCAAGGACTTGCGTATCTAGAGAGTGTAAATTACGTACGCTAATGCATGGGCATTACGTCGTAAGCTCATGTCTGGCGAGACGGTAGTCTCGGACTACGATAGCGCACGCTAACAAAGGTCGATTAGCGCACGCTAAAGCCTTAGCGCACGCTAAACATGAGATGTTAGCGCACGCTAGTAATGCGATCTATATAAGGACAGACGGGTATTATGAAGCATTTCGTCCATTCTTTCACTTTGATCGATAGAGAGAGCTTTGGGAGGTTCTTGAGGTTCCCAAGCACGGTGAGGTGGTGATCTTTAACAAGATTAAAGATGGAAATCATGGATTAAAGCTTTGTTCTTGAAATCATTGGTGATTCTTGGAAATGGATTCAACCTTGGAAATCAATCCATTCCTTCATAAAGGTAATCACTCTTCATCTTTGGATTTCGTTTTGGATTGAATGTTGATGATTATTACATAAACAAGTTTGACAAGCATGATTATGAGATGGATTACCGGAGTATGATGATATATGGATATAGAACTTGGATTATAAGTTGGATGATTGTTTATATGTTAAAGGATATCGGATTTCGTTGTTTTGATAGCTTTGAACATGATTCAGAATCACTTAGTGTTCTTGAAATCGCCATAAGCTGATCGGTATCTGAAAAACATGCATCATCCATCATTAGCGCACGCTACGTTTCTCGCCTAGCGCGCGCTAACGGGAGCAACTTAGCGCACGCTACGTTAGGTGATTAACGTGCGCTAAGAAGCCGAAGAGTGATATTTTCGTGTTGTGGTTGTAAATTCGTGCTGGTTTGAGTAGGATTGTTTCGACTAGTGTTTAATCGAGATATTTTCGAGCCGTTGGGTTTGTGAATTGGTTTTATCGATTGTTGATTGTTATCAAACTTGTTGTCTATCGATTACTGTAATAGGTTTAGAATATTGATCGGTGATTACAACCGTGTGTTGCGGTCGAGGTCGAGTAAGTTCGTGAATTGCTTTGGTCGGGACCGAGGGACTTGTAGATGACGGCAATGGAATTGGTAACAGCTTCATCGGTATCGAAGTAAGTTATTACTTGCTCAGTTCATAATATTTAATGAATGGTTTCCGTTTCATTCGTGTATAATTCGTATAGCAATGTTTATAATCGTAATCACAAGAGATTTGAGATTATAAATCGTATTCGAGGTTTGGGAATCTAAATCATAATGTATATGATTTACTTTTGTTATTGGTATACTTGTATATCGAGCATATATTGTTCTAAAGACGAAGATATGAATTATCTGCAATCCGTGATACTTTGGACCGTCGAGTATTGAGGATAATGGTTCATGATGGTTTAGACATTGAGATCGTTCTCGAAGGACTCGGGGCAAGTACTCTAATCATTTTTATCATTTGTGTCGATCATGTCGTGATACATTCGTGTATCGTTGTTGTCATGCATTTGTGCATTGTTGTTGTCGTGTATTGTGTATTGTTGTTTTGTGCAGTTGTGCATTGTTGTCATATGTCCACCTCGTGTTGGTCCGACGGGATCATCGGGATCTATGCTAGCCTTGTTGGATCATCGGACGGAGTTTTCCACCACGGTTGGTCAGCCCGGGGTCATCGTGGGATCTAGGCGATGAACGCTGGATCATCGGATTACCTACGTGTTGTTGTTGTGCATATGTATATTATGGATTTGCCATAAGTATACATTGTCGTTATTCTTGTGATCATATTGACGTTGTCATATGAGTATGCATTTGTAGGTCTTGTGTTAGGACCATGTCCGTATGTTGTGTTGATCTGATCTCGGATTAGGCGACGTGATGGAAATGGTATTTCGTATCTTGAGGTATGTTCCGTATTTCCTTGATACTTGTCTTTGATGGACAATCGATTTTCGTATTGGAATTGTCGACGTTATCCGAAGGATTTGAATTGGCGAGTTGGTATAATTTCCGTATCGCGAGTTATGATAATGTTTTTGAGAACCTTGGGTATTGTTGAGATACCGTACGGATATTTTGGTATTATCCCATGGTGATGTTAAGGATACGAATTGTGGATTTTCGTAAAGTTAAGGCGGTAAGATTACATTGGTCGTATTCTTACTTAGTATTTCCATTGATATGTAGTTATTGACGTGATGTGATGGTTATCATTGTTGGATATTATGGTGACCGTCGTTGGCTTTCTTTTAGGTTCTTGGATTATCAAGCTTGTAGCGGTCGTGGAGAGATGAGCTTCCGGAGGATCTTGGCTAGAACATGTATTTGTGTATTGAGCTTACATTCGGTTGTTGTATTCCATTTGCTAGAGTATTTTAATCGTTTGTCTTTTTCCGCTGCGTGAGTATTTTTAAATGGTCTTTTGGTATTTGGTAACTTAGGTTACCTTGGCGATCGTTCTCTAAATCTATTCTGTCGATACGTGTAAGCGATAGCTTAACGTATGTTCTTAAACTGTTGAGTCTTGGCATTTCGGGCCTTGTGGTTTCAAATGAGTTTTTACGACGGTTTGATAAACGAGTTTTATAAATCTTCGAATGGTTTTAATAGATAATACCGTCGTTAGCCTCTTGGGCGTTTTGTAAATGTTTGCGAAAATTTCCTTCAACCTTGTGGGTTCCATCTCGGGGCCCACGGCGCTGTAATATTCCCGGTCGGATCTGGGGGTGTTACAGAATATGGTATCGGAGCTTAGGTTGAGAAAACCTAGGCATTTGGGTAGAGTTGGGTCGTGTTTTTGTCGCGTCATTCGAGTTGTCGATTGACAAATATTAGAGCCGTGAGTTTTTGTTGTTCACTCAGGCTTATGTGTTATGTGATTTACCAGTATCGTACTGGGCTTGTTATAACTTTTCCAAATGGTGTTAACGAGATTCTCTAGAATGAGATGTATTGTGTTCTTAAATCGAACTGAGTTTGCCAACGTGTGTTTTGAAAATGTCCGTGTCGAGTATTTTCTAGAGCCGAGACATGTGCCAGTATCACGGGGAATCGTCGGCTTCACGATCTGTAAGTATTTGGATTTTTGAATTTCATTGAGATTTATTGCCGTTCTAAGTTGATACGTTTTGAGATTCAGTAGATATTATGCGTTACAGTATAAGGTGACAGGGTTGGGACAGGATTGATGATCTTGAGGAGTTATGATTTCAAGAATCAGTATGTTGGTTAGATTCTGGAACGAAATTGTGTATTCGGGAGAAGGGCTATGGATTGTCGAGAAGAACATGTAGTCATGTTAGTTCATTTTGTGATATATATGAACTGTTTTTGAGCATTTGAAAATGATACTTTTCAAAATGAATGTCTTACGGATGTTTTACGGAAAATGATTCTGGGCCGAGACCCAATCGATTTTGAAATGGTTTTATAACTCAGGACTTGGGGTCCGAAAAGAGTTTTCTACTTTTTAAACTTCTTGTAATGTGGAATGAGATACTGCTGAGACCCTAATGTTTCAAAAGACTTTCATGTTTTCTAAAACTCCCGAGATCTGTAAAATACTTTACCAATCGTTTACTTATGTTATTTCCGCCTTTCGAGGCTTTGGTTTACTTGTTCAAATGGAACCTCTCGGGAAGTCTTTCGCCGTGTTTGATTTGCTTGATTTGTTCCAACGTTTTGTCATATCATATTTGAGGTGATCCAGGATGGGTAAATGGTTGACGATACGAGTCATGGGTGGAAAAGGAGTTTTATCGGAGTCTATATATTGAGGTTTTGGAACTCGGTCATGTGGTTTCCGTTGGAATGTCAGTGGATTGTGACGAGCCGAATTGGTATACAGGAGTACGGATATAGTCAAGCATTTGCATACTTTTCATTTTAAAACTTCGAAATCGTGTGGATTCGAAGGAAACTGTTATCGAATACTTGGCACCATCGAGCCAAGTTAATTTTTCGAAAATTGATTTTGTGGACTTACCAAAATTTAAGTTTTGAGTTTTCAAACTCTTGGGAGAACTTTCGAAAATTTGTATTCTTGACGAGACTTTATGATTTCAAACTGGTTTTGAAAATGTGATTGATATACATACACATTTAGTGCATAGTGCATATCATATTGATGGTACGATGGAAAAGGAATTCAAACTTCAGTATGTTAGTTTGATTATCCGGTGATGATCGGTTGAGTTATCGGATAAGAGAAATATGTGGCGTGTTGTAGATTCATGCACATAATATTATTTTGGAAACTTGGGATTTTGTGAAACCGGGAAATATGTGCTATGTGATTCCATTGGTACGGTAGTAGCGCGATTTTACCATAGTGATCTTTGAATGATTTCTTTGTAAGTGTAAATTTGGGGATGGTGACCCCATGCTGGTTGTTTTGGATATTGAGTGGTCGTTCCCACTCCTTGTATGAATTGGTATGTTCGTCGATTTGCGAATCGTTGTTCGTATGCCGAGAGAAATGTTCGCCAGTTGGGTATGTTTATTGAGATCTACTGTGCGTGATTGATTTGTCGTTTTGAGAATATTATTCTTTCGTATATCTGTTTCCGTGGTTCTGTGTTGACCGTGTTGGAGCTTATCATGGTGATGATATTCTCGATTGCGTTTCGACCTTTGGATTGGTCATATTAGAGTTCATCATGTCAATGATATTCTCGATTAATTTATGGGTTGATCATTCTTTGGTGATCATCGAGCGTTGATTTTGTGTTGATATTTCGGGATTCGTTGCCATTGTGTTGGGCAGTTGTTTCACAGATGTATCGTGTATTATTGATTTGTATCAGGATTGGGATTTGATTGTGCGATCAGGCAGACAAGATCTAACACGGATAGATTATTTCATCTGACGATAATATATCTGGTTGGGACTTATGGAATTGTTATTGCAAGCGTGTTGAGGCTTTTCAGTAAAGTCACTTGCTAGTATCTCTGAAGATCGTCGACTTGGCCATATGTAAGTATGATATTTTGGTTATTCGGTAATAATGATGATTCATCGTTGTCGTTATTATTTTGGGATATTTTGGTTGAACGGTTTATTTGTTTTTATGACGGATTGCAAGTTTCGAGGACGAAACTTATTTTAAGTGGTGTAGTATGTAATATCCGAAAATTCTACTACTGTTATTTAACATTATTTTATCCGAGTTATGTTGTACAGTGTGGTATCTGTACCGTATGGATAAAATAAATGAAGGACTGAGACATCTGTATTGGTACAATTATCGTACTTGGTTGACAATTACATTTAAGAAGTATATGTATTCAGTATACCGTATGTTCGTATTCTGTATGTTGAGACGTTGGACAAGAATAGCTGAAAATGGCTAAGTATAGCCTTATTAGCGCACGCTGATATTCATGCATAACGCACGCTATCGTGCGAGATTAGCGCACGCTACGTTTATAGGTTAGCGTACGCTAGTGCGGCATGAATCGGAAGGAATCTGCGTGTGGACCCATTTGCTTTGGCGCACGTTCGATAAGTCAACGGATGTTGTAATGTAGTGTTAGCGCACGCTAATGCATGTTGATTAGCGCCGCTAATCGTATATTGGACAAAAAGGAATCTTATCTAGTCGAGCTTCGGCGTGTGGACCCGTGTTCGGAGCATACGAGACAAACGAGTCAATCGATGTTAGCGCCACGCTAAACGCAAGGACTTGCGTACGCTAGAGAGTGTAAATTACGTGCGCTAATGCATGGGCATTACGTACGTAAGCTCATGTACTGGCGAGACAAGTAGTCTCGGACTACGATAGCGCACGCTAACAAAGGTCAGTTAGCGCACGCTAAAGCCTTAGCGCACGCTAAACATGAGATGTTAGCGCACGCTAGTAATGCAGTCTATATAAGGGACAGACGGGTATTATGAAGCATTTCGTCCATTCTTTCACTTTCAGTCGATAGAGAGAGCTTTGGGAGGTTCTTGAGGTTCCCAAGCACGGTGAGGTGGTGATCTTTAACAAGATTAAAGATGGAAATCATGGATTAAAGCTTTGTTCTTGAAATCATTGGTGATTCTTGGAAATGGATTCAACCTTGGAAATCAATCCATTCCTTCATAAAGGTAATCACTCTTCATCTTTGGATTTCGTTTTGGATTGAATGTTGATGATTATTACATAAACAAGTTTGACAAGCATGATTATGAGATGGATTACCGGAGTATGATGATATATGGATATAGAACTTGGATTATAAGTTGGATGATTGTTTATATGTTAAAGGATATCGGATTTCGTTGTTTTGATAGCTTTGAACATGATTCAGAATCACTTAGTGTTCTTGAAATCGCCATAAGCTGATCGGTATCTGAAAAACATGCATCTGTCCATCATTAGCGCACGCTACGTTTACTGCCTAGCGCGCGCTAACGGGAGCAACTTAGCGCACGCTACGTTAGGTGATTAACGTGCGCTAAGAAGCCAGAAAGTGCAGTATTTTCGTGTTGTGGTTGTAAATTCGTGCTGGTTTGAGTAGGATTGTTTCGACTAGTGTTTAATCGAGATATTGTCGAGCCGTTGGGTTTGTGAATTGGTTTTATCGATTGTTGATTGTTATCAAACTTGTTGTCTATCGATTACTGTAATAGGTTTAGAATATTGATCGGTGATTACAACCGTGTGTTGCGGTCGAGGTCGAGTATATTCGTGAATTGCTTTGGTCGGGACCGAGGGACTTGTAGATGACGGCAATGGAATTGGTAACAGCTTCATCGGTATCGAAGTAAGTTATTACTTGCTCAGTTCATAATATTTAATGAATGGTTTCCGTTTCATTCGTGTATAATTCGTATAGCAATGTTTATAATCGTAATCACAAGAGATTTGAGATTATAAATCGTATTCGAGTTTTGGGAATCTAAATCATAATGTATATGATTTACTTTTGTTATTGGTATACTTGTATATCGAGCATATATTGTTCTAAAGACGAAGATATGAATTATCTGCAATCCGTGATACTTTGGACCGTCGAGTATTGAGGATAATGGTTCATGATGGTTTAGACATTGAGATCGTTCTCGAAGGACTCGGGGCAAGTACTCTAATCATTTTTATCATTTGTGTCGATCATGTCGTGATACATTCGTGTATCGTTGTTGTCATGCATTTGTGCATTGTTGTTGTCGTGTATTGTGTATTGTTGTTTTGTGCAGTTGTGCATTGTTGTCATATGTCCACCTCGTGTTGGTCCGACGGGATCATCGGGGAATCTATGCTAGCGCGCGCTGGATCATCGGACAGGTTTTCCACCACGGTTGGTCTGACGGGGTCATCGTGGGATCTAGGCAGTGAACGCTGGATCATCGGATTACCTACGTGTTGTTGTTGTGCATATGTATATTATGGATTTGCCATAAGTATACATTGTCGTTATTCTTGTGATCATATTGACGTTGTCATATGAGTATGCATTTGTAGGTCTTGTGTTAGGACCATGTCCGTATGTTGTGTTGATCGATCTCGGATTAGATAGCGTGATGGAAATGGTATTTCGTATCTTGAGGTATGTTCCGTATTTCCTTGATACTTGTCTTTGATGGACAATCGATTTTCGTATTGGAATTGTCGACGTTATCCGAAGGACCGAATTGGCGAGTTGGTATAATTTCCGTATCGCGAGTTATGATAATGTTTTTGAGAACCTTGGGTATTGTTGAGATACCGTACGGATATTTTGGTATTATCCCATGGTGATGTTAAGGATACGGTGTGGATTTTCGTAAAGTTAAGACGGTAAGATTACATTGGTCGTATTCTTACTTAGTATTTCCATTGATATGTAGTTATTGACGTGATGTGATGGTTATCATTGTTGGATATTATGGTGACCCGTCGTGGGCTTTCTTTTAGGTTCTTGGATTATCAAGCTTGTAGCGGTCGTGGAGAGATGAGCTTCCTGAGGATACCGCTAGAACATGTATTTGTGTATTGAGCTTCATTCGGTTGTTGTATTCCATTGCTAGAGTATTTTAATCGTTTGTCTTTTCCATTGCGTGAGTATTTTTAAATGGTCTTTTGGTATTTGGTAACTTAGGTTACCTTGGCGATCGTTCTCTAAATCTATTCTGTCGATACGTGTAAGCGATAGCTTAACGTATGTTCTTAAACTGTTGAGTCTTGGCATTTCGGGCCTTGTGGTTTCAAATGAGTTTTTACGACGGTTTGATAAACGAGTTTTATAAATCTTCGAATGGTTTTAATAGATAATACCGTCGTTAGCCTCTTGGGCATTTTGTAAATGTTTGCGAAAATTTCCTTCAGCCTTGTGGGTTCCATCTCGGGGCCCACGGCGCTGTAATATTCCCGGTCGGATCTGGGGGTGTTACAACGTCATGGGCTGAGCGGGACTTCCATACCAAACCTATAGGTTTGTTGAATATTAATAATTTCTTCAGCAATTTGCTTGCCTTTCTGGATCAAGGAATAGATCACAAGTTTATATCTCAGCCATCACGAGATATAGTAATATGTGCTGAAACTGTTGCTGATCTACTTAGAAAGTTTCAGGCATATATTTCAGTTAAGAATTTGGAAGTCAAAGCTCATCAGCCACAGGCTATTGGCGCCAAACGGAAAAGAAGTTTAGATCCTTTAGATCTTTCATTATAAACCCTTATGCCAGGGGGTGGCAGAGTTACGGAGTTTTATACTCTCGAGACGCACCCCTTTTCTTTTTATGGGTTTCATATGTATTTTCTTTTTTCGTGTTTCATATTGTCGAGTGTTTACTGCCTTTTAGCTAGTTTCGATATTTTCACCTCGACTGTTGTGTGCTTCTTCAACAATAGTAAGACCATCTTTTGCTTTTATGCAAATACAATATTTTCACGAATATGTGATATATGTTTTCCCATGAATATTGTCAATCAATATGATTTCAATGATCCCACCATTTAATATAATCAACATGGGATTTATTAAGCAATTATTTTCGAGTGATAGTTTTTCATATCACTTGTCAAATGATCCCATCATGCAGTTTGCATGGGATTTTCTTTAATTAACCGGTGATAGCTTATGGTATCACTTGCTCAATTTTCTCCGTTCGTATTTAATAATTATGGAGATCGGATATTATTTTCATCAACTGCTTCTTCTTCGAGAGCAGGATTTGAATCATTGATCAACTACTTCTTCAGAGTAGGATTTATTTCTTTCAACTGCTTCTTCAGAGCAGGATTTAGATAATCGATCATCTGCTTCTCCAAAGTAGGATTTATTTTTATCAACTGCTTCTTCTTCGAGAGCAGGATTTAGATAATCGATCAACTACTTCTCCAGAGTAGGATTTATTTTTATCAACTGCTTCTTCTTCGAGAGCAGGATTTATGAACCATTCATGTGGTATAACCAACCACGATGGTGATATATAATATATAAATTGCGTACATGTAAAACCATCCGTCTTGTGATAATTGAACTCATCACATGGGAGGTATTATAATTATATAAAATAAACGCAATAAATGTGTGGTTTTAAACCACCACTTTGAGATAAGTAAGAGACATAATTTAAACTGCAAAATAATTAACTGCTTCTACCAGAGCAGGATCGTCCAATCAATTCCTCAAAATAGTCATCGTCAAGGTATATGTCGAAATATCGACTGCCGTTAATAGCAAGTGTAATGGTATGTATAACTTTTTACGATTTCCGGAGTTGGATATTAATTCACATATTTTAATAAATTTAACAATGACATATATGAAAAGAGATAATACCCATATCAATATTAGTGTCTAATTAAAGATCTCGTTAAACCGATCCCGATGGTATCAACAAAAATGGATTCTGAAATCATGTGAATCTTATATATAAGAAAAATTAAATTTATAATTTAACATATTATAAGGCTATTTAATTCTTTTATATTTTGTTAATTTTCTTCATAACCATCTTCCTCCTTCTTTCATTTTCATGCAGCTGGCATTCCAAAAAGGTGTTCACTTTTTTTTTATTCTTAGTTGTCCCTTCCTTTTTTTTATTTATTTTCAACCTCTCTCTCTTCTGTCCTGTTCTCCGTTCCTTTTTTTTTTCTTTTTTTTTTTGTTTTTAACCCCCCCTCTTTCTTTCCTGTTCTCCGTTTTCGTTTTATGGTTCCTCATTTTTTTTTATCATCTTCTACCTTTCAACTTTCCCATTTTTTTTTAATATAACAAACATATTGGCACGGAGAAATTACCTCATTGCCGACGTTGATGAGTATGATTTTGCTGGTGGGGTAGAAGGGGAGGACGTTAGAGTCGATCCAGTTCTTTGCGATATTCGGATCTGATGCCAGACCCTGTATGGCGGAGTTGGATACTCCGACCATGATTCCGATCCCGGTGTCCGCGAACGCCTTGATGATTGCCGGATCCGACCCGTATAGACGGACCTTCTCGAACGCGGTGGTCTGGATGAGCTTTGCCGTCGCCTCCGGTGGAGGGAGGTTGTCGGCAACTTACCCGTAGTTTACTCCAATAAACGGCTGAGATCAAAGGTGGGAAAGAGGATGGGATTGTTCTAGTAAGATTCTCTTGTCTTATTACTTCATCAATTATCATACGGCTACACCAGTAAAGTATTCAACATTGATGTTCGTGAGTTGAGTTTTGTGAAAACAGAAATATGCGGCAAACAAGTTATAGCCATGATTTAGTTTCATAATTGATGTGTGAAGAATCAAAATAATGGAAGATTTTTAAAATTTAGATCAAGAATTTCTTGTAGAGGAGTTGTGAGATTTGTTGTAATAATTAGATTTCTGATACAGAGGATCATCTATAAGATGCAACTGTAGAGCATACTCTCGTCATATTACTCATTTGGTTAGAGTCGTGCTGATAACATGTTATGAAATCGAAATATCGTAGAGAGATTTTAGAGAAAGAATAGAGAAAAAAATTAGAGAATGATTCTGAGGTATGTTTTTCATTAATAACTGAAGTCCTATTTATAGGAAAACTTCAGATGGCACAATCGTAATTACATATTTACATCAGGGGCATAATAGTTATTCACACTATATAAAAACAAAGGAGTAATTGAAATGTTATTTTCAAGGTATATTATAACACATATATCGTGTGAAAAAATTAAGTCACACTATATACATATTTTTCACGTATGAGTCCAATAAATTTATTCTCTAAACCCAAAGTAAATTTTCTTCCAAATCAAATAGTTGTTATTTTTGCTTAGATATTTCAGTCAAATATATATATATATATATATATATATATATATTGCAACTTTATTTTCAGAACCCTGTTAAGTGCGAGAACTGCGAAAACCACCTTTTGTACTCCTAATAATACATAATGTACATCATGTCAATGCATACAACCCCTACTGATCATAACCTCTACTATATAGTAGGGTTATCATCAGTAGGGGCTATTATAGTAGGGGTTATCTCCCGTAATAAAAATTGTATTTTACTATAATACCCTTTTTGTTGTAATTAATGTATGAATGACCTTTATGCCCCCCTAAACCCTAATGGTGTACCTATAAATATATGCATTTGGCCCTCATAATAATTTTTTCCATTTTGTACTAATTTTTTTCTCGTGTATTTTTTTCTTAAAATTATTGCTCCCGAAGTAGCACAATTAAATTGCAATACTATTGATAAATATACTTGTCTAAAAGAACAAGTCATATTCGTATTAAATCTCCCATGATAATACAATATTCCTGAAAAATATTGATATAAAATAATATCATAAATTATTATCCTCTTGAAGTAGCATAAATTTTAAATACAAATGTGATATATGGCACAATATTTATCCTTCAAGAAAATTTTAATTTTTAAAATAACTTGTTTTATTTTTACTATGTAGATATACATATGGCCAATATCACCAAGCTTGAGTTTGTTGCATTTGATATATCTGGCAAGAACTATTTATCATGGACTCTTGATGCCGATATCCACTTGATCTCAAAGGGTCTAGGTGAGACAATAAAAGAAGAAAACAAAGAATCCCAGCAGGATCGTGCCAAGGCACTAATATTCCTTCGTCATCATCTCCATGATGATTTAAAAGTTGAGTACCTTGTAACACCCCAACTAGGCGGATATTACTGTGTCGTGGACCCCCGACTGGGACCCACCAGGCGAATGAAAACTGATGAATTAATTAATATAATTGTAGTACCGAACCACATTATATTACCAAATACTCCGCTGAGGAGCTTAAGTACAAAACACCAGGACAATACCGAATACTAGTATATTTTATATGAAGATAAAATACACAACACTGAATGAAACGGAGTGAAAATCTGCAGCGGAAAATAAATGACAACAAATAGGAATGACTGAAAGGATTGGGGGCCCCTACTAGTATCACTGGGACTCCTCGCCGTCAACGTTATATTCCCGTGCTTTTGCCTTGCCATGACCTGAAAACAAAATCCCCCAATGGGGTCAGTTACACAGAACAACAATCCTCAAGATTTGAATAAACACAATCATATATATGCTGTATAAACCACAAGTTCGATCAAAAATGAATCGGTTAGATTATAACCCAATCTTGTTGAAAACATACGCAATTAAACATGCTGTATGAATCAACTAACAATACGGCTCAAAGGGTGGCGCCACACTACGCCCGGGATGGAAATGTGTCCGTGCACAAGCCACCAACGAGTATCGATTGAATACACGTGTGGTCTTGTACCTAATCAGTCTCACGTAGCAATCGACCCGTGTGCACAGTCCAATGTGAGGCCAACAACCAACACACGACTTAAATGTGCCCGACATGAAAATCCTACACATACCAACCGGCACGCCAGTATGACCCGGAATGCCACGAGATGACAAAGTGACATCGAAATCAATAATGACTCACCGAGATGAAATGATAGTGAATTGAATGACAGCTCAATGAAATGATTGGAACCGTCGTTCCTTGTGACTAAAGTGATTAATTGACAATGACAAGTCTTGATACGGTTAATACAATATGAATGGATTATGATTATGAATGAACAACAACGAAAGGAATGAAATTCCCATTAGCCGAGTAAGAATTAACTTACCTTAACACCGGTGATGATACGATTTCTCTCGAACAACGTCCTAAATGAGATGTCGGTCGTTCGAACAACCTTGAATAACACAATTACCAATAAACCGGTTCAACACACGAATCAAACACGAGTATAACTAACTCAAAACGTCGATACGACTAAACCAAGTTCATTGGGGCATTATATCGAACACGTTGTGGCCAATCTTCGATTGTTTACAATCAAACCTCATTAATACCAATATCAAATCCTCAAAAAGTGTTTCAAACCAACAAAACACCTTCAATACGATCAATAATCCAATATGAATATCCAAATTCGTGATTTCAACAACAATTAATCGAAAACCCCCAAATCCAATTCAATATTCAAAGTGTTCTTGAATAATCCTTCAATAATCCAATGAATAATCAAACATATCCATAATCATGCGTATATCACTTCATACAACATGATCTTAACATCCAGAACATCATATCTCAATACAAAATCGAAATCCAAGATGTTGAAGAAATTACCTCTTGAAGATCCAAACACTTTGATCCGAAGAACACGCGTTAGATCGACTATCCGGGCTTCACGATCGAAAGGAGATGAAGAAAACCAAGTACTCAAGTGATAGATGATGGAAAGTCTCTCCCTCAAGACCTCTCTCTCGGAACAAGGTGGAAGAAAAAGGGAAAATGGGTGATTTGTCTCAAAAAAACGAAGTTATAGTGCATACTGCACTGTGTGCCGCGGCCCGGCCGAAGTGTGCCGCGGCACAGGGCCAAAATCTACTCCAGTGCTCGGCAGCGTGCCGCGGCCCGAACGAGTGTGCCGCGGCAATGACTCGGTAGTGTGCCGCGGCCCCCGGTACAGACGGGTCGGCCAACAATTGCAACACGAGTGTGCCGCGGCCCGGACGGGTGTGCCGCGGCAGTGACTCGGCAGTGTGCCGCGGCCCTGCCGGCATGAGCCGCGGCCCCCGGTACAGGCTGCTCGGCCAAAACTGGAAAATGTGTGTGCCGCGGCGCACACTCCCTTGTGTCGCGGCCCACACCCCCGTGGGTCCTAAAATGATGAAAAATGACCCGGGAAGGGAATAAAAGCAATAGGAATCAATATTTGGGAAACAATAACACGAAATAGAAGTGCGGAAAATCCAAAACGGTGGTTCCAAGCAATAATTACAAGGGTTCGACCAACAAAAATACAATTTGAACAATGAGGAGATTTGAAATGACATGAATTCCAACGTCAACATCGACTAATGAATCAATTACAACAATCAAGATAATACTCTTCTCTCGATTTCTGAGTAAGGTTGAAACAATGAACAATATCGATACACAACTCGAAGTTATTCCGAACAGTGAACACGGATGAACGATTATTAACAAGTGAAAAATTACATAGTGACAATTATTGAATGAAATTACTGAATGATAATGACTGAATTACAACCGGGTATTACATACCTCACCATCAAAGATTCAAGTGAGTTATGGAAAAGTTCAAAAGAGAGGTTTGACCATCAGAGGACTGTAGTCCTCCCTAGAGCCCGACACGAATGGATACGTCTTCGCTTGCAAGATTTTAAAAGCGTGAGTGCCTATAATTCAGAGTTGTTCAGAATCAGCTCTACTTTGAAGCTTTGTGGTGAAAAAATAACTGATGAAGATATGCTTGAGAAAACATTCTCCACGTTCAACGCTTCAAATATGATCTTGCAACAACAACATCGAGAGCGTGGTTTCAAAAAATACTCTGAACTTATATCTTGTTTATTGGTCGCTGAGCAAAATAATGAGTTGCTCATGCGAAACCACGAATTACGACCCACTGGTTCCGCAGCATTGCCTGAAGCCAATGCTACATTCAATCATGGAAATGGGCGTGGACGTGACCACGGACACAAGCATGGACGTGGACGCGGATATGGACGTGGACGTGGTTTTGGACGTGGACAACACATAGCGAAATATCCAACAACAAAAGGCACAAAGCATCCAATGATAGTAACCCATCCAAAAGGGAAGATAAATGTCATAGATGTGGAATGAATGGGCACTGGTCACGTACATGTCGTACGGCAAAATATCTCGTGGACCTTTATCAGAAATCAATCAAGGGAAAAGAAAAGATTGAAACTAATGTCCTTGATTATGATGGTCCACTTGATACGACTCACTTGGATGTCTCTGATTTCTTTGCTCATCCAAAAGGAGATATTGATCACTTGATTGGGGGTGGTGTGTTAGACGATATTGATTAGTTTGAGAATTGTTGTTTTGCTATTTTCTTTGCTTGGGAATTTTTTCAGTATGATGATTTGCTTTTGAACTAATTATTTTTGGAATGGTTATTTCATAATAAATGAATTTATTTCTAAAAAGTTCCTTTAAATTATTACAGAAATTACAATGGATGCTTGTGATATTTGTCTAGCTGATAGTGCAACTATGCACACTATTCTCCAAGATAAGAAATACTTTCTCAAATTAACATTAGCAGAAGATAATGTTAATACCATATCAGGTGCATCAAACATCATTGAAGGCTCCGGAAGAGCATGTATTATTTTACCAAATAATACTAAATTAGTTATAGATTATGCACTTTACTCTAGTAAATCGAGAAGGAATTTACTAAGTTTTAAGGATATCCGCTGCAATGGATATCACATTGAGACAATGCAAGAAGGTAATAATGAGTACCTTTGTATAAATTCTTTGTGTCCGCCAAGCAAACAAAAGAAAAATTCTCGACATTATCGTCTGGAATGTATTACACATTTATAAAAGCAATTGAGGCAAATCATGTCATGAACCTGAAGTTCAATGACCCAAAGATCTTTATGCTCTGGCATGAAAGATTTGGACATCCTGGAGCAACTATGATGCGTCGAATACTCAATACTTCATACGGACATAACATAAAGAACGAGAAGATTCTTTTAGCAAATGAAATCTCTTGTGATACTTGCGCACAAGGAAAGTTAATCACTAGACCTTCAAGTACGAAAGTTAGCATTGAATCTCCATCTTTTCTAGAAAGAATTCAAGGAGATATTTGTGGACCAATAGATCCAACATGTGGACCATTTTGATACTTTATGGTATTAATTGATGCGTCTACTGGATGGTCCCATGTGAGCTTACTTTCAACTAGAAATGTGGCATTTGCTAGGCTACTTGCTCAAATAATAAAATTACGAGCTCAGTTCCTTGATAATTCAATCAAGGCAATTCGTCTTGACAACGCTGATGAGTTTAGATCCCAAGCATTCGACGAATATTGTATGGCAATTGGAATTGAGGTCGAACATTCAGTTGCTCATGTCCATACACAAAATGGTCTAGCAGAATCGCTTATTAAGCGTCTTAAACTAATTGCAAGACCATTACCTGTGAAATCAAAACTCCCAACTTCTGCTTGGGGTCATGATATATTACATGCAGCAACATTAGTTCGTATTAGGCCAACGGCTTATCACCAATATTCTCCCATGCAACTTGTCTCTGGTCGAGAACCTGATGTTTCTCATTTACGAACTTTTGGTTGTGCTGTTCAAGTCCCAATTGCAGCCCCACAACGCACAAAAATGGGTCCCCAACGAAGGCTTGGGATATACGTTGGGTTTGATTCACCTTCATGTTGGGAAGTAAAACGCAGCGGAAGCGAAGTTTGGGAAAATATGATTATAGCGTTTTACGCATCTACGAGCATTAGATCTATTTAGGCATGCTAATTAATTAATTACTAAGATTAACAAGCAATTTAAATATTATTTATTATTTATTAATTAAATATGTTGATTAATTAAAATATCCTAATATAGATCCAATATCATAGGATATTACCTTTTGAAGCGGTTGGTTATTTCCTTCTTGATCGCCTTGTATCTCTACCTTCAGATCTTCTAGAGTATGATCCGCCTTGAACCGGACGTTGTGTGGGCAACGAGCTACCGGAACTTGCTTGGACACCTTATGGATCGGCCGAATTCACCTTGCCTCACAACTCTCGATTTTATTTTCTTCAAGTAATTCCGATATGTAGCAAGAATTAAAGTGTTATCTCAATTGTGGAATCAAAGACACAAGTCAAGATCCACAATTAAACACTTAGAAGAAAAATCGAAATTTCTTGTGTATATGAAGCATAAAATCGGCCAACACCATAATGTCCTATTTATAGGCTCTTGAACTACTACTAGGGATCTAAAGGAGGATTATGGAAGGACTCCCAATTAATTCATCTTACCTTATTAGGACTCTTCCTAATATATGATGAATCAATTAATATCAACTTAGTCCACTAAAAAGTTGATATTGCACTTCCTACCAAAATCCCAAATTACGAAATTGGGCTCTTTATTAAATATATTATTTCCCGTGTTTAAGATATCGAATGTCCATTAATTAATTATAAGCTACTGACAGCTTTAATTAATTAATATCTTATCCAAGAGTAGTACCACTCGAACCTTATTATTATATCGGAATTAAATCCACTGCAGGTTTAATATAATAATCATTATCGAGCTCCTCAAGGGGACATCATCAACCCGCACGAGTCGGGACACGATTTCTAGTAATAATAATAATTGTCGTATAAACAATATTATTGCCCAAGATACGAGGCTTATTGAGTCGATCATTTTGACTCTCACCTATGGTATATCAAAGCAATAATTATTATAAATACACAATTAAATATTATATACTTAGAATTAAGAAATAATAATTATCAGAGATTTACGTTCTTCTTACAGTCAGTACAGAAGACACTATCTCACCTTGATCCTGTTCAACGTATACAAATACGCTAATGTATGCTAATAGTCAAGACCAACTATTCTCAAGCATACACTACAACCCTTTATATAATTTGTCTAATAATTATATAGGTTGTGAACTATTATATTATTTTATAAGGCACCGATAATGTGATCTTCCGTGTGACACCAACACACCACATTATCTACAATATAAAATAATTAGACATTTCATTTGCATAACCATAACGTGAATTAATATGCAAAACATGTGATTAAATATAATTAATATCCTCATAGGTAGTAATAGGGAAATTAGGTAATACAAGCATAAAGTATGTTTTGCAGTATACAATCCTAACAATCTCCCACTTATACTCAAAAGCATGCTTTTAAGTATACTACTCTATTACATAGTCTCTCATTTCTCCCACTTATACTCAAAGCAATGCTGCCATACACCGTAATCCCATTCCTTCCACATGCCTTTCAAAAACTTTTGAAGGTAGGCCTTCGTGAAAGGGTCAGCAAGATTATCTTCCGATGCAACCCTGGCTACAACTACGTCTCCTTCCTTTACGAAGTGTCGTATGATGTGGTACTTGCGGTTGATATGTTTACTTGCACGATGGGCTCGTGGTTCCCTCGAATTTGCGATTGCACCAGTATTATCACAATAGAGTGTAATACCCTCGGCAAATCGGGAATCACATCTAAGTCCTGCAGAAGTACTTGAGCCACACCGCCTCCTTGGGCGCCTCGAGGCCGCCACGTACTCGGCTTCCATGGTAGAGTCCGAGATGCATTTACCTTCACACTCCTCCAACTAATGGCTCCACCTCCCGGGCTAAACACATAACCCGAAGTAGACTTGGACTTTTCTTTGTTCGATGAAAAATGCAGTCGGTGTAACCCACCGGAAGCAGTCGTCGATTGATATACAAGCATGTACTCCTAGTCCTTCTCGGTACTTGAGTATGTGCTTGACAAAGGCAATCCGGTGTCACAGTCTGAGTTCGGCCCGATATCGCGACCATGCCCACGGCATGACAGATATCTGGTCTAGTGCAAAGCATAGCATACATGAGACTTCCCACAGCGGATGCATAAGGAACCATCTTCATGTCATCTATCTCCTTTTGTGTATTAGGACACATGTTCTTATATAGTTGAATTCCATGTCTGTAAGGTAGAAAACCTTTCTTGGAATTCTCCATGCTAAACCGCTTCAGCACTGTATCGATATAGTGTAATACCCGTAATTTCGATTTCCGGTAATTTCTTTCTTTCGGAGAAAGTCCGTTTTGACGACTCGCTCATGACCGTTTCGTCATTTCGAGAATGATTAATTCTGCACTTTTTGTCATCCGAGTTCGTTTCGGTATCGTTTTGCTGAGTTCCGAGCTTTTTAGACGCTTTTCCGCACTTGAGTTCGATTCTTGCGAATCTCGTCCGAAATTGTTGTTTCGAGTTTCTCGTAAGTTCATTTAATGTTATTATTCTTGTTGCAAGCTTTGGTTTGGTGTTTCGATCGCGTATCGTGATTTTCGGACGTTTTGGGCCATTTTCGTAATTTCCCAAAGTTTTGGGTAATTACTTCCGTTGTCGGATTCCGAGCCTTCGGTTGGTGGGAATTGTGTGTTCTCTTAGCTCTTAGATTCGTCTTTGCGAGTACGTTGTAACCGTATCATCGATTCGTATTCAGGTTCGGGTTTCGGGGTCGTTCGGGCCGTCGGAGTTGGCCCCGGCCGACATGGCCGGCAATCTGGGCCCAGGCAGTCTTGGCCGAGACACGGCCGGCGGTGCTCGGCGGCTTCTGGCGAGTCACGGCCGGTAGTGCTCAGCGACTTCCGGCGAAGCCGTCTGCGTAGGGCCGCGGCACATCTTTGGTAGGGCGCGGCACACTCTGTGGCATTTTTCGGCCAAACCGATGTCAGGGTGCCGCGGCACACTCCCGGCTGAGCCGCGGCACACCGCCGACCACCGGGAGCCATTTTGGGCTGTGCCGCGGCACACTCCCGGGCCGCGGCACACTGTGCGGCTTATTTAAGGCCCAGTGATCGTTTTTCGCCATTTTTTCTCCTGCTTCTACTTCTCTTCCGCGGCTGGGGTTGTTCCTATCATGGAGAGATGTTGTTTGTCAACAAATCCATGAAGTTTTGGAGTTCATATCATCAATCATCCATCCTATAACATCCTTTGATCGAGCGAATCAGGTCAGATTTTCTAGAAATCTAATTTTGGGGATTTTGGGTATTTTGTTCGATTTCGTCCGTTTAATCCGTTTTAACTCAGAATATTGATGGATTGATGATTGTTAAGCTATATTATATCTAATTCCTTGTTATTCCACGGTTGGATTGCCATGGATTTGTCGTTTTATTGAGTATTTTATCGACGCCTTGAAGGTGTTCGATAAAATGTCACAAAGAGAATTCAAGCGTTCTACGATTATTCTTCCTCGTATGATCGATGATTTATTGATTATATGTTGTTAGGGTCGAATTCTTGTGAAGAACTCGAGTCGGAACCCTTCCGTTCGTTGTCTCCTTCGGGGTCCGAGCTTCCCGGTCGAACGGTGTTCTTCGGAACGTTTGGTAGTGGTTATTAAGGCAAGTATCTTATTATACGACTTGTATCTTGTGACTAGTAATTACGTATGATATGTATGACGATTTTGCTTGCCTCCGTAAATATGTTCCGTTTGAGTTGGTTGTGTTTTCCGAAATTTGAAGGCTTTGTGATAATAGTGATATATTGGTATCCGTGTTAGGCGTCGTGCCATTTGTGCAGGATTGCGATGTACATATGAGATGGTTGTACATGTGGTTGTTCAATGTATTGTGTACCGAATGTGTGTTATGTTGGTTAAGAGTCGTTGTGATGATCATGATATTTGTGTTGTTTTGGTTTACATACTTGATTGAACATTTCAGTGTAATGTGGAATGGCTTGACATTTAATGATTATGAATTGTGTCGTGTCGATGTGTGTGTGTTCCAGGTAGGGTCTGACGAGGCCTCTGGAGTTCGGTACATGATGTGTACGAACAAAGTGTGTGATCCAGGTAGGGTCTGACGAGGCCTCTGGAGTCCGGTACATGACGTGTACGGACAAGGTGTGTGATCCAGGTAGGGTCTGACGAGGCCTCTGGAGTTCGGTACATGATGTGTACGAACGATGTTGTGGCCGGGTAGGGTCCGTTGAGGCCTCCGGAGTTCGGTACATGATGTGTACGAACAGTGTGTGTGGCCGGGTAGGGTCCGTTGAGGCCTCCGGAGTTCGGTACATGATGTGTATGAACAATGTGTGTGGTCCGGGTTGTAACACCCCCAATCCACTCAGGGATATTACACGCCGTAGGCCCTCTCCTCGAGGATCTACCAGGCTGATAACTAAAATCAAACATCTAAACATCGCCTTTAAGGCTAAAATGACTCAGCAGACCGACTTGGTCTTTCAATAATAACATACAACTCAATTCCAAACACATACCCACGCAGGGGTCAAAATACGATAAACTCCCGTACAACGGGGAAAAGATACTGCAGCGGAAAACAAAATACAACTAGACCAAAACGACATCAACAGATCCTCGTGTGATTAGTATCGTTCATCTTTCATCATCCTTCGTGCCGACCCTGTGCTATGCTCCAAAACCTGAATGCAAAAATAGACATCCACCCCCCGAATACTCGGGGGTTAGCAAAACTCCACTGTTTTGCTAGTGCAAGTACAAGTGCAAAAATACGAGCCATACAATATAAGTTCCAAGAACAATAATAATCAGGAATCCTCAAAGATCCAAACGTAAAGAAAAGTACTTCCCGAGGCAAGAGTTTGGGTAAACATTTCCAAAACCGAAAGATCGCAAAAAAGGGAAACAATTTACAAAATAGTTCAAAATGCCATCGAGAGTTTTAATAGAAAACAATTTAGGATTATAAAATCCTTCTCTTTCCAAAAATCAATAGGGTCACAACCCAAATGTTTTGTTTTCACAAATAGAAAACCGACAATAATTCACAGGGCCAAAGCCCAACATCACGTGTCCTCGACGGACATAAAATCAACAAAACATAATCGCACACGTGCATCGCCTAGGACCGGGACGAAGCCACAAATCCCACTCGAGGCCTCGAAGGACCCTCCCGAGCTGGCTAGCGAAACAAATCACACACATCTCACGGTTGGATCAATCGCTTGTTGCATCCTGGCCACATGATCGCTTGCCATGTGCCACCGTAGATTATCTCAGGCTCTCACGGTTGGATCAATCACTTGTTGCATCCTGACCACATGATCACGTGCCATGTGTCACCGTAGACCTTCAACCGTATCCACACATTCACACAAATAACATATCACATCAAGGATATTCAAACAATTCACCCAGAGCATCAAACACTTAGCAAAACACCACGTCAAACCACAATGCACCGAAATGAAACAATATACGTCCACACGCAAATACCAAGTGCAACATCAATGCCAAACATATCCATAGAGTTCACATAGTCATTCTCAAACCACACCATTCACAAAACACGCGTTTTGAAAGCAAGCCTTTAACAAGGCTAAACCGAATCTTTTGAAAGTTCAATTCAAACGACCACACAAACACATTTAGACGATCACCAATTATCATATACACAAAACAAGAATTATATGGACAAGGTACTTGCCTCGAAATCACGATCGCAATAAGACGACGGATAGGACGCGGTCGAATAGCCCCGAACCCCCGAACAATATCAAGAACGTGATAGCACCACGAGTATTACGAGAATAACACCACACGAATCATCAATCACCAAACGGGATTCAACATCGGAATCCTCGAACACCTATAAACCTCCGGAAGGAACAATAACACATGGTTACGATGAGAATCAAGGCCAAAACAACGGAAATCCCAACAAACTATCGAAGGGAAACTCATTGGGACATTTAATCGAACATTAAATGCTCAAGACCCTTCAAGAACAAAGAAATCACCCCTCGGGTCGAACAAACCAAGGATACGAGTATCCAATCCGTAGAACAAGTTCAAAACAACGTTTATACAACAATTAATTAATTAAAAACGGATTGGAATCGAAATCAAAAAGGAAAATCCCCAAATCTACAAAAACAAGGGTTCAAGCCAAAATACCTTGATTTGGATGAAGGATTCAAGTAGAGGTCGAAAATCTACAACAAGACTTGAGGTGGATGATCTCTACAAGTTTGGGAGCACTCAAATCGCCCAAAAATCGCCCACAAATCGCCTTAGATGGAAGGAGGAAGAAGAGAGGAGAAAAATGAAGTTTTCTCCTCGAAAATCTGCTAAAAACGCAGAAAAAGCCCGTGTGCCGCGGCACAGGATGAGTGTGCCGCGGCCCAGGGCCACGAAAGCCCGAGAATCAGCTTAGTGCTGCGGCCACGGCTGAAGTGTGCCGCGGCACAAGATGCGACCCACTCCAACACGAAAAAGGCACATCGTATAGTCTTAGCTATTTCAACCATAACTCCCTCGTCTGGACTCCGATTGACTCACCGTTTGAACCATTGGAAAGATAACTCGATGCTATAAAATATTGCAAAGATTCAGAATTTTTGGAGTTTCCAAGAATTAATGGTGACTTTACAAAGTCGAACTCCCACGTGAAAAAGTCGATTAAGGACACGGAACTCAACAAAACGACACCGAAACGAACTCGGATGACAAAAAGTGCAGAATTAATCATTCTCGAAATGACGAAACGGTCATGATAGAGTTGTCAAAACTAACTCCGGCCGAAAAAAGAAATTTACCGAAAATCGAAAATTGCGGATATTACATTCTACCCTCCTTAAAAGAAGTTTCGTCCCGAAACTTAAAACAAGTAGGGGGGAGCAATATACCCGCCAGGAAAACTCGACGAGATACACAAAAATAGAAAATTCGCGCCCAACGGCGAAACGCTGCAAGAAACGCAAAGAGACATACGGCGTGAAAACGCGCTCCACGACGACCAACACAACGCCACCGTAGAGACATAATAAAATCAATAAGTGACAAACGTCATCAAATAGATAGTACAATCAGATCGATTATCCGAACAATCACAAAACACAACGAACGAAAATCAATACGATTGACCAACCTAACGGTTCATCAATCCAAACGCGAGTCAAACGCTGAACAAACACGGAATTCCACCGCCCAAGGGTTGGAAGATCGAAACGAGACTGATTTCCCAAACTTAAGGGAATTACAAAGGAGTCTGAACGCTTAACAATCGCGAAACGAGATCAACAAAAACCGAACAATCAAACGATCGAACCACAAAGATCGAGACAACAAAAATTGAACGATCATGTTCGGATCACGAAGGACAAGAAGGTTCAACCGACAACTCCGAGGTTCACATCTCGACTCGAGACAAAACATGATCCGGTGAAAATAACAAGATGCACACTCACATAAGATCCACAGGAAAGGGAATAACAATTGAAAAGTCACAACGACGAACGAGTAATTCCGAAATAATACCACCCTCGTTCGATCAACAAAAGCAAGGGGCAGGACAAGCTCAGAAAATGTCAACGAACATAAACGAGTCGGCAGTCGAAAATACAAAAGTTCAAGATCCACCACTTCGAATAAAAGAACTAGTAGAACCAAAAGATGCTACTTCCAAACAAGGTTCACAAGAATCGAACCGAACTCGGAAAAGTCACACGATAACCGGATCGACCCAAAACAAGGTCACTGCTCGAACGATGAAACCGAAATACGAACAAGCTCGGACAATATCAATGAACACGGGCGAATCGATAGACTGGAGAAAGAGAAAATATAGAAGCCAAAAATAATACGGGTATTATATTCGACCTCTTCTAAAAGAAGGTCGTCCCGCTACTCACAATAACGAAATCAAGGAGACGACATAACAGTGATCGGCGAAACATCCTTCAAAGGCCTCTCAAAGCCGATTCGATATCTGTCTTTGAGCGCGAACTCCAAAAGTCTCGGTAGCCAATTCGCAAAACTGAATTCGGTGTCTCTCGAGTCCACACTCGAAATGTGTTACTGACGAGAAGGACAATTTGCACGTACATTCCCCCGGCACATCACGGTTGAAATGCCTCGGCTCGGCATACCGAAAATACAAATGCTAGATACAATGGAACATAACACCGCAAAACAACATACCGGAGATGCCAACTCAGCACAACGAGGAATCATAACACATATCATATATAACGATTACCATCGTAAAGTAATACACACACAAACACTACAACAACGGCGGTATCGTTCGGCGACCTCAATGGCCCGAACGATAACCAGCACATAATTACAAACATCATGAAACAATCACACATGTGCATAAACGCACAAAAATCCCAGCTTTAACAACCCACACTCGTGCGACAACACGCAAATCACCACGAGGTGATAAACAGTAAACACCAGTTCACACCTCTCACAGAGGGCTAATACAACAAATGCGTGGCAACGCCTCGACATTCATGCCACCAATTCGATCATACTCGGGAGTAACATCATAACGACAAAGCAAACATCATACATACATATCCAGCCCTCAAACGGGAATGGATAGGTTTTTAAAATGAAAACATCCTTTTGAAAATAATTTAGAAAAATGCCGGTTGATCTTGAGTATCACCTTTCAAGAAAAAGTACAAACGTGAAACATCGTTATCGAGACTTTGGAGAACCATCTCGCATTTGATAAAAATGAGGACACTTTCTCTTAGTGAAAACTTTCAGAATATTCGACCCTCGGGTCTAAATAAAAGTGTTTCTAAAACATTGAAAATATCTCAAAACATTTTGGTCCTCGAGGCAGAAAAATTTTGAAATATATTGTGGCACCTGGATGTTCCACAAGAAAATAACTCATTTGAAAAAAATATGTCTCGAAATTTATTTCTAAGATACTCAAGTTTTCGAAAATAATTCAATGCCAAAAAGGACGATGCCAAAAAGGCTAGAATGCCCAAAAATTTCAGGTAATCACACGGAACATCATAGCGCTGTGGGTCCCGCGTCGGAACCCCAGGCTAAAAACCATTTACAAAAATGCCAAAAAGGCTGATGACGGTAATATTTCAAAAACTTACAAAAGCCATTTACAAAATACTAAATACCGTCATAAGAATTCCGCCAAAGCGATCAAGGCCATAATGCCAAAAACTCGGTTAAGGGGAGGTTTTCGAAATAAAACTCGGTCGGTAAAATACCGAAAGTCATTACAAAAGAACTCACGCAGCGGATAAAAGAAATACAGTTCAACATGCACAATCCAGCAACACTACTCCTCATATGAACGAAATATGAGTCAAATAACCACATATCAAGAAATTAAAATCCATAAGAGGATTCCGTCACTAATCAAATAATCATAAAATAGCTCGTGACACACGAGGCACAACACAAAGAAGGGAGACTTACATCCACAGGTCGCACGAAGATGATGATCGCCCACGATACTAATCACGACCAACAAACTCAGACGACGCGTCGCGACACGACTCAGTCAGATAAAATCCGACGAGACAAAAACTCAATAGACACCACTGACCCGACAGCCTAGGTTTCCACAACCTAAGCTCTGATACCATTTATGTAACACCCCCAATCCACTCAGGGATATTACACGCCGTATGCCCTCTCCTCGAGGATCTACCAGGCTGATAACTAAAATCAAACATCTAAACATCGCCTTTAAGGCTAAAATGACTCAGCAGACCGACTTGGTCTTTCAATAATAACATACAACTCAATTCCAAACACATACCCACGCAGGGGTCAAAATACGATAAACTCCCGTACAACGGGGAAAAGATACTGCAGCGGAAAACAAAATACAACTAGACCAAAACGACATCAACAGATCCTCGTGTGATTAGTATCGTTCATCTTTCATCATCCTTCGTGCCGACCCTGTGCTATGCTCCAAAACCTGAATGCAAAATAGACATCCACCCCGAATACTGGGGTTAGCAAACTCCACCGTTTTGCTAGTGCAAGTACAAGTGCAAAAATACGAGCCATACAATATAAGTTCCAAGAACAATAATAATCAGGAATCCTCAAAGATCCAAACGTAAAGAAAAGTACTTCCCGAGGCAAGAGTTTGGGTAAACATTTCCAAAACCGAAAGATCGCAAAAAAGGGAAACAATTTACAAAATAGTTCAAAATGCCATCGAGAGTTTTAATAGAAAACAATTTAGGATTATAAAATCCTTCTCTTTCCAAAAATCAATAGGGTCACAGCCCAAATGTTTTGTTTTCACAAATAGAAAACCGACAATAATTCACAGGGCCAAAGCCCAACATCACGTGTCCTCGACGGACATAAAATCAACAAAACATAATCGCACACGCGCATCGCCTAGGACCGGGACGAAGCCACAAATCCCACTCGAGGCCTCGAAGGACCCTCCCGAGCTGGCTAGCGAAACAAATCACACACATCTCACGGTTGGATCAATCGCTTGTTGCATCCTGGCCACATGATCGCTTGCCATGTGCCACCGTAGATTATCTCAGGCTCTCACGGTTGGATCAATCACTTGTTGCATCCTGACCACATGATCACGTGCCATGTGTCACCGTAGACCTTCAACCGTATCCACACATTCACACAAATAACATATCACATCAAGGATATTCAAACAATTCACCCAGAGCATCAAACACTTAGCAAAACACCACGTCAAACCACAATGCACCGAAATGAAACAATATACGTCCACACGCAAATACCAAGTGCAACATCAATGCCAAACATATCCATAGAGTTCACATAGTCATTCTCAAACCACACCATTCACAAAACACACGCGTTTTGAAAGCAAGCCTTTAACAAGGCTAAACCGAATCTTTTGAAAGTTCAATTCAAACGACCACACAAACACATTTAGACGATCACCAATTATCATATACACAAAACAAGAATTATATGGACAAGGTACTTGCCTCGAAATCACGATCGCAATAAGACGACGGATAGGACGCGGTCGAATAGCCCCGAACCCCCGAACAATATCAAGAACGTGATAGCACCACGAGTATTACGAGAATAACACCACACGAATCATCAATCACCAAACGGGATTCAACATCGGAATCCTCGAACACCTATAAACCTCCGGAAGGAACAATAACACATGGTTACGATGAGAATCAAGGCCAAAACAACGGAAATCCCAACAAACTATCGAAGGGAAACTCATTGGGACATTTAATCGAACATTAAATGCTCAAGACCCTTCAAGAACAAAGAAATCACCCCTCGGGTCGAACAAACCAAGGATACGAGTATCCAATCCGTAGAACAAGTTCAAAACAACGTTTATACAACAATTAATTGATTAAAAATGGATTGGAATCGAAATCAAAAAGGAAAATCCCCAAATCTACAAAAACAATGGTTCAAGCCAAAATACCTTGATTTGGATGAAGGATTCAAGTAGAGGTCGAAACTCTACAACAAGACTTGAGGTGGATGATCTCTACAAGTTTGGGAGCACTCAAATCGCCCAAAAATCGCCCACAAATCGCCTTAGATGGAAGGAGGAAGAAGAGAGGAGAAAAATGAAGTTTTCTCCTCGAAAATCTGCTAAAAACGCAGAAAAAGCCCGTGTGCCGCGGCCAGATGAGTGTGCCACGGCCCGGGGCCACGAAACGCCAGAATCAGCTTAGTGCCGCGGCACAGCTGAAGTGTGCCGCGGCACACGATGCTGACCCACTCCAACACGAAAAAGGCACATCGTATAGTCTTAGCTATTTCAACCATAACTCCCTCGTCTGGACTCCGATTGACTCACCGTTTGAACCATTGGAAAGATAACTTGATGCTATATAATATTGCAAAGATTCAGAATTTTTGGAGTTTCCAAGAATTAATGGTGACTTTACAAAGTCGAACTCCCACGTGAAAAAGTCGATTAAGGACACGGAACTCAACAAAACGACACCGAAACGAACTCGGATGACAAAAAGTGCAGAATTAATCATTCTCGAAATGACGAAACGGTCATGATAGAGTTGTCAAAACTAACTCCGGCCGAAAAAAGAAATTTACCGAAAATCGAAAATTGCGGATATTACACGGGTAAGGTCCGTCGAGGCCTCCAGAGTTCGGTACATGATGTGTACGAACAATGATCGTGTAGCAGTGATTGTTCGGGTAACATTTTAAATATGGATCTCGGACTCATAATGATATATTATTTAGTATGCTTTGAAACGAGAATCGGGCTAAGGCCCTATTGTTTACGAAAAGGGTTTTGTAAATTGGGACTCGAGATCCAAAAGAATTTCTGCTTTAAAAATCCCCGAGATGATGTGTTCCTTTTCAAATATCTCTTACTTGAGTTCGAAATTCTAAAACTTCTCGGGAACATTTTGATAATTGATTTCCGTATTAAATTCGTAGTTGCTATTTGCTTGTTACATTTCGTATGGTTTGATACTTGCACTAGTAAAACAGTGGAGTTTTACTAACCCCCGAGTATTCGGGGGGTGGATGTCTGTTTTGCGTCCAGGTACATGCGGAGTTCGGGGAGCAACACGGGATTAGCACAAGGGGATGACGAGCTGCGATACTAATCAAGAGTTGAGAGTTGGTAGAGTTTATTTGTATTGTTAGAGTTGATTTAGTCTTCCGTTGTATTGTATTTCGAACCCTGTGTGGGTAATGTTGTTAGTCAGTCCTGTTGATAGAGTTGTGTGACCTCATCGGTCTGTGTGTTTATATGTAAGTGACCTTAACGGTCTGTATTATTATATTGTTTGACCCTGGCCGGGCAAGCATTTGGTTGTTCATGGACGTTTAGCCTGGTAGATCCTTGCGGAAAGGGTTTACGGCGTGTAATATTCCCATACGGTTTTGGGGGTGTTACATTTATGGTATCAGATCTTAGGTTGCAGAAACCTAGGCTGTCGGGTCGAGTCGAGTCGTGGTTTGTCGAGTAATGTGTGGTCTTGTCGTTCGAGTCGTCAGGTGACAAGTTGAGTTGTGCGTAGTCACAACGTGTCGGATATGTTGTCAGACGAGATTAGTATCGTGGGCGACCGTCACCTCCGTGCAACCTGTTGATGTAAGTCTCCTCTTTTATGCATAATAATTGTGTTCATGATTTCATTTATGTGTGATATTTGTGGTGCATAATTTTATTTACACGGTGTTGTCTAATGAAGTTGTATTCGATACTTGGATACGCTGTACGTGTATAGAACTGGATGTATTGATGTTTGGCCCTTGAGCCACCACGTGGTTGGTATGGTGTGAAAGTTGTGAACCTTGATGGGCTTTACGGTAGAGTTTGTGAGAAACTCCGATGAATGATTTTGCTGTGTGTTTAAACTTGATGCCATGAGATGTATGTGATTGAATTGGCGACCCTGTTTGCCATTTGGGCATGTGGTTTTAATATCGACTATTTTGGATTGTTGTAATTATACCCGCTACGGGTAGCTTTGAAAACGTTTTTCCTTAAAGACTACTGATTTGAGCATTTTTGTGGAAATCAAAATTTTGGAAAAATCTTGTTTTGGAAAACGGCCCTAATTTTCGAATTTAAATATTATGTGTTTGTGCGTTGGGGGCTCATGTGACAATTGCATCCTGCAGACTAGATGTTACGGCCGTAAGATGTTTTCCATTACGGCCGTAAGCTCGAGTTATTACGACCGTAAAGCGCATGTTGTTACTGGCGTAAACTTTTAGTGACCGGTAGAAATTTGTTATTACGATTGTACCCGTGCCCCATGGTTATCTAATCTCTGTTGATATATCGGTGATGGATGGCGTGGTAACATGTTGTTACCCGTATAACGCTAGTAAAGGTAATGATATATTGATAAGGTCATTTTGACGACATCGTCTAGCGAAAAGATTGAAGCCTCAATGTGTTGTTTTGCAAATAGCTTCAATCAAAACAGTTTTGATAATGAGATACATGGTTTTAATCAAACGACCGAGGTATTATAAGAGTTTTCAAAAATTTCATTTCACCAATTTTTTTCAAACTTGAGAATTTTAAAATTTTATCATTTGAATAATACCCCGGAAACATTTTATTTTTGTTGTTAGTGTTTGATCCCTGCGATACATGTGTGGTTTTGACCGTGTTTGATTTGGAAAAAAATCCAAACCTCTCTGTTGATGCGACTGTGTGGATTATTTTTTTTTAATGAAGTTCTAAAATTACAGTGTTAGTTC
The DNA here is from genome assembly GCA_033398695.1 of Orobanche coerulescens. Lineage (NCBI taxonomy): Eukaryota > Viridiplantae > Streptophyta > Magnoliopsida > Lamiales > Orobanchaceae > Orobanche > Orobanche coerulescens. Next base: position 7,018,388 of record CM065807.1, on the reverse strand, counting down.
GTGCACTTGTGTGATGACTTGGAGTTGATGTTTTAACGTGCTGCTATTTATTGTCTTATCTTGACGTTGTGATACTTGTTTGGATGTGTTATTCTTATTGGTCGCCCGTCCAGTATGCCGAGAGGCCGTGGCCGAGGACGTGGTCGTAGTCGTGGTCGTGATCAGCAGCAATCATCCAGAGGTAATGATGATATTGGCGGCGCCACCATCCTTCGTCACGTGTGTTGTGTCAAGATTTAACACCTTCCGACCGGCGATCGCCTCCGAGGCCGAGCGACCGACTTACTGCCGAGCGGCCAAGGCAGATCTGCCGAGCGGCGACCAGGCGACCTAGCCTCAACCCAGCGGACCAACTAAATCGGCCAAATGAAGGTCCCAGGACAAGTCCCGGTGCCGAGCGATCGACCTCAGATACGATCATCACTCGGCACTCGGCGACCGACTCCTGGCGATCGACTAGCGGACGATCCTCTCTGGGCATCTGCCGATCGACCTTTGGTGACCGACCTCCCTGGGCATCTGCCGATCGACCGCATCATGACGATCTCCACCGATGACCATCCAGTCGGCAAAGCCCAAGTCTCAAGCTGACCCCACGTGCAGATCCACAAAAGGCGCTGACAATCTTGTCACCTACCTCACCTACCAGCATGGCCCAGACCTGCGAAAGGAGTTGGCGGACAAGACATGTGACTACGACTGTCACCTACCCCGACAAAGTCCGCCGAAAGTAGCAAAGTGGGACCTCCTGTGGCAAGTGCTTAGGACGCGTGCCGGATCCTCATTGGACCGCACGGTGACCACCACCGTAGCTTTGGACTTTTGGCGGGCGGCCACGTGCCCTTTAGGACGATCGCCCGTTGCATTAAATGCCGAAAGACGATCGCTCAATAGGGAGACAGGCCTCTCAGCCTCTATATATACAAGGCAGCCTTCACTTGTAAAGGGACCGAAACTCTTCTGCACTGAACCGAGATTTTGGCGTACATCTTCAGCTTCCTTCGCATTTCACACCATACAGAAGCAAACTACTTACACTTGGCTAACATCCAACTCTTGGCAACAGTTTTCTTTCGGTCTTACTTCTCCCGGTCTTTTCTCCTCGAGCAGATTACCGGCGGGACGAAGAACACCGAGCTTCGCTCAAGAGCCGGATCAACAGAGTCTTTTTACACTCATTGTATTTAGATTTCTCTCATTAATACTTGTATCCACGAATATTCGTATTAATAACATCTCGCGAGAGCATTCAAGCCCGGGCCTAACAAACCCGGCAAATCTTGTTTTATTTATCTTCTCTCGGAAGTGCTCCCGCAACCTTGTTTGTTGTCCGTCTTCCAGCAGTATTAATCTTCGGATAAATATTTTGGGCAACAACAATTGGCGCTAGAGGAAGGGGATCCAACCTTCGATTTTTTACACCTACCGTCCCGAAGAACACTCACTGTTCTCGGGGCAGATATTTGAAGTGACACTCACTGCACTTCAAAAGAAATCCTTCAGAAATCATGTCTTCCGCATCCGCGTCGAAGAAAGCCGCTGGTCAGCCGGCCAGACCCCCTGTTCCGTCCCAGTCCGAGCCGCAACCGATGGTGGAAGGTAGCCGCCGCGGCCGGAGGCGCTCGACCACGTCCCGGGAAGCCGGCCCGAGCCTCTCGCTCGATCGGTTCCGAACCAAGGAACAGATCGAAGGGGCCCTGGCCGTCCTACAGGAGCGACGGAGTGCTCTCGACGCGCCTCCGGCTACCGCCCCCGGTCTCTCGCCGGAGATCAAGCGGAAGCTCAAGGCACTCTTGACCGAGCAATCGCCGGGAGGCTCCGTCCGCAGAAGAGGCGCTCGCGGCCTGGGCACCTCTGTCTTCGATCGCACAGGCGGTGACCCAGGCAGCTGCAAGGGCGGTCGGCCCGGCTACGAGACGACGGAGTTTGAGTCCGTCACCGTGAGCTCGGCCTGCCGACTCCCGGAAGGCGGCTGGCCGTCTGGCTCCCCCTCGCCGAATTGCCGAGGTCGGCGGCGTGAGCCGGAGATCGGTACACGATCGCCTCGGCTCCGCTCCCAAAGCCGATCGGCAAGCGACCAAGCCACGGCGATGGCCGCAATGCAACGTCAACTTAACGACATGAAGGCGCTCCTGGAATCTGTGGCGGCGCTAAGAAGACGATCGCCGGCCAAGCGAGCCGCTCGCGATCGACATCGAGCTCGCCCCGTGCGGCCACAGGATCGCTCCCCCGCAAACACCCATGTACGTGGGGCGATCGGACCCCCAAGTGCACCTAAGGAAGTTCAACATCTACATGACTGGGTGCGGGGCATCTGACGCGACCAGATGCCGAATGTTCCCTCTGACGCTGGACGACCTCGCCCACCGGTGGTACACTTCATTGCCACCTCGGTCCATTGGCTCCTTTAACGAGCTGGCGCACGGCTTCACTGAGTACTTCGCCACCAGGGTCGTCCGGCCCGAAGGTCCCCTTCGCATGATGCAAATCAAGCAGGGAGAAGAAGAGTCCGACTCGGACTACATCGACCGGGTGGACGTGATCATCCTCAATGGCGAGCCCATAAGCGATGAGACCGCCCTCTACGCGGTCCTAGGAGGTTTTCAGGGTTTTTCGCCTATGTTCAGGCATCTTACGAAGACCCAACCTACCACCTACGCAGCCTTCCGGGCTAGAGCCGCAGATTTTCTGGCCAGGCAAAGGTTTCTTCTTAGCCTGTGAGCAGCGCGATCGGCCCCCGAACGACGATCTCCCGCCCGATCGCCAATATCGACCTACGAATAAAGCAATCGGCAGCCGAGCGACGATCGACAGTCTTCCAGCCCGATCGCCGATCATCACGCTACATCATCCGCAGTCCGGAGGACACGATCGCCACCTACAGTCCAGCATATAACATGACGGACTAAGGCATAAGATCGCCTCCACCGCACATCATAAAGCCATGGCCCTGTCAGTCGATGGAACCGGCTGCTTCGGCCATGCAAGGTCCCTTTCGGCCGAGATCGCCCGCCCTTCGTTTAAATACGAGGCCGGCGTAGTCGGAGGGCTCTCCAAATTTAATCAGTGGACTCATTCCACAACCCCGTCTCAACGTACACCGTCGAGGTCGGCCATCTCCATGGCTGGCCGAGGTGGAAGCAGAGCTAACAAGCCGCGGGCGTGGAGTTGATTCATCCGACGCTGCCCCGCGCAAGGACTCCTCTAGACCGAGACCGCACGCCTTTCGTTTAAAAACAAGGCGAGGCGCAGCCTAACAGAGGACCCTCATAATAAAGTGAGTCACGAGGCACTCATTGTCTACGTGCACCAAGACACGGTCATGGGGTCGGTCCATCGATCTCCGCGACTGTGCACGATTCCTCAAGCAAGCGAAACCACCAAGTTTCCGTGGGGGATCGGCCAATGTTGTTTTTGCAGTACAAGACCGAAAGATAGCTAAGCCAATCGACCATGTTAGCCCAAGTCCAAGTCCTAAGTCACCAAGAAGGTCGCCCGTCCTCATCCAGACGCGATCGCCGGAAGAACCACCTCGCCCCATGTCTTCAACATAGGAGCAAGTGGGGCAATTGTTGTGTCAAGATTTAACACCTTCCGACCGGCGATCGCCTCCGAGGCCGAGCGACCGACTTACTGCCGAGCGGCCAAGGCAGATCTGCCGAGCGGCGACCAGGCGACCTAGCCTCAACCCAGCGGACCAACTAAATCGGCCAAATGAAGGTCCCAGGACAAGTCCCGGTGCCGAGCGATCGACCTCAGATACGATCATCACTCGGCACTCGGCGACCGACTCCTGGCGATCGACTAGCGGACGATCCTCTATGGGCATCTGCCGATCGACCTTTGGTGACCGACCTCCCTGGGCATCTGCCGATCGACCGCATCATGACGATCTCCACCGATGACCATCCAATCGGCAAAGCCCAAGTCTCAAGCTGACCCCACGTGCAGATCCACAAAAGGCGCTGACAATCTTGTCACCTACCTCACCTACCAGCATGGCCCAGACCTGCGAAAGGAGTTGGCGGACAAGACATGTGACTACAGCCTGTCACCTACCCTGACAAAGTCCGCCGAAAGTAGCAAAGTGGGACCTCCTGTGGCAGTGCTTCCGGACGCGTGCTGGATCCTCATTGGACCGCACGGCTGACCACCAGCTGTAGCTTTGGACTTTTGGCAGGCAGCCCACGTGCCCTTTAGGACGATCGCCCCGTTGCATTAAATGCCGAAAGACGATCGCTCAATAGGGGACAGGGCCTCTCAGCCTCTATATATACAAGGCAGCCTTCACTTGTAAAGGGACCGAAACTCTTCTGCACTGAACCGAGATTTTGGCGTACATCTTCAGCTTCCTTCGCATTTCACACCATACAGAAGCAAACTACTTACACTTGGCTAACATCCAACTCTTGGCAACAGTTTTCTTTCGGTCTTACTTCTCCCGGCCTTTTCTCCTCGAGCAGATTATCGGCGGGACGAAGAACACCGAGCTTCGCTCAAGAGCCGGATCAACAGAGTCTTTTTACACTCATTGTATTTAGATTTCTCTCATTAATACTTGTATCCACGAATATTCGTATTAATAACATCTCGCGAGAGCATTCAAGCCCGGGCCTAACAAACCCGGCAAATCTTGTTTTATTTATCTTCTCTCGGAAGTGATCCCGCAACCTTGTTTGTTGTCCGTCTTCCAGCAGTATTAATCTTCGGATAAATATTTTGGGCAACAACAAGGTGACTGACCGGTTGGCGCTTATGAATCAGACCGTACACCGAGACGGGATTCCGGATGAAGATAACGGAGCTGGTAAGTGGTTACGAGATGTGATGAGAATGCACCCGCCCCGTTTTGTAGGTTCTTCGGATTCGTTAGGGTCGAGAATTGGCTCTTCCACTGGGATGAACATTTGATGCCGTAGCTTGCCCCGATGAGAGAAGAGTGCCTATTGCTCAATACCTACTCGACAGGAATCTGCAGATCGGTGGGAGGCCGTAGCGCCTAGTGATCGTATCGCTACTGGATCAATTCAAAATCGCCATGGAGGCCGAGTATTGTCCGCCGCCCGTTAAAGAGCGTAGGATTGTCGAGTTTTTCTCGGCTACGCCCGAGACGTGTCGATATCCCAGCGATAGTCGATTATAATCGGCACCGTGTTATGTTCGGGATCAGGTGAAAAGTGAGGCAGATAAGGTTCGTTATTTCGATATGCGTATGAAACCTCAGATTCGGCAGTGTATGGCTCCTTTTATGTGTAAAACCTTGAAGGACTATCAGGATCGAGCCTTGGTGTTTGAGATGGCTATAATGTCTACCGAGTCCGTATCGGTAGCGAAAAAGCAGAAGATTTCTGATGATGCATCGGGAAGTAAGGGAATTGGGATTCCCACGCCTCAACCCTCGTATCAGCCGAGTATGGGACCTTCTCGGTCAGTTAGAGAACCCAAAAGACCCAAGTCGGTGTCTTTGAGTCCTGGTAATGCTCCTAGGTGTTTCAATTGTAACGTTCTAGGCCATGAACGCGCGCATTGTAAGAAACCGCCAATGACTTGTTATAATTGTGGACACGAGGGGCATCGAGTTCAGTACTGCGAGATTGTTCTTTGAGATGATAAGGGACCGGATTCTATTGCTACTTCCTGAGTGCCCAGGTATTTCTAGTGATGGTGTTTTTGGTACTCGCTACACGGATTGTTTCGCCTGTAGAGATGTTTCTGTGACGCTTTTACATTTGGAACTTGTTGAATGATATTTTGTTTTGTGTAAGTTCCCGTTTAGTTGTTGAACCTGCGGAGGCGTGTCAGTGGACCACGAGGTCATGAGCATGGTATTTTATTATGTGTCGTTATATTTTGTTTCGTATCACTGTGATAACCTTAGTTTAAGTTTCGGGGCGAAACTTATTTTTGTGTGATAGAATGTAATATCCGGTATTCTCATTTTCTCGTTATCTTGAAATTATTTGTATTTTGACGTCGGACATTTTCTTGTTGATGAGTATCGAGTGATTTCTATCGTGTTATTCTATTTGTTTCTTTCGCATAGCCGTTTTAGTCGGGTGCGGCTTGTTGTCGCGCGCGTTTCTTTGATTAAATGTGTGCATGTGATGTGACGTTAATTTCTCGTTATTGTTTTGAATCTTAGTCGGTGGCATTGTGTTGGTCCGTGGAGCGTGTTTTCACGCCGTATGTCTTTGGCGTTTCTTGCGCGTTTCGCCGGGCGCGAGTTTTCGGTTTTTATGTATCTCGTCGAGTCTTCCTGACAGTGGATATTGCTTCTCCTACTTGTTTTAAGTTTCGGACGAAACTTCTTTTAAGGAGGGTAGAATGTAATACCCGTAATTTCGATTTCGGTAATTTCTTTTTTCGGAGAAAGTCCGTTTTGACGACTCGCTCATGACCGCTTCGTCATTTCGAGAATGATTAATTCGCACTTTTTGTCATCCGAGTTCGTTTCGTATCGTTTTGCCTGGCCCGAGCTTTTTAGACGCTTTTCCGCACTTGAGTTCGATTCTTGCGAATCTCGTCCGAAATCGTTGTTTCGAGTTTCTCGTAAGTTCATTTAATGTTATTATTCTTGTTGCAAGCTTTGGTTTGGTGTTTCGATCGCGTATCGTGATTTTCTGACGTTTTGGGCCATTTTCGTAATTTCCCAAAGTTTTGGGTAATTACTCGTTGTCGGATTCCGAGCCTTCGGTTGGTGGGAATTGTGTGTTCTCTTAGCTCTTAGATTCGTCTTTGCGAGTACGTTGTAACCGTATCATCGATTCGTATTCGTGTTCGGTTTCGGGTCGTTCGGCCGTCGGAGTCGCCCCGCCGACATGGCGGCAATCTGGGCCCAGCCGCAGATCGCCGAGACACGGCCGGCAGGTTTCGGCAGCTTCGCCGAGTCACGGCCGTAGTGCTCGGCAGCTTCCGGCCGAGCAGCCGCATCGTAGGGCCGCGCACATCTTTGGTAGGGCCGCGGCACACTCTGTGGCATTTTTCGCCAAACTGATCAGACGGTGCCGCGGCACACTGGCCGAGCCGCGGCACACCGCCGACCACTGGAGCCATTTTTGGGCTCGTGCCGCGCACACTCATTGGCCGCGGCACACCGTGTGCACTATTTAAGGCCCAAAGAATGCTTTTTTCGCCATTTTTTCTCCCCGCTTCTACTTCTCTTACGCGGCTGGGGTTGTTACTATCATGGTGAGATGTTGTTTGTGAAAAAATCCAAGAAGTTTTGGTGTTAATATAATCAATAAACCATCCTATAACATCCTTTGATCGAGCGAATCGTGCCGATTTTCTAGAAATCTAATTTTGGGGATTTTGGGTATTTTGTTCGATTTCGTCCGTTTAATCCGTTTTAACTCAGAATATTGATGGATTGATGATTGTTAAGCTATATTATATCTAATTCCTTGTTATTCCACGGTTGGATTGCCATGGATTTGTCGTTTTATTGAGTATTTTATCGACGCCTTGAATTCAATCGTTCTACGATTATTCTTCCTCGTATGATCGATGATTTATTGATTATATGTTGTTAGGGTCGAATTCTTGTGAAGAACTCGAGTCGGAACCCTTCCGTTCGTTGTCTCCTTCGGGGTCCGAGCTTCCCGGTCGAACGGTGTGTTGTGTCACGATTTATTCATCTCGACACGCGATCGACTATAAGGCCGAGCGACCAAGTCAACTCCAGTCAAACTATGACTAGCTCGCCAAGTCGAAGATATCAAACCACCATCAGGCACCTAGCGATCGACTCCCAGGGCGATCGCCCTTTGGCAGCTGGCGATCTGCTCTACTAACCGGCTAAGGGCAATCGACCTGCACCCCGAGCAGAGACGATCGCCCATCAAAACCGTCAAGGACTGGATCTCAGAAAAGCACCCACGTGCAGATCCGTAAAAGGCGCTGACAAGATCTTTTGCTAACTGACAAGATCTTTGACTAAAGCCTGTCACCTACCCCACCTACCGGCATGTGCGCCGAAAGTTGTCAGTAGGGCCGCATGTGACTAACTCAGGACGCGTGTAAGCTCCCCATTGGACCGAGTAGTTGACTGCCAACAACTCCTGCAGCTCGAGGACAGGCCCATGTGCTAAAAGACGATCGCCCGATTATTATATTGCAGTAAAGGCGATCGCCCGGCGTATCCAAGCCCTATAAATCGAGAGCCTCCTCCTACTGGAAAAAGGTTCTCAGTTCTGAATTCATTTGAACCAACAGCTCGAATTCACTCTACGGTTCCTTTCATCAATATACAGCTCAATTCATTCTCGACTTACGCCGAGCTCATTCTCTCACATTCCGATACATCCACTAAATATCAAGAACACATACATATCATCAAGCTCCCGGCTATCTCACCTAATCCATCTCGTGACTTCTCTCCAAATCTCTCGCCCGTAAGACGATCGGCGAAGCAAGTCTCCACTAGACAGATTCCAAGGGATTCACAAGCCCAGAAGCCCAAACATCCAGTTATATACTCGCCGTGAGAGGCGGTCGATCTCTCACCGCCGCGACTGTTCATCACCTTTGTTACAAGAACTCACAGAGCATCAAATCTGGTTCTTCCGGCAATCTACACGCTCACTAGCTAAGATAACAAGAAACTTTACACTCATTGTAATTGTATTCTTACATTAGTACTTGTATCCCCGAATATCGGTATTAATAATATCTCGCGAGAGCATTCAAGCCCGGGACTAACAACCCCGGCAAATCTTGTGTTATTTATCTTTCTCACGGAAGTGCTCCCGCATTTGTTTGTTGTCCGTCTTCCAGCAGTATTAATCTTCGGATAAATATTTTGGGCAACAACAATTGGCGCTAGAGGAAGGGGATCTAACCCTCATATTTTTATTTCTACCGTCCCGAAGAACACTCACTGTTCTCGGGGCATATACTTGAAGTGACACTCACTGCGCTTCAAAGAAAACCTCCAGAATCATGACATCCGCCGGTCCATCGAAGAAAGCTACTCTCCGAACCGCCGAACACCATTTCTGGCTCGAACCTCACCCGACGATGGGAAGCCGCGGCAACGCGAGACTCTCGATCCCGCATCCGAGAGATGGCCCCAACCTCTCACTCGATCAGTTCCAAACCGAGGAACAGATCGAGGAGGCCATGGCCATCCTGGAGGAGCGACGGAGAGCATGCGCGCCGCCCGCAATAACTCCCTCGATCATCCGCCGCATGGGAAAACGGAAATTCAAGGGGCTACTGAACGAGCGATCGTCAAAGCCCCGATTCGCGAGGAAAGGCTCTCGCACGACCGGGACGGATCCATATTCGATCGCTTGGGACGCGACCCATCCCGCGACCGGGCACTCTGTTTCCAACCTTGAGAAGACGGAATCCGAATCCGTCACAGGAGTTCGGCCTACTCACTTCACCGAATGCATGTCACCATCCGACTCCGCCCCGATCGCTGTGGACTCGACTCAATCGCCTCGGCCTCGCTCCGATCGCCGAGCCGCTAACAGCCAAAGCCACGGCGATGGCCGCCATGCAACGTCGCCGACGAGATGAGAGCACTCTTGACGCCAGGGCAAGCACCAGCAAGAAGATCGCCGGGCCGACCGAGCCACTCGCGGTCCACATCGAGCTTGCCCCCATACAACCAACGATCGCTCCTCCTAAAACACCTCTGTATAAGGGGAGATCGGACCCAGAAACCCACCTGAGTAAATTCCGAATTTACATGACTGGGTGTGGGGCATCTGATGCAACCAAGTGCCGGATCTTCCCGCTGACATTGGGCGAGCTGGCCCATAAGTGGTACGTCTCACTACCACCACGATCGGTCACCTCTTTTAAGAAACTGGCGGATGACTTCACGTCATACTTCGCCAACAAGGTCGCCAGACCAGAAGGCCCCAGCCGCATGATAAAAATCAAGCGGGAAGGACGAATCGACGCAGATTACATCGACCGGTAGACGAAATCATCCTCACCGCGAACCCGTCGGTGATGAGCTCGCTCTCTACTCGGTCATGGGGGATTCCACGGTCACTCTCCCATGTTCGACATCTCTCCAAGGATATCCCCAACTTACACGATCTTCCGCGCTAAAGCCGCCAACTTCCTGGCCAGCAGAGGCTACTCACCCTCCGCATAGACGAGGAAACGCCACCTCTTGCCCAAGATAGCGATCGCAAAAGCAAAGAAGGCGATCGCCAAGACACCCGGAGATCTCAAGGCTTTCGAGGACATGGAAGCCCATCTCCTCCATACGTTCAATGTAACTCCGGCACATATTTTCTATGCCATCAAGGGGCACGAAGAGCTCAAAAAGCCAAAGGCGATAAGGGACCACGGTCACCTGGACAACAATCAATATTGTGCCTACCACAAAAGTCTCACACAAGACTAACAATTGCCACCTCCTCAAACAGCTCTGGAGATTGTTTGAGGAGGGCAAGTCGATGACTTATTGGTTTAGCCGAAGCCCCGCCTATCTCTATAGACGATCGTCCGAGTCAAACACAAAACAGCCGGGAAGCTCATACGAGCGACTGGATCAACCTCGGCGATCGTCTCTATATGCTTCAGTCAAGAGAAGGAGACCACGGAAGTCACCCCGATCTCCCTCCTTATTTAAGAAACCGGAGGACTCGATCGCCATCTACAGTTCACCGTCTAACACGATGGACTAAGGCACGAGATCGCCTCCCCCGCACAACGTACACCGTCGAAGGTCGGCATCTACATGACGATCCAAGGTGGAAGAGTGCAGCCATGGTCCTGGTGGTCGATAATTCCGACTGCTTAGGCCATGCAAGGTCCCTTTAGGCCAAGATCGCCCGCCCTTCGTTTAAATACGAGGCCGGCGTAGTCTGAGGGCCCTCCAAAACAGATCAGTGGACACGATCGCTCGCCCTCAAAGGTTCATCATCTAACATGGTGAACCCGGACAATGCGACGTGCCACAACCCCGTCTCAACGTACACCGTCGAGGTCGGCCATCTCCATGGCTGGCCGAGGTGGAAGCAGAGCTAACAAGCCGCGGGCGCGGAGTTGATTCATCCGACGCTGCCCCGCGCAAGGACTCCTCTAGACCGAGACCGCACGCCCTTCGTTTAAATACGAGGCGAGGCGCAGCCTAACGGAGGACCCTCATAATAAAGTGAGTCACGAGACACTCAATGTCTTCGCGCATCAAGACGCGATCAAGGAGTCGGTCCATTGAACTCCGCGATCGTGCACGGTTCCTCAAGACGGACGACCGTCCCCGAGGATTCGACAAACTTGAAGACCGCTCACTCAAGGAATTATTTTCATCCCCTTACTTCCAATAAGTGAATAAAAACAAGGGGCAAGAAGAGTGCGGACTACCTACACGACGATCGTCGCTATTCAACCACATACGGAGATCGTCATTTCTTCAGATGTAGTGCAGCGATCGAACTTGTTGTAAAAAGTTGTCTTATGAGTTTATCAATTCACTTGGAACTACCCTCGCAACGATCTCTCCTCACACATTTGTACAAAGTCAAACAAAGACTTAAAAATAACCATTCATTCAAGTTATAAGTCGTAAAGACAAACGCTCATTTCATTACTTGAAAAATAGAGTACACGGTCGCCCAAGGCCTAAGTGCTACAAAAGAAAACTACAAAGCTACAAGTAAGCTAAAAACATCAAAGGAAGCGCCTCGGGCCCCGCCGGCCTTCACCATCAGCATTCGGCGCGGTTCCCTCAACTACCGGAGCATCGGGATGAGCAAGACTGTCTGGAGACGGATACCAGCTCAAATCCACACCGATGTCCGCCAGGTCCAAGATCGGCAAGGAGAAAGCCGAATTGAGAGGATGCTCCAATGCATATGACTTGAACTTCTCGGCAAGAGGACCGACCTCCAAGCCTCCCTTCTTAGCCGCTCGGATCGAGTCGGCGAACGCCAAGTAATAGGCGAACTCGCTGACATACTCCAAGTTTTGGAAGGGATCGGCCTTGGTCGCCTCAACTTCTCCTCTCAGCTCGGCCATCGCCTGTTGCGATCCCTGGAGCTCGGCCTCCCTCGCAGCAACCTTCTCTTTCGCCTCCGCCAGCTCGCTCATCAGCCGAGCGATCGTCACCTTCTGGCGATCGGCCTCCTCCTCAGCAACATTCCTCGCCTGGACGGCACTCTGCATCTGGTCCCGAAACCGGTCGACCGCCATTCGGAATTTCTCAGTCTCCTTCTTCTCCAGCTCAAGCTCAAGGCTCGCCCGCTTGGCCGCCTCCAAGGAGTCCCTCTCCATCGCTGCAATCTTGTCAGCAAACTCGGCGTTCTCTTTCCGAGCCGCCTCAAGATCCTCCTGAAGGCGAATAGTGGAGGGCCGCCCCTCAAACTCCTGAGCAGCCTGGACGGCCATGGTCGCCGTCTGAAGAGAAAGGGCGACAACAGCATCCATCGAACTCGACGATCGCAGCCGGGCGATCGCATCCAGATCAGTTGTCCACGCCTTCGGCAAGGCAGAAGCAGCCTTGCTCACATAGGGAGGAATGTCGCAGGAATGGCGAGGAGATCGACTCGCCAGAAAATCCACGACCATCGGTGGACAAGACGGGTCTTTGCGACGGATCCTGCACCAAAACACCAAGGTTAATACAACTCCTACGCAGATGTACTTGTCAACACAAATGCTATCTACCTCTCGGCCTTCTCGATCCCGACCGAAAACGGTTTCCTCGAGGAGTTTCGCATCCGCGATCGCCGTCTCCCGCAGAAGCCGCAGAGGGCGGCTCGCGCTCCGAGCAACGATGGTGACGGAGGCGCGGCGATCGGCACTTCATCGCCCGGGCAGAAACGGTTTCTTGCGGCCTCGGCCTCTTGCGATTCGCCCAAGCCCCTCCTCCGAAGTTCCTCCTCAACCTCGACTCCGCTCTACGCGAGGCTCCGGCTCCGCACGAGGCACCGCCTCCGAACTATAGGCAATGCGACGGTGGAACCCGAGTCGACCTCTTCGACTTGAGACGGCCTAGACTCCCGGGTTCGACATCGCGATCTCCTCCGAGGCTCCAAAAGCGAGGGAAACGAACCTCTCAGCTTAAAGACGATCGACTAACGGCCGACACTATATTCAAATAAGGCGATCGCCTAGAAATTGAAGGTCGCATAAAGTCATACTGCACCGCGAGATGTCTCGGGAAGCGGAATAGTCGAGCCGACAACCCCGACTCTCCTTGTTGATCCGAGTGGCGTCTAGGTCGTCGTCCGACAAGCTCCTAATTCGCTCCCAAACAACGAGGAAGTCGAAAGGCGCCTCGATCACGGATATGAAAGCCTCGCAAAACAAATCAAATTAGATCACCAACACGCATCCAAGCGAAGGGAGAGTCTAAACCCTTACGGGATTCCTCTCCCGAAATTCAGGGATCTCCGGTTCACTGTGGGATTGTCGCCGAAGCTCTCCACTTGCCGGCGACCTGAACCACTTCGTCCGATCGCCCGTATCTTATTCGAACTCCATGAATCACCCGACCAGATCGGCCTTGAATATGGTAACCGCCGACCAACCCTCTATGTGCCGCTGTTTAAACAAATAGTTCATCTCCAACGGCGACGGAGACAGTACAGACGGTGACCGCCGAAAAGGGTGAGAGTGCATATGATTTGGAGCGGGCGTTCGGCGTCGGTGAAGTGGCGCCACATTCCAAGCGGCCAGCCAGATGGGAGACCGCAAAGGACGAGGGAAGCGCAGCCGGCCTCCATAACGGCCTCACTCACTGCGACCATACCCATCGGAGGCCGGTCGGCTCGTTCATTCTCCGCTGGCGCGAACATGTCCACATCTCGAAGGAACATGGAATCTTGTCCTCCAGACGGCGGATCTCTCCGACGCCGAGCTCCGTATTTGGCCGAGCGACCACAACGATCAGCGCTGCACGATCTGCGACCGCTTGGGAGCACATAGGGATAAGCGACCGAATATCCTCGAAATCGAATCGCGGAGTAGACCGCCATCTATCCATTATTTCAGCAAAGGCCCTATAGGCCCGTCCAAAATCACTATGTTGCCCCCAGTAAGCCCTGATCGCCAGATCTCTCTCGATCTGCGATCGTCTCTCCTCAGCAGCCGACTCCCTAGCAACATCGGCCTCATTGAACAAAGCCTCAACTTCAATGGTCGATTCCGGCTGAATGGCTTCACCGCTGCCGTCTGTGTGGAAGGCGTAAGAAGTTTCTCCCCGGGCTGCCGATGTCCCGGCGGCATATCTATTTCCAGAACCAACCGACGATGAGGTTCCGGCAATTTTCAGACTTAGAAAAGAAGAAAAGGTTTTTTCTTACCCGAAAGTGTTATCGATCGAGGTTCGGTGCTTAGTTCTTCAAAAAATTCGGCTGCAGGACGTTCTGTCTCGTCTGCGTTCGCGTGTGTGTGACTGGTGCCCCGCGCCCCCTTTTATAGGAGAAAGCGGGGACCCGATTGCAATAAAGGGAAACCTCGGGGGTCGGATCTCAAACGGCGCACCATTGACTCCTCGAGACCAGACGCTGCTTTTCCGAGGACGCGTCGGCCGAGGAGTCATTAATGACCGTTGGCGTCCTCCAATAGAAGCCCGACACGCGCGCGGAGACTTTTCAACGCCCGTTGTTTTTTCCTCACAGCTTCGGCCAACCAGTCGCCCAAATCCAGAGTATATCACCAAAGACGATCGCGGTTCGATAAACACGAAGTCGCCACAATAGTTCATCGATCGCTAAGAGAGCCACCTCACCCCACGTTTCCAACGTATGAGCGAGCCGGGGGCAATTGTTGTGTCACGATTTATTCATCTCGACAGCGATCGACTATAAGGCCGAGCGACCAAGTCAACTCCACCAAACTATGACTAGCTCGCCAAGTCGAAGATATCAAACCACCATCGGGCACCTAGCGATCGACTCCCGGGCGATCGCCCTTTGGTAGCGATCTGCTCTACTACCGGCTAAGGGCAATCGACTGCGCCCGAGCGCAGAGACGATCGCCCATCAAAACCGCCAAGGACCGGATCTCGAAAAGCACCCACGTGCATCCGTAAAAGGCGCCGACAAGATCTTTGCTAATCGACAAGATCTTTGACTAAAGCTCGTCACCTACCCCACCTACCGGCATGTGCGCCAAAGTTGCCGTAGGGCCGCATGTGACTAACTCAGACGCGTGTAAGCTCCCCATGGACCGAGTAGTTGATCGCCAACAACTCCTCGCAGCTCGAGGACAGCCCATGTGCTAAAAGACGATCGCCCGATTATTATATTGCAAGAAAGGCGATCGCCGGCGTATCAAGCCCTATAAATAGAGAGCCTCCTCCTACCGGAAAAAGGTTCTCGCTCAATTCATTTGAACCAACGGCTGAATTCACTCTACAGTTCCTACCATCGAATATACAGCTCGAATTCATTCTCGACTTACGCTCGAGCTCATTCTCTCACATTCCGATACATCCACTAAATATCAAGAACACATACATATCATCAAGCTCCCGGCTATCTCACCTAATCCATCTCAGACTTCTCTCCAAATCTCTCGTCCGTAAGACGATCGGCGAAGCGGCAAGTCTCCACTAGACAGATTCCAAGGGATTCACAAGCCCGAAGCCCAAACATCCAGCTATATACTCGCCGTGAGAGGCGGTCGATCTCTCACCGCCGCATCGCTCATCACCTTTGTTACAAGAACTCACAGAGCATCAAATCTGGTTCTTCCGGCAATCTACACGCTCACTAGCTAAGATAACAAGAAACTTTACACTCATTGTAATTGTATTCTTACATTAGTACTTGTATCCCCGAATATCGGTATTAATAATATCTCGCGAGAGCATTCAAGCTCGGGACTAACAACCCCGGCAAATCTTGTGTTATTTATCTTTCTCACGGAAGTGCTCCCGCATTTGTTTGTTGTCCGTCTTCCAGCAGTATTAATCTTCGGATAAATATTTTGGGCAACAACACGGTGTTCTTCGGAACGTTTGGTAGCGGTTATTAAGGCAAGTATCTTATTATACGACTTGTATCTTGTGACTAGTAATTACGTATGATATGTATGACGATTTTGCTTGCCTCCGTAAATATGTTCCGTTTGAGTTGGTTGTGTTTTCCGAAATTTGAAGGCTTTGTGATAATAGTGATATATTGGTATCCGTGTTAGGCGTCGTGCCATTTGTGCAGGATTGCGATGTACATATGAGATGGTTGTACATGTGGTTGTTCAATGTATTGTGTACCGAATGTGTGTTATGTTGGTTAAGAGTCGTTGTGATGATCATGATATTTGTGTTGTTTTGGTTTACATACTTGATTGAACATTTCAGTGTAATGTGGAATGGCTTGACATTTAATGATTATGAATTGTGTCGTGTCGATGTGTGTGTGTTCCAGGTAGGGTCTGACGAGGCCTCTGGAGTTCGGTACATGATGTGTACGAACAAAGTGTGTGATCCAGTAGGGTCTGACGAGGCCTCTGGAGTCCGGTACATGACGTGTACGGACAAGGTGTGTGATCCAGGTAGGGTCTGACGAGGCCTCTGGAGTTCGGTACATGATGTGTACGAATGATGTTGTGGCCGGGTAGGGTCCGTTGAGGCCTCCGGAGTTCGGTACATGATGTGTACGAACAGTGTGTGTGGCCGGGTAGGGTCCGTTGAGGCCTCCGGAGTTCGGTACATGATGTGTATGAACAATGTGTGTGGTCCGGGTAAGGTCCGTCGAGGCCTCCGGAGTTCGGTACATGATGTGTACGAACAATGATCGTGTAGCAGTGATTGTTCGGGTATCATTTTAAATATGGATCTCGGACTCATAATGATATATTATTTAGTATGCTTTGAAACGAGAATCGGGCTAAGGCCCTATTGTTTACGAAAAGGGTTTTGTAAATTGGGACTCGAGATCCAAAAGAATTTCTGCTTTAAAAATCCCCGAGATGATGTGTTCCTTTTCAAATATCTCTTACTTGAGTTCAAAATTCTAAAACTTCTCGGGAACATTTTGATAATTGATTTCCGTATTAAATTTGTAGTTGCTATTTGCTTGTTACATTTCGTATGGTTTGATACTTGCACTAGTAAAACAGTGGAGTTTTACTAACCCCCGAGTATTCGGGGTGTGGATGTCTGTTTTGCCCGTGTACATGCAGTTCGGGGAGCAACACAGGATTAGCACAAGGGGATGACGAAATGCGATACTAATCAAGAGTTGAGAGTTGGTAGAGTTTATTTGTATTGTTAGAGTTGATTCAGTCTTCCGTTGTATTGTATTTCGAACCCTGTGTGGGTAATGTTGTTAGTCAGTCCTGTTGATAGAGTTGTGTGACCTCATCGGTCTGTGTGTTTATGTGTAAGTGACCTTAACGGTCTGTATTATTATATTGTTTGACCCTGGCCGGGCAAGCATTTGGTTGTTTATGGACGTTTAGCCTGGTAGATCCTTGCGGAAAGGGTTTACGGCGTGTAATATTCCTATACGGTTTTGGGGGTGTTACATATAGGATGCCTGGGATAAGCACAACATCCTCTTCTTCCGATCACGAAAGATCCTGATTCCAAGGATGTGTCCTGCTTCTCCTAGATCCTTCATATCGAACTGCTCAGATAGCCATACCCGTACGTCCGACAATTCCTTCACGTTGTTTCCAATCAGAAGGATATCGTCTACATACAGTACAAGAAACACCAACACGTTTCCATCGCATTTCTTATACACACAACTCTCACTCGGACATTGAACGAATCCATATGACTGGACAACTTCATCAAAACGAGTGTTCCAAGATCTGGATGCTTGCTTAAGTCCATAAATGGATTTCTTAAGTTTGCACACCAAGTGCTCTTCTCCTTTAGCAATGAATCCCTCTGCTTGGCGCATATAGATTTCCTTGTCTAGACTCCCATTCAAGAATGCAGTCTTGACATCCATCTGCCAAATCTCCGTATCCAAATGCGCACTATAGCTAAAAGAACTGATTGACTTAAGCATGGCTACCGCGAAAAGGTTTCATCATAATCGATACCCTCTTTCGAGTGTAACCTTTTGCAACAAGCCTCGCTTTGAAGGTTTCAACCTTCCCGTCACGCCCTTTCTTTCGCTTGTAGACCCATTTACTCCCAATGGCTTGTACACCATCGTAGCTCTACTAGCTCCCACACTTGATTGGAATCCATAGATCCCATTTCGATTCCATTGCTTCTTGCCAGAGTCGCATATTTATCTTGGATTGCCTCCTTATAGGTCCAGGAACCGATTCATCTTCGTCTGGGATTGAGTCCGAAGACTTTCCCACGCCTATGAATCGCTCGGCCGACGAACAACCCTCCCACTACGACGAGGCAAATCCCGAGTTGGTGAAAAAGTTTCAATCGATACGTGGTGCAGCGTTAGTTGGCGCTTAGACGATTAGTATAGTCGGAATCTCGCCTCGCCTCTTCCAATTATTTCGCTCATGGGCTTGTGACTAATCATATAATCCTCTTCCAGAAATCGGGCATTGGTGCTAACAATGACCTTCTGATCCTGGGGACTATAGAACAAGCCACCCTTCGTTCCCTTAGGGTATCCCACAAACACTCGTACTTCTGTGCGAGATGCCAACTTATCAGCTGTTGGGAAGTAAAACGCAGCGGAAGCGAAGTTTGGGAAAATATGATAATCGCGTTTTACTCATCTACGAGCATTAGATCTATTTAGGCATGCTAATTAATTAATTACTAAGACTAACAAGCAATTTAAATATTATTTATTATTTATTAATTAAATATGTTGATTAATTAAAATATCCTAATCTAGATCCAAGATCATAGGATATTACCTTTTGAAGCGCGTTGGTTACTTCCTTCTTGATCGCCTTGTATTTCTACCTTCAGACCTTCTAGAGTATGATCCGCCTTGAACCGGACGTCGTGTGGGCAACGAACTACCGGATCTTGCTTGGACACCTTATGGATCGGCCGAAACAATATGCCTCACAACTCTCGATTTTCTTTTCTTCAAGTAATTCCGATATGTAGCAAGAATTAAAGTGTTCTCTCAATTGTGGAATCAAAGACACAAGTCAAGATCCACAATTAAACACTTAGAAGAAAAATCGAAATTTCTTGTGTATATAGAAGCATAAAATCGGCCATCAACCATAATGTCCTATTTATAGGCTCTTGGACTACTACTAGGGATCTAAAGGAGGATTATGGAAGGACTCCCAATTAATTCATCTTACCTTATTAGGACTTTTCCTAATATATGATGAATCAATTAATATCAACTTAGTCCACTAAAAAGTTTGATATTGCACTTCCTACCAATATCCCAAATTACGAAATTGGGCTCCTTATTAAATATATTATTTCCCGTGTTTAAGATATCGAATGTCCATTAATTAATTATAAGCTACTGACAGCTTTAATTAATTAATATCTTATCCAAGAGTAGTACCACTCGAACCTTATTATTATATCGGAATTAAATCCACCTGCAGGGTTTAATATAATAATCATTATCGAGCTCCTCAAGGGGACATCATCAACCCGCACGAGTCGGGACACGATTTCTAGTAATAATAATAATTGTCGTATAAACAATATTATTGCCCAAGATACGAGGCTTATTGAGTCGATCATTTTGACTCTCACCTATGGTAAATCAAAGCAATAATTATTATAAATACACAATTAAATATTATATACTTAGAATTAAGAAATAATAATTATCCGAGATTTACGTTCTTCTTACAGTCAGTACAGAAGACACTATCTCACCTCGATCCTGTTCAACATATGCAAATACGCTAATGTATGCTAATAGTCAAGACCAACTATTCTCAAGCATACACTACAACCCTTTATATAATTTGTCTAATAATTATATAGGTTGTGAACTATTATATTATTTTATAAGGCACCGATCATGTGATCTTCCATGTGACACCAACACACCACATTATCTACAATATAAAATAATTAGACATTTCATTTGCATAACCATAACGTGAATTAATATGAAAATCATGTGATTAAGTGTAATTAATATCCTCATAGGTAGTAACAGGGGAATTAGGTAATACAAGAATAAAGTATGCTTTGCAGTATACAACAATCCTAACAATCTCCCACTTATACTCAAAGCATGCTTTTAAGTATACTACTCTATTACATAGTCACTCATTTCTCCCACTTATACTCAAAGCGATGCTGCCATACACCGTAATCCCATTCCTTCCACATGCCTTTCAAAAACTTTTGAAGGTAGGCCTTTCGTGAAAGGGTCAGCAAGATTATCTTCCGATGCAACCCTGGCTACAACTACGTCTCCTTCCTTCACGAAGTGTCGTATGATGTGGTACTTGCGGTTGATATGTTTACTTGCCTGATGGGCTCGTGGTTCCCTTGAATTTGTGATCGCACTAAGATATCACAATAAAGTGTAATACCCTGGCAAATCGGGAATCACATCTAAGTCCCGCAGAAGTACTTGAGCCGCATCGCCTCCTTGGGCCGCCTCGAGGCCGCCACGTACTCGGCTTCCATGGTAGAGTCCGAGATGCATTTCGCTTCACACTCCTCCAACTAATGGCTCCACCTCCTGTGCTAAACACATAACCCGAAGTAGACTTGGACTTTTCTTTGTCCGATGAAAATCTGAGTCACAGTAACCCACTGTATGTGTCGTCTGATTGATATACAAGCATGTACTCCTAGTCCTTCTCGTGTACTTGAGTATGTGCTTGACAAAGAATCCAGTTGTCTCAGTCTGGGTTTGATCGATATCTAGCACCATGCCCATGGCATGACAGATATCCGGTCTAGTGCAAAGCATAACATACATGAGACGTCCCCACACAGATGCATAAGGGACCATCTTCATGTCATCTATCTCCTTTGTGTCTTAGGACACATGTTCTTAGATAGTTGAATTCCATGTCCGTAAGGTAGAAAACCTTTCTTGGAATTCTCCATGCTAAACCGTCAAAGATCAGATCGATATAGGATGCCCAGGATAAGCACAACATCCTTTTCTTACGATCACGAAAGATCCCGATTCCAAGGATGTGTCCCGCTTCTCCTAGATCCTTCATATCGAATCGCTCGAATAGCCATACCAGACGTCCGACAATTCCTTCACGTTGTTTCCAATCGAAGGATATCGTCTACATACAAGATAAGAAACACCAACACGTTTCCATCGCATTTCTTATACACACAACTCTCACTCGGACATTGAACGAATCCATATGATCGACAACTTCATCAAAACGAGTGTTCCAAGATCTGGATGCTTGCTTAAGTCCATAAATGGATTTCTTAAGTTTGCACACCAAGTGCTCTTCTCCTTTAGCAATGAATCCTCTCGCTTGGCGCATATAGATTTCCTTGTCTAGACTCCCATTCAAGAATGCAGCCTTGACATCCATCTGCCAAATCTCCAGATCCAAATGCGCAGCTATAGCTAAAAGAATCCGGATTGACTTAAGCATGGCTACCGGCGAAAAGGTTTCATCATAATCGATACCCTCTTTCTGAGTGTAACCTTTTGCAACAAGCCTCGCTTTGAAGGTTTCAACCTTCCCGTCACGTCCTTTCTTTCGCTTGTAGACCCATTTACTCCCAATGGCTTGTACACCATCAGGTAGCTCTACTAGCTCCCATACTTGATTGGAATCCATAGATCCCATTTCTGATTCCATTGCTTCTTGCCAGGAGTCAGCATCTTTATCTTGGATTGCCTCCTTATAGGTCCAGGGAACTAATTCATCATCGTCTGGGATAGAGTCCGAAGACTTTCCCATGCCTATGAATCGTTCGGGCTGACGGACAACCCTCCCACTACGACGAGGCAAATCCTGAGTTGGTGTAAAAGTTTTAGAATCGATACGTGGTGCAGTGTTAGTTGGCGCTTGTACGATTGGTATAGACGGAGTCTCGCCTCGCCTCTTCCTGCATTATCTCGCTCATGGGCTTGTGACTAATCATATAATCCTCTTCCGTAAATCGGGCATTGGTGCTAACAATGACCTTCGATCCTCGGGACTATAGAACAAGCCACCCTTCGCTCCTTAGGGTATCCCACAAACACTGCATACTGCACGAGATGCCAACTTATCAGCTTCCTTATTCAGCACATGTACTGGAGTACCCCAAATCCGAACATGTCCTAGACTGGGCTTACGCCCACTCCACAGTTCTGTGGGTGTTTTTGGAACTGATTTCGAAGGCACCAGGTTTAGAATGTACGCCGCTGTTTCTAAGGCATATCCCCAAAACGAAATAGGTAAATCTGAATAACTCATCATTGATCTAACCATTTCTAAAAGAGTCCTGTTTCTTCTTTCAGCCACACCATTTTGTTGTGGAGTTCCCGGCGCGGTGAGCTGGGACGAAATCCCCTCATTCGCCAAGAAATCCAAAAACTCTCCACTGAGGTATTCGCCACCACGATCAGATCGTAGCGACTTGATACTCTTCCCATGACGCTTCTCCGTTTCAGCCTTGAAGTCTCTGAACTTGTCAAAGGCTTCAGACTTACGTCGCATCAAATAGATGTATCCATATCTCGAATAATCATCTATGAACGTGATGAAGTATTCGAAACCACCCCTAGCCTGGATATTCATCGACCACATACATCCGTATGAACCAATTCTAACACATTCTCGAGCACGGTTTCCCTTGGTTTTAAAACCCTTTTGGTCATCTTACCTTCCGCATAGATTCACAAATTGGAAATGACTCAACTTGGAGATCATCCAATGGGCCATCATCTACCAATCTTTGAATCCTTCTAAGGTTTACATGTCCTAACCGTAAATACCACAGATATGTTTGGTTTATGCTTGAAGGTTCTTTTCTCTTTTTAGGTTTAGACAAAGAGTTAAGTGATTTATGCATAGGAGTTTGTGCAGTATTAACAATGTATAGTCCATCATTAAAAGTACCTCTACAAATATATTCACCGCTTCTTTTCTTAATAATGGCATCATCATTAAAAGAAACTGAATAACCATCGCATTTTAATTTAGAAACCGAAATTAAATTCATTCTAAAATCCGGTACTAATAATACATTATTGAGAACTAATAATTTATCATTAATCTTCAACTGCACGACTCCCACTGCAATGTACCCATAAGCCTGGAATAATCGCCCCAGTTGATGGTAATCTCGCCCGCACTAAGCTGCTTGGTTACCTGAAAACCATGCGAGTCAAAGCAAACATGATCAGTGGAGCCTGAATCAACTATCCACGAAGTGGAAGAACAAGCTGCCAAACATGTTTTGACTACTAGTGCACGAGACATGCCTTTCTTAAGAGCAGGGCAGTCCGCTTTAAAATGTCCTTTCTGACCGCACTTGTAGCACTTTCCCTTTGGCTTTTTGTTCGCCTCGGGGTGAGGAGCCTTGTTTTTCACCTTGAGGGTTGCCACTTGCTTCTGGCCAACCTGCTTCTTCTTCTTTCCCCATTTGGGTTTGGAAGAAGTAGCACCGGTTGCCGCAAGAATCTGATGATAACCTTGTTTGAAGAGACCTTCACAGATCAAGCTCTGTCAGAAGTTCCGCCAAACTATATGTCCTACGGTTCATATTGTAGTTAAGGCGGAATTGCTCAAAGCTTCTAGGTAAGCTGCCTAAGATAATATCGACCTGCGTTTCCGCATCGATAGTAGCCCCCAGTATGCTCAATTCGTTCAAATGAGACATCATTTTCAAAACATGATCCCTTACTGGAGTCCCTTCAGACATTTGGGTTGTCATCAATACCCTCATAGCATTTTGTCTAGACGCCCGGTTCTGATGACCAAACATCTCGGTGAGACTTTTCATCATTTCCGCGGCCGAACCCATCGTCTGATGCTGATGTTGCAATACATTTGTTAGTGAAGCCAAAATGTAACAGCGAGCCATCTCACCAGACTTTTTCCATTTTCGGAATTCAGCCAACTCTTCGGGAGTGGCATCCGGTTCTGGTTCTAGAGGGCTCTCCTCGATTAAGACAAACTTATGCCCCTCAAAGCGGTGACAATGTCAAGATTTCTTTTCCAATCGGCAAAGTTAGTGCCATCTAGTTTATTTTCTTTGAGAATAACAGCTAGTGGATTGAAAGACATCTGAGAATAAAAATTAAAAACATCCATCACATAATGCATAGCAAAATATATCGAAAAACCTCAAAACACAATATATATGCTAGCAACCAACACCTCGAAAAATCCGCACATGCAAGCCACGATCGTGTGGACGTTTACACACACATTTCTCAAGTAGAGTTTTACGTCTTTAATTTTACTATCTAGTCAAATTACGTTATGACAAGTAAAATAAATAGATGGTTCCTCTTGGCCATGTATTAATTAACATAGACTCCGATGGGGAGCTTATTAATTAATACACCTAAGTGAACACCATAATTTAACATCCTTAAAATATTATCTTTTAAATAATAGTCCTACAGATGGAGAGATCCTATCATAAAAAGTAATATTTACCTTATGTTATCATTTTGAAATTTAAAACTAGTGAACCTATAATTAGCACATCCGATATGGAGGAAGACTCTAATGTCAACGCGCATGCTAATTACTTCACGATTTAAATTAATTATGGAGGCCAATTTGATTTTATTTAAAATAAAAATCAATTTAATCACTTAGTTATTTTAGCCTTAAGGTTTTTAATTTTCTCGTCCTAACATGCAAGGAAACATATCACGCATACTGTATGCGGCATACATCCATACATGCCATACATCAAAACAATAAAAAAAACACCAAAAATAAAACATGGATAATTAATTATCCAATTATCATAGTCTTCTTCCTTGAGTTGAATCCGAGAATATCTTCGACTCGATCTCTCCCACTGAATCAAGCATCTCGTCGCTCCTCCCCGGCCGGGCCGTGGATTTCCAAAATTAAAAATTTCACTTTTATGCAAAATTAATTACATAAAAAAAATTTAATTTTAAATCCCAATGGGACGCAACGAACGGCGAAAACCGACGACTAAAACTAAAATCGACGACCGTCAACCAAATAAGCCCGAACCAGCCGCCATGGCAGCGGGCCGCTGGCCGCTTCGGGCAGTAACCGTGTCTTGCTTCGGCGGCATTGCTTGGCCATGGCTTGCCTAAGTAGCCCCGGCATCCTGCTTCGCTCTATTTCTTCGCGATCCCGTCTTTTCCGAATTCGATTACAATTTTATACAAAATAAAATACATCGAAATTACATCAAGATTTACACGAAAAAAATAAAACCACCTAGAACTACCCGCGAATTTTCTCACGGGAAAAACCATTACATGCCTCAAAACCGGGCCAAACCAACAATTGCATAATTAATAAAAATAAATAAATAAACACACCATTCATATAAACCATGATAATTAGATCATATCACCTCCAAGAACACATCTAGCAAAATATTTCAACATCAAAATATATGAATATTTAAATTGCTATCAATTAATCACTAAAATTAATTAAAATAGCAAAAGCCTAAAAATCCGTCTCCAATACCAATTGTTGGGAAGTAAAACGCAGCGGAAGCGAAGTTTGGGAAAATATGATAATCGCGTTTTACTCATCTACGAGCATTAGATCTATTTAGGCATGCTAATTAATTAATTACTAAGACTAACAAGCAATTTAAATATTATTTATTATTTATTAATTAAATATGTTGATTAATTAAAATATCCTAATCTAGATCCAAGATCATAGGATATTACCTTTTGAAGCGCGTTGGTTACTTCCTTCTTGATCGCCTTGTATTTCTACCTTCAGACCTTCTAGAGTATGATCCGCCTTGAACCGGACGTCGTGTGGGCAACGAACTACCGGATCTTGCTTGGACACCTTATGGATCGGCCGAAACAATATGCCTCACAACTCTCGATTTTCTATTCTTCAAGTAATTCCGATATGTAGCAAGAATTAAAGTGTTCTCTCAATTGTGGAATCAAAGACACAAGTCAAGATCCACAATTAAACACTTAGAAGAAAAATCGAAATTTCTTGTGTATATAGAAGCATAAAATCGGCCATCAACCATAATGTCCTATTTATAGGCTCTTGGACTACTACTAGGGATCTAAAGGAGGATTATGGAAGGACTCCCAATTAATTCATCTTACCTTATTAGGACTTTTCCTAATATATGATGAATCAATTAATATCAACTTAGTCCACTAAAAAGTTTGATATTGTACTTCCTACCAATATCCCAAATTACGAAATTGGGCTCCTTATTAAATATATTATTTCCCGTGTTTAAGATATCGAATGTCCATTAATTAATTATAAGCTACTGACAACTTTAATTAATTAATATCTTATCCAAGAGTAGTACCACTCGAACCTTCTTATTATATCGGAATTAAATCCACATGCAGGGTTTAATATAATAATCATTATCGAGCTCCTCAAGGGGACATCATCAACCCGCACGATTCGGGACACGATTTCTAGTAATAATAACAATTGTCGTATAAACAATATTATTGCCCAAGATACGAGGCTTATTGAGTCGATCATTTTGACTC
The DNA here is from genome assembly GCA_033398695.1 of Orobanche coerulescens. Classification (NCBI taxonomy): domain Eukaryota; kingdom Viridiplantae; phylum Streptophyta; class Magnoliopsida; order Lamiales; family Orobanchaceae; genus Orobanche; species Orobanche coerulescens. The sequence continues at coordinate 6,991,902 of CM065807.1, read as the reverse complement.
TCACCTATGGTAAATCAAAGCAATAATTATTATAAATACACAATTAAATATTATATACTTAGAATTAAGAAATAATAATTATCCGAGATTTACGTTCTTCTTACAGTCAGTACAGAAGACACTATCTCACCTCGATCCTGTTCAACGTATGCAAATACGCTAATATATGCTAATAGCCAAGACCAACTATTCTCAAGCATACACTACAACCCTTTATATAATTTGTCTAATAATTATATAGGTTGTGAACTATTATATTATTTTATAAGGCACCGATAATGTGATCTTCCATGTGACACCAACACACCACATTATCTACAATATAAAATAATTAGACATTTCATTTGCATAACCATAACGTGAATTAATATGAAAATCATGTGATTAAGCGTAATTAATATCCTCATAGGTAGTAACAGGGAAATTAGGTAATACAAGAATAAAGTATGCTTTGCAGTATACAACAATCCTAACATCAGCTTCCTTATTCAGCACATGTGCTGAAGTACCCCAAATCCGAACATGTCCTAGACTGGGCTTACGCCCACTCCACAGTTCTGTGGGTGTTTTTGGAACTGATTTCGAAGGCACAAGGTTTAGAATGTACGCCGCTGTTTCTAAGGCATATCCCCAAAACGAAATAGGTAAATCTGAATAACTCATCATTGATCTAACCATTTCTAAAAGAGTCCTGTTTCTTCTTTTAGCCACACCATTTTGTTGTGGAGTTCCCGGCGCGGTGAGCTGGGACGAAATCCCCTCATTCGCCAAGAAATCCAAAAACTCTCCACTAAGGTATTCGCCACCACGATCAGATCGTAGTGACTTGATACTCTTCCCATGACGCTTTTCCGTTTCAGCCTTGAAGTCTCTGAACTTGTCAAAAGCTTCAGACTTACGTCGCATCAAAAAGATGTATCCATATCTCGAATAATCATCTATGAACGTGATGAAATATTCGAAACCTCCCCTAGCCTGGATATTCATTAGACCACATACATCCGTATGAACCAATTCTAACACATTCTGAGCACGGTTTCCCTTGGTTTTAAAAACCCTTTTGGTCATCTTACCTTCCAGACAGGATTCACAAATTAGAAATGACTCAGCTTAGAGATCATCCAATGGGCCATCATCTACCAATCTTTGAATCCTTCTAAGGTTTACATGTCCTAACCGTAAATGCCACAGATATGTTTGGTTTATGCTTGAAGGTTCTTTTCTCTTTTTAGGTTTAGACAAAGAGTTAAGTGATTTATGCATAAGAGTTTGTGCAGTATTAACAATATATAGTCCATCATTAAAAGTACCTCTGCAAATATATTCACCGCTTCTTTTCTTAATAATGGCATCATCATCAAAAGAAACTGAATAACCATCGCATTTTAATTTAGAAACCGAAATTAAATTCATTCTAAAATCTATTAATAATACATTATTCGTAACTAATAATTTATCATTAATCTTCAACCGCACGACTCCCACCGCAATGTACCATAAGCCCGGAATAATCGCCTGATTGATGGTAATCTCGCCCGCACTAAGCCGCTTGGTTACTCAAAACCATGCGAGTCAAAGCAAACATGATCGGTGGAGCTCAATTAACTATCCACGAAGTGGAAGAACAAGCCGCCAAACATGTTTTGACTACTAGTGCACGAGACATACCTTTCTTAAGAGCAAAGGGCCCGCTTTAAAATGTCCTTTCCGACCGCACTTGTAGCACTTTCCCTTTGGCTTTTGTTCGCCTCGGGGTGAGGAGCCTTGCTTTTCACCTTGAGGGCTGCCACTTGCTTCAGCCAACTCCGCTTCTTCTTCTTTCCCCATTTGGGTTTGGAAGAAGTAGCACCGGCTGCCGCAAGAATCGATGATAACCTTGTTTGAAGAGACCTTCACAGATCAAGCTGTCGAAGTTCCGCCAAACTATATGTCCTACGGTTCATATTGTAGTTGAGGCGAAACCGCTCAAAGCTTCTAGGTAAGCCGCCTAAGATAATATCGACTGCTTCCGCATCGATAGTAGCCCCCAATATGCTCGATTCGTTTAAATGAGACATCATTTTTAGAACATGATCCTCATCGAGTCCCTTGACATTTGGGTTGTCATCAATACCCACATAGCATTTTGTCTAGCCGCCTGCTCGATGACCAAACATCTCGGTGAGACTTTTCATTATTTCCGCGCCGAACCCATCGTCGATGTTGATGCCGCAATACATTTGTCGCTGAAGCCAAAATGTAACAATGAGCCATCTCATCGACTTTTTCCATTTCCTAATTCCGCCAACTCTTCGGGAGTGGCATCCGGTTCGTTCTAGAGGGCTCTCCTCGATTAAGACAAACTTATGCCCTCAAGATCAGACAATGTCAAGATTTCTTTTCCAATCGGCAAAGTTAGTGCCATCTAGCTTATTTTCTTTGAGAATAACAGCTAGTGGATTGAAAGACATCTGAGAATAAAAATTAAAAACATCCATCACATAATGCATAGCAAAATATATCGAAAAATCCTCAAAAAACACAATATATATGCTAGCAACCAACACCTCAAAAAATCCGCACATGCAAGCCACGATCGTGTGGACGTTTACACATACATTTTTCAAGTAGAGTTTTACGTCTTTAATTTTACTATCTAGTCAAATTTCCTTATGACAAGTAAAATTAATAGTTGGTTCCTCTTGGCCATGTATTAATTAACATAGACTCCGATGGGGAGCTTATTAATTAATACACCTAAGTGAACACCATAATTTAACATCCTTAAAATATTATCTTTTAAATAATAGTCCTACAGATGGAGAGGTCCTATCATAAAAAGTAATATTTACCTTATGTTATCGTTTTGAAATTTAAAACTAGTGAACCTATAATTAGCACATCCGATATGGAGGAAGACTCTAATGTCAACGCGCATGCTAATTACTTCACAATTTAAATTAATTATGGAGGCCAATTTGATTTTAATTAAAATAAAAATCAATTTAATCACTTAGTTATTTTAGCCTTAAGGTTTTTAATTTTCTCGCCCTTACATGCAAGGAAACATATCACGCATACATCCATACATGCCATACATCAAAACAATAAAAACCAAAATAAAGCATGGATAATTAAATTTATCCAATTATCATGGTCTTCTTCCTTGAGTTGAATCCGAGAAAATCTTCGACTCGATCTCTCCCACCGAATCAAGCATCTCGTCGCTTCTACCGGGCCGTAGATTTTCAAAATTAAAATTTTATTTTTATGCAAAATTAATTACATAAAAAAATTAATTTTAAATCCCGACTTCAATGGGCCTTAACGAACGGCGAAAAATGGACTGACCAAATCGGACGACCTGCCCAGAACTGGCAACGGACCGACTGCGACGCTTTGCGGCACTTCGGGCTCAGCGGCTGGCCTCTCGGCTTTCGGCGACCATTGCTTGTCGGCTGCTTCGCCATGATCCGGCGATCCGATTAACTCTATTTCTTCGTGATCCCGTCTTTTCCGAATTCGATTACAATTTTATACGAAATAAAATATATCGAAATTACATCAAGATTACACGAAAAATAAAACCACCTAGAACTACCCGCGAATTTTCTCACGGGAAAAACCATTACATGCCTCAAAAACGGGCCAAACCAACAATTGCATAATTAATAAAATAAATAAATAAATGCACCATTCATATAAACCATAATAATTGGATCATATCACCTGCAAGAACACATCTAGCAAAATATTCCAACATCAAAATATATGAATATTTAAATTGCTATCAATTAATCACTAAAATTAATTAAAATAGCAAAAGCCTAAAATCCGGCTCCAATACCAATTGTTGGGAAGTAAAACGCAGCGGAAGCGAAGTTTGGGAAAATATGATTATAGCGTTTTACGCATCTACGAGCATTAGATCTATTTAGGCATTCTAATTAATTAATTACTAAGATTAACAAGCAATTTAAATATTATTTATTATTTATTAATTAAATATGTTGATTAATTAAAATATCCTAATCTAGATCCAAGATCATAGGATATTACCTTTTGAAGCGGTTGGTTATTTCCTTCTTGATCGCCTTGTATCTCTACCTTCAGATCTTCTAGAGTATGATCCGCCTTGAACCGGACGTTGTGTGGGCAACGAGCTACCGGAACTTGCTTGGACACCTTATGGATCGGCCGAATTCACCTTGCCTCACAACTCTCGATTTTATTTTCTTCAAGTAATTCCGATATGTAGCAAGAATTAAAGTGTTATCTCAATTGTGGAATCAAAGACACAAGTCAAGATCCACAATTAAACACTTAGAAGAAAAATCGAAATTTCTTGTGTATATGAAGCATAAAATCGGCCAACACCATAATGTCCTATTTATAGGCTCTTGGACTACTATTAGGGATCTAAAGGAGGATTATGGAAGGACTCCCAATTAATTCATCTTACCTTATTAGGACTCTTCCTAATATATGATGAATCAATTAATATCAACTTAGTCCACTAAAAAGTTGATATTGCACTTCCTACCAAAATCCCAAATTACGAAATTGGGCTCCTTATTAAATATATTATTTCCCGTGTTTAAGATATCGAATGTCCATTAATTAATTATAAGCTACTGACAGCTTTAATTAATTAATATCTTATCCAAGAGTAGTACCACTCGAACCTTATTATTATATCGAAATTAAATCCACCTGCAGGGTTTAATATAATAATCATTATCGAGCTCCTCAAGGGGACATCATCAACCCGCACGAGTCGGGACACGATTTCTAGTAATAATAATTATTGTCGTATAAACAATATTATTGCCCAAGATACGAGGCTTATTGAGTCGATCATTTTGACTCTCACCTATGGTAAATCAAAGCAATAATTATTATAAATACACAATTAAATATTATATACTTAGAATTAAGAAATAATAATTATCAGATTTACGTTCTTCTTACATAAGATCTGAAGACACTATCTCACCTTGATCTTGTTCAACGTATACAAATACGCTAATGTATGCTAATAGTCAAGACCAACTATTCTCAAGCATACACTACAACCCTTTATATAATTTGTCTAATAATTATATAGGTTGTGAACTATTATATTATTTTATAAGGCACCGATAATGTGATCTTCCGTGTGACACCAACACACCACATTATCTACAATATAAAATAATTAGACATTTCATTTGCATAACCATAACGTGAATTAATATGCAAAACATGTGATTAAATATAATTAATATCCTCATAGGTAGTAATAGGGAAATTAGGTAATACAAGAATAAAGTATGCTTTGCAGTATACAATCCTAACACTTCAATTATAAGGTATCTTGAACCTTTAACAGGTGATCTATTTACTGCACGCCTTGCAGACTGTCATTTTAATCAAATGACATACCCAATATTAGGTGGAACAAAACTACATCTAGAAAAGCAAAAGGATATCTCTTGGAATGAAAAAATCTTATCACATTTTGATCCGCGGAATAGTCAATGTGAGCAAGAAGTTGAAAAGATCATTCACCTACAAAAGGTTGCAAATCAACTACCTGATACCTTCGTTGATACACGAAGAGTGACAAATTCCTGTATACCTGCTGCAAATGCACCAGCCAGAATCGATGTCCCTGAAGGACAAGTAATAGCAGCAAACAAATCCAAAGTACGTCAAAAGTGTGGTCGACCAATTGGTCCGAAGGACTCTGTACCTAGAAAAATGAAGGTGCAACATAAGAACCAACCGGAAATGATGATTGATCAATCAAATGAAAGTAATATAGTTCCTGAAGAACTGTTAGTGTCTGAAAATAATGAGATCTCAATAAATTATTCATATTCTAGTAAATTATTGGAGAGGGAAAATGTCATCATGGATGATATCTTTGCCTTTAATATGGATCGAGAAGTTTCAAATGAGGATCCTGAACCGAAGTCTGTTGAAGACTGTCGAAATAGAGATGATTGGCCAAAATGGAAAGAAGCCATAGAGGCTGAATTAAATTCCTTGGAAAAACAAAAGATGTTTGAACCTATAGTTCAAACTCCGAAAAATGTTATCCCAGTAGGATACAAATGGGGTTTTGTTAGAAAGAAAAATGAACATCATGAAGTTACGAGATACAAAGCAAGACTCGTAGCACAAGGTTTCTCTCAAAGACCACGAATTGATTATGAGGAAACGTACTCTCCAGTAATGGACACGATTACTTTTAGATTTTTGATTAGTCTGGCTGTATCACAAAGGCTCAATATGCGCCTTATGGATGTAGTAACCGCGTATCTGTATGGTTCACTTGATAGTGACATATACATGAAAATCCCAGAAGGATTTAAATTACCAGCAGCAAGTAATTCATATCCCAAATGCATGTTCTCAATTAAGCTGCAAAGATCGTTGTATGGACTAAAACAATCTGGACGAATGTGGTACACAAGATCGGAATGCGTCAACTCAGAGATCTTGTGTAATCGATTTCAGTGGGAGTAGCTGTACTCTTTTTCCTTCGATCGAGATTTTTTCCCACTGGGTTTTCCCGACAAGGTTTTAATGAGGCATCATGTATTAAAAGTCATTCAAGGGGGAGTGTTGTAATTAATGTATAAATGACCTTTATGCCCCCCTAAACCCTAATGGTGTACCTATAAATGTAGGCCTTTGGTCCTCATAATAATACACACCATTTCTTCTTCTCTTTCATTTTCCTCTCTTTTATCTCTAATTCATAACACTTTTGAATTAATAATATTTTTTAATATTTAAAAAAATCTCATTGATTTAGAGGAGTTCTCGCAGTTCTCGCACTTAAAAGAGTTCTGAAAATAAAGCTCCATATATAAATATTATATATGTAACACCCCCAATCCGCTCAGGGATATTACACGCCGTAGAACCTTTCCTCACGGATCTACCAGGCTGGTAACGACATTTAACATTCTCGACAATGCCTTCGAGGCTACAATGACTCAGTAGACCGATTTGGTCTTTCCACAAATACATACAACTCAAATACAACTCATGCCCACGCATGGGACAAAATACAACTACACCGTCTGCATAACGGAACAATACAAGAATGAAAATAAAGTACAATCGAACCAACACACGTACGGTTCCTCATGTGATTAGTATCGATCATCTTTCATCATCCTTCATGCCGACCACGTGTTATGCTCCAAAACACGAATGCAAAAACAGACATCCACCCCGAATACTCGGGGTTAGCAAACTCCACCGTTTTGCTAGTGCAAATACAAAGTGCAAATACGAGCCATACAATTCACATTCCACGAATAACAATAACCGAGGATCCTCAAAGATCCAAACGAACGAAAAGTACTTCCCGAGGCAAGGGTTTGAGAAAACATTTCAAAACGAAATATCATAAATCAATGGAAGTAATTTATAAAAGCTTTAGAATGCCATCGAGAGTTTTAATAGAAAACAATTTAGGATTATCAAATCCTACTTTTCGAAAACCAAAAGACAAAAGGGGTCACCGCCCCAAAGGTTTACTTTCGAAAAATGACATTAACCAACCGTTGGGATTTTAGCCCCAAATCCGTAAAACGACTTTTACAAAACCATTGGGATTTTAGCCCCAAATCTCATCAACTCACAAGACACAAGAACGACCGGGAGGTTCGTATCCCAACGTCAAAATCCACAAATAAAAGATTTAAAACAAACAACAAAATACTCCATTGCCATCCTAGCCAAGTAAGCCAAACGAACACTTACCTCTTACACACTTAGTCAATGCATGCAATCATGAAAACCGTTCAAAGCACTCATTTAAAATGCCAATATCAAATCACATTTGCAAAAATGCACCACAATTAACCGTCGATCCACACCTCCGTGGACCCCTACCGAGACCCCGTCGGATCTAACCCGTAGTGGTTAAAAGCAAAGTTCGTCGATCCACACCTCCGTGGACCCCTACCGAGACCCCGTCGGATCTAACCCGTAGTGAGCATACACACACACACGTTACTCATGCAACACTAATATGCTAAGAATGTAAGTTCATTACGAATACTTACTAGAGATGGCCATTAACTCGACACCATTATCAAACTCTTCAAAATTACGATAACAAGATTAAATAAGGAAATACACGATTCCATAACTTAAACAATATGAGTATCATCATAAAATCCTTCGACGTTCAAAATAATCAATTCATAATCGATTCTCAAAACACCGTTCACAAAACACAGCGTTTTGAAAGAAAGCCTTTAACGAGGCCAAACCGAAATTCTTTTGAAACGTCATTTCAAATAACCAAACAAACACATCAAGACGACCACCGATCATCATATACATAAAACGAGAAAAGTATGGGCAAGGTACTTGCCTCAAAATCGCACGCAAGTATCCCGACGAACACGGATCAACGGAAAGCTTCAAACGCCCAAAGCTATCGAAGCGGAAGACGGCGACCAACGAAAGGGTTCAACACGGTTTCTTCACAAGAACTCGACCCTAACAACAATATAATCAATAAATCATCGATCATACGAGGAAGGATAATCGTAGAACGCCCGAAAACCCTCTAAGACATTTCTGGACACCTTCAAGGCGTCGGTCAAGAACTCGACTCAAACAACGAATCGATACGATCCAACCATGGGATAACAAGGTAAAAGATATAAAACATCTAAATAATCATCAATCCATCATAATCCTAAGTTAAATCGGATTAATCGGACGAAAACAACAAAAATACCCAAATTCCCAAAACTAGATTTCTAGGAAATCGACTGGTCAGTAGATTGGAGGATGTTATAGACGGATGATTGATGATATGAACCTCCAAACTTCATGGATTTATTGTCCAACAACATCTCTACATGATTACCCAGCTCCAGTAGCGGAATGGAAGAAGAGAAGTGAGAAAATCTTCAAGAAAACGTCGCTGTGCCTTTTATAGTTTGTCTGCCGTGATAGAGTCTTTCGCCCACCCTATCGGCCGAAAGGCTTCCGGACATGATCGGCCGATACCCATACGTAAATGCCGGCGGTTGAGTCTTTCGCCCACCCTATCGGCCGAAAGGCTCTGGGCGGTGCCGACAGTGACAGTCTTCCACTAAAAGCGACCATAACTCTCTCGTCCGGACTCGATTGACTCACCGTTTGAACCATCGGAAAGCTAATTCGATGCTCTATAATATTGTAAAGATTCAGAATTTTTGGAGTTACCAAAAATTAATGGTGATCTAACAAAGTCGAACTCATACTTAGAAAAGTCGTTTAGTAATCCCGAATTCAACAAAAGCGACACCGAAACCCGAACCGAATACGAACCGAAGATACGGTTACGAAGTACTCACAAAGACGAATCTAAGAGCTAGTAGAACACACGATTCCGACCACCCAAGGCTCGAAATTCGACAACGGAAGGTAATTACCCCAAATTTTGGGAAATTACGAAAATGGCCCAAATGCCCGAAAATCACCATACGACAACGAATAATCAAACCGAAGCTCACAACACGTATAACAACGTTAAATGAACTTACGAAAAACCCCAAACGACAGTTTCGAACGAGATTCGCAAGAACCGAACTCAAGCGGAAAGTCGCTAAAAAGCACGGAACTCAACAAAGCGGACCAAACGAACTCGGATGACAAAAAGTGCGAATTAAATATTCTCCGAATGACGAAGCGGTCATGAGAGTCGTCAAAACAGACTCACCAAAAAAGAAATTTACCGAAAATCGAAAATTGCGGATATTACATTCTACCCTCCTTAAAAGAAGTTTCGTCCCGAAACTTAAAACAAGTAGGGAGAAGAAATGTTCCGCCAGGAAAAACTCAACGAGATACACAAGAATGCGTAACTAACGCCCAACGGCGAAATGTCACAAACAACGCAAAGGAGTATACGGCGTGAAAACACGCTCCACGGCGACCAACACAACGTCGCCGTTAGGGATATAATAAAAACCAACAAGTGACAACGTCATCAAACGGATGATATAGCCAAGTCAATTATCCGAAAATCACAAAACACAACGAACGAAAATCAATATGATTGACCAACCCAACGGTACATCAATCAAAACGCGAGTCAACCGCCGAACAAACACGGGATCCCACCGCCTAAGGTTGAAAGATCGAGAACGAAACTAATTTCCCGAACTGAAGGGAATTACGAAGGAGTCTGAATGCTCAATAATCACGAAACGAGAACAAAAACCGAACAAACAAACGATCGAGACAACAAAAATCGAACAATCATGTCCGAAACACGAAGGATAATAAAATTCAAACAACAACTCCAAGGTTCACATCTCGACTCGAGACAATATATGATCCGGTGAAAACAACAGATGTGCATTCACATAAGATCCACAGAAAGGGAATAGCAATTGAAAAGTCACAACGACGAACGAGTTATTCCAAACGATACCACACTCGTTCGATAAACAAAAACAAGGCGGACAATCTCGGAAATGTCAACAAACATAAATGAGTCGAGAGTCGAAAACATAAGAGTTCCAAATCCGATCCTTCAATAAAAGGACTAGTAGAACCAAATGATGTTACTCCCGAACAAAGTTCACAAGAATCGAACCGAACTCGAAAAAGTCACACCGATAACCGAGATCGGCCCACAACAAGATCACGGCTCGTTCGGACGATGAAATCAAATACCGAACAAGTTCATAAAGTACCAACGAACATGAGCGAATCGATAGGCGGGAAGAGAAAACACGGAAGTCAAAATAGTACGGGCATTACCTCCGACCTCGTCCACGAAATTCACAAAAACGGAAGCAAGGTAACAAGACTTTAAACAACCGACACATAACGGAACCATCACCGATGCACACGGTCATACCAAACCAAGCTCTAACGATTCGCACATGCGCGACAACGCAGAATCACTACGAGGCGATAATATTCAACACCAACATCCCGCCTCTCACGGGGCTAACACAACAAATGTGTGGAAAGCGACTCAACGCTCACACCGTCAATTCGGTCATACTGGAGAAAGTATCAAAATGACAACGCGAACATCACACATACATACCCAGCCCTCAAACGGGAATGGATAGGTTTTAAAAACGAAAACCTCATTTTGAAAATAATTTAGAAGAATACTGGTTGATCTTGAGTATCGCCTTTCAAAAAGTACAAACTTGAAACATCGTTATCGAGACATTGGAGAAAAGTATGTCTCGAAATTTATTTTTTTTTAAGATACTCAAGGTTTTCAAAAATCCAATAGGCCAGAATGCCCAAAACTCACACATACCGACGTTCACTAAAACAACTCCTAGCACACGCATCAAAAAGTTTAAAATCAAGACAGTATATGTCTTTAAACGGAAATAAACGATAAAATACCACATTCAGAACAAAACCACTGATAAAATACTCTCCCGCACTGGCTAGTGAACAAGTCGAACGCGTATAAGCACAAAGCTTCCACAAGAGACTTGTAAAACGTGCAAATCGATTCGAAAATCATCAACAACGGAGAAAAACGACAATAAAAAGACATCACAAACGAAGACACTCCTCGTATAAATCAAATACGAGAGTCGACTAAATACATATCGTGAAATCAAAATTCACATAAAATTCCACCACTTAACAAATAATCATAAAAATAGCTCGTGTCACACGAGGCACAACACAAAGAAGGGAGACTTACTTCCACAGGTCGCACGAAGATGATGATCGCCCCACGATACTAATCACGACCAACAAACTCAAACGAAGCGTCGCTAAACGACTCATTCAGATAAAAAACGACCAAAAAAGACTCAATAAACACTACTTTACCCGACTGCCTAGGTTTACTCAACCTAAGCTCTGATACCATTTATGTAACACCCCCAATCCGCTCAGGGATATTACACGCCGTAGAACCTTTCCTCACGGATCTACCAGGCTGGTAACGACATTTAACATTCTCGACAATGCCTTCGAGGCTACAATGACTCAGTAGACCGATTTGGTCTTTCCACAAATACATACAACTCAAATACAACTCATGCCCACGCATGGGACAAAATACAACTACACCCATAACGGAACAATACAAAGAATGAAAATAAATTAAAACTGAACCAACACACGATGTACGGTTCCTCATGTGATTAGTATCGATCATCTTTCATCATCCTTCATGCCGACCACGTGTTATGCTCCAAAACACGAATGCAAAACAGACATCCACCCCGAATACTCTGGGTTAGCAAAACTCCACCTTTGCTAGTGCAAATACAAAGTGCAAATACGAGCCATACAATTCACATTCCACGAATAATAATAACCGAGGATCCTCAAAGATCCAAACGAAACGAAAAGTACTTCCCGAGGCAAGGGTTTGAGAAAACATTTCAAAACGAAATATCATAAATCAATGGAAGTAATTTATAAAAGCTTTAGAATGCCATCGAGAGTTTTAATAGAAAACAATTTAGGATTATCAAATCCTACTTTTCGAAAACCAAAAGACAAAAGGGGTCACCGCCCCAAAGGTTTACTTTCGAAAAATGACATTAACCAACCGTTGGGATTTTAGCCCCAAATCCGTAAAACGACTTTTACAAAACCATTGGGATTTTAGCCCCAAATCTCATCAACTCACAAGACACAAGAACGACCAGAGGTTCGTATCCCAACGTCAAAATCCACAAATAAAAGATTTAAAACAAACAACAAAATACTCGATTGCCATCCTAGCCAAGTAAGCCAAACGAACACTTACCTCTTACACACTTAGTCAATGCATGCAATCATGAAAACCGTTAAAGCACTCATTTCCTAAATGCCAATATCAAATCACATTTGCAAAAATGCACCACAATTAACCGTCGATCCACACCTCCGTGGACCCCTACCGAGACCCCGTCGGATCTAACCCGTAGTGGTTAAAAGCAAAGCTCGTCGATCCACACCTCCGTGGACCCCTACCGAGACCCCGTCGGATCTAACCCGTAGTGAGCATACACACACACGTTACTCATGCAACACTAATATGCTAAGAATGTAAGTTCATTACGAATACTTACTAGAGATGGCCATTAACTCGACACCATTATCAAACTCTTCAAAATTACGATAACAAGATTAAATAAGGAAATACACGATTCCATAACTTAAACAATATGAGTATCATCATAAAATCCTTCGACGTTCAAAATAATCAATTCATAATCGATTCTCAAAACACCGTTCACAAAACACACGCGTTTTGAAAGAAAGCCTTTAACGAGGCCAAACCGAAATTCTTTTGAAACGTCATTTCAAATAACCAAACAAACACATCAAGACGACCACCGATCATCATATACATAAACGAGAAAAGTATGGGCAAGGTACTTGCCTCAAAATCGGCACGCAAGTATCCCGACGAACACGGATCAGCGGAAAGCTTCAAACGCCCAAAGCTATCGAAACGGAAGACGGCGACCAACGAAAGGGTTCAACACGGTTTCTTCACAAGAACTCGACCTAACAACAATATAATCAATAAATCATCGATCATACGAGGAAGGATAATCGTAGAACGCCCGAAAACCCCTCTAAGACATTTTACTGGACACCTTCAAGGCGTCGGTCAAGAACTCGACTCAAACAACGAATCGATACGATCCAACCATGGGATAACAAGGTAAAAGATATAAAACATCTAAATAATCATCAATCCATCATAATCCTAAGTTAAATCGGATTAATCGGACGAAAACAACAAAAATACCCAAATTCCCCAAAACTAGATTTCTAGGAAATCGACTGGTCAGTAGATTGGAGGATGTTATAGACGGATGATTGATGATATGAACCTCCAAACTTCATGGATTTATTGTCCAACAACATCTCTACATGATTACCTCCGGCCAGCGGAATGGAAGAAGAGAAGTGAGAAAATGTCAAGAAAAGCGCTGTGCCTTTTATAGCCGTCTGCCGTGATAGAGTCTTCGGCCCACCCTATCGGCCGAAAGGCTTCCTGACATGATCGGCCGATACCCATACGTAAATGCCGGCTTGAGTCTTTCGCCCACCCTATCGGCCGAAAGGCTCTGGACGGTGCCCGACAGTGACAGTCTTCCACTAAAACGACCATAACTCTCTCGTGGACTCAGATTGACTCACCGTTTGAACCATCGGAAAGCTAATTCGATGCTCTATAATATTGTAAGATTCAGAATTTTTGGAGTTACCAAAAATTAATGGTGATCTAACAAAGTCGAACTCATACTTAGAAAAGTCGTTTAGTAATCCCTGAATTCAACAAAACGACACCGAAACCCGAACCTAATACGAACCGAAGATACGGTTACGAAGTACTCACAAAGACGAATCTAAGAGCTAGTAGAACACACGATTCCGACCACCCGAAGGCTCGAAATTCGACAACGGAAGGTAATTACCCCAAATTTTGGGAAATTACGAAAATGGCCCAAATGCCCGAAAATCACCATACGACAACGAATAATCAAACCGAAGCTCACAACACGTATAACAACGTTAAATGAACTTACGAAAAACCCCAAACGACAGTTTCGAACGAGATTCGCAAGAACCGAACTCAAGCGCGGAAAGTCGCTAAAAAGCACGGAACTCAACAAAGCAGCACCGAAACGAACTCGGATGACAAAAAGTGCAGAATTAAATATTCTCCGAATGATGAAACGGTCATGAGAGAGTCGTCAAAACAGACTCCGACCAAAAAAAGAAATTTACCGAAAATCGAAAATTGCGGATATTACAATATATATATATATAAAAGCCAAAATTTAATTCTATTCATTGAAGCTTTTAGTCATAAAACAATACATTTCCACCTCTTTAGAAAGGAAAGGGAATTGGAAGCCAGAGACGGCTTAAACCTACATCTCTATCATCTTCAATTTTCATTTAAGAGATTTTATTAATTCAGCATTAACTTCATACGGCTTAAACCTTACATCAAATTTTTATTTGAGAGATTTCATTAGTTGAGCATTAAGTATTGAAGTTATTGTTAAGATTTTCATACTTATTATGAACCTACTAAAAAGATAGATCATAACCCCATTTTCATCGCAACATATGAAATATTACAAGATATTTCAATAAATTAAAGATGGCGCGTATGGATTTAGTTAAATGATACATTTAAATTGTGAAAGTCAAAGTCAAAAGATATGATTTTAAATATTTATTCTTATTACGCCTATATCCATTTAATATTGACGGTCTGTGGGTAAAAATATGTTAGAGGTTAGCCTTCGAACTATATCTTGACGGTCTTCGAGTAATTATGATGATGTTGAGGGCCTCGGGTAAAAATAATTTTTTTCTGAGTCAAATAGTTGTTATTTTGCTTAGATATGTCAGTCAATATATATATATATATATATATATATATATATATATGCCAAAATTTAATATTATTCCTTGAAGCCCAGTCGATTGCTTTTAGCCCCTAAACCCTAAACCCCACGACCCTAAACCCTAAATCCTAAAATATTATCTAGACGGATGAATAGATTGACCTTGAAACAACAACGATTAATTACTATTGCTATAAAACAAGCTCGTATTTTATCTTTGTTACCTTTTATCAATAATGATAAAAAATTTGAAAGAACCAAGTCGACTACCAGAGCTGCGGGTCTTAGAACCAAAACGGCTTAAACCTTACATCTCTATCCTCTTGAGTTTTCATGTAAGAGATTTTATTAGTTCAACACTAACTTCATAAGACTTAGATCTTATATCTCCACCCTCTTAAAATTTCATTAAGAGATCTTATATTATGAAATTATTGTTAAGATTTTCGTACTTATTATGAGATGCTATAAAAGATACTCTCTCCACTTTTAAATAGATATCACTTTGACTTTGTACACACAAATTAAGAAAATTCTTTTATGCCAAAATTTGTCCATAATAAATGATATTTTGTAATCAATGAAGACTGAAAAGATGAATTTTGAGGGGTAATAATGGAATAAACTGAAGAATAAAACTAAAGTGACATGTATTTTGAAAAAGTTATAAAAATCTGAAATGACATCTATTTAAAAGTGAAGGTAGTAGAACATAACCTCATTTTCATTATATTACAAGACATTTCATTAATTAGGTGGCCCTCAAAGTCAACTTTCTAGCATATCCCGCTCGCTTGGACTTAATTAATTTATACATTGGGAATTGGTTGGTGGTCCAGTAGTAGGATACCTACCCTTAAAGACACTATTTTGAGAGGTCTTGAGTTCAATTCCCACCAAGGAGGTGAAAGAGGATGTTTTTTCTCTTTATGATCTTCTAGCTCCCCGGGGCTAGCTCGAGCGACCGCTAATCAATGTTTAATCTCGCGTCAAGCGGCAGTGTGGGAGTATTTCCTTGCAGGGAACCCGGAGAGTCTTGACTGTCAGGTCATTATAAAGGCATCTTTGGGAGCACAATGGCTATTAATCGATTAAGAACCTCGCTTGCGCGAAATGTCTGAAAAGCATTGGGACGCGAATTGCTCGGCGACTCGCGATTTACTTCTCTCAATGGGTTGAATGGTTCATTGAAGTAGGATTAGTCATTAATTTAACTGATCACCTAGTTATCAAAAAAAAAAATAACTTATACATTTAAGTTCTGAAGGTCAAAGTCAAAAGGGGGAGTTTTCTAATATTGATTTTAAACATTTATCATCATTATGCATATATCCAATGCGTAGGTTTAATGTTTACGGTCTCTGGGCAAATAGGTTGGAGGTCGGCCTTCAGCTATATCTTGAAGGTCTTCGGTAACTATGATGATGTTGAGAGCCTTCGTATAAATATGATGATATTGAGGGCTTCACGCAAATATATTTTAATGTTGAGGGTTTTGAGCAACTATATTTGAAATATGCATGTTATATTGTTTATATTTTATAGCACTCACCCGAAGCTATTAGGGTGGTGGCAATGCATGCCACACTGCATTCTATACCATACTTTTTCAACTAATCCCCTCATGACACCTCATTTCACCTCATTTTCATACCACAATCCATTTTTTGGTGGCATTGCATACCACACTGCATACCACACTTCTTTTTTTTAAACTAAAAATCTATTAAAATTAAAAATACATTAGAAGTAAAAATACATTAAAACTAAAAATTCATTAAAACTAAAAATTCATTAAAAATAAATTTACATTAAAACTAAAAATTCATTGAAACTTAAAAGACATTAAAAATAAAAATAACACTACATTAAATCATTAAAACTTAAATCCTACAAACTACACGGCCAACCGTATTGGGCACATAACTCGCGTTTTCTAGCAATGACGAACTCTTTAAAAACCGGGTGCAGGATATTGTCGTATGCTCCATCACGAACTTCATGTCACGATTGTAGTTCTCCTTTTCAATATATTTGAAATATTCTTCGTCTTTCTTTTTTTGAGCCTCCAATTGCTCCATCAACAAATTTTCTTTCCGGCTCGTGTAACTTGCCAATAATTCACGCACCGAACTAGAAGATTCAACATTCGCCTTCTTTTTTCCTTTGGATTGACGGGATGGCGCTGGGTTTTCGTTAAGGTTTGGTAAGTCACAATCGAACTCATGTTCGTCAGTTGGCGTTGGTTGGTTAGTCGAATCAGACGATTTCCTTTTTCTGCTCGATCCCTCAGATTCTTGGCTTAGTTGAACGTTTTGTTGTTCGGCCCACTTTGGTTGATCTCTGACAATGTACCAAGCTTTGACATGGTTGAACGGTTTCCCATAATGTTTTTCAAAATCCGCGGCGGCTCTCTCAAAAATTTGCAAATCGTTGCAACCGCTTTGATTTATGCGCACCTACGTATATAAAATATGGATTAAAAAATAAGTAATATATATAATATAATATAATATACTAAAAATTCTAATATAAAAATAATATTAATATACTGTTTATATATATAATATATAATATATATAATATAATATAATATACTAATAGTTTTTTGGTAGATTTTTTGGTAGATTTTTTGGGTTCCATTTTGGGTTGGTTTTGGTTGAAAATTGTAGGTTAGTATTGGTTTAAAAGTATTGTTGTTGATTTTGATATATTTTGGTTGAAAAAGTGGGTTTTTAAAATAAAAAAAAATTATATCCGTTGGGTAGCCGTTGGCATCCCCAACGGTCACAAGCCTTCATACGCTGTATCCGATACCGCAAAACATCAAACACCACTGCTTCAATGGGGGGGGGCGACGGTGTGCTAGTGCTGCATGGGAGGATGCCGCACTCCAAACAGTGGGGGATGCCACCACCCTTATTTTTTTCAGGTTATGGAATCGAGTGATGTGAAACGTGCGATAATGGTGATGGAACAATAATTTTCTTTTATCAAAATATTTTATACTGAAAGAAAGACTCATTTTATTTTTTTATGTCAAATATTATGTTTATTTTATTGAGGGCTTGTTTGCTAAGTTGTATGGAATAAAACTTGATAAGATTGACTGGGATTTCTTATACAGTATAAGAAATTAATATCATATTTGGTACGATGTATTAAATTCTCTGTAAAATATAGATATCATGGTAGTTTATTAAATTTATTAGTTGTAGTATTGTTTAATATAACCTAATATCACCTCTTAGGTGTGATACGTAATACCAAAAATCAGTATTATTTATACGAGCCCGAATTTGATCAAGGGCCCTATACTTTATACCAAACAAGATATGAAGATGTATTAGATATATTATACACTTTAATCACACATAGCAAACAAGCTCTGAAGAAAAAAACTGGAACGTTATGGTATATACGTCTTTTCGTTTCGTGAACCTCTCTCCGACCATCTTCATGCCCTCAGTGCACCTTACAATATTACTCATTCTTTTTCATCTCTCCAGATAAAATAATACTCACTCTTTCTCTTATATTCTCTCATAACTGACATACCAAAAATTTGTCTCAGTTACGATGACACGAATTTTAAGAGAAGTTGCTATAAATTGATTTTAGTTGAAAAATGGTCCCACGCTTGAGAAGGAAAAAAAAAAAGAAAATTTCCTTTTATAAGACAAATTTTTCGCAGACATCTCAATAAAAAAATTGGGACAAGTTTTTAACGGATCGGTAAAAATGAGCTTCGACCATTAAAAAACAGTTCTAATTAATAAAAATTAGCAATTTCATATATGCCGTTAATATACGTGCCATCTAATTACTCTTTCTCTTTGTAGATACAAAATTTTCAAATTTTGAAATGCTTGTGGAGGAAGTTCAAAGCCGCTTCCCACCCTCTGCACATGTGCTTAATTAATCACCCATACACATTTTCACCAACTTAATAGGACAAAGATAATTACAGTTAAATCTCGATAAATGAATGTTAATCTCGCCAAATGAATAATTTTTTTCGGTCCCAACTCTTTATAATATGTTAAATTTTCTTTCGATAAATGAATAATTTTGCTAAATAAATATTTTTCTCCGATCCCGACCATATTCATTTATCGAGATTTTACTGTATATATAAAATTTAATCTTGAATCGCTACAAATAGTTAGTTTAATCCTTTTTTTATGAGGGAACCCGCATCTGCTGCTATTCTTCAAGTGCGCATTGGATAAACTCTCGAGCCGGACGTAATAGCCTTCAAACAACGTCAAGCAGTTAAACCATACCAGGCAAACCCTGTGTGACAAACTCAACCAAGAAAGTGTTGGTAGGGACGTTACCTTTCGATCCATGACTTCCTCTACCTCACACGGGCTGATCCTCTGCTTTGTGCACTGCAGTGGCAGTCTTTATCGAGTCTGCGGCCGTTTGATCACACACCCGCATGAGTGTGTGTGTGCGCGTGGCGGATCCAACGCACAGCGGTGCACAGCACGGTGCTGTGCACCGCAGAGGATCCAGATCCCTCCATACACCCGGCTACCCACACGGGTTATTGTTATTTTAATCTTGAAATTGCTACATATTGTAGATCGGACCTCGAGTCAAAGTGGGCTTACTCTCTCTCTCTCTCTCTCTCACACACACACACACACAGTGGGAACTATGGTATCACGGCCATGGTCAATGATCTTGGTAATAATCTGTGCATTGCAGACATCCGTAATAGCAAAAGTGAAATCCCACTACTTAGCTGATAAACTATCAAGCTTACCCGGCCAGCCAAAGGTCGATTTTCAGCAGTATTCGGGTTACGTCACCATTGATGAAAAGCAGAAAAGATCATATTTTTATTACTTTGTGGAGGCGGAAACTGAGCCTGCTTCAAAGCCTCTTATTCTTTGGTTAAATGGAGGTTTGTATATCTTGGAAACTATTGTTCTTTCTGTGTGTGTGTGTGTATGCAGTGGCGGATCCAGTATACGAGCTGCGGCAAGCTACGGCCCATCTCAGTTTCTTGATTTTCTCCGCTATTGTGTGTGTGTGTGTGTGTTTTCTTTATGATTTTTCTTCAAGAAACTGACAGCCCAATTAAAATATCAATAAATTTAGTGCATTTATATTATTTTTGCACATTGGAAAGTGGAAATATATATATGATGTTGCAGGACCTGGTTGCTCATCTATTGGAGCTGGGGCTTTCAGTGAACATGGCCCTTTTCAACCAAGTGGGAATGGTCTAGTTAAAAATAACTTCAGCTGGAATAAAGGTAAGTAGGTAATTCATGTGATGTCCCCCCACCCATCACTTTGATGTTTATGTATATGTAATACTCGCTCCGTCCCGGTCGAAATGAACATTTGGAGTAAAATTGATGTATTTTATGAAAATAATTGGATATGGTAGATGCGTAAGTTTTGTAAATATAAATTTGAATATGTGGTGTAGATCAAAAGGTAAAAAGTATTGATGATAAGTATGTGGTGGAGATTAAAAAGAAAATCCACTGATTCGAAACGAATGAGTCAGCCTTTATGATTGTTTGATGTGATTTGAGGTATTTAATGAAATGTTGCACTTTTAAAGTGACATTTTTTTGGACCAAATGTTGCACTTCGGGCGGGACGGAAGAAGTAGTTATTTAAATATTAAATACCACATTTTTTATGTTTTAAAGCTTGTTTTTGATTGGGGAACTCTCCGATCACACGCATCTGACGGTCGTACGCATCTTACGGACACAAATGTTCGATACAAGTTTTTGTGTGTTTTTTTTTCAATTGTCGGTCTTTATGGTTTTGGCGGACATCTATTTTTACGATATGTGGTAGTTAGATGATCGTACAAAATTAGCGCCTCGAAGACTGATTAGTTTGATTTTGGGGTCCAAAGCTATGATGTACATAGATTTGCAAAGTTATGATTGAGATGACATTTTTACCCTTAAGCTACAAAAAATCACACCCTTATGCGTAGATTTATCAGACTAATTTCATTAGTTTGATTTTTGGGTCCAAAGTTCTGATGTAGAGAGAATTGCATAGTTTGATTGAAATCACACTTTTGTCCTTGAGTTATGAAAAATTATAGTTGGCAAACACATGTTTGAAATATTTTTTGGGTCCAAAATGATAGTCGTAAGTTCGATTGAAATGACACTTCTGTCCTTAAATTACGAAAAGTTACACTCTTGCGCGTAAATATATCAATGCTCCTAAGAATATGACATATTTATCAATACTTTACATGCAAATATTGTTTATAATTAATTTACTGATTGCTTATTAATAATATTTAGCTATCTACACAAAATAAATTTCGTATATTTTCAACTTAAAAAACTCACGGATTTGTGTATTCAATAATTTTAAATTGATTACTTTTTCTGAATGTTGTTTAATTATCAATGAACTCACATAATAAATATCCTTTCCGTCCGCTGAAAGCTTTACGTTTACCCCTTTTTGTCCCTTAAAAGCTTTACGTTTATAACTCTCACACTCACATCAAACAATCATAATAACATCACTCAATTGTCACCACACATACTATCAATAATTTCTACATTTTAATCTCCACAACACATTCACAATCACTGTTTATGCAACTTACCAATCTATCGCATTTATCTAAAAAATGCTAAAATCACACCCTCTGTCAAACTTTAAGCGGAACAGAGGGAGTGTACGTTATTAACAATATAAAATACTCGACAATAAATTATGTCAACGTCATCATCGATTTTACGCGACTAAGTATCTTATTTACCAAAAACTTCTGTACAAACTGCCGATACACTCAACTAGTCAAACCAGCTAATAAAATCATCTATCAACTGATGCAATCATGTATCATCTATTCGCTAATTACCAAACAGGGGCTTTGTTTTATGCTTCATCTCTCATTTTTAATTAAATTGACGAGTGAAAAGAAAATCAAATCAAATACCACATCAATTATGAAAAGAAAAAAAAGATAATATTT
Source organism: Orobanche coerulescens (assembly GCA_033398695.1). Classification (NCBI taxonomy): domain Eukaryota; kingdom Viridiplantae; phylum Streptophyta; class Magnoliopsida; order Lamiales; family Orobanchaceae; genus Orobanche; species Orobanche coerulescens. The sequence continues at coordinate 6,969,570 of CM065807.1, read as the reverse complement.
ATCTACTTGCATTCTGCAGTGGCAAACATGTTATACTTGGAATCACCAGCTGGAGTCGGTTTCTCGTATTCTCGCAACAAATCCTTCTATGAATCCGTGAACGACGAAATGACAGGTTCGACAGTGTGATTTTCTTGACAAAATGAGACATGTATTTTGCATTTTAATGTAATAGAACTCATGCAGTCAGTGGTCCTACATGACATAATCTAGACCATTTTCTTGCTTCTGTGTCTGCTGTTACTCAGCCAGAGACAACCTTATTTTCCTCGAGAAATGGTTTGAGAAATTCCCACATTTTAAGAACAGACAGTTTTACATCACAGGAGAAAGCTATGCAGGTATACATATATAACATTTAACTCCTTTTTAATCACATCTAGAAGATGTTAAGCTTAATGTTAATATGATCGTTCATGTTTTTGTCAACTAGGACATTATGTTCCACAATTAGCCAATCTCATTATTCAATCTAAAGCAAAGTTCAATCTGAAAGGAATTGCGGTGAGTAACAATAAGTACAATGTCTCGAATTCTCTTATAAAGTATAAAATGTTTTTTGTGTTGAAGCTCGATTTTTTTTGATGTGCAACAGATTGGAAATCCTCTTCTGGAATTCAATACGGATTTCAACTCAAGGGGTGAGTTTTTGTGGTCTCATGGGCTGATATCCGATTCCTCGTATAACCAGTTGACTTCCGTCTGCAATTATTCTCAAATCAGAAGGCAATCTCAGACAAGAACACTAACACCGGACTGTTATAATGTGATGGAGCAAGTCTTCTCGGAGATTAGTGGACACATAAGTACTTATGATGTCACTCTTGATGTTTGCTTGTCATCTGTTATGCTGCAATCTGAGGTTCTAACTAAATTGGTGAGTCAAAATCCGGTTTCCGCTTCTTAAAAAAAGTGATTCTTAGCTTTTGGATGGGAAAAAAAGTAGTAGTAGTTTCTTAAAACTCCCTAATTCGGAAAGTTTTGTAACTTCGTGTTTTTTTTTATTAGCAAGACGAACCGAAGATAGATGTATGCGTGGAGGATGAAACGGATGTGTACTTAAACAGAAAAGACGTGCAGAAGGCTCTTCATGCTCGTCTTGCTGGAGTTAGGAGATGGAACATGTGCAGCGAGTAATGTTCATTCTCACTTTAACTGCAAAAAGCACTTTATTGAAGCAAAAGAGAAAGAGAATAGACAAGTTTGGTACTATTTGTCATATGCATCGACAAGTTTCGACATAGCGTCACAGGTGGAAGGGGGGTAGTTATAGGTGTAAGGAATTCTATGGGTCAACCGGCGGTTATAACAGAAACCCCACTCCATTTTCAAATTTTGATCTTTTTTTTTTTCTTTACTTCAGAAAAACCGGCGGTTCAACAGCCGGTCTCCAGTCGGGAAAAACCTTCAAACCGGAACCGAGCCGCCCTATGACGGTTCAGTGTAATCACGGTCAACGGTTAACCCGACCGCGGTGAACAGTTAAAAAACGATGGTTGGGCCGGTTCAACCGAAATATCAAATCTTGATAATGCCAATATTGTTTTGTTTTAAGCTTCATAAATACGTATGAGAGTAGATTACTTTTCTAATGCTTCTACCTTTACCTTAAGGGATAATTACAAAAGGTACCCTCAAGGTTTGATCTAAATACAGAAAAGGAACAGCTAACTTTCAAAATTACAAAATAACAGGTTTGATTCACTGAATTTAGTGGGAAGCTGTAGCATTTTATAAATGTGAAGGGAGTTTTCAAATACTTTTTGCTCCTGAAGGGGGTAAACAAAGACAAAATAAAACCTGGGGGGTATTTTTTAATTATCGCTTACCTTAATTTCCTAGAAATCTTAATTCCTGCTAACATACTCTATTTTCTACCACCTCCAATGTAACTTCGCCTTTTGCTTTGTTACAGTGTTCTGCATTATGACATGCAAAACCCAGAGATACCAACAATCGGCATCTTAGGTTCACTCGTCAAGTCGGGCATTCGGGTGTTGGTCTACAGGTGGAGTCTCTCATAGTTCCATACATAATCTTTTGATTGCTTTAGGACAACTAATGATGGACTTGTGCAACATTTATTGTGTAGTGGTGATCAAGATTCTGTGCTTCCACTTATCGGGACTCGAAGGCTTGTTAATGGTCTGGCGAAAGACCTTAAGTTGAACACAACACAGCCATACAGTGTTTGGTTCGAGGGAAGACAGGTCAGAAGTTCAATAATCTGTGAGAAATTTAAGGCTTAACTACAAACAACACCCTCAAGATTCAGTCTCATTACCTAAAAACTCATCTAACTTTTAAAATTACAAAAAATACCCCTAAGCTTTGATTCAGTGAAATCAGTATTCAAGTTAAGGAGTCCATAGTGATATTTTTATAAACATGAAGGGCAGTTTGGAAATATTTTTTTTTGCTAATGCTTGATTTTCTAACTAAGTTGTATGCTATGTTTCATAGGTTGGTGGCTGGACGCAAGATTACGGTGACTTTCTATCATTTGCAACCATACGAGGAGCATCACACGAAGCGCCGTTTTCACAACCGGAGAGATCGCTCGTTCTGTTCCGTTCGTTCGTTACGGGGAAGCCGTTGCCACGAGTCAATGGGATAGCAAAGAGTAGAGATTCACTTATTAGACTCATTTGAGTAAAAAAAATGTTGCCAAAAAAATTATTGGCTTGTGTAGACAAATAAATTGTTTTAGGATTAAATGATTTTCTTGGTTTTATGGATGTGTTTCCATGGGTCATAAGAAAACCCGAGCATAATTCTCAACTATCTTTAGCAACCATTTTAACTTGAAACAACTTGTATGAGACTATCTTAAGGAATATATTTCCTCATCATGGGTTTACTTTTTTTCCCCCATTTTTTCTCATTTTAATTTTTCTGCGGTTTTTCGATTTTTGGAGTTTTTTTTGTTCTTTATAAGTTTTTATTCTTTAGTAGTTTTTCAGTTTAATTGGTAGTTTTGATTTTTCTTCATTTTTCAGATTTTCTGTTTTGGTTTTGAAGATTATTTTTATGAAGCAAATTGTGTCCCAAACTCTACTATCATCTAGTTAGGCGTTTTCCTATGATGTGCCAGTGTGACAAGTGCATAAGAGGTTTTGAGTTTATAATAAGTATAACAAGTTTAAATCTATATAGCAAGGTCACCATTCTGTTAGGTGCTCTTGGGGTGTGGGTAGGGTTGTTAGCAACTTAGCGGTTCAAGTATATTGAGAACTGCCCGAGAACCGCCGATAACACCCGGGACCGATACTCACCCGAAACATTAGCGCGGTCTGGATACTAGTGTTGAAGTTGAAACCAACCGATGAGGACCGAAACCGATGAGGACCGAAACCGATGAGGACCGAAACCGTTAACTCAATAAAAAAATCGATAATTTTTCACTAATTTTACGCATATCAAACATATCCTTAGATTAATAATTTTTTTCATACTAATTTTTGAATATTATTTTTTGACTGTGGTTGGATATTGGAGACACTGCTTCTTCAGTCGCTTGGGAGCATATGATGAACCCGTCTATGATCTTTTTGAGCGTATGATAAACTTGTTTTGAGGCTGGTGTTTTAAATGTAACTGCAAAGTACTAGCTACTAGAACTATTTAAATTTTATCTATCTATTTTAAGCCTATAAAGAATATGTTCTGAATTTTTTTTTGACAGAGAAGTTTTTATTTTAAATGTACTTAATTTATCCATCTATTTTGAAACTCAAGTATTAATTATGAAGGTTTTTAGACCCTTCTCGAGTAATTTTCGAACTGTTTCGGGTAATTAATGAGTCCACGAACCGGGACTTATCGGTTCTTAACCGGTCCGGATCTTACCGGTCTCGGATCTAAAATACCCGGTTGGCTTACCGGACCGGTTTCGGTCGCGACATTAGAATCGATTGCTTATCGGTCCAGTCTCGGGTATACCCGGTAACCTTACCGGGTCTGGCACGCTAAGCCAATACCCAGGCCGAACTGGACCCGATAACAGGCCTAGACGTGAGATACAATTCCTCCTTTTATGATGCCGTTTTATGGAACATTCTCATAAGGCAAATTGTATCACGCACTCCCAAGAGCAACTAGCTTGTTGTTTTCCAATGACGTGGCAGTACGTGTATGGACGATTTTAGATTATAATAAGTATGATAAGTGTATATCTATATAGCAAGGTGAGCACAGTGCGATGTGCTCTTCATGCTCTCATAGGGTCCAAGTAGGGACGTATAAGCTATTGAAGAAATGCAAATTTTCACCATAAGGTTGGGTTCATGTAGGAACCTTTCTAACCATATGAACGAAACTGAGGAACCTGCTAGTAAACGTGTGTATATAATACTATTATCAAATTATGTAAGATTCGTTATACGTGTATGAACTTATATTAATAGCACAAATAAGATGTTACATATATAACATCTCATATAAACTGATAATATCATCACATATACACATTGACTAACAAGTTTGTAGATTCCCACAGGAAAAGGAGTTCCAAAACGAACCAAATTCTTTTACCATTACCATATTTCGCTAAATGTAACACATCCCATGATGGATCTGTAAATAGTGATTTTAAAGCAAAATACAGACTTTTTTTTTTATGATGTTAAATTTATAATGAACCTTTATAGACTAAAGTTATGGATCATAATTTTCTAGGTAGAAACCCGTTGCCGACCGTTAGTACACCAACTTATTGATTGGTAAACATATGAATTTTTCATACCAGCCACCCTACTTGACCCATTCATGGATTACTGCAAATTGCAGGTTTAAACGAAAGAACTCCAGATTGCAAACAACTAAACTCAAAACACTTTTATCAACATGATTGAAAAAACACAAAAGAATACAGGCTTGCGAATACGGTACTTCAATTTTGAAATAAAATCGATATAATGATTCTCCAATACAATGAAAAATTTCCAACAAAAGGATCCAGATTGCTAAATGAAGTCATTGGAACACAGTTCAGAAACACTAACTGATACGATACTAAGCATAGTTCCATTAATGCGTAATCTCTGACATGGTAAGAATGCTATCAAATTAGTCATCATGCAAGGTTCCCAGGATGTCTTCATCTCCATAAAGATGGTACCTGAAACATTCATCACAGTAGCGTCAACATTATCAGTCTAAGTTAAATTTAAAAAGAAAGACAGTGAGATGTGCTCAGTTTAGAAAGATCTATATTCACAAGTATTCTGAGCAAACAAGATTTTTCTTTGAGAAAAAAAAAAGGTAATGAATAGCACACGACTGTACTATAAACTCCCCTATATTTATATTTCTGTGCCATTTCACTTTGAATCATGTCAAAAGCTGAAAATCTTATCTAATAATTAATTAGAGCTAGACGTCTTCCGAATAAATTAGCTAAACCACGACCCATAGCACGAGGTAAAGTGTCACTATACCAACATAGAAAATCCTTACTAAGCTAAACAGTTTAACCTTTTTTCTATATGGAATTGTTAAGAAGTTACTCTCTCCATCTCTACCCAACGGAACAAGTCGGGAACAAAATCACACAATAAAGAGAAAAAACCAGAAACAAAATCATATTTCGAAGAGAAAAAAGCTTATGATAGTTGGTCATGTTCCACGATGATTATGTTAATTTTACAATATCGATCCTGTAACGGGACATATCTATAACAATTATCTCAACGTATCGCCGTCTTATGACGTTTTCCGTGGAAGTGGAAGAACTTATCATGACAACAGTTTTAAAATTCCATCTTGTGAAGGTTGTCCCAAGAAGGGTACTGAACGTAAAACTTTGCTACTTTGTTTCTTCCATGATATTTTAGCCTTAACTAATATTGACCATTAATTGACACTATAATCTCCATGCTACCGGTCCCAACATAGTTGGGAGTAAGGTGCAGATGATGATGAATCGATGATGATAGACTAAGATAAGAAAATTACTCTTTTTCACCAAGCTTCACTTCAGATCCTCCATATTCAGGCAACAAAACAGTATCTCCTTCCTTAACACTCACGGGAACAAGCTTGCCCTCCCTGTCACGGAAGCCATGGCCAACGGCAACAACTTTTCCAGAGTTCAACTGAATCACATTGGGCAATCAAACAGTCAGTACGGTCGAATGAAAATCCTTCAGCAGAGTAAATTCAAATTTGCTAATAATGTATTAAGACACTATTCCGTTTATTAATAACTAAAGCAGCCGATCACTAAGAAGGGAAGAACAAATTAAGCTTCATGGGATAATAGCAAAAACGACAAAAAGTATTAGAAGTGACGAAAAATCACATATACAATCCATGATTATAATGTAGTTGCACACAAACTTCAATGTTTCATTAAATATCAAAAGAAAAATAGAGACTCACAAATCTTAGAAAATATTGTTAACAACCAGGAGCGTAGACATCCAAACCCCACCCCACCCACCACAACCAGAACTGCTATGTAGGCTATTGTTTACCGAGGGTTCGAATCCCTCTCTTTCCGTACATTCATTTAATAGACCCATTTTTTATTACGAACATTGGATCAACTAGCAACGGAGACCTTTTATTACATCAGTTAGGCCTTTGATTGATATCGATTCTCTATTCCGATATGCTATAACTAGAAAAACTACTGAAAAAACAACTCGGCGGAACTTATTAAATCCACAGAGGATACGGCAGAAGTACTGTTTTGAGCAATGTAATTATATACAAGAGGATTCAAGGACAGTTTGAGGAAATTACCTTGCTGGTTTTCTCAGGGAGGAGAATTCCGGAGGTGGTTTTCGACGGCGGAATGAGTTTTTCAACCAAAACGCGGTTAAAAAGTGGGATGAAACGCTTCGCCATTTCTTCTTTTCCTGGAGAACAAGAAAAGCTCAACAGAAAAACTGTGAAGGGATTGTGCTAGGGTTTTATGGTTCGGGAAGGGTTTAATAACGGGAGGGGAAGGGAATTTTTAAACCCATAGATTTCTAAAATGAACGGTTACTGGATGGTTCGGTGCAGAATGATTAAGTGGTCAGAATGATTAAGGGGCTCTTATGATATAGTGTAATAGTTCAAAATGAAATCAGGACTCTTAATGGTTAAGGGAGAGTCGTTATACAAAACCATTCAGAGGGTTTTGGAACCATTAAGAGGCACACTTTTTTCGCCAAACAAGAATTATCTCTTAACGAGGTCGTCTCTTAATGGAACCATTAATAGGTAAACAAACAGCCCCTAAATTGACACTCTCATTGAGATATTATTAGGCTCGCATCGGTTCGGTAATTAAACCACATTCGTGAAAATACAAATCGAACTTATTTAAATAGATTTTCGATAACAATTAATGTAGATTTAACCGAATTAAATCAGTTAACAAATCGATTCGATCTGTTTAACTAGTTGGGTTCGGGCGATAGACCAGATTTTTCAGATCCAATGGAATCCACAATATTTGTTCGGAGTGTGGTTTAAAAATGAAACACACATTTTGAATATCATTTGATAATGTTGAGTTTTTACAATGTATTTAAAATATGAAAGTGAAAAATCCCCCGAACCTCTGATCCGATAGATTTCATTAACGCTTATTTATATCGAGAGAGCCTACAATAGAGGTTCAACTACTAAGTAATTTGCTCCCGGTTGTTCAATCATTTGATAACCAAGAAACGATTTGACTCTCGGGTAGGCATTTGCTTCTGGTTTATTCCCTGGTCTTCCAAACTAATGGTATGGACGAATTCTTCACCGGATCAAGCTGCTTCATGTCAGTCTTCACACGAAATGGTCAACTAAAGCATGAAATGCCTCCAATCAATAGTTGATCCGCTACATGGGATATCCGAGTCCGCGAACCTTCTACACTCGAGTCTTATCTAGAAGTATGGTAATCCTAAGTAAGGGTCGAAATATCACAAGTACCTCCTCGTCCCCAAATGGATGGTTTTGCCACCGATCATTGCTTGACTCGCCATAACCCTTACACCACAAAATTTAGAATTAAAAAATATAGGCTCTAAGAGGTCACATCTTGAGAGAAGAAAGTTCTTCTAAGCCAACTACGTGATGAGAATTGGCAGATTCCGGGCAGAAATGCCATTCATGAAAGAAGAGAATCCGGTGTGGTTGGATTCTGTTCAACAGCCCAATCTAACTACTAGGACCAACGAGGTAGAATACTTGTGCTCCCTTTACTATTCTTTCGTACTTTTGGAGATGGAGCTTCTACAATTGCTTTATCGGGAGTCTTTCGGCTACTGGACTTTCGCCATCTAGGTTCCACATAAATGATGTAATGTACTTGAACAAATGGTCAGAATATGTTCCACATAAATGATGGTCCATATTTTAAAAAATAAATACACACACTTTGAATTTGAATTCATGATGTGAACCTAAATAATATATTTAAAACAAATCATGTACTTCAATAAATAGTCCAAAATATGTTACTACAAAAAATCAGATGCACACATATTTTAAAACTCTTTACTCATTAGTCACTGAAAAAAAAATATATCTAAATATGATTTTTTTTAGCATACCATTTTATGAAAGAGTTGAATGCGAACTTTCACTTGATATTAATAATGTGGTGCAATAAGAACTCACTAAATAATAAAAAAGCACAATATTAATAATATTTTATATTCATTTAAATATTTCGTTTCAGTTGTAGTTTGGTATCAGTTTTAATTTGTAGAGCGCAAAATTGGACCAAACTATATAGGATTGGTTCGGGTTCGGTCCAAAATATCCGACTTCTAAATTTTTAGTAACCAATTTCATTCGAGAGTCGGTCGATTTTTCAATTCTAATTGATTTTTCGGTATTTTTTCAACCCTAAATATTATGAATTCTTTTTCAATTGCATTAGATTAATACTTGCTGTAACCTTTTTTTCATCTTGACACAATGCAAATAAATTGAAAATTAATAAAAAAATATTTTTAATATTATACCGAGAAGAGAGAAAATATAGAGAAATAAATTCTTTTAAAATATTTTTATTTATAAATGAAACTCCATTAAAATAACACCTCAAATAACACAAATATGAGTATCTTTTTCTCTTCAACTCACAAACATATTAAATACAAATAAGATATAATCAGTAAAAATCAATTTAATCATTAAAATCAGTTAATAAGTATAAATTAGCTTCAATCAGTAGAATTCAATTTTAATTAGTAACTTTATACAATAAATATATTACAAATCGACAGAATCCAATTTCATTCCGTAAAAACTAATTCTAATCGGTAAAAATAATATCAATTCAGTAAAAATAAAGTGAAAAAACAGGGCCAAATTATTTCACCGAGAGCATTATAATAGTTTTATGTATACAAAATATTTTTTCTTACTTGCTATACCTAACACATTGTATTATTTATTAGAATTCGAAGATACTCATACGAGTAATATAGATGTATGTATATTCAATATTAAATTTATAATAAATAATTTTTATTATAAATCTCATGTTGTATATCCATCATAGAACGTCGAAAATTCCTAGTGTTTATGTTTCTATTAAAAAATCATCCATAATATTAAAATTTTCGTTTCAAATTGATATTTTTGGGCTGGAAATAATGGATCCTCCAAGCTGAGCCCATCTTATTTTTCCCGAGCGTATCCCGAACTAGTTACACGTTCGGCCTAATACATAAATTAGCCCAGTTCGTGGCCCGAAAGCCCATTGTAATACTATAAGTCCACATACAATTGAAATGGTCACTCACTCCAATACAACGGTCAATAATAATATAATATATTTGTTTACCGTATTGAAGCACAGAACTCTCCTAATATTCAATGGATGTTAAAGGAATAATACCATTGTGTGCTTAAGTCTGTTAGTTTATGAGCTTTCCTAGATAGAATTTGGCTGAGGCCTGTTTGTATGTACTTCACCCTATTTAAGGAATCTCAATGATGGAATAATACAACACTTTGCCCTACTTTCTTGTCTCATATTATTTTCCCTTCAACACGTTATCAGCACGTGTCTAACCAACTGAGAAAAATCCCAGCCGAAATTTCTGAAAAAAAAAAAAACTAAAAAATCCGCGGCCAGAAAACCTAGAAACAGTGCCGCGCCGTCACCTTCCCGAACCTCCGCGCCGTCACCTTTTTTTTTTCTCCCGAACCACCGCGCGACCCCTCTTCCCCCGCACAGCTCTCATTGCACCATCTCCGTCGCGACCTGTTGCAGCCCTGCTCCAACCAAAGCCCAGCCGTCGCCCATCCGATTCGGACCACCGCACGTCGGACCAGAGACACCACATTGTTTAGTCGCTCAACCCACGCTCAGATTCGCCCAGCTCGCTGCAAACCCTAGTCCGGCCCGCAAGATCTGCAAACCCGCGCTTCCAGCCCGCTCATCTCCCAGACCCGTGAACCATATCGGATTCTTCCAGTTCGTTCGCAGGTCCAGACTTCATCCCCCAAATCTCCTTCCCGTGTCGTCGTCGTCTTCTGCAATCGAAGCCCGTGACGTCATCCCCCTCCAGACCCAGTTGCTGACTCAACCCGGTTACAGACCCGACCCGATTGCTGACCGAACCAGATCCGGTTGCTGACCCGACCCGCACGCAGTCTTGTTTTCAGCTCGTTTCTGCTCCTATTCGCGAAACAAAGTACACAAATACGAACCCTACTATCTGCAATGTGCGAATTTACATTTTTTTTAATTACTATTAATTGCATATTATACTTCGAATTTATTTATGCTTAATTAAACCAAAAACATGATGCATCCATAATTTTAATTAAATTAAAATAAATTGCTTAAGCAACTTGAATTAAAATAAATTCACGTTGAATTAATAATTATTACGGCATAAGATACCTCTTTGACTGCATTTATACGTGTATAGATATATTCATAGGGCTATGTGATTATATCTATAATTATACATATATTTTGCATGCATTATTAGTTATGGCATGTATATTAAGTTCATCATTAGTAGAACCTAGAGGACTTATTTCTACTATCTATATCAACTCGAACCGTGATAAAGTAATTTCATCGGTATAAACCCCAATAGCATCGAAAGTAATTTTGACCATATATTGGTTCTGAAAAATAATAACCCTCCACATTATTGAAAATTTTATCATGGAAAGTACTCATGATATACTGTGAAAATTCATTTTCCTTTTTTTCTTGTCTCAAGATGGCTGATCCAACTCGTCCTGAATTTGACATCTTGGACTCAGAAGGGCTTGAGTACCATAGATGGGTTTCTGACGTAGAGACCACTTTTATCGCTAAGGACTATAGTGCTACTATCTTTGAAAAAGCAGGCGAAGTACCGTCTGACAAAACCAAAGCTAGTGCATTAATGTTCCTTAGGCGACATATCGACCCGAGTCTAAGGTGGGAATATCTGCAGTTGAAATCCCCGAAAGAACTGTGGGATGCCCTTAAGGGCCGTTTTGGGAACATCCACAATACTTTGCTCCCAGAGTTGACCGTGCAGTGGAATGAAATCCGCTTGCTTGATTATAAACGGATCAACGATTTCAACAAAGATATGCTCCGTCTGAAGGCACGCCTTAATTTCTGTGGAAAGGACCTCACAGAAGATGATATGATTCAGAAAACTCTTTCCACTTTCCCTACTTCTGCCCTTATACTAGCGAACCAGTATAGGCTGGAGTATGACAATAAACGCATTACTACCTTCAATAAGCTTATCAACCTACTGCAAGTGGCTGAGAGGCACAATGAAGTATTAGTGAGCAACAATGCCAGGCCGGCTGGGACAAAGAAAGTTCCCGAGGCCAACTATGGCAAAGTGAAAGGTGGAAAGAAACCCAATGCACAGGGGACTGGTCATGGCAACCTCAAACCACAACGTGGAAGAGGGCACAGTGGTCGAGGACGTGGTCGAGGACGTGGGGGTTCTTCCAATGTAATGAATAGACTTGGTGCTCCCGGCTCTTCTGGCCAAGGAAACAAAACACCTACCCCCCATGTCGCTCCCAAAGTCAGAGTTGGCAATGAACCGTGCTATCGATGTGGAGATGCTGGACATTGGTACAAGAACTGCCATGCAAGTAAACAAGTCGCAGCACACTACAAGAAATATAGAGAGTCCAAAGAACGGGAGGCTCACTATATGGAGGAAGATGCTCTCGACGAGTCCCCCGACGTCAATTTCACAGTCACCGATAATCGCAATGAGCCATACGTGTCACACGATCATTAGAGGCACCCCTTTATGGAATGTTTTCATTATGTTTACTTTCTCGTTTACATTTGGCATTGTTAACTCGGAACGATTTTATCGATGTTTTATTTTCAATAATGGTGTGATGAAACTTTGTTTTTCTAGAACAAGATATTATTATTGCTTACGTTATATCCATAGCTTTATTTCGAAGAAATGAATATTGCTTGCATGTTTATGGTTCGATTTTTTTTCTGTCCTTTTTGTAGGAATGAATCGGGGAGAACTTGAATGTTTGGTTGACAGTGGGACCACCCACACCATTCTTAGGAATAGGCTTCTATTCACGGAATTAATTGCATGTCAAACCTCGGTAACCACGATAACTGGGTCCTCCCAACTCATCCAAGGGCGAGGCAATGCCCGATTTTTATTGCCTAACGGCACTCTTATCCGAGTTACCGATGCTCTATATGCACCTAGGGCCCCTCGAACCTTACTAAGTTTTAAAGATATACGTAGCAATGGTTTCCACGTCGAAACCCACTGTGAGAATAGAATCGAGTTCCTTTATATTACATCTAATGAATGTGGACGTAAACGCATATTAGAAAAACTTAAGAGTCAAAATAGTGGACTGTACACCACAACCATTAGGGTATTCGAATCCTATGCTGTCACCATAAATGAAATTTGGGACAAAGACTCATATAGGCTTTGGCATGATAGACTAGGTCATCCTGGTCGAGATATGATGATCCGTGTCCTAAAGAACTCGCACGGACATCCTTTCTTTCGAGCGAAAAAGGGGCAACAACTCAACATGAAGAACAGTATTGATGTTAATCATGCTATGTCATCTAAAGAAATAGAGACATATACCCCTTCTAAGCAATTGACTATGTCAAAAGCACATCGCTCATTCTGCAAAGCCTGCTCTTTAGCTAAAGTAGGAGCGAGACCTTCCTACACTAAAGATACTAAAGCGAACATCCCATTCTTACAACGTATACAAGGAGATATTTGTGGACCCATCCACCCAGAATGCGGACCATTTAAGTACTTTATGGTATTGGTGGATGCTTCGACACGCTGGTCACATGTCGCACTCCTTTCCACTCGAAATGCTGCATTTGCAAAACTCCTAGCTCAGATCATTCGTCTAAGGACTCACCATCCTGATCACCCTATCAAGTCTATTCGACTCGATAATGCAGGAGAATTTACATCTAAAGTATTTGATGAATACTGCATGTCAATCGGAATCGATGTAGAGCATCCCGTTCCCCATGTGCATACACAAAATGGTCTCGCAGAGGCAACCATTAAAAGAATCCAAATGGTAGCACGAGCATTGGTTTTGCGCACCAATCTGCCCATCTCTGCTTGGGGATATGCATCCTACATGCACCGTACTTATTCGTTTGCACCCACCGTTGGCCAACCATTTTTTCTGCGTACCGGTTGGTAGCGGATATGAACCGGATATTTCACACCTACGCATATTTGGTTGTGCAACATATGTGCCGATTGCGCCCCCACAACGCAATAAAATGGGTCCTCAGAGACGTTTAGGTATTTACGTTGGATACGAATCCCCAACAATTATCCGCTACTTAGAACCCTTGACAGGTGATCTCTTTACCGCACGTTTTACGGATTGTCACTTCAATGAGTCAGAATTCCCGTCGTTAGGGGGAGAGGAGAAAAAGAAGTTTCTCAAGGAACAACAGGAATTGTCCTGGTACGTCCCGAGTCTGTCTCATTATGATCCCCGTACCTCACTATGTGATCGTGAAGTACAACGAATCCTCGATCTTCAGAACGTAGCAGATTCGATGCCTGATGCGTTTACTGATATCGCCAAAGTAACAAGATCACACATTCCAGCTGCAAATGTGCCTGCAAGGTTAGAAGTCCTGAATAAAGGGCACATCACCAACGTACCGAGTGATGCGATCGCACCCAGTGGAAATGCGATCGAGGCCGTGGATCCCAAAAGGAAAAGGGGGATGCCACCCGGTTCGACAGACACCCGCCCAAGGAAGAAAAGGGCAGGTGAGGCACAAACCAACCCATTAATCATCAATACTGGGAATCCTTCCCACGAGATCATCTCTGACTATAGCTATGTCCACGAATCATTAATGGGGGACGCCCCGGAGATCGATTCAGCATTAGAAAACAAAGAGATCTCGATCAATTATGAAAGTGCGTCTGATTTGATGGAACGATCGACCACTCATATTGATGATGTGTTTGCATACACAGTTGCTCAAGAAATCATAGAGCACGATGATGTCGAACCACGCTCTGTTGAAGAATGTCAACAAAGAGCCGATTGGCCTAAATGGAAAGAAGCTATCCAGGAAGAGCTTGACTCTCTGACAAAACGCAAGGTACTTGGCCCGAGAGTGCTAACTCCGCCAAGTGTAAAGCTGTTGGACACAAATGGGTTCTTGTCGAAAGCGTAATGAGAATCACGAAGTCCCGAGGTACAAGGCTCGCCTTGTTGCACAAGGTTTCTCACAACGCCCGGTATAGATTACGAGGAAACGTACTCCCGTAATGGACGTTATTACGTTCCGCTATCTAATCACCTAGTTATTTTAGAAGGATTGGAAATGCGACTAATGGGACGTGGTCACCGCGTATCTCTATGGGGATCTAGATACGGAGATTTACATGAAAGTGCCCGAAGGCATTTCATTGCCCAAATCAAGTAACTCCAGACCACGGAGTGCGTATTCAGTTCGTTTGAAACGCTCACTTTACGGCTTGAAACAATCCGGAAGGATGTGGTATAACCGTCTGAGTGAATACTTGATTGGAAAGGGATACAAGAACGATGAACTGTGTCCTTGCGTCTTTATAAAGAAAACAAGTTCCGGATTTGCAATCATCGCAGTGTATGTCGACGATATGAATATAATCGGCACTCTTGATGAAATAAGAGAAACCACCGGATACTTGAAAACTGAGTTTGAGATGAAAGATCTTGGGAAGACTCGTTTCGTTCTTGGTATTCAGATAGAACATAGAGTCTGTGGAATTCTCATCCACCAGTCTGCTTATGTCCAGAAGATGCTTAGACGCTTTAACATGGACAAAGCACACCCGGTTAGCACTCCCATGATCGGTCGTAGCTTGGATGCGAAGAAAGATCCATTTCGTCCAAAGGAAGATGACGAAGAGCTTTTGGGAGCTGAAATTCCCTACTTAAGTGCAATAGGCGCTCTATTGTACTTAGCTCAATGTCTGCGACCGGACATCGCCTTCTCGATAAACTTACTAGCTCGATTTAGTTCAAGACCGACGCAACGTCATTGGAATGGTATCAAGAATATATTCCGATACCTAAAAGGAACCATTGACTTGGGACTATTCTTTCCTACAAGGTGCAAAGGAAGTCAAGCTTTAGTAAAGGCAAATGCTAAAGTAAATGCTAATGCCATGGAACCTACTCCGACGAACGTATTGGTAGGATTTGCTGATGCAGGGTATCTCTCCGACCCACACAAAGGTCGTTCCCAAACTGGCTATGTATTTGCTATTGGGAACACTGCTATATCTTGGAGATCCACAGAGCAAACCCTTGTAGCTACCTCATCTAATCACGCCGAAATTATCGCTTTGCATGAGGCGGTACGTGAGTGTATTTGGTTAAGAGCTATCATTACACATATCCGAGGTAACAGTGGACTAAGTAATGTCACTGGAGCACCCACATGCATATATGAAGATAATGCAGCTTGCATCGAACAGATGAAGCTTGGGTATATCAAGGGGGGTAACACAAAACACATATCTCCAAAATTCTTCTATAATCAGTAACAACAGGCTCTCCTCAATATTCAAGTAAAGCAAGTCAGATCTGAGGAGAATGTGGCCGATTTGTTCACCAAATCTCTGCCCAAGGCCGTGTTTGAAAAACATGTGAGAAGTATCGGAATGCGGAGAATTTCCGAACTCCCGAAATCGATGTAAAGGTAGAGGGAGAAAGGTGATTCATAAAGAAACTTACTCACCGACGTTGTACTCTTTTCTTTGACCAAGGTTTATTTTCTCCCACTGGGTTTTGTTACTTGGCAAAGTTTTTAATGAGGCAAACGACACATGCACAAGTTTTTCAAAGTATCCTTGATTGATGTACAAATCAGGGGGAGATGTAGACTTGAGGGGGAGTCTTACATCCACAACGTACGTTATACTCTTTTCCTCCCAAGGATCATTTTTCCCACAGGGTTTTTATCACCTGGAAAGATTTTTAACGAGGTAACAAGATGTACGATTTTAGGGATCGATGGAATGGTCACCTTAATAGCGCTATGATCAAATGTAACGATCATATGAGAGGATAGATTCAAAGGACGAAGTCTAAACTTGATGTGTCTAGATGTTGTACTCTTTTCCCTACGATCAAGACATTTTTCCCACTGGGTTTTTGCTTGACGAGGTTTTAACGAGGCAACATGACATGCGCTTGTAGACTAGGCACAAGGGGGAGTGTTAAAGGAATAATACCCATTGTGTGCCTAATCTGTTAGTTTATGGGCTTTCCTAGATAGGATTTGGCTGAGGCCTGTTTGTATGTACTTCACCCTATTTAAGGGATCTCAATGATGGAATAATACAACACTTTGCCCTACTTTCTTGTCTCATATTATTTTCCCTTCAACAATGGAGTATTTTTTATTTATTTTTGTTACTAATATTCATTTTTTTTTTGATAAGTAGGTGATCCCAGTTTAGCCGGACTAATCCTAGTCCCTCAATAAACCCACTCCTAACCCATTGAGAGAAGTAAATCGCGAGTCGCTCGAGCAATTCCAGGGTTCCCAATGCCTTTTCTGTACACTTCTGCGCACAAGGAGAAGCCCTTAACTGATTAACAGCGCCTCAGGTTCCCAGCACATTTCTCGGGAGAACAGCCACTGATTGATCAGCACCTCCGGGATCATAAAAAGAAAAGCCTCATCTTTCACCTCCTTGGTGGGATTAGAACTCAAGACTTCTCCCAAAGGAGTATCTTGGGTGTAGGCGTCCTACCATTGGACCACCTACCCTTTCCCTACTAATATTCATTATTGTTAACGTATGTTTATTGGTTGTTAGTTGAGGCTCATTTGAAGTACACTGATTTTATACGAGATTAAGTATTTTTACACTATATATTTATGGTTAAAGCATGAATGAGTAATTACAAGTATTGCACTTAATATATAAAGATTTTAGATTACCCTTTTAATTGAGAATTTGTTTTGAGATGGAACCTCAGATTTTAACATGGTATCAGAACAAACTCTCTACACGTGCGAGTCCAACCGCCCACGATGTTCTAGCTCCGCACCACCCGAGTTAAAAAGTTCATGCTGTAAGTCTTGACTCCGACTACACGTGATGGGGCGTATTAAGATAATGCCACGTAAAAGAGAGAGATAATATGGTGCTCTGAATCCTTAGTACTATTATATATATATATAGATATAGATTAGATGTGTGTTAAAAATATAATTGGCAACCACATAATTAGTATCAATACGTATAGCACAAATGAAAATATTTGGATCGAAAATGTTTATATATATATATATATATAGATATAGATTAGATGTGTGTTAAAAATATAATTGGCAACCACATAATTAGTATCAATACGTATAGCACAAATGAAAATATTTGGATCGAAAATGTTTGGAGCCATGGCCCCTAACCAATAGGGTAGTTTCATGCCGAGTCTAGTAGGTTTTTCTATTGTCAAAGTAATAATTACTATAAGGCTAGGTTCACTCAAGAGTTAAGACCATGTAATGTGAAAAATTTTCATGCACAGGGATGTCAATCGTATGGTAGGGTATGAGTATGCCTTTCTTGTACCGTACCCTCATATAAAATGTCTTATCTATACCTTACCTTATTATCCAATTTTTTATAGCGGGTAGAGTACGGGAATTATCTTACGGGTAAAATGGGTTACCCGTTTATATTTATTTAATACTATTTCACAACAAAAAAAGCTCCAAAAAATACAAAAAATATAATAAATGAGTCAATATATATTAAAATTTGATATAATTTAACTCAAATTTATTAATGTATCACGTATAAATTATAACTAATAAAAATTAAAATAAAACGGTCAGTAAATTCTTTTATTATATATATACATAATTAATATTTAGGGTAATCGGGTAAAACATAAATCCCATACCCTACACTTACCCTAACGAAAAATAACAGGTACGGACAGTACCCTACTCTTTATCCGAACTTGCGGGTACTACCCGCCTCTATAACCCGTTTACCCGCAAGTGAATTTACCCACCAAAAGAAAATAAATGATAAAAAGCAAAGAAAAGATGAGAAATAAAAGAGAAATCTTTTAGTTGCTTGTACAGCAATATTTTGAATTTACTTTGCTTTAATGATGGTGTTTACCCCCATTCAGTCAACTGCTGTAGGTTCTTGCATATCAGCAAACATTTCTTACAGCCTACAGGTCCACTTGCAATTCTTTTATCATTATCCACATCAGAGAAGGGGTGAAATCATAAACGGATCCGCCATCAAATTTCTAGTGATTCACCCGACGAAAATGGCGGATACAATATATATATAAGGTGCGACTTGTACTCATATAGTCATATAGGATCTTCAATTTTCTAGAGTCTATAAATATATTTTTTCTTATAATTATAATCTAAAAAATATCAAATTAAAATCTTGTATTATGGTTGGATCGAAAAATGTATTTAAATATTATATTTATTAATAGATCCAAATTTAAATCCCTCTATTTAATACAAAATACAAACAAACTTAAAAAGGTTATCTAATTTGATAAGAATTGTTTTAACCTTGTTGATAAAATTATTAAATTGGTCCCGTATGTGGAACCAATTGGCCAAAAAACTCCATCTGTCTCCGGCGGATCAAAAAACCCCACATCTCCCCCATACGTTAGCCAATTTAGTCCTCCGTCGCCGGCCGGAGTATTTTTCGGCCACCGGAGCTGATGTGGACAACACGTGGCTGACACGTGGCAAAAAAAAATATAAAAACCTAAATAATATAAAAAAATTTAAAATAAAAAAAAAAATCTGGAATATTAAAAAACCTAAATTTAAAAAAATCTGAAAAATCGTAAAAAAATTTAAAGAATCTGAAAAATCGTAAAAAAAATTTAAAAAAAAATAGAACCTTAGGTAATTATTTTTAATTCTGAAATATTAATATAAATATATTAAAATTTTTTATTTTATTTTTAATTTTATAATTCTGAAAAGATTTTTTTCAGAAAAAAATCCTTTTAGTTCAAAAGATTAATTTTATAATTCTTAAAAATTTTTTTTAATCTTTTTAATTTCTGAAAAAAATTATATTTTTTTTAATTTTATAATTCTGAAAGAAATCTTTTTAATTTCTAAAAAAATGTGAAAATTATCAAAACGATCTTTTCGTAATCTTTTCAAATTAAAAAGATTCTTTTTTCAGAATTATAAAATTAAAATAAAATAATTTTTTTTCAGAAATTAAACAGAATAAAAAGATTTTTTTTCAGAATTATAAAATTAAAAAATAAAAAATTCTGATATATTTCTATTAATATTTCAGAATTAAAATTAATTACCTAAGGTTCTATTATTAAATTAAATTAAAAATTATTTTTTTTAGATTTTTTATATTATTTAGGTTCTTATATATTTTTTTAAATTTTTTTAGATTTTAAATTTTTTATTTTTTTTTAAATTTTTTTAGATTTTTTCTATTTTTTTAAATTTAGGTTTTTTAATATTCCATATTTTTTAATTTTTTTTAGATATTTTTATATTATTTAGGTTTTTATATTTTTTTTTGGCCTCGTGTCAGCCACATGTCGTCCACGTCAGCTCCGGTGGCCGGAAAATACTCCGGCCGACGATGGAGGACTAAATTGGCTAAAGTAGCGGGGAGATGTGGGGTTTTTTGGTCCGTCAGAGACAAATGAGTTTTTTTGGCCAATTGGTCCCAAATACGGGACCAATTTGATAATTTTCTCTAACCTTGTTTATGATTTTTTTGGCCAGTTTTTGTTTATGATTGTTATATGCTCTTATATTTATAATCTATGCTTTATTTATTTATGTATTTAGTAATAAGATTTTGATAAGTATATCAAATTTTATTCAAATATTTTTTTATAGGGACACATCTTAGATTTCACACGCGGTCTCGAGTAACTCAGTGCTGGCATTGTCAAAGAATTAAAAAAGAAAGTACTGACAATTATATAATATAATATAAATATTCTATATAATTTGATAAAATAAATAGTAGAAATAATTTAACTCTTAAATAAAAATGACGGGGTAGATAAAAAATACAGAAATGATATATGCACACGTACATAACCATGCACACCTATACATAATTGCTAAAAGTGGGGATTAAATGGACATTCATATGGATAAAGTGGTCTTTTTTTACAAAATTTTGGTGGTGCACGTGCACGACCATGCCATCATATAGGTCTGCCCCTGGTGAAACTTGAAAGTCATCAGAGACAGACGTGATCCGGAGAGGCTAAAAGCCGACATAAATCCTAACAAGTCGGATTTATGTTCGGCACCGCAATCAGTCCCATGGTCGAGCTCGACCTTCCCCCCCTTTTCTACGACCTCCCACTTAGGGCCAGCTCGGTTTTCTCTATGATCTACTGATGTTGCTCCATATCGGTCTTCCCAGATTTGATCACTGCCGAGCAATCGGCATGGACATCCCTCATAGCCTCATTCTGGGTCGTCAGTGAGGTGTGTGCTCTCCTCATCTCATTCATACCTTCCATTATATTCACCAAGATATTGAGGGGTCGAAAGATTGAAAGAAGAAATCGTACTACATTGTTGTTACAAACTCGTATCAGTCGACCTTACACTGGCAGCAAACAAGTTCTCTTCAATGAGAAACAGAAGATTGTGTCTGGCCTCCTTAATAGACTTATGGAGGTTGGATCAACAGGCAATGACTTCAAGTTTCTGTAATCATAAAAACAAACTCAAATACATGGAAAAAACTATACTTGTTTATGCTAGAAAACTAATTCGGAGGCAAGATATTGGGTACCATTCCCCACTGATGAAGAACCACTAATCCTTCCAATCAGGTAGGACACTCCATCCACTTCTTCTATCAGTATATCACTCTGACATCGGTAGTTAATAAAACCACCCTGAATTCTTCTTTAAAGTCCACCACATATACAAATTATTTGGCTCATCAAAGTTCACATACCATACCTGATGAAATAGCATAAGATGCCCGATCATCCTCATCCACACCTCAAGATAGACTTCCCCATCGGGAGCCACCAAGCCTTATATCGGTCAATCATCAAAACAAGGAATACCGAACATTTCAGTTAACAGTGGCGATATATATTCATGCACTCTATGAGATCATTATCCATTCGCTCTGAAGAATACGATAGGAAGAACATCATGGTTGTTGGAATCAGGTAGGTTTTCTACCACTCCTGCAGTTGGGCATCAGTTGTAGAGTAAACCTCATTGTTGAAGTATTAATTGCACGTTGAGAAAATACAAGTATAAAGATCTTGGACTACTCCTCTCTTTGCCAATTAGTTTTGAGATTGAATTGTTCTCCCGGTGGGGTTCTTGATGGGCCTCTCTATAGTCATGCTTGTCTTCTTTCTTTTTGTAGGACCCTTTCTGGTCGGGGGGCATGACTAGCACCGGTGCCGGCATAGCTTCCTCGGCAGCAACATGGGAGCTGACATGCTCTAAGAATTCTTGTTAGGTGTGTGTGACATTCTGACATACCGTCCAGCGAAAAAAAGAATTTTTAAGGAGGCCGGCCTGAGCAATAATGGCCAGCGCGTCGTCCGACATGGGTTCCATCTCCAATATTCATTTATTAAAATGAGATATATAATCTTTAAGGGACTCGTTTGGCCCCTGTATGATGGAAGCGATGGATGATCGCGGGGAGACTCGCACTAGGGACCCCATGAAATGGGATCGGAATGTCGCTGTGAGCTGAGCCCATGTCTGAATGGAATGGTGGGGCAGCGTCCGATACCATATCTGGGCCCTCTCCCCCAAAGTCAAGGAGAACATTCGGCATCAAAATGTGTCCTGAGACCCATGCAGGTCCATCCAGGAGTTATAATGTCTGAGATGAGCATTGGGGACGGTCTCCCCGTTGTATGGCGGAATCTGAGGGATCTTAAACCTCTCTGGGAGGGGTTCCGCCAAAACGCTGGGGGCCAGGGGGCTCTCCTGGATGTTGAGCCATCCTGAACTTTAGGATGGCTGGAGTTGTTTATTTCCGAGCTCCGTAAGGCGTTTTTTGAGAAACTCGATCTCACTCGAGTTATCACCTGGAGTTTGAGGTAGGGCTTGCGTCGGATTTAGGGACTGGCGGGGGGCCTTTTCTTCTTTACAGCTCTGGCTTTGGATAGTGGGAGCTGGCACCACTTTTTCAACTCTCTTCCCCGCCCCGAGTCGATCGAAAACGGATATGGGGCGAGAAAGCCGACTTTTCCGAGAGGGATGAGAGCTTTCTCCGTGGCTTTTCGCCCCTTCACCGACGACTTGGGAGACTGTCCTCTTTTTATCCCGTCTTGAGGCAGTTGGGCGGGTCGTTTGAGACTCCGCCTCTGCTTGGTCTTCGGGTTTCTGAAGAGTTCCGCCTCCAGTGACCCGTGTCATAAGGGCGGCCATGCCCTGAATGAAAGCCGGATGTTTAAAGCATTCCACCACTTTGCGGAGGTTTTCTTCCTCCGTGGCGGGCTGAGGATTTTTTGAGCTTTCGTGAGACATCTACGGGGATTTTTTTGTCGAAATTCTAACCCCTTCCTCTAGCGCCAATCTGTTGACGTTTGATTTGGACAATATCACGTGTGCTGATATGGACGAATGGATCGAAGCCACATAGAAAATAACAAAAAGATAAAATAAGCTAGATCACTAAATGTTATTAATGACCATGATTTTAGATAGGACCGAGCTGGATTATTTGAATTGATCTATCTTTTTTGCTTGCTTATTACAAGTTTTCTCTCTCTCATATCTTCTCTCATTCATTCCCAAAGTCCTTTTTTATGTACACTTTCTCTATATATAGACAATCTCGGCCAGTTAGGAGATGACAGCTGGAGAATATTGGGAAATCTGCCCAAAACACTTGTCAGAGTGTAAATATGCCTTAGACACGTGGCGGCTTCTAAAGATTACTTCGGGAAGGGATATGACAGCATGCATTAATTATCCTGTGTGCCTGTCCCGCATGCTTCTGGCGATGCTTATCCGCTGGGGTCGGTCCTCGGGTTTCCCGCCGTTCTGGTCGGCCTTGTCATAATCTTGAGTTGGAGCGTATTTATCATTGATCTGCTCGGTCCTTCCGGTCTGGATATTGGGTCGGCCTTGACGTCTCTGACCGGTCCGGTCTTTAACGAGCCCGGGAGAGAATTGGATTCGTGCTCGATTCGGCTTGTTGCTCTGATCGACCGGTTCAGCTGCTTGGAGTGCTTGCGTGGATGCCAAGACGGATGGGCTATCAACAGGAATTCTAGACTTTAACATGGTAGCAGAGCAGGCTCTCTACACATGTGAACCCAACGGCCCATGGTGTTCTAGCTCCACGCCACCCGAGTTAAAAAGTTCACGCTGTAAGCCATGACTCCGGCTACGCGTGAGGGAGCGTGTGTAACACCCCCAGATTTAACCGGAAATATTACAGCGCCGTGGGCCCCGAGATGGAATCCACAAGGCTAAAAGAAATTTTCGCAAACATTTACAAATGCCCAAGAGGCCAACGAAGGTACTATCTTTAAAAATTCACAAAGACTTATAAAATCCATTTATCAAAAACCGTCGTAAAAACTCATTTGAAATCGCAAGGCCAAACAGCCGACACTCAAAAGTTTAGAAAACGAATTCCAAAGTAACCTCAGTTACTAGATACCAAAAGAGCATTTCAAAATACTCACGCAGCGGAAGAAGACCAACCATAAAGATACTCTAGCAGCGGAATACAAGAACCAATCAAGAAACTTAATGCACACAACATGTCCTATCCAGTATCCTCCGGGAAGCTCATCTCTTCACGACCGCTACAAGCTCGATACTCGAGAACCTGAAAAGAATCCCACGACGGGGTCAGTCATAATATCCAACAATGATAACCGTCACATCACATTAATAATAACATACCAATGAGAATACAACATAAGAATACGACCAGCGTAATCTTACCGCCATAACTTTGCTTACTCAAGTAATTCTCATCAGAATAACCATTATCACATTTCACATCTCGTACTCGATTAACCAATAAACTCGAACATAATATATGTATTGTACCTCAAACAATACTCAAGATTCTCAAACTATCATCACCAACTCACGATACGGAAATATACCATTTCTGACCAATACGATCCATCGAATAACATCATCAAATCCCAAGACGATAATCGATTGTCCATCAAAGACAAATACCAAGGAAATACGGAACATACCTCGAGATATGATGTGCCACGACATCATATCAGTCTAATCCGAGATCAGATCAATGCAATACGAACACAGTCCTAACACAAGACCTACAAATGCATACTCATATGACCACGTCAATATGCTCACAACAATAACAATGATGTATACTCAATGGAAATCCGACGATCTAGCGCCCTCAGCATAGATCCCTTTGTTGATCCTATCAGATCAGCATAAGGTGGATAACCAACAATACACATATGAACAACAACACATGATAAAATCAATGATGCGAATTCACAAGATTCCATCAACACAATACTGGTAATCCAACGATCCGTAACCTCAAAGATAGATCCCCATGATGATCCCGTCGAACCAACGCATGGTGGAAAACCTGTCCAACGATCCAGCGCCCTCAGCATAGATCCTCATGATGATCCCGTCGAACCAACGCAGGATGGACATTCGATCCAGCGCCCTCAGCATAGATCCTCATAATCCCATCGGATTATTTACACAACATAAACAACACAATATGCATACACATATACAAATCAACACGTTCATCAACATGAACAACATAACATGCACGACAACATGACAATTTACTAGGACGACTTCATGTTCAACAACATGAAAGAAATGTACGAGACCAAAATAGATAACATCAAACCATAATCATTATGGAATACTTGCCCCGAGTCCTTCGGGAGAAACCTCGATGTCCAATCATCACCGACGATTATCCTCAATGCTCGGCGATCCAAACGTACAATGAACTATAGATACTCATATCCTCGTCTTTACCATAATGTAACCTCGATACTCGAATATGCCAATAACCGAAATAAATCATATACATTATGATTAAACCCCCAGAATCGGAATGACAACATATAATCATTGCTATATGCATTATAAACGAAATGAAACTGAAACCATTCATAAAACATTATAACTGAGCAAGTAATAACTTGCCTCGATACCGATACCACGAAGCTGCTACCGAACACAATGCCTTTGTCTACGAGCTCCTCAGCCCCGATCAAAAGCAATACAATGGACATACTCGAACACGACCGCAATATCCAGTTATAATCACCGATCAATAATCTCAACCTAATGAAGAAATCAAATAACATATATCCGATAACAATCAACAACCGACAAAACTAACCAATCGAACTCAACGATTCAACACAACCTCGAATAAACACAGTCAGAACCAACCAAGTCAAACCATCACGAATTCATAATCAAAACACAAAAATACTGAACTGTCTGCCTACTTAGCGCATGTTAAACGCATAACGCAGTGTGCGCTAAGTTGTCCCGTTAGCGTGCGCTAGCCAGTAAGAATCCGAATGAAGGGAGACATAAATCTCCATATCTCTTGAAAATAAACGACCCCATAATCATCACAATGATCATGTCAATGTCCATATATCAATAACAACCCCAATAATCAAACCGACTCGATAACAACGATCATATCATGCTAAATCTGGAATTCAACCTAGTATCATGATTCATCTCATCTAAATCGACCAATATAATTACCAAGATTCAGAAATCCCTCTTAGTTCGGGTTAAATGAATCAACATCCTTACAGTATTAAGAATCTTAACTAACATCCGAAACTCTTATCAAAACTCCATTGAATCTCATATAACATCATCATATGATTATCCAACATGCTCCTTGCATGAAATCATCCAAGAAAAACGAACCATTAACAAAGGAATACGAAGATTACCTGGTTTAGATGAACCAAAAAGAAGAACACTAGAACTCCATCCAAAGAATCATGAGCAACTTGAAGAACAAGGCTTGAATCCAAGCTCTCAATCTAATGTTGTTAAAGATTATCATTATACAGTGTTAGGGAACCTCAAATATATCCCAACTCTCTCTCTCTCGACTGAAAGAAGAAAAAATGACGAAATGCTTCTCAGCACCCTTCTGTCCCCTTTATAATATTCATTATTAGCGTGCGCTAACATCTCATGTTTAGCGTGCGCTACCGCCTTAGCATGCGCTAACTGACTTTGTTAGCGTGCGCTATCGAAGCCCAGAGGCCACTGCCTCACTTCGTAAACTAGCTTACGTACGTAATGCCCATGCATTAACGTACGTAAAACATCCTACTTAGCGTACGCAAGTCATTTACCTTAGCGTGCGCTATCCGAAGTTGACTTGCTACAGTACACACCTACCACTCGTGCCCCCACATGCCGAAAGCATCCGCGATTATCGGGATTCCTTTGACCGATCTGGAATTAGCGTGCACTAGCCATACGGTTTAGCGTGCGCTAGCCCTACATGACAAACACCCGCTGACCTTATCTGGACACGCGTCGCAAGTGGCCGGGTCCACCCGCCGAAAGCTAAGATTCCATTATTGGCGATCTGATGTTAGCGTGCGCTAACCAACATACGTTAGCGTGCGCTAACTGAATATAAAAATCAACCTGGGCCTACCTGTCGGTCACCTTCCAGAACTAACCCAGAAAGTCGTTACGTACGTTAGGGATCCTTCTTAGCGTACGTAACCGAACCTCTTAGCGTACGCTATCAATACTTCGTAGCGTGCGCTACCTGTACCCAGTAGCGTGCGCTAATGAACACTTAGCCATTTTCCGCAATTTCTGTCCAACATCTTGACGTACCAAAAACGAACATGAGACACACTGAACACAAATACTGAATCCAATAATATTCTTATACGATATATTCTATATCGAAAGTACGATGACCTGATACACGATATCCTCAAATGTAACTATCGACCAGATACGACAATTATACCGATACTGACATCTCAGTCCTTTATTTATTTTATCCCTACTGTACATATTCCATGATGTACAATATAACTCGGATAAAATAATATCAAACAACAGTAGTAGAAATTCCGGATATTACATTCTACACCACTTAAAATAAGTTTCGTCCTCGAAACTTGCAATCCGTCATAAAACAAACAAACATACCTTTCAACCCAAAATATCCCAAAACCATCACGACAATGATCAATTATCGTTATCACCAAATAACCAAACGAGCATACTTACAAATACGCAGGTCGACGATCTCCTGAGATACTAGCAAGCGATCTCACTGTACAGTCTCAATACGCTTACGATCACAATTCCCTGAGTCTCAACAAAATATATCATCTTCGGATGAAACAATCTGCCCGAATCAAATCCTGTCCGCCTGATTACATAATCAAGTCCCAATTCCGATAAGACGAATAATACACAATACATCTACAAAACAACTGCCCAATACAACGACACGAATCCCGAAACATCAACACAAAATCCGAACGCTCAGATGATCACCAACAATGATCAACAATCAACCGAATTTATCATCGACATGATAAATTCCAATATGACCAACCCGAGGTCAAAACACAATCGAGAATATCATCAACGTGATAAACTCCAATATTACCAACGAACGATCAATGAAAATCGAGAATACCTTCACACGGTAAACTCCAACACGATCAACACAGAACCACAGAAACAGATATACGAAAGAATAACATTCTCAAAACGACAAATCAATCACGTACAGTAGATCTCAATAAACATACCCAACTGGCGAACATTTCCCTCGGCATACGAACAACGAATCGCAAATCGACGAACATACCAATTCATACAAGGAGTGGAAACGACCACTCAATATACAAAACAACCAGCATGGGGTCACCATCCCCAAATTTACACTTACAAAGAAATCATTCAAAGATCACTATGGTAAGATTGCGCTACTACCGCACCAATGGACTCACATAGCACATACGTCCCGGTTTTACAAAGTCCAAAGTTCCAAAATTACATCCTGCACATGAATCTACAACACGCAGTATATTTCTCTTATCTGATCAATCAACCGATCATCCTTGCATAACTAATCTACCATACTAAACTTCGAATCTCTTTTCCTTGTACCATCGATATGATATGCCCGATGCACTAAATGCGTATGTACATCAATCACATTTTCAAAACCAGTTTGAAATCATATATTCTTGTCACGAAGACAATTTTCGAAAGTTCTTTCAAGAGTTTGAAAACTCAAAACATAAATTTTCGTAAGACCACAAAATCAATTTTAAAAATTAAATCGGCTCGCTGGTGCCAAGTTCTCGATCAAAATTCTTTTCGAATACACACGATTAAATAAAATGGAATTTATGCAAATGCTTGTGCATATCCATACTCCTGTATAACACTTCGGCTCGTCACCAATATCCACTGATATTCCATCAAAAAACCACACGATAGAGTTCCAAAATCTCAAATATATAGACTCTGATAAAAACTCCTCTCCACATACTACTTGCAACGTAAATCCTTAATCCATCCTGGATCACCTCCAATATGATATGACAAAACATTGAAACAAATCAACAAATCAAACACAACGAAAGACTTCCCGAGAAGTTCCATTTGAACAAGTGAACCAAAAACCTCAAAAGGTAGGAACAAAATAGATAAACGATTGATAAAGAGTTTTACAAATCTCGGGAGTTTTAGAAAACAGAAAAGCTTTCTTTTGAAACATTAGGGTCTCAGCCCGTATCTTGTTCCGCATTACAAGAAGTTTAAAAAGTAGAAAACTCTTTTGGGACTCCAAGTCCTGAGTTACAAAACTATTTCAAAATCGATTGGGTCTCGGCCCAAAAATCATTTTCCGTAAAAATTCCGTAAAACATTCATTTTGAAAGGTGTCATTTTCAAATGATCAAAAGCAGTTCATATATCTCAAAATGAATTAACATGCTACATGTTCTTCTCAACCATGCACAATATTTCTCCCCAAATGCACAATTCCGTTCCAAAATCTAACCAACATACTGATTTCCAAAATCATAGTTTCTCAAGATCATCAATCCTATCCCACTCTGACATCTCATACTGTAACGCATGATATCTGCTGAATCTCAAAACATATCAACTTAGAATGGCAATAAATCTCAATGAAATTCAAAAATCCAAATACTTACAGATCGTGAAGCCGACGATTCCCGTGATACCGCACATGTCTCGACTCTAGAAAATACTCGACATGGATATTTTCAAAACACACGTTTGCCAAATCAGTTCGACTCAAGAACACAATACATCTCATTCCAGAGAATCTCGTTAACACCATTTGGAAAAGTTATAACAAGCCCAGTACGATACTGGCAAATCCGATAATGCACAAGCCTGAGTGAACAACAAAGACTCACGGCTCTAATATTTGTCCATCGACAACTCGAATGATGCAACAAAAACACGACCCAACTCGACCCAAATGCCTAGGTTTTCTCAACCTAAGCTCCGATACCATATTCTGTAACACCCTGCATTTAACCGAATATTATAGCCGTGGGCCCCGAGATGGAACCCACAAGGCTAAAAGAAATTTTCGCAAACATTTACAAATGCCCAAGAGGCCAACGACGGTATTATCTTTAAAAATTGACAAAGACTTATAAAATCCATTTATCAAAAACTGTCGTAAAAACTCATTTGAAATCGCAAGGCCAAACAGCCGACACTCAAAAGTTTAGAAAACGATTTCCAAAGTAACCTCAGTTACTAGATACCAAAAGAGCATTTCAAAATACTCACGCAGCGGAAAAAGACCAACCATAAAGATACTCTAGCAGCGGAATACAAGAACCAATCAAGAAACTTAATGCACACAACATGTCCTAGCCAGTATCCTCCGGGAAGCTCATCTCTTCACGACCGCTACAAGCTCGATACTCCAAGAACCTGAAAAGAATCCCACGACGGGGTCAGCCATAATATCCAACAATGATAACCGTCACATCACATTAATAATAACATACCAATGAGAATACAACATAAGAATACGACCAGCGTAATCTTACCGCCATAACTTTGCTTACTCAAGTAATTCTCATCAGAATAACCATTCACATTTCACATCTCGTACTCGATTAACCAATAAACTCGAACATAATATCTGTATTGTACCTCAAACAATACTCAAGATTCTCAAACTATCATCACCAACTCACGATACGGAAATATACCATTTCTGACCAATACGATCCATCGAATAACATCATCAAATCCCAAGACGATAATCGATTGTCCATCAAAGACAAATACCAAGGAAATACGGAACATACCTCGAGATATGATGTGCCACGACATCATATCAGTCTAATCCGAGATCAAATCAATGCAATACGAACACGGTTCTAACACAAGACCTACAAATGCATACTCATATGACCACGTCAATATGCTCACAACAATAACAATGATGTATACTCAATGGAAATCCGACGATCCAGCGCCCTCAGCATAGATCCCTTTGTTGATCCTATCAGATCAGCATAAGGTGGATAACCAACAATACACATATGAACAACAACACATGATAAAATCAATGATGCGAATTCACAAGATTCCATCAACACAATACTGGTAATCCAACGATCCAGCGCTCTCAGCATAGATCCCCATGATGATCCCGTCGAACCAACGCATGGTGGAAAACCTGTCCAACGATCCAGCGCCCTCAGCATAGATCCTCATGATGATCCCGTCGAACCAACGCATGATGGACATTCGATCCAGCGCCCTCAGCATAGATCCTCATAATCCCATCGGATTATTTACACAACATAAACAACACAATATGCATACACATATGCAAATCAACACGTTCATCAACATGAACAACATAACATGCACGACAACATGACAATTTACTAGGACGACTTCATGTTCAACAACATGAAAGAAATGTACGATACCAAAATAGATAACATCAAACCATAATCATTATGGAATACTTGCCCCGAGTCCTTCGGGAGCAACCTCGATGTCCAATCATCACCGACGATTATCCTCAATGCTCGGCGATCCAAACGTACAATGAACTATAGATACTCATATCCTCGTCTTTACCATAATGTAACCTCGATACTCGAATATGCCAATAACCGAAATAAATCATATACATTATGATTAAACCCCCAGAATCGGAATGACAAAATATAATCATTGCTATATGCATTATAAACGAAATGAAACTGAAACCATTCATAAAACATTATAACTGAGCAAGTAATAACTTGCCTCGATACCGATACCACGAAGCTGCTACCGAACACAATGCCTTTGTCTACGAGCTCCTCAGCCCCGATCAAAAGCAATACAATGGACATACTCGAACACGACCGCAATATCCGGTTATAATCACCGATCAATAATCTCAACCTATCGAAGAAATCAAATAACACATATCCGATAACAATCAACAACCGACAAAACTAACCAATCGAACTCAACGGTTCAACACAACCTCGAATAAACACAGTCAGAACCAACCAAGTCAAACCATCACGAATTCATAATCAAAACACAAAATACTTAACTGTCTGCCTACTTAGCGCACGTTAAACGCATAACGTAGCGTGCGCTAAGTTGTCCCGTTAGCGTGCGCTAGCCAGTAAGCTTAGCGTGCGCTAATACTGTACAGTGGCATGCATTCCAAGCATCGACTCACATCTTGCGACTACGAATCCGAATGAAGGGAGACATAAATCTACATATCTCTTGAAAATAAACGACCCCATAATCATCACAATGATCATGTCAATGTCCATATATCAATAACAACCCCAATAATCAAACCGACTCGATAACAAGGATCATATCATGCTAAATCTGGAATTCAACCTAGTATCATGATTCATCTCATCTAAATCAACCAATATAATTACCAAGATTCAGAAATCCCTCTTAGTTCAGGTTAAATGAATCAACATCCTTACAGTATGAAGAATCTTAACTAACATCCGAAACTCTTATCAAAATTCCATTGAATCTCATATAACATCATCATATGATTATCCAACATGCTCCTTGCATGAAATCATCCAAGAAAAACGAACCATTAACGAAGGAATACGAAGATTACCTGGTTTAGATGAACCAAAAAGAAGAACACTAGAACTCCATCCAAAGAATCATGAACAACTTGAAGAACAAGGCTTGAATCCAAGCTCTCAATCTAATGTTGTTAAAGATTATCATTATACAGTGTTAGGGAACCTCAAATATATCCCAACTCTCTCTCTCTCTCTCTCGACTGAAAGAAGAAAAAATGACGAAATGCTTCTCAGCACCCTTCTGTCCCCTTTTATAATATTCATTATTAACGTGCGCTAACATCTCATGTTTAGCGTGCGCTACCGCCTTTGCGTGCGCAAACTGACTTTGTTAGCGTGCGCTATCGGGCCTGCAGGCTACCGCCTCACTTCAGAACTAGCTTACGTACGTAATGCCCATGCATTAACGTACGTAAAACATCCTGCTTAGCGTACGCAAGTCATTTACCTTAGCGTGCGCTATCCGAAGTTGACTTGCTACAGTACACACCTACCACTCGTGCCCCCACATGCCGAAAGCATCCGCGATTATCGGGATTCCTTTGACCGATCTAGAATTAGCGTGCGCTAGCCATACGGTTTAGCGTGCGCTAGCCCTACATGACAAACACCCGCTGACCTTATCTGGACACGCGTCGCAACTGGCCGGTGTTGTGCGGCAATTAATACGCCTCGATAGGCGATCGACATCACGATCAGAGAAGCCAACCTTGGAAGACATACTCTGGACAAACGTCTAGAGTTCGGCATATTACGGCGACCGTCTTTTGGTACCCAGCGATCGTCTTTTGATATCTGACGATCGTCTTTAATGAGCGAACCAGAGGCGATCGTCTCGTGCCACGTATGGATCCAGCATCCATCAAAGTCGTCGAAGACCGAATCTTAGACGGTGGCCCACGTGCGGGTCTTCAAAGGGTACCGACAGATAAGACCTTTGACCCCAGCCTGTCACCTACCGACAAGGCCGCCGAAAGGTACAAAGTGGGTCCTCCTCGGACAGCGACTCAAGACGCGTGCTGGCTTCCCATTGATTCGCCCAGCTGGCCACCAGCAGCGACCTCGGACCTCAAGGTAACATGCCCACGTGACGGGACGATCGGCTATCTTATTTTAATATAGAAAACGGCGGTCGCCCGCGATCGCCTGAGGAGTCCCAACTACCTTGTCCCCTATAAATAGAGAACTCACTGCAATTGCCAAAAGGGACGCGAATTTACTACGAATTCAGTGCAAAATACACACAAAAGAGAGAATCAAAGACTCTTTTGGCAACCACTTATACTTTCATAGTGATATTCATACACATTCATCATATATCCCAAGCAAGAACTCATAGATTTATCTATCTGGTTCTTCCGGCAATCTACGCGCTCTAAAGCCTAGATAACTAGAAGTCTTTACACTCCTTGTAATAGATTCTAACATTAATATTTGTACTCGACAGTATATTTGTTAATAACATCTCGCGAGAGCATTCAAGCCCGGGATTAACAACCCCGACAAATCTTGTGTTATCTATTTTCTCACGGAAGTGTTCTCGCATTTGTTTGTTACTCGATCATTCCAGTAATACTATCTCCGGATAATATTTTG
The DNA here is from genome assembly GCA_033398695.1 of Orobanche coerulescens. Lineage (NCBI taxonomy): Eukaryota > Viridiplantae > Streptophyta > Magnoliopsida > Lamiales > Orobanchaceae > Orobanche > Orobanche coerulescens. The sequence goes on along the minus strand of CM065807.1, from coordinate 6,935,349 downwards.
GGTAACAACAATTGACGCTAGAAGAAGGGGTGTGGTCTTCATTTTTATTCCTACCGTCTCGAAGAACACTCACTGTTCTCCGGACATATACTTGAAGTCACTGTTCTTCAATAGAAAAACCTTCAGAAAATGACATCTGCAACGACCTCCAAGAGAGCCACCTTAAGATCCGCCGGAAATATCGTTCCGGCCCGGACCGAATCCCAGCCCACGTCGGAAGGCGACCGTGGCGACGCTAGGCTCTCACTCCCACCCCCGAGAGACGGTTCTAGCCTCTCACTCGATCAGTTCCAGACCGCAGAACAGATTGAGGAGGCTATAGCCATCCTCAGGGAACGACGGAAGGCCTACGACTCGCCCACCATCACTCCATCGGCCGTCCGCCGGGCAGGCAAGCGGAAGCTTAAGGGGATTTATGTTGAGAAATCAACAGAAAGCCCTGAGCCACAGGGGAAGGCTCTCGTGAGGCGGGACGATTCCGTCTTCAGCCGCCTAGGGAGCGATACCTCATGGCGACCCGGGCACTCAGGCCCCAGCCGGGAGACATCGGAATCCGAATCCTTTACCAGGAGTTCGGTATATCCGACTCCCGTGAGGCAGCCTGGCCGAGCCCCCGCCGCCCAAGGAAGGAACCCACCGGGCAGGAGCCTGCCATTCACCACGGGGCTAGGGGATCGCACACGATCGCCTTGGTTCGCGCTCGAGAGCCAATCGGCGAAAGGCCAAAGCGACGGCGATGGCCGCCATGCAACGCCAGCTCGACGAGATGAAGGCGCTCCTAGAAACTGGGGCAGGTGCCAGGAGATCGATCGCTGGGCTAAATGAACCACTCGCGGTCCAGATCGAGATCGCCCCAATTCAACCAAAGATCACTCCCCCACAAACGCCTCTATATGAGGGGAGGTCGGATCCGGAGACCCACTTGGGCAAATTCCGGATCTACATGACCGGATGCGGAGCCTCAGATGCGACGAAATGTCGAATGTTCCCGTTAACTCTGGGCGATCTCGCCCACAGGTGGTACATCTCACTACCATCTCGCTCAATCAATTGCTTTGAGAAGTTGGCGAAGGACTTCACGTCGTACTTCTCCGCTAAAGTCGCTCGCCAGGAAGGTCCCCACCGCATGATGAAAATCAGGCAGGGGAAGGACGAATCAGATGAGGATTACATCGACCGGGTAGACGAGATAGTCCTCACCGGTGAACCCATCAGCGACGAGCTCGCTCTCCACGCAATCCTGAGCGGATTCCACGGACGTTCGCCCATGTTCAGGCACCTCACAAAGGATATTCCCCCGACCTATACGGTCTTCCGCGTCAGAGCCGCCGATTTTCTGGCCAGGCAAAGGATGCTCTCCCTCCGTTTGGGCGAGGAACCCTCCGGAGAAGGGAAGACACCTTCCCCTGTCCAGAAGAAGGCGGTCGCCAAGCCCAGAAAGGCGGTCGCAAAGCCGCCTGGTGAGTTCAAAGCCTTCGAGGATGTGGAGGTCCACCTTCTCCACAACCTCAACTTATCTCCGACCCACATCTTCAACGCAATCAAAGGTCGCGAGTGGCTCTCCAAACCAAAGCCGATAAGGGACCATGGTCACCTATATCGCAGCAAATTCTGTGCATACCACAAGAGTCCCGGCCACAACACCAGCCAATGCCGCGACCTCCTCGCATGGCCTCCGCGACTATTTGAGGAAGGTAAACGGGACAGCTTGGTCACCAAGCCAGAACCTAGGACGGAGAGAACCGGAGGGCGCGAGCGCCGACCAAACGAAAGAACTCCTCCCAATCCGGTCGCCAGAATCGAGCATGAGTCGGAGCCCTCTGATGAGTCGATCCCTCCGATCAACCCGGGCGGTCGGATCAACATGCTTCAAGCAGGAGATGGAAACCTCGGGGGTCTTTCCCCGGTCTCCACCATGTCAAACAGGAAGCGAAAGGCCGAGCTGAGGGCGTTCGCCGGGGTCCATACCGTGGTTCCTCCGGAGCCGACCATTTCTAAAGACGCACTCATCGCCTTTTCCAACAAGGACAGGGAGGGAGTGCAGTGCCCCAAAGAGGATGCACTGGTGATCTCCGCCTGCATCCTTGGGAAGATGGTCGATTGCGTGCTGATCGACAATGGGAGTTTCTGCAACATCATATTAAAATCCGCCCTAGACCAACTCGACAACTTAATCAAATTCATCAAGCCGTTCGACACCGTGCTCCAAGGGTTCGGAGACAACACAGTCCAAGCCTACGGGAGGATCAAGCTCTCCGTCGAGCTAATATGCTTTTATGATCCCAAGGTTAGGATTACTAGGAACCTAAGTTTTGTAATCATAGATAGGCCCAACATCTATAATGGGTTCCTAGGTCGCCCCTTTTTAGAAACTTTTGAGGCGGTCGCTTCGTCTTTCTTTTACTGTATCAAATTCCCCACTGTCGATGGGACGGTCGGTACTGTAAAAGGAGATCAGCTAATGGCAAAAAGATGTTTGAATTATTCCTATGTTGTTACTTCTTTCAATACTTCCCATAATATGTGTAACATTGAAGCGATCGACGATCAACCCATGGAGATCGACGGGCCAAGGGCATCATACCAACCCGACTCAGGGGACGCCATCTCGGTTCGGTTAACGGACGACATTGAGCCAAGGATCGGTTTCGAGCCAAGTCTCGACATCGATCCAAGAATCAAGTCCGGAAATCGTTCCAAACGAGAGGCAACCGTCCCCGTCGAAGAGTTGGAAAGTATAACGATAGATCCGGATCATCCAGAACGGGAAGTACAGATCGACGCGAGCCTCGACCGCGAACTAAAAGGGGATCTGATCGATTTGCTACGTAAGAACATCGGAGTCTTTGCCTGGTCGCATCAAGATATGGTCGGCATAAGTCCTGAGCACGCTTGCCACTATCTAAAGATCGACCCGACAACGAAGCCTGTTCACCAAAAACGTAGGAAATTCGGTCCCGAAAAATACGCGGCGCTCGACGTAGAAGTCCAAAAATTACTCAACAACAAATTAATCGGGGTAGCTACAGACGAACCACAATGGGTCTCCAACGCGGTACTCGTCAAGAAGCCAACTGGTTCCTGGAGGTTATGCATTGACTTCACCAACCTCAACGCGACATGCCCAAAAGATCACTTTCCGATGCCTCATATTGATCACTTGGTCGATAGCACAGCAGGTTGCGAAATGATGTCGTTTATGGATGCCTTCGCCGGATATCATCAAATCCCAATGGCAGAGAAAGACATAAAACACACATCTTTCCACACGGAAAAAGACATATACTTTTGGGTCCGAATGCCGTTCGACTTGAAAAATGCAGGGGCAACCTACCAGCGACTAGTCAACAGAATGTTCGCCAATCAGATCGGCAAGACCATGGAGGTCTACATTGACGACATCGTGGTCAAAAGCCTCAAGAAGGAAGATCACCTCAATGATCTCGCTGAGACGTTCGCCATCCTCGAAAGATTCAGCATGAGGCTAAACCCCAAGAAATGCAACTTCGGGGTGGGCTCCGGGAAATTCCTGGGGCACATTGTGAGCCAAAGGGGGATCGAGGCGAACCCCACCCAGATACAGGCGATCCTTGACATGCAGGAGCCGCGAAACATCAAGCAGGTACAACGCCTCACAGGTTGTCTAGCCGCACTCAACCGTTTCATATCTCGACTCGGCGATAAAAGCAAGCCTTTCTTCGCGACCATCAAGAACAAGAAGTTCGCATGGACGAAGGAAAGTCAGATAGCGTTCGCCAAAATAAAGGAATATCAATCTAACCCCCAGATCCTGGCAAAGCCGATCCCCGGTGAGAAACTATTCCTTTACCTGGCAGCCTCGGAGGTCGCACTAAGTGCCGTTCTGGTGCGAGCGGAGGGACAAGCCCACTTGCCCATCTATTATGTTAGTCAAGCGCTCCACGACGCTGAAACACGTTATACACCATTGGAGAAGATCGCCTACGCCCTTGTCATGAGTGTTCGTAAGCTGAGGGCTTACTTCTTCGATCACCAAGTGGAAGTCCTAACAACTCTACCTCTAAGGCAAGTCCTACACCGACCGGACACCAACGGGCGACTCCTCAAGTGGTCGCTGGAGATCGCCCAATACGGTATCACTTACGCTCCTCACACGGCGATCAAGGGCCAAGCTCTGGCGGACTTCGTGGTGGAATTAACTTTCCCTCACAGTCCAACCCAGGTCGGCCGACCTGCCTGGAAGTTATATGTGGATGGCTCAGCGACCAATTCGAGAGCAGGGGCGGGGATTGTCCTTATCAGCCCCGACGGTCAAAGTTTCACAAATGTTGTACGTTTCGATTTTCGTGCGACCAACAATGAAGCTGAATACGAAGCTTTGGTAGGCGGGCTCGATCTAGCCCTCGCCCTAGATGTTCGTCGCCTCCATATCTTCATGGACTCCCTTTTGGTCGTGAATCAAGTCAAGGGAGAATATGAGGCGCGCGGCGAACAGATGGTCAAATACCAAGAGCTGGTCGCCGAAATGTGCACAAAATTTGAAGAAGTGCTAATCGAACAAGTCCCGAGAGAGCACAACTCCCAGGCCGATGCTCTTTCCAAACTAGCATCATCGGATGGGGCAGCCGACTTCTCCAATATCCAAATTACAAAGTCAGCAAGGCCGGCGATCGACAGAAGCCTAGTTGCCACGGTCACCATCGCCGAGGAGAACTGGATGACTCCGTTCATCAAATACTTAAAGGACGGAACGGTCCCTGACGACCTTGTTAAAGCTCGCCAACTCCAGCTCCGTGCGACCAGATATACCCTATTGGACGACCGGCTTTACAAGCGAGCCTTCAGCCTTCCCCTCCTCAAGTGTATTACACCGGAGGAAGGTCAGCTCGTTTTAGCTGAGATCCAAGACGGGATTTGTGGAAAGCATGCGGGCGGGCGAGCTCTCATCCATAAGACAACCAGGCAAGGTTTTTTCTGGCCATCACTTCAGAAGGATGCGATCGCCTATGCCAGATCGTGTCACAGGTGCCAGATAATGGGCCCAAACATCAAACTCTCCCCCGAACAGCTCACCTCCATGTACAGCCCTTGGCCATTTGCGCAATGGGGCATCGACCTTATTGGTCCCCTGCCGACGGCTCCAGGGGGCTGTAAATTTGCTATCGTAGGGATCGACTATTTCACCAAGTGGGCAGAGGCTGAGCCACTAAACAAGATCGGCCAGGAACAGGTGATCAAGTTTATCTGGAAAAACATCATATGCCGATTCGGTCTGCCCCAGGCCATCATCTCCGACAATGGAAAACAATTCGACGGCCTAGAAGTCATGCAATTCTGTGAAAAGTGGGGAATCAAAAGGTTATTCTCAGTGCCCTATCACCGTCAGACGAACGGGCAGGTAGAGGCAGTGAATAAGATCCTCAAACACACGATTAAAGCGCGACTCGAATCCAGGCAAGGACGATGGGCGAGCGAGCTCCCAGACGTTTTGTGGTCCTACCGAACGACGACCCGCAATTCAACCGGCGAAACCCCATTCGCCCTTGCCTTCGGAACAGAAGCGGTGATTCCTTCAGAGATCGCCATCCTCAGTCATCGAACCGAACAGGAGATGACGACCGACAACGATGTGGCCCGACGAATCGACCTAGACATGCTCGAAGAACGACGGCTGACCTCAGAAATGAAGAACACAATCCACAAAAGGAGAGCCGAGAAGTTCTTCAATTCAAAGGTCAAAGAAAGAAGGTTTCAAGTGGGCGATCTCGTCCTCAAGAAGATCCAAACCCACACAGGCGTTTTCGGTCCGAACTGGGAGGGACCTTTCAGAGTATCCAGATGGCTAACTAAAGGAGCCTACGAACTAGAACATCCTGACGGTACTCCGGACCAATACCCCTGGAACGCCGTGCATCTGAAAAAATACTATCAGTGATAATTTTGTATTCAATTTCAATGATGTACAAGGAATATAATGAGATTTTTTCCTATCCCATCTATTCTGGCGATCGCCCCACCAGGCATATCGCATACCGCCGACGATCGTTGATCATGACGATCCGAGGTAAAATCAATACAGCCATGGTCCTCGAGGTCGATGGAACCGACAGCTTCGCCCATGCAAGGTGTCTTTGGGCTGAGATCGCCCGCCCTTCGTTTAAATACGAGGCCGGCGTAGCCGAAGGACCCTCCAAAATAATCAGTAGACACGACGCACGTCCTCAAGGTACATCATCTAACATGGTGAACCCGGACAATGCGAAGTGCCACTACCCCCGTCTCAACGTACACCGTCGAGGGTCGCCATCTTCATGGCGGGCCGAGGTGGAAGCGGAGCTGACAAGCCGCGGACGTGGAGTCGAATAAGCCGACGACGCCCCGCGCAAGGACTCCTCCAGACCAAGATCGCCCGCCTTTCGTTTTAACACAAGGCAGGCGTAGCCTAACGGAGGACCCTCACAAAAAGTGAGTCGCGGGATACACAATATCCCTCGCACACAAAGACACGATTGGGGAGGTCGGTCCATCGAACACCCTAACCGTACATGATTCTTCAGAATCAGAAAAACTGAAGATAGCTCGCCAGACAAACTAGTTTTTGTTTCCTTACTTACAATACGTAAACAAAAACAAGGGGGCAGAGATGGGTCGAGCTAATCCCAAATACGATCGAACAAAAAGGAACCACGCACGATCGGCTTCGCTCAAACACACGCAGGACGATCGGAGTCATTCGACAAAAATTACAAGTAAGAATTCCGATTCAAAACATATCAATGCTTTCAACACTCAGACAATCGGTCGGATGAACAAAACGTCGAAAGCAATCATACACGTACTTGTAAAAATTGCACGCAAACATTCAAAGGCGATCGTATGTAAAGAGACAGTATGAAAAGAGGAACATTTTATTCATAACGCAAGTTTCGTACATTACGGGGCCCGAAGGCATCACAAAAGGAAAACAAAAAAGTACAAGTTATAGAGGAAAACAAAAATGTCTCTCAAGGCCCCGCCGGCTGGTCATCGCCCTCAGGTTGCGGATCGGCTTGGGCCCCCCCATCGGCCTCGGGATGAATGAGTTTACCAGTATACCAACTCAAGTCGATCCCGAAGTCGACAAAGTCAAGGATCGGCAAGGAGAACTCCGGGTGCAGAGGATGCTCGAGGGCATAGGATTTGAAGCTCTCCATCAAGGGACCGATCTTGATCCCTGCCTTTTTAGCGGCTTGAACAGCGTCAGCATAGGCCAAGTAATAAGCGAACTCGCCGACGAGCGCAACGTTGAGGTAGGGATCGGCCTCGATCGCCTTCAGCTGCCCCTTCAAATCCACGGCCGTCTTCTCAGCCTCCGCCAGCTCGACCACCTTGGCGGCATTCTCACCCTTGGCCTTCTCCAGCCTCCTTCGCCGCTCCACCACCACAGCCGATCCACCATCGCCTTCACCCGGCTTCCTCCTCCCGCGAAGCCGCATACTTCGCGGGTTTCCTTCTCCTTATCACGGACCGGTGGCAAGATCCTTAGAGCGGCTCGGCTCGCCTTCAATCGGTCAACGTCCTGTTTAGCCCTTTTGGCCGTCTCCTCATACTCCTTCTCCATAGACTGGATCCGATTAGCAAATTCAATGTTTTTATTCCGGGCGGCCTCGAGGTCGCTATGGAGACGAGCAGTGGAGGGTCGCCCATCAAAATCCCTAGCGGCTTGGACGGCCATCGTCGCCGTCTGGAGAGCCAGGGCAACGGTCGCCTGCATGGCATCTCCAGATCGCCGACGAGTGATCGCATTAAGATCGGTCGTCCAGGCCTTGGACAGAGAGGTGATAGCCTACTGGACGTAAGTAGGAACGTCGAGAGATGTTTGCGGATCCTTGCTCGACAAAAAGTCCAGCACCATAGGAGCGACGAACGGGTCGGCAAGACGAACCCTGCAGCACAAACCAAAGAAACCAAGGAGTTAGCCTATACCTTGCTCAGAATGCCTAACTCAGAAAATTTTGATCCTTTCTTACCTGTTGACCAGCTCGGGATCGCGACCAAAATAAGGCTTGCCCCGAGAGGTTTCCGTCTCAGCGATCGCCACCTTCTTCGTCGAGCCGCCACATGACCGGGAGCCGGGGACCGAGGGCCTAGGGCCTGATCGCTCCATCATCGGGATGGCAGAGATAGGAGCCGCAGCAACCAGAGGCTCAAGAATGGATACATCCGCCTCAGAAATCGGCGGGGACTCCTCCGACCTACGCCTCTTGCGGTGCTGAAGCTGTTCCTCTCCCTGAACCACCGGCTCGGCGACTGGCACCTCAGCAGGCCTCGTCACCAAAGCAGGGCGAGACGTCGTCGCAGGAACGCGACCAGTCTGCTTACCCAAGTGAAGGCGACCGATGAGTCCCGGGTTTGACATGGCGATCTCTGGTGGTGGCTCGGCAAATCGGGGAAAATGAACCTCTGTCAAAGAAGAGGTACAAACAAGTTAGACAACAACTTAAACGATACGACCTCCTGGAGACGATCGTCAAGCAAGGAAGCACCACTTAAGCTCATACCTGGAACTTTCAAGTGACGGGGAAGCGTAACAATCGAGCCCCCAACCGATGAGCTTCGTTACCAAGCGAGCGACCGTCAATAAAGGAGTCCGGCAAGGCACGGATCCGCTCCCAAACGATCAAGAAATCGAATGGTAGGTCGCCGATCGCTGGCACGAGAGGTCCGGCAAAAGAACACACAATTAGCTCAGTCCAAGACAAGCTCAATCAAGGGGAGAGTTAAAATCCGTACTCGAATTCCTCTCCTGGAAAGTGGTGGGGATCTTCAACTCCTCATTCGGCCTGTCACTCGATGCCGATCGCCACGCCCGCCGACTCCAAAGACCATTTAGCCAGTCACCTCGGGTCTTATTCGCACACCGAGGACCACTCTCCCCATTCGGCCTTGGATATGATTGCCGCCGATCGACCCTTTCTGCGCGGCCTTTAAACAGATAATTCATCTCCAGGCAATAAGGAGGCGGAACAACCGGTGACCACCAAACAAGGTCAACGTGCAGATGACCTCAGCTGCCGCTTTGGCCGCTGAAGAGGCGCCAAATTCCAGGCGATCAGCAAGTAGGAGACGGCGAATGGCAGAGGAAATCGCAGACCAGCCTCCATAATCATCTCGCTGACGGCAACCATATCCTCGGGCGGTTGGTCGACACGTTCATTCTCCGAGGGCACGTGCAAGGAAACGTCAGAGGGGATGTGATATTTGGCCCTCCAACAGCTCAGGTCTTTCTTGGTCGCCGTACTCCGGATCTTTCCGAGAGTCCACGGAGACGGAACGGCGGCCCAAAAAACCGTCCGCTTCACATGTTTGTAAGGGTGAGCGGCGGAGTAGGCTTCGAAGTCGAATTCCGGACAGGGTTCGGCGATCGCTTCCATCATCTGAGCGAAAGCCACATAGGCAGGGCCGAATATACTCTCTCGTTCCGAGGCCGCCCGCACCAAATCATCCTCATCCACCGGCGAGCCCCCCTGCTCCGCCGTCGCCGTCGTCCTCGCCACTTCGGCCTCGTTGAAAAGTTCTTCGAGTTCTGCGGGTGCAATCCCCGCACGAATAACTTCAACAGCCGTCTCCATATCCACTCCAACGGGAATCTCCTCCCGTTCAGGCGACGCTGCGGCGGCGGAAGAACTTCCGGTCTCGAAGGTTTTGGATCCTCCCTACTTATTTGTAAGTAAAGTGAGAGTGAAGATTATTTTTTATTAAATAGTGAAAAGAAGTAGATCGGCACAAGAAGCTCCGAAATTTTTGGCACTTCGCCATGGATGCAAGGACGCGTAAAAAGTGAAGGAGAAGAAGCCCTGGCCCTTTTATAGATGGAGACGGGGGTCTAAATGCAAATAGCAGAAATCTCGAGGGCTGGATCACAACCGTCACGTGGGGACGCATTAAATGCTGCCCTCGAATCCCGCGTACGCGTCTTTTCGAGGGCATGCCAACCAACAAGTCTGACAAACCGTTGGACTACCCCAACAGCGGCGCGACGCGTGTCCCTACCACTTTTAGAAAGCCCGCCTTCATTTCCCGTTGCTCCCGGCGCGAAAGGAGATCGTCCAGATTTGAATTCAGATCGGCTGATCGGCTAAACATTGGCCATCGCCAACAGTGCCACCTCACCCCGTGTTTTCAACATCGAGGCGAGCTGGGGGGGGCAATTGTTGTGCGGCGATTAATACGCCTCGATAGGCGATCGGCATCACGATCAGAGAAGCCAACCTTGGAAGACATACTCTGGACAAACGCCTAGAGTTCGGCATATTACGGCGACCGTCTTTTGGTACCCAGCGATCGTCTTTTGATATCTGACGATCGTCTTTAATGAGCGAACCAGAGGCGATCGTCTCGTGCCACGTATGGATCCAGCATCCGTCAAAGTCGTCGAAGACCGAATCTTGGACGGTGGCCCACATGCGGGTCTTCAAAGGGTACCGACAGATAGGACCTTTGACCCCAGCCTGTCACCTACCACACCTACCGACAAGGCCGCCGAAAGGTACAAAGTGGGTCCTCCTGACAAATGACTCAAGACGCGTGGCCGGCTTCCCATCGTTCGCCCACCGGCCACCAAGAATGACTCCTGACCTCAAGGGAACAGGCCCACGTGACGGGACGATCGTCCATCTTATTTTAATATAGAAAACGGCGGTCGCCTGCGATCGCCTGAGGAGTCCCAACTACCTTGTCCCCTATAAATAGAGAACTCACTGCAATGGCCAAAAGGGACGCGAATTTACTACGAATTCAGTGCAAAATACACACAAAAGAGAGAATCAAAGACTCTTTTGGCAACCACTTATACTTTCATAGTGATATTCATACACATTCATCATATATCCCAAGCAAGAACTCACAGATTTATCTATCTGGTTCTTCCGGCAATCTACGCGCTCTAAAGCCTAGATAACTAGAAGTCTTTACACTCCTTGTAATAGATTCTAACATTAATATTTGTACTCGACAGTATATTTATTAATAACATCTCGCGAGAGCATTCAAGCCCGGAATTAACAACCCCGGCAAATCTTGTGTTATCTATTTTCTCACGGAAGTGTTCTCGCATTTGTTTGTTACTCGATCATTCCAGCAATACTATCTCCGGATAATATTTTGGGTAACAACAGCCGGGTCCACCCGCCGAAAGATAAGATTCCATTATTGGCGATCTGATGTTAGCGTGCGCTAACCAACATACGTTAGCGTGCGCTAACTGAATATAAAAATCAAACTGGGCCTACTCGCTTGGCCACCTTCCTAACTAACCCAAAGAAGTCGTTACGTACGTTAGGGGTCCTTCTTAGCGTATGTAACCGAACCTCTTAGCGTACGCTATCAATACTTCGTAGCGTGCGCTACCTGTACCCAGTAGCGTGCGCTAATGAACACTTAGCCATTTTCCGCAATTTCTGTCCAACATCTTGACGTAGCAAAAACGAACATGAGACACACTGAACACAAACACTGAATCCAATAATATTCTTATACGATATACTCTATATCGAAAGTACGATGACCTGATACACGATATCCTCAAATGTAATCACGACTGATACGACAATTATACCGATACTGACATCTCAGTCCTTTATTTATTTTATCCCTACTGTACAGATTCCATGATGTACAATATAACTCGGATAAAATAATATCAAACAACAGTAGTAGAAATTCCGGATATTACAGCGTGTTGAAGCATTAATCCCACCTTGGGAAATTACAAGCCTTGCCAGCAATATATAAAGATTTTGGACTCTCTTTGTCAATTGGTTTTGATATGGAATTACAGAATTTAACATGATATCAGAGCAAGCTCTCTACACATACGAGCGCAATAGCGCACGGTGTTCTAGCTACATGCCACCCGAGTTAAAAATTCCACACTGTAAGTCTTGACTCCGGCTACGCGTGAGGGGGCATGTTGAAGCATAAATCCCATATTGGAAAAATACAAGTATTGGATTAATATATAAAGGTCATGGACTACTCTTCTCATTGCCAATTGGTTTTAAGATGAGTAGTACAACAATCTCAGACTGTAATATGGTATCGGAGCAGGCTCTCTATACGTGCGAGCCCAATAGCCCACCGTGTTCTAGCTCCGCGCCACCCGAGTTAAAAAGTTCACGATGTAAGTCTTGACTCCGGCTACGCGTGAGGGGTGTGTTGAAGCATTAATCCCACATTGAGAAAATACAAGCCTTGCCATTAATATATAAAGATCCTGGACTATTCTTCTCATTGCTAATTGGTTTTGAGATGGAACTCCAGACTTTAACGCTCATGACTAACCTCTAAATCAAATGCATATGAGGGCATAAGTGCTGGCCTCTCTCAATACCCCCTCTAAATAACCGTATATTTAGACATGTATTCTATATCCGATTTAATACTAAATAATTGTATCTTTGACAGTGTTACTATTAGTAACAAAGTATTTTTCATGGTTATTGCATGATGAGTTTTTACTGAGTATTGCACGTCAGAGTATCGAAGAAGCCGAACCAGGAGACGGACTAGTAAATGCCACTAAGAAAAATTTCCTCAACCAACACAAGAGGACTTCTTCAGAAAAACCAATGACAAAGGCCAAGAAAATGATTGAATCTTCACATGACTCAAGAGTAGAGAAAGATCCATGAATATTATGTTCGTTGCTCGGAGAGATTTTATTGTTTCAGTACTGATGTGATATTACTAAAATCGTGGCACATCATTCGTGCGGTAATGAGTGTGCCACGATCCTCGCATGCCACATCATTGTTGAGACAATAAAATCGGTCTCAGCACTGGGAACATAACATTTTCATATGAAAGATAGTAAGTAGAAGCAAAAGAAAGTACTCCATAAAATTAGAGTCATAAATAAATATATAAGTAAATGGACCTTTTCATGTAAGTCATCACTTGAGACTTTAGAGCCGAGTGCTTCCATGGAGAATGGGGATGCAGTGCACTCCCCCCCTTCTCAGTCATTCACGGCGCGACACGTGTAGTATACATTACACGTGTCGCGCCGTGATTTGTGGAGAAGGGAGGGAGTGCACTGCACCCCCTTCTCTATGGAAAAAATCCTTGAGAGCCCCTCCACACCATAACTCCTTTTCTCCTTTTCTCTCTCATTGTGTGTGGAATTGTGCAGCTCTGAAATCAGAAAGAAAGAAAAAGTTAGGAAACAAAAAGTTATAACACCAAAATTTTACTACACTAGTACACTATACAAAGCCAAACACAAGAAAGACTTACAAATTTATCTCTCCATACCTTAAAAAAACCAAACTTGTTTAGTTTCAAGAAAGTATAAGGAGAGAGAAGAAAGAAGCTCTTTTTTTTCTCTCTCTTACTATCCCATGCCTTGAGTTAAGGTTTTCAGAAGAGAACATTTGATCATATGGGCTTTGGAAAAGGATTGATTTTCTCATTGTTTCTTCTTATGGTGGTGATTTTACTGTTGGAGAATAATCCATGTTTTTCAGAAGGAAGAGTAAAATTTACAAAAGATAAAAAGGTTTTTTACCCCCCTCCTCCTCCTCCTCCTCCTCCTCCTCCTCATGATGTCTCAAATGCTGTCCGAAATATTCACAGAAATGGCTACAAAGGGATTGCACCAGATATTGATGGAGATGAAGTTTTTGGTACTGAGAAGAGAAGAGTGTATGCAGGTCCAGATCCTCTGCACAACAGATAAGTGGTACTACCAGTCTTGATTTTCTAACTCAAGTTTCTCTTGATCAGTTCTTTTTACTTTTCAATCTGATCTCTTCATCAGTGCTTCAGTATAGAAGTTTTTTTTTTTTTTTTCCGAGACGCATCAGGTTCGGTTTGTGCAAGAATTGTATCTCGCACTCTCGGCTTGCTGTATATCTATACACCTCACCTGTCATATTAGTACAAAATTCAAAAACTGTCAGTACACTTAACACACTGCCACATCATAGGAGGCGTCTAGCTAGCGTGCTCATGCGAGTGCGAGATACAATTTGTCTGGTTTGTGTATGCAGATTTTTGTTTCTGTCATATATATTATTTTTGGTTATAGAGATGTTCTTTTTTCTTGTCATTTTTGTTGTACATATGTACTATGATTCATTAATGTGGTTGTTGGTGTAATGATCACAAAAATCAATGTTTCCCATATAGTTATAACAAAAAGCAAGGAATGTTTCTTTTCTTGTAATATAATGTATGCAATCAAACGATTAATGATCCCATTTATGAATATCTTTGAATAATCTCAACACACCAATGTTTTTCTTCTAAATTCGGCCCTCGTTATTGCATGAACTCGAATCCATGTTTCCTCATCGCCATCGGGAGTAATTACACCAGGACTAGCCTTGACAAATGTAGGTGCCTTAAGCGGAGAAAAAAATATTGCCCTTTAAATGAGTAATTTTAGTTTTTTTTTTCTCTAACTCAATGTTACTGTCTCCGTTCTGCTCAAAAAATTACACTTCACTCCAAGAATTATCTTTTTAGAAAGTTTATATTTAATATTTCTACATATTAAAATCAAACAAGCGAGTAATTCAATATATTTATTTGAAAATTTTGTGTGAGAATATATATATAACTAAAGTTTTAATCTTATTTAAAAAATTTGGGGGCTAATGAGCTAAGTATATAAAATAATCTATTGAGAAAAATAAAAATAAATACTGGAATTAAAATAATGAGCTGAATATATTAAATAATTTCCAAATTCTCATTCACCACATCCCATGTAATTTGTCATTATCGAATTTATCGTCTTGTTCGCAGTCGCCCACAAGGTGTTCGACGAAAGTCCGATGATTCAATGTAGCTAGCATACTATATTCCAAGCTCACATCAAATGTAGAAGGGAATTTCTAAGTTTCTCCATTATACATGCGACACCAATCAAATGCGTTAATCAGAGCCCACACACCAAATAAAAAACACACTTGATTCGTGGCTTATGTACAACGGAGTTTCATAAAGACCTCCATCGAGCTTCTTAAAAATTATCGAGAAAAGCATATATTATTGATGGAAATGAGAAAAGTAAAGAAAAATGAAAAAGTAGGGCCCGGGTAACACAGTACAACTAGCTATGCATTATTTCCGGTCCTAAAAGATTGTCCATTTTTTTACTTTTTGATAGTTGTACCTTTTAAACTTTGATCTTGAATATTTTTATTTGTATTATATAATACTTGATGGAAACTATATAAAGGAAAATACATTTCAAATACTATCCATTGATATATTTTTCATCAAATATTATGTAACACAAATAAATATATTTAAAGTCAAATTTTAAAAGGTACAACTATCAAAAAGTCAAAAGTTGACAATCTTTTATAAACAGAAGGAGTATTATATTAAAAGCACATTTGATTGGCGACACATGTATGAAAGAGATGAGACAAATATATAAATATAAAAATATTACTTAAAATGAGAAAAGTAAATATAAATTTTACTTGATTGGAGCTCCTTAAAAATTCTGGAGAAAAAAATATGGAGAAAGCATATCGAAAATCCGGCCCCCCCATAACACACTAAAAACTACCTTTGTTGAGGGGGTGAGCTCTCCCCCATAGGACCGTTGGCCCCTCGGTTCTGCAGGAGATAAACGAGTGATGTCTCCTAGTAGCCAGAATCTGAGCGAGAGGACCCACGATACCGACCTCCAGCACAGCCCCCACATCAAGGTGAGAAAACTGCACCACACGAGAATCGAACCGCGGTTGCCGGGGATGATATCTCACGTCATCTCAACCTTAACCACTAGGCTATGCCCCTGGGGGCCAGTAAAAACTACCTATGTATTGATAAAAGATGTAGGTGAGCCCGGGACTGAAAGGTCACGAGTTCGATTCTCCCTACCAACACTTTTTTGGTTGAGTCTGTCACACAGAGCTTGCCTAATGTGGTTTACCTGGCTGGCGTAATTTGCAGGTTATTACGTTCAGGCTGAAGATTTATCCAGTACGTACTCGAAGAATAGCGACCGTGAGTTCCCGTCATAAAAAAAAGATTTACATGTATGTTAATGTAAAAATGTTACTACTTGAGAGCATGCGACATGTTCAAGTTACCTTGTGTTTTTGTTCGTCGGGAAGGGAACAAGGGCATTCATGCATGGTATGAAAATTTCAGCAACTTTTTTTTTTTTTTCAAATATTTAGGACCCACCATCCTTTCAGCCATAAGTTAGTAAATATTGGCCCTCCTCCTATTTTTAATAAATAAGAAAAATGCAATTAATTTTGGAGAGGAATAAAACTTAATATTATTTCTTTCTATTTATTAATTTTTTTATTTAAACTAACATAAATTGGTAAACAGCAATGTACATTAGATGAAGGCATATAAGATAATTAATATTTCAACTACATTTTTTAAATGAATGTGGGTTATATGTATTTTGAGATGGGTTAAAAAGGAACGACGGACTATAAATTTGAGACGAAGAGTATATTTAACTACAATGTTAGAAAAAGTGAGTTATATTTTGAGAGGGACGAAAAAAGAACTTTTTTTTTCTTTTTTTTTAAAGCTTTTTATCTTTCTTGAAAAATAAAAGATTAGAGAGTGTTGAGTAGATTTTACTCAACCTTATTATAGATGAAAGTAGTTCTAATCTTGCAATTTTCTACCTTTTCATAAAGTCCCATAATTGTTATAATACTCAATCTAATCTCATAATTTTTTTTACCATGCTCAATTTTTACCAATTTTCTTTAGAAATTCAAATTTGGGACGGAAGTATTTTCTGAATTACCGACAAAAATGAGACCAAATTGAGTAATGTTAAAAATTACATAACTAAATTGAATAATTTTATATTTTTCATGTGTGATAAAAATTAATAAATTACGGGACTAAAATTACATTTATGTCCTACATATGTGTAATTATGGATTTCTGACCGAAATGAGATAAGAAATTTACTTTTTTACCACAATTTAGTAGAAAAATACTGTGGTCCAATTTTGGACGAAAATGCTCGATAACTTTACTAATAGGATTCCGCTGCCA